>CM032423.1:10891497-13447491 GCA_019049465.1 Dryas iulia moderata | reverse complement strand
GGCCATTTCATTAATTGTGGCCAGTCGTGGCCCAGTGGCACAAGCGTGTGACTGTAAACGACTGCTTATGGGTTCGATTCCAACTCGAGGAGTGGAAATATTTTATATTTCCATTTTCTTCGCTCTGGTGTCGAGGTAAAGCGCGGCGGTATGTTCCGCCACTTAACACGCAATGCCTCCGAACTCGGCGGAAAGTGGGGAGCGGAGTGTCTCAATACTAGGTTCCCTCTGCCTACCCTGCTGTGTGCGGGATACAGCGTGAAGCTAAATAAAAAAATATATATATTAGGAATGTTTATATTCAAATACCTATATATATATATATATATATATATATATATATATATATATATATATATATATATATATATATATTTTAGGCAAAGTGAAACTAAACGTAAATCACTAAATGTATCACCGTTTAGTGATTTACTTTCCTTTATATACATATTTTTAATTACATATTGTTATTACAAATTATATTTCAATCACAATATATTCGCGTTTAGATAAAATAAAATCTTTCGTCTTCGTGATTTTATCATAAATTAAAGTGAAACTATTCTAACCGGATTAATTGCCTATATATTTAAAAAAATAATACACGATAAACCCTGTTACACTTATTTCATTTTATTTGCTCCTTGTTCGTATCGTTAGCGGAAAATGGAGAAGGGAATTTAGTGATTTTACATTATATTCATACAAAATAAAATATAATATACTAGCGAGTTGCTTGCAGCTTCCCCTGCGTAAATTAAGGGTTTAATTAATTTAATAAGCCTGTTGTATGTTGTATCTTTTACGAATCGATTTGTAAAAACGAATACTAGGAATTGAGAAGATTACTAAAGTACAATAGTCACAACTGCATTTAAATCGTTGTGATTATCATGCACGAACGCACAAACAAATAGAAAGAAATCCTTGTATTGTATTATATTACATTGATGATGCCCCCAATAATATATTTTTTTATCTATCTTCCATGTACAGATATCGATCAGTTGCAATTGTATTATACGTATATATTATTTATACTAACTTTTAGTTAAGCACACGTCACACTGCGCCACTAGCACCTATTTAATTAAAAATAATCTTAAATCTCAGCATGAGAAGGTCAAGGCCACTTGCATACAGATAAGATAAAGTTGATAGCTGAGCGTCGACTACAAGAGAATATCTCATGTATTGCATTTTATTTTTTGCAGCCTCACACTTTTCCCTGCATAGGAGGGTAGGCAGAGAGAACCTAATATAAAGACAGTTCGTTCTCAACTTTCTGCCCAACCTTTCCGTGTTGAAAGGCGGAACTCAACGCCGCGCTCGTATAATAATGACTTTATTAGTGTACTAGTGGCCCGCTCGCGGCTTTGCCGCGTGATCTACGTGGCTGTTTCATTATATTGCCTCACTCGGGGGTGGATTTTTGAAAAATAATGTAGCCTATGTTTAACCTTGGATTATCAACTATATTTATGCCAAAATTCATTACAATCGTTCAAGCGGTGTAGATTTTATTTTTCATATAAACTTTCATCCCCTATTTCAACCTTTTAGAGGTTGATTTTTGAAAAACTATGTAGCCTATGCTAACATAGGCTACACTAAGGGTCTAAACTCAGTCATTTTTACTACTTTCATTCTAAAATCCATCCAAATCGGACCGGTAGATTAGCCGTGAAAGCGTGACAGACAAACACACAGACATTCCCATTTATAATATAAGTATGGATTAGTTAATGGCATTGTGTTGAATGCCGGCAATGTCCTAAACATTGTGTGTTAAGTGGTTCCCCCACTCAACGACGCGATTTATCTTAGACACCAGAGCAGAGAAATTAAAATAATACACTTATAATCATTTCCCTAAATAAGAATCAAACCCACAAATATCGCTTTAACAGTCAGATGCCGATGACCTTGCAAAATGAAATGCTATAAAAGTGACATGGGCAAAGAGTGAATGGAATGGCTAAGCGATTTATTATTGGACCTACCTACGTAGACCTACCTACTCATATAACCATAAACCTACCTACTCATATAATAAAGAACATATTATAAAAAAAAATAAAAAAACTAAAATACTCGTATCTATAAAATAAGAATTTTAAAAAGAAAATATTTAGTTTTTGCGATTATTACTATTCGATTAATCGCGTATATTTCGAAAATACATTTTTAGAAAAATATGTCCGTGGTAGCAGGACCAAAGACCAAAGTAAAAGTTAAAGATCTTAAATTAAAACCGAAAAATTAAAAAAAATGGCTGAATTCAACGCCGCGATCGTATAATACAGTTATTTATTAATAGCATTGTATCGAAGAAGCTTTATTTTAAATTTAAATACGTTATCAACAAAAGTCAGTGGACTGAAAATATTTAGTATTTAATATTTGAACACATTGAAGCATATTAAGGTGATTTTTTTAAATAGAGAAAAATTGTTATCCGTAATTGAAAAAAATATTACATTAATTTAGTATATGAATATAGAACAATAGTTACCTCGAATGTATAACTATAATATCTTTTTACTTGATCTATCTATCGATAAAATAAATAGTACCTGGCAGGAAACGAACCCGCACCTCTTAAAAGATGTTTCGTTCTTGTTTTCAAAACGCGCGGCTTCGAATTCCGTTATTATATTCCGTTCCGTTCCCTTCCCTTAGTATATTCAATTTTTATACGTTTTCCTATAATGTTTCCCTCAAAATCCAAACGACGTTTAAAAACAACTATATTTTTTTTTTAGCTTCACACTGTATCCTGCACACAGCAGGGTAGGCAGAGGGAACCTAGTGTTATGACACTCCGTTCCCCACTTTCCGCCGAATTCGGAGGCTTGCGTGTTAAGTGGCGGAACTTAACGCCGCGCTTTACCTTGACACCAGAGCGAAGAAAATGGAAATATAATTTCCATTCCTCGAGTGGACATCGAACCCACAACCAGTCGTTTACAGTCACACGCTTGTGCCACTGGGCCACGACTGGCACTATATAAAAAATACTACTATATAAAAATACAACTATAAATAAAAAAATAGTTAATAAGATACAACTCATAATATGAGGTCGAAAAAGAATATTAATCTGAGCGTTTCTTTTTTTAATACTCGAAACTAGCCTAAAGTGCTATTTGTGGTTCGCCCTTGAGGCCTTGCAGAGGTCGTGTTACTCGCGCTGTTAAAACGTAGCCTGTATTTAAAATTTTAGACCTATCTAAAACCTACATAGAAATGTGGACGATATTTGGCATAATATTCAAATCTCCGTCATGAAATAACTTGTTTTTTTTTTTTATTAGAGAGAGAACCTAGTGTTGGGACACTATTTTCTCCGTTCTCTCTTCCTACTCTAATATGAGAGTGAACGCGTGAAGGTGTTAGAGCTTTTTTTTTAGCTTCACGCTGTATCCCGCACATAGCAGGGTAGGCAGAGGGAACCTAGTGTTAATACACTCTGTTTCCCACATTCCAACGAATACTGGAGGCATTGCGTGTTAAGTTAAGTAACGGCGTACTTTGCCTCGATACTAAAGCGAAGAAAATGGACATATGAAATATTTCCACTCCTCGAGTTGGAATCGAACCCACAACCAGTCGTTTACAGTCACACGTTCGTGCCCACAAACCAGAACTGGTCTCAAAGTGTTATAGTAATCTTTTTAAATTTATAGTGAACACTAATACACCCTTTCATTATGCTTATGCATCGGTTTCTTGACATATTTACATATAAAAAGCCTCATTAAGTATGGGAGAATATCACACACGTTTTTTTAAAGGGTGACATTTTAATATGATCTATGTATTTTAAAATTGAAATAATTAGTTGATGTTTTATAAATATTCTACGTTTAAGGTCCAGTCGTGGCGCAAGGGCACGTAAGTGTGACTGTAAACGCGACTGGTGGGTTCGATTCCCACTCGATAAATGTAAATATTTAATATTTTCATTTTCTTTCCTCTGGTAAAGCGCGGCATTAAGTTCCGCTACTTAACACGCAATGCCTCCCAATTTGGCGGTGCGTGGGGAACGGAGTGTCTTAACACTAGGTTCCCTCTGCCTACCCTGCTGTATGCGGGAACAAAAAAAATATTCTACGTTTATCTTAGCGATTTTTTTTATGTTTTCAAGCGTGGCTTGGTTATGGATACGTATCTTATTTTGGGAAATGTTTGTATTACCAACAAGAAAATAGGAAACAGAGTGTCTTAACACTATATATATTCTTGCTGACTACTCTACTATGCAGGAAAAGTTGGTGTTATAAAAATATTTAAAAATAATATTATCAATATATCTTTTTTAGTATAATAAAACATATTGAAACACCTGCGAGATATCTTCTTCAAATAACCATTTGTGATTTACAAAAAAATACCAAGAGGACCTCTCTTCATCATGATGTGAAGCGGCATTCGATTCAAAACGGGAAATTTTAATAATATTTAAATTATTTTCATTTCTCCTATCTGATAAAACGAAGCACGGCGTTAAGTTCCGCCATGGCTCGAATTCGGCCCAAAAAGTACAGAATGGAGTGTCTTAACAATATGATAAATTTTCTCTACCCTTGATACTTGAAAAAATTGGAAAACTGTTAAAAACATTTACAAAAATAAAAGTTACTTCAAACATATGCCGGCCATCTTCATCAAATGGGCATGTTATAAAAAAACATAAGGGGAAAGCCAGTGACAACTTCAGCCTTGTTCAGAATCACGACGCCCGCCCGTTTCGTAGAGAAACCTTACTAATGTGATCTTGAATGGTTTCAGACAAGGTTATTATATATCGACTCTCGAGTCTAATTTGAATGGCGCTTCTAAATAAAACTTTAAACTGGCTTGTTTTGTTTATTTTTAGTTATATATTGATTTTATGCGAATAGAATCGGATTATGGGCCAGTCGTGAAGCAGAGGCACAAAGTGTGACTGTAAAGCGACTGGGTTAAGTCGTGGGTTCGATTCCCACTCGAGGAGTGGAAATATTTAATGTTTCCATTTTCTTCGCTCTGGTGTCGAGGCAAAGCGCGGCGTTATGTTCCGCTACTTTACACACGATGCGTCCGAATTCGGCTGAAAGTGGGGAACGGAGTACGGATATCTTAACTCTAGGTTCCCTCTGCCTACCCTGCTGTGTGCGGGTTACAGTGTGAAGCTAAAAAAAAGTTATAAAAGTAATTTGACAGTAAGTGGATTTATGGGGGGAAACAAGGATCTCTCTGACTACTCTTCTATCCAGAAACACCACGAAACTTGGCATTTAATGTCATAACTAAGCCTAATTTTTAAACATAGTATTGACCTGAACAACCTGATATTATATATTTTAAGTTTTCCTACCTTTTTAATATTTGGTATTTAAGGAGAAAGAATTCTTTTAAATGCTGTAACTAAAGAGCGTTTTAGGTTTCAATACTTATTGCTAATATCGATATAGTTTCAGTAGTTGAGAAAATATTAGAGTATGTGGCTATAATCTTTGACCCTAGTCGATGACATCTCATCTAAATTAAGACGAAGCCAAAGATATACTTTTAAACATTTTTGAAGTGTTATTCTACACTTAGGAAATTGAAAAAGACATTTAAAGAAATCGTATAAAAATTTCGAACGCAGCGGGATTCAAACCCGCGCCTTCTGAATTCCGTACAGGCGCTCTCACTACTGAGCCATGCGTTCTACTACCAGCTGCGTCGAAATTCTTATACGCTTTATTACAACTTATTTTGTTGTTAGCATTTAAATGATATCTTTTTCCAAAGATATATAACATACAAAAGCATTTGTGAAATTAACAGAATTATTGTTAAAATATAGCAATTGTGGCGCTGTGGGAAACAACACTGTATCGCGATGGTCTGTGGTTTCGATTTCCGCTCGGGGGAATGATTGGAAAAACGATTGATTTAAAATATTTTCATCTACTTTTCGATTCTTTCCGTCATTGAACTCAAAATATATTGAATTCACGCAGATGTTGAAGAACGGAGTGTTTAGACATTAGACATTGTCTACCTTCAAGGAAATTCTAGTTTCACGCGTTTTCTACATATCATCCCTGATTTTTTTAGCTTCACGCTGTATCCCGCACACAGCAGAGTAGGCTAAGGGAACCTAGAGTTAAGACACTCCGTTCCCCACTTTCCACCATATTCGGAGAATCTACATAATTATAGTATTAAATATTGAATAATTTTTAATTGTAATAACATAATGAACGGCCGCAAGTAAAATCGCTAGTCGCTAGGAAGTGGAGGACGGATTAAAGCTGAGTGGTGGAATTAACGCGGATCCCTTGCCTCGTTAGACTCTCACGATCGAATCGATCTTGTACAGCTTGTAACTTTTAATGCATACTAACTCGATAAATTAGACTAATATAATAGTGGCTATATGGCGATGGCGTGTGGCAACTTTATTATATTATAAAACGTGTGTAGTTTAATTATTGCGTTATATATTTTCTATTTGTGGCCAGTCGTGGCCCAGTGGCACAAGCGTGTGACTGTAAACGACTGGTTGTGGGTTCGATTCCCACTCGAGGAGTGGAAATATTTAATATTTCCATTTTCTTCGCTCTGGTGAAGAGGTAAAGCGCGGCGTTAATTTCCGCCACTTAACACGCAATGTCTCCAAATTCGGCGGGAAGTGGGGAACGGAGTGTCTTAACACTAGGTTCCCTCTGCCTACCCTGCTGTGTGCGGGATACAGCGTGAAGCTAAAAAAACAATATTTTCTATTTAAAAGAGGTTTCATGTTTTTTCGCATATCGAGGTAGTTAAATAGAAGCTAGTGTCGAAACACTTCGTCCTCCACTTACCGCCCCAAATAGAAACGTTGAGTGACGGAACTCATAGCTGTGCTTTGTCCTAAGTACGATAGAAAAGAAATGAGAAGAATTTAAATATAATCATTACCCAAGTGACAATCGAGCCCACAGCCATCACGTTTTACAGTCAGGTGCTGTCTTTGCGTCGATGACCCTATTTATTTATATTTTTTAAGATGTGCCAGTGGCGAAGAGTCCATATAACATGATTCTTAATAGGGTTACCATTTTTAAGTTACTCGTCCAGGACTTTTAATGCTCTTTAACGCATGCTTACGTCTACAAAAATTACAAACTTTGCCTGGTGTTATTAAACTCAATACCGATTAAACTGAAAATGCATTTAATTTTTTTTTAAATGTTATTCCCACCCATAGGATATAGAAAACATTTTGGAAAAACGTATAAATAATACAATGCAGCAGGAATAGAACCCATGCCTCGTGAAAATCATCCATGCATTCTAACCGCTAAGCTATGTGCTGTTGTTTATCCGGTTACGTCGACATTCTTTTGGTAGCCAAAGAAAAATATCTAGTATTAAGAAATTCCGTTTTCCACTTTCCGCCCGAAATCGAGACATTGAGTGTCAAATCACTATTTCACTGCCCTTTCCGTTAGTTATAATGACATACGTACGTAAATATTTTTTACAAGTTGAATAGCGTCTCCTATAAACATTAAAGGCCTGAACACCTAATAAAAACCACGCTAAACTTATAAAGAAAATCAGGGGCTTCAGTATTGGTTGTTTTCGCTTATAATTAAGAATAATATGGATTTCGTGTAATATGTGCATTTTCTTATTTTATAACTTAGGCAGAGAAAGCTATGTGGTAAAAGTAGCCGCTTAACATTTTGTACCTAACCGCGATCGCCCAACTGAGAAATGAAATTGAACTGACAACCGTCGCGTGTGTATTTATTAACTTATTATATATACGCTTTTTATTATTTTTATATAGCTTCGCGCTGTATCCATAGCATGGTAGTAAAGAGAACGAAGCGTCAAACGTTACGGTCTCTGCATTCTTCTTTCACCTCATCCACTGTAATAAACGTCTTTATAGATTCCTAAATGAATTAAGAGAAAATTATAATTACAGATTTTTACTTATTTACTACATATATGAAAACAGAAATACAACAATATAACGACACATTTGTAATATCAGCCATCAGTCATCGTGGGGTAGTGGCAGTACTCGACCGTTAACGCAATTGGTAGGTTTGATTCTCCTACTCGAGGACATGATTTTATTTACAATATCAAAATTTCCCTTCTCTCGCCTTTTACCAGCGCGGCGGTGAGTTCCGCCACATATCACGTAAAACCTTGATTTCAGTGGAAAGTGAACGGAGTGTCTTGACACTAGGTGTTTTCTGACTACCTTGCTACATGTAAAAACGCGTGGAAGAGAAAAAAAAATGAATCTTATTATTAGAGGTCCATCTTGTACGTATGTCAATTCAAATGTCATAAAGTGTATCATTTTAATTAAAAAATTTTAAATGTCAAAGTTCTTCCGTTCTTGCACAATGATAAATAAAATCTGTCATAATGACAGTTGTAATTTTAAATACTATTTTAGGGAAAATATTCAGGTTTATTGTATTAAATACTTTTTATCATAACCTAGTTTGACCAAACGAAACGTTGTTTTACTAGCGCTAAATATTTAATGGCGGAAAATAAAGAATAAAGTAATTTATCACATGGTTCCTTCCCTTTGCCTTTTGTCGTAACAATCGGAGAGATGTGTAAAAATAAAAAGTATATTAAAGCATTAAATCGTCCAGTAGAAAAGAATTAAACGACATCTTTGATTTGACTTTTGACGTTTAAGTACATTAGAAATGTCAAATATTTCGTGAAAATAATAATTAGATACCTTATTTGATTCTTTTTTATAAATATATTCTATAATAAATTGAATAACTGATTATACTTTGAAATAGGTGCAAAGCTTTGTTCGAATTTACCTTTAAATCACGTATCAAGATTTATTTAAATATAGACAGTTTTACATTGTTATCCTGAAATATATAAATATTATTTTTACATATTCACACATAGTATAAAGCATGCTATACGTACGATTGAAGACTGGTTGGTTAAATTCTGAGCGCATCTTTCATGTCTTGACATCGGCATTAATATTGATAGTATCTTACCGCACAATTTTTCGTTTTAGGCAATCCGTTTAGCTAATAAACACCTTTGAATTATTAAAATGTGAAATCTACCCATTTTAGTACAAAAAATTCGGTCAAAAGACCTGATTTTTTCTTTTCAGATGTTTAAGTAATATAGACTTTATCCAAGTGCTATACACAAATTTAAAAACATTTTATGTTAACTGCTTGTACGGAAAACTAGAGGTATTCTCTATATTAGATCCATGGTTGAAATTTAAAGCAAATTTAGGTGAAAACTGTGGGTCTCGTTACGGCAAGCGCTACGGACCGCTACGGACTACGGTGCTACGCTGTCACGCATGTGCCAACTGACTACACTATCCCTTTATTCCGATATTTATTAACACTTGGTTTTATTTAATATTATTTAGTTATTAACTGTATACTACATTTGAAAGATGTGTTTTTATATGTGTTAACATACGTAATGTTATTATAATTTTTATCAATTAGTATAAAAATAGTATATAAAGTAAAATATCTCAAACGCATCTAGCATACACACATAAATAATGTTATAATGTAAAAAACAGATATCTGGATGAAAGCGGCAACTAATCAATAGTTCTGAACGTGTGAAAAGACACGATCACAAAAGTGTGTAATCTAGCACAGATTTGAATAATGCAGGTTGCATCGCATGTACGGGCGGAGGGAGAGGGACGTAACGCGGTGCGGCGAGGGTCGGGAGGTCGGGAGGGCCAGGAGGGCCAGGGATAGTAACCATGTCTGCGGGCGTGTCGGTCACAGCCACGTAACGCAAGGGGCGGCGGCGCCGGGCGCGTCGTTACCTCTCTGGCCATCGCGGCATGACCGCCGGAGGCCGCGGGCGCGCGCTCACGCCGCCATCGTCGAGGGGCACAGCCCGGGGTTCGCGTCGCGACTCGCGGAGCACTTGCGGTGCGCGCGTGGGCGGCGATCGATGCGGCCCGCGCGCCTGCGCCCCCGACCGCCCCCGAGCCCGCCCGAGCCCGCCCGACGCCGGTGCATCCGCCCTGACCCACTTCCCGCGCACACTGACCTCCGCGCGCACTTCCAATGCGATGTACACCCCACCCGATAAATATAGCGTAATCTAATGTAATACGCTCACGCCATTTTAAACTCAACTCCCGTTACACAACAGTCATATTCAAATACGTGTAACGGACTCCCTTTAGCTTGTACACTACTGTACTGCACTAAAGTACCCATAAGTTATTAGGTATTTATATACCGGAGAAGCAAACAATGAATAACGAACCGTAAAATAAAAGCAAACTTGACAGTTCAGTTATTTTAACTAGTTAAAACTATTTCTTTGATCGCTTATGCTACGATCACTTGCATCTGCGAAGTAACATACTCAGCGTATCTTAATTAAATAAAACACTTATAAGTTATAACACACCTATTTAGTTAATTATATATCGAGTGATTGAGATATGAACAAAACCAAAATTTTAATTTTAAGTTATAATATTAAAAATCTTAAAAAAATCTATTTACATTAGGCAGTTTAAAATCTTAACTAATACCTATAACAATAAATGTTAAATATTGCTTTTATTTTTTTTAAATCAATCATTCATTACACATTAGATTTAGATACTAATAGACATTCAAGATCAATCCATCTTTAAATATATAGGTCTATTTTCAGTGTTCTTACAAATATCAAAATGTTACTTATTTTTAATTAAATATCTAACATTATATACGATTATAAGATTGTATAACAATGTAATAAAATATAATTTTATTTAACACATCAGCAAATTGTAACAAATCGGCTCTGTGCAACCATAAGTCAAAGGCCTTGTCACCACATAATCGCATTTACTTAAGCCTATTCTAGAAAATTATCTTTGTCAGTGTATTATTTCTTACAGTTTTTCATTTCTTTGCATGCTTTTCTTTTATATATTCTGTTCATTTATTAGATTAGTCATATTTTTTTTCATTTTATTAATAATGAATGGAAAATTGGCAAATACACATTTTTATCTTTTTTTTTCAAATAATCAAAAATTACTGTTTATATATCTATAAATTAATTTTGTAAGTACATAAACTAAGAAATAAAATTCTCAATAAAAGTATTTACTTTTCTTGGGATTTTAACATTTGTTAAGTTCTTGTTTTTACAAAATGAAAAACAAAATATTGATAGTCTAACATAATTTAATTTTAAAAGTGGCAACACTATACTAAAATGTCGAAATAAGATCAAATTAGCTGTCAAAGTTAACTGAAATCGACTGTCACAGTCCACAGCAAATAGCAGCACGCACAGTCGGTGTGCGGCATTTGATACCGTGTTTCTACAAAATATTTGTTAAGAAACATAAGTGAAAGTTGTATTACTTTGTTTTATACCTTACGTGTGATTGTTAATTAATTATGTGACTATTCTTTGCGTGAAGTGTTCACAAATAAGTCAGATCGAACATCGAGACGGATGGACCGCAGTGGGCAAAGTAAATATATTTTCATATTTTCTATACCTAATTAGTTTCTTTTATAAGTTTAATTATTTCTGAATCTCACTATGTTAAGTTAAAATTAGTATTAAATATGAAAACTCGCACCACTATTAGCATTTACATGTAAATAAACATGATATTTATAACGCCTACGTAAGCTCGATACGATTATCAACCAGTTTTTAGGTGCATCGCCTAAATTGTTAAACGACAACATACGTTCAAAAATGTTGTTTTAATGCGTTCAGTGTAACTGAGTATAGCAAATGAAATGAGGTCGAAAATGTTTACTCTGAGCTTTACGTGTATTTACTTTACTGTTTAACATCTTTATTGCCTCACACATTTTACTTTTAACATATAAAGATTATAATTTGGATTAAATCAAATTTAAATATAGATTTCCTATGTAAAGAAAAAAATTCTAGAATAAAATATATATAGCTACAATTTAAAAATTCAATGTCAAGACAGGTTGAAGACCAAGCATGCATTATTTATTATTATAACCACATATCTATCAATTTCAATTCATTACTTATAAGAGTTATTTTTAGTACTTTGTCATCAGTATTTCCTGTACATATAAGGTAATAAGTAATATGTGATTTTCTTCCATTATATATCTTTTAATGGATAGAGGTAAATACATTAACATGTTACTGTTTATGTTTATTTGCTCTTTTTTGAAGAATAACTAAAATATAACATTTTTTTACTTCTCCACAATCTTGGTAAAATAACAATTAAATAAATAACAGTTACATTACTTTCTATACCGTTATTTCAAAGTATTTTTATTAAAAATGAAGTTAGCAATGAAAACAGTTTATACTTACTGTTTTTTGGCATTGAAATTTTCAAATCAGTGCCAAGTTTTCAAAATTGCATTTAAAGTTGGGCATTTGGCACTACATAGTGTTGGCAATCAAATACTATTTAAGAGATTTTTGTTTTTCAACAAAATTATTTGGATTATGATGTTTTCTTTAGATAGAAATTTAATTTTCTATCACATCACTAGATAATGTTCATATATTTTAGTATTTATATGGTTAAATAATTTTTATAAACATTAAATCAATAGCAGCAGCATGTCTGAACATAAATTTTGCTGTATTTTATTTTTATAACGACTTATTACAACGAATATGATTATAATATATGAATTTTATAGTTTTGATTTTTTAAATTTCCAAACTGCCTGTTTACCTACCTTGTATATAATGGTATACAAAATATCCTTTTTGTGACTCAAAATATAAAACAAACTCTTAGATTCCCCCACTAACTCTCAAAGAAGACTGATATAAGGAAATGTTGTTATCAATAATATTCTATAAAATAATAAATCAATAGTATAATATAATAAAACAATAGCAAAACAAATGTGTATATTGAATATTTTTGCTAAAAATGAATTAGAAGACAGAAAATGATGAATAGATGTGAAAATATATAATGTATGATAGAGTCTAAAATATATCACAATTTCAATTTTCCACCGACATTAAAAATAAAGTATTTAGAAAATCAAAAGCATAACTACAATAAATACTTTACTACATTTTCTGCCCAGTTTACTGCCTTATTGCTAGAATTAGTTTTATATATTACTACAGACATTTTGAAATAAAAATGTGTCTATATTTTAGCAGGTGGTAGCAATGATGCTAGTGCGCTTGAACATGCGCATAGTGTTGGCAGCGCTGTGTGGAGGTGTCCTGCTGGTGACATTCTACTTGGGCAGATGCGGGGACCTGGTTAATAGACCCAGTTAGTACGCAAGATTATGGAATTTTTTTTAATCTATTTATTTATTTAAAAAGTGTGCATATATGTTATAATAGTAATATTGTTAAGATGATAAAATTAGACTTTATTATTGCTGTTATTAATCCAAGCTTCACATTTTATCCTGCATAGCAGGGTATTCAGGGAGGTAGGTATATAGTGAGTCTGGAGACATGATACTACTACTCCATTCTCTTTGAGTGGCGGAACTCAACGACGCACTTTATGTTGTCACCAGAGCGAAGCAATAAAAATAATTTAAATTTCCTCACTTTCTGCCGAATTCTGGAGGCATTGCGGTTAAGTGACGGAACTTAACGCCGCGCTTTGCCTCGACACCAGAGCAAAGGAAATAGAAACATTAAATATTTCCACTCCTCGAGTGGGAATCGAACCCACAACCAGTCTATTTACAGTCACACTTTGTGCCTCTGTGCCACGACTCGCACTCGCGGGAACGATTATATATAAATACTTTAATCTCTACCCTCTGGTGAACAAGAGCAATCGTCGAGTTTAGTTCCGCCACTCAACGCACAATGTCTCGTATTCGGGCAAAAAGTTGAGAACGGAGTGTCTTCTCACTACTTGATCTCTGACTGAACCATTATGCTAGAATAAACGCAAACACCTTTTATTAAGTGTCTTCGCTAAGCTAAGCTTATTAGCTTACTAACTGTTATTAATTTAATTTATTAAACAACACATATAACTTTATTTTTTCTTTATAGTAGGTTCGATTCCATCCAACGAGCTAATAGAGCGTGTGAGCGATGAGATCGAATGTTCGATCAACGGGGAGTACTCGGTGTCGTGTCGGCGCGACCGCGACCAGGTGTATGTGCCGTTCTCGTTCATACATAAGTATTTTGAGGTTAGTATGTATGTTGGATGTGGCGAGGTATTTTAGTAGATGGTTGTGGGTTCGATTACTGTTCAAGGGGACGGTTATATTTGAAATGTATTTATGTATTTACCAGCGGCCCGCTCACGGCTTGGCCGTGTGAACTGCATAGATGTTTCCTTAAATTGCAAGCCTCGGGAGTGGGTTTTTGAAAAATAAAGTAACCTTTGTTTAACCTTAGATTATCAACTATATTTATGCCAAAATTCATTACAATCGGTCACTGAACCATGGTTCTACTACCAGCTGCGTCGAAATTCTTATACGCTTTATTAAACTTATTTTTATTGTTAGCATCTCTGTAGAGAGATTTTCACAAATTTCTGCTACCCAAAGATTATTCTACGAACAATCATTTGACAAGAGGGTACTATTTATTTTAAATACTTTTAAACATTTTTAAAGTGTTATTCCACACTTAGAAAAATTGAAAAAGACATTTAGAAAACGTATAAAAATTTGAACGCAGCGGGACTATGGATACTTGCTTGATGTTTAAGAAAAATAACATGTAGTATTATAGATTTGAATTTGGCATAAAAAATTCTTTTTATCCTTCTGCATTTCGTCCTATGTTTAATAAGGCGGCACATCTATTGTACGTCTCAATGGCGTCACGTACCTATCATACATAAATATATTTTAATTGCCTAGGCTGTGCAAGATTAGCTAGATAATTGCAAGTTAAATTTTCAATTGATATTAATGTTTATTTAATTACTATGGGCTTCAGATCTGTTATTCCTATTTAACCTAATAATATATATAGTCGTATATTGTTATCAATTTTTAACTCGTTTAAGAAGTTTACTTTTATCACATTTCTGAAGCAAAGTGTTATTCCACACTTAGGAAAATTGAAAAAGACATTTAGAAAATTTGTGGCCAGTCGTGGCCCAGTGGCACAAGCGTGTGACTGTAAACGACTGGTTGTGGGTTCGATTCCCACTCGAGGAGTGGAAATATTTAATATTTCCATTTTCTTCACTCTGGTGCCGAGGTAAAGCGCGGCGTTAAGTTCCGCCACTTAACACGCAATGCCTCCGAATTCGGCGGAAAGTGGGGAACGGAGTGTCTTAACACTAGGTTCCCTCTGCCTACCCTGCTGTGTGCTGAATACAGCGTGTAGCTAAAAAAAACCTATAAGAATTTAAATAATTTGTAATAAACAATAATAATAAGTTGTAATAAAGCGTATAAGAATTTCGACGAAGCATGGCTCAGTGGTGAGAGCGCCTGAATGGTATTCCGGAGGCGCGGGTTCGAATCCTGCTGCGTTCAAATTTTTATACATTTTTTAAATGTCTTTTTCAATTTTCCTAAGTGTGGAATAACACTTTAAAAATGTTTAAAAGTATATAACATATATTTATTCTGGCGAGTTTTGAATCTGCAACCATCACGACTACTCAAACTCGGTCTATATATGTACGTCAAAGTATTTTTTTTTTCAATTTCGTCCTTTTTCCTGCATAGCTGGGTAGGCAGATAGAACCTAGTTTCAAGACACTCTGTCCTATGCCAAGCACAAGAACGGAGAAATGGAAATAAATATATCATCATTCCCTCAAACAGGAATCGAACCCACAATCAATCGCGTTTACAATCAACTCTGTTCTATTACACTAGAATGACATCAAAATGTCTTTACGTTTGATTTAATTGAACATTTTCTTTTTTTTATCTATGTTTATGTCATAAATTATAATAAACTAGCAGCCCGCTTGCGGCTTTGCCGCGTGATCTACGCAGCTGTTTCGGCATATAGCAACCCTCTTTGGTGGATTTTTGAAAAATAAAGTAGCCTATGTTTAAGCTTGGATTATCAACTATATATATGCCAAAATTCGTGACAATCGGTCAAGCGGTGTTTCATCCCCTATTACAACCCTTTAGAGTTTAATTTTTGAAAAACTATGTAGCCTATGTTAGACCCAGTCATTTTTACTCTTTCATTCTAAATTTAATCCAAATCGGACCAATAGATTGGCCGTAAAATCGTGACAGACAAACACACAGACATTCGCATTTATAATATAAGTATGGATGTACTAACTTTGACCCCTTTCTTTTAGATATACGGCAAAATAACGACAGTAAGCGGTGTCGATAAGTTCGAATGGTCACACAGTTACAGCAAAGTGTACCATCCGAGAAAGAAATATGACCCTCGCGGTACCTTCACCACCTTCGAGAACTACAACGTGGAAGTGCGGGATAGGGTGAAATGCATCAGCGGAATCGAAGGCGTACCCGTCTCCACACAATGGGAACCCCGGGGTTTCTTCTATCCCACCCAAATAGCTCAGTTCGGTTTGGCACATTATAGCAAGAATATAACTGAACCCGAGCCCAGGGTCAAAGTTATTGATGATGGGGAGAAGTTTCTAGAAAATTGGGTTGTTAGTAACGATGCGGCTATGAGCAGAGAGTTCGATCCCGAGTTAAAATCGAAAGTGATTCGATTCTCCACATCTGGACATGTCACCAGTCAGGTCTGGTTGAGAGTGAATATCAGCCAGGATTTTGTGCTAAGCGTCGATTTGAAATTGAACCCCAATTCTTCGATAACTGTTGTGCTCCAAAATAAGGATAAGAAGGAGACTGTCTATTTGCATTATGTTACGAGTTTACAGTTGATACATGCTCAGGTTGGTGGTTTTCAGTTTATTTTTGTAAATGCCCTGTAAAAACGATTGGTTGTAGATTCGACTCCTACTGGGGGGTAGTTACATTCAATTTTTTCACTTTTTTGCTCTTGTTGTTGAGCTCCACCCGTCTCTCACTCCGTGAAGCTATAAAAATTGTGAATTTAATATTGTGCGTATATTTTAAAAGGGTTCAATTCTAAATATTCGCTAAGATATAGGCCATTGCATATTACATTTATACTTTTAGAAAAAGTAAACATTACGCGACATTTTTTAAGATATTTTTTAAATACTTTATTCTTTTCTTATAGGATGACCACACATACTATGGTATAGGTGTAGATTCAAAATGGCGGAAAATCACACGGGACCTTATAATAGATATGCAAAAAGGCTGGGCTCTGCAGGACAAGCCCAAACGGAAATCACCAAGAAATAAGTTTAAAGTAAGTATTGCAATTTTGAAATTAATTATCTGTATACATATAAAAGTCTCACTGTGTATGTGATGGCTAAACTCTGAAAGTATCGATTTTTTTAACATTTTTACATGTCGCACCCTCAGAATTAAAGTGACCTAACTTAATAATTTACATAAATTAAATAGAATCTTAGAATAAGATTTTCATAGTCGCCTTCGTCGCTCATTTATTATATTTTAAGTGTATCTGTAATTTAATCATTACGAATATTGTTCAGTGTAAAACTAAATTATATTCTCGCAAATTGTCTCATGCTGTTCCACTCGCTTTTATTTGAAAATTACATTTAGCTTTCTACTGTCAGTTTCATGCAAACCGTTTCCAGCTTAAATTTGCGATAAAAAACGTAACATGTGATGTCACTTAGCCCACGATTTTATTAGTTCACGTTACACCACTGCTTCTGTCACAGGTCTCCAAACTTTGGAGAAGCTAAAAAAAAAAAGAGTAAGTATATAATACTAAGGAGTTTCTTCTCCCCCCACCAGATATCCAGCATAGTGCTGTCAGGCTCCGGCAGCATCTCCAACGTGGTAATATCGTCGCACTCGCACCCCGCGCACTTCTTCGCGGCGGCGCGCTGGCTGGCGGCCAACCAGCGCGCGCGCGGCGGCTGGCCCGTGCTGGCGCGGCGGCGCGTCGCCACCGGGGTCGCGGACTTGAAGCCTGGATGGTAGGTTTTGTGTTATATGTTATGTGTTTGTTGTATTTTTTTATGGAATAAAGGTGGGAAACGTCTATGGGTAAAGGTAACCACTTAACACCAGGTGGGCCTTCTGCTCGTTTGCCTCCCTTATTCCATAAAAAAAATACTTTTAAGTAGAACGCATGGCTCAGTGGTGAGAGCGCCTGAACGGTAATCAGGAGGCGCGGGTTCGAATCCCGCTGCGTTCAAATTTTTTATACGTTTTCCTTAAATGTCTTTTTCAATTTTCCCAAGTGTGGAATAACACTTTAAAAATGTTTAAAAAAATACTTTTTGTACTAGAAAATTAAAATAGAACATAAATTTAACTTTGACAATAAATCTTAAAACCGTAGGTAGGTACTAGTAGTATAATATTGACGTTAATGGCTACTTTAGTTAATTGATGCTATCACAGTGGGTTACTTAGTGTCTATTTTTAGTTACGTTCTGACTCATACACTATTTTGTAGTATTAAATATGTAGACGTCGTAGTCGTGGCCCAGTGGCACAAGTGTGCGACTGTAAACGACTGGTTGTGGGTTCGATTCCCACTCGAGGAGTGGAAATTATATTTCCATATTCTTCGCTCTGGTGTCGAGGTAAAGCGCGGCGTTAAGTTCCGCCACTTAACACGCAAGCCTCCGAATTCGGCGGAAAGTGGGAAACGGAGTGTCTTAACACTAGGTTTCCTCTATCTACCCTACTGTGTGCGGGATACAGCGTGAAACTAAAAAAAAACAAAATATATATGTAAATATTAGTGGAGGCCATTGTGGCGCAGTGGACAGCGTCTAAATTTAAACGCGATGGTTGTGATTTCGATTCCAACTCTGGGATATATTATTCCAACTCTTTTCGTTTCTATCCTTTTTCTATGTAAGGCAAATTGCGGGGTTAAGTTTCGCCACTTAACACGCAATTTTAAATTCGTTACTAGACAGAAATGTCCGATAAGTTAGTAACCTAGTGTAAAGACACTCTGTTCTCCGCTTTCTACCGGTTTTATGTTTTTTTTTTAATAATTATTTATCTTTTTTTTTAGTCATATCTATCTATCTATCTTTTTAATATATCTAATAGATGATCAAATATAGTAACATTTTTACACTATGCATAAACAAAACGTTTATCCTTCGTTGAGTTATTGCGCCGGCGCACTGTAATCATGCGTCTAACTGGGACGAGATTAAAGGTTAAATTAAATAGCTTTACGATTACCACATAGCTAAGGTCGTTTGTCTGTCTGTTTTGATTGGAATTCAAATATTTTTGTTAAAGCGGAAGGGAGTCGGTGACTACCTGAGTCGGATTTTGAGAAAGTAAACTGAATTTCACCAGTTTGGTGTCGGTCATTAATCTAAAAAAAATGTGGGTCTTTCTTATAAAGTATTCATGTTTTTTGTATAGTTAATAACTTGTAGACATACGAGTGCATCCATGAATGCTAATTTACAAATATGTTCACTTTTTCATTTCCTGTGGTTACAATCCATACTTCCATACTTATATTATAAATGCGCAAGTCTGTGTGTTTGTCTGTCATGCTTTCACGGCTATTCTACCGGTCCAAACTAAATTGATATGTGACGAATGAAAATAATTTTAATATAATCTAAAACCTTAAATTAATATCAAACCCACCACAAATCTCCTCGTCAAATTTACTTTGTAAATTTAAATAGCGGCACGTCATTTTTCTCTTACGTATACTATTCTAGTGGTTATATAATACAGGAGGATAGTAAGAAAAAAAATAGTGACAATAAACGTTCCCCTAAATTGAGATAGAACCCACGACCTCTCACCATCACTGCCGTATTAATTATATACTTAATTTGTAAACTTCAAGTATAATTATTACCCGTGGGGAGACGGGTTAAAAATATAATTCTCTTCAGCTGCTAGGTAGCTTCCCATAAGAGGTGGGTAACCCAACAATTTAGTGGTAGGAGATGCGTTTCTCTGACTGGCTCGCGACCACTGTCATGTCAAAGACGCCAAATATCTGATGATGTGTTCCGGTTCGATGACATGTAGGCCAGCTCCCTATTCTCAACATCCCCATCTTTCGGCCCTCCTTCCCTCCTTCAACCTCAAGGCCTGTAACGCATCTACAATAAAAATAAAAGAAGTCCCGCTGAGTTTTATCTCAGTTCTGAGACTTTAACTTTAGTGAACAGGTGGTAAACTATTTGACGCTCAAAAGTTGAAGCATGTAACTTCTTATTTTGAATAAAATTATTTGACTTTGACTTTAATGTTGTGGATATCCATGGGCTTACCACCACTTACAATAGGCTTATCCTTGTGCTCGTTTGCCTCTTTTATTATGTAAAAAAATATATATTACAGGCACTCGGCAATGAGCCAAGGGCACGGCATCTCTCTCCTCTCCCGCGCCTACTACCGCAGCGGCGACATCAACTACCTGCGCGCGGCGCGGAGAGCGCTCCACCTGCTGGACGTGCCGAGCCACGCCGGCGGGGTGAAGGCCATGTGGATGGACAAATATGTTTGGTATGTATGTAGTTTTATATGGGTAGCCGGTTTATATACAGGTTTAGGGTCTTTGCTTATTTTTTTTTTCTTTTTTGTTATTGAATAAAGGAGGCAGAAGGGTCATCTAGTAGTAGGCTGGTAAGTGGTTGCCTTCCATAACGTTAGGAGTTGTGGATGCGTTGCCGGCCTTGAGGGTGAAGGAGGGAGGAAGGGGATGGTGGAAATAGGAAGAGAATATAATTTGTTAATTTGTGCAGTCTTGGTTTGGTATAATTTGTTGTTTATTAATTGTATAGTAAGTTCTTTTGTTTAAAATGCAATATGTATAAACAAAATACCACCACCTGCTAGATGTACCGAACCACGTTAGGGAACGGAGTGTCTAACCTACCCTGCTATGTGCGGGATACAGCGTGAAGCTGAAAAAAGACATACATATGTATATTAATTAATTTAAAAAATGTGAGTCCCTCTTTAAAGTATTATTATATAATGAATAATTTCCAGACATAACGAGTACTTCCATGAATGTTGATTTGCTGTGGTTACAGTATCCTATAAATTTGCATATATATATTTTTTAAATTCTCATATCATTTCAATATTTAATAACTATTTCGTCGCTACTATGCGAAAAAAGTGTGGCTCGTTAATAAAAGGAATTAGGGGCAGCACCAACAGCATCCTAAATATGATATGATATAGATTAGACTGTACATACGTCAATCATTGCTGCGCCATCTCTAGCCACAATGTTTGAGTCTTACGTTACTTGACGTTGAATAAATGAAATAAATAAAAATAAATAAAATTGCATATGTTTAATATTAAAACAATTCAACACAGGTACGAGGAATATCCAACGAAACCGCCATTATTCGTTCTCAACGGCTTCATCTACACACTACTCGGTCTCTACGACCTGCACGTGATAGAAGGTGAGAATTCAATATCTTTGGCCAAGAAAATGTATGACGACGGAATGCTCTCCCTTAAAACACTCCTCCCTCTCTTCGACACCGGAAGTGGTAGCTTCTACGATCTCCGCCATTTTACTTTAGGCATAAGCCCCAATATAGCGAGGTGGGACTATCACGCGACTCACGTCAACCAATTGTATTTATTAGCGGGTCTAGACCCCGACCCCATATTTATTAACACGGCGAAACGGTGGGAAGGCTATATGCAAGGCAAAAGGGCGGCACACAATTGAGAATATCGATTTTTTGACAGGTCATAATGATAATCGATTTGGGATATCGATTTTGGGAATCGGTGGTGTTACCGATTTTTTAGGTAATCGATTCGGTTGAGGGTTGTGATGGAGATCTGAACGTGAACGCGAATATTAATTTTTATTATTTATTGAAAGACATTTTATTTGTAATTTAATATGGCGGTTTTAATATCAGAAGCTAATATTGCCAAAAATAGTAAAAAATAAAGGACTTTTTAACTATATTATATATTTTAGAAAATAACCTATAGACCAAGTAATTTATAATATATCGTCTTTCACAATACTCGATACAGATTTTATAACTCCAATAATTTTGGCTGTACTTTGTAATCTCTTGTCTCAATTGAAAAAAAAAACTATTTTAAAAAGTTTTGACATATCATAGTCAATATGTACTTTGACATTTTTTATGGCTCCAGCCATTGTCATGTATGTTGTAAATTAAAGTAACAATAAATATTAATTTTTAAAAATTAACAAATACTCTGACCTTATTTCTGCAGATCATAAATGATTATAACTTTCTTTTTATATAAATTAAACTTTAATTAACATCTCTGCGTGCGAGAATCACCAATCGCTAAAATATAAAGAAAACTACAATTATTTCAAGAAATTATTAATTAATGTTAATTTTCTAAACGCAATATCTCAAAATAAGTAATTAATTTAAAAAACAATATGTAAATACAATCGTATAGACTAAAATGGCTGTCTTTCCTACAAAAGAGGTAGGTATAGGTTTTACAATATATAATAAAAAAAATGTATACAAAAAAAAAGTTGGAATTTAAATAAATAAATAAATACTTATCACTGAAGACTGAATATTTTCTAAACAGATCGCCAGTGTAGAAACAGCCTTTGAAACTGAATTGAATGTATTAAATGTTAAATAAAATAATATTGTTAACTTTTTTTTTATGTTAAACGTACTTAAATTTAGTTTTAAAAAATTAACTGTCATTATTAATTCTGTATATTGCAATATTTTTATTCTGTCGCAATGTTAATTTAGAAATATGTATTGAATGAAATATAACTTTATTTATTCCCCCACTCGGAGAAAAGATAACATTGAAATAATTTTCATTTATTTGCTATGATGTAAGGCAAAGCGCGGCGTTAAGTTCCGTAATTCAACAAGTAATGTCTCGAGTTCGGGTGGTAAGTGAATAACGGAATATCTCAACGCTAAATTCTTCTACCTTGCTTTGCGGGGAAAAATGTAAAATTATTACATCCTTTAAGATAAATTCCTAAAATCTTTATTTCATCACAATAATGATTAAATCTGACCTACTAATTAGTTAAAATTTAAGCTTCACGCTGTATCACGCACACAGCAGGGTAGGCAGAGGGAACCTAGTGCTATGACGCCCTGTTCCCCATTTACATTAAGTTTACAGATATTTTAACAATAATAATACAAAAAAGGAACAACACTCAGGTTGAAATATAACTCAAAATTGTTAGTACAGATTAAAAATATTGTAAAATACAGTACTTCTTTCTTATTGTAAATAATTATTTATTTTAACCAATTAATTGTATATAAAGTTTAAAAAAAAATAGAGTAGATCAGTAGTTAGTCATGTATAAACTTGCATTTTTTTAAATATACTATAATAAAACACATTAATTATTATTTACTATATATAATGGAGGAAAACGGAGTGTTTTAACACTAGCTAACTCCCCAAAGTGGGAATCGAACCACAACCTATTGCAGCCACAATGTGTATATTAAATTAATTATTTTATTTCCTTTTAATAAGTAATATATTGTATAAAATGTACTGGAATTGAATTTCTACATCCGTTTTACACTTATCTATACTATAATATATTTAATAATGTTGAAATTTTGTAAATAATCTTGCCGCACTAACTTTGAAAATAAATTAAAATTATAAACAATTCTAAGAATATGTATGTTATTATATTATGTGAATATGTCTAAACATGGAAGCTATTATGAAAAAATGGTGAAAATGAACATTTTAAACCTGTCTTTAATATTATTCTATCATTTATGTTACTTAAGTGATAAAAACAAAACCATTAATTTGTAAATAATGCACTAAATCCCAGTTAGACTTGTAGACCTAAGATAGAATTGTCTAAAACCAACCATTTTTGGTCAAAAATCCTGAATCTAGAAGTACTTTTATAAAAAAATAATACATTTTTATTTTCCCGCCATTACCTATTTTGCGTTTAGTTTTTGCTATGACAGTGACAGTTTATTTTTTTTTTTTATCTATTCTTAAGCTTAATTTATATTTAAAATATATTCGGTTGTGATCCGAAGCACAAATGTTATTCTAAGATGTTTCTAATGTTTTTTAATAAAAACCTACATATATTATGTAATATTAAGAGTTCTTGTCAATAATCGTGTAAATGAGAATCATGGTACAATTGCATAGACTTACTATACTCACTTTTTATATATAAAATGGCATTTTAAATTTGTTTATTAAATCTTTAATACTAGACCACTTGGTAACGTCAATTAAATTTTAATTGCCGTTAAAACGCATACATTTTTAATATATTTCGAACAAGTTTTTTTTTTACTTTTAAACATTTTTAAAGTGTTATTCCACACTTAGGAAAATTGAAAAAGACATTTAAAGAAAACGTATAAAAATTTGAACGCTGCTGGATTCGAACCCGCACCTCCTGAATACCGTTCGGGCGCTCTCACCACTGAGCAATGCCTTTAAATGTCTTTTTCAAGTTTTTTTTGTTATAAAATAATCATAATTGGTTTTCATAACGCGTGAAATGTAGCGCAACCACAATGTTAAATTCAGTATTAATATCAGACTACCTTTTCAAGATTATTTTTTTATATTTTTTTTTATTTGCCTGTAGTCTTGCCATGTTTATGAAATTTTTCGTAAAATAAAAATAAACTTTTCTTTTTTATTGAGCATTATATAGATAACAAAATTGTAAAAAGTTATAATAATTTATGTTTCCCTAGTGATTATATTAAACCAAAGTAGGATAATCCTTGTGTCATATGAAAGTCAACATATTCCGATTTACGGGAGCTAAGTCGGAGTGATTTTAAAATGAACTGAGTCACTCTGGGAAAGAGAATTGTGTCACTAAATTTGACACCACGTTCACTAACCCTTTAATTCTACATATCAATATGGTTCACAATGTTGACTTTCTGATGACAGACAAACATTCCAATTCTAAGAGCTTACTAGACATTACTATTCTATTATTAGTTTAACTTTATTTTACAATATTTGTTAACACGTGTGAATGTAAGTGACGTTACACGCTCATTTTATTTTTTTAAATTTCAAATAAATTTATATTATATATTAAAAAATTAGGCGGAGAGTGAAGAAACGTATGGTATTAATCCTATCTCTGCCTATTTAATTTTGAAATTAAAAAATAAAGCACTAATTTTCATGTTAACTCGCGTGTGACGTCGCAGTGTGGATATAACAAATCTATTCGTAGTCCGTAGAGGTTAGCGAGCACTTGTGAATGACAATAAAAAGTCTTGACAAATTATATTGTTTTATTTAAAAACTTCTTTATAATAAAAAATATTTAAAAAATATATAAGCACCTGGTTTTTGACTAGTGTCTTATCCAAGGTGTTTCTCTAAACATATGTATATGTAATAGTATATGTTTAAAAAATATAAAAAGTCTAAGAATGAAAAATATGAACGTACAAACGAACGACCATATTGCAATTCAAATTAATTAATTACTACGTAATAAAAACATAAAAAAATACACAGAACTTACTAAAATTTAAAACAATACCAACAGTCCTCATTATTTAGTAGTACAAGTCTGTAGCCTCACGAGCGCGCGTTTCTCCGCCATCCTCATCTTGTCGAGCACGTCCTGCATCTCGTACCAGGGCTCGTAGCGCTGGTTGATGATGATCAGCTTGTGGACGGACGGGTTCCGCAGGTTCATAGTGCGGGAGATGCCTTCGCGGTTGTGGGTTGTGTATACTACGTCTACCTGTTTGGTTAGTGTGGTTTATTTGAATAGTTAGAGAAAAAAATCTGCTTCAGGCAGGGCGTGGTAGTCAGAGAGAATTTGTACAGTGGTAGCCCTCAAATATAGATCGAGAATCTAAATTTATTTCCTCGAATAAGTCAGATTGCGGCAAAGCGCGGCGGTAAGTTCCGCCACTTAACACGCAATGCCTCCGAATTTGGCGGAAAGTAGGGAACGGAGAGTCTTAACACTTTCCCTCCGCCTACCCTACTGTGTGCGGGATACAACGTGAAGCTATAAAAGAAATAAGTCAGATCAATGTGTGGTGTTGAGTTTCGCCAAGTAAAACGCAAGGTCTGTAAATGGGTGAAAAATTTGAAAGAAGTGATCTGTTCCATAGTGTTGAGATGATGACTAACATCTACCGGCGTTGGTTTTAGATTATTTGAAAAGTTTGTGGTTTAGCAAATAGAACGATGCTTGTGTTAAATATGAATTTATTCCTTTCAGAGTAAATAAACGTTAACAATTTTAAAAATAATAACTCCCTCGAGGAAGAATCGTATCAACAACCATCGCGTACGAAGTCAGGTGCCGTCCCACTGCGCCACGATCTCCTCAAAAATATGAATTTGTTACAAGAAATATTTGTCTAATTGAATATTTTATAGACACTGTAAATTTTGTAATAACAATATTAACTTTTTTAAACATTTTATAATTTAACTCATATTGAATTAAAGAAGCTGACAAATAAATAGTTTTTTAAAAACATCAACAAACCTTGTTCTTTATAGCCCAAGCTATAGAAAGCACCATGAAGGTTAGACTCGTGCAAGTGACGACGAACAGCGGAATGATTTCCCAATAGGTCTTCAACGCATACATCAGGTGCAGTTTCCTAGGTATCGGCACGTCGTACTGAGTCGGTGGTAACAGGCTCCCCGCTTTCCTCACTTGAGGCAAACATCTTACTTTTGGCACGAGAAACGTAGTCACACGAAATGGTAGTTTAGATAACATCTTAAAAAATATATTTTATTATAACGCGTTTTAAAAATTTAACGAAGATTTGGTTAATATTGACGTTAGCGAAGTAAATGACAGTTGAAGTTTTTTTTTTAAATGAGTATGGATCGGTATGGTTATGGCCTGTCTGTTGAGGCGGTTGGAATTGTTTGTATTTAACAAAAAGGGATAGTCAGTATTGTATAAAACATTAAATTAAACTTTAGCTTTAGCTTATTCAACAAGATGCAAAGAATTCAAGGCATATTACATTGTGGAGCTCAATGCGATCAAGTGCGAGGAAATTATATATTTTTAAACAAGCCTCTGACTTAGAAATAGAACCTACAACCAATGCGTTTATCATTTTTATTTTTATGGAATAAAGGTTACAATCTAGCAGAAGGACCACCTGATGGTAATTGGTTACCTTCGCCCATAAACATTCACATTATTAGAGCTGTGAATGCATTGTCGGCCTTGGAACTGAAAGAAAAAAGGAGGAAAGAAGGATGGGAATATTGAGAGAGGTGGCTTACATGCCATCGAACCGGAACACATGATCAGATCTTTGACATGATAGTGGTCGCGAGCCAGTCGGAGAACGAATCTCCTACCACCAAACTACTGGGTTACCCGCCTTTTACGTGACGCTACCCAGCTGCGGAAGAGAATTGTATTCTTAGCCCGTCCCCCCACGGGGCAAAAATCGCTTTGAAATAAATGAAATTAAATTAGATTTTAATATAATATTCAAACCTCAGAGTAAATCTGACGTACGAGAAAAGTTTGACATACATATTTTTGTTTGACAAAGAGGTTTTTTTAAATAAAAAATATTGAAGTATTGTCACTAAAATTCAAAAGTTAGTTATTAATTTATATCTGAAATCATAATTAATTTTAAGTTTTCTATTTGGTATTTAATTTTAAAACATAATATAAATAAAGACTTAACGTGCCATGTGTAGAACTACTATTAGAAATTATAATTATCACAGTGAGTCTTTTGCAATTTTGTTTGTACGACATATGTATTATAACTAAAAATAAAAGTAGGTAAACCCTCAGCATAGTTAATATTTCTACTAAAATTTACGTTTTATTAAGATAAACTCAAATTTATAAAAGCTATATTTTTTTTTACGGACCGAATATAGGGCAATGCATGTTGATAAGTTGATCTGAATGTCGCGCTTTGTCTTATTCACTAGAGCTGAAAAATTATCAAAAGACCACCTTTTTACACGTGATATCTCGGAATCGGAAAGTGAAATTTAAAAACTAGACAGTATTTTAAATAGTTAAATAATATTTTTGAAGGTACATTATATAATGATTCTCCTGATGACATTCAATAGAGGGTGATGGTGATCCGCACTCCACGACGTCGCATATCGCCACGAACTAAGCGCAGATACAAAGCCATAAAAAGTTTCTTAGCAAGAGCTTTAGGTAAGCTTACTAAAATTTTATATTGAACTTGAAATAGCGCGATGTTTAACTCCACCACTCTACCCGTAAACAGTAAAGAGACTGGAAGCTCTCTAACTGCGAAGTGAAGAAAAGAGTGAACCTGACAAAGGAACATACTGTGTGTCTATCATATTATTAAATTTGACTTGAAATAAATTGTTATCGTTGTAGGGGCCAGAGCTTACGGATTCAAACCATCACAACGAGATATGTTAACTTGGTATCCCCATTATATTATATGTAAATGCGAAAGTTTTTAAGGATGCTTGTTACTCTTTCACGTAAAAACTATAGAATAGATTTTAATGAAACTCTACAATAACATAGCTTATACCTACGTCAGAATAAAATATAGGCTAATATCAAGATAGGGTCCTTTGATTTTACAATTGTAACCGGTTCCTTAAAATCCGCGCGGGCGAAGTCGCGGACGCAGTAAGTATAGTATATACAAACACATGGTCGTTCAAATACATGACCGTTTAAATCTGTAGTCATGTTTCTCTACCTCGCACGCAATATCTATAAGCAGTGGGAAACCAATGCTTTGAGACATTCTTTCTAACTCGTTTTAAAATGACTATTGTATTATTTACAGGAACGTCATCCCAAAGAAATATAAATACAAATTCAAGTATAGAAATCAGTGTTTCCAATTTAAAGTCAAAAATTGCAAGTATTGAAGAAGAACTGAACAAAGTGAGCAAACATTGTCAAGACCTAACTTGCATTCAAAAGAGTTTCGTAAAAGAACAACAATCTCGTAGCAAGCTTAGTGAAGCTGAAACTAGTCGAAAGAAATCCAAATGTGATAATATTAAGTGCGTAGAAACAAAAGTCTTGTATGAGAAGCCAGAGGGCCAATTTCGTATAAGAGATGATAGTCATAACATTAAGATCAAGAATTATGACAATAATATGAATTCACGACTTACTTATCAAAATTTACAAAAGTTCCAACATCAGATAAATGGAACTAAAAACAAAGAAAGTGAGAAACATCAACTCCAAAGACGGCAACATGGAGCTAAATCAAAACACGATATTGCCCCACCTGTTTACTCCACTAGTAGTTTCCATTCCTTGGTGACACCGAGATATAAACAATATGCAGAACCTGGTTATTCTGGCTATCGGCCAAAGCAGCGTGAAAAGGAGCCTAAAATTTCAAGCCCAGAATTTCACAGAAAAAGACAAACGCTAGAAAATGATCATAAATATAATAAATACGAACAAAAACAAGTCAAACCCAAACGGAATAAACGAGAATATTCAAGTGTTGATCAAGAGTTTATCGAAAAAATCATCAACAAGCAATATAGACCTGTCAAGATGTTTGGCAGACGAGATTCAGATTTCAGTCAATTTTCAGCACCCGTTTGTCGCGACCACGAGTTTATAATTCATGAAGAAATCCAAGAAGGCAGCGAATTGTGTTCTTGTTGTTTCGATGAAAATAGGAAACACAGACACCGCTATACTCGCCATCACGACTTGAGTGACTTGAGAAGTGTTTGTGACACTCGACTTTATAGTTCCAAGAAGCATCATCGCTATACATATCCCAGCAGAAATATCGAAGATTACCATAATTCAGCCTATTATGATGTAGTTCCTGTAAAGGAAAAATCTAGTCCGAAATCTCGGAGGAAGTTTGCTGAAGAGAACGCCATAAAATACCAGTATAAGGAAGTGCCTCCGTCACCAAGAACACGTAGACCAAGATTAAATTTGAGAGCTCAAAATTATACTGAATATGATGACATTGAAGGATATTCATCACAGATGTCTCCTATTAGACAGCGCCGTAGTTACGAATCTGAATCAAATTTATTCATTCAACAAGATAAACCAACAAAATATCAAAACGTAAGTGTACAACATCAAACTCATAATGGTACAATGAGTAGTTTGCAAAGTCCTAATTTTGTGGATGAACAAAGAAACAAAACGAATAACGACACTACATTGAGCACAGAACTTGAAGACACTAATGTAGATAAAACTGACAAAGCGCTGGGCGAAATAAAAGATATATTGCAAAGTTTTTTAACTGAAATAAAGAAAGAATCTACACACAGTGGCAAATCGAATATCACAAGTAAACTTGGCGATAGAAATTTCAATGAAAGTCAGGAAAGTGATAAACTAAATACCACAATAAATCCAAATAGTGCTAATAATTTTAATATGGCCCAGTGTAATATGCCTCCATTTGTCCCACCACTTACAAGTCCTTGCTGTTATCCTATAATACCTGTATGTCCCATGAGTTATATGCAAAATGGCTACATGATGCCTAGCCCGAGTTACACTTGTACTGTTTGTGCTGAAAGCTCTAAAGAAAGAACCAGTACAGAAAAAGTAAATAAAACAAAAACGGACAACGATAATGTAAATAATGAAACTCAAGAATTAATTAAAGAAATTTATAAATATGTGTCACAAAATTCCAAGTCTATAAGTAAAGCGGATAACCGTAGTGACAATAGCCCTAAAAATAGTCCCAAAAATAACAAAGTGGAAAGAATATTGTTTACCAACAGGAGTGCAGGTGGTTGTTCCAAAACTTCCAAACACGATGCTAACGTCGGAACACCTCATATGAGATGCCTCTCTAAAAGCTGTGAGGCGATTGGATCAAGAATTAATTCAGACACATATTACTCTACAAACGCTAGTTACTCGGACACTGTTTTAGAAAAACTCAGCCTGCATGGCTCACAGTCGTCAACGGACACAGATGTCAGCAGTGAAGTCGCCGAAAGAAAAGTATGAATTATACATTTTTTTTAGCTTCACGCCGTATCCCGCACACAGGGAACAAAGGGAACCTAGTGTTAAGACACTCCGTTTCCTACTTTCTGCCAAATTCGGAGCCATTGCGTGTTATGTGGCGGAACTTAACGCTGCGCTTTGCCCCGACACAAGAGCGAAGAAAATGGAAATATTAAATATTTCCACTTCTCGAGTGGGAATCGAACTCACAACCAGTCGTTTACAGTCACACGCTTCTACCACTGCGCCACGACTGGCCCCTACTGGACTGATTTATACTTACTCCTTATTATATGATATATTTATTAAATAATTGTGTACTCTTTTTAAATGATGGTTCCTGCTACTATTTTAATTATTTTAGTCTTCTAGAAATGTTCATATGCAAATAATATATGTACAAATATTTCTTTTAATTTATATAAATAACGTTTATTGCAGATCCACAGAAATAAATTCCAAAAACTACTTCAGTCATTACGATTATTCAAGAAAAAGAAGAAAGATATCATCGTGGAAGAATCTGGATCAGATACAACAACAGAAGTAGCTAAAACACATCAAAAACCAAGGCCCCCTTTCAAACAACATGTTACTAACTATGCGATGCATGGGCAAGAATATTTCAATCCGCCTCCGATACCAGAAAATAGCTATCCTCCGCACCACGACAGACACTATGGCTACCATCATGGCTTTCCCCATCAACCGCACGCTTTAAACTGTAATCAATGTGAGCATCACGTAAATAACTCGACATATTCATATGACCAGAGACCGCCAAACTATAACCCAATGTCACATTCCCCACATCCCAGTTATATTCCATACCAAGCGCCTCCTCAAGTACCTCTGTGCCTGAAGGAGGTTGAAGTTAAAACGATCGGTACCCAAAGTCAAAGAAAAATGTCAATATTTAGTAAATTTACTAAAAAGCCGCCATTATATCGGCAAGACGCGTCCCAGCAGTACACCCCACCATCTGTGGAAAAGCCGAGTTTTTGGAAAGCCATGCAAGAAAAAGCTAGGGAGCAACAGAAGAACCAGCAGAAACATCCAGATCCCATGGACTTTTCTCTTAAAACTCAGAAACAATTGGCTGAAGGAGACTTGAAGTTGAGGAACGCGATGCTCAAAAAGTTGTTCTACAAAAGAAACCCATTTTCACCAAGAAACCTGATCGTGAGGACTTTACTGGGCAAAGATAAGTCTAGTTTCGGTGATCCGCCTAAGATGTATCGACCGAGAATGTTTATATAATGTTAAATGTTGTTTTGTTGTGAATGATGTGTATTTTGTCGTGTTGCTAAAATAAATTGTTTTAATGTCCTTGTTTTTTTTCTGAAATATTATTTAATTGAAAAAGTAAATTTTATTAATAAATATTTACTAAAGATTACATTTTAGATTGTTAGTGTCCTAAACGTGTATGCATTTAAAATACTAATTTCTTGTTGTACTTACTTTATTTTTTACAGTAGAGACCATCAGATATAGTTGTAATTTTTCTCCGTTTTGTCTGCCGCCAGTCAACACGCAATGAATCTAATTCAGGTGGAAAGTCGAAACCGAAGTGTTTTTTGACTAGTTTCTCTCTGTATACTCTGCTATGCGGGAATAGGCGTAAAGCTAATATTTTACAGTTTAACTTATATATTCAGAAACTAGACTTAAAAATATTTTTTAATACAAAAAAATTGGGTAGCAAGAATTTTATCCTAAGTACCTACGTGATTATTTTTTTTAAATACATTAAGAAAGTAATTTACTAGGCTTATTTAATAATTCTAAAGATTTGCGTTATAATAACAAAATTTCATTGTTTAAAATGATATTTCAAAATAAGACTGGTAATTACTAGTAACTTACCCACCAAACAACATCGTGCATGGATAATCTGAATAAATACTAGGTTAATAAATTCATTACCAATTTCCTCGATTTCACAATAACTTATAGCTATATATATAGAACATTTTTTTACATTTCTAAATGAGATAAAAATTCCAAAATGCTAAAAACATTTTATTAATAACTTTTTAGAGGAAAATAATGATTAAAAAAAAAGAACTACCGCACTAACTTTCACTGTAAAACCGAATTTGACATATCAAATTATCGTTTTTGTTTCATTCAAAATACTAATTAAAATGAAATTACTAGTTAAAGAGAACAAATAAGAATATAAATTATTACGTAAAAAACAATTTTCTTTTAAGTAAAATAAATATTAAATCATTTTTGATAAAAATTAAACTAAAAGAAATAATGACAGTAAACGGATTAATTTTTCAGCACTTTCAAAATGAGCGAGTGCAGTCAAAAGCCTTGTAAACAACGGTTTAAAGGTGTGGAAAACTTTTTAAGAAGAGTTGCTTTTAATTTAGGTATACATATAAAATTTGAAATATAGGTAAAACTTTTATAATATTGATTTCCATCGATAAAGCTATAATCAAAATATAAAACAGGTAACACGGCGTCGCAAACCGAAGTTAAAATAATCTCGTGCATACCCATCGATGTAACAGATCTACAACAGAAAATAATAAACTTGGAGAAGCAGTTGTGTGAGGCGCAGGAAGAGATATGCAAGGGAAGAAGCACTAAAAACGACAAGAGTGTTGTAAACAGCCGCAGCACATTAGTTAACACGGCGTTTTACAACCCCGCTTTCACTAAGGAGTTTAGTAATCTATCTTATTGCAGGAGGTCCCATAGTGGGGACATGAACATACACCACGTGGCAATCCATCTTGACAACTGCTCCTCTAGAGACAAGAAATCTACAGTATCTTTTGTCCCTATAAAACATTGTGAAGGAAGACCAACATCTAAATTAGATTCCTTCGCAAGTTCTAACAACGTTTCGCATAAACCAATCCTAATAGAGCGTTATAAGAATATTTTTAAAACCCGAATCAGGAAAAAGAATAAAGGAAAAGGCAATTTGAAAACTCATCTCGTATATTACGCTCAGACTCCAAACAATGCTTTTTATTTGAACCAAAATCGAAAACAGATTGACACTACAGAAGCATTGTGTCGCACACATTTAAATAATATAGTTACAAAACAATATGATCCTAATGTAATAGAAGAGTTCTCTGACACAAGTAACTTTACTGCACCTATTTGTAGAGACGTGAATCGGTTGAAGAATTCCTTCGATCGTGGATCAGACGTTTGCTCTTGTAGTTACGGGAAATTTCAAAATATTGATAATTATATGACGCCGCAACAAAATTATAATAATTATATAGCAGACACTGGTGAAACTATTGTAAATAATGACTTGTATCGGGACTCTCGTGATTATGATCTCATACCAGTAAAAGAGAATCCTTTAAAAAATCTTAATAAGAAGGATACTAAAATTGATATTGATATTAAATGTTGGCCGGAACTACTGCGTGCTAAGCAACGTAATCATCCCCTTGTAGTCAATTATCAAACTGAGTTTATTCCAAATACTCGGCAAATTCACAGAAATGTACAAAAAATTCAAGAGAAAATGAAACCTAAAGATATAAACATGAAAGATAGAAGTGATAAGTTAGAAGCAAATGTTCCTTCTAAAAGAGGTTTCGTCGAATACAGTGATGTTTACAAAAGGGATCGCCGCCCTAAAAATTACTTACAAAAGTCTGAGCCCGTCAAAGTAATTGTATTAAAGAATGAAGTAACTTCAACAAATGAAATAGAACAAGCTAACACTGAACCTGCCGCATCAGAACTAAACACAGTTGACACAAAAACTGCATCAACACTAGACCAAATAAAGACAATGCTCCAAACCGTGTTAACGGAGATAAAAACAAGTGGTAAACTCAGCAACTCTGTAGCGGAAAGTGTTAAAAAGGATGCGGTGGTTCAGAAATCTCTAAACAACATTCAAGGCGCTTCGACGTTGCTCAATAGTTTTACGTACAACAACTCGTACAGTGTAAACCCTTACATGGCGTCATATTCGCGTCAAATTCCTTATTGCGTTACAAGCATTCCATATCAACCGATGAAGGTTGAAAATTTTCCGGTTTTCATTCACTCTTCGCCGAGAAAAAATATGTGCATGTGCTATTACAAGAACAGTGGGTTCAAGCAAACCAACACAGCGACTAATACTGAAAAAGACAAACAGGAAGGACCTAACAACGAAACAGAGAAGCTGATCAAAGATATTTACAATTCCATGGCTTTGAACCTAGATCTGACGACGAAAGAGAATTCGCTGAGCGAATGTGGTGATGTTAAATCTGCCGACGGTTCAACGAATACGGCGTGGAAAGAAATAAATAGCAAAAAAGCTACCAATAAACGAGATATTGAAGTGGAAGCTATACTAACGTCACTGGATTCGTATTCCAACTACTCGAAGACAACCCACTCAGCTAGCACGCAATCTGATATAAGAAGTAGAACTCAAACTTTGTATCATGTAAATAATAAAGATTTTGGATATCCTAAAAACTTTGCCTATAATAGAGGAGGTCGAGGGAAGCCTATTGTTGAAGATGACGAGACGGATGAGTCGTCTGAAGGAGGTGATAGCGTTGACACTGTTGTTAGCAACCGCTATGGACAGGTAAGCTTTTTTAAAACATAATGCCTTTGTAATAGTTCAATTGAGCTAGGTCGTAGCGCAGAATGTGACTGTTAACGCCACTGGTTGTAGGTTCAATTCCCACTCGAGAAGTGGAAATATTTAGTATATTCATTTTCTTCGCTCTGGTGTAGAGGAAGGTCGCAGCGTTTAGTTCTGCCACTTAATACGCATTGCCTCCAGAATTCGACGGGAAACGGGGAACGAAGTGTCTTTGACATTAGGTTACCTCTGCCTACCCTGCTGTGTGCGGGATACAGTGTGAACCTTCACGCTCATTCACGCAAAAATTGTATTATCTGTTATAATTTTTCGGATTCGGGAGAAAAATAGAGAACAGAGTGCCTTTACGCTAAATTCTTTGACTACCGTTGTGTGAGAAAAAGCGTGAAGGTATTTTTCCAAACCTATTATTACAATTTATACAAAGTTTATTTTCGCTTTCAGAATAAAGCAGAAAAGAAAAGTCTTTTACAGCGAATGTTTAAATCGGTGAAACTATTTCGCACTAAGAAACATGAAAGTCAAAAAAGATTTGAAACAGAAAACTTAGTAAGCGACTCTGACGACTACGAGACTATATACAGTAAGCAATCTACAATCCCTCCTCAGCAAAAATTACGCCAAAATCCTAAAAAATATCAGAAAATCCAGAATGTTCCTCAAAATAAGCAAAAAAGGCCTTATTTAGAACAAGAATACAGAAGACATTGGAATGAAAATCTTACATTTCACGATCAAAACCAGCACTCTAATGAAAATCAAATGAGAAATTACAAAAACCCTCCTTTTTGGACCAATTACGAAGCCAGACATGTAACAGTGGATAACAAACCTAACAATATGAACGTGCGACCACCGTCATACAATGCCAGTCCTAAAACTAACATAAAAGGGAAAGACAAACTGAATTGGCTCAAAAAACACAAATTGGGTTTAAAATGTGGCGAGCAATGGAAAAATTTTATACTTGAAAACTAAATTGAAAATAAACGTATAAGTTATGTGTCGTTAAATAAAACTATTTAAATTTCTTTTATTTTATTATTTAATAGTATTGATATGACATAATATTAGTTGACACATAATAAATAAATAGAGAACACTTAATCCCTCTTCTCGTCTTCTTCTCTCAGTATTTCATCAATGTCGTCCGCCACAAATCTGTCGAAAAAAATTAATGAAATAATATTACAAATATAATTATCAACAAAAAAAAGTAAATGGTTGGTTGTCGCCCTCCATTTTCCACCGAGACATCCGAAATCGATCGCATGGTCCTAGATACCAGAGCGCAGAAGTTTAAAAATTAAACATTCCCCCGAGTGGGAATCGAACCCACTGCACCACAACGACTTCTCTTACCAACTCTAACATAAGAAACACTCACTGATACAACAACATGGGCAGCAGCACGGTGCACAGATGCCACGCGGCGTGCGAGTCCACGCCCCACAGCGGCGGGAAGTCGAACACCTCCATGCTCAGCGCCAGTATCGAGAAGAAGAGGAACGAGAACATGCGCTTGGGGTACTCCTTCTTCAGGGACAGCTGGTATAGCGTCCATAGCATCCAGATTGTAAATGCTGCGAGGCCTGGAATTTTATTTAGAATATATATTATTTAATATGGTCTTGTATATTCTTATTAAAATTGTTGGGGCCAGTCGTGGTGCAGAGGCACAAGGTGTGACTGTAAAGCGACTGGTTGTGGGCTCGATTCCCACTCGAGGAGTGGAAATATTTAATATTTACATTTTCTTTGCTCTAGTGTCGAGGCAAAGCGCGGCGTTAAGTTTCGCCACTTAACGCAATGCCGCTAAAATTGGACGGGAAGTGGGGAACGGAGTGTCTTAACAGTAGATACTCCCTCTGGCTACCCTGCTGTGTGCGAGATAAAGCATGAAACTAAAAAAGAAAACTAATCCCCCTATAACATGGTCCTCTTATAAGGCATTCTAATTTTACGTGACTTAATTCCCCCACATAACGCCGAACGAGGTATAATAGGTGGAACGTTATTTCAAATAATTCCGATAGCGAATAAACATGTAACAAAATTGTTTTTGAAATTATATATGTCGTGGTCAGATCGTAGAATTGACAATTTCATGATCTCGTTGAAGATATCATGAAATGGTCGCAGTTCATGAAATGAGCAACTGAATTTGACGATGACGATATTATTTTGTGTGAATATATTTAAAACCTATCAAGATAGGTTAGGTTAGGTTAAACTTTTTATATTTAACAGATTCTTTAGTATTTAAAAGTAGTTTTTTTATATATTTCTTAAAGTTATTATTACAGTATCGCAAATACAAAACAACTTAAAACCAAAATTGTAATGATTTTCAATAAAATAAAAAGATAATATTTTTTTAGGAATATAATTTTTACTTATTATAAACGGATAGTTAATTCTGCTTTTAATAAAAAAAAATATATTTAAAACTAAAGTTTTAGCTTTATTACGAACAGCTGATATACGAAAAAGCGCTTCTAGCGCCTCTATCGGTTGTTAAAGTAATTATAATTGACGATTTGGTCAAACAAGATCGACAATTTCATGAAGTAGCCACGCGTTTAGTTGACCATATCGTTAAACGTTAGGGTGTCATTGATTTCGTCAAACGACATCATGATCTGGCCAAACGATAATTGGTCATTTCATGAACTGCGACGATTTCATGATATAGTCAACGATTTCATGAAATCGTCAATTAAACGATATGGCCACGACATATATAACTATATTATTTAAAATGTTTTTGTTGTTTCTCAGTCAAGACGTCAACTCCAATTAGCTGGTTGACTTATCTGCACGGAAAGTGTATATATTACTGCTTAAGGTAAATTGCGCAAACTATAAAGCATTGTGGCATGAGACATGAGTCTCAGATATATCGATCGTTCGATATCATATTTCATATTACTAAAACAGGTAAGAAAAAACGCAGCGATGAAATAAGCCCCTAAACAAAGTCCTTGAATTTTTTTTAGCCCTAACGCTATATGTGGAAAATGAATTTCCACCTACTATTGATACATTGCTTGTAGAGTGGCGGAACTAAACGCCGCCAATATCTTGTTCGCTACAAGTTAAATTTATTTTTAGCTCTCTGCTCTGATGACAACACAAAACGCGGTGTTAAGTCCCGCAACTCAACACGCAATTTGTTTTCTTACTAAAAAAAAATTAAATTAATAGTACTTACCAAAATATACATTGATCCGCATGTTGTACCCATAGTCTATTTTCCCTTCGTACAAATAGATGAGGTAATTACCATAGAATAATAAAACAATGGTCACCAAAACACTTAGGAATATTGTCCTTTTATACATTAATCTGAAATTTATAGATGTTTTGAAATTAATATCTTTTTTATTGAAAAAAAAAATATAACTGTTGCTCTATGTGTGTAGAAGTAAGAAAAAAATCATATAAAAATAAGAGTTCATTAAATAATAGTAGGACTAATTAATGCCATTGTAGTACATTGGGACAATCTCTGACTGTAAACAATGGTTGAATATTAAATGCCTATTCGGGGAAACAAATATATTTAAATTGTTTTCATTTCCCTATTCCGTAAAGACAAAATGACTTAAACGAATTTATTAAAAAATAGCATAAGAAATTAACAAAAGCTGAGTCAAATCTTATCCTAAGTTATTTCAGTACTTATGGAGTATTTGAGAGATGTAAGAAGATATTTACCTTACAATAGCTGACAAAAATAACATTATAGTCACTGACAAAGCACAGGCATAGTCCATGAACTCAGTGAAGTAGCGGTCACGCATGTGGAATATTGTGGACCAAACCCAAGCATTTATACATACCTGTAATGTTTTAATAGAGAAAAAAATTACAAATATGTTAAAAATTGAATACCGATTTTTAGTATAATATGTTTTTGAAAAAAATTACAAATATGTTAAAAATTGAATACCAATTTTTGGTATAATACTTTTTTTATATATGTTGGTTTAATATCATTAAAGTTATCATAAATTCATTTACCACTGTAATGGATGTATTTTTATAAGTGTCACACTTCTTTCCACACAGCAGACTAGACAGACAGAATATTGTGTCAACACACACTACTCTCTACTTTCAAGGCATACACAGAAAATTGTATGATATTTGATAACTATTGTATTATGGATTTAATTTTAACCTACAGTCAACAAGTCACAAACCATAATTTACAAATTTTATTTATAGATTGTAGTTTATGTATATAATAAACAAGAATTTCAACTTACTATTGCAAAAATATGCCAGAAGCCAACCAACACTGGTTTCCTTCTAAATGGAAGATCAAAGAATGCATAATGGTACATATATACATGCATTAATAAGTTCAACACAGAAGCTAACGCAGATGCTGGTTCTTGTACACCAAAATATCTAACAAAAGGCCACTGAAAATTAAAAGAAGTCTTAATAAAATTATACCTTATCTAAACAACTTAGTTCATGTTCTTTTTAAATTTAAGAGGCTCTTACTTTTCCATAAAATTTTGGATATTCATAATTTCTCTCCTGAAAGCCACTAACAGTTTTCCACATACAACTGTAAATGCACTCTTCTTTGCATGACCAAAATAGTAAACGGCACCATTTATCTTGTAATTTTGCAGCATGTCGCTGGAATTTTCCATCTGCATAAAATTATTTATTAAATTGTAGACAATAAATTAAAATAATTTTATGTGTACATATAATATATGTAAGAAACTTTTATAATTTATTTCATAAAAAACAATATTATATTTCATTGATAAAAAAATATTAATAAAAGTTTACTCACCTACTGTACAATTAGCCTTTTTACAATTTGTTAAACACTTTTGGAAAAAAGGCGATCTATCACCATCGCTACACAGTGCGAAAGGCAAGACAACTAACATAAACAAAGTAATCTTAGATGTCATACTGATAAATTAATGAGTAGAAAATGTCGTTTTAATATATAAAAACTAGCCGGTAACCTAATTTATATGATAGCTTTACAATTAACTTGAATATCTTCACATGCTTTACTATATATTTTTATTTTTAACACAACATTTTAAATATTTTTGCCGGCAGTGTAAGCCTTTTCTTGTGCGCTATCACTTCTCAAATGAAACAATAATCGATAATCGTAAATCAATAGTGTTAAAAAAGTTGCCAGAACTCTCAAGTCTATTTGTCAGTTTAACTTATTTTTACATAATTGTGAACTTAATCAAGTCAGAGATACTTTTAAACATTTTTAAAGTGTTATTCTACATTTAAGGAATTCTAAATGCCTTTTTCTAAATAAATGCCTTTTTCAAGTCAGAGATAAATATTTTATTAAATTTAAGATATAGGTAATTCTTCTTAATTTTTCTTAACGTATAATACAACGTTTAATTTTTGGCATGCTTTGAAAATGATAAAATTTAAAATCTCTTCTGTGATTTCAAAGAACTGCTACGTACTTGATTACTCTTACTCATAAAAAGAAATGATTAGGTGCTAAGTTCAGGATTCAGATTAAGTTATTCATACAGAATGAATGTAACATCCATTGGACATTTAACTCATCTGACAATGGAGAATTGACAGTTGACATTTGTATAACCTAAAACTTTATTTTGATTTCACCATGGTTCAAATATTGTGTTATTTTAATCACTTTTAATACGTTTATAATATAATATGTGATATATGATAAATAATAAGATTTAAAATGGTCTTTCTAAGTAAAACATTGCTGGCCGCAAAGAAAATAAAAATCCCTCGTAAGTTTCTTCGCAGTAGATTTATTGATACTGTAAGACTTCATGTGAAAGGTGGCACAGGCGGCACTGGACTTCCACATTATGGAGGTTTGGGTGGACAGGGAGGCTGTATTTACTGCATCGGTAAGGAAAAAGCAGATCTTAGATCTATTATGAAGAACTATCGTGCAAAAACAATAGCGGCAGGTCATGGTGAAGATAGTCGTAAAACTAAAATAATTGGTAGTCCTGGCGCAGATGTTAAGTTAGAAGTACCCTTGGGTGTCACCGTTTATAGAGAAGATGGTAAAGTATTAGGATCCATTGATGAGGAGGATCAGACGCTAATAGTTGCTCGAGGGGGCCCAGGTGGCAACAAACAGAACAATTTTTTAGGACATTTTGGTCAAATTCATCATATTCGATTAGACTTGAAACTCATAGCAGATATTGGTCTTGTGGGTTTCCCTAATGCAGGAAAAAGTTCATTACTTAAAGCAATATCCAGAGCAAAACCAAGAATTGCTAATTATCCCTTCACTACAATTAAGCCAAATAAAGGAACTATTGAATATCCAGATAAGAGGCAAATAACAATTGCAGATTTGCCTGGACTTATTGAGGGTGCCCACATGAATGTAGGCTTGGGCCATAATTTTTTAAAACACATAGAAAGAACAAAGATCCTCCTTTTTATTGCTGATGTACAAGGTTTTAGGCTCAGCCCAAAGTATCCGATGAGGACATGCTTAGAAACCATAATGCTACTTAATAAGGAACTAGAGCTGTATGATGCAGAGTTACTTGACAAACCAGCTATTCTAGCTATAAACAAACTAGATTTAGAAAACACTGAAGAAATATTTGAAAATGTAAATAAATCATTTCAAAATATTAACAATGTTATTGAAACAATACCTGAAGAGATAAGGCCAGAAAAAGTAATACAATTTCAAGACATAATAGGCATATCAGCTCTTAATGGTAGTAGTGTAAATGAATTGAAATTAATTTTAAGGAAAAGGTTAGATGAATTTGCCGAGGAAAATAATCCTGACATTATAGAGCCTAGTCAACTACTTAAAAGGAGCAAAGCTGTTATTAGAGAGAGGGGACCTCAAGTTACTTAGAAGCAAAGGAATATTTATAGATTAAGAAATTAAAATATAGTGAAATTGAAAAATATATGCAGTTTTCTTTAGGGTACCCTACTTTGCTTGAATATTAAAATCAACGTAATTATAAAAAAATATAATTAACCCCTTCGCGGATCATATATAGACCATACCATATACTTAAAAATATCTTCAAATGAAAACTAAAAAATATTTTGTGCATACTGTATAAAATTAGTGCCATTGTATTGCCGTAATATTGTTAATGCCGCCATCTATGAGTCAAGTTGACGAACTAAATCATCACTCGAATTCGGCAAACAAGTCTGACTAGATCAGAGTGTTTCTTTAAATTCAAAATTGTGAAATAAATACTAAACTACATTTAATCGCTATTAAATAAATATAAGAGGGGAAAAGCAATATTTCAAGTATAATAATAAGGAAAGACTTTTTATTTTACGTGATTATATTATAATTTACGAGCTGTTAATCAAATGGATCTAATTTGGTACAACATGCAAAAATATTATTTTTTTATTATACCTAATTTGTTCCATTTTTCACTAAATGTATCGCTTGCTAAATGTAATTTTTGTACTTAATCGTGTAATTACTTAGTTATATGTGTATATATTAAGTCCTTAACATTGTAGAAATTAATGAAATTGGTATAATGGATCCACGACGATTTTATAGCAGTATTCACACGATGACAGATTTCCCGGACAACACTACTGACGAAGATTTGTCAGATGACGAACTTCAATTGAGTAGAAGGCGACAGTTACCATCTATAACAATTCCTGAATCAGAAGTATCTGATTTTGACTCGGATGATAATTTACCTGTATCTCAACTTGCTTCCTCAACACTCACGATTCGACTTTCACGGGCTGAAAAGCCCCGATGGAGAGATGGATTTTCAGAAAAAGCTGAAAATGAATAACATTTTGCCGTTGATATATCATCACCTACTAATATTTTATTGAGTTAGGTACCCCTTTATAATTTTTCAATTATTTTTCACTAATGATATTTTTACTTGTATACATCACGAAACCAATAAATACGCCGTTGAAAGTAGACCTGAAAAGCCTAGCTATATTACTGTAAAAGAACTAGAACAATTCGTTAGCATATGTTTTTACATGTCAATGACACAGCTACCATCAAGTAGATGTTATTGGAATGAGAGCTTCGGGCACCCCAAAGTCAGTACAGTAATGTCTTGTAATCGATTAGTGGAAATTAAACGTTTTATCCACTTTAACGACAACTCTATCCAAATACCGAGAGGACAGGTAGCCCATAATCGTCTAAATAAAATTCAACCGTTTTTGGATCATATACAGCAGAGGATTTTGACAGTCCCTGAAGAAAAGAACATGGCTGTGGATGAACAAATCATACCTACAAAGAGCAGATTGTCAAAAGTGGCATTATAACTTAAAAACACCTCACAGGTGGGATTATAAGAATTTCGCCCTTAGCGGCAGTTCTGGCTTATATATTTGAAATATATACTGGGGCTCAAGGTCCAATACAAACTGACCGTTCCCTACCAGAAATAAGTACCAGCAGTGACGTCGTTGTTAGACAGTCGAAAACAATACCTGAAGGACTAAACTTAGTGTTTTTTTTCGATAATTGGTATACGTCGCCACCACCATTGATTAACCTGAACAAAAAGATCAGAAAAGGCAGTGATGGTTTATAATAGGCATATAGGTGGTGTCGATTTATTAGACGTTCTTCTTGGCTACTACAGAATTCAAATAAAATAAATTCCAGTAAAATGTCTTACACATAGTAAGAAATTTTAACTTCGCATATTTTTCCACATGATCGATATGATGACTGTTGACGCATGATTATTGTACAGAAGAAAGTTGAACGATACCGAACCATCAATACCCTTAGGAAATTTCAAATATGCATTAGCTGAAGGCTTATGCCAATCTAATAAACCAACAACAAGTAACAAACGCGGACGACCTTATAATAATTTGGAAAACGCAATTGAAGCAGAAAAAAATAAGAGGAATAAGAAGGAGACTATTGCTATTATGCCCTCTAGAGATGTCAGACTGGATCAAATGATCATCTCCCAATCTGGGGTACTAGACAGCTATGCAAAGTAACAGAATGTAACGGAAGGTCACATGTTGACTGCCAGAAGTGTAAAGTCAACCATGTCTCAACGACAACAGAAATTGTTTTAATATATTTCACACTAATTGATTTATTTATTTTTTATTTTGAAGTCTATTTCATTTGTTTCGAATTATTTAACTTTTGTTTGTTTTTTATAATTTGTGCCCACTGGACCAAATATGTACCAAAGTGGAAAATTTGTGTCAAAAATTTTCCTATATTTTTGTAATAATTAAAAAATGCTGAAATACGTGTATTTTTATTTGTTATTTGTCAATAAATATATTTTCCTAAACGCAAACAAGTTCAATGTTAAAAGATAATAAAATTAAAAATATGTATCTCTAAATAGAATTAAAACCCGTCACAAGATTGGCTGTTTTGTTATAGTTGTTATAGTATTGAGTATTTTTTTTCTCACTTATTAACATTGTCTCGTATAGTAGTTACCCTACCGTAGTGTCTTGGCAGGTGCTCCTACCTACTTAGGGTATCAATGTTGCACTTTGTCTTGTCACCAGAAAGAAGTAACGAAAATAATTTAAAATTATTCATTCTCCTGAGTTATCGAATCCAACCCATGATAAATCAACAGGAGTCGAATCCAAAAATATCGTGTCACATCTCCCACCTCTCCCTAGTCAATTGAATAAAACATTACTTCTGTAAGTATTAATAATTTCTGTAAGTATTAAGAATTATTCTATTAACTTAGAACAGGGTAGGCAGAGGGAACCTAGTGATATGACACTCCGTATCCCACCTTCTGCCAAATTTCGGAGGTATTACATGCTAAGTGGCGGAACTTCAGTGGCCGCGCTTTGCCTCGACACCAGAGCGAAGAAAATGGAAATAATATTTTTTTCCACTCCTCGAGTGGGAATCGAACCCACAACCAGTCGTTTACAGTCACACGTTTATGCCACTGCGCCACGACTGGCCCCTATTAGTTTGGAATCAGTTATACACAAAACAATTTAAAAAAATTCAGGTTATAAAAAAAATACAATACATTAGTCTATATAATATATTAAAACATAATAAAAGCTTTATTTAGTTTTGCCATAGACAGCAACTAATAAAGAACTTATAATAACCTACCTTACATACGTTCATACATACAAATGAAATATCACAGCATAAATCTTCCAACCTCCATTCACTTATACTAAGTACACAAATCTAATTTCTAGAGAGTGATTCATAATATTGCAACAAAATATTTAAAATTACCTTTTTAGGTGGATTCAGCCTAAATTTGGAATGAAAATAAAAAAAATTGACTAAAGGTGTTGGAATATTCATCTAAAATAGGGATGAGCAACCTACAGCCTGCTTCATAACACACACTGTTCTGCCAAAATATTGCGGTTGGCTTAAACTTGCATTATGATTGTGAAGTACATATTGGCTTTTTATTATTTTATTACTTTTTGTAAGTAATCTATTTTTTATTGGTTTCAGGTTTTTATGATGTAAGATTTATAAGATTATATCAAAATTTAAATAGGTGTGCTGCTAATGAAGGTTGCTTATCCCTGGTTTAAAAGATGATTTTACAAAAAACATAATACTACTAATTATTATTTCCTTTCGAATTACAGATAAAAAAGGTTTTTTCAAAGCCAGTATAAATACAATAATAACCGCTTTGTGATTTTATACAATAGTTGTGAGATAATTTTATATTCAAAAAATATAAAAGCTCTTTTTCGTTGTTCACAATAAAAAATGCAGATAAAATTAAAATCAATCAATAATAACTTAAGATAAACGGAGCGTTATGTATGTATAAGTCAAATTAACTGAAATATTTAAAAAACGCTAACCCAAAAAGTTCTAGGTATAAGTAGTTTAAGAAACAATCATTAAAAATTATTCAATTTTAAAAAACCAGTTTTTACCAAACATAGACAAGAACACAAGGGAATTGACTATTGAATAAAAAAATCGCATCGAAATCGATTCATCGGCTCAGAGCTACGATTCTACAGATAGACACACATAGACACGAACGTCAAACTTATACATACATCTCTTTCTACGTCAAAAATAAAAAAAATACATTATTAACAATCTACAAACACACATAATATGAGCAGAACGATGATTAAATTTTAGAATTTCTATATCTATAAACAATAAGAATACAATATACACACATAAGTATGTAAAAACAAAAAAATGCCAAAACATTAATGCGAATAACCATACAACTACATATATTATAAAAAATTAAAACATTTAAATGTTTACCGCATTTTGAATTTAAGATAGAATCTAACACTTAGTTTAAAAATAAAACTTACTTATTATTTAGTCATTACAGCAAGTCTAAATTAAATTACATTCACAGTATAACTTAAAAACAATATGTCAACATTCTACACGCATTCCATCACAACCTGCCAACTTAAAGAAATAATTTAAAGAATAAAATAATTACATCCAATAGAAACATATCTTACACAATTAAAAGTATATAAATGAATTTTTTAAAATGTAACTTTTTTAAAATCGTTGTAAATTGACACTCAATGTAACGAAAATGCGAGAAAGAGATAGATATATACTTTTCTATAGTTTAGCGTGCGAAAGAGTGAGATAGTATATATTTACAATGTTTTCTATTACTTGTAATGTAATATACTTGGATTAAAATAATAATATACTAAAATATGTAGTACTTTCTCAATTCTTTAACAATAACATAATAAATTGAAAAAGATATTTAGAAAATGTATAAAAATTTGAACGCATCGGTATTCGAACCCGCGCCTCCTGAATACCGTCCAGGCGTTCTCACCACTAAGAAATTTTTATACGTTTTCTATACATATTTTTCAATTTTCCTAAGTGTGGAATAACACTTAAAAATGTTTAAAGTAACATACTAAATTATTGTTAAACTAGAACAGTTTAAGAATTATTTATTAAGTTATTGTTAAAGAATATTTCTTCTTTATATATTTCTCGAAGTGTCACTTCTCTATAGAAGACCATTGAGTGACCAACTATATATAAATATTTTTTTTAAGACAAATACATAAAAAACACTAATATATATAATAGTTGCTCGACAGACTCTTACATTATAGACAGACTAGAAAATTCTAATTAACTTACAACTAAACAATTATGCATAAATTAAAAGACGAAGAGGTTAACTTATAATGTTTACACAAACTTAGATTAAACTTTTAAACATCCCTTACAAACAATAAATATAAAATGATAAAATATAATTTTCCACACACAAGCTACCAAAACATTTAAATACTCTTTTTTCAACACAGAGTAATTAGAGAGAGCTTAGTGTCAAAACTCTCCAAACTTAGTAGGACGTTATTAAAAATTAATATTTAAATTCCTCGGAGTGGAAATCAAAACCATAACCAACAACATTTACATTTAGAAGCTGTCCCACTGTGCCACGATGGCCTATACATACTTAATACAAGGTAAATTACATATTGTAATATTTAAATTTACTGAATATCCTTTCCTATTAAACATTTAACATATAATATTTAAAATGTCCTGCAGTAAGCACAAAAAGTAGTTAATAAAAACTGTACTGAAGAAATACTTATATGGATAAGTACTTATTAATATTAACATTTAATAGCTCTGAATTATTTTTAACATTTACTACGGATCATAAATTATTTGCTATAAAATATGAATACAAACCTAATTTTTTCATAATACTTTATGAAATTTAAATAAAAGCTTTTTGTTTTATTGTATTTACCACTGAGTTTCTTGCGCCGGTTCTTCTCAGGTCTGAGGCATTAACTTTAGTGAACCGGTGGTAAAAATATTGACGTTCAAAAAATGAAGCTTGAAACTTTTTATTTTGAATAAAATTATTTGATTTTGTTACTACAAGAATAAAGTAGTAAAGAGTAACATAGATATATCTATACATTTTCCTTATACTATATTTTAATCAGATCTACACAAGCTTATCTACAATCGCATAATATTTATTATATTTAAAAATAAACAGTCGCACTCAAAGACGCTAATTAACGTCAAAGTACAATTAAATCAACATAATAAAAATAAGTAGACAGTTTAACGCTTTTTCTAGTGTTAAAACACTTCCCAAGTTTATAACAAAATTTTAGACAATACTTGATAAGTGGCGGAATTAAACGCCGCGCTCATTATAAGTAATTTAAATACAATCATTTCTCCAAGTGGGGATCGAACCCACAACCAATCGCGATTACAGTCAGTCTGCACCAAGATGGACTAACACATAAGTTTAAACTGAATTAAATTTAGACAAACGCTAATTAACGTCTCTAAGTGCGATTGCAGACTACATTTAATAGAAAAATAGAAGTCAACTTTGATATGGAAGGATTATTCAATCTAAATATGTACGTACATATAATAATTTAATTGTTATAATTTTTTTTGTCATTAATATTTTATATATCTAATACTATGAAGCTAATATTATATTTATATAAATATTTTTTTTTAAAACAAACATATAATCAGTTATAATTACACTATTTTTGATAATAATTTTAATTTTTATATGTTGCAACATTTTACAATTACATACATAATTAAATATTAATTTATACCAAGTGCTGTTAAGAAATGGCAACAAATTATTTCATATAGGCCATTTTTTTAATTCTACGTCATCAACTGCCATAAGTACCAATATTTATGTTTTCTTTACTATAAACTGAACGGAATTGAATCTACACACTCCTTTACAACGCATCTAAGTACTTTTAGAAATATACATATATATAAAATAAATCTACCATATTTTTTTTAAAGTAAAATTTTGTTGAGATCTTTTTTTTTAATTATTGATTTTGTGAATGGACTACAAGTTTATTAATATATATTTCACAATACTTGCTTTGATTTGCAATTTTTATGCCATAATACCAATTAATGGCGAAACATTTAATGTACATATTCTACAGACATATGTATTATACTATATTATGTTAGTTTAAATTTAAGTTTAAAAAAGGGATACAACACTTTACACACAAATTTATGCGTCTACGCAAACTACTTCCACATTTAATGGAATAAATAAAGAAAAAAAACAATTTTAGAAGACATATAAAAATTTGAACATTAGGGGATTCAAACCTGCGCCACTTGGAAATCGTCCAAACGCTCTACCACTGGCTTAGTGGTCTATGGTAGAGTAAGTGAACGTTATATACCTAGTTCAAATTTTTATAACTTTTCTTAAACTAAGTATATGACAGAACATAACACTTAATATATAAAAAAAACATTAAGCCACATTAATAGCAATTTCTATGTATTTCTATATAAATAAGCTAAAACATTATAATTTACTCTTAAGGTGATATTATAATTTCATTAAATTATTATACTTTAAGATTTTTAAATGTATATTAGAAGGAGCAGTGCTCAATCAATGTCCTCTTTTGCCTCTCACGCCCTTTTTAGAGGTAAGAAGAAGATGATACAAGAAGGGAATTAATTGAATAATGTATATATACTTAGATGATTCTTTAGAGAAAGTTATAAATTTCAACCACTATAAAGCAGTACATATGCGCAAATATTTAACAAACAACTAAGCTGACATTAGTGTAATTAAATATTACTGGTACACTGTTCCATAGAAGAAAACAACTTTCTACTTTAAAAACTATTTTATAGAGTAAACGGGACTAAACGCCACGTCTCACCTTAGTTACCAGAACGAAGAAATAAAAATAATTTAAATACAATATCTCAGAGTACAAATTGAACCCCATTTTGGCCATAGTAAGTCAGTCAGTTACTTAGTAAGAAAAATTATGTGTTAACGAAACTAAACACTGTTCTCTGTCTTCATCTTAAGTACCAAAATACACAAATGTACCCCCAAATAAGATTTGAACCTCAACATACTAAACATTACTAAGCACAGCATACCAGTACACGAGACATTACGCAGCGTTCCCGTTGTTCTCTGTTGCAAAAAATGACAGAACACAACGCCGTACTAAATGTACCCCCAAGTAAGAATTGAACCGCAACTCAAACTACACCACTAAACGTTACTAAGCACAGTGTACCATTACACAAGACATATAGAAGAATAGACAAGAATGACAAAACTCAAAGCCTTACAAAATGTGACAGAGAATTGTAGTGACCCCCAAGTTAGAATTGTACCCCAATACACTTAAATACCAAAGCAGATAAATGTACCCCCAAATGAAAATTGTACCCCAATACACTAAAGACACAGTAAACTGATCACAGTATACCAGTACACGAGACACGCGTGGAGCAGACAGGAGGGCGGGAAGCAGCACTGGTTGTCTCAGTCGTACCCCTCCTCCGCCTCGGTGGCGGTCTCGGCGGGGGGCAGGCCGGCGTTGTTCTCCGTTGAGCTGTTTGAACGGATGCTGTTTGCATCTGGAGGGTAAGCAAATAGAATATTAATATAGCTTTACGCTATTTTTCGCCTAGTGAGGTAATCGGACAGGACCTAATGTCAAGACATTCCTACACGTTCCTCCACTTTCTAATCTGTCAAGTGGTAGAACTTAACACCGCGTTTTGTCTTCGATACCAAAACGAAGAAATGAAAATTTAAATATAATAATGTGAAAATCGAATCCTCAATCATCGCGTTTTCAGTTAGACACTGCCTTGCGCCATAACATATATAATATGTATAGAATATTAATTATTATTTTAATTTTATAAAGTAATGTAAATGGCGTAGCTTTTAACATTTTAATATTTTAAATTTAAAGAGTAATAATAAAACACTCTTCATTAGAAATAATAAAGAAAGTATTAACAATTTTACTTAGTGGCATAGATCAAAGCTAAAGCAATGGTGAAAGTGTTGGGGTAAATATGAATTTGATTTTTTAATGAAAATGTGACGCCAATGTGGTACAATGTATTACAGGAAGCTAGACTGGTTGTGAGATCAAATTTGCATTCAAAGAAATGATCATAGTTTAAATAATTTAAATTCAAGACTCTAGCGAACAATACAAAGCGCGTCATTGACTTTCGCCACCCAATATCGCATTTTGCACTTCAAAAGCATTCTGAATTTAAGGCGGTGGGTTGTGATTTTATCATCAAATGCTATCATCTCCTCTACTTTGCGGGAAAAAGCGTTAAAATATATAAAAAGAAAGAAATTAACTAACATAAAAATTAGACATATCCTGCCTTTTAATAGACACAAATATCTAAATGCAGGAGAAAACCTCAAAAATTAAATCCTCAATCTTCCCACATAAAACCTACTCACCATCATCAGCATTAAGGGGTTCACGGGGTTCACCATCAAGTGAGTCTCTGGAGTCACGTGGGTCCCGGGGGTCGCGAGGGTCCCGCGGGTCTCTGGGGTCGCGCGTGTCGCGGTCACGTGACGGGCGCTGCTTCTTGGCGGCGGGGTCGTCGCGAGCTTCCTCCACTTGGGCTGGGCACTCCAAGTGCACTAGATGGAATACCTGTAAACATAACGAAATGATAATATTACGATAATTTCTTATGGCATCACGTTTTTTCCCTTATAAGAGAACAACCAGGACCTAGAGTCAAGACAGTCCGTTTCCATTCTTGGTGCGAATTCGAGACATTGCGTATTGAGTGGGAGAACTTAATAATTACATTTTTTTTATCTTCACGCTGTATCTCGCACACAGCAGGGTAGGCAGAGGGAACCTAGTGTTAAGACACTCCGTTCCCCACTTTCCGCCGAATTCGGAGGCTTACGTGTTAAGTGGTGGAACTTAACGCCGCGCTTTTCCTCGACACCAGAGCGAAGAAAATGGAAATATAATTTCCACTCCTCGAGTGGGAATCGAACCCACAACCAGTCGTTTACAGTCACACGCTTGTGCCACTGGGCCACGACTGGCCATATAACAATATCATTTAAATAATCGTCACCAGTGTGATTTTTTGTTTACACTTTGGCTTGAGAAATGGATTCTTGTCTAAATTACAACCATTTTAGAATGAAACTATTTTTAACCGGACTTATCGCGTATATTTTTGGTATTCGTAAATATATTTTTAGAATACCCGATGTACTGACATCCTACTACTGTGATACTTGAAAAAATATACTATAAATATAAAATAAAATAGCACTTACTTCATTGACAGAATTATTGGTACCAACGATGCGTATAATAGACACTGGTCGCGGTGGGAAGTATATAACTTGCCAAGATCTGTGTTAATAAAAAAAAAATATTATTAATCCAAATTTACGGGTTAAGAATATTATTCCCCAACGCTGCTGGGTAGCGTCTCGTAAGAGAAAACTAACGAACGTAGTAATTTCGTGATAGGAGATTCGTTCTCCGAGCGCTTTTATGTCAAAGACGAACCGCTAAATATCTGATGACGTGTTCCGGTTTGATGACATGTAAGCCAGTTCTCCCAATTAGCATCTTTAGTGTCATCCGCCAGGGAGTCATTTATACAGTTGTACACATGCACCCCGCACCCGCACTTACCCCCTCTCGTTTACACACACTAACCTGCAAGCATTTCTCGTCCTATCCGCTACAGTATCCCAGTACCAATAGTTAAACGACACCTCCACATAATAAGAGTAATGCCTGTAGTCGCAGTCCCACACCAGCATGCGCAGTGAGGACAGCATGTATGGTTTCGCGAGCTGCACCTCGATGTCTATCTCGCTCTCACACACCCACATTACATCTCTCCGTCTCACTCACACGCACACCAACCCGTAAGCATCTGTGTTCCTATTCGCGACGGCGTACTCTATCTCTTTCTCTCTCACACACACACATCCGCACACGCACACACATATACGCACCTCATGCTTTCTCTATCTCTGTCATACACTTACATCATACAATACATCTCTCTATGTTTCTCTCTCTCTCAAAGACAAACACACTAACACAAACACACTAACAGCTAAGCATCCCCGTTCCTGCTAGCGACGGCGTCCTCTATCTCTCTCTTACACACACCCACATTATATCCATCTCTTTCGCTCACACACACTAACCTGCAAGCATCCCTCGTCCTATCCGCGACAGTATCCCAGTTCCAGTAATTCAGCGACACCTCCACATAGTAGGAGTAGTGTCTGTAGTCGCAGTCCCACAGCAGCATGCGCAAGGAGGACAGCATGTACGGCTGCGCGAGCTGCACCACGATGGCGCCGGAGCCGAGCTGGTGGCACGTGTAGCCTTGCTCCCAGTCGTAGTGTTCCGTGTCTCCGTTGAGGAGGGCGTTGCGGGAGCGACTGTAAATTTAGATTAAACGATATTATTTAATATCTCTATTGTGTACTTGGTGTACAAGCGACTGCAACCGCATAGATTTAAAAAGAAGGAAAATGAAAGCAGCCACAGTTACACCCTATCATCAGTGAAAGTCCCGTCAAAATCAATTTTAATATTACAAACAAATATTCCTACTTCAATTTTATTTATTTATATAGATACATATAAGCAGTTCAGCACACATAGCGATTACAATAGCGTTGAGAAATGGATGATTATCAAATATATTAAAATTAATATAAGAAAAAGTATATAATTATCTAAAAACTAACTAACATCAGATAACATGACGTTAAAGTAAAAAAAAATAATAAGATTCCCTTCATAGATTATTACCAAAGTAATACAAATTAAACATCCATTAAGCAGTTTCACGCTCTTTCACGCATAGTAGGATAGTAGAAGATAGTCAGAGAGAACCTAGTGTCAAGACACTCCGTTTTCTACTTTCCGCCTGATATCGAGACATTTTGTGTTAACTGACAGAACATAACGCCGTGCTTTGTCTTAACATAAAAATACATTTGATTTTTTTTTTAGCTTCATGCTATATCCCGCACACAGCAGAGTAGGCAGAGGGACTCGGTTCTCCACTTTCCACCAAATTCGGAGGCATTGCGAGTTAAGTGGCGGAACTTAACGCCGCGCTTTACCTCAGCACCAGAGCGAAGAAAATGGAAATATTAATTAAACATTTCCACTCCTAGTGGGAATCGAATCCACAACCAGTCGTTTACAGTCACACACTTGTGCCACTGGGCCACGATTGGCCACAATCCTCCTGATATACATAAAAAATACATTAAACATTACCTAATGCCCTCTATGACAGCGGCGGAGAGATCCAGGGTAGCAACATTGTGTGTGGGACGCACCAGCCCCTCGCATAATGGCGGCACGCGTGCTGTATGCATCGCTTCTAGAGATACTGCATGGAACACCTAAACACATACGTGTACAAGAAAATAATATTATTTATACATATTATATTACACACATAAACACAATCAGGTGGTTTGGGCACGTCGAGAGGATGAGTGATGGAAGAATGGTAAGAAAGATTTATGAAGCAAAGGTGAGTGGTAAGAGAGGCAGGGGGAGACCTCGGTTGACCTTCGAAAACACAGTATCGACGATACTGGAGGAAGGTCACGTAAAAAGCATGAGGACCCCCCGGAGGGCGTGTATGAAGAGGTTGATGACAGTGGACGAGGCGAAAGAAGTATGCAGGGACCGTAGCGTTTGGCGCTCCGTTCTCTCTGACTACCCCGCAAGGGATACAGCGTGAAGCATAAACACAATTAAAAAAATATATTAATATAATTTTATTAATATAATTTTTATTATTATTAAAATATATTTTTTATATTTCCAATTCAAAACGTATTCATCTCTAGATTAAAGATTTTGTGATATCCAACTAAGTGCAAATGAATTGTAACGAAACTGCTTTTGTAAAATTTCCAAGAATGAAACAAATTAAATTTATATAATTATTATATATTATTATATTATATAAAATATATATAAAAAATATATATAATTTTAGTGTTATTCAAACACTTAGAATTAAAAAAAAACATCAAAATTCAAATCTGTGCCTAGTAAAGAAAGCAGAACGCATGTCGTAACATTTAACGGACGTGCCCATGTGCAGGTTCGATTTGTAAAATATTTTTTTATTAATGTAATAGCGGCATAACCAAATCTTTTGCAATAAAAGTGCTAAAATTAAAACAAAACTAAAAACTAACCTTATTGACAGTATTGCTGGTACCAACCACCTTGATATACTGCACGACCCTCGGCTCGAAGTAGAGGTTCTGCCACGACCTGCAGAAGTAGTTGCTGTGGTCTATCACGCGCACCCAGTCCTTCTGGTCCACTGATACCTCGATGTAGTAGGCATACGACCTGGGGACATTGCGAAATTATATAGAGAGAATATTTAAATTATCCTAGATCGATTTCTGTTTAAAATATTGCACTGCCATAGGAAATTTTGAAAAAAGTGAAAAAAGAAAAAATTGTGTTGCCATATTTTTTTATATTGATAGACAGGATATCGGTAAAGATAATAAAACACGCTATATCTCTCGCTTTTTTGGATTCGATTCCAATTTATGTAATAAAAGCTTTGTAAACTACAATTTTTTTTTCAAGTTAATAATTTTTTTATCAAATACGTAGTCATTACAGTGATAATGTCAGAACCGGTGTTACCGACTTATGGACACTGTGTTGGTTATTTTTAATAAATATATTTGTGTTGAGTGTTAGTGTCTATGTATGTGACATTACTAGTGTCTATGTCACTATCAGAATCCGTATCGATGTCGATGCCTGTATCTCACAGACCTTTTTATTAGTTTTAGAGAGTTTTTTAGAGTAGAAATTGGAGTTGTGGATATTGTGTGCCGAGTCAAAGTAAATGTCAATAGTCAGTATTTGTATTTCTCACCTCACCTCAAGTCACTATCACCTAGTATCCCTATCCCACAACAACCACTGCAGGTGGTTTAAAATCGTAATTTTGGTCAACGGCACCACGTTCCCAGGGTTGTCACTCATCAGTGTCAAAGTTAATGTCAGAGTCAGAATCAAAATAGATTTTAGTATACATGTTCCTCTCACCCATTATCCCTATCCTACAACAACAACCGCTAGTGGTTTTCTATAGTGGTAGTGGCAAGCTACACTACTATGCCAGGGTTGTCGCTCATTAATGTCAAAGTTAATAACAGACTCAGAATCAAAATAGATGTCCCAGGGTTGTCGCTCACCCGTGTCCGAATAGATGTCAGAGTCAGAATCAAAATAGATTTTAGTATACATGTTCCTCTCACCTATTATCCCTATCCCACAACAACAACCTGAGATGGTTGACGATGGTGGTGGTGGCGAGGCGCACCACGATGCCGGGGTTGTCGCTGGCGTCGGTGATGGTGTGTCGCGTGTAGCCGCGCTCCATGTCGTAGTTGTCGGTGTCGCCGTCGAGGAGGGCGGAGCGCATGTCGCCGCACACGACGCGCGCGCCGCGCTTCAGGGTCGCCACGTTCTCTTCTGGCACTGTGGGGTAAAGTAATAAGAAATTGAGAAATGTCAATGGACACCCGGATGGAACGAACTTCCTTTCGATTAATTAGTGAAGGAATTGTAATAACATTTTATTTTTTTAAGTTATAATAATATTTTTTTATTTATTAACAAATATAATGTAATATAAAATTAATCACTTAATCACTAGGCTCAATTTTAGTAATAATTGTCTTTTGGTAATTGAAGTAGGAAACATATGTTTGGGATTCTATTTTATTTAGTACAAAAATCCTGCATACACTCAACAAAAATAGTCGTCGCGACACCACACTGTTGAATGCGAAATAGAAATGAAAATATCTGGCTTGCTTTCTATAAGAGAGAGAGAGAGAGAGACAGAGACAGAGAAACATACGCACGACGCACAGCTTACAATAGCTTACTATAGCAAAAACGTGTCGTTACAACTTTTTCTGTCTAGCCCCCGCTGACAACGCGCGATTAGGAAGGTCCAATAAAAACTTATATGTTGAAAGACATGTTATACGGATGAAAAACCAATCATAGATGTGATGTATGAACGAAAGTAAAATGTCATACAATTCAAATTTTAAAAATTCAATTTTTTTTTCGCTTTTCGTGTCGATATACTCCGTTCTCCACTTTCAGGTCGAAATCGAGACATTTTCACAGGAAATTAACTTTGCTTTATCTTGGGTACCAGGACTATTATAATCATTCGTCGGAGAATCGAACTCACAACCTACTGCGTTTACAGTTAGACACTGGCCCATTGAGCCACGATGACCTCAACTAATGCATCTAAATTTTCAAAACTTTTAAACTATTTAATCTGTTAAATAAATAATAACAAGAGAAGGTATCTATTATAACTGTATCTTTGTTATTTTAAGCCAAAAAAAATGAATGTAACAATCTTATATCGCTATAAAAATTTGACCACCGTCTATAAATACTCAATTTTTTATAGAGTACTTGGTGTAATTCTATATAAAAAGCAACATTTTTTTTTATGGCAAGGACAAGGCAAACGAGCGTTCGGGTCACTTGATGTTAGGTGAACACCGCCGCCCACTGCCCTGTGTAACACCAGAGGAGCTACAGAGACGTTGCCGGCCTTTAAGATGGAGGTAAACGCGCCTTTTAAAGGTATTCAATTCGTATCGACTTGGAAACACTGCCCCCGGTAGGCCATTCCACAGTTGAGTGGCGTGTGGAAGGAAAGTCCACATTAGAACAACCATAATGTAACCTATACTATACCTAATACATGAAATATTTAATACTCTTACAAAAAATCACAACTCACACAACAATCCCCTATAAGGCAGTTGAGAAGTCTTGGTCTGTGTCTTCTCTTGTATCGCATCCAGCAACATGTCGGGCGTGACGAGGGAGAACGGCCGCACCACCGTCAGCAACTCTTCCAGGCTCATCAGTGTTAACCTGACGCCTTTTAGGATCTTCTCCTGTGGAAAAATATTAATTGTATTGGTTTTTTCTTTTTTATATTGCGCATTTTATAAAAAAGCTGATTATTTTTTTAAGTTTAAAGCTTGTCCTCGTAGTTGGACAGCGTTTGAATGTAAAAGCGATGATTAAGGGTTCGATTCCCACTCGGGGGATTTGATTTGTTCGGTCATGTCTCGATTCCGGCGGAAAGTAGGGGGGCGGAGTGACTTGACACTAGGTTTTCTCCGACTACTCCGCTATGCAGAAAAAAGGCGTGAAGCTGTTCTTTTTTTATTTTTGCATGAAGTTTGCACATGTGAACATCATCGCTATACATTATAGACAGATAATAAATTTCTAAGGATTTATTAATATGATAAGGCCGTGTACCTCTGATAATAACAATTAATGTCATATCTGGAAGCTCAATTTAAAATATAGAAATAATAATATACATACCCCTTGCGCCATCCCACTGGCCGACTTGACCCACTGTTGGTTCGCATTGAACCAGTTGCACACCGCCTTGAAGATATCCACTTCGGGCGCGTAGAAGGAGTCACGCTCCAGTAGACCTTGCAACGCATCCTGATAAATTCATAGACAATATTATTGTAAAAGACATTTTTAGAAAACGTATAAAATTTTTAACGCGGGATTCGAACCCGCGCCTCTCGGAAGCCGTCCGCGCGCTCTGACCGCTAAGCCATACGTTCTACTACCAGCTGCGTCGAAATTCTTATGCGGTTTTTATTACAACTTATTTTTGTTCGAATTCCGCTACATTTAAATTTTATAACATGTTTTTTAATTTCTTATATGTGTGAATAACACTTTAAAATGTAAAAATCGTCAGCGGTGTTATATGTTAATTAATAACTAAAAGATAATTTTAAAAAATATACTTACAGCAGATAGCTGAAGGAATGTATCATGTTGCAGGACTTCTATAGCATTTTTGTCCATAAAGTTGTAACAATACTCCATTAGTGCGTATAAGCCATACAGCCTTACGACGATATGAAAAAGAAACATATTCTTATAAAAATCATGCTTTTTGTTATTGTGATAAGTAATTTCTTCTCCACTATCACTAATAAAAGTCATATATAAATTTATAAAAATGGGATACAAGCCCACAACGATCGGCACAACACGTATGTACAACTGAGACGTAACAGTGTCAATAGTTATATTGTAAATTGTAATTTTTTAATAAATATATATTTTTTGGTTGTATTATGATTATTTATTTATATCATAATCGTGTTAAAAAAAATTGCGCTACAAAAAATATCTACAGTACAATGTAGCGGGACTCGAACCCGCACCTCTGTGAAAACTAAGCGCTCTGATCCCACAATGTCCAATTCAAGTTAAGAATATTTAAAGAAAATCATCGTTATAATTTAATAAAGAGACATTTTACTCATAATATCAAAAAAACCTTACTTCTATTAATAATTTGCAACTTATTGTCCTACTTTTTATAAATAAATAAATTAAAATTCTATAATTAAATACTCTTTTAATATAAAAGTCACTGACCAATACGATCTGTTAAAAGTAATAATACAAACCTAGCAGCATCAAGAACTGAGCAAACATTCCTCAAAACGAGAACCTGTCGCAAGTAATCAGATATAGCCGCTTCCAGCTCTTGGAAATTGAACTGATGGGCGAGACCTAACATGTCCAGCACAGTGTCCTCGCGTAGCATGGAGAGACCCATATGTCCTAAAATAATAAAATAACGTAAATAATTAACATAAAGTCATTTACTTTTAACATTTTTAAAATTGTTATTCACACACCATAAACTCTGAAAAAATCATTTAGAAAACGCATAAAAATTTGAACGCAGCGGGATTCGAACTCGCTCCTCCTGGAAACTGTGTAGAGCGTCTGAACGGTTTTCAGGAGGCGCGGGTTCGATTCCCGCTGCGTTCAAAAAAAATTATACGTTTTCTAAATGTCTTTTTCCATGAAGTCATTTGTTAATACAATTCCTTCTGTTTTCTTTTAGCTTCACGCTGTATTCCGCACGCAGCAGGGTAGGCAGAGGGAACCTAGTTTTAAGACACTCCGTTTCCCATTTTCCGCCGATTCTGAAGGCATTGTGTGTTGTTTAAAGTAAAATATTCCAATTTCTCGAGTGGAAATCGACCACAACCTGTCGCGTTTACAGTTTTTTTGCTCCTGTACCACTAGCCTCTATATTTTATTATTTTTAAAAGGCCGTCGTTGTCCGAGACCGACGTGGCGAGTGGCGTGCGCAGTGTCTGGCTGTACATAATGGTTGTGGGTTCGATTTGAATCGTAATAATAATTATATATCTTTTTTCTTTGCAGAAAAAGCTTGAACCGACTCTCATTATTTTCGAAAGTCTTATTACTATATATACTTAGGTAAAAAACATTTTTTAGAACCACAAAAAAATCAACGTAGCAGGCCTCACACCCATGTCCTTCAGATGTCAAGATTAACAGTCAATATTAACATATTTTTAGATATAGACAATAAATAAAAGAATAACTCTTTCAATGTTCATATTTTCCGTACAATAATATAGATGGATTATAAATGTATAATGTTTTCATTACCCTTATAGGAATTTCGAGAATTTCCTCTTTTAGTGCTTCCTTACACCCCCATTGCTACCAGCCAAAATTTGAAGTAGTTGTGGCTACTCATTGTCTGTTATTGAGTAATGCAACAGTTTTATATATATGTATGTGACTTTACATATTTCCAAATCACTATCAGGAATACACTAACAAAGTTGTAGGTGTTAACAAGTATGCAATAAAATTCATTTTTTTTATATAACAAAACTTTACTTACCAGAATAAACATATCTTAATAGTGCTTTAAATGCCAACAGTGGTGCCTGTAACTCTACTTCTGCCTAAAAATTAAAAAAAAATGGTACCAACAAAAATTTTCTAAGAAAGTATAATATTTTAACAATTCTTTAAATATTCCAAATAATTAAATAAATGGTAACTAAAAATATTACCTGATTAGTTTCCCTCATGCCTCCATATAGCAAAGCCCTAAAGTAATCACTGCTTGCCGCAAGAATAACTTTGTGAGCCGGAATCCTTTGTCCCTCCACTACGAGAGTCACATCTGAATATTCTGAGGATAGACACAAGGACCCTATGTGCTCTGATAAGTGACCTAATAAATATTTTCAAGGTCAAATTAAAAGAAAATCATAACAAATCATAAACCAAATTTGGAAAAATGTAAATGAACAGTGGATGAATTGAAAATTATGCATGAATATTAAAAAAAAAAAAAAAAAATAATAAGATTTAAAAAATAAGTAACTCACTGATATGTTCTATATCCCCCACTCTTGAGCTAGAAGCGCTCATATACTGGTGTTGGCTGCTCATGTTGCTCATCTACATTGGTTCTTATATTCCTATTTGACAATAATTATAATACATAAAAAATGTAATTTTGATTGGCATTATGAATTATGTAGAAAGGTTTAACATTTTAATTGAAGAACATTTTCTAAGTCTTTATTAAAATACAATATATATTTTATATATATGTATAATAATAAAACACCTAATTTAATGAGTTATTAAATTATTTGTAAATAAAATATTTATTAAAAAGTTGATGATATTACAATTCTAAATATCATTATATATACTTATATGATGAAAAATATTTATTAACTATTATAATAATCCATATAAATCAAGTAAATTATCTAAAAAGGTTGCAATGCTGTCTACATAACACGTCTGTAAGACATGACGACGGAACGTTCCAGATAATTAGCAGTGCTTAGTATACACTTGAATGATCCAACAGTCGTTTTATATGTTTGGTGCGATTAATTTTATATCAACTTAAAAATATATAAATTTATAGGTCGAAAAAAGTACCTTGTTATTTAAGCCTTTTCAAGTATATTCCAATATCGATATAATAAAAAGCACAAACAAGCAGGCCGCAATACTATAAAAGCTTTACGTTATATAACACAAAATAAGGTACGAAAATCAATTAAGTATTCAATTATTAACACAATAACACACTTTTAATAACAATAATAAAAGATTTACTTCGTGTATTGCAAAATTTCCTTGACAATTGACATTTGTTTTGTTATTGAAAATTGAAATGCCTTTGGTATAAATATTACAGACTATATAAATATTAAGAAAATGCTGTAAAAATATTAAGAAACCTATAAAAAGAGCTAAATTTATAAATAAATTCGTTAAGATCTAATAATTATAAAGTTGTTATTATTATTGTGAAGATTATGTATCAAAGTTTGTAAGAATTATATTTAAAAGTAATGTATTATTTAAAGTAGTTAACTTTTATTTTAGTTGCTAACTTTAATTGCTCGTTAAATATTAATTTTAATCAATATGTAGTTCATGTCTTTAGAGAATAACATATATAAGTTCGGTTCGATCCGTGAAGTAATATTATTGATTTATATGATTGAAATAATTATTATTATATTTAGGATTACCAGAAATTAAACAGAAATCATAAAAAACATTTATATTGAAAATATGTTTATTTTATTAAACATTATACAATATTTTTTTTAACGTATTATTTTACATTATTTAATTTTAGTACAAGTATCCAACTGAAATATTGTAACGGAAACTCGTAGCGGGAAGATGATATTGTAAACTTGTTTATGATCTACATCCGCTATTTCCGATAATAATATATATCTATCCTTATTATATATATTCATATCAAGTTTTGTTATTTATAAACTAATGTTGATTCACGTGAATATATTTAATCAATGCAAAGTAAAACGAAACTTATATGGATAAGTTACTTAATAAACATGTAATATTTTATAATGGAATGTAATAAAAAATATTACGTAATATTTGATAAAAAATATACATAAAAAATAATTTAGTTTAAAAACATGGAGCCACGCGACCGTTATTACGTCTTAACATTGTAATTTTGCTATATAACTAAATTTAAAGATCCATAAACAGCTACGTTAATGTCTTATCAAAAAAAATTCAATTACAGATAGTTTAAATATATATTTATAATTGTACTTATATCGGCCCAATTCTTTTAGCTGAATAATCGGGCGCGAAAGCTTCGTCATAGGAACACTCGCATTCTATTGGTTCAAAATTTCGAAAGTACCAACATAACAAATACCTGTTCATTTTGGCTATGTTGTCAGAATTATTACCAGTTGTGTAGGCAGGTAAAATTCGTCGCTTTGCTGAATATAATTTATTTTTCTTTAATGGTTTTCTGTACGACAATGAATATATATTGCTCAGAATAATACCTGGACAAACACTGTTTTTGTTTAAATACTAAAAGGTAAGCGGCAAATTAGTGTTTTAGTGTTCCACGAACTTTTCTTTTTAAAAGGTTGTAGATCTGCAAAAGTAGCTGCACAATTGATAGAGTGCGATACTCGCAAAAGAAAATTATAAAATTTTCTTTTGTTTCAGTTGTGAACAAAAATAAGTTAATTATTTTATAACAATTTAATATTTATATTTCGTAACTTTTTGACTTTGTGAAAAACATTGAAGTGTGGTGCGTTAAGGTAAATTTTGCATTACAATTTTTTATTTTTATATGCGTTACAGGTTGACAATAATGAATTACAAAAGATAATTAAACATATGTAATGTTGTCGCAAATGTTTTCGATGTTAAGAAATGGAGAGACAACAGTGTAACTCACTTCAAAACTTTGATGACCCGAAAACAGAAATATTGAAAAAAAGATTATTAAAAGCAGCTAGCACTTCCGCGAGCACAAATCTGTCTCAAAGCAACTCTCAGCATAATGTGCTATTAAACACATTGCGCGTGAGTTTCATTATAATAAGATAATGTAAGGTGGAAAATAATCGTCCCCAATGACATTGTTTACCATTTTTCAGGCGCCAATACCGAGCAGCATGATCATGTCCTCAGTGCAGGCGCCGCAGAGCTCAATGCCTATCGCTCACAACCTAGTCACACATTCTATAGCCCCTCCATACCCACTGCAGCTGTCCACAGTCCATGTGCCAGTGCAAATACCGGGATCCACGTCCAACATAAACGTGCCCGTGCAGTTGTCAGGCGGAGCCAGTAGTGTGCCTTTACAGATAGCCCCGGTAAGTCTTCCCCTGCAAGTGTCCGGTACAACAAGTGTGCCTGTGCAGTTACCAGCGGGAGACACCATCAATGTTCCACTACAAATTCCTACTGCTAATCAGAACATTCAACTACCAACCCTGCCGTCCATGCCACTTCTTCAAAACCCCAATCAGCCTCTTCATAGCTCGATTATACATGTGCATATGGGCTCAAATCCTCGACCTAACATTGATGGTAGTACAGAAATGAACATGTCCAATTCTACACAGCTTATGCCAGATTCTGTGAAAATGAGCAACCCAACATCTGTGTCGCAAGTGCAAGTTGGGTCAAACTCTGCTGTGGTGCAGTTACCCAACTCATCTAACAACTCCATTCAGCTGTCTTTGCCAAATTCTGCAAATAGTGGAGTGCAATTGAGAGCTACTCCGAGAAGCATGCCTCATGTAGTGTACATACAGACTCCAACTGGACTGAAGCCTGTATCTAGTACTGAAGTGATTAGTCAAGCAAGCACTAGCGGAAACCCACCACAAATAATAGTTAGAAGACCTGTGAGTATTTTTTTAGAAATATTTCGAATTTAGAGACATATTTACAATTTTTTCTTTCATTTTTTTTGTTTGTATAAGACCAAATCGTTTTCTCACAAGTGTCAAGTTACTATTATTAGTTTTTAAGTCATATATTTAAACAAACTTATCAGTGATGCCTTGTGTGTGCTTAATGTAGGGCAATTAATATACATATTTAGAAATGTATTTAATGGACTTCCACAGCTTGGATGTGTAAACATATTTTTATTTCATTATATTTTTTTAGCATACATATTTTATTTGGCTATATTTACTTTTAGCTGTTTATGTGAAAATGTGACCATTTAATTTTTTTATATCATTTATTATATAGCTCGTACAGGTTTAGATAGAACTTTTTGTGAGGTTATTTTTTATTTAAATATTAGTGTTTCATAAGATATTTTTTTAGTGAAATAATTTATTTTTCACATGACCTTTGACAATTATAATATAAATATTGCTTATATTAGCACTTCCCAGAATGAGTAACTTTACTTCTATAGTTATTTATTTATACATATATTTATTGCACAATCTACAAATATGCACACAAAGCAGGCCGAACACAAAAAAATATTTATGTCATGGGTGAAAATTTTTACATAGCTTAAATGAGTAAAATAAATTAAGGTCTAATTTTTTAATTCTTTAGGTCCTTTAAAGATTATTTAAAAAGATATAGTTTAATAATTTTATGTATAGAAAACACTGTTCTTTTTCAAAATCTTACAACTTATTAATTGAACTGGATGTCTTTATACTAGGTTCTCTCTGAATATCTTTCTATGCAGGAAGAAGCATGAAGCTGATTTTTTTTATTAAAGCATTGTTAACAAGTACATGCTCTATTATATTATTTTAATAATTTGATTTGAATATCTTAAATAATATATGTTCTATATTTCAGGTAACAAGTACCAACAACATACATTTAATATCAAATGTTCCGCCAAAACCTAACATAGCACCAAAAATGCCACCACAGAACAAATCAATACTCACACCTACAAATACCGCTCAGCCAATAGTCATACAGAAACCAAAATGTAATGACAAGATGGTTGTCCCTGTCACCATGCCTCCCGGGACTCCTGGAAAACAAGCCATTTATTTAAGTTCTGTTAAGAAGCCAAACCCTAAAAATGTCAATGAGAATCAATCCATACTTATATCCAGCAATCAATCAAATGTTAATTCAAATAATCAAAAGCTCTTCTTAACACCAATGAATATGCCGAAGATGCAAAATACTAAATTTATATTACCTGTCACATTACCAGCCACTATGGCCTCAAAGGGTCCTATAATAAATTTGCAAATTGCAAACGGTCAAATACAGAATGATCCACAAGGAAATATAACTGTTATGAGAGATACAGCCATGGATGGTTCAGAAATGCCTCCATTACAGCCATTAGGCAAAGTTATGAATGTGAATGGTAAAGATTGTGTGCCTCATAGCCCAAAGGGTGAAAAGTCATTTGCATTAGCAATACCTGGCTCAAGAGCTGAACCCACGGGAGAGCAAGGGGAATACACTCTCTCCATTCCAGAAACAAATGCATCTATGAATGATGATATATACACGGTGTCAATAGAAGACGACGAAGGCGGTTTAACGCGCGAAAAGTTTACGTTATCGATACCAGAGAAAGGAAAAAGTTTGTTGAACAAAAACATGTTCGACAGAAACGACTTGGGACCTGTACCTATTGCGGCACCTGCTATACTGCGACGGTCAAATTCCGACAACAGTGATCGTAAAACGAATAACGCTAATATAAAGAGGCGTATTTCGCTTTGTACGGAGAACATGTCCAACAAGAATCTGAAGTTTGCATTGCCTCAACCTAAAATCATAAGCAAATCGGATGACCACATAGTGGGTGATGTCAATGACGATCATCGAGTACCTTCCCTATTCTGTGACGAAAAGCTAGACAAAGATTTAGAAGCTAAAGTTATCATAGGGGATTCTGATATGGAAGAGTACAAGATACAAATTGAAATCAAACCTGACATACTGCAGTTTGCGAGTAATGAAAATTTTGCTCTCAAAAGCGAATCGAATTCAACTACAGAGGAAGATCCTCCGGGTCTGATGTGGAATAACGGCATAGCACATCTCAGAGGAAGCAATTTACAGTTTCGAACAAATGAATTCGGTATGATCGACCTTATTGAAAACTCTAATCAGGGTGTTATAGGAAATTCCGGTGCCAAATATCATACGCCGTTGAAACAACGCATCGAGACGAGTAAGGAGAAGAAGCCCACGTCTCCCGAAGACTTGTTCCGGTGCGAGGGCTGCGGATGTCACGGCATGGCGGCCGAGTTCATCACGCCCAGCTTCTGCAGCGTCACCTGCCAGAACGACGTGCAGAAGATCAACCAGAAGAAGCGAGACAAGGAAAGGGCGGAGTTGGCGAAGAAACGTAACAAAGTCAAGAAGTTACTGATGCGCAAACAAAACTCAGATTCAGATTTGCTAAAGGACGGCAAAGAAGACAAAGCGCTCAAAAGTTACGACTCGACCGAGGTCCAGATATCCGAAGCGTTGCTTCTAAAGATGAGCGAGGATATGGTCGAGAACGAGAAGTATCCGTGGATGTGCGGCAAAAATGGCTTCTCGTGGATGCGGTACCTCGACGTGTGCAAAGCTAAGTCGGCGCCTGTCAAGCTGTTCAAGGACCCGTTTCCGTATAACAAGAATGGGTTCAAAGTTGGTATGCGACTGGAGGCGATAGATCCCCAACATCCGTCCATGTTCTGCGTAGTATCTGTAGCGGAGGTGCAAGGGTATAGAATGAGATTGCATTTCGACGAATATCCAGATATTTATGATTTTTGGGTGAATGTGGATTCGATAGACATGTTCCCGCCGGGCTGGTGCGAGAAGAACAACCGTACTCTGAAGCCGCCCGCCGGCTACGAGACGTTCTCGTGGCCGGTCTACCTCAAGCAGATACGCGCGGTGGCGGCGCCGCGGCAGCTATTCCCTCATATCACTACCGCGGTAAGACCATATATATTTACATTGTCTTTTTTCTAATTTTTTATTAACTTGCAAATAACACTGTTACATACAGTTTCTTGAGATGGAATCTCGCAACTAAATTTATTAAATATATTCTTAATAGATTGAGCTGAAATTTTACATTCACGTTCAGTTTGAAGTAATGCATGATGTTCTACGTGACGTTTCTAACATAAAATATAGCGGTCTAGATAATTCTATTGCAATGAATAGTTCGAAAAACACTTGTTTATGAAAATATTTTTTTACTTTAAATATTATATAACTTTGATTCATTTATGGCGATGGCAAGTTAATATATAAAATATAATAATATATAAAATATATTATAATGCCAGTCTTGTATTTGAAAATTTCACAATTCAAAATTCAATTGGGTTTCGCCATTCAACACGTATTTCAATTGTACATTTACCTCTGCGATGTGAAGAAAGTTCATAAGCAGTTTTAGCGTATTAAAGTGTTATTCACACACTTTTAAAATAAATGTATAGATTAATAGCGAGCGTTTATAGAGCCCCAGAGCAGTATAGTTTCATAGAAGCGCGGGTTCGAATCCCACTGCGTTTAAATTTTTATATGTATTTTAGTTTCTTTTTGTTTGAAGCAAGATGAAAGTGAAGGACAGAGTGTCTTGATACTAGATCTTCTCTGACTACTCCAACATGCGGCAAAAGCTTGAATTTTCAAAAAAATTAAAACCCACAAAGTCAATACCAAACTTTTCTCCCATAACAGATAAAACCCAACAATTTCCGAGTGGGCATGAAGTTAGAAGCAGAGGACCGTCAGAACGAGCTCATCTGCGTGGCCACAGTGGCCAGCATGCTGGACAACCGCCTCCTCGTCACCTTCGACAGCTGGGACGACATGTACGACTACTGGGTGGACCCCACCTCCCCATACATACACCCGGTGGGCTGGGCTGAGGAGAATGGATTGGCTTTGACGCCGCCTAATTGTGAGTATTTTTTTTATTTGCTTGGTGTAAAATTCTTGACTTTAAAAAATTAAAAAAAGTCGTCCCGCTGAGTTTCTTGCGCCGGTTCTTCTCAAGTCTGAGGCATTAACTTTAGTGAACCGGTGGTAAATTGTTTGACGTTCAAAAAATGAAGCATGTAACTTCTTACTACATACTACTTAATAAAATTATTTGACTTTGACTTTGAATGTATGTAGGTTTGAATTGGTAATGAATTAATAATGTGATTGGGTGAGGCGAACGGAAGTAGAGGGGGTATAAGTTAGTTAAGATAGAAAGAAAGTTACGTTTCGTATATTAATGTAAGTGTTAAGGTTCGTAAGTTTTACTTAAATCCTTTGTCCTTAAACATAATGTTTTTTATTTTTTTTTTTATTGCTTCACTTTTTTGCCGCATAGCAGGATAGACAGAGAGAACCTGTTTTTAAGACACTCCGTTCTTCGCTATCCGCTGTAATTCAAAAAAGTCTGTCTGTATTGAAAGACGGAACTAAACGCCGCACTATGTATTTTGTACCAGAGCTGGTGCAATGAAAATAGTCATTCTGTCAATCTCCAAGTGCATATCAAACCCTCGACCAATTGCACTGCACTAATGCGGTTTTAATTTAAACGTTATTTTTCTTATTAGATTCACATGATTCTTATAGGATATATAAGTGGTTAATTAAAATTTGAAAATAAGTTGAATTGTGGTTTAATGCATTACTAAAATGTATAGTACGCGCATGCTAAGTTGGAAGGTAGGAACCTAGCTAATATGGGCATCACAGAACTGACTTTTAGGGAGTGATTGGTGGTGAAATGCGGAGAGCGCGAGGACAGACGCGCGAGAGATAAATACTGATTCCACTATGCGTCAATTTCGGAAAGTGTATAACAGCTATAACTGGTCTAGATAAAATACAAATAAAATCCTCTTTTTATGAAATACGTATATTTGAAATTATTATTGAAGATTTACTATATAGGAAAAGTTAAGCAGGACAAATTCTAAATTACAACTTCTTCATTACATTTTAAATTTCTTTCTCTCCTTTTTAATTTTATAACTAGGCGAATAGATCATTCTTTATGCGCTGCGAGCGTCATCAGACGTTTTTTAAAATTATTTTTGTATATTTTAGCTTCTGTACGTGTAATATTTATTTAAAAATAATTGATAGGAATCTCTATTTTGTATTGTGATCCTTATCAATTATTGACCTGTTAATGTAGACTGACTGATAAGCCGCCGGCAGGTTCGGTCCCAACCTGTAAAATATAATTCCTTGGATATTTTTATTACATTTTTTTCGTTTATTTAATATCTTTTTTAACCCATAAGGTCCTATCTTAATATACTAACTTGCACAAGCTTGGCAATTGGCTTGTCTCAATACGGCAAACCCTATATTCCACAAGGACCCCTTAGCGTAGTAGGACAGCGTCTGACTGTTAATGCGATGGTCGTGGATTCGATCCCCATTCGGGGGTATCATTATTTATAAGGAAGGAGTGTCCTAATACTAGGCTCTCTCTGACTACTGTTAAGCTGTGTTTAATGTATTTGTAATGTATATACTAATTAGAAAAATATTAATTTAAACACTTCCTCTATATATTTTTAGCAGTGTTAAATTCCATACACTGGTGTAAAGTGTTTTGTTCACACATTAACATACTGAATTTGTAAAAGGATTAAAAAGAAACTTTATCACTACAGTATGAGTCGCGTACCTTACGCTGACAGCGAAAAACGCCGCGTTATGTGTTGTCACTAGAGCGGTGACATTATAGTTATTCTCCCAAGTGAGAATCGAACCCACAATCAATCGAAATAACAATCAGACGGTTGCGCCACGGTGGCCTTAGTTATTCAAAAATGTTTGAGTGCTCCTCTCATCATGCTCCTCTACGATTATATGCCCAATTTCAGCGGCCCACACGCAGTAGGAGTCACTGAGTTATATCTGTCAGTCATTCAGTGAGTAATTCTAGAGTTTAAATTTGTCGCAGGAAGACGTATTTCCAAAATTTCCCCGAAATATTTTCCCAAAATTAAGGGAAAAATTCAAAATAAAAAAGAGATGTCTAAGCTTAGCACACTTTGTTTCTTGTTACTAGATAAAATAAATATTAAATTATGAGGATAGGGGCCAGTCGTGGCGCAGTGGCACAAAGTGTGACTGTAAAGCGACTGGTTGTCATTTTGATTCCCACTCGAGGAGTGGAAATATTTAATATTTCCATTTTCTTCGCTCCGGTGTCCTAGGCAAAGCGCGGCGTTAAGTTCCGCCACTTAACACGCAATGCCTCCAAAATTTGGCGGAAAGTGGGGAACGGAGTGTCTTAACACTAGATTCCCTCTGCCTACCCTGCTGTGTGCGGGATATTTTTCAAATATTTAAAAACATTTTTGCCTCTATTATATATTGTTAATTTACAGCAAATAAGCTTTCCAGCGCCGATATCTTAATAAATTTATTTAAATATATTAATATAAAATAAATTTATTATTCCTTTGTCCAAATTATTTTAGAGACGCCTAAGCACCTAATAAAATACTTTAAATATGCGTTTTTATTATACTGAAGGACACCGTGTGAGAGAATCGCGTGAACATAGTTTTAATAATGTATAATAAGTATACAAACATGAACAAGTTAAAGTTATAATGTTTATTTAAATACGTATTTTGTGAATTTATTCTTCTCATATTTCTTATCTATTAATGTCTGCACTCAGAGACGTTATTTTACGCTTAAACAGGCACTTTTACGCTTTAAGCTTAACAGGTTTACTAATATACTTACAACTAATTTTAATGTTACTTAAATGCTTGATTTATCTCAAAAGTTGTATTAAAAAGTTTATAAAAGCGTGTATTATATTTAAATTATTTTCTTTTCTCCGCTCCGTTCAAGTATCCAAGGCAAAGCGTGGCATTGCAAAGTACCACCACTCAACATGCAATACAACAGAATAACATGAAAGTTATTCTGGAGGATCATATAGGAGTAGCAATAAGAATTAGGTATAAAATAAAAGTAGCTAAGCACGTAGGATAGAAAGTAAAATTATAAGTTCGCTCTCATTTGCTTGTTTTTTGTTCTGGTTCGTAAAATAGATAATATATATTCCTTAGAAAATAAGGCCTCCATACTCTCAATAATGGAGATGCAAGTATAAAAAAAATGACATGCAATGTCTCGATTTTACAAATCGATGGGAACGCAGTGTCTTGACACTAGACTCCCTCTGGCTACCTTGACCTGCGTGAAAAAGCGTGAAGCTAAAAAAATAAATAAATGCGTGATCATTTTTCGTCATCTGTAACTTAATCATTTTCTTCAACAAACTAATCTAACCTTGCATAGATAGACACGTGCTTGCCGTGCCCAAACAATTTGCTTTAGAACGTGCTCCAAACAAACCCGTTACATGAATATAATAAATAAATGTCGCCTTGCCCTCAATATGCACTTTCTTTGTCTTAATTTTATATAGTACTTATCGTTATATTGCGCCGTCGTCCAGTGGGACAGCCTCTGAATGTAATTGCAATTGGTTGGCCATTCCTACTCGGAGGAGTGATCATAAATTAATTATTTTCGCTCTGGTGTACAAGACGAAGCTCGAAGTTAAAGTTCTATCGCTTAACATGCAACGACAGAAAGTGGAGATAGAGGCTCCTTGAAAAGTATTCCATACTTAGTTTATTTTGGATTTTTTTTATTATTTTATTAAATTAAATTAAAATTAAATAGCTTCACGCTATATCCCGCACACAGCAGGGTAGGCAGAGGGAACCTAGTGTTGAGACACTCCGTTCCCCACTTTCCGCCGAATTCGGAGGCTTGCGTGTTAAGTGGCGGAACTTAACGCCGCGCTTTACCTCGACACCAGAGCGAAGAAAATGGGAATATAATTTCCACTCCTCGAGTGGGAATCGAACCCACAACCAGTCGTTTACAGTCACACTCTTGTGCCACTGGGCCACGACTGGCCACAATTATTTTATTTCCATAGACATTTGCACTGCTGCTGCTTTCTGCTATTGTAAATGTATAGAGTTTTTACTTATTAAATAGTAATCGTGGCTTTGATGATATAGTGCGGTGTTGAGTTCAGTCACTAAGACACAATATTTCGAATATGGGCGAAAAGTATATAATGCAGTGCTTTGGCACTAGGTTACCTCTGCTCGTTGTAAGGAGAAAGGCGTGAAGCTTATGTTTTTTGATTGTAGATGTTTTTTTTTTAATTTGACGCATGTGAAAGAAAAAGAAATAAATATAAATGTCGCAATTGAATGGAGTTGGAACAAACACTCACGTTAACAGTTATTGAGCGATGTCGCACTATGCTACCTGATTAATGATTTATACTTGTAATGAACTTTTATTTATATGCAAATATTACTTCGAGTTGCTTTTAAATTTATAACTGTCCCGTGCGGACCCGTACAACTGTGTCGCGAAAGTATCTATGAAAATGTTATACTCTCACAAAAAATAAGCTCTAGGAAGCTTTTCTGAGTACCTAATACCTACGTGAGGTCTACGTAGGTACCTAATACCTACGGAAGGTCCCTGAGTTCGCAATAGTACTTTACAATTCAAACTTGACTTTTGAGTAGATAACGGAGGGTCTTAAAACTAGGTTCTCTCTGACTTTCTTACTAGGTTCGGGAAAAAAGAGTGAACTTTAAAGACCTGATAGTATAGATATAGTCTTCTAAAAGTAGGTAATTGACTTATATTATAAACACGACAGGTGTTAAAGTTCATCTTATATTGCTATTACCAGCTTCCTTGCGCTTGTGGAATCGAAATTGAAAATTGTATTATCACAGCTTAAAAACGCCAAAAGGTTAAACATAAGGTTTTAATTTTAGTATTATGGAACATGGAAACAGGCAACTTGAATTTTGTAATAACTGGACGCTCTTAGGGTATATTAAGAACCATGTTAAAAAAGGTACAGGTGATAAAATAGAATTATTAAAAAAATGTATCAATTTAAATTATTTAATTTTTCAGTACTTTTAAAGTTATTAATTTATAGAACATATAATCATAGTTTATATAAAAAATATTAAATCATAACATTTATATAAATTTTAATTAAATTAAAATTTCACGTAATAATTAATGAATTTAGAATATTATTTATTAAATTATTTATAAATTATGTTTTATAGGTATGCGCTGGAATAATGCGTAATACCTTTTATAAAAAGTCCGTGACTCTGTATTTATTTATACAAATAAAATAAGTCATATTATTACTAAACTATCTAAACTACTTTAGGTTACGTAATTTATTGAAAATTAAAGTTATGGTAAGGAAGGCTTTAAAATTAATACAAAAAAATTATGAAAGCTATTGAAAAAAGAAACAGACTTTATTTGCAACTCCCTCTTTTTCCCCATTAATATGCGGAAAGTCAGAGAAACCTTATTGTCAAGACATTGGGTAATGGAACTCTGTAGAACACATTGTCCTAGGATTTAGTTCGAGCAAATTAATATAATATAAAAATTCTTGTGTTCGGGAATCGAACCCACAGCCAATCGAATTTAAATACAGTTACCGTCCCACTATGCCACGATAACCTCAAAACGATATGATGGCTTAAATCTATGATATCTTAAGTACACATTATTATGATATAAAGTGAAAAATTTATTTCTTCAAGGAGAAGATTAATTGTTCAAGGTAACTAACATATCTGAACTTGTAAGTAACCGAATAATTTTATTTTGTGTTTTTAAATGAAAATGGGACTAAATTAAAGAATTCAATTTAAAGGGATAAACCTCATTTATGTATATCGCATAGTTATATTCGCACTTTTTGAAAATTTTCCATACGTCTCGAATTCGGCGGAAAGTGAAGAATAGAGGGTCTTCTTACATTAGATTCTCTCTTGCTATGTAGGAAAAAGTGTGAAACGTGATACTAGTAGATTTTCTTTGCATTACATATCTCTATTTTTTATGTTTGTTCAGCTTAAGTGATGTTAATAAAGTGGGAAAATTGACAATAAGTGTATATTTAAAGAGGTTATTTGAATGTTTTTATATTATGGTAACTGTACGTAAAAAACTGCTCAATTTCAGCTATCTACAGTTATGTCAAAATTTGATAAATTTCTGTTATTATTAAGACTGAAAACTTCATTTTTCGAGAAGATTTCAACCCACTACCATCGTCAATCACAGAACATAACAACAACTAAATACAAATTTGTTTTGATAATTTAAAATCAAAGCGTTCCACTCCTTTTAGTTTCTTAACGAATGTACAAGGATATATATATATATACATATGTATGTATATACACAAGTATAGTTTAATCGGGCCGATGTTTATACGTAAATAGCCTTCCCTATCAGTCGCCGTTCAGACGTCGATCGTGCAACATTATGTAGTGTCTCTACAATATCGTTTTAATTACATTTAATTATTAATTCTCGTTTCTGTGTACGTGTTTGTCTATATGTATTGGGATTTAAGTCAACTTTTTAATGTAAGTTAACGATTTTGAAGTTATTTTAATACTTGTGATTATTAAAGAGTTTATAAATGTATTTCTGGTTTTCTATAAGGAAATATGTTTTTATATGTTTTAATGGACTATAAATGTTCGTTGTTGTGTATTAAAATTTATTTTTTATTACGTCCGTTTCCTTTTTGTATTTTCCATACAAAAGTTCTGTTGGATTGTTTGTGGATGATTTTACACGCTTGTATCTAACTCTCAATTTGTATGTGAAGCAAGTTGTTGCCTATTACTAAATTATATCTTAAATACGCATTTATTTTTTAAATAAATTTTTATAATAACAAGTTATTAAAGTTTGGGGCCAGTCGTGGCGCAGTGGCACAAGCGTGCGACTGTAAAGCACTGGTTGGGGGTTAGATTCCCACTCGAGGAGTAGAAATATTTAAAATTTCCATTTTCTTCGCTCTGGTGTCGAGGCAAAGCCCGCCGTTAAGTTCCGCCACTTAACACGCAATGCCTTCGAATTTGGCGGAAAATGGGGAACGGAGTGTTTAAACACTAGGTTCCCTCTGCCTGCCCTGCTCTGTAAGGGATACAGCGTGAAGCTTTAAAAAAAGTTAATTATACTGTCAATAATTATCTTAAATTATTATAATTATTTCCAATAATCGCTTTAATACTTATTTTTTAAAATAATTAGCGACTTAATTTAAGCTGTTATTCTTATATTTTCGTCTTGAATGTATAATTATATTGAATATTAATGCTTCCAGTAATTTACTGATTATTATAAATAACCCTTGAGATTGAACATTCATCCTACGCCTATTCTAGTTATAAAGGCTTAGTCTAATTAGTAATATATTAAAGCTTTAGAATACTGCCTAATTTTATTTATTTTTTCTTAAAAGATATTGTGACAATTTCACGGTTCTTCGCGTAAATACAGACAGCCTGTAGTCTAGACACTCTGTTTTCTACTTTCCTTCTAAACCATACATTCCATGACATATTAAGACATTGCATGTTACCTCTAGAGCGAAATAAATGAAATTAAATATCCCCTAAGTAGGAATTGAATCTATAATCAATTACGTTTACAGTCAGATGCAGTCCCACTGTGGAACTATAGCCTTTCTTTACAGATTTTTTAAAATTATTATTAAAGTGGAGAAGGTATAATGTTTACACTAGGTTCTGTTTGGCTATCCTGCATTAAAAAAATATATTTAAAAAATTAAACTATTTAAATTATCACTAGTTTAAAGAATGAATAATTTACTTATGCTTTTACTTATCCCAAAATATTATTATCAAAATGTGTGTATTGTTTAAATAATAGTTTTTAAACTTATCTCAGCCATAACAATAGCTCTGATAACATTATCCTTTAGACGAGGAAAAATAAAACTTTGTTAATATGATAAACCAGAGGTTCCCAAACTTTTTATTATAAACCGATTTGACATTTTTTTTGGTTCCAGTGGACTATATTTCTACCATATTACTAAAACTTCTTCCATATTTTCAATATGGGTAAATTAGATGTAATTATGGTTAATGTTTACAGTATTTTTCTTGTTTTACTCTGTGAAATTATATTTAAAAAATGTGTAAAAGTAATATGATTTGAGTTTTGTGCAGGCTAGCTGCCTTTGTATTAAGTAATAAAGTTGTAAATTGTCTTTGAAAAGTTGTAGTTTCTCGTTGACTCTTTTCAGAAAAACTGCCTTCCGAGCCGGTGGTAGCTTTAGATTCAAAAGTGCTTGCAAAAGCTTTTTTGAAAATAGGATGTTTTTAAATTAAATAGCAGATAAGTTTTCGTGGACCCTCGCTTGCTCCCTGATTAGTGAACTCGAATTTTTTTGGTCGGCCAACACCAACCCCCTTCATGTTTCCCGTAGACCATGCAAGCGTAGAAGGTTGAAGACTTAACGGGACCGTAAAGTATAGGCTATTGTAGCTCTGTTTTGACGTGTTAGAAGGATATCGATGTAGGGAAGCTAATGATAATTATGGACTTACTGTATAATTATATTTAAAAAAAAGCAAATGTTAGCTTTCTCGCCGGCTCTTAAAATCATCTACCAAGAACCAGAGGCAGCTTCTCGAAAGGCAGAAAATGCTTATATTTTTATATCAACTTCATAAGTGTTTATAATAGCCTATTTCAATGCAGAATATTATCATTGCTATGCGGGGAAAAGCGTGAAGCTTAAATAAACGGTGATTTCAATTTCAAATCCTACTTGATAATGTGTATAAAAAAATCTTTGCTGGCCCAGACTGACTGGCCTCTGTTAGACGAAATCCTTGAAGCATGAAGTGTCTTTAATGCAGAACTGAGTCAGTTCGTTGCATTTGTTACTGCTCACTTTGCGAAATAAATTTTATTTTTTAAACAAACTATACTGTTGACAAAAATCAGGTTAAGCTATATTGTGTTTATGTGAATTAATATATTTTATTATTTTGTTAATTAATATAGATAATTAAATCAAATTTCTAGAAGCTTTAAATTATTTAATAACTAATTTCGGTTTGATCCAGCGCTTATATAATTCAAAAAAGACATTTTCCTGATTTTTTCGCTCTGTTACCTAAGACAAAGTGCGGCGTTGACTCAACATGCAATGTCTTGATTTCGGGCAGAAAGTGGAGGACGAAGTGTCTTAACACTAGAGGGCTCTCTAACTACTCCGTTATCTAGGAAACAGCGGGAAGCTGCCTTTTTTTTAACAATTCCATGTATAATTTTACCCTCTATTTTTCACCTTAGATGTAAACGTGATTCATCGTTTTAATATAATATTTTATATTTAAACAGTTTACAAAGACCCAGACACGTTTTCATGGGAGAACTACCTGTCGGAGACGATGTCGACGGCGGCGCCGCCCCGCGCGTTCAAGACGCGCCCGCCCGCCGGCTTCAAGCCCGGCATGAAACTTGAAGTTGTTGATCCTAGGGTGAGTTGTATTGTGTTATTATGATATGTGTGTGTGGATAATTTTATATATTTATTTAGTTTTACGCTTTGTCCCATAATATGATGGAAAAAAGCGCTTTTACAGCGAGTTTACCATCATGGCTTCCAATCCTTATCGTATTCATGAAAACGTAGCCTCCTCCCCATCACTAGCACACTCGACTCAGTAACTAGGGAGCTCAAAAACATCAAAAAGAAGCTAGAGGAACCTACTATTCCCACGAAATCAATCCAGGAGGAAATAGACATAGCAGAGGGAAAAAGATCTGAAAATGCGTCCAGGACACCGTCCACGAAAGTGACATACGCCAAAGTTGCCGCCATCGCAGCCAAGCCCAAACCTCAACCAAACCACACCCTTATTGTATCGTCGAGTGACCCTAAGCACACTAGCGATACAATAATTAAACGAATCGTTGCGGCCATTGACGCAAAGAAATCAGGGGCCAAAGTGGACAAGGTTCGGAAAGCACGCAATCAAAAAGTCGTGTTAAGCTGTCACACAAAAGAAGACCTTAAATTAGTCCAAGACAAGATGAAGACACAACAGGGCCTCAAGATAGAGATAGCTAAAACAGCAAACCCGCTTGTGATAATAAAAGATGTCCTGGCATACCACACGGACGCTGAGATAATTGAGCATATAATGGCACAGAACAAGGAGGTCCTTAGGAGTCTAGGTGCAGAGGGCAAAATCAGAGTCCGTTACAGGAAGAAAGCAAGAAATCCCCTGGAATGTCATCCGGTTCTGGAAATGCCCCCTGCCGCCCATAAAGCCGTTATCGATGCAGGACACCTGTATATAGGCCTTCAACGGAGACCAGTTGCAGATCAGTCTCCCTTAATGCAGTGCATCAAATGCCTGGGCTTCGGACACACAAAGTTGCTCTGCCAGGAGAAAGAGCACATCTGTAGTCACTGTGGGGGCCCTCATACATGGGACACATGCAAAGAAAGAAAATCAGGCAAACCACCCGCCTGCATTAACTGTAAGGAAAGCGGCAGAAAAGATGTCGACCATGACCATAATGCCTTTAGCACAGTGTGCAAAGAACGACTCAAATGGGATGCCATAGCGAGATCGAAAATAACGTATTGCTAATGGCACCCCCAGAAACATCAGGATCCCCAAAAACATCAACCTCATCCAAGCAAATCTCCATAGGTCAAAACTCGCAACAGCTGAGCTCCTTAAAGCGGCACAAGAGAGAAACATTGAAATAGCTTTAGTACAAGAACCATACGTGGGAAGCGCAGGAGTACTAAAGCAATATCCTGGCACTCAAATCATCCAATGCTCTCTTAATCGCACCAAACCAGTAAAGGCCGCAATAATAGTCTTCGGGAACAGACTGGAGGTAATACATGATCCCCAGCTTATGACTGAAACTGAGGCGTCCGTTCTGCTGAAAGGAGACGATATGCAGTTGGGGCTGATTTCTGTCTATCTTGAGGGAGATCAGGACATTATGCCATACCTGGTCAGGATCAAAGACACACACGAGAAACTTGCACAAAAGACAAATAAGTAAATTATCGCTGGAGACATTAACGCCTGGAGCCCATGGTGGGGAAGTGTAACTGAGGACAAAAGAGTCAATATGTATGGCGCGTTCCTCAACGAATTAAATTTTCATATTCAGAACATCGGTAGTACACCAACCTTCGAAACAGTTAGAGGAGGCGTAACATGCACGAGCATTATAGACGTGACTGCATGCAGCACCTCCCTCCTGGGACACATCGAGAACTGGACCGTAAACAGGGATATCACCACTTCAGATCACAATGCCATTACCTTCACACTGCGACTTCAGCGAGCACTCACAACCCTAAAGCCCGTAACCACGCGAAGGTACAATACAAAAAAGGCAAAATGGGAAGATTTTGGTCCACTCCTCAAAAGACTTCTAGTCGAAAACAGCATAACCCCAGATAACATCAAAAAAGTGGACGTCTCTGAAAAACTGGAAGAAGAGGTGAACACCTATACGGCAATGATTCACAAGACCTGTGAAGAAACCATCCCTAAACTTGGAACAGGAACTCAGGACCCACTACCACCTTGGTGGTCCAAATCTCTTGACCTAACAAGGAAAAAGGTGCTACGATACAAAAGGAGAATAAGGAACGCAGCCACCAGTAGGAGAAAATATGTCATAGAAGAGTACTTACAAGTAAAAGAGGAGTACAAGGCTGAAGCAGAAAAAGCCCAAACGGAAAGTTGGAAGAACTTCTGCTCCAATCAGGAAAAAGAGAGCATGTGGGACAAGATCGACAGAGTACTAAGAAAAACCAAGAGTCGCAAAGAAGACCTGCTCCTGAGATGCCCGAGTACAGGCTGCACTCTTACCCCTCAGGGCTCCGCAGACCTTCTGGCCAACACTTTCTATCCTATGGACTCCAAGACAACAGAACATCCATGCCACAGAACAACCCGGAACTGGGCTAATAGCTTCAACCCAGATGAACACCTTCCAGAGGACGATCTACCTTTCACCATCACTGAGCTGGATACGGTATTGAATTCGCTGAATCCAAAAAAGGCACCTGGTCCCGATGGTTTGACGGCAGACATCTGCAGCTCAGCCATCCGCAGCACGAAGGAAACATTTCTAGCAATAGCGAACAAATGCTTGTCACTGACTTACTTCCCGAGGCAGTGGAAGGTAGCGCATGTGATTATCCTTCGGAAACCTGGGAAGGAGGACTATACACATCCAAAGTCCTACCGGCCGATCGGCCTCCTCTCACTGCTTGGAAAGATTGTGGAGAAACTCTTTGTCTACCGTCTCCAATGGCACTTACTCCCAAAACTGAGTAAAAAGCAATACGGCTTCCTACCACAACGTGGTACTGAAGACGCCCTAAGCGACCTCATCGACCACATTCAAGAAGAAATGACTGAGAAAAAGTCAGTATTGGTGGTCTCCTTGGACATTGAGGGAGCTTTCGATAACGCATGGTGGCCGGCACTCAAGAAACAACTTGTCGTAAAGGAGTGCCCGAGAAACCTCTTCAAACTGGTTAGTTCCTACCTCCACGACCGCAAGATCACAGTCAATTATGCGAGACAGGTATCGGAGAAAGAGACGAGCAAGGGTTGTGTCCAAGGCTCAATCGCTGGACCAACAGTTTGGAAAGTGATCCTGGACTCGCTTCTACACCAGTTATCTGAAGACGGAGTGTACTGCCAAGCCTATGCCGACGACGTGGTACTCGTTTTTGAAAGCCGTAACATTGATGACATGCAGCACAACGCCAATGAGGCACTACGAACTGTAATACTGTGGGGTAATAGCAATAAACTTAGATTCGCACCGCATAAGACCAACGCGATGCTACTTACCAAGAAACTAAAATACGTTTCCCCGGTCCTTGAAATGGCCGGAATGAAGGTTGACATAGTGAAAGAGATAAAACTTCTCAGGGTGATAATCGACAGTAAAATGACATTTAAGTCTCACGTCGCAGCGTAATGTAGAAAAGCCGCTGATATTTATAAGCGGCTGGCATGCGCTGCAAAGATCACATGGGGACTGAACTCAGAAATAATCAGAACAATCTACGTTGCGATAATTGAACCTGACTTACGGTGCGAGCGCATGGTACCGAGCCACCGGACTACGCATGATACAACACCAACGAAACATGCTGCAGGAGGGCTTTGCGCAAAATATTTGTAGGTCATATCGCACTTTATCCCTCACCTGAGTTCTAATCCTGTCAAGCCTTCTCCCACTTGATATTAGAATACAAGAGCAGGCCCTCTTACATCGAACAAAAAGAGTTAAAATCACGCACTACCTACCCCCAAACACAAGTCTTGAGTTAAAGGTGGATCCAACAAAACTAGTACACTCAGCCTTCTCAAAGGCTATAGACTACGACTTATTAGAAAATGATATCAGTCCTTTGGACGTCCACCTGAGATCGGGACCCAAGATCTTCACAGACAGAAGCAAGACAGCCGGAGGAGTAGGAGCTGCTTTCACTTGGTGGGAAGAAGGCAAGGAAAACAAGAACCTCGCATTCTCTTTACACTCTTCGTGCTCGGTGTTCCAGGCAGAACTTTATGCCATCTATAGGGCAACCCAGGAGATCACAAACACCTGCGATCCTCATGTAACAATATTGAGTGACTCAAGATCCTCCCTCGACTTGCTAAGGAACCCTAGAACTACGCACCCCTTAGCAAGTGCAATTCAACAAAACATCCAAGACATAGAAAAGCAAGGAAGAGAAGTCAGGTTGGTATGGGTGAGGGCGCATGTCGGAACCGCCGGAAACGAAAGAGCAGACGAACTCGCTAAGAAAGCCGCAAAAATCACAGACTCTCACAACTACATCAAAACACCACTGGCCTATATCAAGTCCAAAATCCGTGAGGAATCCGTCCAGAGATGGCAGGATAGATACACAACCTCTAGTTCCGGGGCGATTACCAGAGAATTTTTCCCTGACGTCACATCTGCATTCAGGATCACCAGACACGTCAGCTGGAGTCCTATACAGGTGCAAGTATTGACTGGGCACGGAGGCATAGCCAGTTACTTACACAAATTTAAATTAAAGGAAACCTCAGGATGTGAGTGCGACCCCGTTATCGAGGAGAACCGTGGGCACATCATCTTAGATTGCCCACGGTTCTCCTCAGCCCGCCAAAACCTGGAAACACTTCTTAACACCAAACTAGATAAACTAGGCCTGGCGTCTCTGATGGCAGACAACTTGAAGCGTCCAATTTTCCTTGAATACTTAGAGGATATTTTCCACACAGCTATGTTAAGAAACGGCAGCAAAACAGTAGCTGTCAAGGTAAACAGGGAAAACACGCTTCGCCGCGCACTCACTGATTCGAAATTTGTTGAAACAATAACGTCATGGTCCAATACCCAGCGCTTCCTGCAAAACGGTCATCCCAGTCTCCCAGGGTTAAGACTTAGACCAATAGCCCTTTTCATGGATAACAACGAGGAGAAACTGGGTTTCAGCTTCTGCGTCGTTGGACCAAGCAACTGGGTCTACATTTCACCAGGTCTAGCTGTCCTAACAAAAGGCAGTACCAATAAGGCCACCATGAGAAGGGCAGACTATGATAGCATGCCCACCATCAGTTTAGGAGATTGGGAGTGTCGTATAGTGCGAATTAAAAACAAGACCATCGCTCTATTCGACGGACGAGATGGAGTATCTCCGTTTACGAAGGTAAGCAGGGTGCTTGATCATCTGTGCACCGCTAAAACAAATGAGGCAGAAGCAGCGCCAATAATAATAAGTATTGACGCCATGAGAGCGGGATCTGATAAGGGAACAATTATTGATCTGCTGGGATTCATCCCTACCTCAAACAAACACAATGTGGTTGTATATGAGGACAGGGGCCAAGACCTGGCTTTCTTAAGAGAAAGAAAACAAGAATGCGGAAAACCGGGCTCGACGATGTTGAGTGGCGCGAAGCGCCTCGAAGAGCGCCTGGCTATGCAAGTAGAACACCAAAAGAGCTCAAATAAATCACAGAAGCAAAGGAAGACTCTGAAGTTACCACCGACCCTACTAAAACCTTTGCAAAAGCTGATGAGGAAGGGTAGAATCACTAGAGCCGACAAGGGACTGGTCACAACACCCGACCTGCCCCCGGCAAGTGAAGTCACGCAGCACATGCACAACGCCTTCCTCGAATACACGGCTATTGTAAACGAAACTATTAAAGTTAACCACGCGGTCTGCAATAAGATCATAAGGACCTTCGAACTTGACAACGAGGGTCTACTTAACGTATTACTCGAAGAAGAGAAGGCAGCCATTTACGACAACAACAAGCTAGAATATCTACGGGGAAATCACCCAAATCCCCACACATGGCGGCCTACAGCAGAAAACACGGCTACGTGTATAAAGACGACACGATACAACGACAAAATGGCCCGCCCAGGTACACAACATCCCCGGATGACCCAATTGTAGTCGTAGCCCGATGCACGGAAATCGCGCTGGAACATAGAATCCTTAGTATGGCGCGCAACATTCAAGAGTATACCACCTGGGAGCATTGGGAGGCACCGGAAATACAATGGGTCAATGGCGTTCCTGGATGCGGAAAGTCCACCTGGGTTGTAAACAACTTTGTCCCTAACAGTGATCTTATAGCAACTACTACTACTGAAGCGGCGGAGGATCTCAGGAGTAGGATCACCTTTAGTTGCACAAGGGACTCAAAAGCCAGAGTTCGTACGATCGCCTCAATTCTGGTGAATGGTGTCTCAGAAAGTCCCAAAAGACTAATCGTGGACGAGGCCCTAATGAACCATTTTGGAGCGATCGTAATGGCGACCATCCTATCAAAGGCCAAAATACTTACACTAGTCGGAGATGTCAACCAACTGCCATTCATTGATCGGCATAACCTCTTCCAAATGCATTATGTCAGTCCGAGCCTCGTGGCGAGCATCAACCAAGAGCTAACAAAATCATACAGGTGTCCACAAGACGTGACATATGCTCTAAACGAGGCTTACCACGGAATATTTTCAGCCCAAACGAGAACTCGCTCCCTGGGAAAATCGAGATACACGGGCGCGCTCATCGCAACAGACTCCCCAAATACACTGTACCTGGTCCACACGCAGGCGGAGAAGGAGGACCTCACAAGTAGAGGGTACGGAAGGGGAGAAAACTTGCGCATCCTTACAATCAACGAGTCCCAGGGACTAACTTACGAGTCTGTAGTCATCATTCAGACAAAGTCTACCAAGAGTGCCATTCACGATAGCGTATCACACGCTATTGTCGCAATCACCAGGCACACCGTCGAATGTATATACTACACCGACGCCGAAGAAGACCCCATCGGCAGATTCATCCGTCGGGCAAGGGAATCTTCCTTGATTGACATAGTGGGGTATAACCTCAAAATGTCGATCTCTCATAGAGACACAGAAGCCATGAAAATTAACAAGGATCTATACTCTGGCGCTATCTGCACAGGCTGAGAGGAAGATAACGACCCAACAATCACCGGACCTGACTCTCAGAGGGACTGGCTACAGTCTCTCTATTACATAACAAATAAATTAAGAAATACAAATAAATTAAGAAACGTGTGACCGAGTGTACTCACTCGCTAAATTAAATGCAAAACAAAATCACAAAGAGAATAAGTAATAAAAGCAGTAAAGTACACGGATCTCGAGTCTGTGGTGACTAAAAAAAAAAAAAAAACAAAGAAAATCCTTATCTTAGTCATTTTATAGTATTACTGAAAACGGAATGTTAATTTTACAGCAGATACTAAGAATGTTTACTTTTTTGATTGCTTTTACGCAAGCCTTTTACTAGAGAAAGCTAAAAAGAAATATTTGTAAAATTTTAGGCGAAGGTAAACTACCATCAGGTGGTCCTTATGCTCCATCGCCCCTTTTACTCCATAAAAAAAAACATCAAATCATGGCGTTCTCCCCCTTCCGCTCAAGTTCGAGAGGCGTGAGGTTGAAAGAAAAATCAGTTCTAAAGACAACTTTGATACAATCATCAACTCTTTATAACAAGATTGTTTAAACCGAATGTAAGCGATAAATTACTATCATATACAAGTAAAGTTGTTGTTAAGTAGAAATTCTATTACTGGTATAAAATAAAATACAATAACCTATTCATTTTGCTTAAAATAATTAGCCATGTTATATAGAGCTCTTCCACGTGCAGTGTGTCGCAATTGTAATTAATTCTGCAAATTATCATTTTACAATAATTTTTAATAAAATAATTTACTTTATTAATTAAATATAATTGACGCCATGTGCCATTGTGGTGCAGTGGGATAGCTGCCGCGAGTAGGTCGCGATTGGTCGCGGGTTTGGTTCACACTAGGGGGAATGCTTATTGATTATATTTAAATTATTTTCGTTGTTTCGCTCCGTCTTATTATAGACCTGAGCAAAGCTCTTACTGGTCAAAAGTGTGTTTCGTTGTGGTTTAACTCTTCCTGGGCTATTTGTAGTAGATCTCTGAAATTTAGCAGAGATAACGAGCATAGTGTCTTGTGTACTGTGAAGTTTTTTGGTGACAATTGTAATTGTAGTTTTTGAATAAGTGCCCATAGACTTAGGCTGTGGAAGTGTTATGTTAATGTTAAGTGTTTGCTTTTCAAACTTTTTTAACATGTAACATCATTAAATATGCACTTCGATCAGCTCTTCCCGCCATGCAGAGCAAAGAGGCGGTTCCTAGTATTTAAACCTCCGTCTAATAAGACAGATATATTTCTTTTTCTTTTTTTTTTATCTTTACACTGTATCCCGCACACAGCAGGGTAGGCAGAGGGAACCCAGTGTTAAGACACTCCGTTCCCCACCTTCCGCCGAATTTGGAGGCATTGCGTGTTAAGTGGCGGAACTTAAAGCCTCGACACCAGAGCAAAGAAAATGGAAATATTTAATATTTCTACTCCTCGTGTGGAAATCGAACCCACAACCAGTCGTTTACAGTCACACGCTTGTGTCACTACTGACTGGGCCACGACTGACGGATATAATATTAAAAAAAGTAAACTATGCCTCGATTTTAAAGCTTGAAAAAGCTTGGAGCGGGAAAAACTATTATAATTGACGGCATTTTGACACTTTTGGGGAGTGTCTAATACGATGAATAATATTATATATTCGTTAAAAAAACATTATGTTATGGGTATTGAAATGGACACAAAAAGAAAAGTAATGATAATATGTGTTTGCAGATACATTAATAGCATATTTTATAACTTTTAATTTCATAGTTCCTCTTATTATGGTTACGGTTCAAACGCGGTGGCATGATATTTTTAAGCTCTGGTAAAATAAAGCGCAGCGCTAAGTTACGCCACTCCGGAACTTTTGCCTGCTCAGTTGGTAAGTTGAGAACGCGGAGAATCTAAACACTAGGGTGCTTTCTGGTTAGTCTTTTTTTTAACACGTTGACTGCCAACGCGGTCAATGCTGACCGACAGCATGCTATCCCTACAGACCAAGCAAAAATCACATTTCTATCCAAATGTCGCTATTTGTGACGTCATTGAACGTCAGTCAGCACTTGAAATTGTCGTTTTACTTCCATGAATTTTATATTTTTCAAAAACAAACTTATTTTAGAGTCACTAGTGAGCCACGTGGGTCAATACGTATGGTTTTTAATTAGATAGCAGTGGCGTATGGCCTGTATTAATGAATCGACTATATCAAAAACTGCGGTCAGCATTGACCTACGCGGCCCGAACGGAAAGTCTCATTGTCGGCCAGCATTGACCGACGTGGCCTAAACGGGAAGATGTATAATTTTTCTTGGCGTTGAACGTGTTAAATAATTCCATTCCATTCGGTCTCGTGAACACATATTTAAATTATAATTAATCAGTAAGTTAACTTACAGTTGCTTACCATATGAAACCAGCTCTGTATGATAATGAGTGTGTAATTAGCATTTTTATGATTCCCCTGCATTTTTAAGACAACAAATGAATATTAACAAGGCCTTATCGTTTAATGTAGTTATTTTGTAGGACTAACGTGTACTCTCTAAATATTGCTTGTAATTACCTATTTTATGTAATAAATATAAAATTTGTGGCGTTGAGATTCGAAAAAAAGAAAAATAAATAAAAATATACTGTAATAATAATAGAAGCACAGATATTATGGTGGCATTTCATTGGTCAAATATTTTTATCTATACTTGTACTGTATATTTATGACTTAATATTTTTACGTGATCAAAAAATGGAGAAATAGAGTAGAGTGCCTCCGTGGCACAGTGCTATAAAATCTGATTTTAAACACGGTGGTTGTTGGTTCCATCCCCACTCTCTTAAATGATTATTTTAATTATTTTCATTTCGTCACTCTATTAAGACAAAACGTGATGTGGAATTTCTCTACTCAACTCGCAATGTCTAATTTGTGCGGAAAGCTGGGCATTTTTTTTTCACGTGAGGAAATCCATTACGGATGTTAGCCCGATTGGGAACTCGGACGTGGTTATGTCGGACTCCGGACTGAGCAGTCCGTATACCCACTAAAACCTCACGGTCACGGTCTTCCGCGAACCCCGGGGGGCGGAAAGCTGGGCCTGGTGTGTCTTAATACTAGATTATTTTTACAAGGCCTGAAAAGCGTGAAGCTCTGTGAACAGCTACACGTTTTTGCTCGCGTCTATTTAAAAAAAAAATATTATATTAATTATCTTTTATTATTATTATTATTTGAAATATAAATTGAAAGAGTGGAACAGTTTTACTTAAGTTTATTACGGAATACATTTGACGATTCAAAAATGCTTACTATATCAATAAAGATATTTTGAATTTGAATAAAATACGGTTTTAAAATTATATAGAATGCGCAATGAAAAATAAATAATAGTACACGCACTTTAAGAATTACTAAATACTTTTATGAACATCCCTGAAAGTTTTGTGGGATCGGAGTGTCTTAACACTAGGTTCCCTCTGCCTACCCTGCTTACTGCCATATTCTTTGCGTAAATGATTACAATTAGTATTGACATGAACATCATTAGTTATGTATTATTGTTGCACAGTTCTGTCCGTGTTATTGTTTAGTTCCCACATTATTCACTTTCTAATTCTTGCTCTTCCTTATATGGAAAACTATGCATCAAGAGACTGATTGTAACGTAGTATCAGCATAAATGAAGTTAGAAGAAAATGGCCATATGGTTAGAAATAACTTTTACACTTTCCGCCCAAATGGAGATATTACGTGTGGAGTGGTGGAATTCTAGAAACATTTTAAATATAATCGTGCCCCCAAGTGGGAATCGCTCCCCCAACCTATAACACTGTACGCTGTAAACACTTGGTTTACAATCATAGGCAGTCTCTCTGAGTCACGATGGCTTCAACTAAATGCAAGAACTCTCTTTTATAAGCCGTTTGATTCACATACAAGTTATAGCCTAAACTTAGAAAAATAGAGTTTATTAGTAAGAATTAGGAAACATCTCTTATTGTTACCCCAAGAAACCTGCCATGCCCAATTCAACTTGTCAATTCATACTTCCATTTTTTACGTGCTGTAGTTTCGGCTGCGGTTTGTGTGGCCGTTACTGTATTCATAACTATTAAATAATACATTTTAAAAAATATTATACTTTTACACATATACAGTATAGAAAAAATACTTTAATTAACCCACTTTTCTTTTATTTCAAAAAATAAAAAGCAAAAAATATATTTTTTTAATAGTATAACTATAACGTTAAAAATTATATTCCAGGTGCCCTTTCTAATACGGGTGGCTACGATCAGCGCTATAAAGGGTCACCAGGTGCGGGTCTCGTTCGACGGGTGGCCAGATGAGCTGTCCTGCTGGCTGGACGATGACTCCCCAGATATACACCCCGTGGGCTGGTGCTTGAAGACTGGACATCCACTGGAACCGCCTTTGAGTGAGTTATAAGTTCTTATTTTTTCTTAGCTTCACGCTGTATCCCGCTTATAGCAGGGTAGGCAGATGAAACCTAGTGTTAAGACACTCTGTTCCCTCAGAGTTCTGGAGGCCATTAAGTGGCGGAACTTAATGCCGCGCAGAAGGAAATGGTAATATCAAACATTTCCATTCTTAGAGTGGGAATCGAACCCACAAGTTACCTAGGACTTTGATAGAGATGTGATATGTCTAATTTCTAAGCCACTTTACTCTTTTTCCCGCAAAGCAGGATTTTCAGAGAGAACCTAATATCAAAACACTCCCGTCTTACTGAGATCAAGATTTGTGTAGAGTGGCGGAACTCAACGCTAAGCTTTGTCTTAGATATCAGAGCGGAGAAGTGAAAATAATATGTATTTATTTCCCTGAGTGGGAATCATTATTGGATAAAGTTTAATTTAAATTAGAATACCTACTTTTTTATATATAAACGAGGTAGATGCGATATGCATTACCAAATTAAGCATAAAAATATATTGGAGGAATAGTATTAGAGTGTATAAGGATAAATTTTAAGGGCTCATTAAAGAATCAATATTATTTTGACAAATCTTAATTATTCTAGATATCCTGAGTGTCAAATTCTAAATTTTACTTTGATGGCTTGAACTCTTAATAGTACTTGCGGTTTCATTTTGTGAATCTAACCGCAAAACTTCCTAGGACGTGATATAAATTGACATTAAACTAGGTATTATGAACATCTCTTGCAACTACACCATACATTGTAAAGCTATTTGTGCTCATCTGGCATATTAGGAAGATACAATTCAAAATTAAATTGAATGCTAATGAAGACTAGTTTATTTTCACTGTCTTATGTTATGTCGTCCTGCATAGCAGGGAATCGCTTTATAGCCGAAGTCTAGACATTAATGTCGATTGGCGGAGCTTAACACTGCGCTTCAGGTATCAGAGCCAAGAAATGAAAATAATGTTTATTAAAATCAGAAGTAGAAATAACACATAAAAAAATACATATTTTTTCAACTTAACACCGTAAAAGCACAAAAGTTGTAAACAACAACTGCTACGCCCTGTTTATAGTTTTCGTTTGCGAAGATGACTTTTTTCTGCTTGCAATATATAATCATTACCCCGAGAGCTAATCGAACGTCTCAACACAATTAAATTGTTTGTGTACCCACAGCAGCGGAGGAGATGCGCGTGAGCGGTCCGTGCGGCGTGAGCGGGTGTCGCGGGCTGGGCTCGGTGCGCGGCGGCGCGCTCAAGCAGCACGGCGCCGCGTCCGCGTGCCCCTACCGCGCGCCGCCGCCGCCGCCGCCCGACCGACTGGCGCCCGCGAGGCCGATGCACAGGTATATATACCACTGGTGTGCATAACTAGATATTCTCCCCCGCCCACCGACGACGCAAGCCGAGGTCCTAGCCCCGCTAGGGGGTGCCCTTGCGCCTGTCGGTTCCCTCTCGAGCAGCCATTTAGTGCTTGCATTTCGCAGGGACTGAGTACCCTCTTCCCTCACCCCCCCGGTGTCGCTGTAAAGACCACAGGGTCAACAGCATTTCCACAATCAAAAAAATAACTAGATAAATTAAAAGAATATAGTCTTAAAATACTTAGAGAGCCACGCTGTTGTAGCTCACTAGCTAGCTAGGTGGAAAGAAGCTAGTATTAAGAGACTCCGTTTGTCACTTTTTTTAACGTCAGGAAATCCATAACGGATACCCATCCGACCTCCTTTGCTCTCGCTCCCTTGTACAGGTAGTGACGTGGCTAGCTAGGTGGAGTGGACCTAGTGTTAAGAGACTCGGTTCCCCACACACTGCTGAATTATGGAGGCAGTAGTAGAACTTAACGTAGCGCTTTGTCCTCGGTATCAGAGCGAGTACAATGGAAATATTAAATATTTCAACTCCTTGTGTGGGAATCGAACTCGTAACCAGTCGTTTTTAAACGATAAAAAATGTAACGGTGCTCCTTCTCGATTGCCACTAGCCATGTCTTTAGCACATCGTGAAGTCAAAAGTGGGGGGGATAACCGCCATTCCCTGCTTGGAGTACACCTGTCTACGTCTACGTCTACGTGTACATGTCCATGATTTGTATAATAACAGATCTGTGTATTATAACAACGGTTATATTAAAACAACAGTTACTGTATGTGAGAATAGATAGAGGACTTGTGTCGAAATACTAGAGGCTTGAAAAAAAGCCAGTGGCAAATCTAGCACTCAAAAAAGCTTGTGATCACAGTCACCTTGAAAACTACCAAGTGTAATTAGTATGAGAGTACTGGTAATACTGAAATCAACTTTCATCAAGACCAAAAAATATGCATAATAAGCATTTTAGGTTGGGTATGCCTATATTGGCTACTCCGTGGATCCGTCAACAAGTACATGACTCAAATACGCGACATTACATATTGAGTTGAGCGTCTTAAATAGTGGAGAAATATTAATAATATCAATACAATTTAATCAATACAATTTAATCAATACAATTTAGTGGCCAGTCGTGGCCCAGTGGCACAAGAGTGTGACTGTAAACGACTGGTTGTGGGTTCGATTCCCACTCGAGGAGTGGAAATTATATTTCCATTTTCTTCGCTCTGGTGTCGAGGTAAAAGCGCGGCGTTAAGTTCCGCCACTTAACACGCATGCCTCCGAATTCGGCGGAAAGTGGGGAACGGAGTGTCTTAACACTAGGTTCCCTCTGCCTACCCTGCTGTGTGCGGGATATAGCGTGAAGCTATTTTATTTTATTTATTTATTGTTTTTTTATTTTACAATTTATTCTCCCGAGTGGTTATCTCATAACTAATCACGTTTGCCGTTTGCAGTAACACGATACATATACTGCGCCACGCCACAATAGCCTCTTAGTGATATATACTTTTCTTTTTTGGTTGTATTCGTAATGTTTATATTTAATGTTTAATTTTATTTCCAGGATACCTGTTAAACCTAAATCGTTATCAACAAGTACACCGAATGAAGTGCCAAAAGAAAAGTAAGTTGTTATTTTTTTAAACTTTACGCTTTCTTCCGTATCAGCAGTGATACTGTGTTCTCCAAATCCTACGAGAAACCGAGACATAATGTGTGTGTAATTTCCTCGAGTGGGAATCGAACCGACTAACAATCGCACTTACAGACAAACCTTATTCCATTGCGCCACGATGGCTGCTTAAATCGTTATGCTTGATTCTTTAAATAAACAAATATATAAATTATACTATATTATGTTGACTTAACAATGTCTAAAATGAATTACTTTCAATTTTATAGACTTCCCAGAGGAAGACCTCCGAAACATAAACGAGTTGAGGAAGTAGCAAGAAACGAACCTGTAAGTATTCAAAAAAATATATGTATATAACTAAATAAATACTATAAGCCATTAGTAATAGACTATATTAGCTAGGATAAGTAAAGCCTGAAAATAATTATGTATATATACATAATTAAACTAATTGTAGATTCCAAGCCCTTATAACGCTTGTATATCGCAAAGTTTACAATACATAAATACTAAGCAAAATAAAAATAATGAAATTTAGAATTCAAATTTTAATCGCATTATCCGCGTATATTCCTGGTATTCCAATAAACTGTTTTCATAGGAAATCCAACGTTTTTAGCATTTTATCAGGCAGATGTGTTAAAAAAATATATGCAAATTACAACAACAAAAAATCTCAATAAAAAAACCTTATCGCACAGGTATCAGACGACGAGTCCCTATCAAGTAGCGGCGGTAAACGATGGCGGGGCGGCAGTGAAGACAACCGTCCAATACGCTCAGCCTCCCGCCGCGACACCCACAACTCACCGCACTCAATCCATCAATCCCCCCACCGGTCGTCAACGCATCAATCGCCGCATCACTCGTCAATCCATCAATCGCCGTTGCACTCGAGTCACCTGTCGCCGTCGCATCTGAGTCCGATGTTGCACCCGTCGCTACATCCGCCTCGAGCGCTGATTGCGAGGCATATGGCGGATTTGTCGTTGCCGTCCGATCCTGGTACTTGGACGCAGGTAAATTGATTGTTTTTATTTAGTTATATTATATAGTGCTGTTTTAATATTCGTTTGAAAATGTAGACATATTAAATACTAGCGGCCCGCTCGCGTCTTCGCCGCGTGAACTATTTCTTTATATTGCAACCCTCGGGGGCAAATTTTTAAAAAATAGAGTAGCCTATGTTTAAGCTTAGATTATCAACTATATTTATGCCAAAATTCATTACAATTGGTCAAGCGGTTTAGATTTTTCATATAAACTTTCATCCCCTATTTCAACCCTTTAGAGGTTGATTTTTGAAAAAATAAGTAGCCTATGTTAGACCCAGTCACTTTTACTACTTTCATTCTAAATTTCATCCAAATCGGACCGGTAGATTAGCCGTGAAAGCGTGACAGACAAACACACAGACTTTCGCATTTATAATATAAGTATGGATAGAAGGAATATTAGTATATAAATTGTTTTTTCGGGTGTGGTAAAATGAACGAAGTTGCTTACGCTGTTAATGTAATGGAAAATGGAGGATAAAAAAGTTGATTTATTATAATTGACCAATATTTATTTTATTATAAGTTTTGAAATAAATACCTACCTCATGATTTGAGTTAATATAAGCCCCTCATATTCATTTTGCTATATGCAAAATGTTTCAATCAAGGTTTAAAAAAGCTTAAACAACTTAAACTATTAAATATTTTTATAAAAGGAGTAGAGTTTAATTATAATTGTCTAATTTCCAAAATACTGCCTTTCGATCATTCATGAATATCATTCAAGGAATATTTGAAAAAAAAAAAATAATAAAAATATTACTATACAGAATTTAGTTCATCATTTTGAAAATTAAACATTTTTGTTGGAAGTTTTGTTTTAATTATAATGTAACCTCCAATCTCCAGAAGGACGTGTCAGCCCTGCTGTCTCGGATAGCGGGCGCGGCGGTGGGCGCGGCGGCGGCGGCGGCGCGGCTGTCCGGCGCCGAGCTCGTCATGGCGTCGTGCGAGGAGCTCGTGCAGTGCCTGAGGTTGAGGTTGGGGCCTGCTGTTAAGGTGTGTATGGTTTTATTTTTATTTGTAATTGGTAACTAGCGGCCCGCTCGCGGCTTCGCTGCGTGCACTACGGTAAATGTTGTGATATATTGCAACATTCGGCGGTGGATTTAAAAACAAATAGCCCATGTTTTTAACCTTAGATTATCAACTACATTTACGCCAAAAATCACTACAATCGGTCGAACGGCTTAGATTAGTCATATAAACTTTCATTCCCTATTTCAACCCTTTAGAGGTTGATTTTTGAAAAAATAAGTAGCTTATGTTTGACCCAGTAACTTTTACTACTTTCATTCTAAATATAATTTAAATCGTAATGGTTTGGCAATGTGTATGTCACTTTATAATTTATACAATAAATATATTGTTTATATTTCTTCCCTGTATAAACTTGTAGATTGTTAATATGCATCATTTAATATTCTTCCACCTACATAATATTTGAAAAAAAATAATAATATTATGGAATTTTAAAGTAACAATAATAATGAGAACATATCTTTTCTTTTTTTACTGATTTATCTTCTTCATATGTTCCCCATACAATGTGACGTCAGCAAAGTGACTTATGCTATATTGGCTTTCTCTTAATACCATAAACGAAACTTTTAACTTAATGAAAACGTTTTATATTTATATAATGGTTTATTTAAACATTTGACTATAAAAGAATTTTACCGGTCATTTTTGTTAACAATTTCTGAATTATTACTTTTTTTCTTATTACTTAACTAAAACAAAGTTTCTTCACTCCAATTTCCACTGTTGTTGTTTTTGTATTTTTATATTCAAACATTCATGTAAAATTGTTAATTGATAAATGTTTTTAAATAACAGACCTTTTTAAACAAACTTCATATAAGAGGATAAGATTTATGTATATATTTCTGCCATGTTGTTTAAAATATATGAAAACTTAGTAAATGTATACTAATTGTTATATTTTCAACAGGTATACGCCACGGTGCGACACTTGCGGGACTCCCTGTCGTGATCTCGGGCCCTCGCGCACGCCCTCACCGTGCTCGTGTAGAACTTATATATTTGTACAGTGATGTTTATATTATAATCACTTTAAATATTGGTGTTCTATGTCCTATGACATTTAAGTGGAAAATTATTTTTATTTTACAAGTGAACTATATTTTTAATTTGAAGTCATAATGTTAAAAAATGTATATTATAATATATATGGTACGTCACTAGGTTGTGATCTCATTAGGTCTTCACATATAAAACTTTTTAAATAGTGATGTGACACTATGAAATTATTATTATTGTAACTTATTGGTGATGGGTACTGTATAATATCATAGATTTTAAGATTTGTAAAGTGTATTTGTCGTATCTCTTGTCTACTGATAGAGTGAATGGACTTATTGTATTATATTTGTGTATATATATCTCAAATTGGGAATATTGTTTCAAAAATAATGTTATTCATATTTTTTTGAACGCAAGTTGCGAGAAATTATTTTAATACGTTTTTCTTAAAATGTGTACAAACAATTGTAAATAGATATTTCAAATGTGTACATTTTTGTCTTTTATGACTCTAATGAAACATGATAAAATTGTTATTGACAACACTAATATGTATTCTGTGTAATATAATCGTAAATTTTGATTTTACCAATTTTAGTTTTGAAACTAAACTTAAATTTGCTTTTCCGTTTGGCATAGATATATTTTTATATGGTTTGCTAATTCTAGCAAGTTTTTTTTTTAATATTAGAAGTCAATTTATTGACAATACTATCGGATTAGGCTGTATAGGCTTTACTTTAGATTTTTAGCACAAAATGCGAAAATCAAGGTTTTGAGGTTGTGATTGTATATAAATATTTTTTTTCTTGCATCTCGATAATAAAAATCAATATTTAACACTTTCATAACCTGTCAAATCACAAGACCTGTTCAGTATTTGTAACCTATATAAGTTTAGTAAAACTCTGACTGCCATTGTTACTGTCTTCGCCAGAATCTGTGTAATTAAGTAATAATAACAATATTATTTACACACTATATGATATACTCAATACACAAGGTCTCGTAGTCAGGCAGAAAGAAAGGAGTGTTTCAACACTAAGTTGTCTCTACTTTGCGGGATAAAGCGTGAAGCGTGAAATTATTAACTATATAATATGTCCTATGCAAACCAAAGAGGATAACATTTGAGTATCCTTAGTAATTAAATATATAATTAACCAAGACTATTTTGGTCCAGTCAAGTATTTGTACATATTTATTTTAAATACATAGTGCAATTTAGTATTATTTTAGTTTATATACAATGTAAATAATGCCATAGAGAATGGTTTTCGTTTATTTTTTGTTTATATAATTAGAATAAGTGTTTATTTTTCGTTTTTTTATGAAATAACTAGGAAATCTGTATTTTATGTGTTACTTTGAATTGTTTTTATTTACTTATATAGTATATTTTGTGCTATATACATTTTAGTATCATAAAATCATAATTTTATAAAATTACATCACCTCTGACTAAATACTTCTTGTTTTATTCGTCATCATTATCATATAGATTTGTGATTTTTATTACTTGTTTTTTTTTTAATTTTTTAAAAACAATCTAGCATATGTATCTAATATAAACAGTTTTATAATGATATTAATATACTATTCACACATTTTGTAATGTATATAGAATATAATATATTAAGGTATTTTGTTATCCTTGTAAATAAATGTTTGTATATTGGTGTAGTTACAACAATATTTTTGCAGTGGCCATGTACAAAGTTGTGTTAGTGAAATGTAAGTTTTTACACAAGTCTTGTGCTGAAATTGTGCCATTTGTTGGCAAAAACTATTCTAAACTGTTGTTCGGAAATTAATAAAGTTTCTAAATCTCATTTTCTTTTATTGTGTTTACCTTTGTTATGTGATTTAATTGAACGCATGCCCGCATTATAAAGAATCTTTTTTTAGCTTCACGCTGTATCCCGCTCACAGCAGGATAGGCAGAGGGAACCTAATGTTAAGACACTTAGTTTACCACTTTCCGCCGAATTCAGAGGCATTGCGTGTTAAGTGGCGGAACTTAACGCCACACTTTGCCTCGACACCAGAGCGAAGAAAATGGAAATATTAAATATTTCCACTACTCAGGTGGGAATCGAACCCGCAACCAGCCGCTTTACAGTCACACTTTGGCTTTACAGTCACACTTTGTGCCACTGCGCCACGACTGGCCCTAAAAAATACATCTTATAATTTGAATTAATTTATTTTAGTAAAAAAACCAGACCAGGATTTGATATACATAGTTTTAAAAATATCGTGCGTAACCTAATTTCGTATTTTTTTAATCTGAACAAATAAGCAAACAAATATAGTAAGCACATCCTAACTGCACCACAAATACATATACACTCGCTGACGGCTGAAAGTTGCCAATTTGACTCCAAAACGGCCTGCCAAAGGCCCTAAATTGACCACGGCTCACCGACAAGCTCGCCTTGCATTTGCTCGCGAACACATCGTTTGGACGGCTGAACAATGGCTATCGGTCCTGTTCACTAACGAGTGCAGAGTGTGTCTGCATGGCAGCGACAGGAGAGCTCGAGTATACCGGCGTCCAGGCGAACGATTTTCACAATGTTGTTTTGCCGAAACAGTGGCATATGGCGGTGGTTCGTGTATGATGTGGGCGGGCATTTCAGTGGACGGAAAAACAGCTCTTTTTTCATCCCTGGTGGAGGCCGAGGAGGCGGTCTGACTGCAGACCGATATGTGGAAGACGTTCTTCTTGATCACGTCCTTCCTTATGAAGGCTTCGTAGGAGATGGCTTCCTTCTAATGCATGATAATGCCCGATGCCATACAGCACGAATCACTCGTCAGTTCCTGGATGAAGTTGATATTGAGACCATGGACTGGCCACCACTCAGCCCTGATCTTAATCCTATTGAACACATATGGGATGAGCTGAAACGCAGAGTCCGAGCCAGAAATCCAGCGCCTGCAAACATTGTAGAGCTAAAGACAGCGCTCGAAGAGGAATGGGAAGCTCTCCCTCAAGATCTGGTAGTAAGGGTTATCAGGTCGATGAGGAACCGTCTTAGAGCTGTTATTACGGCCAGGGGGGGCAACACTAATTATTGATTTAATAAATTACTTTATTTTTCATAACATTTTGTTTTCATTTAATTTTAATTATTCTTTGTTTTTTTTTTTCACTTATTCAATTTTTGTTGCTTTGTAATTAGCATTCGATTAAATTGGAAAATATTGTGCAGATTTTTCAAATTATGGTATCACTTTAAAGCTTATGAAATAGGCTTTCAAAAAATTTACATATACCTATTATTTTTTTATTATTTAAAAACATATTACACCATTTATCAGTTTTGTAGAGGTGAGTCGATTCGGTTGCACGCGAGAGTAGAACGATCTATAAACGAGCTACTATGTAATCATAGCATTTGTTCATAGGTTTTTGTAATTTCGGCTAATAATACATTATCTACTTTCTACACGTAAAACTTGAACAACTCCTATGCTGACGAAATTGAACTTCTTTTTTTTTAGATTTTTTGCTATTTCCCTAGCGGGACAGGGAATGCAGCCCTAAATATAGGTAAATGCTAAAATCTCAATGTTGATTTTTTTTCACCAAGATTGAAATTTTAGGGGGAGGAAGTTGCTTGCGTCCGTAGGACTCACCATCTTTTCCTAAGACTCACCCTACACGTCTCCCCTGGGTGGTGCTAAACAAGCAACAACGCCGAGTGTTGGGCGGTAGTAATAAACCTGACGTAACTTGCCTAACAAGCAAGTCTTGTTGGAATAGGAAATGACCCCAACAACCCGCAACTCCATAGCCAAATTTTTGGAGTCGGGGCATTGGCTTCACCGCCTGTGCAATGAGGTAAAAAGCCTTTCTAAAAATTCACCCTAATGCTAAGGTGAGAAACGCGCCGATGGGATGAATGGCTTGCAGGTAGCAAGTCGCTAGCGTCAACCTCAATGGACCTGGCTAACGTTGTTGTACAGAGCCTTCTTGAAGGAATAGGCCTCACCCTTCAAGGGACTACTTAGTTCGTCCTAACTCGTGGGAACAAAATGAATGAAACGAACAAATTTTCCAATAACCCTAATAAAACAATCCAACAACAATTTCACAAGAGCATGTTTATCAGACACCGTAGTAACAGTCTGCCATCAGTTGCTGCGGGCAAAGTCATTGATAGAGAAGTAGAAAACAAAGAACCAGAGTCTCAAAACAATGAGGACAATTCTGTAGTTCTGTGGCAAATCGACAAAGTACCCTCTAATAGACACAAACGAAAAGAGACAAGCCCTATATACAACGAAAATATAAAGAATATAAAGAATGTACCAAGTTTTGCTATACCAACACAAAACAAATTTGACATTTTAAACAGTGATGAAACTGAAGAACAAGTTAAAGTCAATGAGTATGAACCCAAACCGGAAACAATTTTTGTGACGGGTGTCATTGACATAAATGCACTAAAACTTAATGTAAACAAAATTGTTGACAGCACACAATATAAAATGACAACGCTACGATCTGGACACATAATCAAACTAATGCCAAATAACATTCCTGCCTATAAAGCAATCAGAGAGCACTTCATTAAAAACAACATCTCACATTATACCTACAAACTTAAATCAGAACGAGCATACAGAGTTGTGTTACGAGGTCTACACTGCACTGAAGATACTTCTTTAATAAAACAACAACTAAGAGAACAAGGACATGAAGTCAGACAAATAGTGAATATACTACACAGATCAACCAAAGAACCATTACCTATATTCTTCGTAGACTTAGAACCAAACAAGAATAATAAAGAAATATTTGATATAAAATACCTAAGTCAAATGAGAGTGACATTTGAAGCGCCATATAAAAAAAAGAAATAATGCAATGCAAGAGATGTCAGAGATTTGGTCATACCAAAAATCAATGTTTCAGACCATTTAGATGTGTAAAGTGTGGTGATGACCATTCTACATCGTCCTGTAATAAAACGCCAGAAACGGACCCTAAATGTGCAAATTGTCAAGGAAAACATCCTTCAAGCTATAAGGGTTGCACGAAATACAAACAATATAAGGAAAGAATATTAAGAAGCAATCCAACCAAAGATAACATTATTTCTTATGCTAAAGAAAACAAAACCCAGGAAGAACCCATCAAACCAAATGTGAAACAATATGACCGAGATAAAAGAGCCTACGCAGACGCAACGAAATCTAGACCGCCTACTGAAAACCCACAGCATCAAAATATCTCTTCTGACAAACTAGAACTAATGTTCGCTAAATTTCAACACGTCATGATTACCATGATGGACAAAATGATGGATCGTATGATCCAGCTTATCTCAAGTCTTGTAACAAAATTAACACAATTCGAGTTGTTACCTGGAACGCGAACGGCTTGACTGAACGTCGTCAAGAATTCCTAACATTCCTTCAAATAGAAAAAATAGACATAGTACTAATCTCAGAAACAAGATTCACCGAAAAATCTCACTTTAATATACATAACTACTCTGCTTATACAGTAAACCACCCATCAGGAAATAGCCACGGTGGAACGGCAGTTTTTATAAAAAACAACATAAAACATTACGAAATGGAAAAATATTGCACAGACAAAATACAAGCAACATCTATAAAAGTAATGACAAATGAGAAAACAGAAACATCCTTCTCAGCAGTATATTGTCCACCAAGACACAACACAACTAAATATGACTACAACAAGTATTTTTCTTCCCTTGGTTCTAGATTTGTTTCCGGGGGGGATTGGAACGCGAAACACACGTACTGGGGTTCTCGACTAATTACCCACCGTGGAAGACAATTACGGCACCCTACTAGATCTAAGACTTGATCCAATGAGCTCACGCGAACCGACGTGCTGGCCAACCGACCGCAAAAAAATCCCAGATTTATTGAATTTCTACGTCACCAAAATCATAAACCGAAATTACATGACTACTGAAACCTGTACGGATCTATCATCCGATCATACGCCTGTTATATTAAACTTAAGCACAATGGTAGTGCTCGCACAAGCAGCAGAGAAACTGCACAATAGAAGCACCAACTGGAAGATGCATCAAGACGAAATTGCTGCAGGTACAACACTTGAACGTCCTTTTCATACAACTGAAGATATAGAAGAGGCTATTGACGACTTAAATAAACTTATCCACAAAGCTGCTAATGTTTCAACAAAAATAGCAAAAAAGTTACCACCAGCGCTTATCCAATATCCAAAAATCATAAAAGATAAAATACAAGACCCTCGTAACAAGAGAAAAATACGGCATGAAACTAGATATCCATCAGATAAAACAGCGTTCAACAAACCCTCAAGCGAACTAAAAGACTTCATCGCAAGTTACTCTAACAACAACTTACAAATGTTTCTATCTAATACGACACCGAATTCAGATAGTGACTACTCACTTTGGAAAGCGAGAAAAAAACTTAAGCGACCGGCTAAGCAAATTCCTCCCATCTGAAAAACACTGGAAATCGGGCAAGATCAAACGTAGAGAAGGCTACATTATTTGCTGAACACTTAAGCAATGTATTTCAACCACTTCCTGATTTAAGACCTGAACATAGCGCAGTAGTAAATAAATACCTGAAAAGTGCAGATCAGATGTGTCTTCCACTAACACACACCAACTCAATGGAAGTAACAAATGAAATAAAACAACTTAAAGATGGAAAATCCCCAGGATACGATGGAATAGATAGCGCACTATAAAAAAACTCCCTAAAAAATGGAATAGCACCAATTACTAAAATCTATAATGCCTGCTTAAGGTTTAACTACTTCCCGGGACAATGGAAAATAGCGCAAGTAATAATGCTACCCAAACCTAATAAACCACCAAACGATGTTGCTTCCTATCGACCCATAAGCCTCCTACCCTTGATAGGTAAAGTATTTGAGAGGATTTTACTACACAGAATGAAGCTATACCTGAATGACATAATTCCAAACCATCAATTCGGATTCCGCGAAAATCATGGTACAGTGGAGCAAATCCATCGCATTGTCGACGTCATAAGTAGAACACTGGAGGAAAACAAATATTGCTCCTCAGTCTTTTTGGATATTAGCCAGGCTTTCGACAAAGTGTGGCACGACGGCCTGCTGTACAAAGTCAAAAACATGCTTCCTCACTCATTCTTCCACATAATCAAATCATATCTGAACAAAAGATGCTTTGAAGTAAGGTATCATGACAAACTTTATAACTTATGCGAGATCTACTCGGGAGTACCTCAAGGGAGCATACTTGGTCCTATTCTCTACATTCTTTATACAGCTGATTTGCCTACGACAGACACAACTACTATAGCAACATACGCAGATGATACAGCTGTGTTATCTACCCACACAAATCCAATAACTGCATCAAAACACCTACAACTGCACATTGACAAAATAGAGGTGTGGTTGAAAATTTGGAGAATACGTGCAAATCAAAACAAATCTAAACACGTTACTTTTACGCTTAAAATGGAAACTTGTCCGCCAGTAAAACTGAATAACGACGAAATCCCGCAAGATAATAACGCTAAATACTTAGGTATGCACCTGGACAGAAGGCTAACGTGGCAAAAGCATATATGGACAAAGCGGACGCAGCTAGATTTAAAATTACGAAATATGTACTGGTTAATTGGACGACACTCGCAATTGAGAACAGAAAGCAAATTGACTGTATACAAAGCCATCTTGAAGCCCATATAGACGTATGGCATACAACTTTGGGGCACAGCCAGCAACAGCAATATAGAGATACTGGAACGATTTCAAACCAAAACAATGAGAGCCATTTTTAACATCCCCTCATATATTAGCAACAAATTAATGTATCTTGATATAAAATTACCAACTGTTAAACAGGAGATAACAAAGTACAGCAACAATTATCAGAAAAGACTCTCAAAACATGTAAATGAGCTTGCTTTTAATCTGAGTGGAGATCAAGGTCTCCAATTCAGAAGACTGAAGAGGCAAAGTGTCCCAACTTTGCAACAAAGATTTAACAGGATGGAATGAGACATGAACTAGATATATGTGTCGCTCCAAGTAAATCACAAAAAAACCATTAAAAGATACAAAGTATCAAACAAAATAGTGGCTTATTGTTTCTTAAACAGATTGCCGCGATTCAGTAGAAAATATTAAAAAAAATACAAGATTGAAATTTTAAGAAACATCGAGATTAAATAAAACCCAAAGTAAATGAATCGTGTGACTTGAATTGTATAATAATTGATATTTTAATAGAAACAGTAAATTTAACTTTCAAAAAATAAATCTGCCTATTTTTGCACCTACACCTGCACATAAATCTATTTTTATCGAAGGTTATTAATTAGCTATGTAAATAATAATTGAATTCGAAGAAACGATTATTTACCTTTATTTAATTTAAATTTGAATAATTTCATAACGATTTAAGCTGATGACTTCGATTACAGACAGTTATAAATATAATATATAATCTGCATTATTATTTATCTGTTGTATAAGTTTGACAACTTAATAGTTTGTGCAACTCGGAGGGAATTGTGTTTCTAATGTGATTTTCATGATTTATCTTTGTTGTGCATCGTTCAATATATTGAAATAAAATGGCTTTATACTGTGCAAGTAAGTATGATGACTTGAGTAACGTGAATACGAAGTTTCATTGATAACAACCAGAGTGCGTCAAAGACCGGTTGCTTTCAAACAGTAGCTTATGTTTTATTTTTTAGCGAATTTATGTTCTATTGTGTGAATCGTAATATATTTACCATCGTTTATTGCCAAAAGATCGTTGGAATGGTTTCTTTAAAGCAAGTTTACTTGCGTGCGTAAAGTTAACCTAATTGTTCATTGCAGTATCTAACGAGGTGCCCGAAGTACCTGTGGTATCTCCCTCCTCCGGATCAGTATTTGAGAAACGCATTATTGAAAAATATATTATAGAAAATGGCGTTGACCCCATTAGTGGCAAAGAACTACGAGTGGAAGATCTTATCGAAATTAAAAGTAAGTTCCAAAAGTGTGTCATCTATTATCTATTTATCAACCTCAAATTATAAATATATTGGAAGTGAAAAAATTAACCTCTAAAAATTGATTTATACTATGTTTGAATTAAGATTTTAATATATTTGAACTTTGTTTTTATTTCAGTTATTGATAAACTTTCTTTAAATTTACAGCCCCAGCGATTGTTAAACCTAAGCCTCCTAGTGCTACCTCCATACCAGCAACTCTTAAAAGTATGCAAGATGAATGGGATGCACTTATGCTGCACACATTCACACAAAGACAGCAACTACAGACTGCTCGTCAGGTAAGAATTTATTTGGTTGATATACATTAGAGACTCAATTAACCAGGCAATTCTTGTCTTTAGACATTTAGATACATGAAAATCTGGATAATGCAATGTATGAGAGAAAACATTTTTTGTATATTTGTTAGTTTCAGACTGATAGCAGATATTAAAACAAAAAAAAAAAAATATTTGTTAGCATGATAGAAAATGACAAGCAATTATTAAGAACAATAAAACTGATTCCAACTTATTAAGTAAAATCAAAAAGGGGGTGACATATTTTCTTAAATTTCCAAAATACCTTAATCATATAAGACTATTTGGTTATTAACCTTGTATGCCTTAGCCCAGATCTGTCAGCTGTGTTGGTTGCCAAATGCCATGCAAGTTTTTGATATGTCTTCGTTTTATTATGAAATATTAATATTTTGATCCATTTACACATTTACATATAGGTAATGCTCTCTCTTGTTTTAATACATAAGATAATAATAATGCTACATTTATACACTACTGTTTATAACTTTGTTATGGAGTTCTGACGGAATTTTTTTAAATAATGTATGTTAATTTGAAAAATCCTCTACTTTCTTATTCTCCATTTTTAATCTTCACATCAAACAAAACCTAGTGCTATGATGCTTCCCTAATAAGTCAGCACCTAGGGTGGGAAATGAAACAAGATTATGTTTTACAATAGCAAAGATTTGAAAATATGTAATTACAATCTTATTATTACTTCCATATTTGAATGGGAAAACTACTGGCTATGATGGGACATTGTCTGATTAAAAACCTGAGGAACGTTCATAATTTCATTATTTTCACTTTCCGGCTCTGTTGTACATGACAAAACATGGCATTATCTTTGACTACTATGCTATATGCAAGAAAATGTGAACTATTTTAGACAGTGTTCTTCTGTTCATAAATAAGAAATTAGGTGTTGAGGTACAATACAAATCCCCGCTTTGTATTATTTAGAGGATTATTCTTAATGGGATCAGTCAGATGTTATCCCACTCAATTGATGGTATTGACATATTATATTTGATGTGTTTTCCAGGAACTAAGCCATGCTCTCTACCAGCATGATGCGGCGTGTCGTGTGATAGCGCGTCTCACTAAGGAAGTGACGGCGGCTCGAGAGGCGCTTGCTACACTTAAACCACAAGCTGGTATTGCAGCACCACAGCCCGCACATGCCGTAAGTTTTGATTTTATATTTGTAGAATAGAAATGTATTCTTATTCCCACATAGTAGATTCGGTCAGGGAAGTTGAATCTATTATATATATATAATTATCAAGGCACTCCTTTTTCTGCTTTCCTCCTGGCAAAAAACTTCCATGTAAACATCATAACCTAAGTTCTGAGAAACCATTAGTAGCCATGCCAATGTAAGTTAAGTGGTTAAGTCATAAATAAAATAGTCATAAATCAATAATAATAAGAAAAAAATAAGAAAAAATATCATTATATGTTATGCTTAAAAAAAATAAAAATAAAACTACTTCAGTCACAGCACATATGTAGACAAAAATGTGCATTTAAATACCATAATAGTTTAGGTATGAAATTTGGCATAGTATCAAAGCATGTCAACATATTTCATGAATTAGCAATACACAAAATTTGTATTATGAATATATATCACTATTTGACTTACACTTTCCAGGTGGAAGCAGCAGCAGCCGGTGGCGGAGTCACCCCAGTGGGCATGTCAGCGGAAGTGGTCTCCAGGCTACAGGAACGTGCCACAGCCCTGACTCAGGAACGTAAGCGAAGGGGCAGGACTGTGCCCGAGGGACTCATCGGACCTGACCAGATTAGAGCCTTCCTTACACTTGCTAGTCATCCGGTGTGTATGAAAATTTTCTATATCCCTTCTTTACTTTTGTTTCTATTCATTATGATTAAGTAAGTAAGTGTGGTCAGTATATAGTGGAGTAATAAGTTATCATATTGTAGGTGATGGTCGAAATCTTTGGTTAAACTAAATGTGGCCAGTCGTGGCCCAGTGACACAAGCGTTTGACTGTTAACGACTGGTTGTGGGTTCGATTTCCACTCGAGGAGTGGAAATTATATTTCCATTTTCTTCGCTCTGGTATCGAGGTAAAGCGTGGCATTAAGTTCCGCTATTTAACACGCAAGCCTACGAATTCGGCGGTAAGTGGGGAACGAAATGTCTTAACACTAGGTTCCTTCTGCCTACCCTGCTGTGTGCGGGATACAACGTGAAGCTAAAAAAAAAACTAAATGTGGTGTGAGATTCTTCACTCTAACCTATAATTAATCATAATATTTATTTTCGAGTATATTTGTTTTTATTTTGTTATATTTGTATATTCATGTAGCAAGTAAAGAATAAAGGAATAAATTATTGTATTATCGGTGATTTTCAAAATTTCTGGTTAAACTAAGTGTGGCATTGACTTCTGTCACTCAACCTGCGAAGTCTCAAATGAAATCTGCTAAAAAAATCAAAATTAACTATTAAATAATAAAGATTTAAATTGAATTTGGATATTTTGATACTGTATTTCTGTCGTGCTTATAAAAATTTTTTTTTAGCTTCACGCTATATTCCAACAGGATATGCAGAGGGAACCTAGTGTTAAGATACTCCGTTCCCCACTTTCCACCGAATTCGGAGGCATTGTGTGTTAAGTGACGGAACTTAACGCCGCGCTTTACCTCTGATACCAGAGCAAAGGAAATGGAAATTAAATATTTTCACTCCTCGAGTGGGAATCGAACCCACAACCAGTCGCTTACAGTCACACGTTCATGCCACTGCGCCACGACTGGCCCCATGGCATGTATATTTATATTATCTGAAAGTAATATATATATAATTATACATATTGTTCATCGTCCATAATAACTATACCTATTACATAATATCTATCATTTTTAAATGAACAAAAAAAAAAATATAGTATAACTGACTGAAGCTGACTCTTTTTATCCAGGGTCTCCACTCGGCCAGCGTGCCCGGTATCCTAGCCCTGGACATCAACCCGTCAGACCACAGCCGTCTCCTCACTGGAGGCAACGACCGCAATGCCACGGTCTTCAACAAGGACACGGAGCAAGTGGTGGCCATACTCAAGGGACACTCTAAGAAGGTCACCAGGGTTATATACCATCCTGATGAAGATACTGTTATAACGGCGTCTCCTGATCATACTATAAGAGTTTGGAATGTGCCCACGTGAGTTTTTTTTTGTTTTTGTCATGATGTGTGTAATTGGGATGATTGTGGTTTCATTTCTCATTCAGAAGATTGATTATTTTAAATATTTTTTTCCGCTCGGATGTCTTAAGTCAAAGCAATACTTAACTCTTAAACAAAAATATTTTTGGAAAATATAAAAATTTGAATATTTCATATTTACCGTTCAAGCGTTATGACTGTTAAGTCATGTAAAAGTAAATAGTAAGTAATAATTAAGTTATAAGAATATTGACGTAGAATGGGGTGTGAAGTATAACTTTTTTGAAGGAGATTAGCTTCACGCTGTATCCCGCACACAGCAGGGTAGGCAGAGGAAACCTTGTGTAAAAACACTCCGTTCCCCGCTTTCCGCCGAATTCTGAGGCATTACGTGTTAAGTGGCGGAACTTAACGCCTCATTTTGCCTCGATACCAGAGCGAAAGAAATGGAAATATTTAATATTTCCACTCCTCTAGTGGGAATCGAATCCACAACCAGTTGTTTACAGTTACATGCTTGTGCCACTGCCCCTATAACTTAATAAATATTAATAAATATTTAAATATTCTTTTATCGTTTCCAGTTCTCAAACAACAGTGGTACTTCGCTCCCACGAGGGTCCAGTGACTGGACTCTCCTTGCATCCTACGGGTGACTATGTATTATCCACCTCTACCGACCAGCACTGGGCCTTCTCTGACATCAGGACTGGTGCTCTGCTCACTAAGGTATGTATTGGTAGGGGGTTAGAATATTTGAATGTTTTGATCTATTGGGAGTGGGGTATATGTAATATTTTTTTTTTTAATCTATTTTGTACATATTTTTTCTCGATTGTTATGTTTGTATTATGTATTAGGGTATACTCTAATAAATATAACGGCTGTGTTCACTATATACATCTGTCGAGAGGGCTAGTATACATAATCTGTCGAGAGCTACACAGTTGCATATGTACATGTCTTAATAATTAACAGTTTATTAAGATTATTAAAAAGAATGTTTTTTTTTTATACATTAATGGTGATATATGCTGCAATAGATATTTTAAATATTAACAAATTCACAATAAATAAAACAACATATTTCTTATTAGGTTTAAGTTTATTCCTTTGAATGTATACAAATTAATAATCCATTTTGCTAAAACAAATTGCTTGTTGCCTACAAAATTATATACAAAGTTTAATAAATAATATAATTATAACACCACCAGGTCAGCGACGCATCAGGTGTAAGCCTAACCACCGCCCAATTCCATCCTGACGGTCTGATCTTCGGTACTGGCACAGAAGACTCCCAAGTCAAGATCTGGGATCTCAAGGAACAGAGCAACGTAGCCAACTTCCCCGGCCACGTGGGACCAGTCACCTCCATATCCTTCTCAGAAAACGGTTACTACTTGGCCACAGCCGCTGAAGACTCCTGCGTTAAACTATGGGACTTGAGGAAGTTGAAGAATTTCAAAACTATACAATTGGACGAAGGTTATGCTATTAAGGAGTTGTGCTTCGACCAAAGTGGTACATATTTGGCCATCGCTGGCACAGATGTTAGAGTGTATTTGTGTAGACAGTGGCAAGAGTTGAAAGTGTTCAACGACCACACTGCGTCAGCCACTGGAGTTCGTTTTGGTAAGAACGCTCAGTACATAGCGTCTACCAGTATGGATCGTACCCTGAAATTGTATGGTATTGAGTGAAATGAGTTTGTGGTATTTTCTATTTTTTTTTGTTTTTTTTTTGTGTTAATTGGAACTGGTTTTTTTTGGATTTTTAATGCATATCGATTTATTGAAAATTTTTATGTTTAATTTGGATAATTTGCAAGTCAATATGTAAGGCAATCTTAAATAAACAATTTAGGATTGCCTAAATTGCCAAATAAACAATTTTATTAAAGTAATGTTCTATTTGTATATGAGATAAATCTATTAAAATTAGTTTCTTTTAATATGTGAAGACATGCGTAGTTGAAGGTGATACTGGCGACAAAATTGAGTTGGTAAAGTCTTGTGTTAAAGTTTTAAAATAAGTATAACAACTTAAACTGTGAAATCGAGCAGAATTACATTTTCATTATATATTTTAGTAGTTTATATGCACTCAATTGTAAATTCTCTTGAGTATTATGGTTTTTAGTAGTTTATATGCACTCAATTTTTTTTTGTATCAGCATTACACTTTTTTCCCTCAAGAAGGGTAGTCAGAGAGAGAGCTTAGTGTTAATACATCATTCTCTACTTTCCCCTCGAAATCAAACATTGCGTTATGATAGACGGATTTATTGGCGCTTTGTTATAGATACCAGAGCGGAGAATTAAAAAAAATATATAATCGATTCCCCGTGTAGGAATCGAACCCACAACTGTGCCTCAACGACTACATATCAACGACTACATAAAATCATTATATATTTTAAATTGCGAAATGCTACATATCACCTTCTTCCATTCAAGTCTTCACATTATAGAGTAGTTTGTAAGAGATTACTCCAAATCTCATCATAATGTATAGACTTATATTAGTGTTAAGTACTTTCATTACGATACATTATGTGGAATCACAGATAAAGGAATTGATATTTTGTGTTTTAATGATATAGGTTCAATTTTACCATTTCACACCCCCAGGAGTAAAGTGGCCTAACTTAAAAAATACATGTTTTTAAAATTTTGCAATAGAATCTTAAAATATTGTGGCCAGTCGTGGCCCAGTGGCACAAGCGTGTGACTGTAAACGACTGGTTGTGGGTTCGATTCCCACTCGAGGAGTGGAAATATTTAATATTTCCATTTTCTTCGCTCTGGTGTCGAGGTAAAGCGCGGCGTTAAGTTCCGCCACTTAACACGCAATGCCTCCGAATTCGGCGGAAAGTGGGGAACGGAGTATCTTAACACTAGGTTCCCTCTGCCTACCCTGCTGTGTGCGGGATACAGCGTGAAGCTATAAAAAAAAAAAAATAGAATCTTAAAATAGCTTTTAGTACTTTTATGGTCATTTTTCAGCAAAACCAAAAATTGAGAAATATTTGGGTTAGGCCTTTTTACTTCTGAGGGTGCAATTTCTTCATGTTTTTAGTTTTTCGATTTATTGAATCTTTATATTACCATCGAATATTTCAACTTCTCGTATTCGTCTCTTCTTTTATTGACATATAGTATTCAGAGAGAACCCAGTGTTTGGACACTCCATACTTTCCACCCGTATTCGAGACAATTTTTGTTGAGTGGCGGAACTCAACGCCGCGCTGTCATATTTAAGAGTGGATAAATGGACATAATTAATGCTATCATCCTACGAGCGGAAATCGAACCTTATTGTGTTTACAATAGATACTGTCCCCACTGTACCACAATGGGCTTTAGGTAGTCGCGTTATAATTTTATTTGTAAAATAAACATAACTTTCAACATAATATAAAACACTATTTTATATATTTTCAACGCTCTTTTATTATTATTTCAGTTGTTTATAATTTAAAATGACATTCAAAGTATGTATATGTGTTTATATTGACCGATGATAAGAGGATTATGTGAATATTAGTTTGTGTTAATGGTGGATTTTAATTTAGTATCAAAATGTTATTTTTTTCTCTGTAAAGTGTAAACAAAATTTCGTTATAGTTTTCTGGAATGTTAATATTCTTAATGTCTTAACAGACTGTGTGTATAATATTTTTAGTTATTAATACATTCATCCTTGTTCCCGTAGATTAGTCAGAGAAAATAATATTAAAACACTTTGTTTCTTACTTTGCGGTCGAAATCGAATCATTGCGTGTTAAGGGGCGGAACTCAACGCCGCGTTTAGTTAGGTACTAGAGCAGAAAAATGAAAATAAATTTAAACATGATCATCTTTGCTAATGGAAATCAACATCCACAATCGTCGCGCTTACAGTCGGACATTAAAAAAGTTATCTTTTTTCATCCCCTTAATTTAAAATACATACAAATACCTTACTTTATGTTTACTTTACATTATAAAAAATATCTTAAAATTATCATCCACCATTACCACCAACCAAAAAACCATTTTTTTATAGTTTAAGTAACATTCATAGCCATATCATCTGCAATTTAATGTAAAAATTAATAAACTGAGTGACTCCAACTGACTTGGTTTTATTTATTATGACATTATTTTGTCATTTTATAGAAAAAATTGTAGAATTTGTGTACTGTATATTATTAGCATTATTAGTTATTTAAAATTCAGCAATCTCATTCATTCGACATTAGGTGACAAACAAAAGATACGAAACTTTCAATTAACGTTTTCAAATTTTTTTGAAAAGTTAATTAAGTAATATGTGATTAAAATTAAAAAATAGTGTCTTTTTCAATTATCCTAAGTGTGAAATAACACTTTAAAAATGTTAAAAAGTAATATGTAATTATTTTATTTAAAAAAACTATTATACAAGGTTTAACAAATAAGAATCACAAAACTGATAGCATCGTTTATTTTTAATAATTTACATTAAACAGTTGAAAATTATATACACTTATCTTACAGGAATATTAAAATAAACTATCTACCGATAAACAAAATATAATTATCTGCCCAACAGCTGATCGCCCTCCGGCCTTCTAAAAGCAGCTTCCAGCTTTTCACCCCATTGTCAGAGGAAACCTAGTGTTAAGACACTCCGTTCTCCACTTCCCGCCATTCGAGACACTGAATAGAAAGCCCCAACCACCGCGTTTACATTTACACCAGTGATTCTCAACCTTTTTTTGTTGCGGCACATATTTAACGATTTCAAAATTTGGCGGCACACAAACAAAAAGATTTTAAATGATATAATTTGATAATATTAACATTATTATATATTTGCAAAATTTGGCGACACACAAAAGTGCCGCGGCACAGTGGTTGAGAACCACTGAGTTAGACGCAGTCTCACTATACCACGACGGCGTTACCTTTACCACCAGATTTACCAAGTTAAATATACCTGTTTATATTTACAAGAATTATATTTATAATTATTATATCGCACGCTTAGAAGCAAAAGGACCTAACTCAAAATTGGCAAGTAAATTAAATAGAATCTTGGTATAAGCTCATTATGGTCGTTTTTAGCATAACGGGCAGTTTTAAGCTAGGTCAGTTTAGTTTGGCGTGTGATATATAAAACAATATAAAGTTCAAAAAAATATTTTTTTAGTTACAGTTACAAAAGTCATGATATTGTGTTACAGAGAAAAAAATGCATAAGAAATTTTAAACTTAAATAGTCATTTTGATTGGTCCGGTAAATCTAATGTTAAATCTGGCTTATACCGGGAATCGAACCTGTGACACGCTGGATCTACACCGGATGGGCCAACTGTACCAACCGATATCCATAGCATTACACCTTCAAATCAGTCTGACACACTCCTCTATTAAAAATCTAGCCAATTTTAACTTTTTTTTGGAATTATGTAATAAAAATCACTACAGTCTACGCAAAAATGGCCGACACTGTTTACTTTAGCTCAAATCATATACAAGTTTTTTTTTTATTTACAAAATTAATGTATATAATGTTTTCTTGTATTTACAAGTAAGAACGTTACTAACGTACAAATGAGAGAATACTTCTAATTTGGAGATCTCTAATATCGTAATTTCGCCATAATTCAAAGCAAACTATTAAAATATTTAAATGCTAAATATTTCATAAACTAATTAAATTAAAAATAGCTTCACGCTGTATCCCGCACACAGCAGGGTAGGCAGAGGGAACCTAGTGTTAAGACACTCCGTTCCCCACTTTCCGCCGAATTCGGAGGCTTGCGTGTTGAGTGGCGGAACTTAACGCCGCGCTTTACCTCGACACCAGAGCGAAGAAAATGGACATATAATTTCCACTCCTCGAGTGGGAATCGAACCCACAACCAGTCGTTTACAGTCACACGCTTGTGCCACTGGGCCACGACAGGTCAGAATAAATATTTTAATAATTTCCTTTAAACAATGACAATAATAACAATTTAAAGAATCTCTAAATCGCTCTCAATTAAAGTTGTTTTTGTACTTGTAGTTTTTGTGTTTTTGTACAGTTTACTCGTGACCCGTCAATATGTTCTCTTCATTCCTATTGGCTTTGTACCCGCGACCCACAACCATTATATTGTTAATTTGTTACATGTTAAATATTGCACATTGAATTTCATTTTCCTTTAGAAATTTCACCTCGAACCGTAACCACGAGTCGCGGGTTCATATCCAGCTAATGAAGTCAACTTATCAAATAATAACAAATTTTAAAATCACTAATATTTTCACAAAATCAGGAGTCAGCAAGTTGCAGTCCGCTTTATAATTTAACGCGGCTGTTGAAGCGCTTAACAATATTTACAGTTATTTCGTAGTTACTTTTTAAATAATATTAATTTGCGAGATTTTGGACCGCATAATTGCAAAAAAGGTTGCTCACCCCTGTTCTAAACGAATACATCGAATCATTTACGGGTAATTACATCATTTAATATGAAGTATATATGAATATTTCTTCAATTCCACAAATTAAGGCCATTTTTGGTGCGACTGACATACAATACAACATGGCGATCTAATTTTAAATATTTAACACACGTACGATCACAATTTATTTAGTCGTAACAAAACTATACCAGCCCCCATTACTTCACAAAATAAAAAATAAAAATTTCGAGATAATATAAATTACAATACATATACATATATTCATAGCCCACATGTTCAGTAGTTAAAAGGCTGTAATTACAAAGTCGACAGTCGTGACATCGATTCCAATTCGTGACAAATATTAAAAATATATATAAATAAATCATAAATGTTGCCTATTTTATGGTTAAGCTTTTGATTGAAAGTAGTAAATAAAATTATTTACTTATCTATTATTAAATTAGTGGCCAATTTCCAGTAGTCTTACCAATAGTGTTATTATCAATTTCTTCCCAATGGACTTATTATTTACTATATAATAACATGAAGTAGAATAATTGTATTGATACACTCGGTGCTAGTTGTTGTTTTTTTTTAATTTAACATGAAAAATTATAAAAAAAGAATAAATATCAGTAAGTCTATTGGGAAAGAAATTCCCAGTAGTACTACTGGTAGGATTCTATACTGAGAATGTGCCAAATAAGTGATATCCGTTTACTATAACGTTAACAATTTTAATACACCAAAATTTCCTCACACATGCAGCGTATATGTAACTTTTATAAATTGTAATTTCTATTCATTCAAATTATTGCTGTGTCACTTCTAACTTTGCTCTCGAACCGTTGTACACCTTTCAAGTAATTAAAAGCAGTATCAAGATTTTTTTTGGGTTTAATTTCAATAATTAGGCTCCATAGTGTTCACTACGAAACAGATTTGTTCAATTCAGTTCCTTAGTTATGATAAATCTATGATGTCACGTCAGCGTAATGGTGCATAAAATTTAACGTTAAAACCGCGACAGTGCGAGGTACAAATATATACCTACAATAAAAAAACAAAATGGAGGCAATCTAAAACAACATTATAACCAGTCTATCACTAACATACAAATGCTACAAACATTTTATACAAAAATGCACACACAATAAGTGCACTTGGAACTTAACACGTTCAAATTAATATATTTTACCTGTAATGGTGTATATTTTTGTATTTCTTAACATAACTATTATTCAATTAAATTATAATTAATGATGGGAAATATATTTAATGTAATTCCCAAGCTTCAGAAGTTAATTTTATATAATATTTGCAGCTTCTCGCTTATTTTCTCCCATAGCAAGGCAGTCAGAGAGAAACTAGTATCAAGACGAAATCGAGATTGCGTGCTGACTGGCACTACTCATCGCCGCGCTTTCTCTTAAGTACCAGAGTAATGAAAAAAATAAATAATCATCTCCCCGGGTGAGACTCGAACCCACAACCGTATATAACATACGTAAATCAGAAAAAAATCTGCTTCACTTGATCCAAGCCTTGCAAGCGCTGAGATCATTGTAAATTTCTCGATTTACAGCAAATATTTTTTTTTTAGCTTAAGTAAGTTAAGACACTCCGTTCCCCACTTGTCGAATTTGGAGGCTTGCGTGTTAAGTGGGGGAACTTAACGCCGCGCTTTACCTCGACAACAGAGTAAATGAAAATATATGGATGGATGGATAGAAATACAATTTCCACTCCTCGAGTGGGAATCGAACCCACAACCAGTCGTTTAGTCACACGTTCTCGCCACTGCGCCACGACTGGCCACAATAATTTCTAGTGTTTATATTTTAAACAATAGCAACAAGTCTATAGCAACAAGTTACAATAGAAACACATAGAAATATACACAATTATTCAGAATAAAATATTTTAATTTGAAAACGTGTCAAAATCACGAAAACCGAACACGTTATTAACACATTATAACAATCTAATTTACAAGCCAAATTTTCATATGAACTTTGTACGAATTTCCTAAGAATTAATTAATTTAATTCAAGCAAATACGTATATAAATTGATACTTAGTTAAAGAAAAAGTGTAATACTTAAACGACTTTGAAGTGAATATTTTTTTTCTAGTTATAAATATTGATATGATGTTACTAAAAGTCAACTTTAAACTGTTAAAAAAAGGAACAACTCCTTATATAATATTGACAATTTAAATAATAAACTAAAAAAGGTAAAACATTTTTAAAGTGCTATTCTACACTTAGGAAAATTGAAAAAAAAAAACATTTAGAAAACGGATAAAAAATTGTATTCGAATCCGCGCCTGCTGAATACCGTCCAGGTGCTCTCACCACTGAGCCATGGGTTGCGAAATCTCTCTACAGAGAAGCTAACAAGAAAAATAAATTGTAATAAAGCCTATAAGAATTTCGACGCAGCTGGTAGTAGAACGCATGGCTCAGTGGTGAGAGCGTCTGAACGGTATTCAGGAGGCGTGGGTTCGAATCCCGCTGCGTTCAAATTTTTATACATTTTCTAAATGTCTTTTACAAGGTAAAACATATAATTTAATTTGAAAAAGAAAAGCCAAAATTACAAGCATTTTAAGTGTTAGTAACCAGTGACGTCACTTGTTAACGAGGACGTCAGAACAACGTCCGCAGACGAGAACACGAGCTATTTACAAAAATTTAAATGCTTATTATTAACTAACTATACCTTTTATATTGTATCATCTAAATTTACTTTGTTGTTATTATTTATGTATAAAACTATCAAATTTAATTTATTTTGTATTTTAATGGAGACTTCACGCGGAAATGCTTAATCTGTCGTAGAACACCGTTATTGGGCACTTTGCATGTATATATACATACGTACATACATATATACATGGATATATCGTCGTTGTTTGCGATATACCGCGGAAACGCAAACTGTTATTTGTAAATATCGCGTTTAAGAATTTTACAGAAAGAAGGAAAAACTTAATAGTTTAGTAACATAAATAGTGTTGAAGAAAGAAGATATGAAGATTCTTATTAACTTATCTAAATAGAAAGAAAAATTTAGGAAACGTATTTTGAACGCAGCGGGATTCGAACTCGCGCCTCCTGAATACCGTCCAGGCGCTCTCACCACTGAACCATGCGTTCTACTACCAGTTGCGTCGAAATTCTTATACGCTTTATTACAACTTATTTTTGTTGTTAGCATCTCTGTAGAGATGAATAAATAGTGTAAGCTGCAACATAAGCAAATGAGCGCTTTAAATTTGTAGCCATGAAATTTAAAATTTGCACTTTCTGCGGTATACGCGATATTTACAAACTGTTCTTCCGCGGTATTTATTAATTATACGCGCAACGACGATATGTTACTGTAGGTGCTCGAACTACGGTAAATCCTAAGAATTTCCAGTTAAATTTTATATTTACCAACTTTAATGGTAAAAGTTGGGACTTTCCTTTGACCATAACTCATTTTGAACTAATACCGCGGTAAAACAGGTTTTCCTTGTAAATGCTATGGTAAATGTTGATTAGTAAGTTAGAAACAATTCGAACTTTAACCATTAAAGTTAGTGAATTTTAACATTTACCGTAGTGCGAGTTTAAACAGTAACATTTATATAAAAACAATTTAAATAATATATATATGTTTAAGTATATTAATGTAAATCGTCCGAGAAACTTTTCACGAGGTTCCAAGGCTGGTGGACGTGCGCATGTCAGGCAAAGATCAGCCACAGCACGAACAGGATGGCCACCCATAAGAAGATTTTTGATAGAAACTGCTCTTCTTCGTACTGGGCGGTGCCGCGGGGGGCTGGAATTATATAAAAAAATAGTCACATATACCGAATATACATAATATTAATACTATATTGGGGCCAGTCGTGGCGCAGTGGCATGAATCATCCTTCTGGTATCAGAGGCAAAGCGCGGCGTTAAGTTCCGCCACTTAACACGCAATGTCTCCGAATTCGGGGGAAAGTGGGGAACGGCGTGTCTTAACACTAGGTTCCCTCTGCCTACCCTGCAATGTGCAGAATTCAGCGTGAAGGTAAAAAAATATAATCCATACTTATATTATAAATGCGAAAGTCTGTGTGTTTGTCTGTCAGACTTTCACGGCTACTGGTCCGATTTGGATGAAATTTAGAATGAAAGTAGTGAATAACTATGGGTCTAACATAGGCTACTTTTTTTTTCAAAAATTACCCGCTAAAGGGTTGAAATAGGGGATGAAAGTTTATACGAAAAAACTAAACCGCTTGACCGATTGTAATGAATTTTTAAATAAATATAGTTGATAATCGAAGGTCTAAGCTAGGCTACTTTATTTTTTAAAAATCCACCCCCGAGGGTTGCAAAATAACGAAACAATTAACCAGTCCACGCGGCGAAGCCGCGAGCGGGCCGCTAGTAATATTATAAACCTGGAACGTTGTTACGATGTTTATTACTCTTTCACGTAAAAACTATTGAACCGATTTTAATGAAACTTTTCAATAATATAGCTTATACATCAGAATAACACATAGGTCACAATTTATAAAGATATTGTGCGAATTGTCCATAATATAAAGTAAATAGGGAAGAATTTACTATCTGCGCGCTGTTCTAGCGTGCGCTGCCAATACCGCTAGAATTACACATATGTAATGTATGAGGGAAATGTTTATCTTAAATGGTCCTACAAAAAAGCGCGTCACAGTATATATCTATATCTTATGTGTAACCATAACTACAATTTTCACTGTCAAAGAGTAACTGCTTTCTTAAATTCTGGGCGGACGAAGTCGCGGGCACAGCTAGTAAATCCGTATGTAGATAACACTTTAATCTCCGACAGAACCTCTCAAAATATTTACGAGACCGAGAAATAAACCAAACAATAGAGTCAAAAAATGATCAATATTTATGCAAGATCTTTTCTTGCCTGTTTTGCTTGCGTGTTTGCGTGTATAATGTGAAACATTTTTCTTAAGTACAAGTAAAAACCAAACAACAAAACGCTTATTATTTTTTGTTTAATAGTTATTTTATCTACGTAACTAATCGCTCAACTAATTGCTTTCCCATAAACGTAGCGCGTTATACCTATGTATAAATGTTACCTAATGCAAATGACTTCGCCGCTTGGTAGTTACGACGGAAACACTACTAAATGTTAATTAAATTTATTTTGTTACTGAACTCTTCACTTTTTTTTAGCTTCACGCTGTTTCCGGCACACAGGAGGACAGACAGAGGGAACCTAGTGTTAAGACACTCCGTTCCCCACATTCCGCCGAATTCGTAGGCATTGCGTGTTAAGTGGCGGAACTTAACGCCGCTCTTTACCTCTGATACCAGAGCGAAGAAATGGAAATATTAAATATTAAAATTTCCACTCCTCGAGTCAAGTCGCGGCTTCTGGTAGTTTACTAAAATCATTCAAGAACACCGACAAAACCAAAACACTAATAATTATAATATAAAAACAACATAATAAAAATATATTTTTTGACTATGTACTTCACGTAATTATTATAATAAATTCATTGACCTTATATTTTAATACGAAAACTCAGTAAAAAAAAAAACAGTTGAACTTCAAAAGTCTTATTTAATTTTTATTTTTTTATGTTACGAACACACTGATGCATTACGGACATATGTTACGTACTTTTTATTAAAATAAGATCTTTTACTTGCAATTACATTAATTAAAACATACTTTTTTAAATATATCTACGGGGTTTAATAGGAGACTCTAAAATCATATTTTTTTTATTTAAATACAAAATTATAGTGGGTCCCATCTTAGTTATATGTATTAAACAAAGAAAAATAAGAACAAATGTTTTACGTTGTCGACACCTTTCATTCCCCACTATCTGATTAATAATAAATAAATAAATAGCTTCACGCTATATCCCGCACACAGCAGGGTAGGCAGAGGGAACCTAGTGTTAAGACACTCCGTTCCCCACTTTCCGCCGAATTCGGAGGCATTGCGTGTTAAGTGGCGGAACTTAACGCCGCGCTTTACCTCGACACCAGAGCGAAGAAAATGGAAATATTAAATATTTCCACTCCTCGAGTGGGAATCGAACCCACAACCAGTCGTTTACAGTCACACGCTTGTGCCACTGGGCCACGACTGGCCACAACCATGTACTATCTGATTAAATTTGAAATATTGTGTAGTAGTGAGCTCAACGTCGCACTTTGTCTAATTCGCTAGATCAGAGATATGAAAATAATTGAATTGACGATCATTCCACCGAGCGGGATCGAACCCACGACCAATTGTGATTACAATTGCTGAAACACTGCGTCAAGTTCTCAAAAAAAAACAGGAGGCATTTTAAAAAGGAACCATATTTCTGTATTCAACACTATCATGCTATGAATGCAGTGTTTTATTTTCATAATTTAAAATCGCGGTTAATAAAATCATAAATGTAAATAAAAAAACAATAGTCAATATACAAGAGGTTGTCTTTTATTTAACCTCTGAATAAAAACAAAATTTACAGAACGCCCGAATCGACTGACCGATTTATTATAAAATCGACCATCCATACTTATATCATAAATGCGAATGTCTGTCTGTTTGTCTGTCACGCTCTCACGGCGAATCTACTGGTCCGATTTGGATAAAATTTAGAATAAACGTAATAAAAATTTCTGAGTCAAACATAGGCTACTTATTTTTTCAAAAATCGACCTCTAAAGTGTTGAAATAGGGGATGAATGTTTGTATGAATAATCTAGACCGCTTGAACGATTGTATTGAATTTTGGCATAAATATAGTTGATAATCCAAGGTTGAACATAGGCTACTTTATTTTTCCAAAACCCACCCCCGACGGTTGCAATATAACAAAACAGATATGTAGTTCACGCGTTGAAGCCGCGAACGGGCCTATAAATACAGCCGGGAATATAAATAGAGGTTTCGGTATAAATAAACAAAATGCGGCGTTGGGTTCCGCCACCGATCAAACAATACGTAAAAAGTAGTAAATAAAAAATTATATAAGTTTTGTTTTTCTTTTTTTTAAGGAGGCAAAAGAGCAGAAGGTCCACCTGGTGTTAAGTGGTTACCTTCGCCCATAGACATCCACAACAATAAAGTTACAGATGCGTTGCCAGCCTTAGGAATGTAGGACAGAAAGAGGGAGGAAGGATGGGAATGGTGGGAATAGGGAGAGCTGGCTTATATGCCATCGAACCGGAACACATCTTAAGATATTTGGCGGTTCGTCTTTGACATGATACTGGTCGCGAGCCAGTCGGAGAACGAATCTCCTACCACCAAATTACTGGGTTACCCGCCTTTTACGGGACGCTACCCAGCGGCGGAGGGGAATTGTATTCTTAACCCGTCCCCCCACGGGAAAAAAGTTTTAGGTTTCTTCTTTAAAGTTTAAAATGATAAAGCCTATATATAACAGAAACGAACAATTCCACGTTAATTTAGGAATAATATATTTCCCCATTTTCTGCATAGTACTGCAAGTCACGACTTTAAACTTTAGAAAATGAATAACAATAACTCTGGACTTATTGTGTGACGGGCCAACATACTCGTACACAACATATAATATGTAAATGTAACAAAATTACACTTTAACACATCATATAATTAAGTAATAAATACATGTGTGAATATTTGTATGTGTAATAAATGTATTTTACACACAAATTATTACACATTTACACATTCATAACACTAAACTCACCAGCACTAGGTCTCGGGTCACCGAAATTGAATGTAGAGGTAAACACACCAAAGGGAAACGCGCCTATACCGAACGACATGTGGAACCCTTCCCCGAAGCCGAACCCTGGGAACCCGCTGTTCGACTCCGGCTCCGTGCGCTGACCTGCAGGACGTGGGGGTACCTGGAAATAAATTATTAATATTACTAAAAGAACATAATATTTGAAATTAAAGAGCTTTCTGAATAGCAGGCTAAGCTGAGAGTAGATACCCTAGTGTCAAAACACTTCGTTTTCATTGCGTGTATTGGTCTTACCTGAGCCTTATAAAAATAATTTTAAAATAAACATAATTTCCAGTGTTCATTCTCATTATTAATTTATATAATATATATATAAAATCCGTTCTCATTGCACGTTGTGTCTCGATACTGAATGACGTTGTCTGTCTCACCTAAGCAGGGAAGGAAAATTATTTCTATATTCAGTCCCCCAAATTGGGATAGAACCCACAATAATCGTGTACAGGCAGACGGTATATCACTGCATCACGATGAGCTAATAACATATCTAAAAGTGCCAGCTTTATATAAGATCCTTAATATACATATAGAAACTATTTAGGGTAGAAAAAGGAAAGACAAATGAATCCATTGTGGTGCTGTTAAAAGGCGCACGCATGATGGTTGCGGATACAAATCTACTACAAAATATAATAAATTTTTATTCATCCGATTTTTACACATTTTGAAATGAAACTAGTTTTAGCCAGATTACTTGCGTATTTGTTTGGTATTAGAAAATATATTTTTGAAAAGTCGACGTTTTAAACGCTTTACAGCAGTCCGTAGTCATATAGATAGAGTCAAGTGGCGGTTTTTTTATTCGCGTTATCCAGTCCATACTGATTCATATAATAATATCATCAACGCCTTTTAAACGTCTTGAAATCTATTTAATATAGTTTCACAAAAAAATACTATAAAATGTGTAAACATATATAAAATATGTATATTACCCTCGTCCTGACAGTCAGAATATACGTAGAGTGGGGTTCCTCATTAAACGTAAAATGTCAGGAATTAAAAAACATAATGACCTTTAATTAGGTACTTATTGCCATAAAAAAATGCAAAGGTAAGCGATCCAAAAATATATTATATTGAAAAATAATACTAACGAGAGGCTTTAATTAATGAATCGGCGACATGCGACATATTTAGAATACCACAACCCTATGGACGAATTTTTAATAAAAATTATTAATTGAATATAGTAAATTGACGCAATAGAAACCACTTTGACTTTTAAATTTAAAATATAACAAGACAAAAACAATGGGTAAGACTGAAGTTAAAAGTATTTTTTTTTTTTTTCACGCTGTATCCTGCACACCTACAACCTACCTAAATTAACTACAACTTAGTGTCATGACACTCCGTCTCTCACTTTCCCTCGATTTTTGTAGGCATTACGTGTTGCTCAATACCAAAGTGAAGGAAATGAAAATATTAAATGTTTCCTTTCCTCGAGTGGGAATCGAACCCACAACCAGTCGGTTACAGTCACACGCTTGTGCCACTAAGCCACGGCTGGTCCTAAAAGTATATAAATACTAAAACCACATAAGGAAATAATAGGGAAGGATAAAGAACTAGCTTCTTTGTCCTTCCCTTGTGACCCTTGTGAAAGTTACGAGTAAAAAAAAAAGATTAACTAAATATTTTTTTTTACCTTCGCACTTTAATTTACATAGAAAGATAGTCAGAGAGAAAAGAAGAAGAGAATTATTACACACTATTCTCTACTTTTCGCCGGAATTCAATACATTGCGTGTTGATTTGTAAAACTCTAAGCCAAGTTTCTATCCTACAAGAGCGGAGAAGTAAAAATAATTTAAATATAATATTTCCTCTGTGTGGAAATCGAACTTACAATTAATAGCATTCATAGTTAGACGCACACCCACTGAGCCACGATGGTTTTATTTTCTTCGTTAACAATACAGAAGGAAATAATCAGCGGTATATTGTTAACTGTAGGCTATTTTTGGAATGATTTGCACCATGTATGGAGGAAACCGCCGGTCAATATGGCTTATATCACATTATATATTGTAAGAATGTAGGAAAAGTATGAAGAAGTTACGATATCCAAAATTAACTTATTGCAAAGAACAGAATAAAAAGTACGGCTTTAGGTCTAGGTCAGGGAGATTTTTGTCGAAGGACAAGCTCAAAATGACCCATTACTTTTTAATAGCATCGATATGTAAAAAAGTTTTATATCTATACTTATATTATAAATGGGAATGTCTGTGTGTTTGTCTGTCACGCTTTCACGGTTAATCTACTGATTCTATTTAGATGAAATTTAGAATGAAAGTAGTAAAAATGACTGGGTCTAATATAGGCTTCTTAGTTTTTCAAAAATCAACCTCGAAAGGGTTGAAATAGGGGATGAAAGTTTGTATGAAAAATCTACACCGTTTGACCGATTGTAGTGAATTTTGGCATATGTATAGTTGATAATCCAAGGTTAAACATAGGCTACTTTATTTTTCAAAAATCCACCATCGAGAGTTGCAATATACCGAAACAGCCAGTTAGATCACGCGGCGAAGCCGTGAGCGGGCCGCTAGTGTTTTATAAATAAAACTTACTTCTATAATAAACAATATTTTTTTCAATTCAATACTTACTTATAATTATACACATAATATTTTATTATACTTCCCCCTTGAAGAAATACCAGCAAGATAAGTGAAAGTGACGTCACGACGATATCTCCCACGACGTGAGAGATATATACGAGTAATTTTAGCATTAGATCCGTTTGTTTGTAGCATTTTGTTATCACAACTCGTGGCCTCATATTGAATAGAAGGTTATTGTGTCCTTTGACTTACAACCACACTAGGTATTCTACATTTCTGACTACATTTATTTACGCTAGCCTGAACCGATTTTCTGTTGAATATTTTGGAGTTCTTTGGTTTTAATTAATTTTACGCTTTTCACGATTTTTTAGCAGGCTTGTCAGAGAGAAACGAGTCGTAGTGTCGAGACACTTCGTTCTCTACTTCTCACCAAAACATTGTATGTTGACTTGTTTTGTCGCTAAAGCGGGAGAATGATAATAATTGGAACGAAGTTCCTTATCGCGCGTTCTGAAAGGTGGCTAGATGGAAAAAAATCTCAAGAAAAGTTGTAACGACACTTTTTGCTATAGTAAGCTGTGCGGCGCGCGCATATATTTATCTCTCTATCTCTCTCTCTCTTATAGAAAGCAAGCCAGATATTTTCTATTCTAATTAATAATAAATTTAATATTAATAAAATTAATAACAAAAAAAATATTATTATAACTTTAAAAAAAAATATTACAATCCCTTCACTAATTAATCGAAAGGAACTTCGTTCTATCCGGGTGTCCCTTGACACCTTCCTTGTTTATATACAACCAGCGGCCCGCTCGCGGCTTCGCCGCGTGTTCTGCATTAGATCTGCTTTCTGGGTTGGATTTTTAAAAAATAAAGTAGCCTATGTTTAACCTTAGATTATCAACTATATATATGCCAAAATTCATTGCATCATCGGTCAAGCGGTTTAGATTTTTCATATAAACTTTCATCCTCTATTTCAGCCCTTTAGAGGTTGATTTTGAAAAAAATAAGTAGCCTATGTTAGACGCAGTTACTTTTATTACTTTCATTCTAAATTTCATCCAAATCGGACCGGTAGATTAGCCGTGAAAGCGTGACAGACAAACACACACGGCCTTATTCATAAAAAATGCTTATAGAACGCTTAAAACGTTCATTAGTTAAAATGCTCTATAAGCTTATGAAACGTTCCATAAAAATGCGTATTCATAACAGTACTATAAGCCTACTATAACTAATATACTGTTTATAAGCTAAAATGTTGCCACTACGATGAAATTGGCAAGAAAATTTGTCAAACTTTGCAAATTGGCCACAGATATTGTTTATAATTTTACTAAATTCGACTAATCATAGACATTATTAAGGTTAAAAATCAAATTTTGTTGTTTGTGGTGCGATAAGCTATTGACATTTGTTTACTAGTAGTACGTTAATTTTATTTTAAATATTACTCCATTACTTATAATATGGCATCGGAATCAAAAATTGTAGAGAGCAAGAAAAGGCAGAGAAGTGAGAATTGGTTGGAGGAGGATAAGGTTGGTTTTACTGATACAGTTAATTCGAACACGTAAGTTTTGTTTTGTAAACATTCATATGTATGTTATGTTTCAATGCTTATGCTTCTATTCCATAGATGATCTTGAAAGAATTGCTGAGTACAAGTATTTGTGTAGTTATTTAATAACACGGCACTTAATGTTTCAGTTTTAACAATATGGCAAAAACCCCTTGAAGAAGAAGAAGGACAAATTAAGGCTCAATGGGTATTATAAAAATGTCAGCTAAGAAGTTCAGGGTATTATAAAAATGTCAGCTAAGAAGCTGATATTTATAGAAAAAAAAAACAAATACTAAAACCAGTTGGTAGCTCACCACCTACTACAGAACCAGCAGCTGGTGATGATATTTCAGTTTGGCTCCCTCATGAGTTCACAGTATACTCAAATTAATTTTACTCAGATAACCAGGTACACATAAAAATACAAACATTTGGCCAATTAGTGTTTCATTTTGAATAAAGAAATATTTATGTAATTATTATCAATTCTTGTTTAAGAATAGAACAGAAAATAATATAAAAGAAGAAAAAAGTATGTGTAATATATTAATATTATGAAATAAACAGCAACACACAAATCTCACTCTGTCAAGTATCTTATTTTAAATGATATTCATAAGTAATAAGACATGTTAAGTATAATTAATTGTGGTGAATGAAATATTAAATGAACGATAATACCACAATACCCAGAAAGTAATTTCAATTTTATTATTTTAGTCAATTTAGTTCAATTTTATTTTCAACAAATAATTTGATGGGAAGCGAGACATAATTTATTTTCCATTATAATACAATTAATAGCTAATTCTACATAAGAATGCTAAGCAAGGAAATCTGATTATATTCTTTTTAGATGATGCATCCAAGTACTAGCACTAGCACACAATCTTGGTAGATTAAAGAAATGTGTATGTTGAATGAACTTATCTTTATTTTTATTACTATAATATATTACTAAGTTAGATTCACTAAAATCATTCAGTACTATCTTATATCTACAAGCAATATTAAATTTGGATTAACAAACTTAAATTGAATTGAAATAATAAATAAAATGTGTTAAGTTTTCAACAAAATAAGTTTTATTAATTTATAATACATACTTCTTTGGAAAACATATTAAAAAGAATAATAGATATATTACATTTTTGGTTACAGCATGACAATAAGCTCAAGAATAGCAGCAAATGTTTACAGAAAGGAGCTTCCTGAGATCCAGATGGCCGTAGAAAGGCAAAAATAAAAAATTTTAGAACAAAAATTAAATAATTCACTATTAAAGGAAGAATTACTCAAATGTAAATTATTGTATTACACATCTAAAGAATAAAATTTATAGAAATAAACTGTTTTTTATTAACCAAAATATAACAAATTGAGGTCAGTCATGGTGCACGGGCACAAAGTGAACATGTAACAAGACTACTTGTTGTGGGTTAGATCCTCACTCCAGGCAATAAAATATTTACTTCAATTTATATTTTCATTTCTTTGCTCTGGTGTTGAGGGAAAGCTCGGCGTTAAACTTACTATTTTATCAAATTTACTAACTAAAATTTCTCCTAGTTAAAACTTCACTTTATTAATAATATTGTCTAACTGCATGGAGACATGGTTAATCTACGCACAAGGTTTATCATAAAAGCAGTATATTTATGAAAGCGGTAACGCTTCCGAAACTCTTCATCGTATAAGGAAAACGGGTCAACCCCTGCTTCTATATACTTTTCTTCGCTCCGAACTCTTCTCCATTATTGCTATCGTTTCCGAAGCATGTATGCTTTGTAAAGCTTTCATTTTAAATATAAAAGTGGAAAATTGACAAAAAGCAATAATTATTAGTGGATTGGATTAATAAGTTATGCAAATTCGATTAGCTAACATTGACGAGTCACTTACGTCAAATGTCATTTTCAATGATCAGCTGATAGGAATCGGCCATTTTTTATCTTATAGAGCCGCTATAGTAGGGTATTGGCCACGATAACTTTATAGTACGCTTATAGTACTGTTTAGCGCTAAAATGCTGTTATGAATACCATTTTTTGACGTTTCTCTTATAGTGAGCTTATAGAACACTTTAACTGTTCCATAACTTTTTATGAATAAGACCGTTAGGCTTTCGCATTTATAATATATGTATGGATGTATGGATGTATGGAAGTATGGAAGTATGGATTATTCCTTCAAGTGGGAATCAAACCCACAGTATACACTCAGACGCCGCTACACTGCGCCACGATGGCATCTAACTAACTCTACTTTGAATTTCATCAAGTAAATTTCGATTATCATTTCAAGACGTTATCACAACGCAGTTGGCATATGGCTGATTAAACGCAATTGATATGTAAACGTGTCTTCTCTAGTCTAGTGACATAGAGCGGTGGTACTTTTAGTAACTAAAAAAATCTCGGCAAAAAATCACTAAAAAGTGGGAAACGGAGTGTCTTAACACTAGGTTCCCTCTGCCTACCCTGCTGTGTGCGGGATATAGCGTGAAGCGATTTCATTTAATTTAATTTTTTTAAAAATCTCGGTAAATCATTAAATGTTTATTAATTAAATAAGACCCCCCATTTAAAAAACAATAATAACAAAAATCTTATCATTGTTTTAATCCTGCTTTATGAACTTGTATCCTTGTTATAGCTTCCGCTATATTCTATGGGCCAGACGTGGCACAGTGGTACAAGGTGTGATTGTAAATGTATGTTTAATATTTCCATTTCCTTCGCTTTGGTGTCGAAGTTCCGCCACTTAACACGCAATGCCTCCGAATTCGGCGGAAAGGGGGAACGGAGTGTCTTAACACTAGATTCCCTCTGCCTACTGTGCTGTGTGCGGGATACAGGGTGAAGCTAAAAAAAAAGAAATCTATATTCTACACGGAGTTTTCACAGAACGACCAAGAGGCATTTTAATCGGCTAAAATCCTAAACGTCAGGAAAAGCTCAGGTAATACATTAGTAATGAACAAGAAAGCATATTATATATGCACATTTATGCGCATTCCTTATAAATTAAATACAGAATATATAAAATTGCCGTTTCTGGACAATAATCCGGTAATGTGATTTTAATGTAACGATGAATAAAAATGGAGAAAGGAGTGTCTTAACACTAGGTTCCGTCTGCCTACCCTGCTGTGTGCGGAATACAGCGCGAAGCTAAGAAAAATTATAATAAAAATAAATTAATGTAAAGACATATTCGCCAACTAGAGGTACTCCCTATCATTGAAAAGAGTCTTTTAGAAAACATATGAAATATGCCAGAACGCATGGCTTAGTGGTCAAAGTGCTTGGATAGCTTGCAAGAAGCGCGGGTTCGAATCCTGTTGCATTTAAATTTTTATACATTTACTAAAAATGTTTCTTTTAATTTCCTAAGTAACAATACTTTAAATTGTTAAAAATATCTTATAATTTCTTTCTATACTGTTATTACTTGAGATATTAAAATTTTCTTTTATTTAACATAATTCTTATTTCAATACATTTATATTTATATAAAAATACATACAAATATAAATATAAAAAAATAGTTCCCCCCCGACGGAGGCTTTACAGCCAAGCCACCGGTGGCCAGGGTGACAGACTGAGGAACCTCCGCACAATACGTGCCGTTCCCAAAATAGCTGCCTTTTGAATCCGGCCCTTGATCCAGGCATGTAGCGAAAGCCTCGTAAGATGTTGATTGAGGCTCTTCGCTACAAGACCGTTCACACTGACGACTATCGGGACAACTATTGTTGAATCCACATCCCACATTAAAATTATCACATATTAAAATTATTGTTAATACAAATAAATATGCAGATCCTGAAATCTATTAGAGCGATCATAACTTCTTGTCAGGGTCAGTAGTGGCGTAGGTGCAAGTGCGATTATATAGCGACTGGTTGTGGGTTCAATTCCCACTCGAGTTGGGCAAAAGAGCGGCGTTAAGTTCCATCAACAAAAGTGGGGAACGGAGTGTCTTAAGCGTGAAGCAAAAAACATACAAAGACATGGTAAACCCACGAAGAAAAACTATATAATATTTCTGTGTATCATTTTAAAAAACACATTAAGAACAATGTTGTAAGCTGTTATCATGTTTTCTAATTATTACCACACTTTATACGAATATTATCGTAATGAATAGATACTGATATACATCTAAATAAAATTACACGAATAATATTGTAAGTGACATTTCCGTAAAAGTTTCTTATCATTTTCTTCTCTTTATCGCTTTTTAAAATAACTTTATTACTTTTATACATTTTAAAGTGTTATTCCACACTTATTAAATTGAAAAAGACATTTAGAAAACGTATAAAAATTTGAACCCAGCGGGATTCGAACCCGCGCCTCCTGATACCGTCCACCGGCGTTTTCACCGCTGAGCCATGCGTTCATGCTCATGTGGGTTCGAATCCCGCTGCGTTCAATTTTTTATACGTTTTCTGTCATTTTCAACTTTGTTACTATCCATAAAGAAAAACTACTAACTGTCAGTGTTACGAAAAATTTTATCATCCATACTTATATTATAAATGCGTAAGTCTGGCTGTTTGTCTGTCACGCTTTCACGGCTAATTTACCGATCCGATTTCGAAAAAAAATTGAATAAAAATATTAAAAGTTACTGGGTCAAACATAGGCTACTTATTTTTTCAAAAATCTACCTTTAAAGGGTTGAAATAGGGGATGAGAGTTTATGAAAAATCTAAACCGCTTGACCGATTGTAATGAATTTTGGCATAAATATAGTTGATAATCGAAGATTAAGGATATGCTACTTTAATTTTTAAAAATCCACCCCCGAGTTATGTTAGTTAGAGCGGGCCTCTAGTATTTATTATATGAAAGTAGGTGTATTAATTACCAAGTAAATGGTTTTCTCTCTCTTATAAAATTAGTTTATTGCGATTACCGGATTATTCTGCGGGGACGGCGATATATACGTATGTAAATATGTAAATTTTAATGACAATGGGAATTAAATTATAATAACAATGCACTTTAATATTTAAAAAGTTTCTATTTTCATATACGCATAGCGTCTGTTAATTAAAATATTCTGAATATATTTGCACAAACATGAGACTATAAACGACTGGTTGTCGGTTCGATTCCCACTCGAGGAGTGGAAATATTTAATATTTCCATTTTCTTCGCTCTGGTGTCCGAGGCAAAGCGGGGCGTTAAGTTCCGCCACTTAACACGCAATGCCTCCAAAATTCGAAAGTGTCTTAACACTAGGTTTCCTCTGCCTACCCTGCTGTGCGCGGGATACAGCGTGAAGCTAAAAAAAATATGATTCATTGTAAAAAATTATGGCAGCCTACTGTCGATACGGTTGATATGACGACACGAGACACAATATGCCGTAACATTGATGCAACCCTATGCAATATATTCGACATCGATAAAAGATTTTTTTTTTGCTTCACGCTATATCCCCCAAACAGCAGGCTAGTCAAACAGGAACCTAGTGTTAAGACTCCGTTCCCCACTTTCCGCCGAATTCGAAGGCATTGCGTGTTAAGTGGTGGTACTTAACGCCGCGCTTTGCCTCGGATACCAGAGCGAAGGAAATGGAAATATTAAATATTTCCACTTCTCTAATGGGAATCGAACCCATAATCAGTCGTTTATAGTCTCACGTACGTGCCACTGCGCCGCGACTGGCCTCGATAAAAGATGATTCCTTTATATGTCAACGCGTCTCAACAAAAACCTAACAAATCAGTCTCTTAAGCGTGAAAATGTTCATTTATGTTTTGGGTTTGGGGTAGGTATGTCAAAAAATTTTTGACGACTTCGAACATTATTTAGAAATTGTAATGCGTCTTCGCTAGTAATAATTGATAAAAATGTCATGTTTCGTGAGTTAATTACGTGTCATTGATATTTGAAACAATATAAATAATTTATTTCAATACAATGTTCAAATAAATTATTTAGTTGTTTACGAAGTTGAAGGGACTTACGTAAAAGAATGTATTTTGTGATAAATCGTATTAAGCGAGATTGTATTGGTGAGGTAAATTATCAGACACTTTTTCCTCCTAATATAACCATAGGGAATCGGGTATCAAAGTGTGAATCAGAATGTCTTAACTGGGCAGTAGCTAACAGAAAAAATGCATTGTCAAAATTATGTAAAACAGATAAGCATAATAGCATAATCTAATCTGATAACAAAACTAATGTTTACCTGTTAAAGTTTAAAAGATGATATTGTGAAGAAGAAAAAAGAAAGATTATTTTTAAAAAAGGTACAGACCTTATGTCCGTAGTGATACAAATTAAATTGTAAAAAAAAAAATGTATGAAAGATAACATTTTTATATGTTAAGTCAAATTTTATGCAAAGAGCTATATTAGTTAACCTAATTGTAGAACTTTTTAGGTATAGTATACCTAACTACAGGTAAAAAAGACACTTTTTTTTCTTTATATACAATTGTATGCAAGTGATATATGATAAAGGGCAATATAAAATAATATTTTTATGTCATGGTCGCAATAAAGAAAATGTTTACGACATACTTTATTGTCTCAGGAATTTTATATGTTTAAATATAATTACTTGATGTAGCTTTACCACTGGTTCATTAAAGTTATTGTCTCACTGTACCTTAAAAGAACAGTGAATAAAACTCAGTATGAATTCATTTTTCGAAAGTAACAATTATATCTTTGAAACAATATGTACCCCCATACAAAGGTTATCACAAATGAAAAAAAGAAATTTTATCATCAAGAACTTAAAGGATATTGCAATGAGGTGATTTTAGTGTGATGTGACAGCATCTTACTGTATAGGGTTTGATTTCCACTCAATGAAACAATTATATATATAAAGTATTATCATTTCTCCACTCTGGTGAAAAGACAGACGGTAGCATTAAATTCTACCAATCAACACACAATGTATCTATTTTGGGCAGAAAGCAGGCATTGAACTGTATTGATACTAGTTTTATATGCCTATACTACTGCTAAGAGGAAGTACTTTCAAAATACAAATAAACAATATTATATCAATAATTATTACAAGTTTAAACAGCCTTTACCTTATTCCTAGGGTCTTCTTGTTTAGTGTTCCCTCTGCCATATAATGGAATAACTTTTTCCTTACTAATTGCAGCTTTACAAACTGGACATGATTGACGATTTGGTCTAGTCTCCAGCCATTGGTGAAGACATGGCCAGCTGCAATAGCATTTAAAATAAAATTTATTGCGTATTTCAAGTAGTTTTTATAACGTTGACTTAAACTGTTTTGAACATATAAATATATTTAGAAGTTCAAGGACTAAAGGCCATACGCATATTAATTAAGCTAATACTAAGCTGAGATACAATTGTAATTGTAATTAGGTACAGAACTTACCAGAAAAGATGTCCGCACATACTAACAACTGCATCTCGCGCCGTGTCAAGGCAAATATTGCATTCGAGCATACGTTCGTCACGTCTCTCCTCTTCGCCACCAGCGTCACCACCGGGAGCCGAAGCGCTCGCCTTCGCTTCCGTCGTTTCTGCCATTGTACTACTTATTGTTTCACTTTTTGTAATATTACGTCACAAAAACATATATTTTTACGATACACTTAATGAATCCACAATTTGGTTTATTGTCACACAACACCAGGTTATGAATATGATCAAAAATAGTTTATTTTAATACACTTCACGACATTAAACAAAAATGATACATTAATGATTAAGATTTAATTTACTGCTATAAGAAATGCGAAAACAATTACAATTCTCCCCAACCCCAATTTGACTGATAATCTGTCAAATAAAATTTCACCATTCTACCATAGATTGTAGAAAAATGTCGAATCATCAAAAAAGCCACGTAGGTCGCGTAGAATCGAATTGAGATAATAAAAATCAATTAAAGCTTAATTAAAATATTATTTGCTATTTACCATTTACCATTACCACACATTATTTATAAGGAGTTGGTTCGATTGAGTTTATGTATTTTAGAAATTAAAAAATGTAAGTATGACCGAAGCGTGTTTATATAATATAGGGATAAGGTATAGGTATCTCTCTTCAAAAAAATAGCATTTCATTGCTTGAATGATAGATTAATACACAGTTTTTTTAATGGAATATTTAATGGAATATAATGGAGTAAGATTTAATCCAATATTGTAGGCTTGTAAGTTGTATGAAATAATTGTTACATTAATAATTATCATTTAAAGTTGATTCCATTTAGTGAAATTAGCAGCGTTTTATCAAGAGATTATACTATATAATTTTCTTAGTAACATTCTTAAATTTGTTTATTCGGTCAAAAATGATTAGTTACGATTTGTGAATTACACAATTTATTGTCTGTGGTGCTCTAATTTTGCTTTGGTGTTCTTATATTATCGATTTTATTAAAATAAAATTGTGTATAAGATTGAATATCATTAAATTAAAGGAGAAATTAAATATAAAGTTCGTCAAATTGTTTTGTTAGTATCCAATAATGTTAATAATTTAGTGAAGGGTATTTATTATTAGCTTCGATGTTAGTTGTTGGTACATTATAAAAGATATGTTAAAAAACAACTGACGTCACATAGTATATTAGGACTTGAAATAGTGAATTAATTGCAGTATAAGTGCAATTAAATACAAACAAAAATGGGTGGTGCAGTAAGTTCGGGACGAGACAACAATGAGTTAATAGACAATTTAATGACCGGGAATTATATCCGGTCACAAGAGATTGAAAGAGTATTTCGTGCTTTGGATCGTGCGGATTTTATGACGCCTGAGGCACGGGATCAGGCTTATAAGGATTTAGCCTGGAAAAATGGGCCTCTTCACATGTCCTCTCCATGTACCTATAGGTAAGATACGAAAACACAATACAACACCAATAATATTTTTTTTGCATATTTGCACATTTTCACTTAAATTCCTTTCAAAATACACCTAAACATTGTTATTGTGATATCAATTATTTTGTGCCTTCTATCTTTTATTCAATTTGTTTGCGTTTAATATTCATGTGATGATATTTGCATGACCTCAATGTAACTTAGGCAATAACATTGTGATATGATAAGTCATATTTATTAAAGATGTTACTGTTAAAGTTGACAATTCAGGTTTTACTAATGTGGCATCCATAAGTAATGATATCATGAGAGACATTTTGGTAATAACTCCAAAACATGTGGGTGGTGTAATAACTAATAACATTTTACAATTTTGCACTTGAGGTAAATATGTTTTATATTTTTCTAAATATATTAAAATTGAACAAAAGATAGTCAATTGTCATTTAGTTGATTTTTTTCAAAACCAGGGGGGATCGTCCTGGGGACCCCACACTTAGACTTGGAATATTATGATTCTATATCTAAGTGAATTCCATTACCCAATAGTGAGGTGATGGAGGGGTTAGAGCTGAGCCCAGGCCTCTCCTTTCTCAACGTTGGCTCTGGGACCGGCTACCTCAGTACCCTAGTGGGTCTGATCCTCGGAACGTCGGGCATCAGTCATGGAGTGGAGGTGCATCCAGCCGTCTTCGAATATGCTGTCATGAAAATTGGCCAGTTCAGAGAAAATTCACCGGTTTTAGATGATTTTGACTTCTGTGTGCCTAAGTTTTATCTAGGCAAGTATTTTTTTTATCTATTACTATAAATATACATTATTTATTTATTTAAATTAACTTGTATATATATAAGTACAAGGCATGAAGAAGGTTGTCCTAATAAGTAAAAACTGAGCTAAGAATGTGGAATTGGCTATGCTACTTTTATTATAACACTGTTTTATTTTTATAAATGTAACAAGTTGATACATACAGTTAAAAATATGTTAATCTTATCTAAAAAAATGAGCTCAAAATTTTACACCAATACAATAAAACAGCACATAACTTCTTTTTACACATTATTGTTGAACAAATGAAAACAGTGATATTTATTTATTTTACTTACATATGTAGCAAACCATGATTGGTTATAGGTTTGATTCTCACTTGAGGGAATGTGTATATTTCAATTATTACCATTTTTCTGCTCGGGTACATGAGACAAAATGATGCTTAGCTCTAGTTAAGGTCTATGTTTCGATTCCGTGCAGTAAGTGGACAACACAGTTTTTTGACACTTAGTTCTTCATGATTAGATTGCCTACCCAAAAATGCTTGAAGCTGCTTTTGTTATTTAACATATTTTTATCTCAAAAGAGTCATTAAATTAAATTGGCTTTAAATACTAAATTAAGTTTAATAATATATTTTTATATCAAAGTGAATATTTTTAAGATTCACTTTTATGTTATTTACCCTTTTAAGAAATAGTTAGTTACCCAATAATTCGAAAGACCCTTGAACTTTTTTTATTGCTTGGCGCCGTAGTGTCGCAATTTGGACGTGTCCGTTTGTGTGCAATAGCAACGTGATTGAATACGTAATTTGTATGTGAAAGTAGTCTAAATACCACTTGGAGAAATATTTGTATTAATAACAAAGGTCATTGTACAGTAGAGGCTAATAGTAGCTAGTGGCGTAGTGGGAAAGGGTCTCACTGTAAACACAACTAGTAGTGGGTTCGATTCGCTTCGCTTTGGTGAGGCAGCGCGGCGTTGAGTTCCGTTTAACAATGCTACTTCTGTTTCTCATCACTAGGTCCTCTCTGACTTTAGCGGCTTCATACCTTTTCCTGAATAGCAGCCTGCTAAACTAGATAAAGCTTTTTATTGATTAGTTAAAAAGACGAGATAATATTAGATTTATTGATAAATGCCGGTGCTCAGTAGCAAGATGATTACTAGGATCTGAATACCTAATTTTATATACAAAATTGGTAGGTTCGATCTCATAGGATGTCCAATTTACCTATCGTAATTATAAAAGTTGGTTACCGAGTCACTGATAGAAGTTACAGACAACGTAAACCCGAAACTTAGTAGCTGTACAACATTTTAGCATTTAATTTCCTATGGGACTTCACTATTCCTATGAGAATGGCTCTAGTTTTAATAAATTAAAGGAAAAGCGGGGCATCCCCATGTTACTCTCTACATTGCTCTACAAAACACGATGTAACTTTAAAAACATGCAATTGTATGCTTATGTGTGCAAGATGTGTATTCCTTGTGCAGTAGTCAGTGTTATGTGTATGTGTGCCCAGCGGCTGAGTGACCATGCGAAAGTTACAGATTCGAATTTAACTTGGGAGAATTATTTAAATATTTTAAATAAGATGAATGGTGGCCAGTCGTAGCGCAAGGACACTTATGTGTGACTGTAAACGACTGGTTGTGGGTCCGACTCCCACATGAGGAGTGGAAATATTTAATATTTCCATTTCCTTCGCTCTGGAGTCGAGGCAAAGCGCGGCGATAAGTTCCGCCACATTGAGGAAAGTGAGGAATGAAGTGCCTTAATACTAGGTTCCCTCTGCCTACCCTGCTGTGGGCGGGATACAGCGTGAGGTAAAAAAAAAAGAAATAAGATGGGTACGACCACTCAACACGTGATGTCTCAAAATTGTGCAAGTAATGGAGAACGGTGGTGTAGCTTCTCTTTATTTAACGTATACCAGAAATTAAAATATATTTTTTGTAGGTAACGGGCTGTGCTTATCGCCACAAACAGCTGCCTACGATCGCGTGTACTGCGGCGCTGGCTGCCAAGAAGAATACCAGACATACTTTAAGAGGCTTATTAAGGTACATTTTTAAGCATTAAAGTATACATATTTAGGTATATCTCTTAATTTGACGCTATTTGTGGCGCTTTGGCACAAATAGCGATAATAGGATTGTTAACGAGATGGTTGTGAATTTTATTAATATTAATGGAATTATTATATTATATTTGTATTCACCGGTCTGATAATACAAACGCTGTGGTAGGTGCCAATATATAGCACAGAATGCCGCCAACGAGAGGAAAGTGGAGAAGGGAATGTTGTGTTATAAGAATGTCTGATTATCTTGCGTTATGCGGGATAAAAAATAATTTACATGCTTTACACTTTATCCCTTCAGACTACCCGTCTGTAATAAAAGAACTCTAAATATTACGGTCCCTTCTTTCGCCTCGTTTACTGTCATCAACTTCTTTATACACGCCCTCCAGGAGGTTCTCATGCTTTTTACGCGACCTTCCTCTAGTATCATCGATACTGTGATCGATATCTCAATGATCAAACGAGGTGTTCCCCTCCCTCTCTTATCGCTCACCTTTGCTTTATATATCTTTCTGACCATTCTTTCATCATTCTTCTTCTCGACGTGCCCAAACCATCTGAGCACATTCTTCTTCATGCTTATTAAAACATTCTTTTGCATTTACATTACGTTTCTTATTGCTAGCATCTGCCATTCAGTGGTTCTGTTTATTGCGGATTCGATCAGCTAAGCTGATTAACATGGTATTCAGTATTTGGTTTAACAAAGAAGAGAACTGGAACTAACCAATTACCACTTGTCCTAGTATATCGCGTGAAATACGTGAAGATTTGTAAAATATTAAAAGTAGCTCTAGCTATTATTTAATAATATAATGTTGTTTAAACATTATAAATATAATGTTTTTTTTAATTAATAATTCCCATTCGAGAGAGTGATTATATATTTTTTTCATATCTTTGCTCTGGTACCAAAGACAAAAGTGGAGCGTTGAGTTCTGTCACTCAATATGCTATGCCTCGATTTTTAGCGTAATATGGAGAATAAAGTGTCACTTGGCACTTGGCTCTCTCTTATTACCTCACTAGAGAGAGCCTAAAGCTGTAATTAACGAATCGTTTCTAATATATGAAGATGACTTTTATATTTTTTTTAAATGTAGGTTGGAGGCATCTTAGTGATGCCAGTGGGCGACACATTCCTCAAAATACGTCGCGTAGAAGAGAACAAGTGGACGTCTCGTAATTTGCTCAACGTGCCCACTACACCGTTCCGCACTCCCACGGATGAGGAGGCTGCGGTACCGCTCAAACTTGGTATGGAGATTTTCTGTTGAAATTCAATTATTTTTATATATTATTACCTTAATTTATCCAAAAATTGGCATAATTTTTAAAACTTAGTTATAAGTCAGTGGAAATATTTAATATTTCCATTTTCTTCGCTCTGGTGTCGAGGTAAAGCGCGGCGTTAAGTTCCACCACTTAACACGCAACGCCTCCGAATTCGGCGGAAAGTGGGGAACGGAGTATCTTAATACTAAGTTCCCTCTGCCTACCCTGCTGTTATAAGTCAAATGTAATTAAATATGAAAACAACGACTAAGGCCTGTTATGCATTAACGGTTAGCCGTTTTTACGAACCCCTCGTAACGTCCAGCCGCCTGAAGCAGTTAACTGGTATGGTCAGCCGCGGTGATACTGCGTAGGGCAGTTGGGCCGTTCAAAAATGTGTTAGCTTTATTAGCCTATTTTTTAAAAATTGAAATGAAATCAAAAGAAAAATAAGTACGACTACGATACTGGATTCGTCTCTTACTGGAAACACGAAATGTCAATTTGCAAGTTTATTAAATAACTGAGGAAGTATGAAGATATTTTTTTTGGCTATGCGAGGATGAGTGATTCATCATTTGAAGAATTATTTTCTAAGCGAACAATATTTCTTTTTTTAAAGTTTTACGCTCTTTCCGACATAGTGGGGCAGTCAGAGAGGACCTAGTGTCGACACTCAGTTCTCCACTTTCCGCCCGAAATCGAGATATTGCGGGTTGAGTGCCGAAATTCAACGTCGCGCTTTTCTTTGGTATTTATAAAGAATATATTTTTTTAATATATTCATTTGCAGTGGAAATCGAACCTGCATCCATCGCGTTAAATTCAGATGCACCACTGCGCTAGGATTGCCTCATAATATTAAAAAAAGCTGTAAATAGCTATATAGTGTTATTCTCATTCCGCACGGTGTTCAGACCCGCAGAGCCCCGTGCAGCTGCAGCTGCTGGCGCGCGCGGCGGTGCGGCGCTGCATGCGGCTGGGCGTGCTGCGCCGCCACCCCGAGCTGCGCGAGGCGCCGCGCGCGCCGCCGCCCGCCGTCTGCCCCAGCCGCATATGCATACCCATACAGCCTGGGAGCAGTGTTGGTTAGTATGTCGTCATACATGTTCATAAACCGGTGCTCATCGGTACCCACTGGTACTCACTAGTACTCATCAGTACTCACCGGTACTCACTGATACCAGTGTTAGGAAAAAAAAATATTGTAAAATGTCAATTAAATATAAACAATTCATTATTTATTTGTGCCAAGGTCATATAAAAATTACAATTAGCTGAAAATTAAGTGGTTGTTAATTTATATACTACAACTAATAATAGATTAATTGGTAATTAATTTTCTCACAAACAAATGATCAATTGTTAATTGCAATTAAATTTTGCCCAACATTAAGTCCGATACTCACTGATACTCACCGACACTTATTGATATGTGTGCTAGAATCCTACGCCATGCATCTCTGCAGTCTTAACTTGACGGCACTTGTTGCAATTGTCACTTATAATTTAATTATTTTGCTGCTCCTAATATCATTTAAAATCTGATATCTTTAATAATATAAAAGTGTAACTTCATCTACCTACCCAGTTTATCTTTATAACATAACTAGCTATACATAAATAAAATATATATTATTTTTTTCCAGAGGGCTTAAACCTCCTCCACGACTTGGACAGCGAGAGCGGCGGTAACGAGATGAACGCACTCCTCAGTCTGGTCATCAGTATGGGGCACAACCGACTGGCAGACGCACTACGCTTCGACCGAGTGGAATCCGACTCCGAGACTTCAGAAGAAGAAGACGAGGACGAGGAAGAAGAAGAAAATGAGAACGAGAATGAGAACGAGAACGAGGAAGAAGCAGAGAACGAGGAGCAAAGTGAAGAACAAACTGATAATAACAACCGAACAGAACCAAGATCTGACTCGTCAGACCACCCGCGCGATACCTCTGACTCAGATGACACGAGGCCTCCCAGACCTCGCAAGAGGCCAGATAGGTCCTCGAGATGCGAGTTGCACAAGAGGCTCAAAAGGCCTCACGGTGATGATCAGGATGACCCACGAGTACCGCCTGCCTGTCGAGTGGTTTTCTCCTATAAGAATAAGAATGATATGTCTAATAAAGAAGTGCAGACCAGCTCAGAGGAACTGAGTGACTTATCTGATCCAAGGTCTTCGGGATCAGGGGATGATAGTGCTCATGGAAGTATGGTGAGTGTGTCTGGTAGTTTTTTTTATATGTGGTATTTTTTGTAGAGATCATTTATTGCATTACAGTTATAGCTTTATTTAAAATACTTAGTACTTTTATGTGGCAATTATAAATAATTGTTATTATATAATAAAATCTCTTTACTCTAACTAAACTAACAAGTTGTTCACTCAAAAACAATATATTGATTTCGGGCAGATTTCTCTTACTACCCTACATGACCTAAAGCTGTATAAGTATAAAGAATATATAAGAAATTAATTATGAATTTCATTCGTACAGGGACCGACCAGGCCCGACTTGCCAGGTGTACCATCAGAAGTAGAAATAGACCTGGGGCCCAAAATAGCTCAAGAGGCCTCCACATCACAAACAGAAATGGAGTGGGAGGCGACCAGAACAGAAGAAGACGACGACGTGATAGAGGGCAGGGGCAAGACCAAAAGGCGAAAGCTGGACAGCGGTATTGAGGAGATCACACCTAGCACTTCCTCCTTGGATAAGTCGAAGAGTGAATCTGAGAGTGATCAGTCGGAGAGATCGGCTGTTGATAATGCGTCTGGTGAGTGAGTTTTTGTTGGCTTAAATGTTTATCTCTTTCTTTGATGATGTTTGTGGGTTCGATTCTCTCTCGGGAATTGACTGTATTGAAGCCATTTCATTCTTTCGTAGACAATTCATCGTAGACAAAACGCAGTGAGTTTTGCCACTTAACATGCAATTTCTTGATTCCGGTCGGAAAGTAGATAACCGAGTGACTTGACACTAACCCCAATTACTATCCTTCTATGTAATTGTAATGCGAATAAAATTTATTTGACGAAGTAGAATTAAGTTTGTAATATTTTTTTAAGTTGGTGAAACATCTCATTCTATAGAATGGGATGTTTCATAACTGTAATGTTTACAGTCAGATGTTATTCTGCTGCCCCACAGTTTCAAGTCGCAAATATTTTTATTTAAAGTTATATAATGTTATGTAACTGTAAAAAAAAAAATGTCACTAAAGTGTCAATAATTATATATACAATAACAAAACATGGTACAACAGTACTAGCTGGGTGCGTCATGCATATCTTCCAGATAAGCAACATAGAGGTGGACGCAGGCTTGGCTAACTCTTTGCAATAAGTTTTAAATTTAATAAATTATATCCAACAGTACTAGCCGGCTGCGGCTCCACATCACGCACATCCTCCAGACAGGCAGACGCCGAGGCGGCGGAGGCGGGCGAGGGGGGTGACGGGGGTGAGGGGGGTGACGGGGGCGAGGGGGGCGAGGCGGACGCGGAGGTGGAGGAGTGCGTGCGCGCGCACCTGGCGCGGCGGCGGCGGCGCGTGGCGCGCGGGGGGGACGCGCGGCGCGTGCGCCTGTCGCTGCTCATGAAGCAGGCCGTCAGGGAGCTGCCGCTGCCGCATGCGCTTAAGAAGTTTGTATATGTTTGACATTTTATTAACACTTTCCAATCCGCTGCCGCTGTATTTGCGACATTACACATTCACAGTAAATTAAAAAAGATTTTTGCGGGTGCAAAGGTGCGTCTGGTTTGTCGATGAAGCAGGCGGCCAGGGAGTTGACCTTGCCATTTGCGTTTAAAAAGTATTTTTTTTTTAGCTTCACGTTGTATCCCGCACACAGCAGGGTAGGCAGGCGGAACCTATTGTTAAGACACTCCGTTCTCCACTTTCCGCCAAATTCGAAAGCATTGCGTGTTAAATGGCGGAACTTAACGCCGCGATTTGCCTCGACACCAGAGCGAAGAAAATGGAAACATTAAATATACTCCTGGAGTGGGAATCGAACCCAAAACCAGTCTTTTACAGTCACACGCTTGTGCCACTGCGCCACGACTGGCCCCTAAAAGTATATATTTGATTTGTTTTATTAAGTTTCACGACTTTTCCCACATAGTGGAGGAGGCGGGAATACCTTTTCTTCTTGTGGCAACACTGACATAGAAGTCTTGAAATTTTCTTTCATAAAAATTAATTTAATTTGATTGTTTGCTATTCTTAAGTTTAACAATGTAATTTGTGAAAAAGTTTCAGCAAAGTAGACTAATGTCTGTTTGCTACTGAATATATGTGCAGTTGTTATCGTATACTTTATACCTATTACAGTATTGTAAAACCTTAGTTTATTCAGACAGTGTCTCACTCCGCCACATATATGGTATATGCGATTAATCCAGTTAAAAACTATTTTAAGTGGATTTATCGCATATTCTTGTAAACTTTTAAATTGATCTTTCTTATATTGTTATTATTCAATAAGGTTAATTTATAATAACACCAGTATTATGTTAATTTATTTTAGGGATTCGAATCTACGCCTCTTGAAACCGTCCAAGCGATTTGACTAAGCTAAGCCATGCGCTCTATATTCGTTTACGTGGAAATTCCATAAAGTTTACTACAATTTACTTTAGATGTTATCGTCTATGTAAAGTAATTTTTAGTAACCAAAATTTTTTTTACCTTTTCTAAATATATTTTTTAAATATTATTATATTTATCAACAGGTTCGTCAATTTGGGTCGTTGTTTCGAGTTCTAAGCAGTTGAAATCAAGTCAAATGAATTCAAGTGAAGTTTGATGTTGTAATAGCCGAGTAGTTCAAGATATGTTACGTACAGACAGCTTTTATTGTTTCCACATTGGACATTTACTAGGGACGACTGATTTATAGTGAGTCATTTATATTATGTATTATGTAAGTTTGTTGTTCTGTTATTTATAAACACTGAATGTAATAAAATGTTTTTTTTTTTTAATTTTTGATTTTTTAAATTTATTGTTGTTATTTTAGTGTTTCATTGTATGGATGGAGGTAGTATGAGATATTTTCTCTTTTACATGAGTGTTCCATCAAGTTCCAGATAGGACTCGAGGTAGTGCTTGGAACTTACGATTTTTAATCTGTATCTAATAAATGTGACCGAATTTTAAAATTGAGAAGGCTTTTTGAGAATGTTATTAAAATTTCAGCGTAGAACTTAACTTAATATCCTATATCTTAGAGTTCTGTAACACCGCCTTCATCTATGCAAGTCTTCAAATGTATGATGATGTAATATGCAGCTTACCCATATTTTTTTATTTTTTGAAAAGATAATTAGACTGCCCCAATTTATTGACTCAGAGACAGCAATTAATATTTAATTGATATTAAATCGAATCGTTTGGCACTAGTCTGATAGTAATAAGATTTTATATGTCTCGACCTTTTATAATATATTAAGTTCTACTATTTAAAATTAATATTATTTCTCATATAGATGTGTTTATGAATAACAGAATAATATGTAGGTATCTTATATTGCATTTTAAGAACTAAGGAAATAATTCACACACATTTTGCATATTGCTACAACGTTAATTACAATTATATAATATATAATGATAAATATATAATAAGTACGGTTGTAACACACTAATCCTATAAGAGAAAATCTAGAACATTTACGCGAGTGGGAATCGAACTTACAATCATCGCTTACAATCGCCCGACTGCGCCAAAAAGCGAGTTTTCACTGAGATGCTTTCTATCACTCGGATCTCAAACTATATTTTCATAAATTACTATGCAGGGGTTAGCAACCTGTGGCCCGTTTAATAAATTCATGCGGCCTGCTAAAAGGCTGTTTATATTACATATATTCTCCAGCGACTTCATGAATACTTGTTTTTAAAAAACAAATTTGGATAGGCCAGTTACTAAAAAGGTTGCTAACTCCTGGATTAGTGTGTTACACTAGCTAGTTGGTTCTCGTACGTCACAGCCAAGTACTAAAAAAGGTGTAATTCTACAGTTTTTTTTAAAAAAATAAATAGTTATAGAACTTTTAAAATATTATATTTTAACAAAAGTTTTGTATGATATATTTTAAATGTGTTTATTATTTTTAAATTTATGTTTTGTACTTGAAAGAAAAATAGGCAAGGAGATGCTAGTCTCAGAGACACTCTGTTTTCTGACTCCGTTCTGTCTCTGCCCTGAGGTTATCGTGATACATTGTGACCGTCTCTCTGTATTATGTCTGGGATGGTTGTAGCTTCGATTCTCAATCGAGGGAACGATTATATTTAAATTATTTCCCAGCTCTGGTTATAACAAACTGAGGCAATTAATTTTATCTCTAAACAAACAATGTCTCAAATTCAGGCGGAAAGTAGGAAGTTATTATATATTTGTTTATATTAAAGCGTATAAGAACTATATTACTAAGTGAAAGGAAGAGGAACTTGTGTGTATGCTCTACACTCTCTCCCATCACGTTAAAAGATATTAATGGACCTTGTTTTTAATTATTACTATTTAAAGATTTTTTTTAAATTAGACTCTGGGTTAAGTATATGTTGTAAATATTTTGCCAAATGGTATATGAACCCGTAATCATCGCATGTCAACTTAGTCACTTGCATTATATTTATGTTTGTTCGGTGGGAATCATGCTACTCAATTTTGAAGCATATATACTTAACCGATTGTGTAAAACTTTGCATATACGTCTAGTTTGGATGATAATGCATTGTTAGCTGTATGACGTCATTCTAAAGCTAAAATGGCGGACTAGCTTTTTCAACACACTCCTACAGTTATGAATATCAAAGAGAATTGAATGAAAAATGCTTGTTTTTAAAAGTCTTTTTTAATCTTTTTTATTTTCCTAAATTATAAAGTGTTTTGGTCATAACGGGCTCTCTTTAATGAGCATTATTCTATCTAGCAGTTGGTTATGTGTTAAGTTCAAGGTTCGATTCTGGCATGACTCTTTTTAATAAACAATTAAGTTGTTGTCTCAGAATTTTATTTTTTAATATTGTACTTGGTGTGATGGCGTAACTTTTGTAATACTATTGCTTTAATATTAGTTTTAGTGTGTTAAGTTTTTTAGAGTTCAACAATCTAGGCAGAACTTCTTCTGGTCACAGTAAGAAGATATATATAAATTGATAAATTGACACCTGATCTGTTTTTAGATCTGATACTAAATGTACGGTGATCACGAAAATGTGTCCTTGTGTCCAGGATGGGAGTCGAACCCACGACCTTCGGATTAGCATCTAAGTCACTAACTGTTAAACCAAAAGGTTAGTTTCTAATATTTTATTTATATTATATATATATATATATATTATATATATATATTATAGAGATATATCTATATATTATAATATATATATAATCCTATAAATATATATAATAATCATTATTATAGTCGATTTATATATATATATATATAGTAGCTATATTATAGATATTATGTATATTATATATATACTAATGAATATAAATATATATATAAGTACGATATATATTATATATATATATATATAGAGATATCTAAATATATATATGTATTAGTCTAGGTTAAAGCAATAGTTTTACAAATTTTATATGTTTAATGTCTGTATATCTATAGAAGTATATATTGTAAATAGGATTGTTTGTTTTTGTTGCAATTGTATAATTTTATAATAATTATAATTTGGTTATATCATTATATTATTAATATATACGCGTTTCAAACTAAAAGCGACGGGTTTGGTAACGTTACTACAGTAGTTAACGTTTTTGTTTATTATACTCGTACACCAAGCGGATAGTTGGAAACGTGGCAGTTATAGTAAGTAATGTATTAATAAATATATAATCAATTATATGTAGTTGCTTTTATTTTTATCCTTATTGATTTTGAGATGTGGAGGAGGTAAATAATATTGTAGATATGGTATTTCATTAGATTCGATTCCCACTCGAGGAGTGGAAATATTTAATATTTCCATTTTCTTCGCTCTGGTGCCGAGGCAAGGCGCGGCGTTAAGTTCCGCCACTTAGCACGCAAAGCCTCCGAATTCGGCGGAAAGTGGGGAACGGAGTGTCTTAACACTAGGTTCCCTCTGCCTACCCTGCTGTATGCGGGTTACAGCGTGAAGCTAAAAATCCTTTGAAGAAGGACAAAAGAGGAAACTATATGATTGAAAGAGGTGTTCAATAAACGCTGAAGTTGTCCAAAATACGTTTATTTATAAATACATTTACAGGTGAGTATTACCGGTGGGTGCTCTGCGTATTTACACTTGCCTCTATTTTACAGATTCATTATAAAAAAAATAAAGCCTCAATTGACATCTGTCATATGCTTTTTTGACATATAAATATATATTTTTATATGAACTGGTTAATATTTTTTTGATCATTTTAAATTAAAATTACATTTTATTGTTAAGTCTTCAGGAATTAAATCCGCACTAATAGTCTCATATATCATAATCCATTAAAATTCACACAATACTTAAGTCTGAAATCAAACCCGCACTATATATAGTTCCATATACCACAGTCAAATGTCATGTTAACACCATTTCCCAGTATGTACTTTGCCATTCACTCTAAGATGCATGGTCTCCGGATAAAGGTCATCAGCAGCAGGTGTGGGGGGTGTCAAGCCATTGAGGGCCTTACGTGCGGGCCGTGGGGTCGCTCGGGCAGTATCTCTGACCCTCTCTCGTGCCCACTTGTCCGCCGCGTGACTCCTCTTAACTGGCCGTTTAGACATGTTCACGTCGTTCTGAGACGGTGGTCGGCTGTTCGTTTCCGATTCACTGCCGTTTATTAAGGAATGTGCGCTTTTAGCCTTGTGTAAGGACAGTCTTAGGGGTTTTCGCGGCGGTGTCGGTCGCGTTTTTACTTCGTCCTCGTTTTTTATGTAGTGGCTGAGGCGGGAACAGCTTTCTGAACCGTAGTCGAGACGCGGCGAGCTGCTGTAGATGTCTCCGTTGGGGAAGTCCGAACATTCCGACTCGAATTCTGACGATTTAGCGCTCCGGGAGTGTTTTGAGGAGCGTCTGCTGGATTTGTGTGCGTTTTCCAACACTTTGCCGTCTATTCTATTGTAAACATAGTTCTTTTCGGATTCCTGTTGAATGTTTTCAACGCTTTCGTTTTTCTTCATTTTGCGAAGACGCTGTGAACGTTTTAGTTGTTCTATTATTGACAGTGTTTTCCTTTCCGCCCAGTTTGTCTTTTTTATGCTTTCCTCTATCCGTTCAGCGGCTTTTTTGATCTCGTTTCGACGCTCGCTAACGTTTGTTTGTGTATCTTTTGTGTCCATGTCGCTATCCGACCTGAACTGGTCTTCTTTGGATCTACTGTACCGATCTTTCAGCCGTTGTTTCTCCATGTGTCTTTGGTTTCGTTCTATCATCCTGATGGCCGCGTCAGTCTCTGTGGTATAGTCGTGGATGCAGTGGTGGGACAGCGAGTGGCGCATTCGACCAGCCCGATGTTCTAAACTATGGGAACTGTGAGATCTTCGGTTAGGAGTTGGGGAAGTTCTTGGGGACGTCGCTAATCTAGAAGAAGCTCCTGACGCGTTTGACCTAGGTCTCACTATTGGTAAATTAGTTTCAGCGCAATCGAGGCCAGGTAGCTTGGCGACGATGGCGGTGATGTCTGGCCCCTTCTGGAACACTTGTACTTCGGACTTGGGGCTCGCTTTGGCTGGTTCTGAGGTTATGTTGATGTTTGTGACGTTCTTCTTTGTTTTGTTCACTGTTATGCAGCTTTCGTTACTGCTTACTGGGTGCAGCTGGAAAGTGAAATGTGTTGGTTGTTAAATTGTTATCAGTATGAATATCCTGGTTTGATGCTCTTTAATAAGGTTATATTATTTTTTATATCATAATATATTTATAGAAACATTTTGATATATTTTCTCATTGAAATGTGTACCAGTCAATATTACATAGTAGGTTTTACTTTTCTCTGAGCTTTAGACTCCGTTCTGCGAATTCGAGACATTACGTGTTGAGTGGCGTAGTTCAACGTCGCGCTTTGTCTTTAACACCAGAATGGAAAATTGAAAATAATTAAATTATGATAGTTCCGCCGTCTGGGAATCGAACCCGGGACCAAACGTGGTTACAGTTAGACACTCCCACTGCGTCACGACGGTAAAGATTAGATCAGTTAAATTTTAATTGTCTGTAATATTAATTGTACCTGTATTTTATCTAATAATTTGTTTTTTGTATATTCAACGTAATAATTAGAAACTGAGGCTAATTTTATTTATTACCCTTCAATGTAACTTTCTAATTCGATTGTAATCATATCGATTATTTCTAATTGTAATCGATTCATGTATTATAATTGCTTACGACATGCGCTTAGTAAACTAGCGATGATTGTTTTATCTGTAATTGATAGTTATGTTTAGTTTTAATAATTTTAATTTTGACAAACCTCAACTTATTTATTTTCATTAGAATGGCGGAAATCGATAATGTTTTAAATACATAAGTTTTAATATAATGAAGCTTAAATCATTGCGAATTTTATTTTTATATTTTTAAATATTACTACTTAATAAAAATGAAGTTTTGTAAGTACATTCTAAATATCAAATAGTTGTTAGATAGAAGACTTAATAGCATTTTATAAGTAGTGTAGTGACTTAACTTGCCTTAACATAAAGTAATGTTTTCATTTAATATAATATAGTGATTTGAATTAGGAAAAGTATGTATGTAGTCGAGGCCGTAGTGGCGCAGTCGGAGTGGCCGTCTGACAGTATCGCGATGTGGGTTCGATTACCATTCGGAAAAATGATTATATTTAAATTTTCTTTGCTTCGCTCTGGTACTAAGACAAAGCGCGGGGTTGAGTTCCGTCACTAACGTGTTAATAGTGCATTACGTGTAATGTCTCCAGAATTCACCAGCAAGTGGGAAACGGAATGTCTTAACAATACCTTCCCTCCGTTTACCCTGCTGTGTGCGGGATACAGCGTGAAACTAAAAAAAGGAAGTATATATTCTTTTACCTGTGTATGTACAGATAATAATTCAGCGACTTGTTCTTCGAGATAGGAGATACGGTGCGTGAGACGAGTGTTGTCAGCTCTTAGTCCTTCTTTGGCCTTCTCAGCGTCGTCTGCTGCTGTCCGGAGCGCACCTAGTTCTGCTCTTAAGGAAGCTGCTTCGTTCTAGAATCATTATTATAAAAAAAAGTTTAGCAGTGCTGGCAGTTGTAATGTAATTTTTTTTGTTTTGTCCTAATATGATCTTATCTTATGTGGCCAGTCGTGACCCAGTGGCACAAACGTGTGACTGTAAACGACTGGTTGTGGGTTCGATTCCCACTCGAGGAGTGGAAATATTGAATATTTCCATTTTCTTCGCTCTGGTGTCGAGGTAAAGCGCGGCGTTAAGTTCCGCCACTGAACACGCAAGCCTCCGAATTCGGCGGAAAGTAGGGAACGGAGTATCTTAATACTAGGTTCCCTCTGCCTACCCTGCTGTGTGCGGGATACAGTGTGAAGCTAAAAAAAAATCTTATGTTTTGATTCTCTCTCTGTTCTTTCTTTTATTTTGATTATGATTTTTTTTTTTTTTTTTATTTTTATGGAATAAGGAGGCAAACGAGCAGAAGGCCCACCTGGTGTTAAGTGGTTACCTTCGCCCATAGACATCCACAACATTAGAGTCATGGATGCGTTGCCAGCCTTGAGGATGTAGGACAAAAAGGAAGGAGGAAGGATGGGAATGATGGGAATAGGGAGAGCTGGCTTACGTGCCATCGAACCGGAACACATCATCAGATATTTGGCGGTTCGTCTTTGACACGATAGTGGTCGCGAGCCAGTCGGAGAACGAATCTCCTACCACCAAACTACTGGGTTACCCGCCTTTTACGGGACGCTACCCAGCGGCGGGGGGGAATTGTATTCTTAATCCGTCCCCCCACGGGGGAATATGATTTAAATTGTTGAAACATTTAGGATAGGAAAAACGTGTATACAAACGTATAACAATTTGAACTTAGTGGAATTTGAATCCGAACCTCTTTGCGCATCCGTTGAAATCATTTTACGTTTTTTTAAATATTTTTTATTCTAAGGTAAGTATAAATATAGTTTCATAATATTTGCATATGAAAGTGACATAACTTTAATTATCGTAAATCTTTATTTGTTAAAAAGTGTCGATATATTATGAGATAGTATGGTGAATTTTATATTCTTAAAATATTTAAATTAGTATAATAGTAGGGGCCAGTCGTGGCCCAGTGGCACAAGCGTGTGACTGTAAACGACTGGTTGTGGGTTCGATTCCCACTCGAGGAGTGGATAGTATATTTCTATTTTCTTCGCTCTGGTGTCGAGGTAAAGCGCGGCGTTAAGTTCCGCCACTTAATACGCAAGCCTTCGAATTCGGCGGAAAGTGGGGAACGGATTGTCTTAACACTAGGTTCCCTCTGCCTACCCTGTTGTAAGCGGGATACAGCGTGAAGCTATAATAGTAGTAATAGAAATATGTATACCTGAGTAAAAGCAGGCACTGGCGGCGTGTTCTGTCCTCGAAGTAATACTAAGCGATTGGGGGATATGGAGGCGGCGCGACGTAACTCGTCCTGACTGCAGCCTAGCGTTGATGTGCCGTTTATCTCCAGGATTCTGTGCAAATTTTAATGAAATACGTAAAAAATAGTTTTATATCTTCTCAGCAGAACTGCCTTCCGAGTCGGTGGTAGCTTTATGTACATTTGACGATTCAAAAGTGCTTACGAAAGTCTATTTGAATAAAGATATTTTGAATTTGAATTTTATATTCTATCAATAATAATGAAGATCGAGGTTATTATGGCGCAGTAAAACAGAGTTTGACTGTAAACGTTCGGTTGTGGGTTCGATTCCGATGCGGGGAATTGATTATACTTAAAGAGTTTCCAAACACTAGGTTCCCTCTGCCTACCATGCTGAGTGCGGGATACAGCGTGAAGCTAAAAAAAAATTAGATATATCGCGGAATTTGTTTCACTAGTCGATAGACTTATGCACAAAATAGGGGAAGTAGTGTTTTGACACTAGCTTTCCTCTGCTTATTCTGCTATGCGGGAAGAAGCGTGAAGCTGTATATAAAAATAATGGACGCTATATGAATGCATATGATGGTACTAGCAGGTTTTGCTGTTTGCATAGAAACGACTATTCATTTATTTTATATTGCAACAAAGCCTCGCCCTTTGTTCAGTAAAGGAAACTCCAATCAGTGTTATCAGTAATATAGATTCGCTTCGTAACAGCATCCTGTTATCTTTTTTAAGTTATATGTGTGTGTAGACGCCCTTAAGCGGTAATCCAGTAAATGTTGTTTACCATGTTATATATTTCTGAGGGCTGAATGAAATTAAGGAAGTGAAAGACGGAGCAAGTGGTGAACGAAGTGTCTCGACACTCGGTTCTCTCTGACTTTATAAACATTTTTAAAGTGTTATTCCACACTTCGGAAAATTGAAAAAGATATTTAGAAAACGTATAAAAATTTGATCGCAGCGGTATTTGAACCAGCGCCTTTTGAATACCGTCCAGGCGCTTTCATCGCTGAGACATGCGTTCTACTACCAGCTGTGTCGAAATTCTTATACGCTTTGTTACAACTTATACGTTTTCTAAATGTCTTTTTCTCTGAATTCCCGCAATACGGGGGAAGCGTGGAGCTGTTCAAAAAATAGTAGTGTTCTGCTTTCAGTTCCAATGATGTCCATTACATATTTTTTGTAGTCTCACGTTTGATATTGCATAGCGATAGATAGAGAGAGACAACCTAGTGTCATGACACTCCGTTTTCTGCTTTTCGTCCGTATTCAAGACCAGTGTGTTGAGTGACGGAACTTAACGCCACAACTTCAAGTGGGCATCGACCCCACAATCTTAACGTTTACAGTCAGACGCTATCCTACCGAGCCGTTATGACTACAACAAAAACATTGTGCTAATAAAATTCATAACAGTGGGAATTAAGTTTAAATTTATATAAATTATATGGGAGCACAATATGAAACTTATAATCTGGTTTAATATGGGCGGTCGTTTTACGACTGCGATATTTATTTCTTCCTTTTCTTTTTAAATACGAAACTATCAATTTATCCATAATTTATTGGTATTTCAGAATATTTTACAAGTAATAAATGTTTTTCTTAATTAAGTTAATGGTGACAGATTGATAAGAGGGACAGCGCCTGACTGTCATCGCGATTTGTGGGTTCGATTCCCATTGTGTGGAATATCTTAATTTACTTTTTAACATTTTTAAAGTGTTATTCCAGACATAGGAAAATATTTATACGTTTTCTAAATGTCTTGAAAAATACATTTAGAAAATGTATATTTTTTTTTATAAGTTTTCAAAATGTCTTTTTAATCTCAATTTAATTATTTTCATTATTGAGCAAGATGTACTTGTGACAATGAGTTTCGATACTCAATACGAAAAGTTAGAGACATTGCGTATTCTGGCGGAAAGTGGTGAACGGTTAGTGCATTGACACTAGGTTCTTTCTGACTACCCTGTTCGCGGGAAACAAGATTAATGAATTAAAGATACATTTACAAAAAAAAGATTTCTTTCTCTCTATTTCGTTGGGTAAAACACGGCGTCCATTACCTCCCGTGTTAATATGTGAAGTTAACAAAATGCAGAATTGCGCTTCGCTATTCAATACGGACAAAGGATTATATACAGAAAATAGAAAACGGAATAAATAGTCTTGGTAATTTATCCCTCAGTATGAATTATCATGTCCATTACAATATTGTTTTCACCTAATTTTAGCAGTTCCACAATAGATACTGCATTACACAGTAGGCAGACAGCAACTATTATGCTGGTGTAGTATGACACTACATTTTCTACACTTACTGAGGTGTAATAAACATACCTGTCCCCAGTTTTAACACTGGGATTCTCGCTCCAGTCCACAATCGCACCCGCGCCGCGTATCACCGCGTTCCACGCGCCTTCGCGCACGTCGGCCGACACTAGAAGAGCGGTGCCGCCGCACTCCCGGACAGTACTGTGGGGAAAATATATATATTAAGTATGTATATAGTTAGTTCAGTTCAGAGAGAATCTAGTGTCACGAAACTCCGTTCTTCACTTTCTGCCCGAAATCGAGATATTTTGTTCTTATATTCTTTCTTAGGTACAAGAATCAAAAATTAAAGAAAATGAATAAAAAAAAAAAAAAAAATGTATCCCGCACACAGCAGGGTAGGCAGAGGGAACCTAGTGTTAAGACACTCCGTTCCCCACTTTCCGCCGATTTCGGAGGCTTGCGTGTTAAGTGGCGGAACTTAACGCCGCGCTTTACCTTGATACCAGAGCGAAGAAAATGGAAATATAATTTCCACTCCTCGAGTGGGAATCGAACCCACAACCAGTCGTTTACAGTCACACACTTGTGCCATTGGGCCACGACTGGCCACAAAAATAATGAATAATTATAGATAAATAATATTCTTTTTCGTAAACCCATAAAAATATAGCACAACAAAAATAAGCAGAACTTAAATGTACAAGAGGAGGCATTCATGTATTTTAAAGAAAATTATATTTTGCTTTTTATTGTTTGGTAAAAGGCAAAGCCCGACATTGAATTTCGCCATTTAACACGCAGTGTGTCAAGTTCAGGTGGAAAGTAGAAAATGGCAGTAGGTTCTTTCTGACTATGCTGTTATATGCTGCGTTCTTTATGAAGTTATAAATATAAATATTATTCTAAAATATAGCCATCATGATCTAGAAGTGTATTTATTTATAATCTGTACCATAATAGTATTTTACTACGCACTTTAAAAAACAATAGCTTTTATTTTTTATATCTCTCGCTAACCTAATATTAAGACATTACGTTCTCTACTTTCAATTCTTTCTAGAAGGAACGCCTGTTGAGTCGCGAAGCCCAACGTCTCGCTATGCCTAACAAACTGAAACCTGAAACTTTTTTTTTAGCTTCACGCTGTATCCCGCACACAGCAGGGTAGGCAGAGGGAACCTAGTGTTAAGACACTCCGTTCCCCACTTTCCGCCGAATTCAGAGGCATTGCGTGTTAAGTGGCGGAACTTAACGCCGCGCTTTGCCTCGGTACCAGAGCGAAGAAAATGGAAATATTAAATATTTCCACTCCTCGAGTGGGAATCGAACCCACAACCAGTCGTTTGAAGTCACACGTCTGTGCCACTGCGCCACGACTGGCCCCAACGTCTCGCTATGCCTAACGAGACTAAGTAGTGAAACTTATACATATATTATATATGTATGTATATCATACGTATTTGCATGTATAATAACGTTAGTAAGTAGATTGCTATTCAAATTTATTATTAACACGCAATGCTTAAAAAACATTGATGTAGCTATAATGTAAAGGAATCTATGTAGTGAAACTCTTCGGACTTCTGTCGTTTGTTCCCTTTTGTGTTTTTTATTTCGTTAATTTTTGTGGTTTTGGTTTCTGATTTAATATGATAGTGAGAATACGGCTATTCAGATAAACACACAACGGTTATCTTTCTCTTCTCAATTATCCTAGAATTAGTTTTTTTTTCTTGTTGTATATCGCACACAGCAGGGTAGATAGAGGGAACCTAATGGTAAGATACTATGTTCCCCATTTTCCATCCAATTCTGGAGACATTACGTGCTGAGTTGTGGAATTCAACGCCATGCATTACCTCGACAATAGAGCGAAAATAATGAAATATTGAATATTTCAATTCCTCGAGTGAGAATCGAATTCACACTCAATCATATTTACTGTCATATTTTGTTCTCCTGCGTCACGACTGGCATCCTAGAATTGCGTCAATTATACATTTTTTTTATATAAACATTCCAATTGTATACTATTATAATATTCGAAGGCCCTAAGGCCTCAGTGCAGTGACCGTGAGGGCTCCAGGCCCGAGGTGGCGGTAGTTATGATACGCACATATACTCGTATATGTATAGTTAGATAGCGTCACGGGCGAGGGCGCTCGGGGCACGGTTCGCTGACCGTACGGTGAACATGCTGTGTGGTACTGATGGATATTATTATTATCATTTTTTTTTAGCTTCACGCTGTATCCCGCACACAGTAAGGTAGGTAGAGGGAACTTAGTGTTAACACACTCTTCCCTCTTTATATTTACTCCTCGAGTAGGAATCGAACCTACAACCAGTCGTTTAACAGTCATACTTTTTGCCTCTGCGCCTAGAAACTAGAAAAATAGTGGTGTAACTCAGTTCTATTAATATAAGTATGGAACATCCATATTTTTTAATAATAACGGTACATTTTATGGCGTATGAAGTTGAAAATAAGTCTAATTAAATGTCATTTTCATTTTCAAAGTGAACAAACATTTTCAAAGTGTTATTCACACGTTTAGGATATAAAAAAATATATTTAGAAAACAAAGTAGCCTATATTTGATCAATTATTTTCATTCTGAATACAATCTTAGTCAAGTTGTTTGGTTCAAAACAAACAGACAGACAAATTTTCACATATAATATTAGTACAAATTAATAATTAAATTCATAGTTGTAGGCATATCAAATAAATAAATAAACGATTACTTATATAATGTTGAAACACAGTGTGGGTCGCTCCCACGTGTGATCCATTACAAGCACTAAAACCATATCCTCCCTAACACTTAGGTCTTGTACGAACACCTACGACCTATTCTCAGGGCCTAAGTTCAGGTTGTAAACCTTGCTCACGTGTACTAACAATTGCCCTTGTGCTTATTATTTATTGGTTAAGCCGTTGGGTGGATGAATTTCTTAGCCTATTGTTGTTATACAGTGGAAATGAGTGTGTTACTATTAGTAGATAAAATTATTGTTTTGAATTAAGGGGGAGTGTTAGATGTTGCTTTTTCTGTGAGAGAGAACCTAGTGTTAAGACACTCCGTTTACTGTCCTAAGACAAATACAGCGTCGTGTATTTTGTCTTAGTAGAAATTTTTGTGTAACGTGACATAAAAGATTTTTTGAGCTAAATGATTTTATCCGCATAACAAGTAGTTATGATAACAAAGTGAGAGGACTCTCTTTTTTTCATTTTCCGCCCGATATCGAGATATTGGATGTTGAGTGGCGGATCTCAACGCCGCCTTTGTCTTTTTACTTAAACGAAGAATAGGAAATAAATTGAATATTATCATAATACAATTATTTCCGTGAGCCGCCATAATTGTGTTTATTCTGACTCTTCTCTGCCCTATTCTGATTATATTGTCATGTAGAAAATAGCATGAAGCTTCAAGTAATTAACAACTTACAGGTACATTAAAAGACAAAACAAAGCTCAAACTTTTACTTTTATACAGAAATAAAAACGCTTTCCCAATTCAAAGTCATAAAAATAATATAGACACACTAACTGTTCACAATTGGAGTCCGCATTAGCGGTTATTTACGAATTCTACGTTAGTTAAAGCACGTTAAATGCAGTTTTTGAACAAAGCGCGTTTTCCCACGACCGTCTACCGGCGACCGGTGTACTCCCTGCTTGTACCCGTATGTACTGCCGTGAAGGCAACGGAGCGGAGGAAGGAAATTATGTATAACAAGTTCAATAGTTTCGTGTGAACTTCAAATTCAATTTCTTATTATTATAGTTTATATTATTAGTATGGGGAACGGAGTGTCTTAACACTAGGTTCCCTCTGCCTACCCTGCTGTGTGCGGGATACAGAGTGAAGCTAAAAAAAAAATAGTTTATATTCGTTTTGGTTATTGGTTAGGTAAAGAGGAGCTTGGACGGTGGAGCCAAGTGTTAATGTGCATCGTAAAACCTACGTTTGTCTTGTAAGTCCCAGCCAATACTATAATATACAGCCTCCTCTTTGTGCAACCCGATGGACACACATAAAGTGAATTCATGATATGTTAAAGATTTTTTTAAATATGTTATTTGAATTATATTAAATCATCTCTCGTTTATATATAGACAGAACAAAATATAGTGTTCGAACACTCCGTTCTCTATTATCGAGCAAACAAAGGGGAGTGTCTTTGTTTTACAAGATCTAAGAAATCGAAATAATTCGAATTTTGTCATTCCCCCCGAGAGGATCTCGAATCTACGACTCAGAATTATTTTTTTGCATTTTCATCATCACGGAGAAAGAAAGAGTATAAGTTTTGTTTTCGTCTTTATCTTGTGGAATGCCTTATATTCCATTAATTTAGTTGAAGTAACCAAATTTATTGTAGTTCCTAGCCTATATAGCTCCCCACTTTATCCCGCGGTGTCAGATAGAATCTAACTTAAATATACTACGTTCTCCTCTTTCTATTTATTTTATAATAAAATAAATATTTTAAGCCATACCCTTACTTAATACCTTTAATTTTCTGGAATATTTCTATTTTTGATTTTATTTCTTTTCTTTTTTTTAGCATCTCGCTATATCCTATAGACATCAGGCATAGGGCACTTAGTATTAAGACACTCTGTTCCCCACTTTCTGCCGAATTCTGGAGGCATTGCGTGTTAAGTGGCGGTACTTAGCACCGCGCTTTGCTTTTATACCAGAGCGTAAAAAATGGAAACATTAAATATTTCTACACCTCGAGTGGAATCGAATCGACAACCAGTCGCGTTTATAATCACACTTTGTGCCCCTGTGCTACAAAAGGCCTTTAATTGAAATATAATACTGAAATATTCTCAGAGCTTACATTATATTATCGCGATCCAGTGGCATTTTGCGTTCGAGTATTCCCTAACATGGAAGACGGTGTAAACTTACTATTTAGAACCGGCTCTTCAGAACCTAATAAGTCCATACAAGATTCACATCTTTATCCAGATTGTATCCGATTATGTAGATTTCTTATTAGATATACATTTACTTAGAGCTACTAGTTTTATTATTGTTATTTAAGCTGTAAGTATGACATAAACGATTGAAGAACTTGAAGTGAGATCTGCGGTTCTGTCTTTTTCAATTTTAATATACACTTTATTTGTATAGAATTATAAAAAATATATTTTATTTGATTTTATAATATTTGACATTATTACATTATATTTTTTACTACACTTTTGCTATATAGAGCATAGACTACCAGACTGGGGTTATGAAAATGATTTTAAATATAGCTTTCCCACAAATGGAAACCTACTTATAGACATCGTGTATAACGTCTAACAGCCAGTGTCTCTACTGTAGTATACTACCTTCTATATAACATGGCTACAATATTGTCTTCCTAAATATATTTTTTAATAGAATTAAAATACATAGAGAAACAAACTCGTACAGAGAAACCGGTAATGCCCTTTTTAAGAAACCTTTTAACCCTACCCTTTCGCTGCAAGTCTTAAGCATTGCTCAGAGCTTCTCTTTCTGTATCGCGACGGTAAATCCGTGAAATGCTAAGAAGTTTCATCTCTGTATAAGAATGGAAGTAAAAGACAAAAGACTTTTCCATCCATGTAATTTAACATAGCTTAAATTACATGAGTCGTCATCAGAATGTCTTCCAATAAAATTAAAAGCATAAGAACCCTTCAGACACTCCGTTCCCCACTTTTCGCCATGTTAAGTGGCGGAAATTAACGTCGCGCTTAGCCTCGACACGAATGTGAAAAAAATGGGAATAATAAATATTTACACTCCTCGAGTGGGAATCGACCCCACAACCAGTCGGTTTACAGTCACACTTTGTGCCTCTGCGCCTCGACTGGCCCCTATAGGTTCGTATTACGTAATTCTTAAATTTTAAGTTTATAGCAGTGTGTTTAATGCGGCGCTGAGTTCCGCCACTCAACAATATTTATTTAATTATTTAAGCAAGTGATTAAAGTAAACTAGCTCCACAGCTTTCATATTTTCACAATAACATTGAAACTTGGAAAAAGTTGCAAACATTGTAGATATCATTAAATCCCAAGGAAATACATCAAAGCCCGCACCACAGCTAGATGTTAGATAGGATGACGCCGCATAAGGCCTGAAACGGACAACCGGCGTTTAACTTGTTAGTTAAATGCCGTCTGCGATCTATTCTGACCCTTATTTCAACGGATAAAGGACTATAATACAATATTAAATGTAATAGAAGTAATATATTCGCAATAGAAGCTTAGGAAAGTGTTATAAGCTTTAAAGGAACATATGCATTTTAATAAGGTTTTTGTTTGTATTGAAAACGGAAGTCTACAATTTGTACTGTTCGAAACAGAAAGATCGAGCTTTCTAGTATGACCATATTGTTATACTGTATTAATGGAAGGTACTTATTTTATTTTATTTCTTATACCTACACGCTTTTGCCGTCTAGTGCAGTAGCCACAGAGAACCAAGTGTCAGGACACTTCGTCCTCCACATTAGACATAGCGTGTTGATCGGCGGAACTGAATGCCGCACTTTATCTTAGGTGACAAAGTGTGTGTGTAGTGGGCCAGTCGTGGCGCAGTGCCACAAGCGTGTGACTGTAAACGACTGGTTGTGGGTTCGATTTCCACTCGAGGAGTGGAAATTATTAATACTTCTATTACCTCGCTCTGATGTCGAGGCAAAGCGCGGCGTTAAGTTCCGCCACTTAACACGCAATGCCTTCAGATTTGGCGGAAAGTGAGAGCGGAGTGTCTTAATACTAGGTTCCCTCTGCCTACCTTGCTGTGTGCGGGATACAGCGTGAAGCGCTTGATCTTGAGGCTTAAAATTTAAACAGCAAGAAGTTATAAACTATATACCAAATAGTCAAATTATTATAAATCTTCACTTTTTACTTAAAGATAATGGATAACTTAAGAACTTGGTGTTGTTCCTTCTCTTTGTTTTCTGGTTCCTGTTGGAATGTCCATAAATCCTTAATATTATTGAAAAAGAAACATACGTGCCCAATTTCATTTAATGCTCAGTAGCATTGTTTTCTGTCGTCCATTCAGTCCAATAACAAAAGAGATATATAGTTTAATGTAGTACATGAAACTGCAAAAACTATGAAACATCAACTAAATATATATTGGTTACGTATGTATATGTTTGTTAAAACAACTTTTTTTAGTATTAAAATTAAAAATACTTAAACCAACTAGCCTAATTAGTTATAAATTGCTTATAATCTTAAACTTGCGAATAAAATTATTAACAAATTCATTAAATAATTTAGTCAATGTCTACCAAATCAACATTTCGGGTCGGTCAGATCAAAGGGGCATACTCTGAATGTCAGTTATCCCGTCTTTTGCAGCCCAAAAAAAAGTAACGAAACTTTCAAACAAAAACCTGTTGTCGATCGGTCAGGGATACGGTAAATGACTCTAAACATTAATTGCGATTAAGCTCGTGTTACGGAGCGATTAAATTTTATTATGGCACTTTGAAATATGTAATCCACTTGTAATATCAATTAAATTAGTCAAACTGAACTGTTTTTGTGATTGTAGTTTAGTAACTATTGAGTGAGTAGTGTGGGAGGTAGTGGGTTTGATGTTTGTGCGAGGTTAATTATTGATTTTCTTTATTTTTCTTCTTACATTTTATTTGGGGCCAGTCGTGTCGCAGGGGTACAAAGTGTGACTGTAAATGCGATAGGTTGTGGGTTCGATTCCCAGACGAGGAGTGAAAATAAAAATAATCCTTATATAGTGACATAGACAAAAGGACACTGTGAAAACACTATTTTTTCTGTCTGTTTTGGTCCGTTCCTCTGTTAATGCCTGTACATCTAACTAGAATTTAAAATCCAGAATATTTGTTAATTATAAGCATCTCCATCAGTGGACATCGGCACAAGTGTTTAGGTACTATTAATAACAACCAATTTGCAGTTGAGCTTTATCAAATTAATAAAATATTTAATTCTTGAGTCTAGGTTCTATTTCCTTAGTGCTATTTTAGGCTGAAAAAATATTACTACGTTCCCATTATAAAAAAGAGTGACTATATTTCTAATTATGGGTCAGTCGTGGCGCCGTGGCACAAAGTGTGACTGTAAAGCGGCTGGTTGTGGGTTCGATTTCCACTCAAAAGGGGAAACATATAATATTTCCATTTTCTTCGCTCTGGCGACGAGATAAAGCGCGGCGTTAAGTTCCGCCATTAACCCGCAATGGCTCCAGATTTGGCGGAAAGTGAGGATCGGAGTGTCTTAACACTAGGTTCCCTCTGCCCTGCTGTGTGCGGGATACAGAGTTTTTTTTAGCTTCACGCTCGCTCGTATCGCTATATACAGCGTGAACGTAAAAAAGATCCAACCAATAAACAACACAGTAAAGAAATATATATAAAATTACTTGTTCTACTAATATATAGAAAGAAAATTAGAAGAGCCTAATCCAATATCAAACACGAAAACCACTCTAATTTAAGTTTAAATGTAAAGGAAAGTGTAGTCCCAAGTCCTTTGTCCCACAACCGCAAAAGGAAACCGCGAACTTTCGCTCTTACTTTACTAAAGTGTACGAAAATTGGTATTGCATTGTGAAAATCTCACAACAGTGAAGAAATCAAAAGTGGTTTCACATTAACATTCAAACTTTTGGACGAATTACTTACGTAGCTGATATTAAGTTGGATGACTGTTAGATTCGTTTAGAGCAAGTTAGAGTTGTAAATATCTAAATTATGTTCTGTAGTATGTGGGAGACTTTAGATTAACGATTTTTTATAACATTTTCTTTTATCTTCACGCTATGTATCACACAGCAGGGTAGGCAGAGGGAACCTAGTGTTAAGACACTCCGTTCCCCACTTTCCGTCGAATTCGGAGGCATTTTCGTGTTAAGTAACGGAACTTAACTCCGCGCTTTGCCTCTGATACCAGAGCGATGAAAATGGAAATGCTAAATATTTCGCTTCTTCGAGTGGAAATCCAACCCACATCCAGTCGTTTTACAGTTTCTAAATTAATTCCGTTATATTTAAATTTTATCTACGATTTATTACGAAAGCAATTCTTCTACATATAAAATTGATTCAAGGCAACATTTTTTAACTTGCTCTATGAATTCCCACACCACAATTTTTATTTCACATGATTTTTTCACGTCGAAGCGTGAAAATTGTACTTCTAATACACACTGCGTGAGTAAAATAAGACAATGTAAACGTAGCTAATAATAATTACTCGCGAATTGATCGATCAAAGTCGTTTTACTTCCGTCTTTTCACCCATTAAGTTTGTTAGAGAAAAACGTGGGACAAATGTACGTGCGGATCTTGATATGGCTGATTTTATTGATAATTTACTAAGAAAATGTTTTTTATGTAACGTGTAAATAAAATTGATCGCAGCGGGGCTCGAACCCGTGCCTCTTTAAAAGATGCTCAACTCTTTAATAGGAGAGAGCTCAATCGGAAGATTTTAAGTTATTATTCTTAAAAGATCTTTTTTGTATAAGCACTTTAAAAAAATGATTTTGTATTATAATATTAAAAAGTTAATTAGGAAGGTAGCGAGTTTTGGGAAAAGTAACATAATGTAATGATATATAATTCAAAGATATAATAAATCAATTTGAAGATCTAGAGAAAAAAAGCATCATGAAGCGCCTTAAGCTATAAAAATTGAACTTGCGATTGTTGAATAAGCCTTAGATCATTTTTACTGTATTGATGAAGTGCATGTTGTACTATCATACCTTGTTACAATACATAAAATTGTAAAAAGCTGGTGGAGCTTTATGTGAGTTTGATAGCCAAAGGACAATTATTATATTGGGAAAAACTAGAAGATTAAGTAAATATCAATAATAATTATTAACAAAAATAACTACAACTAAGTATTCCGTTTTACGATAATGTGAATGTGTAAAAAGGGAATAATGAAATGAAGAGTAATATGATATCAAATTTGTAGGCATATTTACTATAAAAAAAATAGGAAATTCTTCTTTTTTTTAGCTTCACGCTGTATCCGCAAACAGCAGGGTAGGCAGAGGGAACCTAGTGTTAAAACACTCCGTTCCCCACTTTTTGTTCGTGCCACTGCGCCACGACTGGCCCCATGGCAAATTCTTCTTTAATCACATTTTTATATTTAAAATTACTTTTGGCACATTATGGCAACTTGTTTTGTGAACAGTACAGCTTAGACTTATAATAAATCTAGAAAGCGTATTAGTGTTATAAATCACGTCGCGGCCTGAGTATGGGAAATAGAAAAAAGTTTGAAAAACCTGGATTCTGACATTGAATACAATGGCCTTAGGGCTTGATACACTTTAGCGATGTAACGTTACTTTGTGTACTTAAGATTCTTGGTTCGTGCAATAAACAGTAAATTTTCCTCGTTCGTTTTTGTAATCGACAATAAAAATAAAAATGGTAAAAGAATAGATAATTGTGATTTATTATTGGTAATAAAAATACTTAGATAAAGTACAGCGTGGGATTCCACCATCACAAGATATATTAAAAACCTGAGTTTTCATTAATTATGTGGGGGACGGTTAGGCTTACCACTATATATTGCATGTTCAGAAAATTTCAGAAGTGTGTGAAAAATATTGTAAGATTCATACAACGATCGACTATTTCTTATATTTACTAATTATATTATAAATAATTTTGGAGCTTGCGTTAAAAGTTCCGTGTAGTACTGTTGGTTAAACACAGCCACATTTCATCGACTATGTGAATTCAATTACTAATACTACGTAATACAACTCCGAATATTGCCCAACATCAGTTCCACCTCTTTTAGGTTTATAATAAAGACTACTAAGTTAGGCGTTAGCCAAAGGGAATGCTAAATTTGAGCCAGAGTATGATTGAGCATGCGAGACTGAAACAATATCATAAATAGTTCTCACGAAAAATTCACTGTACCTTTTTTTTTTTTTTTCTTTTTATAGCTTCACGCTATATCCCGCACACAGCAGGGTAGGCAGAGGGAACCTAGTGTTAAGACACTCCGTTCCCCACTTTCCGCCGAATTCGGAGGCTTGCGTGTTAAGTGGCGGAACTTAACGCCGCGCTTTACCTCGACACCAGAGCGAAGAAAATGGAAATATAATTTCCACTCCTCGAGTGGGAATCGAACCCACAACCAGTCGTTTACAGTCACACTCTTGTGCCACTGGGCCACGACTGGCCACAACTAACACTGTACCTAATCGTAATTAATGGTGTTTTGGAACAGCTTATTATTATTGATTTATATATAACTGTTAAGAATTTAATGTGCGACTTTGACTTAACCATAGGCTTGAGTAGTAAAAAGAAAGTTTTGATTAAAAATGCTGAATTCAGAACATTCTCAGCTCTTTTTCGCCAGATTCAAGTCACAGAGATACGGTCAAATAAAGTAATAAATTCATCGAAATTCTAGCACACTTCCGATGTTTTAATCACTATGACTACATAGTCTAAACTTTCCGTTGAAAGATTAACCTACATTCGTCTATTTAGATGTTTCCCACCGATTAAATATATAAAAGAATCGATGAAAGCGGGAGCCGCCCCCGACGGCCGGCGCACAATGGGAGTGGCGCAACTTGTAACAATTACTGACAATTTACAATTTGCTCCTATCGTGTCATCTTTACGGCTTTTAAAAACGAACTTAAATTACGCGACCCCATTTCTAGTTAGAATTCAATTGAATAGAGACATAATGTTATGTTGTAATCGTTCACGTATTGCTTTGGAGTGAGCCTTTTTAACATCTCTTCAATGTAACCTTGAATCTCATTTTATGAATGTTATTTATTTTTCAGCTTCAACATTTTTCCAGTTGTGGGCCCAGTCGTGGCCCAGTGGCACAAGCGTGTGACTGTAAACGACTGGTTGTGGGTTCGAGTACCAATCGAGGAGTGGAAATATTTAATATTTCCATTTTCTTCGCTCTAGTGTCGAGGTAAAAGCGCGGCGTTAAGTTCCGCCACTTAACACGCAATGCCTCCAAATTCGGCGGAAAGTGGGGAACGGAGTATCTTAATACTAGGTTCCCTCTGCTTACCCTGCTGTGTGCGGGATACAGCGTGAAGCTAAAAAAAAAAAAAAAAAATATTTCCGCGTAGCAAAGCACCCAGAGAGAAACGGTATCTCGAACGGAAATAGAAATACTTTCCGCCCAGATTCGTATCCTAGTCTAACGTATAGTATATGCACATGCCTGTATACGCTAGTACATTGCACCACGACGGTATTAGTTTCTAGTATTTGTTAGTTCTGAAAAATATTTTTCAGGATTGAACATTCGTTTCTTCAGATATCTGTAATATTTTTTAAGGTCTAGATTAGTACTCATTATTTTATCTAGCAGATGGTTTATTAAACTAGTAATAAGACAGAGCGCGTTAAACTCCTAGAAACAATGCGAAATGAGGGAAGAAAATATGTTTACACTAACAACAATTCAAGTTAAAGTCACATTTTTTGTTCAAATTATTTAAACGGAGCTTTGACCTCATATTATTTGAAAGAACGCTTCAATGAAGAGATACGCGTCGTTATCACGTAACAGACTATAATTACTGTCGTTACGATTCTCATAAGAACGTTAAAGTGTGAACTTTGATGTGCAGATACTAGACGTTTTATAATAGCGGCCATTCTTTAAATATATTATGTATGTTAAAAAGTTATTGTGTAATGCAACTTTTTGTGTCAAACGTAAGTTGTGCTAATTAATCTTATATTAACACAAGTTAAGATGTTATAATGTGTGGGAATTTCATAAATATATTAAACTAGTAGTTGGCGGCAATTTCGTTTGTTTATTATTTGTCAACAAAATATTTGTTGCTCATCACGCTGAGCAACTTTTGTGAAGGCATTATTATTTTTACTCTTCTTAAAATCAACAATATATCAATGGTAATGATAATGGTAGCCATTCATCAAAATAGAATGTATCTTAAGTCCTTCCTTGATGTAAATTTTATTTTCAAGCAGCAGCCCGTTCGCGGCGTCGTCACGTGAACAACATAACTGCTTCGTATTAAGCGAAGTATATTGCAACTTTCGGGGTGGATTTTTGAAAACTAAAGTAGCCTATGTTTTACCTTGTATTAACTATATTTAAGCCAAAATTTATTACAATCGGTCAAGCGGTTTAGATTTTACATATAAACTTTCATCCCCTATTTAAGCCCTTTTAAGAGGTGGATTTTTGAAAAAATAAGTACCCTATGTTTGCCCTTGGAATTTTTACTACTTTCATTCAAAATTTTTTTTAAATCGGACCAGTAGACAAGCCGTGGAAACGTGACAGACAAACAGACAGACTTCTGCATTTATAATATAAGTATGGACTAGTAACTGCCTGTAACTTTGTTTGTATGGACCCTTAATTAGCACATGTCAACGAAAAATGCTCATCGTTTTCTTTATTTTTCTTAATTTAGTTAGACTATTATGGTTCTATATCAAGTAGAACACTTGATATATTTCTTCAAAATAAATTATAACCTAAGTCCTTGCTTATTATTTTTAACATTTTAAAATGTTAATTTTATTTTTAACACTTTAAAACATACTTAGAAAATTGATATTTAGAATATAGAAAGGCACTAATAAAAGTTTGAACCTAACGGGATTCGGACTAAGCACCGAAAATCATAACATTCTCTTCTGCTATCTAGCAACGTTATATACCAAAATAAAAAAAAAAATAAGCATCACCTCTTATATCCCCTACAATATTATAATATGTTCGAAAATCAAACCTACCTGTATAATGTAACTCGTTGCGCACGCGCAGCCGCCTCGGCCTGCTCCATGAGCAGCGTGAGGGCGCGCGCCTGTTCACCCAGCGTGAGCAGCTCCAGCTCCTCGCGCCCTATCGCGTATTGGAGCTCCGCTTGCTCTATCCGGGTGTCTATGTTTCTGGGACAAATTGTTACAAATTTATAAGGACATTTCTGATATACCTATAATAAATTCTAAGTTGACTGGTTCTAAAAGTTAAAAATGTTTTTTGAATGTTCTATGTAAATCATGACGCTAATGTAACGCAGTAGATACGTTTGGACCTTAACACAATGATGGCGGGTTTGTCTTCGCTTTATTTATCTAGAGAGCGTATTATACTATATTTGATCAAGAAGAAACAACAATGAGTTTCGCCATCACAATTTTGAGGGATTACATTTTACTCATAATATATTTTTAGTATTAGTAACCTAAATAACGAAATAACTATAAAATTATATTTTTTATACATTTATAACATATTTATATATTCCACAAATTTATATTTAAAATTCAAGAATTTCTTTGTATTTTATTACTAACTAAAACTTACTCAGTAACATGTGTTTTCTCCAGCCGTCGCTTCAAATCCATAATATTAGACCGCCTCGAGTCCAGCTCAGAGCGGACCGATGCGGCTCTCTCCTCCAGCGCCTTTCGCTCGTCATGGGACAACGGCACAGTATCTTCGCGGGGGGTAGAACATGGTGAGGTCACTTGGGCGGCTAGACGTGCTGCGCTGAGCGACGCGCTTAACTGCTTTTTGAGACTAAAAGAAATATGTAGGGTTAATACATTTAGTTAATTTAATTTAATAAACTTTTGAAACTAAAAAATATATATACGGTTATTATAATTAATAAAAAACCATCCTGGGATAGTGGGACAGAGTCTGATTGTAAATGCAGTTGGTTGTGGGTTTTGGCTTCGAATTGGAGGGTAGAATATGGTGACTTTACTTGGGCAACTAGATGTGCTGCGCTTAGCGAAGCGCTTAACTGCTTTTTGAGACTAAAAGAAAAATGTGGGGTAATATAATTTAACAGATGCAATCGTGGCACAGTGGGAGAGAGTGTGACCGTAAATGCATTTGGTTGTGGATTGTAGATTCGAATTGGGGGGTAGTGCAGTGATGTTACTTGGGCAGGTAGACGTGATGCGCTTAATTGCTTTTTGAGACTAACATATGTATATGGTTAGTATAATTAATACAGGCCATGGTAGTGCAGAGGCTATATAGTCTGAACGTAAATGCGATTGGTTATGGGTTATGAGTCTATCCGGAGATTGATTTTAGTTAAAATAATTTTAATTTATCTGCTATGGTACTTAAGATTCGCGCGGCGTTCAGCAGAGTGGCCCTTAATATACAATGTCTCGATCTCTGGAGAAGTGGAGAACGAAGTGTCCTGTCACTAGATTCTCTCTATTTACTCTCCTAAGCGACAAAAACATTCCAATTCACAGGAAGTAAACCCACAACTTCCATCTAAATTTAAATACTACAACAATTGCGCCACTACGGCATTACGTATGCTAATTACAGCATAGATAATACGTTATAATTAACATAGAGAAGATCCAACAGGTCATGACCCCCATAATTCAATGTTTAACGCGCAGTTTATTCGGTCTTTATCGAAACCAGTTTCGCCAACGTTTAAGACTTAAGTATTTATTTCGCAAATTATACCAATTAGGTTATTTTAAAACGATGCGTGGGGTATATTTTATTAATGCGGGAACTTTTTCCTTGGGAAGAATTGAAATAAATTTAGTAAAGTAAGAATATTTTAACCAAAAATGTTTAAATTGTTGTAAGTTTCTATATTATTAAATACACTTTATACAAAAGTGACATTATTATTGTAATATACTTTATATAAATGTGACATCGTTTTGTTGCAGTTGCATTAATGCAGATGCGATACAAACTAGACAGTCCATATAATCTATTGAGGGCGTTATTTTTTACATGTACTTTTATATTAGTGAGAAGAACACCACAGAAGAAATGTATATTAAAATTCTTTCGCGATTGTCTTCTATGTATTTAATAATGTCAATATTGATTTTCGCTCTTTTTTAATACATAGGCATCAGTTATTTTAGGTGTCGTAACGCAATGGAACAGTGTCTAACTGTAATCATGATTAGTTGTGGTTCGATTCTCAATTGGTAGAATGACTTTCGTAGACACTACTCAACACGCAATATCTCCAATTCTGGCGGAAAGTGGAAAACACAGTGTCTCTACACTAGGTTCTCTGACTACCCTCCTAGGAAAAGGACGAAACTGAAAACAATGTAATTATAAAATAACCAAATCTCTATGATACATACTTCTGTATTAGAGTATCTTTATCAGACAAAGCGGCTCGCAGCGTGTCCAGCTCCCTGTTGGAGTCGCGCGCGCCGCTGCGGCGCCGGGACCCCGCCAGCGACACCTCGATACTTGCCATCTGGATAAACAATGGATTGAGGTCACACTAGGTTATGTTCTGTTTGAAATATACTTTGCTTGTGTAAGTGTGTAAGTGAGTGAGTAGCTAGGAACTTTTTAGTTTGGAAACGAAAAAATATGATTGATGATGGATGGTTAAAAAAATCTTTGTTGTATTATGTAAAATGCGTATATTAAAGCATTATAATGCTTGTTTGTAGAGTAAATAAAAGGAACAATAAATGTAGCATAGTAGAGACACTTAATAGTCCATTTTAAAGACATTGCATCACCACCATGAAGTGCTTCCTTAAAACCGGTTGTCAAAATAGATTGTTTGTATGGTGTATAATCGATATTCGCTCTGTATGTCACGTAAAGAAGAAGACTTAGAAAAACCATGTTACTAGCATCATGTATGTGAAACACAGGGTAGTATGTGTATGTTACATTCTAATCATTAGATTCTAATATATTTAAGAAGCTTTATCCTAAAAATGGCTCTCTGTATTTCTTTTCCATATAAACATTAACTGTGCCAAATTTTACACTGCACCATATCATAATACACAATTACATAAAATACAACATTTTTATCAAAAAGAGTAAGTACGAAAATCCTTTATAAAATGTTGACGTACTTTTGTCTCAATAACAGTTGAAATTGCCAATATTTTTGCATAAAACCTTTATCAATATTGAAAAGCAATTTGTAAATTCCACCATACATCTTATATCCACGTAATTACACTGGGCATCGAGTACGCAAGTGTACGTTATGTTTAGGGCGTGGTGCAGTAAACGATTCTGTATATCATTTAGGCATTGACACATAGTACTCATGTATCATATATTTTTCCTATATTATTATTTAATTAATTACATTACATTCTATGTGTGCCCAGTGGCACAAGCGTGTAAGTTCCGCCACTTAACACGCAATGCCTCCGAATTCGGCGGAAAGTGGGGAACGGAGTGTCTTAACACTAGGTTCCCTCTGCCTACCCTACTGTGTGCATACAGCGTGAAGCTAAAAAAAAAAATTAATTACATTCTAGAATGTGTAAGCGTAGGACAGTGTAGACGCGATGACCGAGTTCGTTTCGTAATTATTTATGTTGATCCGATCTGGTAAATTAAAGGATGGCCTTGAATTCATGTTATTGAATTTTGACTCAACATATTATGTCGAAAATGGAAAACGGAGTATTTTGGTCGGGTATAGCTGATTGCCCTGGTAGGCAAGGGTTGCATAGCAGGAGCCAGAAAGCGTTAAGTTGATTGATAATGTTAATAATTGTAGTATCTTTTTTTTTATCTTCACGCTGTATCCCGCACACAGCAGGGTAGACAGAGGGAACCTAGAGTTAAGATACTCCGTTCCCCACTCTCCGCCGAATTCGGAGGCATTGCATGTCAAGTGGCGGAACTTAACGCCGCGCTTTGCCTTGACACCAGAGCGAAGAGAATGGAAATATATATTCAATAAAAACATATATTCAAGCTAATTTACATTGATTTCATACTATATCGTATAAAGAAAAGCAATTTTTTTTCCAGGATTCGAACTCATAACCCCTTATAACAATTAAAACATAACATTAGAACAAAAAATCCAATAAAAACCAGTCCATGTACTACACGGTAAGTACAGTAATAGCAGCATTACTCGCGCCACGTTACCAGACCGCTTGACGTGACAGATTGCATGCGCGCGCGCAGGACGGCTGGCAAATTGACGTATAAATCATCACAATCAACTACCATCTTCCTAATGATATATGTTCCAGACCGTATAAGTCGTGTTATTTTTATTATTTAACTATATTTATTATTATTATAATGAAATTGTAATTTTAAGAGTTCAGTCGTGGCACATTCGATTCCCGCTCGAGGTGTGGAAATATTTAATATTTCCTTTTTCTTTGCTGTGCGCCGTTAAGTTCCGCCACTTAATACGCAATGCCTCCAGAATTCGGTGGAAAATGGTGAACGGATTGTCTTAACATTAGGCATAAGCAGAGGGATCTGCTTATCTCGCTGTGTACGGGATACAGCGTGACACTAAAAAAAGATATTTTCAATAGCTTCACTATTTTTATTCAAAGTGGTACTAATCAGTACCACGTTGGTCTTGTGTTACAGAATTATGTTTTTTGATTGTTTAGTGACTGTTGTGAAAGTGATTAATTGTTGTAATAGATATCGTAGTATTTCTTAGTTAAATAGTATTGAAAAAGACATTTAGAAAACGTATAAAAATTTGAACGCAGCGGGATTCGAACCCGCGTCTCCTGAATACCGTTCAGGCGCTCTCATCACTGAGCCGAATCCTGCTGCGTTCAAGTTTTTATACGTTTTCTAAATGTCTTTTTCAATTATCTTAAGTGTGGAATAACACTTTAAAAATGTTTAAAAAGTAAATAGTATTTACTAACAGTTACTAGCTAGTTAGTTAACAGTTAAGATAGATAGATATACCTATATTTTTCTACATTTATTTATGGGTTTAATACAAATAGCTTTTTCAACTAGCAATAATCGCGCATATACAAATAGCTATTTTAACTTAATATACGATAAGTTGGGAAGTAAGTTTCAAATTACCAGGCATTTTCTGTTGCATAATTTAGCCAAATAGTAAAAACCACCAAGAATTTGTTAATTAATAAAACTTATATTTATTACATCCACAAATAGAACCAAAAGCTCGCGCCATATTTTAACGACGCTTGAAATTAAAATGATATTTTGAAACCGTCTTCAATAAATCATACAGTTGTATCATTAACTGGTCGATAAAATTGTCGTTCCGCATTCTGTTAAAAATTAGGAATAGATTAGTTTTACTAAATTTATTGTCATTTTTTACGGTAATAATTATAATATTAATTAATAATTGTATATGAGGAAAAAATGTCTTTATTACCATCACTGAAATATAACTGTGCTTTTAAACATTTTTAAAGTGTTATTCCACACTCTTCTTCTTCTTTAAATGTCTTTTTTTAACTGTGCTTTGTGAATTGTTAATCATTCATTTATTCATTAGTTTAACGCTGTATCCCGCACACAGCAGGGTAGGCAGAGGGAACCTAGTGTTAAGACACTCCGTTTCCCACTTTCCGCCGAACTCGGAGGCTTGCGTGTTAAGTGGCGGAACTTAACGCCGCGCTTTCCCTCGAGACCAGAGAGGCGTGATACTTGGCATACATTGTAAGGTTTTTTTAATAAAATTGTAGATGGCCGAAATTTATCTTAATAGTAAAAAAAATAGAAAGCTTATTGGGAAACATGATTAGCTCACACATGAACAAAATGTCCGTTGACAACTGCTAAACTTATATATAACTGCAGCGCCATAAGAACATTAACTTATTAATAAATTAAATATAATACATGGGGCGCGTACTTTAAGCTTGAAAGCCTTTTGTTAGAAGAATTAAGTTATTAGTTTTAGAATCATGCATCACATAATCAACTACCATCTTCCTAATGATATATGATCCAGACAGTATAAGTCGTTTTATGTTTATTATTTCACGATATTTATTATTTTTATATTAAAATTGTAATTTTAAGAAATCAGTCGAGGCGCAGGCGTACTAAGCGTGACTGTAAACGCGATGGTTGTGAGTTCAATTCCCACTCGAGGGAACGATTATTTAAATTTTCATTTCTTCGCATTCTAGTATTGAGTCACAGCCACTCAACACACCGTGTCTCGATTTCCCGTGGAAGGAGACTACTACTTGATTTGACTACCATGCTATGCGGTAAAATGCGTGAAGCTGACAAAAAAATGTAAGTTACGGAGTATGCGACATATTGGCTGGAATAAACATAACATAAAGTCGTATGTTTATAACTGGCGTACGAATACTTATTAAAAATATAGTTTTAATATATTTTTTCAATATGTGATCATAACTCTAGCAAATTTTAGTAGACTTTGATACAATTAAATAAATTATTGGCTGTCACCCATAATTCCCCACCTATCTTCCTCCGCACGCCAATTTATTAGAATTAATCAATTAGATATATTATATGCATTTATATAAATGACAGCCTCAAGCGGGAACAGAATCCTGACACCTCCTAATTGATATCCAGTAATAAATAATAAAAAATAGCAACACACAGCGGCATTCATCGTCGTTATGCAATATGCGTGTACTGTGCAGTAATCATACGTAAGTAATGGCGAGCCGCGGGCAATGTTACGGGTAAAATTAAAGTGGACATGTGCTTTTTTTTATATTATTTTATGATATTATAAGGGATACTTTAATATTTTAACATGTAATTTTATTAATATTATTTTTTTTTTAGCTTCACGCTGTATCCTGCACACAGCAGGGTAGGCAGAAGGATCATAGTGTTAAGACACTCCGTTCCCCACTTTCCGCCGAATTTGGAGGCATTGCGTGTTAAGTGGCGAAACTTAACGCCGCGCTTCTGCCTTGATACCAGAGCGAATAAAATGGAAATATTAAATATTACCGACTCCTCGAGTGGGAATCGAACCCACAACCAGTCGTTTACAGTCACACGTATGTGCCGCCGTGCCACGACTGGCCCCAAATTCATGGTTAATATTCATATTATTTCTTAAAAAGTTTGATATATAAACTTTTTTAAGAACCAATAGATCTATAAGATAAGGTGCGACATTTAAATTTCAATACATAAGTAATGTATAACATATTTAAATACTAAACATTTAAATACTAAAGATCTAAAGCATCACCTATTATTAAATTTATACGGGACAAATGAAAATCATCGTATTGTTTAGAATAATTAATAATTATTGAAATTTTGGTTTACGTCACTTTCATTCTCGAGTCGAAAATGTTTTAAAAGTTAAAGCAGCTTTATCCCTTTTCCTGCAGTGTCAAGATTCATTCTTCTACATTTTCCCCCAAAATCGAGACATTGCGTATTGAGTAACTCTATACGTAAATCGATCGAAATCAAAAGTAACTTTGTAACGTTATTTCAAACGAGCTCTTGTTGTTTGATAAGCACACGTGCCGAATACGCTGCCAATATTGTTGAGCTGAGCGTGGCGAAGCTCTTACTGTTCAAAAGTGTGTTTCGTTGTGGTCTGTGTCTCTTCCTGAGCTATTTATAGTAGACCTCTGATTTTGCAGGGATATCGAGCACAGTGTCTTGTGTGCTGTAAAGTTTTTTGGTGACAATTGTAATTGTAGTTTTTGAGTAAATGGTAATTAATTGGTCAAAAATTGCCCATAGAATAAATTTGAATAATTCGAACATTCAATTTACTTTTTCTCACTGCTACTTTTAGTCAATTAGCATTAAATATGTACTTCGCTCAGTTCTTCCCGCCATGCAGAGCAAAAAGGCGGTTCCTAGTATTTTCATAGCATAAGTCTAAAATATCTAGTCTGAAACATTTTATTATTTTTTATAGTAATCAATATGTAAGAGAGTAAGCTTCGTAAAATAACCTGCCAGATATATTTTAACTCCTGGCACGAGATATAAGACCACACCATAAATAAGATATTTATGTAAAATGCAAATGCAAATGCTTCTATTTGCAATAATACTTAATAAGGATATTATATGGCAGGTCGGTGGAGGAAGTCATTACAGCTTCCGGCGCGTTCTAGTCGACCGCGCTTAGCGACGTAGCCTTGGGGTTACGTTGTGACTTACAACATTAGTGACGAACGTTTTAAAACTGTTATATTGTCTTGACTTTCCTTTATATTAATTTTAAAAGCGAAGCGCGGCGTTGAGTTCTGTCAATTCGGGGTGAATAGACAATGTACTCTCAACTAGGTACTCTCTGTCTACCCTGCCGCGTAAAGATGTAAAAAATCAATGTTTGCGGTTATGAGACTATACTACGACAGAGGGTGGGTTCGATTCTCACTCGGAGCTATCGATATATTTGAATTATTTTCATTTCTTTGCTCTGGTGATAACACCTATTTGGGCAAAGATTTGAACGGAAAATGGAGAGTGGAGTATCATAAAAAAAAAAATTAATTTTAACGTATACTAACACTTGGTTTGGAATTCTGTAGATAACATCAACTTTGTACTATGAAAATAGTACGACCGTCTTAAAAGGACGTAGAATAACATAATCTGATCTTTAATGTAATAACGTCAAACCTCTATTTAATTTGCATACATGCATTTGTAAATGGCTACTTCAATTCTAAAAATAAATACTATTCAAAAGAACAGAGCAAGAACAAGATTCCTTTATATTAACACTAGCGGCCCGCTCGCGGCTTCGCCACGTGTACTACGTCACTGTTTCGTCATATTGCCTCTCTCGGGGGTGGTTTTTTTAAAAACAAAATAGCCTATATTTAAGCCTAGATTATCAACTATGCTTATGCCAAAATTCATAACAATCAGTCAAAGCGGTATAGATTTTTCATACAAACTTTTATCCCCTATTTCAACGCTTTAGGGGTTGATTTTGAAAAAAATAAGTAGCCTATATTTGACACAGTAGCTTTTACCATTTTCATTTCAAATTTCATCCAAATCGGACCGACAGATAAGCCGTGAAAGCGTGACAGACAAACAATTCAAGACATTCGCATTTATAATATAAGTATGGATAACCATATCAGTATCTATCTATCTATTTATGTAAAATAAAGAGGTAGAAGTATGTATGTTGAAATGCAAAATCATAACTTATTTTAGTTTATATTATAAAAGTGCGCATTCTGAGAATGTTCATTGCTTCATTGAGCATACATTCATAACGCAAGATGTGCAAAAGGATGGAGGAGGCACATTTTTATGTAAATATCCGATAACATTGAATAAATTTAGTATTTAACGTCTCTAACATACTCGTATGTAATTTATTTCTTAGCTTCATTATAATTGTTGTTTCTATTTTTTAAATGTCTTTTTACTGAATAGGCTACTTCATGGGGCCAGTCGATGGTCAGTGGCACAAGCGTGCGACTGTAAACGACTGGTAGTGGGTTCGATTCCCACTCGAGGAGAGAAAATATTTAATATTTCCATTTTCTTCGCTTCGGTGTCCAGGCAAACCGCGGCGTTAAGTTCCGCCACTTAACTGTGTGGGACACAGGTGTGAAGCTAAAAATATTGAACGTTTACGTAACGTTAATGAACGTTTTTTCCGCAAAGTAGGGTGTCATGACACTAAGTTCTCCTCTTTCTGCTCTAATCCGAGACTTTGCTTCTTAAGCTTGTATAGGAGGTCAACATCTTATCTAAAATATAAAATACGTAAAATAATTTAATTTAATATACTAAAAAAGATTAAAAATAAATTCCATACATGTATGTATGTAGCTTGTACGAACCATCCTCCACTTAGGACGTGTCGCGGAAACGACAGTTGCAAGTGATATTTATGCAGATTAGTGATTGTGTTGGAATCTCTCCAGATAGCATCTACGAGCACGCTGGGCTAGGCTTCGCGAGACTATCGAGATTGTTGGTTTTGTTTATACTTCCACCTTTACACATGTGCAATTTAAGGACGAAATATTTATATGTATTAATATATATTTTTTCAGATTCAAGCTGTATCTCGCACACAGCAGGGTAGGCAGAGGGAACCTAGTGTTAACACACTCCGTTCCCCACTTTCCGCTGAATTTTGGAGGCATTGCGTGTTGAGCATCTTGACACTAAGAGAATAATGTGAAGCTTCAGACAAAGAAGTACTATCTCTCTACTATCAAACTTGTACTGAAAGAATGTATGCACAAGACATACAGCACAACAATTACAGACATTTTAATTTGAATCAGGTACATATACCTATGTAAGTATGTGCAGTACAAACTTTCTGCGCCAAACTCGGGAAATGAAATTCCCTATTAAGCGTCTTTTCGAATAAAAACTGAGGACAGTGTTATTTTCCTTGCATATTCTCCGAAATGTGAGGATAAAAAACATATATTTCGCTTGCTCTGTGATGTGTTGATCATTTTTCTAAAACATTGTAAGACAGCGCAAGACAGAAGAAGGCATCTGGCATTTCAACTTCTTGTAAAGATCCACTTTCTTGCTTGTTACGATTTTTGACATCTCAAACTAATAAAAGAGTTACATTCGTGATCATAATTTAAATATAAGTAAATTTCCGTTCAGTTTCCCATCTTTTTTATTTGTGAAACTATTTAGCATTTTTTCAAACTTAACAGCTTAATGCTATGTTTGTTAATATTTTACGATGTGTTAACTTGTTAATGGCTCTGTAAACCTGAGAGCCATCACTGATTCGAGGAAAGAAAAATATATTAAAAACAACATTTGTTAAAGGTCTAATTACCTAGCACACTTATGTGTTATAGAAATTAGCTTGAACTAAAATGTTTAAAAAAAATGAAGTTGCTATGTGAAAGAAGTTATTTTAATGCATCACCTATAGTTATATGCAGCATCCAGCTTTCCCCAAAGAAGTAAATAGTTCAAAATATTTTTTATTACTTCCACTAAGGTTATTGGTAGCAGCAGCAGCAGACCTAGTCTAGGTAATTTTAGCTATGTATATAGCAATAATATAATATGTCCTGAAGTTAAATATTATAGTTACAGGTTCGATTCTCATACGGAGGTATATTATTTCTGTACAATAAATTAATAAAGTTACATTTTCACTTACATAGTCTGGTTCGATAAAGAGACAAAAGTGCAAGAAGTAGAGAACGGAGAGAAAGTAAAGACCCAAAGATTCTTATAGATGGCAATCTCCCATTGAATTATTCGACTTACACCATGTGATATCAGAGTTTTAAATTACATATAATGAATAAGTCTGATAAACGGCAAATTACACCGTGTTAAGTGAAGCCACGAGATACCGCCGTATCGCGAGCATCTCGACATCACTATGTATTCATAGCAATTCCCATACATTGTTCTTTACCAAGTTTATTTGTTTTCACACGAATTACTCGGGGAAATGTTTGTGTTTTATCTATTTCATTAATTTATGCTCACTTTGCGTTATACGTGACGGAAGAGATCTTCAAGTTTCATCCAGATTCGGTGTGATTATTGTAATTTAAAGTTTAATGGTTAACAATAAAATGTGATAGCTTAAAATTAGGCTATAATTGCACAAAATGTCAGTCGCTCGACAAAGAGCATCGATGAGGTTTGTTTTTTTTTTAAACCGTAACGACTGTATATTTGGTTGTGAATAACCAATCGCATTATGCCTTATCGCCTTACCGTGAATTCATTTCGAGAGGAACACACAAATACTGTTACACTCAATTTTTTTGAAAAAATTTGCTAATCTTGGGATGTGTTAAAAATATAATATTTTCTTTTTTGTATTTCATTAAGCAAACATTCTAATCCAGTAGTAATTTAAATTTATTTGATAACAAACATCTTTTCCTTATTGGTTACTGATGTAATTGGATGAAGCAATGCATTCGTAAATCTCAAGTCGCATTCATATATTTTTTAAGTAATTTATAATTGTTTACAAACACCGCGCGGCACGGCAGTAAACGACGCGATCGTGTACAATCTTGTGATGTTATCTGTGCGTTAATTGCGCCGCCATCTTGTGCGATCAATTATAGCGGGAACTGCTGTCGATGTTATTGCATTAGTTCTTATATATTATTATTTATGTAACTTAAATGAGTAACTCAAATGGATGTTTATTTAATATTTTTTTCAATATACTTTGTTATTGTGAAACAATGATTAATTAAGTATTTACAAAAGTTTACATATTTTTTTGGATACCGAAATATCGAATACATTATCGATCAAAGCAATCTCGATATTAATGTAGGTACGTACTTAGATGCTATATTTTATTTTATATGATTTATATTTAAGACAAAATACAGGATTTAAGAAAAGTACAAAAACTATTTTTAAACAGGTAAATGAAATTTTTTTCTTACTTCAATAAAGTAATCACTAAAAAATAAGGAATATAACAAAAAGTAAATTTATTATCTTCTTTTACTTAAAAGTAATCGCATAAAATAAATATGTTTTATGTACACTACCTAACGAGCTCGATGTATGTATTTCATAAAGCAGCTATAATTTGTTGATAAAAGAGCTTTCGCAGACAAATTGCGAATATTTTGTAATAAGTGAATCACTGTATCTACGAGTACTTGCTTAATATCTATGCCTCGCAGTTACGCTGTGGGTTGCTATTTGTTTATAAGAAACAGGTGTAATTGGTGAAGTAAATGTTAACTAACAATTTGTTAAGTTCTTATTTTAATGACAGATTATAGTATAGGTTTCGAACGTAAGATTGCTTTCTTTGTCAATATCTAACATTTGTAGAGTTGATATAGAGCACCATTGGGGCCAGAAGTGACTTCGTGGCACATAGTGTTACTATAAAGGGACTGGTTGTGGGTTCGATTTCCACTCTAGGTGTGGAAATATTTAACATCTTCATTTTCTTCGCTCTGATGTCGAGGCAAAGCCTGGCGTTAAGTTCCGCTACTTAACACGGAGTGCCTCCAAATTCAGTGGAAAGTGGGGAACGGAGTGTCTTAACACTGGGTTCCCTCTGCCTACCCTGCTGTGTGCGGGATAGAGCGTGAAGATAAAAAAAATTGATCACCTTTAGAAGTTCGTCGTGTTTCTCGATTTCTGAATTACATGAAATGTTCAATCATTAGTTCATTTTTTCTTGTTAGATACAAAATTAAAAAAAAGTAAATAACTTATGCTATGCATATTGTATTTGTAAATACTCATTGAAGTATTATTTTATTAAATTATGTTTTTTACTTAAATAACCTTAACAGGTTATTTTGACATTCAAAGGTGTTTATAAGTGTATGGTTTTTATAATATGACGTTGACTCACCTTAGCCTCCAGACTCTCCAGGTTGACCACTCCTGGCTCCAGGGTTTGCTGTAACAATAAAATATTTATTTATCACAGGTATATATGCATACAACAATAAAAACAAACTGATTTTTAATAATATTTCTATTTATTGATATTTTTGTACTAATTTCTTAATATTTCTTTTAATTTGGTAGAATATACAAGTTATGTACTTCTTTAATAAATTTGGCAAGAACTGCCTTTATACGCGGTGGTTCTAACTTCAATACCCACTGAAAAAAAAATATAAAAACAAAGTCATGTGAAGAAAGATAAAATAAACGTAACATTCAACTTAATTACAATTGAGTTTACGTTTTTTTTATTTAAAAAGTCGATTTGTCTTATAGAGACAACAACCATGTACGGAGGAGGCACGCGAGAATGCTAACATTTTATGGTACAAGGCTTCAGCAATTATAGTTTAATTATTCACTCAAGTGTTTTTCTGAGTCACAGTTAGCTCTGACGAGTTAGTTTGCCAGTTTTCTGAGTAAACGGAGCATCGCGGCTTATTAGGGGTTATCAGGCCGTGGGCTTTCTGCTGTCTACACGCGAGCGGCAGGAATATGTTCTTGGAAGAAATATGCTGTGCGTTGGCAATTTAAGCTACTTATATAGCTTATTTTATTCCGCATAGCAGGGTAGTCAGAGAGGACCTAGTGTCGAAATACTCCGTTCTCCACTTCCTGTCCGACAACGAGACACTGTGAGTTGATTGGTGAAAATTAATACTGCGCCTTAAAAGACTTATTTTGCTATTCCATATAGATTTCATTTTAAGTAGATACCCATTTAAAGTAAGTTATACCGTTTTAATTCATACTTATATAGTTAATTAGTGTAGTAATGTATATTGCAATTGAAATCAGAAGTCACAGGTTTAATCTGCATACAAAATTAGTGGAACTGCAATAAATTTTAGTAATGAATAACTAATATTGGAGAATGCCAATAAAACTTATATTATTGTTAGTTACTTTTTAAACATTTTTAAAGTGTTACTCCACACTTAGGAAAATTGAAAAATATATTTAAAGAAAACGTATAAAAATTTGAACGCAGCGGGATTCGAACCTGCGCCTCCTGAATACCGTCCACGCGCTCCCACCACTGAGCGCATGCTCATTGTATTATATATAATGTAATATTGCATAAATGTCTTATTGTTAGTTTTTTAAAAAATGCCAAGGCCTGTCCTTGCCTTTTAAGACTATCTTAACTAAATGACTAACTATGACTAATTAAGTTATTCGTAGCATTTAAACATAAAATTAGATAACTTAAATTAAATAATGTTCAACAATCACGCCTAAAAACCATAAAATGAAACATAACAACCATTATGTAACAAACGCACACAAGTAGCTCGTTAAAATCAATTAGAGCTTTATAGCATTTTATATGAAATTACAATATATAAAATTACAATATATACATATGTAATTTGAATTTTTTTTAGCTTCACGCTGTATCCCGCACACAGCAAGATGGGCAGAGAGAACCTAGTGTTAAGACACTCCGTTTCCCATTTTTCGCCGAATTCTGGAGGCATTGCGTGTTAAGTAGCGAAACTTAACGTCGCGCTTTGCCTCGATACCAGCGCGAAGAAAATGGAAATAGTAAATATTTCCAGTCCTCGAGTGGGAATCGCATTCACAATCACTCGTTTGCAGTCACACGTTTGCCACTGCGCCATGACTGGCTCCAACTATCTAATTTAATTATTACATATCTAATTTAATGTTTTTGAATGATTCTTCAAAATATTAAACCCATCGTGGCACAGTGCAAAAGCGTTTCACTGTGAACGTGGTTAGTTCAAAGATCAATTCAGAATGGAGTGTATATAAATTCGGTTTCCTTGCTTTACCTTCTATACAGGATGAGGCTTTATAAATATAGGCATGTTTTAGTAGGCACGAAGATTTAAGTTACTTAATGGTAGCTTAAATTTTCGTTATTTTTTTAGCTTTACGCTGTACCCCTTACACGGCAGGGTAGGTTGATAGAACCTAGTGTTAAGATACTCCATTTTCCATTTTTCTCGAGATCAGCGATAAAAATGGCCTAATAAATGTTTTCGTGCCTCGAGTGAGAATCAAACTTACAACCAGTCGTTTACAGTCACACGCTTGTGCCACTGCGCCACGACTGACCTCATGAATTGTTTTTATTAGATTTAAGTTAATAAGATGTTTACTTTTCACATTATTAACCGTAAACGTGAAAATATTTTTTTAACTGGATTAATTGCATATATTTTATTAGATATTTAAGAATATACTTTACAAAATTCGACGTTGCGAACACATTACAGTAGTCCGCCCGTCGAAGGGTGGAAATATTTAATATTTCGCCACTTAACACGCAATGCCTCTGAATTCGGCGGAAAGTGGGGAACGGAGTGTCTTAACACTAGGTTCCCTCTGCCTACCCTGCTGTGTGCGGGATACAGCGTGAAGCTAAAAAAAAATAATAATTCAAATAACAAAAAATGGCGTGATAAACATTAGAAAAAAGACGTTTAAAATGAATATATTTAGTTGGTTCTCTAGCTAAGCTTTTTAATTATATAGTTAGTATTACAAGAATACGTTCAGTGTGAAGAAGACACGTAGAAACTACTCGACATTCTACAGGGAGGAATCTCGACGAGTTAAGAACTCAAATTTGTGTCAAAAGGACGGTTGTTGTGAAGGAAATCCACACATAAAGGCATTTGTAAGTACCTTACCGCTTACTCCTCACGAACATCAAAGAAACTTAACTCAATTTCAAGATTTCAAAGTACTATGTTAACTTTTGTTACCTTTCTAACACCAATAGATCGGGTTTAGTGTACTTTTGGTGTGTAAAATATAGTTGGTAAATATCTTTTATATAATTTGACATTTATTTATTCATTTAATTTCTTGGGGCCAGTCATGGCGCAGTGGCACAAGTGTGTGACTGTAAACGACTGGTTGTGGATTCGATTCCCATTTGAGGGGTGGAAATATTTAATATTTCCATTTCCTTCGCTCTGGTGTCAGAGGCAAAGCGCGGCGCTAAGTTCCGCCACTTAAGATGCAATGCCTCCGAATTCGGCGGAAAGTGGGGAATGGCGTTTCATAATATTTTAGGTATAATAGTTTCCCTCTGCCTAAACTGATGTGTGTGGGATACAGCGTGAAGCTAAAGAAATATATAATAAGTCCCCTCATTGAGAATCGGGTCCACAGTCTTCGCGATTACAGTCAGAAGTAGTCCCCACAACACCACGATGGCCTCAGGAAGAAATTTCATTGAATATAATATCATTATTTTTAACAAAGCTAAATAAATGATTGACAGTAATCAACATAATTACGCATAATTTTTTTCCACACTTAGAAATCGACTCCAATGCAATAGATAGCGAACGACTTCCTTTTACTATTGTGAGCAAAACACGCAAGGTCGATAAAAACGTCAGGATAATGAACTGGCCAAAGACATTAGAAGAATTTCGAGTTCGTTGGCTTTCTTTAATGAATTTTATAAGAAGTGTCGTTAACATATATAGTAGGCGCATTTTATCTTGAACAGTCATATCTACGCTTTCAAATTTCTCGCAGGTACAGTCAACCAGAAAATGAGAGTTGGCGAGGGACTGGGACACAAGACACCATGCATGACTCCATTAGTCATTAGTATTTGTCTCTCGCAGGTCTCGCTTACCGTCTCTTACCACCAATCACCCCCTAAAAGTCGCTCTGCGACATCTATTGTAGCTAGGTTCCGATCGTTCAAGTTAAAATGCGCGTACTTTACACATGTGTTTGACGTGCGCGTGCGCAGGCCTTATTTCACGACTACCACTCAATTGGATCACGATTGATTGTGATCGCGATAATACACTCGTTATCGGATAATTTGCATTTCTACCCAAAGACATGAATTGACAGTTCTTTTTTATGTTTATTTATTTACAAAGGAGACTAACTACTTTAAAGAATATTACATTTTGTAACAGATTTGGTACCTGTACAAAAAAAATCAACGTTTGTATAAATTATATTACACATCATAAAATAAAGCCTTTAGAACTTCGGAATAGTGTAGCTCTCCCATTGTGAAAGATTACCCCTTACAAAGTTACAAACTTTACCTCTTTATGAGATTTAATTATATGTAAATACCGTTGTTTTAATAAATCATCATTAACACACTATTACATATAAAGTTTTATATAATATTCGTAAAGTTATTATATTTAAAATGAAATAGATGTATTTCAAAAAATCACAATCGTTCATTTTTTTTTGTATGTACGCAATACGAAGTAATTAAATGCGTATAAGCTGCTTGTTTTAGGTAATGCAATCATACAAGTATCATTCGTCATAAATTCATCATCACTATATCATAAATAATACAAGTATCTGGTATTTTGAATTATAAGCCGAAAGGGCTAAAGAATAAATTTGTTTTTTATACGTGTAATGACTGAGTTATCTGTATTTAAAGAGTCAGTAATATTTTGTAATGTTCTTCTTTATATTAGCTGCAAACAAATCCACATCCACCGTTTTTATCAGGGAAATAATTGCATAAAGACGCTAAGGCATTAAAATCATCATTTAATAGCTTTATTAACCTCAAGAGATACTGAACTAACTCGAGTATTATTTGAATATTGTACTACTCTAAATACACGATAACTTGTTTTTTAAATGTTTTTTTTCCTGAAACAACTACTCTATAATGCATACGACGTCATATAATTACATAAATTAGCTTCGCCGCGCGAACTATGTAACTGTTTCGTTATATTTCAAACCTCGGGGGTGGATTTTTTTAAAATTAAGTACTCTATGTTATTAACCTTGGACTATCAACTATGCCAAAATTAATTACAATTGGTCAAGCGGTTTAGATTTTTCATATAAAATTTCATCCCCTATTTCAAACCTTTAGAGGTGGATATTTGAAAAAGTAAGTGGCCTATGTTTGACACTGGTTTTTTTACTATTTTCATTCTAAATTTCATCCAAATCGGACCGGTACATTTACCGAGAAAGCGTGACAGACAAACAGACAGACTTTCGCATTTATAATATAAGTATGAATATTTAATTCAATCATTATATAACTTTCAACATAAAAAGTTGCAGTACAATGTAAAGCCAAACACTTTAATTAACAAACATTCCTGACGCACCTCCACTAAAAGATAGAGTTAATAATGTGTATTTAAATAAGAAAATCTAATACTTAATTATTAGAGCGCATTAGGAAAGCTGTTCACGAGTGATGATTCCGAGAACGGCTTACGGCTCTACATCGAGTAATTGCATTTTATACATTCTTTATAAGGATTGGGGGCTACTAGACGTGATACTGGGTATTTAAAATGTGACTATTTTAAACTATATATGTAAATTATATGTACTTTAAAATAGTCAAAGTAGTTTGAAGGGGCCAGTGGTAGCGCAGTGGCACAAAGTGTGACTGTAAAACGACTGGTTGTGGGTTCGATTCCCACTCGAGGAGTGGAAATATTTAATATTTCCATTTCCTTCGCTCTGGTATCAGAGGAAAAGCGTGGCGTTAAGTTCCACCATTTAACACGCAATGCTTCCGAATTCGGTGGACAGTGGGTAACGGAGTGTCTCAACCCTAGGTTCCCTCTGCCTACCCGGCTGTGCGCGGGATACAGCTTGAAGCTAAAAAAAAATGTCGTTTGAATAGTCAAAAAAATAAGGTAGAATAGTAGCAAGTAAATTACTTTATGGTTAGTTTTTTTACTCAAAGCAACTTTATGCTTTTTCTCGCATAACCGGGAAGTCAGGGAGAACCTAGTATCAACCCTGCATTCAGTCCGAAATCGAGTTATGTATCTAATCAGAGAATTGTAAGTTTGTTCACACCAAAGAATAGTTTTTGAAATATCTGTATTTGCCATGGAATTTCTATAAAATGCAATGAATTTGTCTAAAAGTATTGGCATTTGGCCAATACTGGAGTGTTTGCTTGTAACATTAAAATAATGGCTTCTTTTAAAATGAATAATTAATTAATAACGTATACATGGTACATATACAAGTTGGATTTTTTACAAATTTGTGTTTAAATTGTCAAATTTGTCTGTTTGTTTCGTCTAGAACGGCTTGATCGATTTTGACCAGACTTTCACTGGCAAATAGCTGATGTAATAAGTAGTCATTTTGGCTACTATTATTTCAGATATATAACTTTGTTATGTTAAAATATAATATAAATAACTTTTGTTAAGTTATAACTATTATTATTAACTTTTTTAAATAAGACAAAATAACTTTCTTATAGTCCACACGGACGAAGTCGCAGGTACAGCTAGTATTTCATAATATAAGACATATCAACAAGGCCTTGTAACTTATTACTAACTATGAGTAGACACTGACTGCTGGTTATTGTACAAATGCATGTAAAGACTGAAGGCAGTGCGTGGGCGGGAGCTTTGTAGTGTTGTTAAGTTTGAAGTTTACATGCAGACAGATCATATTAATTATTAATATTTATAATAGGAGTAGAGTTGCTATGTTTGACATTATTTATATGAAATATGGTTATAGAGAGATGATGATGATTACATACACATTTATTTTTGAAAAGACCATAGATCAAATGAAATTAATACATTCAGAATTTATCTTATCTATTGTAAATATTACGTGTGTACATAATATATGTAACCCAAAGCCGCATTTACCTTATAATATTATTTTTACACCTTTATAATATCATTTACTAGATAACTTTTTTATTGCGCATAAGAAAAACTTTTGACGTGTATTTATGAAAATTACGCGCAAGAGTATGGGGAAGGAGCAGTAATAAGTTAATATAGACAGGACAAGCAAAAAATTGATATTATTTTATAATGATACTGAAAAGTGACATACATTAACGGTATTTTACGCGTAAATGGGTCTTACGAGGACATTTAAATATAAGATAGAGCTGAAATTTGTTTACCCATTTACGGATACTTTCATAAAAAAATAATTTAAAAAAGCACAAAAGATAATAATAATAATAGTAGAGTAAAGATTCTCTCGGTTTTTATACAATACAAAGGAAACATTATATCGTTTCTTGGAGAGATATTATTCTAATTAGAATATGCCGTAGCCATTATTCAATCTTATGTAATTTCTATATATTCTAGAAAAGTAAATGAAAATCTATTCTCAGCGGTCCCCATAATTGAGGTAATGATAGATCTTGGTTTTTAACTGGCGTATTAACTATTGTAATAATAATATCCTTAGTGTGCTGAGCTAGGAAATTGGGAGGAGGAGCTTAGGAATTTCATAATTTTTAAATTAATTTAAATTGTCATCTCCATCGTGGCAGGTAGTACAGTGTTTGACTATACATGAGATGGTTTTGGGCTCGATTCCCACGCTCGGATACTAGTGGCCCGCTCGTGGCTTCGTCTGCGTCAACTACACAACTACTTCACTAAAGGCATCATCATCCGACATTACATTAGAAACCTCTAAAATTATCAGTGTTTCTCTACTATATTATGCATGTATTATACATATATACCTTCCTTTGGATCATTCTTTTTACCTATTAAAAGAAACCGCATCAAAACTCGTTGCGTAGTTTTGAATTGATATATACCTACATATACTGTGGGAAGCGACTTTGCTTGTAAGCGACTATGTAAAGAAGACAAAAGATGGCACTGAGTTGCCCTCTCAACAAGCAATGTTTCGGTTTTGGACTCAAAGTAAAAAAGTCTACTACACTAACTTAGACTGCCCTGAAATGAGAGATAAAGTGGGGAAAACTGAAACTGAAAAAATCCTGTTATAACATTAACATATCGCCGAGCGCACTCACGCCAGACAAGGAGGAATGCTTATTCTGCGATATCCGTTGGGTACTTTTGAAGATATAAGTATATATACATACAGGCAGACTTAGCGTCATATTATGTAAAGAAGACAAAAGATGGCACTGAGTTGCCCTTTCAATAAGCAATATTTCGGTTTCAGACTGAAAATAAAAAAAGTCTATTACTAGCCTACTAACTTAGACTGCCCTGAAATGAGAGATAAAGTGGGGAAAACTAAAACTGAAAAGAAAACCTGTTATAACATTAACATATCGCCGAGCGCACTCACGCCAGATAAGGAGGAATGCTTATTCTGCGATATCCGTTGGGTACTTTTGAAGATATAAGTATATATACATACAGGCAGACTTAGCGTCATATTATGTAAAGAAGACAAAAGATGGCATTGAGTTGCCCTTTCAATAAGCAATGTTTTGGTTTCAGACTAAAAGAAAAAAAGTCTATTACACTAACTTAGACTGCCCTGAAATGAGAGATAAAGTGGGGAAAACTGAAACTGAAAAAAAACCTGTTATAACATTAACATATCGCCGCGCGAACTCACGCCAGACAAGGAGGAGAAATGCTTCATCATCGATATGCGTGTTCATTCGCCAATTATGGCGTTTCTAAGCTTGTAAAAAGTTGAAATAATGATATACGAGTACTACGTTATTGTGTTCATGTCACGTATAGATAAAAAAAACTAAATATTTATAAAAACTCTGTATCATTACACTTTTTATAGAAGACAAGTAGAATTATAATATTTTTAAATTTATTTTAGTATATAATAACATCGCAATAGGACAGCGTTCACTGTAAACACGATTCGTGGTGGGTTCGACTCCACTCAGAGTGATTATATTAAATTTTTTATTGTTTATCTGATCTGATAAGAAGACACAGCGCAGCGTTGAACTCCGCCATCCACTGCTAAGTAGTAAAAACCGTAAAACGGGAAACTAATTAAAAACAAAAATAAACTAACCAAACAATACTGAAAACACCTGACAAATAGAATAATAAACATTACCCAATATTAATGATTGAATGATTTTAATTTTAAAATTTTTAGCTTTTATTTCACACTAAAAACGTAAACATTTTTCAATTCCCATACAGCTGTCTAAATATCCTTCATTACACGCGTCGTGGGTGTCCTCAAGAGTATTACTTTTTTAGTAAAAGCAAAACCATTAAAAGATTATTAATGGCGCATTGTTTTCATCTCAATTGAGTTTTTAAATAGGTTTTTGTTCGTCGACAGGTTTTATATTACGAAAGGGATCGTGTGTCGGTAGCGCGTGTACACTACAGGGCACAATGCTTGGCTCGAGTGACATATTTTTTATATGTATTGCTGTAATTTCTTAATATTATGTCTATATTTCTATTCTTTCGTATAATAATTATTTGTATATCCATTTTATAATACAACTATGAGTTATTTTAAATAATTTTATAAATATGAAAGTTGGGACCAGTCGTGGCACAGAGGCACAAAGTGTGCCTGTAAAGCGACTGGTTGTGGGGTCGATTCCCACTCAATGAGTAATATGTGTTATTTCCATTTTCTTCTCTCTGGTGTCGAGGCAAAGCTCGGTTAAGTTCCGCCACTTAGCACGCAATGCCTCCGAATTTGGGAAAAATATGAAAGTATGTTAGGATGAATGTATGAATGATGAATAGACTAGAAACGCAGAGAGATTTTTTTAAATAACGCATTAAAAATTAATACCGTTTTAAATTAAATTTATTTTTAAAGGAAATAATTTCTTATATATATTTTTCATATTTGAAAATACATTTTTAGAAAACCCGACGTTTCGAACGCGTTACAGTCGTCCGTGGTCACAGATAGCTTACCCTACTTGATCTTATTATTGATACAGTTGATTAGTTAAATATAACACATTAAATATATAAATACACATATATATATATATATATATATATATATATATATATATATATATATATATATATATATATATATATATATATATATATATATATAAAAAAAAGTGTATTCACTAGAAGCAGTGACATTTGAACGATTAATCATTCTTAACCCACCGCACTTCCATATAAGTCAGATATAACATGTTTTTAAGAGCTTCTACTACACTTTTTATATACCTTACTCTCCACATACCGAGAAGCAAACGTTATGTATGATATTGCGCTTACATTGTAGAGCAATGTATGTTATTTTACGACTTGCCCTTTACAGCTTTCCTTTCATCTTATATATTATAGCCAGTACAATGTCGGCTTATTGAAACTAGTAAAATAATTGGATTTATTAGCAATTCAAAAACAATATTAGTATTTAGAAACGATCAATTATATGTTAAATATATGTCCATAGTATTAGATCAAATCATGTAAAACATACAGAAAATAAAGTAAACATAGAATCTGAGCCCATCATAGCGCAGCGTGACAGTATATGATGCAATGAGTGTGGGTTCGATTTCCACTCGGTGAAATGATTATATTTATATTATTTTCACTTCCGTTCCAGTGTATCTTTATACTACCCTGTTTGATAAATCTAATGACACGATATTCTGTTCTCCACTTTCCGACCATATTCTTTACATTGTATGCGCGAAATTAACATAATTCAAATGTAATGAAAATGATTATTTTCATAGTGGCCAGTCGTGGCCCAGTGGCACAAGAGTGTGACTGTAAACGACTGGTTGTGGGTTCGATTCCCACTCGAGGAGTGGAAGTTATATTTCCATTTTCTTCGCTCTGGTGTCGAGTTGAAGCGCGGCGTTAAGTTCCGCCACTTAACACGCAAGCCTCCGAATTCGGCGGAAAGTGGGGAACGGAGTGTCTTCACACTAGGTTCCCTCTGCCTACCCTGCTGTGTGCGGGATATAGCGTGAAGCTATGAATGAATAATCATTTTCCCTAGTGCGAATCAAACCCACAACCAATGGTGTTTTTGGTTAGACGCTGCCCCATTATGTCACCATGGCCACAATGATCTCTTAGAAGGTACTTTTTCATATCTCGCTATATAAATTTTAGTTAACAACTTACAAGTGAAGCGGAGCGCTGTTGCTTGTTGAGCTCATGCTGGCTGCGAGTGCGGTCCTCCCCCGCGTCCGAGTACTGCCCCGACTTGCGTGAGCTGGACAATGGGAAACATAAATTGGTTAAAAATAAACTATAATATGTATATAAATTTTATATAAAAAATCTTTTTTTAACCAGCTATACGCTTTTTTCACAGCAAGATAGAATCCTTCCTGACCAACCCCAAAACAAACTACAACTAATCGCTTTTATACATTGTGGAATATCGTCTGACTGTGGCCAGTCGTGGCCCAGTGGCACAAGAGTGTGACTGTAAACGACTGGTTGTGGGTTCGATTCCCACTCGAGGATTGGAAATTATATTTCCATTTTCTTCGCTCTGGTGTCGAGGTAAAGCGCGGCGTTAAGTTCCGCCACTTAACACGCAAGCCTTCGAATTCGGCGGAAAGTGGGGAACGGAGTGTCTTAACACTAGGTTCCCTCTGCCTACCCTGCTGTGTGCGGGATATAGCGTGAAGCTATTTAATTTAATTGAATATCGTCTGACTGTAAACGCGAATGGTTGGGAATTGATTAGATTTTATTTAAAACTATTTTCATTTTTCCGCACAATATATAGTGCGTGATATAGTAGGTGTTGACTAGTGGAATGGAGGGCTGAGTTTCATAACACTAGGTTCTCTGCCAACAGTTCATTGCCAACACTATATACAGAAAAAATGTGAACACACATGGTATTAATAATGTATATCAAACGTCAAAATTGAATGTAATGTAACAATATTGTATTCCAAATAAGTTGACAAAAGGCGACAGTCCGTGACTTGGCCTTGTGCACCCGACACCCCAACTTACTACCTTGAAACACTGCCACAGTTTCGTTAACACAATCTAGATTTAATTAATAGTCGATAATGATATCTTTTTTTAGCTTCTCGCTTTATCTCGTTTGAGAGAACACAGTGTCAAGATTCTCCGCTTTCCACCTGAATTCAGGCACTGCGTGTTGAGTGACAAATCTCAACGCGCATTGTCAAGTTCAAGAGAGTGGAAAAACGAATCTAAAATCGAAAGTGATTACAGTCAAACTCTATCTGACTGGGCCGTGATGGGATTAAATGTTTGGGAATGATTTTTTTACAAATTATGAAATGTATTGTAATCTGTGTAAGATTAAAATTAAGTAAGTTAGAGTAATGTAAGATATTCAATAGAATCATGCTTAAAGCTATCTTATACCTCTGAAGTCTAGTAACATTTTGTACTGACTTAAAAGATATTAAAATTAGAAATACTTCACGCTGTATCCCGCACAAAGCAGGGTAGGCAGAGGGAACCTAGTGTTAAGACACTCCTTTCCCCACTTTCTGCCGAATTCGGAGGCTTGCGTGTTAAGTGGCGGAACTTAACGCCGCGCTTTACCTCGACACCAGAGCGAAAGAAAATGGAAATATAATTTCCACTCCTCGAGTGGAAATCGATCCCATAACCAGTCGTTTACAGTCACACGCTTGTGCCACTGGGCCACGTCTGGCCATAACATAGACATTAGAAATACAGGCTTTTAAGGCTTCTAATGTTACAATTATAAGTTACAATTATAAATCTAAAAAACTATATTTAAGACTTTTCAAAATTATAATCTAAAATGTTAAATCACTGTTTTTGTATTATTATGATAAATTCATATTTTTAATATTTAATTGCGACAAAGAATTATACCAATATCGTCCAAAGCATAGTGACTTTGAAGCCCACGCTCGTTGTTATCTAAGTAATATCAGCATTAACATTCCGCCGGAGCCACCCAGCGCGCGCTACTTTTATTATTAAGAGCGACTTAAGTCTTAAATGACTGATAAATTGTGTACTCAGAGACGTCAATAAAGTTTTATGTGACATTAAGCTGGCAAATATACTTTATATTGACTCCAATTATATTTAGTTTATGTAAGTTAAAAGTTAATTGACATCTATGAGCACGGCTGCTTATTATACTTATTATTCGGGGAAACGTATATAAAGTTTTGTAGAATTTAAAACCAAAATTGTCACAATTATGTTCAGATGTTGTAAAACAGATGTAGTGGAGAATGGAAATCCCACTAAGTAGAGAAACAGTACTTAAAGTGGCTGATAATAACCGCAGAACAACAATTTCATTGGCACGTCTTAGACAAGACTACACCCAGTCGACAGTGTCCTACTTATAATATACAACATACTCATGTATGTTGTATATTATAAGTAGGAATACAGTAGAAATATATTTAAAATGAAAATGTTTTAATTTGTTTAATTGTATATGAAATACATTACAAAAAAATCGACGTTTCGAACACGTCACAGTATATTCAAATTCAATACATCTTTACTCAAGTAGATTTTTGCAAGCACTTTTGAATCGTCGAATGAACACAAAGGTACCACCGACTCGGAAGGCAGTTGTGCTGAAAAGAGTCGGCAAGACACTCAACAGTTGCTCTTTTCAAATATATTTTTTTCTTTTTTTTTATTCTAGAAAATAAATAAGGGTCTTTAATCTATTAAGATTATGCCAGACCCATCGTTTTCAAATATAAAAATTACTATTTTATTATTTACTACAATGGTAGCTAACTTGCATTGGCCTCAAATCAGATTAATTCCACGCATTTTTATCCTTTAAATATTCATTTATAGAATACAAAGCCTTACTTATTAATATGTTTTTTAAAATAATTTTAAATTTCTCCAGTGGTAAATCTAAAATAAACTGTGGAATTTTATTACATATGCGTATACTCCGACCCATAAAAGATTTAATCATGAGAAAATAGTTTTAATTTAAAAGTATATAAGTTGCAAAAACCAAAGACTAGATATATATATATTTTCTTAATTCTTACCTAGTTAGTTTCCGATGGGCGCGGCGTCCACCGCTTATCATGGAGAGGGTGCTCATTACCGCCGACATGGCGTTATGCGCACGCGCTCATACGACACCTGTAACAATTCATTCAGTTTAATAATAATACCACTTAAATATAGGATATGACAGGTAAAATATAACATGTGCTTATATCTAGCGAAATATTATAAACTTAAATTATTTAAGTATTTCTAAAATTATTCTAAACTAGCGGCCCGCTCGCGGCTTCGCCGCGTGAACTATTTGGTCATATTGCAACCCTCGGGGGCGCAATTTTAAAAAATAAAGTAGCCTATGTTTAAGCTTAGATTATCAACTATATTTATGCGAAAATTCATTACAATCGGTCAAGCGGTTTAGATTTTTCATATAAACTTTCATCCCCTATTTCAACCCTTTAGAAGTTGATTTTTGAAAAAATAAGTAGCCTATGTTAGACCCATTCATTTTTACTACTTTCATTCTAAATTTCATCCAAATCGGACCGGTAGATTAGCCGTGAAAGCGTGACAGACAAACAGACATACTTTCGAATTTATAATATACCTAAGTATGGATGGGTAAATAACATATTAAAATATGAATATAAACAATTTTAAGGGGAGGTTTGATTTCCTCCTAGTCTAGCACAGTCACACTTTGTGCCTCTACGCCACGACTAGCCCCAAGTAACTAGTATTATATTTAAGGAAGGGGTGGAAAGGGTGTCTTAACACTAGGTTCCCTCTGCCTACCCTGCTGTGTGCGGGATACAGCGTGAAACTAAAAAAAAAATATTTAAGCTAAGAATCTGAAATCGTTGCATTGCATTACAATATAATATTTCGTATCTTACAAATGATTTGCAAACATTTTTACCTTTATTTGTTTTTTACGAAAGAATGAATGTCGAATCTTATGACATTATTGGTTAAGTAGGTATCAGATGTCGATTTACGACAGCAACCTTCAAGCTCGAACGCCCTTGTCACAATAAGTTTTTATTTGGATCATCACAAAAGTGTATCATCTTACCATTTGCTAAGTTTAAATTAACTATACTATATTAATATACAAGGCCAATCGTGGCGCAGTGGCACAGACTTCAAACGACTGGTTGTGGGTTCGATTCCCACTCGAGGAGTGGAAATATTTAATATTTCCATTTTCTTCGCTCTGGTACCGAGGCAAAAGCGCGGCGTTAAGTTCCCCCACTTAACACGCAATGTTTCCAAAATTCGGCGGAAAGTGGGGAACGGAGTGTCTTAATACTAAGTTCCCTCTGCCTACCCTGCTGTGTGCGGGATACAGCGTGAAGCTATATAAAAAAAAACTAATATATTACAAGAGGTTCTATAATAACAATACATTAGTTAAAAAGGAACTAAAAGGGATGCATCTAAATTATGTTCAATCTATTCGTTCTCGTTACCTTGGCTCCTGCCAAGGTAACGAGAAGGTAATATCAGGTTTATGCTATGAATATATTGTACTGCCGTCGTATTCGGACACAGGTGCGAGTTTTCAAACAAATCAACTCTATATGGACCCACTTCAAGAAGTGATTCTACATATGTAGGATTGCGAGTTTCTTACATAGACATAAATGAACTAAATTATAGGTGTATTAAAAAGGAAATAATGGAGGAAAGTGCATTTTCATACGAAATAGCTCGTTCATGTACAAGTAGGAGGTACCTATATTGAAAACTAATTTTGTTAAAAAGAAACAAATAATTCACTTAATTTGATTTTTTTAAGTATGTTAAAGTATATTTATTGCGTGAAAAATAATCCGACGGTGCAAGGAATTGCCTTTGCAGGAGATAGGCAAGAGATTTAGCAAACTTGGACAGTTTCCAATAAGCGCGGGTTCGAATCCTGTTGCGTTCAAATTTTTATACGTTTTCTAAACAAATTTTCAATTTCCTAAGTGTATGAATAACACTTTAAAATATTTAAAGAAGACAACATTTAAGTTGAAGTATAAAATTTATTCGACATACACAAAATTTTCGGTCATAGCTCAAATGGCGTCAATTACATAGTTCCCAAGACACAGCAATTAAGATGCCAATTGCAAGAAGTCATCACTTTGTTTTGTAAAACTCACAGCGAATTCGATGCGATGTTTATCCCACAGCTTAAGTGACTGTGAACAATATTCGTGTATGTTGATATGTATATTTTGAAATATGCGCGGTTTTTTGAGCATAATTAATTATGGCGTTACTGTAAAGTGTAAAGCGTTTAATTGTAGTCCTTGTTGTTTTTTTTAGCTTCACGCTGTATCCCCCACACAGCAAGGCAGGCAGAGGTAACCTAGTGTTGAGACACTCCGTTACCCACGCATCGCCGAATTCAGAGGCATTGCGTGTTAAGTGTCGGAACTTAATGCCGCACTTTGCCTCTGATACCAGAGCGAAGAAAATGGAAATATTTCATATTTCCATTCCTCGAGAGGGAATTGGACCCACAACCAGTCGTTTACAGTCACACGCTTGTGCCACTGCGCCACGACTTGCCCCTATTTAGGTTTCATATTTATTTTACTATCAGCGGCCCGCTCGCGGCTTCGCCGCGTTAACTACCTAGCTTTTTCGTTATATTGCAACCCTCGAGGGTTGATTTTTGAAAAATTAAGTAGCCTATGTTAGACCCAGTAACTTTTACTAATTTCATTCTAAATTTCATCCAAATCGGACCGTTAGATTAGCCGTGAAAGCATGACAGACAAACACACAGACATTCGCATTTATAATATAAGTATGGATAACGTAAATAAAGCGAACACAAGACTTAATCACTACAAAATCTCAATCTTTAAATTACATAGAGCATTCCCTAGCTACTACCTAGTTTGACTGACAGTATAATTACCACAAACACAATGCTCCAGGCCGGTCCCGGTAGTGAGACGCATTGGCAGACCCGCAAATTGCACGATGCGTGCCTCCGCAGGTAACGGAGCATCGGCCATTATGTAATACGGTGCAACTCGCTACAAATTGTTGGGAGCCGACTATTCTTTACTTAATTTGTTCGTCGTGGCGCAGTGTGAGCGGCTAACTGTATATGCGATTGATTGTGAGTTCGATTTCCAATAAGGGGAATTATCATATTTTAATTATTTGGCAAAAAGGAAAAATATAGCGGTGAGTGCCTTATTTCGACATACAAAGGCGATTTCGGGCGGAAAGTGAAGAACGGAGTGTCTTGAGATTAGATTCTCTCTACCCTGCTGTTCATTTGCAGACCATTTTTGTAGTTTCACGCAAATCAGTGCACCCACACTTTGTTTTACCAGAGCGGGGAAACAAAAATAATTTTAAGGGGAATGATTATACCCCTGAGAATTGTAAGCTTGTCCCACTGCTTGCTTCTTTATGTTTAATTGGTTATAGGTACAATATACAAACATTTTCTGCAGAAAGCGATGTCATTAGTTTTTCCACCCTACACCTATTGCAAAATATTGTATGTTGGGAGGTGAAACGGATGTATCAACACACAATGACTAAACTACACAACTATGGTATTTATTGAATTTATATTTATTATATTTTAGATTTGAAATCCCATTCCTGGAACATTTATCATGTTAACAGTATCTAAACTCACAATATAATTTAAGCTCATTTGGAATAAATAGCTTTATGCCACTTTCCACATAGCAGGATATTTAGAAAGAACCTAGTGTTAAGACACTCCATTCTCTACGTTTCACCCGAATAAACGATATTGCGTGTCAGTGGCGAAACTCAACGTCAATAAAAAGTCTTAATTGAATATATTTATTACCGTAGCAAAGCGACAAAAAGGCGCTAATGTACGCCTAATATATTATCATTTTAATCAATTTATCGAATAAATTAGCATTTACAGGTCGAAAACAGGTAGAATGTAGAAAAAAAACATTAATTAGTGCTCATTTCGATTTATCCTTTACTTCTTGAAGTTGTTTTGCAAGTTGCTTGCTTATTATGACTATTAAAATCTAGGGCTTTCGTAATTATTCCAAATTTCAAAGTATATACTTTAGTTGGATTAATCATGTAAATTTTGATACTCGAGAATATATTATTAGTTTACGTAAAAAATCTAGGATGCTATTCTGTAGTGCCCAAAACGTTAAACTTTCTAAAACGTATTTTTAAATATACACGATTAATCGAAAGATTAGAAGAAATACATTGCAAAGTGACACGGAGTCTGACTGTAAACATCTTAGTTGTGGATTCGATACCCGCTCGAGGTTATTAATTTTCCTTTCCCAGCTCTGGTTTCTCTCTCAGCACATAGAGCGGTACTGAGCTCCGCCACATAACACGCAATAATTCAAATTCAGGTGGAAGATGGAGAACGGAGTGTCTGACACACGGTTCACTCTGCCTGTACAGTTATATACCTATATGATGCAGATTACTCAGGTTACTTTAATGTAAAATGTTTTTTTTTTTTTTAGTTTCACGCTGTATCCCGCACACAGCAGGGTAGACAGAGGGATCCTAGTATTAAGATACTCCGTTCCCCACTTTCCGCCGAATTTGAAGGCATTGCGTGTTAAGTGGCAGAACTTAAGGTTGCGCTTTACCTAGACACCAGAGCGAAGAAAATGGAAATATTAAATATTCGAACCCACAACCAGTCGTTTACAGTCACACGCTTGCGCCACTACTGGCCACTAATATGCTTATATCTCACAAATAAAATAAAAAGCCCAGTTATTTCTGTATGCAGAATGTAAACAAACTAAACACACGGTTACATCTAAAGTAGCCTCTAGTTAATTACTCAGTAGATAAAGTTTATCAAAAGTAATGCGCAGGCGCTGTCATTTGACTAAGTTCATCTGATAACGAATACCTTCGAGTAGATCTCGCTATAAAACATTTTGTATGTCTTTTTATAAACTTGTTTAATATTTGATCGGCTAATGGATTTAATGTTTTGTTAATTATTGTTTTTCTTTTTTTATACTTTGTGATGCAGTTGGCAAATATCTGACTATTCGTAACGATTGTGTCTTTAATTTTTTTTTAGCTTCACGCTGTATCCCTCACACAGCAGGGTAGGCAGAGGGAACCTAGTGTTAAGACACTCCGTTCCCTGCTTTCCGCCGAATTCGGAGGCTTGCGTGTTAAGTGGCGGAACTTAACGCCGCGCTTTACCTCGGCACCAGAGCGAAGAAAATGGAAATATAATTTCCACTTATCGAGTGGGTATGGAACCTACAACTAGTCGTTTACAGTCACACGCTTGTGCTGCGCTGGGCCACGACTGGTCCTGTGTCCTTAATATAATTCAAATTCAAAATATCTTTATTCAAATACACTTTTGTAAACACTTTTGGATCGTCAAATGTACACAAAGTTACCACCGACTCGGAAGGCAGTTCTACTGAGAAGAGCCGGCCAGAAACTCTTTTAACTTTTCAAATACAAAAATTACAATTTTATTATTTGATACAATGGTTAGCTAAATCGGCATTGGACTCTAATCAGATTCATTTCACGCATTTTTATCCTTCAAATACTCTTCTACGGAGTAATAAGCCTTACTTATTAAAGTATTTTTTATAATGATTTTGAATTTCTCTAGTGGTAAATCTAAAACAAGCTGTGGAATTTTAACATTAATTACATATATTGACTCTTTATCCGCATCTCAGAATATGCAGAGAGAATATAGTGTCAGAACACTCCTTTTTTTTCAATTTTCGCTCGAATTGGAGACACGGTGTGCTGAGTGGCAGAAATCAAACGTGCACTTGATTCGTCTCACCTAACCGGAAAATTATAACCAGTCTTCTAATAAGAAATTGACGGTAGAACTAACTAGCTTGGATAGACCACTTAAGGTGTTTAATTTTCTCACACTCTGTCACTGAAATGGGCTTAAAGCTTGTAATATTATGTCAAGAGGGCATCGGCGCAGTGGCACATCGTCTGGCTATAAACGCGATTGGTTGTAGATTTGATTCCTATTCGGGGTATGATTGTTTAAATTATTTTCATTACTTTGTTCTGCTTCCTAAAATAAAACGCGGCGTTAAGTTCTGGTATTCAACAACGGTCTCGAATTCGAGCGGAAAGTAGAGAATTAATTATCTTGACAGTATCTCTCTCACTACCTATGACGAAAAAAACATTAGATAAAATCAATCTTTAAAAATGTTTAACAAGTATTAGATAAAATAAACAGTCGTGGCGCAGTGGCATAAGTGTTTTGTCCCGTGGGGGGACGGGTTAAGAATACAATTCCCCCCCGCCGCTGGGTAGCGTCCCGTAAAAGGCGGGTAACCCAGTAGTTTGGTGGTAGGAGATTCGTTCTCCGACTGGCTCGCGACCACTATCATGTCAAAGACGAACCGCCAAATATCTTATGATGTGTTCCGGTTCGATGGCATGTAAGCCAGCTCTCCCTATTCCCACCATTCCCATCCTTCCTCCGTCGTTCTGTCCTACATTCCCAAGGCTGGCAACGCATCCATAACTTTAATATTGTGGATGTCTATGGGCGAAGGTAACCACCTAACACCAGGTGGGCCTTCAGCTCGTTTGCCTCCTTTATCCCATAAAAAAAAAAAAAAAAAAAAAGTGTGTGACTGAAAATGATTGGTTGTGGGTTCGATTCCCACTCGAGGAGTGGAAATATTTAATATTTCCATTTTCTTCGCTCTGGTGTCGAGGTAAAGCGCGGCGTTAAGTTCCGCCACTTAACACGCAATGCCTGCGAATTCGATGAAAAGTGGACAACGGAGTATTTTAATACTAGGTTCCCTCTGCCTACCCTGCTGTGTGCGGGATACAGCGTGAAGTTAAAAAAAAATAAATAAATAAACGGAAAATGAAAAAAACTTTGAAGATAAACTTAGTTGTGAATACAGCGTACCGCGTAAGTTAAATAGAGAAGTAAAATTTCTAGAGCAACTATAAAATTCCTTTATTAAATATCACGCAATATAAGGCTTAACCACTTACGTTTAATAGGTCAGCCGACAAACCGCACCTTCCGATAAGATAATACGCCTGGGATGCTGCGCGATGGACCAGACACAATACAATGGAATCGCATTAAATTGATGTAGGATTTAACTAGGGAGATTCATCTTAACCAGTAACAGGTAGTTGGAATTGATGGACGGAAATAACCGTAGCCAGCGCTCTCGTGTGTTCGATATATATGCATATGCTTAGTATAGCCCATGTATTCTGATAATTATGTTTTATTTGCTTTATATTTTACCCCGTATAGTAAGGTAGGTAGAGAGATCCTAGTGTCATATCATTCCGTTTTCCGCTTTTCACCCAAATTAGAAACTTTGCGTTTAAGTAGCGAGTTTCAACGTCTTGCTATCAATATAATTACAAAACCATCAACTATAAGTCATAAGTATTTAACTTATTAGGGCAACAAAATGACTTTAATTAATTATAAGCATTCACTTCAGTGAAGGAATGATTATAATTAATCACACATCCGTACTTTTTAGAGTCACATTTGTTATAGTATTTATACAACCGTGTATATTTTGTTCTGGAAAGCACTCGTCGAAATCTAATATTTTTGTAAAGACGAATTATTGACGTACTTATATCGAATTATATAATATTAATAATATTTCAAAGTATATAATATCATATTTAAAGAAAAAAAGAGGGATTTGCACTATTTCATAATTTTTAATTATTATATAGTGCAAATAAAAAATCGTTTTCGGGAGTAGATCGGAAAGAAACTAAATATTATATTAAGTAACATAGGTTCTCCCTATTCTCCCTATTCTATTATTTCTATATATATATCTATATAAGTATATCAGTTTTTGTTTCTTTTTGTATAAAATAATAAATCGTCCTATCTATTATACACTTGTGAAAAACTAGAGAAAAGCTTGTTAAATCCAAATCAGAAGTAGTAAAGTCAACATGAAAGTTGTCACATTACATGATATATGTACGTTAGTTGCAAATGGTCACTCGGGCACGGCGGCGGTAGTTTATGTTTTATTTATATTACTATTACTATGAGTTATTGCTGATACGCGCTCCTGTCTATAGTAGAGTGTTGTCTTGTTAGTCTGTGCTTATTATGTATAAAATAAAATACATACATATGTGTATAATAAGCTTCACGCTTTATCCCGCTCCTCTCCCGCTGAGTTTCATGCGCAAGTTCTTCTCCGATCTGAGGCATTAACTTTAGTGAACCGATGGTAAATGGTTTAACGTTCAAAAAATGTAGCATGTAACTTGTTTTAAACATTTTTTTAAAGTGTTATTCTGCCGTTAGGAAAATTAAATTATAAAACGTATAAAAATTTGAACGCAGTGGGATGCGCCTCCTGAAGCGTCCAGGCGCTCTCACCACTGAGTATGCGTTCTGGTGAACGCAGCGGGAGGGTTCAGGAGGCGCGGGTTCGAATCCCGTTGCGTTCAGATTTTTATACGTATTCTAAATGTCTTTTTCAATGTAACTTCTTATTTTGAATAAAATTATTTGACTTTGACTTTGACATCCCTAGTCCGCTAGGGTACTCGGGGGGAATTTTTACGCACAATAAAAATATTTGGTTCCTTTACTTGAAAGTGATGCGGACGAAGCAATAGGTATTTTAGAATTTTTAACCGTAAAATGTCTGTATTTTTCATAGTAGTAAATTAAATAAATCAAAAAAGGTATAATTATTTTTTGTAAATCGTATAAAAATTTGAACGCAGCAGCATGCGTGTACACGTTTACTAAAATGTCTTTTCCATTTCTTATGTGAGTAATTAATACTTAAAATTTGATAAAGTAAATGTTATACACGTTACCACGTGTTTAACGTGTACATATTTTGTATAAAATGATATAAGTGTACTCATGTTATACATTTTAAGAAATGATGAAATCGAACCTACAACCATCCGCTTACAGAGCGTCAGTCTCGGATTTTATTTGAACACTATTATAAATTGAAAAGGCCAATTACCAAATAGATCAAATAGAATCTATTTTATTTCTTAAACATGACAAATAATAATCTTAACCTTAAATGTTGAAAACATTAAGCGTACAAGAAAATTACACACACTACACACAATAAATACCTACAGACGTATTATAGTAAATATCTTCGTGTAGAAAGTAAACGTATCATGTTCCCTATAATCGTGGTCCAAACATCGGGTTAACAGAGCAATTTCATGAAGCCTCAAACGATGGAACCGGTTGGGTGAAGCGTCGGACTTACTTTTGTATTTCGTTTTCCCTCCACATAATCATAGCCCGCCTCGCGCCGTGTAGCGAGTGTAAGGAACAATCATATCTAAACGGAATTTGCGTTTATTATAAAAAAAATGTATCACGATCTGCCTTCTAGTGATATACTAGCGGCCCACTCACGGCTTTGCCGTATGACATATCTGTTTCGTTATATTGAAACACTCGTGGGTGGATTTTTTTTAAAATAAAGTTGCCTATGTCTAACTCTGGATTATCATCTATATATATTCTAAAATTCATTACAATCGGTCAAGCGGTTTAGAATTTTCTTATAACCTTTTATCCTCTATTTCAATTCCTTAGAGGTTTGTTATTGAAAAAATAAGTAGTCTATGTTTGACTCTGGATTATTTACTACTTTCATTCTAAATTACATCCAAATCTATCGAAGATTAGCCGTGAAAGCGTGACAGACAAACAGACAGACTTTCGCATTTGTAATATAAGTATGGATTAATTATTTAGAAGACAATTACAAATACAAATAATTAAAGGTAACGTGACGCAGTGGATATTTTACTCGTGGTAATAATATATATTTTTTGTTTTCAGCTTCACGCTGTATCCTGTACACAACAGGGCAGGCAGTGGGAGCCTAATGTTAAGACACTCCGTTCCCCACTTTCCGCCAAATTCGGAGGCATTGGGTGTTAAGTGGCGGAACTTAACGCCGCGCTTTGTCTCGACACCAGAGCAAAGAAAATGGAAATATTAAATATTTCCACCCCTCGAGTGGGAATCGAACCCACAACCAGTCGTTCCCAGTCACACGCTTGTGCCACTGCCCCACGACTGGCCCCTATAATAATAATTTAAATATTTTCATTTTTCCATTCTAGTGTACAAAACAAAGCGCAGCGTTAAGTTCCGCTGTTTATCACACAACATCTCTGATATAAACGGAAAACGGAGAACAGAGTGTCCTTGACATCTATCCACTTTGTTAAGAAGGCAAAGCATGAATCTGAAAGTCAACAACTGTTAACAGAGTCAAAAGTACTTTGGTTACCTTTTACGTAGCTAAATTAAAATTACTATTATTTTATGTATATTTTTTTCTTAAGACATGTGAACATGAAAAAGATGAAGTAAGTAAGCAAATCTTAATGCCACATTGCTATAACTACAACGATCAAATTCTGTAAGTCCCTCACGGGAGCAGCGTCTGCTGGAATTTAATTAAATACAAAACCGATGCATAATTCATATCTGTGCTAAAACATCGCAATTACAAGCTGTGGTTTGTTAGCCAGATCTTAAGATAGTCTTATAATATATAGCATTTTAAAAAAGGAGATTAAGTGAAAAAATATTAAGCGTTCTCCACTCTCCGTTTGTCTTACTGGTATTGTGTATTAAGTGGCCGAACCTGATCACCTTCCTTTTTCTTACTAAAGCGGAGAAATAAAAATAGTTTAAATGCAATCATGCCACTGAGTCGGAATCGAACCCACAACAGCACTTGCTTACAATGAGATGATCCCGTATTTATAATACTATAAACTTATATACTATAGTATAATTATAATTAAGATGCAAAAAAAATGTTGCCATTCAATTATAACCTAAGACGATCCTATCCCAAGAAAAAAAAAATATTTTGACAAGTACTTTTTTTAAACATTTTTAAAGTGTTATTCCACACTTAGGAAAATTGAAAAAGTGTGTTCAATTTTACTAAGTGTGGAATAACACTTTAAAAAGGTTTAAAAAAAGTATTTAATAAATAGCATTTACTCTTGTCAAACAATTGTTCGTAGAATAATCTTTGAGTAGCAGAAATTTGTAAAAATCTCTCTACAGAGAGTCTAAAAATCTCTATAAGTTGTAATAAAGCTTATAAGAATTTCGACGCATGGCTCATTGGTGAGAGCGCCTGAACGGTATTCAAGAGGCGCGAGTTCGAATCCCGCTGCGTTCAAATTTTTATACGTTTTCTAAATGTCTTTTTCAATTTGACAGAAGGCTCATAAGGTAAATGACAACCTTATGTCAATTGACTAACACATAACAAACACTGCTGTTAGGTAGATATCTGTTACATATTATTTACTTTTATGTATGATACCAAAAAAACTAAAAGGAAACACGCTCAAATTACACGCACGCTATCAAAATTATTGAGGCAACACCACTCACGAAATTATATGAAGAAATTATAGATATCATCTGGTGTATATTTTAAAATAATACGTCTTTTTTATGATATGATTTTACTTTTAAACATTTTTAAAGTGTTATTCCAGACTTTACTCTTGCAGTGCCACGCTTTTTCTCGCATAACGGAGAATCAGAAAGAACTTAGTGTCAAAACTCTCTGTTCTTAAAAAAAGTATTAAAACACGTCCCTATATGCTTTTCCGGTAAGAAATTGAACCCACAATTGTCAACTTAATTTATTAATCTTGCACTGTGACACTTCCCCTTTATGCTAGAAGAAACATAATTATAATTTTTTATTTTTTTTTAGCTTCACGCTGTATCCCGCACACAACAGGGTAAGCAGAGGGAACCTAGTGTTAAGACACTCCGTTCCCCACTTTCCGCTGAATTCGGAGGCATTGCGTGTTAAGTGGCGGTACTTAACGCCGCGCTTTACCTCTGATACCAGAGCGAAGAAATGGAAATATTAAATATTATAAAATACTTGTACCATTACAAAGGAAGTAACTGTTATTACAGTTTTTTTGCGATTTGCAACATATCCGTATAATAAAAGAAAAAAATGTGATAATTTATGATATTTTAATCTATTTGGTTCCCGGTTGGTATTACACGGTTACAACTTTTTATTATTCGTAATATATAAGTAGAATTGAAAAAAAAAATTAAATAGCTTCACGCTATATCCCGCACACAGCAGGGTAGGCAGAGGGAACCTAGTGTTAAGACACTCCGTTCCCCACTTTCCGCCGAATTCGGAGTCTTGCGTGTTAAGTGGCGGAACTTAACGCCGCGCTTTACTTCGACACCAGAGCGAAGAAAATGGAAATATAATTTCCACTCCTCGAGTGGGAATCGAACCCACAACCAGTCGTTTACAGTCACACTCTTGTGCCACTGGGCCACGACTGGCCACAACTTTTTATTATTCGTAATATATAAGTAGAATTGAATAGAATATAAGTAGAATTTACAACTTTTTATAATATTTTATATTCATTATTTTATTATTATGCCATATTCATTATTTTTTATATTTATACTTTATTTTGGTTTGTAGATGTCAGTGTAGATAATATTATATGCACATACTGAGTATAGGCCAATCTTAAATGTATTTTAAGGGGTTAAGCATAAAAAAGTATACATGTTTTACTTTAAAAATATAATACATAATACATTATAAAATTCTTTCTATTATGGAATATTATACAAAATGAAGGAGTTAATTTAAAATTAAAGTTTATTTCTATATTTTTATTAAAATAAATTACGTAACAAAATTAAATTTACTAAATTATTATTTTTTATCTTCACATTTTATTCTGCATACTAGCAAAGTCACAGAACCAAGACACTCCGTTCTCCACTTTCATATTCGTAAAATCACTTTGCTCAGTGACTGTGCCTAAAATTTCTGTCAATTTTGAATGTAATTCTATAACATGACTAATTTTAATAGAGGCCAGTCCTGGCGCAGAGGCACAAAGTGTGACTGTAAAGCGATTAGTTGTGGGTTCAATTCCTACTCGACGAGTGGAAATATGTAAAACTTCCATTTTCTTCGCTCTGGTGTCGAGGCAAAGCGCGGCGTTAAGTTCCGCCACTTAACGCAATGCCTCTCGAATTTGGCGGAGAGTGGGGAACGGAAAGTCTTAACATTAGGTTTCCTCTGCCTACCCGCTGTGTGCGGGATACAGCGTGAAGATAAAAAAATAATAATAGCACAACAGAGTAGTCAAAGAGAACCTAGTATAAAGACACTCCGTCCTCCAAGTTAAATGGTGAAAATCATCGCATTTTATTTTATCATCATTGCGGAGAAAATAGAAATCAAGTTAATGATCGTCCCGAGTGATAATCGAACCCAGTACGATCGCATATACAGCCGCTGTGACATTGCGCACGATAGCCTATGATATTCATTTAAATTTTCTGAGCATATAGTTCTACTTCCTCGGTATCTAGTAACTCACTGGTTACGTAACTTAAAGTTAAATATTTATAAAATAAAAAAAGAAAGTTTGGCGAATGCGTGTAGTGAATGATATATACATTAATTAAATAAATGTTATCATCTGAGAACATCGTGGTGCAGTGGAAACGTCTGACTATAAGCGCGTTGGGTTGTGGCTTCGAATCACATTCGATTTTTTTTCGAATGTGTAGTACGATGTTGGCTAGAGTGGCCTCGACAGCTTCACCGGGTTTTAGGGGAGGCCGAGCTATATGAGCTCTGACCTTGGCTTGGAATCCTCGCTTGCGAGAAGCCATCAAATGACGACGACGTCGTGGCAAGGGCGCCTCAGTTGAGACTAGAACCTCGGCTTGTGACACCGTTTTAGTGGGGGAAAATAATGTTTTTAAATTATTGTCATTTCTCTCCTTTGCTACCTAAGATAACGCTCGGTATTGAGTTCTGCCTCTCAACACGTGATGTCCAGTTTTTGGCCGGAAGGTGGAAAATGCAACAGTGTCTAACATTAAGTTATCCCTGACTACCGACTGCGAGAAAAAGCTGAAATAAAAATATAACGATACGACGAATAAAAATATAATTTCATAGAATATATCTGTAATGGGTACTTTAGACGAAGACTCAAAACCAAACCTTTTCTAGTTATTTTCTTATACAGAATGTTCTGGTAATCGATAGCCCTTTAAAGCATTATGTACTCGTAACTTATACCTGTCAATCAAAATCTTGAAGCACGCTGTATAATTATGCTGTTAAAGTAAAACAAGTGGTTATTGAGATATTTATGAAAGCTATTAAATTTTATCTTATACGTATTAAAGAAAAGATAAAATTTATATACTTTTTACTAGAAAAAAAAATGTAGAATAACTAACTATTGACGCCATCGTAGCTCAGTGGGACAGTCTGATTGTAAATGCAATGGTTGTGGGTTTAATTCCCATTTGGAGGAATGGTTATGTTTAAAGTATTTTTCCTTTATCGTTCTGGTAAGACAATCGCCGTGTTGAACAACAACACTAAAAATACAAGAAGAAGTAAGTAGTTGTAAAGACTGTTATGAAACTCCTTTACTTAAAGAAAGGAAAGAACTATATATTAAACTAGTATTATACCTATAATAACTGATGAATATACTATGTTCAAAATTTTTACAATTATTTAATGTGAAAGTACAAGTGTTTGAAAATTGAATATTCCAATACTTGTTGATAATATTTATAAATTAAATAAATTTAGTATTTAACATAGGTAATTACGTAAGTCAATACCTTTCAAATAAAAACCATTTTAATACATAATTTATTTTTTTTTTATTTCTGGTTAGTGAATTTCATTTTAAATTAATTTTGTCTTTGAAAACGTCTACCGCGACTGAAAGTATTCTGTCAATTTTCTTTTTTTAACTTCACGCTGTATCCCGCACATAGCAGGCTAAGCAGAGGGATACTACGTTCCCCACTTTCCGCTGAATTCGGAGGCATTGCGTGTTAAGTGGCGGAACTTAACGCCGCGCTTTGCCTTCTGTCATATACTCCACCATACCGTAATAAAATTACATGTGAATCCTGACCACTCTTCCGTTTCCTTTTTTGAGCAATATTTCATAATTATTAAATTATACTATTTTAACGTATTTTCTTATATTTAAATTTATATAATAAATAAGCACTTCTTTCAACAGTAGTTCATACTTCGAGTCACGCTTGGACTTCACCAATTTCTTTCGTCACATTGCTTAACGCACAAAACACAAAACTTGTCGAAACATTGTATAGCCATTGTATTTTCTAATCTAGAATGGCTATTCTTATATAATATCCGTTAAAGTTGTGTATCGGGTACAATTTGACAGGTTATTGCGGACGCAGCGACGCGGAACTGCGCCGGCGCAGGTGTCGAGGGCAAGGGCCGCAGTTCAAAGTAGAAATGAACATATAATGTGCTCATTGTCTTCCAATTTCTATTGATAATATATTAAAATTTTATTGTTATTTTTAAATATACATATGTTAAATGAGTAACTACTATAATACCAAAGTGGAGAAATTTTCGGGTTCTATTGATTGTATTAAAAGATTTTTTTTAATTTTATTTTTTAACTTCACGCTGTATCCCGCACACAGAAGGTAGACTGAACATAGTGTTAAGACACTCCGTTCCCCACTTTCCGCCGAATTAGGAGGCAATGCGTGTTAAGTTGTGAAACTTAACGCCGCTTTACCTCGGCACCAGAGCGAACAAAATGGAATTTTTAAATACTTCCACTCCTCGAGTGGGAAACGAACTCACAACCAGTCGCATTACAGTCACATTGTGTGCCTGTGCGCCACGACTGGCCCCGAGTTTTAAATTGCTTAAACTTTTACTAACAAAATAAATAAGTTGTATTTAATTTAAAAAGTCCTTATAATTATAAGTGTTCCATAATATTGAAGCTCATTTTTGTTATAAAATTATAAATAAGAAAATTACTATCCTAGGATAATTCGATAACATGCTAATTCTTATTCGAAGCGCCATATGACAGCGACTACAACTTATTACACGAGTATATAGTAGTATATAGTAGTACGCCTGTTATTAGAGCTGTCAACCGACAGTCGTTAAGCCATTAGGACACACCCAAGCCCAGCAATCATCAGCCTATTTGTCCCGTGTCAGCTTTTTTACCCTCGATTTCATAGAAAACTAAGCGATTCGTTTTTTGCTCAATCCAAACAAGCTTGAAGTAGAAAGAAATCGATTAGTTTTATAAAAATAGCTTCAGTTATACATCTTTTATCGAGTTACTTAAGATATTTGTTGTTTTTTTTTGTTACATATAGCTTCAGAAGATATACTTAGAATTCTATTGATGAATGTATTGCCTGTTTTCTACTGGTTTTGAGATATTTAAACGGAACTAGTAAATGAAATGTCTCGATTTCGGGCGGAGAGTGGAGGACACTCCGTGTTTTGATATAACATTCTCTCTGACTACCTTGCTGTATAAGGGGAAAAGGGCGAAGCTAGTATTTACCAGCAACATTTGTAAAATATTATGTATATGTTTTTTTTTTATTGTTTCACGCTGTAAAAAAAATCCCGCACACAGCAGGGTGTTAAGGCACTCCGTTCCCCAATTTCATAGCAATTCGAAGGCATTGCATGTTAAGTGGAGGGACTTACCACCACACCACCAATCCAGAGCGAAAGAAATCGAGCCCACAATCAGTCGTTTATAGTCACACGCTTGTGCCACTGGGCCACGACCGGCTATATATGCAATGTATTACGGTCTTAATTTATCATACCATCTTAGAATACTCTAGAGAAATAAAACTTATATAGAAATTGATTTAAAGTAAAAAAAACATTAATGAACGCTGTCATTATCATTTTATTCAAGTTTACTCTTTATACGGAAACGAGCGTGTTCGAAGAAAAAAATTATGAGGAAAAGCCGTTCCGTGATACGCTGTACTGTAATTTACCGCAAATAAAAATATAAACTATATTATATAAATAAATATATATAAATATAAACTATATATGTAAATATAAAGTATATATATAAATAACAACTATATATTGTATAAAAACAACATAAAATAAGTTGCAACAAGCGTATAAAAATATCGACGCAGCTGGTAGTAGAACGCATGGCTTAGCTGTCAGTGTTTGGACGGTTTCCAAGTAGCGCGGGTTCGAATCCCGCTGCGTTCAAATTTTTATATGTATTCTAAATATCTTTTTCAATTGTCTACGTGTGTGAATAACACTTTAAAAGTGTGTGGATAACGCTTTAAATTCGAACCTGCGTTTCTTGGAATTTGAAAACGGTCCAAAGGTTCTAACCGCTAAGCCATACGTTGAAACGCTGCGTTCAATTTTTTATACATTTTCTTAAGGTCATCTATTTAATGTCTAACAAAAGTATCATTATTATACTAAGAGGGTCAAGAAACCATACATCGTGCTCGTATCGCATATAAAGTGTAATTTTTTTCGTAAACAGCTAATGTTTAATATAAAGCTGTCATTGTTCAGAAAGTTGTTCTTAAGACAATGAATGCCAAGTAGTATATATGCGCCTGCGACTTTGCTTGCATGGTTTTTGATCTACCAATGAGAATTTTTCTCGTAGTAAAAATAACAACTTAAAATTAAAGTGCTTATATCTCTATACAAAAAATTAAGAAGCTGAAGAAGAAAGAGACTTCAATTTCATCTTAATTGTATTGTGTATTCTTGGGATAAAATTTTGTTTATTAATATAGAAATAATGCCCTGCACAAATTTAGTATGCCCCATTTCTTAACTTTAAAAGGTTGAATATCCAAAAAACAACACAAAAGACCTTGAATACAAAATTGGCAAGTATTTTAAATATTACGTTATTATTTAACGCGTCGAAATTCATAAGAAGACTTAAATAAATTGGCCGTCTTAATTATTAAATGTATAAAACAAAAAGCGGAGTGACGAGTCACTCAGACACACACACACACACACACAGACAGACACACAGACAAAATTTATAAAGCCAAAAAACTAGTCTTTTTTAATAACATTACCTAAGTTTAAAAGTATATTAAGTTTTTATTTTAAATATTTATATGCAAATGCGTGGTTAATCTGTCGCCATTAGCCGGTGTGAGGCGACTCTACAGATAACGAGTGTATAATGACAAGTTTTCTATTTCATTCACGTCATTTAGTATAATATCACCATAGACACTCTAACACGACACGCCAAGGTGTTTGTTTTAGTACATTATAAGTGTAATTATTCTAACTGAATTACGTAGTGGCTTTGTAATTTTTTTTTTAGCTTCACGCTGTATCCCGCACACGGCAGGGTAGGCAGAGGGAACCTAGTATTAAGACACTCCGTTCCCCACTTTCCGCCGAATTCGGAGGCATTGCGTGTTAAGTGGCGGAACTTAACGCCGCGCTTTACCTCGACACCAGAGCGAAGAAAATGGAAATATTAAATATTATCACTCCTCGAGTGGGAATCGAACCCACAACCAGTCGTTTACAGTCACACGCTTGTGCCACTGGGCCACGACTGGCCACGACTGGCTAATAGTCTAATTGATACGTGATGATTTAAGGTTCGATTTCCATTCCATTATTTTAATTTTCATTTTTAGCGCTTTAGTACGTAAGACAAAGCGCAGCGTTTAATTCCGTCCCTTAACCGCAATGTCTCAATTTCGGGCGGTAATTAGAGGGCGAAGTGTCTTGACACTACCCTATCTCTGACTAGGATATCCTGGACTAGTATTGCCATGGGGGAAAGCGGGAAGAGTTATCCATACTTATATTATAAATGCGAAAGTCTGTGTGTTTGTCTGTCATGCTTTCACGGCTTATCTACCGGTCCGATTCGGATGAAATTTAGAATGAAAGTAGAAAAATTGACTGGGTCTAACATAGGCTATTTAGTTTTTCAAAAATCAAAAATCAAGGGTTGAAATAGGGGATGAAAGTTAATATGAAAAATCTAAACCGCTTGACCAATTGCAATGAATTTTGGCATAAATATAGTTTAGAATCTAAGCTTAGACATAGGCCACTTTATTGTTTAAAAATGCGCCTCCGAGGGTTGCAATATAACGAAAGAGTACACGCGGCGAAACCGCGAGCGGGCCGCTAGTAACTTATAAGCTTATTATAAGCTAATTATAGGTTACGTAATTGATAAACAAAACTGGAGATGAACTTTTCTTTATTTTGTTTAGCTTCACGCTGTATCCCGCACACGGCAGTGTAGGTAGAGGGAACCTAGTGCGAACACACTCCGTTCCGTTCTCTGTTCGCTTCAATAACTTTTGTTGTTATAATAATAAAAAACTGTACTCTGGATCTGGAATCTGACATTATGGAATGACTAACTCTGACATTCTTGTCTAAAATTTGTCGACAGTGTTTTGATATCAATTACATAATAAAATATATATTTTTCTTCCATTTTATATACGTTCAACCAAGGAAAACCAATTTCTAGACTAAAGCTCTATACATTTAAAATATTTTAGTTTAAAACGCCCATACCGTCAGTTGTTCTTAAGTGAAGCAAGTTGACTAATAATTATAATGAACGCAGGTAGAACTTCCGCTCATTAGTGTTGTTCTCAGCACGATTTAAGGCCAGTTATCATTAGAGTAACAGAAATGTGAAAAATATTTGTTATTTGTCATAACAACTATTAAAGATATGTGCAGCTACTAGTAAATAAATAAATAACACATTAATTATTTATTTCATTTATTTATTTATTTACTAGTAGCTGCCCACAAGATCGTTTGCATGGTCTTAGTGACCCTTCCCATTAAAAAAGTCCTCACACTGAAGAACTTTTATTAAGACGATATTTCCTTATATCTAAAAGTATAGCTGGTCTGTTATGGTTCTACATGAGATGTTTCTCTCTTTAAAAATAATCATAGCCTAAGTCCTGCCTAAGTCTAAAAACTATGCAGCAAAAAATGTTTCATTCAAATCCGTCCAGTACTTTTTCGCATTGCGCGAGTACGAACATTATGATTTTACTGTTTTATTGCATATGTATACATAAATAGATAGATGTGTTAGACTGAATTTCAGACATAACATCTTCTCATTTTATAAAAATATTTCTTCCTATTTAATTATCTTTACGCATTAATTGTACAGAAAAGTGATATCCATCATTTTTGATTTATGGCCCAAATATAGAAATGTTATGTGCAATTACTAAGTAAGACTTTTTTACCTATTAAATATTAGCCAAAGAGACATTGCGTGTGTAGTGACTTAACTCAACGCCCTGCTTTGTTTAAGCTACCTGAGCAGATACATAAAAATATTTTAAATACAAACACAAATATCTAGTAGATTTTATTGTTATTAACAATCTTTAAAGTAATATCAACTGGACAATATGTAAGTGTTACTAACTATTACATTCAAGATTATGATTTACAGCAACAAATACATCTTTGTCACATTCTAAAATATCATTAAAATTTTGAATTCCAATCCCAACTGGTAAAGTCAAGTTGGTGGCCAGTCGTGGCCCAGTAGCACAAGCGTGTGACTTTAAACGACTAGTTGTGGGTTCGAGGTAAAGCGTAGCGTTAAGTTCCGCCACTTAACACGCAACGCCTCCGAATTCGGCGGTGCGTGGGGAACGGAGTGCCTTAACACTAGGTAAATACGGTGTGAAGCTAAAAAAGAAGAAAAAGAATTTTATATAGTAGACATAGAATAGTTATTAACAATCTTTAAAGTAATATCAACTGGACAATATATAAGTATTACTAACTATTATATACAAGATTATGATTCACAGCAACAAATACATCTTTGTCACATTCTAAACTATCATTAAAATTTTGAATTCCAATCCCAACTGGTAAAGCAAGTGAGGCGTCAAGCTTTTGTTGTCCACCGACATAGAAGGAGAGCGTTTGAAACTCATTTGAATAGACACCCTCTTTGAAATATGAAAGTATAAATCATACAACAATACCTCGATGTACATACAGACGGTGCAACGATTATATTATATAGCCCGAGGGAGATTTGTTGCGAATAAATGAATGACAGCAAGGTATCGGGTTCCGTTCCCCGTGTTGACGGTATGATAAATTAGAATGGAAATGTTTGTACATATACTGAGTTATGAGAAAAAACATTATACAACCCCTTTTTGGAATTCTTTCTTTAGAGTTTAATATTTGAATATTATAACTGTTATTTTGACGTTATTGTTGTTATAGCTCGGTGTTACGTTCGTATTGAATTATTAGTGATAGTAATTTTGATTTCCTTTTAAAATAATGTTAAGATTGTGATTATTTTTTTGTTTTTCATGCTAGAAAAAGTAAGGTTTGAGATACAGTACAGCTAAAATCAGAAAAAAATCCCCATCGAATAAAAAACGAAGTTACTAAGTTTCCTTCTCATAACCTGTAGGTTACGCCAATAAATAAAATATGAGAAACCTATATTCATGGGATTGTAGCGCAGTGGAGCTAGAGACCGCATCTAACTGTAATCACAATCCGTTTTGGGTTCAATTCCCACTTAGTGTAATGATCAAAATTTAATTTTATTTGTTTCTCTGCTCTGGGGAATAAAAAAAATGCGTTGATCTCTGCAACTGAATATACAATGACTAACTCAAAAACTGAAAAATGGAATATCACGACACTAGCTTCTCTTTGCCTACTCTGCAAAAAAAGGCGTAAAGCTAAAAAAAAGTCACAATAATATTACGAGGCACATTTAAAGAATGTAAAAGTATATTTAATTTCGTAATATAATGAGATGTGATAAAAAAGCAGACAAAGAGGTGGATGCTGCGCCGCGAGACGCACTGCACTGTATCTCATCAACATAATGTAGAGGTCGAAATTCATCTTACTTTTATGACGAGAGCTTTAATTTCTGAATGCTTTTTATTTTTCATTCCTGGATATAACGGTTTTAGTAGTATAGCCTCTATTGTATAGTAGTTGATTTTATTTTTTACTTTCTGCCCGGATTTGATATATTGCATGTTAAGTGGTGGTAACTCAACGCCGTAATCTGTTTTCTCACTAGAGCACTGGTTCCCAACCAGTGGTCCGCGGACCACCAATGGTCCGCCGAACGGATAAAGTAGTCCGCGAACGATTTTAAATTTAGCTGGTGTTGGCAGCCGCGCAGTGAGCGACAGGAATAATTGCACACTAATTCATTGACATTATATAATAAGTATGTCAGTTTACGTAAGGAAGTTAGGATGTCCTAAAGTATGTTTTAACAATTGGCAAAAAGTATTGGATTTGACTACTTGTTAACAATAGTGCCACGGAAGCCTCGCAATTGACACAATTTTCTCATTAAATATGATTTTTTTTTTATATAATTTCTTCAGGAGTTTTTAAGTAAAGTTTTCGTTTGATTATTACAGTTTATTTTTATTATACCTACATACATAGTGGTCCCTGCTAGGAAGAAATTATGTAAAAGTGGTCCGTCATCAAAAAATGCTTGGGAACCCCTTGGGTACTAGAGTGAAGCAAAAATTGGCAAATTTTAATTAATTTCACAAACATATCCGTATGTTTAAATATGTTCTAAATTAGTCATACTTATCTATTTCATTCGTTTTTAGTATTCATATTCTTGAAATTTTAATAAAATTGCATAACAGTCATAATTAAATTAAAAATAAATGTTATATTAATTTCTAACTTTTAATTTTTAAAAATTTCTTATTTCTAATCTTTTATTTAATTTTAATGTTGTATTTTTTATTAAAAAAAGGAAGTAAAATAAAAATTCTGTAAATTTTATAGATAACCATTTCCTTGATTCATTTATTTTTAATTTTTAAAGTAAACACTTTATTTTATCTTAAAGAATTTATAATGTTGTTATAAGTATATATGTAGCAATCAAGCATTGTGACATATCAAGTCGTCTCCACTGTCTGCCCAGAAATATTTTCTCCCAAGTTATCTGACAGGGCCAGGTACCACAAAATACACCCCTAATATACAAAACATACCCCAAAATAAGATTCAAACTGACAACTTCTATTAGTCACTCCCATCTCAACTAAACCACATTCGCCTTCCAACTTCTAATACCAACATTTTCATTAAAAAAGTACTATTCTTGTTTTTTTTTGAAAAGCGTAATGTTTAATAAGGCCGGGTGCGCCGGCGCATCATTTCATTATTCCCGTCAGAAGCATCCATTGTCAAAGTCCATCAAACTACACCGGGTAGGGAGCAACCCCTAAACATGCTCTTGACTGCACAATCAACTAATCATAGCTTGTACGTATTTAATATGAATATAGGGCACTAGAGTAAATGTGAGAGATTCATTAAAAATGTGTGAATAGAAGTTTTAATTTATTTTTGTAAGTAATAAATAGTTGTTAATATTTAAAAGAGTTTTTTTAATGTTAAAATTATCTATTAAAAATACTTATATTTTATTAAGTTAGCAGTACAGTTAAGTAAAATCATCTAAAAGTAAACTTTGCCAAACTATTGATTTTAAAATATCTTTTTAATTGTTGAGGGTATGATAGAATGATTATACTCGTATATTAATTATTTTCGTTTAAGTGAGTTAGTTCGATTTACGTTTGAGTAACTGAGTTCGATCGTTTGAGTGAGATTGAGTGAGTTCACGTTATGTGGAGGAGAACACATAAAGGAAATTGTCCGATAAAAATGGGTATTGAGTTAATTATAATATGTTTGAATATTAACAAGAGATTCAGTAACGGAACTTTATAAATAAAAAAATAAAAAATAGCTTCACGCTATATCCCGCACACAGCAGGGTAGGCAGAGGGAACCTAGTGTTAAGACACTCCGTTCCTCACTTTCCGCCGAATTCGGAGGTTTGCGTGTTAAGTGGCGGAACTTAACGCCGCGCTTTACCTCGACACCAGAGCGAAGAAAATGGAAATATAATTTCCACTCCTCGAGTGGGAATCGAACCCACAACCAGTCGTTTTCAGTCACACTCTTGTGCCACTGGGCCACGACTGGCCACAGTCGGAACTTTATCTACTACAGATATTTAAATATAACCAACCACTATTTAACTTTTATTTAAAATTATTATGAAATCGCTTTCCCTCGTAACTCGTACCAAAATCAAAAGCTTGTACTCGTTATACGATTGTTACAGAATACAATATATTTTATGTCAGGTTGTAAACGTCACGTCGCTTCGGATCGATGTTTGCCCAAAGCTGTGTATGTATTTTTAAGCTTTTGTGCAACGAAAAGCTCCGTTATAAATAATATTTTTATATTAATCTGCTTTTAAGAAGATTTATAAACAATATTTTAATATTTATCATTTCGGGTCAGTCGTGGCGCAGAGGCACAAACGTGTGACTGTAAACGACTGGCTGTGCGTTCGATTCCCACTAGACGAGTGGAGGAGTAGAGATATTTAATATTTCAATTTTTTTTACTCTAGTGCCGAGGCAAAGCGCGGCGTTGAGTTCCGCCACTTAACACGCAATGCCTCAGAATTCATCGGAAAGTGGGGAACAGAGTGTCTTAAAACTAGGTTCCCTCTGCCTACCCTGCTGTGTGCGGGATACAGCGTGAAGCTATAAAAAAAAGGATTCCATTTAGCCAATAAATTAAGTACGTAATCAAAGTCAATTGGAACGACTGTCCATACTAACTTAATCGATTTTGTATTGCGGTTAAAGTTCACCATTGTATACTAGCATTATACCCTTCAAAAGCTATAAACCGAAAAGAATAGTTAGTTAAATCAAATAAAACCATAAAATCTCCAGTCAATTCATGATTCGAGTCGATCAACTATAATTTACTCGCAATTGGCGCGCATTGTTGCGCCCGCGCACTGCGGAATTACACGCACAAGCGCATTGTTCCCTCACTGACTGACCAAAGAGTATTGTTTGGGTAGCTAACTATTGTTCTTTGTGTATGAATGTTTTTGTTTAGCTTCACGCTGTATCCCGCACACAGCAGGGTAGGCAGAGGAAACCTAGTGTTATGACAATCCGTTCCCCACTTTCCGCTGAATTCGGAGGCATTGCATGTTGAGAGGCGGAACTTAACGCCGCGCTTTACCTCTGATACTAGAGCGAAGGAAATGGAAATATTAAATATTTTCACTACTCGAATGGGAATCGAACCCACAACCAGTCGTTTATAGTCACACGTTCGTGACACTGCGCTACGACCGGCCACATGTGAATGTGTATGTGTATGTGTTCAGTTTAAAGGATTTTTCTGTGACTTTGACGTATAAGTTTCTTTAGCATTCTTATGTGCATTTGCATATACAATAGTTTGTTACCAGCAAGATAATTATCTATAAGCAAAGCATCTTATATATATATATATATATATATATATATATATATATATATATATATATATATATATATATATATATATATATATATATATATATATATATATATATATATATATATATATCTTTTGGGTTAAAAATATTAATAATTTGGGTATCTAATTGTATCTACTTGGTTTATATATATATATATATATATATATATATATATATATATATATATCTACATATATATATTATATATATATATCTATTATATATTATATATATTCTCTAACCTCTCTCTCTCTCTATATCCCATATCTATATCTCTATCTCTTCTCTCTATCTCTCTTCTCTATATATATCTCTCCTCTATCTCTCTCCTAATATATCTTCATTATCTTCTATCTCTCTCTCTATATATATATATATATATATCTTTTTGGTTAAAAATATTACGAATTTAAATATCTAATTGTACTTATTACAATAGTAACTTGTAATGACTCGGATTCTGGCGGAAAGTCGAGAGTCTTGACACTAGGTCCCATATGCAAAAAAAAACTTGAATCTGAAATAGTACCTAATTAGAACGTCTAGACTTAAGTTCCTCAGACTTTATAAAAATATACCAAGCTTTTTACTTTTTATAAAGCCTATCTGCTCGTATTAGTCTCATTCGCTTCGTCAGTCACTAAAACTGTTTTTTATTTTATTTTCAAAATTAACTCAACGTCTTCTTAAACCCCTCCTATACTTATTTACATACAAATGTAGTATTTTAATTGAACAGACGTTAACATGTTATCATTTAACCAATCAAGAATGCAGCTTGAAGTGCGCTCATTTCTTTGAAATCCACGGTACTGAGCGACCAGGCGCCAGGCGCCCGACGCCCCGCGCAGCCGTAACTAATGTATAAGCTCACTATTTATTAATTGATAAATTAAATATCTATCTGTTGTGTAGTTGAAATGTTAATAGCACTCAATGGTTAAAGGTTCAAATTTCAGTTTGAGGATTTATTTATGCTTCAAAGTTGTTTAAATAATGGAATTATATGAGGTCATTGTAGTAGGATAGCGTCTGACGCGGTGATTGTAGATTCGATTCCCACTCGGGCAAATAATATTTTTTATTAGTTGTTTTATTTCCACACATATTATTGTGATAAGAGTTTACTACGAGTTTCCTGCCTTTCCTTTTTATAAAATTGGTAAACTATTTGACTTTGAAAAAATGATGCATGTAACTTCTTATTTTGAAAAGAATTATTTGACTTTGAAAGGGGTGCAATACACGTGCGAACATATCTATACCATAACAGGACAGTTTTTCTTGGCTCCTTACTTCACAAAATACCAAAAATTCAGACATACAGTAGCATATTTACCTAAAAACATATGATATAATACCTGCGAGGAAAGAAGATGACGATAAGGGAAATAATATCAAAGTATTTGCGAGGCAATTTAGTAGCGCGCGTGCACTGAGTTGCATATTTGATGGCCAATAAAGTGTGGACGCTATGGGACTCTTGATTCTTACACAGAATACCATTTCATAAATTTCGCATTATTTTAATAAACTAAAATTAAAAATATATAATTGTTATAAATATATTTTTAAAAAGATTTAATTACTTTGTTAAAATATAAATATATGTCATCTTTAATACTGCTAACGATTACTTGCAATAAAAATGTTGAGAAACGGATAACGCAGGCGCAAAGTATGAATTTGTTATTTGAACCTGCACTTCTAGATATCCTTTAGACTTAAAGTGAGCATCCAGCAGATCTCGAACCCCATGCGGCCTGTTTAATAAGTTAAGGCGGTCCGTTAAGCCGCCTTCTGCTATAATATATTAAGTTATACCAAGTTATTGTGACTTGTTCCTACATGCAATATAATTGGAAATTACATATTGGTTATTTAAATTTTGAAATTCCATGTTTTGGCTACCAAATATTTATACAATGAATACAATTTTAAATACATTTAAAAAGTTGCACGAAGGGCACTAAATAACGTTATAATAGCATCATTTACCAACCAAATTGAATTTCCGTTACTAATATCTCATCGCTATCGTTTAAGCCCAAGAATTTCGTAGATAAAAAATAATTAGATACCTCTTAATCAAACCCACAATCAACGGTTTTTGAAACGCATCCGCCCGAGGAGTGCGTGGTTTCAACGAATTATATTAAAAAATAATTAAAATTAAGTAAAAATATAACTTATTGTAATAAAAATAGAGTTTATTTTACAATATTTTGATAAAGTAAGTGTTAAAAAACAGGATGTGGGCTGTAGAGCGACCGTTTTTGAGCAAAAGGGCACGTTATAATTAACATTATAATAAATCACGGATGACGTAACGGTAACGTTATATGTAAGTTTGATTATAATGGAGAAAGTTGGCTGGATTGCTTTATTCAAGAAATGTGTGTAAATTTTCAATTTTTTTAATACTTTTAAATTATTTTTCGTTGTGCATCTTTTATATAGAGTAGATGTAAAGTGAAGTAAGTATAGGTCATGTTTGTGAGGTGCAATTTTGTTTGGATCAATGAGTCCCAGGTCAGTCTATTCTACCAAACGACAAGTAATCTTATAGTAAAAGTCGAGAATGGAGTGTTCTAACACTAGTCGTAATAACGACAAGCTTTTTCCCGCATAGAGCAGCTAGTCTGTTCTCCAGCTTCCACCCGAAACCATGACATTACATGTTGAGTAACAGATCTCATCATCGCGCTTTGTCCTATCACAAATCAAAGAGCAAATCAGAGCAAAGAAATCACATCATCATAATTAATGACAACCATAGTATATGCTGTGGTTGTCATTAATAGTCACACGCTTCTCTGCTACGATCGCCTCACAACAAAGCTCACTCAACAATAACGATATTTCCTATAAAATTATATATATGTACTAAAATGTCATATACAAAATCAAAAACACTAATTTCATTGATTTATTATTGATAAACTCTAAAATTGTATTTATTTATTTTAATCTCTGTATTATTTATGTACATAAGAGTTCAACGCGCCTAGCATTGGGAATAATTCTCTGGTAATTTCATTGGGATGATCTTTCCTATTTAAGGAAATATAAGTAAATGAAAAAATTAAAATATTTTTTCCAGGTAAGCTTTGGTATTATCGATTAAAATAAAATGTCAGTATTGTCAGTCCTACCCAAAGATACCACTGGCTCAGAAGGAAGTTCTGCTAAGAAGAGCTTGCGAGAAACTCAACAGTTGATCTTTTCAAATATAACTTTACACTATTTGTAAAATTTCATATTTCTCGTTCATCATTAGCGTCGACAGCTTTTATTACACACATTAACATCAGAACAAAAAAACAATTAAAATATGTTAATTAATTAATTAAGCTTAGATTTTACTTCTAGTTGTTTGTTCTTCATGCACTGTATTTAAACTATAATGTACTTAAACCTAAATGTTAATGTTCTGTGATTACAAGCACTCTGTTACTGTTTTAGCATGAAGTGGTTGCCTGTAACTGAGGTAGCACATAGCATCTTAATTGTATTACTTGAAATGGTTGTATTTGTGTATACTTTGTTGGCGATCCAATAAATAAATAAATAAACAATATTCTTGGACAGAATAATATACACATTAAAACACACTAGAACTGGCTTAAGAGCATATCTTATTATTTGCGGTTTCTTTAAACTTAGCAGCAAAAGTTAATTAAACACAATTAAAATGTGATAAAATTGACAAAATGGAGGTCATAAAATATATAATGGCTACAATAAAATTTTATAACATGAATTTACTAGATAGCTATTATTTGAATCTCTTGAATTCATTTTAAGCTATATCCTTTGCGGTATATTAAAAGAGAAATTTCCTTAGCATCACTTTAACAGGTAGAAAAAAAAAATTAAAATATATTAGTGGGCGGCACCTTACATCACGTGACCTGGACGTTTGTTTGTCTTGTCGTTTCTATGAAAAATTGTCGCAAAAGGGTTTTTATATCCAATATCATTATTTTCTCTAAAACACTGTCGAACGGTTTAAGTTCGAACGCACGGTTACCAAGAGGCGCAGGTACGATTCCTCCTTTTTCAATTTTTTATACGTTTTCTAAAGTATTTTACATATTGTAAGCCGTAAATATTGCAGGTTAACACATTAAAGAAGTTAAAACTATTTGATTTACATTAGTTATTTTATAACAGAGTGCTTCTTTGTTTCTTAACACCCCATTGTTTTGTGAAAAATAAAACGACATCTCCCTTTGCGATACAAAATCTATAGATAAAAGTTACATAAAAACGTATAATACTCGCAAATCGATTAAATAAAAATAGCCCGTCATCCGACTGTTGAAGTGACAAAAATGTGATACGCTTTAACTATTGCAATTTTTTGTGACTCCATTGTAGAGTATCGAGGACAGCTGCAAAAATTTCACGGCATAACAAATTATAATCTATAGGTAGGTAGGTGCCTACAAAAACAGCCTGGCTGTGTACAAATAAACGATTGTATGGAGTTCATTTAAACTAGATATACATCCGGCTTGGTGGTGTCAAAAGTGAATTTGAATCATCGATTTTAGTAGAATTGGGTGAAGAAATTTAAAGTATTTTTTTATGATAGTTACAAAATGAGTTCTTAAATTTAATATGTTTGTTTGTTTTCTAATATCAATCTAAGGATAATTTATTATTAGTCATTTCTTTAATATAACAGCGTCCTTCCAACCTTCGATTTTTTATAAGTACAAATAATATTTTAATCAAATTTCGCCGATGACGTCTAAAATACTCTTACTTTAGCAACATTTATATCAGTTTATAAATTCTCCAGCGACCTGCTCGCGGCTTTGCCGCGTGGGCATGCGCGTCTGCAGGGCCTTATTTGAGTAACTTTGAGATTCTTAAACTTTCTGTTCAATCGTAAATAAAAATAACCTATAGTACTCCTCAATAGTGTAGATTTCTAATTGTGAAAGAATTTTCATAATCGGTTCAATATATCCGAAGATTACCCCTCATAAACATAATTACAAACTTTACCTCTTTATTATATTAGTACAGATATCAAAAATCATTTCTAACATACGGTAGTGTCCGTTACATTTAATTCATTCACAGATTGTACTCGCTATGAATTATTTTAAATATGTAAACTTCTTTCCGTTCGCGTTATTTCTGCAATAATGGGTCCAATGTGTTTATTACATGAAATGTTAAAATTTACTTTCGTTTTTATAATGTCATATAAGAAGATCCGATGTAGAGGCAAAATAGATATAACTCTAAACCTTTTTATTCTTCATTTAACAATGATATAATAACAACTAATAATCTAATATTTTTAATAAACCAAAAATGTACTTAACAAATGCAAACAGTGCTTAAACAAGTATTCACTGCAAAGATGTAATTAATTAAATTTGGCAGCAAGACATCAAATTCCCGTTGCTCGTATAAAAAGTAACGGAAAATCTAAAACACATACATTCAAGTAAGTCTTAGTTAAGTTATTAAAAAAATCGTGTAATTACACAAAATGAGCAGAGATATGCATCACAGGTTTAGTTTCGAGTATTGTATTTACAGAAAATATTCGAAAGAGTTATTATGTTAAGAAACTTTTATAGAGCTACTGTTTTTCACATGCAATATAAACATGTAGTTAGCAGCAATAATTAGTTTCACATTAAAATATAGGTTTGTGTGTTTAAACATGGGAATTTCATGTTAAACATGTAGGGTATGTGCATTAGAAACAACAAAGGCTTATTATACCAACCTTCTACTAATATATATTTTTTTAGCTTCACGCTGTATCTCGCGCACAACAGGGTACGCAGAGGGAACCTAGTATTAAGATACTCCGTTCCCCACTTTCCGCCGAATTCGGAGGCATTGCGTGTTAAGTGGCGGAACTTAACGCCGCGCTTTACCTCGGCACCAGAGCGAAGAAAATGGAAATATTAAATATTTCCACTCCTCGAGTGGGAATCGAACCCACAACCAGTCGTTTACAGTCACACGCTTGTGCCACTGGGCCACGACTGATGACTGATGAATTTTCTCATTGATTATAATGAAAAATATTGGCTTTCTACACTGCTTTTGCATATAAACTTTTAAGCATGCTAATATTCGTACCCTGTCCGCATAATTTTCATAAAATGGGTCCAAAGTTCTTTTTTTACGTATTAATATAATGATAATATGTAATAACCAATTCAGGCAACGCTCTCCCGCTGCCAGCTGGTTGACCAATAATCAGACAGCTGTTGTTGTTTAAAAAAAACTATTTTTTATTGTTATTTTATCTTTTTCTATTGAAAATAAGTGGTTGAAGTTTAAGAAATGTACAACTTGATATTGAATGCAGTGGAACTAAAACGATATAACACTTTAAATCTTGGTCAATTTGAATAACAACAAAAGCTTTTTTTAATTTTTTTTTAACTTCAGGCTGTATATAGCAGAGTTCCGCCACTTAGCACGCAATGCCTCCGTATTCGGCGTTGCGTGGGGAACGGAGTGTCTTGACACTAGGTTCCCTCTGCCTACCCTACTGACACACAGCATAACACAGGGATACAGCGTGAAGCTAAAAAAAATAGAGAACGTAGTGTCATCACACTCTCTAACTTTACTATGCAGAAATAAACATGAAATCAATGAAAAACCTTCATACTAGAAATAACTGTATTAACAATACAAGGAAAACGTAGAATTGAAAAACAAACACAATAAAAGACAATTAATGATTTTTTATGGTGCGTTTATTAAGTTTCCTACAACGTGGTCCCACGAGCGGCGCCAGCGCGACGCCCTGTGCATACTTGTATCATAGCTGTATTTAATTGTATTTCTACATATACTTAAAATAGAGTAGATATAGCTTTTGTACTTCATATTGATAAATCTACGCTTCAAATGAATATTTTTAAAGGATTACAAATTTTTTTTTTTTAGTTTCACGTTGTATCCCGCACACAGCAGGGTAGGCAGAGGGAACCTAGTGTTAAGACACTCCGTTCTCCACAGTGGGGAACGGAGGATTATAATGACTTTGAGTTTTTTAAATAAAGCAGCTTATAGCTTCAATTTTTGCATTATTTGTTTTATAAGATAACTATTTTGTTATCTAAACCAGAGGAATAATTAAATTATGTTAAATACTAAATGAATACCGTACAGGCGCTCTTACCACTGAGCAATGCGTTCAAAGTGGTGAGAGCGCCTGGACGGTATTCAGGAGGCGCGGGTTCGAATCCCGCTGCATTCAAATTTTTATACGTTTTCTAAATGTCTTTTTTTAATTATGTTAATTTCGATATATTATGACAAATTACAACGCAGGAAATGTAATGAAAATTGTGTATAATGTGGGTTGAGTATTTTAACACTAAAGTATCTCTGCCTGCACCACTAATGTAGTATAAAAAAATTGTGCCCTTCAAAAAAATGTGAACCCACTACCTCTACAAAGTTGACCGTCACCACAAATCCGCTGCGACAAATAATATGAAGCATATATGAATATTAAGAGGCGATTAGTATACTCGATGTGACGGTGCAATCCCTCTGGGAAGTGGGCCGCGTTATTGCTTTCCCCGCGTGCTCTCTATGGAATGCGATATCTTTATACGCTTCGACCACAGACCGTGTGTTATAGTAATATTTTTATTTTTATAGCTGTTTGATAGTAATTTAAAGATTTAATGCCTTTTATTTGTATTTAAAAAAAAATTAAATAGCTTCACGCTATATCCCGCACACAGCAGTGTAGACAGAGGGAACCTAGTATTAAGACACTCCGTTCCCCACTTTCCGCCGAATTCGGAGGCTTGCGTGTTAAGTGGCGGAACTTAACGCCGCGCTTTACCTCGACACCAGAGCGAAGAAAATGGAAATATAATTTCCCACACCAATCGAACCCACAACCAGTCGTTTACAGTCACACTCTTGTGCCACTGGGCCACAACTGGCCACAACTTTGTACTTCATTACAGTTTTAACAACGAATACTGTTGTGAGTTAAGCTTATTTAATCGTTTTAATGATTCTATCAAGCTTTACGACTTAGGATTCCCACTTAATAGAAAAATGTTCTGTTAATATAATCTTTTTAAATCAAAAGTAGTCTTCCTGTGACCACGGCTGTAAAATGTCCCAAAAGTCAAGTTTTCTAAATTATGTTTTCAAATATCAAAAATATATTCAAATCCCATTAAAAAGATTCATTATAAAAATGGCCCTTAAAAAACTAAATTTTCTTTTGGTAGATAATTGTTGTTGTACAAAATATTTTTGAACATGTTCAATACCTTTACTCATACAGCCTACCATACTATTGTAAATTATAAAAATGATATACAATTTTCAATAACAACATGTTACAAGTCGCGTCGTGACCAGCTTAGGCGGAGAAAACATGTAATTGATGAACAAAAAATGATAACGCTCTTGTACGAGTGTAGTGAAGTACTCGCGTATCGTGCTCGGGTCCAGTTGCAGACGCATCGACACTTTCCCTCGCTCTGGTTTCAATTCTCATCGTGTTATTATAATTATGTAAATGTTACTATTAATTTTACTATTAACCATTTATATGTATGTATGTATATATATATATAATGCATATCTAAAACTCTTCCGTTACTGAATAATTGACTGACAACGGTCAGCCCATATAATTGGGCGTAGAAAGGTGAAGGTTTTTTTGTTTTAAAAAAACACAGCATTTTAAAATTTATTGTCAACGCATATAGGCTTACGGGAGAGTGGTTATTATAAAATTTAATTCTACGATCATCAATTTGTTTTGTTATCAACATCCTGGCTTGTTAGGGGTAGAATATGAGATTTTTATCATACTCCATACTCTCCATCCGCCAATTTTCCTATTTTAAGAGTTTTTAGATAGTAGAATTAAAAGTGACAATTAAAAGCCTTCGAGCCAGGAGAAGCCTTTGAAATTGGAATAAGTATATAGGAAATAACGAAAGTATTTATTTTATTTTTGGTTGGTTATGAATCAGAAATAATATGTAAGTATATGAAGCGTTTATTAGAAAATAGAATTTCCCTATAATTTTTACCTATATCTTCTCCTAAGCCCACAATCTTCTAACTGAAGAGGGAAATTATCACCGAACTACCTGATCAAGCACTACAACAGGGGTGCGCAACCCGCGCCCATCAGGTCGCAAGCGTTACGCTTAATAATTTAATGTAGTTCATCTAGCATTTATATTTATTATCCCGCTACATTTTCTATACTATTAAGATACCAGGAAGTGTGATTTTAACCGGCTGCTATATTTTATATATTGGATAGTTTGCTCACCCCTGCTCTATGAAGACTTACATTAAATAGTATTTTTTAAACATTTTTTTTAAAGTGTTATTCCACACTTAGGAAAATTGAAAAAGACATTTAAAGAAAACGTATAAAAATGTGTGTAAGTGTGGAATAACACTTTAAAAAAAATGTTTAAAAAGTATTTAATAAATAGCATTCTCTCTTGCCAAATGATTGTTCGTAGAATAATCTTTGGGTAGCAGAAATTTGTAAAAATCTCTCTACAGAGATGCTAACAACAAAAATAAGTTGTAATAAAGCGTATAAGAATTTCGACGCAGCGGCTAGTAGAACGCATGGCTCAGTGGTGAGAGCGCCTGAACGGTATTCAGGAGGCGCGGGTTCGAATCCCGCTGCGTTCAAATTTTTATACGTTTTCTTTAAATGTCTTTTTAAATAGTATTTCCTTTAACAATTAAGAATTTTATCGAAAATGTTGCTTTGATATGATACATTATTAATATGTATATATGATATGTCTTACTGCAATTTATGAATATATTCCTCTTATAAAAACCAAAAACTTATTTGCTCTTTATAAATTACGATGCCTAATTATGATTCTTTTATTTCTTACGTTTTCTCTAAAATAGCCATGTAAAGGTTTTTGTAGCAAAATTTAAATTAAATACGTTATTATTTTTTCTAAAAATCATAAATATAACTTATACATATAAGTAGAGTGGAAATATTTAATATTTCCGTTTTCTTCGCTCTAGTGTCGAGGTAAAGCGCGGCGTTAAATTCCACCACTTAACACGTAATGCTTCCGAATTCGGCGGAAAGTGGGGAACGGAGTGTCTTAACACTAGGTTCCCTCTGCCTACCCTGCTGTGTGCGGGAGACAGCGTGAAGTTATAAAAAAAAATAATATAAGTAGAGGCTATTGCGGCAATACGACAGAAGCCAATTGAAAACGCGATGGTTATGGGTTCGCTGCCCTGTCGAAACTAGCTGGAGTTCACTGCTCTATACAAAATATTTAGAATTTGAGTAAAAAACTGCTGAGCAGAGTGTCTACAATAGACTATGTTTGGTTTAGCTGACACAACCAAAACATTGAAGGAAAGAATTTACAGCGTATTTACAATAACGCGATTACAAGAAATAGCAGCGATTTATAAATAAATACATATTTTAAATGTCGTTTACATACTTAGCATATGATGAATTTTTAGGATATCAGGAAACATAAAAATGTTAACAAAACGGCATTCGAACCCATGTATCTTGTGAACCATCTAAGCGTACTGACCGCTAAGCCATGCGTTCTGTATCCGACCACGTCTAAATTGTTTAAGCTTATTACAACTTTTTTATTTCAAATAAATATTTTCAATTAAAAATTATGTAATCTTTTTTTAAATGTATATTACATTTTTAAATATTAATATTGTTTCAAATTTTTATACGTTTTCTTATAATTATTATCATATCTTAATGGAGTATTATATAACTAATACTTTAGTTTGTTCGAAAAATATATACCGTAACAAATTTGGGTAAAAAAATCCTAGAAATCATTAAGTTTTGTACTATTTATACTATTAACAATGATTGAAATAAAAAAATATCAATGACAGTTTTTTTACGTATAATTAATTACACACTTAAAGTTTGAAGATATTAGCATTTTATCATATTATATTAAACAAGAAAATATCTTTATTTAAAAAGAATTAAATCTCGTATAAAGTAAAGTTGAAAAAGTACATACTCGTACATATAACGTAAACATAAATTAAATTAAAAAAAAAAATAATTTGACCAGTTTCACACTTTTAACGTGTATTATAAATAATTACTTTATTTTTTCATAAATTCATATAAGATGATTTTTTAAACCGAATTTGTTATAATAATTGTGTATAATAATCAAAATAATAAAAGAATTTATTAAAGAATCTAAAAATAAATTAAACAACAAAACTTACTTGAACAACAAAAATCCTTCACAATCTCCAAAAACACAACATTAGTTAAAAAATACACAACAATAATACACACAAACAAAATTTTAAACTAAACACAAGAATCACATAACTTTTTCACCAAGTATTTTATTTAATTAATAAATTCCACATACTTTGTGTAACTTTACGATATATGTTTATAATGTTAGATGTAACCAGTACTACGGTCCGTCTGTCAGGGAGGTCGCGGACTGACTGCCGTGGACGGGTAGCGAAGCGTTTCAACTTTGTGTGCTCTAGTACAAGAGATAATATTAACGAATATTAATCTACTTATTAAAAAAATTGTTTATTTTAAAGTGTATTTAACTTGCCACTTAATTAATTTGAAGTCAACACAAAAACTTATTATTGATTAAAATATATGATTCTGTGCAAGAATACTAAGATGATTAGAGGTATCATATCCCGCTGATACTTGAGATGCTAATGATAATTATAAACTCATTGTAAAATTATATTTGAAAAATGTAACTGGTGAGTTTCTAGCCGGTTGTTCTCGACAGAACTGACTTTCGAGCTGGTGGCAGTTCCCTGCAAGACTGATAATTAATTCCTGGAAAAACATCGATTCGATAGTGCTTATTATAAGTAGAAAAATAAATCAATTTAAGTTTTTTATTATGAAACTTAAAATTTAAATACATTCTTGTTTAGATTCGAGGTAGCTTTAACTAAATATATTCATCGCTAAACGATGATAAAAACATTCTCACTTTTTATATTGTATAGCGTCATCGTATAAAATGAAGGCGGTATATTAAAATTCTACTACGATTAATATGTATATTTATCTTATAAGGTGACAGTTAGGTTAGACAAATCGTGGCGTTGAGTTCCGAAACCTGTTACACAATGTCTCTAAACGATTGTAGAGTATAGAACAAGATGGCTACATACTCTCTGAATGCTTCACAAAATGTATGTAAAATGCCTTTAAAAAGTTATAAATATATTAAAGTAAATGTTTACTAAGCTCTTAGTGTACAGTATTTGCACCGTGACCCCGCGAGGGCGGCGGCGGTTGTTTTTCTCGCGCCCGACGTGGACCGTCCATGCGGAATTTTAAAAACCTTTTTGCATTCCCTTCCATATTGTACTTGGCACTTTAGTACTACAGGAATAATTGAAGATTTCTTACTCATTGTAATTTATAAAATATTAATGCATGTTAATGTCTACTCCAAAAATATGTATATTGTTAATAAATTCATAGGAAAAAGTCTTGATCATCCAAAATGGAGAGTCACTGTGGAAGCCTTCTGTCCCATGTTGGGGACGTAGGATCATAAGTCAAGTAAGTCACAGAAAAAGGTATGGTTGGCTTAACATTTTGGCGCAACGTTTACGTAAGCGATGTAGTAGAAGAAAAAGACGAAGAAAGCATAAGAGAGACAGAGTCAGATTGAAAGAGCACAATTGAAATATATTTTAAAGTATTATTTACATAGACACTTAAAATGAATCTTTAAATATCCGACTCTTATGCTTGCCCTCTAAATTATTATGTATCCTTACCCTACACATATAACTTTACTTCCAATGAATTGAAATAGCATAAAAATCATTGTATAGAATGTCTATTATAATACAGAACTTGTACATAAATCTTATACATATTATTGTAAGCTAATATAAATATCATTTAAATGTTAAGATTTCGTTTTGTTTCTCTAAAACTTCTAATCTTCTATTTAAAACCACGAAGATATTTGAATAAAATTAAGTAAATTGGCAATAAGACGAATAAAATTACAATTTACAAACATAAAACCTCATATTGTATTAAATATCGATATATCATTCAGATTCTGCTTTAAATTATTATAGTATTATTATGCCCATTTGCGCTAAATTTACCAAAAGCTTTATAATTCTAAAATCATAGTCTAAGTTACTCCAGGGGCCAGTCGTGACGCAGAGGCGCAAATTGTGGCTGTATAGCGACTGGTTGTAGTTTCGATTCACACTTGAGAAATGGAAATATTGAATATTTCCATTTTCTTCACTCTGGTGTGAAATGTTCTGGTAAAGCGCGGCGTTAAGTTTCGCCACTTCACGCTGTATCCGCCGAATTCGGAGGCATTACATGTTAAGTTCTCGAGTGGGAATCGAACCCACAACAAGTCGTTTACAGTCACACGCTTGCACCACTGCGCCACGACTGGCTCCTGGTTTGTTTTCTTAAAGTTTGTTTTTCACTTCCTGCAACGGTATGTAAACTCGCTATAACCACGAAATAAATGTAAATGTATATTTCAAAAGTATATTTTAACGTTATTATCTGTTTAAATATAAACGTTGTATAACAATAATTACGTGACTGTTATATAAAAAATATAATCTCCATTTAATTAACTTTTTGCTTAGCCTTGTGCTGACTTCATTCGAAGGATTTTGTGAATTTTTCCTCTTTTAAAACAATTTTTGAATATATTATTTAAGCTTTACGTTTTTTTCTGCATAGTATGGTAGTTAGTGTTAGTTTTCAATTGTTGACACTCCGTTCTTCATTTTCTGCTAAAATTCATGATGTTGGTCATTGGCAGATCTATACAACGCACGTCGTCTTGTTTACCAGACCAGAGAAAGGAAATTAAATAAATAATGATCTTTCCAGTGACGGAGAAAAGATCCCACGACCAAACGCGGATAAAGTTTCTTTTTTTTTTTTTATGGAATAAAGATAGCTTCGCCCATAGACATCCACAACAATAGAGTTATGGATGCGTTGCCAGCTTTGGGAATGTAGGATAGAAGGAGGGAGGAAGGATGGGAATGATGGGAATAGGGAGAGCTGGCTTACATGCCATCGAACCGGAACACATCATAAGATATTTGGCGGTTCGTCTTTGACATGATGGCGGTCGCGAGCCAGTCGGAGAACGAATCTCCTACCACCAAGTCAGATGCTGTTCCACTGTGTGTACTCATTAAATGATTAATATTAAGTAGGTATATCATTTTTAACTATTGATATACATAAAGAATGAAAGAAAAAAAAGAAGTAACTTTTTAATAAATGATTTATTCTATAAAATAATATGAATATCAAATACGAGTATTTAAAGCTAGTGGCCAGTCGTGGTCCAGTGGCACAAGCGTGTGACTGTAAACGACTGGTTGTGGGTTCGATTCTCACTCGAGGAGTGGAAATATTTAATATTTCCATTTTCTTCGCTCTGGTGTCGAGGTAAAGAGCGGCGTTAAGTTCCGCCACTTAACACGCAAGCCTCCGAATTCGGCGGAAAGTGGGGAACGGAGTGTCTTAATACTAGGTTCCCTCTGCCTACCCTGCTGTGTGCGGGATGCAGCGTGAAGCTAAAAAAAAACACACAACTACTAAAGTACACACAACACAATCACGTAGTGCAAGTAATTGACAATACGAGTAAGCCACGGGTATCATTTTAGCAAAAAAAAACTTAGTTGGTACATGAGAACAAAGCAAAAAGTGAGATTTGTGAGCACGGAGCGTGAAATTAGACCGCGTCCACTGACGGGTGATTCACTGCTAGGGATACGTAATATTACCTACATTATGTTGTTTTAGCTTACACTACGATGCGGAAAGCGGAGGACCGGCACCTCTGGCGCACCCTGAGGGAGGCCTACGTCCACCAGTGGACAACGAAAGGTTGATTTGATTGATAGTTAACACTAAGGTATCAAAGAGGGAACAAAGCGTGAGCTGGGTGGCTATTTTTATTACAATTATATATATGTACATATATTTACCACAAAACAAAAAAAAAAAAATCGCTTACAATTGGTCAGTGATGGACATCACCATTAGGTTACATTAAATATAAGTCTTAGTGCTTTTAAAATTGTCACAAATTAATACTAAGAAATGCCATGGGCACCTGTGAACCCATGAACAGAGTTTCCCAATTAAAAAAAAACAAAAAAAAAAAATACACTAAAGTATCCATGTAGATACGAATTTAACTAATTGTGGACCATTGGTATACAGCCATACAGCATATTCATGACTCCATTTATAATTGCGAGTTTCTTGTTGACCCCATACAAATATAAAAGAAAAATAAAATGGTATATATATGTAAATAATTGACATTAAAACCGCTCGACCCCAGAAATTTGCTGCGTGACCCCATATGGGGTCGCGACCCATAGTTAAAGAAGCCCTGGTAAACAGTTTGAGATTTTTTCCCACGTAATAATGTAGATAGAACGTAGTGACAAAGAACTCTGACTTTTCCTTCTCGCTTGGCTTAAAGACAGTAAGTGTTAGGTAGCGGAACTCAACGCTGCGCTTGTCTTACTCGAGTGGAGAATAGAAAACAATTTGAATTGCATTTACAATTTTTATGCCACATACATTACAAAATGTTCAAAGTCAAAGCCAAATAATTTTATTCAAAGTAAGAAGTTACATGCTTCATTTTTTGAACGTCAAACAATTTACAAGTTCTTCCTTACACTGATATAGGGGCAATGTATACATAGATAAACACATAGAAATATAGACAAAATGTAGATATAAATAGATATACTGGCAATGTTATTTTATTGAAATACAGTTACGGAATCACTATATCTTTAAAGAAAAGATAAATTATGGTCAAATTCGCTTAGTCCACCCAGATATAAACTAAGTATTAAATGGCCAAAAAAGATCTTTAAAACAGTTGAAAATTGTGAACAGTAAATTTCTTCTGCTTTCTTTTTTCTTTAAATCTTATAACAATTCAAGTACAAACATTTAAATACAAAGTAATTATTACTAACCACAGTATTTATTAAGCTGTCCCAACACTAACTGACTTTTAAAGTCGGGCAAAGTAGATTTATACGTCAGTTTAAACTTCCCGAGTCACAGTGTTACATAGATCAGTGCGATGGATGAATCTAATTACAGGGAATAATCGTTAAAACGCCAGCCCGTCGAGATAAATCTCACGCACCTGCCAGCTTCTGATGCTAACGATGGAAGCGCCTGCGCGTGCGCATTCTGTGCGCTAGGGAGCCAAGTAGTTATGGTAAGCGTTTTAATACTAAGTATCGAATTAGGAGAGTTTAGTTTCCTTATATAAGATAAAAATGGTTTTAATTTTTTTATGTTAACGGGATGTAAGTTCGTTTTCTTATATAATTTAAATTTAATTAGTTCACCTTACAATTTAAATATTACTGACAATAAAATAATTCACCTTATTTTTACTGTCTATCTATACGAATATAAAAACACAAAAAAATCGATCTGTGCATAGAATATATTTCCGCAAAATATTTAATGGGGATGAAAAATCTGAATATAATGTGTTATGAATATAAACTTCTATCTTTTTATCTGTGCGTATGTACATCTTTAGAATTACTAGACAGATTCCATTGAAACTTTTTATTGTATATAGCTTTTAAACCTGATCAAAAAGTTTTAAAGAATGGAACAATTAAAGCAGAATCATAATAGACTAGGTAAAATACAAGAAAAAAGGAAAAAGCACCTTACCAAATTTTTCTAAATGAAATCAAGATCATCATCACAACTATCTCTCAACATCTCTCTATCTACTTTACAATAACGTAATTATTATTAAAAGCGTTAAATATAATTAAACCTCCATCAACTTTTTATAGCTTTCAAATAGAGTCTCGCGTATTTAAAAATCGATTAACGACAATCAAAACTCGATTTTATTATAACATAGGATAAGCATTTCCGCCGTACTCCCGTCTGAGCCTTGAGCCTTGACACTTTCTAGCAAACATCCGGTTGTAATTGATTGATACACCGGCGCCGTCCCGCCACTCCGAGCCGCCGCAATCCTGTTTGCCCACACCTCGCCTCGCCTCGCCTCGCCTCACCACACACCTACATTTAGGTCGTAAGTTATGACAGTATTGTACTAATTTATAGCTTGTCTCGCTAAGATATTGGTAATTGGTTGGACAACAACAATTAATGTTGTCGATGATTTTGTTTAACTTATGATTGTTTCTTAAGTCTATTTATATATAGAGTCGGAGCGCGTTCCAATCTTACCTTAATATATGTGGATATTCTTTAATTTACTAGCTTTACTTCACTTTACATACATGATGTTAGGATGTCGTAGCGCAGTAGGAGCTCCTGACAGTAAACTGATTAGTTGTGAGACTGTTTCCACTTGGCATGCCTATGTGGTTTTATGTATTAAATTTATTTTTGTTTCCACGCTCACGTAAGACAACACGCAGCATTGATTTCAACCATTCAACACGGAATGTCTTGATTTCGGATGAAAAATGAAGAACAGTGTCTTGATACAACAGTGGCCCCGACTACCCTGCTATGCGGCGACATGCGTGAAAGTGTAATGAAGTAAGTTATCAGATTTTTTAAGGAATAAAGGAGGCAAACGAGCAGAAGGCCCATCTGGTGTTAAGTGGTTACCTTCGCCCATAGACATCTACAACATTAGAGTTATGGATTGCCAGCCTCAGGGATGTAGGACAGAAGAAGGGAGGAAGGATGGGGATGGTGGGAATAGGGTGAGCTGGCTTAGATGCCATCGAACCGGAACACATCATCAGATATTTGGCGGTTCCTCTTTGACACGATAGTGGTCGCGAGCCATTCAGAGAATGAATGTCCTACCACCAAAAAAGGATGTCATGAATGTCATGAATGTTACAGTATAAGCATACAACTTTAAAATTAACACTTATGTTATATAGTAGGTGCATACAAAAGACATCAAGGGCTATTTAATATTTATATTTTCATAAAATAACCTAATGTTTGAACATCCTTACTTTGGCTTTGTTATTATCTTTATTTAATTTTAGCAATATGTAGTTGTATTTATTTCAGCAAGTGTTAAATTTTTTAGTAGAATAATGAAATCTGACTAGATCTATTATTTATTCAATTTATATAAAGAAAGTCTTTAGTTTGCCACTAAAACATATAAGGCCTTCATGGCGCAGTGGGACAGCGTCTGACTGGTGGCGTGATTGATTGTGGGTTCGATACTCGGTCGGGGAATTATTATATATTGATTATATACGTTACTCTGAAATTATAGGACATCATCACTTAACACGCATTTTTTTTAATTTCTGGCAGAAACTAGAGAACAAAGTGTCTTGACACTAGGTTCTCTTTGACTAATCTGCTACGCGGTAAAATCGTAAGCTGTAAAATAAAATATATAATATAACATACGTATATTTCGTATGCAAATGCATAAAGATGCACTCGTAATTGCATTTTGCAACAACATTTACATAAGAGTGCTCTAATAAGACGATAACGCGAATAAAATGTGGGATTGCTTTGTTTTATGCTCATCTTAAAGTTTACATAATCACACTCACATGAAGTGCTTGTTATTGAAATAAACTGACCATAGTGCATTTTCACGATAGACACATAAGTATGCATAAACTATGTTTATTTAATTTAGAGCCACTAACCACACAAAGCCTCGATTTCAGCCGTTGAATGAGGAATGGAATCCCTTGACACTTTGTATCTGACTACCTCGCTTCGCTATAAATTTAAACGCAGCGGGCTTTGAGCCGGCGCCTTTTGAAAATCGTCCAAGCCCTTTAACCGCCAAACCTTGAGTTCAAATAATTCTTCATATCTTAAATTAGTAAGTAACACGTTAAAACGATATTCTGGTATGTATAATATAATATCTGACACACTTAACACATAGTCGGTGGAGTAACTTACGGCTTTCCACGCGTGCCTTGCAAACTCCGAGATGAACCTACATAGAAACTAATAAAAATTAATATAAATATAAGGTAAATGTACTTATTACAATTTCGTTCATTTAATAATCTCCACACTCCAAATAGCAGTCAAATTGGTTTTACTTCTAGTACAGTGGTTAATTAAAATGGGCTTATGTTGATGAGTGAAACTCTCTAACATCACGTCGCGTCGCGCTGCGCCGTGGCGTGCGTGTCATCGTAAATAATTAAAATTATTGGATGCATGCTACTCATTTAAATTACTTTTTTTACATATAACAAGTAATTAAATTATAATATACTTTTTTGTGGTGGGGAATAGGCTAGTTTCTTGAAATGTGATTTGATTATTAGGCCATATAATGGTCCTGGTGCTTTCAAAAAACTTGTTGAATCACTAACATAGTGTTACTTATATTATGTTAGTGTAAGTATTCTACAACTTTATTATATAAGTAGTTATCCTTTTTATTTTTTTTTGCCCCACCGATTATTTGTTTACTCATGTTTAGTAAGCTGTGGTAAACGGTGTTGGTATTACTTTTATTTACTCTGTTATAATAATGTCATAACAAAATGCACTGTAATACTGTTTGTTTATCCAAATAAATAAAAAAAAGACATATGTACTTACATACCTACGTAAACATTTGGAAAAAAATTGATTTGCAACATTGAATTCATTCTTTTGTTTAGTTCATCCCCAAGTTCATCCTTTAAATATATTATTTAACTTTATATATACATTGATAAACTATTAATTGTTTAAAAAACACTATTCGTTATAAAGTAAAATGAACTGCTTTAAAATAAGTACGCTGTAGATACTTTATTAGAGCTTAAAAAATAAATAAAAACAAGCTGCAAAATTCATATAAAATGCATCGGGTACTAAAAAAATACTTGTAATAGGAATTTTGTATATAACTAAATATTTAACCCAGTAATTAATTTCTAAATTACTATAAAATCTTTATAATAATATATCATTAAGTGTACAATATTTAAATTATACTCATTACGCTTATAGGGCGAGATCATCATCTGTTATTTTATCTGAGGCAAAAGGCATCAGAGTATAAAAATTAGATCACAGTAATCACATATGCATCCAGTTTCTCCAACACGCTCAGTGCGTGATGCGCCCGCGCAGACCGCACTGCGCCAGTGAAATGCATTATTATGGTCACCATGTCTTCTGTTGTGTGTTTTGGGACAAACATATTAATTATTTTGAATGATATCTAGCGGCGTTAAGTTCCGCCACTTAAGACGCAAGCCTCCGCATTCGGCGGAAAGTGGGGAACGGATTGTCTTAACACTAGGTTCCCTCTGCCTACCCTGCTGTGTGCGGGATACAGCGTGAAGTTAAAAAAAATATCTACTTGCTAGCTAAAATTTATCTTAATAATAATAATAAATAATTTTAAGAACTGTTAAAACAAGAGGTGTTTTCGTTTTTCTGATTGTTGTGGAATGTCTCTATTTTTTTAAATCTTCGGTGCCATTATTAATTAAAAAAGCGTTGCAAAATTTTCTTATGTAAATCGATAGTTAATGTAATGATAAGTATTTAGCATTTTATATTTGTTATCTATATGCATCTTCTATACTTTGCGAAGTAGTCGGTAATATATTTGACAAATACAATTTCTTTTTTACAATACTGAGAAGAAATATAACATACTAGGGATTGGATGTGCTCAACGCTTGCAGAAAATTAATTTAACTAAAAAAAATCATTAGGTTTAGAAATATGTACCAATATTCTATATATTTCAACCTTCTTAATTAGATTTCACCATCTACAACACACAGTCACAGATATCTATGTGTCGACTGTGCTATGATGGCGTATTATTCCATATATATGAATACTGTAGCCTAATGGTCAAAGTTCCTACGGAAAATGGTGACGTGAGTTCGAATCCTACTGAATTATTCCATATATATTTTTGAACTTTATAATAATTTAACAATATGGCCATCAGTTATAACTTATAACGCTAAAATTAATTTCTTTATGTACATAATTTATATACTAATGTCTCATAAACATATATGTAGGTATACTCGTATGTGGATATCACACATATAATATGGTAGTCGAGGCGGTTACAGCTCGTTAACCGCGAGACGATGCTTAATGCCGATACCGTTACGTTCAAACGTTTCATTTTATTTCACTTAATGCGTAATTTTTTTGTGATTTGATAAATTATAATAAACCTATTACGTGTTATGATAAGCCAATTAATTCTTCAAGTAAGCACTAGCTTGCTCTTCAAGTATATAATTAGAGTTAGTAAATTTTTAATTTGACTCTAGTCTCTAGTACTTTCTATTGACTTATTTTAAGTTTCAGAAAGTTAAACTTCGGAAGCAAAGGCAGAATTAAAGTTCTATGAACATGCAAGCAAATGATTTCCTTAATATTTTAAATATTGAGCAACTGTTGATTATTACATTAAAGACAAAATTGCCATATTTGATCATCACGCTATCGTGGTGTAGTTGTATAGCGTCTGACTGTAAACGCGATAGATCGCACGTTCGATTTCTATTCAAGAGAATATATTTCAAAATACTTCCATTCCTAGGCAAGACACGGCATTGAGTTCCGCCAATCAACACACAAGATACTTATTTTACTTATTATTTTTACCTCACTGACAATAGGTCCGTCATTCCCTCTCTCTCTTTTTTTTCCGACAGCAAATTGCACGTATTAGGTAAGTTCATATAAACAAACATGGGTACGTACAAAAGAAATGACAATAAAAAAAACACTAAGAATTAAAGAAAAATAAAAATTTATTTTGTAGTTATACAATATGTATCAAACCTACTTCCTAACTTTTTTATGTGTATACTTCTCATACTTATCATATGACCTTCTCCTGTCATATCTATCATAATCGCTTCTTACTTTATAATCATTATGATCATCTTCATGCCGTCTCTTTCCATTTCTAGAACTAGAACTATAGCCATCTCTTTCATATTTGTCCTGGTGTTTCCTTTCGTAATAATCATCACGTCTTCTTTTATTGTCGTAACTACCACGTTTAATTCCTACGCTATGTTCTCTTTTATGTCTTCCACCATTCCTTTCTTCTCTTCCACAACTCCTTTCTTCTCTTCCATAACTCCTTTCTTCTCTTACACGACTCCTTTCTTCTCTTACATCAGGCTTTCTTTCTTTGTATTGATCTCTTCTGTCTCTACTTGAATGTTGATTAGAATATTCTTGGTTACTTCTAGAAGAGTGTTGCTGATCATTGTTTTCGTTTGAGTCATCTTTTAGTTTTTCTTGAGCATCCGTATATAATTCCATCTGTTTTAAAATTAAAATTTGATATTAAAATTGACATAACAGTAATATAATAGAAAATAACTTTTTTTTTATGTCTTACACACCTTCCACATATAGAAGGCACAAAATTTGGCAAGAGGGGTGGGGTAAAAAATTTAACAAAGTTTTAAAACTAATATAAACACATTTTCTTGTCCTGGCAAAGAGAAGATTTTTAGACGAAAAATACGGAGAACGGAGTATTTTAACACTAGGTCCTCTCAAGCAACTGTATTATGCGGTAAAGTAAAATTCCCAAAAAATCGAAATATAATTAAAAAATATATTATAGTTTTTGTTCAGTATCAGTAACGTCACATATTATAAATTAACAAAACAAACCTGACTGGCTATGACTTGTCTCAGTTCGTGCGAGTAGTTGCGTTGCGGCGCGCCGCGGTACCGAGGTCGGCGTCGCTTTGTATCACGCAGTTCCGCTAATATTTGCTCCCGAGACTTTTGGACCTCCTTTGAACCTTTTTGGTCACTGTGGATGAAAGGAATGGATAATATTATTCTTTTAACAATATTTATTTAAAAATAATATTGTAATATTTAAATTATTTTAAAATAATAAATTTTTAATAAATTTTTTTTAGTAAATATAGATTTTTGATAATAAGCTTGATTTACTTTTGTTGTTTTTAATGATTTTTTCCGAACGTGTAATAAGAAGAACTAGTATGGTTAATAGTTTCTACTGTAATGCCATCACAGAAGTGGAGATCACCCGACCACAGAACTTAAAGAGAGAAAGCTTATATATAAAACAATTTAGGAAAACCCTTACAAAGCTATATGTTGCATTTAGCCACCTAATTTTAAATGGAAAGTGCTCCAGAAGTAAATTCAACATTTATTCTTCAAAAAAGAGTTGTGAGATCCAGTTATAATCTTAGAGCTAGAGATTCTTTGCGAGATGTTTTTAAACATACAGAATTGTCTTTATATTACAACAGAGGAATGAATATAGTTTAAATATTAATGATTGGAAAATGATCAAATCACAATGACAGTCAGTCAGACAATGTCCAACGGGGCCACAGTGGCTATATTGTTAATATTTTAATTATGTAGCAACATCTTGTTTGAATATAAATAATATTAGGTTAATACAAATGTTAGACATAATTGAATAACATTTCCTTTTTACTTTTAGCTTCAGGCTGTATCCCGCACGCAGCAAGGTATATGAAAGGCAGGAAATATTAAATGTTTCCACTCCTCGAGTAGGAATCGAACCCACAACTAACCGTTTAGTCACACATTCGTGCCACTGTTCCATGACTTGCCCCACTTTTTTACTTAATCCTATATATTTTACATGTTTAACAGTTTATAGATCCCCACCTGGTTAGTGTTAAGTCCACAAGGTCATGAGAAGAAGGAACCATGTTAACAACAGCATCATGTATTGCTCGTCGCTCATCAGCTGTGTAAACTGCTTGTAGCCGTGCTAGTGTCAGTGGCTCTGACTCATTTCTGGTACCTTGTATGAGTTATGGTTGACATATATAAAAATAGTAACATTTTATTTTTATTAAAAACATAGTAAAAGATTATATCAATTAATATCTAAATGTAATATTTTTTTTATAAGGGAGAGCACAAAATGTTGATAAATATCATATGCAAGTCATTAAAATTTGTAAAGGATACAATAACTTTTCACTCTAAGCCAGTAGATTGAGAACTTACTGTAAATATAAAAAAATAAAAACATTATAATATCCTATATTATAATTTAACTGTTATTGTATGTACTATGAGGAAATCCAACTGCATGCATACCTCTTTTAAATAATGGATCAGATTTAGCTGCATTTCCCAGTATCTCATTTATATTTTCTGTTGCTGAAAAAAAAGAACAATCATATTTCAATATATATTTTTTTGAAGTAAGTTATTTGATTTTTCATTAATTAATTGTAACTTACTTAATTTCACTACTGTAGGGGCAGCTGGATCTAATGGCTCAGGTAAAAAGAGGTCTTCCTTAGAGTAACCTTTTGACTTTAAATAGCATACTTTTTCATGCTCATTTAGTTTTTCAACAGGAATAATATGGTTACAATCATATTTGCAAGTACCTGTTTGTATTGGCTGAAACAGAACTTTTATTAACATACTGGATTTATTTTGTATCATATATTTTCTATTTTTATATGTTATACAATCTCAGTAGCAGGTGCAAGCAGTGTAGTCGCTCCAGGCACCAAAAGGAAAAGGGGCATCAAAGTCAACAATCAATTCTTCAAATTGTTTTTAATCATGAATAAAGAAATTTACAAGAAAACAAGAGAATGAAAATGAAGAATACAATCTAGTAGAGGCAAATAAAAAAAATTAAGTGCAATATTGATTTTCTATGAGCCATTGTGGTAGAGTAAGGTGTCAGGGGAGTTGAACATTAAAGAAGATGCTTTAAATTTTTGAGGGTTTGTTTAAGGGCATCAGTTTACTTTTACAAAAAGTGAAAATTTTAAAAATAAAATAAGTGAAAATAGTGATTTTTTACATGGTATATAATAGGAAGAGCTGTATGGTCAAAGTATAACTACCAACTCCTGCAAGTCATTTCTATTCGTGACTGCTGCATAGTGAACACAAGAACCCCACAAAGCATCAAGTCCTAAGCTAATACCCTAGCAACGCAACTGCACAATCTTGTGCATCGCCTTCACCAAACTGACTCGGGATCATATTTATTTCATAAATAGTTATATCAGTGTAAAAAAATTTAAGTTAGATTTCATTTATTTCTAAACTTAAATTTGTAAGTAAAGTGCAACAGTAATTGTACCTTCAATAAAGTAATTCTGCTCCATTGTAAGCTCTGTAAAATTATCGTAACTTCACTTTCAACTTTCTCAATATATTCTCTCAGTTCCGATAGATACTTTTCTCGTGACTCCATAATAGCAAAATATGAACACTGTGACACTCTATTACATACAGTACATTTATTTAATATTAAAAATTTATAATAAATTTTAATTGAAAATAGGAAACTGCGGGTAAATCAAATTTGTGACATTTTGACAAGTGATAATGACAGTGAACACCGACGACCACAGAACACATTAACCCAAAGAACACATTAACCCAATGCTGACGACTGATTATGCATAAGCTACAGATTAAAATATGTTAAAGATTATACTAAATATTTACGTAGCTGACAGCACTGGAAAATTTATAGCAAAAAATTCTTTTTATTTTCTTAAAATGAAAATTAAATAAATACTGTTACAACATCACAAAATAATATTAGAACAAGTCTTTTTTCAGCTTACAGATTTTTGTTCTCTAAAAATAACACGATATGGTCATGTTTATTTTGCTAATGGCAAATCGCTATGCAAAAATGTATAACTTTGAATAAGCACCGTTGTTCCGTTAAATTTGGTTTACAATTTATGGAATTTTGAGCTTGTTAATTGGACATAAATTTCTACTGATCAAGATTATTTAATGGATATCACAACTATACTAGTGACGTGCTGATTTATAACTATGGCAATATTACACTCTAATTTAGTTTTATTACTTCAATGGCAATTTATCTTGACAGGTGTCAGTGATATTTCTTTCCTTATCTGTGATGTCTAGCAAGACGTGTGCTTTTGCAGGCCGATCTTTCTAAAATCCTGAATGTTTTTTTAGAAAATGGCAGATTCTGAGGTAAATTCAATAACGACAGATGAAAACCTTTGCCAAAAGGCAAACATAAATTAAACCCTTTCATTTTTTAACAGGTATTGAAGAAGTTAAAAGATATTCCATTTAAAATTCAAACCGCAAGTTTGAAAGGAAGACGTGAAGTGATTAAAGAAATTCAGGATGTTTTATCAACACCTGGTAAGCCAAGTGTTAAAAAGTTTTTATGAATTAGGGTTTACACCTAAAATTTGTGTGACATATAACATAAATCTACAGGTCAGTCCCAGACTAGCTGTATTGATCCTTTATTCCCTAGCTTAACTGAATATAGCACCGATCTCAGGTGCATTAATCAAAAATATATCATATGCAGATGACAGGAGGGTCCTGTTATCATTCACTTCACATCAATATACTATAGATATTTGTTTGTCATGTAACAGTTTGTGCAAGTAGAGGTTTTTGAATGCATAGGTTATATTGATTTAACATTGTAAGCTGATGTTTATATTTTTTATTATTTTATGATGTTTCTTGTTGTGTTTCTCAATACAATAACAGATATAATCATTTTTATTTACCAATATCATTGGATTGAACAGGTATAACTGAACCAGTAGTGAAATTTGTATGCCGAGTGTTGCTGTTAACATTAAATAGGTATAGAGACTCTACATCTCAATCATATATAAAAAGCTTATTGGCTTACCTTGCAAAGGAACACAGAGATTGGACCTTAAAGAATTTATTACCATCTTTATTAGAAGTATCTGAACATTTAAAATGTACTGCATCTTCGTAAGTATTATTTAGACAATGAAATATAATATCTATTTATAGATAGTTAACTTTGTATAATTGAGTTATCATTATTACAGGAAAAGCACATGCCAGACAGGCTTATATGCATTAAGATGGACAAGAGAGCTGGTAGAGGGATCCTTAAAGACCCAAGAAGATTGTATAGATTACAATATTTTAGTACTAACTCAAGCAAACCTGCTAGCTGTAGTCACTGCGTATGGAAATAAGAAAAGAAATGTTAAAGGATACACAGTGGTAAATATTTTAAGAAACCTAATAACAAAATCAGAATTTGGTTTTGAGATTAATTATAATAAATAAATAATCATCATAAAATATCTTGTTTCATAAACAAAAAGTATTAAAAAAAGGGATATGGTTTTATTATAGTTGAAACTAATTTTAGTTGCACAATTTATGGACATTGATGGGCAGTGAAAAGTTATTGAAATGGATTAATGTGTTGTTATCGCAACCACCTGATTCTGGGCCTCAAGTGTGTGTGGCTTTTTCTGCTCTGTGCAAACATGCTAAGAAAGTGGGGGACGAGGCTCTTATTTCACAACACAAGGTAATTTTAAATGTTAAAACAAATAAAATACAATAGATAAATGTCTTTTTTTGTTTTAATTGCATAATGTTATTGTTTTTTTTGTTAATCTGAATAATAAACAATTTTCCACATGTCTTCAGGCAAAAATGCTAGAGAGTCTAATCAAAAGCCTCATAACTGTGAAGACTCGGCCAAATTCCAATTATATCAGAGGGTGTTCCGATTTACTTCATCTCTTGGAATCATCTGATGTCCAAGACACCCTGTTACCAGCTCTTCATAAGGCTATGTTGAGGAGTCCAGAGACCATCATCCAAGCGGTGGGAGAGGTTGTGGCAAATCTGAATGTTTATGTTGATGGCATAGCTGTTGACATTGGAAAGAGTTTAATAGGTAAGCAATATAATATGTATGAGTATTAAATGAAGCAATAATATTAGAATTTGAATGATAGTGATAAAAGTGAGAATTATTAAATATAAGGTGTCAAATATTATTCAAACAGGACTGTAATTCTAAATTTCATTTATAATTAAAGTATATGTTCCTTTTAAGGAACATATACTTTAATTATTTAATTTCCTTTAATACTTTAATTATAAAAGAAATTTCGAATTATATAATTGCAGTCAGGAATATATAGTAGTCAGGGATATAATAAACACACTAGTGTTTATACTTTATAATAGAAGCAGCTTCAAACTTTTATCTGCACAGCAAGCTTTTCGCCCATAATTATAGCGTGTTGAGCAGCGGACCCTAACGCCGCGCTTGTGTTACCGGAACCAAAAAAAATGAAAACAATTTATATACAATTTCTCCAAATGGAAATCAAACCTACAACTAATCAGTTTTACACTGCTCAACTCATAGAGTGTTGAGTTTAATAAACAATTATATTATGTGACTGTAAATGCGAGTGCTTGTATGTTCGATTCCCACACGAGAAATTGAAATATTCAATTTAATTTTTTTGCTTTGGTGTAGAGACAAAGCGCGGCGTTAAGTTCAGCCACTTAACACGCAGTACCTCCAGAATTCGACACAAAATGGGAACATAGTGTCTTAACACTAGGTTTCCTCTGCCTACCCTGCTGTACAGTGTGAAACTCAAAAATAAATAAAGTAATACAAGCTATTCCCCGCAGTGAACCTCCATTCCCGAGACGAGTGGGTGCGCAGTGAGGCTTGCCTTGCGCTGGCCGCGGTCAGTCGACGGTGCTCCGCCCCGGCCGCCGCCCGCGCCCTCCTTACACACGCCTTCGCGCATTACAATGGGGCCAATGGGAAACTTACCTCCAGTGAAGACAAGATTGCTGTGCTTAATGTGAGTTTTTGTCTCTAGTATCGCTAATAAATTTCTAAATTATAATTGATTTTAGTAAAGGAGGACCCGCTGAGTATCTCGCACCAGGTTTTAAATAAGTATTCGACACACTCACCACTGAGCCATGCGTTCTACTATCCGCTGCGTCGAAATTCTTATACACTTTATCACAACTTAACAACATAAAATTTGTACCTCAGAAATAATAACAATGCTAACAACATAAATAAGTTGAGCGCCTGAACGGTATTCAGGAGGCGCAGGTTCGAATTCCGCTGCGTTCAAATTTTTATACGTTTTCTTTAGATGTCTTTTTACTTTTTATAGTTCATACATTTGTGTCTTATGTTACTGTAATAGAATGTTAATTATTTAACAGCTTGCAATTATTAGTGGATTTTTAGTTGATATATTTTTTCTTTTCAGGGTGTAGCAACACTTAGTGAATTAGCAGTAGCACCAGAGGAGCGATTGAAACTGTTCGATGAAGTAGTGACACAAATATCGAAGGTCCTGGACAGTGAGTCGCACGAGCGCACACTCTGCGTCGCTTTAGAAGCTCTTTATAGATGGATTCATAGTTTAGAGGCGCCTTTGTCGGATAAAATTTTACAAATATATAAGGTGAGTCTATCTTAGGTAATATTTAAAGCTTTTTTGTTACTTACTGAGTGAATGATAAACAAAGTACAGATAAGGGGTGATTTCTTGAAATTGGCTACAAATTAACCCAAACATAGTAGAAGGTTGCAATTCGTTATTCAATTTTATTTATAAATTATAATTGTTGTTTTGTTATTTTATTCATTAGTTGCTTAAAACAATATTTTAAAGGGGTCTTTGTAGCAGAATTTTATTCTGCATCTAGTCTAGTTGAGGCCATTGTGGCGCAGTGGAACAACGTCTAACTGTGAAAGCTAGTAGTTATGGGTTCGATTCGTACTCGCGGGAACGACGATCTCCGCCCTGGTACCTAAGAGCATGCACGGCGATAAGTTTCACAACTCAACACGTAGTACGTCTTCAGCGGAAAATGAAAACGGGAGTGTCTTGACAAAACACTCAACGGGAGTGTCTTGACAAAAAAGTGTCAAAACACTTTGCAGGAAAAAGTGTGAACTTAATAAAAAACTAGTCTAGTCTATAAAAGAATACACTCAAATTTCGTTATGTCATAAATTTATACCAAAATATTGTAATTCTATCATAGAGCATAGATAAGATGTCAAAGAGTACAAACATATCATATATAAAATTTACACACCAACTAATTTCCAATTTAAATAACATTTTTGGTACTACAGAAAGGTCTGTCAGCCAAAAGCACAACTCAAGCGGTGCGCATAGCGTACACGTCGCTGGTGGCGCGCGCGCTCGCCCGCCCCGCGCCGCCCGCCCTCACCGCGGCGTTGCGCCCCGCCCTCCTCGCGGCCGTGGAGAAGGCGGTACAGCAGCCCTTGCAGGTGCGTGGGGATTGGTTATGGAGTGGATTTTATTTTTGTTTAATTTATGATAGTATAATTTTGTGAATTTTATGCCCAGTGTTTAATTATAATATTAAAATTATTTTTACTTAGTAAGACAAAGTTTAGTGGCGTTGAGCTCCGCGATTCAATACGCAATAGTATCTTGTATTTGATTGAATATTGAAGAACTGAGTGTTTTATCACTAGGGTCTCCTTTATTATCCTGCATCCTACATGCTATGCGGGATGAAATGTGAAATTGAAATAAGAACAAAAAGTATAATGGTTGGAATGTGGATAACAGTGCTTAAGTGTATTTTGTATAATTACCTTTACTCTTCTAACACTGTTTGGAAAAAAAATAAGTTGTAAAAAAATGACAATTTTTTACCTCAGAAAAACTTTAAATATTCTGTAATTATAGACTATACAATTAACATGAATACGTATCCTCAGCATTTAATAGTAAGCGAGGGTATCTGCGCGATGTCAGCGCTGGCGCGCTCAGACGCGTCGCAGGAGCTGCCCGCGCTGGCGGCGTGGCCCGCGCTCGCGCACCCGCAGCGGCACGTGCTGCTGCACGACCGCGTGCTCGCCGCCGCCACCGACGACGGTAAACATCACAACACACACTCACACCACCAATACCATTGTCAGCATCATCACCCTTACACTGCCACCACCCCCTCACTACCACCACTCTCATCACCATCACAACCACCATCTCACCATTATAACGCCATCACCACTGTAATCAAACAGCTCCACCAATATCAGCACTAATATTCATTATCACCACCATTACCAATCACCTTTCGTGACCATCACCACCCCCATCCCCACTACTATTCTTTACCAATTCTAAAATACCTTTTATCCTGCTGTGTTCAATTTTTTATACGTTTCCTAAATGTCTTTTTCAATTTTCTTAAGTGTGGAATAACACTTTAAAAAATGTTTAAAAAGCTTTTATCCTTAAACACATATTAACAATTTTAACCACATCACCCACACTTTATTTCACAACCCACACAACAACTCTCCTCTCTACTTCACTTCTCCCTCATAGTTCACCACATTATAATAATAATGAATAGACTAATTATTCCTTTAATATCATAAATATTATAGTGCATAGATAGCGCTTCAGCAGATACTAGATAGGATTAGCACAAATTAATTCAGTAAGTGATGGTTAAATATTACAATTTTGTTGGTTTTGCTTCCATATACTCATACCGGTCAGCTTTTAGATTTTTTGTTAGTTAATTGAGTTGACTTTTAGTAGATTTGAGATGATTTCTTTTAATTTATATTAATTTTATTTTTGTATTGATTTATTAATTTGCTCTAAGGTAGCGCTATAACATTTACCCCTTTATAGTCCTAATACAGGTGGTGTTGCTATGCAGAACTGTGTTGGACAAGTATGAGAGTGTTGCCAGTGACCAAAACTCACCCGTGCTCAAAGCTTTCATACTGACACTCATATCTCCCATTAAGTCAGTCCGGTCAGTGGCTTTGGAGGAAGTGAAAGGACTACTAGCCGATAGAAGTAAGGCTTTCCTAGCTAAGAGCTTAGTGACCAAATTTAATGAAGTGCTCGAGGAAGGGAAGATATTCATGGTGAAGGAAAAAACGCCTCCGGAAGACAAGGCTGAAGTGACAGGGAAGATGATACTTGATTGTGTTCAAGCACTGTGTTCATATAGAGGTAATTTCGTTTTATAATTACATATTAGTTACATTTGCTAGTGTAGCACAGTGGAGACCTAATTCAGAGTTCGAAAACTCTCCACTAGGGGGAAGAACTTTGGTGAAAATATTATTATTTCCCTGCTCTAGTTAACTAAGAGCGGCGTTAAGTTCTGTCTCTCAATACGCAATATTTCGAAAAAATGGTCAGTAATGTATCTGATAACTTTATTTTGTCTATTTACCTTACTTAGCCAGTCTTAATGTATTGTTTACTTCACAATTTCATATTATTAAACTTACATTATTTAACTTACTGATAAAAAATGTTTTGAGCGAATAACTAAATGAATTATTATTTTCAGAATATAAACAAGAAGATTCGGAGAGTCTAGCTCTAGAAGCCCTCCCCTGCTGTCACCAGCCACTGGCAGCGGCTGTCAACCAGCGTGCCTGGCTCAAGCTGGTGGCATACCTACACCTGGACTCCCACAGACTAGTTGCAATACATTTAAATAAACTGAAGAACATATACATCACTAATTTCACACCAACAGAGGTAATATATAAATGTATATGTTGTTATGTTGGGAAGTATCTGTGAACATATAATGATTGTGGGTTCGATTCTCATATAAGAAAATATTTTAAGATTGATTAACACAAGGCTAGACAATATATTCTTCTGTTCAAAATACAATATGTCTTAGATGGACAAAAATATTAAATAATGGTTGGGGAATATGTGGTATGAAAAAAGAAAAACTTTATTAGAGACTTATTTATTATTTTTATTAGCAAATAAAAAGCAAATAGTAATTTTAATGAATATCATACAAATTATTTTTCTCCGTTTGACAGATTGTACATTAAATAAATGTCATTGAGGAAAAAACTTCAACTTCAGAAAGACCATATGAAAGTAAGCAATTAAAAACTAAACTAACCTAACATTACAACTTTACAGACGGTAAGCAACGTAGTGTCAACGCTAGTGCGCTGCAGCGCTGACGGCGCGGGCGGGGCGGCGCTGCGGACAGCGCTGGAAGCGCTGCAGCGCCCCGACCTGCTGTCCGTGTCCAGGGACGACTACTTCGTGTACCTCACGCCGGCGGGACACCTATATGACAAGAGTGTTGTGCCTGGGTATGTGTGTGTGCTTGTTTTTACACACACATACACAGACAAGCTCACACACTCACGGTTTTTTATACGTATATATTCGGGCTCACGCACACACACGATTTCACATATACACAAGTGCACAATCAAACAAATACACACGCACACATTCACACGCATATACGTTGTAAAATGGTCGAAACTGAGGATGTTTTAATTTGAGAGATTTTTTTATATTCTAAATGCTTACCACATGATGAAAAAAAAAAACGTGTAGACGGTTTAAGTACATTGTATATATGGACCTACCTCATAACCTATCCATAACATTAAATTAAAGTAAAACCTTGTTAGAAAAATATTTATTATATCGTATTTTATTATTAATAGAAGTGAAGAAAACAAAGAAATGAATCTAAAACGTGAGAGCAAAGCGTACAGCTACAAGGAACAATTGGAAGAGCTGCAGCTGCGGCGCGAGCTGGATGAAAAGAGGAGGAGGGAGGGCAAAATTAAGGAGGTACTAGCTATTGTAGCTTTACAAATATTTTTTTAATACTTTATGTGAAAATTATAGTTAACTTTTACATAATGAACCCAAAATGAGCGCCTTTGAAAGTTTCTATTGAGTCTGTATTATGTAATTGTCTTAACATAGAAAATGTCGTGATGTATGTTGAAAAATAAAAATCTTTGTTACAAATTTTACCTTTTGAATAAATTTATTTCTTACTATTACATAAATAAATAACTTAAAACTAATATTTTTAGAACTATTTGCTTAATTATATTATTAACTATATTTAAACGTAAATAATAAGTCGTTAAAAATAGTTCTTCTTTATTTTGTAGGTTCCATTGTCAGCCAAACAAAAGGAAGCGATAAAGGCGCAACTTGCCAAGGAGAGTGCCATTCGTGAGCGTCTGGCTGAGGTGAGGAGTCATATATCTTTAAATAGTATATAAACTTCTTGAAAAAAAAGTATATAAAAATATTTGAATTTTTAAATCAAAAATATTTAATTATTAAAGCAACATTAAAACAATTATAGACGCGTGAAGCGTTTTCGCGGGATATTCAGGGCAGTCAGGACATTATTCCCCATTTTCCGTCGAATTTTGGAGACATTGCGTAGACATCGATTAAGTACCCCTATACTTAACAAATAAGCAAAATAAAATGAAATACTTAATATTTCATTTCTTAAAATAGTAATCGATACCACAACCATCGCTTTACAGTCTGACACTCTTCAAACCTTAAACTCAATTAAAACCATATCTCTCCCAACAGCTAGACTCAGGCGTAGAGAAGGCAGTACAACTAGTGCACGCGACAGCACGCGGCTCAGCGCTCGCACTGGGCGTGCGTGCTCGCTCCCTGCTGCGTGCTCTGCTGGCCGCGCTGCGCTCCCCGCTGGCGGCGCCGCGTGTAGCGCCCGCGCACGCGCGCCTGCGTAGCGTGCTGCTGCCCAAACACGCGCTGCTGGCTGATCACGTCGCTAGGACTACTATTAGGTGGGGGTTGGAAAGATATTTAGAACGCAGCTGGATTCGAACCCGCGCGTTCAGAAATCCGTCGAAGCGCTCTGACCGCTAGCTAAACCACTACTATCATCTGCATCGAAATACCTATATGCAATAAGCATAAGCAAACAATAAGTTGTAATAAATTTCATGAGTGTAAATAACACTTTAAAAATGTTAAAAGTATTGATACATATTTAGTGTTAGTGAAGATGTTATTAGCTGTACTTATTGATGAAGCTTTTGGTAGATATAATAAGGTTTTATTGGTTTTTTTCTCGCCTGTAAAACACAAACTTTTAATTCATGTATGAAAGGTATTATGTTGTCTTTTTCTACTTATTTCTAGAAAAATTCTGGGCAATTTTATTTGCTTTATGCCATTGCTATACAAAATTATTTATATTTTTGTCTTATTCAGGGCAAACAAAAAAGCGAAAACATCGTGTTCTTTTTTAAATATTTTTTTAATGCACTTGTAAATATATATAAACAAAGACAATTTATAATACAGTTATACAATTGGAATGTTTTAGTTATACGAAATTGTGAGAAGTTTCATTTACTTTTTAATGCTTCCATTCTATAGCTTGAAAATACTATATTTAATGATAGCTGTAGGTTCAAATCAAAATTGTGTCGAGGTAATGATTAGGCGTAAAATTATATTGGTTAAAAATAGCAAATAAAATAGTAATACACCTAATACTTCTCCGTTTTTACTCTTTTATTTTGTAAAACTTTAAAACACAACATATCAATATTATTGGATAAATATTTCTATAAGCCGAACAATAAATAAAACCTTTTTTATTATTATTTTTTATAATTCTATCCCCACCAGGCTCTACAAACCGCAATGCGACCTGGACCCCAGCTGGGAGGAGGAAGACCTACACAAAGCAACCATACGCACAATTAACTTGGTACACGCCACCACCACCTCCGCTAAGGTCGATGAGGACGACCCTGAATCTAGCAAGCAAAACCACTTCACTGCGCCAGGGTTCTGCTATGTGTTCCCTTTGCTTAAGCAAGGCAAGATTTTTTATTGTACACTCGTTATGCCCACGGCGTGTGGCGTTGTCCGCGTAGAACTTCATAAGAAGATATAATTTACAAATAATAGCAGCCGAGTTGTTCCTTATACATCCGCTATCTACCAGTAAAAGTCCCGTCAAAATTGGCGCACAACAATTGGATATACAAAAGTTGTAAAAAAAATATATTTTGGTATACCTACATGTGCATATGTTGTATAATACATGTGCATTAAACAAAAAGCGGTAATTTAATTATTATAATTTTCGATTTCGAAAATTTCGAGGAATGACTATTTCATATGTCCGTGGTCATAACTCAATGCACAGTGTCTCGATTTCGGGTGGTATGCAGATAATAAAGTGTCTTGACGTTAAGCAATCTCTGATAACCCTTCTACTTGTATATGGAAAGGAAGCGTGTTTATTTTTTTTTTATTTTTTTTTATGGAATAAAGGAGGCAAACGAGCTGAAGGCCCACCTGGTGTTAAGTGGTTACCTTCGCCCATAGACATCCACAACATTCAAGTTATGGATGCGTTGCCAGCCTTGGGAATGTAGGACAGAAGAAGGGAGGAAGGATGGGGATGATGGGAATAGGGAGAGCTGGCTTACATGCCATCGAACCGGAACACATCATCAGATGCTTGGTGGTTCGTCTTTGACATGATAGTGGTCGCGAGCCAGTCGGAGAATGAATCTCCTACCACCAAACTACTGGGTTACCCGCCTTTTACGGGACGCTACCCAGCGGCGGGGGGAATAGTATTCTTTCTATTGAAAAAACTTTTCAAATTAAACACTTATTTCCCTACGTATAATAGATATAAATAATTATGCTAATTCCTTTGTCCAAATGTCTCCAGGTCTGACAAGCGGCATGGCGCGCACCAACGAATCGATGGTGGTGAACGGTCTCTCCATCATCACGCAGCACGCAGCGCTACGTGGAGACGCCACCGCCCTGTTCGCGCCCGACCAGCTCCACCCGCAACTGTTCCCCATTGATCAGATGTTCAGATTGCTCATTGATCTTATTGGTGATTGTTGATATTTTGTTTTTTTCTTTTTTTAGCTTCATGTTGTATTCTGCATGCTAAATTATCCTGATGGATAGTTTCCTCGAAAGGGAATCGAACTCACAACCGATCGCTTATACAGTCTCATTTTTTCCCTTTGTACCATGACTCATCTCCATCTTTTTTTTTTTTTATTTTATTTTTATTCTATAAGTGTGTGTGCTTGTCAGTTGTAAGTTGTCAAATTTTTAGAATAGATGATGTTAATGATTTCATTTTTATGGGTCTATCGACTTTTATTATAATTTTTTTAAGAATGTAGTGCGGGTTTCTAATTTTCGATAGCATAAAAAACGAGACGATACATGATTACCATCATTTCTTTTAATGTGGCATATTAGTCATTATTATAATATTACGTAAATCTGGGTTATAATTTTTTATGTATATGTTATACTTATTTAATTTTACAAAAAAAGTTGTTAATTTTTTTAATCTTTTAATAGTTTTTTTTTAATGGTTAACAACGGTGGTCTTTTATACTTTAATGTTAAATTTATCTTTAACTAAGTAAATTAAGTACCATAGATATAAATATAACACATTTGTTAATAAATAAAATGAGTACAAAATAAATGCGTGCAGGCAGCAGCAGCGGCCGCGTGGCGGCGGCGTGCACGGTGGCGCTGCTGGAGACGGCGCGCTGTGCGGCGCGCGCCCCGCTCGCCGCCGACGACGTCGCCTGTCTGCTGGACGGCCTGCAGAGCCCGCTGGAGGTAAGGGAACCGTTCATTTACCTACAGTACAAACTTGATTTACCGGATTACTTGTTGTTGTTAAGCGTCCGGATAATTGAATGTATGAAGAAAACAGGATTTATGTATATTAGTGTCCGACCGAAACTGGGTTTTCAGCCGAAACCGAAACCGAAAACGAACCTTCGGCAATGGCTTCAGTTTCGGCCGAAACCGAAACCGAAACCGAAACTGCTGATGACGTCATAAAATTAGTATAACATGTAAAAAAATAGTACATTTTTTACGTTTTATTGTAATTATATGGAACTTATTACAGTATTTTTTTACATTTTCAATTATATTTAATACTATACATTTTCATAGTTTCACGCTCCGCTTTTAAGGGCTCTGCTTTTACCCGCATAGCAGGGTAGTCAGAGAGAAACTAGGGTAAAGACATTCCGTTCACCACTTTAGCCCGAAATAGAGACGTTGCGTGTTGAGTGACGGCTAAAAAATATAAAACAAATACAAAAATATCTTCTTGTAATGTTCAAACCCGCCATTGGCCTTTTCAATTTCCCCGGTTTGGTAGTGGTAGGTTAAGTTTTAATTAATATTTTTTTATTGTTTTCACAAGATGCTTTATCATTATGTAGATATACAATGTCCATGATTACAGCTCAGCTCACTAAATTTTTAGGGGTTTTAATACCTAGTGGTATATCAGATCAATTGCCACCTATGATAATCGAGCGATCCCACGACAGCAAGGCATCGCTTTGTCCTCTAGCTTCATGTCCACAAACTGCCTTTTCCAAGAGCAACTTTTAGTATATACGTATAATTTTAGCTACTTGTTTGCGTCTATTCAAATAGCTCGCAACAATTACGTCAAAAATGAACTACCAAATGTCATAATATGGTTCGATGACATGTTAGCCAACTCTCTCTGCCCATCCTTGTTTCTTCTTAACCGTCAAGGCCGGCTATACATCCACAATTCCTCTAATATTTTAGATTTGTAGATGTCCATGAGCGAACAAAACCTTAGCTCTTCCGATCAGATAGATGGTCCTTCTGTTCGTTTGGTGTAGTAAGTACTACAGGTCTACGCCAGTTCTCTCTGCCCAGGCACCTGGGGTGGATTTACATAGAGGCTTTTTGAGCTGTAGTGCAGGGACCTGTGAGTTTTGAAGACCCTCAGTCCCCATTAAGGATTTGGTAAATTTATTAGGCATTTGGTAAACTGGTATTTTATTGCCACAATATGTTTATATATTTATGCAACTGTGTCTTTCTTGCAGGTAAATTTATGTGCTAGTTTGTGATAAGATTTATTGATATATAATTAGACTATATTCTGTATATTTTTTAGAAGTCCTGTGTAACAATTGTATAGTTATTTAAATAACAACTAATTAGGCTGGACTCCAATGTAATAATTAGCCCAGTGTCCCCCAAAATTAATAGTCAGCCCCTAGAAGAAGCCATTCACACAATGTCACACATATTATTCTTAACATACATTTATAATTCATTAAAAGCGTTTACCATATCTTAAGACACAAGCTATAAAAACACTCAAATGTAGCTAAACGACGTGTGAAAACTTATGAGTACAGAGTTTCGGCATTGCCGAAGGTTCGGCAGCTTTTTTGCCGAAACCGAAACTACGGCCGAAACTACATTTTTTTGCCGAAACTTGCCGAAACCGAAACCGAAACCGAACCTTCGGTCGGACACTAATGTATATGTAGTAGTATATTTTTATTAAAAAGAACAAATACATACTAACAATATACATTTGTAGTTAGGTTCCGATATTTCAAGTTGAATCCGGATACTTTAACGCCAATTCCGAGGTATTTTAATATAATGGAACATTAGTCCGGATAACAGTGATTCTGTATAACTGACCGAGTTTCTATTGTATATGCTTTCTTATTTAATTGATACAAATCGTAAATTTGTTATATTATTTTACAAATAAAAAAAAATCTATTTTTAAAGAAAAGTTGCTATATATTATTATTTCTATATTATATTAAAAACTAAAATGACACGTGCTCTTGCGCGTGCGCAGGTGGTGCGCGACGCGGCGCTGCGCGCGCTGCTGTGCGTGGCGGAGTGCTTGCCGCCCTTCCTCGACGACCCCGAGTTCGCGCTCACACTCACCATGCGACTCTACATCGCTACCTTCGACGTCTCTGAGGATAATAAGTATGATGTCTTCTTTTTCCCTATTTTTTTATAAATGTAAATAAATATGATTAATCGTCACTGGGTATGCAAAAAAAATTCAGCTTTATATGTTATGATATAACATACTACTTTAACTTTTGTTTCATGCACTCTCATCCATTTCTCAATGCATTCTCTTTAAGAGCATATGTAATCTTTATCTCGTTCACTTTTATTATCTTTTTTTTTGGAATAGCTAAAATGATATTTTCTTTCTATTTTTATTTTTTTATGATTATTAAATCAAACATATTAAACAATTAGTATTACACAATTAGTGTGATGTATATTCAATTTTTAAATATTTATACAAAAAAAAATCACCTAAAACTACCATCCAACAGAAAACTAGCAACAGAACTCTGGGCCCTACTCCCCCGCGCTGAATCCTGGACGGAAATCGCAGCTGAGGAGATCAGAGCACTCCTGCTCCAGCAGGTGCAGCATCCCGCTGAGGAGATACAGTCGGCGGCGGCGCAGGCGCTGGCGGCCAGTGTGGGGAACGCGCCCGACCCGCATGCAGTGGCGGATGATATGCTGAAGCATTTGCATGATATATATGATGAGAAGTTGCCGGTGGGTGTTCTAAATGTAGACGTATAGATTACTTAAGTTTGAACAGATATATAGGTATAGTATTTGTTTTAACATTCTTACTAGCAATATAGTTTAACTTAGGAAAGGAAATAGGAAATTGGCTTAGAAATATTTTTAGAATTGTAAAATATGATTCTGTACGAATGAATCATATTTTGTTTAAAACGTTAATGAGTTTTCTAAAAATGTTTTTAAATGTTTATAGCTTTTAAGTTAAGGAGTGGAGATAACCTACGGGGATTCTGCGGGGATTGTTTGTAGAGAAAGTCTTTAACTTTGCAATATCAAGATACTGTTTGTATGTTACTATATTATATATGTAATATGTACAATCAAACTGTCTGGAGTGAAAATCACAACCTGGAAGTGTATTGTGGGACGTCCCTTCGTTAGGTGCACCGATAAAGCAGCAGGCAAGCAATCGCGCAGTAATTATAATAGTGGTGTATGTCGTTCAGCTGATCCCGGCAGTGCTGGACCAGTTCGGGCACGAGCAGCAGGCGGCGGTGGACGCGTGGGGCGCGCGGCGCGGCGTGGCGGGCGCGCTGCGGGCGCTGGCGCCGCGCGTGGCGCCCGCCGCCGTGCCCGCCGCCATGGCCTTCTACGTGCGGCGCGCGCTCGCCGACCGCAGCGACGCCGTGCGCGACGCCATGCTCGCCGCCGCCATGGCACTCGTGGATCTGCATGGGAAGGTACTTTATTTATTTATTTGTTTGTTTGATTGTTTCATTTTTTTTTAGCTTCACGCTATATCCCGCACACGGCAGGGTAGAGAGAGGGAACCTAGTTTTAAGAAACTTCGTTCCCCACGCACTTCCGAATTAGAAGGCATTTCGTGTTAAGTGGCGACTTAACGCCGCGCTTTACCTCTATCAGAGCGACGGAAATGAAAATATTAAATATTTTTATTCCTCGAGTGGGAATCGAACCCACGACCAGTCATTTACAGTCACACGTTCGTGTCACTGCGCCACGACTAGCCCCTATTATTGTTTAATTATTTCTTTATTTACATTTATTAGTAATATTTACATTGAACAAGCAAGAGAAGTTCACAAATTAAAACTTAAGACTAAATGCATCATCTTTTAAGATGAATACAGCATGCATAAAATTATTGTTACAAATATATTTAATAACAATTTCTGAAATTAATTTGATCTATACTTGTTTAATTATAATTAATTTAAATATTTTTTTGTTATATTTGTTCAATTAAAGATTCAAACATTTAAAATATGAATTATTCTATAATATAATAATCACCACCAGTAATTACCATTATCACCACCACCCCTTTACCTAACTTGCATTATGTACATATACAACACTTCATATGAATTTCCGTACTTACCTGCAAGACTACTTATATAGTAGCAGTTGCAAATTAATTGCAGTAATTATAGCTTAGGTTATTGATGGGTTTTTTTGAGATTGATTAATATGGCATTGAAGGTATAGATAGATATTAGAAAAAATGTTTGTTTTATATATTCTTATATGTTTTTCTTATTTTAATACATCTTGAAACATGCTTTCAAAAATATATTACCTTATATTTTTTGATAGTATTTTCAGATAGCTTGAGTGCTAATTTTTTTCCTACTTATTCTTGACTTTATTGCATCCGCAGGAAACACTAAGCAGCCAGCTGCCAGTATTCGAGCAGTTCCTGGACACGGCCCCCAAATCAGGAGGATATGATGCGGTGCGACAATGTGTAGTGTTGTTAGTGGGTTCACTAGCCCGCCATCTTGCGCCCGGAGATGCTCGTGTACGACCCATCGCTTTGAGACTGGTCGCTGCGCTTAATACGCCTAGTCAACAGGTGTGTTGGTGATTTTTTTAGTTGTTTGATTGTTAAGTGGATCAAGTTTTGAGTAAAAATACTTAGAAAATGTTTAAGAAATTGAACGTAACGGGATTCGAACCCGCGCCTCTTGGAAATAGTCGAAGCACACCCGCTAAGCCATACATTGACTTATTAAAAATTTTTAAAAATAAATTTGATATAGTTTTTGGTATTTATAATTTCTCTAATCATTAATTTAAAAAAAATATATATTATAGACTTTATAATGTTTATAATGTTGTTAATTCAATTTATAAAGCTTATCATTTTGTCTATTAATTAAATTTTAAAATTTTTATGTACCAATGTGTAGTTACACACTATAATAATATAGACGTTACATATTAATAAGACTTTAAAACCTACCTTACATATATGTTTATATTATGTACATAGGTGCAAGAAGCAGTAAGCAACTGTCTGCCTCACTTGGTGACGTCACCTGCACTAGAGGATGATATTCCCGCGATTGTCAATAAATTGCTCAAACAACTTCTTACTGCTGAGAAGTATGGCGATCGTAAGGTAAGTTTACTGTTAACAATATGTTCATTATGTAATATTTAAATGAAAACCTATTTTGTTTATGTTCATTATGTAATATTTAAATGAAAACCTATTTTGTTTATGTTCATTATGTAATATTTAAATGAAAACCTATTTTGTTTATGTTCATTATGTAATATTTAAATGAAAACCTATTTCGTTTATGTTCGTTATGTAATATTTAAATGAAAACCTATTTCGTTTATGTTCATTATGTAATATTTAAATGAAAACCTATTTCGTTTATGTTCATTATGTAATATTTAAATGAAAACCTATTTCGTTTATGTTCGTTATGTAATATTTAAATGAAAACCGATTTTCTTTATGTTCATTATGTAATATTTAAATGAAAACCTATTTTTGCTTATGTTCATTATGTAATATTTAAATGAAAGCCTATTTTATTTATGTTCATTATGTAATATTTAAATGAAAACCTATTTCGTTTATGTTCGTTATGTAATATTTAAATGAAAACCTATTTTGTTTATGTTCATTATGTAATATTTAAATGAAAACCTATTTCGTTTATGTTCATTATGTAATATTTAAATGAAAACCTATTTTGTTTATGTTCATTATGTAATATTTAAATGAAAACCTATTTTATATATGTTCATTATGTAATATTTAAATGAAAACCGATTTCGTTTATGTTCATTATGTAAAATTTAAATGAAAACCTATTTTGTTTATGTTCATTATGTAATATTTAAATGAAAACCTATTTTGTTTATGTTCATTATGTAATATTTAAATGAAAACCTATTTTGTTTATGGTCCTATTTATTTTGTTTTTTGTTGTATTGGTTATGGATTCTATCTCCACTTAGAGAAATAATAATGATAAAATTATTCTTATTTCTCTGCTGTTCCCTCGGCATAGCTGAGTTGCAGCGCTTAGTTCCACTTTCTAAAAGGCAATGTCACGATTCGAGTGCGAAATGAGTGTGGAGTGTCTTGACTCTTAAGTCTCTCTCCCTACCCTGGTATATATATTAGTGCTAAAATAATAAAATTAATTTTATTTTTTTTAGCTTTATTGTTACTATTAAAAAAAACCTTCTGTTTTAAACATTTTTAAAGTGTTATTCTACACTTGTTTTTTTTTTCAAAAATTACCTATATTAAGTTCTATTTACTGTTTATTGATAAGAAAATGATTTTCATTTTCATTTTCTATACAGGGTGCTGCGTACGGTATTGCGGGTATCATTAAAGGATTAGGTATTCTGTCACTGAAGCAATTGGACGTCATGGGCAAGCTCACTGAAGCTATACAAGAGAAGAAGAATTATAAATATCGAGAAGGTATGTCTTTTATATCTTGTTGTAATTATTAGTGGCCCTTTGGCTTCTTGGAAACCCAACCCAACTCTTGTGTTTTGCTATTATATTATGCATATAGTGGCCAGTCGAGGCCCAGTGGCACAAGCGTGTGACTCTAAACGACTGGTTGTGGGTTCGATTCCCACTCGAGGAGTGGAAATTATATTTGCATTTTCTTCGCTCTGGTGTCGAGGTAAAACGCGGTGTTAAGTTCCGCCACTTAACACGCAAGCCTTCGAATTCGGCGGAAAGTGGGGAACGGATTGTTTTAACACTAGGTTCCCTCCGCCTACCCTGCTGTATGCGGGATACAGCGTGAATCTAAAAAAAAATATGCATGTAATATACATATAAACCCTCCTTTTGAATCATTGTATCTATTAAAAGAAACCGCATCAAATCGGTTGCGCTGTTTTGAAGATCTAAACATACATACATACAGAGACAGTCACAAAAAGCGACTTTACTTTATACTATGTAGTAATGTCGGGAAAAAAAATAAAAATATGACCTGATGGACCCATGGCTAAAAAAGTAAACATTAAAAACAAAAAAGAATCTAATTGAAGCTGACCCAGATCATTCAAAATTTATTTTGGGTTAAAACAAAAATTATTATCTATCAACTAGCGTCTACAAATATCGACATAAGTCTTTATACTAAAGTTTGATTGTTGTGTGACACACAGGCGCCCTGTTCGGGTTCGAGATGCTGTGCAGCAAGCTGGGGCGGCTGTTCGAGCCGTACATCGTGCACGTGCTGCCGCACCTGCTGTTGTGCTTCGGGGACTCGTCGCAGTACGTGCGCACCGCCGCCGACGAGACCGCCAAGCTCATCATGAGCCGCCTCTCCGCGCACGGCGTCAAGCTCGTGCTGCCCTCGCTGCTGCAGGCGCTGCAGGACGACAACTGGCGGACCAAGGCCGGTACGTGTGTATATGCGAGTTACTGTTATACACACTACCACGGATCTTCTCTTCTTTTTGATGTTAATAAGTTACACGCCATCACAGATATTTTTCATCGGCTTCTATTTTTTTTTGTCTTTATCCTTATTTGTTCGTCGGTAAGTCGGAGTCTGTGCAATAACAGTATCATTAAATTAGGAATGATTTCTTTTTACCATAATTTTCTATTCTCAACATCGTTTCATTTCATTATTTAACATCTACAATTGCTGTACTAACTATAAAAAAAACTATACTTTAATTTTGATTAAATAGTCATAAAAAAGGCTGCTGTAGGATTGTTTAGCTTAAAATTAGGTATGTTTGTCATTTCTAGTGGTTGTCAATTTAAGTCACCTCATTATATGTTCACTTACGTAAATAAAGTATATAGAATTTTATAAATACTTAATACTATTTTATGCAGAGAGAGAGAGAACGAAAACGAACGTCACTATTTACGAACAGATAAACTAAATTAGTGCAATGGTAAGACAGGTTGTTTATGGTGTGTGTACAGGTTCCATCGAGCTGCTGGGCGCGATGGCGTACTGCGCGCCCAAGCAGCTGTCGTCGTGCCTGCCCTCCATCGTGCCCAAGCTCATCGAGGTGCTGAGCGACTCGCACATGCGCGTGCAGGAGGCGGGCGCGGAGGCGCTCAAGGTCATCGGCTCCGTCATACGCAACCCCGAGATACAGGGTGGGTCACCACGTACTATTGTATATATGTTTAGCGTTTTTCAAGTGTCGACATCTCAGATATTGTAGATGGCTGTAGGTGAAGGTGGTCTCTTCTATTTGCCTTCTTGTATAAAAAAAAACAGTTGTATAGAAACTCTAATGTAGTTAAAAGTGAGTTTATAATTTTTTGGTTAGTAAGTTTTAGGCAATTTAAAAGATAGCATTGTATAGGAAGTAATAATAGTATGTGTGTACTGTACCACGTTTATTAGATGGCAACGAAATATTTATAAAGAACAACGTTTTAAATACTAATTAATCTACCTATATTTATTTATATATTACAATATGATTTAAGAGGTGTACTTTTAAATATAAGTCAAAATATAAATACTATTATTGACTTATACCACATAATTCTTAATATGATTTATTAAATAATAAATATGTCAAAAACACTTTAAAATTTTACAACAAAGCGTAGGGTAGCGTCCCGTAAAAGGCGGGTAACCCAGTAGTTTGGTAGTAGGAGATTCGTTCTCCGATTGGCTCGCTACCACTATCATGTCATGTCAACGCATCCATAACTTAATGTTGTGGATGTCTATGGGCGAAGGTAACCGTTTAACACCAGGTGGGCCTTCAGCTCGTTTGCCTCCTTTATTCCATAAAAAAAAAAAAATAAGTCTCATTAAGATAAATATATAAAAAACTGACATTAACAAGTATTTATGATTTAATCCAACAGCGATCGTACCAGTACTCCTCCAGGCGCTCCAAGACCCGTCAAACAAAACATCTCTCTGCCTGCAAACGCTGTTGGACACGAAGTTCGTGCACTTCATAGACGCGCCGTCGCTGGCGCTCATCATGCCGGTGGTGGAGCGCGCCTTCCTCGACCGCAGCACGGAGACGCGCAAGATGGCGGCGCAGATCATTGGCAACATGTACTCGCTCACCGACCAGAAGGATCTGACCCCGTATCTGCCGAGTATTATACCGGGGTTGAAGAGCTCGTTGTTGGATCCTGTGCCGGAGGTTGGTGGCTTGTTTATCTGTTTTTTTTTGTTTCGTTTGTTTTTTAAGACTGTCGATTGTTCACGGTGAAGTTTAAAATGGCGGCTCAGAATATAGAGATTAGCTCGAATATAACGATAAGCGACCTTTTTTTCCTTTATCTCATTTTTGACATACACGCTTTGTCTATATGTTTGGTGGATCCTTATGAATATAACCTATTATTACAATATTTAGTAGTTTCTTATTTTTGCCATACTTTATACAGTGGATAGTACATAATTATCCGAATTAATTTAGCGGGTTTAAGCGGATTTTTGTGCATATATAGTAGATATAACATTATTAAATGTCAAAAATAAGAAATCATATCAATGATATGTATTTTTGGCTAGATTTCAACCTTTAAAGTTAGAATGTGAGTATCTTAATGCTAGTTCCGATACTTTCATGCTTGCATAATTGCGACTGGTAGGTTCTTAATATTATTGGTTTCAAGTTCAGGTAATCGCGAATCCGTATCTATAATTGAGGGCTGGATAATCGAGTTTTTACTATACTTATATTTTTGTACATAATATATCTATGATGTGTCAAAATTTCACAATATATAATAAATAACAAATAATCTCCCAGGTGCGATCAGTATCAGCCCGCGCTCTAGGTGCCATGGTGCGCGGCATGGGCGAGAACAGCTTCGAGGAGCTGCTGCCGTGGCTCATGCACACCCTCACCTCCGAGTCCAGCTCCGTGGACCGCTCGGGCGCGGCGCAGGGCCTGTCTGAGGTGGTGGCCGGCCTGGGGAGTCATAAGCTGCATAAGATTATGCCTGGTGAGGACTTGTGTTTAGGTTATTTTAGTGAATGGATTATAATAAGGAATTATACAATTATGCGTATAAACCTGCCTCCATAAACCTTCACAAAAATTGAACTCTAAATTAGGAGTAAATAGTTTTTTTTTAATTAAAATACAGTATCATAGTCCTAATTGTTGTATAAGATTCAATTAACATAATATTCAAATTGAAATAAATCATATGATATCAAATATACCATTTAACGACATTACCACGTCTGCAAACTTACAAACAATTACATTTTGAGGGCACATAACTTTATCTGACGCCATCTGTTCAATGGCTATTCTGAAGAATTATATTTACATTATTTTCAAAACATTACATTAAGTTCCGTCACTGGAATTAGGACGGAGGCGGTATGCTATATCGCTAGATTCTTAAAGCGTGAAGTTGAAAGAAAGGGGGAAAAGAAACAAATTTGCTGTATAAATAAAATAGCTATATAAATTCCTTAACAAAATAATCTTTTTCACAGATATAATAGCAACGGCGGAGCGCACAGACATCGCCCCACACGTCAAGGACGGATACATCATGATGTTCATCTACATGCCGGGCGCCTTCACCGACGAGTTCACGCCCTACATAGGACAGATCATCAATCCCATCCTCAAAGCTCTGGCGGATGAAAACGAATACGTCAGAGAAACTGCCCTGAAAGCGGGACAGAGGATAGTCAACTTATACGCTGAATCCGCCATTACATTACTTCTACCGGAGTTAGAAAAAGGACTTTTTGATGATAACTGGCGTATCAGATACAGCTCAGTGCAGTTATTAGGTGACTTACTATATCGTATTTCGGGTGTTTCGGGCAAAATGAGCACTGAAACGGCGTCAGAGGATGATAATTTTGGTACTGAACACTCCCACAAGGCCATTATTACAGCGCTTGGTCCTGAACGTAGGAATAGAGTGCTCGCTGGATTGTATATGGGTAGGAGTGATGTTGCGCTGATGGTGCGACAGGCGGCCCTGCATGTGTGGAAGGTAGGAATTATTATTATTAAAATATTAATATTGTGCTATTTATAATTTATTTGCATAATTTATGATAAATTTACTTAGGCAGAATGTTGGTCTAAATATAAAATATTTCTCAACCTTCAAGGATGAAAAAATAACCCATAATTTCTGCCATAGAAGTCACAATTCATTAATATTTAAAATTTATTTAGTTAACCTATCATAAACAAAAGCGATTTTTTAAATTAATATTTTACTAATATTTTTTTATTCTTTTTGTATATTTTTAGGTGGTAGTTACCAACACTCCCAAGACTCTGCGTGAAATATTGCCAACGCTATTTAATCTATTGTTGGGCTGCCTCGCGTCCACCAGCTACGACAAGAGGCAGGTCGCCGCCAGGACACTTGGAGATCTTGTGAGAAAGGTAATAATCGCTTCTGTTATTTTCACCCAAATATACTATTATGAAGAATTATTGCCTGTTGAGTCTAGAAACAAACGCTAGTCTTCCTACTTTGTGACAAATTTTAGAATGAAAGCATTTTAATTATTATTTATTTTTTTATTATATATACACCTCAATCTATTATAAAACTAGTTAGCATTACAACGATATTTATAAAAGGCTAGGACTTAAAATCATCTTAAAAAGGATATTACACTTACAAATGTTAGACTTGCACTGCAAACCTGCTTTCTAACTAAAGGGTATTTTAAACTAAAAAAATATTCTTAAAAATAGTAATTATATGTGTAACATATTGAAATGGATAATTTAATTGGACATATATTTGTTTGTGACTATGTAGCTCGGTGAGCGTGTCCTGCCCGACATCGTGCCCATCCTGGAGCGCGGGCTGCGCTCGGAGCGCGCCGACCAGCGCCAGGGCGTCTGCATCGGCCTCGGGGAGATACTCGCCTCCACCTCCAGGGACGCCGTGCTCAGCTTTGCTGATGGACTGGTATGCTGTGCTTGTTGCTAATTATAATATTAATGAGGTCCTCGTGGCGCAGTGGGACAGCGTTTGACTATATTGTCATGGTTGGGGATTCGATTTAATATAACAATTTCCCAATCGGGGAAATATTATATTAAAGTTTTGCCACTTAGTGTTAAATTTTTCGATTTCGGTTGGAAAGTGGAGGATGTAGTGTCTCGACACTATGTTCTCTTTAATTACCTCATTAATAGAGAAAAAGAATGAAGTTGTTATTAATATTAATTATTTATATATAAGAAACTACATGCGTAAAATTAGGCGCTATATTATTTTATATATATTTTATTAATGATTACTATGATGGGTAAGTAATGTATGCGTGTGTGTGTGTGCAGGTGCCGACAGTGCGCACGGCACTATGCGACTCGCTGCCCGAAGTGCGCATGGCGGCGGCGCGCGCGTTCGACTCGCTGCACGCCACCATCGGCAACAAGGCGCTGGACGACATCCTGCCGCCCATGCTGGACGCGCTGCGCTCGCCGGACGCGGCGCAGGCGGACGCGGCGCTGGACGGGCTGCGCCAGGTCATGGCCATCAAGTCGCGCGCCGTGCTGCCCTACCTGGTGCCCGTGCTCACGCACGACACGCGCGCGCTGTCGGCGCTGGCGGCGGCGGCGGGCGGCGCGCTGGCCCGCCACCTGCCGCGCGTGCTGCCCGCGCTGCTGGCGGCGCTGGCGGCCGCGCGCGGCGCCCCGCACGAGGCGCGCGAGCTCGACTACTGCCGCGACGCGCTGCTGCCCGTGCAGGACGACGCCGGCGTTAGGAGGTACCACAACCACTCAGAACAATCATTATATATTATTTACATTTCTCCATTCTAGCAGCTAAGTCCAAAAGTGGCGTTAAGTTCGGCCGTTTAATGCGCAATGCGTCGTTTTCGAATGTAAAATAGAAAACGGAACGTTTTGATACGGAAAAACTTGACTTATTAAATACTTGTAATAGCATATTTTGTCGTACATAACATATGTTAATTAGAAAGTTGACAATATCAAAATATGTCGCTGAATAAAACAACAAGTTTTCAAGTGAAAATATTGAAACGAAAATGTAAAAAACAAAAGATATATTTAAAGAATTTTTTTTGTTTTCTTTTTAAAAAAATATTTTTTAACTATAGTTTTATAGTTAGACAAATGTTAATCGCAAAAAAAATAATAAAAAAACAACTCGTCTCACAATTTACTCAACACCCAAATCATCCATTCCAGCATAATCGACACACTAATGGAAGTGGTGCGCACCGGGGAAGGCGAGAAGCGTCGCGCGGCCGCGGCGCTGCTGTGCGCGTTCGTGACGCACACGCGCGCCGACCTCATCCCGCACGTGCCCGCCCTGCTGCGCGGCCTGCTGCTGCTGTTCGCGGAGACGGAGCGCGACGTGCTGCTCATGGCGTGGGAGGCGCTCTCCGCGCTCACCAGGACCCTGGAGGCGGAGAAGCAGCTCGCCTACGTGCAGGAGGTGCGCCAGGCCGTCAGGTACGCGGCGGCGGATCTGAAGGGCGAGCCGTTGCCTGGCTTCTGTTTGCCTAAGGTATGTTTTTGTGTAATATTGTTTTTTTTTTTAATTGCGAATAGAATTTTGCAACTTCATTTTGAAGTACAGATGCTTAACTGTTTTTTATTTCAAGACGAAATTTTATGTACACGTTAAGTAAATAACGTAATTAGCTATGTGAAGTTATCCTAAATTCAACATTACTACTGCACTAGTTATTTTTAAAGCCCTTTTACAATGAAAGAGTGCACTGAGAACAATTCGTATTGTATTTTTTTTATTTTTTATACTATTCATGATATTTTTATACTCAGGGTATAGCACCCATTCTACCGCTATTCCGGGAGGCAATTCTCAACGGGTTACCAGAAGAAAAAGAAAACGCAGCTCTCATGTTAGGAGAAGTCATCAAACTGACAACTGCGCAAGCGATCCAGCCCTCGGTAGTGCACATCACTGGACCCCTTATCCGTATCTTGGGAGATCGGTTCAATTCCAGCGTCAAGGCTGCTGTCCTCGAAACTCTAGCTCTACTGTTATCTAAGGTAAAATATTATTAATAGTAAATAATTTTATGTCATATAAATTTTATTTCTGATCGATTTAACTGATTTAAAATGGTCCGCCATTAATTCTGTTTACAGGTGGGAGTAATGCTGAAGCAGTTCTTGCCTCAACTACAGACGACGTTCGTGAAGGGTCTGTCGGACGCCAACCGGCCGGTGCGCATCAAGGCGGGGCTCGCGCTGTCGCAGCTGGTGCTGATCCACACGCGCGCCGACCCGCTGTTCCTGGAGGTGCACAACGGCGTCAAGAACGCCGAGGACGTCGCCGTCAAGGAGACCATGCTGCAGGCGCTGCGCAGCGTCATCACCAACGGCGGCGACAAGATGTCCGAGCCCACCGCGCTGGCCGTGCTGGCCGCGCTCACCTGCCCCGCGCTGCTCGCGCACCCCGACGACGCGCCCCGCGCCGGCGCCGGCGGCTGCCTGGGCGCGCTGCTGCACTGCCTGGCGCCCGCGCACCGCGACGCCGCGCTGCTGCACCACGTGCTGGCGGCCGGCCACCCGCCGCACGCGCACGCGCACGCGCACGCGCACGCGCACGACGACTGGCTGCTGGCGCACGGCCGCTCGTGCGCGCTGTTCGTGGCGCTCAAGGAGACGCCCGACAGCGTGTACCGCGACCACTTCGAGGAGAAGATCGACAAGGCGCTGCTCGGGTACCTCGCCAGCGACAAGACGCCCATCGTGTGCAACGGCATCCGCGGCATCGGCTACCTCATGTGCTACCTGCTCAAGAACGACAGGCCTGTCCCAGCCAATATATTGTCGCAGTTTGTCAGGGTGAGTGCGGTGAACACATTATTTGAACTATACAATTAGTTTTGTTGTGTTATTAACGACCGGCATTCTCACTTAAGCTGAACAGTATCACATAATTTTCATATAATTTAATATCCCCTTAGGAGTTAGTTTTTGAAGAAATATAATAGTAGCCTATATTCCACCTTGCGTCATAAATAATCTTGAGAAAGTTTTTTGAAACTGGTCAAGCGATTTAAATTTTTCATACTAACTTTTATGCCTTACCTGTCGCAAGATTTCGAAGGTTTTTTTTGAAAAAAAAAATAGCCTTTGTTTGACCCTGGATCTTTATGACTATTTTCGTTTTAAATTTTGCGTACTTCGGATCTGTAAATGAGCCTTTAAAACGTGACAAACAGACATACTTTTACATTTATAGTCTTAATATGGATTTAATATCAACAAGCGTATAGTTTACGATTCCATCCTGGGATTTAGATTTCACCTAATTTATTTATTATAATTCATCAGCTCTCGAAATTATAATACTTTCGTTTCACAAATATTTTAATTGTCGTAAATGATATTTGTAAAATCCTTATTTTATTCTAACATCAAGCAAGCTACTACATATTCTTAATTGGGGTGGTGTAGAGCATGAACCACACCAACAACGAGGTGAAGCAGCTGATGGCGCGCGCGAGCACGGTGGTGGGGCGCGCGGAGGTGGTGCGCGCGGCGGCGGGCGGCGCGGGCGCCGACGTGCTGCGCGCGCTGCTGCCCGCGCTCGTCAACGGCACCAAGGAGAAGAACACCTACGTGCGCGCCAACTCCGAGATCGCGCTGCGGGCCGTGCTGCGCCTGCCGCACGACGACACCTTCCACCAGGTTACCATGCTATATCTGTATCCCGCACACGGCAGTGTAGGCAGAGAGAACCTAGTGTCGAGACACTGCGCTCCCCATGCACCGCCAAATGTTGTAGGAATCGCGTGATAAGTAGCGAAATTTAACAAGGAGAAAATGAAAATATTAAGTATTTCAATTCCTTAATAGATTTTAATATTCGCGCTTCTTCTCATAGTGCGATAGTCAGAGTCTTCTTTAAATGTCTTTTTCAATTTTCCTAAGTGTGGAATAACACTTTAAAAATGTTTAAAAGAGAAACCCTAGTTTTAAAAGATTCCCTTTTCCATTTTCCACCCGGCATCAAGCCACTATGTATGAAGTAGCGGAAATCAACGCCGCACTTTGTTAATACAAATGACATGCCAGACAAGAGAAATGGTAATAAGTGAATTATGATCATTTCACCTTCGAAATTGAACCCACCACCAGTCCTGATTACATTAAACGTTGTCCTACTGCGCCACGATGATCTCCTTTCTACATTTTTTTTTTGTTATCATCAATAGGTTATAAAACAGTTGTTAGAAACAGAATAAAGACTAATTTTAAACACCGTCAAACATGTGTATTACAGCAATGCATGTCTCTACTGGAGGAGGGCAGTCGCGAGGCGCTGGGCGACGTGGTGACGCGCGTGCTGAGGCGCGCGGTCGCCGACGGCCGCGACGAGGACCTCGACTGCACGCTCGTCACATAACCTCCTAACCTTTATAAATATATCTCTTTATAATTATTGTCCATCTGCTTTTATTATTTACCGACTTTCCCTACTTTTCTACTATGTACCAATTTACTGTAATAAATGTAAAAATTTACTCGAAAATTTTACATTCACACGAAATGATAGTGAATTTTTGGCCATATGGGATTATAAATTATAATAAATTAATTAACAGTAAAATATACTTATAGCAAAAAACAATAAACTCACTAACACTTGTTAAAATATATAATGTTATGTAAATATATATTCAATGCCATTCAAAAGTTTAAGGCCACTTGAAAAAATTGTTATTCATGAAATATTTTAAAAATTAGATATGCTATTAATCAAATTTGCACATCTGTATATTGCATTGTTATATTAAGAAATGTCTAAAATATATATTTTTTTTACCATCAGTAATAAACCTTTCTACATCCATATTCCATTCCATCTTCCATCTCTATTTTCCTAATATCTTTCCATTTACACTGATCTTCATTTCCATATTTAAATACCAGAATTATAGTTTTACTAAATGTAATCTTAGCTTTACTAGTAATTTCTGTAGTTCACTTGATAGAGCCGAGGATACAGGCATATTAAGAATATTCATATTATCTCCAAGTTACAGTGTACATAAACAACTTCTGTTTGTTCACCTTGTACTACTACTTACCCATAGTCTACCGCTACAATCAACAATAGAGACAACAATAACACACCTACATTGACACCCACCCATTCATCCTCTGGAACAGAAAACGCAGTGGCAAGAAAGTACCTGTAATGACGCTCTAGTCTAATATATTTATAACTAGCGGCCCGGTCTACGTGAACTACGTCACTGTTTCGTTATATTGCCTCTCTCGGGGGTGGTTTTTTGAAAAACAATATAGCCTATAGCTAAGATTATCAACTATGTTTATGCCAATAATAAATTCATAACAATCAGTGAAGTAGTATAGATTTTGCATATAAACTTTCATCCCCTATTTCAACGCTTTAGGGGTTGGTTTTTGAAAAAATAAGTAGCCTATATTTGACCCAGTAACTTTTACAACTTTCATTCTAAATTTCATCCAAATCGGACCGGTAGATTAGCCGTGAAAGCATGACAGACAAACACACAGACATTCGCATTTATAATATAAGAATGGATTCATAACTAAAGAACTAAACCAGTCAGCCAGTGCCAGTCGTGGCTCAGTAGCATAGACGTGTAATTCAAAACGCCTGGTTGTGGGTTCGGATATTTAATATTTCCATTTTCTTCGCTCCGGTACCGGGTCGAAGCACAGCGTTAAGCTTCGCAGCTTAACACGCAATGCCTCCAAAATTCAGCGGAAAGTGGGGAATGGAGTGTCCTAACACTAGGTTCCCTCTACCTACCCTGCTGTGTGCGGGATACAGCGTAAAACTAAGAAAAACTAAACGAAATATTTATTGTTTACTAGTGACGCACTCGCGGCTTTGCCTGCGTAAACTACATGATTTTAATTGCGTATTTTAGCCCACACGCGTTTTGTTTTAACTTAGATTAGATTAGATTTATTATTTGGAATTGTTGTAACTTTATGGTTTATACACCAATTGAAATTGAAATAATATTTAATAACAAGGGAAGTTTACCAGAATACAATAGTCAAAACTGCACTAAAATTGGCTAAGCTGTTTAAAAGATTTTCATGGACAAATAGCCAGAGCACAAAGAATGTGACAAAGAGAAAAAAAATCATTGTTTTTTTTTAGCTTCACGCTGTATCCCGCACAAAGCAGGGTAGGCAGAGGGAAAATAGTGTTAAGACCCTCCGTTCCCCACTTACCGCCGAATTCGGAGGCTTGCGTGTTAAGTTAAGCGTTAAGCGGAACTTAACGCCGCCCTTTACCTCGACACCAGAGCGAAGAAAATGGAAATATAATTTCCACTCTTCGAGTGTATCGAACCCACAACCAGTCGTTTACAGTTACACGCTTGTGCCACTGGGCCCCCACTGGCCACAATCATTGTTTAATAGAACAATCTATTACATTGATACCTCCCAAACATATATTTTTTTTATATATCCTTCATGTACAGACAGTGATAAGCTCTAGCTCTACAACTTTGCTCCCGCCGTTTTCCAAAAGATGGCGCTAGTAGCCAGTTATAGTTCAAATAAATAAATCACAGTTGTTTTCCATCAGTTTTGACATTTATAAATATAATCTTACATTGATATTAGTTAATTTTTGATTGCGTCATATAATTACACTTAATTAAATTAAATATGTCAACTTATAAACCGAATTCACGTCATTTGCGGGAGATTTTACTTTTTCATTTCAACATGAAAAAATCGGCGACTGAGGCTCATCGGGTTATTTCAAGTACTTATGGTGATGATACTATTAGTGAAAGAACGTGTCGCGAGTGGTTCCAGCGCTTTAAAAGCGGTGATTTTGTTGTTGAAGATCGGCATAGCGGTGGCAGAGAAAAAACTTTTGAAGATGATGAACTTGAGGCTTTACTTAATGAAGACTCGTGCCAAACTCAAGAACAGCTAGCAAAATCATTGGGAGTAACTCAGCAAGCAGTATCAAAACGCCTGGAACAGCTGAGATACAATACCTCCAAACACTGAAATGGGAAATTCTACCTCACCCGCCATACTCTCCAGATGTTGCTCCATCTGATTACCATTTATTTAGGTCGATGGCACACGGCCTGGCGGCCAGTGCTTCGATTCTTTTGGAAAAGTGAAAGAATGGATCGATTCTTGGATCTTATCAAAGTATGAAGAATTTTTCCGACGCGGGATTCATTTGTTGCCTGAAAGATGGGCCAAAGTAGTGGAAAGCGGACATTACTTTGAAACATAAATAAAATACCATTTTTTTATATAATTTTTAAAATTAAAATTAAAATGGCTTGAGCAAAGTTGTAGACCAAATACATTGTGATTACATTTATAACAAAGATGCTTTTGCTGAAGAAATATTCATAAAGGTGTAAGCTAAGCACTATAAAAATAAAATGAAAACAAAAAATAATATTGTAATCTTTCAAACTCTAAAAAAACACAATATGTCAATATTTTAATATATTTGAGTTCCATAGCTTAATTACAAGTGTCTTTAGGAATTATAAAATAAAATGATTTCATTGTTAACATTTGGAATGGTTTTAGTCCAATGACTGTCACACAAATTACACTGGGATCTTTATTTTGAGCAATCAAACATGACTACATTTAATACCATAAGTACTCTTAAAGATAAAATACACCTACAAAACTATGGTATGGAATGTGTATATTTTGGCAATAGTGAATTAAAACTCTTCCTTTGCATGTTTCTTCTCAAAACCCCTGCTTTTTAATTCTTCATTACATTCTTCCCGATTGAGGTTAGATAGAGGAATGCGTTCCAGTTCACTTTCATCTTTTCCAACCATTATTAGTTCTGGTGGCATTCCAGTAATGAATTGAACTTCAACACGGTCGTAGGTAGGAGCATCATCCATAATAAATCTCTTCACTTCTGGCAAGCGGTTCAAAGAACATCCTCTGCATGACTATTAAAAAAAATATCTATAGGTCCCACAAATAATTTTAAATCAACAAATATTATAAAATCTATTGTTAAATTCTACAAGATACTATTTTTATAGTTTTGATAAAAGGAATCATTCAAGAGTTTCTCTTTCAAAATATAATTTGTGTAATATATGTTTTAAACAATCAATAACTTTCTACCATAAGAAATAATGAACAACTTATTGTTTTAATATTATTTCTTAATAATCATTTTTTTTTTAATTAAAACATAAGAATAGTAATATGTGTAAAAAGGGGCGTCATTTACCAATTTTAATGAAAGCATTTATTTACCTCAATTCTCGCTGAAACTATATCTGAATTTTCGTAAGCTGATACTATATAGATAAAACAGGTGACAACAACAAGTAATCGTAAACTGTACGACATTTTTGCAAACTATGAGTGAATTCTAGCAATTTAGAATTTATATAAATTAAAAGAATGCCTAGTGCATACCTCAAATTACAAAAAACTAATCGGAATTTGGGTAATATATCATATGACGAATGACAATTCAGATAATGCGAGAACTGTCAAATAATATTGGTAGCAAAAAAATGAAATTTATTATTTAATAATTTAATGTTCTATTTCAGTAATTGGTATAAAACATTAAAATATACTTTTTACCATTTATTATGTATATGAAAATAAATAGACGCGTATGTACGATTTACGAGTATTAGGATATTAAGCATATATTTGAATCGAACTTCAAAGTTCGGTTCAAATATATTATATCATTTAATTTAAAAAAATATAAACTAAAGTAAAAACGCAACTATAGATTTAAGAAAAGTTATTTCAAATATTTATCCAAGACATGTTCAATTTTTTAACGTCAAAGTAGTTTGTAAGTAAAATTGTATTTTTTTAATAGGTGGACTTTGTCCGCGACTTTTGAGCTCAATAATTTTCATTTGTTTCTTTATTACCACTTATTGGGATAAATTTGGTTATTGTTATTAACTGGAGAAGGATTTTTTCACCATCTTGCTATACGGGAAAAGCGTAAAGATGATGTAAGGATATAAAATATTTCGATATTTTCGATCAATTATCGAAACAATTGACCGGTTAATTGTCTCGATAATTTATCTATTTAACATTGAAAAATATGACAATGACAATTTTACTCGATATATATACATCACTCCAAGTTCGATAACTGTCACAGACTACAGAGTACAAAAAAAGACACAAGCTAAGTAGACATACAAATAAACAGACATCTTTACTTGTCAAAACTTGAAACTTCGAAGTTCGATGTGTTAAGTTACTAATGTGTGAAATAAGGTGCTTTTAAAGTTTACGATTAATAATTTAATTAATATCAATATACTTTCAAAATGCGCTACTTTGTTTATTGTATACACAGTGCTTTATATTTCTAGTCGTACGTCATAAACTGGATATTTGGCAATAGTTACAACAAAAGCGAATAAGTAGTAAATATTCTATTATAAATCTTATAAAACTGATTGCTGTGGAGTGTGGGTTGTTGGTAATCATCAGTTATCTCCTTATATAGTAAGTACAACATTCATTACTCACATTTTACAAAGAGTTCATTGACTTCTTAAAAATGAGTGATTATTTACACAGGATAGCAAAAAATATTTTTTAATGTGCTAAAATTTTTTTTGGTAACATTGATGACTCATCGATATATATGACTTTATTTATTCAGTAAAAGAATCCCTAAACTCTACTGAGTAAGTTAAATTTTTAAATTTTAATTGAATATAACATAAGATGGATATGTTTTTCTAATCAGTATTTGTCTGTTTCTGTCAAGTAGTTGCGTTTGTGGTATTTATTTGAATGTAAATAAACAATTATAATTATAATTGTATTGTTTATTAATTATGTCAATTGAAAATAATAATTAGAAAAAGAAAATAATATTAATTTTGTCTAGTAAGAAGAATTTTGATATTTAAACATAATACTACATGTTATAATTGTAAGGTACAGTAGTATTATATTTATAAGTTGTTATTTTAACTGTATTTCCATAATATTTTTTTAATTGGTTAATCTGTGATATATTTGGTTAACCTCTAGAAATGTGAGAAAGGTGCTATTAATTTATCACTTCACAGTAGATTTCATATATTATGTTAAACATGAGAAAATAAAGTCACATGTATAATGATATGTACAAACATAACTTAAATATTTTACAGAATAACAAAAAACAATATGTACTTAATGCTTTATTTTAATCCCCTCTAGGTTAAAAACAATTTGTAAAAATGCAAGAGGAACATAGAAAAGCTATTCAGAATAATTTTAAATCTTTGGTAGAACAAACTGATCTGGACACTATGGTAACAAATCTGTATGAAAAAGGAGTGTTTTCTAGCCAAATGATAGAGAAATACAAGGTAATCATTTATTTAATTAAATAAAAAAAATACTGTTATATCTTAAGCATTGCCATCATCATTTAATAGGACATTTGTGGGTTTGATCCACATCCAGGGGAAAGAATTTTTATTTAAACTTATTAGAGAATAGTGAAAACATTTAAATGTTAGAGAAAATTTTAGCATTATCTGAGTGGAGAAATTAGAGCAATTTAAATTGTTCTGTTTTTTTTACGACAAAGCATTATAGAGTTCCACTACTTAACATTGTCCATCTGTCCTCAATGATTTTTACATACCCATTTTTACATACCTCAAAATGGAATAAAAAGTGAAAACAAAATGTTTTCTTACTTGATACTATCCACCTACATCACTAAATGACTAGATTCACCACTTTATGATCGTTTCTAAAAATGTGGTTATAGTATATGTATCATCTTAACCAACTATTAACCTCATTTCTTTACATCTATCCTTCGAGTACATTGCCCTTCATTTTGGCCTCCATATAAACTAGTAGTCCTCAAATTGCTTATGTACAAAAGAGACTTGCTTGTTAAAGATAATCATAGTTATAGTTTTCTTTGGAAAATTCGCATGAATGCTTTCGCGTTTCTGCTTTTTCTCTTCCCCATATAATATGTTGTAATATGTGTGGAATCTACGAATGTGCAGAAGTTTTTAGGGATTTCACTATTTGTATGTGTTGAAGTGTCGAATTTTTGTAGACGTAAGCCAGCACTAATAGTAAATATTAAAAACTATATACTTAAAAATTACGTAAAATGTCTGAGCTAAGAACTGCATTTTACGTTGAAATTGTCGCGTCAATTTTTGCAGTGTTTTTTATTATACATTTACAAAAGGCAAGCTGATAGGAATTATGTTATATGAATACATCGCTACTACCCACTACAAACTTTTCGTCCCTATTGTATTTCCCCCATACACTTCGTCAACCGAATATAAAGTTAAACCGCAAAAAATTTTGTTCACTCAACCGCAGTCATTTTGTACTAACTGATAAGATAATACATATATGTATTAGTAATTTCATTTCAACATTACACTAGTTACTTTGGTGGTAATTAGCAAAGTAACTACTGCCCTCTTTTAATATTTATTTTCTGTTAATATTTATTTGAATGGCATATATTGGGACGACGTGGCGCAATGATTATCTTTAAATTTTCTTTATCAATATAGCTTTACACTTTTTTCAACATAGTAGGATTATTCAGGGAAACGGCCTAGCCTAGGCAACAAGTTCCGTTCTTCACTATCCGCCTGCCTCCTTCCGAGTCATTGCATGGCGGAACTTAACACCGCGTAACGTCTTGGCATCAAAGCGGAGAAATGAAAATATAATTAAACGAGTGCAAATCAAACCCACAAAACACACAAAACAAAATTCTATAATAACTGAAATAACACTTGGAAAATGACCTTGTTACCGTTTCAGGACACAAACAAGGATGTGAGGAGTCGAAAGCGTCTTCTGTACAGCGACATCATGCGGCGTGGACCAGAGGCGTTTCAGCATCTCTTGGATGCCCTCATGGAAAATGGATATTGGGACTTAATACGTGACTTGGACCCCAAAAGCTTACCCCCACACTCTAGACATCGGACTGCTCTTCCCGCTACAAGTATTATTTTACTTACTTTATGTTTTACTAAAATAATAGAGCAGGGATGCGTAAACTACGGCCCGCTTAATAACTTTATACGGCCCGCCAGGCGTTTCCTCGTAATAGAAATATTCATCTGTTACTATAAACTATTAAGAAGTGTGATTTTGATCTACCAAACATAAAAATGGAGGACACCCTGCTTAAAATCCCTGTACTAAAAAAATATGGTTAATTAAAAAACTTGCACATTAAGTTAAACAAAGATACGCCAATTATCGTTTCATTGTGTAATATACTTCTTTGCACATAGGTGTGCATATAATATAACGGAGTGGCCAGTCGTGGCGCAGTGGCACAAGCGTGTGACTGTAAACGACTGGTTGTGGGTTCGATTCCCACTCGAGGAGTGGAAATATTTAATATTTCCATTTTCATCGCTCTGGTGTCGAAGTAAAGCGCGGCGTTAAGTTACGCCACTTAACACGCAATGCCTCCGAATTCGGCGGAAAGTACGAACGAACGGAGTATCTTAATACTAGGTTCCCTCTGCCACAGCAGGGTGCTGTGTGGGAGATACAGCGTGAAGCTGAAAAAAAAATATTACTTGTTTGATATATATCCAAACAACTTGAATCTAAGCTTACTCAGTACTTTTTTTTTTTTTTTTTTTTTTTTTTATTATTCTATTTTACTCTACGGACATAAGGTCTGTACCTTTTTTAACATAATTCTTGTTTTATCATATGCTTTTTTTTTTGTTTACGATTTCAGTACTTAAAACTAAGAATATACCCTAAGAGAGTCCAGTTATTATAAAATGTTGCCTTTTTCATTATATACAATTTTCCTATCATAATGTACAATTTTCCTATCATATTATACTCAGTACTTTGAAAGTAAATATTTTTTTTTAAATACAAAATCTTCAAAAATATATTTTTGTTACTAAAACACTTTGATCTTTGTCTATTTACTTAATTTATTAATTTCCCGCAGGTAAGAGTTCCGGCGACAACAACTTTGTCAGCATTCGGAAGGAACGAGAGAAAAAAGCAAAGAGTGCACCTGATGTTAATAAAAGTTAGTAAATACATGTTTTGTTTTATTTAGAATTAATATTTGAACACATTTTAATCGTTCCTTAAAAAATTAAAGCACAAAATAAAAGGTAATAATTTATTTAGTTGAATTTTAAAGTACTGTAGACTAATACCTGTTGGTAATCTAGCATTATATTTTATTATTGGTGATCATTAGATTTGTAATTCGTAGTGACACAATTCTCCACTTTACTACCATATTATTAAAAGTGTTGGATTGTGAAATAGTCACTATATATTAATTATTAAATTAACAAATGCTTTATTTTTTTTAGTTTTACGCTGTAGCTCGCACAGCAGGTTAGGCAGAAGGAACCTAGTGTTAGTAGGTGTTAAAACACTCCGTTCCCCACTTCCCGCTGAATTCTAGAGTCATTGCGCTAAATTCTAAAGTTCTACCACTCAACAGTGGCGGAACTTACCACCGCGCTTTGCTTCAATACGATAACAAACAAAATGGAAATATTAAATATTTCCTCTCCTCGAGTAGGAATCGAACCCACAACCAGTCGCGATAACAATCACACATTGCGCCCCTGCGCCACGCCTTTTGGTTTTAATTTTTATATTTTAGGTTCTAATATAAAAAAAATCACTCTTGCATTCTGTTAGCATTAAGTGACGTTTCTTAATTAATAATTTGTTTGTTTATAGACGTAGTGGTTGTCCCACCAGCCCCGCCCCAATCCAAGGAGCCCCTCGACCCCGCCAGGATACCTCGCTTTAAAGTAAACAAGTCGGAAAAGTTTATGGAGGAAATGGGAGACGGTATGTTTTAAAAGTTCATTTAAGTAGTGGCTTAATATTACATATCTGTCCAAAATAATAGAAATAGCATTTTATTCACTAAGATAAAATTGCTTTTAATTTTTATCAGCAAAAATATTTGAGACCTGCCCTTGTGGCGCAGTGGTATGGTGGTGTGGGAGTTTGACTTCGTTCGGTATCGCGATTGGTTGTGGCTTCAGATTCCCACTCGGTGGAATGATCACGATTTAATTATTTTTATTTCTTTCTTGACCACAAGACAAAGAGCGGCGTTGAGGTGCGCCATTTAATACGCAGCGTCTCGAAGTGTATGAAGAGCGGAGTGACTTGACACTAGGCTCTCTGTGATTACACTTTTATGCGGAAAAAAGCGTTAAAGTGAAAAAAAACTAAATATTTAATTTCTAATTATTCGATTCTGTTACGCCTATTGTAGCTACTTTGGTAAGAGCGACTTTTAATTTCACTGCAAACACACCGCATCCTTAGTGTCTATTTCCGGTGGAAAGTGTAAAACTAAATTTCTTGGTACTAGATTCTATAACTGCTGTGTAAAATTAAAATTTTAAATTATATAAAGAGTAACTTGAACAGGTTTCACCCTGTACCGCACTCGCGGCCGCCAGCGCGGTGTGCTGGTGATCTTCAGCTACGTGGACTTCAACGACATGGAGCCGTACCGCGAGGGCGTCGACGTCGACTGCATGAAGCTCAAGTACCTCTTCATCGAGTTCGGGTTCACCGTGCTTGCGTATCAGGATCTGACCAAGGATGTAAGTTATTTAGTACATATGTTTTAATATTTTTTAAAGTTTTATTTACGGTTTAATATATTTTTTTTTATAATGCGTAAAGAAATTTCATTGTACTAGTATTCGAACCCGTCTATGTGGCGTAATCTGCAAATATTTTTTTGAGTGGAAATTTCTTAAATTGAATCCGTCATTTCGAAAAGGGCACGAGTCACACTTTTTTCAAATATCACTTTTTGGCGCCATTTTATTTATTGAAGCGTTTTACATATGTGAAAATGGCGCGTTTTCAAACATAACAAGCCAACTTAAAAGGCAAACGAACATTGAAGTCTGTTTGAAAATGGCACGAGTCCTGGACTAATACCCCTTTGTAATGAAATGAAACGCAACTGTAAAAATTAATGTCACTTTACTTCATCTTTTACGAAAATGGAGAATCGCGAGCTTGCCGAAACTGCTTATAAATCTTGAAAAAGAGTACTTTTAAACATTTTTAAAGTGTTATTCCATACGTAGGAAAATTGAAAAAGACGTTTAAAGAAAACGTATAAAAATTTGAACACAGCGGGATTCGAACCCGCATCTTTTAAAAAAAAGAAATCTGGCATAAGAAATAATGAAAAATATAAACATACTAAAATAAAAAAAAATTTACTATTACCAAAGTGTCACATTTTACATATTCCAAGACCACACCAGGTCTTGTGACAACACGTGAATCCATAGATTGTTTAGTCAGTCATGATTTCCAACTCTTACAGAGGATGGGTAGCAGGCCCCCCTTACCATCAAACAATACTTCTGCATATGCTGGTAAAGTGCCAATTAATAAAAAGAAAATGTCTGATTTAAAAAAACTAGAAAAATATGTTCCAGTAGAGTACCAAACTTTCTATACAGAAGTCTTTGCATGGCCAATAACTTCAACAAATAATTCAAGATAATTAGTAACAGTTCTTCTGAAAATATTTGATTTTCTATAAACATCAGAGAGGTCATTTTGAAAAAGGCATTAGTCCTGAAACTTCAATCAAAAATAACTGTATGATAAATGCTTTTTTTTTAATAAATAAAATTCACATAAAGTATATCTTATGTTCAGTTTTTTTTACCGCCGACCACTTTTTTTATAATAAGCATATTTTTGTTGTTCTTGAAAAGTTATAATTAATGGACTTGAGCCCTTTTCGAAATGACAGGTTAAATTCTCCTTACGCAGATGTTGTAACAAACAAATAAAAATTTCAACTAACATAAAATTTCAACTAACATAAAGCTTAATTTAAACGACAAGTTTTAGAAATATCGGGAAACCCTCTCTAAGTATTCCACACTCCTCAAAAATCAGCTTTTTTTTGCTTTAATTTTAAATAAGTATTTAATTGCTCGTGCAAATTTTCTAATGTTTACTTTGAATTTTAAGAGCCTACACAAGTTAATTCAAATAATATCGACAACATACAAAAATAATTAAAACACACATTCCAGGAGACACTACAAACGCTATCCAGCCTCAAAGACGTGGTGGTGGGGGCGGAGTGCCTGTTCATAGTGGTGTCGTCCCACGGACACGCGCGCTCGCACACCACCGACAACGACTTCCGCTGCCACGACGGGAGCCTCCTCAGCATCAGCGATATGCTGGAGCTGTTCAATAATAAAAACTTCCCTGTGCTGAAGGGGGTGCCGAAGGTGTTCATCTTTCAAATGTGCCGGTATGTTTAATTTCATAACATTTTTTAAATAGATATTTAATATTTATAACATTTTTGGGTTGTTGAATGAATGTAAAGATATGACTGGCTCGGAAGGTAGTCTTTGCTGAAACGAGCTGGCGAGTAACTCAACAGTTGTTCAGCAAGTTCAACTGGGAAACTTAAGGTTGTTTTGGTTTCATTCAGGGTTTGGTGGGATTTTATTATGCTTGTACGTGAGTGGTGGATGTTGTATTTATTTGTTTGATATTGTTATCACTGAATGAATGTTTATTGTTTTGTGTAATTAAATGTTACTATCAGCTATATATAGGTGAAGGATGAGATTTGATTAAAAAGATATTTTGAAATTCGCCATTGTACTATTAATATTATTAAAAAATATTATTATTTTATTTAATCCAAAAATAATCATAAATTTATTATGAGAAATATTTCAGCTTTAATCATTAAACGTAAAGTGATTTTTTGAAATTTTGTTTGATACATTTGTTTGTCCAATTGTACAATACATGATATAACATTTGTGATGTTGTTACTGCAGCGGGCGCGACGAGGGCTACCAGATGTTGCCGGGCGCGGAGACGGACGGCGCGCGCTGCTCTCCCCCCTCCACCAGCACACCCCCCAGCACTCCCCCTGCACGCACCCCGCGACCTCGTGACGTACTACTGGAGCGGAACTACTCGGATATGCTTATCGCACACTCTACTATACCAGGTATTGTTTGTTATATAGTTTGTAGATAACTTTAAAAAAAATCAGTAAATTTCATTAGTAAAGTAACTAGTAAAGGACTACCCTCAACTGTCGATATGTTCTTCTAAATACTTAATACCCAAATCGCAACTTATCACTAACTTCTTTTTTTCACGCTGCTTCACGCTGTTCTTTTTTTCAACTCAAAATAAACTTTTCTAATATATTAGATCACCAGCAGCTCGCTCGCGGCTTTGCCGCGTAAACTACACATCTGTTTTGTTATATTGGACCCCTCGGGGGTGGATTTTTACAATTTACAATTTGATGATTTTTATATTTTACAATATAGCCTAGATTATTAACTATATTTATGCCAAAATTCATTACAATCGGTCAAGCGGCTTAAATTTTTCATGTAAACTTTCAATAGCTATTACAATCCTTTAGAGGTTGATTTTTGAAAAAAGTAGCCTATGTTTGACCCTGGATATTTTACTACTTTCATTTTAAATTTAATCCAAATCGAACCAGCAGATTAACTGAGAAAGCGTAACAGACAAACAGACAGACTTCTGCATTTATAATATAAGTATAGATTCTTATATATTCATCACAAAATTTTAATGTACCTAAATTATTGTTGTATAATTTTTATATTTACTAGAATTTATTTTGACATTTTTAAAGTGTTATTCAAAAAATAAAAAATATATAAAGAGCAGCTGGCTACGTCGAATTTTTTATACACCCATTACAATTTATTTCTATACATTTTTTAAAAATGTTTTTTTTACTATAACTTTACTCACACGACAGGCAACGTATCATACCGCGACTCAGTAGAGGGCTCGTGGTACATCCAGGCGCTGTGCGAGGTGTTCGCGGAGAGCGCGCACCGCTGCCACGTGGAGGAGCTGTTCACGCTGGTGGACCGCCGCCTGCACGCCGCGCGCAGGCTGCAGACCTCCTCCGTGGACCGCTGGGGGTTCAACAGCCGACTGTACCTGCACCCGGGACTCTTTGAGACTGACGGGGACAGTGGCCACCGGGACAGTGGCTCTAGTTGACTTGTAAAGTGATTGTGAAATTAATGGTTGTATTAGAGAATAGTCTGTAATAGTTTGTGGTAAAGCTTTCAATTGTGCAGTTTGTGTTAAATCTCAATATATGCAGGAATAAACTAACAATTTTCAATCCCACAGGTTCCTACATGTAAAAAATACTAATTTTTATATCAAAGAATTAGTTAATCAATGTTACTCGATAATTATTTTTACTTCTTTTACCATTGCCGTCATGAACTATGTGTATCTTAAAGTCCATGCCAGTAATCCCGCCAAACGTACTAAAGCTCGGAATTGAAAAACAATGCGAGATTACGTAATAGATTTTAGTATTGCGACATTGTAAGCTCCAGGTGATTATTTAATTTTATATAACTAAATAATATTTAATGTAATTATATACACTACATATATATTAATTAAAAGGTGCAGCTTACCAAAAGTGGGGTTGTTTTTTCCTAACGTTATCAATGTATACATGTTTTAATAGTGCTCAAATACTTGGCTCCACGCTAATATCAAATGTAATATTAATAAACTGCCAATAGTATTATGTATTTAAGTATAAACGTTTATTTTTATATAATATTTAATTTGTAATTATATTGTATTTAATAATACAATTAAATAATCGAAATGTTTAATAATCAAATAATAATTTTAGATACGTTTCTATCAACAATTATATATTTTTAATGGTCTTGCATTCTTATTTTTCAATAGGTTGTATTTGTTAGTCTATTAAAAGAAAAAGAACAAAAGTAAAAGTAATTTATTGACACATTAATCTTACTTCGTGTTATTTTGGTAGTTCAGACAGACCGTCAAGGACTGCTACTAAAATATTGTATTGTTATGAGTTCTGATATATGTGTTAACTTTTTTAATAATGACTAAAAAATTGCTTACATTGATAGAAAAAAGCAAGCAAATAAAATCTTGTCAAAAGAAATGAGTCAATTCTTAGAATGAAAGTAATGTACAGAAAAATCCTGCAATTTTTATTTTACCTTTGCCCTTATAGATTTTTTTTAAATCTAAGAGGTGCCAAATTAGCAATTTTTTGAGTTAGGTCACTTTTGTTCTAAATCCAACCAAAAAATAGAATTTATTATAATGAATTTCAACAGATTTTGTGGGTCTTGTTAACTTTTTTCATTATTAAATCTACCTAGTTTGAAATGTAATAATTATAAGATGATAAAATATTATAATTTTATAAGAACAACGACAAGTATAAATATCTGTATCATTTATTATAATGTTAATTGTCATTTCCTTTTATAATTTATTATATACTTTTTTATTTGTAAGTGTGAGTCGACACTATAATGACTGTGCATTTATTGATAATAATTATAATATTGTATTTTTGTACTTTTTATATGTAAATTAAAAATAAAAAAATATCTTCCGCCTTGAAAATGCATTTTATTCTGTTACCATACATACATTAAATACAAAAATATACATAAATTATTCTTTTTTTTTAATTGTTACATCTTATGAAGGTTAACAACAAATAAATATTACGTAGCACTATTTAAAGAAAAAAGTTATTTTAAGTTTAGCCTGGAACCCACGTTGTACACCTGACAGTCACTTCACCACATTTTATGTCAATAATTCTTTTCAAGAATATTTCACAACCATTATGTCACTAAGATATAAAATGATTGAGTCAATTAAATTCAATCACATATTATAAAAAATACTTCTTTTTTATAGACTTGGCATATGCTTAAAGACAAGACAAAAGATATAGAATACATAAATATTAAAAATATTCATATATTTGCCCTGTCTAGTATCATTAATGCAACGCTATTACGTAATACGCAATGCCTGGGTCTGGTAAAGTAGACAGTGGAGCGCCAACAGGGTTCTCTCTACCCGTGGGACTGGCATAAGCAGATTAGGTTACGATTATTAGGTTAATCTTACACCACTACTTGCAGAGACATAAACAACCTACACTTGTTCATAAACGATGTAACAATGATTGCTTTTCAATTGAGCATCACAATAAATAACAATTTAATAGTTAAGTTGTACGTCGTCGCCGCAGTCGCGCTGATATGAAACATCTCTTACAAAAATAGCTCCTACCGATCTGACACCGAGGCCACGAACACGCTCACCTTGCTCAAGTTCAGCCATTGTCTCACACAGTGCCTCTCGCTCATCTTACCATAATTGTCACATTTTTGCATACTCCTCGACTGTATATACCCAACCTCTTTACTAAAGAATTCTATATATTGATTCATTTTTTCCAACCATCGCTGCATGGGGTTTATAAGGGAGCTCTGATACAGCCAGTTGAGGACCGACGTTTTAGACCACCAAGGCTCAAATGTCCAGTCGTATGTGACCACACTGTCGTACCAGGTTCGTTTCGGTTCAATCACCTCCTGGTACTTCGACCACTTGTCGCAACATCTCAGGTTGTTTATAACGGACTCCTCTGAGGTGTACAGTTGTGTTTCGACGGTGGCATTTGAGAGGTTAGCAGTCAGTTCATCGTGATAGATATGATTGAGTGTAGCGTCGATGGCTGTGGAGACAGATCCTCGGGCTGCGATGTACTGTAGAGTAGGGAGCCAGGAGTGGGAGATGACGAGGGTGGATGTGACGAGTGCGAGCAGGCCGGCCACGTAGCTGAGCGCCGCGGCCACGCAGGCGGCCGACACCGACTTCATTACATCACCGACGAGCGCCGTGTTGTAGGAGGCCACCAGGTCCGTGTACGTGAAGAAACCTCGGAGCTGCGCTTGTTTCAGAGCCACTTGCCGCTCCAGCCAAAGCAACCCGTCCTCAAATGACTTATCACTCACAAAAACATTCCAGTCCTGTAATTTATTAATTTATATGTTCATTTCATTTTTAATGAATATGATAATACAAGTAAATTTGGATAGAATATTATAATAGTTACAATGGCGTTCAGGAATTCTATTTCGAGTTTCTTAAGCTGGTCGAGTTCCAGACCTCCCGACGCCGCCCACTCGGAACATATCACTTCATCGTCTTCACCGTCATCTTGTAGAAATTTATTACTAACCATCTGTAAAAAGTATTAAATCAGATTTAATGCTTATTAATAATTATATTATGCAATAGTCAATAAATATGTCAAATAATTAAGAAAGCTTTTGTTTTACATAAATTTGTCAATATATGGCGTAGGATGAAAAAGTAAAAACTTAAATGACTTACCAAAGAAACAAGAAACAAATCAGCAGGCACAGCGGCAGTCAAGTAGTCGGGGTTGCATCTCTTCAGCCGCTCGAGGTAGAGTATGGCGAGCACGAGCGCGCACGGCGACACGCACGCCGAGCGCGCGATCTCCGCCGCCGCGTCCGTGTGCAGGCGGCGGAGTGACCGGCCTCGCTGCGGCACCGACCACAGCTCGCACGATATCTCTACAAATAACAAAATACGAGTTTATTCCACACTTAGGAAAATTAAACAGCACACACAGTGGCACAAGCGTGTGACTGCAAACAACTGGTTGTGGATTCGATTCCCACTCGAGAATCGTGTGATCATTGATCATCACATCATTGATCATTCTGGTGTCAAGGCAAAGCGCGACGTTAAGTTCCGCCACTTAACACGCAATGCCTCCGAATTCGGCGGAAAGTGAGAAACAGAGTATCTTAATACCAGGTTCCCTCTGCCAAACCCTCCTGTGAGCGGGATACAGCGTGAAGCTAATAAAAAATATTAAATTAAAAAGGAAAATTAAAAAACAATCCTGAGTTTGAATCCCGCTGCATTCAAAAGGTTTTATACATTTTCTAAATGTCTTTTTCCAGAAAATAGGAGTTATGACTAAATAAGAAAACGTTGGGGCCAGTTGATGCAGAAAGTGAGACTGTAAAGCAACGCTGTTATGCAGACAAAAGTGGAATTCTTCAATGCCTTTTAAGCTGAATGGCAAAATAAATACCTATTTTTTTATTTATTACAGTATTTAATTGTCTTTTATAATTATAGCAGATAATTAAGCTCTTAAAGTTGTATACTTATAATAATTATGAATATAAAAATAACCTACCAGTTACAGGAAGGCTTAAACAAGGTAGAGTCGGTAGTTGTCCATAATACAATGTCTTACTGATACGTTTTAAAAACTCCTTGTGGTCACCCATAGTCTGTAAAATAAAATAAAATGTTTACATGTACAAATAAACTGTAATATTTGCATATTTGTTTGTATTTATAAGTTCTAAAAAATATTGACATGAAGATAGTCTTACTTAATACTTTCAGTATTATTTCAAAAATGCAAATAGTGTATGAAATTTGTTCGCAGCAGTCAATATATAGCTTAATTAGTTACGGTGCTCGGACAACACTGCCTCAGTGTTGTCCAACTGATGCAAATCAAGTTACTTTCAACAGTTCCAGTTTCAAGTTTAAATATGTACACCAGATGAAGTAGATTGAATAAACTGACTTTTCTTTGTTATTTTTAGTGCTAAAAGTTAAAATGTATACAAAAAACGCATCATAACTATTTTTTTCTTGTTATTACGTTGTAAACGCAAAACAACTAGAAAATATATTACGTAGACAAAATTATTTAATGTTACTTAATAATTATTCACGTAAATAACCTAAATGTAGAGTAGGTGATATTGTTATCATAAGTCGTGACATCCAACCTGTTGTTAGATCGTAATTTACCGAACTAAACAAAAGTTGTTGATAGATCTAAATCATAGGCGAATATTTTAAATAAAATGAAAATGAAAATGAGGTCATTCTACAAATTTCACGTATTAATTATATATTAATTATAATAGTATCATATTTGTTGTGGTAAAATAACATCTTGTAATTCGGTGCAACTAGTCTACGTTGCGCTTGACCTCCTTTTTACCTTGATCTTGGATCTCGATCCCTCTTTTCTCCTCTTTGATATATTTGACATTATATTTTATTTACGTTGAGGACAGCAAAATCAAACTTTAGCATTTAATTTTGTTCACAATAAAAATAAAATACTTCTAGAGACGATACAGAAGACCACAATTTGGAATTTTTGTATCAAATGACAGTGACAGTTGACGTAGAGTATCAAGAATGACTATACATGTAACTTAAATTATTATAATCTAAAGAATAATCAAACTGTACAGTTGATGATTTATGTCCGAGTTGTAATATAGATATGCAAGAAGAAATAGCTGAAAAATGTATTTATGTAATATCAAGAGGTATATGACTGTAAAAGTGATACATCTATAGAACTGTCATTGTCAAACGATTTTTTGCGGCTACGGCTTTGTCAGTTACTACTTACTATTTAATTAAAATTTATTTAACATAATACTTATACTATTTAATGGTTTTTATTGAATGATATGATGACGAATATTTATGATTGTATCGTTTACTTATTTTTACCAAGCCATCTTTAAAATGTTTATATAATTTTGTGGGGTGTGTAGGCTTCTGTCAGTGTTATTGATTTGTTTTATTGTGAATGAGTATTAAACAAAGATGTAGGTAATTCGAAGCTTTATAAAAAGAGAAATAAATATTACAACAAATGCGTAAAAAATAAATATTGTTATAATGTTATCAACATGAAAACTAAAAGTTTCTTACTGTTTTCTACATCAGTTTTTGCTATAAGCTTATTTTTAATAATTTTCCATTCACAACCACCACAGTCTTTCCAAAGTATTGTAACCCAAACACATCAGCACATAAAAGACTTTCAGGTAATATATTTTTATATTTATTTTCATTATATACTTTCATGTAAAATATTGTGCTTTTTCACAATAACAAGTGTGAAAGTGAAATAACATTTAACGTTAATAACATTTAATCATTGTGAGTTTTTAATACCCTAAATGATGGCAGCTAGCTACAGTTTTGTTGTGTATTCCACATTAAATGTATTATATCACAACAAAGCAGGTTTCTCTGATCCAGGAGCAACTTCACGATGAGGAACAACAGAATCTTGTCCAGGAGGAAAAATATTTGCGTCTTGTGGGATTGGAAGGTCCTACTGAGTTATGGCACAACACTACTGTCCCAGTCATCGTGACACATGCAAGGAATGATGACCATGCACCAGTTGTGGCATTTGTGAGAGATGCTGCAAAGCTGCCATATACTGTCCTTGTTTATAATTTAGGTTTAAAACCCTACTCTCTGGCTGTGGTAAGAAATTGTTATGTATAACTTAATACTTTAATATTAATCCCTTTTGGACATAAATAATTATTATAATAAGTATGTTAAGTATGATTAAAATTAGTAATTTAATTTAGATTGATCTATATTTATATAGAGTACATAGCAATCAAAGACTGAAAGATATACATATGTATGACACATCAATAAAAAATATGGAGTAATTTTTTAATCTGAATAAAATCTATTAGAATCTAACCTAGATCTCTGAAATTAAAGTATAATGATATTCAATTTATTTAAAATGTAGACTTTAATTATATTTTTGTTCCTTATATTTTTTAGTTCATATTCAGATATTTTGTTTATTAATGTTTAAATATTCAATGGCTCCAGGTGTCAAACTATTGCAACTCATCCAAGTGTGCCATCATTGATTTTGATCTTGAATTGTTTCCTTCACATGTAAGTGATGGAAGCACAACTGCCTATCGTCCACTTATTATACAGGTAAGTTCCTTTGCTTGACAATTTATTTATTTATCTCTATGTAGCTAGGCTACTATGGTAGAGTTTAATATTTTTTGGGTGAATACACAACCATTTCATTTTATTAAAACTGTAGCTAGAGGAATTGTGGGTAAAGTGAGGTATTAGGTAATATAGTGCTATAAAATATTTTATATTGTTTATTGTAAATTATTAGAGTAAATTTTGTTAGATAAGATGTTGCTATGTTTAGGAGTCACTTGAATATTCATTCTTTATGTACTTTTGTAGTAGTACTATATTATAATTAATGTATTTGATATTATAACTATTTATGATAATTTCTTTACATTTTAATATAGTATGCTTGTTTGTATTATTTATTCATATAGCAATTTAAAGAATTGAATTTTTATCTTTATTATGCACAAGACATGTGTAAAGTTCATGTTGTAAAATAATCACATGAAGGTCAACAGTAGTATATAAATATTATGATACGAAGAAATATAATGATTCATAAATGTTTGTAGTATACAGTAGTTTTTTAGTAGTCATGTGTATATAATTTAAAATAACAGTTAATGTTAAGTTGTGATAATTTTTTCATTGCAGTATAAATTGATTTAGCGTTTTTTGGTAGAATATGTAATGTTCGATAATATATGAACGCATATTGTGGTACGGTGTTCCAGCACGCGCTGAGTCGCGTGGGCGGCGTGATATACTGCGAGAGCGACCAGCGCTGGACGGGCACGGCGGGCGCGCTGGCGGCGCTGTGGGCGCGCGTGGCGGGCGGCGCGGGCGGCGCGCTGGGCGTGGCGGCGTGGGCGCGGCGCGCGGCCGTCACCTCGCTCACGCACCCGCGCATGTTCCGCTACCTGCGCGCGCGCGCCGACGACTTCCTGTTCGTGCAGATGCTGGACGCGTCGCGCGTGCTGGCCGCCGCGCAGCCGCCCGCCGCGCCGCTGCTGCGTCGCTGGGTGCGCTGCGCGCTCACGCTCAACTGCCTCGTGCCCATCGGCGCGCAGTCCGCCGCCGCCGCCTGCCGCTTCGACAAGAAGCCGCAGTACCGCTACTCCGGCTGCCACGCGCAGGACGCCTCCGCGCTCAGCATCATACTCGCCGCGCGCGCCGGCTTCGACGAGGCGCGCTACGAGGCGCGCGGCCAGTGCTGGCGCCGCGTGCCCGCCGCCCACGCGCGCGCGCTGCTCGCCGCCCTGCAGCGCAACGCGACGGACGCGCCCGCCCTCGACGCCGCGCCCGCCCCAGACGCGCCGCCCGCCCACGCCGCGCCCGCCCGCCCCGCGCCCTCCGACGAATGAGGAGTTTGTACATGCTTACATTTTCTAAACGTATTTATTACGACGCTTTACGATTGCTATATTTTAAATGAAAATATAAAAAGCTTGACCAATAATTATAACGAAACACACTAGGGAAAATAATTTTTGAGTTTCTATTTTGGAACAAAACGAGCACACCTCGCCGTCCGGTGGCGGCGGCGGCTGCGGTTGTGACTGATTTCCGATACGTTATGACGTCACGTACCACTGGCGAGGGAGTGCTTAAACACGCTTATTAATTTACCCACTTTAGTTTATTTTGTAAAGTGTAAATATTCGTATACTTTTAATAATTTATTTGTAATATTTTAATCTTATATGGAACGGTGTTGCGAGGTGGCGAAAGATTTTTTCCGATTGCCAAGTAGCAATATTTGGATATATATAATTATATATTAGCTTATTGAACCACGTGATTTTTGCTTTATACAAAATTTTATCTCAACACAGATCTTTGATCGAGTACAATTGTAATAATGCATAATAAAATGCTTTAGGATAGTGAAAGGCTTCTTTTTTGAAGTCATTAATAGCATAATTAGTATAATTTATAGCATAATATCAATTGTTCATAATAAATTATGTATCACAGTCAAACTTCAGAGCCATGATCTCGATTATTTTTACCTTTTTTTTATTTTATATATACAGTTTGACTTTAAATTTAAAACCTCAAATTATTTTTGATTCTTAATATCTACTTGTCGCGCAATGGCCGGCAAATTATAAATGTCGAAGTCTGTCTGTTTGTTTGTTACGCTTTTACGGCTAATCTAACCTAATTTCATGAATCAGTTTTACTTTCATTGAAATAAAATTCAATAAAAGTAGCAAAAAAGAAAGGGTTAAATAAAGGCTACTTATATTTTCAAAAATAAACGTCTAAAGGGTTAAAATAGGGGATGAAAGTTTATATAGAAAAGTCTAAACCGCTAAACCGATTTTAATAAATTTAGATACATATTGAGTTGATAATCCAACTTTAAACATAAGCTAGATTATTTTTCAAAAATCCATCCTTAAGGGTTGCAATAGAACGGAATATTTAAGCAGTTCAAGCGGCGGCCACCAGTAGATCTATATTTTTTAATTTATTCTAAAGCACATAATAATATAAATTAATTTTACACTTACATTTTTTGGAAAAAAAAGTTTAAATAAGTGAATTTACTTTTTGTTATTTGCTACTCAACAAGGAGCTTCATGTCATGGCAGCTTTAGTCAATAGAATATTTTTTATGTGCTATATGTATAAAAGTATTAATCTTTTTGAGCGGCTATCAAATTAATACATAAACTGTCTTGCTTTCTAGTCAGCACTGAATAACTTAACGCTGATCTTAAACCTTAGTGTTTTATAATTATTCATACATATACGTATGTTTCTGTAAAAGCTCATTTTCTGGTAAACTCTTGAACTTTACTAATTGGTAAATGTAAAGATTCTCTAATATAAGTTGGTATGTATGTATCTATCATCATCAACTTTTAAAGCAGGTACCTACTCATGAAATCAAAAATAAGAAAACTGTGATTTCTTTTTTCGAATTTAGTACCCCTGGGTGTCCTTGACCCTTAGGTGTTAACAACTTTTAAATACTTCGTTTTAAAACATTATAATTATCCTTAGGGACTGCAATAGGATTAGATTTAGAATATCAAATATTGCAGCTAGTATTAAATAAACAAAATACAACTACTTTGTCCAATGATAATACATTAAAATACAGTATTTATTAAAATGTCGTTACGGCATTTTTAATAAATCTTTTACAAAGGAGCATGAGTAAAGATGATTGTCCCAATTATAACTTGGTAATAACTTTATTCCGGCAATCATTTACTGATAATTTAGCAAGCAAGGTTTAAGCCCATTTCAAAGTTTTACCACTAATTATCAAGATTTACCGGGAAATATTAGAGTTTACTATGAAACAAGCGTTACAGTGATATAAATTATACATCATATTTTCAATGTAGTCGCACAAGCTGCGAGATCTATATGGCTTAGCTATCTGGAGCTTGAGAACGCATTAATGTGCCAGTTATAGAGCAGTTTAGATACATTTATATGCATATTTATGACCTTTTATCGGCCCCTTTTCCGGAATATTTAAAAATGTTAGTGACACGTCACTTTGTTCTTTTAATTTCCGCTCATTTTGCAAATTGTAAAGCGAAATTTAACACTATGCTTTTCTTTAATTTGACCGAATGAGATCTCTAGTTTATATATAAGTATATAAACCTACCTGTACCTCGAATGAGATTCGTATTTACTACCGCTCTTTTTAGTTAAATTCTTGTCACCTGAGCCATGGTGGCGTCACGTTATATTTTTTTATTTATATTTTTGTATTGAATATTTTTATAAGTATTTATTATTAAGACTGGCACAAAATGGCTGTTTGTTATATTATACATGTATATGTATAGCACAATATAAACGCTATAATATGTTTTATTTTGTAAAATATCTTCGATTTGAACAATTTTTTTTATTATTAATAGTGAAATTAGCATGCAATATTAATTATTAAATAAGTCAATTTTTGGCAACTTCAGGCAGCTATTATATAGTTATAAGTCATTTACTCAATTCATATAATATCTTTAGACTGAAAGAGACCTAACCTCAGAAAATTGAAATTTCTTTCTAACCATGGATATTTTAAAAAGGGCTTTTTATATTTTATACCTTTTGGGGCACAGAGTGTCTTGACACTACCCTGCTTTGCAAGTAAAAGCGCCAAGCTGCTTTATATAGTTATTTTTTATTTATTTTTATTTATAGTTATTTTTTATTTAACATTTTTACTGAGGTCACTTTTGGTCTAAGGCTACGGTATGTAGATTTTTGGAAAATGCATAACATATTGTAAATATATGGTACATTTTGTTTACAAATGTGAATATTTATTAAATCATTTGTGCACATATTGGTGATATTCATACTCATAATGTAATTTGATGTAAAGCATTCCTTGGACACGTGTCGAAGTATTACAACGCTTGAATTGTTTAACATTCAAAAGTTTGGAGTTTTCAGTATTTTAGAAAATGAAGATATGCCTTTATTGTTCAACCTGCACGCAGTTGATAGAGACATTTAGAAAACGTATAAAAATTTGAACGCAACGGGATTCGAACCAGCACTTCCTGAAAACTATCCAGGCGCTCTAACCACCAAGCCATGAGTTTTCAGGAGGTGCGGATTCGAATCCCGTTTATACGTTTTCTAAATGTCATTTTCAATCTTCCTAAGTGTGAAATAACACTTTAAAAATGTTAAAAGTATTGCATGCAGTTTTTGTTTTGTGGCATGGATAAAGGAAGTTTATCACAAACCGCGATGTTTTTCTCTTCTTGAGTATTTACATGGTGTTGCAGTGGGACAGTGTATGACGGTGAGCACGATGGTCCTGGATTCGATTCAGGGGAACGATTATATTTAAATATATAATAATCATTTCCTTGCTGTAGTAAGAGAAAATTTGTTATAAATTTAGACGGAAAGTGGAAAAATAACACTAGGTCCCCTCTGCTTATCCTACTATGCAGGAAAAGAAAAGGGACCTGCTTTTGAAGACAGTTTGTATCACGAACCCCAATTAACTCAAGTTCTTGTTTGATATAATAATTATTTTTATGTAAATATTCCCACGAATAAAATTTGTACCTACTAAAGCAACCATTGATAACTAATGAGATACAATGGCGTTAAATGAAATGGATCTCATTTTATAATAATTAAATAACTAAATTGTAACTTTATAATGTTCCTTATGATTTTATGTTAAAAAAACAAAATAAAACAAAATTCCCGTTGTGTATGTCTTGTTTTATTGTAGTATCTCGTCGGTAACTTTGTACAAATATTGTATTATGTATAACTAAAATGAGTTAATTTAAATGGCTGTGAACTTTTGCAAATGTCTAACTTGTCACACCAAGTAGTAAACCGTTATTGTGGTTACCTTATCATATATGTATGTATGTAGAATTGTTCTAATTCGCTGTATTGAAAATTTTATGTTAATTTTATATTGCAATTATAATTTAAACACATTTAGTGAAGCTGCGTATTTGTGAAAGGCAAATCTCAATAGATTAGTAGTCTAAGAAATTTTTTAGATCGATTGCAATTAAAATTGGTAATATAATTTATTTTTTGTCAAAAACCGCTTTTGTAATTGCACTCTCAGGGACGTCTATTAGCATTTAATTGATGTCAGTTAAAGGTTAATTAACGTTTCGGTGAGTGTGATTAATATTATTTGATGCAATTGTAAACGCTATATGATTGTGATATCGCAATAAATTTGAATGTAAGTTCACTCGTAACAGAATGTTGGTTCAAATGTAATGTACAAAATGTATTGTGAGGAGAGGCGACGAGAGCATATCCCGAATGTATTAATAAATAATTCGTTATAATGGCTTTGGCTTGTTTTATTATAGGTTTTTCGTTCCAAAAAATGGTGAATATCTGGACCTGACGTTGTTATGATTTTTCTATTTCAAACTTTACCAAGTTACCAATCGGTGAACTTTTAAAATATTATGTAATATTTATTGTATATATTTATTATATATACTAAGAAGTTCAATTTTACAAGACATTCTAAAATTTTTATGCTTGTTTAATTTCAAGCATCTTACTTAATAGGGGTCAGCCGTGGCGCAGTGGCACAAACGTGTGACTAAACGACTGGTTGTAGGTTCGATATCCACTTGAGAAGTAGAAATATTTCATATTTCCATTTTCGTCGCTCTGGTTTCGAGGCGGGATTACGAATTCTGAATTCGGCGGTGTGTGGGGAACAGAGTGTGTCTTAACACTAGGTTGCCTTATATACTTTATACAGCGTGAAGCTAAAAATAATAATAATGTAAATTTCAATATAATTACAAAAGTTTTAAAACAATTAAACTATAAATACATTTCAAACAAATTTATTTAAATTCTGTTGAATGAATCAAAATATATTATGTATAAATAACATATTATTATATAAAAAGATATACATATTTCATAGCTTTTCAAAAAGAAATGACAACCACTGTTTAGAATAGTTAATGTATCATAATTCTTTTACTTTATATTTTAATATTTCTAAAGTGTTATTCACACAATGAGGATAAGAAAAACATTTTTAGAAAACATACCAAGATTTAAAGGTAACGGGAACTAAAGCTTAGCGATCAGAGCGTTTGCAAGGTGGGGATACCTTAGAAGTGGGAGAGGCGCGGGTTCGAGTCCCGCTTTCTTTAAATTTTTTATATATTTTCTAAAAATATTCTTTTTATTTTTATAAAAAAAGACTCAATTTGTGGCTAAAAAAATCCGATTAATATATAATTATAAAAAAAAATCTAAATGATTCAAACATACAATATTATAAAGTCAAAATTATAAAAAGAAACTTAATATATTATTTTACTTAACCTAAATTTTAAGAACCATTGGGAGTTTAATGACGGATTTCAACACCGCGCTTTGTAAATAAGATTTCATAATACACTTATGAAAATAATACAATTGTAATGAAATATACATATAACATAGGAACCATATTTATTATCGTAGGACTGAAAAGTGCTAAATCAAATTAGTGCAATATTTCGACTAGCTACAAATAATTTTATTGATAATTCTTTGATAACGATTCTATTCATTTTAATAAGTCTAAGTTAATAAAGCTGCTAATGAAAATGCTAAAAATACTTTAGATTATATCGATGTTCCTCGTCGGGATTTGAACCCTTTCTTCTTAGAAATTATTTAAGCACTATAATTTATATTCCTGTAGGTATTACTTCTAAATTCTAATATACCTACTCGTATGTTTTTTTTAAGGTAAGAAATTAAATTCGAAATTAAGGCATTTAGTAAAGACTATGATAGCAAGGGATGTTAGAGGAAATTATGAAAATATATTTACAATAAAAATACATAAGTTGATACTATGTTTAGAATTCATCCTTCTATTTATTTATACTTAAAATATACTAGTTTTAATGGTTTCTCAATACATACTGAGATATATAGCGTATTATAGGAGTTTCTCATTACAGGGGGCCCCTGTTCAGGTCTAACAGGAGACCGAATAGACTATAGTATTAATAACTGGACTCCAAATTTGCCGAGCAAGGCTGCTAACATGTCCAAAGATGTCCATGTATGATTTCAAAAAACCCACAAAAACGATGATTAATAACTTCTCTCCTTCTTAGAGTATAGGCCAAGTAAATTTAGTGACGCATCACTTCATACATATTTTATTACCCAAAACAACGCAGCAGTTTGAACACCACACAATTGCCTCAATGCATCAAGAATTCATCAAAACTAGTTTCATTTTATTTAATAATATAACAATCAATATTATTTAAAACAATGAATGATCAGAATTAAGGAAAAGCAACTATATATTATTATATACTCTATGAATCTAAGTATATACCAATAGAAGCTCTGAGTACATCCACTTACACCTATAAATAACTTATCAAAGACATAGACATTAAAAGTGCTGTTTGTGACAAAAATCACTATTCATGTTGTGCATACAGATTGTGCATGTATATGTAAAGTCATCTAAGTACAATGCTTATTTATTTTGCTAAGTCAATTGTGATCAAACATTGTTTTGCCTCCTTGCTATGACATTGGGACATGTCGTTAAATCGTTTTTTTTTAATAATTGATAATTTCTTTGCAGTTTTAAATATCAATGTAATGTAATGTAATGGGGAAAAATTTTGAGATGTTACAGTGTCAATACAAAGAGGTGGTTCATATTTTAAGTCAAATTTAACAAAAGTTTTTACTATACTCGTTAGCACTAACCCGTAGAATAAAAGTGACTTAACTCAAGATATCAAAATATTTAATTCCTTTTCTTGTTAAAAACTGACGTTTAACAGTTTTCACAAGCTGCGTTTTTTTTCTAGATAGGCCACTTTTATCCCTATGGCGGTAAAAAGTTTAACATAATACAATATTATATTCAAGATACTTAATAAGAACACAATAAAGTCGTCATAAATAATAAAATATTTGCTAAGATTATTCAGTCGAGAAACGTTAAGAGTTACGAGGTATCAGGTTTCTTTTCATCATCTTTGAAGAGTAGCGGAATCATGCCGAGGAAGCAGCCCAGTGTGATGCCTAGGACACGACCCTGCAAATGTTTTGTCATATATCATATTATAAAATACTGTTTAAACAATATAATGTAGTTTAACTATCATATTAAAAATCAGTAGTACGATTAAAAATTGTGTAACTAGAGAATATTCGAATGCTCTACTTAATTAGTTTTTACTATACCATCCTGCTACAATAGATGTATAAAACTGCAGTTAGTTTAAAGTCCGTTTTGAATTATTCCTGGGAATGCCACTGGTAGCAGTACTGGAAAATTTCCTATCCAATATTGATATCTACTATCAATTCGCGAGTGATATTTTTTTAATGATTTCCAGACATAAATTATTATCTATAATAAGCGCCAAACACATTAATAAAATTGTTACATCGATTTTATAATCTATAAGGAGGTGAATGATTTCCGGCTGACAATCTTAATATTGTTTGGTTTCACTGATAAGCCTATTGGGAAGGATATTTCTACCAGTACTACTGTGAACAAGTTTGCAATATCATAGAGGTGTCCAGCAACTAGCAAAGCGTACCATGTTAGCAAAGCGCCTGCTGACGGGCATGTCGAGCTGCACGGGCGACAGCGCGGGCGCGCCCAGGCCGAGCAGCGCGGCGGCGCGCTCCACGTAGTACGAGGAGCCGATGCCGATGACGTCGCTGAACGTGTTGCCCAGCGCCGCCGCCGCCATCGTCGACAGCGTTATGTACGCGCTCATGCTGCTCTCTATGCTGTCGCCCTGTGTCATGTTAACTTCAACTTTTAATGTCATTTTTTATTTAGATAATATTGGGTATAGCTACAATTCACATGTTTACTAATATATAAACTATTAAAGTTATTAAGTTATTATTAAACTCCTTATTTACTTCAGTTATATAGTTGTGGTGTTCCGTGACAAACAATTCACTCTCAATTTTTAGGCAAAAATTTTCTACAACAATTTCAGTTAATAGTTTTAATAAGTAATATTGAATGTAAACTTGGTTTTTATTTGTCGAACCTACTACTTTTGGATTCAAACATATTACATATCATACTCAGCTCTCTGCTATTTTCACTTATACTTTTATTTAATTTTCTCATGTCCTAGAAGAAAATAAAATATATTTAGACATCTCCAAACTGCTTTTCATTAACACCTATAGATTTTTTTTACTAATATAATTAATCACTCAAGTAGTATATGTAAGAAGAAATGGAGTGGATGACAAAATAGCCTGCTAGAATTGAAGTGCAAAACAACAAAACAAGAAAATCATTTTGTTAAAGACAAGGAAGATTTTTCACAATATTAAATAATGTATGTCAGTCAGCTATAACAACAATATACATCTCATTTAAATATAGAAAATCATATGTATGGAAAAAAAATATTACTTTATCATTAAATGTGTAGTAAAATTATAAATGGCATTTATAGTATTTATTTTTTTAAGTTTCTTCTTTTCAATACATTAATAAGCACTTCTTTTATATACATTAATAAAGACACTAAAAATATCCATAATATAAATATATTAGTAAATAAAGTATGTGAAAATATTTTTATGTATACTTACAGCTATTATCATTATGAAGTTGTCCAAGAAGCCAAAACCAATAAATGGTATTGAATTTGCTAGTGACACTGGAAAAATAAGGCAACCATTTAATTTAGTAATGGTAGTTTTTACATAATTATACATTAATATAATTTTAGTTACTCACAATGGAGAAGTTCCCTTGTTGTGGGTTTAGGTACTGTAGCAGCTGAAATTATTAAAAAATATAGATTAGAAAAATCCTAAAATATAAAAAAAGGTATTAAATATTATCATGACAATAATTATGATGAAGTAATGTGAACATCATTATTTACATGTAAAAAAACAGATTTCATTCAGAAGTCATTCAAACCAAACTATGTCATTGGCTTAGTTTTATTTAAACAAGTTAAGATAATTACAATCTGGATTTTACTAGTTAAGAGAAGAATATAGAACCACTTATATAATTGTTAGTAAATGAAATCAATTTATTACACACTTACCATATTTTTTCTTTAACCAATCTTCAGGAACAGGGCAGTAGGTACCAGTGGGGTCTACATCACCTAACGTTGGTACTTTGCTAGGTCGTCCTAGCTTACTTCTCCATCTCTGGCCAGCCAATTTGTCTGCAGCATTAAACATACAAGTTAAATGTTTATTTAATTTAATTTAGAATAATCTATTTCATTTTTTTTTACCTTCAAAATCTTCCTTTAATCTGTTTGATTCATATTCTTGCAAAGCGTTAAATAACATTGTTCGCTCTTCATTGTTTAAACGAAAGACTAGTTCTGTTGCATGAGCTTTTGTCAGAGGACCTGACAATTGGGCTGGTTCTTCAAAATCTTTCGAAGTGGGTCCTAGGCCTAACTTCCGAATTGTAGTAATCATAGGAACAAATCTTGAGGAATTTGTGCATCCCACTAATGTGCTATATCTTACGTTTAATTTAGACGGACTTTTATGACAGCAAGCGCTTAAATTAAGAGTTAAAGGTTTAAAAAACCTATGTATTAAACGAGCTGACTTCATTTTCAAAAGCGTCTATGACTCAAAATGAGTAAACAAACTAAAATATGCAAATTTTTTACATTAAATCACAATTCCACAGTATACACGATTCATTTCACGGAACAAAGCTGTCACTATAAAATGACAGACAATAAACTTGGATGCCCTAAATAAAAATTATTTACGCATTGAAAAACCATATATTATGAGTATATTTAATTTCATAAATGTTTAAAAGATAATAAGTGGCACTACAATTACAATATATAGCAATTAATCTATTTATTTTAAATAGGTCACTGATGTCGAATCTATATTTCGGAATTTAGATCATATCTGTCAAAACTGAAAGATTATGTCATAATCTCTGACATAAGTCAATATTTGGTAAAAACACCAAAAACCGAAATAATTTAAGGAACTATGATTAAAATAGCTTAGAGAGGTCTGAGAATGTACTTCGGTTTTGTAAATAATAATTTTTATTTTAATTTCATGTTATTGTTGACAAGTGTGTTTTTGGTTGTTTATAAAAAATACTGCACAACATAATTGTTTGTCGTGAAAGTGCGTGGTAGTTAAAGGGCAAGGAAAGCCGATCATGCACAATGTTGGAAGGACTAGTAGCTTGGGTACTGAACAACTACCTCGGGAAGTATGTAGAGAATCTGAACACAGATCAGCTGAGCGTCGCTCTACTTTCCGGTAAGTAAACATTACATGCAATCTAGGAGATATTTTATGCAATTTTGGCGGCTAATTTGAATTTTTCCAGTAATAATGACATTCTATTTATTTACTATAATTTGCAATAATATGTTAATAATTATCACTAATATAAAACAAATTTAGTGAAAATCTAGAAAAGTCTAATAAGAAACATACAACAGTAATTAAATTCATCTCAATATCATATATATGAAAGGGCAGTGTTGTGTAACAATTTTTTATTATTAATGAGGTCATTGTAATCATAGTGTGTAACAATATTATTTTAATTTAAAGTTTTTATTTAATTATCTTAATATTAATGTAAATATGTTTCATAGTTTATTAATAATGTATTTAGAAGGTTTATTTATAATACAGTGCTAAAGCATCTTATTCTATATTTTAGGTAAAGTAGAATTAGAAAATCTTCCCCTTAAGAAGGATGCCCTTCGTCACCTAGGTTTGCCAGTAGAAGTTAAAGCTGGGTTTATTGGCAAGGTGCAGTTGCAAGTGCCAGTGCGGCAGATTCGATCGGCACCATGGCTCATAGCCATAGAAAAACTATATTTAGTGGCAGCACCAGTTAACTTAGATGAGGTATTTGAAAGTTCTTTTAAAATTTTACTGTAGATTTTTATTTAGTACAAACTTACTTAATAGCCTATAATTTTTACAGTGACATATTAACACCAAAATGTGAACTATAGACTTTGCTTATCTATTATTTAATTTTTATCTCTGAAGTGTTGATTGTTTTTAAATATAATTATCTCAAGACATTAATAGCTTTGTATTTTGATTTACAAAAATGATACAATCTCTAACCTTGAGAGTGAACTTGGCATTCAGATAAGATTAATAAGGAAATATGTATAGAGAGAGATATCATAAGGCTCGATGGTAAATGCCAAGATAATATGGATAGATAGTTGTGTACAGTCATCGGATTATCTACCTTAAATATTTTGTTACAATTGAAACAGTATTAAGATAAAACATAAATATTTTATTATGTATAGTCTTATAATAAAGAACTTTTTGTAGTTTTTGTTTTTGTTATTAAATTTTCTTTTATAATTGTTTACATACTTGTAATATACTTGATATAAAAAAAAGAAATATGATATATGTATTTTATATTCTTAATCCAAAAAGAAAAGTATTTTGTATACAAATATTTTTATTTATTTATACTATAAATATGTATGAGTTTTAACTTAAGGGATTTTTTATCCTTTTTTAATTTGCTCATTTCTTATGCAGTATATATTGCTATATAACCCCATTTTTGAAAGAGAATGCAAATAAATGACAGTTCAATATGGTGAATAATACAATGCCTGGAATACATCTACTAATATTTCTATTTTTCAAGTATTTTATTCCAAAATCAAACATGACATGTATGTTATCTCTGTTTATACATTATATATACCTAATTGATTTCAAACAGATATGCATTAATTATAGCATACATCTACTATCTCATACTAATTTATATACATCTAAATAATTTTGTTAAGTTTATAAGCTAATTCATTTTAAATATCATAATAAATACTATATTGTAAGGCGAATAGGACCTAATAACAACACACATTGTTCATCAATTCCATGACTACATGATTACTTAACCATTTTTAATTTTATGAATGTGTTTAGTGGGATAGTGAAGTGGAGGCGAACATAGCGCATGAACGTAAAGTAGCGCTATTAGACGCGCTGGAGGCGCAATGGCGCGCGGAGCACGAGGCCAACGACGCTGGCTACTATGCGGCGTCCTACTCCTCCTGGCTCAGCTATGGCACGGGACTGCTTGCGAATATTGTGGAAAATCTACAGGTACGTTTGCTTTTACTTAGCAAAAAGGCAGTTTTCTATGGAAACTATTTAAATTGTTACTTGAGTTATATTTTAGAAAAACAATTATTTTTTAAGTGTATGAATAAAAGTTCAATAATACCAAAATGATTATAGATATTTAATGTAAGTAATGAAAATTTGATCGCAATGTAATTCGAACCCACGACTTTTGAATTACGTCTGCGCTTTGAGCGTTAAGCCATGATAAGTTCCGCTTAGCGGTTAAAACTATTTTTCAGTTCTATGTGAATAACACTTGTTACATGTTTAAATAGCATTTAAAGATTAGTGAAATCAGTGATATTATGATATTTATTGATCAATACAAGCTTTAATTTGTAAATATTTTGCTGGAAAATTAAACAAAACGACTAATAAAACATTTCCCTCCAATTTAAGCTAAAACTGAACGACGTGCACATCCGCTACGAGGACGCGCTGACGTGTCCGGGGCGCGCGTTCGCGTGCGGGCTGGCGGCGCAGTCGCTGGCGGCGGAGTCGTGCGACGCGGGCTGGCGGCGCGGGTTCACGCCGCCCCACGACCCCTGCTCCTTCAAGCTGCTGGAGCTGCACAGCCTGGCCGTCTACTGGGACCCCATGGACGTGCCCTCCGGCATGATGGCCGACTGTACTATTGCTGAGCTTACTGTTAGTGTTATGTCGATGAAAACTATTCATTTGTTTTAATCTCAAGTTCGTTATTCATGGTTTTGTGGTATGTTAACGTTATCTGTTATATGCATTGTTTTTGCATGCTAATATACAATTTGTGTACCAGAAACAATTTTTTTAAAAATATATATTGACATATTTATTACATAACTAAAAATAAAAAAAAAAAAAACGGAGTGTCTTGACACTAGGTTCCCTTTGACACTAGGTTTCCTACTGTGTGCGAGTTACAGCGTGAAGTTGTAAGTGGAGAATGGAGTGTCTCGTGACTAGATTGTCTCTCACTACCCTATTATGTTACAATGCTCATTAAATTTTTTATGTCATGAAAAAATAAACTAGTAGTTATTTAAGGATATGTTTTGGCAACAACATATGTTGTGCAGGAGCGCATGAGTGCGACGTGGTCCCGCGCGCACCGCTACGTGGCGGCGCCCGGCAGCGCGTCCGCGCGCGTGCGCCGCGAGCGCTGCGAGCTGCCCCTCCGAGACCGCGCGCGCCCGCGCCTCGCCTGCCACCTCGACCTGCCCGCCGTGCAGCTGCGGCTCACCTCCGTAAGCCACTCCACTCCACTCTCTGTTATTGAAACATTTCACTGATATCATATTTTCAAAATCAATTATTTTTTTCTGTTTGTTATCTGATTACTTTATTACGTTATTTTTTAAGCCACTATATGTTCATTTGATTAGGATTAGTACAGGTACATCCTATTTGTGTGTATAGTCCTTTATAAGTTCATTTTTCGTTTACATAATTTCTAGATTTGTATTTATTTTCTTACTTTTATTAATAATATTTTTTTAAGTGTGATGAAAAATATGTTATTATTAACGTTACCCAACAGTAATCAAATGTTTTCATAATATGTTTTTTGCACAGAGACAATACAGCGAGATGACGGTGTGCGCGCGCGGGCTCGAGGAAATAGCGCGTCTGCGCGAGGTGCGCGCCCTGCGCCCCGCCGCGCCCGTCGCCGGACACGCGCGCGCCTGGTGGCTGTACGCCGTGCGCGCGCACCTGCCGCACCACACCTGTGAGACGCCGCCCCACACCCCCGCCCTCCCCTCCGCCCGCCCTCGCCTACTCACAGCGCCGCCCTCTGCCCGCAGGGATGGACCCCGCGCCCACGTGGGAGCAGTGCGCCGAGCGCGCGCGCGCCACGTGCGAGTACGTGGGCACGTGCCTGGCCGTGCTGAGCGCGCCCGCCGCCACGCTGCCGCCGGAGCGCCAGGCCGCCAAGGACGAGTTCGAGTGGCGCACGCCGCTGCACGTGCTCAAGCCGCTGCGCGAGGTGGCCATGCGCCGCGTGCCCGCCGCCCCCGCGCCGCCCGCCCCCGCCGCGCCCGCCGCCCCCGCGCCCGCGCCGCCCAGCTCCGGGCGCAGCGTGCTCGTGCGCTGGTTCCCGCAGTGGTGGGGCTGGTACGCGACGCCGCCGCCCGAGACGCCCGCGCCCGCCGCCGCCGACACCGCCGCCTCGGGGCTCGAGGACGAGATACTGGACGTCATCGCTGACTCCCTAGACGACAACACGCTGCTCCGGCGAGATGCCGTATTTGGTTTATTTGAATTCACTTTGCACAAAGGATCGCTGGATTTGTGTACCGAGAGTGAAGATAATTTTGGGTAAAGATTATATTCTTAAGGTTATTTTTTTGTTTAGGTTGCCTCTACTATATGAGTGTCGTTTCGTAGGACTATGAATGGGCCGACCGACGGTAAAGACGAGAGCGGGGAGCACGGCCCCGGCGGCCCAGGCGGCGAGGGCCTGGAGCTGCAGTTCAGCAGCGTGTGCGTGCGCGTGGAGTCGCGGCCGCGCGCCGGCGCGCACGCGCTGCACGTGTCGCTGGGCGGCGTGCGCCTGCGCGACCGCGTGACGCCGCGCACGCTGTTCCCGGTGCTGGTGGCGCCGCACGGCCTCATCCGCGAGGGGCTGGGCGCCGCCGCCGCCTGGCGCGCCGCGCCGCCCGCCACCGACCCCGCCGAGCCCCTGTTCCAGCTCACCTACGAGAAGCGCCCGGTGGGCATCAATTGTGATTACAAGTCAGTTTATTTATACTGTTACTTAGGATGAGTCGTCTGTTAGCATTTTATAATAATGAACATGTCCACGTTCGGACCAGGTTGCGCGTGAAGTCGTCGTCGCTGGAGGTGGTGTGGTGCGCGGCGGCGGCGCGGTGGGCGCGGCGCTGGGCGGGCGCGGGGGCGGGCGGCGCGCTCGCCAACGTGCGCCTGCACACGCGCGCCACGCTGCACCACCACTGGGACCGCCTGGTGAAACACACGAGACGACCGGTACATTACATTTTTAATTACTTTATCATTTTTCCTTACATATTCATTGTTATAATATATTGCATTATACAATTTTAATAACTATAAAATTTTTCCTTTACTTTATATACATTTCATAAAGTTTATTATATTCTTTACAGACTACAGGTAAATATAAAAACTAATAAAATTGTATTTTCTATATTCTACATATATACATACATGTGGACAACATTGTGTTAAGATACAATAGATAACAATATAAGATGTTGCACATCAGACGGAGCGTCGCACGTGGCACATCGAGCTGGACATCTCGGCGCCGCAGATCCTGCTGGTGGAGGACCTGTGCGACCGCGACGCGGCCGTCGTCGTCGTGGACTTCGGCCGCCTGCGCCTCGCCAACGCCAACCTGCCCGACGCCGACCTCGACCCCGACCCCGTACTGCTCAAGCACCAGTCTACTGAAGACGACGAAGGTCATTCATTTTATTTAATTAATTCATTTTTACTTTTTATTTTTCTGATCGATTTGCTTAATTTTACACTTTTTGATCAAGCCGAGAATAGGGTTGTTCGCGCCTACAACTATTTTACAACTTTTTTGCTATTTTTTATCAGGCGCTTCATAGTTCTACATACAATTATAATCGCACCAGTTTTCTAAATGTACCGACCACATTATTTTAACTTTTATAAATTGTAATTTCTATTCATTCAGATTATTGCTGTGTCACTTCTAACTTTGCACTCGAACCGTTGTACACCTTTCAAGTAATTAAAAGCAGTATCAAGATTTTTTTTGGGTTTAATTTCAATAATTAGGCTCCATAGTGATCAAGCCGAGAATAGGGTAAATAAAGGAAACATTCGTACTACAGAGATGTTCATGACGCCGTGCTCGACGCCGCCGGGCAGCCTGCTGTCGCCGGCGTCGCCGCCCGCCTCCCCGCCGCCCGCCCCGCGCGCGCTCGACGCCGCCCACCTGCACACCAGCCTCTACGACCGCTACCGCGTGGAGCTCAGCGACCTGCAGGTGCTGGTGGGGCGCGCGCGCGACAACTGGAAGTACGCGCACACCAAGCCCACCTCCGCGCTGCACCTGCTCGACCGCTTCAGCATCTCGCTGCAGGCCGAGCGGCGCGCGCTCGCGCTGGCCGACCCGCGCTACCCGCGCCTGGCGCTGTGCGGCGCGCTGCCCGCGCTCGTGGCGCACCTCAGCGAGCACAAGCTGGCGGCCGTGCGCGCCGTCGCCGCCAGCGTGGCCGCCGCGCCGCCCGCCCCCGCCGCGCCGCCCCACGCGCCGCCCGCCCCGCCGCCGCCCGCCCCCGGACACGCGCGCCCCGCGGGAGACGACGAGGACAGCGTGGACAACTCGGAGACGGAATTCTCAGATTTTTCTCTGAATCAGAATGCAACGTTACTATTGCTGCAATTTGCGATCGACCAAATGTCGCTAGAGGTACGTGCGTGTAACGCTGGTTACTATTCGGTAGTGCAGTGGTTGTCGGTGTGCGTGAGTGTGAGTGTGTGCGCGGTGTGCAGGTGCAGTCGCGCGGGCGCAGCATCGCGGAGGTGCAGGTGTGCGGGGTGCGCGCGGCGCTGGGCGTGCGCGCGGCGGACACGTCGCTGGCGCTGTCGGTGCACTCGCTGCTGCTGGTGGACGCGCTGCAGACCTACGGCCCGGACTTCGAGCTACTCGTCGCCAGCCACAAACACGTCGGGTATGTGTTGGATACTTTACTTCAGATCTACTTTTATTTACCCCCACTATATAAAAAGCCACACTAGCAAAATTGAAATTACCCTAGTACCAGACACTTCGAATCTGAAACAGAATGGTTCTATGAAAAAAAAAATCAAGTATAATCCATAAAAGTGCGAGAAGAATAAAAAATAAGAACTGGAATAAATTAATGTGAAAGTAAATATCATCTGCGTATTAATATAAGACAGATTGCAAAAATATCCAAAAATAGTATATTTCTTACTTCTGAATAAGTTAGTTGATTGTCGCTTATGCAGTATGGACACGGCGTCGGGCAGCATCCGCGGCTCGGAGCCGACGTCGCCGACGTCCCCCGCGTCGCCGGACGCGCGCGCGTCGCTGCCGCCGCCCACGCCGCTCGCGCTGCACCGCGCTATATACTCGCTGCACCACGCTACTACTAACGGTACATATGTTACTTTCTTTCAAAATTTTGCTATCTTGTTAATAACTTGGCAATATGTGTACATATATCGTTTGCCTTAAAACGCTTATGAGAATGTGCGCTATATGATGTCTTGTATGGATTTGAACACATGTGCTTACTAGTACACCTATAAATTAGATATACATACCTTTATTAAGCAAATATAGATTTAGCTAAAATAAATATGATCAATATTTTAGATACGGAGGCTGGACGCGCAAGTCCCACTCCGGGCATGCGGTCGCGACCTAGCTGGAACACGAACACGGCGGGGGGCGGCGCGTGGGCGGGCTGGGGCGGCGACGCGGGCGGCGAGGGCGGCGGCTGGGCGGCGCCCGGCATCGTCGACTCGGAGGCGCTCATCGCTATAGAGTTATGCTTCGTCAAGGGTGAAGGCGACTCGGAAGACCTACGGATAGCTAATATATTGTTCAATAATTTAGACGTTATCGGTTAGTACCACAGTTATTAGATATTTTTCTTTTTTTTAGCTTCACGCTGTATCCCGCGGACAGGGTAGACAGAGGGAAACTAGTGTTAAGATACTCCATTTCCCACGCACCTCTGGATTCGGAGGCATTTCGTGTTAAGTGGCGGAACTTAACGCCGCTTAATATTTCCACTCCTAGTATGGGAATCAAACCCACAAGCAGTCACTTTACAGTCACACTTTTTGTCTTTGCGCCACGACTGGCCCCATTAGATTTCTAAGCTTACACATTTAGTGTATTTTAATTTATATACATTTTTATAGCAAACCAAGAAACCATAGTGGAGCTCATCGGCTTCGCTCACCGCGTGGCGGGGGGCGGCGTGCGGCGCGCGGGCCCCGAACCGCCGCGACCGCCCTCTAGCGCCAGCCTGCTCTCCATGCCGACGGCCGATGAACCTGTTAAGGTTCATATATTATTTTGTGTATTTTTTTATAAAGTAAAAGCAAAATCAATAATAAGTTGTAAGTGTGGATCTTGCCTTGAAAAACGCGATGTTTCTATAATTGGTGTAAAGTGGAAAATAAAATGGAATCATTATATTGCGCAAAATAATCGAAAGAATTTGTAAAGATAATTCGCAGTAACAGCGTATATGTGTATGTGTCCCCGCAGCGCGTGCGCACGGAGATCACGTTCGACTTCCACCGGCTGGGCGTGCTGCTGCTGCGCGCGCGCGTGCGCGACTGCGCGCTGCACGCCAGCAAGATCGCCACCGCCACCGTCGGCGACGCGCGCATACAGGCCACGCTCGGTAACCCCACCTCCGCCTCTCTCTACTCAATGACAATATATTTGATACTTATTTTTATAATTAACACAGTTAGTCACATTTTGGCTGTACGAAATACTAGCTTTTCTAACGTTATGATAGTTCAAAGAAAACAAAGTTATATATTAAAACGAATATTCAATGCACAGAGCTTTTAGTAGAACAAAGCAATTGTATTTGAAATTTCGAATCTACCTACAGTTAGGTTTGAGAGGTAATAGAAGTCAAATAAGCTAAAAACTGTTAAAATACCCAAGTCATTTTATTATCTCGGAAACTATTCGTCGCCCTAGAAAGTGCGCCTAATAATATATTTTTAATAAATAAGGAATATGCAGACATCGTTATAGACAGACTTTGCATTAATGGGAACGACGATTAAATGCCAAGACACACATCTGATTTTCCACGCGTGTTACAGACGGAGAACGCATCGAGGTGGGCGGGTCGCTGGGCGGCGTGCAGGTGGTGTCGCTATCGGAGCGCGCCGGCGTGCACACGCGCGTGCTGTCGGCGGGCCGCGCGCCGCCCGCCCCCGCGCCGCCCGCCCACGCGCCGCCCGCCCACGCGCCGCCCGCCCACGCGCCTCCGGCCGCCCCCACGCCTCCCCGCAGCTTCACCACAGCTTCTACCAGTGAGGACAAGGCACTGTGGTTCTCCATATCACGGACGGTCACTCCGGCTAAAAGTGAAGATGGCAATGGTGAGCTATTCACGTACCAATTAGTTGTTACAATTAATTGTTAAGATATGTGTTTTGTCTAACGAACATTGTCCGTTTTGCGCAGGCGCAGAGGGTGTGGAGGGGTCAGAGGAGGTGTGCGTGAGCGTGTCGGTGCGCGTGGCGTCGGTGTGGTACACGCACTCGGCGCCGCTGCTGCGGGAGCTGCGCGAGTGCGTGGCGGAGTTCCAGCAGTACCTGGCCAACCTGGCGCGCTCCATACGCGCCGCCGCCGCCGCCGCCGCCGACATGGCCATCGGGCTCGTGCACCCCCGGTACGTGGCTCTCTAATGGTAGACGCGTTATTATATGTAGTTTTCATAGAATGACATCGAATGTCAACTTTCAGAAGTGAAACATTATATTCCAACCCGCGCATATCGCAATCCACTGAGGGTGTGTCGCCGCGGAGACGGACGGTCAGTGCTGGCTGCTCGCTCGACGAGCCAGATACTGATACACGACAAATTTTATTCAGGTGCATATCTATTTTTATATGTTACAATTGGGTAAATGCCATATTAAGCATATTACATAACGTAATTTTGTAACTTTCACAGCGTGAGCGTGGAGCTGGAGTCGCCGGTGGTGGTGGTACCGCGGTCGGCGCGCAGCTCGCAGGTGTTCGTGGCGCACCTCGGCCGCATGAGCCTCGCCAACAGCCCCGCGCCGCCGCACCGCGCGCTCTACGCCGTCGCCGTGCGGGACATCTCCCTCGTGTCGGTGAGTGTGCGTGCGGCACTACACGCAGTAGTGTGCGTGTAGCGTGCAGCGCAGACGTGACGTGCGTGCGTGCGTGTTGCAGCTGGACGTGGGCGACAAGCTGCGCGGGCAGCGCGGCGGCGCGGACGGCCTGGCCGACGTGTACGACGCGGCGCGCGGGCTGCCCGTGCTGCACGACACCGCGCTGCAGCTCACCGTCGCCTTCTGCGACTCCGACGACGGACCCACGGTACGCGCACGCGAGACTCGGACAGGTACACCCTGTGGTGGACGAGAGTTAACGCACGTTGTTTGCAGTGCACGGTGGACGGCAAGGTGGTGGACGGCCTGCACGTGACGGCGAGCCGCGAGCAGTACGAGCAGCTGCTGGACACGCTGAAGTGGCTGGCGGACACCGCCCCGGACGAACCTGACGGCCCGCCGCCGCCGCAACAACTTGATGTACCTATATTATATTTTTATGTTTGCCTAAAGTAAAATGTAAAGTTCTTTTTAACGATCACTATAATGGTTTATTTGTTACATAATGATGCAGCCGGTGTCGGTGGTGGAGCCGGCGGTGCCGACGCTGCGCCTGGACCCGCAGCTGCGCGCGGCGGTGCTGGCCGTGCCGCCGCCCACGCACGAGCCCGCGCCCGCACGCGCGCACACGCCCCTCATTGGTCACTACCATATGCTTGCTATACTAAGATAAAACTATATTTTTTAAATTGATGAATATTATATACAAATTATTAATTTTAAATTATTTCTATAGTAACATTTGAATTGGAAAAGTTTACGGTGGAACTACGAGCAGACCTGGGCGCGGGCGAACGCAGCTTAGTAGCACTTACGTTCCGAGAGTTTTCCCTGCGTCGCGACCACTTGCATCCGCACGAATCCACCTTACAGGTCAGTATAGAATCAATGCATATAAATACGAATACAAAATTCATAGACCAGATTTTTTTTAGCTTAACACTGTATCTCACACACAACAGGGTAGACAGAGGGAACCTAGTGTTATGATAATTCGTTTGCCATTTTCCATCGAATCTCCAGAATTGCATGTTAAATGACCAAAGTTAACGCTGCACTTTGCCTCGACACTAAAGCGAAGAAGATGAAAATATTAAACCAGTCGTGATTACATTACTTTGTGCTCTTGCACCACAACTGGCCTTTGTTTTGAATAGAAGTTATATATAACTTGTTTCTGCAGGTATCGCTGCACTCCATTACGATGGAGGACCTCACAAAAGAGCCGGACTCCCGTCACCGCATGCTGATGGTGTCGCACACGCCGCCCATGCCGCCCAAGGCCGTGTTCGTGTCCACGTCGTGCCCGGACTTCGTGACGCACTTCCCGCCCCACACCACCTCCCACTTCCCCTCCCCGCACGTCCCCTGCCCCTCGCCACCTATTCCACGTTCCACCTCGCTGCCGGCTGAGCTTAATGTTTCAGATCGGATGCCGGAAAGAGAAGTAATTTTATATATTGCTTTAATATTTATTTTTATTAGCTTCATCGGTATACATATGTCTCTAAGTAAGTTAAGACGTCTAAAACGACGATATTTTTTACAAGGATATTTTTTTAACGAGTCGAAATATTTAAAATAACTTTTAATTTCTGTATTAATATAAAGAAGATGTAAAGTTTGTAACTTTGTAACTGAACCGATCATGAATTCTTTCACAATCAGAAAGCTATACCATCCACGATATACACTATATTTTATTATAATTGAACAAAACTTTCAAAGGGACCCAAATAGGAGATAAAAGTGGTCGCTAGTCTTTTATTATTTGAATATCTTATGTACTGCTATTAATAAAATTGACATGATTGTTTAAGTATAAAATGTATACTTGTTTTTCGTTTATTCTTCAGACACGTTGTCAAAAAAATTTTTCTATTATCTATTTAATTAATAATTATATGCATATAGCAGTGCAGGACTAGCAAGCAGGAGCCGAGCACGCCGCCGTGCTCCCCGGAGCGCGAGGCGGCGCCGCGCGACGACCTCGTGTGGGTGTGGGTGCACACGCGCGGCCTCGACACGCACGATAATGTAAGTTACCTTTACTTACTTTCTAAACACATATATAACACCTGCAGATTTAATGAAATATTCATAAAACTGTATTTCTTTGTCAATGTATGTTTTATTACTTCTTGTAGGTGTCAAAATTGACGAAGGTAGAATTCAACTGCCTGAAATTGGTATTAAGTATTGACAGCTGGGTCGCCGTACTCGACTTCTTCGGTATAGCGGGCGACGAACCTGAACAGCCCGCGTCTGCTGCCGATGCTCATCATCAAAGTGAGTATTTTAATAGGATGCGTTTCCTTCATATAATATCTCCACTTACTTCCTATAACATGACAAAATTTTCTGTTTTCTGCTACACCAGCGTAATTTTTTTAAACAAATTTTCATCCGTTGTTTTACCCCTTAGTAGTAAGTTTTACAAAAAAAATCTTTTTATTTTAGCGTCACGCTGCATCCCGCATACAGCAGGGTAGGTAGAGGGAATCTAGTGTTAAGACACTCCGTTCCCCACTTTCCGCCGAATTTAGATGCATTGCATTTTAAGTGGCGGAACTTAACGCCGAGCGTTGCCTCGGCACCAGAGCGAAGAAAATGGAAATATTAAATATTTCCACTTTTGTGCCATTGCGCCACAACTGGCCCCAAATTTTTATAAAAAATAAGTAGCCTATGTTTGATTTTGTTTCATTAAGTGTTTCTCTGAGAATTTTTATCGAAATCGGTAATGTGTTTTTTTTTATATATAATTCTTTATCCCCTATTTTATCCCTTTAGGAATGGTTTTTTTTTTAAGAAGTAGTGTATGTTTGATATTAGCTAATAATGTTATGGATATCGGAGCGTAAAACAATTAAATGCATATTTCTAGCAGAAAGCGTAAACAAGAACAATACGGAGACACCGAGCACCCTAGAAGCGAGCACCAGCGAGATGGAGATGAGCGTGCGCTCGCTGTCGGTGGTGGTGGTGGGCGCGCGTGGGGACGCGTGTCGCGCGCTGGTGTCGCGCGTGCGCGTGCGCGTGCGGGACGCGGCGCGCGCGGGCGGGCGCGACGTGCGCGACGTGCGCGACGTGCGCGCGCGGCTGGGCGCGCTGGCGCTGGCCGACCTGGCGCCGCGCGCCGCGCTGTGGCGGGAGCGCCTGCGCATGCGCACCACGCACGCGCTCGACGTGCACTATCAGAGGTAACTATTACAATTATACAATGTATAAATATAACGTCATTTATGATATACTTATTAGTATTAAGTTTTCATGTTCATTTTGACTTATATACTTGTATACCTAACTAGCTGTGAATTCTTCCGTGCGGAATTTAAGAATTCAGTTTCAAGTGTACAATCAAAGAAGCCTAAGTTATTTCGTATCACATCAGTTTTTTAATAGTTTTGGCCACAAAGATATACACATCAGATACAGATAAATACTGTGGCGGGCTTTTTTGTAAGGCAGTATTTTGAAAGAGATAGAAAGATATTATTTTAAAAGTATCATTGTCTGCAATAAATCTGTATATCACTTTAAAAAAAAAGAAAAAGAAGTCCCGCTGAATTTCTTGCGCCGGTTCTTCTCAGGTCTGAGGCATTAAATTTAGTGAACCGGTGGTAAACTATTTGACGTTCAAAAAATGAAGCTTGTAACTTCTTATTTTGAATAAAATTATTTGACTTTGACTTTGATGTATGTATCAGTTGCATTATTGAAAAATTTAACTAACATCCGTTCAGTAGTTCTTACGTGAAAAAGTAACAAACATCCATAATCCACCTTCGCGTTTATAATATTAAAAGGATTTAAAATAACAACCAACGTTATTTGAAGTCGAGATTTCCGAAATTAACAATTAGTAAATTTTAATCTATTTAATTTCTTCAACGAAAATTTTTATAATTATTTCCAGATTAAGCGCGGCGGACGCGGCCGAGGCCGGCTACGAGACGAGCCTGTCGCTGGAGATGGGCCCCGTGACGTACGTGCACACGCGCCGCTTCGTGCTCGAGCTGCAAGCCTTCGCCAGGGACTTCAGCCTCTTGAGGCGGGTCATCGCACAGGCGAGGCAAAAGGTACGATTGTTATATTTTTTACAAAAGTCAAAGTTATGTAACTACTTATTAATTATATTGCGCAGTAATCCTTTTGAAGATTCTAAGAACACGAGCAAATATGAAAACACAAAATGTGAAGATAAATATTGTAAAAAAAAATCATTTCTCGTTCGATATTTAATTCTGTCGCTGGCAATCAATTTATTTGAAGTTATTAGTTTTATTAAAATATTAGATTAATAAATTAAATTCACATTTATTTATTTTTAAATATTTATGAGTTTCTTTTTGAGTTTCGGAAAGTTAGTAAATAACTCTTCATAATCAGTCTCTCAAAACAAACCGTGTTATTTGGGGGGACGGGTTAAGAATACAATTCCTCCCCGCCGCTGGGTAGCGTCCCGTAAAAGGCGGGTAACCCAGTAGTTTGGTAGTAGGAGATTCGTTCTCCGACTGGCTCGCGACCACTATCATGTCAAAGACGAACCGCTAAATATCTCATGATGTGTTCCGGTTCGATGGCGTGTAAGCCAGCTCTCCCTATTCCCACCATTCCCATCCCTCCTCCCTCCTTCTGTCCTACATTCTCAATGCTGGCAACGCATTCATAACTTGAATGTTGTGGATGTCTATGGGCGAAGATAACCACTTAACACCAGGTGGGCCTTCAGCTCGTCTGCCTCCTTCATTCCATAAAAAAAAAATACAATAAGTAACGCACTCGTATGTAACACTTGCAGGTGTCTCGTCAGCCGCGCGACGCGTCGGCGCTGCAGCGCATGCGGCTGCGCGTGCGCTGCGAGGCGCCCGTCATCGTGCTGCCGGTGTCGCAGCGGAGCCGCGCCGCGCTCGCCGCAGAGCTGCAGCTGCTGCTGCTCGACAACCGCTTCCGCCGCGCCGGCGACCCCGACACCGTCAGCAAGATGGCCGACCCGGACAAAGGTTTCGAGATATACCTTTATTTGATTTGATTTCTTCCCTGATTTCTTATTTTAACTTTTTTCTGAAAATCAGCCAGTGCTACTGTTACTAGCTAATTCAAATTCATATTCCAAGTCTTTATTGTTGTTGAGAAGTACCAGTAAAAAGTCAACAGTTGCTCTTTTCAAATATAAAAAATATTTCTTTTTATTTAATACAGCTGACTTACACTAAATACGAATTGGATTAATTCTATGTATTTTTATCCTTTACATATACTTCTATAAAGTTACTTATTAAACCTTTTTTTATTAATATTGTTGTTTGCAATTTTATATAGTGGTAAATCTAAAAAAATCTGTAGAATTTTATTATATATGCGTATACTCGTTCCCCACAGTAGAGCGTGAGATCCTGGACGTGCGCACGGTGAGCATCTCGGGGCTGTCGCTGCGGGCGGTGCGGGCGGTGCGCGCGGGCGCGGGGCCCGACGGCGAGCTGCGCCTGCGCGCGCGCGGCCTGCCGCTGCTGCCCGCGCCCGCGCGCCTCACGCTCGCCCTCGAGCGCAACTGCTGCGACACGCATAACGGTTACTGCACATATATGTTCATATATCTTACGAGCTCTATTCAAGACCCTTTATGATTCTCTGAACTTTCCGTTCGATCATAATAAACTATAGCCTATAACACTTCTCAATAATATAGTTCGAATTGTAAAAGATATTTCATGAACGATTAAATATTTCCGAAGGTATACCCCCTCATAATCAATGTTACAAACTTTATCTCTTTATTAGTCCAGATTAAAATTTAAAGTGGATAGTTTATAATAAAATCTGTCTATCTGTTATTGAAAACTTCTTTGTTATTAGTTTGAAAAATACCAACCTTACACATACGTCATAATGATAAAAGAATATATGATTGCCATATATACAAAGTACATTTTATTTTATACTAGCGGCCCGCTCGCGGCTTCGCCGCGTGAACTACATGACTGCTTCGTTATATTGCAACCTTCGGGGGTGGGTTTTTGAAAAATAAAGTAGCCTATGTTTATGCTTAGATTATTAACTATATTTATGCCAAAATTCATTATAATTAGGTCAAGCGGTTTAGATTTTTCATATAAATTTTCATCCCCTATTTCAACCCTTTAGCGGTTGATTTTTGAAAAAATAAGTAGCCTATGTTAGAACCAGTAACTTTTACTACTTTTATTCTAAATTTCATCCAAATCGGACCGGTACATTAACCGTGAAACCATGACAGACAAACACACAGACTTTCGCATTTATAATATAAGTATGGGTGCATGAAAAGTAATTTTAAAAATGTAGCGATTAGCCACTGGTCGTTCCTCATTTAAACTGTACTGGCGCAGTACCGGAGATGACGGTGCAGGGGCGCCTGGCTACGCTGCAGATGTCGCTGGACGCGGCGCAGTACCGCGTGGTGCGCGGCGTGCTCGCGCACAACCTGGCCGAGCCCTGCACCGAGCTGCTGGAGCCGGCCGTGCTGACGCCGCCCGCCCCCGCGCCGCCCGCCCTCGCGCCGCCCGCCCTCGCGCCGCCCGCGCCGCCCGCCCCCGCCGCCGTGTGGACCGCGTGGTCGCTGCAGCTGGACCTGCAGGACGTGTGCGTGGAGCTGCGCGGCGCGCGCGGTGCTCCGCCGCTGGCCAACATCAACTTCATCAAGTCGCGGCTACTCATAGAATCCTACTCTGATATGTCGCAGGATATCGATCTTGTATCACAGGTAATGCATTGTCTTCAATTACATTTCACTTATTTTTGCGATGCCATTTTTTGCATACATTTACAAATTGACATTGCAATTCACATAACGTTCATAAATGTGTGCAGTGATGCAGCATTTTACTGTAAACACGAATGTATGTATAAGTTCCCACTCGGAGGAACAGTTTATATTGAAATTATTTTCATTTCTCCGCTAAGTACCTAACCGGTACCTAAGACTAATAACGGCGGTGAGTGTCCAACATACAATGTGAAAATTACTACTGGCCCAAAAAGGGAAAAACCAAATGTTTTGACCCGAGATTATCCCTTACTATGAAAACGGCGTGACATTTAGTTTGCCCATCGCAGGAGATCCTGGTGAGCGACACGCGCTACGCGTCGGAGCCCGCCAACCGGCGCGGGAACGTGTTCAGCCACATCGTGCAGCCGCTGCCCGACCACCGACACAGCGTGCAGGCCGAGGTGCACGCACGGTACGCATACCACGCACACCACGCACACCACGCACACCACGCACACCACGCACACCACGCACACCACGCACACCACGCACCTATTATTACATTAATTTAAAATAAATTATGTAAAAATAACTCTCACTTTTGAAGACAGTCATGACTCATATGTGCAGAATATGCTTAAAATAAAAATATGCATGCATATTCATGTACAAAGTACAAGTAAGTAGTGTACTTCTGATATTATGAACTCTTACTTCCAGGAAGCGACCAGACTCCTCAGCGTATACAATTCTCATCAACAACATGCGACTGATGGCCATCTTGGACTGGTGGGAGGCGGCCAACCAGTTCATCATGCAGTCTCCTCTGCCACCAACAGACCCCGATTTACAACATTTGTAAGATATATCATTACACTAACCTACTATATAGTACTGTATAAATATTTTACTATTTAAGTCACTTTAGTGATGTTCATAATAGTCTTAAAGGTAATTATCAACAAGCCAGCCGTCGTATATATGAATGATGATGATTCTTAAATACAAAATGAATAGCTGAGATTAGCACGTTTACACAATAAAACTATTTAGGCATACTAGGAGTAACATGGTATAAATTAATTTCACTTAATAAATTGATATGTATATGTATGTAAAATATTTAATTGGTTCGTTAGTACATACTCTCATCTGATATGTCCAGAGACGACATGTCAGTGGACAGCGTGGACGGCGAGTGGGCAGGCGCAGGGGGCGCGGGGTCGGCGGGGGTGGCGGGGGGTGCGGGGGGGGCGGGGGGGGCGGCGGGGGGCGAGGCGGCCGACGAGGGCCACATGGAGCTCAAGCTGAACATCACTGACTCGCAACTCGTGCTGGTGGAGGACGCCTCGCTGTGGGACACTAATGCTGTCATACTTAAGGTTCGTTTCATTTTGTTTTTATCAATAATTAATACACATAATAATATGAATCTTAATAATACATAAATCTTTGTATATGCGATCTTAAAATTTTAAGTGTATGTTTATAATATGCATAACACTCGTTTGCTAACGAGTGTTTGTAAAAAGTCCCACTTTTTAGCTATACGTTCCGAGTTATTTATAAGTAAGGATTTTATCGACCATATATTTTTTTTTACGTTAATCGATTACTACGTATCGTTCAATGCTTTAGAATTCCGATGGCCGCAGGTTAATGTTCTTCATTAAAGTGTTTTTTGATGGGCGTCTCTATGTTTAGAGTACAACGGTGATCACGTACCGCGGCGCGGAGGCGGCGCGGCCGGTGGTGTGCGAGCTCAGCGAGCTGGAGGTGTTCTCGTGCGTGCTCGGCCTGGAGGAGGAGACCGCGCTGTCCATCGTGGAGCCCGCCGCGCTGCACGCGCACCTGCGCCCCGACGGCGTGCTGCACGTGAGTCACGCACGCACGCATTCAATAACTGTTTTGAATGTCTAATATTAAATATTACACACCTAAACACAATGAAACTCTTACCGTCCTCAAGCATACATGCATTCATAGATCGTTTACTAAGTACCATTTATACGCAGATCTCGATGGGCACACTTAACCTGCGGCTGTCCTACCACGACATGCGCATGTTTGCGTCGATGTTGCAGTCGCTTCCCGCTCAGGCCAGGGCTGCACTTTCAGGTATTTTATAACAAATTTTTAATCAATTTATTATGATTTGTTTTAGAGAGAGAATATTGTTTGCTTTAAAGTTTGTAAAATATTAATAGAGATCTTTTATTACTACAAAATTGCATAATTTTATATTTAACGGCTATAAGTTCCATGGTCCACCATTCAACACGCAATGTTTCAAATTCAGGTAAGCTTAGAACGGAGTATGTTGACACTGAGTTTTCTTTGGGTATCTCACTATGTGGTGTGAGGCTGCTATAAAAATAAGCTTATATACCATGTTTTAGGAATATACCATGTTTTAGGAAAATCAGAAGATGCACAAACGGACGCGCCAGCCAACAGCGTGCACATGCGCCCCGCTCCCATCGCGTCCGCCATGCCCCCCGCGCCCCTCACGCCCCCCGTGGCCGGCTACAGCGGGGTGGGCGTGGGAGTGGGAGTGGGCGGCATACCGCGCTGGCTGCGGCCCGCGCCCGCGCCCGCGCCGCCCCCGCCCGACACGCGCACGCACTGGCCGCTGCGAGCTGTACAGGTCCGTGGATATGTTGTATGACCATATTTTGTTTATAGTAGGAATTACTTGGCAGAATTCAATTGCGGTGATAAAGTACCTTTACACTAAAATTGTACCTACTTTCCTTGAGTTTATTGTTTATTTTTGAGTGAAAAAGGATTTTTAAACAAAAATAAAAAGTAAAAGCACAATATTTTTTCAGATAGCCACCACACCACAGGTTTCATTTTGTTCTTTCATACACATAAAGCGTGATGTTAGAAATTATGTACATACTATGTAGTCATGTTTGTTTTTTTTTTAATGCTGTGTATAATTTATATTTCTCAGGTGGAAGCGGAGTGCGTGACGCTGTGTGTAATCGACGACTGTCTGGACTCTGACGTGCCGCTGCTCGAAATATCCTTGAACGACCTACAAGTGGAACAAGTAAGTTCAAATTATTCTGTCTTAAGCAATCTTATAGTGGTGAATGATGCTATGTACTAGGTTTAAATGATATAACCTTATTTAGAGGGGAAATAGAACCTTTACCCACTTATTCCACAACACTATATGATTTTGTTTATGTGTTACAGGATTTACGTAAAGTGGAAGAATCATTTGAGGATCCACTACTAGTAAGTACACCGTCTGGTGCAGGCGGCTCTTTACCGGGGCGGGGTCCCACTGGTGATGCTGGTGACGGCGGAGAGACGGAGAGTGAGGGGGAGCGCGCGCGCACCGCCGTGGGCGCGGGGGGCGGCCGACTGCGCGCTCAGCTCAGTGTCGACTATTACAATAGGATACTGTCCGGATGGGAACCCGTTATAGAGCCTTGGAGGTAATTTGTGCAATTAAATTCATATGTATGTGTAGAGTACATAGAGAGGTGCTATTTAACTTTCGTTTTGCTATTTAAATATTGTTAATACCGTTAAAAATTAGGAAACATCTATTATGAGAATACCTTTGTTTATATTTTGTTTACCTAACTTAATAAAGTAACATAAATTAAATGATCTTAGAGGCATATGTATGTGTGTGTGCGGATGCAGGTTCTCGGCGGGGTGGGAGTACACGCTGTCGAGCGTGCTGTCGCGCTGCCGCGTGTCGCTGGCCGTGCGCGCGCGCGACACGCTCGACACCAACCTCACCAGCGCGCTGGCCGAGCTCGCGCGCCGCGTGGCCGCCGACTGGCGCGCGCACTGGCACGCCGCGCCCGCCCCCGCCGCCCCCGCCTCGCCCAAGGGCAGCCCGCCCGGACACCGCCGCCGCTCGCCCTTCGTGCCCTACGCGCTGCGCAACCTCACCGGGCAGAGACTGTGGTTCACCACGCTCACCACCACGTCCGAGGAGTAAGAGTTATATGCTATTATATTTTTGTTGCTAGTGTACAGGAAAAAGTTACGTTTACAATTTTATACATTTTCTAAAAATCTTTTTCATATATAAAAGTGTTAAAATAATGACAACTTCACAAAGGTTACGCGAGTCTGGCGAGACGGAATGGAAGTCGGGTCCGGACGACTCGTGGGTGATGGTGCGCGCGGGCGACACGGAGCCGTTCTCGTTCGGCGCGCGGCGCAGTGCGGCGCTGCGGCCCGCGCCCGCCGCCGCGCCCGCGCCGCTGCACCGCCTCGTGCTGCGCATCGACGGCTGGGCGCCGCCCGACCCCGTCTGCGTCGACCGCGTCGGGGTCTTCTTCCGGACTATTACGCACATGGTACACGTTTGGGACTACTTTTCATTTATTTTGTCTTGTTTTTTTTGTTTAATATTTTTGTGAGGTGAAAATTATGTCGAAATAAGTGAGCACTACGTGTGATAGAGTTTGACTCTGCACTTTACATAACTAAGCAAATCATTTTAATACATTATCACAGGAAAAGTAACACTAACTCCAAGTTGTAAAATGATGTTTGCAGAAGAGCGGTATGGAAGCGCGCGTGGTGCTGGAGGTGTCGCTGGAGGGGTCGGCGCGCAAGCTGGTGGCGGTGCGGTCGGCGCTGCAGCTGCACAACGCGCTGCCGCACGCCGTGGAGCTGCGCCTCGACCGCGCGCCGGCCGCGCCCGGGGCGCTCGTAGCGCTCTCCGCCGCCTCCGCACTCTCCGCCGCCCATATTGGTATGTATTGTATGGAATTCATTCTTTTATTTTCCTTTTCTTTTTTGGCTTTTATTATTTCAGTTGCAATTTTTTTAGTACGAGTAAAATCTTTAATAGACAAAGTTCAATTTAGTATGTGTTAAGCACTGTAAAGACTTAAGAAATTTACAATTTTTAGCAAATGAATTTAAACAATCTTAATAATTTAGACATTTTTAATACACGTTTTGTCATAGTCACTTTATCTTTATATGTGTTAGAAGAACATTTTCTATTTGTAATGTCACTAATGCATGCAATATAACAGCTGCCATATATTTACATAAGCATAAGCTGATGTATAGTTATTTAAATAAGGTATCGATTGTCGTCCGCGTAGTGAGTTGTCGAGTAGGCGTAGGTGGGTAGGTAGCGCGTAGTGTGTGGTGAGAGTGGGTTGTGCGCAGGCCGGCGCGGGGCGAGCGCGGCGCAGGCGTGGGGCGCCGCCTGCGCCGCCCTGCACCGCCGCGCCGCCCTCGCCGCCCTCGCCGCCCCCGCCGCGCCGCCCTCGGCCGCCCCCGCCGCCGCCCCCGCCGCCGTCCTCACCGGCGCCCCGCCCGCCGCTGCGCCTCTGTTTCTCAACTGCGGTGATTGTCCAACTCTGTCCTCCGCGCTACTTGTATTCACTGCATCGTTTGTGTCGTGACGCTAGGTGACGCTATGCAGCTAAGTCGGCATTTTAGAGCGATGTAGCTTATTCGCTATGTGATAGTTACACGTGTAGATTGTATTATTGTCAAAAAAATTAACACGTAGTATATAATGTAGTTATTCTAAGATATATATGTTTATTCGGTTGACAAAATGTTGTTTTGATGTGTTGCTATATTTTATGTATCGAATTGTAGAGGTATGGCATAAAGTTATCACGACATTACGCTTATGTATTTTGTTTATTTAGCCAATAATGTGCGTGTATAACTTGTATGCAGGCACACGCAGCGCGGTGGTGGGCGCCGGCGAGCGCTGGGCGGCGCCGCTGAGCGCGCGGCCGGGCGCCGTGTGGGCGCGGCCGCTGGTGCGCGCCGCCGCCGCCCCCGCGCCCGCCCTGGCGCCCGCCCTGGCGCCCGCGCCGCTGGACTGGCGCGCCGCCGCGCCCGCCGAGCGCGCGCTGCTGCACCACGCGTGCCGCGCGCCGCACGACTACGTGTACCGCTTCTGCAGCGTGGTGGTGCGCGAGCGCTTCCCGCCCGACCGCGGCGAGCCGCTGGCGGGCCACACCGTCACGCTGGTGCCGGCGCTGCGCCTCGAGAACCTGCTGCCGCTGGAGCTGCAGTACCGCGCGGAGCGCGTGGCCGGCGCGCTGCCGCCCGCGCACACGCAGCCCTTCCACCAGCTCGACGTGCAGGACGGCGTGGAGCTCGTCGTCAAGCTGGAGGGCTTCGGCTGGTCGACGCCGCTGAGCGTGGGCGGCGCGGCCGGCGCGGGCTCGTTCTCGGCGCGGCTGAAGCTGCGCGACCAGCGCGGGCGGCGGCTGTACCTGAACGCGCGCGTGACGGTCAAGAAGACGGACGGCATCAAGGTGTCGGTGTCGGCGGCGTACTGGCTCGTGAACCGCACGGGGCTGCCGCTGGTGTTCCGCGCGGAGGGCGGCGGCGAGGCGGCGGGGCAGTTCGCGGAGCACGAGCTGGCGCGCATGGTGGCGCCGCTGCCCTTCTCCTTCGCGGACGGCGACGGGCCCACCGTCAGCGCGCGCCTCGGCACCGCGCTCGCCGCGTGCCCGGAGGTCAGTGCTCGAGCGAGCTTATATCATTATATTAATAACTACAAAACATTCATTTTATGTATTGCCGAGTTGCTAGACAGATTTACTTGTTACATGTTATTTTATTTTATGGGTAAATTTGGTTTAAGATGAATTATTAACATGTTCAGGCTGATGGAAAAGCTTTGGAATAAAACCAAAATTAAATAATTAAAATAAAAAAAAATTAAATAAGCACAAAACGTTATTTGAACGTGAAATAGTTTACTACTGGTTCACTAAAGTCATCAACTTTCGCGACCCGGTGTATTACCATTGGTTCAGATTATTGGTTCACGGAGTAAAGTTTACGATACTCCGGTCTGAGGCATTAGGCAGGCATCTCAGACCTAAGCATAGAGTGTATTATTACTTTCAGTGGTGTTCCCCGTTCGGACTGGGCCCGGGTGTGACGGTGAAGCGCCTGCAGACGGGCGCGGCGGGCGGCGCGGGGGCGGGCGGCGGCGGGGGCGGCGTGGGCGGCGCGGGGGCGGGCGGCGAGGAGCGCGCCTACGCGGTGGGCGTGGCGGTGCGCGCGGGCCGCGGCCGCTACCGCCGCACCAACATCGTCACGCTGACGCCGCGCTACCAGCTGCACAACAACACTGACCACTGCTTGCAGTTCGCACAGAAATGTACCGCCACTACTTTGGTTAGTACTGTGATAAGGAAACCATGACACTTAATACTAAAATATAAATGAAAACACAAAAAACGTCTTATCATACAGTACAGATGGTGATAATGATGATGATATGATGATATGATATATTAGTATAGTTAGTGTATTTTTTTTTTATCAGAATGACCCTGGTGCGGTGGCGACACACGTGTCGGCGGTGGCGGGCTGCTACCTGCCGTGGCACTGGGCGCGCTGGGACCGCGACCAGCTGCTCTGCGTGCGCGTGCTCGCTTCTGAATCCGACTCTGTCGCTAATAAATCTACTACCATCATTCCTGGCAGCAATGCCAACTCCAATAACAACGGCGCCCGTGCTCTCACTGCATGGTCGGGTGGTTTCAGGATTGATACACCGCGTAGTCTACATATAGCTTGCAGGTATAATTTTTTGTCGCATATTTTTCAGTTCAAATATTGAATATTACAGAACTGTAAAAAAATATAACCTTAGAAGAAAAAAAGCGTCCATACATAGTTAATATACACGAAATGTAAGTGTAAGTGTACATGTGTCGCACAGGGAGAGCGGCGGGTCGTACCGCATCCTGCGCGTGGAGGTGGTGTCGCAGGGCGCGGCGCTGCTGGTGGTGCTGAGCTCGGCCGCGGGCGCGCCGCCGCCGCTGCGCATCGACAACCGCGCGCCCGTGGCCATCATGTTCCACCAGGCGGGCTGCGCCGAGGAGTGCGTGGTGGGCGCCGGCGCGCGCGCGCGCTGGGCGCTGCCCGAGCCCGAGGGCGCGGCGGCGCTGGCGCTGCGGGCGCCGGGCGGCCCGCGCCTGGCGCTGTCGCTGCACGCGCACGACACGCACACGCTGCTCTACCAGAACTTCATATACGTCGCCTTCGCGGCCACCGCGCCCGACCACACCGCCAGGTATGTCGTACGAACGTGTCGTTTCCTAAACTTTTATTATTGACTCAAATTTACTTATTAATTACGTAACGAATTATTTTGATAGTAATATGCAAACCGGTGCCGGAACGGCCGCCGAAGATGAAGGAATTCTGGTACTGGAAGTTCCACTAGGCTCTACGCGTGTACAGTTAGCGCGTAAACGATACGGTGACAGGTATGCTAGTAAAATATTACAATAGTAATATAATTGATAATTTTATATTCTTATTTTTCATATTGTTCATTAATTATTATAAATTATATAATAACAGATCGCAGCTGTGGCGCCGCGGTCCCAACGACCAGCTGATTCACGAAGGCAGCTCGCCGCCGCAACCTACTGATGCACTTTCTGAAGAAAATACTCTATCGCCTCATTCTATGGTATGATCTTATACTTAATTAAACTATCAAATATAGAAATATTTTTGTAATGTATTAAATAGTATCCCATATGTCTTAAACAATTCATAATATTTATTTAATTCTCAAAAAACGATATAGTCTCCTATATGAGAAGATTAATAAATTTTGACAACATTAGCGTTTGTTTTAAATTAAAAAACCAAAAACCTTTTTGCTATACGTTTATTAGTGTTCTTGTTTATATAACGGTTAGATAGCATTCAAAGCTCTGCTTCGTCGATCAATAGGAGAGACTTATTTGATGACGTCACATTTTCGTTGCGTTGCTTTTCTCTAATGTGTTAACTCTCAAGTTAGTTAATTATTAAAACAGTTCATATTAACACATTTTACTCGTATAATGTTTACGAGACACAGTAGAAATAAAGTGATCAAGGAAATAAATAGGAATAAAGGAAGGAAATAAAAAGATATAATTCATAATGATATTTATTGTCTTAATTACAACATATGCATATATAATGAATACATGTTGGTATGATGTACGTGCAGGTGTTGGACATAGAGGAGGCGGCGCCGCGTCCGGGGCGCGCGGCCGCGCTGGTGCTGCGGCGAGCGGACCCGCGCCGCGCCTCCACGCAGGCGTGGCGGCTGGTGGCGCCCCCCATCCGCCCGCCCGCGCGCACGCGCATGTGCTGCGCGCACGCCAACCTATGCGTGCAGCCTGAGAATGGACTTATGGGATTAGCTCCCGGTTAGTTGGACATACTTTTTAACATTACTTTTTTTTCATTACTTAACGCTTTTTACTGCTGTCCCACGACAAGCAGAGAGAACATATGTATCAAAATATTCCATTTTTATTCTCCGCCCTAGTCTAAGATATTGCATATTGAGTGTTGCAACTGAAGGCTGCGCTTAGTGTTGATACCAAAACTTATCGTTCTTCAAATAGAAATTGAAACCACACTAAGCCTCGATGGCTTAAAACTACATAATGAATAAGTAAACTAAAAAAATGTTGATATAAAAAATTAAAAAAAGAGTACAAAAGTGAATTCTGTACATGAAAAAATTCAGATAATTTTTAATTGGGTATGTTAATATATAATGATAACAGAGGCGAAAAAACCACTCAGTAGAATTTTTGTCTGTCTGTCTGTTAATTTGTTCGCCAATCACGCAAAAACTACTGGACAGAAATGAATGAATTTTGGTATAGTGATAGCTTATAGTCCACAGGTACATATAGGATAGTTTTTATCCCGGTTTTCCATGTAGTTTTTTTGGAAAAAATAAAAAACCGATATAAGTAAATCATTTATATACTACCGAGTAGAAATTAATGATTTTTTATATGGAGTTAGTTTAGAAGTTAGAGCAACATATGGGACAGTTTTCACGCTAAAATAGCTTCACGCTACATCCCGCACACAGCAGGGTAGGCAGAGGGAACCTAGTGTTAAGACACTCCGTTCCCCACTTTCCGCCGAATTCGGAGGCTTGCGTGTTAAATGGCGGAACTTAACGCCGCGCTTTACCTCGACACCAGAACGAAGAAAATGGAAATATAATTTCCACTCCTCGAGTGGGAATCGAACCCACAACCAGTCGTTTACAGTCACACTCTTGTGCCACTGGGCCACGACTGGCCCTAATAGTCCAGTTTAATTATAACAAATAAGCAAATTGCACCTTAATAAAAGTAGTTCAACATGATGTGTATTTTGGCGGGAAAAGTCATTAAGTTCAAAACTAGTTTTCAGACAACGAAGTTGCAGGCAACTATTAGTGAATACACTTTAGACATTTACTATTAAAATTGGTAAATTTTAAACTTTACCAATAAAACTCAGGATTTACCGTAGTTTTAACTTTTACAGTAACATCAAAATAAATTTAATTTAATGTTACGTTTGTACATGTCTCTTGTAGAATATGTCTAATGCCTGCCATTGTTTAGTGTGTAGTAAAATGTGTGGCCGTTTTGCTTTTATGTGTTCCACCGCTTCCTGGGGAGACCAGCCGTTCCTCATCATAAGATAGCATCCTACTAGCGTAGCGCTTCTCCTACAACCGGCTTTACAATGCACGTACACTGTACCACTGTTGACTGGATTCTCATCTTTAATATTTGCTATTTTCTTGTTTAATGGCAGGAATCTATTGATAAATCGTACACCTTCATACAATTTCTCTTGATCCGGCGCTTCGAAAATATCAGTTGTTGCTAACTGTAAAAACTGCACTCCGTGTTCGCGCCATTTCTCTGCATCATTTGAAAATATCTTTAATTCATATGTTTCATTCATGGATACTACTCCCTTTATATTTTCCTCTTCAATCAACTGTTTTGTCATTCCCTGGAAAGGTAAGGCTCCTAGGATGACATTATCATCCATCCTGTCATACCATCGTCTGCTGGTAACCTTCTCCATCAGCACATTGTATAAAAGTGTTGGGTAAAAAGTGACTCTAGCAAACATAGCTGTACCCATGGTGAAAGCTGATGAGTCGGTTTTGTTGGTGGGGAGCCTTAAAATTTTTGTGTAAAATGGGATAGTTTTCATCCTGGTATTTAACACAACTCCCGCAGAAAAATAAATTTAAAAAAAAATATTCAAATTATGTTCATAGTTCACGAGCTAAATTTGTTTTAATATCACTAATTAAATTAATTATAAAAAATAAAATAAGCATAACATTTATTAAAGATACATTTGACCGGTCTATAAAACTTTATATAATTTATATGACAGATGATTACACTACGTTTTCTGGAACGGGTAGCGCCATCTGTTGTTATATAGTTGACATTGTATTAGATATACCCGTACTCATTCATATTATTATTATAAAAATGCAAAAATCTGTATCTCCTCGACCTGTTATGTATGTTTAGTATATAGTGAAAAAGAAAGATCTAAACTCCTTGACCGAAATGAATGAATTTCCTCAGAAATATAGTTAATGAGGCAATGTCAAACATAGGCTATCTCTCTTTTTTTAAAAATAACCCCAAAGGTGCTAAAATAGGGTATAAAAGTAGTAGTTCACCCAACGACGCCGCGAGCGGGTCGTTAGTTTACCCTGGTATTCAATACAGTTCCCGTAGAAAAATAAAAAAGTAGCAAAGTCAAATTATATTGATTATTTGCAAGTAAAGCTATTTTTTTAATATCAATAAGTAACACAATTGTAAAATAAAATAAAAATCGTAAAATTTATTTTAGATATTATGAACGGTTTATAATACTATATACCAGATGGTATGGATGGAAATATATGTACGAAATCTGCTATCATATGATAGCAGATTTCGTACGTTTTACATTTACTATAACAGTTATTGCTATATGTTATATAATAGTATAGACATTATACTAGATGTATCAATGATTTTCCCAAGAACATAATTAGTGACGCAAGGTCAAATATAGACTACCCCCCTTTTTTTAAAAAAAAAAACAATCCCAAAGAGGCAATAGAGGATGAAAGTGGTAGTTCACGTGGCGAAGCCGCGAGCGGGTCGCTAGTATATAAAATAAAAATATAATATTTTTGATATAATGTTAAAACGTGTACAGGTGGGCGAGTGGTGCTGGGCCTGCCGGGCGGCGCGGGCGCGGCGGGCGCGGTGCCGGCGGAGCAGGCGGTGTGGTGGCGCACGCTGCGGCCGGGCTCGGGCCGCCTCGCCGTCACGCTGTGCGCGGACGGGCCCACGCGCCTCGTGCGCATACAGGACTACGCCGACGCGGTCAGCACTAACTACTTTAATACTTACATCTTTATTTTTCAATACAATGTAAATAGCTATGCCTATTATAGAGGAAATTACCGGGAAAACAATGGAATTTGTGCGAGAAATAATTTTGTGAAAAATAGTTCTGTGGATGGGTGTGGGACACCCAACATTCACAGAACTGGTCATTTCGGCGCGCTTCTTTATTTTTGTTTGTAAGGGAAACATTTGCCGTTATAATTATACATTTGTTTGTTCTTATTGTTTTCTTTTAAAGATAGAGATACAGAGAGGCTAACTTTTGCTTTAGACTCATATGCCATATGCATTTGTAATGTTATAGGACAACAAGCAGTTAGAGCGCGCCGACTCGGAGGAGGAGGGCGCGGGGGCGGTGGAGGGCGGTGCGGGCGGTGCGGGCGGTGCGGGGTGGTGGGGGGGGCGCGAGTGGGGGCTGCAGGTGTCGGTGGCGGGGCTGTCGCTGTCGCTGGTGGCGCGCTGGCCGCCCGCGGAGCTGCTGTACGCGCACTTCGCGCACGTGCGGCTGACGGCGTCGCGCGCAGAGCACCACGCGCACCTCGCGCTCTCTGTGGAGTCCATGCAGTGGGATAATCAGGTAAGTCTTTACTTGTTTAATTTTTTAAATTACTATATTTTTCTTTTAATAAAGATTTCATTTTTTGTTGACATAATGTGAATTAATGAAAACGACTCAGAATGCAATAAATATTAAGTTGTATATTTGAGTGACACTATTCTAACATGTTCTTTTTTACATGGTATTCGAACAATATTAATTATAAAGGTTGTATTTTCATTTGTCAACAATTTATTTATTATTAAGTAATTTTTTCATAGGTTATTTATTATAAACAATTTATGATTATGTTACTAGGAACATTTTTGTTACTGCAATTTAAAACCTTAATTTAATAAAACTTGAAGTAGATACTCAATATTGTATTTACGGTGCAGTTGCCGAACACGCCGAGCCCGGTGCTGCTGTACTGCCTGGGCGAGGGCGGGGGCGTGCCGGCGCTGCACGTGTCGCTGGAGGTGACGCGCGCGCCGCCGCGGTACAACGCCGTATACTTCAACCACTTTGTGGTCGCCATGCGCCCTATTGCTGTTAGATTGGATGAAAGGTCTATAATACTTATAATTAAGTATATGATATGTTTTTTTGCTATAATATTTATGTACGTTCTGTATCAATTAAAGTAAGCAGAGATAATTTAAAGTTGAGATACTATTTGTTGTCTTTCTTTTCCAAATATAAAAAGGATTTATGTGCAATGTGACCAACAACCGTCTTATCCTAGTCTGGTATCATCTAAATCGTGATGTATTTTTACATATAAATATTTGTTCGTGTCTGTTTTGTGTTACAGGTTTTATAAATAAAATACCTCGGGAATAAAATGCTTGCTCTAGTTATTTTCAAAAATATCACTGTCAGCAATTAATCTATAAATTACAATTGACTTAAAAAAAAGTTCTGCTGACTTTTTTGCACCGGTTCTTCTCATTTCTGAGGCATTAACTTTAGTAAACCGATGGCAAATAATTTGAGGTTTAAAAAAGGAAACATGTAACTGCTTATTTTGAATAAAATGATACGACTTTGAGTTTATTGCACTTTTCAGACTGATCCTACTAGTGTGGTCGTGGGTGGAGGGTGATGGTGGTGGCGGCGAGGCGGAGGAGGCGGACGAGGCGGAGTACGAGACGCGGCGCGTGCTGCACGAGCTGACGGCGCTGCACGCCACCAGGTACTACTTCGCGCTCATCAAGATCATACCCAGCCAGGTGAGTCTATGTACTTGCATTGCACACATAAACTATTTCAAAATTACTTTTATTAGAGATACAAGTGGATTACCATTAGGTTATCTGTGATGTGTCGAAACTACATATGGATATGTATATTAAACATTTTTCACAACTTTTTGCTTTACTCGACCACTCTTTCTTTTTATTATATTATGAGATTTTACAATGCCAGTAGTTATATATATTTTTAAATATTTTCATGATTTATTGATAACTATTGTTTATGTAATTGTTATCCTTTTTGTGTTATATTTCTACTTGTATCTTTCGTGTATTACAAAATGTGTAAGCGAATTAATAAGTCACTTCTCTATCTTGTCTCCTCTTTCTGTATAAATTCGCTGTACACTCGCACACTTTTAATTATTCGAACAAAATTGAAATTGATTGAATATATTAATTATATGTGCTTACTTACTAGATACGACTATCGATGTACACGGCGAACAAGTTGGAAAACGAGTTGAGTGCGCTGAAACGTCGCCTCGGACTGACCTTCATCCGCTTCGAGGACGCGGCCGTCGAGCTCGAGCCGTTTGTGCGCGCGCACGCCTTCGATACCGCGGCCTCGCTCGCGAGACATCTGCTGCAGCACTTCAAAGACGTGAGTGTTAAGTAGTGACAATGAGAGATATGTGTTTATTATTTCATTTTTTTATAATATTAAAAAATGAAATAATAAATAATTCTACTCAATTTATCAATTCAATAGAATTGATGAATTGAGTTTGACTGAATTAATTATATTTGATACAGACTTATACTACTGTGATACGATAATTTTAGTATATTTTGTTTATTACTTGTATTTTATTTCATAAGAGCTAGTGTTCTAATTAAAAATATTACAAGTAGTTGTGTATACGTCCCTGTAAGCAAGTATTACTTTTTAAAATTAATACAATATATATGTATTAGGAGCTAAAATGGCAAGCGGCAAAGATTTTGGGCTCGGTGGACTTCCTCGGCAACCCGCTGGGGTTCGTGGCGGACGTGTCGGAGGGCGTGTCGGGGCTGCTGCTGGAGGGCAACGTCGGCGCGCTGCTCAAGAACGTCACGCACGGCATCTCCAACTCCGCCGCTAAAGTCTCCGGTACGACGACTACCCGAATGTTGTTACATAATACTTATATGGTTCATGTAATTTATTCATTGAGGACATTGTGGTGCAGTGTAACAGCATCTGACTGTACAGGCGATGGTTGAGACTTTAGTTCCTAATCGTGGAAATAATTTAATTATTTTTCATTTCTTCATTTAATTGTTCTGCTACATAAGACAAAGCGTGGGGTTGGGTTTTACCACTCAATATGTAACGTATCGATTTTGAGTGAAAAATTGAATAATAGTATCTTGACGCTGACTTCCTTTTCATTATATTTGTATAATGTTCTTATTAATGTTTTTTTTAGGAGTTACTGGACTCAAATAGGACCACCTATTTGAGTCCAGTAACTCTATATATTATTATTTAAATGAAAGTCAGACTATTCAAGAAAAACACTGTATTTTTCAAGGCCACAATTATCTTACATACACGACAACATACAATTTATACGTGTTATTAGTACATGATATTACCCTGGACTAACAATAATTTAAAAGGAATTGAATAGTTGGCACTTAACGTTTACGCAGCTATGTACGTGCACTTACATAGTACGTATGCGTGTGTGACCCTACATTTTCAAATTTGGTTATTAATATTTTACTATTTTTGGTTATTGAGTCATTTATTAGTTTTGTTATGTTTTCTTTTTTTATGTACGTATATTACGTGATATATTTGTGTGTTGCAGAGACACTGGGCGACGGGTTGGAGCGCGTGGTGGGCGACGAGGCGCACGAGGAGACGCGCCGCCGCATCCGCTCCGCCGCCGCCGGCGCGCACATCGCCGCCGGCTTCCGCGGGCTCGGACTCGGCATACTCGGTGCGTACACTACACTACACTACACTACGCGCGCCGACTGACTGTCAGACTGTAACTGTGTATGTGTGTGCGCGCAGGGGGCATGACGTCGCTCGTGAAGCACAGCTACGAGGGCGCGGCGGCGGAGGGCGTGGCGGGCTTCCTGGCGGGCGTGGGCAAGGGGCTGGTGGGCACCGTCACCAAGCCCGTCATCGGCGTGCTGGACCTGGCGGCGGAGACGGCGGCGGCGCTGCGCGACACGGCGCGGCGCGGCGGGCGGGCGCCGCAGCGGGCGCGCGCGCCGCGGCTGGCGGGGGCGGGCGCGGCGCCGCTGCCGCGCTACTGCGCCGCGCTGGCGGAGGGCGCGGCGCTGCTGCTGGCGCTGCCGGCGGGCGCGGAGGAGCGCTTCCTGGCGCACCGCACGGTGCGGGACACGCCGCACGACATCCGCGCGCTGCTGTCGGACTCGTACCTGCGCATCGTCACGTGCAAGCACGGCCCGCCGCAGGTCGTCATGGAGACGCACCTCAGGTACGACACTCCATCTTACTACTTACTATTTTAATTTTATTTAATTTTCTTTTTACAATTTTATATGAAATGTCATTCACGTAACTTGGAGTCGAATTTCAAATTCTTCTCTCTTTGCCTACTCTGCCGCGTGCGAAAATAAAAATAAATAAATAAATAGTGAGAATTTTGAGTCTGTCTCAACTCAACAAATAATGTTTAGAATTCAGATAGTTCATGGAGAAAAAATACACTATAAACTACGTGGCTATGAAGGTAAACCACATAATTGTAACAAAGTTATAATATTTACAATATTGTTACACAGCAACTTGGTATCATGCACGGCGGTGTTCTCCTCCGGCGCGTGGTACGTGGAGCTGGGCGTGCGCGGGGGCGGCGCGGGCGCGGGGGCGGGCGGAGCGGGTGCGGGGGCGGGCGGCGCGGGGGCGGGCGGCGCGAGGGCGGGCGGCGGCGGCGCGGGGGCGGGCGGCGAGGCGGTGCGGCGGCCGCGCGTGCAGTGCGACAGCGCGGAGGTGGCGCGGTGGCTGGCGCGCCACGCGGCCGCCGCGCGACAGCTCTACCACGACCGCAACCACACGCTGCTGCCGCACACTGATCTATAGACTACTTTTTCTGTCTTTCTTCCAAATGAGGAATCGCTTTTGAGCCCGTTGGTTTTTACATCAGGGGGCAGGGTATACAATCCTAGGAAACCTCTAAGACTCCAACCCTTTCTCTCGTATTACATATAACCCCTATAACTTAGAACTACGTTCTTAGTTATATAGAGGGACTTGTGATGAGGGGCGGAAGACTGTTCGACCTACAAATTTGTGTTTCAGTCACTCGTCATATTTGATTAGCTGCTTGACTGTACCTGCACTAAATGTTCAGAAAAAAGTCCGTTCAACATAAAATGAGCGTGCTATTCTATATATTAACTAGATATTAATGACGAGCTAAAAAGACTCCCTTTTATTTTTTATTTATTCTGACCTACATTTTGACTGACGCGACTGAACAAATAATTTATTATTATGTTTTATTTTAAAAGACAAATATTTACGTTTAGTGATTTCCTTGTTAGTGCAATAACATTAGTTTTAAGTTTCATTTTAATTGTGTCGGTACAATAAATTATTATTTTTTATTATAAAATACTTTAACTTCTTGTACAAGATTTTTGTTATTATTTTTAAATAACTATCTGTAGATATCTGTAGACATTGTATTATATAACCAAGGCTAAGCTTCCTTATGACACACAAATACTAAACGCACAGTTAGTTAGACCAATTATAAGTATTTTTTCGTTAAATCCTAAAATATGCCAAAAATTGTATTAAATGTATGGTGTGTGCTAAGCTAAGTCGATTTTGATTGTGCTCTGGTATTATTTAGATGTATAAATGGTCTGTGTTCATTATGTTGAGGTTAATATAAATGAGGATGACTTGATTATGACATCATCTTATCTACCCTATATTTAAAAACATTTTCTTAAATTACACTCAGAAACCTACGTTTCGGTTTAATTATATTTAAAAATATTGCGGTATGATTATAATTTGACATTGTCAATGTTAAAGAATAATTGAAATGCAGACTGTTAAAAAATAATTGAGTGCAGCTATTAGCCTCATTCAATGTGACTTGTCTCAATCAACTGAAGGTCGTGGGATCGAAAACTCTTTTTAATTATGTTTTGCAAAATTAAGCAATTACTTTAATTTTGAATATGAGTAATTAAATAACATTTAAATTTTATTTACTCTTTGGTTGCTTTCAGATGTTATATTAAATACATACGATTTTGGCCGAAAAGTGGCAGAACGTAGTATTTTTACACTAAATTTTCTCTGCCTATTCCGCTATGTGGGATACTGCATGTTAAGAAGAGAATATTAATATATTAGAAAAAAATAAATTTATTTTTTTATATAACAAAGCTGAAACGCGTCTGACGTGGCTTTTATTAGTATTTATCGATCCTGCTTTGAATAAAGTGTCTTCTTTTTAAACTAAGCTAAATATATTACTTATCATTGGCTTAGTTATTTTAAAAAGAAAACATGAATATTTTTTAAGTTTATATATATGAATATTGTAATACTATATTATTGTTACTATGGCAAAAGATCTGACAGTCACCACACATATTTTTTTATTCACAGGGTTTACATTTTTGCTTTAATTTTGTAATTGAATTTAAAAAAATAATATAATAATGTTTTAAATAGATACATATAAAACAGCTTACTTTTTTAGATAGGGGTAGCGTCTGACTGTAAACGCGATTTGTTGTAGGTTCGATTTTCACCCGTGGCAGAGATATTTAAGTTATTACTTTTCCCGTTCTGCTAACTAAGACAAAAAGTGATCCTGTCTGTCCTGCTGTGCGGAAAAAGGCCTTAAGCTGTTTTTATTAAATTAATAATATTCGAAATTTTCGGTATGTCTGACAGATCTTTTGCAGTCTAACTTTTATATTTGAATATTAAAAAGTATTTCATGGTTAGTGCTTGTTTATGTCGTGTATAAATATATATTTTATATAATGTAATATGTATAAGTCATTTATTTTAGGTGTAGAATAAATCTTGTAAAGGCTGTGTAGTGTGTTGTTATATGGTGTACAGATAGCAAAACATATTTAAAAAGATATTTTTTCTATAATTTTAATATTCAGTTTAAACTAATATCCTTTTTTTATTTACGTTTAGTATGGAGTTGGGGTTACTTAGTAATAGGAATTAATTGAATTCATAATGTTTGATTTTTATAAGTATCACATACCATTTCAACATTTGAACATTTCAAAGGGCCGTTGCCTGTGTTATTTGAGGCCATCGCGGAATAGTAGAACAGTAGACTGTAAACGCGATGGTTGTGGGTTCGATGCCCACTCGGGAAAGTTTATTATATTGTTTTTAGTCCTTTGATCTGGTATCTAGTAAAACGCAGCATTAAATTCCGCCACTTAACATGCAATGTCTCATTTTGAAGATGGAAAGTCGGGAACGGATTATCTTAACACTAGGTTCTCTTTGATTACCCTTCTTGGGAAAAGCTTGAAGTTGTAAAAAATAAGACGTAGTTTTAAGGCACTAAAAAGTTCTATTACATTAGATTTTGAATACAATAATAAATAAGTTTGCATTTGTATCAATCTCCAACGTTATATAAAAGGTTAAAATTAGAAAAAAAACAACTATTATAAAACTTTGTTTAATATAATTATGACTGTTAAATTAAATGAAAAAATAATTCGTTTTCAAAAATATTTTGGAAAACATAAAAAAAATGATCGTACCCGGACACACACCCACGTCTAGCGTTAATTGGGAGATAATACTCTAAAGAATGTTAAAATAACTTTATATATTTTTTGCTATCTGTACATTATAAGGGGATAGTGAAAGTAAACATATATATAAATATATTTATTTTTCTAAATAAAGTATTTAAATATGTATAATAATAGGTGACGCTTAACGCAAGTTAAAGATGCAATAATATCATTGACGTTATTATACACTTTAATAAAGTAATTTTCTTTAGTATTGACGTTGGTTTATGAATAAAACGATCTATTTGCACAATATAAATTAATTATTACTTAATTGCTACTTTCTTTTAAATATATCTTTAACATTTTCTGGACTTCTTCTCTAATGAGAATAGAAAATGTAGATTATGAAAAAGAGGCCCATATTGGTATACGAACCTGTAACCATTGCATTCAGTTTCATGTTTCAACCTTATAGATTTCATATATTATTAGATAGACGAAGAAAAGTTTTATATACTTAAATCTGTTAGTATAATAGCAAATTTGAATAATGTAAATACTCTTGTAATAATTATTATGTATATGTACTTCGTTTTTGTTTTCGAAGTCACCAATTTTCTTACCAAAGTTTATAGTTGATACGGTGATTGTATAATAATTTTAGTATATAGGCATTTTTCTTAAAGTTAGCGAAGAGCTGATACCTTTTTATTGTCCAGTGAAGTGCACCGTCAGTTTAGTTATGAAAGGGCTAATTTAATTTTTAAGTTATGTTTTAATTCAAGATAAGTATGAATTAAGGTGATTGTAAAATGCGGCAAATATGACATTTTTTTTAAATTACTCATATGGGTGTGAAACCATTTAAATTATTAAATATAGTTATAAATAGGATAGAAATTAAATCATTACAAACTAGGGAGCTTTACCTGCCCTGTTCGCTTCGCTAGCTACGTGCGACGATCTTGAGACATTTTTTTTTACTTACAATTCTCGTAATCGCGGAGCAGTGATGAAAAAATTTATATATTATAATTATAGTATACATTGAGAAGCGTATCTTAAAGTTTTTGCTAAAAGAAACTTATTTTTTTTTTCTTAATTCAATATCGTTCGGACGCCAACGGCATAAAACTACGAATATTCCGAAACGCATCATATCACCTTCTTTCATACTTACCTATATTCAATTTATTTTTTAAGAATATGTGAAATGTTGACACAAACTAAGTCGGTTTTATTTTCATGGTACACCCACCATATGGTACGTGGTGATGGTCGTTTGAGTGTTTAGAGTGATGATTCATCTGTTTTTGTGAACTTTTAAGCAATAATAAAGTAAACATTTCTTATTATTAAACTTCTTTTTATAATTTGTGTTTTATTTATCTTTGTTTGACTTTTACAATGGTATATGTTTGATACGTGTATTTTAATCAGTAAGTTTGATCGCTTTTGCAGTCTGGTGAAAATTATGCTGAAGATTCAAAAAGAATATCAAAAAGGTAAGTTAAAATGAATTTGAAGTGGGGAACGGAGTGTCTTAACACTAGGTTCCCTCTGCCTACCCTGCTGTGTGCGGGATACAGCGTGAAGCTAAAAAAAAAAAAAAATTGATTATAAGAAAGAAAAGAAGTATGAAGACGCAAAACAAGTGAATAACGTGAGGGTAGTGGTTTAATAACCACCTTTTGGTATATTTATGCAGTGGGTGTGTCCACTATTATTATATATTCCTTCAACACAGACACACAACTGACTGAGTTGTCGGGTGTTTTTGTGATAAACGAGAAAATACATCTAAATTACTTTTATTACTCAAGAAGTAAGAATGATATGAATTTCCACTCCACTCCATTCGAGTTCACCATTTAAAAATACCGTCCCTCACAGATTCGAGTGACTGACATACGACACAAATTTGAAACTACCTTGGACACCGTATTTCTATAATTTCTAACTATATCAAAAACAACAGCACCCACCAAAATGAAAATATGAAAGTAAATATTTAATTTGCAAAGTGTTCACAAACGAAGTGACGACAGACAACTGTTATTTGATAAGAAGTATAATAACAGTAACTGCAAAATTAGGTAATAATTGTAACAGCACAAAAACATTACGATGACGCTTCCACAGAGTAAGTTGCAATCAATAAGTTATTGTAAGTACGGTCGCTGATCAGTCGACACCGGCACTCGGCGCGTGCGCACGACTCCTCTCACTCCACAAGGACAGGGCAAGCTCCGGACCAGCAACAAACGAGCTAAGGCTGACCTCTAAAACCTCAGCCACTAGTTTATTATGTACGTACATATTGTATAACATCTAATTTAAAGCTAAACAATAACATTTATCTAACTTTGATAACTTTTGACCTGAAATTTGTCTTTTTCACCATTCTAATAACTATTTTTGTGTGATAACTTAATTTAATTAGTGTTATTTAAGTAATAATGTTGGTTTTTAAGTTATTATTTAGTGTTTTTATTAAAATTGTCTTATTCGAATCTGTGCAATCTGCGGCCTTGGTGAAGTGAGTACGCTGTGGTGCTAATGTCAAAATAAGTAAAATATTTGTTTGTATGACCCAGTGTATGGAAATGTCGAGCATTTTAAAGAAATTTAAAGTTAAAAATACTTATTATAATTTATTCTTTTTTGCATACTCTGCAGCATGGCCTCCGTAGATTACGGTAGTGTGGATATCAAGGAAAAGGCACTGTATACACCGCCTTTAGAAGAAGTGGTGGACGGTGAGATTACTTTTTAAAATTATTTATATTTATTTATGTTAAGTAATACGCATGTCATTATTTATTAATGAAGGAAAAAGGTTATAATTTTATCATATTTGTAAGTAGTTATGTATGAAATGAGTTCACTGTCAACTTTTTTGTATGTTTATTATAAACATTGATAATAACTACCTACGTATTTCAACATTTTTAAAATGTAAAAAATTGAAAAACACTTTTTAGAAAATGTACTTTTTACACAGCGGGATTCGAACTGGCGCCTCTTGGGATTAGTCCAAAAATTATTTTATTTCATAATGGGTACGATAGTGATGCAGTTGATAGGTATCACTATTGTCAAAAAGCACACATTTAAAGTAAACTCATAAGTTACACTTGTCACTTTTACTTAGAGTATTCTAATGATCAATTTGTTTTTGTTAGTATTTGAAATTAAAAAAGGTAGATTAACATCTAAGGTATACATTATTAGCTATGACTTTTTAACGCAATTTCCAATATTTTCGTTTATTTCAGTAAAATTTGGTATTTTCAGTTCTATCACGAGGTCTACCAGCTACGTTCAAACATGTAGAGGTAGCGGTGGAAGACTGCCCAGATTTAACGCAGGCACCCTTCCATCTCACGGCGCCTGGTGAGTTTTTCATAGTTATAAGCGATTTATCGCAGTGAAACAGCGTCTGATAGTAGTCGCGATTGATGGTGGGTTCGATTTCTGCGATTTTTTTTTTTATTTCCCCGCTCTGATGAAAAAGGAAGTGAAGAGCTCACGAGAAAATGTGGCGCTAAGATCTGACACATAACACGCAATGTGTCGGATTAGGGCGACTGTGGATATACGCAGTTTAATGGCATTAGTTTTTCCCCTTCTACCCCGCTTTGCGGACAAAAAACGTGAAACTGGAAAAATGTCTAACCTGTCTATAAATTTATAAGTACCTATCAACACTAGTTTATGTCTTGTACTTTGTGATAATATATTTGTATATAAAATACTCCAGCTTGGGATCAGTCTTGGCGCAGTGGCACAAGCGTGTGACTGTAAATGACTGGTTGTGGATTCGATTCCCACTCGAGGAGTGGAAATATTTAATATTTCCATTTTCTTCGCTCTGGTGTCGAGGCAAAGCGCGACGTTAAGTTCCGCCACTTAACACGCAATGCCTCCAAATTCGGCGGAAAATAGGGAACGGAGTGTTTTAACACTATGTTCCCTCTGCCTACCCTGCTATATGCGGGATACAGCGTGAAGATCAAAAAAAAATCTCTCCAAGCTGGAAAGGAAGGTACACGGGCCTTTCGTAAACAACGAATAAGTGATATAACTAACACAGAAAGAGGTAACATTACTTAATACTTATATTTTGCATAAGTAAACAGCATTCGAGTGTAAATCTTAATATCAATATTGATAAGACAACCGAACAGTAGTTTGTTATTGTTTAGTTTGTGATAACGTGATAACGCGTTATCAGCACTTGACGCTGTGATTTGAAGTAGCCGAATATAAGATGAATATATAGAATGACTAGCAGAATTTGATGTTGATAGTAATATTTTTTTATTGTAGGTAGATTCAGAAATGTTACAATAAAAATATCTGTATTTAACTTTTAACCTTTTTAAAGTGTTATTCCACACTTAGGAAAATTGAAAAAACATTTGGAAAATGTATAAAAATTAAAGAAAAAAATGTTTACATGTAAGAATTTCGATGCAGCTGGTAGTAGAACGCACGGAGCACGCGGTCCGAGCGTCTGGACGGTATCCAGGAGGCGCGGGTTCGAATCCCGCTGCGTTCAAATTTGCTGATGATGTTGGTTTTAATCCCAGTTAGTGTAATATTTATCTTTTAAATATTGTCTTGCCCATACCAAGATGGGCAAGATTGGGCAAATCCCGTCATAGGCTTTCACCTTTTCTAGCTTATATTTTTATGTTAACAATTTATAGTTTTCTATAATGTTGTATTAGGTGACAAAGCGCGGCGTTGAGTCCCGCTTACATCACGCAAAATCATATATTGGAATTGAGCTTTTACAGATTTCTTATTAACAATATTTCTAACCTAATTAGTAGCCGTAAAGTTAATATAAAATAAAATTATACCATCAGGTCTGACAGGAGACGCTAAGTTAATAGAATTGGGTGGACCCCCGTACTTAGTGCCGCTGGTGCAGAGAGACAAGGTGTACGACCTGGCCGCGTTGTTGAAGCACCTCGACAGGCAGCCCGCGCTGCTGGCCGGCGCTGGCGCCGGGCCCTGGCCGTATATTGGGGTTAACTGTGAGGTATGGAGTTTCTGGTTTTAAGTGTTTTGGATATTATACAGGGTAAGGTCTATACCTACCCTGCATAATATCTCTATAGATAGCTATAGATATGTTTTTTTACTTTAGTAATATTTTCGAGATTTTGCGTTACTTAACACTGAGACCTAAGCTATAAAGTGAAATTTGTTAAGTATGTTTTCGTGTATAGTATTTAGAGCATTTAATTTTTTTTTTTGGTTTTTAATAAGGAATCCAAAGTCACTAGTTAAAGTCACTAATGAGAAACTCCAACCAACAGCAACTGCAATCATTTTAATATACTCATCCATAATGTTACAATTCCAGGGCATAATAAATTTATTCGCGGACAACGGCGTGATATCGCAAGGCACGCGCATCGTGTCGGTGCAGCCGGTGGGCGCGCGCAAGGGCAGCAGCGGCTACCTGCAGCAGACGCTGCCCAACAACGAGACGCGTACCGCCCTGCTGGGCAACTACTTGCTGTCCGAGGGGAAACCTGGCAAGGTGAGGCTTTGTGTCATTGTGATCCTTGTCTCACATAAAGTGGTCATAGTCTCCCGCGGGGGAAGGCTTAAAATAAAATTCTCCTCCGCTGCTGGATAGCGTCCTTTAAGAGGCGGATAACCCAGCAACTTGGTGATCGGAGATTCGTTCTCCGACTGACTCCACCTTGGCGACTACTATCATGTCAAAGATAAACCGCCAAACATCTGATGGTGTGTTCCGGTTAGATGATATGTTAGCCAGCTCTGTCTATTCCCACGATCTCTATCCTGGGCCCCTACTTCTCCTTTTTTATGCACAGTGTTGCCTAATATATTGAGCCATTATTTCGTATAATAAGTAATTATACAATACGTGTCTAGTTTACTGGAAAGTTATGTTGGAATTGCTTGTTTGATATTTTGTTGGTAAATAAATTCTTAATTCAGATTAGTATAGAATTTCGATAGAATTGTTGTATTGATTTGTTGCTATTTTTATTTCTATTTCAGGTAATAAAAGTAGTGGCGAAGGAGAGGATCGGCGACTCTAACTTCATCACCGCCGTCAGAGAGACCCTCAAGAAACACTATGGAGATAAAGTCCTTGGTAATTCATTCATTTAGTATTTTTTTTCTTCTTCACTATATTTTTATATTAAATTCATATCAGTTTTTAGTACACCAAGGAAGTAGTATAGTAAATTTAAATACTAGTAAAAGCAAGTTTAAATATGTAGGTAAGTAAATAGCGATAAATAAATTGAATTATGTCTAACGTATCTATTTCGTTTAAAAAAAATAAAATACTATATCTATACTAATATAATAAAGAGGTAGTTTGTAATTTTCATGATCATGAAAATTCTTTCACAATAAAGTTACACTATTCAAGAGTGTTATAGCCTATATTTTTATTACGATTGAACAGAAAGTTTAGAGAATCGTAAAGGGTGATATCATCACGAAATAACGAAAACTTTTTGATATACAACGATATAACCTGGTACGGCCAGTTTACAGGATTAATTTACATTACCACACACGGACTAAGTAACAAGCAACAGCTAGTATATAACATATCCGTGTTCAGGTCTCGGCGGCGCGTTCCTCCTGGCGGCGGGCAAGGTGAAGCACCACGTGATGCCGGACTTCCCGGCGAGCGCGCTCTGCAGCGACACCGACGTGGACGCCTGGCTGCACTACTTCGAGATGAGCGCGCCCATTGTGCACCTCGGGACTATGGTCACCGGCGACTTGGTCAGATTATACTTTGTTTTAATTAAATCTTAATATGCTTTTAACTTTAAAATGATATTCACACACTTAGGAAATTAAAAATCTCTCTATAAAGATGCTAACAAGACAAATGAGTTATAATAAAAAAAACCGATAGAAATATATAATAAAAAAAAATAAGAATTTCGATGCAGCTGGTAGAACAGAACAACGTATGATCAGCGGTCAGAGCGCGCGGACGGTTTCCAAGAGGTGCGGGTTTAAATCCCGCTGTGAAACTCTTATGAGTTTTTTAAAAATGTCTTATTATTATATTCTTTATTGTATAATAAAAAAAAATAAAGTAAAAGCTCATACAAATGTTAGTCATCAACTCTTTATACACTTTTTATTATAATTTATTTTCCAAATTTCTGTTATCCAAAGATTATTCATAAATTATTCTAAACAATCGTTTGGCAAGAGGAAATGCTATTTATTAAATACTTTAAAAAAAAATTGTGTTAAAATGTAGAAGAACTTAACGATCAGAACGTTTGGACGGCTTGCACACCTGAGTTCGAATCCCGCTACGTTCAAACGTCCACTCATTTTCTAAAAACACGCCTTTATAACATGTCTCTCATTCACTCCCCAGGACCTGGACCTGCGCGTGCAGCACTTCCACGGCTACAGCGCGCACGGAGACGGCGGTCACTACCACTACGACACAACCCCGAAGGACGTTCACTACGTCGCGTACTTCACGCTGGCCGACTCCGTCATACGGATAGACCCCCCTAAGGAAACCCATGGGCTTGCAAGAGATTGATGACCATGCACTATTTATTTATGCTATGTATATAAATAATATATTTTGTTATATATACTGTTTTGTTTTTTGTGAATACATATTAGGGATATTCATGTTATTGTATATAATATTATACAGGGCCTAAAACGGGATTGACGATGTTGAATAATTATTATGTATAATTACATTTGATTTTTATATACTCTATTATAAGCGTTAGAAATATTGATTTTGTTATATGTAGACAGAAAAATATGATCCCATACATCATAGAAGTGCATAGTTTAGAAACCACTTTTATATTAACAATCATGATCAGCTGATTTACATTTACTTTTGTTAAAAGCTCTTTTACACATTTTTATTTTTTATAGGAATAATTAAAATAAGGTAAGCTCAAAATTAGTTAAAACGTATATACATTTAGACTAATACGAAACCAAAAGTCATTCCTATGAATTTTCAACAATTAGAAAAAAACGCTAAAACAATTGAAAGAAGTAAAAAACAAGTAAACAGGTGAAAATGTATTTATTAAATATTTACACTAAATGACATACAAAACGTATCGACGACTAATGAGCTCTAGCTAGCTTCGTACCGTATATGTTACACTGAGTGACTCTAAAGAGGCTCGATCAATTCCTAGGTCTTATCTATAAACATGTGTCCGTCGTGGTGCAGTGGGAGAATCTGACACGCAATGGTTATGGGTTCGATGACCACGAGGGGAATTATAAATTACTTTCATTTCTCCGTCCTGGTGGGAACAACGCGGCGTTAGTTTCCCATACTCAACACGCCATTTTTGGAAACTGGCTGGAAAGTAGAATTTTTCTCTGCCTACTTTTGCTCTGCGCGAAGAAAACAAAACGACCTACAACAGACTGGACTTTCAATACAATATCAATAATAATAAGCATATTCAAAAATACTCCATAGACTAGTCTAAGACGTTTCATACAAAAATAACAATTTCATTTACAAAAATCGATTATAATATTACCTACAAATTACAATTAATTAATATACACGATTAAAAATACTATATGTTTAAAGAAAACGAGCAAAAAATTTTGAATAATTTTAAAGGCGATTAAATTACAATATAAGTAGAACGTTAGTCAGAAACAAACTAATTTACATCATACTATAAAAACTCGAAATGCGATAAATTGTAACATTTACCAAGTAAAATTAAAGTTTTACCAATGAATGGTAAAAGTCCGAACTGTTTCTAATGTAAATTTACAGTTTTACCAAGGTATTGGTTCAAATGAATACTGATTACCATTTCAAGCTTTTACCAATAAATAACGTTGGTAAATCTTACGATTTGCTGTACTTGCGATAAAATACTGTATAAGTTTTTACAGTAACTAATCGGTACTAAATATAAATATTTCCTATATTCGAGTATTGTCTATACATGTTTGGATGAGATATAACTGAAAATAATAATTAATAAATAAAATAAACATAATAAATAAGAGAGATATACTCCAAATTAAACAAATAATAAATTATGTACAAGTAGCGTTTTATAAATTCACCTAAATACATTATTAGCCCTTCAAAAAATATTCATTAAGTTTAAACAAAAAAAACTTAAGACAATGTATATTATTTTTATGCTAAAACAGAAACAACATGCAGGAATTTGAACATATCAACTGATCTCGATCGGTTGTCATATTAAATATTTTTTAATAAAGTAACTTCCTCAGTTTTAAGCTTGCATAAAGTGTTAAGAATAAATATCACTAGGCTCTCTGTATCTATCCAAATGTATAAATATAATATGTGAACATAAAAGAAAATTTATCTAATAAAAAAAAACTTTGTTATTCACAAACGAGCCTTAAATAGTAAATATCTGTATAGAACACATCTAAGCCAATACATAATAAATCGAGTATAAAAAAAGCAAGAAAAACAAACGTACAATGATACAAAACAATGTACTTTTTAAATGAATATACAAAAGTTGATTAAAATTGTTAATAATTTTAATATTTGTGACAATATAATGTTAATGCAAATTTACTCTTTAAATTAGTATATACACAGAGATCAAGTAGATTATGTTACAGACAAGGAAGAGGAATGGTTTAATTTTATATCACATCAAATAAGTATCAATATTTATCAAAGTTAATGTGCAAAGCGGAGTCTCTTGACACTAAGATCTCTCTGCTTATCCCAGCAGTGTATGAGAAAGATGCATTCAGAAAATAAATTGTTGACTAATATATAAAGATAATTTTAGAAATAATAATGTGCCAAATCATTGCATTTATGTGAAAATTTAAATATATATATATAAATACATAATAATAATTACCCCGTGTGCCTTAACCCAAATCTGTCTACCGTGCCCGGATGCCATAGCACATACATGCTCGTAAACGACAAAGATTGCATTATATCGAAAATTTGTTAAATACAGTTTAAAATACTTTGCATTTTAATACGGACGTACTCCAGACCATACACAACAAATTTTGCTTTCGACACACGACAGGTTAATATTAAAAAAATACGATATGATTACATAGTAAAAAATATACAACATCCTTGTTTTCTCTCGACGAAATTTCAAACATAAAAATCTTGTCTTTCAAACGCAAATGACGCAACTCAAAATATGCCGTTGTACAAACAGTCAACTTTTCAGTTACGTCACTTTCATCTAGCGATACAATATGATACAAGACAAATTTAGAATCTAATACGACACTAATATCTAACGAAATTACATTTCGAAGCTCTGTTCATTGAATTAGCAATAACATACTTCTAACTTACCAGCAATGGAAGATAGGAAATGGGACGCGGGAAATGAAAGTCAGGAGATGGGAGGTGGGAAATGGAAGTCGGGAAACGGGATACGGAAATAGATCTCGGGAAATTAATGCTGGGAGGTGGGAAATGAAAGTCGGGAGGTGGGAAATGAAAGTCGGGAGGTGGGAAACGTAAATCGGGAGGTGGGAAATGAAAGTCAGGAAATGGCAGATGGGAAGCAGGAAAGGTAAGTCAGGAAATGGGAGATTTAAAATGAAAGTTGGGAGATTGAAAGAGGCGAAGGGGATGTAGTGTAGGTATGTGAGAGGCGGTTAGGCGTGTAGGCGGATAAGTGACTAAGACCTGAAGAACCTGACGGCGCGCACGACGTACTGCCGGCAGATGGGGCACTCGGCGAGCTGCTTGGAGCAGGCGGTGCAGGCGGCGATGTGCCCGCACTCGAGCAGCACGCACTCCAGCGGCGCCGCCATGCAGATCTTGCAGCTCTCCTCGAAGGGCAGGTTGTCGATCTCTGTAACGTCAACAAGCTGTAGTTACATTGCTCTGCGATGTGAACACCAGGGGAGCGAGTGGTGTACTGACCGTCCCTGTACTTGGCGTGGTCGGCCCACAGCGCGCGCGCCCGCTCGAGCAGGTCGGCGCGCTCGAGGCAGCCGCGGAAGTGCACGCGGTTGCGCGCGAGCAGCTCCTTCAGCTGCTTCACGCTGAGGCGCTCCAGCTCCGACAGCCGCCGCAGCTGCTGCAGCGACACGGCGCCGTCCGCCTCCGCCTCCGCGCCCGCGCCCGCCCCCGCGCCCGCCGCCGCGCCGCCTGTGTGCGGAACACAGCGTGACAAAGCAAAATGGTCTGAACCGAATGAACCAAACGATAATAGGTAATTTCATGAATTCGTCAATTATACCAATACAATATGACTACAACATATACAACATTATATGACACTAACGCGTGCGTGCGCCGGTGGTGTTGGCGCCGGGCGAGGGCGGCGCAGACGCGTGCATGAGCGGCTCGTCCTGCAGGCTGGCGGAGTCGGCGGTGTCGGCAGTGTCCGCAGTGTCGGCGGTGAGGGCGGTGGCGCGCGAGGCGCTGCGCAGCTCCAGCTCGGAGGCGGCGCGCTGCGGGGTGGCGCCGCGCTCCGCCGTCAGCAGCAACACTTCGGAATCTGTCCACAGTCATCAAGGTGTCACGTGTCAAATGTCAAACGTCACATCACAATATATTGAAGTTTTATTTTTTTATGATCCGGTTTATACCCGCGCCCTGTTAGCGCGGGATCGTTGAAGTGGCGACGCTTGCTGTAACGCTATACTAAAGTATATATAGCGTATACTAGCGGCACGTTATGATGGCCGTTTTGACATATTACAATAGTGATGTGAATGTCAATTTATTTCATTATGCTATAAATTAGTTCCTGCAGTAATACAATCCTTTATGTTTATTACTTGTACAACCATGATGTTTCACATCTGCCAGGCATCCCGTGACAACTCATTTTTTTAACAGTAAAACATTAAAAATTTTGTGTGAAAATTGTTTGTAGTAGTCAAAATATCTCTAGATTCCTGAATCTCATTTCAATTAACCATAAAAATGTGTTACCAAATTATTAACTTTTTCCCTCTTCCTGCAAAATTAAGAAAATATACATGCGCAGTAATTACAAACTGGTCTTCCACAGTTAAACACGCACAATGACAATCAACATTCTAACAACAATATTTTTCTCTCCCACTCTCCTCTCATTACTGTATCATCATACTAATAAAAAATATCAGTCCCACCATTAGGCAAGGGCTCAGCAGGTCTGGTGATGAACTCCCAGCCGGTGTCGTCCAGGTCCTCGATCTCGAAGCAGTCGGTGGTGTCGACGTGCACGCTGTCCCCGTTGCCGACACTGCTCTCGCGGCTCTCGCGACTCTGCGCTAGACCGTTCTCTTCTGACGCTGACACTCGGATGTCGCGTTCTCCGCCTGGAATTAGTTATGTAAATAATGAGTTATTTTAATGTGGTATTCAACCACTTAAAATATGAAAAATATTTTTAGAAGACGTATAATTATTTGACGATAAACGTATTGAGAATCAAATCAGCGCCTCTTTAGCGCATAGCGGTCAGAGTGCGGGATCGACATCAGTTGCGTTCTGATTTATTGTTTTTAAAAATGTTTTTAAAATAATGAGTTGTTCTTAGCAACTTCGTATAACTTTTGGCAGAAGGGAGAAGAATTTACTTCAAGGAATATTAGAAAATCCTCTCCTGGTGTTTCCTGTTTCGTCCTGGTGAATCATTTCTTATCGAACCTATTTTTCCAATTTCAGATTTCTAATCCCTAACTTTCGGACTATATATCTTTGTAAGGCACTCGATGACTAATGTTAGAGTTATTATATTCTAATTGATTACCTGCAGGTTCAATGGGAATTAATAATAAAAATGAATTATTATGGTCCTCCCCATGGGAAATAAATATTATATCATGGTAACAGTAGCTTACGTGAAAGAAGGATAGCAACAGGACGAGCAAATAAAGATGCAAGTTATTCACATTTTTTCCATAACACGGTAGTCAGGGTGAAAACCTAGTGTCCAGACACTCTGTTCTCCATACTTAAATGCACTTTCGCATGTATAATATTTGTATGGATTGACATTGATATTATAAAGCTTACAAAATACTCGTATGATAACTATAGTACTACAAATGACATCTAAAACTGTCACAGAACAAATATTAAATTGTGATTGTTGTTTACATAAATACTTAGTTGGCTTACTCCGTGTTACTTGAGAGAGTATTCTATGTATATATTTTACTCCAATTAGCTTAAAACATTAAAATAGATTTGTACATCAATATATAATGTTGCAATGAAAGACTTTTTCTTACTAATGTATGTAGTAGCTCAACTGCAGTCTAACTTAAACAATGTGCAAAATGTGAATGTAATTTAAAGGTTTTTTTTTTTATGGAATAAAGGAGGCAAACGAGCTGAAGGCCCACCTGGTGTAAGTGGTTACCTTCGCCCATAGACATCCACAATATTAAAGTTATGGATGCGTTGCCAGCCTTGGGCATGTAGGACAGAAGGAGGGAGGAAGGATGGGAATGGTGGGAATAGGGAAAGCTGGCTTACATGCCATCGAACCGGAACACATCATAAGATATTTGGCGGTTCGTCTTTGACATGATAGTGGTCGCGAGCTAGTCGGAGAACGAATCTCCTACCACCAAACTACTGGGTTACCCGCCTTTTACGGGACGCTACCCAGCGGCGGGGGGGAATTGTATTCTTAACCCGTCCCCCCACGGGTCAAAGGTTGTTATAAAATGGTAAAATGGTTATAAAATTATAATTATTTTTATAGTATTTACCTGGTGTGGGAGTAAAGCGCCTGTCAGGTATGTTGCTAATATCTGGAGGTGCTCCATTGGTCGGTGAATGTGCATGGGACGAGTTGAAACAGTTATCTGAAATTACATACATTAGTATGAGAATGAAAAAGTATCAGAACAATATTTAAATACTTAAATAAAACTATACTAATTTCAATAAAACTATTTAAGAAAAGCTATTTATTAAACAATGTACTATAAAAAATCGAATAAATAGATTTAAAATGTACCTAATTTGTTTTGCATTTACACGCTACACATAAAAGTAATAGAAAAACAAATATTTTTAAGTAATTTTTCCCGTATAGGACCACTCGGTCCTGACCACCCGGTCAGAGAGGACGTACTCTGAACTAGAACACAAAAAACACTATTATTTTTATTCAATATAAAATAAAGCTACAACTTACTTCTATTATCTGGTGAGGTAGGATGAGCTGGGTTGCGTAGATCGAAGGCAGAATTGATAAAATCGTTTATATTATTCGTAAAGCCTTTGAGCGAACTGAATGGACTTGCACCAGCGCGGGGCCCTCGCCGTCTGTATGCTGTACTATTGACATGTAAAACGCATAAATTGACTAGTTCTTCTTTTTCTGAAAAATTGACAAAATTTAGTGTATGCTGAAGAGCTAATGGAAGGTGGAGCCGAAATATTCTAGACTGGAGACCTAGGCAGGCTAAAAGAAATGTGGGACAACCACCAACAAGATAGACCGACAATATTGTCAAAACAATAGGTTGTCAGTGGATGAGGATAGCCATACACACCCACAGAGCCAGAGCCCAGCGCTCTGGCTCTGTGGGTGTGTAAGGGTGAAAGTGGGTGAATAAGGGTTGAAAAAAAAGAAGAAGTGATCTTTAACAAATGAATCTTAAAAAGAGAGAGAGAACCAAGATACTCCATTAGTATAGTAAGATACTCTGTAGTGTCAAGACAGGCCATTCCCTACTTTCCACCTGGATTCCTGACATTAGTGTTTCAATCAAAAGGATGGTGTATACTTATTAGATTTTTCCTACTTATAAAAAATGCTGAGATATGTAAGAAGAACTAAAGTTTATTTAAATACTTAGCTATGTTGTTCCAAACTAGAATTATAATTATTTATTCATATACAAACACTTTTGCAGTGTTAATTCACATAAATTGTATTGAAGCAACCAACAGTATGCAAGGCGGATTTGCTAAGAAGAATCAGTGAATATTTGCTCTTTTTACATTTGTGATCTTATTGTTTAGTTTTCAAATATAACTTAACAATAACATCACTACAATGTTTAGCCTTTCGATGCATCAACAACTATAACACATTCACATCACTACAATGTTTTTGGAGTCAATTATGTATTTAAGCTTCAAATTGTTTTAGGTTTGTGTTGGTCTTGAATTTACATTTGAATCCTACCTCATTTCTTTTTATATAATTTTTTAATTTGTGTTGTATATATTTAAACAGATCTTAATTGAAGTCAATTGAGTTAGATTTATTATCATTTGAATTCTCAATGTAGTATATTAAACAGTTGCTCTTATCAATTATTATATTTTATCAGGTTCAGTCAGTTAATAGGTTCTTTTAAAATATACTTGATATAAAGGGACTTTTTAATTGTGATTCATTTAATTCAATGTTAATCATAATTGTATCTAATGAGTGATGCAATTATATACATTATCAGAAAGACACCAATGATAACAATAATAAAAGGGGTTTAGTTTGTTGGTTACTTACTAAATTATGTAATTGTAATTTAGTTAATATTATATTTCTTAAAAAAATGTTTCTTGGTTTTTTGTTATGTTATGAGTAAAGATGCTAATGAAGCTGATTATATTCTCAGTTTTACCCTTCTACCTAAATGGGGTAGTCAAAGAGAACATAGTATCAAGACACTTATTCTCGTCTAAGGATGTTTCTCAGCACTGCACATTGTCTTATCATGAAAGTGGAGAAGAGTAACTGAATTTATCTTTCTCCCGAGTGGGAATTGAACTCACATTCATCATATATAAAGTCAGATGCTGTCACACTGCTACAATGTGCTCAATAAATGGATGTCACTATTTGCATAAGTTCAATTGAAAAAGACATTTAGAAAACATAAAAGTTTGAATGCAGCAGGATTTTTATTAATTTTTATGTGTTTCCTAAATGTATTAAATTTCTTAAGTGTGCAAATAATACTTTAAAAATGTTAAAACATATAAGTCAAATTATTTACTTTTAAGTCACCAAAAATAGAAGCTACTTAGAATTGACGTATAATACTTATTTACATCACAATTTTTCTTTTAAACAAAACATAGAACAAATTAAAAAAATAAAAAACATTTTACAAAGTGGAAAAATATAATAAAATCGTTCAATATTATTTTTATATATTATTATAATTATAATAAATGACTATTTTATTGGTTGTATAAAATGTTTGTTTTTTTTATTTACAAGCAAAATTAAAGGTATATAATTTTATTTCTGTTGCATATAAATGAATTAAAGAGAATTTTGTCATAATAATAAAATTAAATTAAAATAATAAAAGTAAATTTGCTAGACGTTAATAAATAAAAGCAATGACATATCAATTAATTACATAAAAACACTCTTATATAAATTAGAAAAACTGCTTAATCATTCCTAGATAGTTCTAGAAGTTTTTATCAATTTAATCAAAGGTTTTGCATTTCTACAGAATACTTACCAACACAGCCTCTTGTGGAAACATTTTGGCGTTGTAAAAAACATTGGAGGTCACGAACTTTCAAGTGGGCTATGGTCTGTCTGACCAAGGGTCTAGTCGAGAGGACCCTGCAAGGAGCGCACATAGTGCCTCCTCCTCGTCGTAGGCAGCCGCTGCAGTAGTACCTCTCGCATTCAGAACAGGCTCGTTTCCTCTTAAAAACACTGAATTGGACCGCGCAACTCTCGCACGGCATTTTTAAGCACTTATTTTCTCGTTCTATCATCTGATGTTATATTTTTTAAATTTTTATTTTAGAAGTCATTTTTGCACATATGACAGGTGTCTAATCATCATTAATTTATAACAATTTATTTAACGAATAGTTATTTACTTTATAATTTACGACATTGGACGTTATAACGAGTTATTTCGTATAAAAAAACCAAAACATCGCACAAGTCACAACTGCCATCATGAAAAACAACGTTTCGTAGATGTTTACAGATTAAAAATGCAATTGTCGAGTGTAAAAGTGTAATACTATAGATAACATATATGTATGCGGAATTGGCAATTTCGAATTGCGTATGAAATCTATATTATATAAATACCTATGTGTAATATATTTTGTTATAAATTGTTAATTATTATATTATTGTTTTCCTTTAATGTATACGAACACTATTGTCTATGTTGAAGATATATTTTTTTATTAATAGTAGTGTACTAAAATAAATTGTAATTATTTTTTTTAAATAAAGTTTAAATGAAAATTACTCGCTGATATAAATATACAACATTGTTTTAAGGGTCATTGGATATTTTTTAATTTATTACTCAGGTCTTACATTGAAAGATTTGAAAAGTAAGTAACCAAATTGGATGAACGAAGATCATTACGAAACATGTCTATAATCTGTCGATATTAACTTGAGTTACAATATTACAAAGTACAGTTCACAAACAGAAAAGTAAATATTGTAAATTGTAATATAATTAACATTAAGGGTTAAAGGAGTTCATGAAATATGGTATAATTTAGCATATAATGTTAATAATAGAAACAATTTAAAAAAATTGTAACAAACATAAAAACATAACATTTTTTTTTGGTAATTAAAAAAAATATTTACAAAATTTTACGTTCTGTAGCTTTTTTACATAAAATATAAATTTATAATCGTAATAATGAAAATGGAAAATTTTAACAGAAAAAGCAAAACAACTTTTGAGATTAATAAAAAGTCCGCTGAGGACAGGATTCGAACCTGCGCGGGTAGAACCCATTGGATTTCAAGTCCAACTCCTTAACCACTCGGACACCTCAGCTGTACGTTGATGTTTAAATATTTAAAACATATGAAAATAATAATCAGACAAGATGAACCATCTAAACCGTGAATAAATGAATGAATGCATTTACTCACTCATACTCGTACATGACGTGCCTTGGATTTACTAGCTAAGTATGAGTTGATAGATTCCTTCCCGCTCTTATTAATTTTATACAAATTACTGCATATACATATTATCTTTATTGCATATAATCCGCTAATACAAATGAACTATTTAATCTTATTTTAGGTCAATATACTGGTAAGATCGAATCACTTCTTAATATTGCAAAAAACTAATGACGCTCATAAGTTTTGAACTGATTTTATACAATCATAACTGATTTACATACACATAATAATTATTTTAATCTCTCTGGTGTACTCTCCATATAACATGATATTGGAGCAGTGATAAATGATTAACTTGCAGGATCGAAGCGTCGTAACTAAAGAACTGAAATTTACAATATACAAAATTAAATTTGAATATACTCTAATAATTATTAAATTATTTACGGAATATTTTTTTTTTCAGACATTTCATTTATAACATTGTATACGTTATATTAAATAATATTCATGTTCTCATATGTATAATATGTGTAATATGTTTGTTAGTCAGGCAGCAGTTGGCATACACCAGGAGGAAAATTCTTATGTAAAGTAGCACTGACGTGAGCCAAATCATCTAAGCGAAATGTTTACACACCTATTACCGTTAACTTTGCCTACTACTTAATTTCGAACTGACGCAGATCGATAATATTAACTATAACTTTCGTAACACTCATGTCTAAATGAATTTAATTTAATATATAAATAATAGATTAAATTCATTTAGACATGTTGTAAAAAAGTAAAATTAATATTGCACAGCAGACGCATGTATAAAAGATATGTAAAAAGAAACCGATAAGAAGAGAGACTAAAGGAAATAATATTTCATTTTCACGTTTTTTCCGTAGTCAGAGAACCTAGGGTCAAGACAGTGAGCTCCAGAGACATTATGACGAGTGGCGGAGCTCAACACCGCGCCTGTGACATTAACATCAGGATCATCATCGGAATCGAACCCCCGACCAATCGCGATAATAGTTAAACGCACTCCCACTGCGCCACGATGATTCCAATTATGTCTTTTTGTTAATATTTATTTATTTAATAGTTGGAAACAATTGACATGATTAATAATATAGTAATATCTTAAGATATCATAATTTACTTACTAAAACACTTGTATAAATAAAACATATATTTTTATGTAAATATATTGTGCTATATGTTTTATATTTACACCAACGTTTGTATAGCTGAGGTGTCCGAGTGGTTAAGGAGTTGGACTTGAAATCCAATGGGTTCTACCCGCGCAGGTTCGAATCCTGTCCTCAGCGAGTTGCTTTTTATTTAAATATCTCTGTCTATATGTACCTATCTTTTTGAATATGTGTCTATTTAGTTGTATTTATCGTAAAAAGTTTTTTTTTAATTTTTGTACTTGTGTAGAAAGTTTTATTATCTGTAATTTTTTGTTACACAGCTCAAGGATGTTGTAATATTATTACAGCTTTAAGCTTGTTTTTCATAGTGGTGTAGACAGAGAGAGCCTATTGTCAAGACACTCTGTTTTCAACTTTTCGCCTCAAATTTAATTATTACGTGAAGGAAAGGTAAAGGTAGTGAAACTCAACGCCTTACCAGAGCGAAGGAGTGTGATATATCAATCGTTTAAAGGTGCTGCTGACTGCTCAGAATGTCCGTTTTGGCAATGGCCAATGGCATTGATTAATTATAATTTTAATTTTACACCAGTCATACTCATTGCGTAGTGATACAAATATCTATACTATTTTGTGTATATGATAAAACTAAGCTTCTACAAAGTTCTACATAATAAATCATCGGAATCCCTTGCGGGGTCAGAAAAACGGAGCGCCAAATGCTGCGATCCCTGCATACTTCTTTCGCCTCGTCCACTGTTATAAACCTCTTCATACACGCCCTCCGGGGGTGCTCATGCTTTGGTACGTGATCTTCCTCCAGTATCGTCAATACTGTGTTTTCGAAGGTCTAGTGAGGTCTCTCCCTACATTTCATCTCATATCATCATTCTACAGAAATGAAAAGATTGAGATTATTTTCTTTCATAAAGCGCCTACTATACGCTATAACACAAAATTTCATTTTACTTTTTTAGTTTTATTATAGTAAAAATCTTATTAAGCATTTAATAGCGTAATGCCTTTAGGTTCAAACTGGAAGTCTAGCTCAATATCCGCGAGTACGACCTGAATGCCTGATGTCTGTTTACGCACAGATTTTGATAAATGATCTTACGCCTCGTGGTTAAGACTCGCTTATCAGGTACGAGGATCTATTCTGAATACTGTTGACGTAACTAATTAAAGGGAAACTAAAATGTTCATTGATTTAGGGAACTCTTATTAATTAGGTTACGATATTCATTTTTTAACATGAAGATAGAATGAAATATTATACTTAGAAGTTCTTCAGTTTTTGTATATCAAGTTTCTTCTCTATTTGATTTATTCTATTATAGTGATAATAATAAAAATATACTGCATACAATCTGAGGTCATAGAGGTGGAGTGGGACAGTGCCTAATTTTTTTATAAAATTCGGACAAAAATCATTCAATATGTATATATTGCGTTACAGACAAAGGAGGTCGAGACACTGCCTGGAATATAAGACAATTTAAGAATATGAACAAAAAAAAAATAATATAGTAGGATTCGAACCCCCGTCTCATTGAAACCGTCCAAGCAATGCCTCTGACCACTAATGATTGTGTTCATATTCAAGACCCAGCTCAAAAGTCGAGACAGTTTAGTTAAACTAATAAATATTATAGATTTGTTAATTTATCTAAATTAGATTTTTTATTCCATTTGGAGATTGCATATAAATAAAGTTATATTTTCTCCGCTCTGGTGTCGAGGTAAAAGCGCGGCGTTAAGTTCCGCCACTTAACACGCAAGCCTCCGAATTCGGCGGAAAGTTGGGAACGGAGTATCTTAATACTAGGTTCCCTCTGCCTACCCTGCTGTGTGCGGGATACAGCGTGAAGCTAAATATTATAGATTAAAAGTGAAGAAAGGAGTGATGAGTCACTCTCATTGAATGCATTAAGATACAAAAAAGTGGGAAAAGATACATGTCCAAATATTTACTGTAATAAAAAAAACGAATTAATATGTAATGTGACATTAAATTTAACATTAACTGTCACAGCTGAGGTGTCCGAGTGGTTAAGGAGTTGGACTTGAAATCCAATGGGTTCTACCCGCGCAGGTTCGAATCCTGTCCTCAGCGATTATTTTTTTTATATTAAAAAAGTTTTCTTATAATAAAAGAAATATGTAACTTAAAGTCTTTATCTTACTTGTTTATAGATTTAAATTTTAGTACATATTATAGTTTTAATACATATTGTAATTTTTTTTTACACACGATACGAAGATGATCTTCTGAGCATATTTTTTAGTGTATGTTAAATTAAAATCTATACACTAAGTTAACGATTTTTCTCATGTAGCAGGGTATTTACAGAGAACCTAGTGTCAAGTCACTCCTTCTTTTACTTTCTTACCTGTCGTGTATTGGTGTCATGTTTATTGTATTGGTATGAGTTTAGTCATTCTACAAGTGAGAATCGCACTCACGACCAATCACGATTACCATCAGACACTGTTAGAGTCTCGTACTGTGTAGTCTTACTAATCGATGTTACAGTTTTTGTGATTGTTGTTTACTTTAAGCACTTTTAAGTTCAATGACCTCATAAGTTTCGAAATATATTATTATATTTTTTCCTTTACAACTTTTAAGCTCCTGTTTTTGTTTTTGTTTAGGTGCAGACAATATTAAATCAGCTGTTGTGAGCATGTAGGTAAATTGTAATTTGTTCCTACACATACATAAATAATTCTCTGAAGCCTTAGTCAGTATTATTTATTTTAACTTCACGCTGTATCCCGCACACAGCAGGGTAGGCAGTGGCAACCTAGTGTTGGGACATTCCATTTCCCACTTTCCTCTGAATTCGAGGCATTGTGTGTTAAGCGGCGGAACTTAACGCCGCGCTTAGCCTCGACACCAGAGCGAAGAAAATGGAAATATTAAATATTTCCACTCCTCGAGTGGGAATCGAACCCACAACCAGTCGCTTTACAGTCACATGCTTGTGCCACTGCGCCACGACTGGCCCCCGACTCGATTAATAGGATTAGTAAACTTCAATTTGTACATATCCGATTCTTATATAGTCGCGCATCATACGGTAGAAAGGTCGTTATAAAAATGTGTGTTATTATTATAAGGAAAAAATTGGAGTTTTCTCAAGCGTTCGGTGGGTTGTTGAAGCAAATGTTTCTTTGAAGTGGTGATTCACGCCTCAATCAGTTCTAAGAAGCGGTCGGGATGCTCCTGGGCCAGGGTTCGCTATTCACTTTTAATATAAAAAAATGTTAATAACAGAAAAATATTACAAATCTTTGTCGTCGCTATCGTGGCGCAGCGGGTTTGATTCTAACCCAGATGGTTGTGCGTTCGATGACACTCGGGGAATGGGAAAATATTTTCATTCTCTGGTAGGATATAGTGCAATGTTGAACTCCCTCAACATGTAATATCTAGAATTCGCGTTGAAAATCAAAAACGAAGTGGCATGACACTAGATACTCTCTCACTCACTACCTTACCTTCTCTCTAACTCCTGGCAAAAATGTGAAATGAAAAAACCTGGTAGTTTTATGTATATATTTCGAAAAAAGATTTTTTTTTAACTTATATAAGATTTTGGAGACGTAAAAATGAGTGTCTACTGCCCTAACAAAATAGTTACTTTTTTAGAATTAAGACATAAAATCCTCTTTAACATGGTTGTCTTCTATAACATGTTTAATGGCGGAACTTAACGCCGCAACTTTATATAACCAAGAGGTGATAAAATACAAATTCAAATCTGCCAACCCTACGCACACGACGTAGACTACAGTTAGTTTAGAACATTTTTATAAAAATATATAAAAGCGCCTTACAAAAATTATTCAATGTTTTAATAAACGGCACAAAGTTACAAATATATTTTACGCTGTGTTTTTTCCAGACGCTAACGAAGCGTTTACTTTGCTGGTTGTTACTTTTTCAAACGTTTCAGCGATTTCTTGCATTTTCGAACTGTAAACCATGTATTTGAGGTCAACATGGCGCAGTGGAGCAGCGTCTGATGTTGCGGATTCGATTTTCGCTTGAAATAATAATTGTATATAAATTATTTAAGATTGCAGAAAGGGCAGAAAGCGTATCGCGTTTAGGGCTGAAAGTGGGGAACGAAGTGTCTTCACGCTAGGATCTGTTATGATATATTTTATTAAATATAGGTTTTAGTTACTATTTAAAAGTTCAAAAGTTAATATTAACGGATTAGGAACAGCACTATTTAAACAACATTAAAAAAGCATAACAAGAAAAAAGTCATTGTCGTCAATAACATTGGGGCCAGTCGTGGCGCAGAAGCACAAAGTGTGACTGGTTGAGTATTCGAATCCCACTCGAGGAGTGGAAATATTTAATACTTCCATTTTCTTCGCTCTGTTGACCAGGCAAAGCGCGGAGTTCAGTTCCGCCACTTAACACGAAATATTTCTAGAATACGGCGGAAAGCGGGCGGAGTGTCTTAACACCAGATTTCGTCTGCCTACTCTGTTTCTCTGTGGAATACGGCGTGAAGCTAAAAAAATATTTTTTTACATCTTAAAGTTAATCAGAAACTAATATACTAAGGTGAGGGAGGTAAGGCTAATAAGTAAGGTAAAATAGAAAGAAAAGGTTTCTGTCCCAGGTTTAGAACATGGACCTGTAATTAATTGTGTAATTATATATATTTTTAATAACTGTTGGTAAGCTTTAATAAATAATTAAATTAATTAATAATAGCTTCACGCTATATCCCGCACACAGCAGGGTAGGCAGAGGGAACCTAGTGTTAAGACACTCCGTTCCCTACTTTCCGCCGAATTCGGAGGCATTGCGTGTTAAGTGGCGGAACTTAACGCCGCGCTTTACCTCGACACCAGAGCGAAGAAAATGGAAATATTAAATATTTCCACTCCTCGAGTGGGAATCGAACCCACAACCAGTCGTTTACAGTCACACGCTTGTGCCACTGGGCCACGACTGGCCACAATAAATAAATAAATAAATAAAGAAAGCAAAAATCTATTACTACTAACTACTAACGTATTTATTTCTTTCGCAGGAACTGAGTACCGTCAATTCATTTATTGATTGATTTGATTGGATTGTCGTGGCAAAGCTCGGCGTTAAGTTCCGCCACTTAACACGTAATATCTCGGAATTCGTCGGAAAGTGGAGAGCGGAGTGTTGTTGGAACACAAGTTTCCCTCTGCCTAACCTGCTGCGTGCGGGATACACTGTGAAGTTAAAAAAATGATTTGAATTTATTACTATTACTTAATGATATTAACTAATTATTTATTAATAAATAAAGTTGAACTCATTTAATTTTACCATAAAAGTAAAATTATGGGCTCAATGCCTATGATAAGGGAAGCCCCTTATAAGAATTACAAAGCAAAATTTAGCTTCTAAGTTGCACTTTATGTACAGTGACGAAAAAAAGTTATATACAAATATAATGCCGGTAATAGGCAATGTCGGTAAGCTTCAGGTAACATATTCGAATTAGGAAATCTTGTTAATTAATGCTGCATTAATGAGTTATTCCCGCAGTGATAAAGGGGAAGTTAAGTGAAAATGATACATGAACTGAATATACCACATAAACATTGGTAAAACGTATTTTTATTAATGGCTAAGCCGTATTATTTGACTAATTTTAATGTACCTACTACTTGACCAATGCCGTTTTTTACTTAATATTTTTTTTCACTTTTCCCGCTCAGTAGGTATAGCACCCTACTAGGAAAAAATACATTTCCATGTTCAGTGCATTTTGAGTGGTAAAACTTAACAGAAAATAGAAAATAATTTAAATTATTTCACCGAGTGGGCATTAAACCCAAAACCATCAGATATGTACAGATTTTAATGTATTTAAGTAATAAATAAACTCTCTAGCCGCCTGTCCCTATTACACACCACATAGCGTGGTATAAATCTGCTGACCAGAGCATTGACATTTGACTCCTAGCTCACAAACACTGTGTCAGCGATGACCGCATAATTTAAAATAGGCACCAAAAGTATTGTGCAATATGTGTTTTTATAAACATTTTATTTTTTAATACATTTTATTTTTTATACAGCTTGACAGATTTTTCACGCGGGAGAAGGTAGTCAGAGAGAAGTAACTTGAGTCTCCACTTTTCCACTTTCCGCCCGAATTAGAGACATCGCGTATTGAGTGGCGGAAATTAACGCCACCGTTTGTATGTATGAAAATATTTCAATACATAATGTTTCCCAGACAACTCAAGCAGTCGCGTTTACATTCAGATACTGTCCCACTGCGCCACGAATAGTCTCAAAGTATTGTAAAGAAATAACCTATAGCCTATATTTAACCTTAGAATACCAACTATATATATTCTAAAATTAATTACAATCGATTAAGCGGTTTAGATTTTTCATGTAAACTCTCATCCCCTATTTCAACCTTTTAGAGGTTGATTTTTGTAAAAATAAGTAACCTATGTTTGACCCTGGACTATTTACTACTTTCATTCAAAATGTCATCCAAATCGGACCAGTGGATTAGCCGTGAAAGCGTAACAGACAAACAAACAGACTTTCGCATTTATAATATAAGTATGAATGGGAAATTTAATGCCATATTTGCGGCTTTATGCTTTTTTCGTTTAGCAGGTTCTGTAGTGAGAATGACACTCCGTCCTCTTATCTCCACGATGCCGATGTCAATTTCAATGAAATCTTTTTTGTAATTAATCTAAAAAAAAAACAAAAAATATACATTCGTTCAGAACACCTGGCTTTTAGCTCATAAGTAATGGGCGCGCCACGATTGCCTCGTTTATTTTTCAGTATCTTTAGCGAAATAGCATAGCTATAATAAGAAATATTTTTTTTTAGCTTCACGCTGTATCCCGCACAAGGCAAGGTAGGCAGAGGGAGCCTAGTGTTAAGGCACTCCGTTCCCCACGCACCGCTGACTTCGGAGTCATTGCGTGTTAAGTGGCGGAACTTAACGCCGCGCTTTGCCTCGATACCAGAGCGAAGAAAACGTAAATAATAAATATTTCCACTCCTCGGGTTGGAATTGAACCCACAACCAGACGTTTACAGTCACACACTTGAGCCGCTGCGCCAAGACTGGTCCCATAATAAGAAATATAATAGCAATTATTTATTATAAAATAAAAATAAGCAAAGTCAGGTGGCACAGTAAGTGTTTATATATATGTGCGTACACGTTACTATCGTAGGCGGGTTATATTATGATGTAGAACTTTAGTGCTTTGAACAAATTCTTTGAAGTCTCTTGATACTTGAGACGTTTCCACCGAACTTTCTTAGACATTTCTTAGCTTTTGATAGTACTTTCATATTTTAAGCTTTACGTGACCTTATTTGTTATGTAGTAATTATGCTCAATATATTTAAAACGCTAATAGTATAGACCAGGGCTTCTTAAACTTTTGTCATTCACGATCCCATTTATGATGGCGAGTTTCTTGACGACCCCATACAAATATAAAAGAAAAATAAATTAATATTTTTTGATGATTTATTTATTAGGTAACGATATTCGTATGAAGATATGTTATATAGTTTTAGAATTCGTTTTGGAACGCCAACTCTACTGATGTTATAATGTGATATATGAAAATTCTCTCGACCCCAGAATTTTGCTAGGTGACCCCATTTTGGGTCGCGACCCATAGTTTAAGAAGCCCTGGTATAGACGACACAGTCTTATGACATTTTAATATTTTTTTTTAAAGTTTTATTGATATTTTTTTTTTATTGAGTAAAGGAGGCAAACGAGCAGCAAACCTGATGGTAAGTGGTTACCTTCGCCCATAGACACATGATATACTTAGGATATGAAAAACAATTTAAGTAAAATTTATATAATTTGAACGCAGTGGGATTCGAACCCTGAACCCTTCTTGGAAACTGTCCAAAAAGTTGGATGGAATTTTGAACAATTTTGCAATTGTTAATTTAACATGACATATTGAAATTAAATACAGCATGTCGACTCTTAACATATTTTTATGTTAAGATCTTAATTCTAACAATTTACTTTTGAAATATCATCGTAATTATAATATTTTTCAAAACCATATGTTAGTTTCTATATAAGTAAATTAAGTTAAGAAAATAAATATTGTAAAAAAGTCACATATACGTTGCTAAGGCGTATTTTACGCGTCAGCATCGCTATAAGTCCGTTCAGTTTTGCAAAGCTCTCACTTCCGACAACCCGTAAAAATCACATGTATTTGAACATTGAACATCGCATTTGAACACAGCGGGATTCGACCCCACACCTCTTGGATGGTTATTTCTTCCTTCCTTCCTTCTACCTACTCCCATATAGGTATTCTGTTTAAATAAAGTAGGTGTATTGAAACTAAAAATAAAGAATTGACATAAATTTTGTCAAATATAGAGTTAGTGCAAAATGTTACTTAATATATTCTTAAAGAAGTCAGCGAAGCCACAGACAATAAAATAATTATTTTTTTATAATATTTTTTTTTTTAACTAAAATTTAAAACACGGACTGGATGAATGAATGGAACTGGATGAATGTTTCCAAACATTGTCATCGTGCATGTATTAAATTATAATTTTAAATATTAAAAAAAAACAAAAACAAATAAAAAAAGGATTTTTTATTTGTTTTTGTTTTTTTTATTGATTTATGCAATAATAATTCATTATCAAAACTCAAGTGCGTGTGACGTCATTGTATGCGTATGTAAGTATCTCGCAAGGCGCAAGTTTTCATTGTTCTTGTGTGTTGACGATGCTCGGCGGCGCGGCGACTCGGCCCCGGCATGCGTCAGTGCGACTGGAATTTATTGATACGCTTTGTTAATTAATTTATATTTATAATACTACCAGCTGACCTGACGAATGTCCTGTTTGAGCTATGAATAATCAATTCGAACCTTAATGATGAAAAAGTGAACGAGGCCAGTTGTGGCGCAGCGGCATAAAGTTGACTGTAACGCGACTGGTTGTGGGCTCGACTCCGACTCGAGGAGTGGAGATATTTATTATTTCCATTTTCTTCGGAATTCGGCGATGCAAGGGGAACAGAGTGTCTTAACACTCACTAGGTTTCCTATGCCTACCCTAGTTTGAAAGCTCGTGTGTGCGGAGTGTCGGTGGAACCCAAAGCTTAGCTTTATCAGAGTGGGGGAATAAAAAAATGGAATCAGAAAATATGCAAAGGCCAGTCGTTACGTATCACAAAGTCACAAAGAGTGACTGTAAACTCTTTACTTGTTGTGGATTTGATTCCGACTCGAGGAATTAAAATGATTAATATTTCACTTTGAGTTCCGCCAGTTAACGAGCAATGCCTCCAGAATTTGGCGAGTGGGGAACGGAATATCTTAAGATTAGGTTCCTTCTGCGTACCCAGCTGTGTGGAGATAGCGTAAAGCTAAAAATATATAATCATTAATCCAAAACAAACCATGTTCGAGATCATCGTCCCACTATGCTACGATGACCTCAATATTTAAAATGTCGGTTTTTGTGGTCTGCTTAAGAAGGGGAATTTGCATTCCAGCATTCAAAAGCCTGTTTTTAATAGTTCTACACTAAGGGGGAAATGGGGAACTGAGTGACTTATAATTGACTGTTCTTTTTGTCTTACTCTGTATAGTCATCTATAAGTTTCGCAAAAATAAGTGAGATGAAGATTAATAAAAAAAACAATTATATTTATTTATTAAAGAAAACAGCCTTTCTTCCTTACTTATTGAATCTTTAAGTAAAATACTTACATATATCTTATTACTCCATCCTTATTTCATAATATCCTTTTTCTATAACTCTTATTAGTCGTGACTCGTGACTGATGAGGGTGTCATGACGCAGTCATCATAATATATATTTTAGTCACGATACTGAGGGCTAGATGATTGTTGGTTCGATACCAATTCGTGGTAATGTAAACTTATTATATACGCACTTTTATTATTGAATTAATTAAAAATATATACCCTAAGATCTGTCAGTGTCTCTGTAGTGTCCGTTTTTTACAGTGAAAGCTAGAGAATGTAGGAAATTGACAATTTTCTAGGTTTCTAAATGAAATCAACTATAAAACGGTGAATATATGTAATACTAGAGACCATGTCGCGGTTTCGCCTCGCGATCTGCAACTTTTATACCCCATTTGAGGCTTTTTGGCATTTTCGGAACTTTCAATCATAATAAAATATAACCTATAGCAATTCTAAATAATGTAGTTTTCTAACTGTGAAATAATTTTCATGATCACTTCAATATTTCAGAAGATTACCCCTCACAAACAAAGTTACAAACGTTACCTCTTTATTATATTAGTATAGACATTAGTGATGTTTTCATGACCTCAAAAATTTAACTTATTTTAAAAAAAGTTGCATAAGCCTAGTAGAGCGAGCGTCAACGACCCGCTGAGTCAGCACCGCCGTCGCCAGTCACGCCACCGCGGACCTGCAGACTGCAGACAACACTATAATTGCATGTTTTTTGATATATTATTTATTTCAATATATTATCTAATTAAATATTGATGTCATGATATTTTTTTATGTCACGAAGTTAAAATTATTAATATATATTCTTTTTACGATATTAATGCAATACAAGGAATTCTTCACATCTTTACATATTTCCTGTACAGCTCCTTAATGGTCGATCGATGGACTGCTTCACGCTTTATCCCTAGCGGGGTAGTCAGGGATGATAGTGTGGCAAGCGCTACGGTCCCAACTTACTTCTTCTGTGATCATCTTTTTCTTACACGCCCTCCGGCGTCCTCATGCTTTTTATATGACCTTCATACATTGTCATTGATACTGTGTTTTCGTAGGTCAATCGAAGTCTTTTTTACCTCTCTTACCGTTAAAGTAAAATGAACATTTTTAGTCAGGAAACTCTTTAAAGGGTGCACACGTGATTTTTGAGTTTTGACTATATTAGATTTTAATTAAGTTGCGTTTCATGTGTTTTTGTATAAGAGAAAATGGAGAATGTTCTATGTGTGTAGTGAATTAAATTGGTAAAAGTTAAATCGCCCAAATTTATTAACATTAGATTTTCTTTCTTTGCCTACCTTACAAGGAATAGACAAGTAGTAAAGACAATAAAATATTTATTTATAGCAAACCAACGTTAGCTATTTTCGTTAAAAGTAACAAACAAGTATTCATCAATAATAAATTACTTTTTGCTAGCTTGTGATATTAGACACTTTGAAATAAGCAAGAATTATAGCACGTGCGTCAAATCAAACGGTACGAAAACGCATTGAATGTGCGGTTTTGTATCGTTTAACTAAGCCTAATTTATTTAATTTAAAAATTTGCAATTTGTAAGTACTCATTTCATAAGCTTAAGAATCAATTTTAGCGAAATTAAAAATTTGGGACAGAATTTTTTTTTAGCTCCACGCTGTATCCCGCACACAGCAGGGTAGGCAGAGGGAACTTAGTGTCCCGTTCCGTGTTTCCGTTTCCCATTTCCTGCCGAATTTGGAGGCATTGCGTGTTAAGTGGCGGAACATAACACCGCGCTTTACCTCGACATCATAGCGAAGAAAATGAAAATATTAAGTAATTCCACCTCGAGTGAGTAACGAATCCACAACCATTCGTTTTTTGGTTACACTTTGTGCCTCTGCGCCACGACTGGCCCCTTTACACTAATAATTGTTACGCATTATTTCATGTGTCATATGACTCATAATCTATGTAAAACACAAGGTAGTGTGTGTAACATTTACTTCGTAATTTAATTACCAGTTTTTTTTCATGTTTACGGTTTTTCTATAATAGCAGGAGAGTCAGAGAGAACTTAGAGTCATGACACCTGTTTCCCACGGTTATGGTAAGTGGAGGAACTCAACGACCTTTATCTTAGCTACAGAAGCAGAACAGGGAAATGAAAATAATTAAAAATAATCATTCCCCCTTGAGGGAATCGAACCCACAACCATTGCATGTACGCAGCTCAGTCGATGCCACACTGCTCCTCGAAAGCCTTAATGTATTTCTAATACATTATTATAAAACAAACTTAGACTCTAATCGATGAGCATATTTATAAGTTGATATTTGCGAGCCGCCCAGGCGTGTCTGATCCACCACTCAGCGCCACTTCACCCATGAAATAACCTTCAGCTTACCTTATCTACTGCTATATGCTATATATAAATATAGAAACGATGATGCGTCTAGATCAGGGATGCACAACCCGCGGCCTGCCATCTAATATATGCAAGTACGCATTATAATATAATGCGGCTTGCTTTATGCGCTCATTTATATAATAGATATTCTCCGACCTGCTCATCGTTTATTTATAGTCGAGAACATAGTGCCTTAACACTAGGTTCTCTCTGCCTACCCTGCTGTGTACGGGATACAGCGTTTAGCCAGTCGTGGCGCAGTGGCACAAGAGTGTGACTGTAAACTATTGGTTTTGGGTTCGATTCCCACTCGAGGAGTGGAAATTAATATTTCCATTTTCTTCGCTCTGGTGTCGAGGCAAAGCGCGGCGTTAAGTTCGGCCATTTAACACGCAATACCTTCGAATTTGGCGGAAAGTGGGGAACGGAGTGTCTTAACACTAGGTTCTCTCTGTAGCTAAAAAAATATATATTCCTATTACTTTTTATATACTATTTAGATGTGTGATGACTCGTTAAAATGTTTCAAAGGCTCGTTTTTAAAAAAGCTTGCTCACCCCTGATCTAAATGACTGATTGATTGATCACCGTCTACCACAAACTATTACATTTTTCATAAGTTTCTTAAATTGCGAACAGGATGGGCCGCGATGATGTCAAGTTAGAAATTAATTAATAATGTACTTTTAGAGGTCATCGAGCCACAGTTAGACAAAGTTTTGAGTTCGAACCCCCATCGGGAGAAATTATTATCATTTATTCATTCTGGTAAAATAAAGCACCACGTTGTATTTCAAAACTCAACAGGAGGTATCTGGAATTCCAGACGAAAGAGGAAGATGGAGTTATCACTCCGATATACCACTAGGTTTTTTCTGCCTATCTTGCCATGTGGGATATGGGCTCTGTGCATTATTTTGAAAATAATTTGACGCTGTGATGGAGCAATTCTTACGGATAAGCTGTCTAAGTGGCATTATATTAGAAGTGCGTTATATTATAATTATATTTTGGGTTTCTTCTTCCTGTGTAAATTACTTATAATTGAGAAACGGTGTGTTTGATTTTTTTATCTAGTAACTTTATTAAAGAGGGAAGGAAATGTAAGATGACACAAAACTTTTTTTGAAATTGTGAATGTGAAATAGGAAATTTTAATACGTTTTATAAAATGTTTCTACATTTAGGTAACATTTTAACTTATTTTTTTATACTAAGTGATTTTTTTTATACTTTATACTAAGTGCTTATAATATATATTTATTTTAGGCCAGAGAACGTCCATCCATCCGTCTCTCCCTTCATCAAGTGGTTCAAGCGTGAAATGAATCTCTAAACGTTTAGTACCAAGTTGACCGTCAACGTTATTAGCTGATGAGATTTGAGCCTTAGGCGATGTATGAGGCAGCTGTAAATAGCTATATTAAAAGCTATTTAGAAATTGCATTACTAATTGCATTATTTATGTGTGAGATTCTGTCATGACGCCATCGTGGTGAAGTGGATGTGTTTGACTCTGCTTCTGAGGTTCTGAGTTCGATTTTCAATTACACGAATTAATTTAGACCTCAGATCAAGTGTTACACTTGACGTGACGTGACGTGACTCAGTTGGTCAAATTTCCTACATTTTAGACACTGACTGTAAGAGGAATACAACTTTTACGCCATTAGTAAAGATTTTTTTTATTCTACCTTTTGTGTAGTCGGAATGTGTTTCACGGAATTTAATGATATCTACTTAATTTAGTTTTTAGTTTAGGTCTTGAGTAGTTTTCCTTATAGGAGTTTCAATTTTTTTTATTTAAATTTTATAAGTGATCTTCGAGAACTAAGTATTGATGATATTGAAGAAAAGCTCACACAAAATGCACGAGGACCTTAGAGGGCGTGTACGAAGATGTTGATTAAAGTGGACCAGGTGAAAGGAGTAAATCCGTCACGTTTGACATTCAGTTCTCTCTGACTACCCCGCTAGGGATAAAGCGTGAAGCTTAAAAGTACGTCCATATATATGTACATACGTGGACGCGAAGCGAGTGAGCTTTCCCTTCTATCGAGTGACCTATTACCCCCAGGATACATGTAACATTCTCACATGTCATTTGCCGCGAAGGTGTCATAGACAGTCACAAAAATTCTAGAAACAATGATGACATTGTGGGTGCGACACGACGCGCAGACCGTGGCGCGCCCGCGAGGCCACTGTAACGAAACGTTGACGAAACTTTGAAATACTTGTGGAAATTAAAAATTACAAGATTTCTGATGCTCATATTGTATGTCTATAAAATGATTGATCACGCTTCAACCGAATTAGGTAAATGATAGTTAACCATGTAATTACTTCCCGTCAATGCTCAGTGGTTACTGAAAATAGTAGCCGCTGTTTGAAGCTACTGAAATGCAGGTAGTCTATATAGACTGATATGATTCTTCCCAGGGCAAGATTCCATAAAATATTAACTTTTATTAATATTAACTTTTATGTGGCCAGCCGTGGCCCAGTGGCACAAGCGTGTGACTGTAAACGACAGGTTGTGGGTTCGATTCCCACTCGAGGAGTGGACATATTTAATATTTCTATTTTCTTCGCTCTGGTGTCGAGGTAAAGCGCGGTGTTAAGTTCCGCCACTTAACACGCAAAGCCTCCGAATTCGGCGGAAAGTGGGGAACGGAAGGAGTGTAACACTAGGTTCCCTCTGCCTACCCTGCTGTGTGCGGGATACAGCGTGAAGCTAAAAAAAAAAAGCTTTTATCTTTTAAAATAACGTGTCGTTCAGCTCTCTAACCTAATGTGCCAAACCTCTAAATGAGGAGTAGAGAATTGAGTGATTTATTTGCATATATATACTACCTTGTTAGCAACTGTTACTTCGTTACAAAAGTTTGTATTTTATCCCTGATTTGGCAAAACCGAGTAGTTTTTCGTTTGAAAATTTTCCTGCTTTCAGATCATTACAAAAGTAGACTCGATATTTTGTTACTGTGAAGTAAAAACACGTTTGACCGGACATACTGTTTTTGTGCCCAATATAATTTGTATGAATGTGTTATCTTAAAAGTTAAGGTATATGTTTCACAATTTAGTTGTAGAATACGCGTCACTGGTGTCTGTTACCGAACACGCACGTGGTGTGTCACCAAACAAACACACACATAGACACACAGAAATTGGAAAAAATTATCACTAAATATAAATTAATGATACATTTAAAATAAATATTACTGTTATTTAGCTTCGTTATCGCTGTTATTTATATATTTTTTAGCTTCGCGCACACAGCAGGGTAGGCAGAGGAAACCTAGTGTTAAGACAATCCGTTCCCCACTTTTCGCCGAATTTTGAAGGCATTGCGTGTTAAGTGACGAAACTAAACGCTTTGTCTCGGTACCAGAGCGAAGATAATGTAAATTTAAAATATTTCCACTCCTCGAGTGAGAATCAAACCCGTAACCAGTCGTTTACAGACACACGTATGTGCCACTGCGCCACGACTGGCCCCCAAATATATTATAAATATCAATTAATGATAAATATAAATGAATTATTAATGAAACGTAGAAATTTGTCACTAAATACTCATTAAACAATGAACCAATTAATATTTCCTCAAGGGAATCCCCCCAAACGGGGAAATTGTGTAAAAATAACAATTTAAGATACGCGTGTTGTCATGATCACGGAAGTCCCGTTAAAAGTTACAATTACAGCATAAAGGTGACCCAATCAAATGCTTGAAATGTGAGTTATATGAATATACATTGTAGCTGCGACCTTTGGCTTGTTGCGAGCTTATTTTACAACGAATTCGTTAAACTCATCTATTTGGTTTTCGTAATTGTGACCGAGACCCAAATAAATCTGTTTAATTATTTAAAGTAAGTAAATAATATTTTATGACACTCTCACGGCACTGTTGTCAGTTGTGTAGGTCTGAACGTGTTCATCTGAATGTGATGGCTATGGATACGAATTTAATTCGGGGCTATATTTATGTATGTTTTTATTGGTGCATGCATCTCTCGCACCAGCAGGAAAGGCAGATTCTCTATGACTTCTTCTCTCTTTAGTGTTAATACCACTTGATATTGCGTACTGACTAACTCGCGCTTTGTCTTCTTTCAGATTGGGAAATGAAATTCATTTAGTTGCTGAAATCAGATAATTTTATTCAATATTTTAAAGTTTTTAAAGTGTTATTTTCATTTTGGACTAAAAAAAATATTTAAACAAAAACAAAAATAAATTATAATAACACATTAAGAGTTGAGGTGCATCCAGATGCAGAATGCAATGTCTTAGTTAATAAAGCACCTGAACGATTTCAGATACGGGTTCGAATCCTACTGCGTTCAAACTTATACTAAACGTTGTCGAAACTTTTTCCACTTAACAATATAAATTCACCAGTACAATCGAACCAATAACAATCGTGTTTACATTGAAATTGGACCAGTGCTCTACGACGGAATCATCGTGGAATATTTATCAATAAATTAATATATGCAACATTGTAGACACATACCTCATCTATCCGCCTGCCGCCAGCCGCCTGCCAAGTGCTAAACCCCAGCATATATCGTTACGTTCCGCGTAACTAATACAGATGACATCTCCGACCGCACAGCATCCTGTTACAAAACACACGGGCTCATCACACATGCCTCTGTCATTTGTTTACTTGAGGAAAATGAACGCTTTTATTAGAATTATTATTATTTATCGCTTTTTCTAATGCTTTTTTGGGATATATCTAAAGAGGACATAGTATTGGCACTACGTTTTCTACTGCCATCGGGTGGTAGAAACCAATTCGAATCCGTAGAATTTTTGGGAACAGAAGATTCAAGAGTGCAGTGATTTTGTTTAACTTTACCTTATTTTTCAGTACGAAGTGATATCCTTTGGCCTACTAGAATGGAGATAAAATAAATACCATCGCTACCCTGAGTGGGCATTGACTTCAAAACCAACCCCTTTTTTAGCCAGAAACTTTATCACTGCACCACGATGGGCTCAAATGGCGTCATACTAACTTGTTAAATAAGATTAAATCATTTCTCATTTTCAATTTTTACTGTAAATGAGAGAAACTATGCAGTTTACCTGTACATGTATGCCATAAATAATGCAGATACAGTCGTTAAGGAAAAGATAGCTGCGATTCAACGATCATTAGCCGAAGTGATAGCTCTCTTAGTTGCGATAAACTTGTCTAATCGATTAATTAGTCTAATATGTAATAGCAGAGATCGTTGACGCGTAAAGTACGCGTTGCCTTAGCGACGAGTATGTCATTTAGCGACGAAGTGTATGTAGGTGTATGTGTAATGCACTATTATAAAGATATTGGCTTTCTACAATTATTTTCAATATAAAGTTTAACTATCCCAAATTTCATATATTTCTTTCTGCTATCTTCCTATGTGATAAAATTTAACATGTTTATTAGTATTTAGGATGTACAATGATTATTTTTTCTGGATTTGAATAAGTGGAAATACCTCATAACCTGTTAATTGAAAGATAAAGTTCATCTTGTAAAACCTTTTTAAAAAGGTTTTACACCTAATAAACTTTAAAGTTTATTCATACTTTTACGTCTTCATGTCTTGCATTTTTAACACCATCACCACCTTGCACCTAGGTAAAGTTAGGCGATTGGTTGTGGGTGAAGAATGTTTATATTTAAAGTACTTTCATTTCAGTGGTGGCGCAAGGGCGCAATGTGTGACTGTAAATGTGACTGGTTGGGGGTTCGATTCTCACTCGAGGATATGAAATATGTAATATTTCATTTTCTTCACTCTGGTGTCGAGGCTAAGCACGGTATTGAGTTCCACCACGTAGCATGTATGCCTCAAGAGTTCGGCGCAAAGTGGCGAACGGAGTGCTCTAACATCAGGTTCCCTCTGCCTACCTGCTGCTACATACTGTGTGAAGGATACAGCCTGTAAAGAAATAAAAAAAAACTCCGATGTGGTAAGATGATGATATAACTAAGTACCTACTGCAGTGTTGAGTTCCGCCACATAACACGCCAAACCTCAAATTCGGGCGGGAAGTGGAGAATACCGGGTGTGCTAATACGAAGACCCCGCTTAATCATGTTATCTGGGAAAAAGCTAAAAAAATATTATGTTGTGTTTGTTAATATAAAATATTTAACTAATTCAATAAAATAATAATAAATAGTAAATCATTGTATTTTAGTTTCAAAAGCTCTTCACGTAGTGGAACTTCTACATAACGTAACATACACATACTTATATATGTTACCTCCATATTTTAAAATTTGTTTTCCCTTACTTTTGTGTTTTAAAAAACGATGTCTTTTGACTGTTAAAACAGCACAATGCGTATTTTCGGACAGAACTAGCGCGGTCCAAGTTAAATATTGGATATTTTTTCCAATTTATTTCAGCCTAGTTTTATAAAGCTGACCTCACTGTGTTTGTTTCTAAAAAAACTTCTCGACCTTATTTGGCACATTCATTCAAACAGAAAGAAGGCACAGATTCCTTTGGTGGAGAGATTTTTAAAAATGAATGGAAATTCAAGAGTAAATTTAGCGCAAAATATTTTCTTTTTCAAATAAATAAGTTCTTTATTTTTGGATGAGATTTTTAAATTTTAATATCAAATGCAAAAGATACAGTTATATTTGTAAAAGTAGTATATTTAATTGTTTAGTTACTTAATTTGATAAATTTGATAAGACAGAGATCATCAGAAATTGATAGAGGTCGTGGCTTCGAGTCTCATCCAGGGTAGATATCTTTTCAAGGAGCTACATTTATGAACACACCATGTGTATTAGATACACTAGTATCTAATATATTTTATTAATTTAATATATCGGGGCCAGTCGTGGCCCAGTGGCACTGGCTGTGGTTTCGATTCCCACTCGGAGGATATTTCTATTTCCTTTGCTCTGGTATTAAAGGCAAAGCGCGTCGTTAAGTTCTGCCATTTAACACGCAATGCCTCTAAATTCGGCGGAAAGTGGGGAACGGACTGTCTTAACATTAGGTTTCCTCTGCCTACCCTGCTGTGTGCGGGATACAGCGTAAAGCTATACAAAAAATGTATTTCAAATCCTTATTATGTACATTATAGGCTTTTGCACCTTTTTTCATATAAGCTTTTACTATGCCAAATTCCATACTCCTATTCCATCTGTTCGCATAAATTTCCTAAATTTTAAAAGGATTCCAAAGATTTTTCTTGACTTATTAATGTAAAGTTCTTATTCATTCTATAAAAAATGAATATTTTAGAAGTAACTAGTATTAACTATTCTACACTGCCTTTTTATGTTCTAAGAAAAATTTACCACATACGCTTTGCCACTTGCCTTCACCAACTACAATGGGCAAAATACATGAAATTAGCTAATCGTTTAAGAAATCACGAGGAAAAGACATATTTATGTATACGCACTTAAAACTTTAAATAAACTATAATTAGCATATCGGATAACGTCAATTGAGTGTGGGGTGATTCCCCTGTCTCGATAGACAACTTGCGGCGTTCAATTCCGCTAATCTGCACTTAATTTTTCTAATATGGGGAAAATTGACATAACACTGGGGTCCCTCTGTCAACTTGGAGAATTATAGGAACTGTGTAAAAGTAAATAAATAAATGTTATGGACAATGCCTTATTAAAAACTGAGTAATTAAGTCAAACTTTTTATTTTTTTGCTTTATGTATCAATAAGAGCCTAACAGCAAGGCAATATAATGTATTAAGGCAATAAGATCCTAGTGTTGGATCACTATTTATAAGATACTTCGTTTCGCCCAGTTGACAGCAACAGTACATGGACAAGAGGGCCAAGAGGTCCACGTAGTGTTGCTGTCATGATCAATAGGATCAACATCATTTACATCAAATTCGAAAAAAAGCTCACTGTTATTACCACTTGGGTGAAAATAAAAAAGATGATTTTCAATTTTTCGAGTAGGATTCGAACCAAAACCGTCGACATTGCCGTTAACATATTGTTCTAACTGCATCTCGGAAACATTTCAATATATTTTACAAAAGATTTATAATGAATGAGTGCGCTACAAACATAAATAGGAAAAGGAATTATCCTAATAAATAGACTAGTGTTTTAACTCCGTGCGTCTATCGCTTTTCTCAGAAAATGTTATCATAAAAACTATAATTCAAGGAAAACATAATAAACCTATAACAAATAACGATTGTGTAATGTATGGCAAAAATGTTTATATATTTATATTTCTTATAATAATATCCCCATTATTATCAAACTGTTGTTTCTACATGACTTACAAATGCATTGTTATGTAATGTGTACTTTTGATAAAAGCTCGCCATTTTATGAAAGGAAAACCTTGTAATTGCGAATTACGAGTTATTTTATTTTTAATATTTATAATAATTTACCTTACCGTTTTCATTATTGTAGTTTTTTTCGGCGAAAAGGTTGTCTGGAAGAGATGGCTACTTAGCAATAAGGCCGCCTTTTGTACATTTCTTTTTTTATGTATTATATTCTTGTGTATATGTTTCCATTTAATGTGGTGTACAAATAAAGAAATAAATATAATTTATGTAAGAAAATCTTATCAACTCGTATTTTAACCAACTTCTTGACGTCTAGTTTGCACTGATGTTCGGTGATATTACAATATTTTCATAGTATGAACCTATTACCGCTGCTGGGACGAACAGAGTCAAGAGAAAATCACCGTCGTTCCTTCTCCTAATACTTTCAATTTTTTAATTTAAATTTCATTGCATACAAAAATAACTCTTGGCGAATCGCATGAAATTATTAGGAAGGTTGCGTGTTGCTAACCCTTGGTTTAGACTAGATTGGGAAATTGGAGAAAATAGGATTAGAATTCGCAACAAGTGCGTTCTGTTGTAGAACTCGAATCTCCATCATTTATCCACATTAAATATTACGTAAATAATTTTTTATATATTTTTAAAACAAATAAATGAAAAAGTCTTTGTAAATTTTATCATCGCAATATTTTTGTACTGATTTTTTTATTTTTTTACACTGTGTAAACATTTTTCATTAATATATATTCATTTTTGACAATATCTGCATTAAGTAAATGCAGATTATAAAATAATAAAATATTTTTTATTCAAAAGCTCATCAGAGGAATGATTATATTTATTTTATTTCTATTTCTCTCCTCTAGTGACAACACAATATACTATGCAATATCACAAATAAATTTATGTTCTCGACAAATTCTAAAAAAAAATAATCGACAAGTGGAGAACGAATTGTTTGACCCTAGGTTCTCTCTAGATATCTATATAGGAAAGCTTTAAGCTAAAAAATGAAATAAAAAAAAAACAATAACCAATCAATTTTTTCATACATACAAACATACAAGTTAATTAGAAATTAGGTAAGTGTCGATGACCTGGCGATGATCGCAAATCACCGCAGAATGCAGGTCGCTGCATGGAAGGCCGTTAACGCGCGCGCAGTGAAGCCAGCCGGAGCCGACACTCGCGCCACGGCCCCCAACGCGAACGCACGCGATGGCTACACCTTAGAGCCGAACACATATATACGTGATTAAGCCACACGTGCCACGAGCCACAAGCCACGAGCTACGAGCCACGAGCCGCAAGCCACAGTGCCAAGCCATAACGTGCTGTTTTGAGAGAGGTGTTATTCTAGTTCGTTAAGGTAAGTGTTTTAATTCTACCCCCGCTTTTTTATTATAATTTTGTTGATATTATTGTGTTATGATATTGGAATATTGAGAATTTTGGATTTTTTTGTATTGTTCAAGTGTTTTTTTAAGATATTTGAAGAAGATATGATTTGTTTTTGCAATTATTGGTAAATAATATTTCGGTATATCCAATTTTTTTCAAAATATATATAATATTTAAACAAAAACATAAAAAATAAACAAAATATGGCACATTTTACTTGTGTTTTTTAGTATAGAGTAGTAATAATTTAAATGACATTATGAATGAAGCTATGTAGCTGTAGGCATTGTTGTCGTAGTGGACTCGTCGCCGTCTCCGATGACAGGCTCGCGCTTTTCTGCTAATCGATGAAAGTGCCAATGGAATCTTATTTCTGGGAAATATTATTCTTTAAAAATAATATGTCTGTCAAAATTGATAATGTTAATGTAAAATTAATAATAATAAAATATATTTTAACGTTTCTTTGTAAAGAAAATTGTGAAATTGATAGAAAAAAATCTTATAGTACCAGAATAAATATATACATATGTATGTATATATTAAAAATACATTTATTATCGTAGTCGAGAATAAGCATTATATACGCTATTAATTGATTAATTATATTTAACCAATATTCATTTTTGTTTTTTATTGTACATCTTCACGAGATAGGGCTAGAAATTTTTGTTGCATTCAGTTCCTCAATTTCAAGCTGTCTAGAGATATTACTTACTGAATAGTGAATAGTCGGTCTAAGCGACACGCTTTGTATCCTTTTTGGGGGAACACCGGTATTATGTGCATTCCCCCGAATACAGTTCATTTTAAATTCATCGCGTTTATTCAAGCAAAGCCCAGGCAATACCATAGTGGCGTAGAAATAAAACCTTTATTTTAGCGTTTTAGCATTTTTTGAGTTAATGAATGAAATTAATAATCAATTTTCGTTGAGTAACTGGTTGCGTTTACGTGATCGCGATTTGTTAGGGGTTCGATTCCCATTCGGTGGCACAAAAATTATTTAATTGTTATAATTTCTTTGCTATGATGAACAAAATTTACGGTGCATTCCGTCAAAAATTGGAGAATGGAGTAATTTAGCACTAACTTCTCTCTTACACGATATTGAATTCATAGAATATTAAACTAGACATATTATTCTATATTCTGACATGAGTAATATAATATAATATGTCAGAATAATATAGCTTTCATCGTAACGTCGTAGATAAGCCTGCGCCGGCGCATGAAAATGAATTTTAATAAGTGACGTAATGATCTTTGACCGCTAGAGTCAAATATGAAATGACGACTATTGATTTTAAAGTACCTATTTGGTATATTGGTTTTTCTTAACATGTCTTGCACGTCTTTTAATTTTTTTTGAAGGCAGTGGAAACTTAGTTAACGATCACTTTTTGCTACTTTTCTTGACACTACATATGTCTAACATTTTTGAAGTTATACTTTAAACTTCTATAAAAAACTTTTAAACATTTTTAAAGTGTTATTCCACACTTAGGAAAATTGAAATATGTTCAATTTTTCAACGCTGCGTTCAAATTTTTATACGTTTTCTTTAAATGTCTTTTTCTATAAAAAATAGAATAATTAGAAAATAATGAAATTATTAATATAAATATTTTAATATTTCACATCGGCTTTATTTTCAGATTTTAATTTCAATACGCATTCCTTGCTTACTTTTGTTTTTATAGACGTAACATATGATGGTGCTTTTATTACATACATGAGATCACAGCGGTGAGGATGGGTTGTCTCGCTGAATACAATATTTGTGGTTTCCCACAATATCTATATTTACACAAACTTTTCCTCAACTGACTAAGCGCGACGTTTAACTCCGCTATACAAAACTTAATGTCTGTAAATGGACTGAAGGAAACAAGAATAGAATAGACCTTATTGCATACAACATACATTAAAAAAATATAAATAGGTAGGATAGGTAGGTATATATAAAATATATAAAATAAGAAATATTTTTAAAGGCTCAATTTGCAATAGGTATATTTTGTAGACTTCATTGTAATGTAGATTAAAGTTACCAAAACTATTTCTTCTTTTGTGTTTATTATATTATATTAAAATTGTGTTTTATATAAAGCTTTTTTTTTCTTAGCTTCACGTTTTTTCCCATATAGAAAGGTAATCACGAGAGAACCTACACTAGGATAAGACACTCCGTTCTCCACTCATTCAGATCTTCGTATACGGAGAATTACATGTAATTCACATGTTGAGTGGTGGAATTCAATGTCGCACTTTATCTTATTCCCAGAGCGGAGAAATTAAAACAAATTAAATTATGATTATTTTATCGAGGTGGAATTGAACCTACAATTAAACGCAGTTAGAGTCAGATATTGTATCACTGTTCCACGATGATCTCTATAAGCAATACCACATACATAATACAAATATATATTATTTATGTGGGTTTTGAATCTATACTAATTGAATCTGCAGTAAGTCTCGTTACAACTGCACCACTATGGTCATTATACTCGTATAAAATGCCCATGCTTAGATGTATCACACGCGCACCTTAACCTATAATTGGCAAAACTTATACCGTGACGACTTTTAAAGTAATGATTAGTATGTCCATATTTTAAACGTTTGTTAATAACAGCTTCTTACCATAAAGATTATCTGAAAGAAATGGCTACTTACCCATAGGATCGTTTTTATTTTTTCTACTTAACTTACACCTAGGCGTTTAATGACCTCTAGTTAAATGGTTGAATTAATCGTAAAGTTAGTAATCGATTACATTTTTCACTATTTCTGAAAAAAAAAAATAATTAGGATAATTGAAAAAGACATTTAGAAAACGTATAAAAATTTGAACGCAGCGGGATTCGAACCCGCGCCTCCTGAATATTCTCCAGGCGATCTCATTACTGAGCCATGCGAGTATGTCTTTTCCAATATTTAACCTATTAATATAACCATAATCCAATATATAAATATACACTATTGAGTCACCATTACGGTACAATTTTGCACTGTTAAGCGATGTTTCCCACAACTTAGTTTCCCAGTATTAAAACTTTAAAACATTGTCTGTGTGACACTACTTCTACTTTAAAACTTTTATATAGCGTATCGGAAACAAGTGTTAGGTGAAATATAAATTTTATTTTCGGATTTTCGAAGAAAATTCTCTGTTTGTGATGACAGAGAGATCTGAAAATAAGTCTGAGATAAGCAAGAAATAATATATTTTTGACACTTTAAATTGTAAATAAGTCACATTAAATTAAAAATTTAAACACACCCTCGCAAAAAATAATTATAAGTAGCTTAAGACAACCTTATAAAATATTCAAGAGTTACGATGCGACAACACACAAATATTGACGTTAAACTTATAATACTCTTTTTACATCTTCGGTTAAAAATGTTTTTTTTTAAGAAATGACGGGGATACTAACATTTTAAACATGCATAGTAGTGACTTAAAGATGGTATGTAAATGTATGCGTAAATTAAAAAAAAAATACGTATAAATAATTCTTATTTTGTTTTATAAGGTTATTTTTTATAGATGAGACTGACTCAGTTTATTCATTTGCGTTTACCAAAAAACATCTTATTAGGAACTTCCTGTAAACATACAGATCTACATACCTTATTGTTCTCTAGTGTAATATATTTTTGATGGTTGCTTGCTTTACTTTTTAATTAGATACATTGCAGACTTGTTGCACGGCCTGGCTCTAATTGAGTTTAATACACAAAGTTTTTTTATATAGTTGTTAGTCACGCTGTATCCCTTGCGGGGTAGTCAGAGAGAAGTAAGAGAGTCAGGTAATTGTTAGTCCCTGTAAAGAATTGTCAGTTTAAGCTTACATTAAGTCTCATATAATTGTATTTTTACGTTGAAATTTTTTTTTTTAAAATCATAACTCAACTACCTTTGCGGTCAAAAAAATGTTTACAAAACTTTTTTTTTGAATATCAAACAATCCAGTCAAAACCTATTCTCTATATTAGTGTGATTATTTTCACCACACAGATTAGAGGCCCCTAGCATCATAATATACAAGAACAAGTAGCAACTGTTCTAACAGTTTAATAAAGTTCCAAGAATAGCTCAACTGCTGGTCGTTACGTAGAATGTCTATTTATAAGTGACACAACCAGCCCCCCAGACCCGGTGACGTCCTGACGCTCACCAAGTAAGGAAGGATGCAGCCATTATTGTATGCTAATGGCCTGCATTACAAATATGCATCACGATTGTGTATTTACACCATCGTGACACAGAAGGAATATATCTATTGTCTTACGTTAGGTGTATATTCGGTGCCCGCTCATGAAATACTTTGTTCAGCATCACGTTTTACCTCATATAGCAGGCGAGGCAGAGATAACCGAATGTCAACACACTCGGTATTCCAATTTCCGCCTAGCATCAAAATATTGTGTGTTGAGTGGCGGAACTTAACGCTGTTTTATGTCTGACCAGAGAGGGTTACATTTATATATTCCTCTTAGTCGGGATCGAGCCACAATTAATCAAGTTTGTAGTACGTACTTATATTTTTTGTGTCTATGATTAATAGAAAAAAAGTACAACGTTATGTGTCACCATGAGACAGACTGTATTGCGTAAAAAGTGAAGAATGGAATATTATGTGTATTTAAGTATTATATATAATATATTGTCTAACTTTAATGGCGATGTGATGTGAAGTGAACTGCGCGTTCCATTTCCACTAAGGAAATGATTATATTTAAATTATTTTCATTTCCCTTCCATGACCCTCAAATTCGGACAAAAAGTAGAGAGCAGTGTGTGTTGAAATTAAGATCTCTCTGCCTTCTCTGCTTTTCAGGAAAAAGCATGAGGCTGGAGTGCCGTATCACTTTGGTGGAAAATTGACAAACATGCACCGTCTATCTGTCATTTAGTGCGATTGTTAAGAACAATCACGGTCCGTTAGTTTCTGGTTGTCCTCTTTGCGAGGATTTCCTAATTAAACGTACCTACTCTACTCGTATATTTGTGTATCCTGCGTGAGTCAGCTTGTAAATATGTCTAGATTTTATCTTAAGTGGTTTTGTTATATTTTAAAGCACGTATTCTTAAATAAGGTGTAAAAAATTCAATCATTTTTGTTCCTTATTGTGTGAATAATTTATTAAATTATCATATTATATGTATTTTTTAAAGCTGTATTAGTAAAATATATCTTTGGCCAAACTATAATTTTTATTAACTATTCATTTTCAAACACTTTTCAAATTTTTTTGTAAAGAAACAGAAAACGGTGTAAAAATTGTTTTAGGTATTTTTTAGGTGTTGTAGGAACGTATGGCGTAGTTGTCTAAAACGCTTCAACGTATTATGAAAGAGGACGTAAAGCGTATGCAGATTCGAATCTTGCAAATGGATTTGTTACGTGCGGTTTCATTATTTTTCAGCTTCACGCCTTTTTTCTTTGAGTAGCGGAACTCAACGCTGCACTTTGTCTTAAGTACCAAGTGAGAATCGAATCCACGAATAATCGTCTTTACAGTCAGACACTGTTCCACTGCGTCACGACGGTCTCGACATTTTGTTATAATTAAAAACGATTCAAAACTTGATTTTAATTTTTTTTTTTTAATAGCTTCACGCTATATCCCGCACACAGCAGGTTAGGCAGAGGGAACCTAGTGTTAAGACACTCCGTTCCCCACTTTCCGCGGAATTCGGAGGCTTGCGTGTTAAGTGGCGGAACTTAACGCCGCGCTTTGCCTCGACACCAGAGCGAAGAAAATGGAAATATTAACTATTTCTACTCCTCGAGTGGTTGAAACTTGATGATTATAGAATTCATTAAAACTGTACATTCTACGTATTTTTCTTAATAAATGATGATTGCTGTGATTGTCATTCTTGATTCTAATATTGTTATATAAGATGGAACAGTGTTCCAAACAGGTAATTAAGGTTTTCTATATAACTATATACATATGTATGTACTCGTACATATAAAAGATTCATATGTTCTTATAAGTTAGTGTGACAGTTTATTTATTATTTATTTAATTAACAATAAGTAATGGGATTTAAGCTAATCTTTTGATTTCAATTTTCATTTTAAAAGTATATACTGACTGACTGTAAATGTAGTAGGTTCGATTCCCACTTAAGGTAATTATTATATTTAACTTACGAGTATATTAATTTCCCGCTCTGGATAATATTTCGAATTTGCGAGAACTACCCTGTTATCTGGGGAAAAAAACGTGAAGCTGGTGTCACGATTTTCGTTTTACTTTTCAGCCATTTTAATAAGATTGAAATTTAGGTCACAAAACCAAACGTTACTCTTAGTTTCATTTTTCTATTAAACAGTAAAAAAATCGTTTCCAACACAAATTTCATCATATGGGAATCGAAGCTACAACTACCGAGTAGTATCAGACACTTTCCACCTGAGCCACAATGGGTATCGCGGGCTTATATAATTAAAGCATATTTTGACGGGTCTCGAAGTGCACTCGCGGAATAGCAAGGTGCTTGCGTAAGGTAATTGTTAGCGCGCACTTTGAATCGCGAGCGACGTCTGTGTAGGCCGAGAGCTGGTGTGCTTATTGCCACTCATATGTTGTATATTGTGTTTTATTAAGAAAATAATATATAATTATTATTTTATATAAAAATGTTTATATAATATGAAAGATTTTTATTTTAATATTTTTTAGAGTTTCACATATTTAGGGTAGGGTTTTGGTTACTGGACTGTACTTAAAATGACTTTTTGTTTAAATATTTGAAATTATTTCTGCTTCTTTTCTTAGCATTCTAGAGGTATTATTGTTAATTTCATATTGAAGTATTAATTTTAAAATTAATTATATAGTATCATTTCACCAATATATAATCCATTGCTTTTTTAGTTCAAATAATAAAAAAAATTGCGATCAATATAGCCTACACAAAAGCCATTACATACTCAATGTAACTCGAATCACTCTTCAATCAGCCGTCCCCTATGCTATACGACGGCCGACAGTACAGTGTGGCGGATGTCGCAAGCGGCGCTTGTCTACTTGCCGGCGGAATTGGAATTAGACTGCGCTACCCAATGCCCATAGCAACGCGTACCGAGTGCTTTGCATATATGTATGTATGTACGTGCATACATCAGGCCTGTTGCTTCCCAAGAGTCTGTGACGATGGCTGTGGGCTTATTCAATTTGAAATGTTTGGACTGACGAGATCTCTACAGTAGTAGTAGGTTCCTACAGTAGTCGTCAGTCAAGTTTCAATCTAATCTAGAAGCAAAATTTGAGTCAAAATTGCGTTGGAGATTTTTTTTTAATTTATACGTAGATAGATACAGGTGAAGCTGATAAAAGCGAGTTTAAAAGAAATCATTAAATAATAATAACTATTATTATATTAATGCGTGAAGAAAAACAAATTAAATCTTCTTATACTAGGAAGAGTATGAAATTTGATATAGTTAAATTTACATATAGAAAAGAAGCAGAAAGGCAATATTTTTAATTAAAAAGCATTAGAAGTGATAGGTATAAAGTAATAAGATAAATACACCCACTACCATATTAATTTGACATTCACGTTTCATTTATTTATTGAAACGTTGTTATGACAAAGCCTATTTTCGCGTCAACGAAGCTGTAAGTTAAAATATAAGCGGAGCAATTGAGTAAAATCTAAATCTACGTACATTGTCTAGGCCAGTAAAAGTTATGTCAGCGTATGACCAACAACTCCAAAATAAAAAAAAAATGTCATAAAACGTACATACAATTTAACTTTTATGACATTTATATGATGGATTGCAGATATGCACATTTGAATGTTGCATCGGTCATTGACCCCCACTTGCCAAATTATACACGTCTAAGCAAAAGTACTGTTACGTTGTTAAATAAAAGCAAAAGAGAATACTTATTATGTAGATTGCTATCAGAGACAGGGTCGCCTTACTCAGTGGCTTTAACTACGACTATTAGGTAGAAGGTTCGATTCTCACTTGTTACGTTTAACTAATAGGTACATTTACTTTATTCATTATTATTTTTATGTAACAATTTGAATTAGTAAAAAGTACTTTAAATTGTAAATTGCAATAGAATTTTCTATAAAATTATAAACGTATGTATTTTAACAAACCTTCTCATATTTTAAGTCACTTAGAAGATATTATACAAAATTTTAGGCAGTGATACCCTCCATTATAGATCTTAAACTATCCTTTAGATACTAACGGTCTTATGTATTGTACATCTGTAAATTATTAATTTCAAAAAGTCTCGCTGTTTCTGGTACCGATTCGTCTGACGTAGCTAAAGCAAAAGCTAGAGATAATTGATCACTGGTTTACTGGCGTTCAAAAAATGACAACCTTCAGTATTTTAAATAAGACTATTTGTCTTTGACGTTTCCTTTAACATATATAATTCTGAAAATATTTGTGAAAGTTAGTTTCCACTACATCTGATGCCTGGTGACCATTGATCGTTGTGATCATTGAAACAGACTGGCAACTACGCTTTCTAAAGTCTATTCTATACTTTTTTTGTTATGAATAATGTTAATTATGTTAATTATCAGTTAAACACATTTATAAAACAATTTTATTCCTCGTGGCGCAGTGGTACAGTGACCAAATGGAAAAACGATGGTTAGACATTCCATCCCTATTCGGGCGAATTATTATTTTTCAAATTTACTTTGGAATGACTAAACGCTGCGGTGAGTTTCACCAATCAACACATAATATTAATTTTAGCGACTAAAGCGGAGAACAGAGTGTCATAAATGAATTTCTCTGTCTACCCTCATATGCAAGAAACGTGAAGCTAATTTTTTTCATACATCTATCAAATAGTAAAAACATTAGTGAAAGTGTTCTAGCACTGGCGGGTTACACAACATCTGATGCCCGCTGCACTCGCATTTGGCAACGCCACAATTACATTATAATCTCGCCACGCCGCGAGATCTCCGACGATACCCTTGTTCCAGCTTCATTTTGCTTCTGAAACAGTCAAATTTAACTTAAAAATGTGATTTGGCAAATTATTGTTACAAAAGACTTGGTATCTTCACGTGCCTTTCGCGTTTCAAGAAATAGAGAGGTTTAAGTTAAAGTACGAGGCTATGATTTACATCTTTGGATGTTAGGATAGCCAGACGAGATAAAAGAAAATATTTAATTATTAACATTTTATCCTTGGTATTTAATGAGGCCACTTCAGGAGTTAACACATTAAAAAGTTACTTTTAATTATTTATATATATTTTTTTTCTGAGCACCTTGATCCCAGTCAGTCAGTCAGTGGCCCAGTGGCACAAGCGTGTGACCGTAAACGACTGGTTGTGGGTTCGATTGCCACTTGAGGAGTGGAAATATTTAATATTTCCATTTTCTTAAAGCGCGGCGGTAAAGCGCGGCGTTAAGTTCCGCCACTTAACATGCAATGCCTCCGAATTCGGCGGAAATAGTGGTGTGTGCGGGATACAGCGTGAAGCTAAAAAAAACAATCAAATATTACATACAGTTTTCATTATTACAACCATTTTATTATCATTTTTTATTATTTTAAATTGCCATGTTCCCAAGCTGTTAAACTGACTTTTAATTTCTGTAAATGAAACACAATATTACCTTTCCACGATTTCAGGATTATTTAATGATTTATTAACAAAAATAAGTAGATTACCTTAGACATTACATAGAATATTGGAGGCGAGTGTACTCGTATATTAAAAGGGTCTCTTAAGCCTACACTTGTGCCATCAATCCCGTACTGCCCAGGGTTCCTCTTTCCGCTACGTACCCGCACTACACCCGGCATGGAATACTAAGAAGTTTCTCCTCTTCTGTTAGAAAATTTTCTCCCCCTATATAGATGTATAGGAATACTTCCATACAACCTATATTATTTGCCCATCGTTATTAAACGCCTATTACTTATCCACTGCTTTTTAATGTCGGAAAACTTTATTTAATTTACATTTATATAATAAAAAAAAAAAATTTATATTAGACCATATAACAACCTTAGTGAAAATAATCATAAAATAAGTAAGCACAAAAAGAATAATTATAAAGTTACTAAATATGTTATCAATAGACATTTTAAACGTCAATATATTGTGTGTGGGTTAGTGACGATCAGCTGATTACCCACCACGCTTATTAATGACCACGTCTAAATATAGCTAACTGTTTTCGCCCAAATTTGACACCTAATACCTACTTATTAGAGATCAGATTCGAACAGCAAGCTACTGTCAAACCGTGAAGCTCTCCACTTTCCTTGGACGCATGATGTGAATGCGTAATCCCCGGTTTTGTATGCGCGTGCGCATGTCACAGAAGCGCACACGCTAATACAAATACAGTGTTAAAATCCATACGTAAATAATTAGAAATGTTACTTTTTGATTCTTTTGTGTGCATATATTGTATTTTGTATTGATCCTATGGTTTAGTGGTGACTAAAATTAGATTGCTTTTAAAATAATTTATTAAAAGCATTTTTGAATTCTTAATTAAGACAAAAGTGTCAGTGAAGTTAGATAGACAGTGAGACAGTACTGTTCTCGTTTTTAAAATTTGAAATGCTCACAAAAAATAATGGAATGAAAGTTGTATGCTACTGTTATAAGAGTATATTGTTCGATGGCTTAATTTTTACAATATTCTTGAGTAGAAATATAAATCAAGTGTTAATACAAAACTTTTACACATGCTTTTTCTATTACGATTATAATGCTTTATTGCCTCTTTGGGATTGCTTTTTTTAAAAAAAAGGAGGGTAGTCTATATTTGACTTTCGTCACTAATTATGTTCATGAGAAAATCATCGATACATTTAGTGCAATGTCTATATTATTTGATAACATATAGCGATAACTGTTCTAGTAAGAAAACGTACGAAATCTGCTATCATATGATAGTAGATTTCGTACATATATACCATCTGGTATATAGTATTATAAACCGGTCATAATATCTTAAATAAACTTCACGCTTTTTATTTTACAATTGTGTTACTTATTGATATTAAAAATAGCTTTACTTGCAAATAATCAGTGCAATTTGACTTTGCCAGTTTTTTACTTTTCTGCGGGAACTGTTTTGAATACCAGGGTAATTTTTTAAAAAAGGGAGATAGTCTATGTTTGACCTTGCCTCATTAACTATTTTCCTGAGAAAATTCATTCATTTCAGTCAAGGAGTTTAGATCTTTCATTTTCACTATATACTAAACATACATAAGTTTCATCCACTGTTTCAACCTCCTAGGGTTTGATTTTTTATAAAGTAGCCTATATGACCCTGCGTCTTCAATAATCTTCTTTACGAATTTCATCTAAATCGGGCCAGTAGATTACCTGTCAAAACATAACCAATAGAAGAGATACAGATTTTTGCATTTTTATAATAATAATTTTTATGAGTGCGGATATGTCTAATACTATATGACAGATGGCACTACCCGTTGCAGAAAACGTAGTGACATCTGTTGTCATATAGATTATATAAATATATAGATTATATAAAGTTTTATAGACCGGTCAAATGTATATTTAATAAATGTTATGCTTATTTTATTTTATAATTATTTAATTAGTGATATTGAAACAAATTTAGCTTCACTCGTGAACTATCGACATAATTTGATTTTTTTTTTTAATTTTATTTTTCTGCGGGAGTTATGTTGAATACCGGGATGAAAACTATCCCATATGTTGCTCTAATCTCTAAGCTAGCTCCATACACAAATTCATTTATTTCTACCCGGTAGATACCGATATACAAATGATTTACTTATATCGGTTTTTTATTTTTTCCAAAAAAACTACATGGTATACCGGGATAAAAACTATCCTATATGTACCTTTGGACTATAAGCTATCACCATACCAAAATTCATCCATTTCTATCCAGTAGTTTTTGCGTGATTGACGAACAAATTAACAGACAGACAGACAGACAGACAGACAGACAAAAATTCTACTGAGTGGATTTTTGGCCTCTGTTATCGATATATTAACGCACCCAATTAAAATTTTTCTGAAATTTTTCATGTACAGAATTGACTTTTGTACGCTTTTATTATATATAGAGATAGAGATAGAGAAGAGATAACGAAGCGTTATAAGGTGAGGTGAGATATAAAAATAAATGAATAATTGAATTTTATAACTTCGTTCTATTTGTACCTTCTTTAGAGAAATTTGGCAGAAACGAAAAACACACTATGTCATAAATCAGCAAAAAGAAAATAATTCAGAGTGAAACATTAATTTCACAAAGTTTATTCTCATTTTGTTGCACATAAAATATAATTCTAAAATTAAAAGAAGAAATACCTAAGCATTCTATCGACTCAATATCATCACATAACGCTGCCGAGAGAGGAGCTCGGAGCAGAGCCTAGTACTTGCGATCCTAGTGCGGGCATAAAGGGCCCCTTCAAAATGCATTAACACTCTCCTTTACTAACTGGGCTAAAATTGACATATATATTGTAGTATTTAGTCATCCCAGTATTATAGAATATTGTATATAATAATTATTGATAAAGGGAAAATCCACAACAACTGTTTGTGGTTTAATAAACTGAGTGCGAAAACGAGATGTGCGGTTTTGGTTTTCTTTTGGAAACTAACAATGCATTTGTTATTACTGAATAATATTATTACATAAATAATATAATATCTATGTTTTTTTTACTTTTAAACATTTTTAAAGTGTTATTCCACACTTAGGAAATTAAAAAAATATGTGTTTTTTGTTATCAAAATTAAACTATGTGTATCCTAAAAGACATGGTTGTTAAAATTGACCAACTAAAAGAAAAAAGTCTTGGCTATTTTTACATATCTTCTGCATTAAACTAGACAAAGAGAAAGTCAATTAAATTCAAAATAAAAAGATTAATGTCATGTCATTTTCAGCTTTAAAGAATTTACATCGGTTCACAAATTATAATGTCCCACACTGAAAGTAACCTACGCAACGAAGAGAAGCTAGATTTGTTAAGCGAATTATTTACAGATTTCCAATTATTTATTAGTGATAAAAAGCCAGTCGTGGCCCAGTGGCACAAGCGTGTGACTGTAAACGACTGGTTGTGGGTTCGATTCCCACTCGAGGAGTGGAAATATTTAATATTTCCATTTTCTTCGCTCTGGTGCCGAGGCAAAGCGCGGCGTTAAGTTCCGCCACTTAACACGCAAAGCCTCCAAATTCGGCGGAAAGTGGGGAACGGAGTGTCTTAACACTAGGTTCCCTCTGTCTACCCTGCTGTATCCCGCATAGAACAGGGTGTTGTGTGCGGGATACAGCGTGAAGCTATAAAAAAAATTAGAGTATAATAAGTAGTATAAGTTCCACCGCTCCATACAAAAGTCTTTATTTTTGGATGGACTGGAGGACATAGTGTCTTGACACTAGATTCTCTCTGACTACTCTGTTTGTTGTTTAAAAGAAGATGCTTTTGGTGTTTCCTTTAACATCAATTTTCTATTTATTGTATGTTCGGTTGGGGAACCTAACAAGAAATTACTTACGTTGTTTACACGTTCATCTTGTTTATTCAAACAACAATGTGTACTTTCTACGTTTATTATTTGTTGTTTATTATATGTTTATTAATTCGAGAAGGAAAAGCTTTCAATACCTTTTATAGATGGAGTCATGGGGCCATGGGTTTTAGGCAATATTAAAGCTTATAATAGAGAAACAAATAAATTAGGAATACACGAAATTAACAAAATAAATATTATACATACTAAGTGTTTGAGATACACTTTTATTAAAAGTTGTTTATATAAGTACTAAGTACACGTCGCTATGGTAACACAAATTTTACGCATTAATAGAACCACTAGCTAATATAAGTCGATATTTAATTTACTTACTCACCTGTAAGTCAATATATAATATAAAGGAATATTTACTTTACTTACTTATTTGAATAAACTGCAGTAAGACGTAAGATAAGAACATGATGAGACGTAAATCGCCTAAATAAAGAAAACTTGAAGCGATGATTCGAGACAGGCGACCTTAAGCCCGGCCCTGGCTCGCGTCAACCGCGCCGCATCGCGCTGTGCAACGCGTCGGTCAATGAACATAATGTATTTTTGTAAATGTTAAAAACAAGGATAATTATTTCCCTTAAAGATAATTATTTATTAATAGAAGTAGTGGAACTAGTATTGTGGGGTAAATAGCTTGTGTATGACAGGTGATAGTTAAAGGTTCTATTCCCATTCGGGGCACGAGTACATTGACATATTTAAGTTGCGTTTTGTCATTCAAAAGCTTATAGTAGATAAGGGTTGACAATAAATACTCTTTGCTATAAACATTTATTGAATCAAAGTATACCTATCCCCGTTGTAGTAGCGTCCCGTAAAAGGCGAGTAACCCAGTAGCTTGGTGGTAGGAGATCGTTCTCCGACCGGCTCGCGACCATTATCATGTCAAAGACGAACCGCAAAACATCTGCTGATGTGTTCCGATTGGATAGCATGTAAGCCAGCTTTCCCTATTCCCACTATCCCAACCTTCCTCCTCCTTTCCTCCTTCCCCCCTTAAGGTCAGACAACGCATCCATAACTTTTCTAATGTTGTGGATGTCCATGGGCGAAGGTAGCTTACCATCAGGTGAGCTTATCCTTCTACTCGTTTGCCTCCTTTATTTAATAAAAAAAAAGAAAAAAAGATTAATCTCTTCATTGTATATAGACGTACAGATTTTCTATCTTTCCCATACAGCATGGCGGGCAGAGAAAGCCTGACACTGACTGACTGAAAGACACTGCGTTCTCAAATTTCCGTCCGAATTAGAGACATTACATGTTAAGTGACGTTTTATATGTAATGAGGAAATTACGTATTACAACATAATAAAATGTTTGTAAATGATATTAGTCATATCGCGGTCGGGACACGCCGCCAAGAGCCACGGTCAAGGCATCACGTGTTACACTTCTATGTACTTAGATGTATGGAGATTTGTATATACTGAATTGTCATATCTAGAAATAGAGTAAATTACCTAATAAATATATAATAACTACTTGACGCTTTCACCCGCATATCAAGGTAATCAGGGAGAAATTAGTGTCAATATATTCCGTACCCCACTTTCCGGCCCAAATCGACATTGACGTGTTGTTTTCTATCAAGTGCTTAAATGACGATTGGAATAAACAAATTATATATTTTTTAAATTCAAGATTTCAAAAAAAGATTTTTTCCCGGATAGTGGTAATCAAAACGGAACAAGTCAAGACACTCCGCCGTCCACTTTCCGACCGAAAGCGCAAAAGTCGTTCTTCTAGCAGATTTAAAAATCTTACATTTTAGAACCCACTACTTCATTTCAATGAATGCTATCACATCACAGTATAAGTAAGATAAGCGAATGATGAGGAAATTTACAGCCACGCGCTGCACCGGGCGGCCTTACGGGCGACCGTGAATGAGCGTCGGTGGGCACGCCGGTCAACGATCACATGATTTACATTATATTTATTTATTTATTTATTCTTTATTGTACTTTGCCAAAAAATAAGCCGGTTATAACTATAGTAGCTTTATACATTTTCTTGCATATTAAGTGAGCCAGAGAGAACGCAGTATCAAGACACTCTGTATTCTGCTTAACGTTCGAAATTGAGACATTATGTTCAGAATAGCGTAACTGTACGTTAATCAAAATAAGTTTGATGTAATTATTTTAAAATACGCAAAAGTAGAAAAAGTGAAATAAATTAACGCCATCGCGGCATGAATGTCTGACTATGTGCAGTTTGGTTGTGGGTTTTATTTAATACTAGCGGCCCGCGAACTATATAAAAAATATAAAAAAATATAAAATATAGCTTCACGCTATATCCCGCACACAGCAGGGTAGGCAGAGGGAACCTAGTGTTAAGACACTCCGTTCCCCACTTTAACTATATAAATATTTCGTTATATCCTTAGAGGATATGTTTAACCTTGGATTGTCAACTATATATATTGCAAAATTTATCGGTCAAGCGGTTTAGATTTTTCATATAAACTTTCATCCCCAATTTCAACCTTTTGGAGGTTGATTTTTTGAAAAAATAAGTAGCTTATGTTTGACCCTGGATTATTTACTTTTTTTATTTTAAATTTCATTTAATTCGGACCGGTAGGTTAGCCATGAAAGCGTCACAGACAAACAAACAGGCTTTCGCATTATATTATAGGTATGGATAAGACTTATGCTTACATACTAATACAGATTTTTTTACTATTTACATATTTCAAAGGACGGAGCTGAAACTCTTATATAGGTACTTATTTTTTTCACGGTGTTGAACATTTCTTTTGAATCTTCAAAATTATTCTTATATCTACTATATTAACATATCTAGACGTGACCTTTCTAACCTTATAAGTTATTTTTAATAGGCATTGATAATGCTAACTCTGTATATAGTGCGATATATCGATGGACACTATGACCGTATACAAATAATGATTCACGAATTTGTTCAAGGCTAGGATAGGATAAAAAAACAAAAAGTTTATGAATTGTCTTTCAAATAAATTGATTGTATGATTTGTTCGTTAAAAAACTTATAAAACAACTACATATACGAGTATATTGAGGTCATCGTGACGCAGTGTGACAACGTCTGACTGGAAACGCAATTACTATTGGGGCAATAATTCTATTTGAATTATTTCAACGGAGTGTCTTAACACTAGGTTCCCTCTGCCTACCCTGCTGTGTGCGGGATACAGCGTGAAGCTAAAAAAAAAAAAATCACTTCTACGTCTTCGTTTCCGGCGGAAAATGGAAAACAGAGGGTTTATAATTTAAAGAGGCGTTGCGTAAAGCTGCAAGAACAAACTATATATGTCAATATAATTAGGTAAAAAGCGAAAAAATGCTTACAAAAGTTGATATACTCGTAGTTATTTTTAAAATGTTTTATTTTCCCCCATTTAGATATAAACATGTAAAAAAAAATGTCCACTAGTATTTTTCAACATATTGACATTTAACATATATATAAAGCTTCACACTCTTCCCTACGATACGAACGAACTCCATTCATCACTTTCTGCCCCAAAATCAGCACCTTGCGTGTTGATTGGCGTAATTAAACACGCCGCACTTTTCTTAAGACCTTGATAGGTCTAAGAAAAGTGCGTCGCTCTGATGAGCGAAGAAAAACTAACGAAAGAACGAATCTACAACCCTCGCGATTTACAGTCACGCGTTGTCCCACTACTCCACGAGGGCCTTAGCATACATGTTTAAGTATAGAGCTACTATATATACAGAAAATACCGTATTGTCAAGATGTTTGTACAAACCCTTAGGATTATTATGTGTACAGTTCGCTTGACGTCCGTTACACTGACGTGAGTCACGTCTGAGTCACCGCGCGTCGACACCGTTGCTCCAGCTACTCTCCTACTGTTTGTAATCTTTTGTTATATTGATGATGGCTGATGGCTTACGATTGACGGAATGATAGGCTGTATAAGTTGTTTTTAATATAAGTGTTTTGTTAAGGAGTTGTCACCTGAAGCTTAGTTTGTATAGATTATATAATAATATAACATAAATAACAGTCATTTCCGTTCTCGTAAAGGTTTTTTTAGTTTAGAGTTTAGGCTGTACAGGTTTAAGTTTTATTTGTTAGTTGATGTAAGTGAAGCCGTCGTGGCGAAGTGGGACAGCGTCTGACTGTAAAGCGATTGTTGACGGTTTGATTCCAATTCGTAGAATTAATATATTTAAATTTTCATTTCTTTGCTCTGGTACCTAAGACAAACCGCGGCGTTGAGTTCCGCCACTCAATAAGCGATGTCTTGATTTCGAGCGGAAAGTGGAGAAAGGGATGTTTTTACCTCCTCTCTGACTAACCACGCTATGCGGGAAAAAGTTAATGTAAGTAGTAGGAAACAGCTCTATGCATTTCCCCATAACAGGCTAGCATAGAAAGAGCAAAGTATCAAGAAACTGTTGAATGAAAAGTGATATGTGAGTAGTATCCAAGAAAACTTATAATATTTAAAAATAAGCACTTAACATAACGTAAAAGAAAAAATGACTATTTATAAATAATACATGTACAGCATACATACATGTTATAGTATATTATATACACAAGCTTCCTCGTGGCGGGCGGCGGAGCGCGGAGACCTTCTGTCTGCAACCAATCGATTGTCAAAACAACCAGTCATTTACTTGACTATTATTTGTTAGCCCCATTTCGATTTCCAGTGACTCATATAATGTACTAATAACATTTTTAAAGTGTTATTCCACACGTAGGAAAATTGAAAAAGACATTTAGAAAACGTATAAAAATTTGAACGCAGCGGGATTCGAACCCGATGCTAACAACAAAAAATAAGTTGTAATAAAGCGTATACGAATTTCGACGCAGCGGATAGTAGAACGCATGGCTCGGTGGTGAGAGCGCCTGAACAGTATTCAGGAAGTGTGGGTTTGAATCCTGTTGCGTTCAAATTTTTATACGTTTTCTAAATGTCTTTTCATATAATGTATTTTTATTGTTCTTTCTTAAAAACTTATCCATAAAATAATGGTTTTGTTTTTGATTTCCCATCCTTCAAGGGACTTTGTTTCCACGTATTTAGTAAAAGTATGATAAACTTTTATATTACCTACCGGGTTACATTTCTATATGCCGCCATGTTGGAAAGCCAAACTAAAATAATTTAAATATATATGTATATTACCACTTCTTGAAGTAACCTTCAAGATTCATTCTTTATTCATTAAATCATATTATTCGTTGACAACTCAGAAGTTACAAGCTTAGTTCTTAAAATCATCCTGAACAAAAATACTTAAAAAGGCAATTTCAATCTTTTTCCGCATAGGTTATTCAGAGAGACCATAGGTTAAAACACTCCAATCTCCACTTTCCACCCATTCCATTAAGGCAACTAAAAAATCTAGACCACAGCGATATAGATTTAGAAATATAATTTTAAATTCATTAGAAAGTATTTGAGAGTTGTATTGTACTTATAAAAAATGTACCGCTCTCCGTAACTAGGCTGTACAGCTCAGTTTTTTTATAAGAGAGCTTTTTAAAAACTAATTTGGTACACAGAGACGACCTGAATGCCTAGATATCGTTTGTAGTTCAAGGTGATGGGGGCGAGACGTCGTTACCAATTCACTTCTTTTGTTAACCTCTTAAACGCGTGTTTGTATTTTATTTTGAATGTTTTAGTCTTTATTTTTATGTTAAACGGTTATTGAGTTAGGCGGAGAAAATATAGTGTTAAGACACTTTATTTTCTCCTTCATGATGATTTATCAGCTTGCGGAAACCAACGCCGCGGTTTGTCTAGTACTTTCGCTAAATAAGTTAAATTATAGTCGAATAGAATGGAAATATAGTGGAAATGATAGTCTAAAACATTTTAATAAAACGTATTTGAACTCATGAAATGTGTTCAAGTGCTTTTACGACTAAGCCACACGTCCGCGGCTAACTCGTAATTCTTAGTTATGCTAGATATTCGTAATGCTAGAACTTAGTTTAAATATTTTAACATATTATTCACACATTATATAAAAAGTCAAACCCAAACCCATCACGTTTTATTTCAGATATACAACTTTACACCTTGCTAAATCGAAAGAAATACGTTCAAATACAAAAAAAAGTATAATATTAATATACAACCTAAAGCTTCTTCACCTGAACACCGAAGCTGGGCTCGCTGACCCACTTGCTCATCTAATCACGACGGAATGAACACGTAATGTGATAGATGCTTTCAATTACTTATCGACTACAGTTTTTTATTCCGTTTCCATTTTTAAAAGGAATCCGTCTGTTTTTTTTTGTATGTCAAGCTTTTTGTTATATTGCGATGCTCTTTGAAGAATGTTAGTTCTTTTGATGTTTGATGTCATAGTGTTTCGTTGCTAAGATACCTTTGATTAATGCCTGTAGTTGTTAGTGCCTTTGAAAGGTATCTGATTACATATTATCTAAGGTTGAAAAAAACATTTAAAGAAAACGTATAAAAAATTGAACGCAGCGGGATTCGAACCCGCGCCTCCTGAATACCGTTCAGGCGCTCTCACCACTGAGCTGCACTGAGCACTGAGTTAGGCTCAAAATTCAAATTTTATACATTTTCTTTAAATGTCTTTTTCAATTTTCCTAAGTGTGGAATAACACTTTAAAAATGATTACATATTATCTAGGGTTATAAGTTCAAAATGTTGTCAAAGGACTGTTATATGACAAAATATGCCTACACTTGGGTCACAAGGCACTGTCCCGAGATCTTGTTTCTGCAACACGATGGGTTTGGCACCCCATCATGACACAGTGAATTCAGCGATTGCTAAGAACTTTCTTTTCTTATTCAAATAGACTATTACAAGCACTTTATAATTGTCAATTTAGGCATAAAAATGTATGTAGTCGGTCCATTTGAACCTATTTACCCGTTTAGTAGATACATTTTTTAGGGTAACTTTTTTTAAGACATTTCGTATTGTGGTCAGAGCAGAGAAATAGTAATAACATATAATATATCCACGCTTGGAAATCGAATCCACAACCGTCACGTTTGGAGACGTTGTCCCACTACGCCACAATGGCTCCCATGGAAGTATTCTATTGAACTAATTAAAGGTTAAAATAAAGGATTAATAACCCACTTAAACTTTCGCTTCGCTTGTGGCCAGTCGTGGCCCAGTGGCACAAGCGTGTGACTGTAAACGACTGGTTGTAGGTTCGATGCCCACTCGAGGATTGGAAATTATATTTCCATTTTCTTCGCTCTGGTGTCGAGGTAAAGCGAGGCGTTAAGTCCCGCCACTTAACACGCAAGCCTCCGAATTCGGCGGAAAGTGGGGAACGGATTGTCTTAACATTAGGTTTCCTCTACCTACCCTGCTGTGTGCGGGATACAGTGTGGAGCTAAAACAAAACTCGCAAATTTTTCTGACTCTATAATATGTAACAAACGTCAATACACAAACTAAACGTAACACATGCCGTCTACGGAATAGCTTACGTGTCGTGACGTCACGCTGACTTTTGACTCATAAATGGCCAATTAATTTTAAATTCTCTCTCTGCAACACAATTAGCCGCATTAATGAATTAACCCAGATTTTTTATGGCTCATTATAGCAGTAAGAAGCTGATGACGTCGCGGCCTCTTGAATTGTCTGATAATATTCACGTGTAAACGAATGAACGAAAGAATGAAAACGAATCTATAAAAATATAATTATAATTATACCTTCTTTAATAACTAATAGAAATAAGTGATTGTTCAATACGATTAATTTTTCTTTTATTTTTTTTTAGCTTTCGCTGTATCCCACACATAGCAGGGCAGAGGGACCCTAGTGTTAAGACACTCCGTTCCCCACTTTCTCTTTCTCCACGACATTTATTCTCCGCAATTGCTCTCCGATTCTGTTTACTTAAAGCCTCGTAAGATATTTTTTCCGGGTTTCTTCCGTATAGCAAAGTAGATAGAGAGCGTAAACTTAATAGTTATGACACTCCATTGAAAACTCTGTCATTATACAATGACTTGTGGAACTCAACGTTGTAATTTGTCTTACCGGAGACAGAAAAAATATTGATTTAAATATAACTATTCTCTCCTATAGGAATCGAACCCACAATCAAGCGCGTTAACAGTCAGGTGCTATCCCACGGCGTCACTCTGGCTTCTAATAATATAATCAATTTTAAAAATATAAGTATATTTGTATTAGTAACTTATAAAAATAAATGATTACTTTCTTCACACGGTTTTTCTCTGTGAAATAAATGAGAGAACGATATATTCAGTGACTTTTAAACATTTTTAAAGTGTTATTCCACAATTATGAAAATTGAAAAATACATTTAAAAAACGTATAAGAATTAGAACGCAGCGGGATTCGAACCCGCGCCTCCTGAATACCGTTCAGACGCTCTCATCACTGAGCCACGCTTTATTACAACTTATTTTTGTTGTTAGCATCTCTGTAGAGAGATTTTTACAAATTTCTGCTACCCAGAGATTATTCTACGAACAATCGTTTGGCAAGAGAGAATACTATTTATTAAATATTTTTTAAACATTTTTTTAGTCTTTAAATGTCTTTTTCGATTTTAAATTAGCCATAATTTAAAAGCCATTCCTCATTTGTGGGTTAAAACTTAAAACATAATTTATTCTACACGACCTGACAAAGTGGATTCCGTGTTTCGAGAGCATTTTTTACTTTAATGAGTCCCGTTATTTAATTTCGATCATACATGTATGTATGATATGTATGTACATGTGTCGGTATATACGGACGCCGTTACAGTGCGCGCCGCCGTGAAAGTGTCACACTTGCCTTCCCCGACCTTGTATACTGAACTAATTGCCGAAATCATCTGTGATTTTATGTTTATTTGCAGTTTCTTTGTTTTTTGTATTTTTTATTTGGTCGGATTTTTGTATTTTTGATTTGTGGGTTCTCTATAGACAAATTCTTTGGTTACTTATTAAGTAACTGATAGACGAAACTCTTGGTCGTAGAGAAATATTTGTTTTTAGAATTTGGGAAATATACGAAACACTTTCTGCCGAATTCGGCGGAAAGTGGGAAATGGAGTGTCTTAACACTAGGTTCCCTCTGCTTTCCCTGTGTGCGGAATACAGCGTGAAGCTAAAAAATATACGAGTATAAATACATAATATGAGGCTAATAATGTCTTCTCCACTCACTATACTATGTGGTAAAATGAAATGTATAAACTTTTTTCTATTGCAAATGAACCAGTAACCATCGTGTATATAAGAGATATTTCCCAATTATAAACAAGCTTTATATAAAATTGGGTTGTGGGTTCGATTCTCGCTCGAGGAGTGGAAATATTTAATATTTCAATTTTCTTCACTCTGGTGTCGAGGTAAAGCGCGGCGTTAAGTTCCGCCACTTAACACGTAATGCCTCCGAATTCGGCGGAAAGTAGGGAACGGAGTGTCTTAACATTACGTTCCTTCTGGCTGCCCTGCTTTGTGCGGGATACAGTGTGAAGCTACAAAAAAAACATATTCACAAACAAATAATTAAAACCAAATTCTTCCAAGCAATAAAAAATAATTGCAACATTTTACATATCAAAGTATACACTGTGGACGCTCTCAGTGTATAATTTGTGTGTTTTCATTACGTGTAATTAATTACACACACTCGTTTGTGGTACATTAATGTACATAAAGTATTTATGTACCGCGTAGCCTTGTTTGAACGGCAACTATTTACATATACTATTGTTAATTCGTTTCGGCGTATGTAAATGATGTTATGAGACAATAACTGGGTTTACATGCTCATATTTTGTGAGTATGACGTTTTACTATAGTATAGTAATTTTGAACAAATACTGTGGCAATTGTGTAAAATTATTGATTTGAATTTGCATCTTTTTGATGACTCGTTATCGCTTTCTTTTTCTTTCTATTTGCAATTAAGGTTATCTATTGCTGCTGTGTGCGGGATACAGCGTGAAGGTAAATATATAAAAAAACAAAAAGTTCTGATAATCACAAAGGGGCTGAAATAGGATATAAAGGTATCACGCGGCTAAGCCGTAGTAAGTAGTCTAACCAGTATTACTTTTGAGGTTCCTATAGACTTTCGATAGACGTAATGGCGGTAGGTCTTCGCTGGTATTACCTTTTTAATGTTTTATAACTTTCCAGGGCATACATTGATATTAATAATAAGCACTAACCATATTAATACAATGATTGGGATTAATGATTCTACATATTGTGATGTTCCATTAGTAAGTGAATTAGGATCAAAACTCGTAATATTTTTACTAGGCAGTTTATTTAGAAGGACAACTGCAGTAGTACTATTGGCAAGATTATGGTAGGACTGCTGAGAATAGGAAAAAAATTCCAACCCATTTTAATAACATTTAAAATTTTGTGGCCAGTCGTGGCCCAGTGTGGCCAGTCGTGGCCCAGTGGCACAAGCGTGTGACTATAAACGACTGGTTGTGGGTTCGATTCCCACTCGAGGAGTGAAAATATTAAATATTTCCATTTTCTTAGCTCTGGTGCCGAGGTAAAGCGCGGCGTTAAGTTCCGTCACTTAACATGTAATGCCTCCGAATTCGGCGGTGCGTGGGGAACGGAGTGTCTTAATACTAGGTTCCCTCTGCCTACCCTGCTGTGTGCGCGATACAGCGTGAAGCATTTTAATAACATTCTTTTATTCAATAACCCATGATTTTCAATACATGTAGTGTTACGTATTCCATATAAAATATGAAAGGAATTTGTAAATGAAAATGTCAGTGTGTAATATGTTTTAACACAAAGCCCCAAACCGCATTGAGGCTGATGAGGTAAATCCGTAATGGAAAATCTATTTATTTGCGGATTTCTTTGATCGGTCTTCTCTCCAATGTTTCAGCATAATGGGTGTCATTTAGTAGAGTACCCTTTTTAGCTGATAGCTAGCGTCTATTACAGTTTCTTTTATTTCCTTTAAATTATTTAACTTCAATTTTTGTTCGTTAATGCCAAATTGGAAGAGAACAATAACCTGTGATTATATTTGCGATAGTTTTAGAACCAATCTCATAAAGATACTTAATAATACTTAGATAACGTGGTACTTCACGGTGTTTGGTTTTACCGTTCATAAAGTAATTTCTCAAAAATAGGTGAAAAGAGAGAAAGGCCTGAGTGTTTAGACACTAGCGTTTTCCCTTCATATGTATGTGTATGTATGTATGTATTTTCACTTGGTCTACTTTGAGCACAGATCTCTTATGGTATGATGGGCTTAAATAGTATTTTTTCTAAATTGTAGAAAATTAAATATTATGAATATTTACAATTTTAGGCGTATCTACTTTTAAACATTTTTAAGCTCTGTGGTGAGACAGTCTGGACGATATTCAGGAGGCGCGAATTCGAACCCCGCTGCGTTCAACTGTTCCCGCCATTTCTAAATGTCTTTTTCTTTTTTCTCGTATCTCCTTAAAAATGCCTTTTGGTTTTAATTGATATGCTGTATTATTTTTAGTGTTATGCCATACGTGATATACCTACGTATATTTCAAAAAATAGACCTTCCTCTACTGTACAAAATTATCTAGACTAAATTTTAGCGTTTTGTAAAAAACACTTAGTTTTTAAACTATGGAACTAATTTCGTTTGTCATGCTTGTTGACTAATAATTAAATGTTTGTCTCGAACTTTACTAAGGGGAATTTAACTTTTTTAGAAGTGATTCAATATTTGAATGCTTTACATAACAAACGATTTTTAGTATTAGTGAAGGAAGATTTATTTTATATATAGTAGCAACAACGATTTATATAAATATATAATGACTTTAGAAAAATATGCGGACAGACTTTGACTTACTTACTGAGTATGAAATTAGGAATAGTTAAAATAGCTTGACGCTGTATCCCGCACACAGCAGGGTAGGCAGAGGAAGCCTAGTATTAAGACACTCCGCCTCCCACTTTCCGCCGAATTCGGAGGCATTGCGTGTGCAGTGGCGGAACTTAACGCCGCGCTTTTTCCTCTGATACCAGAGCGAAGGACATGAAAATATTAAATATTTCCACTCCTCGAGTGGGAATCGAACCCACAACCAGTCGTTTACAGTCACACGGTCGTGCCACTGCGCCACCACTGGCCCAAACATACTGTTAATATATACTATTAATAAAATTGATCTAGATATATATTATAAATTTAAGTTATTAAAGTTAATAAAAATATGTAAAAGAATCGCCTCTATGAAAATAGAATCGACTAGCTAGCTAGCCACTGCGCCACGAGTGGCGCCAAAGTTAAAATAAGTTCAAATAACTTAAAGTTAAATTAACTTAAATTAATAAGATAAATATGTTTGTATTTCATAGTGTTTGATATATTTTTTTATATAATGTTATATATACATACGTTGCTAAAGCTACTCAAGGAGATATACCTACGCATGGAGACATAAATAAAGACACAAAACTCTTTTTGGCTACCATGCTATGCAGGAAAGAGTATATATAACCACATATATATATACATATAATATTCCAATACATATAACTAGAACTTAATGTGACCTAAAATCAACCATTCCTATACTAAAGTTCCCAGCTTATTTCGCTCACAACGAGAGCTATACATACATGCTCGTATACTCTAGACCACAAGTATAATGCACCCCTCAGTCCTTTGTCCCTCAAGAATAGTTACAGAGCAGCAATGGCGCTTGGAAGCTGGATACAAGTTGCATATTCAATGGGAACATTCGAGATGGAATATATGTAGGTTGTAGGTCGATTAGCAAATTTTAATGTTTTGTGTAAATGTATAATGTAGTTCAATGGTTTTGAAATTAAATAATTTAAAACAAATCATGAAATGGTACGTGAATATTTTAAGAGTGCTTGTTTGTAGGTTATGTTACTTAAACTACTGTAATTATTTCAATATATTACTGTAAAAGTGTATAAATTTAAATCGATTATAAAGATCTCGAAAGGCTTTTATTTTCTTTAACAAATCATTGATTAAAAATATTAAAAAATCATTAAAGTAATTAAAATATATAGGCAACAGCGAAGTCCCTGTGTCATACTCTTTTTCGGGAAACAAGTAACAGAATACTGTAAATATTCAGTACAAGACCAAAAAATAATTAATAAGCGGAAATTGAACCCGTAACAACGCTTAAGTAGCAATAAGTACATTAAACAATACTACGAGGGCATCGTGGCGCATTCGGTTCTCATTCGGGGAATGCATATAACTATTCAAACTATTTGTATTGCTTCGCCCTGGTAAAGAGCTAAAGTTGAGCTTTGTCATTTAACACACAATCTCTCGATTTCTGGCGGAACATGGAGAATGGAGTGTCTTGACACTAGATTCTAACTACCTACTACCCTTTTTTTTAGCTTCACACTGTATCCCGCACACAGCTTGGTAGGCAGAGCGAACCTAGTGTTAAGACACTCCGACCCGACCGATCTAACTACCCTGTTATGAAATAACAAAGTTATTAATATCCAATTTTTTGTATTTTTGCATTTTTTCACAAGAACCGAAGGTGTTTTTATTTAGCGACTTGAATTGCTAAAATTGAGTTTCATTGCAACTCCTCCAGCTAGAGCGTTAATCTGCGACACTAAAGCGTGCTAATTGGCTGCCTCCTAAAGGCTGAGCCACAATCTACACAAAACTTTATACATTATGCGCTGATGTGTGCCATTTTAAACAGACTTCTAATTACTTTGCAAATTTTTGCTTTTTATAAGTACACAAGAATGTATGTTTTTAGGTTTTTTGACTTTAAAACGGCTATTGGCTTACATCTTGTTTCTTCGCTTTGGTAATGTAGACAACATCGTGATCAGTTCTGCGACTCAACATGTTCAGACATTGTGTCTTAATTTCGGGTGGAAAGTGAAGAGCATAGTGTCTTGACACCAGGTCCACTCTGACTATCCCGCTATGTGAGAAAACGCATGAAGAGACTAGTAAGAACAACTTAAATGCTTCAAATGTCAAAAGTTTTATTTTCATTTTTCTGCTCACCAAGCTTTAGAGAAGTGTGGAAATGAATAAATATATCTTTTATTTTCCAACTTCTTCGGTCTAGCATACCAAAAGAGACGTACACTTGATCAAAATCAAATAAAGACGAATAATATTCATAGTTTATAAGATCTACTTTGACAAAGCGAGGAGTTAAACTCATTCAACGTGCAATTACTATGAAATGGGCTAAAGTAAACGGAGCAGCGTATTACAAGGTTTTCCTTGTTTATCTAACAAAATAAAAACTTTTTCCATTTGCAGCTTCTTTGTTTTTTTTTATTGCCAAAGGGAGGCAAAACGAGCAGAAGGACTACCTGATGGTTACCTTCGCCCATGGACATCTACAACAACAGGGTAGTTGTGGATGCGTTGCCGGCCTAAAGTATCCTTTAGTGACACTACGTGTTCAGTAGCGGAAGACAACGATAGTTTTGTTATCAAACTAAGCCAGGCAAAGATTGTTCAGTAAATAGACATTGTCCCACTGTACCACGATGGCATCGAAGAGATATAAGCATGGGAATTAACAAAAGTATTATTATAGTGTAGTATACCTATATACATACATGCTGTGATAAGAATGTTTACCACACACCCTCTTTGAATCTTTTGGGTGAAAAACAAACTAGCTTCTGTTCTTGGGGGACAATAAAACCCCTCGCCTCATTGTTATACTATGTAGAAACCTTAGCTTTACATCTCGAATGCAGAGAATTACACGCAAAGATAAATATGAATGCGGTAAGATGTGAATCTGCACTCCTCACTGCGTTTTAGTATTCTAATTTATTATTCTAATTTATTAAGCAATGAACTATTTTCAAACTACGAGTACGTCAAAGTTCTTGTATTAATGTTACAATAGCTTTTGTCGTTAGATTTTTTTAGCTTTACGCTGTATCCCTTCGATATAGTCAGAGAGAACGGAGAGCCAAACGCTACGGTCCCTGCATACTTCTTTCGCCTCGTCCACAGTCATCAATCACTTGATACACGCCCTCCGGGGGGTCCTCATGCTTTTTACGTGACCTTCCTCCAGTATCATCGATACTGTGTTTTCGAAGGTCAACCGAGGTCTCCCCCTGCCTCTCTTACCACTCACCTTTGTTTCATATATCTTTCTTACTATTCTTCCATCACTCATCCTCTCGACGTGCCCAAACCACCTGAGCACGCCTTTCATTCTTACTAATTACGTAGAATTTTTGTAGGAAAGTAATTAATTATTATTTTTTAATTTCACTCCTTCAGCAAAACATAGAGAAGTAATTCGTCTTCTAGCCTATCCCACTTTGCGATATCAGCTGCCTAGTGGCGGAACTCAACGCTGTACTTTAATCTAATAAAATGATATTGTAAATACGACACAAACATAATGTACTTTTAATATAGTTTATGTAATAGGGAAAACCTAAACGTAATTTCGGTTACTTACAAATTCCATATTCGTGCCACCGAAGGTCGTAGGCCATGATATATTGCATACGGCCTAATTCTGTGCCTTTGTTATCTAAGAATGTTTAGTTTTTTGTTTATTTACCACCACTAAGTCAATTTTCCGCATATATTAATTCTTTATAATAAGTTTTTAAATGATAAACTGATGAAAGCTGCATTTTAGAGGAATGGGATAACGTTCGTAATTTCGATAATTTCTTCCTAACCATTTACCTATAAGCAATCTTGTTTTAAGGACAAATTAAGCCCCAATTAAATAAGATTGAATTTTGGTAAGAATGATTGCAAAAGTAGAAAAAACAGTGCTTTTAAACCTACTAAAATCCTATATAATATATCCTGCAAGTGTGTCTCGAAAGTCAACGTAGCGAGTCATTAAGCAATTGGTAATTTAATTATAAACAATGGTACATACTCGTAAGTGTGACCGTTGTGAATCATGGCTGGCCAGTGACTCGGCACTCCGCACTCCGCACTGGGCTGTAACGTGACTTCTTACTTCACTGAATGTAACTAAGACTTCCATATACCCTGGAAGATATTCTACTAAGAACGCAATTTCTTTCATCACAAGCTACCTCACCTGTTCCTTACCTGTATTTTGTATTATATCATAAATTTAGATCTTTCTTCTATAGATATATATTTATTCTGTTCACTCGTTCACATTTCCTTTATTTTCTTCTCAATCCAAAGGTTACATTGATAAGACCGCTTACATAGCAATAAGGTCACATATTATACTATTTTAGTATTAAAATCAACGTAATCTAACATTTTGTTCTATTGTACCTATAGTCATTAAAGAGTTAAATAAAAGAGTATTTACTTACTTCTGCCTAAGGGAAGGCCAAACCTAAACATCGCGTGTCAATCAGCCCTGAAACTGCGTAACGATAGTATCTATTAAAGTAAATATTTTTTATTACTTTTAAATATAAAAAGAAACTGTAAATATATTAATATTAGTAATTAAACAGAGTGCCGCGAACATGTAACGTCAGATACGACTGGCGCCACGTTATAGTTTTATTATTGTTTTGTTTTATGGCGATACCGGTGTCTTTTACTAATTCTGCTGCTCTAATTTTTGGTAGATAAATTTTTATTAACCTTTTTTGCGTTCCCTGTGTGTTTTACTTCTTTTAACACCTAACAAAAGAGTGGGAAAGGAGTGTCTTAACACTAGGTTTCCTCTGCATACTAAAAAAAATACCTTACCTACCGGAAGACGCCTTGTTACTCTTTTTAAACATAAAATATAGTTTGAAGGTTTTCTTTTTTCAAAAATACTGTATTATTCAATTACATTGAAAAAGCCATACAGTAAGCCAAAACAAAAGTAAAATCAAAAATTCTGTATCTTTATCATTTTAATACACTTTTTGTATGAATATTTTCCATTTCTGTACTATAATTTACATAGAATATACAAGTGAAATAAATACTTGCAAACCTCACTTGCTGACTGAGCAGTTCATCTTCAGGCTTATATTATTTTTTGTTACCTTTTCGTTTTTTCCCTGAATTGCAAGGCAGCCATAAAGAACCTAAAATCAAGGTACTCTTTCCGTTCATTTCCGTTCAGTCACGTTGAGTGGCGGAATTTAACTGAAATGAAGATAATTCCTCCGAGCGAGAATCGAATCCACAGTCACTTGAGTTTACAGTCTGACGTTCTACTGCGCTAATATGACCTCTTTTTTAAACTTAAATAGCATAATACATTGTTTTCATTAGATTATAATCATCATGTGATAAAAAAAGTAAACTATTTTAATGATCATCATATAAATGACTAAGACATAAAAACCCTAATTAGAATTTTAATGTGGCTATTTAAGAATCATTTTAACACATACTTAGGGACAAAAAACAGGAGTTTAATATTTATATACATACATACGTTGGTAAACTACTTGTTGGTAAAAAACATTAATTAAAACAATGTAAAAAAACAGTTCACACTTCCCAATTTTAAGACAAGACGTTATAAAATCAAAAAAAAATGGAGCTGTTTTTATTGTGACTAATAAACATAAAATTTTATTAATATGAAGTGTAGAATTAATTTAGAGATCATCGTGGCACAGTGCGACAGCGTGTCCCTGTATACGCGATGGTTGTGGGTTACATTCCCACTTGCTTTATGTTTATAGTCAAAATATTATTATTTCTCCGTTCTGATGAGAAGATGGCGCGGCGTGGTCTCAAATTCAAGTGGAAAGTGAAAAACAGAGTGTTTTGGCTCTAAATACTCTCTGGCGGACCTGCGATCCGTGAAAAAAAGTAGTCCTTTTTACGAAAATTCTATATAGCAGTGTAAAATTTGACATTGTTGAAGTTTATATAGAGAAATAGTAAAGCCGCTATACGGTATGGTATATAAACCTTGGAAACATATAAAATTAGTCAAATGTTTATCTTATTAATTTTAACACTGGCATGTTTTTGACATGCCTTTTTTTAAATAACTAGATAAGTTTTGCTAAGGTAATATTGTCAAATGTTTAGCTTTTTCTTCTTTAGTATTTTGAAATCTTCTTGCATTATACATAAAGTAGCATGCTTCACGTTTTTTCCAGCATAGCAGGGTATACTAGCCTTGTGAAGAGACTCCATTCTCCGTTTTCCGCGAAATTGAAACGGTGAGCAAGTGGCGGAATTCACCGTCCCGACTTAACTACCAAAGCGGAGAAATTAAAATGAAACGAAATCATTCCTCCGAGTGGGAATCGAATTCACATCTATCGCGTTTGCTGTCAGACCCTGTCCAACTGTGCCACGACTGCCTGAGCACATAGGGTAAAGTCTACAAAACAGATAATGAAATTAACAAGGAACTTAAATTACCGCTTAAGTAATTAGTACTGTCGCAATTATCAATTATATGTAATATCATGCCTTGCCTGCCTATTGTTTGCTTGGTTCCCACCATTGACTTTCTTTCCATCACGTATGGTGCCGGGTGACTTATAAAAAAAACTTATTTCTGTGTATATAAATATAATTATTATCACTAATCATCTTGAAATCCCTCTGCCGACCCTGCTGTATGCGGGATACAGCGTGAAGCTAAAAAAATATCAGTAAAATGTTTAAAAAGAAAACATTTTACTGATATTTTTTTTTTTATTTTTTTTAGCTTCACGCTGTATTCCGCACACAGCAGGGTAGGCAGAGGGAACCTATTGTTAAGACATATATTTCCACTCCTCGAGTGGAAATCGAACCCACAACCAGTCGTTTACAGTCACACGCTTGTGCCACTGGGCCACGACTGGCCAGGACTTACCTGAATTCATCGCATGATCATCCTTAACATCGGAGATGAGTTCCTTTATCCTAACAGTAATGTTTTTGTTTGTGTGCCAATGATAACTTGTTACTTTTGATCTGAAAGATGAATATCATCACACTTTAGTTTATAGTAACTGCAGATTTTTTAAAATGTATTTGTGGATTGCAAAATACATACACTCGTATGAATGCAATTAGTTAAAATATGTAATTTCATTTGAAATTCTGATATTCTTTTTGCTGATTATTTTTATCATAGTAAAGTCAAAATGATTACATAGGATGATATATTTTGAGTAATGTAGGATTTTGTATAACCTTTTCTTAATAAAAAAAAGTAAACAGGATTTGATTTGAGATGTCAATAATTTTTTGTATGACATAGTATTAATTAGCTAAAAGAAAAAATAAATTAATGGTCCTCACTCACGCGTCTAACGTCCCCTACACGTGTATTGACACGTTTGTAAGTCGATCAGTAATTATATATACCTATATATTACTACACCTATATATCAGTAATTATACCTTTTCTTTTTTTGTTACTTTGTTACTTTGATACTACACCTAAAGAACGTAAATTCAGTTTTTAAATATACCTCTATCCATCCATCCTATTCAGTAATTAAATATACCTCTATATATACCCATATTACAAGTATGTACTTACATGTCGTTTGATCAAAAAATAAACAAAAAGATCTTTTAAACATTTTTAAAGTGTTATTCCACACTTAGGAAAATTGAAAAAGACATTTAAAGAAAACGTATAAAAATTTGAACCCGTGCCTCCTAAATACCGTCCAGGCGCTCTCACTACTGAGCAAAAAGTTCAAAAAGATCTTTTATTTGAATTTGCACAAATTAATTTCCTAGGCATTTTATTTACATTCTGTTTTCCACTTTTTGGTGTATTTACTATTTTTGGAAGGTACATTTTAAGTATATATGATCACGTTTTTCTTTGTAGTATATGCTATAAAGATTTTCTATTTAAACATTTATGCAAATTCTACCCCTGCAAGGGGGTGAAATAGTCAATATGGAAGTCCGACATTCTACCTAGTGTTAAGACACTCCGTTAAGTGCGTGCTCCATTGCGTGTTAAGTGGCGGAACTTAACGCCGCACTGTGCCTTTGATACTAGAGCGAAGGAAACGGAAATATTAAATATTTTCACTCCTCGAGTGGGAATCGAACCCACATCCAGTCGTCTACAGTCACACATTCATGCCACTGCGCCACGACTGGCCCCATATCTGAAACTAAAAATATTAACGTCATTAATTGTGTCTGAAAAACTTGACACCTTAATGTATCTGGTGCTTTCGTTCGCCACAGTTAAAGTTAGAAATTTTATTTTAAGTCTATTCATAATAATTTTAACATTTTCTAGGGAGTAAGGGGCATACAGTTGTTTGAAGCCTGTTGAGTTCGGCAAGCAGTTTGCATTATTTCTTACGAAGAAGTTTACAATTAAAGTTGATAGCATTCTAAATTAGGCAGGAATATTATTTTATAATTTCTTTGTAAGCAAAAAGAATATACTATACAATAAACACCGCGAACAGCAACTTAAAGTATATAAGAACAAAACAACAACTCGGTTGAAGAGCAATAACAAAAAAAAGTAAAAAAATAATATTATAAATAATAAATTTACCATTGAACCAAAAGTAATATAACAAATTAAACATTAATAAATATTTTCCATATATAAAAAAAAATAAAAAGAATAATCGCTGAGGACAGGATTCGAACCTGCGCGGGTAGAACCCATTGGATTTCAAGTCCAACTCCTTAACCACTCGGACACCTCAGCTGTGACAGTGACGTCGAAATACTACACAGCTATCTGCAATACTCTTATCGAATACGTCACACAAAAACCTTATCTTTAAATTTAATTGTAATAATATTTAAATAATATGATATTATGTTTCTTTATATAACTCGTTTCTCTAGTATTAGTTGCTTATGACGACGCGTGTACAAAAGTGTAAGCCAAGCCAAGCCATGACGTGTGTGATATTTATTTGTTTATTTAAATTGGTTTTTCTTTTATTATTATTTAAAAAAGGGGCCAGTCGTGGCACAGTGCGTGTGACTGTAAACGACTGGTTGTCAATTCGATTCCCACTCGACGAGTGGAAATAATTGATATTTCCACTTTCTTCGCTCTGGTATCGAGTATCTGGTATCGCAACTTAACACACAATGTCTCCGAATTTGGCGGAAAGTGTGGAAAAAATGGAGTGTCTTAATACTAGGTTCCCTCTGCCTACCCCGCTGAGTGCGGGAAACAGCGTGAAGCTAAATAAATAGCTTTAATAACCAAAATTTATAGTATTCATATACATTCATTTTATTAACCTCTACCTAGTATTCTAAGTAAAGTGTAGGAACTATATATTATAAATTTACAGTTTTTTTTCTCCAAATAAATAGAATCTAAAATGAAACCTGAGTTAAATTAAAAGAAGAAATATGGTTTTTTTTTTTTTTCAATTGAATCGAACCCACAACCAGTCGTTTACAGTCACACGATTATGTGAATGCGCTATGACTTTGCCCCAAAATTAATTAAAGTTAATAAAAATATGTAAAAGGATCACCTGTATGAAAATAGAGTCGACATCATGCGTGCCTCAGCCACTTCTCAAATGAACTCAGAAGATCAATTAATATTATAGCTATAACAAATCGTGTTTAAGAACCATTCAATCTAGATAATGGATTTTATATTACTATTAATTCATTTTTTTATTATATCTGCTTTATTATATCTAGATGAGCTATGTAGTCGCAAGGCCGGTTTTTGTTATCAATGAACAGTAAACGCTTGGATAAAATATATGTCTAAAATGGTACGTTCCTAATTTTACTAAAAATAAACACTTTGTTTGCTGCTTTGAATTCTGTTTGTAAAAACATGTAGTAAAAATTATAACAGAAATACATATTTTCAGCTATATGAATACTATATGAGGCAAAACGTAGTGTTAAGTTCCACCACTTAACACGCAATGCCTCCAAATTCGGCGGTGCGTGTCTTAATACTAGGCTCCCTTTGCCTACCCCGCTGTGTGCGGGATACAGCGTATGCTCTTTCCTGCAAAGCAGTGTAGGCAAAGAGAACCTAATATAAAGGAAACGAAGATACTCTGTTCTTCTCTTACGCGTCTGAATACAAAATATTTCTTATTTCTTAAAGTCAACAAAAGTTTACTCGTCACTAAAGGACAGGAAAGAAAATATTTTTAATATTATAATTCCCCTTAGTTGGGATTGAATGCAACAATCGATTATATTGTTAGACGATGTCTCACTTTACTTATCTGCAATATAGATAAAAGCGATTTTATATAAGTTTTTATAATACGGATGGAAAGCGGAGAACGGAGTCACTAAGAAATCTCTCTGTGTAATTCACAAAACAAGTAGGCAACAGTAAATTTAGTAATATACCGATTTAAGCATTTGGCCGTGAATGCGTCGTAAACACTATGCAGTATAGCTATAGCTCGAATCATAATAATATTCGGTTGGTATGTTAATTGTTTAATTTGCAACGCTCCAACAAGAACTGTTTCGGCAATTTTACTTAATTAATTTATAAGCGTTTTTTTGTTTTGTAAAAAATGATAAGTTCACAAAAATATAACTTGAGATAAGCCGAAATATAAAACACGATATTTGCAAAGTGTTCTTTTTAAATAAGTACAAAGTATATAGTGACAGTATCACAATGTTTGTAGGTTCCATTCCCAATGGGGGATATTATACTTTTTTTTTTTTTAGAAAACTTTTAACTAAACGGGATTCGAACCCACACCTTTTGGAACCTACAAGAAAGGAATCTAAGATAAGTTTCAGCTGCTATCTAAATTCTTATATGCTTTTTACTCAATTTTACTGTTAGTGATATTTACTTTTAAACATTTTTAAAGTGTTATTCCACACTTAGGAAAATTGAAAAGACATTTAGAAAACGTATAAAAATTTGAACGCAGCGGTATTCGAACCCATGTCTCCTGAATACCCTCTAGGCGCTCTCACCACTGAGCCATACGTTCTACTACCAGCTGTGTCGAAATTCTTATACGCTTTATTACAACTTATTTTTGTTGTTAGCATCTCAGTATATGTATATTCACTTAGTTATGATAAAATAGTATATGCTAAATTATGTGCTATTGTGTGAAAGTGAAAGGTCATAATAGTGTTTTTTGTTTGTCTACTTAAGTTTTTATATGGTTTTTGTTATAACATTAAGTAGGTCATTGGCTAATGACTATGCAGGCGGTTAAACTTTTATCGTTAGACTAAAAGTATGTAATATCTATATGTGTTTTGTGCATAAGCATGCCTTTCAAAAAGCATAATTTTAATATAATTTTATAACAGTATTTTTATTTTTTAATTTTTACTTTATTACTAATATCTGGTAGGACAAGTGTAGCTTTGATTGTAGTCACTCAATACGCAATGTTTCGAATTTGGATGGAAAGCAGTTACTCTAGGTTAGTAGGTACTCGAGTAAAGCTATAAACTATATAACAGTGTTATAGAAAAGCTTACGTTTTAAAAAAAACACTTCGTTTAAAGGAGTATAAAGCTAAAACATTTTTAGAATACCTATGTAAAAAAAATTAACGCAACAGGATTCGAACTTTGGAAACCGTCCAAGTGTTCTGACCGCTGCGTTGAATTTTTTACATGTTTCCTAAAAAAAAATCGTTTTCAATTTCCTAATTATGTGAATAACGTTTTAAAATGTTAAAAGTATATTACAAAGTTAGTCTAGACGGGAAAAGAATGAAGATCCAATATTTTTTTTATAACAATACATGCAATTAATAAAATAAATATTGCAAACACATGTTTAACTTTACACTTTTGTGCAAAGTGACGTACAGGTTGCTATGGCAACCGGAAATTTACGCCTCAACGGGCTTTCTACAAAGGACTAATAAAATGAGGAACTCTACGTGAAGATAGTCAATATCGCCGCACAAGTTATTAGCTGTAGCTCAGATTTATAAGCTTATTTTCAGTGTCTAAAGACACATAGACAAGAATCAAATTCAATAAGCTTTTTGAGGCCATCCTGGCGCAGTGAGATAGCATCTGATTATAAAAAAAAGATGGTTTTAAGTTCGATTTCCAATTCCGGAATGATTGCTTTTAATTTTTTTCATAACACTGAGATTCGCCACTAAATACAAAATGTTTTGATTTTGAACGAAAACCGGAGAATGGAGTTACTTAACACTAGATTCTCTGTGAGAAAAAGCGTGAATCAGCTTTTTATAAGCTTTTGTTAGTAGGTATATACTGGTATGCAGTATGTACACAATATTGGTTAGTAATTTTTAATTCTAGAATGAGGTAACAGGATATATTTATTTTACGCATTTTTTGCTTTCGTGATTCAATTTTAAAATTAAGCATGAGTTGAATAACTTAGAAGCGTTTGACTCATTTAGCTATTTTAAGGTTAACCTTAAGACTAAGAGATCTCTTAGATCACTCTTTTAGATTTTATATAATGACGGAAAGTATTTTAAATATTTATCAGATATATTTGGGACAGATTAGGCGATTTTGCTTTAGGTGTTATCGTTGTAAACGTTTTTCTGATTTCGTAAGTGTAAGAAAACACTTTTGAAACTGTTAAAAATAGTTATTGTCGAGATATCATATTCTTCTATACTATTCTTCTTGTTTCTGCTACTCAACACGGAATGTCTCAATTACATGTGGTAAATGGAGACCAGAGTGTCATTATTTTATCTCTTATAACTTTACTAGCCTGTTACGCGAGAAAAAGCGTAGATTAAAACATAAGCGAGGAACGTAATCATAAATCACTGTCACCGTTACCGAAACATCAATCAAATCAGCCTTTCGTTGTCCACTGCTGGACGTAGGCCTCCCCCAGGGTGCGCCAAAGGTCCCGGTGAAAAAAACTGCGTCTCATTGAGGTTCGCCCTTAAGTACAATGTCTCAAATTTAGGCGGAAAATAGAAAACGGAGTGTTTTGGCCTAGTGCCAAGACACTCCGTTTTCTCTGACTATCTTACAATGTGGAAAAGGTATGCACCTGCATCATTGGATTGACAAGTATAGACTCTTAAAAAACATGCACAAATTGCAAAACATACAAAACACTTAAATAAGAAAGTAACAAAGAAAATACGCAATGATCTAGATTTGTTCTTTATATCGAATTCACCGTCCATTTAGTTCGATAATGACGTCCGCGTCATATGTTTGTTTAACATTTTGTTTGTTCAGATGGAGGGATTGGTTTTTCGTAGTAGTTCCTAACAGGCGGGCAATACGTGAGTAGTGGAGTATACATTGTAATGCAATCAGTTAAATGTGATTTATTAGTACTGGAGGTAGTAAGAATACTTATGTGATTTGTGGATTAAATACAGTTCTTAATATAGCAGGTTAGTGGTCTGTTTTAGTTTTGTCTATCTATATGTCATAGGTACTTGTTAGGTATTTCTTTACCTGGAATATATTGGAGTGACCTTTTTTGTTATTAATGGTATCACACGTTTTATATTATCAATAGAACAAATTATTGGATTTAAATTTACTATCTGTATTTTAAATTTTAATTACACAACGTTTTTTGAGCTAATTGTAGTGTAAAATAAGGTATACAATAGCTTAACATAACTTAGCTAAGTTATTTTAGACAATAACTACGATTGTATGTAATACAGCGATTTAATATATAAGTAGGTAGGTGTAAAAATAAATATACAAAATATTATAGGACGTACCAACAAAAGTATGTAATGTCTTTTTAAACATAAAAGGAACAGCCAAGCGAATGGTAATCGATAAGCTGATAAAGAGACTCATCAATCAATTAAACTTCAAACTTTTTCTTCAGTATGAAATTTGTATATCTATTTACGTAACTTTGATCTGTCGTCAGTTCTGAAAGCAGAAACTTTTGTGCTAAAAAGAACTTTCTCGAATAAACAAGAGCGTTGATTATATTTTTATTATATATTGATTTTTTCGTTATGATTTTTTTATATATCAGCTTAGTTAGTTAGTTTAGCTTTGTATGAGGAATATACCAGAGAGATTGATCGGTATATGTCTGTCAGTTGAGCACAGATAACATATTTGTGCTATGCTGTCAACGTCAATGTCATGTGGTATGCGTTTATAAAGTTATCTAGTAAATATAAGTAATTAGACCATTCTCAAGGTGTTATCTTTAAAAAACTTACGAATAACAGAAATAAATATAATGTAATTAGATTTTAACAAATTACGTACAATTATTAACAGTTCTTTGTTATTACCTATAATAGTTTATAATTAATATTTAGCAATAGACCTTGGGGATTTCCTCAAGTCACCCTGAACTATGTTAAAAACAAAAAAATAAATAATGCAATACCTATTTTAACGCATAGATAGGTAAATCTCTATGTAAATACGGGAAGGATAAACTTTTGGCTTATTTTTAGTAAAATTATATAAATTTGGCTAAATTTAACAATGCTTTGTTAACTTTTATATAGAGAAAAAGCGCAAAGAGCCAATATTCGTCTTAATAATGTTTAGGTAGTTTTTATAATAATTTTAAAATATTACTGTGTCTAATATTATCAAATACCACGTGTTTGACATATACTAATTTGTATAACGTATTATAGATTAGTAAGTCACAAGTCTTTAAGTCAAGTAGTATTTTACTCATCAACTGCTACATTATAATATACTTTTATATAATTTCTAATTTAACTCTACAACTCGGCCTAAAGATGAATCTTTATGGCAACACGTACTACAACAAAGTGGATGACTCATCGATGGACGTGATCGCGGGTTCCTTTTTTTTGCAACAGGTTGGACTAGTTTCGCTACGCCAAACTATATTGTATCTATTTTTTTTTAGCTTCACGCTGTATCCCGCACACAGCAGGGTAGGCAGAGTTGACCTAGTATTAAGATACTCCGTTCCCCACTTTCCGCCAAATTCGGAGGCATTGCGTGCTAAGTGGCGAAACTCAACGCCGCGCTTTACTTCGGCACCAGAGCGAAGAAAATGGAAATATTAAATATTTCCACTCCTCGAATGGGAATCGAACCTACAACCAGTCGTTTACAATCACACGATTGTGTTACTGGGCCACGACTGGAATGTATATATAATCTTACGTATATATCTATTAAGGGAGATAATAGGGCCATTGATGCTTGCTTGTTTTTTTTTTTGGGTATAGAAATTTAAAATTGTTTTGAAGCTATTGTGGTACAGTGGGACATCGTCTGACTTAAACGCAGTGGTTCTGGATTTGCTTCTGCGGCTCCGCAATAATATCCGACACGTATTGACTCTATAAAAAGTATTGTCTTCTTCATTAGTTATTATGAGTCTTAGCTTAAGATTATTATTTTATTCAGCTTCTGTCTTTTTTAAAGTTAGCAGAACGTGGAAGTTCTTTCCCAATTCAATTTTTATATGTATATTAAAAATGTTTTTCGTACCCTAAGTGTGAATAACATTTTATAAATATTAAATCACATCACATCAATCTTTATCTTTTTTCTTTACGTCATCCATACTTATATTATAAATGGGAATGTCTGTGTGTTTGTCTGTCATGCTTTCACGTCTAATCTACCAGTCCGATTTGGATGAAATTTAGAATGAAAGCAGTAAAAATTAGTAAGTTTAATATAGGCTACTTATTTTTTCACAAATCAACCTCTAAAGGGTTGATATAGGGGATGAAAGTTTATATGAAAAATCTACACCGCTTGACCGATTGTAATGAATTTTGGTATGAATATAGTTGATTATCTAAAGCTAAACATAGGCTACTTTATTTTTCAAAAATCCATCCCCGAGGGTGGTAATATACCGAATCAGCCATGTAGTTCATCGCTATTAATAATATAATCCAGCATAAGTAGTGTTATATAGCGAAATTTTCGTTGCCGAGTCAAGTGGAACTGTTATTAAATAACAAGTACTTCGACCAAATAGAAAAGTTTGTAGGGTCATTGTATTTGCGAATAGTGAATTCGTTCTGAAGCTTCAGGTATACTTCAATTTGATGTCACTCACGAGCAAAGTTTTAGTATGAAATGAAATAAGGAACATTACGCAATTGTAGCACTTTTAAAGTATTTATTTGATATATACAAAATATTTATAAAAATATCATATCCCCCATCTGACTAGACAAAAGTTACAGACAAGGTTAACTTCCGCCACACAAAATGCAACATACATACTTATGTAAAGTATACTATATGTTTGTATTATGTATCATATTAATATGGGGCCTGTCGAGGCGCAGAGGCACTAAATGGGACTGTAAAGCGACTGGCTGTGGGTTCAATTCCCACTCGAGGAGTGGAAACATTTATTACTTCCATTTTCTTTGCTCTGGTGTCGAGACAAAGCGCGGCGTTAAGTTCCACCACTTAACACACAATGCCTCCGAATTCGGTGGAAAGTGGGGAACGGAGTGTATTAACACTAGGTTCCCTCTGCCTACCCTGCTGTGTGCAGGATACAGCGTGAAGCTAAAAAATATATTAATATGACATTACAAATACGTGTTCATAGAACAAAAAATAAAAAAAAGAACACAATAACTTGCATTTGTTTGCGTTTGAAGACGACACAAAAAACAGTATTATATTGTCATACATCACATAGCGAAGGACTGCGACCAGTCAGACGTGTCTCAAGTATAAATAAACTATGCATAAGTAAAGAAATAAAACCGGCAATTATCCAAGGTTCAGCGAGCTCATACGTAATGTAGGTAATGCTGACGTCAGCTGATGAGCAATGGCGGGCAAAAACTATTATTTTTGTTGTATTTTAGGCTCTTTTTGATAGCTAGAGGTAGTGATCGGTCACTACGTAAATGTAACAGAAGATAGTTAGCGATGGACCATAAAAACAGTTAACCGTTTTTAAATGTAACTACACGCTAATAGGTTTTTTTAGCTTCACGCTGTATCCGCTACACAACAGGGTAGGCAGAGGGAATCTAACGTTAAGACACTCTGTTTCCTACTTTCCGCCGAATTCGAAGGCATTGCGTGTTAAGTGGCGGAACTTAACGCCGCGCTTTACCTCGGCACCAGAGCGAAGAAAATGGAAATATTAAATATTTCCACTCCTCGAGTGGGAATCGAACCCACAACCAGTCGTTTACAGTCACACGCTTGTGCCACTGGGCCACGACTGGCCACAAATTACTATATATATAACTAATAATTAAAAATATATTTAACATTACGCTTACAATTATTAAACTTTACTCTTTAAATGAAACACGGCAATAAAAATATACACACTTATAGCATACTACATTCGAAAAATTGAAAAGGTAATTTTTCGAAATGTAAGACAAAGGCTTCAATAAAGAGATGAGTAAAATGTTTGCTCAAATATCCATATAGAGTTGTACAATGTAATGATTACGTAAGTGCACTCTACCTAATAAACAAACTTCCATAAAACCCATCTGCCATCAATGTATTTGCGATTCACAGAAAATAACAATGTTCGGAATATTTTTCAAAGTAAATATATAAATACTAGTGGCCAGCTCGCGGGTTCGCCGCGTGAATTGTATATCCGTTTTTTTTTATATTGCAACCCTCGGGGGTGGATTTTTGAAAAATAATGTAGCCTGTATTTAACCTTGGATTTTAAACTATATTTATGCCAAAATTCATTACAATCGGTCAAGCAGTTTACATTTTTCATATAAACTTTCATCCCCTATTTCGACTCTTTAGAGGTTGATTTTTGAAAAAATAATAAGTCTATGTTAGACCCAGTAACTTTTAATACTTTCATTCTAAATTTCATTCAAATCGAACTAGTAGATTAGCCGTGAAAGCGTGACAGACAAACAGACAGACTTTCGCATTTATAATATAAGTATGGATAAGTATAATAGTTTTCGGTAATTCAAGAGATTGTTAATTTAAAGTTATTTAAATTACTTTGTGACTTTTTAAAACTATTTGTTACCTGATTTAATAAGGCACGTTGCATAATTTTTAAATTATGCTACTTTTATAAAATAGAGATTTAAAATCCTTTACCTAAGAACATAAATATGTTTTAATTGAAATAATTTTGTTCCAGACCAAATTTCATTGTTTAATACAATTTTTAATATTTTTTCAGTTAATAGGTTTGTTACATTTAAATTTTATTTATTTTGTAATGGAAAACGGCTTATTAAATATGCTTTAAATAAATTATATTTAAAATACAATTTTAAATCAATATTCAATAACAAGAACTAACTATGTACACTTTGTCTTCAAACACTGCGGTAACTACAGAGCTATTTATATATTATCTGTAGTATAATATTTGTCCGGATAGTCTGTTGCAAAAATCTGTCAATATTTGGCGCCAAATTATGCGGAATCCTTGCTCTTAAGGTGTTAAATTTGACAATCATAATAATGAACATATTTAATTTTTATGTACAAAAATAAACACTTCTATTTAATTAATGTACATTTATTATTTAAATGATACACATGTTTGTATATACTTTGCAACGATAAGTCAATACATATTTTCTTAAGTCAATAATATTATTATTATATTACTTATATGAGTAATAGCTTCATAGAGTTATATTTAAAGATATAATTTTCTGACTAAATCTTTGAATAGATTTTTATAAAATTAATTATCTTATTAAAAATATTCTTCTTAATTAATAAGTTAGGTAGGGCATGTACCAATACATCTTTTATAAATGGTTTTTTTTAACACAAAAGAGTAATTTACTTAACTTATAAAAGAATCCTAGACTTACAATAGATTGTACTAATAATTTTGACACTATAATAAAAAAAAATCTACACCAACAACACTATTAAAAAAAATCAAAATAGCAAACGAAAATCGCAAATCACGATTTTTACGCGACAAAAAACCCAACCGCCATTTCTAATCTTGTCGCTGAAAAGAAAATGGTGGCGCACTCAATTTTATTTCAATTACACGGTGGCGCCAAAACCGCTAGCTTTAGCACAGAGTGTTAATATATTTTTATATATTTTTTTTCTATATTAGGTCAATGATCGCGACAATCTCGGAATGTATCGCAAATATTCCGGTTTAAAAAATAAATAAACGGTCGCGCCAAACTGGTATAATTTACGGTACATGTTGTTATAGTGTGACATTTCTGAAAGCTGACTGTACAAATGACAGTGAGAGTGAACGTTAAATTATTCCTTATTCTTTTGTTTTATAGAATAAAAGAAAAAATAAACAAAATATAAAAAAAATGATGTAAGTTATATATAGATGTGGCCAGTCGTGGCCTAGTGGCACAAGCGTGTGACTGTAAACGACTGGTTGTGGGTTCGATTGCCACTCGAGGAGTGGAAATATTTAATATTTCCATTTTCTTCGCTCTGGTGTCGAGGTAAAGCGCGGCGTTAAGTTCCGCCATTTAACACGCAAGTCTCCGAATTCGGCGGAAAGTGGGGAACAGAGTGTCTTAACACTAGGTTGCCCCTGCCTACCCTGCTGTGTGCGGGATACAGCGTGAAGCTAAAAAAAAAATAGTTATAGTATTTGTTGACAAAATTAATGTGAAATAAAAAAATAATAATAAATGAATATCAATTTTTCTTACCAATATAAAAGAAATCTTTCTGTTTACTTTAATTATAAAACAATTTATTGAAAAGTACACAAGAAGCCATTGAAAAATCAATTCTGTTAGAGTGAAGCTATTCTACGAATGACTGGCAAATAATATGAATGCGTTTATTTGTTTGTCCATCGCCATTGTGGCTAGTACCATTCAATTTGGATTTCTCTTCTATTCACCGCCTCTTTAGTTGCCTAGACACTAAATAAAACCTGTAAGTACTCAATTGACAGACGCTTGTATATTCATTCGCTGTTAATACATAGCCTTTGATGGCTCAAAATATTTCAAATAATAGTTGTTTAACATTAATAATAAATTGCTAGTAATTTGCTTGTTATGTAGTGACATTCGGATAATAGTCTATTGGATATTTACCGTTAAGCTATAGATACAATGGAATGTTAGATTTATTTGACTTTAATTTTGAGCTGAAAAAATATGAATTGTTTAAAATAATGTACTATATAAGTTGTATGTAAAAAACTCTACCATCTCTTTTCAAATAATTTAAGCAATTGTTTGCAGTACATAATATGCGCTTAAAAAACTAGGTTATAAAATAAAACCAAAATAAATTCTTACCGTCTTCTTCATTCAGCATGTTTATTATTTACAAAAAACTGAAAACAGAAATCAGTTCCTCTCCCATTTTTGATGCAAGACTAACGATATAAGCATAATTAATTAATAACAGTGCTTCTCCTACCATAATATTATTAATTAATACATATTAATTAAAATATAAATTATAAATAAATGTACTTTTGATGCATATCGTATGTAATGAAAGTTTTTTGACACCTGCAAGTGCTTTCAAACTACATCTCATGTGTCGTCTTATCGAAGCTTGCATAACGTTAATAGCTAATGACAGCTTCTATATTTTCCTTATTTGCAAAGTTATATTTACCTTCTGTTATATATCTATATTATGTGAATATATTTAAATAAGAAGTATAGACCATCGTGGCGCAGTGGAACAGTATGACTGTAAACATGATCTATGTGGGTTTTAGACCTTATTCGGGAAAATGGTTGAATTTTAATAATTTTCCCAGTCTGGTAAAACAATGGACGGCGTTGAGTTACGTGAATCATCCCTTAATGTCTCGATTTCGTGGGCATAGATGAGAACGGAGTGTAAATTCTCTCTGACTACCTACTATGCGGAACAAGCATTTAGCTGAATAAACTGATAAGGTGCTTTTGAATTTGCAATAAATTGAAATTGGATGTCCATTGCCGGACCTTGTCCCCTTTTTAAAATAATAAAAAAAATGCAAATAGTTTAGTCTCAACTGACACGATAATATATAATACTTCGGATATCTCTCTATAACTAAATATATAATACTTCAGAGGTTGAGTTCCTTAAATATTATGTATAAAAGTAATATTTCTTTTGTTATTATTTAAAATGATATATTAGCTTCATTTTTGTTATTCTATAATAAACACTAGATTATTCTAGTTCCTCAACAGCCTTTGTACTGATATATAAATATAAAAGTAAAATAAAACAACGATGAATCATATAGCTCTCGTAATTGTATAGCATTATTAGACAAATCTCCTAAACTTTCACACGGAAGCCGCACTGTGATTATTCAATTGGGAGCGTGTATATCTGAGATTGGAAAATTACAGCCGACCCCTCACTCGTGGTCAGCGCTCGGACGCACAGCAACATGCGATGATAACACATGGGATATTATTTAATTTTCTTTTATTAAAAGGAATTTTATATTATTTTTATAGAAATAAAAATTAAAATAAATAGAAGGAATATCCGTTTTTGACTTAAAGTTTTATCACAAGCAACGGTGAATATTAATGATTTTTCTTACAACAAATTGTTGGAATACTGCTTGTTAAATGCTTGTTCATAATATTAATGCATGTTATTAATAACGAGAGATTATTAAAATTGATGAAGATATAGATATATCATTAATATGTTTCCATTCAAAGGCCATAGTGGCGCAATGAGACAGCATCTAATTTTAAACTCGGTGGTGGGTTCGATTACCACTATTTAAATTATTTTAGATTTTCTTTTTTATTTGACTCAAAACGTAATGAATCGAATTCGGGCGGAAAGCAGAATTTTATCATTCTAACTGTCTATCATGGTATACGGGAAAAACCGGAAAGCTGTATTAATCTAAGCTAGCAAAAAAAATCAAATCTAAAAAGTATTTTTATATGTTTTCACACAGACATGGTTCTTGCTATAAAAATATTGATACTGTTATCAATTTTCGAACCAATAGGGCAGTCAGTTTATCAAAATAGTTCTTAGGATACTAAAAGCCTGTAAAAAGCTTGTAATATGTTTTTCTATGTCAACATCTAAATACACAATTGTAGCATTTACTTGATGCCTTAATATAAAATCCCTAACAGTTTCTCATGAATAGATTGCGTACATCAATCATATGGGACACTAAACGGGGTCGCTGGCTGTCACTCTTCATCACCCCCCATTATCGTCAAACGAAAACACCATCGTCAAACGAAAGTGGAGTGACTTGACGTGATGGATGAAACTGTCATCTCGAATCTACCAATTGAACTTTCTAAATATTTACTTTCAAGGACTTGCGACCGGATGTTAAGGATTTTTTGCATTCAATATCATTCAAAGATATGATCTGATTAATTTGCAAATGTCGAATTGTATAAGATAGTTGTTTAATTAGTGATTTCTAATTGACAATATTTAATTTGTTAGTGTAAATATTTAATTAAGTTTTAAATGTATTTTCAAAATCTAGTTTTTAGTATTTTTAAAATGTGTCTTTATCCATTTTATAACTTTAATGAAAAAAATCGATTAAATATATAAAAGTCTTTCCTAAACATGCGTGCAAGATGTATCGACGATGACGTTTGTACCACTACACTTAGTAAAAATCATTTAATATAGATTTTTTGTCATCATTATATAAACAATCATAATATATAGTATTCAAATGTAAATTTACAATTGGTTATGCATTAATTATCCCATTTGTTTGACCATATAACAATCACATAAGTATTATATGCTGGTTGGCTAGCATTACGTCAACACAGCCTCTCCACTATATCTAGGGTTCGCCGACCTGCCCTTGCCCTGCGCCTGCGCATCCCTTCGGATCCAGTTTATCTCGATTACAAGTCGAGTTGCAATGGCTTTTTATTACATAGCGTGTATTGAGTTATGATTGAGTAATTAGATTTTATGAGAGATTGTATTGAAAGTTCAGTGGTATTTTAATATGAAGTTTGAATGCGATGGTGGTGGGTCGATTCTTATTCGTAACATTGATATTTTTTATAACGTCACACGTTTTCTCGTATAGCAGGATATTCGGGGAGAACCTAGTGTCAAGACACTCCGTTGTCCACTTTTCCCCCGAAATGGAAATGCAGTATAATCATAAAGACCAAGATGGAGTAATAAAAATAAAAATATGATTCCCACAAGTAGGAATCGAACCCACAATCGTTTAGTCGTCTTACGCGTTTATAGTCAGACATTGTGTCACTGCGTCCCGAGAACCTCTTTTTCCGTTTAGTTGATTTATATTCTTGATTTATATTATATTATGTACGTTTGTCACCCGAGAAACAATGTAAAATCAAAATGCGCTTAAAAATAAGAGCCAACGAAATTATCAGTACTATTTTTAATACTATATAATTAACAATATGGTGGAATTCTTACCTGTCAAATAGATTTTTTTTTCTATTTGGCATAAATCCCGGCGTACATTGTCAGAATTGCCTGAACTAATTTTATAAGATTTTTTAAGTATATATTTTTTACAAATTTTAACAATGGTTATGTTTTTTTTCCAGGTTAAGAGGCGACATGGCGTCGCCTGGGTACTTCTCTCTTCTATTGGCTGCCTTCTGTTTTAGCATTTGTAATGCAGGTGAGTCATTCCGTTTATACGATAATTGCGCATTATTAATTTTAAATATAACATTAATTTTTTTTTTAATAAAGTGAAGCTTTTATTCCGAATTGATGAATTAGTTAGAGTATTTATTTTAAGTTGTTGTAATAGTAGATTCTTTTTATATTGTAAGAGAAGATTTGAATGTTACGTAATACGGTTTGTGTATGTCTTAAGTCTAAAGGCTTTTGTACTATCTATACGAATACTATAGCTAACTTTGCATATTAACTAAAAAATCTTCCTTGTAAAACATCTGCAGCGCATGATCCATATTTATGTCGACATTATCATAATACTTCGTGACATAGCGATACGAAACAGTGTTATTTCTGAGATTAGCGCATTTTCGTGGGAGTGGCGTGGGCTTTGACTGACTTTGACGAGGGGGTCAAGGTCGACGGGTCCCGCCGTCGAATTAAAACGTCTGTCCGTCTGTTTGATGACACTCTACGTGATGCGTAGTATCGTGGAATTACTTCCTTAATAGCTGTTTTATTAGATAATTTTTTTGCTCTGACATTTTTGTTAAATTTCAACGTCTCGATGAGTCAACGTTTAGCGATTTTATGTTTTTGCCCCAAAATCACCGTGTTTTTATTGAAACGACCATCGTAATTGCGGGTCAATGATACATGTAAATGTATAAAATACTTGTCTTCTTAAAAAAAACAGCATATATCTAACTACTACAGTAGAATTCAAATTTAATAATACATTTCATCACTATATACTACTACTAAAGCGTACACATTAATAACTATAGCTTACAACAGAAAAAACCACCATCGAACAAAACGTACATAACATTTTGCATGTTCCGATCGGTTTTTATGGGGTATCCAAACATAGGCATGTAATTATTGTGGGAAGAGGCGAGGCGATGGCATGCGATTCCCATGCTAGACGCCGGCGGGGGGCGGCCGGACAAGCGACATTCCGCGCGTGCCGCCCGCGGCCTCACGCCGGCCCGTGTATCTGACTGACCGGTAATTAGATGATTTTTACCCATTAATACATAGAAACCATTGTGTGTTTGAGTTTTTGCGATTAGAACTTGTATAGACTTATATTGATATTGAATTGCTAGTATTCGAAATATCATCAATCACAAATATGTTAAATAAATATTTAGATTTAAAATAACTAGAGGTTATCGTAGCGTTGTAGGAGAGTGTCTATAAATAAAACTGGTTGTAGGTTCGATATCTCCGAGTTCCCAAACAGGGATTTTGCTATTATATTTTAATTATATTAATTTCTCCGTTCTGGTGCCTAAGTCATAACGCTACGTTGAGTTCTGTATATTATGGGCAATATCTCGATTTTAAGCTGATTTTAGAGAACGGAGTGTCTTGACACTAAGTTGTTTCTGACTATCCAACAAATCGGGAAAACGCCTAAAGCGGCAAAGATATAAAAATGGCATCTTTTTTTTATAGCTTCATGTTGTAACTCGCACACAATTCGCCGCCGAATTCGGAGGCATTGTGTGTTAAGTGGCGGAACTTAACGCCGCGCTTTGCCTCGACACCAGAGCGAAGAAAATGGAATTAAATACTTCCACTACTCGAGTGGGAATCGAACCCAGAACCAGTCGCTTTACAGTCACATCTACATATGTGTCTCTGCGCCACGACTGGCGTCTGTGTAATACGAAAATCAAAAACTTGATCTGGTTTTGAATAGGAAGAAACTAAGAAACTATTTTGATAAATCTTATGACCTATAACACGATGGCCTTGCATCACTATTTTTATATTGCTCTTAATAAAAATATTCATTTTTATTGGGAAAATATTCGACCTCATTCCTAATACAGATGTTTTTATTATTTGGAATTTTAAATTTTATCATTCTACACAAAAAACTGCAATAGTTGCTGTCAAACTGAATAATAATAAAATGAATAATTTTATATGTAATGATATACAACCACAAAATTCATGATAATTATACTTTGCTGTCACATGTCACGTACGGCGTTTGATATTTTAATATTATACAAATTTGAAATAAATATATGATGTTATAGGGTTAAATTAGATACAAGCCTTACCAAAATTTACCAATATACTAGAAGAATCTATGATGATGCTCCTTCTCGATTTATGAATACTTGAACATGTATGTTAAAGACAGTCGCAGCGCAGTGGGACAGCGTCTGATTATAAGCGTGGTCGTGAATTCGATCCGCACTTGGGGAATGCTTTTTAAATTATTTTCATTTCGCTGCTCAAGTACCTAATATGAGGCGCGGCGTTGAGTTCCACTACTCAACACGCAATGTCCTGATTTTGGGCGGAAAGTCGAGGGCAGAGAGTTTTGACACTAGCTCTTCTGACTGCCCTGCTATGCGGTGACTAGCGTGAAGCAGTTAAAAAAATGCATGAAAAGAATGGTTGCTGCGGACACCAAGCTTAAATCTCTTTCCTTCCGCCTATTCTTCCCGGAAAATGCATATAAAATGAGTAATAAATATATCAACTGACAAATTTATATACTGGATAATATTTAAAACTAATTGTTATTACTTCTTGTTTACTTAGTTACATATACCTAATAAATTTTAATCGTCTGTCATAGAGTGGTGTAAGTAATCGCCATATTGTCAACAAGAGAGCCATTTGTTGTGTAATTACGGTAAACTAATTACAGACATACGTGCTTTCTACAATATATAGAATAACATAGTATTGTAGTCTTGTATAGAATTGAACTTACGTCGTATTTAATGAATTAGGATGTTACTGCTGAAGTGATTTGAGCAAATATGGAGAAGCAATATGGCAATTTTCTGTTTTTTGATTATACAATAATAGATATCATTCCACTATCTTGGTGCCAGTCGTGGCGCAGTGGCATAAAGTGTGACTGTAAAGCTTGTGTGTTCGATTTCCACTTGAGGAGTAGAAATATTTAATATTTTCATTTTCTTTGTCTGATATCGAGGTAAAGCGCGGCGTTAAGTATCGCGACTTAACACGCTTCTAGAATTCGGCGGAAAGTGAGCAACGGAGAGTCTTCCCTCTGCCTATCCTGCTGTGTGAAGGATACAGCGTGAAGCTAAAAAAAGTTCATTCTTCTTCTGCCGTAAAATGTAGGTTTAAATAAAATAATAAAAAGAAATCAATTATTTAAGACGCGCTTTAATATTTTTTAATCAAATATATACAAATGAAGTAAAATACTTGTTTTAAGATGGAGGATATGTCATTTTTTGCACGTCTTTTTATACAGCCCAATTTTGTCGTAAATTATTCTAAATTGGCAGACTTCGAGCAAGGTGTCATTTTTTCTTATCACAACATAACAACCTGTCAAAAGTTAATTGTCATTAATTTTAAAGTAGCGCGCTAAATATTAACAAGAAAAAAGTTTAATTTGACAGTGACAGTTACAACAGCCGCTGTTCTTCATTATATTTCTTGTTAAATTGGAATTCTTTGCTATTAAATATGTGCCAATTTAAATATGAGGAGTTCAAATTAATTTTATTTCAAGCAAGCTTTTATGCTTGTTTATCGTGGATATAATAGACCACACTGGTTGTGGGTCAATTCCCATTCGAAGAATGGAATTTCCATTTCCCTTCGCTCTGGTATCTGAGGTAAAGCGCGGCGTTAAGTTCCGCCACTTAACATGCAATGCCTCCGAACTCGGTGGTAAGTGGGGAAGGGAGTGTCTTAACACTAGGTTCCCTCTGCCTACCCTAAAAAAAAAGAAAATATTTATATTTTTAGCCTCACGCTGTATCCCGCATACAGCAGGGTAGGCAGAGAGAACAAAATGTCAATGCTCTCCGTTACCCGCTTGTATTAATTATGTATTAAATAACTTCGGGTGTAGATTGAACGTCGAATGTCAAATGATCAGGGGTCGTCCAACTGTCGATGATTTCTGCCCCATTGGGGCCGTATCGCATTGTAAGAAATAAAAAAAACATAAATTATATGCCATATATATATGCGTATATTCATGTATATAAATATATATATATATATATATATATATATATATATATATATATATATATATATATATATATATATATGCGTATATTCATGTATATAAATCATTGAATGGAAATCGAACCTAAAGCCTTTCTGGCCCAAACAAAGCAGTCATGAGAGACAAAATTATATTTAGGTCGCTCACAAAGAATTTACTACAAAGGACCGTTGAGAGAAAATAGTTTTTGTCAACTTTAGATCAGTGTTAAAGTTTTCTGTGTTATTAGTACTGAGAGCTTACGAAATTGCTGTCCAACTTTTATTTTTTGCTGTAGCTCCAAGCACGTCCAGTTTTTGTTAGCCAAATATTTTACTAGCTTTTTATTTTATAAAGTTAAGAGTGTTCGAGTATTTCGATTTAAAGATATTTTAGGCTTCAGTCAGTTTTAGTTTTAGTTCATCAGAATACTTCTGGTAAAAGCAATGTTAAGATAATTCCCCTTTTGTAAATTAATGTTCTTACGCCCTAAGCCTAAGAACATTATTTTCCTTTAATAATTGAATTATCTTAACATTGCTAATACCAGAATACCAACCTCAATTGCTAATACCTAATGCAACATGGTATATCAAAATAACTAAGCATCGCAAACACATTCATATCCCTTCAGTCAAAGATTAAATTGTGTCTTATTTTGTAAAAAGTAAGTAATGTACCGAAAGTACCTTAACGAACTTGTCAATCAGAAGACAAGCCCTGAAATACCGTTTGAACGAAACACCATACACATCTATGAAGATACTCAAAATCCCTAATTTTATATACACTGACTAAATATAAAAGTTTATTCCACTATTATCACTAAAAGTTAATAAAAATACCCAGTAAATATGATAATAATTCAAATGATGTTTTGAATTCGGTAAAATAAACAAACGTAGGATGCATTCTCGTAACATAATTACAATTTTAGTGTATTGTAGAGTCGGACTTTCGGATTCATTGGAGCGTCACAGCGGAACACAATAGTGCATAATCGCTTGCATAATGCATGCTAGCGTCAAACATTCCCTACTTATTTGCATTGCCAATATAAGTAGGTAAATATTAGAATTACTCATTATTTTGTTTTAAAATACTACCTTTCTGGAATACTGTGTATTTTCTCTGATTAATCTTTATAAGATACTTTTCTTATTTATATTTAGACACCATTGTGGCAAAGTATGAACCGAACTGCTGAACGAACCCGCAATAGTTGTGGGTTCGATTCACGCTGTGGGGAATGATTATATTTATACTACTCGTATGTTGATGTCTCCTCTCTGGTGACAAGACAAAACGCGGAGTTAAGTTCCCCATTAATCACGCAATGCTGAAGCAATTCTTTTGAAAGTGGAGAACAGAAGGTTTCGACACTAAGTTTTCTTTAACTAATCTGCTGTACGAAAAACAACGTGAAGCTATTAACAAAGTGGACAATCTATTAAGGTCACGTCACCAAACAATATCTTCAAAAACCAAATTGGAAAAAACATTTCTATAACTGGGAAAATAACACCAAGCATTTATCAAAACCTAGATCTATTAGTAAGTAAGCAATTCTAGATGAGTCCTAACCAAAGGAACAGCAACTATGTCAAGAGTACGTAGGTATGGGCGGAACGTGACGACGGCGCGGCGCGTTATCGTCCCGCTCGCACTCCGCTACCGTTAGCCGTGATAAGGACGCTTTGGAACCTATTTCTGTGTTAGTTAGTAATGCGTTATCATATATCAGTCATTTATCGTGATTGTGTGATTGGGACGTAGGATTCTGGGTAGTGGTTTATCTTAAAAGGCTTTAGCGTGGTAGTGACTTTTTAACTTCACTGTACTTTAGTAATAATGTAAAAAGCACCGGTATTTTCATTTTTTACTATATTTTTGTTTTTTCAGTATTATTTGCTATAGCTAAGACTATCGTTGTGCTATAGAACAGGGTTCGACATGACTTTGACAACACAACTGATCGTAGGTTTGATTTTTACTGGGACTAATTATTATATTAATTTCTGTTCTGATATCTAATATGAGTATTACCCAAGGTTTACGTTAACAGAAAGTGGATAATGAAGATTCTTGACACTAGGTTTTCCCCAACTATCTCGCTATGCCGGAAAAAGGGTGAAGCAAAGAAAAAAAATTCGTAAAACTTACATTTTAAATAGATTTAAGTATTAACTTAATCATATTTGAAACTACATCGATTCTTTTATTCTAAAAATAGCTTTTTCCCAATGAATTACAAAAGTCTCCAATTTGTAGGATATCTGCGGTATGTAATAGGAAATTGCGTGCAGTTAGAGTGTAGTGATTAACTAATCAGCTAACGATCTGCGGCGCCGGCGCCGGTCTAATACTAATGTTTCTCATCTAATGCACCAGTGTGGCCATTTACTATTACTTGAGTAGATAAGTACATGTTTATTTATATTATATAATGAAACACTTTATTAATTTACTTATTTCTATATTTATACCTTAATTGAACTGTTTACTGCTTTCTTAGTAAATGTTGCTGTAATTTGGTTGCTAAGTTGCAAACTTATGTATGTATTAACCTCCTATCTTGTGATTGGAGTAATTGAATTTGGAGCCAGTCGTGGCGCAGACGCACAAATTGTGAATGTAAAGCGACTGGCTGTGGGTTCGATTCCCACTCGAGGATTGGAAATATTTGATATTTCCATTTTCTTCGCTCTGGTGTCGAGGTAAAGGACGGTGTGAAGTTCTGCCACTTAACACGCAATGCCTCCAAATTCGGCGGTGCGTGGGGAACGGAGTATCTTAACACTAGGTTCCCTCTGTCTACCCTGCTGTGTGCGGGATACAGCGTGAAGCTAAAAAAACCCTAATTGAATGTTACATTTGTGTATGATATTTATCATTAGAATAAATTTTCATAATAAAAAAATACTATTGACAATCCATTCTCCATTTTACGCATGAATTCGAGTCATTGTGTGTTAAATAGCAAAAGTCAACGCCACGTTTGTCATTAGAATGGAGAAAGCCTCGTGTTAGAATCGAACCCACTACCAATCGCTTCAATAACCATACGCGGTTCCACTGCGCCACGATGACCTCATTTCATGACCTCACTAACCTACTAATGACAAATACATTTTGTAAAACATTGTAAGATAATTCTTGAAATTGCAATAAAATATAAAAATATATATTTTTAAAATGAATATGCCATAACCTCTAAGCTAAGTACATGCAAACGTACTAGGTATGTAGGTAGGTACTAGACAAAAGTAATATGAAAGCTTTTGCGTACATCAATATACCTTTGAAACGTTTTCATTTCTCTGACGGTAAATTTTTGTGCAAAGAAACGTGCCTAAATATTTTTATATAGAACCACACGGTTTCGCCAAATTGCGTGACATGGGGATGAAAAATGACGTCGATTTAGCCTGTAAGCTTTCTTAATAGAAAAGGGGAAATTGAAGATTACTAATCAGTACGGGGCCAGTCGTGGCGCAGTGGCACGAACGTGTGACTGTAAACGGTTGGTTGAGGATTCGATTCCCACTAGAGGAGTGGAAATATTTAATATTTCCATTTTCTTCGTTCTGGTGTACGAGGCAAAGCGCGGTGTTATGTTCCGCCTCTTAACATGCAATGCCTCCGAATACGGCGGAAAATGGGAACGGAGTGTCTTAACACTAGGTTTCCTCTGCCTACCCTGCTGCGTGATACAGCTAAAAAAATAATAATATTAAGATTACTACGTTCACATGCATATATATCTTTAGTTTTATTAGTAAATGTAAATATGAAATTATAGTTATGGATTAGATCTATATTCTAAATATTATGGGTATTTATCTCCTTATTTGACTAACCGCTTAGTATTTTCTCAGCTGTTAGTCCACTACTTTGCGTTTTGGCTTATAAATCCAACTCTGTATAAGTATTATATATATGTACATACTTCTTCGGATAGCTGCAATGTAGTAAATAAAGGAAAAACCAGTAAATATTTGCAAGTAAAGCTTTAATTACTTTTTATTTACAAAAGCCTAAGATGACTTACTTATATTATAGGAACTATGTTTTAAACAGCCATACCAAGCGAAGGCATGTTATCAGAGAATACAATCTCAAACACTTTGATCGTTCGCAAGTTAATAATTAGATCAGGTTTTTCATTTTTTATTATTATAATATTCAGGTAAACATTTACTTTCGCCGCCTACAGGAAGCCAGCGTTTGTGATAAGATATCTACAAAAACACGTATAAATTCAGCTGCGAGGGGTGAGAGTATCGATTTGTCGTAACAACCTGTATCTAGCCCCTCTTTGTTGACCCCCAGCCCTCTAACATCGCTTTGTACTCGTTACATTGCCGATTTTCCTTCCGCATTTAGATATCTGCACAACGGAACACAGCAATGGATGATAGAATTTCCTCCCAAATATTTATAACGATTGAATGTTTGAACTGTAGCCAGGGCTGTTTTCTGATAGGTTGGGACCAGGTACAAAGTAGTAGAGGTATGGGGTAAATGGTTGACGAAATTGCTGTGAATAATCGCGTTTTAAGTAGTGTACGCTCCCTTTTTTTGACAATGAATGTGCGAATATATTTATTTTCTTTGCTCAGCTTCACATTTTTTCTGCATAGCAGTGTAGTGACAGAACCTAGGGCTAAGACATGTTCTCAAGTTTCTGATATCGAGACATTGCGTGTTGAATGTAGGAACTCAACGCTGTGTTTTGTCTTCAGTACCAGAGTAGAGAAAGAATTATAATTAAATTATTCTTCTGAACGAGAACGGACTCATAACCATTCGCACTTACAGTCAGACGCAGTCCCACTGCGGCTTACAACGGATCACAACGGCTTCATATTTAAGAACTATATTTATATAATCCAAATATATATTATACGTACTGATCAATCATTTAAATGAAACAGGATAGTCTTAATTCTATATATATGTTTTAATAATAACCTGATTATTATCCTTTTTCAAAATAAAGGCTTTAAAACTGTCCTTACCCTACACTTTATTTCATTCTTTAATACAATGACAAAAAAAAATACAATGAATAGACTGCGTTACATTCCACGACCTAACACGTAATTGTTTTAAAATGGGTGACGTTAATAAAATAATACATATTTACTGCTATAAATCGTACGATCGAATAAATAAAGTCACTTTGCCTACGAAGATCAAAACATACCTATTATATAAAACCAAGAGGCTGCACGTATTGTGTATGCAGAAATGAGTAACAGCCAGCGCTCACAATCGCTGCGATGAATTAAATTTTATGTAACCCTGAACCGAATTGCTCATCTTAGCGAGAATCGTCGATGAATCGATCCCCAGTTCGTTCATACGAGTACTCGTACAATGACAATATCTACGTCTTAATAAAGACTTTAAACGAGCTTAACTTTTGCTTTATGATATTGTTTGTTTGGTTTGGCTTTATGTTTATTTTGATATGCTTCTTTCGTCATTTATCTCCGATATTTTGGGTCCTTAAGATGTATATTTTTTCGCTTTTTAAAGATATGGCGTCACCAGGTCATGGTGGCGCAGTGTAACAGCATGTCATTGCAAATGTCATTGGTTGTAGGTTCGATTTCCTTTTTTTTTTTAACTTCAAGCTGTATCCCGCACACAGCAGGGTAGGCAGAAGGAACCTAGTGTTAAGACACTCCGTTCCCCACTTTCCGCCGAATTCGGAGGCTTGCGTGTTAAGGGCGGAACTTAACGCCGCGCTTTACCTCGACACCAGAGCGAAGAAAATGGAAATATAATACACTCTTCGAGTGGGAAAACCCACAACCAGTCGTTTACAGTCACACGCTTGTGCCACTGGGCCACGACTGGCCCCAAGAAAAATGTTACCTAAATAACAAAAAAGAAATATTTTTTACGCTCCGCCTAGTCAAAGCATCATTAATAAACCGTTCGAAAACACTTCCACAGATTTTCTAAACAATATTCACTCTAAAAAGGTGTTATTTTACCAAATTTCAAACCTAATTTTAACGTTAAAATGTGCCAAATAAATGGGGGTAATAGAGCAAGAGAAGATTTAGAGCGTGAAGCTGAAAATATTCGATGGTATTTTTTAAATTTACAACCGTTTTATTCTGAGTTTACATTTTTTGTAATTTCCGAGTCCGCCGTCCCTTCGGGTTTCGTTTGCAATTTTATATTTTATCACAAATGTATGTATGAACTTGGTGATTTAAATTTTAATATTTTATGAAGGGACCGTCACGTGTTTTTCGTATCGTGTGGTATTCGTAAGTTGATAAAACTTAAAGATATGTTTAAAATGTTCTGTCTATTTTTAGATTTTACGCTATTTTTTAGTTAACTGGGGAAAATAAAGAAATAAATATATAAAATTTCATATTGAGGGCATTATGTTATGGTTTCTGATTGCAAATTGTTGGGGTGGTTGAAGGTTCGAGTCTCTCTCAGGGGAATCATTGTATCTAAATTTATTTTTATTTCTTCTATCTATTTAATACGACTATGCGGGGCTTTAGGCTTTCACTTATTAAGCAAAGTCCCTAATTCAGATGTAAAACGGAGAATGGAGTGACTCATAACTTAACCCTACTATAAAATATCACAAAAATCACCATAAAAGCTTTCTTTAATATAATATATATAGAAGCCAGTTGTGGCCAGTCGTGGCCCAGTGGCACAAGCGTGTGACTGTAAACGACTGGTTGTGGGTTCGATTCCCACTCGAGAAGTGGAAATTATATTTCCATTTTTTTCGCTCTGGTGTCGAGGTAAAACGCGGCGTTAAGTTCCGCCACTTAACACGCAATGCCTCCGAATTCGGCGGAAAGAGGAGAATGAAGTGTCTTAACACTAGGTTCCCTCTGCCTACCCTGCTGTGTGCGGGATACAGCGTGAAGCTATATATAGAAGCAATATATAAGCATTATAAACAAAATCATCAATTCTTTAGGATAAAAGTGTCAGAGAATCAATATTTCACACATATTCCTTAATACAGAAGTCATTTTATGAGATACATAAGTATTTCTGAAGGTTGACGATCACCGAACGGTCGCACGTGACCTTTTACTAAGTAACACGCTTCAATTATTTAAGGCTAAAAACAGATGAGCTTTATAAGCAGTGCTTATAGCAAAAATAGATTGTATATTCATGCTCAGTGGCTGTAAGTTAGTAGTCATGTGATCGATTCCTTCTCTAGAGTAGGATAGAAAATAATATTTTTAGTATTTTGCCTAGTTAGGTTAATTGCAATGATCAAGATACAACAATGCAAGTAACAATATATAATATATATAACGTGGATAATAAATAAGCGTGTCAGTAAGACCTCTTTATTAATGCAAGCATCAAAAATACTATTTTTCTTATTAAATTTATGAAGTTAAAGTCTCTCTACAGAGACGCTAACAACTAAAATGAGTTGTAATAAAAAATATAAGAATTTCGACGCAGCTGGTAGTAGAATGCATGGCTCAGTGGTGAGAGCGCCTGGACGGTATTCAGGAGGCACGGGTTCGAATCCCGCTGCGTTCAAAATTTTTATACAGTTTTTAAATGTCTTTTTCAAGTTGATAAAAGTTAGCTACTACCTTTATCGTTGATGACAGGGTAAGCAGAGAAAACTTCACGTTCTTCTCTTTTCACTCGAAATCAGACATTGCATGGTGATTAGTGAAAACGTCACACTTATATACGATATTTAAAGTATAATTTATTGAATTTAAATATTATCTCTCCCCCAAGTGGGTATCGAACTCACAACTAATCATATTTGCAACTCCACGCTGCCTGTCGGTCTTTTATTAAACAAAATCAATCGTCCATATTGAGCTTTTCTGATTCATTGCATCCATTACAGTATTTATACGCATATAAATGAGGTTTGTTTGCGTCGCACGTGTATTCATTGTGTAGTACAAATATTGGCAGTCACAAGAGATTGAGTTAAACGGGCTTACGAGTAAATGCGCCATTTGATTTATAAACAACTATTTTGTTTACTGATTGGGGTACAAATTCTTTGTGAAATTCTGACGGTAAATGTTTACTAAAAAATATTTTTAATATTTTAGTCAATTTAAAAGTAGCTTCACGCTTTGCTTCACGTAACAGAGCAGGTAAACAGAACCTAGTGTCAAGACGCTCTGTTCCTCGCTTATGAAGCATTGTAGACTGGAGGTGTTTAACGCCGCGTATTATGTGGTGGTGTGGTAATAATAATATACATATAACAACTTCCCTGAGTGAGAATTGAATCAATAAGTACATGTTAACAGTGTGAAACTTTCACTTTTATATTTAGTAAATATATGTTTACGCACCTTTTGTATTTTTTTTAGCTTCACGCTGTATCCCGCACACAGCAGGGTAGGCAGAGGGAACCTAGTGTTAAGACATTCCGTTCCCCACTTTCCGCCGAATTCGGAGGCATTGCGTGTTAAGTGGCGGAACTTAACGCCGCGCTTTACCTCGACACCAGAACGAAGAAAATGGAAATATAATTTCCACTCCTCGAGTGGGAATCGAACCCACAACCAGTCGTTTACAGTCACACGCTTGTGCCACTGGGTCACGACTGGCCAATTGTAATTTGCAAAGTACGATATTTTGATAGTATATCTTCTTTTTTACGATCTTGTCAGAATTTGTGGTGATAAAACTTAAAGTTTTTATACAAAATGTAATTTTTGTTCTGACGAATCTATATACTGATTTTGATATTCACTAGCTGATAGTCGATGTGTTGAGGAATAACTTGGGCTACTGTTATTTTAGTATTATAACTTTTTAGTTAAATTTCTCGTGAATAAAGTCGAGGGCACAGCTAGCTTTAAATAAGAAATATGTAAATGTTTGTCAAAAATTAAATAATCATTTAATTTTAATAATATAACAATTATTTATACTGGCGTGTGACTACATCTACCTATGTACCCAGATAGACTACTTGGCCTAATATCCCGTAACAACCTTAAATAGGCTCTCCATCATTTAAGGACCCTGATTTTAAAGGGGATTGGAAAATAGCTGAACCAATTACTCGGTCGCTAATGCGCCGGTACAACATCCTGCCACTTCGCTAACTGCCGTCAGTCACGTTTGTTTGTTCGTTACTATGCGATTGGTGAGGCTTAAGACTTTGGAAATACAAATAATTTGGCATTTGTTAATTACTTATAGTATAGTTTGTGATGTACTTTATTTTCATTGATCTGTTGTTTGGTTTAAGAGAAAACATCTGGTATTTCTTTCGAGGAGTCGTTATTTTGAAATAGTGATTACAATAAAACGTTACGAAATAAATAAAAATTATAATAAAATAAAACAAAAAAAGAAAAAATAGAGATTGAATGTCTACTACTAATAATATTTAGGCCATTTTTTATTCCCAAAAAATACGGAGCAAAGGACATATTTTAAAAATGAAACCTAGCTAGATCGATTTTCTCTCCCGATACCCCCGATACACACCAATAAATGATTTTGAACACCAAATTTGTTTTATAGTCTTACTTGTTTATTTTGATTGCTTAAGCATTTTGCAAATTATTTTCAAATAGTTAATTATATTAACTTTAAAAATTATATTATTCTTCGTATCGAAGAAAAATATTGAAACAGCATTTGCGTGTTTCCACTAAAATTATTTCATTTAATTAGTAGTGCGTACGCTTTGTTACTTAATGTAGATATATTACTGCTAGAGTACATAATAGTGCGAAATTATACAAACTTTGGATCATCAATCACGAACAAATACATTTATATCAATTTAACATCAATTAAACGCTAATTGTGGTTTATGAGTGAGCTAATACACCCGGTATTAGCAGTTACTATTCCTTTAATGCTATTCTAATAATTTGAGTTAGTTAAGTGATAGAAAAGTATGATAGAAATAACCTCATTCAAACGTAGAAACTTTTAACAATATGGTACCATATAATATTTAATGTTATTTGACCTTATTTACTGAAACTGGAGTTCACAAACGTGTATCAACAAAGTGTAACACTCCGTTCTCATTTTCCGCCCAAAACGCGTCCGCCCAAAACACGTTTAACGCCTAGCAAATTTATGCGTCTTTCCGTTCGGGCGGCGTCGGTCAATGCTGACCGCGGCATCGGATACTTTCGATTCATTAATACAGGCTGTAGGACACTGCTATATAATAAAAAACCATACGAATTGACCCTAGTTACTCTAAAATAAGTTGGTTTTTCAAAAATGTAAAATATTTGGAAGTAAGACGACAGTTTGAAGCGCTGACCGAGTTCGATGACGTCACAAATAGTGAAATTTGGATAGAAATGTGATTTTTGCTTGGCTTAAGATACTGCGTGCTGAGTGGCGAAATGCAACGCTGCACTTTGTCTTAGACAACAGAGCTGTAAAATGATAAGAATTTCTTCGAGTGGGAATCAAACCCGTAACCAATCGCGTTCAAATTTTAAGCCTCTCCTTTTGCTTTCTATATCCTAATATTAACCTTCAATATCCCAATATTTATTTAAAGAATGTTTTTAGAAACCAAAAATCGTGTATTCATATGAAATTCTCGTTTTTCATTATAACATGGTATAGAAGCAAAAACCTTTGACATATAGAATACGTGACGTGAGAGTCAAGTGTTGATCTATATTTACACGTGTACGTTAATACTTTTAATACCTTTTTTATTTTATTTCATCTAATAATTTCGTATTTCATCTAACTTCGTAAATATTTAGTATTTCCATTTTCTTCGCTCTGATGTCGAGGAAAAGCGCGGTGTTAAGTTCCGCCACTTAACACTCAATGCCTCCAAATTCGGGGGAAAGTGGGGAGAGGAGTGTCTTAACACTAGGTTCCCTCTGTCTATACTGCCGTGTGCGAGATACAGCATTAAGCTAAAAAAAAACAACATTTAAAGGTTATTTTCAATGGGTATCGAACCCACAACCATCCCCTGAACAGTCTGACACTTCCCAACAGCGACAATAGAGTACATGTATGTAATTTGTATTGTTCCGGTCGAGTGGGAGCGGCCTCCTCAAGTCCGCCCTCGAGGGCTGAGGGCGGAGGGTCGCAGTCGAGGTCAACTCAATGCCAACACTCGACACCACTGTGCCTGCTCTAATGCCAAGGTTTAGGTTTAAGGATACTTGTGTACATATGTTCGTTATTATTATTATTGTAGCTGGAAGTAGAATAAATAATGAGATCTTTTTATAATTTTTATAATTTTTGTGACGTAGACTGACTATTGGTATAGTATTCGAGACGTCGGAATTTCTACAATGGATATTGAAGTACCAAAAATATACGCAATTAAGTCGATTAAAGCAGTTTAATTTTGAAACAATTAATGTGGCCGCTATTGAGGCTTCATTGTTCTTCATAGTTGTGGGTTCAAGTATCGGTTGAAGCATATACTTATGAATATTATTATATTGGTTTGAAATATGAATGAATAAATGACGTAATGAAAGAAATGACGTGAATTTTCTATATAAATATTCGGTAAAAATTACTGCATGAAACATTTTTTTTTCCCTTTTTTAATATTACACGTAAAACCGTCGAGATCTAACACGACACTAAATTTTGAATTGACTTTACCTTCAATTATTTACAATTTATTACAATTATATATTGATTATAAAATAATATTAAATTATATTATTTTTATTTACACGCATTCGCATATAACTACAGTTTACGCAGAGAGAATGTAGTCTAAAACACTCATACTTAAATGTTCCACCCTTTCACAGACGACGAGTATTTTTTTAAGTATTACCAAGAGTCTTTATTCTCCATTTTCTGACCGAATTAGAGATATTGCGTATTGAATGGCAGATTCTCATCTTCTTGTTCATCAAAGCGAATTAATGAAGATAATGAAATTATGATTATAACCCCAACTGGGAATCGAACCACACAATCATAAATACAAGCAGACGCTGTCTCTCTCCGTCACGCAGGGCTAAAACATGTTATTGCCATATAAAAATAAAAATATTTATTGTTTAAATCAGTTTGTACAGCAATAGTAATTATATATTGTTATTGCCATATAAAAAATAATTTCAATGAAACTAAACTAGATATTTTGGACTTATTTTTCTCTTGGACATCGTCTTAGGCAAGAATTTTAATAAATCCGTATTGCCAAGTGTCTAACTAAATAACACAATATTATTAAAACGATGTTATTGCATTTTGTTTGAAATGTTTACGTCGGCTCGGTTCCTCGTAATACGATAATTATGTACTTAAGCTATAATAACGTGTAATTCGAAACTGCGAAATGTTACGAAATAGAGGAATTCTTTTAGTGTTCGTAAGTTCTTGTTATTTTTTGGATTTTTAGTAGTATTAGTTAGAACTCAGGTGGAGAGTTGAGGACAGAGTGTCTTGATATTATATTCTCTCTGTTTAAAAGCTTAGCAAAGCTACTTAGTAGGGCAATAGAAAAACAGATATAAAGCTGTTTTTTTAAATATAAAAGTGGTAGGTTGGTATACGTCTACTATATAAATTCTACGGAAATATAACGTCAGATTAAAAAAATATAGTCATTTTAAAAACAATGTCAATTGGGGCCAGTCGTAGCGCAGTGGCACAAGCGTGTGGCTGAATGCGACTGGTTGTGGGTTCGATTCCCATTCGAGGAGTGGAAATATTTAATATTTCCATTTTCTTCGCTTTGGTATCGAGACAAAGCGCGGCGTTAAGTTCCGCCTTAACACGCAATGCCTCCTTTTTCAGCGGAAAGTGAGGAACAGAATGTCTTAAGTTAGTAAGTTCCCTCTGCCTACCCTGCTGTGTGCGGGATACAGCGTGGAGCTATATCTAGATAGATAGTAATTTAAGGAAGCTATCGTGATGCTTATATGACGGCCTGCAATTGAATCGCGATTGGTGGTGGGTTCGATTCCCTCACAGTAGAGTAATGATAATTTAGTCGTTTTCACATCTTTACTCGTGGTGGACAGTGAGCGTGGTAAACTGATTTTGATACTAAGGTTCTATCTGAATACTCTACTACGCAAATAAAGGCGGAAAGCTGAAACATAAACAAGTTTAGATAATGTTTACAACAATTTTAGAAGTTATGTCGATTCATCTTGTTCAAATTTGAAAGATTGAAAATTTGTTGTTTGTGTTTGTTTCTTAAACGAGGATACGATGAAATGCAAAATTTTCATAATATGAAATTGATGTATTTTTTTTTTTTAATTAAATATCTAGAGGGGAACATGAGTGTCTATTTCTTAAGAGGGATGGCTTGGGTAACATAGGAAACGTATAATCGACGTCACTGTGGTGCAATTGGGACGTGCATTTTGCATTGTGCATAACGTAAGGTGGCGTAACCTAACACTGCATCACTGCGCTTTATCTAAACAGACTAGGGAAATTTAATTATTCTCAGAAATGAATAGTTCTTCGCAACCATTGCGTGTACTTCTTACCTGCACTATCATATTATATGTTGGCGTTATAATTATCTTTAAAAAGCGGAGAACAGAGTGTTTAAACATGATGTCGTCTATGTCGTGCTATATCCATACTTATATTATAAATGTGAATGTCTGTGTGTTTGTCTGTCACGCTTTCACGGCTAATCTACCGGTCCGATTTGGATGAAATTTAGAATGAAAGTAGTAAAAATTACTGGGTCTAACATAGGCTACTTATTTTTTCAAAAATCAACCTCTAAAGGGTTAAAATAGGGGATGAAAGTTTGTATGAAAAATCTACACCGCTTGGCCGATTGTAATGAAATTTGGCATAAATATAGTTGATAATAGAAGGATAAACATAGGCTACTTTATTTTTCAAGAATCCATCTCCTAGGGTTGCAATATACCGCAACAACTATGTATGTAGTCACGCGGCAAAGCCGCGAGCGGGCCGCTACTAGAATAATAAAATTTTAAAACATTTACTTAAATATTATAGGGCCAGTCGTGGCGCAGTGGCACAAACGTGAAAACATTAAATATTTCCACTCCTCGAGTAGGAATACAGTCACAACTGTATTCCTACTCGACGAGTGGAAATATTTAATGTTTTCATTTTCTTCGCTGTGGTGTCCAAGCAAAGCGCGGCGTTAAGTTCCGCCACTTAACACGCAATGCCTGCGAATTCGGCGGTGCGTAGGCTTACACTAGGTTCCCTCTGCCTACTCTGCTTTGTGCGGGATACAGCGTGAAGCTTAAAATAAATAATATTATTTTAATACCATAATATTGCTTTGGAGTATAACTGTAAACACGGCGGATGTGGGTTCAATTCCCATTCGGTGAAATGGTTCTATATAAATTGTTTTCATTTCTCATTCTGGTGTCTAAGATAAATCGCAGTGTTGAGTTCCACTCAACATGCAATATCTCGACTTCCTTTTAAGTGAAAAATAGAATGCCTCGACTGTAGGTTCTCACTGACTACCGGCTGATATACGGAAAAAAGCGAAAAACCTTTTTTATTATTTATTATTTAGTTGTAACTAATATGTATAAATTAGTTATCATGCACCTAATTAGCAAGAAGTGGTAACATTTTTTAGAACAGCACTAGCCGGTAACGTGATAAGTCTCCTAGAACGAGAGCAATATTATCATAACTTGTGTTAAATACTGAGAACTAAAAGGATGTTTACATTGTCGCTACAGTGCGGATGTCGAGTACATTTTTTTATGTTTAATACATTTTTTTTTATTAATTCGTACCTATAAGAGGCAGCAATGGTGATGTTTTAGCGTCTGACGTAAACGCGATGGTTATGGGGTCAGTTACTCACGGGAAATTATTATAATTAAATTATTTCCATTTCCCATCCCTCGTACCTAAGACAAAATACGCCGTTAAGTCTGTCTCAAGTTCAGGCGAAAAGTGGAGAACGGAGCGTCACAAAGTTCACTCTGGTTACCCATTAATAACCCAATATGCAGGGATCTCTTCAAATTTAATTAAATGCAGAATGCCCATTTTTTCCAAAAATGCACTAAAATTGTAATTAATAATACAAAAATTGAACACTAAAGTCTTTTCCGAAAATACCTTTGCATAAAGTGACAAACTTGTACGTTACTAAGGTACGTTACGGTAAGGTACGTACGTGCGTTAGAACAACTAATTTCATTAATTTGACAGGCAGTATTTGAACAGTATGTCTAAAATACAATACAAAAAAAACCGAATGAATTTAATATAACTTTTGTCTTTTCAATATCAAACATAGACATAGACACTATCCATTTGGTTTCCTATGCGTACATACATACATATAATGTAATGTTATGTAATTATCGGCCACGTAATGGGCGGACGCAATGTACGTTGCACGCCGCTCACGCTTGGCCGGCCGCCCGTGTACCGCTACCAGCATACTGTCTCACGGTAGACTATAGGCCTGAGGTTTATTGATGACAGTATTGAGATTTCTGTAGCTGTAAGAAGATTAAACTTTTTTTTAGCTTAACGCTGTATCCCGCGCAAAGCAGGATAGGCAGTGGGAACCTAGTGTTTAGACACTCCGTTCCCCACTTTCCACCGAATTCGGAGGCATTGCCTGTTAACTGGCGGAACTTAACGCCGCGCTTTGCTCCGACAACAGTGCGAAGAAAATGGAAATATTAAATATTTCCACTCCTCGAGTGGGAATCGAACCTACACTCAGTCGCTTTACAGTTTGTGCCTCTACGCCACGACTGGCCCCTGGAAGATAAGACTTAGTACTTAGATACTTTAGATTTAGATATGTTACGATCTTTTTACAGATATTGGTTGTTGAGTGACGGAAGTCAGCCTTGTTTTGTTCGTTAAAACTGTGGAAACAGTAATATGTTTTTAATATAAACTGTATAATAACTTTAAGTATGGTTAATTGTTTTTTCATGTTATTTTGCTACCGTGACTGACTGAAATTACGGGGTCCAAGAACCTTAAAATTCACATGTATTTTTTGGGGAGTGATTATATTTTCATAACTCTGTTTAAAATAAGTTGTTTGTTTGTTCCAGGCCCCTTACCCAACGTGACTATGGTGGATTTGGGATTGAAAGAAGGTATGGTTGTATTTGTTATTTAATTGCCTTAATCATAATGAAAACAACATTTATATTCTTAAGATAAAATAATTGTGGTATTCAAATATTATAAAATATTATAATTTAAATATATTAATCACTTCCCTGAAGTAAGATGCTTCTTACCAAAGGGTCTCATGGGCCTATATTGATATCACAATTGTTTTACATAAAGTTAAAAGAATCACTGAAAAATCGAGAAGAAAAAATAAGCTTCATTTTGGATTTAGATTCTATAGTTTTCTATTATATTAAAACAAAAAAATATAAACGAAAGTTACGGGTTCATTTCCCACCGGATATTGAAAATATAAACCTTCCATTACTTCAGTTTTTTATAAGGGAGAAACGCTCGATCATTTATCATTCATGTTTTCTTACTTCGTAAATATGTAAGTAAATGTAAGAAATATTTCTTACATATAATGTTTCAGTAATGTTTGTGAAATACTCTAGTATAGTAATAAGTAACGTGACTATGACAAAATTTTTACATTACGGTATGAATATGAAATTCAAGACTAAGAGCTTTTGGGTTTATTTACCGCTGGAACTAAGAGCATTATAAGAACAAGTCATTTTTTACAAAATTTTGTTTGTAAGACATGCCTATGTGTTTATGTGTATAGCTTGTAGGAAATTGGGTAATGGACTAGGTAAGGTAAAAGAGAGGAAAATCTTGTCAAGAAAAGTATTAAATAGAATTTGTAATTTATTTACTATTATTATCATATATTTAAGGTTTCACTATCCAGTCACAAGTCTAGAGGCCAGTCGTGGTTTGGGGGTACAATGTATGATTGTAAATGCAACTGGTTGTGGGTTCGATTCCCACTCGAGTAAATTGAAATATTTAATATTTCGCTTTCTTCGCTCTGGTGTCGAGATAAATCGCAATGTTGAGTTCCGCCACTTAACCCCCTCTTATTCAAATATTAATAATAATATTCAAAATGATTTCCTCACAATTTCAGGTAGCTGTGCACTAGGTGACGTGGTGTACATGCCAGGGGACGAGTTCCCCGGCACCAGCCCGTGCGAGCGCTGCTCGTGCTCCAACGGCGGCGTGCAGTGCGCCAAGCAGCGCTGCGAGCCGCGCCCCGGCTGCAAGGCCGTGCACAGACCAGATCACTGTTGCCCTACGTACCAGTGTGGTAAGGGATCGGTGACTCATTTATCTCTTCGTTTCATCCTAACATCTATACAGAATAATTGACAAAGTGCGGAATAAAAGACAGCGCGGCGTTGAGTTTCACCACTCAGCACATAATAACTTGGCTTAAGGCGGAAAGACAACACTGCGTGGGGCTTTCTTTTAATCTATTATAATATACAGAAGCTTTTAATGATTAATAACTAAAACTGTAATAAAATGTCGGTGTTGCGATGGTATATATCTTTATACATATTTAGTACTACTCGAAATAAAAGATCATTGTGGCATAAATGTAATTGTTCAATCAGCTCGCATTCGGTTGATTGATTATATTCAAAGTATTTTCAGTGCCTCTTTCTCAAAGCGTGGCCTTAAACTCCACCAGCCAAATGGCAATGTTTCATAAATCAATCTCTCTATCGATTATTCCAGAATGTGAACAAGAAGGTCGTATCTATGGTAACGGCGAGAAGCTGGTGGACCCTGAAGACCCGTGCCGCGTGTGCTACTGTCAGGGCGGCGAGGTGGTGTGTCGGCGCATTGCGTGCTTCGTGCGGGACGACTGTCAGCCGCGACTCGTGCCCGGGAGGTGCTGTCCGGAGTACGACAACTGTCCTGTTAGAGGTTTGTATAAAGAATATTGTTTACTTAATCTATGTCAGGGTCAAATAATTTTATTCAAAACAAGAAGTTACATGCTTCATTTTTTGAACGTCAAATAGCTTACCACCGGTTCACTAAAGTTAATGCCTCAGACCTGAGAAGAACCGGCGCAAGAAACTCAGCGGTACTTCTTTTTTTTAAAGCAATTGTGATATACAGATTTTTTGCTGACAGTGATATTTTTGAATATAAGAGGGATATATTGCTAGTATGGGTGGCAATTAAATAAATGTATGATCTAAATTAAAATAAACATAAAAAGTTCACTTATATACTAAAAGAGCAATTTTGGACTCAGATTTTACTAAAGTACGTCATTAAAGTCTATCATTTAATAATTATATGAAAAGAGGGTTTTGTGTCTACCGTGATCATGTAACGCAATATTTAAATAATATTGAGACATCTTTATTATTTTAATTTCAGATGGAACACCATTACCGGGAATCAGTTCATCAGTATCAAGTATACCTTCCTTTAACGACATGGAAACAAGCGCGGCCCCTGTACCACTCAGCGAACCAGTCAAACCTGAAATTACGATTAAAGAAATAACACCAGTATCAGAAATTCCGGTTATAACAAACGTGAAGATAAAAGAAATTCTACCTTCGTCTAGTATTGAAGTTGCCGAATATTCATCATCGAAAGCACCGCCTATTCCACGGGAAGCTACCTCTCAGAGTTCTTCTAATGATGCCAAATCACAAATTGATAGTTCTAAGCCCAAAGAAGTATCATCACCTTCCATAGCACCTGAGCTGTCTACATCCTCTGAAAAATTATCTGAATCAAAAAATGATGCTTCATCTTCGAAAACTAGTTTATCAACTGAAGATTCAGCTAATGATATCGTGCCTTCCAAAATTCCTAATATTGTCCCAATGATGGGCCCATCAATGCCGGATATAAGTCCTTTAACTACTAAAGCAGCAATTATTGAAGAGGAGGACATGGACCGTAACCCAGCTTTTCCACCCATACCTGATGATCTGTTTTTAGTGTTAAGCAACCATGAGGAAGGAATGCAAGAACAACCATTAGAAAATGAACATGTGCCAATGGATCATGAGATCAAAGTATCAAATATGCCAATTTCTACCCAGGAACCAATTTTCAAAGAAAGTCCTGCGACGACAATAAATTACGTATCAGATATAGTATCTGTGACTAAAAATAATGTGCCAGACACGTCTGCTGAATCAAGTACATATAAAGATACAACAATTAGTACACAGTCTCCTCTAACAAAAGACAATATAATGTTAAACATGAGGTCCGTTATTCCCACTGAAATTCTAAATTCCCCGTCATTAATATCTGATGAGGTGACTGGTGACATTTTAGATGTCACTGAAGCTCCAGTTACAACAATCATGTTTGATGAGTCATCATCATCAACTGAAGCAGACATTTCTACTAAAATCGAAAGCACAGAAACACAAGGTGACGTAAGCCAAAGTAGTTCAGAATCGGGTTTTAATGAAACTGTGGCGGACAATACAATATCAACTGAAGTCGCTCAACCAGCTGTCGCTATGGATGAGACAACAAATACGGCGTCCAAATCTACAGAAATACTTTCGGAAACCGAATTCAGCTCTATACCAATTGAAACTAGTGATCAAAATCCACATGAAGTTGAGGCGGAGCCTGAAAAGGATAATAATACTACAGAATCTTCACCTGACTCCTTAATTACAGATTTCACTAAATTGTCACCTTTGGAAGATGATGTTCTAACAATTTCTCGAGCTCTACCTTCAGGAATAGACCAGTCGTTTGAGAATGCTGAGACTACGGAATTTATACTGACATCATTTGGTTCTCAAGAAAGTACCACTGACGCTGTGGAGCTGATCAAAGTAGCGTCCGACTCTGACAAGAGTTCTGCTTTAATAGAACCTCCTCAACGGAATAGCAATGTTCTCACTGATTTAATAAATTTAGTGGGTGACGTCGCATCTATCAGTGACCACACCGACGGGCCAGAAGCTGATCGTCAGGCTTCGAGTGCTACCACTATTTCTGATTCCGAAGAACTTATCCCAGTAAATGTTGCCGCGGGTTACAAGAGCAAGAACAAAAATTGGAATCTCAATTCCATAACAGAAGTCCCACTCAAAAATAAACAACAAACCAAGCAAAAGATCGTCGAAATTGAAGGCGATGATAACGAATCTATAACTGATTTGCCGTCACCAAACGACAAAGTCGAACCTACCACGCGTCTGCCTATCATCGATAACGTGTCCCATACGAACAATAAAACTGAGATAACAGAGAAGAAGGACATAGAAATAATCACACAGTCTTACGTTCCAACAATCAATAGACGACCGACAAAGGTCGTGATGAAGAACGAGGAGAAGTCGGCTGAGGGTGACTCCAGCGACGTCACAAGCGACGCGCCCGACCTCCCCGCGGAGACCGCCACCGCGCAGTGAGCTCGCTGTGGGACCTCAGCTTGGCATTTAAAACTATAAAATAGAGACTAATAGATTATCGTCAATTGGTATAGATTATGAATTTATTAGTAGTTGGACAAATTATTTATAATTAGTGTAGTTTAGCGTAGTTTATTTATTTTAGTGAGAGTAACGTGTAAGCAAGTAAGCTAGTCAAGTGACTGCAGGCGCCTGCTGTCGACGCCACGTTGCCATTTCTGCTACTTTATTTTTTTTATAATTGAATAATGTTGCCAGATGCTCAAATTATGCAAATATATTTGCAGTAACCTAAATTATTTAAGGGGTCGAAGTTATGTTATAAGCAGTGTTAAAAACATTGTAAATGATATTTTTTATGTATAAAAATTATTATATTAATTTTATTATACAAATTGGGGCTTTTAGTTCGGACACAAGGAAGTCGTCATGAAATATGACGCGTAAAAATATTATAATCCTTATCTATATAGGCAGATAGATTTTTATAAATAATTTATATTTTTCCATCTCTCCTCTGGCAACACTAATCAAGACGAACGCTCTCAAGAGCTCTATCATATTATAGAAGTAGATCCTTTACGGTCGATCCGCATTGTTACTTTCAATATAATCTCAGTATATGTATGTATATCAAATTAACTAGCTTAAAAATATAAAACTAAATTAGCTTTGACATGAAATACCAAATTGAGATTGAACTGGGATCTGAACAAGGTTCAAATAACTACCTAGATTTAATCTTGATTTTAACAATACTCGAACCAAACTCAATTGTGGTTTGATTGAAGTTTAATCTAGATTCAGTTTAGGTTTAAACTAGATTCAAACAAGATTTAATCTAGATTCAACTATTCTTGATGTAGATCGATTTAGTTAAGAAACTCCTTAGTCGACTCCGAGTATAACGCCCTACGTAAAGGTACAAATCAAATTTTATAATTATACATAGATTAGCGAGTATATGTGAACGCACATAGATTATTTATCGCACTTATGTGTATGTGTAAGTAATAGCTTTTGCTCTGAAGGCTCAAATATATTAAGAAAACTTTGCTATTCATAAACGTTTATAGTTTTATTTTGAATCTAGATCATGGATGTACGGTTCGATCTAGTTCCAAAATACAATTTTTGAAACTAGATTTGAACTTTCTCTAAAAATAGTAGATTTTATTACAAAATAAAACTGATAAACGTTTATGAATCGAGTGTTGATTATAAAACTATTCTTTTTTGTCATTGTTCGGTCACCGAGGGCTCAGTTAGTCGTCGTCCGCTAAGTGAGGTGCTCCTTCTTGCTCCGGAAGACCTTATCTTTTCCCGGGCAATAAGCGCATGTGCTCATTTATTATTTTATTTAAATTGTTTTTTTACAAATAAAACAAATTAGACTGAATGCTCGTTTTCTTTATATCCTTTTTTCTTATTACCCTAGTGATGTAGGTCGGAGAGATGTAATTTATGTAGATATGTAATATTTGATTATAATTTTTATATTTAGAAGCTGTCAAAGTAGGGTTTTTGGTATTGAAATGATTATTATTCTGGCTTTAGCTTGGTAAGATATTTTTTTGTGTTGATAACAATCGTTCAAATAACCTAGTATAGATTTTTTTTTTAAATCTGCAGGATTTTGATGGTTCGCTAATATTTCACTCATATTACGTTTGTTGAAAATTAGTTCTTAAATATAAATATTAATTTGCATATATTCTCAAATAGATACTTTTAATAAGTATGGATATAAAATGTAGAAAATAAATATTAAAGAAATACAAATCGACATGCAAATATAAAAACAAACAAATATAGCTTTGTTAAGTTATAAGTTCAAAAAATATACGTAGTTTGACATTATACTGGTGGTTGATGCGTTAAGTGCGCACTGTTTTAGTAACGGAGGCCAGTTGGGGCATAGGGGCGTAAAGTGTGATTGAATACACAACAGGATATGGGTTCGATTCCCAGTCAAGGAGTTGAAATATTTTATTTTCTTCGCTCCAGTGTCGAAGCAAAGCGCGGCGCGATGTTCTGCCACTTAACACCAAATGCCTCCCGAATTCGGTCGAAAATGGTACACGGAGTACCTTAACATAAGTGGTCTGGTGTTTTTACAATTACACTTAACACTTGAACTATTATATTTCTAATAACTGTTAACTTATTATATTTCTAATACCTTATTGAGACAAAAGGAAACCTTTAGAGAAGGTCTTTGTCGAATGACAAACTGAAATTGATAAACCGGCTGCCGATCATGCGGATACAGGATATAATAATTAATTAAATTTAAGAAAATAGATAAAAAAAGACGGAAATCAGCAATAAAGGCTTATTTAGTTATAAGTCGTGGCGCAGTGTGACAACAGTTGACTATAAACGCGATAATTTTGGGTTCGATTCCCACTCGGGCGATTATATATACAATCTCGTATTATAAACATAAATAAACAAAAATGTAAGTGATTTCTATGTGTATTTATAGGCATACCTCCTGGTATTTATAAATGTAATAGAATCTAAAACAATGTATTTTAAACGTATTTTCTGTTCTCTCTTTTCTCTTCTCTGATCTCTGAAACGCATTAACGTATACAAAGCTATATTCGATTTTTTTACTGTTATATTTCGGTAAGACTCCCGTAACATTTTGTGTTTATTTTATTTCAATGATCATAAATGTGTAAATGTGGCCAGTCGTGGTTCAGTGGTACAAGCGTGTGACTGTAAACGACTGGTTGTGGGTTCGATTCCCACTCGAGGAGTGGAAATATTTAATATTTCCATTTTCTTCGCTCTGGTGTCGAGGTAAAACGCGGCGTTAAGTTCCGCTACTTAACACGCCTCCGAATTCGGCGGAAAGTGGGGAACGGAGTGTCTTAACACTAGGTTCCCTCTGCCTACCCTGCTGTGTGCGGGATATAGCGTGAAGCTATTTAATTTTTTAGTAAATAAACAAGTCTCAATAATTTAAATTAGAAGCCTAAGAAAAGTTTGTGATTTAAACGAGAACGAAGACGTAAAAAGAAAATAGTTGTAGTCGTATATTGTCTGCTTGCTGTATATTAAAATTGTTTTTCTAATTTACCATGTTTTTTCACGCGAGTCTTTAGTAATATATAAAATTTATTTAACCTACCTACCCTACTTTTTTTGACATTAACGGTTAGCCGTTAATGTCAAAGAAAACAATACAAATAAATGCAATAAGTCATATAGTTTACCAACTTACCAATTTATATTCAGAATTGAAATTTTGACCCCTGCAAGGAAGCTACGTGCACTGAGCGAGTGACGTTAGCTAAGGACCGTTACTCAATAGCAACTCTGACCTCATGCGTTTTGTCATCGCCTCTTAAAGTGTTTTTTATTGTTTTCATATTTTCAATATTATTTTAATATAGGTACATATAATCTGACACCGTGGTGGCGGAGTCAGAAAGTACCTGCGATATTTGTAGGTTCAATTCTGATATAAGTAAAAATATCTAATAATATTCGGAGTTGAGTTTTGACACTCATCATGTAATGTGTGTCCAATGTGAACGGAAAGCAAAGAATGGAGTGTTTGAAACTATGTTCTTTCTACTTACCTTGAATTCTTTCTATTCAAATAAAGGGGGGCAGTACAATAAATCGCCAGTCGTCAGTTTTGGCGCAGTGGCGCGAACGCGTGTGTAAACAAACGATTGGTTGTGGGTTTGATTCCCACTCGAGGAGTGGAAATATTTATTATTCCATTTCCTTCGCTCTGGTATCCGAGGCAAAACGCGGTGTTACATTCCGCCACTTAATACGCAATGCCTCCGAATTCGGCGGAAAGTGGGGAACGGAGTGTCTTAACACTAGGTTCCCTCTGCCTACCCTGCTGTATGCGGGATACAGCGTGAAGCTAAAAAAAAGTCTACAAATCTATAAATAGAAATCATAGTATCTTATATATTGTCGAAAATCCATCAAAATGAAAAATACCTGCCTATCATAACCGAAATTTGAGTCCATCTTATAACATATTGCAATAGCGGAAACAATTATCACAATTGCAAATGCACAGTACTCGTATGTCGTACCTTCACTCGGAGTTCGACAATTAACGCCGCCTTTCTAACAGTCCTCTCGTACGCGACTCTACCAGCCATTACGGCTATTTACGTAAAACCTTTGTAGGGCTCAGAGCTAGTTATTCAATAGGTCATGCTGTATTGCTATGTGGGACAGGCAGAACATTATGTAGAGTACTTACTGAATACTGAAATTCCGAAATGGACTAACATTTAGACGTATTTTTATTGGTTGGTTGCGAATTTTATTTATTTTTTCTTTTTTAGCTTCAAGCTGTATCTCGCACACAGCAGGGTAGGCAGAGGGAAGCTAGTGTTAAGACACTCCGTTCCCCATTTTCCGCCGAATTCGGAGGCATTGCGTGTTAAGTGGCGGAACTTAACGCCGCGCTTTGCCTCGACACCAGAGTGAAGAAAATGGAAATATTAAATATTTCCACTCCTCGAGTGCGGAATCGAACCCACAACCAGTCGTTTACAGTCACACGCTTGTGCCGCTGCGCCACGACTGGTCCCAATTTCATTTATTTTGTTATTATTATTGTTAGAACACCACAGCTATAGGTTATCGTGGCTTCTATATACTTGATGGTAGTAGGTTCTATTTTCACTAGGAATTATTATTTTTAAGCAATCTTAATTTCTCTGCCTTAGTGACAAGACAAAGCGTGGCGTTTTCAACATGCAATGTCTTTGATTCGAGCGTCAAGAGGAAAACGGAATGTCTTGACATTAGTCTCTTTGTAAAAAAGTACATACATATGCTCCGTCCGTTTTGCTTAAATATACTTTTCCCCCGAGAGGCATTTGATCTCTGAACCATCGAGGTCACTCGCATATGTGCCAACTGTGACACGACGATGGTCAGCCAGCTAGTTTTAGGATTTAGCGAAAGTAAGGCTTATTATTTATTTCAATTTGTTATTGCCAATTTTGTATACCATACCAATTTATGTTATTGCAGCAAATATTGTCTATAATAATAAGAAAAAAATACAGCTTCACCAATTTTCTCGTATACAGCTCTCGGTTTAGACAAAAAGATCTTAGTGTAAAAACACTCCGCTCCTTACTTTCCGTCCTATTTTGAGTTATTGCGTGTTGAGTTGCGGACATCAACGCCGCACTTTATCTACCAGAATCGAGAAATGAAAATATTTGCAATAATAATCATTATATCGAGTGGGAATCGTACTTGCAACCAATCGTGTTTATAGACAGACGTTTTCACAACCTCGATGAGTGTTGAGTTTTTTTAGCTTCACGCTGTATCCCTAGTTTTATGACACTCCGTTCTCCACTTTCGTTGTTAAGTGGCGGAACTTAACGCCGCGCTTTGCCTCGACACCAGAGCGAAGAAAATAGATATGTTAAATATTACCATTTACCACCTTTATATATCGTATTCCTAATAACTGCTTATTACGCAATAATGTTTTCAAATATTTACCGACACTAATTAATGAAATTATCTCCATACAAGCGTATAATATAATAAAATACGACAAACGCAAAATTTGCAAACCGGTTTCCCAATGCTTGCTTTACCCATTAGAATATTATTAGAGTTCGACTCCACGACATATGAAAGTGTGAGACGTCACGTTCGTTTGAGGCTTTAAAACCGATGTATCCGGTTTTGGTTATCATTTAAATATTCATGTATGTGGAGCAGGCTTAGCGAAGTAACTTGTAAGGTGGGATATTCCTTTATAATGAGATGAGATAGTCTCCCTTCTCAAACATCCATGGGAGGCGAAATGGCTTCAGGGCCTCTGGACGTTTTTATCTTCACCATTCATAACCATGGATGGGCCGAGGGGTTTAGCCCCTTAGGCATTGTCAGTGGGTTTCATTTTTAGGATAGGGGATAGGGGGTAAAGGGGATAGGGGGTAAAGGGGATAGGGGGTAAAGGGGATAGGGGGTAAAGGGGATAGGGGGTAAAGGGGATAGGGGGAAATCTTGGTAACATTTTTTTTTGTTCTGGTGCTCAATTTGAAAGATACCTCTTTACGTGATTACTACATTTTGCAGGATAATAGAGAAATTTGTAATAACTAAGTTCCTTCCTACATTTCACTTTACGTATGTTTTATATGTAAAAACATTGCGTGCTGTGTGGCAGAATTAGCCTAACTGATCGAGGGAACATCTGAATTTTAGATATAATCACGAGTCGTATATCAATTGGCGGAAGTCAATATTGTAATGTACAATGAATTCAAGAAAACTAACACATTTTAAATATTAATATTAAATTTCATAAAAAGAAATCGTATTGTAAGCTATTAAGTTACTTATGTAAATTTAGATACGTCAATATACATAATATGTAAATAGCATGCATATTCCAAAATATGTGCATATACAAACTATTTGATTTTAACCAAACCAAAAATTAAGAAAAAGAGCTTCTACTTATAAGAGCTTATATAAATAAACACTAAAGTCCTGAAGTATTGTTTTCGTTAGGAATTATAGTGCTAAAAAAAGCTAATTATATTTACAAATTGAAGTTTTTATATGCACATATTTTTCTTTATATATTTATTTCGCGGATATGGTCTTGGGGAAGCTGGGGGCATTATGATAGTAGATAAAACGAGGCATGGCTTGCAGACATACCGCTATATATACCTACACAATGTTCCAACAGGAGAGTGGAGAATGTGTAAAGAGTAACTTTTCATGTATATACTTTATTCTTAGTAATTAGAGAAGAGAAAAATTTTAATAACAATTCAAGAATTCTGTAGTGTGTAGCAAGGATCACAAAGATTGCCTGGGACTTGCAAGAAAAGAGTAATATTTGAGGGACTCCTTTAAAATAATTATTAACGTTCGCCTTCAATTTCAGAGCTCCTTTCTCTACATTATTAATTAGTACATAAATTACGTAATTCTGTGAAGCTTTTAAATTGGATAAAATGGTGTCACCTGGACATCTAAAAGCCTGGCTTGTTATGTCCATTTGTTTTGGTTAGATCCACTTTGGAACGGTAATTCGATTTAGTCCTTACTAACTGGAAAGCCACGAAAATGGCGATAGTGTATATATTAAATTGAGTAAATTAAATTTCGGTTCTTGAAATGTGTCTTAATAATTGATCTCTCGGTTCTGACATATGTGACTTAAAAAAATACTATTATTCAGACAATGGATTAGGCTTAGGCTTTTAAATAAATAGTTTAAAACGTTTAAACATGTATTAAATTATGATTTTCTCTAATGTCCTCATTCCATCCACGTCCTTATTGTGTTTTCATCGCTACCCCGAGGTACAGAATCTGATAATATGAATCTGTTCTCAATCTTCCATATATTTAAGGACTCTTGGGTAGATGTGATAAAACAATACCAGACTTTGTGTCATCATTTAAGCCCAAGGAAAAGGAAATATTTGAAACAACAGCGGTATCGAATCAATATTCTTTAAATATAGCATTTACCACAACACAACATCGGCGTTTAATCATAAAATAATAAAAAGATTAGTTAAGTCGGCAGCAATGACTCTACATTTCTTCACACATTAGGCTATTTCGGCTTAACCAAAGCAAAAAAAAAACCTAAAAAGCCATTAAAATATTTCAATTTTTGCTTAAAAGATTCTAGGATGGGTCCATTTCATAGCTCCATAACCGTCAAGTTGCGCAGGAGAGCGGGGATCAGTGAAAGTGAAAGAGGGGCGCTATATGTAGAGACTGACCGCGCGCGCGCCACACTCTGCCGGTCTACAGGTGAGCCCATACATTGTCCTTGGTGGAATTAAATATTTATACGATTTACGTATATTATTGTACATTGTATATATTAGTATTCAAAAACTTAGTGCATCTGTGTGTCCTTTTGTCGACTCTATTTTTAGTAAGTGCAGTACATTTATTTTTTTTCAAATGTAAGAGCTTTTGTTGAGATGTTATACTTTGAAATTTGTGATGTTTAAGTATTTTAATTGTTATTATATCTTTTTAAAATCATTTTTTAACTCATTAATACTATATATGCTTCGAGTAATGGATTAAGGCAGAAATTATGCCTCTGTTAATTATAATGGCAGATGTTACTATGAAGGGCGCTCTGTTTTGCTAAATATAGAGTTACAAGTATAAGAAACTTGTTATTTAAAGTGTTAGATAACTTAAAGTTTTTTTAAAAGGACAACCTATTAATATTTAATTTATATCAAGGATAATTAAGTACGTTTAGTAGTTTTTATTTAATTCAATATTTTTATTACTATATATTTTTTATTCTTTCATCTTTTGCAAAAAAACTTAGTGTAATGACACTTTATATTTTAATTGAAATATTTCAAAAATTCTATATAAATTGTTACTGTTATTGCATGCTGGGTAGCTCTCAACGCTGTTCTATCATATCAGGTCAAAAAAACTAAAATATTTAATAAGTCCTAATATTCCTCTAATCGGGCATAGAACGTACAAGTAGACATTTGCGCCAGGATGTGCGACCGCTTTGTTACACATTAGTTTTTTAGTGTTAATGTGAGCGCCACTTTCTCGCGTACGATACGCATCTCGGTCCATTATGCAATAAAAGGAAGTGCTTCTAGAATCATCTTAAACGTTGTGTTTTATGACTTGTTAAATAAATATTTTGAAATGTTAGCGATTAAATTAAAATGTAGAACTTAAAACAGTATAACTTATTTGTTTAAATAAGCTAATACAGTTTTAAAAGGAACTTTTGCGGATTAACGCGTATATTTCGGTGGTTATAGATATATTTGATATTTACATTTGTAGAAAGGGTATAAAAATGAATTTAAAAGCAGCGGTATTCGAATCTACACCCCTTGGAAACCGTCCAAGCGTTTTAGACACTAAGTCATGTTCGTTTTTTCACATCTTAAACGTGAATAGCATTTAAAATATTAAAAAGTGAATTTGAAAATTTTCGATATTAAATTTATTATTCGATATTAATTATATATTTAAAATACAAAAAGTCGTGGATCTCAATAGTGTTTTATATGAATATAGGTTTTTTTCTGTTCGTCATATAAGTAAATTGTGGATTTATATACGAGGAAAGAAGAAAATACGTCTAGTGCTTCATACGTCCTATATCTTAATTATCTCTTTTTTAAAACCCTAAATCGTACTATGATTTGCGGTGTCATTCTTCTCCAAGGAATCTATATATGTTACGTTATAAATCTCATTAGTTGATTTTAAATGATTACGAAATCTATTTATTTCCTTTTAAAGTGATCATATAAGCGATCCAGCTTTCAAGCTAGTTACGTTGATAAAATATGTCCACTGGTGTAAGATTTTATTTTTAAGAATGTAATTGGAGTAATGATAGAACCTTTTACCGTAACAATATCAGTTTTTATTAAATATAATTTTTGTTAATTTAAATAAAATTAATAAAATAATAGTATTATAATATTGCATTAGTTACAATAACGAAAACCTTTGAAACCGCTACTAAAACGAAAACAAGCTTTCCTTCAAATAAATAAATAATACAAAACAAAAACTTAAAATAAGCTCTCATTATTCAGTTGGAAAGCTTTAGAAGGCACTCCATGGCACTGACATCCGCCTCTCCTACCCCATATACATACTGATGACATACGGACGTTTGAAATTCGACAGCCGCGCCAGGATCGTGACTCCGTACTTTCTCCTTGCATTCGGACACCTCGGTATACGTGTGTTACGCAAGAGCTTTGGTTGTATCATCTTCTAAATTGATGTTACAAAACCGCATTAACATTTAAATAACGTTACATTATAAATGTTTTGGAAAGGCTAAGCTAAGGTGTAGCAAGCGTCATCGTAATACAATGTGACATCTGTCATCGGTAACTCCTGCGTGAAATGAAGCAAATATGATTGAAGTAATGTTTGACTGCAATCGTGATGGTAGTAGGTTCTCCCATTTATTTCTACTTGAGTATATGACTTTAATTGAGGTTTCTTTACGTATGGTAAGAAACACGGCGTTTAGCTTAGCCGGTGTGCAATGTATGAAATAAGGTGGAAAGTTGGGAACGGTCATATATTTTTTTACTATCGGAAAGCATGTAATTTTCCATATAATAAAAGAAAAGACAGAAAAAAAATGTATTCTTGCAGTGTTTATTTCCCAAATTATTTTAAAAAAGGCCATTGCAAGATATATTATTAACTTCCAAAACAAGTATAGATTGTATAGAAGTACGGTGAAGCAGGAAATGAGCTTAATTGTTTAGAACGTTCAGATGGTATGCAACGGCAATATTCATTAATGTACAGTTTTGTTCTTTTTAAAAGTGATGGTTCTGTTTTCATCAAATGTGACGATAGATTCTGTCATCCGATACATAAAATGGACTGAGAGTGGAAACTGAAGTGTCCAATCACAATTTTTCTCTGCTTCATATGTACACGTATGTAACTTAGTGAACATTGAGTTTGGCTGATCAAGATGTAATTCGTCAGACGGAAAATAGAGAACATAGTGTCCCGTCACTAGACTCTTTGGGGCTTTCGTACTAAGCGGCAAATAACGTGACACTAACCAACAGTATTTTTCTCAGGTAATCCTGCATAACGACGTAAACATGAAATTCGTGGTGTGCCTCATGTTGGTGGCGGTGGTAGCAGCGGCCCCGCAGAGGGAAGGCGCCGCGTACAGCAAGGAGGCTATCAAACAGGCTCAGAGCACCTTCCTTATCCCCAAGGATGCTGTTATACAAAAAGTAAGTAAATTGACATACTTGTTATTATTTCAGTTTTGTCGTATTATTGTGCATAGATATTAATTTTAAAATTGAAATATTTGTAACATTAATGATATTATTAAAGTTACGACTTACAAAACCAACATAGGACATTTAATTAAAAAAAAAATATTCTCTGCTTCGTTTATCACAGCTTTAAGTAGGTCCTGTCACAGAATTGTGGAATCTATAGACTCCATCACGTCAAATTTCTAACTGATATTATTATTTTAAAAATGAAGCTAGCAATCCACGGGCTTGTCGTATCACATTTTAAAAATAAACATTAGAAAGATATCTAAGACAAATAATTAATTATTATTTTTCCAACAGGTACAAGAGGGAGTAGAACTTGCGGCGTACGAATCAATTCCTGGCAACCAAAGGATCAATCTGTTCGAGATCCTCGGCGACCAGCTGCCGTCTGAGGTCATCAACAACCTTCAGTCGCAGATCGACCACGTCGGACAACAATAAGCTCTAGTTGTAGAAATTAATCAGTAAGGATAAGAACAAAACTCTTCAATTTAGAAAAATACTAAAATTCAGTAGAAATATTGGAACGTTGTCGTCATCTTACAAGGATTTCGACGTGTCTTCATAAGAACGTATAGCTTCACTACCATTCTAACCAATTGAGTAGAGAAATCATCCGTTTCAAATAGACGCGGGTTCGAATCCAGTTACATTCAAATTTTTATACAGAATTTTAGTATTTAACTCTAAAACTCTAAAAAAGGAGCCCAAATCAAGGATCGTGAAGTTAACAGTTTTCAAGTCCTCTACTGGTTGTCGTAAGGGCCCAGGGTCCGCCTGTTGATTAATATTTAATTTATTGGTGTCGCAAGTACAAGACGTATGTGATATTGTAACATCTTTATATATTTTTGTATTATAGATTAAATTCATGTTTTTTTATTAAATGGTCGCTTTGTCCAAGTTGTGTTTATTATTTCCGATTTCTTATAATTTTTTAAAAATATTTATTATGTAAACGAAAAAATTGAATGATGTTATACATCGACGAGATCAGCGAATTGTGATATGGTTAGTTAGACAAGTTTAAAAAATCAGTTTTGGATGAAATGTGCAACGTATAATTATAAAAAAAATGAAATCATATTTAAACAAAGAAGAGCCACATACATCTTAAAACATATGAAAATTACTTAAAATAAATTAAAAATAGTGGAAAACGGAGTATTTAGACTATAGGCTTTCTATCTACCCTGCTATGTGGAAAAAGTTACGAAATTGTAATCGTGCACAATTATATTATTTAGCAGAGCGTATATTATATGCGCAAGCGCAGATGCATTGACACATCTTTCAGATGGTAAATAGAAATATTTGAGTAATAATTGCGACTAATATAATATGCTTTGCAACAACTTATACCTATATAAATATAGAGGCCATCGTACTGTGGTGGGAGAGCTACCCGTTCGATTCCCTGTAAGGGGAACGATTATAATTAAATTTTTATTTCTTCGCTCTGGTACCTACACGGTATCCTAATTCAAATTTTGATGCAATGTATTTCGGTCAGGAAGTGAAAAACGAAGTGTCTTCATACTAGGCTCTCTCTAAGCAGCAAAAAGAGTGAAACTTTTTTTTATATAAATATAATAATAGTCTCTATCATTCACCTCGGGATTCTAACACTGGACCTTGACACTTGTACCAATATAAACAATAAACGATTATTTCCTAATTAAATCAGTATACATTTCATATTAGGCAGTCATTATAACGTTTCATAAGACGCTATGTATAAGGGTAAGTGTGACCGTGAACAAGTTGCACTCTAAATATTGATAACAAAATGTACACATATTTGCATACTGCACTTAACGTGTTACGCAAAAAAGTACTTTAAAAGGAGTGGTATGAAATTCAAGGTTTAATGGCGAAATTTTATTGATACAATGTGTTTACAACTATGAATTATACAAGCCGTGGCCGCGACTTCGTCTGCGTGGAATTTAATAGAGGAGTTATGCTTAATTTGAAAATAAAAGTATCCTATACTATTCCTTATAGCATTAGCTATATGCCAGTGAAAGCCGGTCAAGCAATTCCAGAAATTAGCCGAAATAAACATGCAGAGAAGCAGACAGACAAAATTTGGAAAAAATATTGTTTCGGTGTATACATATGCGCTTAGTAAAAGGTGGCTGTTATTAAAAGATATGCTAAGTTCATTTGTTTGTATAGATTTTACTTATGATTTATATTCTAGTGTGTTGTGATTAGAGGCCATAGGGGCGTAGTGTGGGAGTCCTTGACTGTTTATACGATAGTTACGCGTTCGATTCTCACTCTTTTTCACTTTTCCGCTCCAGTCAATAAGACTGTAAACTAGACTTTAGATTTTATCCAATTTCCTCCCAAAATCTAGGATTTCGGGAGGAAATTGGAGAAGGTCTTGATATCGGACTGTCTTAGTACTAGGGTTCTCTCTGACTACCCTGCTATGAAGATAAAATGAAAAAAAAATCAATGTTATAACTAGGAAGTGCACTGCAAATTGCCAAGTTATGGTTATAAATTCAGACTTCATTGAGGGTTAAATTTAATAATACGCAAACCAAAACAAAGAAATAACATTCTCTCTGCCTACCCTGCTGTGTGCAGGATACAGCGTGAAGCTAAAAAAAAGCCGTTCCAAAGCTATATCAAAATGGTACAGTGAAAAGACATCGTTGTTACCTATACTGACACCATAACAAGACATATGTATAAAGACACCATAACAGGTACCCTATTTTCTTCATTCGCAAACAGAACTCAAAAGAACAAGTCCATGGCTTCATTCACACAATTATAAACGTTTTGTTTTAACAGCGTCAGATTATCTCTTAACTAACTCAGATAATGGACAAAGCAAATGCGACTCTACTGTGCTCGAACAATAAAGATTTGGGTTACCTATTGTTTGTAAGACATGTACAGACTGACAAAGATTTTTTACTTTGACTGATAAAGATTTATTTACTTAAAAAAAAAATTGTGGTTGTGGGTTCGATTCCCACTCGAGGGGTGGAAATATTTAATATTTCCATTTTCTTCGCTCTGGTGTCGAGGTAAAGCGTGGCGTTAAGTTCCGCCACTTAACACGCAATGCCTTCGAATTCGGCGGAAAGTGGGGAACGGAGTGTCTTAACACTAGGTTCCCTCTGCATACCCTGCTGTGTGCGGGATACAGCGTGAAGCTATTTATTTACTTATTTATAGAATAAAGATTTTCCCAGAATATTCTATTATTTTCTGATTAATTTAAAATGTTTGTAAGTCAAATTAACGTAGAATTAAACACTTCGCTTTTCACTTTCCGCCCGCAATAGAGTTTTGCGTGTTAAGTGGCAGGACCTCAACATCATGATTTGTCTTACCACTCTTTTTTATCTCTGATAGGCTCACGTTTGACTACGTCAAGCCTGAGGTTAAAATAACACACGTTTTCCTAGAAGACACCTATAGACTCTTGACTTGAAGATCCCCAAATTGTACGACGTAGGACACACAGACGCCGGCAATGAGATAGATTTTCTCTCTGTGTGAACAAAAAAATCTTGATTCAGAGCAAAACGCACAGTCTAGGAATGAAGACGATTTAAGTATAATCTTTCCCCCGTGTAGGAATCGAAGCCACAACCATCACGTTACAGTCATTCCAATACTATAGCCTCCAAATCTTCTTCAAATAAGCTTACAGTTAACTCTTTAACTTTAATTCCAATTGACGACTATTTACCACACTAATTGATTAAAAAGATAAAAAGCTGTAACGTTAAATCAATCTCCAGCCTTGACCCGCGGCCAATTGTCCTCGGTCCTCGACTCTATACAAACAACTCGAGTCGTTATTTATTTCAACACGCGAGTACAAGTGCGTATGACTCGGCAAGTAACAGGTTTAAGCGTAGATTTTAATTGTGACTTTACTTATTTAAAAAAATATTTAAAAAATGTACTAATAATTATTTTTAGATGGTAGATGGCCACGATGTGGCCAGTTGTGGCGCAGTGGCACAAGCGTGTGACTGTAAACGACTGGTTGTGGGTTCGATTCCCACTCGAGGAGTGGAAATATTTAATATTTCCATTTTCTTCGCTCTGGTGCCTAGGTAAAAGCGCGGCGTTAAGTTCCGCCACTTAACACTCAATGCCTCCGAATTCGGCGGAAATTGGGGAACGGAGTGTCTTAACACTAGGTTCCCTCTGCCTACCCTGCTGCGTGCGGGATACAGCGTGAAGCTAAAAAAGAATTAGTTACCGAAAGTCATATAGCACTGCTTTATTTCAATAAGACAAACGGATATGGGATTTGAATACGTTACAATCGAGTAACCAAATTAATTCCGTTATAACGATATCTATGTTATAAAAGTTTGTCTTTTTTATAAATAGGAAATTAGTATTTACAAATGCTAAAGAATATATTCAGGTTTTTTTCAGAAAAACTAGAGACTAAAGTCTCCGAGACACTCCGTTTCGATAAACAGAAAACAAAGCCGCGCTTTACCTATCACGATAGTAAAGACGTGAGAAAAATATATATCATTCCTCCGAGTGGGAATCGAACCCGCAATCATCGATTATACAGGCACTTCTGCGCGACGGTTTAAGTAATATATAAATATAAAATTATTAGTTAAACTATTGGTAAAATTTGTTTTTATTATTAACAACAAGTTAACTAATAACATTATTGTTTTTTAAAAAAATGATTAAAAAGCTTACACACTTTTCCATTGAACTTCAGTAAATGTGTCTTTTATAAGTTTATCAATCTACGAGTTAATCAGTAATTTTCAAAGTAATTCTCAAGATTTCTTAAAAAAAATATAATTGTTAGTTACAAAACGTTAATGAAAAATATTACGCTTTGCCTTAATCACCGAATAAAAATAATTCAAATACAATCAATCGTACTTGTGAAGATTGCACACATAACCAAATTGCATTTACAGGCAGACTTGCCACTCAACCACGATGGTCTTATCTATAATAGTTATACGATACGATACAATCTCAATGAAGAATGTAACCGAAGCTTAACGTAAGCTCGTTGTAAATCTCTGTAAGTAAATCTCCTTAATCTGACGTTGTCACTAATATTCAATAGTGCGTCTCGATTACGCGACCAGTTGCGACATACAGACATAGCATAATAATAAATAACGTCTAACGTCATAGGCCAGGGGAGAGCAACTCACGGCCCTCACGGCCGCATGGGGCACATATATAAATTTAATGCATATATAATATTAGCGACCCGCTCTCGGTTTGGCCTCGTGATCTGCTATTTTTATCTCCTATTCGAGCCCCTTCAAGTATTCTTTGAACTTTTTGTTCAATCATAATCATAATTAATCATATTTTTTAATTGTGAAAGAATTTTCATAACCGATTCAGTATATCCAAAGATTATTACTTTAAAACAAAGTTACAAACTTTACCTTTTTATAAAAAGATAAAAGTTACATGGGGTTAAACGCCGTCTTTTATTTAACGAGGGAAAGCCAAAATATTTTAAATTGTTTATAAGTGATTTCATTATAGTTATTCGTTGTAAAAACAATATATCAATATATTAGGCTCGTATCCACTCTCACTCTTTCTGTCTGTGAAAGAAATGTATGTATTTGTTTCGATGGGCGACTTAGCTTATTTTCTGGATAAATAAGGGGGCAATTGTAGAATGAACTTTTCTTCATTTATAAGTTTTAATACATTACAATTTGCTCTTCAAAATATCCACAAGCATGATAGAAAATTTTCTTTTTAGGGAACCTCAGCTGGTGAATAAAACATTCAATTAGAGGCCCGCTCGTGGTTTAACCGCGTGAACTACACGGATATAGTTATTTCAGTATATTGCCGCCACTTAGTATGGATTTTGAAACAATAAGGTAGCCTACGCTTAACTTTGAGCTAATTATGCCAAAATAAATTACAATCGGTCAAGCGGCTTAGATTTTTCATTCAAATACAAAACTTTCATTCCCTATTTCAACCCTTTATGGGTTGTTTTTTTTTAAATAAGAAAATATAGTCTAGGGTCAATCTAAATCTTCATATAATTTCATCCTAGTCGGTCCGGTAGGTTAGTCGTGAAAGCGTAACAGGCAGGCAGACAGAAATACATAAGACATATTTTTTGTATTTATTATAATAATATTATGATTTAAAACGTATATATTTGGGGCCTGCACAACGTGTGACTGTAAACGACTAGTTGTGGGTTCGATTCCCACTCGAGGAGAGAAACTTAACACGCAAAGCCTCCGTATTCAGCGGAAAGTGGGGAACTGAGTGTCTTAACACAAGGTTCCCTTTGCCTTACCTGCTGCGTGCGTGAAGCAAAAAAAAAGTACATATAAAGTACTATTAACAGGTTATATTGGTATTTATATTGGTACTTAGAAAGAAAGAAGACGTTTAAAAATTTGAACGCAGCAGGATTCGAACCTGCATCGCTCTGACCGCTAAGCCATACGTTTATTACAACTTATTTATATATACAGCATCTAACGGTGTAAGTCAAATGAATCAGAAACAAAATAAACCAGCAACAATAGTTACAATACTAATAACACGTTGCAAACAACAGTGGAGGAAGTAAAACTACTTTTTAGTAGTTTAAGCTCCACGAGTGTACGCCAGTGTTATGTAAGCTTGTAGGCAATAAATTCTAAGCTTTTCAACGTGACTCATGAAATTCGATTCGGTTATAAGATATTATGTTTTAAAGCCAAGGAAAATTGGACGAAGACGGCAGTTTTTTTATATTTGTTTTACGTCTTAAATATTTTTATATATTTTTGAAGCTGTTGTGGCACAGTGGGCAAGGCCTCATGTCTGATTTCCTATTGTTAGGTTGCCTATATGACAACATGCGGAGTTAAATACTGCCATTCAACAAGCATTGTCTTGATTTCGGGCGGAAAGTCAAGAATGGTATGAAATCCACTCTGACCACTCCACGCGGGAAAACGTGTGAAGTTGTTTCAGTAAGTATTTTACGAAGTACACAGAGAGTTATCGATAGGTCACTGTGTTCATTTTTAATATAATAAGAGATGACAAATTGAATAGTCGATAGATAGATAAAATTTCAAATATGATCAAATATGATCAATGCCCCTATTCCCATGATTCCTATCCTTCCTCCCTCCTTCTGTCCTACATCCCCGAGACTGGCAACGCATCCATAACTCTAATGTTATGGATGTCTATGGGCGAAGGTAACCACTTAACACCAGGTGGGCCTTCTGCTCGTTTGCCACCTTTATTACATAAAAAAAAAATGCCCAAATTCATATCGAACCCACAAGCACCGCGTTCACAATCAGACACTCGCACTGCAACACGATGCGCTTATATCTAGTGGGATACGAAAGTTTACGTAGATGTAACATTTAATTAAAAAAATATATGAAACGCTTTGAAATCTTTTGGTAAATATTTAAATAATATGTATAAGCAGAAAATTTATTGACATCGATGTTATTTCCAGGACTTGAATATTTTTTAATATACATTTTGAAACTAAATATACGGATAAGTAGGAATTATGATTTTTAAACCGTTTATATTTATTAAATTTACGGAATTATATTTTTTAAATATAATCGAACACAATTGTAATTTACGAAAGTATCATATACAATAATAATTTTTAAGTCCTAAATCATATCTTAACTGTGTTCTGACTTTATAATAAAATGTTACATCAATCAAGAACACAGTAGGACAACAGGTTAATTGTGGGGGTAGATGAAGTGTCTTGACACTATGTTCTCTCTGACTAACCTGCTACGCGTGAAAAAACGTGAAAAGTGAAAAAAAAAATATTGTCCAAAATTGCGTACTGTTACATTTCTTCATTCAACACGCAATATCTAAAATTGGCAGGACTGGAGAGCGGAGTGTCGTTAACGACAAATGATCATTGTTTCACCGGGCCAAGGAAACGATTTTTTTTTAAATACTAAAGCTCCTAAAGGGGAAATCGAGATATTGCAAAAGCTTTTGTAACCAAATAATATGATTTGGTGTTCACTGTTGACTGTTTCCGTAAAATTAGTAACAAGATAACTTGATCAAGGGCAAATTGAATAGAGCGAATTTTAGTTGATCTTCGAAATACGATACTGGAAAGGACGCCTTAAATGTTATTAATTTTTGAATAGATTTTATTATTTAACATGTCATAGTATATTTAGACATGGGTTTAGTATAGTAGTAGTAGTAGGTAGTTGTAGATTGGGTACACTCGAAGTAGCTCTAAGGAGGGACAGAGAGAGAAATATAGATCATATTATTATACATGTCACTGCTAGTCATTTGCTTTAAATTGTATAGTTTCAATTAACTATGCCCAAAAAGTACTTTGAATTGAGTCTAAACTGTCGATAATATTTAATATTATAACACATTGCATATCATATAGAGGAAACTAAGACATAAAAATTACTAAAAATATAAAGAATATAAGTATCGAACCCATAATCATGGAAGTCATACACTTCTCAACTATTTTAGGATAGCATCAATGTTGGTAAAAGCATAATACATTTTTTTATAGGAAAATCTCTTTAGAATCTTATTACCTGCACATATATAGTAGCGCCATCTTTACAATAGATATAACATTACGGGAAAGTAACAAACAAAACGGTTGTATTGACTTTATTTCAGTAACCATAATAGATGGCGCTCTTTTAAAATAATAAATGTTATAAAGTAGATCGAATGAAACTGGATAAAAATAATATTTAAGTGTTTTTTTATGAATGAATAAGATACTGGTTATGTGATGTTTGATATCAGCAAAGTATAGTAATTTGTGAAATTAAATATACGTGAATGTATGGTCGTTTTTGAGGAATAAATATCTTTTAACAAATTAGGAACTGTCGTGGCGCAGTGAGTGGTGTGACTGTACGTGGGATTGGTTTTATGTTCGATTTCTATCAGGGGGAAGGACTATATCTAAACGATTTTCATTTCTCTGCTGTGGTAACTAACAAAAAATGCGTTGAGCACGCAATGCCTCGATATCTGAAGGAAAGTGGAAAATAGAGTGGTTTGGGGGCAGGTTCTTTCTGACTATAGTGTTACGTGGAAAAAAGCATAAAATTAAAAAAAATAAGAAACCTTGCGTGGATTTGAACTTGCTCCTCTTAAAGGTTCTTCTTGATGTTAGTCTCATATACGTATGTTGAGCTTAAAACAAGCTTATAAAACAAGATCAATAATACTAAAATTCTTTATTTTATTTTGGATTCACTCATTGAGTTACATTTTCGTATTTCGTTTTGAAGGTTATTTTTTTTAAATTTCTATAAAAAAACACCTAAGCCGGGGTCAACGACATGAACTAAGATGACACGAGATGAAAGATGATATCGGTGGATACATCGTTATCTCACTCTCGTCATCCGACTTGCTGCATCATTCTTAACTATTCTGGAGTCCCGACCGCAAGTTATTGATACCTGCAACTAGCTATGCACTTGTTGCACAAGGAGTAATGAAAAAATAATAAATACGCAGTTATATGCGTAAAATGTGGTGTACATGTAATGTAATAATCGCAACTTAATGAATTTTTGGGGAGAGAGAAAATAATTACAAGTAAAATGACGTGGTTTCGAACCCACGACCACTGTGTTTATAGTTCGCCACTGCACCACAACGGCGTTAATACAAAAAATATTTTACATACTACGTATGTAAACTAGTTTACTTCTATAAATTAACAAATATTGTTAGATTAGATGAAAATTTTAAGTCGGAGGCTGAAGCCCGGATTGGAATTGTTGACCGCTAAATACGTCAATTCTATTGGTATTAGCCGAATATATAAATATACACGCTTTCAACTATTATACAAATATCATTAAAAACATACATATGGGGGACGTGTGACTGTAAACGACTGGTTGTAAGTTCGATTCTCACTCGAGGAGTGGAAATATTTAATATTTCCATTTCCTTTGCTCTGGTATCAGAGGTAAAACGCGGCGCTAAGTTCCGCCACTTAACACGCAATGCCCCCGAATTCGGCGGAAAGTGGGAAACGAAGTTTTGACACTAGGTTCCCTCTGCCTACCCTGCTGTGTGCGGGATACAGCGTGAAGCTATAAATATACACTCTTTCAACAACATATAAATATATAAGTAAATACATACATATGTAAATAAATATATACTTACTGAGTAAGCTACTACCTACCGAACTGTTAATCATGTTCTGCATCCCAACGACTTACGATGTATTTGAACTAAGGCAACGGACTCGTGTTAGCCACGTGTGCACGAGGGATATGACCCCCGACCTTCCCTATAGCTACCCTGAACCTCGTTTAATCTACTATTGATCTGATACTAATTTAGACATATCACATGGCTACTCTTTTGTGGTAGGTTCTCCATAGATATGGCCACTAGTATAATACATTTTTACCTATAAAGCTGGGAAGACAGACAATCTAATGTTAAAACAGTTCAATCAATACTTTCCGCCTAATGTCAAGACCTTACATGTTGAATGGCGGAACTCAGTATGCTGTGAGTTGGAAATGAACTCAGAACCATCCGCGTTTACCGACAGCTGTCCTATTGCGCCGTGATGGCATCTAATAATGAATTTTAACATATTTTCAATCACATACTAAATGTGGTTAATAAAACGGAAAATAAGTGTATGTATTACATAAATGATAATTTGCTATGTCAAAGCCCCTAAATTAAATGCATAGCATATTTATTATTTTGAATTCGATAAAATACATGCAGTACATGGGTATAATAAATAATCTTTCAATGTATTTATGTTATTTTACAATAACAACATCAGCCAATGACGTACACTTACTACTACTAGTTGATTTCTATTTATCTAAATTTCCCTATACCATACTTTTTTTCAAGCTTCACGCTGTATCCCTCACATAGGGATACAGCGCAGGGTAGCTAGGAACCTAGTGTTAATACACTCCGTTTCCCACTTTCCACCGAATTCGGGGGCGTTGCGTGTTAAGTGGCGGAACTTAACGCCGCGCTTTACCTCAACACCAGAGCGAAGAGAATAGAAATATTATTTTTCCACCCCTCGACTGGGAGTCGAACCCACAACCAGTCGTACTTTATTTCAATGATAGATTTTTTCAGAATCACACCTTTTCATGGATAACAAGGAAGTTTGAGTTTCATGACAATCCGGTTTTTATTTTCCGCCCTTAAGCCTTACCTCCTTTGGGTGGTAGAATTCAAAGGCGCGTTTTGTCTCAGGTGCTAAAAATAATTTATATCAGTACTTTACTTTACAGTCAAACCCTGTTCCACTTCGCCACGATAACCCATAATAATGATAAAAATTGTTCTTTTTTCTTTTTTTTTAGCTTCACGCTGTATCCCGTACTATAAATATAGTAAAATTGTTTTATTAAATTTGAAATTCAAATATTACATTAATTATTTACAGTTTAAAAAACAAATTCATTATTATTTTATTAACTATGATTACGTGATTTATAATAATATTATGAAAGAAACAAAACATTTGCTTATAAAAACATTTTTTTTTCAATACAATACAATAAAAGAAATTGGGTTACAATATATTTGCTCAGATGGCTTCTATTCGGATCGACTGTTACGGAGCAGTTTTTGCTGCCTAATCTTAATTAATAGTCGTCTCGGAAACTAACGGCACACGTGTCCTACCTCTGTGACATGGCCGTCAGCTGAACTGGTATATATCTATATACTACCTATATATACTGTGATATGTGATATTATATTGATGCTTCAATATTATTAGTATTAGAAAAGTTAGTTAGTTGATCAGTCGTGGCGCAGTGGCACAATCGTGTGACTATAAACGACTGGTTGGGGGTTCGATTCCCACTCGAGGAGTGGAAATTATATTTCCATTTTCTTCGCTCTGGTATCGATGTTAAGTTCCGCCACTTAACACGCAAGCCTCCGAATTCGGCGGTGCGTGGGGAACGGAGTGTCTTAACACTAGGTTCTCTCTGCCTAGCCTGCTGTGTGCGGGATACAGCGTAAAGCTAATAAAAAAAAAAAGTTAATTTACATTTGACGCCATATTGGGGTAGTTGGACAGCGTCTGATTGTAAAGAGGATTTGTTGTGGGTTCGATTCCTACGCAGGGATTTAATATATTTAAATTGTTTTCATTTTCCTGCCCTAGTACCAACAGCAAAGCAGGGTCTTGGTTACTGTGACTCGGACGGAAAGCTGAATACTGCTATGTGGGAATCTGCTTTGTGGGAAAAAGCATGAACCTATTTTTGTTGTTGTGTTTTTCGATAATGATTATCGTTTCTAGATTGATCTTAAATGTTATCCGCTTACCATATTATGGGAAGTGTAGAAATTGTGAATAACTAAATGCCGCGCAAACAGGACCATGAAAACATTTATAAATTAAAAATAAATCATCTTCTTTTCCAGGATTTCAACCAATTACCACCCGCTTCATTCACAAAGATCCAGTGGCACCATGGTATTTGATAATCGGCAATTTGTTTAAAGAAAAACTGTAGTATTCAAGGATTAATTAAAATCGTTATAAAAATATGTCTGTAATAAGGAGCTTAAGCAAAAAGCGTTGCGGGTTTGCGTTCCCATACCCCGATACTAAGTCGTCGGTCGGTATGTGGACTGCTCGCCGTTTACTTTGCCTCGGTCAGTGTCTCTCAAACTGAAAATTAGGATTTACTTGTTTTTTTTCATAATTCTACCACATGTTGTGGGGAAGATAAAAGAAACGTAGTAAGTCCCATATCTCACAGGTAATATAAGAATTAAAATTGGAATAAGGCGCAATAGCAGCGTGTGGTTTAGTTGACTGAATCATTTCGGTGGATTCCTATAGACCTATTCATGTTAAACCAATTTCATTTATAAAATAATTACAAACAATATTATATAATAAAATTGCTTTTAAAGTGACTATCTAGGACTGGCGTAACAATATTAAAATTGCTATCCCATGATTCTATTAAATCATTTTAATGACAAGGACCAAAACAATAATAAAATATTTATACCAACATCCATACTTATATTATAAATGCGAAAGTCTGTGTGTTTGTCTGTCATGCTTTCACGGCTAAACTACCGGTCCGATTTAGATGAAATTTAGAATGAAAGTAGTAAAAGTTACTGGGTCTAATATAGGCTACTTATTTTTTCAAAAATCAACCGCTAAAGGGTTGAAATAGGGGATGAAAGTTTATATGAAAAATCTAAACCGCTTGACCGATTATAATGAATTTTGGCATAAATATAGTTTATAATCTAAGCTTAAACATAGGCTACTTTATTTTTCAAAAATCTACCCCCGAGGGTTGCAATATAACGAAGCAGTTATGTAGTTCACGCGGCGAAGCTGCGAGCGGGCCGCTAGTTTTTTTTTTATAAAATACACTTTTTTAATTAAAAGTTTAGTAACCAGTGCCTTATCTAAGTGTACATAACGTATGTAGGTACAGTAGCCACCCCACGCGGCTTCGTGAAAGACAAACGCAAGCGTCAATAGCATTACGAAATCCACATTTGTTACATACTTAAATACTTTTTATCACTCTACACTTCAAGTTCTTAAACAGCTTGCGGTTTTTCTCAGTCTATGGTTTTAAACAAAGCGTTTTTAGAATCTAGTAGTTTATAGGATCTTTGATTTGAACATTTTGAAATGAAATTATTTCAACCGTATAGAATATGTATGTTTGGTATTCTTCTTTTTTTTTAGTTTTACGCTGTTTCCCGCACACAGCAGGTAAGGCAGAGGAAACCTAGTGTTAAGACACTCCGTTTCCCACTTTCTGCTAAATTCTGAGGCATTGTGTTAAGTGGCGGAAATGAGCATCACGCTTTGTCTCGACACCAGAGCGAAGAAAATAGAAATATTAAATATTTCCATTCTTCGAGTGGGAATCGAAGCCACAACCAGTCGTTTAGTAGTACCCACAGCCCACAATCAGTAGTCACACGCATGTACCACTGCGCCACGACTGGCCCCACTATTTGGTATTCAAAAATACATTTTGGAAAATCTTACGTTTCGAATACTTTACAGTCTTTGATCAGAGGTAGACAGGAATCTTTCTATTTGTATAATATAATTTCATTACAAAAATCAATTTTTTCTCCATATCCCCTTATAAAAAGACTTTGAGGGAGAACTATTTGGTTTAGCGTTATATACGTAACGTTAAAAAGGTACTTTTTCAGGTGCGGAAAAAATTATAATTATAATTTATTGTATGATTGTGCAGAGGACCGGAATCTGATTGTAAACCTCATTGGTAACTTAGGGCAATTATAATATTTATATTATTTCTTCACTGTGGGAAGACAAAGTGCGGCGTTGAGTCCTGTTACTTAGTAGATAATGCTCTAAATTCGGATTGGAAGCGAAGCGAGCGAAGCGGAGTATCTTGGTGTTGTGCTTTACCTAACTTTCTATGCGAGTATATCGTGAAACTGAAAAATATAGTTAAATAAACGTGTAATAAAATAAATATACGATAAAAATAATAAATTATTAGACATTTTACTACTATTATAAATTATTAGATACGTAGACTGTATTTTTTCCCACATAGAGAGATATTAGAGAGAACCAAGTGTCAACACATACTGTCTACGTTCTTCACTTTCTACAAGTTGTTAGATATTATGGAGTAAACAATATGAATTAGAAAACATTTCTTAACACGGAGTTCCTCCGAAATTCGGCGGAAAGTGGGGAATGGAGTGTCATAACATTATGTTCCCTCTGCCTACCCTGCTGTGTGTGGGATGACAGCGTGAAGCTAAACAAAAGAAAACAAATATTTGTCAAAAATATGTAACAGAAGGATCAAAATAAAAAGCTAGTGCAGTAAAAAAGTACATTTAAGTACATTTACCGACTGCTCACGACACCAATAAAATGTAACAGCTCTAACAACTCTTCGCTGTAAAATGAGAAGATTCATCTCTTCAACAATTCAGATAATTAGTTTTACACACGCTTTTTAATTACTACTTTTTTAAATTTAAAAGCTAAAGTGAATCAAGTTATGATACATGTATAAATAAGTATGTTCGTCTGTTTTTTTTTTAATATTTTACAATAGTTATAATTACTGAGGCTAGCCGTGGCGCTGATGCACATAAACGCGACTGCTTACGGGTTCAATTTCCACTCGAAGAGTGAAATTATTTCATATTTCCATTTCCTTCACTCTGGTGTTAACGCAAAGCGCGGCGTTAAGTTCCGCCACTTAACACACAATGCCTTCAGAATTCGAGGGATGATGGGGAAAATAGCATCTTAACGCTAGATTTCCTCTGTCTACTCTGCTGTGTGTGAATACAGTGTGACGCTAAAAAAAAGCATACATTTAATGTCATTGAAATAGGCAGAAAGCACAGAAGGTTACTATTTCTCTCAACATTTTTCAGGTGTACTTATTACTGAACTAAGGCGAAAAATTTATACCTTTTCGTTTCAACTAAAAACAAAAAAGAATATTCTTTATGTACTTGAAATATTTGACTGTAAATTTTATTAATGTATGTATATACATTATATTTTTTAAGTTTCTTTGTCCACAATATTATTCACACGTTTAATTTTAAAACTGTAACATTACAAACACTAATTTTAGTAATTCTTGTCTTGATTTAAACAATCACAGCAGGAGTCGAGGGCGTGAGATTATTTTCTGTGTTATTCTGATTCTTTTTTATTTCATACTGACGTATAATAATATACAGTTCATTTTTCACACGTATGTAATATTTTTCATAAAATATATACTTATAGAATATACTTTTTAAAATATTTCTATTGTTGCTTAATACAATGGACATATTTGTAGAAGGTGACTTAGGTGCAGTTTATTAAATTGGCTTAATTGACTAAAGTCAAAGTCAAATAAATTTTATTGAATATAAATAAAATAGTGGCATGTAGTCTTCAATTGAACACTAAATAATTTATCACTGGTTCTCTAAGATTAGCACTTCAGACTTGAGAAGAACTGGCGCAAGATACACGGCGGGATTTCTTTTTTTTTTAAATTAATAATTCACAAATTTACTTGTGACAATGATACGTCAGATACAGTGACAATAATATCATTGAAAAACACTGGAAAGAGCAATTAATTCCCAAAATGGTCATCATTTATAAAACAATTTACAATGAACAAGATTTACAATGAGTTCTAACACAAAAAAGTCTTTTCATAACTTTAAATTTGTGATATGTTAATAATAATGATTTTTTTAAAGATTTTATAAGTATATATCAATCAACAGATACACAAAGACTCATTCATAACTAATTAAAGCTAAAAGCTCGAGCTATCAGGGTGTCCATTAACTCCAGAGCAGGTCGGCCCACCACCAGTCTCGCGCAGCGCGTCGTCGCGGACGCACGTCATGTCCCCCTTCTACCTGGCCGTGTTACTCGCGTGCGCCTGCGCAGGTTGGTGCGGTCGACGACCCCAGTGATATATGTCTCAGAACACTATAGAAATGATCTTGCCAAACTTATGCTTGTGTTTTGAAAGAAAAAGGCTCATTTTTATTTTTTTTTTTAATTTTTTTCTTATTGACATTCGTTTTTGTTCAAATATATAAAAGGAAGTAATTTTGAAAATATATTTTAATATAATAAAGCCTTTTTCTTTCTTTGTTACATATATTTATTATATAGATAGAGTAACTATACTTTGTAAATGTATGTATATACTATATCAGTTGAATACATTTTAGTATCTGTTCTGAGGTTCGTTGAATAAGCGCCCAACGTGCCCTAAGGTGTTTTTTTGCCCTGGAACGCGAATTTTATCCTTGAGTCTGGGTCCATGTCTTTTATTCTTTTTGAACACTGCTGTAAGTATACACGTAATTATGCCGGAGGCTTCTGCTTTAAAATAAAGCAACCTGTATAATACCTGTTAGTGTTTTAATATGTGAGTAAAAATATATTCATTTTAAATATAATTCATCTTAAACTAACTTTTTTGGGAATTGATTTTTGATAACTATAGACTTTTATATTAATTTCTATAAAAAGACATCAACGCGCTCGTCATCTTGTAATTTGTATTATATTGTTTAATTGATCGCTGTTGCCTCTTGTGTACAATATATAAACGTATCATAAAAAGTTATATAAGGATTTTTTTATACTTTTATTAAAGTTTTAGTGCTTATGGAATAAATATTTGATAATGTTATATAAAGGAAAAGAACAATATCTGTGAGTTATTTTCGACTCCATGAGACATGTCTTATGATTTGTATGAATGAATAATGAATGAATGAGTAAAAAATTATGTTTTGAGGGTTTTTTAAAATGTTTCCCTTGCGATTTTTTGGCTTAGGAGTATTTAAAGTTGCCTCTTCAATATTTTATAGGTTTTCATTTTTTTGCACTGTGTTCATGTGCGTCATTGAGTTCCACTCCTTAATATGAAACGTATCGATTTCGGGTGGGACGTAGAGACGGAGTGATTTTACGACAGGTTTTATTTGTCTACACTTCTATACGGAAAAAGAATGAAGCTGCAGAAATAATCAGGGTTTACACTTTCCAAAATTAATTATATAATTGTTGTACTAAGTAGGAGTAGTATAGTAAATTTCATCCATTTAGATACTTCGCGAAAAAATATTCGTCACACAAATATTCAAAGAATTCTGTAGAATACAAAAGAATCATTCATGAAGTCACTCAAGCTAAACATAAACATATGAGTCAAGTGTGTCAGTAGACCAACCTTTCAGTATAAGGATGCCTAATTAGAAGCACAAAAGACACTCGAGGCAAGAGCAAGTAACACTCTCTCGGAGATATGCACTAAATAATCATCAGTTAAAATGCATATAGTTGTTGAAAGTTAGCAAAAAAGTGTTAAATATATTTCATTATTTATATGTAGTCTTAAATTGCTTTCCTAACATTTAATACAGATAAATTGTATTGTTAAATAGAAGTTTTTAATTGCCTTTAAAAACAAATTCCATTTTATAAGTAAATTACGAAAAAAAATATTTCACATGATTTATCTCAAGACGTTCTTCAAGATATATCAAATTGTCTGTTTTGTATTTGCATTGTTTTAATAATTATGTTGGCAAGTCTGGATATAGCTGTATAACATATCTCATGAAGGGTATATGCTATTATCTTATTGATTAACGACTAACTAATAAATAAATTCGGCACATTTGTTCAAATGCATTCATTTTATACGTTTTTTGAGTTTGAGTTAATCATTGTGTTATTAATGACTTAAGATGTCATGTTCAGATATTTGAAAGCTTTAACTAATAATATATAAATGTATGCCCAGCATTATATTAATACGTGAAGGAAAAACTTTTGCGAAAATTATGGCAATCGAATAGTATGAAAAGTTAGAACAACAATATCGTCCATTTAAATGGTTTAAAAACACATTAAATGAATAGCATAAATATTACACACACTACCATGTGTTTGACGTATACTTTCGTATAAAATGAAATACACATTTTAAAACAATTTTAAAGTGTTATTGTGGAATAACACTTAGGAAAATTAAAAAAGATATTTAGAAAACGTATAAAAATTTAAACGCAGCGGGATACGAATCCGTGCCTCCTGAATACCGCCCAGACGCTTTCACTACTGAGCCATGCGTTCTATACTACCAGCTGCGTTGAAATTTTTATACGCTTTATTACAACTTATGCTAACAACAAATATAAGTTGTAATAAAGCGTTACCTTTAATGTTAGAATATTTTTGGTACAGCTGCGCGTTTTTTTCCCACATAGCAGGGTAGCCAGAGAAAACTATCGAATCTGTTGCAATCGAGTCGTTGCGTGTTGAGTGGCAAAACCAACCCAACGCCGTACTTTGTATTAGGTATCAGAGTGCACATAATAAAATAATATATAATCATTCCCCAAGTGAGAATCGAACCACTGCGTATAAAGTCAGACGCTATCCCACTGCGCTGGTGGCTTATATGCTTTACAATAAATAAAATTTCTACTTAAGTCCAATCTTTTATTCATAATGTCATGTTTAATATAAAACGAAATCAGGTCGTCTTATCTGTAGTAATTTTAAAAATGTATTTTAAAATACATAAAAGCAGTCATTAAAAGATCATAAAAATTTTATAGCTATCAAAATGTAAATCTGTAATAAAATCTGATTTTTTGAAATTTGAAGCTCTTTGTGCTTTTTAAATTTTACTCATCATCATCATTTACCCACATTTTCTTACAGAGAGAGAAGGACAGAGAAATATTAATCAGTATTATCCATACTTATAAATGCGAAAATCTGTCTGTTTGTCTGTCATGCCTTCACGGCTAATCTATCGGTCCAATTTGGATGAAATTTAGCATGAAAGTAGTAAACAATCCAGGGTCATACATAGGCTACTTATTTTTTCAAAATTCAACCTCTAAAAAGTTCGAAATAGGGAATGAGAGTTTATATGAAAAATCTAAACCGCTTGACCAATTGTAATGAATTTTAGCATAAATAATGTCAATAATTGTCAATAATTTTAGCATAAATATTGTCAAAAATTTACCCTTGAGGGTTGCAATATAACGAAACAGTCATGTTCACGCGGAAAAGGCGCTAGTAATGAATAAAAGAGAGTTTCTCTGTTTTAATATACTATCATATCTAATGGAGTGCTTTGTCTAATCAGATAAATTTATGTTATTCTCGTTAGTCCTCATAGTTTTAAAGAAGAATTAGATACAGCAGCAGAGGCCCAACCCACCGTTAGGCTCGCCTATACTTTTCTACAAGGGTGTTATAACTCTTGTGAGCAGTAAATACTATATATAAAATGGTTACGTCTTTATTTAATAATTTTTAAGTTTTTCGATTTTACATACTTCAGTATCTTTATAAACAGTTGCACTAAGAAATATTTCTAAGTGAATCTATTTATATTTTTTTGAACATATAAATGTCTATTTTACATAGATAAAATAATATGAATCTCAAAAAAAGTTGTAAATGAACATGTTAGGGCAATACAGTGAGTTTTTTGCGTACAACCTGAATGAGTCAAGTGCTAACGGTTCTGCGTAACAATGTGTTCATTGTTTGTAACTATTCTACTTACTATTTTGACCTGAAGACGATGGGTAAGGTAGCTATTAATATATAATTAAATGCGAAGTCATATTTAAATTTTTTTTGAAGAAAACATAGTGTTTACTAACTTCTAAAAATAAAATAACTCTTTACTTCTTTTGTCTGTGGATTTTACTAAAAATGCTGTCACGGCCGGCAAATCCCGAATACGTTACTAGATATAATATAAAATGTGGAACAAAGTTTGATATTATGAGAACCCACTCATGATATATTTCTCTGTCTGGTAAGCTGAAGTGAAGCTTTACGTCCTACCACCCACCTTTTTATAATGTCTGTAAAAAGATGCAAGATTCTAAATGGTATAAGAGTATTCTAAAAATATGATATTACAGTACATACGTTATCGTGGTGTACTGAAAATGTGTCTGATTCAACTAATTACATAATTATTTTATAGAATATTTATAGTAATTATGAATATTTGAAACCTTTTCTTATATTATTATTGTATGTGAATTTAAAATATTACAGTTAAATATATGTAATGGGGAACGGAGTATCTTAACACTAGGTTTCATCTGCCTACCCTGCTGTGTGCGGGATACAGCGTGAAGTTGTAAAAAAAAAGTATATGTAATTCAGATCTAACTCTTAAAACTTACTTAGCCACTAACTCAGAACTTGACTTAAGGTCCTGTGTCCCCTAGATGGGGCAGAGGGCGTCAACAGTGCTTCGCCAGCCCAATCGGTTTTGAGCTTCGCGCTTCATCTCACTCCAAACCTTTCCTATCGCCTTCGCTTCTGCAATGACAGTCCGTCGCCAAGTTTGCTTAGGGCGCCCACGTTTCCGCTTTCCTTGGGGATTCCAGTCTAGGGCTTGCCTCGGTATATGGTTAGGGTCCCTTCGAAGGACGAAGTCGTCCCCATCATCTCGTTACATATATTCTTTTAGGCGGGGGATTTATAGTTATTTTATCCTTTTACAATTGCAATTAAACCGTCGTGGGTTTTTTCAAAATTTTTAATTTTGCTTTTTATTTTAAACTTTTTAAAGTGAATATACACAAGTGGATATAGACTATATATTATTACATAATTTCGAAATACTTTATATGAATCTTCATGCAAATCCAAAAGAAATTATAAACCCAATGCTTTCTGGTTATCAAATGCTTATTGCAGCGCCTGGCAGATTGTCACCGTAACATTTCCACGAAACTTAAATCTAACCAAATCAGTGAAAATCACAAAACCCACTAGTAGTTTTGATTTTGAACAAACTAATTTATACTGGAGCGCCCGTGGTAGTTCGTGGTAGATATGGCATATAAAAACACGCAGCAATTAAACCAGAACCTATCACAGAAAACCGCAACTAAATAGGTTTCACACAAAAAATAAAAGCAAATGCTTACTGCAGCGCCCCCTGGTGAGGTGTCACCATGACACATGTACGAGAACACGCGCTAATTAAGCCTGATCCTATCTTTGATAACTGCATCCAAATCGGACTTGTAGTTTTAGCTTTTCATAATTAAATGTTTAATGCAGCGCCCCCTGGTGAGTTCTTGACGTAAAAAAAACCTAAAAACTTACACCAAGTAAAGGTAACTCTAATACTAAAAACTCTGCCCAATCGGACTAGTAGTTGTGGTTTTGCATTAAATATTACAAACAAATGTTTACTGCAGCGCCCCCTGGTGAGTTAACACGATAAAACATATCCAAGAATCATTATTGAAACTAATTAAACTTGAGCTTATTATTGAAACTGCATCCAAATCAAATTCGTCAATTTATCTTTGCACAAACAATATTTTACTGCAGCGCCCCCTGGTGACTTGTCACCGTAATATAAATTTAAAAACATGTTTTAAGTAAATCGGAATCTAATACTGAAAACTCTTGACAATCGTACTAGTCGTTTTGGTTTTACACAAAAAAATAGAAGCAGCTACTTACTGCAGCGCCCCCTAGAGAGTTGACACATACATGAAAATATGCACTAAGTAAACATACATGACACATATATGAAAATATGCACTAAGTAAACTTGAATCTATCATTGAAAACTGAATTCAAATAGGACTTGTAGTTTTAGTTTTACACAAACAAATGTACTTACTACAGCGCCCCCTGGTGAGTGGTCACCGTAACGCATATATGAAAAGAAGCACCAATTAAACCTGAATTTATCGTTGAAAGTTTCATCTAAATCAGACTAGTAGTTTTTGCTCTGCATAAACAAATGTTTACTGCAGCGCCCCCTGGTGAATTTTCATCGCAACAAAAAAACAAAAATCTTAAAATATGCAGCAAGCAAAGCTGAATCTAATTCTGAAAACTCTAGCCAATCGGATTAGTAATTTCGGTTTTAGACAAATAAATACAAGAAAAATTTTGGTTTTATACAAAAAAATTCAAACAAATGCTTACTACAGCGCCCCCTGGTGAGTGGTCACCATAACGCATATATGAAAAGATGCACCAATTAAGCCTGAACCTATCTTTGAAAGTTTCATCTAAATTGAATTAGTAGTTTTTGCTCTGCATAAACAAATGTTTAGTGCAGCGCCCCCTGGTGAGTTTTCCCCGTAACAAAAAAAGAAAAATCTTAAAATATGCACCAAGCAAAGCTGAATCTTTTTCCGAAAACTCTTTTCAATCGGATCAGTAGTTTCGGTTTTAGATAAATAAATACAAAAAAAGTACAAACAAATGCTTACTGCAGCGCCCCCTGGCGGTTTGACACGATAAAACATATCTAAGAACATCCGCCAATTAAACCTGAATCTATCACTGAAAATCGTATTGAAATCAGACTATTATTTTTTGAGATAATTGAAAACATTCGTTTTCACGTAAAATGCTTACTGCAGCGCCCCCTGGTGAGTTAAGGCAATAAGACATATCTAAGAACATACGTCAATTGGACCTTAACCTATCATAGAAAACCGTATCAAAATCGGACTTATAGTTTTGGAAATAATTGACATAGTAATTTGCACAAACACACAAACAAACAAACAAACAAACAAACAAACAAACAACCTCTCACCCCAAACACATATACAGTCGCCGTTCCGTCGCGGGTAAAAAAATAGAAATTTAAAGAACGGTATTCAGGAGGCGCCGGTTCGAATCCCGCTGTGTTCAAATTTTTATACGTTTTCTTTAAATGTCTTTTTCAATTTTCCTAAGTGTGGAATAACACTTTGAAAATGTTTAAAAAGCTTTATTAAATAACTTTAAAGCTTCATTATAGAAAAACTTGAAATTTCAAGTCGGTCCTCGGCCACAGGCGGAATCTTAATCACTCATAAATAATACCCATTGTTTGGTTTGTAATTATTCTCATTAGAACGGAAAAAGTGCGTCGGTCGGACTCGTCAGAGATACCGACTGACGATTACTGGATTGGCTGTTTTTACTGGACTATCGCTTCCACTCATATTTTTTTTTATTTCTACACCTCCTGTAGTTTTTGCGGCGTCCGCTCTCCATTTCCCGCCTGATAGGTAGAAGTAAATATATCGCTTCTACTGTTCAAAAGTAGAGGTTAAAATTATACTTTCTTATAGGAAAGCTAATAAAAAAATAGAAACATGTTTGGTCTAACATTTTTTGTTTACAAACAATTGTAACAATCGGTGTATTATATAAATATAAAAATATAAAAAGTTTAATTATAATTTATGGTGCTTCGGAATTGACAGTGACATATTTTGATGCGATTATTTGTGACAGGAGTCAAGAAGATAGGCCTGTTTTTAGTAATTTGGTTCTATTCTAATAGTTTAGTATTAGGACTAGGAAGTTGAAATTCGTATCTATCTCAAATAGAAATAGGGGACAGCTAATTGATGGTTGTAAGAAAATTTATTTTACAATTTTAATTGTGATTTTTGATTTATCACCAGCAAATTATGGTAACATTAAAATCGTTCTTATTTTAGTGATTTGTTAGTTAGATTTTACTAATATTTTAATTATTTGCATGAAAAAGTTCAATGTCATTGCTTAAAATAATTTATATTATCTAAAGTTTGTCTGTTCGCTCAGCTCCCCCCGCCTGCGTGCTGGCGGCCCAGAAAGAGAAATACTAAACATTTGTATTCTAATTGCTGAAAGCAATATCTCCAAATAAGCTTTATGTTTTTCTACATTACATTCATTTACAGTCAGTCAATACAATTACAGTAATTTACAGTCAGTCACACATACTAATTTCAAAATATCACTTTTTCTAAATATATAAAACGCAATATCTAAAAATAAACACAATAATAAACACAAAAATATTTTCATTTCGTCTATCGGTAGACTTAAAGCCATTATTACAATAATATATGGATTACTCGTAGTGTTAATATATGCAAACATTACCGCTAGATGTCACTTTGTATTTGAAATCGAACCTTACTACTTTAACATAGGGTTTAAAACAACCTGTCGTCATATACCGTGGTGATATTGTGAATGGTAGTACAAATGTTTATTTCTAACCGGAATAGCTTACTGAGGCAGATGTGACTGTCCACTGTCAAAGGCGTTATGCCTTAAACGACGGATACATATACAGTTTGAAATTTAATATGCTTTTTAAAAGTTACAGAGGAGGTGGGATTTGCCTGTTATAGATTTTTAGATTTTTCAATTTATTTTATTTTTTATGGAATTTACGCTTGTTAACTTACTTTTGTTAATAAATAGTACACGAGAGAAGATGTGTAGTTTCACTCTGCGGAATATTCAAACTATTTTGATTTTATAGTCGAAGGATAAGGGAGCAAAGTTATCCTCCAATGTTACTCTATTTTTTATTTTGAAACACAATGTTTTAGTTTAAATTATAATATAAAAATGTTATTTCCTCCAAATTTGAACTTACACTTGTCGTGGTCGGTCAGTCCCGTGCTAACTCTATTTTAACGATCTCTCATTAATTGTATAAATTGATACTATTGTAAAATATATAGCTACGTTAGTCACATGTTTGGTGAGACAAGCTTAGCTTTTGGTATACCAAGGTATGATAACAAAAAAAACATTGTTTTTGCTTTTAAAGTATACAAATCTTAGCCTAAACACTTCATACAGCGCTAGAAAATAAATAAAAAAGGCAAACATTTTAAAACAACCAACACGCAAGCTCATTGAGCTATATTTATAGATATTTACAGTCATTATAGGCAGATTGATGGAAGAAAACTAGTTTTTAATGTATTACCAGAAGGTGTTCGGGTTTTCCCGATCGCATCGAGACTCAATGGAAGCAAAGTTTAATGACACTTGAGCAAACATACGTAGTTGAAAGCTTCTACTTTATAGAATTATAATAGATTTTTTTATAGAAAATATCTTTAGAATAGGCTGTTTTATGTAAATCTATAGTAAATTTTATAATGTCAGTATCAAGTAAAATATCTGTAAATGCTTGACTTAAAAAAATGAAAAAAAAACGTCCCGCTGAGTTTCTTGCGCCGGTTCTTCTCAGGTCTGAGGCATTAACTTTAGTGAACCGGTGGTAAACTATTTGACGTTCAAAAAATGAAGCTTGTAACTCCTTATTTTGAATAAAATTAATTGACTTTGACTTTGAGTAAAGCAAAATAAAATCATTTAATCCGAACTAACCGCGTATATTGGAAATATTTTTTTAGAGAACTCGACTTTTCGAACTCACTTTACTGTAGTCCGCGGACACAGGTCCAGGCTCTTTTTATAATGTATTTTCGAATACCAAAAATAAACGTGATTAAACCGGTTAAAATAGTTTTATTTGAAAATGTGTAAAAATCGCAAAAACACAAGATCTTATTAGCGTATATGCGAATAATCCTCTAATGACGTTCAATGATATAATAAAAACTAAAGTAGCTTTATGCTTTTTCCTGCGTAGCGGGATATCAGTGGGAACCTAGTATCAGCACACTTTGTTCTCCACCTTCCACCTACTAAAAAATACTTACGTCTACGTGTTAAGTGTAAATGAAATTTTGATGCAAAATTTATTTATTTATTTATTTATTGGGAAGCCAACGCTATATACTATGATACAATTTATATTATCACAACTATATAAACCTTTTTGCCTATATCTCAATTACAGGCTAACACATCATGAAAAATATGTTACTCATTTAAACAAAAAAATACAATATATAAGCAAAACTAACTCCTTCTTACTACCAACTAAAAAACAATACCAAAAATAGTACTAGCTATACTTAAATATAATAAAACAAAGAAACATTCACCCAGTACCGTACTAATTACTAAAAATATAATATTCTAATGCCACCAACAATGGCTTCCCACGACACTGTATAAGGCCATGTGAACGCGCGCTTCCGTCCGGCATCGAACCCGCGACCGCTGGGAATTGTTTAAACTCGCCTATTGTTTGAGCGCGCTAGATGCATTAATCATCTATAAGGAACATGATAAATCATATTCTATGCAAATATTGACTTAACTGTTCTTTTTCTTTAACGTTATATAAAATTTTAAATTTATATTAAGGGGTTGTCATCAGCTTCACGATTTTTTTTACATAGCAGGGTAGTCGAAGAGAACTTAGAGATAGACTCTCCGTTCTTTGCTTTTTGCTTGCTTCAAGTTATTTTTTATAGCTTCACGCTATATCCCGCAGGTACACGGGTAGGCAGTGGGAACCTAGTGTTGAGACACTCCGTTCCCCACTTTCCGCCGAATTCGGAGGCATTGCGTGCTAAGTGGCGGAACTTAATGCCGCGCTTCGCTTCGACACCAGAGCGAAGAAAATGGAAATATTAAATAAATATTGGTAAATTAATCCACTCGAGGAGTGGAAATCCTCTCCTCGAGTGGGAATCGAACACACAACCAGTCGCTTTACAGTCACGCTTTGTGCCTCTGCGTCACGATTGGCCCCTAAAGTCCTCTGGCCCCTTTAAGTTTCATTATAATGAAATTTAATGGTCAAACTAAAAAAAGAACCTGATCTATAACATTTTTTACCCATCACGTATCGTGCATAGTAAACAGTAAAAACTAGACACGCTGTCTATCAAACTCATCATAATTATACTTATATATGATATGTACTCGTATGTGTTTTTTGCTTCAGATGAGTATCATCACAATTACATGAGGAAGTGCCCGTAATTGCGATAATGTAATCTAATTTGATTCAACAAATTAAGTAATCAATTGACTTTTTATGTTTCCTTTTAGTTATTACAGGTTTTGTTCGGTTTATAAGGAACTAACTAAGCTCTAAATAATTATATTTTATAATATACTAGCGGCCCGCTTTTACTCTATAACTGTTACGTGAAATTGCAACCCTCAGGGGTGAATTTTTGAAAAATTAAGTAGTCAATGTTTAACCTTGGTTTATCAACTATATTAATGCCAAATTTCATTACAATCGGTCAAGTGGTTTACATTTTTCATACAAACTTTCATCCCCTATTTCAACCCTTTAAAGGTTTATTTTTAAAAAAATAAGTAATCTATAGTATTTTTTACTACTTTCATTCCAAATTTCATTCATATCGGGCCGGTAGATTAGCCGTGAAGGCGTGACAGACAAACACACAGACATTCGCATTTACAATATAAGTATAGATAATGACTATTGTGGCGCAGTGTGACAGTGTTCGACTGTATATGACATGTTCTGGTTCGATTTTTATACGGAGAAAAGATTATATTTATATTCCTGTTCTAACAGGACAAATTGTGGCGTTGTGCTCCGCCACTTTACACACAAAGTCTAAAGTCTAAAAAAGCAGAGACGGATACTACTAACGGACTAGGTTCTTGATACTAGGTTCCTCTGACTCTCCATATTTGCGGGATAAAGCTTCATGACTTCCTATATATATTATGTACTATGTTTATAATAGTTAGATTATTAAAATTAAAGTATATTTTTAATCCATATATTACGAATATTTAATATTTAATTACCTTAAATATTTTGAAATACAACCTTGCAGATCTTTTATCATTTTTTATTTTTTTTCACACACAGGATGTCTTTAATTCGTATATATACTTAAGAACATGTGTATATGAATACCTTTAAATATTTAATAATAACTGTTAAGTACTTAAAAGTATATTTGTCAAAGTATATATACGTGACGTATATTTCGGGTCAGTGGTGCAGGGGCACATAAGTGTGACTGTAAACGCGACTGGTTGTGGGTTTGATCCCCACTCGAGGAGTGGAAATATTTAATGTTTACAGTTTCTTCGCTCGGATGTTGATTAAAGCGAGGCGTTAAGTTCCGCCACTTAACACGCAATGCCTCCGAATTCAGCGGAAAGTGGGGAACGGAGTGTCTTAACACTAGGTTCCCTCTGTCTACCCTGCTGTGTGCGGGATACAGCGTGAAGCTAAAAAAACATATTTCAGTAAAAATTGTGGAACAAAATATCTTACAATGTGTCACAACTGTAGGCTTAATTATTACGCAATATACAAACGTTATGTATTTAATTAGTGTGTGAACTACTTATGTATTCTCTTCACTAGTAACTTAAATAGTTATAATAAAAATTAGCCTATCACTAATTATATTTTTCTGTCATTATATTTTTCTATAATTTCATTAGTCTATCATTGTAAGGTAATGAGAGAAGACACTCCGTTCTCCGTTTTCCGAGAGCGGGATACAGTGTGAAGTTAAAAAAGGAAATTACGTTAATGTTGTATTTAGCAATTTCAATTTATAAGTAAAACTGGTATTCGTTTTCTATACCATTATTAAATATACTCTTGACCGATGCCCACGCGTGTTTCAAAACAAGTCACTTCTGAGAATTGTCCTTCGCCCACACTGACTGCAAATTCTAGCCGTAACCTGATACTTTGTTCTAAATTAATTCTAAATATCTAGCTAAGTTAAAATACCATTAGACAATACCATTAGACAATAGAAACCAACGTGATTGATTGTGAAACTGATTTCCACTTTCCCTATTTTTATTTTAGCTTCACGCTGCATCCCGCACACAGCAGGGTAGGCAGAGGGAACCTATACCGTATTAAGACACTCCGTTCCCCACTTTCCGCCGAACTCGGAGGCATTGCGTGTTAAGCGGCGGACTTAACACGCAATGCCTCCGAACTTGATTTCCACTCAACGGTTTTATTTATTTTAATTTTTCCGATCTGATACTTACGACAAAGCCGTTAGATCCGTCACTCACATAGGTATAATGTCTTGATTTCACATGAGAACAGAGTGTCTTAGCACTAAATTTTTACTATACACCCTGCTATTCGGGAAAAATTAAAGTAAAAAAAAATAAAATCATTTAAAAAAATGACGGAAAATCTCTGTTGTTCTTTAATGGAACATAGACAAGTCAGGTTGCTATTCTTTATATAACAACAGTAACTCATTCATTATTGAAATAGTGTTTAATAATTGTACCCATTTTTTATCCTAAATTATTTTTTGCAGCTTTTTTTCCCAAGTTCATCGTTATGTTAAAAATAAAATTCTAGGTTTTACATTCGAAAATTTTTCAATGTTGGAATATTTTTCCGATTTTTCTCAGCAGAACTATATCTAAACCATTAACTACTGGCAAAAGTTAATTTAAAACAAAGAATATGAACGCTCAGCGTTGCTTTCCGCCAATTAACACGCAATGTCTCGAATTAGAGCGGAAAGGACAGAGAATTTTGACACTAGATTCCCCTCGCTGTTATGCCAGCAAAAGCATAAACCCACATTATATACTAAAAACTGATTCTAATATCATTAAATACTCAGTTAAAAATAGCAAAAAATACATGTGTGGCGACGCAATGGTGGCAATCGTTAATAAACTGCAATTATTACGGCATATACTCGTAGACCTGTAGTCTTTTATAGCGGAGATGCCGACCGAGTCTCGCACGCCAGTTTTTGCTGGACCGTTTGTCATTCCTCTGGATGCCTAGTTCTACCTTCACTTAGCTATAAATAAAAATAATGGCAAAGTATTATTTATTAATTTGTTTACGACTCAAGATCTAATTTAGGTCTGGATTTCAGTCTATTTGTGCTATGCTGAGTCTGAATGTTGGTATGATGGGAAAGGATATGGTTTTTATATAAAAGTGTTAAGGGGGAATGATTTTGTCAGTATTGTTTGAATATAACTTTTCTGGTAAAAAGACAAAGGGTAACGTTGAGTTCTCGAATTCGCATAGAAAGTAGAGAACGGAGGGTGTTGATGCTATCTTGTATCTGACTAATTTTTACATGATTTTATTGGACCTGGACTCAAGATTATATCGTGTGAATTTTAATGTTTATTCCCTATCAGCTGTTTAGAGGGCCAGCTGTTTAGTTACTTATTTCGCTGGCGCGGACATATAGAAAATCTCCTTATTTATCATATTAAAGACTGTCAAAAAGATGGGAATATTTTTAGCAATTAATGTTTCACTTACTTTTAATATATAAAAACTTTTTTCAGAAAGCAATGGAGACGACGAGCCATTTTTTCGTGCGGCTAAATCTGTCAGTGAGTGTACTATTATTAACATTATATTTTATGTTGTTGTTAGGGATCATCGTGGCTTACTCAGTGTCCGTTTGTTATAGCGATAATTTTAAACATTTTTAAAGTGTTATTCCACACTTAGGAAAATTGAAAAAGACATTTAAAGAAAACGTATAAAAATTTGAACGCAGCGGGATTCGAACCCGCGCCTCCTGAATACCGCCCAGGCGCTCTCACCACTGAGCCATGCGTTCTACTAGCTGCTGCGTCGAAATTCTTATACGCTTTATTATTTATAGCGATGTTTGTGGGTTCGATCCCCTTGGAGGATTATATTTAAATTATTATCATTTCTCCGCTCTGGTAGAACAAATCATGTTGAGGTCCGTCACTAAACACGCAATGTCTCGATTTCGGATGCAAGGTAAAAGGAAGGTTTTGACACAATATTCTCTCTGTCTATTATGCAATTCGGAATGGAGCATGACGTGAAAATAAAAATTCTCCATGCATTTAGAACAGGTAAAACTGAAACTTAGAGAATCGTCACTACTTTTCAGACTGATTAGGGACGATAAAACGAGGAAAATGATTTTTTTGAAATGAAATGTTTTAAACAATATATAATATAAATTAATGTATAATATAAAATAACAAAGTGGGGAACGGAGTGTCTTAACACTAGGTTCCCTCTGCCTACCCTGCTGTGTGCGGGATAAAGCGTGAATCTAAAAAAAAAAAAAAAAAAATAACAATATAAACAGTATTGTTTTAATATAGCATAGTATATAATATAGCAACTTTGGATTGCAAAAACATATTTCCTTTATCCGCAGCTAAAAAGATAAAATCAAAATTTATATACAGGTAGTGTATTTTTTTACAAAACGGAAACATCGTATTATAATAATATGTATTCAAATAACTTTTCCAGGAATCAACCAATTACGTATGCATTTAATTCAAATTATACAAGAAGTTTTTATATTTTGCAATAACTTTTCTATCTAATATTAAACGCAGCTCGCAACGCAGTTCTGCCACTAAGCACGAAATCTTTCGACTTCAGTGCGAAAAATGAAAAACGTAGTGTCTTAAAACTAGGTTCTCTTTGACTATCCTCATGTAACATGTAACTTTAACATTAAATTTTCCAGGTAAAGCAGTACCAACAGGTTGCATCTACGGCGGTCGCTGGTACTCCCCCGGCACAGTAGTGCGCTCCCGCGAGGCGTGCTTGCAGTGCGCGTGCGCGCAGGGCGCGTTGTCGTGCAGGCGGCGGGCGTGTGCGCCGCTGCCGGAGCCGCCGCCGCGCTGCCGGGTGGTGCATCAGGAGTGCTGTCCTGAGTTACGGTGTCCTGGTAAGGAGTGCGGGTTAAGTGATATGGTGGAAGTAAATTTGGTGGAGGGCGGAGTGTTTTAATGCTAGGTTCTCTCTGTATATGCCGCTTTGAATTATGTTAAGAAAAGCAAAGCTGCACGCTTCTTCACGCATAGCTGGATAGTCAGAGAGAATTTAATGCTTGCCGTTATCAATTTTTTTTTAGCTTCACGCCGTATCCCGCACACAGCAGGTTAATTACATGCCACTCGTTCCTGACATCGTATGTAGAGTGACGGAACTAAATGCTGTGCTTGGTCTTGTTCACCAGATCAATTAAATAAAAACAATTAAAAAAAATAAAAATAAAAAAGCCTTTTAATTCTTGCAAACTTACATGTACATTTATACAACTTACATTTAGTGAGATAACATAAATTTATACTATGTACTAGTTATATATAACACACACACACACACACACACACACACACACACACACACACACACACACACACACACACACACACACACACACACACACACACACACACACACACACACACACACACACACACACATACACACACACACACACACACACAAATATTATATACTTACAAAAAAAATAATACATACTCATATTTATGTACTTATATTATATTATAATTATTTTTATTATTATCTCTTAAATTTTATTATTACCTTATAAATTAGAGATCAATTAATCGACCAATTAAATAAAAACGATTAAATTAATATCAAGCTTCCGAATGAAAATCAAATCCACAACTAACCATAATTTTGAGTTTGAATTTTAACAGTGAAATTATTACTAAATGTTTCTTTTTCAATGAAATATTAGATATAATTAAATATTAATAAGGCAAACCGCGGCGTTAAGTTCCGCCACTTAACACGCAATGCCTCCGAAAATTCGGCGGAAAGTGGGGAACGGAGTGTCTTAACACTAGGTTCCCTCTGCTTACCCTGCTGTGTGCGGGATACAGCGTGAAACTAAAAAAAAATTAAATATTATTATTACTTAAATAAATTACGTAAGAAAAAAGTATCACATTGTCGGAAATTCGTTCTTTCCTAATAATTGGAAGGTCAGGCTGTATGTTCTTATTATAACTACTCTGCAGTTCTTATTTTATTTTTTTGGTTAATTTTCAGATGACCTCAAACATCTAGAACTCACCTCAGCAACTCAAGTCGACGACACAGAAATAGAAACACCGTCGTCGATCGGCCATGGTATGTATATAAGACAGGCTGGGATTTATTATTTTTTTTTCACTTAGTTAATGTGGAACTATCCCTCGCGGATGGTTTTTCCCATACAACGGGGTAATCAGAAAAAGCAGAAATATTTATTTATTTTTTAGCTTCACGATGTATCCCGCGCACAGCAGGGTAAGCAGAGGGAACCTAGTATTACGACACTCCGTTCCCCACTTTTCTTTGATCTGATACTCAAAAAATAGAGGATAGAGTGTCTTGACACTAGGTCTTGTCTGACTACCTGACTATATGGAAAAAAGCATGCTGCTGCTTTTAATTGTAAAATTTATTTTTAAAAGAAATTCTAATTAACATAAGGTATATATTAATCTTATTTGTTTGAGTGTTTCCAGCGTGCGTGGAGGGCGGGGTGGTGTACGCGGCGGGCTCGGCGATGAGTGGAGGTTCAGCTTGCGAGCAATGTTTCTGCCTAGGAGGAACTCGTCGTTGTGTGAGGCCGGCGTGTCTCCCTCCACCGCCGGGGTGTAAAGCGCGAGCGGCTTCCGGTGCCTGCTGCCCTCAGCGATACTACTGTGAGCACAGTGCGCCTCCTGAAGTTGCTGTCAGTGGGAATATACATGGTGAGATAGTAATTTAAGTGTTTTATTGAACTTCTTCCAGTTTTTTCATAGTGTTGCTAGTTAAGAAAATGCCGTCACTTTCTTAACTAGCGACACTACGGAAATGAAAAATTAGTTAAATAGTAACAGGTTGTTGTTGAAAGTCAGATAAGTAAAGTAAAATTAAATGTGTGCCTTAGCCGTACAAAAGATATTAATGAAAGAAACGCCAACAAATTTCAGCAAAAAGCTTCCGAGTTTCAGACATTGAGATTAAGACGTATTGAGTGGCGAATTTCAACGGTTTTTCTGCCTTGTCTTGCTACTAAAACAGGGAAAAGAATGGTTTTAAATATAATCATTCTCGCGAGGGGAGTTGAAACATCGTTTATACAGTCACACTGCGCCATGATGGCATTTATTAGTATTTGTTTTACATAGACTATTAATTTTAATTACAGATTGCATAACACCAGACGGTAAGTGGGCGTATGAAGGAGAACGGGTCAAAGGAGCAGAGGCGGCAGAGTGTATGCAGTGTTTCTGCCTGAGAGGCGCCGTTCGTTGCCAGCGGCTGGCGTGTGCGCCGGCGCTGCGCGGGTGTCGCCCGCTGCTGCGCGAGGGGGAGTGCTGTCCACATCAGTATCAGTGTGATAATCGTCATAATGGTATATTTTTGGCTCTAATGCTTCCAGTTTAGTTATTATTTGTGAGTTTGAATTTTGTAAGTGTAAAGTGTAAATTCGCACTATGAAATTAAAGTTGGTTATGTCAATGCAGTAATTAGTAATTAATACACAGATTAGCTACAAGAAAAGTAGCACTTATTTGCAATGGTTAATAACATTAATCGATCATATTTATTATTTTAGGTACCAAAATTTCTAATTTAAATCTTCAACATCAGAACACTTTGATGTCATTGAATGATGAAAATAGATCTTTTCATACATCTAAATCAACTAAACGAGAAACAACAATCAAGGAGCAAACTACACATAAGAGTACGTCAGCTGTGACTGTCTCGAAAGAGCAGCCCACGACAACAGTAAAAGTCAAGCGAAAGACAGATGAAGCCAGCACTGATTCAAATTTAAAGGATGAAAAAAGCTTTACGACTGCAGTTGAAACTACTCAAACTACGGTTCCTGACGATATATCCACAACTGTTGGCTTGTTGGCGGAAACCACGATAAAAGATTCTGAAAGTACAACCACTGAGCAGCCAGAAAGCTCAGTAAAAATAATAATTAACGGTACAATCAATTGCACTGCAGAATTATCGTCCACATCACTTTTATTAAATGTGTCCGATCCAGACATGTGGATTAAGAGTGAATCGCAACCTCGTATTCCTATTGTTAATATTGAAGTGGAAAGTCAAACATATTCACCCAATGACATAATAACAGAAGGAAGTAATGGAGGATTTGATGAAAACGAAACATTTACAATAAATGTCACAAGCTCTCTACGAACCAATACAAGTCGAACAAGTACAAGTCAAACAACACTAGCTTCTTCTACGAGTACACCTAAAACAGTACCGCCATTATTACTCGGTGCAGTAAATATTTCGAAAGTGAAGAAAGATGAATACGATTATGACTATCCAGAACCTACACTCCCTCCGTCGTTGCCAAATTTGAAGTAATTATATAAATTAGTTTACTAAATGTTTAATTTTTTTGAGTAAACAAATCTGCTTTAACACATACAGTATAATTTACATATGAGCTTAACATATGTAAATTATACTGTATGTGTAATATTATTTAGTACATAAATATCTCCTATGTAGTTATTATAGATTTTAAATTTGATTTCAGAATTATTCCTTTTGTCGCAGCTGATGCAGTGGTAGATGAAGATATATCTTCAAAAGAAAGTCTAGACTATCCTCTGTTAGAAACTGATGACAAATTTCCAGTTTACTATCCGAGCAAGGATTCGAAACAACCGTTTGCTATGCGTAAAGAGGATGTGTACAATCCAACACAGTATCCTGTATTTGTATCTAAGAAAGTAGAATCACAATATCCTAGCCTTACCCATGAAGAAGATGATGTTAATGTGGCGTATGCTAGTATAACTAATGACGCCCCTTTACAAGTACAGAGTGTACATGAGTATACAGTTACAGCTGCTTTGGGGAATTCTGCCAAAGTAAATAATAGAATAGAACAAAAGCTTCCTAAAGTAGATACGAAGTTTGACTTGGAAACTCCGACTGTTAATTTATTTTCACCACCAATTGAGACCGAAGGTAAGAGACATATTTTTCTTGTCTATGTGTAAAAAGTATTATTAAAATAAAAAAAATAGTACATGGTGAAGTGTCAGTTATCTATGATAACTGCCATCATAATCCTGTTGTTTACGATATATCGTAAACAACAGGATTATGATGGCAGCCATATTATATTTTTTATAGTAAGTTTTAATATAAGTAAATGTTTAACGCTAAATATTTGTATGGCATATTTTTTTGATTTTAGGAGGCTTTATACCTAAAGGTCCTGGCATAATGGATGAATATTATTCCGTTTATCAAAGTACTCCACCAACACCTATTGTTCCTCATTTAACAACGTCAATGCAGTTGGAGCCAAAAGGTAATTTATACAATATTTTATCAAATGTACCATTTATATTATCCATTTCTTAGTATACTGAACATAGTGAATCTAATTGGCCACGCTTTAGTAAACGAACTTGATTTTTCCAGATGAATGTATAACAAGCGATGGTCGACGTGTCCTGGAGGGAGAATCTGTCAATGTGGCTTGTTCTATTTGTTCGTGCTCGTGGGGCGCACTTCGTTGTTCCCTGAGACCGTGCAACGTACCGCCAGGGTGCGAGCGACGCGCATCTGTTGTTAGTACTGGCGACTTGTGTTGCGGGGATCTCATTTGTGATCAGAGTATGTATTTGTTTCATTCTATCTGAGTATATACATGTTTGCTAAGTATAAATATTAGCTTGATGCTGAAGAAGAGATTCTGTTTTCTTCGATTAGGAACATAATCCTGGGGCTATATTATTGCAGATGTCTTTGATTTTGAATTGAAGATATTTAACAACAAATAATTTGAAATCCATTTTTCAGGAAATAAAACATCACCGTTCCCATTTGTAACACAACACTTTGCTATCAGTTTAAATGAATCTAAAGTACCGAGCCTCAGCGAAATAGACAGTATTGCTATTAAGAGACCAGAAATCACGACAGCAAGTAATACAAATACGACGACAAATTATACTTCCACAAAAAATAATGACAAAGTGTATCAAGAAATATTAAAAGACTTCGAACAAACGAATTCCACCCAAACAACTTTCACAGAATTGTCTGCACCTACATCGACGACGGTAAACAAAGAGCTACCTCCAAGTACTAATAACTCATCTGAATATGATGAAGAAGAAGAAGACGAAGGATTTTCTTTTGGAAGTGTTTTACAATTGCTACTTAGTGAAACTTATGAAACTACTACCGGTACACCAAAGCGAAAATCAACTACTGCAAAATTTGTACAAACGACGACCACACCGGTTCCTACGACCAAACGAAAATATACAGTGGCTGATAACGTGTTTATACCTGTCACACATCGCTATCCATTGCCACCTAAGAAGATATATCCACAAAGCCCAGTCAATAGAATAGACCACTTGCTGCTCGGAGAGCCGACTACTTTGAGAAAAACAACATTTAGACCCATCACGTCGTACAAACCAGTGATAACAACAAGGAAAACATTTACTACCACTAAAACTACCCCTCGGCCTACTACAAAAACTGTTGAAATTACAAATAAGGATGGTGTCCAGCAGGCAACAGATGTGAGACCAGCTCATAATTTATTAAATAATCTAAATCTAGGTCTACCGAAGCTCGCTGGTTGCAATATATATGGACGAATGTATCGTGTGGGCAGAATTATAGCTGAACTCTCATCACCTTGCCAAGAGTGTAAATGTACTGAACTTGGAGTGCAGTGTCGATCACTGAATTGCTGAATGGTTCGACCAAAATGATACAGAAACAGAAATCAATCGTGTCGTGCCAATAAAATAATTAAGACTGTATTCACACGATTTACGCAGCAAGGAGCTTTAAGAGCAACTTATAATACATAAAGTTGAAGAAAGAGAAAATAGACATTATAATATTAAATCGTTGGCTTACTACAGCAGCTGATTTAGTGAAATTATTATTATAATTATTTTTTCTACGTAATCGAGTTGTACAGAGTGTTTGTGTGTGTGATTTTAAAGACTAAGTAGATATAAGACCGCTAGTGAAAATAAACATCTGAACAGATACAACCGCAGGTATTGATCTCAGGTAGAAGTAACAAGTGACAAGAACAGTAACGTCTCAAACAATAGTACACTTGCCTTGAATATAACATAAGTAAATAGTAAATTATTTATAGAAATTGAAAAGGAAATTATTAAAACTGATCAAATATTGTGTTTCGGTTTTATTTTTAGCATGCCCAAAACTACTATCAGGACTGTGTGTATCGTATATATGAATAAGTAATTATAGAAGACCGCATATGAGTGGACAATTTAAATTTTGAATTTTATTAATTTATATTAATTTTTTAACTAAAGTATGAAAATGATTTGCATCATTCAAATTGTGAGATAGTCTCCATAAATTTCAATAATAATTCACCACTTCACGCACAATTTCTCAAATTAATAGAAATTGGAGTAATATCTACAATATGTTAATTTATGCAGAATTTAAAATTCTGTCAGTTAGTCTGGTGGGAAGGTATTCCTTTCTTCCCCATTAGTAGTAATGGTAAGACTGCTGGAATAGGCCAATATCATTCTTTTCCTACGCATGTAAACAAACAACATTTTAATCATTTTAAATATACAACTAATTCCTTCACTAGATTGATTCGAACATGGAATAAATAAAAAACGATATATAAGAAAGACATTTATCAACGTGTAAAGTTGCCAATAATATATTCCACAATTTCAATTCACTGAACAATTTGTAAAAGTAACATTTATGTACATAAAGAGACAAATGCTTACATTAAGAACACTTTGAAGGTAATCCAAACATCAACATTTTCAAAAAGAAATAACACAACATTTGTAAACAAATAATACACCTTTGAACTTTTAACATCTCAAGTGATATGTAATATAACAATTTAGAATTTTTACACAATTCCATAAATAATAATGAAATACGGAAATAATTTTAAAGTTGGCCAAACTCAATTTTAGGATTAAGTATTTACGCAAATTGCATAAATTGCATTAATCAGTATTACTATTGGCGGAGATTGAGCAATAGCAATTAGGTTAATTATTTGTGAAAGACATTTTCGAATCTCTTGAATCCTTTCGTGTAAGAACATTGAACAGCAAAATTATATATGTTCACACCTTTATTTTACAGGATATCGATACACAAAAAATGTTACAAAGAAAATGTGTACTTTGCAAGAAGAAGAAAACGTTTAAAATTATAAAGACGAATCACTGTAGACGTGCCTTTATTGCACAGGTGGCCTGTAATCTAATAAATTACTAAGTCTTGATTATTTAGTCCTAAAATTGAGTCTGCCAATATATACAACATAACTTTGAGAAAAATCTTAGACCCAAAATTGACTTATTTAAGACTAGAACCTAAATCTCTTTCTTTGGCTTGACTTTAAACATTAGCTTTGAAAGAAGAAGATATGATCATTATTTAGTAAAACGCTATAAACAATTCCATACAAAAATAATAATATTAGTACACACATGTTATAGAATTAAATATCGTTTTGATACAAAACACAGAAAATAATTTCACAGAAATCATTAACATACAACAGTGAGGAAAGTTTTAATCATATTTGGTTAAGAGAGGTAAAATAGACTTACGCTAATCAATATTACCAAAAATGGCAAACTCGCATTCCCTAAAGACCGTAGGACCAAGTTTTCATAAGCATACAAAAGGCCAACAAAGTTTAGTCTATACAACGATTGAAGGCACGTGTCCCGCACACAGCAGGGTAGGCAGAGGGAACCTAGTGTTAAGACACTCCGTTTCCCACTTTCCGCCGAATTCGGAGGCATTGCGCGTTAAGTGGCGGAACTTAACTTATATATATTTGCTACACTGTTATCCTATTCGTCATAATATAATAACTTCATTTCGACTTAATATTCACTTAGTAATATGATGTGGGTAGTTATGTAGTCTGGAATCATTTCCTTGATATAAGTACGAAGAAATAGCATTTTAACATCCATCAGGTAAGTTAAGGACAATTTATTTAGCCACAATTTTACAGAATCTATTTACATTTGTTACAGTTTTATTGATTATTTTAGTATTCACATACGAATTTACCTAAGAGGGCAAAAGAAAAGAGATACGTATTACAGCGATACATTGAGGTAAGCTATGTAGTTCAATCTTTGTTTTTCTGATATTACTTTTTTTTTATAACTTCACGCTGTATCCCGCACACAGCAGGGTAGGCAGAGGGAGCCTAATGTTAAGACACTCCGTTACCCACTTTCCGCCGAATTCGGAGGCTTGCGTGTTAAGTGGCGGAACTTAACTGATATTAATATAATATCCTGAATTTGTTTAGTTACAATTAATCACGATAAGATTTTTAAATATATGGTTAAGAAATGTATCATTTAGCATTTAACTTTGTATCAGAACAGTTTAACGATACGAGTATATTGGAAGACTTGAGAACTCTTAATTTAAAATTATTAAGTACACGTTTAAATTAAGTTTTATTAAAATCTCAAGTTAACATTTGGTTTACTTGAACACCATTTTGTACTTTACAATAAAATATGTTTTGTAAACGCATCGACCATTTCACGTTCCCACTATATACAAATATTTTGACTAGTCAATATAAGCTCAATTAGTGAACATTCTGCAGTATTCTTCTCGTAGAACTTGCTGCCGTATATAACTGTCACTATACGCAACATCAATCTCATATGGCCACAGGTGTATTTTCAGTAAGTTGGCCAGTGAGATCACTGAGGTGAGTTCCGACGCCGCTGGAGAGCGCGCATCAGTCTTAAATATCAAGTGTAGTCATCGAGTTCGTAGTACAATGTGTAGTGGACGATCGCAGCGATCACTCCGACGGTGAGGATCAGGAAGGAGCAGAAACGCAGCACTTTGATGACTGGCTTTGACGAATTTTCACCTGTAAAAATATGTTTTATTATAGCTTTCTTAGATAGTATGATTAAAATATCATTAAATAACATTCATAACACTTAGTCCAAAAGATTAAAAAATCTTCTTTTCCTTTACATAGGTATTTTTGAAAAAAACTAATGAAATTTTGGCGAATCTAGACGTTTCCTATGTACAAGTACATACCTGTAAAAGCCATGAATCCTAATGGTATTCCCACGGCAGCACCCAACACATGCGCCGCCCAAGCCACATGATTGCTCGTGACTTGCTGGTCAGGTTCACGGAGCAGTGCCCAACAGCCTTCTGAAGCACCCAGCACTACTACACTGAGAGGTCTGAACCACCATAGCGGGATGTGACCGAATCTGTAAAAAGAAAATAGTTTAAAATTTAGACTTCACTTTCTACAGAAATTAAGTTTAAATTGTTTCAATTATATGGCACGATGCGCAATGCAAATTAATAAGCTAATGACATATTGTATAGAAATATATTATCTTAAGACAGTATTTGCAAGTTTAACTTAAATCTTTAGAAGACAGATTATTTAGGGCACAAATTAAAAAAGACTGATAGATTCAGTTGGATTTACCTCACGGTAAACAGTTAAATATTACTTATAGTTGTAGATAAAAATTTTAGTACCAACCTAAGGCAGACGTTTGGTACATGAGCTGTCAGTAAAGCGTAGACAGCAGCTGACGCACCCACCACTCTCACTCTGGGTTGAAAAGCCCCCGCGCCCAATGCGCCCGCAGCGACGCCACCCGCCCAAATCAGTGCTACACGAGACCAGCTCTGCTCACGTTCTAAACGCCATCCCACCTGAAAGTTTGTGATATTATAACATTGACTGAATTCATAATTACTTTTATTCATAATTTTGTGGCCAGTCGTGGCTCAGTGGCACAAGCGTGTGACTGTAAACGACTGGTTGTGGGTTCGATTCCCACTCGAGGAGTGGAAATATTTAATATTTTCATTTTCTTCGCTCTGGTACTGAGGTAAAGCGCGGCCTTAAGTTTCGCCACTTAACACGCAATGCCTCCGAATTCAGTGGAAATTGGGGAACGGAGTGTCTTAACACTAGGTTCCCTCTGCCTACACTGCTGTGTGCGGGATATAGCGTGAAGCTAAAAATAATAGTAATAATAATAATAATTACTTTACGCGTTCTTGCGAGTGAATTTGTAAAGATTGTAAGCGCTATAAGTAACATTGTTACTTTTGGTTAGAACCCTAAATGCGGTTGTTATGGTTACAACTATTGTAGAGAGTTACAGTTAAATATCCACGATGTAGTTGTACTAAAATGATGTCAACAATAACCAAATTTCCGGATTTCCAGTAAATTATTTATTGCATGATTGTTTCGGGGGCAATGTATCAAAGTCAGTTTTACAACGTGGGCATGTGAAAGTACACGGCAATCGCTCATCGTAGAGTATTTTAAATTGCATTCTTTTTAGTAAATTGTAATGGCATAAATATTTCGATAAGTATTTGAAGTGATCTAAATTTCAAGACTTTGTGGGCGGTGAAACAGAGGCGAAATATAAACAGTGTTTTTAAAAATAACAATCGTATTTCCTTTCATTTTTATTTAGAAAATCGAAAATATATTGACCTTGAAATTTCGATGGTATTTAATTTTTGAAACTCTTAAAAAGTAAAATTACATAACGTTTAAATAATACTAAAACATTTAAATTTAATTAAAGAGAACTTACAGCAAGAGCTACTAAAGCGTTGAGCGCCAAGTGGGCGGGACCAGCGTGGACGAGGCCGTAAGTAAGTAGGCGCCAGGGTTGGAGCCACCACGCACCTGGAGACCACTCCAGCTTCACCCGCCACGTCTCCGGACCGAAGAAGTGGAACATCACCTATGTGATTCGTGAATATTAATTTATTATCAAACATAATATTTTAATTTTATAACATGCAAGCTCAGAAACTACCTTTTCTTAAGAAAAGAGCTTAATTTATGTTTACATATCGCACATAGCAGTCGCGTAAGAAATTCATAACAAAGAAAAATACTCACAATAACAAATAACATAGATATGATGAAGTATGGAGGTTTTAGAGCTTCAACTAATTTTTCTTTTCTTTTCTGAAATTTTGTCTTCGCTCGAGGTTTCTCTTGCGAGTTTTGGGATTTAGACGTCTTCTTTTGTATACCCCAAACACCTAGAGTTAGGCCAGCCTGTAAGCGAGAATTGGATTTGTGTATGGGCTTGTTTCCTAGAAGACGCCTGTTTTCTCCGGGACTGTTCGTCCTGCTGTCGTTTCCAGGACCTTCTTCGTTTTCTATCCAGGCTTGCGCAGGTGGAGTGTCCTCAGGGAGTATTCGTCTACCTTGATGAGACGGTTCCTCCGTATATTCTCCATTTAACCGTTCTGCCTATAAGGAAGGTATATATTAGTAGTTATTTAATCATGTGAAAATGCGAAATGTAGTAAAAATATGCGAATGTAGGTCAAATTTAAATTCATATATTTTGCAGGCATTTTTGTGCCACTTACCTCCTCACAATCCTCCGCATCTGGAGCCATAGTGTATTTCGAGTGGTGTCCTTGTCACCTTCCATGGGGCAAGGCACTCCAGTCACACCATGCCTCTCGTGTTTTCTGACAACAAATGAATAACTAATATAAGTGTTCTGAGTTTATATAAAGCACTGCAGGAAAACGGGAGTTAATTTATATCATAATTAGGATTTCCCTTTGAATTAATCAGACGCTAACGCTATTTAGTCTTAATTGCGGTTTTGTATCTTGTCATGAGGATAGAGCTATCCTGATGGGTACGTTCGCGAACACGCACACATCCCAACAGATATTGAAGACGATATCAGTCAATGACGTTGTTATGGTGGCATAGTTACAACAATTACTTCCCTAAAATAATATCAAAGTATACAACCTTCTATTAAAATTCAGTAGGTAAACTGAACTGTGTTTTTATATATTTAGTAAGCAACGGAAATTATGTTAAAAGTTTGGTTGATGGATGTGATGGATATTTTACTAGATCGAGTATATATATGGCATCCGCTTAAGAAGTGGAATTCACTTCGATAATAAATTAATTTTAAAGTTTTTGACGTGGTAAGTTATAGAAATGATCACATTTTTGTACTGCAATGTACAAAATATTATGCCATGAATATCGCAGCAGGGAAAAATTACATAAGGTTTTATTATGGTTTCAGGAATTTCATGTTTCTATGCAACATCCCTGTTCATGACCTTTAAACCAAAACAGTATTGAGAAACTAAATAGATTAAAATATATGCCTCAATATATAAGTAATTATTAGCTAGTAATTGGGAATCACCTGTTTTGTTGTTTGCCATCAGAACAGCATCCTTGTTTTATCTTACTCTAAGTAAATACGCGAAACCCATAGTCGCGTTATGACGCGTTTACTGATATCTGTACAATGTGACGTACATTGTATTGTCAAAATTTGCCATTTGTTTATGTTTGAGGATAAAATATGAACCAAAAAGCTTTGTCTAAACTGAAATCATTTTAATTAATGATTACAGCCGCATTTAATGACGTCAATAAGCATTTGGCTTACAATAAATTTAAGTATCTTAATATATCATATGTATTACAGCTTTATCATTTATTGCATGTAATAAGTAAATAAGGATGTATTTGTTTGATTCCATTTTTCTTGATTTGTAAAGAAGTAAATATAAATGAAAATATTTTTTTTAATGTATTTGAAAGTGCTGAACAAAGTGCCTTATCACTAGATCCCCCTTTTTTTATAATGTTTCCCGACGTTCCGTTATGGATACCAGCCCGAATGGAGAATGGGGACTCGGGACGTGGTTATACTCCCAAATGAAAATCGAACCCACAACCGTGTTTACAATCAGACGCTGTCACACTGCGCCATGACGGCCTTTTCCTAGTAAAATATCCAATTATTTATCCTACTAAAAATATATCCTCCTAAAAACTATTAAATGTTAAGAATACAAGAATCTTATATAATCCGTACAACCTAATATTGAACCTGCAACCTAACATAACAATAAATAACAAACCCACTAAGCCCAAGCGGTGTTCTTTTTAATTAAAATTCTTTGAAACAAACGTGCTTTGACTCATTAAGCATTATCCAAATACAGTTGCATTATTCATTACTAAAATATAACGGCACAAATATTGTCATGCACCGAAATGCATTTAATGTAAGTATTTACTTGATGTAGATTAGTTACTTCTAGAATTAACATTCGTCACATGAACTTACATTACTGACAATGACTGACAGGTAGTTTGCCATATTTGTAAGTCTGTCTGTTCGCCAATAGATCCGCGATAGGCAGGTATGAAGGATTACCTAAAGATTATATCGTAACAATGAATATTTAGTTATTTAGTGTTTATTGTTTTGTTCTAGGTCATCAGATGGCCTGTTTGGCTGGACTAGGTCCTAAACGTGTTATTGCAGCTTACATAGTGTAATTGTTTAAGTAATATTTGGGTTACGCAAAAAATATGCACTACATAAGTACATATTCGGACCTATTTTATTATTATATTTAATTGTTTGGGTAACAATACATTTAATTGTTTGTTTTTTTTTCACATAATCGGACGGTTTCCAAGAGGCGCGGGTTTGAATCCCGTTGTGTGTGAATTTTTATCCGTTTTCTTTACATAATTTGTTAATTATTCGTAATTTTTAAGTTAACGAATTCACTGTTTATTATTGATACCATACTCGTAGGCGACATTTATACTAGTAACCCGCTGATAGCTTCGCCATAGTTATTATGTAGTAATTTTATCGAACAAAAAAAAAATTAAAAATAGCTATCCGAAAGCAAAAATCTTGCATTAAGAATATAAAATGCACTAAGTAAGTTCCTATAAGAAAAGCTAGTAGTTACCGGGGTTACCGCAAAAATATAATTATGATACAAAATAAAAAAATATTTTCATTGTACAAAAATAATGAGGTCATCGTGGCTCAGTAGAAAAGCATCTGACTGGTTGTGGTTTCGATTCTCACTCGAAGACATACTTATAAATAAATTATTTTCAATTGTTTACTCAAGTAAATATAATTCAACGTTTATTTCCGCTACTCAACACTTAATGTCACGCAGTTACTGGTCTTTTAAGTAATAAATAATAAAAAGTTGTGGCCAGTCGTGGCCCAGTGGCACAAGCGTGTGACTGTAAACGACTGATTGTGGGTTCGATTCCCACTCGGGAGTGGAAATATTTAATATTTCCATTTTCTTCGGTCTGGTGTCGAGGTAAAGCGCGGCGTTAAGTTCCGCCACTTAAAACGCAATGCCTCCGAATTCGGCGGAAAGTGGGGAACGGAGTGTCTTAACACTAGGTTCCCTCTGCCTATCCTGCTGTGTTCGGGATATAGCGTGAAGCTATAAATAATAAAAATAATAATTAAAAATTGAGATTAGTAGATGAGTAATATAAAAAAAAATAAAAAATAATCTAGAGTCCCATGTTACAGCTACCTAATATAACACAATTCAAAAACATTTTTAGTAATCGTATAAAAATTTTGAATGGGATTTAAATCCTTTGTCCCAATATCCTTTGGTAATTCTTATCTATCGCTTAGCGGTTAGAGTTTTTAGTTGGTTTCCAACAGGTGTTGGTTTGAATACAAAGTTTTCATACGTTTTAAAAATATATTTTGAAATGTATTTCATATTTGAGAGTATAATTTAAATATATATACGTAAAATAAAGTTATTACTCGTTATCAAACAAAAAATTGTCATAAATTATAATATAATTTATAAGACTTTCAATAAAAAATACTAATTTTTACTATTAATGAAAATATATATTTTTTCATTTAATAAACTCACATTACTCTATCAGTTTCCTTTTTATATTTATAATTTATAAAATAAATAAAAAAAACAACATTAAAATAAAATAACATAAAATAATATAAAAAATAAAACAATATTACCTAAAACATCTTAGCTTAATTCACGCAAACAATTTCATACACCATATAAAATAATTCAACATAATAATAATTTTCACATAAATAAATTGACACAATAACAATATACTCGTATAAGGGCCTAAACGTCTCTCGAGGAGCGCGTCTCGCACTGAAATACGTACACCTGTCGTTTTCGCGAGCTTTGCAGTTCACGTCATTATTTATAGCATTACGTATAAACTACAAACAGATGTAAGATGTGTAATATTTTTATATATATAGTTATATACTAGTGGGTAGTTCGCGGCGTCACCTGCGTGAACTACACAACTATTTCACTATAGTCAAAGCCAAAGTCATTTTTTTTTTAAATAAGAAGTTACAAGCTTCATTTTTTGAACGTCAAATAGTTTACCACCGGTTCACTAAATTTAATGCCTCAGACCTGAGAAGAACTGGAGCAAGAAACTCAGCGGGACTTTTTTTTTAAATGATTGTTATATACAGATTTATTGCAGACAGTGATACTTTTGAAATAGCCTGGAGCAAGCATTTCATTCCAAAGGCGTGTTCATTTATAAAATCTTGAATCTTAATTACCTATAATAATAACATTTAACAGACAAACGCCTTTTCACAACTTTTTTAAATTGTGATATAGAAAAATCTTGGACGTTTTTTGGGATCCTATAGGCACGTAGACATCACATTAGAAACCTCTAAAATTATTAGTGTTTTTCTTCTATATTATGAATGAATTATACATATAAACCTTCCTTTGAAATCATTATATCTATTAAAAGAAACCGCATCTAAATCCGTTGCGTAGTTTTGAAGATCTAAGCATATATATATATACATACAGACAGATGCGGGAATCGACTTTGCTTCGTAGTTGAGACTTCATGTAGTGATGTATAGCGTTTTTCAGGTTCACGCTTTATCCCGCATATTAATGTAAGCAGAGATGACCTAGTGTTAAGAATCTCTGTTCTCCACTTCTTACGTGGATTCTAGACGTTATGGAAAAGCATGATAAGCGTAGAGATCCCAGTGTCAAGACACTCCTCCCTTCTTCATTTTCAAATTCTATACGTTGCAAGTTAAGTGGTAAAACACTACGTTGCATCGCAATATATTGTATGTATATATTGTCTCGGGTAACGAACAAACCTAGAACAATCACATCGACTGTCTGACGCTCTTCCACTGCGCCTGAATGGTCTCATATCATTTATATTGTTTACATTTAAGTAGTAAAGAATTTTGAAAACATCTCTTTATAGCATATAGTATGTGATGTCAAGATTCTCCATTCATTCTCCATTTCTTGCTTTCTTTAGAAATGTTATTTCTTCGTAATGTCCAAATATTACTAGTCATTATTAAAGTAGTGACCACCGTGGCGCAGTGGCACAGCGTCTGACTATAAACATGTTTGGTTGTGGGTTCGATGTACTCATTGGAATATAATTTAATTATTTCCATTTCTACGTTGTAGTAAGACAAGGCGCGGCGTTTATGTTCGCCATTCAACACGTAATGTATCACGTGTATTTGTGGAGAAACAAGGGAAAAAAGTTAAAGCGAAAAGATTAAAAAAAATGATAAAATAGTTTATAAAAACAGGAAAACTAAGAAACATTATCGTACTATTATATTTATATTATTAATTGTAAAAAATTGTATAATATTTAGATTTATTACTAACTAGCGGCCCGCTCGCGGCTTCGCTGCGTGAACTACATAATTGCTTTGTTATATTGCAACCCTCGGGGGTGGGTTTTTGAGAAATAAAGTAGCCTATGTTTAAGCTTATATTATCAACTATATTTATATCAAAATTCATTATAATCGGTCAAGCGGTTTAGATTTTTCATATAACTTTTCATCCCCTATTTCAACCCTTTAGCGGTTGATTTTTAAAAAAATAAGTAGCCTATGTTAGACTCAGTAACTTTTACTACTTTCATTCTAAATTTCATCCAAATCGGACCGGTAGATTAGCCGTGAAAGCGTGACAGACAAACACACAGACTTTCGCATTTATAATATAAGTATGGATGGGTTACTTTGCTTCATTATCGACGTTTGACTCGTTTTTGTTATTTTCACAAAGTTTGGCGTCAATCTAGGTCAAGGATATGATTAGAAGTCTTATAATATTGATAACAAAATATATCACCATTTTTAAAGTGTAATTTTATCAATTGAACTGATTGACTAAAATATTATATAAGTAGGTAAAACTATCAAAAGTTCATTTAAACATTATATAATATTACATTATTCGTACTATAATTTTGAACTTAAATCATTTTCTTTTAGTTGAATGCCTTTTTGAAAATAGCAGAGTAGTTAGCGGAAATATCATAATAATTCCACTTTTCGTCTGAAAATGGTATGTTTATTGACGTAACTGAACGCCGAGTTTTGTCTTGAAATTATAATATAATATTACTTCGAACGGGGAACGAACCACAACCTATCGCGTTTATAATCAAATCTTCTTTCACTGAGTCACGAGGTTCAAAAAATATTATTTGTGTGTTAAAATATTTAAAAGGATAAATGAACCAAAACTACTCATACTTGCTTCAATTAACAATTCATTGTTTGTTTGTGGGGAAATCCCATAAAAATCGGAAATAGCTGAAAATTAATCTTTACAACACAATTAACAATGTATTAATTGTTAATTGTGATTTCCGCACAAACAAATGATCAATTGTTATTATTTAATTGTTAATTGCAATTAATTCTTATGCAACACTAGTGACAGCGTCTGTCTGTATGCAATCTCACTTGGGGGAATTATTATATTTAAGTTGTTTTAATTTGTTCGCTCTACTAACTTCCGTAACTCAAAAAACAATGTCTCGAATTAATAAAGTAAATAAATAAAAATAAAATGAATGGAGAACGGAGTGTCTTGACGTTCTTAGTTCTCTTTTACTATACCGCTAAATAGAAGGAAACGTTAAGCTAAAGAAGAATAGAAAAAAGAATTAAAAAAAACATTTTTCTCGTTAAAAAATAAATGGGGCCAATCGTGGCGCAGTGGCACAAAGTATGACTGTAAAGCGAATGGTTGTGGGTTCGATTCAAACTCTAAGAGTGAAAATATTTAATATTTTCATTTTCTTCGCTCTGGTGTCGAGGCAAAGCGCAGCGTTAAGTTCCGCCACTTAACAAGCAATGCACTAGGTTTCCTCTGCCTACTCTGCTCTGTGCGGGATACAAAGTAAACTAAAAAAAAATCTAATAGAGAACAAATCTCTAAAAAACAAATCTGAACAAAATACTGTATTTTTTTATACATCATAGTATTAAAAAAATATTTTTATAATTTAGCACATTTACACTATCTTATCAATGTGTTATTAGCGCGTGTAATTTAATTAAATAATGAAACGTCAATTCACTTAAATTTTGATATCGGTACCGAGAACGGTGCGGTTTTGTTTACAAATATATGTATAGTACATACGTACATACATATGTATATTAAATTTGTTTTGGAAACTATATTGATTGAATTATTAGGTACATTTCAAACAATAAGGGACTGCAGGTTTAATTACTCGGGAATTATTTGGGCACTGCGGCGTTAAGTTATGCATAGATCTTTAAAACACAATCTTTAGAATTAGGCCAGTCGTGGCGTAAACGCACAGTGTGCCTGTAAAGCGACTGGCTGTGGCTTCAATTCCCACTCGAGGAGTGGAATAATTTGATATTTCCATTTTCTTCGCTCCTGTGTCGAGGTAAAGCGCGGCGTTATGTTCCGCAACTTAACACGCAATGCCTCCGAATTCGGCGGAAAGTGGGGAACGGAGTGTCTTAACACTAGATTCACTCTGCTTACCCTGCTGTGTACGGGATACAGCGTGAAGCTAAAAAAAATAGAGAGCGGAATTAAATGTCGCAAAACTAGTGAACTTTGTCCACTAGTCACTTATTGTCACTAAAAAGTGAAATTGCTTTAAAGATTCACATATTTGTTAACGAAGAGCTTATATTTGTATAAATGTAAACATGTCGGGCCTTGAACCTACAACCACCGTGTTAAATGAAACAGTCAAGGTTAATGTGAACCAGTGCAAAGTGTTTATCGTTGGCTTTAAATATAGTTATAAAAAGAAATTTGTTTAAAAACTAAAATAGCACTGTTATATAAACAGTGTTATTTTAGCTTTTAAACAAATTTCTTTTTATAACACACCTTTTTATATGCAAAGCTATTACTAATGTGTAAACCATTTTATAATCATACTGTACTTATTTACTTATTTATTTTTTTTACTTCACGCTGTATCCCGCACACAGCAACCCTGCTGTGCGGAGGGAGCCTAGTGTTAAAGCACTCCGTTGCCCACGCACAGCCGAATTCGGAGGCATGGCATATTACGTGGCGGAACTTAACGCTGCAGTTAGCCTTGATACCAGAGCGAAGAAAAAGGAAATATTAAATATTTCCACTCCTCGAGTGGAAATCGAACCCACAACCAGTCGTTTACAGTCACACGCTTGTGCCACTGCGCTGCGACTGGCCCCAATGGCAGGACCATATACTGTACTTAATTTTTTAAAAGTTGTTATTCACTCATACACTTAGGATCAGAAAAATATTCTAATCGGGTCTCAAACTCGCACTTCTTGGACTGTATTAAATGTCTTACCGTTTCACTTCTAGTTTTTAATTCAAATTTTTATACGCATGCCAAAATTATTATTATTACTTTCTACGAGTACTGTAAAATAGTTTTAACTTAATTTTTTTTGCAGCTTCCCCCATGTTAGGGTGGTCAGATCGAATCTAATGTAATCACCTTCCGCTCTCCATTCGTAAAATGAATATTACATATAGTTATTCGTGTTCATGTATTAAGTATCGTCATCATAATCATCGTGCCCTAAATCCAAACTTATTATGTCGATCTGTTCCATGAATGGACATCAGTTTGAGGAATTTAAGCGTTAACGAGCAGCTCTACAGCAATTGCCTGCGGTTTTCCCTAATCACCATATTCTTATGTCTACATGCATATAAGTTTACAATCATATACACACACATCCACACATATATACATACACGTACTCAACTACGCGAATATAGATATATACGTGTATACACATACAAGTGCAATTTTGACACCGTCACGAGGAATTTTAAATATGTTTGAAAATTAGACGCGATGGTTATGTGTTTGATAAATTGTATATAGTTTGTTATTTAACTGTTTTATTTTATTGTCTATACTAGTATAGATTTTGCGGCCAGTCGTGGCGCAGAGGCACAGAGTATACCTGTAAAGCGACTGGTAGTGGGTTCGATTCCCACTCGAGGATTGGAAATATTTAATATTTCCATTTTCTTCGCTTTGGTGTTGAGGCAAAACGTGGCGTGGGGAACGGAGTGTCTTAACACTAGGTTCCCTCTGCCTATCCTGCTACTATAGACAATACAATGTGGAAAGCGGAGGACAGAGTGATTTTACCGTAAGAAATTAAAAGCAATACAATTATTCCATCATCGTTATATACGGGGTTTCTTTATATGGATGTAAATTTGGTATCTAGAGTCTAATTTAGTAACAATTGTAAATATGCAAATAGAAAAAAACATGGAAAGCATCTTGCAGAAAAATAATTTAAGTCCAATATATATATTTTTAATTTTGAAGTCGAAATAGAAAATAGTACGTGATAGATGAATTATCAAATAAAAGGACAATAAAAGCATTATGCTTTTTCCCCAATTAGCAAGATAGTGTAAGAGAACATAGTGTTAAGACACTTCGTTCTCCACTTTCCGCCAAAATTGTGTGGTGAAACTCAATGTCAGTCTTTGTATTAGTTACCAGAACGAAGAAATAAAAATTATTTAAGTATGATCATTCCTTCGACTGGAATTGAAATCGAACCCGTATTCCATTATTTGTATGACCAAACGCTGTCCTACTGCGCCAGGAGGTCTATATAAATTATTTTTTAAAACGTCATTTGTGAGATAGAAGCGTGATTCAAGATTTTATAATCGATCAATAACAGATAGTTTAGCTTTTATATTTAAAATCGAAAGCTTTTAATAAAATGTACTAATTAATAATTCATTTTTTAACAGGGAATCGAACACACAACCATCCTATTCAGAGTCAGAAATACCACTGAGTCACAATGGCGTCATATACATATAATATAATAGCTTGTTGCTACGGTGACGGCTTATGCATTTAATGCACTTAGAATTAAGAGGATAATTATAATGATTTAGTTGCATGCATTTAGGAAAATGTTGTGTTTAAATTATATTATAATTTAATTGCTATCTTAATATATTACGTGTTCGCTATATTACATTGGGATCCGTCGTGGCACAGTGGCACATACGTGTAACTGTAAACGACTGGTTGTGGGTTCGATAGTCCCACTCGAGGAGTGGAAATATTTAATAGTTCTATTTTCTTCGCTCTGGTACCGAGGCAAAGCGCGGCTTTATGTTCCACCAATTCACACCCAATGCCTCCAAAATTAGGCGGAAAGTGGGGAACGGAGTGTCTTAACACTAGATTCCCTCTGCCAACTTTAGCTTTATGTTTTTTTTTATATTACATGATATATCTATCTACTTTTTATAATTAATAAAGTGTCTGCCTGTCATAATCAAAAATTAAGATACAATACAAAAATAAAAACATAATATTACTCGCGAGAATGATTATAAATTATTTTCATTTCTTCGCTTGGATATGTATGATAAAGCGCGGTGCTAAGTTCCGCCACTAATATTTCTCGTGTATTGACACTTGGTTCTCTCTGACTATCCTGTTATGGTCAAAAAAAGCGTTAAGCTGTAGGTAGGCTTTTTTTTACCTTCACGCTGTATCCCGCACACAGCACGGTAGGCAGAGAGAACCTAGTGTTAAGACACTCCGTTCCCTACTTTCCGCCGAATTCGGAGGCATTGCGTGTTTAGTGGCGGCACTAAACGTCGCGCTTTACCTCTGATACCAGAGCGACAAAAATGGAAATATTAAATATTAAATATTTCCACCCCTCGAGTTGGAATCGAACCCACAACATATTCGTAACTAACCAATATTAAGACCAAATGAATTAAAAACCGTGATATTATAATAAATGCTACAGTTTCCGTGTATTTTTAAAATATTCAGGGCTGATCGACGGGATTCCCTTTGCGTGAGATATAATTGTAAGTAAATGGTGATAACGAATACATATTTTAAATAAATTGGTATAATTAGTTGTATTTTTTTATTTATTCTTCAGTCTTCAGTTATTTATTTTTATTTTTAAGATAAAAGTAAACACAAAGATTATATTGTAATAAATAGGACCGAATATATATTTTTTTTTTAGCTTCACGCTGTATCCCGCACTTAGCAGGGTAGGCAGAGGGAACCTAGTATTAAGATACTCCGTTCCCCACTTTCCGCCGAATTCCGAGGCATTGCGTGTTAAGTGGCGGAACTTAACGCCGCGCTTCATCTCGAAACCAGAGCGAAGAAAATGGAAATCCATACTTATATTATAAATGCGAATGTCTGTGTGTTTGTCTGTCACGCTTTCACGGCTAATCTACTGGTCCGATTTGGATGAAATTTAGAATGAAAGTAGTAAAAATAACTGGGTCTAACATAGGTTACTTAGTTTTTCAAAAATCAACCTCTAAAGGGTTGAAATAGGGGATGAAAATTTATATCAAAAATCTACACCGCTTGACCGACTGTTAATTTTAGCATATATATAGTTGATAATGCAAGATTAAATATAGGCTACTTAATTTTCCAAAAATCCGCCACTGAAGGTTGCAATATACCGAAAGAGCTACGTTGATCACGCGGCGAAGCCGCGAGCGGGCCGCTAGTATTAAATATTTTCACTCCTCGAGTGGGAATCGAACCCACAGCCAGTCGTTTACAGTCACACGCTTGTGCCAATGTGCCACGACTGGCCACAACCGAATATAAAAATAAAAATATATATACAATTTCACTCTATTCTACACATAGCAAAAAATAAACAAACAAACAAATATAGTATTATTTATAATTATTTTATCTCCTGATGTGTTTAATCGAGCTGAAGTATATAAGTAAATGTCACACATTACAGAGAAAAACGATAATAAACATTTTAAACTTAACATGAGTTTAAATTATAATAAAACAGTGAGAGAGGTCATTTGTTACCCAACGCCCAATTAAACAATTACTTAATTAATTATTAAAATAAAATCTTTACCGTTATTCAACAATCATCAATATATGCATTAACATAAATTAAATTATATATAATGAACATAATTAACCAAATATTTTACGTCAATGCTAAACGAAATTTTAAACAGAGTTAAAACTTACACGAGGAATTGTAAGTTCAATTTCTGAGAGCGTTTTTATTATTTTTATACTTTTTATTTTTGTTATTAGCTGTAGAGAGATTTTTGCTAACAACAAAAAGAAGTTGTAATAAGTCGTTGCGTTCAAACTTTTATACGTTTTCTAAATGTCTTTTTTTTTAGTCAGAGAAAGCTTAGTGTCAGTACACTTTGTTTTCCACTTTACAGCTAAAATGTAATATTGTGTGTTAAGTGGCGAAACTCAACGCCGCGCTTTGTATTAAGAGATTTGTATTTGCACCAGAGCGAAGAAAGAAAAATATTTACAATACTAGCTCGCGCTCGCAGCCTCGCCGTGTGAACTACGTAGCTGTTCCCGTTATATTGCAACTATCGGAGGTGGATTTTTGAAAAATAAAGTAGCCTATGTTTGACACTTAGTAACTTTTAATATTTTCGTTCCAAATTTCATCTAAACCAGACCGGTAGATTAGTCGTGAAAGCGTGACAGACAGACAGACAGACATTCGCATTTATAATATAAATATGGACAATGATTCTTCAGTATGTTTTTAGTTTGAAATGTTCCCCTCGTTAGATAATGCAGATTCGATTCCTACACGAAATGACTCTACAAACAGATAGATAAATACAAGATATTACAGAACAGAGTGCCTTGTCACTAAGTTCTCTCTCTCTCTCTATCACTAAATACACAAGTTAGATTAAGAAAAAGAAACCAGCGTTATCATCGCAATTTCGCCTCGCATGATGTTACACCAGTTCGCGCACTTCCCAAGGCGAAGGCCACGTTGAAATAGATGTAATAAAACACTCCCTGTATGTAATAAATGTAGAGTTTATAGCAATATTTATTGGCTCTGCCCGTTTTACTGCCAATTGAAGCACTTGAACAACTAATTCTGTACCCAATGTCGGACCACACGCTGATGCGTTGATAACACCATAATACCCTCTTGTTAACCGAATATCGGTTTAGCTCTCGATTAGAGTAAATTAATTATTTTTTACAGCTTCCGGTTTTTCCCGTATAGCAGAGTAGTCATAAAGAACATAATGTCTAATAAAAACATTCAAATCTTTACATTTCGCATAAATTTGAGACATTGTATATTAAGTAGTGGAACTCAACGCCGCGCTTTGTCTTGTTAACGGAGAGAATAAAGATACATATTTTAATAATTCCCTCGAGTGGCTATCTAGCCCACAAGCATAGTGTCTACAGTCAGACGCTACCACACAGCGCAACGGTGGACAATGCCATAGTGTGATGTGTTCTGGTTCGATCATCCGTAAGCCAGTTCTCCCTATTTCCTAATTCCACCTATCCTTCTCCCTCCTTTACCCTCAAGGCTGACAACGTATCTACAACTGTAAACAACCTCTAATGTTCTAAATATCCATGGATGAAGGTTATCAACAACCATCTTCTTTTGCTCGTTACCCTCTTTGTTAAAAAAACAGAATAGCTAAATAAATAAACTTATTCTAAAAACTTCAAATTAATATAAAATATATTGAAACTTAAATATAGCTATAGACTCATTGTTATTATGATAATTTAAGCACGAGACACATTTGATAATTCATTTAAATAGCGATTATCATTTAAAATTATACAATAGTTTTAAAAATAAACTTGTATTAACAAATCCAATTTGTTAGAACCGGCTAATCAAATTTATGTTATTAATATTTATGTACCATGTGGCCAGTCGTGGCCCAGTGGCACAAGCGTGTAAACGACTGGTTGTGGGTTCGATTCCCACTCGAGGAGTGGAAATATTTAATATTTCCATTTTCTTCGCTCTGGTGTCGAGGTAAAGAGCGGCGTTAAGTTCCGCCACTTAACACGCAAAGCCTCCGAATTCGGCGGAAAGTGGGGAACGGAGTGTCTTAACACTAGGTTCCCTCTGCCTACCCTGGTGTGTGCAGGATACAAAAAAAAACAAAAAAATATATACTTATGTACGTCACAAAATATTATTTAAATGGAGGATATTAAGCGCAATGGCAGTGTATGACCGCAAACTGATTTTTGCTGGCTGATTTTTCGTGAGTTCTGTCCATATTCGGAGAAATGATTATATTTAAATGATTTTTAATTCTCTGTTTTGGTGCTTCGTTTTGGTACATATCAGCGAATAAAGCAAAGTCGCTTCCTGCGTCTGTCTGTATGTATATATGCTAGTTTTAAAGGTCTAAACTACGAAACGGATTTTGATGCGGTTTCTCTCAATAGATAGAATGATTCAAAAGGAAGATTTATATGTATAATACATACATAATATAATAGAGAAACACTAATTTAGGTGTTTCTAATGTGATGTCGGCTCGGCAGCGCATGTCTATGAAATAGTTGTGTAGTTCATGCAGGCGAAGCCGCGAGCGGGCCAATAGTTTATTATAAACGAATACAAAAGCGCTTCCTTTCACCTCTCAACACACAAAGTCTCGAAAATGAACGGAAACCGGAGAGCACACTGTATAAATAAATTTCATATAAATATCTTTTAAACAAATTTCTTCTAATAATATTAATACGGGTGCTAATATCCGCCACCCCAAAACTCAAAATATCGAGTTAGAGCAGAAAGTGGGGAACGGAGTATCTTAACACAATATTCTGTTTGCCAGCCCTGCTGTGTATATAAAAATGAGAAACTACTCGTATATTAAAAAAAAACTTATACTATATCATATAAAAGATTTCGTTGATGAAACAGAAACTTTTAGTTAGGTACTTCCATTTCTATACAAACGTACATTTCTATGAGCGAGCTTTTGATGCAGCTTTAAGTTCAACGGCAACAATTGCAATTGCAATTTTTTTTTATATAAAAAAAAAATGAACCGCACTGTTTATTCTTTAAAAGCTTCATTTGCAGGACGTCGACGCAATGCCTATAGTAGTCTGAGATTAGCTTCGCAGTACTATAGGGACAGAGGCGGAGGCGGAGGCAGAAGCGGAGGCGGGAGCGGAGGCATAGGCAGAAGCGAAGCCAGGAGCGGAAGCTGGATGAAAATAGGAATGGGCTTTTGTTGGTGTAATCACGAAGTCAGTGAACTATCGATCGATGAACAAGACCAGACGAGTGCCCTCGACGGCGATACGGTAATGCGGTTGCATTTATTTGTGCATACATTGCATTTTCCTTAAGTAAATAATAGCTTGTATGTGTTTTCATGATCCATTTATCTGTGTTTTGGTGGCACTTAAACAATTGAGAGATAGTGGGTTCAAATAAACTGTACACATTTTTTTTGTGTGGGTTTTTAGTTTTTTGTTAAATATTTCTTTTGTAAATCTGTACTTTGAGCTCAATTATTAAATACATTTCATGTATATATTTTATGTAAATCTCTAAATGTCTGTGATAGATATATAGTTAAGCAAATATCTACATACATAGCGCCAGTTTATTATAATAATAAAAATAAGTTACAGTAAACGATTTTACATGATTTTCTACTCATCAGAAGATTTTTCGTTAGTTTATTTTACATAAATGCATCAAAATATAGCCATTGTTAAACGCAACTCTCTAAAAAATGTTTTCAACACATTTATCTGTATACGAGTTATCTCGTAGTTAGAAAACCTTTTTACGATTAAATTACAATTGGAAATAAGAAGAAAATAATCATTTTTATTTTTTTTTAATATTTCCTGTCAGCTTCACGTTTTTACAACATATCAGAGTAGTTAAAAGGAATGAAAATAATTTCAATGCACCTCTGAGTGGGTATCGAACTCACAATCAATCATTTTTCCAGTCATATGCTTGTCGCATGATTGAAGGATTTTTAATTAAAAAAACCTTTTTTATAGCTTCATTCTTTATCCCTAACGGGTAAGTGAGGGAGAACGGGACATCATCATCATGATCCTCAAGCATTTGACGTGACCTTTTATTATAAATACTATATTCTCGAAGGGCACCCGATGTCTCCCCCCAAAAAAAAATATTATTTTAAAATTACGTTGCAAAATACAAAAATATGAAAGGCTCGACTCCTACTTAGATGTGTTACATAGTATGTCGCGTGTAACCTTGGTAGAATTAAATATTCAGTGATAAGAGTTACGATAATTATGCACGAAGTTGAACTCGTCACGTAGGTTTAGTTTTCCGTATAATAACCGCATAAATGTGAAATATTGGTAGAGATGACTCTATAAGTTAGAAATCTAACTAAGGTTGTATTTTTTGATAAATTGTTTTTTATTTTAAAATACGAGATTTTATTTTATATATTGATAATTTGTCAATAAAGGCTTGAGCCTATAACATATAAACACCTAAATACTGCAAGCTAGTCATAAAAATAGTTTTTTCATGGTTACATGAAAAATGTTATATTTACAGATTTCCAATTTACGTCCGAAATCGAAGCTGATTAATTAAATAAATTGCAATACCTGCGTACCGTAGTGCCGTTTACACTAACCTACTATTGTCAATCTCGTCGTTAGACTTATTTGCCTTACTCAAGCGTAAAACAATAGTTCAGAATATTTAATATTAAGAGACATTTATTTTGCATGAAAATACACTCTATACTCAGTATGTTCTAGTAAAGAACCCAAGAAAGAAGCTGAAAACTAATATTTAGTGTAATTTTCGTGTAAATCCATTCAATAACGTAAAGCTGTAAAAAAATATACATCTGTGTAACTGTAAGTGTATAGTATGTAGTATAATACACGCAGTGTAACAGTCTGGCTGCCAGCAGCCACGAGCCGCCCTTCATGTCTTAATGAAGCTCGAATAAAAACGGTTCGCCTCAGAGCATTAATGTATAGGTGAGGCTGTGAGTACCGTCTGCCCGTCCGCCCGTCCGCCCGTCCGCCCGTCGGGATGGCACGACTGGGATAGCTTTACCAATCTTTGTGATGCGCTCAACTTATTTATTTAATGAGATACACATTATGTTACAATATGCAAGGGGAAGTATTGTGATTTGTTTTGGATTTTATTTCCTGCCAACGTGAATTTTTGAAAATATGGTATTTGTAAATTAACCACTTATAGGTATGTCATGGTTATAAGTTGTGTCAAGTTTAATGAAATAGTGGTGCAAAGAACAGCCACTCGTGGGGATATTTAAATTATTTTCATTAATCCGCTCTGGTATCTAAGACACAGTGCGGCGTTTACTTTTGTTACTCAACACATAATGTCTTAGATTGGGATTGAAAGTGTGGATAGGAGTGTTTTGACACTAAGTTTTCTCTGACCTGCTTAAAGGGAGAAAAAAGTGTCTGTCACTAATATGCATTCCATATAAGACGGATTGTCAAGAATTAATAATATTAGACTTTTTTTTAGCTTTACGCTGTATCCTGCACACAACAGGGTAGGCAGAGGGAACCTAGTATTAAGATACTCCGTTCCCCACTTTCCGCCGAATTCGGAGACATTGCGTGTTAAGTGGCGGAACTTAATGCCGCGCTTTACCTCGACACCAGAGCGAAGAAAATGGAAATATTAAATATTTCCACTCCTCAAGTGAGAATCGGACCCACAACCAGTCGTTTACACCCACACGCTTGTGCCACTAGGTCACGACTGGTCATTATACCATAATATTAGATAGTTAGTCTATATCGTGAAACGTGACAATATGTAAAAATTAAATAAAATCTAAATAAGGAAGTTTCCCGATTGGTAAATATCTTACATTGAAAAACCCATGAAAATAATTATAACTTCCTTACAAGTCACGTAACTAAGCAAACCAAATAATTTGAAACATTACCTTCCTGTTATATAAATGGAAAATTAGTATATTTGTGCGCTTGTCTGCTTTAAGATAATTAAAGGGTATGAAGCTCCTTGTTACACCATAGCAGAGGAGAGAATACTCTGTTCTCCGCTGTTAAGACATTGCTTGTTGAGTGATACAACTTAAATTTTTTAAAATTATTATAAGAAAATTATTTCCAAGTGCTCAATTTATTGCTCGAAATAAAATAAAGCGATGGATTTTCTTTCTTATATTTTTTTGAATTGTAATTTTATATATTTTTTATTATAGCTTCACGCTCAATATGAACTGAAAGCTGACAGAACTTCGAGACACTCCGGGTGTCGACACTTCCGGAGTGTCTGAGATAAAAGAGATTGTCACACACATTGCCTGGCCACTAGAGCGAAGGAATGGAAATAATTAAAATATCTTTATTGTCCAAGTGGTAATCAAACCCACAGCCATCGCGTGTACAGTCAACCACTGCCCCATTGCACCACGATGACCTACACGGCTCAAATAATTTAAGTGTTTTTTTTTTAGCTTCACGTTGTATCCTACACTCAGCAGGGTAAGCAGAGGGAGGGAAGGGTAGTGTCAAGACACTTCGTTCCCCACTTTTCGCCGAATTCGGAGATATTGCATATTATGTGGCGGAACTTAACGCCGCGCTTTGCCTCTCATACCAGAGCCAAGGAAATGAAAATATTAAATATTTCCACTCCTTGAGTGGGAATCGAACCCACAACCAGTCCTTTACAATCACACGTTCGTGCCTCTGCGTCATGTCTGGCCCCTCTTCTGGTTTTATTGTTGTAGTTATTATATTTGCATTTTTTATATTATTTTATATTTTAAAATAAATTTGTTCCTCGAAAACTCGAAGTTCACTTCGAGGTCAGTAGACCGTCTTACAATAAGGAAATCATAAGGCTATTTACAATTAAATTTATATAACAATAATATTATACATTGTACATAATGTACAAATATTTTGTTGTGGTTAAGACTATTTATAATTATAATGTTTGTTTATTATATCTCATGTATTTAAGGCATGAGGTAGAGTATCATATGTGAAGCTTTCGAACTATCTACGAAAAGTCTGCGGATAGCAAAGTGTCAATATTTTCACAATTATATAATGCATTAGAAAAATTAAAATATTTTAAAGTAAATATTGCACACACTTGTATCTTAATAATGAAAAAATATTTTTAAATTAAAAGTATTTCATACCAGCGGCCCGCTCGTGGCTTCGCCGTGTGAAAATTTAGATTTTTCATATAAACTTTCATCCCCTATATCAACCCTTTAGACGTTGTTTTTTGTAAAAATATGTAGCCTATGTTAGAACCAGTAACATTTTCTACTTTCATTCTAAATTTCACCCAAATCGGACCGGTAGATTAGCCGTGAAAGCGTGACAGACAAACACACAGACTTTCGCATTTATAATATACTCCTAAGTATAGATTCCCACTCATATAAGAACGCTATAAGTATAACCAATATAAGATAATGTAATTGTCAATTTTTCCTATGTGCCTATTGAAAAAAAAGCATTACGGTAAACGAAGCTATACTATATACAAAACGTTTTGTCCTACAGGACATACGAAACATAAATAGAGGATTTAAAACTCACTACTTTATATATTAAATGTATCCTATTTGTACTAATTGCTTAAATTTTTTATTTTGTAGAAAAATATTGTATCACAAATATAGATTTCTTTACTTGAAAATAGATTACAGTAAAGTTCATAATTTTCTGAAATTTGAAACCATAATCTAGAAATGTTTATTTTATATAATGTTTCGGGCAGAAAGTAAACTTTTACATTTTTTTTAAGAGAAACTGTCCATAGGCTCAAATATACAAATGACAATTACATTTTTTTGTTATTGTTACTGTTTAAAAAAGTAAACTTAATAAGCACTTTTAGTGTTGAAGTGATACTAAAAAATATCCAAAAAATAATGATAAAATCTAGACAAAGTCAAGTGGAGCTGCCTATGATGGGGAAGAATAAAAGTATCGTTTCCTGGTAAATATTACGCTATATAGGCGTCATTGTAAAGTTACCTCTGCATGCATAATCGAGTGGTGATTACTATCCCCCTGCCCTACGTCTGCCCTGCGTCTGCCCTTCGAAGTCTCTCTAGTTTCTATGGTAAATACATTTTTTTTACGATGTTTAGAGAAATATATGATATTCCAAAAATTAAACCTTTAGTAATAAAAATAGGGCCAGTCGTGGCGCAGTGGCACAAAGTGTGACTGTAAAGCGAGTGGTTGTGGGTTCAAATCCAACTCGAAGAGTGGAAACATTTAATATTTCCATTTTCTTCGCTCTGGAGTCGAGGCAAAGCGCGGCGTTAAGTTCCGCCACTTGAAAAGCAATGTCTTCAAAAATCTGCGGAAAATGGGGAACGGAGTGGTAACAAAAATATATAATAAAAAAAAGTAATAAAAATATATAATATCTGAACATAATAGCCATTTTAATTATACCTACATATACATGTTGAATCTTGATGCAATAACAACAAAGAAATTTCCACAAATTATACGAATATCATATTTATATTCCAAATAGTCTTAAAACTGACTATTATAAAAATAAATATGATTTTTATAATCTTTAAAATATCAAACCAAATAAAATATATAACATCACTACAACGATGTATAAAAGTATAGCTTATTTAGCACTTGAATTACATTCTGAGGAACCGACTTTAAATCCTTATATGCCTTTATACAATATTAATAAATTGCTTTCAAAATTTTCATAGCAACACGTAATCTAGTAGACGCGTTAAGCTTGCGTTGCCTTGGGGAAACGTGTATATCACTATATACAATTTTTCATATGAAGGAGTCTAGTTAGGTAGGAGGTAGGGGTCAGTCGTGGCGCAGTGTCACAAGCGTGTGCATGTAAACGACTGGTTGTGAGTTCGATCCCCACTCGAGAAGTGGAAATATTTCCCTTTTCTTCGCGCTGGTGTCGAGGTAAAGCGAGACGTTAAGTTCCGCCACTTAAAAGGCAAAGCCTCCGAATTCGAAAGTGGGGAACGGAGTGTTTTAACACTAGGTTCCCTCTGCCAACCCTATTGTGTGCGGAATACAGGGTTTAGCTAAAAAAAAGAGTCTAGTTTTTCCTTCAAATATTATATTAATATGTTAATAGGACAGGAAACCAGTCACGTGTGATCACACGCGGTGTTAGTGCCATGCAAAATGCACTCTGATTAAACCTAGCTCATGTCAATACAATGGGCAATTATTTAACTTATAGGATAACTGCGGTTTAGAACTATTGAAATAAAAACTATTGAATATAATTTACAAATGATTATCATTAAATGGTGGTGTTATTGTTGTGTTTCCTGTGCGTGTTTCCTATTATGTGTACTTTTACATACATTTCGTTACTTGTTCTGAGTTTGTATTTACAGTTCTATGCTGAATATCGAGCATGCCGCGATATAGTCTTTAGCACTTTAACTGAAAACTTCAAGCGCTCTTAAATTTACAATTTAAGCGTTTGTTTCAGTGTCCATTCTTGGCATAATAAGCAATTATATAATACTGGTCATAATAAGCAATTATATAATACTAGCGGCCCGCTCGCGGCTTCGCCACGTGAACTAACATAGCTGTTTCGTTATATCGCAACCCTTGGGGGTGGTTTTTTGAAAAATAAAGTAGCCTATGCTTAATCTTGGATTATAAACTATATTTGTACCAAAATTCATTACAATTGGTACAGCGGTGGAGATTTTTCATATAAATTTTCGTCCCCTATTTCAATCCTGTAGAGGTTAACTTTTGGAAAAATAAGTAGCCTATGTTAGATCCAGTAATTTTTATTAGTTTCGTTCTAAATTTCAGCCAAATCGGATCGGTAAATTAGCCTTGATAGCGAGACAGACAAACAAACAGACAGACATTCACATTTATAATATAAGTATAGATTTAATTAATTATATTACATAATAATCCATTATATTATAATATTAATAGAAAATATGCCAAACCTTTATCAACCTACTTTAGTACCATTTTTTCACGATCTACTCGATCTAATCGATGTTGATAATCAAACGACATGTCCTAGCATGTTTTAACCTATATGATCACGTTCTGACAGGTTATTGAAAAAGCAAAAACTGGATATTAATTATACGTATTATAAACCGTACACTTTTAAACTGCAGGCTTGTTTCGTACGAGAAGATTAATATCTTTTTTTTGAAATGTCTATTGCCTCGAATATAGGTGATAAGTTCGCTCAGACTACTTTCATATGTAGGAACAACCGTGAAATGGTAGATGACTATCTCAAACAATAAAGAAAACAAATAAAATAAAAATCTTATATTTTTTTTGTTACTCACTAATTCACTGACAAATAATATGCAGTTGAAGTATTGGCCTCTAAGAGGTAACTTCCTGAAATCCGATCGAAACGGGGATTAACGGTACAAATACAAGATACAAGAGGAAGAAGAGTGAGAACTCCTCTGTTACAATATATAATATTGAATATCAATCTATCTGTCGGTTATGATTTTTCGGCTAACTACTGAACCGATTTGGATGAAATCCTCAGCCAGAAATCCTTCCAAGCGAGGTATTTAAGTGTGTAACTTATCGAGATACGTAATACTACATAAACTTAGTATATAGTATATACACTGTACGTTTTAACGTCAAGACGTTACGTTATATACGTTCAATTTTTAAATATTTTTTGTAACAATGTTTTTCATTTTTTTAATTGTGTGAAAAATACTTTAAAAACGTTGAAAAATATGGTATTATGATATTCCGACTTTAGTATAACAATGAATTCATATAACTGTGATTTCAATTTTTATTTGTACTTCATTCTCTATTACCACGTAGTAAGAGCTGAGGTATTGCGTGTCTCGTAATAGTTCAATTGAGCTTTTGTTACTCTTTATGGTGCTACAAATGTCAGCTTTTTATATTCACATAATTTAGGCCCTAGATTTGGAAAGTCAAAGACCTATGGATACAATTCACTATATTCTAACAAATATTGTGACATTTTAAGAAATAAGGTTACAGTGGCTACGAGTGCGAATGGTGTTGGGTTCATTTCCCTCTTGAGGGAATATGTTAAGACAATGCTGGGTTTGAATTCCACCTCTTAACACGACACATACTCGGGGAACTGTTAAAAACGAAGTAAACACTAAGTTCCTTGCCTTTCCTTCTATGTGAATAAAATGCAAAGCTTAAAAAAGGCAAATTGTATATAAAAAAGGGCGAATAAAACTATTAATAGTACTCTTTAATCTACAGTTATCTTGTGTACCTATAGTCAACCAATCTTGGCAAAGAAGGCATCATCATCACAAAAGCGATAAACATATATAAATAATATGTTATAAGAAGCCGGAAATAGCTTATGCAAGAGTTATCAAGAGTTGATATTAAATGCACATTATAAAGTAGTTAGCGTTATCTTTTCAATAGCAATTAAGTGGCGGTAAATGCTGAAAATAATTTAAAAGACGAAAGATTATATTTGTCCCGATGTCAGGTGGAAAGTATGAAACAGAGTGTCTTCACACTAGATTTACCCTGTCTATCTTGTTATCCGAGAAAGCATAAATATGGTTTTTTATTTCTATTAATGACTAGAGCCCCTTTGTGAAACTTCGCTCAAATTTACAATTTAAATTGTTGTAACTCTTCTTAGTTATGAGCAGATTGAAATAAAATAACATTTTAATAATATAATAATAAATTTCCCTTAAGGAAATTTACCAAAACACGATGGTCAGAATTGCACGTAAATCAGTTAAACCGTTTCATAGCAGACAAGGCGTTTAAAAATGCACAGATAAATAGGAAAAAAATAAAAAAATATGATCTTTTGCTTTCGCGATTACTGCACATTTTGAAATGAAACTATTTTAACCGGATTAATCGCGTATATTTTCGGTATTCGAAAATACATTTTTAGAAACCCGACGTTTCGAACACTTTACGTTAGTACGTACCACTTTACCTTAGTAGTCCGTATCACAGGTAGACTGATTGCGCCAGTCATCGGATAGTTTCATTTCAAAATTAAAAAATGATGTGTTAAGTAAGAATACATTAATAAATACTCCTTATACCTAACATGGTTTCTTATATGTCTTCCATGTATAAACAGTGATCAGTTTTACATGCATAGAAAATAAAAAATCCCACATTTTTATTATATTTCTGGAGTTCAGAGACTTAAAATGAAAAATTCTATATTAATTATTAATCTATTATATTTTTACAGTGCTATTCGTACATAATTATCTTTATGTAATAAGTCCAGGGAAGAGGTCAGTCTTGGCTAAGGAGCACATGGGTGTTACTGTAAACGCGACTGGTTGTGAGTTCGATTCCCACTCAAGGAGTGGAAATATATAAGACTCCCATTTACTTCGCTCGAGTGTCGAGGCAAAGCGCGGCGTTTAGTTTTCGCCACTTGATACGCCTCCAGAATTCGGCGGAAAGTGGGGAACGGAGTGTCTTAACACTAGCTTCCCTCTACCTATCCAGCTATGTGCTAGATACAGTGTGAAGATAAAAAGAAAGAAATATAATAAGTTTATAAGATATGAAACTCTAAAAAAAAAAGGTAAAACCGCAATATATTCTTTGTTTTACTTATACCTACAGCTAAGTATTCCCTACTCATGAATAGAGTAATCAGGTAAAAGCCATTTCAATTATGCGATTCGTCATAATACAAACAATGAGCTTTAAAATGATAATTTGGGGCTTACCTGCCCCACAATGGAGGGTCCTGGAGGTTAAACGATACCGTGTAATCCGCTTTTTGTGTATTTCTGTGTATTTGAAGTAACTTTCGTCTGTATGTGTATGTTTTGTGTAAAATAAAACAACGTTTTTCTTGTAATTAGCAGGATTATTGTTCTATTCGTTGAATAGTATATATTTTTTTATATTTTCCTTGAATTTTGTGTTTGATGAAGGATTTTTTAAGACTATTTACTTACTACCGGACTGACAATACTTACTATTTTATGATTAAATGTTAAAATTTTATAATTAAAAACATGGAAGGAGAGAATAAATATTAGTTAATGCTAGGACACTAGTTTGTCTTGGTTTTCTTTTCTATACGTGCTACAAAATAAAGCGGATCCTATCATGCAGTTCAGTAGAGTAACTGTATACTTTGCTCAAATGTTCAAATCCCGTCCTTGGAAAATATTCATCCGTATAGATGTTCCGCGATTAATTTGACAAATTGATTAATTAATTAGCTTATATAGTAAAATGTACAATTTTCATGGATATGCTATAAATATATGTATTAGAAAACCTTATATGACATTATATCGTAGTAGCTGTTTCGATATATTGTAATTAATAACACCACTATATTGATTAAGTTTAGTTAAATATTAGAAGAATAATATTAGGTTAAGAGTGCCCCTCTTAACCTAATATTATTCTTTTACTGTCGAACAGACAGTAAAAGTAGCAATAGCGTAAAAGTAGAATTTAAACTTATTTCCTATATAAATACAATTCCCATTCGAATATCGTGGCAAAGCGCGGCGTTGAGTTCCGCCACTTAACATGTAATGCCTCCAAATTCGGTGGTTCGTGGGGAACGGAGTGGCTTAACACTAGGTTCCCTCTGCTTACCTTGCTGCGGGCGGGAGCTAAAAGCAATAATAAGTCCCAGTAGCCCCAATATTTCATAGAATCGAATCTCCACTAAAAATACGGATTTTTACATTAAAATAACCACTGCACTATTGTTAAGTTGATATTACCCGCTTAGCGGACTGTGAAGTAGCTCTTCAGTGGAAGCGCGGCTCCCAGCCAGGTATATCATTTATTAGAGCAGCTAGTAATGCCGCTCTAGTTACAATTTGTTATGCCATGAAATATGTGCATGTGGAAAGTGTAGTAGAAATAAAAAAATAAAATAATAATATACAATTAAGTCTGTAAATTTGTTTGTAAATGTATTATTTTCTGGTGTCAAGCCGTTCCTAAAATGGAGATGTTGCATGTTGAATGGTGGAATTCATCGTGTCGCATCTTAGGCACTATAGAGATATGATAATAATTTAAATAAATCATTCCCCCGAGTGGGAATCGAACCCACAAACACGAGTATACAGTGAGACGCTGTCCTACTGCACTACGATAGCCTCTAACGATAGTTAAATTGTTATAATGTTATTAAAGGTACATAGATTCAATTTAAAATCTATCATTTATTTGTTTTAATACATTAAATAAAACATTTCAAGCGTTTGAAATATTTATTCATTATTTAAAGTAATAAATATATGTGATACATCATTATGAAACACGGTGTTCAGTTCCGCCACTCAATAGGTACTATCATAAAGGACAATGTGTCTTGGTTATTAGATTCTAACTGAGGGCAGTTAAAAAATCTAGGAATATACGGCAAGAGGCGTGGACTTTATACATTCTTTTTATAATTACACACAAACATTTATTTTTTGACATTATGCTCATTATGTAAATTGCTAATATATGCATATTATGTATGTCAAGAAGACAAAAGACTAAGAATTTAGTAAGACCTCGTCCTACAATACATCTGTCATATTTAATAACTGGGCCAAAAGCCACAAAAAAGAACAGTCAGGTAATAATGTATTCTAAACCGAAGGTTTAGAAAGTAAAGTAGGCTCGTATTATACAAGCTTGGTACACAATAGATGAGGTTTTAAGAATTTATTAAAAATCGTCTACCATAGACATTGTAAATTATTTAGAACTTCACAATTTTTCGCAAAGTAGGATTGGTAGAGAGAACCTAGTGTTTAGACGCTTCGTTCTCCACTTTCCGATCGAAATCGAGATATTAGATATTGAGTGAAAGAACTCAACTCAACGTCGCTCCTTCTTCGTCATATGCCTTCTTACCAGAGTGGATCAATTAAAATATTTTAAATATAATATCTCGAGTGGAAATCGAACCCATAACCTATCACATTCGTAGCGTTATCATAAATTACTATACCCTATATAGTAAATCACAATAATATATTAAATCACAATAATTAATCAAATCGATGTTTTTTAATTAGTTCCTTCCTTTTCCGTAAATTCTAAAATCTCGCGCGGAACAATGTTATAAATATTACCGAATTCCGAACTTAATATACCGCTGAAATATACCGCTTTCACATAGACATCCAGGGCCAAACATAACTTATTTATTTTTTCAAAAATCTAACCGTAAAGCGTTGAAATAGGGGATGAAAGTTTGTATGATCGAAATCTAATCGAAATCTAAACCGCTTGACCGATTTTAATATGTACCTATGTGTAGTATTTTGACATTTTTCAAAAACTTACCCCAAAAGGTTGCAATATAACGAAATAGCCATAGTGTTGTATTGCACGCGGCAAAGGCGCGAGCGGGTCACTAGTATATTTATATTGTATCTGCTGATTTCCATTAAATACGGAGAACACGTAAAGATAAAAGAAAATAATTTTATGTAGACGCATTCTAAATATTCTACCCGTCTAAGTCTAAGCTTTTGCCTACATTTCATATCTGATAAAGAGTATAAGATACCGTAATGATGATGATAACGTAATTACCTTACTGTTTTGTTTTACTCAAATCATTGTTATCAATGTGGAACTAAAGTGATCATACAAAGGCTTTGATCAAAATTGGAAATTAAACTTAATGGACTTCATTGTTCAGTAAAACTAGAAGTCAATTTTATATAATTGTAACAATGTCTTGTACTATTTGCTAATTTTTTTCCTCATATTATATTAGAAGAAAAAGGTAAAAAGCAGTAGTGAGGGAGTCACTTTAACATCAACTTAATAGTATATTTCACTCAATAGGACGTTCTCCGCGATACGAAGATTTTACAAATAATGCTTATTGTTCAACAAATTTTGAACAACAAACTTAAATGTAACCAGATTAAGGAATATAAAAATATTTAATTTGTACCATTCGCTTAGCGTATTTTGAAAACATCAAGGACTCAATGTTAAATAAAAATAAATTGACTGTAAAAATGTTGCTGAAATATTTACAATAAGTACAACGAGAACCAAACCCACTTCCTTCTCCCTTCAAAGTCAAGATAATAATAATTAACTATTGAACTACATGGATATGTACATAAATCACTCACTATCAACATTGTGGTTAAATGTCACACGTGTTGAATGCCCTTTGGAGACCAACGTTGAATCATCGATGCGACTTGCAACCTTCCTTGCAATAAATCAACCCACAGACAAAAACAAAAAGTTTTTCCTCTAAAATTCGGAATATAATCTTAAAAATACACTAAAAATATACTCAAAATTTAATTTTTTTATAAAAAAAATCACGAATGTCTTGTAAACATTAAAAATATAGTATATTCTTTAGTAAAAGAACTCTTTTCGCAAAACTGAAGGCACGTGCGTCGCGCTCAAGCGTCGCGGGTCGACTGATAGTGATAACTTGATAATATGATAACACGATAACAGCCAGCTGACTGGAGATATATAAGACAGTACTAAGGCACGGCTTTCCTTGAGATATGTCGTGGCCTATTTATTTGGAATTTGGGACGTGTAACTTTTTCCTTATCTTTATATTAATAAATCTAGACTAATATATACCTAGTGTATTTTGTCAGGCCTATGTGAAAAATTAAAAGAATTTGAGTGTATTTAGTATTATTCTATATTATTACAACACCTAAGACGTTTTTTTTTTTTGAATCTTCACGCTGTATCCCGCTCACAGCAGAGTAGGCAGAGGGAGCCCAGTGTTAAGACACTTCGTTCCCCACTTTCCGCCGAATTTGGAGGCATTGCGTGCTAAATGGCGGAACTTAACTTTGCCTCGATACCAGAGCGAAGAAAATGAAAATATTAAATATTTCTACTCCTCGAGTGGGAATCGAACCTACAACCAGTCGTTTACAGTCACACGCTTCTGCCAATACGCCACGACTGGTCCGTACGACGGCGACGACGACGACGACGTATTTTACAAATATTGAATATCTTTATTTTGCAAAATATGTATGATTCATCAATAGTAGACATTACGGAATTTTAATTTTATTTCTTTTTTATCCCTTATTATTGCATGTAACGTTTTTCAAGTATGGATAGTACTAGTACAGCTAGTATCACTCGCAGTCAGAAAGTGATAACGAGTTTTGTTTTTTTAGCTTCACGCTGTATCCCGCACACAGCAGGGTAGGCAGAGGGAACCTAGTGTTAAGACACTCCGTTCATCACTTCCCGGCGAATTCGTGGTAACGAGTTAATATACAGAAATAATATCTGTGTGAATATTATAGTCATTTTTATATACTAACTTTAATTCTATAATTGTTTTTATTTTCACCTTTAATCGCCACAATAATTAACTTTATCTTAGAGTTTCAAATAACGTATGACGTTTTTAATAATAATTTAATTACACTTTATAACCTTTCATTAAGCAATGTCATCGTCATATATTTTAAGATAAGCATAAAAAATTAATTGCACCCAACCTCATATAAATTAATTAATATAGATAAGAAAAATGAAAAATTGTGAACTATAGTAATAATTAAAATTGTGATAAATTAAATTTTATTATAAAATATATTAATAGTATCCCCATTGACTTATAATTATTGGGGCCAGTCGTGGCGCGGTGGTACAAGCGTGTGACTGTAAATGACTGGTTGTGGGTTCGATTCCCACTCGAAGAATGGAAGTATTTAACATTTCTATTTTCTTCGCTCTGGTGTCGAGGCAAAGCGCGGCGTTATGTTAACACGCAATGCCTCCGAATTCGGCGGGAAGTGGGGAACAGAGTGTCTTAACATTAGATTCCCTCTGCCTGCTGTGTGCGGAATACACCGTGAAGCTAAAGAGAATGACTTTATAAAAATCATTAGCTTAGCTATGTTTAAGTCACTATACACAAAAGCCGTTCTTTTCCTCGACACCAGAGCGAAGAAAACGGAAATATTAAATATTCTATTTCTCAAGTAAAGGAATTTCCAAAGTTGATTTGAGATATAATGTGTGTAGTATGTAAGTGGTGGAACTCAAAGTTGCACTTTACCTACTAGAGCGGGGAAATAAAAAAAACATATATACATTTCCCCCCAGCGAAGATCGAACCCATAACCATAATCGGACGCTGTCCCACTGCACCACAAAGGCCACATATTGCAATCACATGTACTTTAAATACTTTAATATGAAATTATTTAATCAAAATATAACTTTCTAGGTTAGGTCACTTTTATATAACGACCTGATTAGCGTTATCAAGACGGACGCGCCTTACTTACTGCTTTATATAACGAATATCATATGGAGTTGCAAAGATAAACAAATATCTACTCAATATGTTATAAGGTTATGTACACTGTTTATTTAACCTATTGTTTGTTTACAGCACGTGTTTTTGTAGAGAGACAGGAGAGAAAGAGGGAGAGAGGAGAGTTGGTCAGAATATAGTAAATATTTATTATATATGATATATGAGACCGTCGTGGCGCAGTACGACAGTGTCTGACTTTAACACTATGGTTACGGCTTCGATTTCCACTCGTAGAAATGATTATATTTAAATCTTCATTTCTTGGCTCTGGTATTTAACACAAATTATGGTATGGAACATTATGGTATGGTATAGTCAAAAAAATATACAACAATTTTTTTTTAGAAAAACATTATTTGCAATAAAAATTGCAAAACAACTGCATTTAATTTTAAAATAATTTGATTAAATTCTTAATTATAAATACAAACATGGAAGAAGTCCTAAGTGCACTCCGGAAAATACAAAATGAACTTGATGAGCAAAAATCTATGATTTTAAAAAACGGAGATAAGGTGACAGAACAAGTTACAGAAAATATAACTTATATACTAGATGAAAAGTTCAAATCTTGGGAAGAAAAATATGACATCCTTAAAGAAAAACTGGATAACCAAGAAAAGAGACTATATTTCCTAGAAAAGGAGTCAAGACAAAGGAACATAGTCCTTTTCGGGCTGGAGGAAACTGAATCATCTTACACGCACCTGGAAAATATATTAGTCCTTTTCTTGAATAAGCACTTCCCTATAAAGGTAGATCGCAGGGATATACAGGCAGCTAGAAGAATAGGAAGAAAAGGTGCAAGCCCTAGACCAGTATCCATCACACTCCCAACACTCGGCTTTAAAATCGACATACTCAAACAAAAGAAAAAGTTAAAGGACACACCATATTACATCAAGGAAGATTACCCAGACTATGTCTTAAAGAAAAGGAAGGAGTTACAGGAACAATTGAGGATTGAAAAAGAAAAAGGAAATACCGCGTTCATTGTCTACGACAAGCTAAAGGTTCTTAACAGAAACCCAAATCCATCATCCAGTAACAAAAGAACCCTTTCAAACTCGCCAGAAGCTGTCCACAGCGACGAAGCCAAGACTCAATGCAATAAAAAAAATAAGACTAAGAATAACCCACGTAGATCGTCTAGTATGTCAGAGGGTCCAGTAAAGCTAGGCTTATTGAACTTTTTCAGTGCGAAAAATTGTACTAACACCTCAAGGAACCAGGAAAAGATAACCGATAACATCTAGCAATTAATTTCCCCCTCTCGCATTGAAAGTACACAAAAATCTGAAAATAAACTAAATCTTCCAAGCCGGCCGGTCACCGTGGAAGATCAAGACCAAAACCCTCCAAAGATAACACAAAGAAAACCTAACAATAAACTTAATAACGAACTATATATAATAACCTACAATGTCAGATCGCTTTCATCTTACGAACGCCTTCTCGAGCTAAATGAAGCTCTCAAAGAAATAAAATACGATATAATTGGTTTATGCGAGATGCGACGTGCTGGTAATGAAATAGAGGAATACAAAAATTTTATTCTCTTTCACACAGGACTGCAGTACGGAATGTATGGTGTGGGATTTTTAGTGAAGAATTATCTAAAAAATAATATTGAAAGTTATGTGGGGCTTACAGAAAGAGTAGCAACATTAAATGTTAGATTCCAAAACATACAGATATCCTTCATACAAGTCTATGCACCCACAGAAAAAGCAAGTGAAGATGATATCGAAAAATTCTACATGACAGTAAACAAGGCAATACAATCGGCACACAAACTTTATATTCTTATGGGAGACCTAAACGCCAAAATAGGACAACCCAAACAGGATGAATATCTTATCACGAAACGTAATGGCTTTGGTACAAGAAACACAAGAGGGCAAAGATTAATAAACTTTGCAATAGAAAACAAGCTGGCAATTTTAAATACTTATTTTAAGAAAAAAGACAAAAATAAATGGGCCTGGAAATCGCCAGACGGTAACTACAAAAATGAAATCGACTTCATTTTATCAAACAGACCTAATATTTTTCAAAATATAGAAGTACTGAACATCAACTTCCCCTCAGACCATAGACCAGTAAGGGCAACATTATCGCTAATACATCAGAAAAAGAACAGAAGTCACTATAAAAGTCACAGCGTACCATTAAGAAACGAAGACGAAATAATAAAATATAAAGAGTGCCTCATCTCACAACAGTCACAATACCAACTCTATGAAATCAATTCAATACAAAACTTCTATAATAACCTAGTCAAAATTATCACCAATAGCTTGCACGCCGATCGAAACGTTTATACAAAAGCTAATACCAAATCAAAAATTATGTCAGAACGGACAATAAGATTGCTGAATAGACGACGGGAGCTTCAGAAAACAAAACACAAAACAAGAAAAATGAAAAATAAACTCGCAGCACTTTACAAATTGACAAGCAGATATATAAAAAATGATTATGTAAACCACAGATAAAACACCATTAGCAAGCATGTAATTAAGACAGGCAGTACAAAAAAAGCTTATAAAGAGTTGAGGACAAATAAAATATGGATTGTCGGACTAGAAAGAAATGGCATAAAATCATACAATCGCTCAGAGATAATCTCTATAGCTTCAGACTTTTATATGAACCTTTATAGCGCGGGTACGTCCACCTATGAAAATAAATACATCGATAACACCTCCGAGAGTATCATAAATGCTATACCTCCGATAGAAATAAAGGAAGTTTTAAGGGCTTTATCCAATTTAAAAGTCGACAAAAGCCCCGGTCCGGACGGAATTTCCAATGAATCGTTAAAAATTGGATCTACAATACTGGCCTTACCCTTAACAAAACTATTCAATAACATATTAGAATCAGGCACAACTCCATCTCAGTGGTCACAATCAGACATTATATTACTATACAAAAAGGGTGATCCAAACAACATTAGCAATTATAGACCAATTAGCTTGTTGCCCTGCATTTATAAGGTCTTCTCCTCGATAATATGCCAAAGAATTAGCACAATAATAGATGCAAACCAACCTGCAGAACAAGCCGGCTTTAGAAAAGGCTTCTCGACAATCGACCATATTCACACCTTAGAGCTAATTCTACAGAAATATCAAGAATGGAGGAAGCCATTATATATTGCGTATATCGACTACCAGAAAGCTTTCGATACTGTATCTCATAACAGTATATGGAACGCACTAACAACTCATAAGGTGGAAGATAAATACATTGAAATTATCAAAAATATATACAGCGACTGCAAAAGCAGAGTAAAAATGGAGGTATTGGGACCTTGGTCCCCAATAAAAAGAGGAGTTAGACACGGCGACCCTTTATCTCCAAAATTATTCATAGCTATACTAGAATCAGTCATCAACCAACTCGACTGGAAAAAATGCGGTATAAAAATCAATGATGAATACTTAAGTCATTTAAGATTTGCTGACGACCTATTAATAATATCAGAGACAGGTTCAGCACTACAAACCATGTTAACGTCACTCAACGAAGCAAGTAAGAAAGTCGGCTTAGAAATAAATCTAAGTAAAACAATGTTAATGACGAATAGTACCAACACATACATAGCTATAGACAGTATACCACTCAAATACACAGAGAAGTATGTGTATTTAGGTAAGCAAATTGGGTTTGATCGTAAAAACAACGACTTGGAGGTAGAACGCCGCATACAGTTAACTTGGAATAAATATTGGGGCTTAAAGGAAATTTTTAAAAGTTCGATGTCACTACAAATTAAAACGAAAGTCCTGAACACCTGCATCTTACCATGCTTACTATATGCATGCCAAACATGGAAATTTAGTAATAAAATAAGAAATAAAATAGTCACTTGTCAACGAGCAATGGAGCGCAGCATGCTAAATATAAAGAAACAGCAAAAGATTAGACATTCTAAGATAAGGGACAAGACGAAAGCCAGAGATGGACTACTACAAGCTCTGTCTCTAAAATGGAAATGGGTCGGACACGTAGCACGCATGCAAGACCAAAGGTGGGCTAATAAAGTGACGAAGTGGCCAGGCCCTCGGGGGCAGCGCAAAAGGGAAGACCCTTCGCTAGGTGGGAAGACGACATCATTAAGATAGCTGGAGTGAACTGGATGCAAAAAGCACGCTCAAGAGAAAAGTGGGCATCTTTGTGATATATAACTAGTACATAGTATAATTTTATGTTATCTCACTAAATGTAACTTGTATAAATGTATATGTAAGTTTGCAAGAAATAAAAGGCTTTTTTATTTTTTTATTTTTTTATTTATTTATATGGTATGGAACGTACAATTTCTCTATTTTGGTCGGAAAGTGTAGGGTGGAGTGTCTCGACTTGATAGGCTCTTTCTGTTAGCCCGCAATGAGGGGAAGCTGGGAATTACAAAAGTAAATAGGCAAACGAGCTGAAGCCTAACCTAACCTGGTTTTAAGTGGTTACCTTCGTCCATAGACACCCACAACATTCAAGTTACGGATGCGTTGCCAGCCTTGGGAATGTAGGACAGAAGGAGGGAGGAAGGATGGGAATGGTGGGAATAGGGAGAGCTGGCTTACATGCCATCGAACCGGAACACATCATAAGATATTTGGCGGTTCGTCTTTGACATGATAGTGGTCGCGAGCCAGTCGGACAACGAATCTCCTACCACCAAACTACTGAGTTACCCGCCTTTTACGAGACGCTACCCAGCGGCGGGGGGAATTGTATTCTCAACCCGTCCCCCCACGGGAGAAAATAAATATTATAACTATAAATTTCCCCACCAGTTAGATTCGAATCTAATTATTACCAAATGCAAAATAAATACGTCTTTACACATCAACATCGCATACGTCATGTGATAACGGCCATTGACCGTGTCATGTTGGCAATGATTAGCTTTAGACGAACCAGGCCAGGCTATTGGGGCGTACAATCGTTGTAAGACCTATTTTAATTATTATTATAATTTGTATGATATTATATGGCCAGTCGTGGCGCAGGAGCATAAAATGTCTGTAAGCACGACAGGTTGTGAGTTCGATTTCCACTCGAGGAATGCAAATATTGAATATTTCATTTTCTTCACTCTTATGTCGAGGCGATGCGCGACGTTGAATTTCGCCATTTAAAATGCAATTCTTTCAAATTTTGGCACAAAATTGTAATGGAGCGGATTAATGTTAGATTTGTTCTGCCTACCCTACTATGTGCCGGATACAGCGTGACGGTAAAAAAATATTTTTATGAAGTTTTAGTATAAAACAAGTGCTTCGCACTTCTCTTGATGAAATCTCTTGAAGTAAGTGCAGAGAATGTAGTGTTAAGGCACTGCTCTCTGCTTTCCGTTTAATTTCGAGATATTGTGTGTTGATTTAACGCAGTAATTTTATTTGTTCATAGTAATTTCATTTTATTGATGCTTCACGCATTTCGTGCACAGTATTGTAGTCAGAGTGAACCTAGTGTCAAGACACTCTCTTCGCAACTTCCGCCTGGAATCCATCGATATTACATGTTGCTCGATCTGTTATAAAGATTTTCCTTGAGATATATTTTAAAAAAATGTTTTATTGAACTTTGAATTAATTGGGCTTCAAGTGTCACGCGCGGATGTTGAAAAACGAACTGCCGTAATAATTAATCCAAGACTAATCTCGCAAAAATGCTGACAGGAAAATAAGGAATTATAGGACTAAGGACATAGCCGGTATATAACAGATCGATATTACGTGTTGAGTGACGGAAATCAAACCTGTAATTTTTCCTTCTAGTGTAGAAAACTGAAAATAATTTAAATATAAACGTATTCTTTCTTATGGTAGAGAATCGAACCCACAACCAGTCGCGTTTGCAGCTAGACGCTATAACTGCGCAACGATAACCTCAAATAAAAATACGAAATATTCATAAAACAAAGACAGATTAGTGTTAATCTATCATTCACTAAATGAATAATCCAAAACAATATTGTTAACGATAACTTAGCTGTCCCCAACGGGCGTCCCCTAGAGCTTCACCCTTCATTAAACCATATTGACTCACCTAAATAACCCTAATTTTCGTTATTACACAAGCTTTTAGAGCCAAAAAAATAAAGAGCCATCGTTACGTAGTTATAATATGTTACAGTAAATGCTTTGAGTGCCAGTTCAAATCCGATAAATAATAAAAATGTAAACATGACTTGCAATGCCTTTATGCACTGCAGTAATTGGGGAGTGGAGTGACTGAAATGATTGTAGGAATACTAAAATACGTACGTCTATGCTTACACCAATTTACAACGTTGAATTCCACCATCTACGAAATAATGACTTTTTGAAAAGACATTCAGAAAACGTATAAAAATTTGAACGCAGCGGGATTCGAACCAGGGCCTCCTGAATACCGCCCAGGCGCTCTCACCACTGAGCCATGCGTTCTACTATCTGCTGCGTCGAAATTCTTATACGCTTTATAACAACTTATTTTTGTTGTTCGAATCCCGTTACGTTCAGTTTTTTTTTAAACATTTTCTAAATATCTTTTTCAATTTTCCTAAGTGTGGAATAACACACCTTAAAAATGTTTAAAAGTATTGTCTTATTGGTTAACGAAGATTAAAAACGAGATGCACATGTAAAGAAATATTTTATCATAACATTAACGGGACCTGTAACGTAAAATACGCGATTCGTTAACAGCGTATTTGTCACTACTTTCAAGGGCATGTTAAGTACATGTACTCAATACGTGCAATTATTTTATAAATTTAAGTTATTTTTAATATACTATTATAAAAAATATTGGTTTTTTATGTTTTGTCTCCATGTATATATACTGCAATGTATATTAATGTATATTGCCTCCGTCCGCGTAGCTTTCGTAAAAATGTGACCAAAGAATCCTCTTCTCACATTATTATATTAATTACTAAAGATTATATAATATTTTGTACTCATATTTTTACTTCTGATCTTCCTCATATTCCATGGTTTAGTGAGAAGGAACTGACACGGGAACAAAATGTTATGGGCCTTAAGTGGCGTTCTGGACATGTTCCTCTAAAGAAGTTTGGTTTCCTTATAAAAAGGGTATGTACTCCAAAGTGTGAATTGAATGGAGTGGATGATGATGTTCACGATTTCTTGGTGGAATGTGTCCGAAATGCCGAGGCTCGTCAGAAGTTAGTCCGTTGTTGTAATATGAATGTCATGGATGTTGGTGTTTTTCATAGTTTGTTGTCTGAGCCTGCTTCTGTAGCGGCTAAAATGCTGTATAGATTTAAGTATAAATAGTATTCTTAGAATTAAGTTAAAATTGTTATGTTTGTGTGTTTTAATTTTGGTTTAGAGAACGATGGGGCTGACATTTTTGTATATTATTTAAAAAGTCCCTAAATAAAAACAGATAAAAAAACATAATCTTTACTTCTTTGCGTAAAGTACAAAGCAAAAAGCAAAAAAAAACAAACAATTGGTGCATACAAAATTTAAGGAAATTATGACAAATGGTGGCAACGAACCGAATTGATGTACGAGGCCTGTTAACACTGAGTAATGCATCCTTTCTTTTATTACACGTGTTCAACATTTTAACTAATCTTATTCATCTGTTTAAGTGATATTTTATGCATTTGCATAAATTATTAATTTAACTGTAATTTTTTTATTACGTGTATTTTACTGCTTTTGTTTGTAGCTGTTGCTGTGTGTAACCTAGTGTCAAGACACTTCGTTCTCCACTTTATAAACAGCCGTTATTTCCCTAACTTCGGGGCTATAATGACAAAAGGGGGTGAATCTGCAAATAAATATATAGCTCTTATGGGGCAGTGAAACAACGTCTCGCTTTAAACTCGATGGTTGTCAAATATATTCCCATTAATAAAAAACACTGACGTGCCGGAAGAATCGTAAAGTAGAAAAAAATAAACATTCCATATTAGTTCTTAGTTGCTATAATAATCCATACTTATATTATAAATGCGAATGTCTGTGTGTTTGTCTGTCACGCTTTCACGGCTAATCTACTGGTCCGATTTGGATGAAATTTAGAATGAAAGTAGTAAAAATAATTGGTTCTAACATAGGCTACATAGTTTTTTAAAAATCAACCTCTAAAGGGATGAAATAGAGGATGAAAGTTTATATGAAAAATCTACACCGCTTGACCGATTGTGATAAATTTTGGCATATATATAGTTGATAATCCAAGAATAAACATAGGCTACTTTATTTTTCAAAAATCAATCACCGATGGTTGCAATATACCGAAAGAGTCGTGTAGATCACGCGGCGAAGCTGCGAGCGGGCCGCTAGTAACAATATATTTTAGTTACTCATTAGGGAAACATTCTACGGACTCCCTTCACATCGCAATTAGTAGGTAATTCACAATCTAGGTGAAATACAAAAGGGTACAAGTATAATGCGTCACGCAAAATCGTATTTAGTCACGAAATTGAAATAATTTATGTAATCACCGCGAGCGCGTCCTAGCGACCCGCTCGCGGCTTCGTCTGCGTCAGCTACATGCCTATCCATACTTATATTATAAATGCGAATGTCTGTGTATTTGTCTGTCACGCTTTCAAGGATATGCATAATCTAACGGTTTGATTTGGATGAAATTTAGAATGAAAGTAGTAAAAGTGATTGGGTCTAACATAGGTTAATTATTTTTTCAATAATTAACCGCTAAAGGGATGAAAGTTTATAAGAAAAAACTAAACCAGTTGACCGATTGTAATTAATTTTGGAATAAATATAGTAGATAATCGAAGGTCAAAGATGGGCAGCTTTATTTTTCAAAAATCCACTCCCGAGGGTTGCAACATAACGAAACAATTGGGCAGTCCACGCGGCGATGCCGCGAGCGGGCCGCTAGTAACTAATAAATGTTTCAGCGAATACATTAACATAGTTATTTTATAGCACTGTTGGCGAACCAAATTTAAAATCTTGTAGATTTTTTATTAATTGAGGGAAATAAAATAAGTACTATATTTTAATTGCAACTGGAAAATATGCAAATAAGCCGTTGAGACTAGCGTACACAAATGCACAGACAAACAAAAAAGAGAAACAATCATTAAAAACATTGTTGAGTTCTATTACACTGAAAATGCTCTTAGAAATATCTTTTTCATGTATCTTCCATATACAGACAGCTTCCAGATATATTTTTATTGTAATAATTATAACAATGCGGTAAGTACAATGCTTTTCATGGGCCTTTTTTAAAGGAAAATACGCGTAAAAGAGGTATGACATTTGACATAGTTACAGTACGAAACCCAAATATTTTTAATCATTATGGATTAGTTATATAATAAATTAATAAAATAAATGAAAGAAAGATAAATGCTGTAGAGATGAGATCTTTGTGTTGGATGTGCGTAGTCATAGCTTAGCTAATCGAATCTGCAATGAAGAGATACATAGAATGGCAGGTGTTAGCGAGAATATTAGCAAGAAAGATATATAGAAAAAAAGGTAAGCGGCAAGAGAGGCATAAGGAGACCTCAGTTAACCTTCGAGAACACAGTATTGATGAGTATCATCATTGATGAGGAATATCACGTAGAAAGTACGATGACCCCCCGGAGGGCGTGTATGAAGAGGTTTATGACAGTGGGCGAGGCGAAACAAGTATGCAGGGACCGTAGCGTTTGGCACTCTGTTCTCTCTGACTATCGTACAAGAGATAAAGGGAGAAGCTAAAAAAAGAAAGAAATGACACTATCATATTCATATATAATGAAAAAAAGTAATGTGTAGTTTTAATTTATGGGATCCCTTGTTTGTAGTCGAACTATAGGAACTTTCGCACAGTTATCTGAAAACATGCAATATTAAATAACTATTTATTATTTATAAAACATTATTTAACATATATTATGTGATAATGAGTCAATTTCCTGTAATTAGTTATCAGTATCGGGAATGTGCCTACAGACAGGCGCTGGTGACGTGATAGACGTCGCGTCGCCTTTAATATAGGTATATTATATTTGTAGGGGCCTGGTACACTAAGCGACTGGTTGTGGGTTCGATTCTCGAGGAGTGGAAATATTTAATAATTCCTTCACTCTGGTGTCGAGGCAAAGTGAGGCGTTAAGTTCCGCTACTTAACACGCAATGCCTTCGAATTTGGCGGAAAGTGGGGAACGGAGTGTCTTAACACTAATTTCCCACTGCCCAGCAGGATAGGCCCTGCTGTATGCGGCAAACAGCGTGAAAGCTATGAAAAATACATATACAGCAGGGTAGTCGGAGAAAGTCTAGTACTAAACACTCTGCCTTAAATCGAGATATTAGTGTTATGTGGCGGAACTGAACGCTGCGCTTTATTTTAGTACTGTGTGACCTTCATTTTGTAATTTTTCACATATCCGTGTAAGGTGACGAAATTTCAAGTCTGTATTTTATTAACCTGAGCGTGAAAATAGACAATATATTAAACATATGTTTACGTCTCGACTCACCATACGGAACTGGTGTTATATGGACTTCTCAAAAAACTAGATTTTCAAGTCAAATATTAGATACCTTTTTTAAAAAAAAAATGGTTCCATTTGATACTCAAAACTTACGTGACATACAGCAATAGTCAAATAGTTAGTAAAAAGTTGCAATAATAAGAATTAAGTAAGCACATTCAAAAATCTAACATTCATGCCCTGAAGTTTTTTATGTGTGTATAACTAACTTAGACCAACTTCCCATATAACACAACAAGTAGGTGGAGGAAAGTTAATGCCACATGTTCTTGATTTTCCGTTCGAATTTAAAATTTTGGGTGCATAATAACTAAACTCAACGTCATACTTTGTTTTAGCAGAGAGAAAGGAAATGGAAATAATTTTAATATTTCTCCGTCTAGAAATCGACCTCACAACTCTTGTTGCCATCCACACTGCACTGCATACACTGCGCTTCGATACCCTTATCTGGGCACAAATGTATAAATAACATGAAATTCTTAGTACAAATATTCCTTAAGATACAGGCTGTGTTGTTTTCCGTGTGTAAAACCAGAGTTATTAATAGTGAAGTAGAGGTCATCTTGTGGATAACTCCGCCCTCGATATACTTCGTCTATTTTAATAGATGTTTAATGTATGTACATCTATCTAGGTCATATTTATGGTAATAAATCCCTATGAGAACTTAATTAAATGGGAAATTCAACGCCGGCCTTGTCTGTATCATCAGATGGAGAAAGAAAAAATATTAAATGATACTTAATTGAAAATAGAACCCATAACCAATCGAGATATCAGTCAGACTCTGTCTGTTTTTCTTTTTTTTTTTAGCTTCCGGCTTTTAGTATCCCGAACACAGAGGGAACCTAGTGTTAAGACACTCCGTTTCCCTTTTTCCACCGAATTCCGGAAGCATTGCGTGTTAAGTGGCGGAACTTAACGCCGCGCTTTTGCCTCGACACCAGAGCGAATAAAATGGAAATGTTAAATATTTCCACTCCTTGAGTGGGAATCGAACCCAAAACCAGTCGTTTTCAGTCACACGGCTGTGCCAGTGCGCCACGACTGGCTCCACTGGCCTTATATAATTATAATTATTACAAAATATTTAAATTAATTTTACCAGTATTTTATTACTCTTTTTTAGTTTGACCTGTTCCAGTGCCTGCCTGTAATCACGTCTTGCAAATTAAATCTGACACTCTGACTTATAAAGCTGCAGTTCCATACAGTAGTACAATGCATAATCAATATCGAGGAAAATCTAATGCAGATTACTTTTAGATATATAAAAGAATACCTTAGTATATACTTAGGTATACTTTTATATATACTTACAGGCAGGCGGTACCGGTCAAACAGATAAAACATCAAATTGGTGTTATAATTTTTATGTTATTTACAACTTCGCATTTTTTCTCGCAGCGTAGTCAGAGAGAACATAGTATTGAGATACTTATAGAAATCGCGTGTTACGAACTTGACGAACAGAACGTCCCGCCTTGTCTTGCTTACTAGAAAATTAATATATAATTATTCCTCGAGATGGGAATCGAGCTCACAATTAATGGAGTTTACATTCTGATGCTCTCACCGCGCCGCGATGTATGATGGTCTGGGATTTCTATAATAGAGGCAATAAAAGACAAGTCTCAAGTTGTGGACTGCTATGCATCAAGAAATAGGATCAAAATCCAAGGCAGGTCATAGACTGCCTTGGTTTTGTGGAGTCAAATTATCTATTATAATTTAAACATAGTTATAATATAAAACGATAATTTGATAACTTTTTTTTTAGCTCACGCTGTATCCCGCACACAGCAGGGTAGGCAGAAGGAACCTAGTATTAAGACACTCCGTTCCCTACTTTCCACCAAATTCGGAGGCATTGCGTGTTAAGTGGTGGAACTTAACGCCGCGCTTTACCTCGACACCAGAGCGAAGAAAATGGAAATATTAAATATTTCCACTCCTCGAGTGGGAATCAAAACCACAACCAGTCGTTTACATTCACACGCTTGTGTCACTGGGCCACGACTGCCCACAATATTAACAATAATTTGATAACTTATAACTGCTATTAAAATAAAAAGGAAAAAGAAGTGTCATTATGTGGTTATACTGCTATACGAGAACAACCGTGAAGCTGAAAAAGAAGGTGGCCAGTCGTGGCCCAGTGGCACAAGAGTGTGACTGTAAACGACTGGTTGTGGGTTCGATTCCCACTCGAAGAGTGGAAATTATATTTCCATTTTCTTCGCTCTGGTGTCGAGGTAAAGTGCGGCGTTAAGTTCCGCCACTTAACACGCAAGCCTCCGAATTCGGCGGAAAGTGGGGAACGGAGTGTCTTAACACTAGGTTTCCTCTGCCTACCCTGCTGTGTGCGGGATATAGCGTGAAGCTATTTATTTTAATTTATTTTTCTGAAAAAGAATATAATAAAAAACGGTTACAATAAATACATAATAATGATAACTCATTATAATAATATAATTATTTTATAATTTCGAACTAAATATAGGTTTTATATGCGTGTTAGGTTATGTTTACATTAATAATTTTCCTCATTTGGTGGAGAAAACTAGATCAATCATTTATTTATTGCATAAAGGTGGCAAACGAGCAGTAGGGCCACCTTATGACAAGTGGTTACCTTAGCCCACAGAAATCTTAAACAGCACAGGAGTTATGGCTGCGTTGCCGGACTTGAGGGTGAAGGAGGTAGGAGGAGGTGGAAAAGATAGGTGGAAATCGGTTATAGAGAGAGCAGAACATGTCATCTAACCGGAACATATCTTTAGATATTCGGCGGTTTATCTTTGACATGATAGTGCTCGAGAGCCAGTCGGAGAACGAATCTCCTACCACCCAGGTAGGAACCTGAGCTGCGGAACCTAGTGTTAAGACATTCCGCTCCCCACTTTTCGCCAAATTTGGAAGCATTGCGTGTTAAGTGGTGGAACTTAACGCCGCGCTTTACCTCGACACCAGAGCGAAGAAAATGGAAATATTAAATATATCCACTCCTCGAGTGGGAATCGAACCCACAACCAGTCGTTTACAGTCACATGCTTGTGCCACTGCGCCACGACTGGCCGCAAATCAGCAAATTGAATATAGTAAATGAAGCAAAAAAATATACCGTGACCATACTAAAAACTTCCTACAATCAAAATTTAACACTCAATTTCAGTATTATTTAATTCTGAATAGTATATATGAATGAATAACTGCAAAAACTTGAAAATGCAACATACCACCTGTATCTGGACGTGTTAAATTTTTCGTCGTCTCAAAGTTTCGTATCGTCTTAAAGTTTCAAGTATCTTGTTACTTTCCTCAAGCTTTTCAGCGACACAAAATGAAAGCTAAAGTGAGGAGCTTTGCGTCTCGAGCCGGCGTCTTATCGTTGTAACGCAACAAGTGACCTGAATTACTACACTTGAACTGAAACATGCATTTGACGTAATGCTCTTGGCTTATACACTGCAGCGGCTTCACGCCTTTTCCATCCACAGTAGGGTGGTCAGAGAAAATATAGATTCAGACTTTCCGTTCTCCACTCTCTCTGACACATTGAGACATTGTGTTGAGTGGCGGAACTCAACGCCGTGCTTTGTCTGGTTTATTATCCAAACAAAGCGCGGCGTTGTAGAAAGAAGTTTCTTCCCGTTAATTATTTGATTTATGCGATTATATGAAATATTATATTAATAGTAGTAGGGGCCAGTCGTGGCGCAGAGACACAAAGTGTGACTATAAATCGACTGGTTGTTGGTTCGATTGCCACTCGAGGTGTGCAAATATTTAATATTTCCATTTTCTTCGCTTTAGTGTCGAGGCTAAACACGGAGTTAAGTTCTGCCACTTAACATGCAATGCCTCCGAATTCGAAAGTGGGGAACGGAGTGTCTTAACACTTGGTTCCCTCTAACGATCCTGGTTTGTGCGGGATACAGCGTGAAGCTAAATAACAATTTTTTGAAAAAACATCTTTAAAATAGTTACAATACTCGCATTGAATAGTACATATTGTAATCACAGACAAGCCCTAAAGTGATCTAGACTTTTTAATATCGCCCTAAGTATAAAATGTCTATTGTAGGCGGTATTTTCTACTAACAAAAGCTCTATCCGAAGTTTTTCTTTCATCTCTCGCAAAAAGTTCGACCCTTGCCTTTATATTCCTTCTTCCTTCCAATATTTTGATGATAATGCAGCTAAAGCTCCAGTTATTACTTTGTAGGGGGCCGAGACCCTTCGCAAAGAGCGCAAAGAACTAAATATTACGTAACTACTGTAGAATATTTTGTAGGGAAATTATAATGTTTCGAGCTTTAAAAACTTGCCTAAAACTCATTTCGTTAAGTTTCAACAGGACTCTTAAGAAAAATTAATTTACCGTTTCAGTTTCACCCTGTTTGGCATATGGGTGGTGTATGGGTGGCCAAAGAGAAAGTAATGTTAAGACACTCCATCCTCAAGTGTTAAGATTTTCCAGCCGAAATCGCGACATTGCGTGTTGAGTGGCGGTGGCGGAACTCGACGCCGCGCTTTGTCGATGGTGCCAGCTAAGAAAATATATTTTTTTAAATAATCATTTTTTCAAGTGGCAATCGAACCTAAAAACATTGCGGTTACAATCAGACTTACACCACTGCGCCACAGAGCCTTCAAAAATTGAAATTTATTTAAAACTTAAATAACTATATTATTTATATTAATTGCTCATTGAATACTATGAATTTCTATATTAAAATGACTGCTTAAGAATGTGTAACGTAATTGGCTAAGCTCATTCCCCTTATCTCGTAATCCATTAGAATAAAACGTTATCACTTCTACGGTATCGTAAACAACGTTTATTGCTGTACATGTACATTAATATGATGTGTGTATATGTATATATTATAGGAGAGCCATCATAGAGCAGTTGTGATAGTACTTAATATTCTTGATGTTAATAGGTTCTAAACTTACTATGGGGTTATCTAAGTACCTATTTATACTTATAACATAGATGTATCTAAGTAAATGGCAAATTAGAGTAGAGGTTGACCTGTCGTATGTTTTTCAGTTTCTGATTTGTGAAAAGTACAGGCGATGCATGATTTTAAGAACAATTAAATATCGTATGATTTCTTTTTTCTTTCTAGCATAGCTAGTGTCAAAAATCTTCACTTTCCGCCTGAAATCGAGACATTATATTTTGAATAGCGGAAATCGACAGAGTGAAGGAGAGAGGTTATCGTAAGAGAGCGGAAGAATGAAAATAATTTAAATGTAAACATTCCTCTGAGTGGGAACCAAACCCTCAACCAATCACAATCACAATCAGACGCTGTCCCACTGTGCCGCGACGGCCTCTTATTAACTATAAATTAGATTTTTAATATAAATAGGTAAAATTCTTACATAATACCTTAATTTTATATTGTTTAATTTTTTCTTGTTATTTGTTTGTACTCCTAAATATTTGTGCGTGATATTTTCAACACTTTCAATACTCATAGACGTACGTTCAAATGTTTTAAGCAATAACAATTCTATATGGAACGAAAATTTCCTTTGTACTCTATCTACATCAGCCTTTTATAGTACCAATATGTAATTTATTCGTTTACCTAAAAATAGAAGTAAAGAGAGCCAAACACGACGTATATTTAGACTGTTATTCAATAATCTTGAATTGTTTTTCGTATATAATAGGTAATATTTTGACTCAAATTATCCAAACCACCATACAAAAGCAGCACCTTACCAACATTGATCTTACGCAATATAATTTATAGACTGAGTTTAGAACTAAAATCTAAAACTCACCTGCATTCTAAGTTTCTTAATTCATATTCACTTATACTCCAAACAACACTTCACTTAACAAAAACTAAACATTTTCACTATACACCAACACACCCTCGCCCCTATCGCTGAAAAATGACTTAAAACTCCTTAATTCATTGACTCCTCGTGACTACATCGCTCCACCGAAGTACGATAAGCTCTATATATTAATAGAAGACGTCGTCGCGTGTTATATCCGTTATATCGTTATAAATAGGTTTAATACCACTTGTTTACAAATATATGCAGAGCGGGGCAGGGCGGTGCAGGACGTAGGGCGGCTTGGGCGGCTCGGGCGGCGTAGGGCGTCGGGTCGACGGCCGCGTCGCATGGCAACGAGCGCGACGCCGACTGACTGAGATCATTGATAGAGTACGGTAGACGCCTGGTAATGCGCCTGTGTCCGGAGCCGGAGGAATCACGATATATGCTTTTATGCATTTTTATTTAGAATTGTTAGATTTTTTCAAGGTATATGTAAGTTCTGATATAAAAATCGATATACGGTTAAATAGTTTTTGTTGTTTCAGCTTGTCGAGTAAACATTATAAGGGAGTAAAGTGTTTTCGTTAATGGAATTTGTGTATTATACACGGATTAGGTATTATTTTTTATTGTAATAATAAAACTAACAATTCGGAGTTGTTGTTTGTGACCAGTCGTGGCGCAGTGGCACAAGCGTGTGACTGTAAACGACTGGTTGTGGGTTCGATTCCCACTCAAAGAGTGGAAATTATACTTCAATTTTCTTCGCTCTGGTGTCGAGGTAAAGCGCGGCGTTAAGTTCCGCCACTTAACACGCAAGCCTCCGAATTCGGCGGAAAGTGGGGAATGGAGTGTCTTAACACTAGGTTCCCTCTGTCTTCCCTGCTGTGTGCGGGATACAGACTGAAGCTAAGAAAAAAAAAATGTTGTTGTTTGTTTTTTATGATATGTATTCTCCTATATTGTTACAATATTTTTAACAAAAATGAATGTTTTTTTTTACTTCTGTCCATGACTCGTGTTATTGAAGCTATATAAATCATCAACAATATTTTAAAAATATTCCGTTCCAATTATTGAAAGTCATGGCTCCCGTGGCGAATTTGGGGAATCGATTCCCACATGGAGGAATGATTATCTTTTAATTATTGTGTTTGCTTCATATGAAGGCACAACGAAAAAAACTTAACGTAAAGTTTTCACTAGGTTGTCTCTGAAACCTTACTATGACTAATAATGAAAAGCTATAAAGTGAAGTAAACTAACATTTTAAAACTCAACAAGCAACTTTTCAAAACTGATGAATATTTCTGTCTATTAAAAATATTCAAAAATATAAGCATTTATCATGGGATTCGAACTCACACCACCTTGTAAACACAAAATCCCACATAACAAAGGATATTTAAATATAGTTAACTATATTATATAGAGAAATACAGCCTGTGGAAGATTAATTACAGCGACAGCTTACCACCGTGTTATTTGGTTAAAGCCTTTAGTTAAAGCACCCTTTACATGTGAAAGTAATCACTCCGCAGTGAAAGGGCGACTTCAGGGCCCGAGGGATTGTTCAGGGAAAATTTTAATTTTAATTATTTCACGGTGCACTTTTTAAAAGTTGAAGGGAAGCGACTGTTTATAACTGTGTGTGTGTGTTGTTAGTTTTTTTACATAATAAAAAAGTTTAATTAATTATATGGGTATTAAAAATATTTTGAAAGAAAACGGAGTGTTTACTTTACATCTGGTACTTTGTGAATATCTTGTTTTTGGGCAGGAGAACTATTAAAAAGTGGACTTTAATTTATTTAATTTCATATTATATTTGCACAGATTTTTTTTTATTAAATTTAAAAGTTCACTTTTAATAGTTGTCGTGCTAAAACCTAAACACTTTGATATGCTATAAAAATCGTGAAGCTAGAGTAAAAAAGCTTACAACTAAAACATCCTTATGTACAATAACGTTTAACATGAAATGTAATTTTTCGTTTCATGAAATGTAACTTTAGTGTTCTTTATATTTATATTCCACATATTTTACTTTAGGAGCCAGTCGTGGCTCAGTGGCACAAGCATATGACTGTAAACGACTGGTTGTGGGTTCGATCCCCACTTGAGGGATATTTAATATTTCCATTTTCTTCGCGCTGGTATCGAGGTAAAACGCGGCGTTAAGTACCGCCACTTATCACGCAATGAATGCATTGCATGCATGCATTAAACAAATTTGGCGGAGAGTGGGGAATGGAGTGCCTTAACACCATAGGTGATCTCTGCCTACCCTGCCGTGTGCGGGATACAGCGTGAAGCTAAAAAAAAACTAATATTTTACTTTAACAAAGCAAATCCCTTCCATATCTAATGTCACTTTATGTAACAGGATCCAATTTTTTTTGTAAATAAAAATTAAAAACGTTACATTTTAATGTGCAAGTGTTTTATTGGACATGTATCAAATGTATAATGCCCTGTGATGGATCTCGTTAAAATACAATACGTGGATGAAACAACGTAACTTTTATATTAAATGAGTTGTGCGTGTAACTTTGTTTACGTAAAATCCTTTTCGTTCCAGCAGGAATTTGGGGAAATCCCCCTTTAGTCTCGCCTACCCTGTTTAAACAACCTTTTTGCAAAATTATATATTTACACCCGCAACATTTACATACGTGTATATATTTATAATGGCGTATATAATAAAAGCATATATAGCGGCGCAGTGAAATTGCTTCTAGCTGTAATTGAGAATGGTCGTGTGTTCGATTCTCTCTAGGGGGAGAGATTATATGTAAATCATTTTCATTCTTTCACTCTTATAAGAAGAGAAAGAGAACCATTAAATTCCGCCACACAACACTTAATGAACCAATTCGAATTCGGGCGAAACAGGAGAACGGAGTGTTCTGACACTAGATTCTTTCTGAATACTAACTTATATAGTGGAAATACGAAAAGCTGCAACATATGTTTGAATAAATTGAATGTCGTAATATTTTTTTTTTTTTAGCTTCACGCTGTATCCTGCACAGCAGGGTAGGTAGAGGGAACCTAGTATTAAGATACTCCGTTCCCCACTTTCCACCGAATTCGGAGGCATTACGTGTTAAGTGGCGGAACTTAACACCGTGCTTTACCTCGACACCAGAGCGAAGAAAATGGAAATATTAAATATTTCCACTCCTCGAGTGGGAATCGAACCCACAACCAGTCGTTTACAGTCACACTCTAGTGCCACTGGGCCACGACTGGCTACATGTATTAAATTGATGTTTAAAAAAGACGAAATAAATAAATATATTATTAATTTTAATTCGTTCACTATTACAAGTGTGTGGATACTATTATAATAGGGAAAGCCATAAATAATACATATAATAAATAAACAATGCTGTAGGCTGGTATCTAAATATAGCACAGCATGTTCCTTCTTTGAAGTTCCCCTCTCCAGTCGGTCAAGGTTAGCGTGAGTGTGCTAATGAACAATTATGTAAGCAAGGAAAATAGGGTATTTGAAATTAAGTGATGCGTATAAGTGCGGGTTCGAATCCCGCTATGTACAAATTGTTGCATTGAAATTTAGTACTTTCGTAATAAATTAAAAATATGCAAACTATAATCAATTAAATCAATATATAGCGACGGATTTCGATAATTAGCGAAAACGGACGGAATGTGGAGAGAAGAGTACTTAGGTATATGCCTACCTGAAGAGACCTTTGTCCATTAGTTCATTATCATTAATTTTGGTACTTGAACAAAAGGTTTGAAATTTTTATTTTATTGTGATCTTTTTTTTTATCGTCAATCACAGAACATAAAATAAATCTTAAGCTATGCTCATAAAATGTAAAAAATATCTATAAATTTAACTTCACATATTACCTATAAATTCAAATTTTCACAATGATTTTTATATTTTGAATTAATTTTCAAACTCAGTACCTAAATATATAAGTAAAATAATAAAATAATAAACACTAAACTTCCAAACGAATTTATACGAATGTAAAGCATGTAAGTGCTGCCATCTATAATTATTATTATGAACATTTTAATACCACCTTGCTAATTTGTAATGCGTAACATTACGCGCTATAAGGCGCTATGATCGCACAGTGGCTAGCGAAGTAATGCTAAAATCGGTTCATAGATGGCGCTATTTCACAAATATAATTAATATGCTTAGATAAAAATATTCTTAAGAATTTTCTTTAATATAATATTTTTAAGTTATGTTCAAGATATATTTTGTTTTTTTATTATGTCTGTCCTATTTTAAGATATCAATTCAAATGAGGGGATCGATAAAAAACCAAAAGAACCTTTCTTCCGTTATATCTAAATATTTAAAATTATAGTATTTTTTGTTAATATGTGTTTGTATGATTTTTTTAGTTCCAGCTTTACGCTTATTTCCACAACCATGCCAGAGACAATACGTTTTCCACTTTCCGCGGGAATTTAAGATATTGTGTTAGGTGGTGGACCTTAACACCGCTCTATGTCTTGTTGACCAGAGCGGGCAGTAAAAATGATTTAATTATTGGTCAAAAGGTTACTGGTCAAAAGTGTATCGTTGTGAGTTAACTCTTCCTGGGCTATTTGTATTAGACCTCTGAAATTAATCAGGGATATCGAGCATAGCGTTTTGTGTGCTGTGAAATTCTTGGTAACAATTGTAGTTATAGTTTTTAAATAATTGGTAATTAAATGGTCAAAAAGTGCCCATAAACTTAGTCAGTGGAACGTTTTGAAATCGCACGCGCGCCCACTTGACATCACTTCACCTAGCTGCGAGAATGGATAAATTTGAAAAATTCGAACATTTAATTTACTTTATCTCATTGCTACTTTTATTCAATTAGCATGCAATGCAAAGAGGCGGTTCCTCGTTATCATTCATCTGAATAACAATCAAACTATCCAAGGAATCAACCATTCATATACAACCACTCTGCGCTAAGAAGATCTGAATAGACTTTATAAATAACGTGTTCAGTTAGGTAATTGTAATTTATATTTACTTGATCTTTGAATAATCTACAATTAGTATAATTATTTTAAAGCCCAACTGTTGAATTTTGATCTGACATCTTTCGGAATAGCCTTCCCAGGCTCCAAATTTCTTTAGAGCATACAATATTGACATTATATTAAGCAGTGGTGCAGGCGCAGTGGCACAAACATGTGACCGTAAACGACTAGTTTGTTGTTTGATTGCTACTCGAAGAATGAAAATATATTATATTTTCATTTCCTTCACTCTGGTGTTGAGGCAAAAAGGGTTTTGTACTCTTAACCCGTCCCCCCACGGGTAATATCCATTTCTCCACTTTCCGCCACACTTTGTCTTAGCTACCAGAGCGGACAAATAAATATAATACATAACCATGCCCACGAAAAAACTAAACACAGAGCAAAAACTTTCAAATTTTACATAAAAACATATTTTTTTTTCATAAAAAATTAGACCATATCGTTTTATTTGTATAATATTGAAGGGCTAACAACATTTCATCGCCGTATTTCCACACTCACCGTACACATTACAAACACTTCCCAGCTCCGCCATATTGTTAGCGTTTCCTTTCCTTTTGCCGCGTTTTTTTGTTTATTTGATCTTCTTCGTTGTTTAATCTCTAGATACTGTTTACTTAACATCCTATAATTGTTGAAAAATTGATTTTTTGTTTGTGTCTAACGTACGTTTTAGGTTTTAAGGCCAGTGAAGTACTTTATAGCAGGAGTGGCGAAACTTTTTTAGCAATGAGCCTATCCAGGTTTTTAAGTTTTTTTGGCAGGAAAAAAACAAACTTAAGGCGATTCGCTTTTTCCCTCATAGTGGAGAGGTCCAAAAGCGGTAGCGGACTAGTGTCAAGACACAGTTCCCTCCACTTTTCGCCCGAAATCGATTGCTTCTTGAGCTTTGATGTCACCGAAAAACTTATTTTTTACTCACAATAGTACTTATTTTATATGTAATTAATTTCAACTGCTTTTGTTACTTCATTGATTGGTTTGTATTCGTATATATGTATTTTTTTTGTCTCAGTTAAAACTTTTATCTTTAGTAATGTGTTCAGTATCTTTTAATTATCAGAAAATCGAGTGTAGCACTAAACTGTTAACTTATATATTGGCACCCACGATACAGTAATACCTAGTGTGGGGTCATCAGATGTTCCAAATTTGTTAAAGATATTTTTGTTAATAATAATATTTTTTCTTTTTTTCTTTTCTTTGTCTTAGGTACCAGAGCAAAGAAATGAAAAATTATATTTAATCATTCTTTCGAGTGTCAATAAAACGAATTACCAACGCGATAGTTATTTGTTACTGTCAAACTCAACTCTGTCAGTCAGTGTGAGACAGAGTTTGCCACGACAGCCTCAAAAATCACACTCCTTAGTAGTATACAAAAAGGAGCACAATAATATCTATAATAAACGCTTAGCGGGCCACATACGGACCGTGAGTTGAGTGTCCCTTCTATAGAGTAATTAGTTCGTTGAGTTTGCAGAAATATTGGTAAATATTATTTGTAAAATTGTAGGAAAATTGTGGGTGTATGTATATTATATTATGGGACAGCACCTGATATAAACACGATTGGAATACTATGTCTTGTGGGATAAAGTAAAAAAAAATGGAAATTCTCTTTTTTGGCAAGACAGTTCCACTAGTCTACACAACAAGTTATTGAATTCGAGCGGAAAACGAGTGCATAGAGTGTCTTGACACCTAAGCGCCCTTTACCTACTTTGTTTTAATTGAAAAAGAATAAAAAAATAGTAAATAGCTAAAAAAATAACCTCCACTTTTTTTTCAAAAAGGAGGCAGAGGGAACCTAGTGTTAAGAAACTCCGTTCCCCACTTTCCACCAAATTTGGAGGCAATGCGTGTTAAGTGGCGGAACATAAAGCCGCGCTTTACCTTGGCACCACAGCGAAGAAAATGGAAATATTAAAAATTTTCCACTCCTCGAGTGGGAATCGAACCCACAACCAGTCGTTTACAGTCACAAGCTTGTGCCAATGAGGCCACGACTGGCCACTAAAAATTACATAAGTATCTGATTTCAAATACACATAATAATTACTATAAAGGCATTAACACACGACCGTTATGTCCACAGCCGTTATTGAATCTTAATGTAAATTAGTGTAACATTATCTCTTACCGCGCCCTCGTGTGATAATATCAGCTCTACAAATTGCTTATAAACATTAAAAAATATTACAGTTCAATGACCTCACTCTATGTTTTTTACGAAACGATCTGAAACAGGTTTCAACTCAAATGTTTACAAGAAATTATTCCTATATAATTAATTATGATTACGATTAAATTAGACGAGATCGAGTCGTTAAAAGTATTAATTAACTATTATCATTTTAAACTATGATAAAATCAGACACTTAGGAAATATTTTATACAAAAAGTATAAAAAATTGGATGCAATGGGATTTGAACCCGCGCCATGTACACAACAAAAATTACGACGCAGTCGGGAGAAGAATGTAGATTACTTGGATGGCTTAGTGGTTAGTGCTTGAACGGTCTTTCAAAGGCGCGGATTTGAGTCCTGCCGTGTTACAAATTTAAATAACTTTTTTATTCGTTTAGTAAAAAAGGAATTGCTTAAAAGAAATAAATTTAGAAGAAAGTAGGTAAGGAAACGCTATAAAATAAGTAATTAAAGAAATGCGTGTACTCGTACAAATAGATTACTTACTCCCTTTATTTTTTCTCATATTACACGGTGGCCACTTTGCCATCAGTCAGTGTCAGCTGCGTACGATATAAGGTAAGTGTAAATGAATGTGAAAGGGAAGACAAAAATACCTATATTTTTTCAGCTTCCCGCTTTTTCCTTATGGCAAAGTAGTTAGAGAGAACCTAGTGTCAAGACACTAACACCAACTAACTAGACACCATTTTAAATCTGTGATAGTGACATTGCATGTTGAATGGCGGAACTCAACGTCGTGCTTTATCTGTGTCTATGTTACCAAACATAAATAAATTATGATCATTTCAGTGAGTGCAAATCGAACCTACAGCCAATCGCGGTTATAGTCTGACAGACAAGGCCACCCCACTGCACTATGATGGTCTTGTTTTTTTTATAATTACAATAAATATACATAATATTAAGTACTTGTTAATTATTAGAAAATTTCGGAACTTGTGCGTCTGCATGTATGTGGATAAAAATAAGTACAATGTTAACAAGTTGTATATCAGAAAAATCCTAAAATTTATATGATATGATATAAAATATTTTAATGTAAGTAGTCATATGAGTCAGGACAGTGGTGTGCCTTTTTTAACAACGGGCCTATTCGAACTTACGAAATTTCTTAGCGGCCAAATAACACATTTCTGAATAGTCTTCAAAATATTATATGCTTAAGTATGTTTAAGTAATCCATATGTACATATCTACTACTTATTCTTAATTTAGTAGAACTTAATATATTAGCGGCACATACCTATAATATAAATAAACATTCGGCGGGCCGCGGCTTGCTCACCTCTGCATTAGATGTAAACCTAAAGACTTAAAATCAAATCTCAAGTAAAGTGTATTATAATGATTATTACACTTCGCCAAGTGACAGTTATTGTGATGGATCACCGCCTTGAGCTAAAACTTTTTGAACGTTCGCTAAAGTAAGAAGCGTTGAAGAGCTTAATGTATTACATATATTCGTATATAAAATCTGCTTTAGGTAAAAGTTTCTTTTCTATTTCCAAAAGGTTATAAAAACTGTTAGAAATAGTACTTTCACTGGTTTTTCTGTATAGTGAGTAATTTGTTTCTCCCAACTCGGAATCAAACGTACATTTACAGTCAGACGCTGTCCCTTTGAGCCATGTTTTCACGCTGTATCTCGCACACAGCAGGTTAGGCAGAGGGAACCTAGTGTTAACATACTCCATTCCCCTCGTTCCGTCGAATTCTGAAGGCTTGCTCGTTAAGTGGCGGAACTTAACGCTGCGCTTTGCCTCGACACCGATTAACAATTCTCATTATGAAAGATATTAGATACTTTGGCGTTTTAATGCATCAGTTGTCATTTTTACTCGGTAAACTGTCATGACAAAGATTGGAAACATATACAGGGCTCTTCAGCATTTTTAATTTTTTTATTTGATTTTCCGAGTAGGTACTTTACGCGATTGTGGATACCATCTCCACTGAAAAATATTTCAATTTCGAATTATTCTTTTCAAAAACACTGAACTGATGTCAATGTGTGGAATTAAATGCTTTTGATGGTCATTTGGGAGGCTAATTATAGTTTTAAAATTATATTTTCAAATAGAAACTGTTGATTTTCACGTCGGCTCTTCTCCCCATAACTGTCTTCTTCACCGGTGGCAGCTTTCTGTAGGACTACTGTGTACTGTGTGTGTAGATAACTGACATTTTATCATCATTTTGATAACGATTTGATAGCTTTAATAGCTTTTTTGGATAAAGAATATTTTGAATGTTTATGGTGATTTCCCAGCTCAGAAGAGAAGAGCGCTAGGTTTTGTTATGTAAGGTCTCGAAATAAGGTGGAAAGTTGAGAGACGTATTCAAAGTCAAAGTCGTCGAGTCGAGTTGAGTGTCTTACTTACACAACGTTCTCTTCGGTAATGACTTTGTACATGTGACGTGAGTTCGATTCCCGCTAGAGTACTTACTAGAGAGATAGTTTCTAGAGGGAATCGAATTCACATATTTAAATTATATTCATCATCATCATTTCTATATATTTACATTATTTTTATTTGAATTATTTGGAAGAAAAAGGTGGAACTTTTTTGATTGGAGTCTTTTTTCAGTTGAACCATTCAACAATATGTAGAAAAAAAATCGACTGAATTCTAACTGGATGTATACTTAAACATTTCAAATGCTATTCAGACAAACAGATTACGAACAACATTTATTTAATACATATAAAAATTAAAAGACAGCGGATTCGAATTTGCGCCTCCTGGAAACTGTCCAAGCACTCTAACAACTAAACCATGCGAACTAAATTTTTATACGTTTTGTAAAAATGTTCCTGTCGTGTAAGCTTAGGACCTAATTTTACAGTACCTAGTACCCAGTAGCCTAGTACCCAATTTTACATTCACACACGGCGGTTACAGGTTTAAATATTGATTTAATTTGATTTTTTGTTCACTTATTTAAATTTTAAATAATTTTACTATGTATGTGTATGTGTATGTTAAATGAACACATTTATGCATGTGGTATTCGCCTTAAAAGGTAATGCATTTAGATAGAAGATTAAAGAAATGTATAAAAAGTGTATTGTGCAATGTAATTGCCACTGGTGAGTCTAATAAATAAATAAATAAAAAACAATGTATTGACATAGTATAATTCTAATACTTTTACTACAAGCTTAGATTAAAGGCGAAAAAAGCCTTGACGAAGCCTTGAGAAAACCGTAATAACATAAAAATAATTACTCCAATCTTTATATAATTTACTTTATATAAGTTATGACGTTAAATTATGAGTATATTCGCCGTAGTACAAACAGTGAACAATCCCCCTGATCATATAAGTTTTCAGACAATAAATAGTACACAGACGAAAAAGTCTAGTTTTATTTAATAAATACAATGTGTACCAATTGTAGAATATAAACTTCTGATATGTTTTTTTATAATAATCAGGTAGATGGAGAGAGAAGGACATCACAAACAGCTTTCTTCTCTTTATTGCTTTTTCCTTGAATTTTAAAAAAATAATGATTCTACAAATCACTTGATAAGTATTAGATTTTTTTATACTTAAAATTTAATGATATATGTTAATAAACTAGCAGGTCACAAAATCTTGGGATCATACCGGTACCCATATTACTTAAAATACGGAAATATCATAAAGATTTTTTAATGTTCTATAGAATTTAACAGCTTTTCCGAATTACGTATGCTGTGATCTTAAAATCAAATATTATTCAACAATTCGAGATGTCAAAACTGAAAATAACACAGAAACTTCACAGTTTGCCTCTCATGGCTGGGTAGTCCAACTGTTGAATTGTTGAAACAAGTTGAACCAGTTGCTAGTGTCCAGGCACTCCGTTCTCCACTTTCCACCCGAATACGAGATAATGAGGTGGTGAGTGAACAAAGTCAAAGTCAAAGTCAAATTTTATTCAAAATAATAAGTAAATAAGTTTTTTAACGTCAAACATTTTACCACCAGTTCACTAAAGTTAATGCCTCAGACCTGAGAAGAACTGGAGCAAGAAACTCAGCGGGATATTTTTTTTTATGTCGAGCATTTACAGATATTATATAATTATATATTGACAATGATACCTTTGGAATAGCACTTAACACCACGCTTTGTCTTTATAGAACGGAGAAATGAAAATAATGATATTATGATCATTCCTGCAAGTGGGAATCCAACCCACATCTAAACGGTCTGAACATAAGGAGACAATCCCCATAATAAGTTTTCTCAATGATGCCACTTCTAACAGGTTTCATCATCTAGAATTCAATTACGCTAAAGTTTCTAGGATTCAATAATAGTTTGTATTTGTGTTTACATTTTGCATATACATATATATACATACATATATGTATTTGTACATACTGTAATGTACTCGTATAATGTCGCGTAGAAGTTAACGAACGAAGATAGTTTCAGTTCAAACGTTGACGTGTAATATGCTGACTCTGTCATTTACAGTTAGTGTTTCTCTCTAGGTTCAATTCCCGAGTTGAATAGGCTGTTTTCGAATCATAAAAACACAAGAAATATTATGTTTTACAAAGCGGTGTAAAAAAGTTGTGGGACAACGCCTGAATGTAAATGCGATTGATTATGGGTCCCATTCCCTTTCATGGGAATGATTATATTTAAGCTTCACGCTGTATCCCGCACATAGCAGGTTAGGCAGAGGGAACCTAGTGCTAAGACACTCCGTTACACTTTCCACCTAATTTGGAGGTATTGCATATTAAGTGGTGGAACTTAACGTTGCGCTTTTACCTCTGATACCAGAGCAAAGGAATAGGAAATATTAAATATTTCTGCTCCTCCAGTGAGAATCGAACTCACAACCAGTCGTTTACAGTCACACGTTCGTGCCACAGGACCACGACTGCCCTCTTTAAGTTATTTTCGTTTTCAGCTGTGTTACATAAGATAACAAGTGGTTATGTGTTGTGCCATTGTCCCGATTTCGGACGGAAAGTGAGGAACGCATGGTCTTGATACTGAGGACTCTACCCTACTTTGCGAGAGAAAAAGTGAAGCTCCCAAAAGATGAAACGTAACGATGAATACTTATATAAATTACTAGCGGCCCGCTCGCGATTTCGCCGCGTGAACTATTTTGTTATATTGCCAGCCTCGGAGGCGCATTTTTAAAAAATAAAGTAGCCTATGTTTAAGTTTAAGTTATCAACTAAATTTATGCCAAAATTCAATACAATTGGTCAAGGGGTTTAGATTTTTCATATAAACTTTCATACCCTATTTCAATTCTTTAGAGGTTGATTTTTGGAAAAATAAGTAGCCTATGTTAGACCCAGTCACTTTTACTACTTTCATTCTAAATTTCTTCCAAATCGGACCAGTAGATTAGGCGTGAAAGCGTGACAGACAAACACACAGACTTTCCCATTTATAATATAAGTATGGATTTACTTAAGTATATTTTAATAATAATTAATAACTAGTATATAAGTGATGGGATTGATAAAACTTAAATTAATTTTTTTTCGCTCTGGTACCCAAGACAAAGCGCGGCGTTCAGTTCCGCCACTCAACACGCAATGTCTCGATTTCGGGCTTAAAATGGAGTGTATTGACACTATGTCCTCTCAGATTACTCCGCTATGCGGGTTAAAGCGTGAAGCTGCCAGTATCCATACTTATATTATAAATGCGAATGTCTGTGTGTTTGTCTGTCACGCTTTCACGGCTAATCTACTGGACCGATTTGGACGAAATTTAGAATGAAAGTATTAAAAATGACAGATCTGGATTAGTTTTTCAAAATTCAACCTCTAAAGGGCTGAAATAGCGGATGTGATGTAGCAATTCCCGTGTGATTTCCCACAGGTTATAAGTGAGGAGGTCAACCAGAGTTCAAGCTCGAGGCGGGCGCATCGCCAAGTTTATTTGTGACATTTATTCTTCCGTACTACGTGTTTGGAAAGTAAAACGTTTAGTTATTTTGCTCGCAAATTATATGCAAAACTATATCTATATATAGAAACACATAACATTTAAGTGTCGATATGTAGTATTAAAATAATCGTTTTTTTTTCGCCGAATTCGGAGTCATTGCGTGTTAAGTGGCGGAACTTAACGCTGCGCTTTACCTCGACACCAGAGCGAATAAAATAGAAATATAATTTCCACTCCTCGAGTGGGAATCGAACCCACAACCATACGTGTACAGTCACACGTATGTGCCACTGGGCCACGACTGGCCACTTTTATATTAGAACTACAATTTTTTGTTAAATTCTACGTAGACGAAATTATAAGTACTGTTATTACTCATATGTGAAGGAAACCTTTAGACTCGCTTTATGAAAATTCTGTGAACTGAAGAGTATAAAATTTGGCATAGTTAAAGTTCATACAAAGAAAGGGCGCAGAATTCCAACAGTTTTCTTCATCAGAAATACCTACAATAAATTAGAAAAATATACTGTACACACTATGAAAATAAGAAATACACTAGTATATGGTAGGTGTGCAATTACACATTTAAAAATGATCACCAATTATCAGTCAATGAGATGTCATATATAAAATAAAACAAATTATATGAACGTTCCTTTGGCGCGTTCCTGACTGTCATACTATTTTAAAATTCGACAGGTTAGGTCTATAAGGTAAATACAGTGATACAAGAAATATTAAAAGTATTTTGAATTGAAAACTATATGGTATTTGTATTAACTAGATTAATGGCGTATATTGTAATAATGGATATAATGGCGTATGTTCTTTTTTTTATATCATTTTTTTAAATTATGTTATTGAAAATATGTTTTAAAAAAATCGACGTTTTGAACACTTTACAGTAGTCCGTGGGCACAAGTAGACAATATCTGCCCGTTTACCTTAAAAATATATATCCGTTAAAAATGTGTATAAAATTTTCAATTTGTTTTTGCTAACAAAAGATCTCATTTTTCTTCTTTTTTTGCTTCACTCTGTACTCCGCACATAGCAGGGTAGGCAGAGGGAACCTAATGGTATGACACGACATGACATGGTTTATGACACTCCGTTCCCCACGCACCGCCAATTTTCGGAGGTGTTGTGCGGAACTTAACGCCCCGCTTTGCCTTGGCACCAGAGCGAAGAAGTTGAAAATATTAATAAAAGATCTTATTATTAAAAGTATTATTTTCTTGTCGGACGAATTAACATAAACAGACAAACATAAAGTATAAAAACTAAATCATACATTTATAGTCATATAATGTTTACATCGCTTTATTACGCTAAGTAGAGGTGTACGTGTTAATGCAATTAACGGGAGGAATTAAACACTCAGCTTGAAATCCAAACTTACCTTGAATCTTTAATTAGAACTGATAAACTCTGCTCAAGTACCCTCTGCATATATGTATGCAGTATATGCTGTGTATTTTTCTTTCTTTATTTTTTTTTCCTTCACGCTGTATGTGTGTGCGGGACACAGCATGGTAGGCAGAGGGAACCTAGTGTTAAGACACTCCGTTCCACACTTTCCGCGTTTATGCGTATGCGTCCTATATATTGTGGTAATCGAACTTTCTATCTCCCCTTTCCCTACAATCTTATCTAGTATTTTATCACTGGTAGTATATGTGCTTATAGCAACATTCGTTGGCTTTTAAAGTCTTTAGATAAAATTAAAATACACACGTCTTTAGCATAATTTGCAAAATACACTTAATTTTTATAATGTCACAATTTTCAGGCGCTACTTCGAGGTCCTCTCCCAACAGGGTAATACGCACACGAAATATATCTGACGGTGAATCCATCGAATGCTAAGAAGTTTTTTCTGTTAACTGATAAGTATATTTCTCACAAGTAAATATCAACAAAATGTTTTAAAATTTCCATGTTTTAGAATGTATTTACGATTAAATGATTACAGATCATCCTTGCAATACACGCGATATATTAACTCCAAATAATTTTATTTAACACGTGTTATCGCGTGTATCAAATAACTTGCTCTGGATTATATACAATTTAACGCAAGCCAATAACTAGCCGCTCCCGCATATTTAGCGCAAAACAATATTATAAACAAATGTTTGTTAGCGAGAGCGAGGCATCAAAGTGTAACATGAAACAGGACTGGCCACTTGAGATCTGGGGCAGGTCGCGTCCGACTGTAGTCTGTACTGCATTGTACTTGCGATGTAGGCCGAAACGCTGCTGGCTAGCGGCTAGTGGCTAGTGGCTAGATTATACTATTTTACTTTCTGACTAATAATATGAGCTCCCAATCATTCCAAGTCTCGATGTACATGCGTTGTAGGTTTGTCCTATTTACTAGTCAACTTTTATATAATACTTAACACGTAATGCCTCCGAATTTGGCGGAAAGTGAGGAAAGGAGTGTCTTAACACTATGTTCCTTCTGCCTACCCTGCTGTGTGCGGGATACAGCTTGAAGCTTTTATATAATTATTTATTTATATAAAAAGAAACCATTGCAATCAGATTCAAATATATAAAGAGGTTTAGAAAAAATGTTTAAATTTAGTTTTTTCTTTTTATTTAAGTACTTAAACACTACAAACACCCGGTCTCATATCCTTTTTTTCCTTAATATGATTTGATTACAATTCTTGAACTCTTTTAAAATCAATTTCAATGTCAGTTAGAACCTAGTTTCTATCACATATCCAGGCTTCACGTGTTGAACGGTATTTAATGTAATGTGTTATGTTAGGTGCCAGAGCAAAGAAATGAAAATGATTTAAATATAATTTTTTTCTCGATTGGGAATCGAACTCACAATAATCAAGCTAACAGTCAGACCACTGCGCTACGTTAGTCTCAAATGATATCAATTGCTCATTGCTGTTAATATAAAATATAAAAGGAAATTATATAAATTACGATATAAATATTATAATCTAGAATAAGACAAGGATTTTTTTTTATATTCAAATTCAAATTCAAATATTCAAATAGCTTCACGCTATATCCCGCACACAGCAGGGTAGGCAGAGGGAACCTAGTGTTAAGACACTCCGTTCCCCACTTTCCGCCGAATTCGGAGACTTGCGTGTTAAGTGGCGGAACTTAACGCCGCGCTTTACCTCGACACCAGAGCGAAGGATATGGAAATATAATTTCCACTCCTCGAGTGGGAATTGAACCCACAACCAGTCGTTTACAGTCACACTCTTGTGCCACTGGGCCACGACTGGCCACACATTTTTTATATTTAGAAGTTATAATAGCTAAATGGTAAGGCCGATTAGTATTGTCGAGAATTTCTTTTTTTCTAAACAAAAACTTATTGGACTGAAGAACTATAAGATAATATTAACTCACTACATTTTATACAGATGTAACTAAGCACTGTAATAAAGATACAGCGAATAAGACTGTTGGTTTTCGCAAGTTTTTAACATTTGAAATGTAACTAATAACCAATTAATAGGGTATAATAATATATTCTTTTTTTAGCTTCTCGCTGTATCCCGCATACAGCAGGGTAGGCAGAGGGAATCTAGTGTTAAGACACTCCGTTTCCCACTATATATTCTTAAATATATTCTTAAATTACAGTATACCTGTGACTACGAACTACTACAAAGTATTCGTACGGTTTTCTTAAATGTATTTTAGAATACCTAACACCTAAATGATAAAAAATAGTTTCAGGCTTTGCACGTAAAGTAAAGTAGCCAGAGAGAATTTAGTATGACAAGACACTGATCTTCAATTACTGCCTGAAATTAAATAATAGCAACATACGTATATAGGTAGGTCATTAAAAATATAGGTATAGGTAAACCTTATATAATCAACATTACGAATTTTGTGTTAAACAAGTAAAAATTGTAGTAAGATGTAATTCTCTTTATCATATAAAGTTATCAGTTTTATTAGGGCCATTTATTATAGTTTTTCATAGTTCCGTTTTCTTCGCTACTACTGGTGTCGAGGCAAAGCGCGGCGTTAAATTCCGCCACTTAGCACGCAATGCCTCCAAATTCGGCGGAAAGTGGAGAACGGAGTGTCTTAACGCTAGATTCCCTCTGCCTACCCTGCTGGATACAGTGTGAAGCTAAAAAAAAGAAAGAAATATATATTTCCCTTTTTATGTATTATTTTCCCACATCATCTTTGAAGATTCGATATATATACTTCAACATAATTTAGAGCAAAATATTGCCTCGAAATACTCACTGTAAACGATTCGCGAATAAACTGAACAAAAGCTTTGCCGAATTGATTAGTCTCTTGGCATAAGCCGAGTAAACTTTGGGAGTTCATTGTACTACCGCCAATATAGGACGCTACATTTTGCAAGAGTCTTAATGAATCTGTACTATTTTGTGTATGTTTGTATTCTTCACGCTTGAACTGAATCATTGGGTATATGTATATATATTTTAGTATCAAATAAAAAGTCAGAAAGAAAAAAATAAGAGTTATAAAATATAACCATTTTTGACATTGTTTTTAAAGTGTTAAACACAAACTCAGGAAATTAAAAAAAAATAGGAAACGCATAACAACCGTACGGCTTAGTGGTCAAAGTACTAGTACTGCTAGGCAGTTTTCAAGGAGTACAGGTTGGATTCCTATTACGTTCAATCATTTATGCATCTTGTAAAAAAATAAAAATATTTTACAATTTTTTTTAAAGTTTATGTTTAAATTGTAGAGGTATTCGTGATCTCCTTAGATTTCAACGAGTTGCGGTTCCGTTACTGAATACGATGTATTTTCTTTATGTGTCGTCTTCGAGGACATACGTGGAATTTGCTGTGATAAGTCCTTTAAGATTAACTGTTGCCTTGAGTTTAGCTACTGTTTCCACTAAGGAAATTATTATATTTAAAATCTTTTCGTGTTTAGTCTGGTTCAATAAAATATTTGGAATCTGACATTCACCCAAACTAATCCTTTGTTTTCATGATTTTTGCCTATACTGAAATAAAATTGTTTTTGGTATTCCAAAATACTCGTACATTTCTAAGAAAATCGAACGTTTAGAACACTTACGTTACGTAGCCACAGGTACTTAAATACCTGTGACCACAGACTACTGTAAATTATTAATCCGGTTAAAAAAGGTTTTATTTCAAAATCCACTCGACTCCTTATGTTCAACGATATTAAATATTGTGGTGAATTAATTGAATGAGAGGAAAAAATAAAAATCACTATAATTTCGACTTACAATAATAATATTTACATTCCATATTGAGTTCCTTACACTGTTCTGTATTGTGTAGACTGTAGACTGTAGTGTAGTGCTCTATACATCCAATTTATAAATAATATCTTTACCGGAATGCAGAGTTGGCATTGACGTCAAACGCTGTGTATTTTAACATTTCCCTTGTGGAAATGTGCGAATATAAAATTACTTTATCATCATATGTCTATTGGTTTCCTGTCTATATGTTAATAGCGCGACTTCATACTTATATAGATATTACAAATTTGTTATTTTTTATTTAGTTTCACGCTGTATCCCGCATACAGCAGGCAGAGGGACACTCCGTTCCCCATTTTCCGCCGAATTTGGGGACATTGCGTGTTAAGTGGCAGAACTTAACGCCGCTCTTTGCCTCGACAACAGGGCGAGGAAAATAGAAATGTTAAATACTCTTCGAGTGGGAATCGAACCTACAACCAGTTTACAGTCACACGTTGCCACTGCGCCACGAGTGGCCCCAAATAAGTTCTATATATGCCTGTTAAATTCTAGACTTTACGCATTAGAACTAAAAGGCACATAGCTAAGTACTTAGGAAGAATCTAGTGTTAATGCACTCCGTTATTCACTCCACGACCTATTCGAATTCGAGACATCGTGGAATTCAACATTGCGTTTCGTCTTACTTAATGAATGTGGATCTTAAAGATTTTCCCTAAAAGAATATAATGCTGTCATCTAAAAATTTGTAAGTGTAGCAGAATTCGCCTCCTAGATTACAATATGTGATGGAATCGTGACGAAATGAGGCACCGTCCGTGATTTGATCTGATCGTTAACGTGATGGTTATGAGTTCGATCCCTATTCGGGACAACAGTTATATAAAAATAACTCTCATTTCCCACTATGGCGTACAAAGCGCAGCGTTGAAAGCTACTTCGGTTACTCAACGCAAGGTGTTGAGTTTGGAAAACGAAAAGGGAGGAATAATGTCAGAATACCGACTTCTTTTTGCCTACTCGGCTATGGAGGAAAAACTTAAAGCAATTATACGTTAAATGATTTAAGGTAAATAATCAATTGGTCATGGTGCAGTGGCACAGGTGTGACTTCAAACGACTGGTTGTGGGTTCGATTCCCTCTGGAGGAGTGAAAATATTTAATATTTCCGTTTTCTTTGCTCTGGTACCAAGGCAAAGCGCGGCGTTAAGTTCCGCCACTTAACACGCAATGCCTCCAAAATTCGGCGGAAAGTGGGGAACAGTGTGTCCTAATAGTAGGTTTCCCTCTGCCTACCACGCTATGTGCGGGACACAGCGTAAAGCTAAAAAAAATTCTATATTTACATTTTGTAAGAAGCCTATATATAATAGGTTTTTCTTTCTTTCTTTAAAGAATAATTTTCAACGAAAATATCATGTTAGAAAAAAATATGACTTATGAGGTTTTTGAAATGACTGATTTATATATAAATAAAGTATTCTGGTCTTTTCAATAACTTGGTCATTTCAATATATTATATAAATCAAATGTTTCTTAATATTTTATCATCCTGTCTGTCTACAATTGTATATTATCATCAATGTGTTCTAATCGCAGAAAACATCCATAACGTTATGTTTATTCAAAAAGAATAAAGGCAAAGGACAGGAAATCTTTTATTCTATTCCTCACTATACGTTAATTTAACATTATTATTAAAGTGAAGACGAAGTGCCTTGACAGAGTAGGTCCTCTCAAAACCCCCGAGGAAAAAGCGTGAAGGTCCTTTTTTATTGTTATTTTTTGTCTTCACGCTGTATCCCGCACACAGCAGGGTAGGTAAAGGAACCCTAGTGTTATGACAGACCCCATTTCCCGCCGAATATTGCAGGCATTGCATGTTAAGTGGCCGAACTTAACGCCGCACTTTGCCTCGATACCAGAGAAAGAAAAAAATCGAAATATTAAATATTTCCACTCCTCCAGTGGGAATCGAACCCACAACCAGTCGTTTACAGTTACACATTTGTATCACTGCGCCACGACTGGCCCCAATTATTATTATAAAACATAATTTTGAAACAGATAAACTTGAAAGGTATATCTGAAAAATTCATGAACGAGAATTGCTCCGAAAGTCAAAGGACCTTTAATTTCGACTTGAAATAAGAAATGAATAAAATATATAGTGGCGCAGTTATCCTACTCGCGTTGTAAATGCGGTTGGTTATGAGTTCGAATCCCACTCGGGAAAATATTTAGATTATTCTTATTTCTACGCTCAGATACATAAGACAAAGCGCGAAGTTAAGTTCCGCCATTTAACACACAATGGGACCATTACTGGCGAAAAGCGAAAAAATGAATTATTCAATACTATGGATTCTTCGACTAGCTGTTATAATTTCTTCTGTATATGTATGAGTATTTCATAAACAAAATTATCAATTTGTTTATTTTATGATGTTTATGAAGAGGCCGAGTTCTCTTCAAGTTATACACAGTAGTATAGATGTACATATATTACGCGCCTTTTGATCGTTGTTTCGCAACAGGTTAAACACAGGCCTCATTTAAAACATACGAGTAACGCTTTAACCGTTCCGAGACAGTTAACTAAATATAGGTTACTTTAGATGTGGATTTAACTACTTGCGGTATGGAAGCGTTAAAATTATGATACAGGATATATTTTGTTCTTAGTTTAGTACATGTATGTCAAAGACGAACCGCAAAACATCTGCTGATGTGTTCCGATTCGATAGCATGTAAGTCAGCTTTCCCTATTTCCACTATCCTCATCCTTTTTCCCTCCTTTCCTTCTCCCCCCTTAAGCTCGGGAACGCATTCACAACTTTTCCAATGTTGTGGATGTCCATGGGCGAAGGTTAGTTACCTTTTACCATCAGGTCGCCCTTCTAGTCGTTTGACAGACCCCCCCCCCCCCCCCCTTTCATCAATAAAAAAAAATATTTTGATGACAGCATTATACTTTTGTTTTTTAAAGTAAAGATAAGATAAGTGAGCCTTATGTAGTGAGTTACAGGCCGACGAGCCTGTCTGTAACATCAGAGGGGTTACAGCTGCGATACCGGTTTTTAGGGTATAGATGTTATATCAATATGAAAACACTGGCACTGGTAGGCCATTCTACCAATGTGCTGTAAACTGATGATACTTAATTAGTATTGAATCTTGAAATCTATATGTAAAGAACTGCAAAAAATGTAAAGAAGCAGGTTCAAATTCTTAGAGGGGATCCTCGCTTTCATTAGAATTAATGAAAATTTTTAGAATTATGAATTAATTGTTGACCACTCATCTTTTTAAGAAACGGAATGTAGACTTTTGCCCCAAATTATATAGGAGATGCGTGATGGCTCAGAAAATATATTTTACGAAATTTCACACAACCTCTTCCTGTGGCTAATTTCTCTTTTTTGGCTAATGGCTCTTTACCACTATGGAAGAGTGTCTGTATGCCCACAGATTTAAAATGCAAGTGAAAGTAATATAAAATTATTATATTTATCACTGTATTATTTGTTGAGCCACAACTTCGATTGGAATCTCAATGTATACAATGATAATATCGTATCGATACATCCATATCAATGTTATTGTGAGTTTATAACTTATGATTATAGAGATGCGATTCTGATTGCATTGTCGCATCGCAGATGTGATTGTGTTCTGGGAATTAGAAACTTTAAGTGCGCGGAGTAGAAATAATAATCTAAGAACGAGATAAAAGTCGTGTAAAATAAAATATACAAGAATTGAACACGAGCATTCGCCAATAGGTCAGTTATTCTTCTGAGATCTACTATATAGTTGCGCATCACCCACATCTTATGGATAATTGTTTATGAGGACATAATAGTATGTTCCACCAATTACCAACAATTGCTATATGACTAGTACAAGTTGTTTTCCCTGAGAAGGGATTTAAATTTAAATGTAATATAAAATAGCCTTTCTGTTTTTGGGATTTAAATTTTGCTCGCAGAAATGCAAGAGATATAGGCATGCTAAAGATATCCTTAATTTCAAGTAGAATAAAATTATTTGTCTTTGACTTTATACTTTGATTTCTCATCTATTGTCATATGGTTGATGATAACAGTTATCAACCAGTTATGACCTTCTCACGAAACCTTAATCCACATAGATTAATGGAAACAAATAGTCAATCTAAAGCATCTCTACATAATAGTATCAGCGACTTATTGCCCAGCGTGAGTTAGATTTCCCCCGCGGCCGCGCTGTGATTGCTTTCTTTACACATTTAGGGGCTTTCGTTTATATTCATTTTTAATATTATAACAACATTATTAAGTTATTAGCAGTGTTTTTATTTCTTTTTTTTCTCTTCTTAAGAGCATTTTTTTTAATAACGATCGATCATTTTGTTAACGACAGGTGTTATCAGACGTATTCTGAATATGAATTAAGTATATCTCAAATTTACGTACGGCCTCGTTTGGGGGCCACTGTCCGAACTCCTTTAACCGAGCAAAAACATACCTTACATCTAAGAAATAAAGTTAAATTTCCTCAAGCTAAAATGTGTACTATAAAGCGGTTATCGGTTACGATGAAAGTGCACATCAAAAGGCAGTCGTAAATTCGGATCTCCATCGCGTTAGTTTTATAGATGTTTGTTTGTGGAGCGCGTTGCGCCCCTCATTACACTGTATGCACGAGTACGTATTAGTAGTTAGTATCTACTGATGTTTATGTGGCACTTTTCATTAATGCTACTTCTATTGACACTTTTTGTGTTCAGACTGCCTTGTACATGAATTAGCTTCACGCTGTATCCCGCACACAGCAGGGTAGGCAGAGGGAAACTAGTGTTAAGACACTCCGTTCTCTACTTTCCGCCGAATTTTTGTAGGCATTGCGTGTTAAGTGGCGGAACTTAACGCCCCACTTTGCCTCAGTACCAGGCGAAGAAAATTGCGCTTCCACTCCTCTAGTGGGAGTCGAACCCACAACCAGTCGTTTGAAGTCACACGTCTGTGCCACTGCGCCACGACTGGCCCAATACAAGAATTAAATAATAAATTAGCTTAACAATTATCTAACAAGACCTAAGGAAAGACTGATAACGCATCCACAGCTCCTCTTATGTTGTATATGCTCGTGGATGAAGGTAACCTCACCATACGGTGATTTTTCTGCTAATTTGTCCCCTTTTAGAAATAATAAAGTGGTTAACGTTTCAATTTATTATTTGTCGTCCTGAAAAGCTACTAAAAGCGGTTCATAATATAAACAGTATTAAGGTTAATGCTCTTAATACATATGTATACGTTTGTATATTTATGTTTATTTACATCTGTATATTAATATAAAATAAATAACTCATAAAACGAATACAAAAATAAGGAATGTGGGGAACTTTCTGCCTTTGCTTTGCGGAATAAAGCGTGAAGGTAAATAAAAAAATGAATGTAAAAAAACACTATTACGTATATAACTGGACGTCAATTGCTAATTTGATATTTACTGATATATTATTTAATAAAAAAATACGTTAATACAATTTATGATGAAATTGTACCGTATGTATCTTTTTCTTCACACCAACATCATTTAACATGTAAAAACGTTAAAACGTAAGTGCAATTAAAAGCATTCTTCTTTTAATATAAACATACCATCGACTACAAATCAAACTCACGAATATGCGCGTGCGCATATAGTTATTTAAAGCTGTCCCATTATTTGTCTTATATCATAATTCAACTTGATTTCTCAACATTGTTATATCTAAGATTAATTTTTCTTTCTATTGCACAAGCCTCGCCCACAACCGAGTGTTCTATAAAAAATACTAATAATATTTTTTTTTTTTTAGCTTCACGCTTGATCCCGCATACAACCAATCCCGCAGACAGAGGGAACCTAGTGTTAAGACACTCCATTCCCCACTTTCCGCCGAATTCGGAGGCATTGCGTGTTAAGTGGCGGAACTTAACACCTCGCTTTGCCTCGATACCAAAGCGAAGAAAATGGTAACATTAACTATTTCCACCCCTCGAGTGGAAATCGAACCCACAACCAGTCGCTTTACAGTCACACTTTGTGCCACTGTGCCACGCCTGGCCACATACTAATAATACTCGCAATAAAACAAATATAATGCGCTGAGGTCACCAACAAGGTCGGCCATTCATGCCCGGTGAATGAAAACCGTTTTGTGTTGGCAATTAACGGCGAGCATGTGAGTCATTGAGATTTAGTTATGATTTATGTTATGTTGTTAGTCTGCATCTAATGTTATTGGTATTATGGTATGTTTGTTTTAACTTCACGCTGTATCCCGCATACAGCAGGATAGGTAGAGGAAACCTAGTGTTATGACACTCCGTTCTCCACTTTTCACCAATTCGAAGGCAATGCGTGTTAAGTGGCGGAACTTAACGTCGCGCTTTGCCTCGACACTAGAGCGAAGACGCTTAACTGCTAATGCGATGGTTGTGCATTCAATCTTCACTCGGAGGTATGGCATTTACATTATTTTAACTTCTTCGCCCCAAAAACACAAAGCGCGGTGTTAAGTTCCGCAATTCCACGTGCAATGTCTCAATTAAGAGGGAAAAGTGGAGAACGGAGAGTCAACAAGATACATTTGATTCTCATTGGGTAGTCCCATTTGCGATGAAACACGTGGAATTATTTTTTTATTCAAGTTTTTTATTTTTAATACATTTCTTGGTACACCTTTAAACATTGCTAAAAACCCTTTGAATTGACAGTTAATTATGAAACAGAGATTTTTGTAAATAGATTCGTTTAATCATTTAACAGACTGTAAATGAAAATTGATATTATTAAAGGAATAAAAGGAAATTTTATATTGGAGAAATATTTTAGAGCCAATCATTTTGCGAATGTTTAATATTTGCTCACGGTTATTATTTTAGATCACTCACTGTGGACTTTTCTTTTAAAAGTATAATTTTTATTTTTTATATAAATTCAACATAATATATTTTATACTTTATAGGAATTGTCTGTCTGTCTGTCAGAAAAGTCTGTCTGTTACCTCTGTTCGTTGTAGGTTCGATTCCCAATTGGTGGAATGATTGTAAATCCTTTTCGCTCTGGTCAAACTGGACAAAACAAATGATGGCGGTGATATTGATATTCCATAATTAATCAGGAAAGTGGAGAGCGGAGTATCTTGACACTAAAATCTCTCTGACAATCTCGTTATACGGGAAAAGGCGTGAAACTTTTATAAAATTGAATAACGTTGTATCATTTTTAGAAAAAAGCTATAAACTTTTTAAAGAGACCGGATGAACAGTTCAATACTATACATTACTACGGCTGTTATTCATTTCCTTTAATTATTTATAATGTGAAATCAAAAGAAATCATGTTAATGTATCACTGATTCTCAACGAGGCGCGTAACGCGTCATTCCTTTACACGAGGTTATTCACAATTTGATTTTATTGTGGAACTGAACGGAAACGTTTTGTCTCATCAAATTACAAGCAAAAATAACAATAATCTTTTGTTTTGAAATGATTTACTATTTTAACCTGATTTATAGCGAATATTTTTGGTATTAGCAAATATACGAAGCAGACTATCTGTGACCACAGGCCATTGTAAAGTGTTCGAAATGTCGGATTTTCTAAAAAAATATTTTTGAACAGTTAAATACTATACATTACTACAGCAATTATTCATTTCCTTTAAGTATTTATAATATGAAATCAAATAGAAATCATGTTAATGTATCACTGATTCTCAACGAGGCCAACTAAATCAACAATGAAGCGCAAAAAATGTTCCCACGGTTGGTCATTTCGCTTTTCGCCAATACGCAGGATGTGACAAAAGTGAGAGTCAGGTGACTGCACGTAGCTGACCGACATACAAGTAGCTACTATTATTTACCAAAAGTGTAAGTGTTTAAGTATTCTTGTTTCACTGGTTTTTTTTGTAAGAATATAAATGGTTTGGTATATATATGTTTGTGCTTATGTGTCCATATATATTTAAGTAAAAGAGAGAGAATGTCAAGATACTTTAATCTCCACAATCCGCCCAAAATGGAGGTTATGCGTGTTGGTTAGCGGAACTCAACGTCGCGCTTTGTCTCAAGAGCGGGTAAATGGAAATAATTTAAATATCAGAGTGGAAATCGAACCTACAACCAATTGCGCTTACAGAAAAACGTTGCTCCACAACTCCACGATGGCCTCATAAATAAAAAATCGTTCGCAGGCTTCTTCAAAATTTTCGAATAAAATCGATTATTGTATTAAGGTAATTGTATAAAGCAGTGATAGCGGCTGATGGTTGTCACGATTGTTTTTGATTCTATTTCCACTTTGAATATTAGTAGTGTTAAGTGGCGGAACTTAACGCCACGCTTTACCTCGCCATCAGAGCTAAGAAAATGGAAATATAATCTCCACTCCTCTAGTGGGAATCGAACCCACAACCAGTCGTTTACAGTCACACGCTTGTGCCACTGCGCCACGACTGGCCACAATATGTATATTATTTACATTTTAAGCTCCGAAATTAAGCTTAGCGTCGAAGTCTGCCGCTACACATACTATGTCCTGATCGTTCCTTGCTAAGAATGAAAAAGCGTGAATTATATATTGTTAACCTAATTTTTAATACAATGAACATTAACTTTTACAGAGTCATGTCTTCAAATTGATTATTCAAGTTATTTAAATTTTAAATGTACGTACTTGTTCATCATGACTTTACACTTAAATAATAACTCGACGTGATGACTGTGTTTACGTGACGATATCCACGTAGCTATATTATTTTTATCACACTTTTGCAAGTTTTTTTTTAGCTTCACGCTGTATCCCTTGCGGGATAGTCATAGAGAACGGAGCGCTAAACGCTACGGTACCTGCATAATTCTATCGCCTCGTCCACTGTCATCAATTTTATTTGTATTTATTATGTATGAAAATATTTTTTTACTTGCGTTCCCATTTACTTAATAATTTGCACACGTGTCCGGATTCGTTAAATGAAAATATAACATTTTCCGTAACGTTAACCGGTGTGTTGCGTTCCTGCTGGTATATCCTGTATAAAGAGTACTATGTTTCTTTTTAAAATTAATATGTAATCTATTTAGATACAGTTGGTTCCGTAATCCACTACACAATCAATTTAAATTAACGGGATATAGAGAGTGGAGCGTCGTGTCATTTGAGATGACGGATCTTCTTGTTTACTTTACAAAATCTTGAAGACTTGACAAATTGTGAGGAATTTCTAAGTTGTTAAATAACATCACTATTTTTCTCGCACAACAGATTAGTCAAAGAAAACCTAGTGTGAACACACTACGTTCCCTACTTTCCGTTCGAAATGTAAACATTGCGTGTTGAGCAGCGACAGAGCGGAGAAATGAAAATAATTGAAATATAATTATTGTCACGAACGGGAACCAAACTCAAAACCATCGTGTTTACAGTTAGTTCAAAGTTACTACAATGTCTCATAAATGTATTAGTAATGGTCAAATATCTAAAATTAGTTTAGTTAAAACATTTTTTAAACTTATCTCTATACCAGTCTTGTGGCCAGTCGTGGCCCAGTGGCACTAGCGTGTGACTGTAAACGACTGGTTGCGGGTTCGATTTCCACTCGAGGAGTAGAAATATTTAATATTTCCATTCTCTTCGCTCTGGCGTCGAGGTAAAGCGCGGCGTTAAGTTCCACCACTTAACACGCAATGCCTCCGAATTGCGGAAAGTGGGGAACGGAGTGTCTTAACACTAAGTTCCCTCTGCCTACCCTGCTGTGTGCGGGATACAGCGTGAAGCTAAAAAAAATCCTCTATACCACTTTTATACTAATTACCATTCTATATCCTATTGGAAATCGCACAGAACGTTTGCAAAGTGAATAAACAAAGGGTGAAAATTGGAAAGTTCAAACAGGATAAGTTTGTAGGTTACTAAACGTATTCGATGTGGATTGTACGGTGAAATTGTTTGTACAATTGGATCCGTTCTGAGGAAATTTCAACCTTATTTTATATCGAAAATTATTAACTACCTTTAAATATATTTTGGCTTATAGATAAAATTTACACGTTATTCTTTTACACGAGATAATTCACAATTTGACTTCATTGTGGAATTGAACGTTTGAAAACGTTTTGTATCACTTAATTAGACAGATAAAATATATGAATAATTATAATCTTTTCATCTTTTGTTTTCGTTATTTTTATAAATTTTAAAATGACTTACTATTTTAACTTGATTTATGGGCGAATATTTTTTTTAATCTGTTTTTATTTCGGGACTTTTTAAGTAATATACAAACATGTCAGCCCCATCGTCCCGTAAACCAAAATTAAAACACACAGACATAACAATTTAATTCTAACTTATTAAATTAAACTTAACTTAAATCTTAATTCTAAGAATACTATTTATACTTAAGTCTACACAGCATTTTAGACGCTACAGAAGCAGGCTCAGACAACTATGAAAAACACCAACATCCGTGACATTCATATTACAACAATTGCCTCTGACGAGCCTCGGCATTTCGGACACATTCCACCAAGAAATGGTCAACATCATCATCCACTCCACACAATTCACAATTTGGTCGTTCGGTTGTCGGTTTTTCTAATATATATCTTGGAGTACCAAAATATACGCGAATAATGTGTTTTAAACAGTTTCATTTCCAAATATTTATTATTGCCCCAAAACGAGATTCGAACAGACAACCATCACGTAACAAGAGACTACCAACTTGCACCAAATAACGTCTATTTGCGTAAACAATCCATTAAAATATTATTTAAGCTCTATAAAGCTCTGTAAGTGGAAGCTTACAAAGTTCAACTTATACAATTAACTTTAGTGTATGTATGTAAATAAACTTTGCTGTTAAAGAGTAAAGGCACAATCGTATTAGTCGTATTCTCTATATAAATTAAAGTTCCGATGTGTCTCGTGTGTTAGGCCTTAACTTTGTGTAATTTAATTTTAACTAAAAGCTTTATATTTAAATGTATTGTTTCATTTTATTTTAGAAAGTGTATTGTATAATAATATTTATTTTTGTTATAAAAATTTATATGTGTAGAGGTCATCGTGACGCAGCGGCATAGTTTCTGATTGTAAACTCGATGGTTACGGACAATTTCAACTAAGGGAATATGATTATTTAAATTTTCCTAAGTGTGGAGTAACACTTTAAAAATGTTTAAAAGTATTTAATAAATAACATCCTCTCTTGCCAAACGATTGTTCGTAGAATAATCTTTGGGTAGCAGATATTTATAAAAACTCTGTACAGTGATGCTAACAACAAAAATAAGTTGTAATAAAGCGTGTAAGAATTTCAACGCAGTGGATAGTAGAACGCATGGCTCAGTGGTGAGAGCGCCTGGACGGTATTCAGGAGGCGCGAGTTCGAATCCCGCTTCGTTCAATTTTTTATAAGTTTTCTTTAAATGTGTTTTTAGAACATGATTTAGTTTGAAAAAAAAACAAAATTAAAAATTTTGAAAAAACCCACGACGGTTTAATTGTAATTGTAAAAGGATAAAATAACTATAAATCCCCCGCCTAAAAGAATATATGTAACGAGATGATGGGGACGGCTTCGTCGGGGGCTGTCATTACTTTAAGTTTGCACAAACCTTCTCATAGGTTTTCTTGCTGTTAAAACAGTTTTGGCAAAAAAATTAAATATTAAAATGAATTTACAGTTTTGATAACTGGTATTTTAAAGACTTTAAAACGAAATCTATACTGATAGCTACTATATTTAAAATAGAGGTTGCAACTGGCAGCCCCCGACGAAGCCGTCCCCATCATCTCGTTACATATATTCTTTTAGGCGGGGGGGATTTATAGTTATTTTATCCTTTTACAATTACAATTAAACCGTCGTGGGTTTTTTCAAAATTTTTAATTTTGTTTTTTATTTTAAACTTTTTAAAGTGAATAGATATACATTATATATTATTACATAATATTAAAATACTTTATATTAATCTTCATGCAAATCCAAAAGAAATTATAAACCTGGTGAGTTAACACGATAAAACATATCCAAGAACATGCACTAATTAAACTTGAGCTTATTATTGAAACTGCATCCAAATCAAATTCGTCATTTTATCTTTGCACAAACAATATTTTACTGCAGCGCCCCCTGGTGACTTGTCATCGTAATATAAATTTAAAAACATGCTTTAAGTAAAGCGGAATCTAATACTGAAAACTCTTGACAATCGTACTAGCCGTTTTGGTTTTACACAAAAAAATAGAAGCAGCTACTTACTGCAGCGCCCCCTAGAGAGTTGACACATACATGAAAATATGCACTAAGTAAACATACATGACACATATATAATAAAAATATGCACTAAGTAAACTTGAATCTATCATTGAAAACTGAATTCAAATAGGACTCGTAGTTTTAGTTTTACACAAACAAATGTACTTACTGCAGCGCCCCCTGGTGAGTGGTCACCGTAACGCATATATGAAAAGAAGCACCAATTAAACCTGAATTTGTCATTGAAAATTTCATCTAAATCGGACTAGTAGTTTTTGCTCTGCATAAACAAATGTTTACTGCAGCGCCCCCTAGTGAATTTTCATCGTAACAAAAAAACAAAAATCTTAAAATATGCAGCAAGCAAAGCTAAATCTAATTCTGAAAACTCTAGCCAATCGGATGAGTAATTTCGGTTTTAGACAAATAAATACAAGAAAAATTTTGGTTTTACACAAAAAAACTCAAACCAATGCTTACTACAGCGCCCTCTGATGAGTGGTCACCATAACGCATATATAAAAAGATGCACCAATTAAGCCTGAACCTATCTTTGAAAGTTTCATCTAAATTGAACTAGTAGTTTTTGCTCTGCATAAACAAATGTTTAGTGCAGCGCCCCCTGGTGAGTTTTCCCCGTAACAAAAAAAGAAAAATCTTAAAATATGCATCAAGCAAAGCTGAATGTTTTTCTGAAAATTCTTTTCAATCGGATCAGTAGTTTCGGTTTTAGACAAATAAATACAAAAAAAGTACAAACAAACGCTTATTGCAGCGCCCCCTGGTGGTTTGACACGATAAAACATATCTAAGAACATCCACCAATTAAACCTGAATCTATCACTGAAAATCGTATCGAAATTAGACTATTATTTTTTGAGATAATTGAAAACATTCGTTTTCACGTAAAATGCTTACTGCAGCGCCCCCTGGTGAGTTAAGGCAATAAGACATATCTAAGAACATACGCCAATTGAACCTAAACCTATCATAGAAAACCGTATCAAAATCGGACTTATAGTTTTGGAAATAATTGACATAGTAATTTGCACAAACACACAAACAAACAAACAAACAAACAAACAAACAAACAAACAAACAAACAAACAAACTAACAACCTCTCACCCCAAACACATATACAGTCGCCGTTCCGTCGCGGGTAAAAAAAGAGTTTTCTGATTATATAACGAGGCGCGGTGCGACAAACAATTCCACTTAGTCAATGGGCAATGTTCGACTTCAAAGAATTCAGGGAAAAGAAGAGTAAATAGAAGAACGGAGTGTCTTGACACTAGAATCTCTCTGCCCACGCTGCTATGCGAAATAAGTGAAACTAAAAAGAAAGTGAAACTATATTTTTGATGAAGCACACAACGAAAAATTTTGAATCAATTTGCTTCGCTCTTTTCTTATTTCCAGACGATATTTCCTCTCTGCATTTACAGACATTACGTGTTTGGTGGCAAGATCCAAAGTTTCTACTTGTCTAGACAGACCGAAGTACTTATGTTTGTATCCCAAGTGAGGTGTCATGTGTCAACACACAACCGCCAAGTCACACTGCGTCACGATATCGTAATATTTATGTTTGATTATAATATGACACCTTTGGCATTATAGTGACTAATACGAAATACAACAACTAAGTTGTACTTATAACATTTTTAAAGTGTTATTCACTTATGAAATTGAAAAAGACATTTAGAAAACGTATAAAAATTTGAACGCAGCGGGATTCAAACCCACGCCTCCTCAAAACCGTTCAGACGCTCTGACTGCTAAGCCATGCGTTCTACTACCAGCTGTGACCAAAATTCTTATACGCTCTTTTTGTAGTTAGCATCTCAGCAGCAGTAGTGAGTACTAAGTTGTAATTCAACTATTAGTCATTTTAAGTGATTCTTTTATAACATTCTAGATAAACACCTAATACTACAAAATCTTAATAGATTTAGTCTTTTGCGACGTAAAAAAATCAGTTCAGTTTAAATAAACTGCTAAAATACACGTTTACGTATGTATCGTGTGATGTGTTAAAGTTATTTACGTAAAATTTTTGACAACCTCATTTCCAAAAGACGAATTCTACAGGACGAACTATATAAGCCGTGACATTGTTTTTAACTAACAGAACTTGAGAAGCTTCACAATTTGTCCCGCCTAACAGATAATGTAATAATTACTTTCAAGAAAATTAGAAAAGTTTGACATATCTCAAAATGGCAATTGAATCGGTTGTTTTTTAATACTTAAGACAAAGCGTGGCATTGATTTCCGTTACTCACTACGCAATGTCTCGATTTTCGGACAGAAAGTGGAGAACACAGTGTCTTGATACTAACATCTTTATGAGCACCCTGTTATATGGGAAAAATCGTTAAGAAGCTTTTAAACCATTTCACTAAAACTTTACCACTCCTAATAAATTATACCCAAAATATAAAAAAAAGCCTTCTACCATTTTTACCATAAAAAAGACACTATATAATCAAAATACATGCCTTTTAGCATAACCTGTAATTTTAAATAATTACAAATGTTAACCGTATGACATTTTACGTGAAAGTTGGTGGGTTTCTCTGCGTCGCCGCTCCGACACCGCCTCCTGCCTTATAAGCTACTAGCTACTATACAATCACACCTTTCTCTAAATTAATGGTTGCAGTAAAAATCTCCTTATCGGTGTAATATAGTTGTTTAATTACTAGAATACAGACGCTTGTGCAATACGCTGTAATAAATATAAAGAGAAAGTTCTTGTCGAACACGCCATCGTGGCTCAATGGGACAGTATCTCACAATGGTTGTGCTTTCGGTTCCTACTCGGGGTAGGGATTATTAATAATTAATTCTTCCTGTATTGGTAACGTTTAGCAGTAGTTCGGGAGGGATAGAACCCTCAACATGAAATGTCTCTGGAATTCGTAGAAAGGAGCAAACGCAGTGTATAAGACACTATGATGTATAATATTTTTATTACTTTTGTACATTACAAATATTTTTAATGTAATTATAAAGATTAATGTTTTTTTTTTATATATAGGAGGGGTGAGGGGGTGAACGAGCAGAAAACCACCTGATGGCAAATAGTTGCCTTCGCCCATGGACATCCACAACATTAGAGGAGTTGTGGACACGGTGGATGGGGAAAGGGAAAGTCGACTTACATGTCATGGAACCTGAAAACATCATCAGATGTTTGGCGGTATGTTTTCGACGGTCACGAGCCAAGTATTCTTAACCCTTCTTTCCATGGATAGGAAGTAGCCTTTTATTTTTTTATAAATGTTAAAGTAATTGTAAAAAAATACATAAAAAGAAATAACTCGCTTAAATATGACTTACTTTTATTTCTGAGTAATAATTTTGTGTATTAAAGTGCATGTAGTGCTTACATATAAAAACAACACTAGGTGTCCGTAGTATTATTTCCTACTAAGTGCAAAAGATACGTGACTCTTGATGTATGTAAATTACAACTTAATGTTAATAATGATCGAATGACTTGCGTCAATGTAATATCTTTTATTTACATGGTGGAGTTAACATGCGCATTGGAGACTTGTACGTGAATTATAGTTTATATTAAATGACATTTATTTTCTGGTACAAAAGTTTTTTTTTTTTAATTTAAACACTTAAAGTCTATAGACCCCTGGTCTTGTGTCCTTTTTTTCCATCATCATCATGTCATCATATCTCTTTAATTACGTTAACATATATTTCTACTACAAATTAAAATTTAATTATGTTTTAAATTACAATACAAATATTTATATAACTTTTGAATGTTTCTGGTCTGATCTTCAAGTATTTGTCACAAAAAATGCTCTGGCTGAGAATTGAACTCCAGACCAATCAAAAGTAAGCTAAACAGGTCACTAAGCAAATACGATCGGCAACATTACTCAATAATACTAAAAAAACAACATAAAACAAAATCTAATTCCGATACCAACGCTCAGGGATTGTTCCTAATCCGTAAGTCGTCGAGAGAAGGCGCGTGGCGGGCGCTGGGCGGGCGGCGTCGGGCGGGCGGCGGGCGCGAGGTGCGGGCGCACTCACGTTTTATTTCAAATCTTCTATTCATAAAATGAAAATTGAATATTTCTATTAAGGCCATCGTGGCACATTGAGACGGCGCTTGAATGTAAGCGCGATTGGTTGTAGGTTCGACTCCCAGTCCGAAAAATTATTATGTTTAAAACTAGCGAACTTTTAGCAAATTAAAAAAAAATTAAACACTTATGTTGCACGTAGGATTACCAAAATACAATAGTCAAAACTATATTAAGATTGATTATGCCGTTTCAAAGATTAGCGTGTACAAACAGACAAATACAAAACCATCTAACATTTTTTTTTATTTGTTCTATATTGATATATGGCCCTAATAATATTATTTATAATTTAATATAAGTAAAGATAAATTATTTTAGTTTCTCCCCTCTGGTATTTAAAACAAATCACGACGTTGAGTTCTACCACTCATTACGCATTGTCTCTATTTCGGGTGGGAAGTGGATAACGGAGAGTCTTGACACTAGGTCCTTTCGGTTCTAGTATGCGAGAAGAAGCGTTAAGTTAAAAAAAATATTTTTATCTAAAAATATATAAAATACTAGAAGCTAGGAGTAAATGTGAAAAGGCTAAGCGTACTTAGCAATCGCATTTTTCCAATGTACCTACATATACATCTGGTATCTACGCTATGTGTTATTCGTAAAAAGCTTTTACATTTCTTTTAAAATTGAAGCTTAATGCAGAAGCTTTTAATAAATATGGAATTTGTTGAATAAGAAAACTACGTAAAATTTAATATTTCACATTTTTAGAAGTGAGAATTTCTTTAGAGGTGTTGCATACATTTTGGTTGAATAAAAGTCATGGAGTCAGCGTCATCGTCACCGAACACCCTATATGAGCTAACGTAAGCAGTATGCAGGTGGCGAATTCTTTAACTCAAGTGCTCTATGTATATTTATTCTAATACGCTCGTCTTGTTACAACTTATTTACATGGCTCAGTGGTGAGGCGCGGGTTCGAATCTCGCTGCGTTCAAATTTTTATACGCTTTCTTTAAATGTCTTTTTCAATTTTCCTAAGTGTGGAATAACACTTTAAAAATGTTTAAAAATTGAATGAATTTAGTAAAAAGTTTTTTTGCAAAAACTTTGGAGTATTTTGTTCAAATTATTATAATAAACAATTAAGAAACAACTGTGTATTTGTTAAACCACTAAACTTAAATTAACATAATGAATTTACAATTTCAATTTATAAGTTTTCACTTCTATAGACATTTTCAATGTTCAATTACAACGATGCATGGACTGGTGAATGTCAAAAACAAAATAGTGCAGATTTTTGCGTACTTCAGAAATGCTCATTTTTTTTCTGTATTGGAATCTTTTTATCTTTGCCTCTTTTAATAGTTTATATTTGAACACACGAGTATCACATGTAATGAAATACTTTACAACTGTACCATTATGGTGTTAATTCACCTTATTTCTTAATTTTTTTTTAGCTTCACACTGTATCCCGCCCGCAGTAGGGTAGGCAGGGAACCTAGTGTTAAGACCCTCCGTTCCCCACTTTTCGCCGAATTCAGGGGCATCGCGTGTTAAGTGGCAGAACTTAACACCGCGCTTTGCCTCGACACTAGAGCGGAAAAAATGGAAATATACGTATTAAAATATTTTCTCTCCTCGAGTGGGAATTGAACCCACAACCAGTCGTTTTACAATCACACGCTTGTGCCACTGGGCCACGACTGGCCCCTTATTTCTTTATTGAAACTTAAATCGGTAATTAATATTGACCACGCAACGAGTTGAGTAATGCCGTAAGGTCGCGGCATCGTAAGGTCTTTTGTGGTTTTTTATCAATGCCTATAGAATAGAATAAGTCTTTTATTTACATGTAAGTACATATATTTAATAATATAAATTATCTTCATTCATATCTCGTAGTTTGTACAGAGGGCAAAAAATATTAGTCATTTTTATATGTAAAATATCAATGTTCTTATTATATGTATATTTTTCAAATGGATTCGAATCTACATAGTCTCAAACAAGTACGGCCCAATCTTAACCTCCTGAGTCACGATAGCTTTATTATGCCTGGGTAAATTTGAATTGATTGTAAAAAAATATATTTTTTGCTTATTATTTAATTCAACTCCTTTGTTAAGTGCTTATATTTAAAAATTCAACTCCTTTGTTAAGTGCTTATATTTATGTCATTATCATGAAAAAACCCCCCTAAACATTTCTTCTATGTGTTCATTTGAATTGTGATATATTTTTTAAATATCTATCTTGATTCCATAATATATTTTAAATTATGTACATATTGTAATATATGCAGTAAAGTCCAAAAGAGCAAAGGTTCATAATAAACCCGTGCCTCAACTATACCCGCTAATTTCTTTTTTCTTCTTTCCCTACTAGTCTTTGAAATTTCGGCCCCATATATTGAAATATTTATTGACGTAATAACATGAGCTGAATATGAAAATACAGAATATAAAAAATATATAGATTTTTTAAATATTTTTATTAGTAATCACATTTAGCTCATGTTAAGATTTCTTAAAAAATTGCTTTTCACCTTTTCCTGCATGGCAGCGTACTCAAAAAGAACCAAGTGATAAGACACTCCGTCCTCTACTACCTGCCCCAAGACATTGCGTGAATTGGTATATGTAGGTCTGGCCATCAACGATGCCTTTTCATGTTATCTCAAAACAACACTTAAATATAATAAAAAAAACACAAACACATAAAAATAAATCATTATCAAAAAAATCAATTTTAAAATCTCATTTTATATTTAACTTACGATTTACAAGCAATTATACCAAAGATATTGCAAGAAGCCGCGTGAATACATCTCAAATGGTTCTGTTAATGTGATTAGAATATCTCTTGACCCGGTTTCTTTACGATATTCCTATGAACACTTCAATTGGCTGACGGTACACTGTACCGAATCTAATTTGTATACGATCGGGCCCAATAAAAGTTTAACGGAATCATAAATTGTGGGAACTGCTCAATGCGGACTGGACTGGAGTGTACAAGTACGATGTAGACGGAAGTATGGGTTAGACTGGTAATTAGATATGAAATTGATGTTTTTATAAGCGAAAGATGTTATTAGTAAGCAAATATAAATTAGTTGATAATATTAAATGTAATATAATTTACTTTTTTTAGGAGTTACTAATAAAAACAGATTAGACTATATTAAAATTAGCAGATTGTGAAGCCGACGTGGTGTAGTGGAAAGCTACGGTTGTGCATTCGATTCCAATTCGGGGATATGATTATCTTGAAACTACTTTCATTTACTCTAGCACATAAGTCAAACGCAATGTGAAAAATGAAGGGCGAAGTGTCACTAGATTCTCTTGGGTTAGGTTACTAGGTAAGTTGTTTATTGTGGTAACATAGTGTTTCACACTCCACTCCGTTCTCTGATAAAATGAAAACTTGTCATATTTTAAGAAACAATACCAGCAGACTGTTTTGTGGTCATATTTAGAGACATTAGGTGTTGAGTGATGAAGGCCACGCGTGGTGCGGCCAGTCATAGAAATCCCAATCAAGTTCAAAACTACGCCGTGTATAAAAGATGTGATTTGTTTTGCTATAAAGATCATAATATAAGTCTTTTTTTTAGCTTCAGGCTGTATCCCGCACACAGCAGGGTAGGCAGAGGGAACCTAGTGTTAAGACACTCCGTTCCCCCACTTTCCGTGGGATTCGGAGGCATTGCGTGTTAAGTGGCAGAACTTAACGCCTCGCTTTGCCTTGACACCAGAGCGAAGAAAATGGAAATATTAAATATTTCCACTCCTCGAGTGGGAATCGAACCCACAACCAGTCGCTTTACATTCACACTTTGTGCTACTACGCCACCGCTGACCGCAAACACAGAATAAACTTCCCTTCAATTGTATTGCGCTTCGAAATTGCAAATTGCATCAAAGTCATGTTGTATGAAGAATATGCAATATAAGTTAGAGACAGTCAGTAACAATGATATGTACCTCCACATAAATGACATACAGACGTAATACAGTTGCTAGTTAATGCACGACGAGGAGTTGCGGCGTGATTGGTGATGTAAGGACGTTACGGTAATACATTTTGTTTAACGCCTCTTAATTGAGTCTGCAGCATCCATCTCCCTTGCATTTGATTTTTATTGTTTTATTTTATGATACAAAGTATGAAGAGATTGGATAAGTTAGAAAAAAAAATGCTATAGTCTATTTCAATGTATAAAATTGACAATCGTGATGCAGTGGGTCAGTTTGGTCGTGATGGTTATGGGTTTAAATAGTCGGAGATGATTATAATTTTATGATATATTTCATATGTACCGGAGCAGTAAAAAAAATTAAATATGATGGTTATATTTAAATTATTTTTCTGCTATAGTACATGAGAAAACGCACGGCTTTGATATGCTACATTCTGCTATCATTGCAGATGCAATACCTGTATTTTCTATGTCTTGCCAATAGGTTCTCCCTGACTACCTCCCTATGTAGAAAAAAATTCAAAAAGCATACTCTTTTTGTCCTAAGTAAGTCCTTTCTTTCTATCTATGCCTCAATTTTAAACGTCTCTTTCTTATCTTCCAACATCCCCCTTTTATGTAAGCAAAACGTAAAACAAGCAAATCATACGTTAGGATTAATCATAGGAGGATCATTTCTCCACTCTCCGCTTATTATATCACAAGTTCCCCAAATACAAAAACATGCAATAATCCTTGACTAGTTTCTTATCAGATCTCCAGTGGCCGCAAATGGCCGATACGAACTACAAATCAATCGTTTAACCGCATCCACTTCTAACTATTGAGATAGCCATCGCTTTGGTGTATTAACAAAGCCTTGACTTTGTTTATTGAGGACTTGCGGTGTATTGTCTCTATTAGATATTTGACTTCCAAAGGATTATATATAGTCAAAGTCAAATATATTGTTATCTAAGTCAGTCAAATTTTTACTTAAATAATTACATAAAAGGAGTGATAAATCTTTGCTGTGTTAGTTTAATTTTTTTTATAATATACAGCTTAACCTTTTTCCCGCATAGCGGGGTAGTCAGAGAGAACCTAGTGTCAAGACACTCCGTTCTTCAGTTTCCGGCCAAAATCAAGATATTGCCTGTTAAAAGCCTGTTGGGGCCAGGAGTTGCGCAGTGGCACAAAGTGTGGCTGTAAAGCGACTGGTTGTGGGTTCGATTCGAGGAGTGGAAATATTAATTGTTTTCATCTTCTTCGCTCTCATATCCGAGGCAAAGCGCGGCGTTAAGTTCCGTCACTTAATGCAATGCGTGTAACATTAAAAAAATACAAGACGGTCAAACACAAATAATTCACAAATTTAGGGTATGAAAGACATTTTTAGAAAATGTATAAAAAGTAAACTTATCAGGATTTGTACACGCACCTCTTTGGAACCGTTCAGGCGCTGTATATGCTAACCATTATTCATTACGCTGTGCCGAAATTTTATGTACTTAATAAAAATTGTTTTGCTTTTTCTAACATCTCATCATAAGTTGTTTTTTTAAGGAGTCCCTTTACTGTGCGTCCACTGTCCGAGCTCCAGTTTTTACCTAACCAAATTTAAAATAATTCTGCTTTCTATATTTGCATAAAAATGACTGAAGATAGTTCTAGGCAGACCGAAATATTTAACTGGATTAAGCAGAAAACTAGCTATTTTTTACCTCTCGCGTATATTTCTACGGCGTACAAATTAACTAAAATGTTTAACCTATTCCTGATCTTTTAAACATTTTTAAAGTGTTATTCCACACTTAAGACAATTGAAAAAGACATGTAAAGAAAACGTATAAATATTTTGAACGCAGCGGGATTCGAACCCGCGCCTCTCGAAACTAAGATCTGCAAGTATTATATATTACACTTAATATAAAGAATCAATATCGAACTTTACACTACCTTTGTTTGAGTTCTGTGAATTATTAATTCATTATTTCACCTTACACTCGCTACTTATATAAGTTTATCTATTTGATAAATTTGATCATTAACGCTTTAAAATAATTAACCATAAAATAAAACATAAGTGACAAGTGACTTAGAAAGTGGAATTAGAAATGTTATAGAAGTGGAGAAAGTCGATTGTGAAGTAAATCATACAGATCGCTGGTGCGATTGTTGCCCGCAGCTTTTATTGAGTGTGTTAGATTGGAATTTATCGCTTATCTTGCAAACAAATGACATCGGAGTTGGAAAGCGTATTATTTGTATCCCCAAAATTTCTTTACAAGCTATTTATAGAGCCAGTTGGGGCCAGTCGTGACGCAGTGGCATAAAGTGTGACTGTAAAACGACTGGTTGTGGGTTCAATTCCCACTTGAGGTGTAGATATATTTATTATTTCCATCTTCTTTGCTCTGGTATCGAGGCAAAGTGTGGCTTTAAGTTTCGTCACTTAACACGGAATGCCTCCAGATTCGGCGGAAAGTGGGGAACAGAGTGTCTTAACACTATGTCCCCTCTGCCTACCCTGCTGTGTGCGGGACACAGCATGAAGCTATAAAAAAAATCATATCACCTCTAAAACTACATTATTATATAGAATAAATATGAGATAATGTTTTTAAATTAAGAAAAAATATTTTGGCCCAGATTTACTGATTTACAGCAAGTCTGCTTTCCAACTTGGATATAATACATAGGTATGTTATTGCAGTGCGGTTGATAATAATCATTCAAAAGTGTATTCATTAACATCAGAAGCAATAAGAGATGCTGTTTACAGTTTTCTTAACAATAAATAAGAACAATTGTTCATTTAATATAATAGTAAATAGGTCATTGAACAAAATTTTATAAATAAAATTATCTATAATATTATAATAGGGGCCTTTAAATGACTGATTGTGGGTTTGATTCCCACTCGAGGAGTGCAAATATTTAATATTTATATTGTCTTCGCTCTGGTATCGAGGCAAAGCGCGGCGCTAAGTTCCGCCACTTAACACGCAATGCCGCTAAAATTCGGCGAAAAATTGGAAACGGAGTGTCTTAACACTAGGTTCCCTCTGCCTACCCTGTTGTGTGCGGGATACAGCGTGAAGCTAAAAATATCTATAGGAGTACTTTTATATATAAATAAAACATTGATTTTTATTTATTTATAATAATAATATTAATAACATCAATCATCCTTCTTCTCTAAATCCTCATCAGAGTAAAGATGGGCATTAAAAAGCTTAACAAGTTTCGAGCAAAACCAAAGGAACAAGAGTATTAATATCAATATATCCAGGTTATACCTCTCTACGACGGAGGAGCGCGGAGAGTGGCGGAGAAGAGCGCCGCCGCGTAGAGTCGCGGCTTGGAGCCAGTGGGTGAGGTCTTCTTTAGGTGAGGAGAGACGATGGCGGATAAAGGTTCTTGCAACTTTCATGTTTTCCTTGTAGCTGTTTAATCAATTAATTTTAAGTAAGTATCATATATGTATGTACATATGTAGTTAAAATTTAGGGTAATGACTAAACCTACCGCTATTATTCACAGAAAGACACTACCTAAGTGTGCCACAGTGTAGAAATTTCGAGTAGACTAAAAAAAGCTGAGCAATTGTTCTGTTTTCATTGAAATATATAATTTATTAAATAATATAAATTTTTAAAACGATTTTCTGTATTTTTTTCATGTTTTTTTAGCGTCACGCTGTACATAGCAGGGTGGGCAGAGGGAACCTAATATAAAGATACTCCGTTCCATACTTTCTGCCGAATTCTGGAGGCATCATGTCTTATGTGGCGATACTCAACGCTGCAGTTCGCCTCGATACCAAAGTAAAGAAATTCAATAAATCAATTCATTGATCGCACTCAAACCCACAACCAATCGCGTTTTACAGAGTCACACTTTGTGCCCCCGCCACGATTTGTCTCAGGTTTTCATAAATTAATCTTAATAATTATATTATTATTGAAGAAATACCAACCTTACGTTACCCATAATCATTTTGACAGCGTCCGTAACTCTCCACAGTTCTTTAACATCGACTCTAATAGCTAGTCCTTTCTTCACCATACTTCTAGCTAGAGTTTCCTGTTCTTTAAGTGCAGGTATCACAATCATAGGTACAGCGTGATGTACAGCCGATATGAAGTGGGTGGTGTCACCGTGAGATATGTACGCGAGGGTATTTGTATGGGCTAGAATAGTATTTTCATTTTTTTTATAAAAAATATATTTTCATCTTTTGAAGATTTCGTGGCGCAGTGGACAGCGCTTAAGTGTTTACACGATGATTGTGAATTAAATACAAACGGAGGAATTAAGTCCGGTATATGTAAATTATTTTCATTTCTTCGTCCTGGTACTTAAGATAAAACGCGGCGCTAAGTTCTACTTAATACGTAATATCTCGATTTCAGATGCAAAATAGAGTCCGGTTGTCTCGGTTCCCTCTGACTACCTTGCAGAGAAAAGTGTACAAGTTATTTGTTTCAAAAAAATATACGCCATTAACCTGATTATAATAGTTTCATTTTGAAATATTTTTTATAAGTTGCATTTGTTTTTGCTTTTGTGTCAAAATATGGACAAATCGAAAATATTTTTTAAGTTTATGCACTTATTTTATTAAGAAACACTGGTCCCTGAGAAAAAATAGAGACAAATTACACTTAAAGTCTTACATAATATACTCTGGAGTGGTGGATTCCGCATAATGTGAACGTTTTTAGGCAAATTTAAGAGCATTTCTTCGTTTTTTAAGATCACACTTTGCTTTATTCTTGAGAACACTTCTGTTAGTTGTTGTATGAAGTTCTGATGTTCGTCGAGATTGATAATTTTAGTTTCTAAGTCCACATATATAACGCCTTCTTCTGATTCGTCTAGTAATTTCTTCAAATTCTGAAAATATACATGTGCTTGTAGAATATATTTTTTTTTTATTGTTGACGCGTAAATTTCACAAATAGGTACAAGAAACTAATAATGTATCAAACATTTTGTCTCCTATTTTCCATATTTCGTAGGTATATTTAGTTTTAAGTGGCGGTGCGAAACACTATTGCCTGTCCGACTAAACAAAAGATATTAAAATTTTATTTTTATAAGTATAAACAGGCGTTTTAATTAAAAAAAAATGTTTGCTTCCTCCAGTCTGGCCATAAAAAGTTATGTTTCGAATGTATTGTGATACTGAAACCACAATGTTTCTAAAATAGACATAAATAGTGAATGAAAAGAAAGTCTTCTCTTTTCATAAATACGGTTGAATAGTAAAATATATATTTTTAACTTGCCTTACGTGTACTTCTTTTAACTGTTTACAAGAGTCACGCGTTCGTATTATGCTACGTTCAATAATTTCTAAAAATGTTACCTACATTTTTTACTACCTTAACTTACCTTAGGCAATTGTGATACACGATCAGACAAATGATAACCGCCGATATACTTTGCATTAGGCGGTAACGACCACTCGCCCCCGAACATAGGGTGGGAATTAAACAACAGGAAAGATGCATTGTATACCAAAAATTCATAATTTGGCAAAAACATACGTTGACTTTCAAATATAGCTTTGTAGCTATCTTCATATGCTGACATTTCTGTTGAACTGAAGTGGTAACTGAAATAACAAGGTCAAATAGCAGTTAGGACCGTTGTCTTGAAATTGATGACTGTTTTTTGCACCTTCATGCTTTTTCTCGCATAGCAGGGTTGTCAGAGAAAACATAGTGTGAAGCCATTTCATTCCTCAAAGCCCACCCTAAACCAGGACCTTGCACGTTAGGCAGCAGAGCTTAACGCCGTGCTTCATCTGTATGTTAAATAATCGATTCCCTTGAGTCGAACCTACAACCAATCACGTTTACAGTCACACGTTGTAACACTGCGCCAAGATTCCTCATTGATGAAGATGTTGATGACTTTTATAAACGAGACATTAGTTACATAAAATGCGTAGTGACTCGGGGAACCATTACGCACTATTGTAAGTTGTAGCCCAAAATAACCCAAACTTTGCATAAAATGCAAAACAGACAAATTCTAACAATTATTTAATTTAATTTTCAAATGAAATTTAACAATTATTTTTGATTGATTAAATTCTATTTGAATTATAAAATACAATATAAAATGAACATAAAATTGAAAAACGTCGTATATACCCACTAATTCCGGTACGCTAGATGAAGCTGCGATGCCATCTCATATACTCTATCTTTTATAGACAAGTCAGCTGATGTGGTCGGGAACGACGCGTGGACTAAACTCAAGGACTGCCACGAGACGTCGCTGTGGGAGAACCACACGAGGGGACACTCGAATATTGATGATAATCTGTAAAGAAATAACAAAATATACTCGTAACGTTTTCTAAAATGTCTTTTCAATGTAGATACAGTTATTAGTCATGCGTTGGAAAGGAATAATAAAGTCAAAATTACGGTTTATTAGGTTTAGGTACAAACTATACTATATAACCTCAAAAAACATACAATTAAAATATATATGTAGGCCAGCCGTGGCACAGGGGCAGAAAGTATTACTGTAAACGCGACTGGTTGTGGGTTCGATTTTCACTGAAAGAATTGAAATATTAAATATTTTCTTGGAGTTTCTTAACCCTAGGTTTCCTGTGCCTTTTCTGCTATATGCGGGATACAAAGTGAAGCTTAAAAAATACTTACGGCGCTAAAAGTCCTGTATGGTACCAGTGTGCAACAATAACATCGAAATGCACCGTCTCATTCATCATTAACGCTTGCATATCCGAGTGCTTGAGAGCTTGTTGGGTTAGCTTTGTTCCAAGGGACTCCAGTACTAGATCTTTGTCTATGTCAGCTAATGATAATTTATCTGTAAAATTTTAGAAAAAAATTTTTTTAGGAAAAATAATGCTGCAACAGTCCGTGGTTACAGTAGATTGACTTCGAATACCAAAAATAAACACAATTAATGCGGATAAAATAGATACAATTCAAAAGGTCGCGAAAACAAAAGGTCTTATTACTTTTAATTTAATAAAAATAATAATGTTCAGAAATAAAGCAAGTCGCAATATTTAATAACATATGCAATAATCGCTTACTTTACACTACAAGAACTGAGCAAGTTTGAAATGGATTAATATTTAACGTTACATACACGTTACAGTATAAGTTTTTAATTCAGTTTTGTTACTGACTTGCAGTTACCCATTAAATATTTTAGAATGTTATAAAACGTTATTTTTTCCTTCTTTCTACGAAGTGACAATTTACAATTCTTACTAAGAGGATAACTATTTTTAAATAATTTTCAGTTTGGGGCCAGTCGTGGCGCAGTGGCACGAACGTGTGACTGTAAACGACTGGTTGTGGGTTCGATTTCCACTCGAGGAGTGGAAATATTCAATATTTCCATTTCCTTCGCTCTGGTATCAGAGGCAAAGCGCGGCGTTAAGGTCCGCCACTTACCACGTAATGCCTCCGAATTCGGTGGAAAGTGGGGAACGGAGTGTCTTAACTCTAGGTTCCCTCTGTCTACCCTGCTGTGTGCATACAAAAAAATATTTTCATTCTACCGCTCTGGTAAGTGACACTTTATAATTTTGTCGAAGGTAAAGCGCGAGATATCCTTGACATCTTCTACACGCAATACCCTAAATATGCTGAATATTTATTTTTCAGAATTGATCCTTCATCTATTTTATTAATTACGCCGTGACGGGGTTGTCATTACATTTCTTCGAATACACTCTTTCATATATAAAAAAGTTCACCTACCTGATTTTTCTATAATTGGGCTAATGGCAACATATTCTAAATTATGAAGCTCCTCCTTAGGGAACGGCGTGACGTATGTAACCTGGAAGAAACACAATTTTAACGACGTCTACCAAAATAGGGTGATGAGCGGTTTAAGGTAATGTTCCGCATCCGGACTTCATTTAGACTTGGCGCTTTTGATTGGTTTTTGGGAGGTGTAAAATTACACAAATAATGAAGACTTGAGGAGTTTCTCTTGCTATTTTTGAGCCCTGGGAGATGCCATTCGAACTCTGTCGGACCAAAAGACAAAGATAATTTTGGAATGCTACCCACAATAGTGTGTACAATCAAGCAGACTCAACTGATATTAGATTATGATATATGAGAGTTTTTTTTTACTTATTAAACTATAATATTATTAAGCTTCAAAACAATAAATAAAGGTTTAATAATTTCTAGCTTCACACCTTTACCCGCATAGCAAGGTAACCAAGTGACAGTCACTCTGTTCTCTACTTTCTACGCGAATCTGAGACATTATCGTGGGAACCAAATTAAAAAAATAATCATTCCCTGAATCAGAAAACAGGGTACAACCACCTGTTTTTACAGTAAGACACTTTCAGACTATGTCATGATGGCTATTCTTATAGGTTATGAAGTAAAAAATGTCAAAATTTGTCAAAAAACGAAAGCTAAAAGAGATAATACAGTGACATAGTTAATAAAAGATCATGTAACCTTGTTTTGTTTGATTCCTAAACACATTGAAATTCCTTACTAATAATAATTTAATATAATTTTTTAAAATAATTTATTGTGCCCTTGTCATGATTAAATAAGAACTCGTGATATAAAAACAACGCACGAAATAGATTACTCTATGATTTATCTTTAGGTTATGGATGGGACTTTTAATTAAAGCAATTTTGTAAGCTAATTAAAAATACCTTAATAATGCAAGGTTATAGGCACGAGGAGTGCAAGTTCAATGCTTAGCAAGTACATTTTAGTAATATTCTGAGACTTATTTTATGAGCATTATTATAAAATGCGACAATGTCTTATTGTAAACACAATTGGTTCTAAGTTCGATTTCCACTCAGGGAAATATTTGTATTTAAATTATTTTCTTATCAATCTCTGCTCAAGCTCTGGTATACAAAAACGTAGCGTTGAGTTACGCCACATAACAAACAGTGTCTCAATTTTGAACATAAATTGTAGAAAGGAGTGTCTTGACACTAGGTACTATCCTGCTATACGGGAAAAAGCGTGAAATGTGAAGTCAAGTACCTCATGACCAACACTTAGAAGAGTTCTAACTAAATAGTCTCCAAGGATGCTATGACTCTTCTCTGGCACCGGAAATACTACCAAGATGCTACTTCCTGCACTGAAACCCACTAAATATAGGAAAATTATAATTTTCAACATGTTTAAGTAACGAAATCCAGGCACATACTAGTGTTAGATTGACGTATCGTTGCTTATCACGATTACAATGTGATCTCTTATCATTTGATAAGGTGCATGAGAAAATATGTATATTTTGGGTAAAATGTTGGTTTTAATTCAACTTAAAATAACTAGTTCAAATAGTTTATATTTTTTTTTAGTCTTTTTTTTTAATTTAGAGTAAGTAAATATCCTGATGGTGATTTCTTGTATTGTACATTTAGTTAGTTTTATGACCAGCATTTTTTTTATATTTAATTTATTTTTATTCATCTGCTATGATAAAAGAAATTAGAGTGATATCTTAAGAGAATGGACTTAAAGCTAAGTTTTCTCTGTCTACCCTGCTATGCGGCAGGAGTGTGTGTCTAAAAATTATATATTAATAAATATTAACGGAGAATCTTATAAAATATATTATTTCAGTATGGAGCGACAACTATGAAAACTTTACGTAACTTTAATAACTAAATTTTTATACAGAAATTCAGTATTTTTTTTTCTAATTCCAGTTCTGATAGTTTTACTTGTTAATTAACAGTAGTTGATTTAAAAAATACTCGCTATTTTTTCTGTTTCTAAAAACTCAAATTTTATTAACTTCCAACTAGAAGTACTACAGTAGTAGCAATAAATTCTAAAGAATATTATTCATATGTTATACAATAATTATCTATAACAAAAAAATATGTTTATTTTTAATATCCGTATATCGGCCAAGTGCCTCAGCGTCTATTCTCAGTTACGTTATTTTTATAAGATATTTATTTCGGGTCAGTCTGTCGCTCGTTATTCATTTCAAATTCCTCAAACCAATTTTATTGTTTATAATAAGAGTATAAACCCACTCGCGTTTGTTCCCATTTTGCGCGGTAAACAGAGAAGACCTAATATCGAGACTGAGTGTCTTCCGCGTGAGTGTGTTACGAATGTCAAACATTTCGTGTGTAGTGGCGGAACTCAACGCCGCGCCTTGTATTTGTATTATATTTGCTTTTTTATAAGGACTGTGCTTTTGCTTTATATTTACTGTATAGGTTTATATATACCTACTTGAATAGACACGATAAATACATGTTTTTTCAATTTAGACTATCGAATAAGTTACGCTGTGATATGATTAGTTTTAAAGACATTTTTTTTATATATACTATACAGAAATATATGTACATTAATTTACCTGGATTCATATTCCATAGGATATATTTTTATCTTAACCTTCGTTATTCGTCAGGTCCAACAAGTAACAGAAGTGCGATTCTTTATTGTAAGATCTTCCACTTTTGGTTTTCGGTAAGCATTACGATTTGGGGTCTTTCAAGCTTCTTTCAATGTACAGACATCATCAGATAAGATACAACAAACTAACATTCATATAGCGGATCATTTTACCAAACGCGTCAGCCTCAGTGCTGCTAAAGAACATTAGATCATGTCAACGACATCGGTTATCCGTAAACTACCAGCTCATCGTCCTGACACTCGTAAAACATTGTATGACGCAGCGTGCTACACATTTAGTTGTATTCTTGTAAATATTCTTCTAAATTTTACCCTTTTAACATGAAATTTCAATATATCAACACTTTATATATTTCATAATATTAACGATAATGTAAACTAGAATGCCCATACAACACTATTTAAAGATGGCGGTGCGTCGCGGCATACGCTTTTACTTATAAATATTGTAAATTTGACAAATATCATCATATAAATAACCTTCCTAATATCTAATGCTCTAAATATTATTATTTACTTTATAATTTTATTCTTTTATTTCATTAATTATCATTTTATTATCATATTGTGCAATTTTTTTATTAATAACACAATAAACTTACCAAGAAAATCTTATTAATTTACAAATATTATGCATCTTACCAATCATGAACGTCACAAAACTATAATATTTCTATTCCTTTGCACTTTAAATAATAATTTTAGTAATTAAATATATGCTTCCTTGTGCTTAATTTATATTATTTTCAATTTAACTTCAATAATTTCCGAAGCGTCCTTTTATTGCGTCATCCTCCCGCTAAGCCACTTTTCTTTTTTTTTTCTTTTTTAAAATTCCATAAACTACAACCTGCCAGTATGGCATTCAGCCTACATAACATTTATCAAAATATTAATTATCTTCTTATTATTTATTTAAAAATATTAAATAAAATATTGTTTTTATATTATTATTAAATTAATTTATAATATATTATTCACTTAAAATATTTTATACATATTCCTACGTATATTTTAATATAGTATGGATTGTTACACTACGTTCAAGGACATCTATCCAAGAGCGAAAGTAACTACTTACCAGTAGGACTACTGCTCGTTTATCAACTTTTTAATTAAAAAATATATAATCATAACTGCATTACCATTCTGATCGCATTAATATATACATAGCAATTCAAGATGTTCACTAACACAGTTACACACAGTGACCTAAAAACCCGTATTAGCAAGTGTTCGGTTTTGTTACTCGGGATGAGGTAGATACGAGTATATCCAGCATCCATAACAACTTCAAAGATGGGCTTATTTTTATAGCGCCATCAAATCGTGAAATTCATTATTTTGGTGAATCCCAGCTCTCGTAAAAAAGTATCACGTTTGAGAGCATTCTTATTTAAAATTGCGATTAGATTTTATGACTTTTAATTTATAACGCGATAATGTTGAGTGTGCAATTTAAATTAAGCATACAATAAAATACAATGAAACGGACTATAAAGTTAATTGATCTTAAAAAACAAAAATATAATGTGTGAATGTCTGTCATGATTGCGAAGAAGTTTTGTTTAAAATTGTTTTTCTTAACTTCACTCTGTATCCCGTATACAGCAGGATAGGCAGAGGGAAATTAGTGTTAAGACACTCCGTTCCCCATTTTAGGAACTCAACGCTTAACCTCGACACAAAAGCAAAGAAAACTCATTTCTTGAGTGTGTGCAGTCACACTTTGTGTCCCTGTATTACGACTGGCCACAAATAAAAATGGATATGGTTACGTTTGCTATGTATATATATATAATTTAGAAGCAATTGTAGCGTATTTCAAAGTCTTTTACTTTTTACGCAACGTTGCTCAGTAATATTTTAAATATTCTCTTACATTCATTCTCAGGCGATTTTTTTTGTAAGTCAAAATAATGTTTCATTGAATCAGTGGGCGGAAACAGGAAAGCGCCGAAATGTAGCTAGGTATCACGTGATGCTGGCTATACGTGACACTACCTACTATTATTATAAATTTACAGAGTTTTGAATATCTTGTTGTTTTGATATGTGAAGGAAAGGTTTTTTACACAGATTACAAAGTAATAAGAAAAGATATTGCTAAAGTTGATATGGGAAAGTTAAAAAAAACACGACTTTCTTTAATAAACGATTATTTAGCTATAAATGCACTAAACGAGCAAGGGAAACATTACCTAAACTACTATGCCTACACACAAAAGTGTAAAGTGGCATACAAGTTGGTAAGGCAACGCGTAGTTTACGCTGAAACGTTACAGAGGCCACTTTTTATAAATACAATAATCTATTATTGTACAAGTAAGACTATACGTAATGTTCGTAAGCTTCGCGTCTGTAAGTTATACGTGCTTGTGGCTTAGACAGAGCTTAAAAACGGCTTCCACTAATAACATACAAAGCCCACTATTTTTAAAGATTTACTTGAATAATGTAGCACTAAGTAGATAATGGAACTCATTTGTTTACATCTACTGTTTACTCTACTATCGTTTTGAGTAAATTACAACTGTAGTATTTCTTGAAAAAGACATTTAATAAATAGCATTCTCTCTTGCCAAACGATTGTTCGTAGAATCATCTTTGGGTAGCAGAAATCTGTAAAAATCTCTCTACAGAGATGCTAACAACATAAATAAGTTGTAATAAGACGTATAAGAATTTCGACGCAGCGGCTAGTAGAACGCATGGCTCAGCGATTATCAGGAAGCGCGAGTTCGAATTCTGCTGCGTTTAAATTTTTATACGTTCTTTAAATGTCTTTTTAATTTTTCCTAAGTGTGGAATAACACTTTAAAAATGTTTAAAAGTATGTAATATTATTTATTGTTGGCTTTTCCCTACATATGAAGTGTTTTTGAAGTACATCGGTCCTAATAATCATCGATTTAAACCTTTTCTTGAAATATGTTTATGAATACGGTGTTGGTATTTGCTAGAGAGTCTAGTATTATACATGAGTAGATAAGAAAGAAGTCCTTAAATGATGATATAATACGTTTTCACATTCACCTTCACATATTAGATGTTGAGTGAAGAAATGATATCTATGGTAATGAGGGTTCCATGCCTTTTCAAGAATTTCTTTTTATTAAATTTTTTTTTACACATTAACGATTTTGCTTGCATAGCAAGATATTCGTGACTTAGTGACTACTACTATAACTTAGTGACATTACGTTAATTAGGTCAGAACCCAAATTCGAGATCAGTTGCGGAACTTAACGCTGCGCCTTGTTTTAATTACCAGAGAGGAGATATGAAAACAATTTAAATATAATCATTGCCCGGAGTAGGAACCGAACCCAACACTAATCAAGCTTTTATTTGTTTTCCGTCTTTCCGTTTATCCGTTTTCCTGTCTAGTTACATAAATTGCGTAGACTCAACACAAAATTTAAGCGGAGAGTGGAAAGAGGAACACATTATTTAATTATAAGTAAAGATAAAAGCTATATAATTATTTTTAATATTTATAATGTAAGCAACATCGATATTACTAAACGTATATATACCTACTATCGTGTAGTAGCTGTCGCAGTGCCCTCGCAGTACAGTGTACACACGTCACGTCCACGGACTGATGAAGGCTGAACATTCTTCAGCGCTTATTGGAAGCTGGAAGGGAATTAAACCTATTGCATTTTGTTTGGAATTTCAACGATTCTTTTGAATTTTATTGTATTTAATATGTGTTTATAGTGTAATTTATTTTTTGATAAACTTATTAATATTTTTTATATATATTTTCACGCTGTATCCCGCACACAATAGGGTAGGCAGAGGGAACCTAGTGTTAAGACACTCCGTTCCCCACTTTCCGCCGAATTCGGAGGCATTGCGTGTTAAGTGGCGGAACATAACACCGCGCCTTACCTCGACACCAGACCGAAGAAAATGGAAATATTAAGTATTTCCACTCCTCGAGTGGGAATCGAACCCACAGCCAATCGTTTACAGTCACACGCTTGTGCCACAGCGCCACGACACGACACGATATATTAATATGATAAATGTGAAATTTTGTAAGGATGTTTGTTACTCTTTCACATAAAAACTACGCAATGGATTTTAATGAAACTTTATAATAATATAGCTTATACATTAAAAATAAACATAGGCTACAATTTAGGTATATAGATAGATATTATGTGAATTATCGAAAATATCAGGTATATAGGGGGAAAAATCTACCTACTACGAGTATATGTGAGCTATTCTGACGTCCGCTGTCAAAAAAGCTAGAGTTACACATATTTGATGTATGATGGATATGTTTACCTAATATAGTCTTACAAAAAAAAGCCCGCCACAGAATATATTAATATTTTATGTGTATGACATTGTACACAAAACAGTGAACTATAACTATAGTTTTCACTGTCAAAGAGCTGATGTAAAATGGAATAAATTAGGATCTCTTAAGTTTACAGTAATACCTGTTTTCGTAAATTCGGCGCGGCCGAACTCGGGGGCACAGCTAGTAATCAAATATTTATTTAATTTTAAGCAAATCCTTGTGAAGCCCTTTTAAGCTTATAACAATTATGTTACTTCGTAAATTAGATATTGTAATTTTAATAAGTTGTAGAAACAAGCAGCTTTACTCGCTTTACTCCCATCGCAGGATAATCAGAAAGAACCTAGTGACACATTTCTTCTTGCCTTGCCTTCTCTTCTGCCTGAAATCATGTCAAAGACGAACCGCCAAACATCTTATGATGTGTTCCGGTTCGATGGTATGCTTTCCTTATTCCCACCATTCTTACCTTCCTCCCTCCTACCCTCCTTCACCTCTAAAGTCGGCAACGCATCCACAACTCTAATGTTGTGGATGTCTATAGGCGAAGGTAACCACTTACCATCAGGTGGTCCTTCTGCTCGTTTACCCCCTTTACTCAATAAAAAAATATCGAGACACTCCGTGTTAATTGGCGGAACTAAACGCCGCGCCATGTATTAGGTATCAGAGCAAATTATTCTTCTGGGAATGTAACCCACAAGCAAACGCGTTTACAGTCGTTTTTCATAATATAAAAAAATAGTCCATCTACGTTGAATAATTTAAAAAAACTCTTGATAAAGCGTTGGAGTGAGTACGGTTTATTGAAGAAATACCTCACCTGAGGGTTTCATTACGCCGGGACGTGTAGTAATGTGCAGCTTCTCTGTTCATATTACACTACATTGAACACAGTGCATGCTTCAAATGTTATGTTATTTACTTACATTAATATTATATTGTGGCCAGTCGTGGCCCAGTTGCACAAGCGTGTACTGTACTGTACTGTACTGTACTGTACTGTACTGTACTGTAAACGACTGGTTGTGGATTCGATTCCCACTCGAGGAGTGGAAATTATATTTCCATTTTCTACGCTCTGGTGTCGAGGTAAAGCACGGCGTTAAGTTCCGCCACTTATCAAGCAATGCCTCTGAATCCGGCGGAAAGTGAGGAACGGCCCTCTGCCTCTGGGATCCAGCGTGAAGATAAAAAAAAAGTATGTTCACAGATATGTTTATGTTGACTTTTATATATTTAGCTGATAGGACAAAGTGCGGCGTTATGTTCCGCCATCTACAACATAAAGTTTTCTCTGTTTTCCCTTCTATATACGTTAACGTAAAATAACAACATTTATTTTAACCTTCACTTACTTCCTAGCCCAACGATGTCGCTTAAATCTTTCTAAAAAATTTAAAACATTATTCAATAAAAAAAAAAACAATTTATTACATCCAAGCACATCCACGAAACAATATATGTATGTACACATGTTCGAGTAGCAATAATTTTTGGCACTGTAAAGATTTTATGATGAAAGGATACATAAATTTATACTAACGTTTTAGTGACCGCTTTATGAGTTTAAAAAAAACAGTGCGAAATCGTCGAGATATACTCGCGATGTTAACTTACTTCCGGGTTGTAAATATAAGTGTATGCCAGTTTATTTACCACATTTTTGTCTTTATAACGTTATATATTATATTTTTTATATATAATATAAAAATAATATAATATAATAATACAGGAAGTGTTTTATTTCAGAGTTTAGTTGTTGAAAACAATATTAGACGCTAGGTTCTCTCTGACTACATGTTATGCGGCTAAATGTGAAGCTGATTCGTTTTGTATGTATATTAAAATTATACATACGTTACTTTCGATGTTACTTCTATCATACGAGTGATTCCGTCCTACTTCAACTCTCAATATGGTAGGATGAAAATGAGGACGTATTATTATAGAATCTAACGGGCGATATGAACTTAGAGCCATCGAAAACCATTGCGCTACGACAGTATTAAAATATACCAAAAAGTAGATGATAATACTAACATAATAAATAGTAGGAAAGTAAACTTGCACGTTGTATGTATGTTTTACCGTACCCCGTGATGACTATCGAACCCACAACCAGCACCTTTAGACAAGCACTTGACATCTGAGCAACAAGGATGAATGAATTCTACCTACAAAACCGTCGATCTATTTCTATCTTATCTATAACTTTTACTTGTACTGTTACTTGTACTGTTGGCATGTCATATAAATAAATAAATAACTTTTTCAGTTGTAGTCGTTACATTAATTTTGATACATTTACTCACAAAAGCTATGATTTAAGCGATGTCTTCGACTTAGTTTCAGGCTAACGGCCAAATATAATATTTTTTCTTAACTGTCTACTTCGATATAAAGAAGATGATAAATTATCATTTATGGACAAGCAAAATATCAGTTTCCGAAGTCAACTTCAGAAGCAATTCCGTTAATGGGCGCTAGTTTCTTGTGTTTGTGCTTGTCCTGTTTCCAATTAATCCATACTAATATTATAAATGTGAAAATCTGCCAGTCTGTCTGTCTATCTGTCTGTTTGTTTGTCTGTTATGCTTTCACAACTAATACACTGGTCCGATCTGGATGAGTTTTGCAACGAAAATTGATGAAGATCCCAAGTTAAAAATTCTTAATTTATTTCAAAATTCAATCCCTAAAAGGCAGAAATAGGGTGTGAAAGCTTGAAGGAAAAATCGAAACCGCTTGACCAATTTTGATTATATTTCTCAAGAAGATGACACAACGTGAATTTTAGGTTTTCTAATATATTTTTTTTAAAAATCAAAAGCCTTATTAGCCGAAATTGAGAATATACGTCGTTTAACTTCACGCAGGCGCAGCCGCGAGCAGGTCGCTAGTGTAACTATATATTACACTAGATAAATATAAATTTATGCCAAAGAATGCTTAGAGTTTTTTATAGGTTAAATTTGTTTGCCGTCTCCTTCGTAGCGGTATTTGGGACTCGTCTATTTGCACGCGATCATTGTGGGTCTTATTTGGCAGAATTTCGATTACATTAGGGTAAATATAGTAGTATATTATATATAATGTAGTATATGATGAATACATTATTAAATATTTCGATTCGTATGCGGAATAATTATATTTTAATTATTTTCTTTCGCCGTTTTGGTAAAAAAAGGCTTAAAATACAGCCGAAAAGTGGACAACGAAATGTCTTGACACCACGTTCTTTTGAATACTGCTTTCTATGTTGAAAAAAGCGTGGAGCTGACAAAAGGAAATAAATATACATATGTTTGCTTATTCTGTTTATTACAATAAGCTATTTTAATCCAGCTAGGGTTGTGTTTTCATATCATAGATACATATTTATATGTTATTCATATAAAACGACCCAATATATAAATATGCAATGAGTATATACAAAATATAAATATGATACCATGCTTTTCAAATTAATATACCGTTTTTTTTTAGCTTCACGCTGTATCCCGCACACAGCAGGGTAGGCAGAGGGAACCTAGTGTTAAGACACTCCGTTCCCCACTTTCCGCCGAATTCGGAGGCTTGCGTGTTAAGTGGCGGAACTTAACGCCGCGCTTTACCTCGACACCAGAGCGTAGAAAATGGAAATAAAATTTCCACTCCTCGAATGGGAATCGAACCCACAACCAGTCGTTTACAGTCACACGCTTGTGTCACTGGGCCACGACTGGCCACATTAATATACGTTTTCTTTATATATAAATTACATATTATATTTTTTAAAATTAAACGATGCAAGCTTTTAAGATAAAATGCACTAAAAATCTTTCTCAAATATAACATTTCAAATACCACATATAAGAAAAAATATACACAACAAATGACTAACAGTAGATAATAAAAACACAAACATAAAACCATTATGAATCACACATTCAAGAAAATCTAACCGCTTGTTATCATTTAGTTAAAACTCAATCGCAATGTTTGGAAAAGATCAAAACGCCTTTCAATTTCGTCCCACGTTGGCGTCCGTGGGAATGCTTTGTGTGTCACAAATATGTTTACAATTCACCATGTCACGTGAAAATACGGATATTCTTGTTTTCTTTACGCATTTCCTACGAATAGCGTCGGATAGGATAGTTAGTGATACGTCACTACGCCAATCATCGACTTATATAAAACTGTTTCATTGCTCACAGAGTAGGTTAGAACGTGCTGGTGCAACTAATTTGATGTTTGATTTTAGTGACCAATATATCTTTTCATGTATATTTCCAAACACATATATATCTACACTCAGGAAATTGTAAAACTTTTATAGAAATCGTGTAAAAATTTAAACATAACAGCAGGATTCGAACGTGCGCTTTTGGAAACCGTACAAACACTATAAACCCTAAGCCGTGCATTGTAAGGCTGCGTAGAAATTCTTATATACTTTAGCATCTTTGTTGAGAGATTTTTACAAATCTCTGATAGTCGAAGATTATTTTACGAACAATAGTTTCGCAAGAGAGAATCCTAATTATTAATGAAATGCATATTTTCTTACCAAACGGTGTTGTGTAGCAGACATTTGTGAAACTGGTTCGATAGTTAGAATCCACCTGCATTCAAATTTATGTGCGTCTTCAAAAAAAGTGCATTAATTAATTGGCAGGCTCTAAAGCTATAAAATAAATTAAAAAAACTGAATAGAAAGTGAACAACATGATATAAATAGATTCAATTCTCTTTATAATTAGGCAGTAATGGACAAGATGCGACAAAATTTTAAACATTGTTTCTCACTTATCGATACTTAAACGTTTAATTAATGAACACTGCTAATTTAATATTTTACGCTACATAAGTTTCCTTCGCCCAATCCTCATGTATGCGGTTAAAACTTCCGCCAACTTTTCAACCCCAGCTGAAAGTTATTAAGATTGTTTCTCTCCCACATCTAAGTTCGAAGTAATAGCCCCAAAAACTGTGTTCAAGACCTGACCCTAATGTAAAATGTATAAAACTTTAACGTTTATGCTATTTTCAATAGAAAACTAATCAAGAGAAACTCGTCCCATTTTTTTAGCAGGCTTCTTAATAATTTGACCTCTTTCTTACTGTATATAAAGCAAGGATTATATGAAAGTTTTCGTAATGTTATTTTAATTTCTTTTTGTTGCCTGTATTTCCTTAACAAATTACACACATATGTCCGCAGATATGATGGTAATTCTATTCTATTCTTTCATTTTTATAGAATTAACCTGTTGTCTTTGTTAGAACGAATACAAGAAAATAATTTTAAACGTGTCCCTTTTAGTTTTTCTGATCGTAAGCTCGAGTGGTAGCAAATAACGAGTGGGTCAATACCCACAACCAATTGTGTTTACAGTCAGATACTGTCCAACTACATCTTGGCCTAATTAAAAAAAAGAAAAAAGCAGCTTCACCCTTTTTCCTATATTAGCAGGGTAGTCAGAGAAGGGCTAGTGTCAAAACACTCCATCATCCTCCTTTCACCTGAAATTGAGACTGATTTTTAGTAAATGGTAAAAAAGTAAAAATAAATAAAATTGAAGTTTATACACTACTAACTAAACAATCAGTACCGAAATAGTTCCATACATTACTGTACTAATTTCGAAGTCTTAAATAAACAGTAAGTTTCAAAGTGTAACAAAATTTCATAAAACAAAAGCACATAATATAGCGGCGGCTCGGAATGCGCCCAATTGTTGAGTTGCGCTGGACGTCTGCCAGGTGAGAGGTATGGGAGTTGATGGATATGCTGCTATGTTAGTGAGATATTAAGAGATTCGGTTTTTATTATCCATACTTATAATATAAATGGGAAAGTCTGTGTGTTTGTCTGTCACGCTTTCACGGCTAATCTACCTAGAATAAAAGTAGTAAAAGTGATTAGGTCTAACATAGGCTACTTATTTTTTCAAAAATCACCCCTACTTATTTTTACAAAAATCACCTTTCACTAAAGGGTTGAAAGAGGGGATGAAATTTTATATGAAAAATATAAACCGCTTGACCAATTGTAATGAATTTTGGCATAAATATAGTTGATAATCTAAGCTTAAACATAGGCTACTTTATTTTTTTTAAATGTGCCATTGAGGGTTGCAACATAACGAAATAGTTCACGCGGCGAAGCCCCAAACGGGCCGCTAGTTAAGAATATATGGAACGGATTTATGTATAGGTCAAGAAAGTAATATTTAGTAACAAAAAATATTTAAAAAAAGATGAACAAACCTACAGACAAATAGATAAACAGAAACACAAATACACATTGTTTTAGGTTCTATTACGGTGATAAATACTCTCAATAATAATCTTTATGAAATACATGTACAGACAACAAACAGTTACATTTTTATTAAATAAATATTTTTAAATATTTTTACACTGTTCTTAACTCAATCCCATTTTTCATATTTTTTAATATACATAACTTTTCATCTGAGTGTGGATAAGAACCACTGAAAATAGGGTTTCAAAAAAGACGCTGTAACAACGCGCCTTAATATTTCTTTTCACAGCTGCATACTTTTAAAAAGAATTTAAAATATAGTAATATATCTGAGGGGAAATCGAATCCACAGTCAACGATGACTAAATACTTATAAACAACAATATTTCCCAAATTGGGTATCGAACTTACATCCATCCCACACAGACGTCCCAACATTATCACAACGTTGCCAACATAACAATTAATGACATTCAAATGCTATTATCCATTATAATGTAGGCAGCGGGCGCCCCGTGCGCGCCGCGTGACGGTATCAACTCAACCATCTCTCCCATTATACGCAATTAGTTGATGTTCATTGAATTTTGAATAGCTTTAAGTTTACCATAAATATTTGTTTTGTAATTGTAATAGGTTAAGAAAATAATAGCACTTACTGAGTACTTTACTAGGGCATAAGTGGCATAAGTGGCTTTACGCTTTTAAGCATAGGGGGCCTAGTGTAAAGACACTCTGCCCTCAACTTTCCGCCCAAAATTGAGACATTTCGTGTTACGTAGCGGAATTCAACACCGTGCTTTGTCTTTGTATAAGTTCAATAAAAAAATAGTTTGATAATGCAAATAAAAGGAACATTATATATAAGATTATTTTATTATTGATCGGACACGGACAACAGGTTCATGCTATGAAATTATTGTATTCTTGTTAAATCAGAGCACGTTGACAATTTTTTAGATCAAATCAGTCATTTAGTACTGGCTCAATATTAGATTTTAAGGGTTTCTGACATTGATTGATAGATGAAATATAGATGAGGAGATAAAACTATTAGCTTCACTCTGTATCCCGCACACAGCAGGGTAGGCAGAGGGAACCTAGTATTAAGATACTCCGTTCCCCACTTTTCGCCGAATTTGAAGGCATTGCGTATTAAGTGGCGGAACTTAACGCCGCGCTTTGCCTTGACACCAGAGCGAAGAAAATGGAAATATTAAATATTTCCACTCCTCGAGTGGCAATCGAACCCACAACCAGTCGTTTACAGTGCTACACGCTTGTGCCACTGGGCCACGACTAGCCACATAAAACTATTAAAAGCTTGTTAACATGTTTTTTATGTTTTATACACTATTTCAATAAAACTATTCTAAAGGATACTAAACATTTTAATTTAATTTAATTTATGCCCGTATTATATATCTAGTTATGTTATTTCAGGAGGTGAATTCAATCTCACAACACATCGAGTGCATAGTTTAATGTGCAAATAAAATAACGTTAAAAAACATAATTTACCTTTCAATATTGACAATCATCGTAGTTCACCTCAATGTTCCTCTTATGTAATAAACGGCTTTTTCTGACTCGAGAAAAGAGTATCTAATAGAATTTTCAATCACTCCACATGAACGAATCCGACGTTTGACAAACTTTATAAACAGCAGCGTCAAAACTTTTAACACAACATGTGACGCTGAAAATTTACATACGCCTAATGGAAAAGTTTCCTTCAAAAGAGAACAATTTAAATATTTAAAACTAAATGTTATTTTAGTAAACATTTTACAGCCTTATATTATTTTTTTAACATTTAATGATATAATTTATTTAATCACTTTACTAAGCCGTAGTAGGCGTCATAATAATATTGAGCCTAAAGTAATAACACGTATTTTTCAATTAAAAACATATTTCCCGCCAAAAGGTCACGTTTTGAGTTTCGAGAAATTACACTGTACCAACATAACGGTATTATTACAATACGCCAACTTGTCAGACTGAATTAATTATGTATTCTTATAAGATCACGCAAACAAAAAATAATAAGATGTTTTAATATAAAGAAAAATATCAAAATATAAAAATAATTTATCTATGTATATATTTCTATTAATATTTTAGTATCCATTTATTTATGCATATATTTTAGATAATATTTTAATTTTGTGTCATTCTTTAGGCTGAATGTTATTATTCATAAGAAATGTTTATGTGAAAAATAAAAAAAAAATCTGAGCTACGCTTTCAACAGAACATTAGTAAACTATATCACATAAGTTTTTCCATTGTTTAGTTTTTTAACATTAGACGTCGTCGGTCTGACATAAATGTGTTAGTTCACCGCGTTCTTCCTAACATGTTTATTTGCTCACTTTACACCAGACAGTGGCTGCTAAATGGACTTCGAAGATAAAAATAATGGTGAATTTTAACAAGAAACAGACTCAATTCGACTAAAATATCAATTTTCAGAGAAATATTATGCAAAATGTTTAGAAATTGTGTAAAATAAACAAATAGACCGATTTGCTAATGTGCTTTCGATGAATTGCGCTTTTAAAGTTCCTGAGTAGAATTAGTGAAGATGTTATAATTTTAAAGTGAAGTTAGAAAACTAACACCTGCTTGGAAAAAGATCTTGAACTTTAATTATTGAAAATTAAGTGTTACATATAAAAAATCATAGTAATTAAAAAGTAAACAATTATTTTCATACAAATGAACTTAGGGGCATACATTATTCTGTGGATGGTATAACTGTTACTTTCCGTTTAAGCTGATAAATAATGTTATGACATTTTGAAGGAATATGAACATGTCGATCATCATCAGGGTTATATTTGTGACAAGCTTATTACTGGAAACGAGATAAGTTGTGAGTTCGATTTCCACTCGAGGAAAACATTATATTTAAAATATCCATTTCTTCGCTCTGATAAAACCAAACGTGGTTCTATCATTCCATACACAGTGACTTGACTTCAGGAAGACAGTAGAGAACGTAGTGTACAGATAAGTCGGTACCTACATCCGCCCAGGTCGTCGGACGATTGGGGCAGTGCCCGAGACCTGGGCTAGTGGCGGGTTAGGAGCACCGTTAGGTGTTTAGTGGGTAAACGGACGAACGAACCGGAGTCCCACATAACCGCGTCCGGATCCCCACCCCGGGCGGGTATCTGTAACAGGATTTTCCTGACGATAAAAAAAAGGAAGGTCGGTACCTACATTGCTTTACAGGAGAAAGTAAGCTGCTTTTTTTTCATACATATGTACATATAATGTAAACAAAAAGTTTTAATTAACCTATTTCCACCTGAAATTTATGTGAAAGTGATAGCTGCGAGATAAATCTCCTGATTTATAGACGAGAGACACTAATTAAATGAGCCTTGAAGCATCTTGTGACGGCTAAGAGGCCTGTTGCTATGGCAACTGTACGTACTGCCTACACTGTACTGTCGTATTGAATTGTTAATACTTGAAATGATTTAATTACCTTTAACTGTTCGTATTTTTACAAATTTAAGAAAATCTTGCGTTGTTATAATTTTTTTTATATTTTTTTTATATTCACGCTGTATCCCGCACACAGGGAAGGCAGGCATTGCGTGTTAAGTGGCGAAACTTACCGCCGCGCTTTGCCTCGGTACTAGAGCGAAGAAAATGGAAATATTAAATATTTCTACTCCTCGAGTGGAAAATGAACCCACAACCAGTCGTTTGAAGTCACACGTCTGTGCCACTGCGCCACTGCGACTGGCTAGTTGCTTTTCGATTTGCTTAAACGCGCGTAAATGAGTTTCGCAACTAAACATACAATGTATCAGATTTTAAAGAAAAGCATAACGCAATGCTGGAGCTGTAAATGGGATATTTGTCAGAACATGCAAGAAAGCATAGAGGCTATCGTGGTGCAGTGGACAGTGGACATTTTGATTATAAACACAATGGTTGTAGGTTCGATTCAAATTCAGAGGAATTATAATGCAATGCTTTAAGTTCCGCCACTTAATACGCATTTTCTCTTATTTCGGAAAACGAAGAACGCAGTGCCTTGACACTACATTTTCTCTGACTCATAAAAATAACGTGCTTTTTACAAGACAGTATGATGTTTTCTTTTAACACTTAATTTAAAAGAAATAAGATAAACATACAAACAATTGACATTTACTAGTAGAAACATTGAAACCAGAAGCATTTATCCTTATTGAACTACTCTACTATAAAGTTGAAAATCCGGCGTATATAAGACTAACACAATTTGCTCGGTTACACTAAAGCTTACGGTTTGAACAAACTTAGTAACACAAATCTTCTACAATAATAAATTTACCGTAAACTTTAAGTTAGTTTTACTTTGCCATTGGTTATTTGTGAAGCTTTTTTCTTGAAAAGTTTCGCTACTTGTAGCCAATGGAGTTGTCACAACGCACGAACGGGAATGTTTAAATTATTTTTGACAGATACCAATTTGTAATATGAAATGTAATTACATTTTTCTTCATATTTTCTGATTTTCTGATATTTTCTTGAATAATTTTAATAACATTTCTTTTTTGAATTCCAAAATGTTCTAGTGGCCAGTCGTGGCCCAGTGGCACAAGCGTGTGACTGTAAGCGACTGGTTGTGGGTTCGATTCCCACCCGAGGAGTGGAAATATTTAATATTTCCATTTTCTTCGCTCTGGTGTCGAGGTAAAGCGCGGCGTTAAGTTCCGCCACATAACACGCAATGCCTCCGAATTCGGAGGAAAGTAGGGAACTGAGTGTCTTAACACTAGGTTCCCTCTGCCTACCCTGCTATGTGCGGGATACAGCGTGAAGCTAAAAAAAAAATGTTCTATGACTAAATTATACGAATATCCTAAAAATACATATTTTCTACGAATTTCTTGCATATTGCAGTGAAGGCTAAAGGAATCGTATTGTTAGCAAAGCTTACGTAGACAAAGTGACGGAACTCAACGCTATAGTTTGTCTAACTAAACTTCTTTGATTACAGATATGAACTTTCTTTTATATAGTTCTCGAACCAGTTTTTTTTTTTATTTTATTTGGGTGAACAAACATTATTACAATATGTTTTATATTAAGACAGTGAAACAAAGGAAATATATATTTTTTAAATAATACACAGGTTTGTTATAACTTTTATTTTTATTTTCTATATTGTGCAATGTAGGTACATTGAGTAGAGAAAGCTTATAATAAAATAGGCTATAACTAGATATAAATCAATAAAAATTTACGACTCTCATACTCGTATATTTGCCATTACACTCGAGTTTGGGAAAATCCCTACTTAACATAACACTTCGCCGTATCTGAGCTCACGCCTAATTTAATATATATCAATCTATCTTTCGATCACTGGCTTATAGTAGTATATATGAGAGGTCGTAGTAGCGCAGTGGAGCAGCGTCTGACTTGTACCGCAACTGGTTGTGTGTTCGATTTCCACTTGCAAAAATGATTATAATTTAATACTTTCTTCGCTCTAGTGAAAAAGATAAACCGCATAGTAGAGGTCCACCACTTATTTTTTTCAAACTCAGGCAAAAAGTGGAGGAAAGAGCGTCTTGGACGTTGGTTCTCTCTAACTGATAAAAAGTAATATATACCTAATACTATTATAATAAATTTGAAATTACCATAGTTTGATATTATATTAAGGAAAACGTATAAAACTAAGTTTAAACAAATAATTATGCTTAAATATGAGAACCTGCCTTATTTAAACGCACATCATTTCAGTTCAGTTCTGTAGTTACAGTGTTAATTGACGGTGTTAAGAAATCTTATACTAACATAGCCTATAGCCACATATGATTCAATAAATATTTATGACCATCACACTCGTATATTTGCCATTACCCTCGAGTTTGGGAAAATCCCAAAAATATTAAACTGACTTGAACTGTAAATTGTAAAGTCAATTATTCACTTATATTTTTTTCCTTTTCAGTTTTTTTCGTAACGTGAGGCGTCTGACTATGGGTTTCAATCCACCATCGAAGAATGGAATATTATGACTACGTTATTTTCCTGTCTCCGCTCTGGCACCTAAGGAGGAAAGGTATTTTTATTTAATTTATATTATACTACGAACATAAGGTATGCACCTTTTTTTTAAATAATCTCTTTTTTATATATGTAAACTCATTTTTACAATATCAGAGCTTAAGCTAAGTAAGCTTTAACTAAGTTTTTAAATTATATCCTAAGAGAGTCCAGTTTCCTTTAGTTTTTCAATATTAATGTAATCTCTTTATGGAGGAAAGGTTAGAAAAGACCTAACTCGCAATACTTCGCTTTTGTGACACGACACGGAGTGTTTCTTCAGCAGGAGAAAGTGTGAAGGAATAGTCAGTGACAACGTGTTCACTGTGTAGACACTGATCTCTACTATAACAGAGATATCGCCAGAAGAATTACACTTTCTCTTAGCGGAACAATAATAAATACCTCCTAAAAGGGATAGGGAAACAACCAATCATATTAAAGATCAGAAACTTACGCACTGCACCACGCTGTCACTACGCCTTCTTTTTCGGAATATAATATACATACATACATATGCTTTTTTTTAGCTTCACACTGTACCCCACCCGCACACAGCAGGGTAGGCAGAGGGAACCTAGTATTAAGACACTCCGTTCCCCACTTTCCGCCGAATTCGGCGCAACTTAACGCTGCGCTATGCCTCGTATACAGAGCGAAGGAAAAGAAATATTAAATATTTCCACTCCTTGCATGGGAATCGAACCCACAACCAGTCCTTTACAGTCACGACTGGCCTCAACATACAACACAATATGACATACATATAAAATAGAAATTATCTACACAACAATAGAATCGAGATCAAAAGCTTTAACATTAGTTAACTAAATGATTATTCAAAGCTGGTAATTGAATGTGTTTCGTTGTGCAAATAAACAAACTATAAATAAACATTACACTCGTAATACGAGTAATAAGAAAACAGTTGTGCTTTAATATAAATGAGCCAAGTTATTGATGCATACAAACACTTCATTTGCAGCTTTATAAGGAAGTGCATTGTAATTTGCATGCACGCATCTGATTACTTACTGATAAAAATATCGCAAAAACGGTAGGATGATTATAGGTAGTTATTATTAAACAGTGGGGCCAGTCGTGGCGCAGTGGCACAAGCGTGTGACTCTAAACGACTGGTTGTAAGTTCGATTCCCACTTAAGGAGTGGAAATATTTAATATTTCCATTTTCTTCGCTCAGGTGTCGAGGGAAAGCGCGGCGTTAAGTTCCGCCACTTAACATGCAATTCCTATGAATTTGGCGGTAATTGGGGTACGGAGTGAACCCTGCTGTGTGCGGGATACAGAGTGAAGATAAAAAAAAATATAAAATAAAATTGTTGCGAGCTTTTTTGCAATTTTGCAGTATATAATCTGTACACTAATTACGTGGTGAATTACGTGGTGTTAAACGAATGAAGTGGTGGTGCATAACGCCGCACTTTATCTTAGATACCCGAGCGGAGAAATAAAAATAATATATAATCATATCCCGAAAGGAAATCGAACCCATCATCATAGGATTTACAGTCAGACGTGGTTGGCAGAAGCCAGCTCAACAAATCTTTTCAACTACTTAAACGACAGGTTCGGCTAAATTTTTAAAGGAGTAAATTAAAAGTAAATTGCTATATATAATTTTAATATTTATAATGTTTAACAAATAATTATATGTGCTTAGTCAAATATAATCTCCCCCCTAGTGGAAATCGAACCGACAACCACTACGTTTCAGTCAGACCAGAAAAATGATAGTAATTAACATATAACCATTCCCCCGAGTGAGAATTGAACCCATAAACATCGCGTCGGTTACTAAAAGTGTATAAAGATACTTTCTGACAAAAATATAAAGAAGATCTTGTGATTGCTTAATTTACCTGCATATCTGTGATATGATATAATCTGTGGCACTGCGTTGACGGACAGCGCTGTCACGTTATCATCACTGCATGTTGTCATTTTGGACGCTTAATTAAAACAGCCCGTTCGGATCGAGCTGTATTCATTAATTATTAATTAACAATTATGTTAAGCTTGAAATATAGTATATTGTGGCAAGTTTCATTGTCTTTGTACTCGCGATAGCCTTATATTCGTTTTCCATTTGAATATATAATTTATAACAAAACCAGCGGCCCGCTCTGGTGAATCATAACTGTTTCGTTATATTAAAACCCACAGGGGTGGATTTTTGAAAAATAACATAGTCTGTGTTTAATCTTGGATTATCAACTATATCTATGCAAAAATTCATTACAATCGGTCAAGCGGCTTGCTTACATTTATCATATAAACTTTCATCCTCTATTTCAACCCTTTAGAGGTGGATATTTGAAAAAATAAGTAGCCTATGTTTGACACATGGTTTTTTACTACTTTCATTCTAAATTTCATCCAAATCGAACCGGTAGATTAGCCGTGAAAGCGTGACACAGACATTCGCATTTATAATATTAGTATGGATAATTTATTAAAATTTCCGTGAGATTTAATTAAATTATTTTATTATATTTTAGAAATATATAATTTATTACAAATATTTTGAGTCAAATCTTAGTGAGGACCTAGTATCAAGATATTATTTTTTTTAAAAGTCAAATACTTTTTTCCAAGTAAGACATAGGACATGCTTTATTTTTTGAACGTCTAACAATTTACCACCGGTTCACTAAAGTTAATACATCAAACCTGAGAACTTTATTTTGAAATTTAACAATTTACATTTACAATTATTTTTATATATTGACAATGATACCATTGAAATAGACTGGAGGGAGCATTTCATTCCCATCCCATTCAAAAACTCATTAATTAGGTAATAACCTTAAACACACAAATGTCTTTTCACAATTTGTATAATTGTGATATGGAATACTCTTTTTATCTAGGATCCTATGGTAATTATATCACCTTCCACCCGAATGACGGTACAGTTCCATTACGCCATAATGGCCTTGTATATCCCATATAGTTTAATTGAATTGATGAATACAGTGTACCGACAAAATACTGAATTAGAAAGAAAAATCCTACAAATACCCGAACAGAGGCTTCATTCGTTTCAATCAATAACTTTGTAAATAATAGTGATTACTAATGTTTTTGAATAGTTTCTTTTTTTTAGCTTCACGCTGTATCCCGCACACGGCATGGTAGGCAGAGAGAACCTAGTGTTAAGATACTCCGTTCCCCACTTTCCGCCGAATTCGGAGGCATTGCGTGTTAAGGGGCGGAACTTAACGCCGCGCTTTGCCTTTTTTTGAATAGTAATAGAGTTATTATTAAAAATACAATAATAATCAATAAGCAGCAGTAGCAAATATCAGTAGATATATATTAACGGCCTTATTCATAAAAAATGCTTATAGAACGCTTAAAACGTTCATTAGTTAAAATGCTCTATAAGCTTATGAAACGTTCCATAAAAATGCGTATTCATAACAGTACTATAAACCTACTATAACTAATATACTGTTTATAAGCTAAAATGTTGCCACTACGATGAAATTGGCAAGAAAGTTTGTCAAACGTTGCAAATTGACCACAGATAATACTTTAACATTGTATTTATGTAACGTGTGATTCGAACTAAAAAACATTAGCAATTGACATCATTGTTCTTATTTATTTTTTCTATTTTTTATATAGTAATATTACATATTATCTTTCTTATTGAAAATATCACTTTACCGGATTACTCTACGGAGGCGATGATATGTGCACAATGTTTTTTGAGATATGAAAACAGGTATAGAGGTATAATAATTCTAGTTAATATTATGTAATTTTAATGTAAAATTATTGAAATGTTATTAACAGATATAAGATAAGTACTATTTGCGGTGGGGAATGTAAGCTTTTAAAATTACTCGTAATTAGTTGGCAGGACGTACTTCAGCAAACATCCGGCGGATAATTTGTCGGATTATGTAATGTATGTATTTACGATTACAGAACTAAATATGTAATTCTATCTTCATTTATTTATTTACATCCTCTATTACACACAGCTTAACAATAAATATGTACAAATGGCGGGTTTAATACTAACGAGCTTCTACCAGTCAACTTTGTCATGTGGGATATCATTGTGTAGGTGTAAAAAATCTAAACTATATTTTAAATAAGTAATAAATACAAGTATATATAAACGTAAATAAAATGTACATATATACACTATATACAAATATACCATAATAGACTAATATATAGGATAATATTTAATACATACTAATTTTTAAATAAAATACATAAACCTTAATTCAAATAACTATATACCGATGATAAAGATAAATATTATATCTTAATAGAGTTTTTTGGATTACATTCATTCATTCATTAAAAGTTTTATATGTATTTGCTAGAGTCCATCACGCTGAACAACTTTTGCTAAGTAGCTTTGCTGGAATCTCATGGTTCTACATTAGGTGTTAACAAACTACATTTGTTGTTCTCAACATAAGCTTTGGATATTAAAATCATTTTAAGAAAAAGTAAAAAAACATTGTTATTGAATTAATAGCATTGTTTTTTTCTTAAATATAATATCTGGGTAGCAGAAATTTGTAAAAATCTCTGCTAACGACAAAAATAAGTTGTAGAAACGTACAAGAATTTCGACGCAACTAGTAGTAGAACGCATGTCCAACCACAAGTCAGAGCCCTTGACGCTTTCCAAATGGTGTGGATTCGAATCCTGTTACCTTCTATAGTTTTCCATATTAGGGTGTAAAAGCTATATTAGTTTTTACATTGTCTATCAACAATTATCTTGAATATTATTGGTAAATATTTTCTCACATTTTCGTCATCACCAAAAATCTGTTTGGTTTAAATATGTGCAATGACAGATATATTGTTTTTGTTATTTTGTCATCATTATATTACTACGCGAAGGAAATTTTAGACTCCTTTATTTGAAAATTATATATTTGGCGTACCCTTTTTTACAAACTGACATACACATTTCTAAAGTGCGTTAGTTGTTTTTTTTGTAAGTTGTTAAGTCACTTTTATGTAAAAATAGATAATAAATACAATTCACTGAACTGAAATCGAACCCACAACCAACACTATCTCAATATACTGTATAGAAACATCAATGAATTTAGTTCAAAGAAAATTTAAAATAAACTGAATATAATTTTTATTCTATATACTTTATATTATTTAGAAAATTACTTTTATACTTTTTCTTGAAAGTGACATGAAAGATTTAACGTCTGAAATGATTCTATTAAAAAGTTCTTTGTGAAGTATCCTAAGTTTATACCAGTTGTGAATATCATTTCAGAAGTTTAGAGGTTGAGCTGACCTTTCCCAGCTCGGAGAGACGTTAACTTTTCTAAGTGTATAAGTAATTTCCTCGACCATCGCTTATTATAAGCTTCCTGTATTCTCTCTATAGCGTCCATTAGGCATGAGAACATGTTTGCATTTAACTTTATACATCCTAAAGTAATATTATAAAGCAAAGCGTTACTGTTTTTGGTATGTTCGTTTGCCAGAGATTTGCATTTCTATATTTTCACTTATGAAAAGACACTATTTACCTATCAGTAAAGGTGTGAATAGTCCTTTGAAAAGAGTAGATATTATTCTAATATTTAGATATTATTCTAATATAAAGTAGTTGATACAAACAAGGCCTACCTAATTTCAAATTCTTATATCTTAAGCGAGATTCAAAGAAGATGCTACATAAAAGCGTGTCGAGATTTATCCACTTATTAATTTTACATAAATATAAAATTATACTATAAATTTTCATCAAAGATACTGAAAAATAGGTAATTCTGGGTACTTGTTGGCGCTATATAAGCCTAAGTTAAATAGGCATAGGCTTTATTCGTATCAACTTAACATATTTACATATGTATGTGTGGATACTGCAATTATACATATAATAATAAATGCATATAACAAGTACATTTTGATATAATTGTTATTTTATAAGACAGTTTGTCAACCCTAATTTTGTATGGAATTTCCATTTCTATTATTTGTAATAATATGAAATATTCGTATTCTTCATAGAAACAAAGTGTCCTGACACCAGGTTCTCTGTAACTACCCTGCTAGGCGGGAAGCCTGTTATTTTTCATTGATCGTAGTAAACCTTATAATTATAGCAGAGTTGTATATGTTACCTATATTGGTACCTGTATAGATTTAAGTATTAAAACATATTTTTTAACAAACTTATCATCTTAACTCCTTACTGAATCTCAGCTTCTCCATCTCATACACCTTAAAGTCAGATGTTGAGCCGAATACACGATCCCTTAAGACGCAATAAATAAACTCTAGAAAACACGTCGGAAACGAATTGATATTTAGGTAACTTGTTCATTGCCAATACCGCAATATCGTAAATTATCTTCTTAGACAGGGGTGCGCAAACCGCGGCCCTTCGACCACATGCTGTGCGCTTTATAATTTAATGCGGCCCGTATTTGTTTATATAACAGATATCCTTCCATTACTTTTTATATACTTACTACTAACGACCCGCTCGCAGTTTCGCCACGTGATCATGTCTTCTTTTATGCCCTAATCATATTTTATTCCCGATTCGAGCCTTTCTAAGATTTTCTGAACTTTCTGTTTAGTTATAACAATATAATAGAGCCTATAGCACACCTGAATAGTGTAACTTTCTAACTGTGAAAGAATTTTCATGATAGATTAAGTATTTCCGAAGATATCCGGATACCCCTTACAAACAAAGTTACAAACTTTACCTCTCGATTATATTATCATATTATATAGTACATTAATATAGACTATGGATCCACTTACTGTTTCGTCTGCGTGAACAATACAACTAATGCTGTATCATATTTTTACATAATTTTTAAAGCCCTATTGCAGCCTCTAAGGGTTCATTATTTAAAAAAAAAATAGCCTATATCATCAACTATCTTCCTGATGAAATTCACATACTTTCACAAATATAATATTAGTATAAGTGTGGCTAGGTTGCTTACCCCTGTCCTAAGATATACAGCCACAGGGATCAGCGAAAAATACATGTCTATTAAACATATGCAGGGAACGCGGCGCGCACGTGGTCCACACTCTGCGGCCGCGTTTGGCAGAATTTCAATCGTTTAGTGGAAAATGTTATATTTATTGAATCTGAATATCATCTGGCGATTTCGCAGAACCATAAATATTGCGGACTATTGACTTAAAACAGCTTACGTTGCGCCTTGTACATCAGTCACGTTAAATGTAGCTCGCGTTCCAAGGTTAGGTAATAACCTAAATGCTGTATTTTTAATGATGTGGTTGTGTATTAATAAATCTAAAAATGATTTTAAATAAACTTCACTTACATATGTGTTAACGATGAAAAATATACGAGATATAGAGGCAAAGCATGGCGTTGACTTTTGTCACTCAACACACAATGAGTGGTGTTCGAGTGAAAACGGAGTGCCTTAACACTATGTTTTCTCTACTGCATAGCAGAGAAAGTAAGTGAAAACGTAAAGATGAAAAAAATATATTAATACATATATACGCCTTTTAATTTTTGAGTATAAAGCATCGCGTTTTGTAAATATCATTCTTCTAAAGTCGCTATTTACGGCAAGCAAGAAAAGTTAAGAACAATGTTATCAAAGCTTCGCTTTGGCTGGAATTTCAGTGAGACAACGTTGTATGAAAAATGTTTGGCTCTGAAATATTTTAACTATTTAAAATTAATTTAACGCGTAGAACTTATAATTAATTATAATTACAATTAATCCAGTTGACGCACGAAGTGTGACTGTAAACGTGACTGGTTGTGGGTTCGATTCCTACTTGATGAGTAAAAATATTTAATATTTCCTTTTTCTTCGCTTTGATACCGCAGTCACAAAGCGCGGTATGTTTTGCTACTTAACAAGCAATGCCTTCAGAACTAGACGGAAAGTGGGGAACGAAGAGTCTTAACACCTACCTATCTGCCTAACCCGCCGTGTGCGGGATATAACATGTATATAAATTTATTTAAAGATGTTTTTATTTATTGACTATATTTTTTTATTTATTGGTGATATGTTTTTCAGCAAATTTCTATTTCTATTACAAAAGTGTTTAACTTCATTGAGATAATAAAATTCAAAGCTAAAGTTTTATCGCCAACAGATTGAGACGTAAACAAGGAAGTGCGACTTAAGCGTCTCATTCAGAACTAACATTAATGCATTCATAAATTAACATAATCGTAAAATATTTATTGGATACTTTGTGACAATATTATTAAAATATACATAAAAATGTGGCCAGAATAATGATTTCCTCGGTTGACAATACGTAGATATAAATCTCATACATAACTATAAAGTCACTATAAAGGCAATATAAGCTTTGTGCTCAATGGAAGAATATTTAAAAGATATAAATACACTAACTACTACACAGAAGGTATTTGAAAATAAGAACTGACTCAAAATTGCAACTGTTAAGTTTCTATATATGCCACATAGAAACTTCTCAAGAGAACTGCCTTCTGAGCCGGTGGTAGCTTTATGTTCATTCGATGATTCAAGAGTGCTTGCAAAAACTGTTTGAGTAAAGAATATTTTCAATTAAATATAAACAAACGCTCATAAAAAACATATTTTTTTTCAATAGATTGCAAAATACAGAAACGCGAGAGACAATCGGTTTTTCGGATTAGTTGCTAAGTTTCAAGATGTATGCAGAGAGATGCGAAACTCAATGCTATAAAATTAATATATTATCATAATTTAAAATATAATCACTTCTGGGAGTGAAAATTGAACTCATAACCATTACGTGTACGTCAAATGTCAAATGGCAACGCGTCTCGCAAGGCAGAATCAACTTTTTAACTTTTTCCCTCGTGTCAAGAAATTGAATATATATTGTGAACTGTACAAGATGTTGGCATTTAGCGTTAACGCGGTCACCGGTTTCCTCGGAGTTTTAGGAAACCATTTTGGACGTATTTTACTTACCTTCAATTTTTTGTTTGTTCTCGCAATCGTAAAAAAGGTGATAATGTTTAAAAGCTTGAGAACATTTACTTCGAGGTAATTATATTATATTTCCATTAGTCATAATATACCTACGACGGATATATCTTTAGGTTTGGTTTACGCTTTTACTTGCATTATAGCAAGGTAAGCAGAGAGAACCTAATGTCTAAAAATTCCATTCTCCATATGTATGTATATGTTCATGAGTTTAAACTAGAAACATTAACGATATTTTATTTTTTACTTCACCTAAGAAGTAATATATCTTGTAAACAGCAAATAAAATAAGACATTTTTAGAAAACATAAAAATTTGAGTCCCTTGAAACATTACAATAAGAAAATTATGTCTCTAATGGAATAAGTGTGTGACTGTACACACAACGGATTTGACCTTTCTCATTCGGAGATTCCTGTGATTTTTATAAAAATGAAGAACGGATGTACTTCAAACCAAGTTCCCTTTGTTACCTGCCCAGTTTGTACCTACCCTGTTTTTTGCGTGAAATTGCTTCCTTCAAATAAAATATATTTTTTTAACCAATCAAATATTCATTTAAATCTATAAATTTTGAAAGTTTCTGCTACATTAGAAACCTTTCAAGCTTGAAATAATTATGGAGACGAAAGGTAGGTATCCAATATTTGTATTTTTTGGCGGACAAAATTAAGTAAAAGTAGAATTTCTGTAACGAAGGACGAAAGAAATACTTAAGGCAGACCATATAATATTATTAAGGGGGACCCGGGTTGTGTACGCTTGGTACAAACTATAGACTAATACAAGCTTTTGGAGGTACCTGCTTAAAAAATAAACACATATTTCAAATTCTTATTAAATATAGGTACGTTTGTTTTCGTGAGTCGACACTCAACACCGGTCACCGGTCAAGTGCAATAACCCTTCTCATAATTAGGTGGTTTAGGAAGCTCTACAAGGCGCGGCCCCAACATGAAACTCTATAATGCATATCTCTTACCGCGTAACTCTATACATAATACTTGAAGATTATTTTAAGTTGCAAGTTTTTGGTTACAAAAATTTCTTATCCTTATATAATTTGTTTGTAAATATTGACCAACGCTATTCTGGGTGAATGTGACAGAGTCTGACTATACCTATACACCAATACGCAACGTCTCGTATATGGGCACAAAGTGGAGAACTGAATGTTTCAATACTAGGATCTATCTGTAAAAACTTGCACCTAAATAATATAATGTCGAATGCAATAGACTTGCTAAAGAATTCCAACAAGATATATATATATTCATGTATCTATTGAAATTTCACTGATTTATGTAGATGAAGGGCAAGCGTTCAAAATACCAAACCTCGTAGTCAGAAAAACAAATTCAAATAATTTATTATATTCACACAATCATTATGTGAAAAGAAAGGAAGAAATAAATGAAAAAATATATTACCATAGACAATTGACTGAAAGAACATGAACAATGATCATAAATCAACAAAATTACGCTTCTTTTACTTTATTCCTTGCATTACATATTATTTCTAAAGCCAAGGTAAATTAAAAAGACAGTCCTTATCTGCCACAGGTACAGCTCATTATTACGATAAAGGAAAAATCAGCAAACTAAAGGAAACAAGAAATGACTGTAATTTGGGAAGTCACCGGAAAGAAGTCCTCTTCCGCCGCCGTCTCGTAATGACGACGTACATTATGCTGGGATGAACTTTCACTGAGCGTAGAAAGCTAACACACTGTGCTGAGTTAATGACTATGTAGAACTGTTTACTTGTTCTTAATCGTAATTACATAGTCGTACACAAACGCGTAGTTAAATTGAAATTGTTTTTCTTATAAGTCGTAATGGTGATGATGACAATGGCTTTTTTCTTTATCCATACGGGCTTAGATAGCTCTTTTCTTCATTTTAACTAGACTTTTTAGTGCATTTCGAAGAACATCTTAAAACATAATTTGATATCCCTATGGACGTGGATTAGTACAGGTGCAAAAGCACAACTTTCCAAACATTGTGTTTTGGTAAAATCGTTTTGCTTGAGTAATAAAAAAACCAAATCAAATTAGAAACGTTCAAATTCTTTTAGAAGCTTTGCATGCCAAGGTGCACAGAAATAGTTACACCTTATCAAACGGCTATTTCAAAAACGCCTACAGCTTAACACTTCTTTGAGTAGTATTTGAATCTGCATCTATTGCGTATAAACAGATGTGAACCAACTTCATTGTCACGACTAGATATTAATTAAATTAAAGATCTATTGAATATAATAATGTATCGGTACTTTATACAATTAAAAATATATTAAAATTAATTAGTGGACTGCGTGAAGGACACTTGGACAGCTTCTGAATGAAAACGATAATAAACTGTGATTGTGAATACGACCCTCTTAGATTACATTAAATATAAGTCTTAGTGCTTTTAAAATTGTCACAATACAAATAAATACTAACAAATGCCATGGGCACCTGTGAGCCCATGAACAGAATTTCCGAATTAAAAAAAAAAAAAAAAGAATATAACCCTCACTCTGAGGAGTGATTCTAATTAAATTATTTAAATATCTCCACTCTGGTAATGCGGTCTGGAAATAAAGCGCAGTGTTGATTTCAACTCAACAAGCCATATCTCAATTTCCCTTGGAAAAAAAAATAAAGAACGAAGTGTCTTGACTCTAAACTCTCTCTGATTTTCCTACCATGCATAAAAGACCATTATTCTGCATAAGTATATTTATGTATGTTAAACACACCAATGGCCAGTCGTGGCCCAGTAGCACAAGAGTGTGACTGTAAACGACTGGTTGTGGGTTCGATTCACACTCGAGGAGTTGAAATATTTAATATTTTCATTTTCTTCGCTCTGGTGTCGAGGTAAAGCGCGGCGTTAAGTTCCACCACTTAACATGCAAAGCCTCCGAATTCGGCGGAAAGTGGGGACCGGAGTGTCTTACACTAGTTTCCCTCTGCCTACCCTACTGTGTGCGGGATACGCAAAACAGCTGCGTGAAGCTGAAAAAAAACACATAAAACACATAAAATTACTTTACATTTTATGACTATATAAGTAACCTATCATTGTAAGTAAGAGAGCATAGTACAGGTTCACTGTAGGTACACTCGCAGACCGCTACTTCCACGAAGACGCGACGTGCTGGTCGATTACATCGTAATAGCCCCGCGTCGCGAGCGCCAGCGCTGAGCGGATACTATGCAATCAGAGCGGTTTCCTCTCGAATGCCTCTACTATTATAACATGCCAGTTTTTATGAGCTATTGCACTCTAAATATAACTTGGGAACTAATTTAAAACAGCAAATAACTTGTTATTAACTTACTGATCGAGTTGTTTTTCATTCGATGCTATATGATGCTATTATTAGAAGTACCTGGTAGGATGTATTTTTTTCTCTGGGGCTTTGGTTTTTTTATGTAATAATTAGATAAAGCACAAAACTCGGTTTTCCACTTTACGTCATTTTTCGCTTCGCTAAAGCACACAACACACCTGTCGGGCTTATAATTATGTAGGAATTTTCCGAGAAATCCTTTTTTTACTGCTTAATTACACTCCTCTAGGAACTTATGTGCAAAATTTGATGTTATATACTAGTGGCCCGCTTGCAGCTTCTCCGCGTTGTGGAGGTGTTTTCAAAAATTAAATAGCCTATTTTATCCTAAGGATATCAACTATGCTTATGCCAAATTTCATTACAATCGATCAAGCGGTACAGATTTTTCATATTATTACTATATTTACTTTAATCTCCTGTTTTAACTCTTTAGCAATTGGTTTCGTAAAAAAAAGTCTTTATGACCATGCACCTTTTTTGTGGATTAGCCGTGAAAACGTAACACAAATAGACAGATTGACTTTCGAATTGATTATAATATATGTTTAAATAACACTATAAGTTAAAACTTCAAGCTCTCATAAGACACCGTTATTATATACATACATTTAATTATAACCTAAGTACTGATTCTAAATGGACCTGATTATTTTTTTATTACCAGCGTGTAAAGTAGTACCGTTGTTCATTCTCAATAGCAGCTCGTACCCGGGAGACATAACGGCTTCGTGATTGTGGGCCGAAGGGATGTGGCCATGTTTAATGTGGTAGATGACCTAAACTACGTAATTGAGCACTTTAACGTGATTTAGACCATAAAAGATAAACACTTGTTGGTCGTTAACGTCTATATCTTGAGTAGGCTAGTATTTACGATTTTCTTGGAAACGGTACAAAATAATTGCATAGTTCATAGTAGGGATTAATGATCGAAAGTTTAAAGCTAAAATGAAGAAATGACAATAATTATATTATGATTATCCCACCATTAAGAATCGAACCCATAAATTATCATTATCCAATTCAGACGCTGTCTTACTGCACAGCGATGATCTTATAGTCTTCAGTTATTCTTGCTATTGTTGCTTTTAACAAATAGATATAAACTCTGATATCCTACATTTTCAGGCAATCCTAGTTTCTCGTAATCATTTTTCTATTGTGGAAGGAGAGTAAGACTGCGTTTGGCATTAAGTTCCGCCACTAAACACGCAATATCTCGATTTCGGGCAGAAAGCGGAGGACGGAGTGACTTGACTCCCGGTCACTAGGCCACTACGTCGCTAAGTCTCCACTGACTACCCTGCTAAGTGGGAAAAAGCATCAAGCTGCAAGTAAGAACGCAATGTAATAGGTAGCACTCCCCACCATGCAAAAAATACTAGATAAAAAAAATATATTTAAATCTTAATACGACATACTGGGAGAATAAGTCCCAAAAAAGTCGTCGAGTCACGCCTCACTACATTAATAGGACGTGTTTGTCGAGATCCATTCAGAGTTGACGCTCATTAGGAAAGATTTTAATGACTTGCGCGTAGTTTGCTTCTCAGATATTATACTCGTATGTACATTTATTTATCTGCAAAATTGAGATATAATATTATAAGACGTACATATATGTATGTACATATATGTATGTACATATATAATAATCTAGTCTAGTGTCAATGTGGAGAAATGAGTGTCTTGAGGCCAGCCATGGCGCAGAAATATAAGTGTGACTGTAAACGCGACTGGTTGTGGGTTTGATTCCCACTTGAAGGGTAAAGGGGAAATATTTCATATTTCTATTTCCTTCGCTCTGTCCATGCAAAGTGCGGTTAAGTTCCTTAAAAATGCCTCCAAAATTCGGCGGAAAGTGAGGAAAGGAATATCTTAACACCAGTTCCCCCTGCCTCCCCTGCTATGAAGGATACCGTGGGAAGATAGAAAAGTGTCTTGACACTACGTCCTCTCTCTCCCTTTCTCTCTTCTCTGTTTATATATAAAAGTGAAAGAAATTGAAAATAGAACTTCAAAATACATTGTATTGAAACAATTGTATAACGGAGACTGGAAACACTGCGTTGTAGGCATTATGTAGAAAGAAATAAAAGTTAAGCCATTTTATAATTTCCTTTACTACATGCAGTCCCGAGCACAGTCGCGAGTCACTAGCAACACGAGACAAACACTCGCCCACGCGCCCGCGCGCCCGCGCCGCTATGATTTACGTCCGTTTGCATTTTTCCTTCTGATATTTTTCCACTTTCTTGTGTAAAGCTTCGATCACATCGAAATCGAATACGTCAGCTTAATAAGTCTTTTAGTTTGTGATATTATTATGTATATTCAATGAAAGAAGCATCATTTTTGTGCAGTTTCTGTGCGTGTTCGCGATAAATGTAGGTTTGACACATCTATTCAAGAGTAAGAGTTAATTAATAAAGTGAATGAATACAAATAAACAATTAAAGTAATTAATTAATACTTATTATCAAAATAATTTGTATTTTTAGACATCTACGTATTTTTTTTAATGTAATCTTAATTGAAATTAAAAAAAAATATAAATTAAAATCATTGTCCTATCTTTCATAGAAATTATAATACTTTAAAAAAGGCTTCATGCTTTCTTCCTCATAGCAATAGGACATAGTCTGAGAGAATCTAATGTACTTTGTTTTCCACTTTACACTCGTAATCCAGATATTCCGTGTTGAGTAGCATAACTAGTATTTGTATTTTGTCCTCCCAGAATAGAGAAACTAATATCTAATATTGTCCTGAGCACGAAGAAAATCAATAATCAATCACATATTTTACAGTCAAACGCCACTGTGCCACGATGGTGTCTCATGAAATTTAAAAGTTAATTTTCTCAAAAAAATTACAGACCCTAAAACTAATAGTTTAATATCACTTTCATCAATTGATTCAAAGTTTACAAAAAGATATCTTTTTTATGTTTAAAGATAAGTTATTTAAACAATAAAAAAACAAAAAAAAACAAGCGACTAAAGTGATTTGGGGCCAGTCGTGGCGCAGTGGCACAAGCGTGTGACTGTAAACGACTGGTTGTGGGTTCGATTTCCACTCGAGGAGTGGAAATATTTAATATTTCCATTTTCTTCGCTCTGGCACCGAGGTAAAGCGCGGCGTTAAGTTCCGCCACTTAACAAGCAATGCCTCCGAATTAGGCGGAAAGTGGGGAACGGAGTGTCTTAACACTAGGTTCCCTCTCCCTACCCTGCTGTGTGCGGGATACAGCGTGAAGCTAAAAAAAAAACTTAAGTCATATAATGAAGTGTGCATGAAGCCTTACCCTCTAGAATTTATAACCGCCGGCCTCATATGTCACACGACTATTTTACGCAAAACGTACCGACGCGACGTATCAATTTATTAGTGTATTTTCTTCGCTTATCAAATTGTATTTATATACTAAACGCTTATTAAATTATGTTTTTCAACATTTTCGTGGGGTTTTTGTAGTAAATTAATGGGCGCGTTTCGCAGGTGAAACGAGTTTTAGAATATATTTTATTAAATGTCTTTTATTTCGTCAAGAACATATAATAAACATTTTTGACGAAACACAAACTCATTTTGTCGTACATAATGTTATATAATTATAATAATTAGGATATACAATATAATTATAATAATTGTAATAAATAGGATATATAATATAATTATAATAATTGTTTCAAGTTCTATTCCTAGCAAGGTAGTCTAACAGAATGGAGTGCGAAATGCTACGGTCACTGCATTCTTTATGTATTTCGTCTAGTTCAGCCTCGTTTAGGCGGAGTTTCTATTGATAGGTCAATTCGTTCTCTTAACTTATATTATTTTTTAATTCTATATTTACATAGAACCGCCATTAATAGCGTAACTCAATACCGTTGGAGTCGAGTTAAATGTACATTAATCAAGTTTCAATAAGATCGTCATACAAATAGAAGTACTTACTTTAGTTTTTTTTTAGCTTCACGCTGTAATCCCGCACGCTGCAGAGTAGGCAGAGGCAACCTAGTGTTAAGACACTCCGATCCCCACTTTCCGCCGAATACGGAGGCATTACGTGTTAAGTGGCGCAACTTAACGCTGCGCTATGTCCCGACACCAGAGCGAGGGAATTGGAAATAATAAATATTTCCACTCCTCGAGGTCGAATCGAACCCCCAACCAGTCGCTTTAGAGTCACACTTTGTGCCACTGTGCCACGGCTGGCCCCAAGTAAGTAAGTACTTTAATCCAATATAACATAATTTTATTTCTGTTTACAGATTCCGAGTAAACCCTTTTATTTGGTAGATTTCAGTTCAGTTTCAACGACTTTTGTTGTATTAAAAAAGTTTTCAACCCACAGCTATGTAAACCGTGGCGTTTGTTAAATTACTATTTATTGTACTACTAGCAACCACACGCGGCTTTGCCTACGTAACTAGAAAACTTTCCATACAAACTGTCATCCTCTATTTGAACCTTTTATGGATTCATTTTTGTAAAAAAAACATGTCTTTGTGTTTTTCAACTATTTTCATTTCTAACTCCGTCCAAGCCGGGTCGTTAGATTAGCCGTGAAAGCGCAACAGACACTTAGACAGACTTTCGTATTTATAATATTAGTATGGATAGTATGGATAGCTAGGTTATTTATGTACTCAAACATATGAATTTTTTATTGTAATTTCATTAGGGTGGTAAAAAGTTAGCATAAATACCCATTTATATTTTAATTTCTCGGCTTTGGTGACAAAATAAAAGGCGGTGTTGAGTTCCGTCACTCAACGTTGCGCGTTGAGTGACTCAGTCGCGGACCGTGGAGATGGTGAGACGGAAAGCGGAAAATAAAGTGTCTTGACACTAGACATTCTCTACCTACTTTGCTGTACGGGCAAAGCATGAAGCTGATAAATAGAACAGAATAAATCTTTACACTTATATTATACAAACTATGGAATATCGAATACACGACCACTAGCTCACCAGAATCACTACAACAACAGAATCATTCAGGTAACAAAAAAGACTTAATTTAAGGAATAAAATACGAATTTCTTTTAAAGCCTCCATAATCCATATATGTCCAAATGATTAACATCCTCATATACATAATGACACCATTCCAATACTTACATAATACATCGTAACGAATAACGATATAAGCGTTACCGAATACGGCTTTTACGAACAAGTAGTGGCTCTTTTGGTCATGGAATCCAAGATCGATTTTTTTTAGCAAAATGCGTGGGTTCTGTAGACTCGTGTCTATGTTAATGGTAAAAAAGCTGTTTTATGCTTTTTCTCGTGTAGCAGATTAGACAGAGATAACCTAGGGTCAAGACATTCCGTTCTCCACTTTCCGCCTAATATTTTGACATAGCTTGTTGAATGGTGGATTTTCATTGCCACGCTTTGTCTGATTCAACAAAGATAGAAATTTCATATTAAAAAAGTGTGATTGTAAACGCGACTTGGCGTCGATTGTGGGTTTGATTCCGGATGAAGAGTGGAAATATTTAAAATTTCCATTTTCTTCGCTCTGGTGTCGAAGCAAAGAGCGGCGTTGTGTTCCGCCACACTTAACACGCAAAGCCGGCGGAAAGTAGGAAACGGAGTGTCACTAGGTTCCCTCTGCCTTCCCTGCTGTATGCGGGATACAGAGTAATGTCAAAAAAATATGATCATTTAAATGAGTTGATATTAAACCCACAACCAATTGTGAGTACTGCCAACCGCTTCACTGCGCCACGATGGTCTCAGTCAAACTTAATGACAAACTTTATAGATTTACAACTAACACTCAGATTTTTCACGTTGGCAGATTTTTCACATTGATTTACGGACACTCTTAAGTGTTATCTAAAAGTTTTCGGATTTCTTTTGAAATTGGCCATTAACTGGCTGTAATTTCGTTTAATTGATAAATGTGAAGTGATTTTGCATATTTATTACTGTTCTCGTCTTCACATTTCAATTTAAGCAAAAATAAATTTATTTTTAATTATTTTTTACTTATAAAATATATATCGTATATACTGTGCTACTAGAGTGCCTCTAAGAGGCTAAACAGCAACGTCTGATTGTAAGCACGATGGTTTTGGTTCGATTCCAATTATTTTATTGCGGCATGGAGCTGCGCCACTCAACCTGCATTTCGATCTCTCTCGAGTCTCGATTTTTGGCGGAAAGTGGAGAATAAAGTGTCTAAACACTAGTTTTCTCTAACTATTCTGCTATACTGTAAAAAATATGAAAGTCCACCTTATAGACAACATCTATATCACACATATAAAAATATTCATGTTAAGAATTCAGTCATCAAATATTAAATCGTTGAAATACGTAAATATTCATACAATATAAGAAAGCGGAACTTCTTACTTTAGTCGATATGACCTCGGCCTTCACGACACGCTACTTGCATTCATTTCATGTGTTCTAATACGAACGAATTTGACTCCTAGGTTTATAATCTTAAAGGCTATAATTGTATAGCGTTCCATACATAATGTTAAGTACCAAAACATGCCTCATTCCCTGAATAGCAGTCGAGGTGCATGAGAATGGAAAATAAACTGTACGCCGTGTTTGGACACCCGACGAGACGGTTATGAGACGACTTCTTACTTTATCAACATGTTTTTGTGCCATAAATTTAATAAACTTTTTTGGTTACTAAGATTATATTTTTTTTATAGCTTCACGCTGTATCCTGCACACAGCAGGGTAGGTAGAGGGGACCTAGTGCTAAGACACTCCGTTCCCCACTTTCCGCCGATTTCAGACGCATTGCGTGATAGAATATGGAGGCATTGTTCGTGGTGGAACTTAACGCTGCGTTTTGCCTCGCCACCGGAGCAAAGAAAATGGAACTATTAAATATTTCCACTCCTCGAGTGGGAATCGAACCCACAACCAGCCATTTACAGTCACATACCTGTGCTATTGGGCCACGACTGGCCCCTGGATTATAAATTTGATAAGTAATATGTAAACAGTTTCACGCTTTTTCTCATATAAGGTAGTAGAGATAAAAAGAACCGAGTGTCAAAACACTGCGTTCTTACTAAACAATATATAGAATTACAAATTTGTTTATGATTTTTTTAATGAAAAATATAAATCATAATAATGTTTATACTGTTTTTGTTGTGAGTATAATATAATACCTAGTATTGTATAAAAATTCTTACAGTTATAAGCTGCTTAACTGTTTCTGTACAAGAGATGTATGTATACAATTTGTTCTTTATTATAGACATGTACGTACATGAAGGATTATTTTATAAATTTATTTTTAATAAAGCCTAGTATAGAAATTTTAAAGACTGAATGGCTGTAGGTTGTTAGTTCGATATCATTTCGAAAGATAATTATAATTTAATGGTTTTCATGCTCTGGTGAACACGCGCGGCGTTGAGGTTCGCCATTCACATTGCAATATCTCAAATTCAGGCGGAAAGTGGAGAACTCAATGTCTTGACTCTCGGCTTTTTGTGACTACAGTGCTACTCGCAAGAAAGAAAGGATCAATGCATTGCTCAGTGCTGAGAGAGCCTGGACGGTATTCAGAAAGCGCGGGTTCGAATCCCGCTGTGTTCAAATTTTTATACGTTTTTTAAATTTCTTTTTCAAGTGTGGAATAACACTTTAAATATGTTTAAAATAAAGAAAGACGTGAAGTTTGAAACTAAATATATATAACTTTAACATCTAGAGCTTGTACGGACATTGATTAGCGACAAGCGTTTCCTAAATTACTGTTCTTGTTCATTTTTAGTTAAGTAGTTCTAATTGACATCTTTTAGCAGATAATGTTAACAAAGTCTGGTATTTCACCTATCATAAACAGAAGTAGGGAAGTAGGGCCAGTCGTGCCGCAGACGCACAAAGTGTCAATGTAAAGCGACTGGTTGTGGGTTCGATTCCACTCGAGGAGTGGATATATTTCATATTTTCATTTTCTTCGCTCAGGTGTCGAGGCAAAGTGTGGCATTAAGTTCCGCCACCTAACACGCAATGCCTCCGAATTCGGCGGTGCGTGAGGAACGGAGTGTCTTAACACTAGGTTCTCTCTGCCTACCCGAATGTGTGCGTAAGCATTAATTTCTCAATTTCCGAAACACACAAAATGTTTTGAAATTATTATATTCCTTCAAAGAATTATTTTAGTAATGAAGCATGTATAACTAATGTGTAGCGAACAAAAAAACTTGATTACAACAATATTTTTACTCAATTATACTCAGAGCTAATAGAAGTAGTTTCGCTTTTATATATTTTATATTCAATTACAACATGTTATTGATAATTTCAATCCCATTACGCAGAGAATGACTCTCATTTCTTAAGAATAACATTATTTGATGTATCAACTGTGGGAAGATGTAGTTTTTCGAAGTAACATTTTTATTATACTAATTTTATAATATAAATGTTTATCATAATATAAATTAAACTTTATAATATTAAGGTTTATTTGCTTGCATACGTATTGTTTCATTAGGCATAAAAAACTATATTTATTTATTGTATGTATTTATATATTATTTTTATTAGTTAGGTATTTATATAAAGTATTTATATATTTCTAACTATGTATTGAGATTTGTCCTTTAAAAAAAAAAAAAATTAGGTGAGCCCCTGAAGCTACTCAGAATCTGTAATTTAATGTTCACATTATATATTACTACGCGTTATACGTCAGAACCAAAATGAACTGATGATAGTTCTGGATAGGTCTACGAGACTATAGAGAGGTTTTGCCGTTATAGATACCTCACACGCCTATCACGTATTAATTCGCTTTTTTTTGTGGATTAAAGGAGGCAAACGAACAGAAGGCCGACCTGGTGTTAAGTGGCTACCTTTGCCCATAGACATCCACAACATTCGAGTTGTGGATGCGTTGCCGGCCTCAAGGATGTAGGATAGGATGAGGGAAGAAGGATGGGAATGGTGGGAATAGGGAGAGCTGGCTTACATGACATCGAACCGTAACACATCAACAGATGATTGGCGGTTCGTCTTTGACACGATAGTGGTCGCGAGCCAGTCGGAGAACGAATCTCCTACCACCAAGCTACTGGGTTACCCCCCTTTTACGGGACGATACTCAGCGGTAGGGGAGATTGTACTCTTAACCCGTCCACCCACGGGTGAAGCTTTAAACCTATTTCCGGTCAGTTCGTTGGTGTTTGCTTTAAAATGACGGTCTTTTGAAATGTTTGTTTCCCTCGGAACGGTAAGTCCTTCTAGAATTATTTTAGACTTCTTTAATTAAAAGTTTCCTCCGAAAGGTAATTAAAATTTAAAACTATGGGTTACATACATTCCTCTTATTCCAAGATGGTCTTTCACAATGACATTAAATCAAAGTGATATTATTCTCTGACATAATTGTCACTAACAATAAATAGTTTTACAATGCACAATCTCTGCAGTAGGTGTACACTGGTACAGTTAATTGCTCCATATCGAACCGCTATCGAGACATTTACCGGTGAAAGTGTAGTGGAATGCGAGCGAAATAAGTATTTGCGAAATTTCCTCTCGATTTCTTATTACTTAGACTTGAAAAGTTATTTATAGAAAGTATTTATACTATGAAGCCATTGTGGCACTGTGGGACAGTCTAACTGTATTAATAATGGATATAGGTTCGATTACCATTAACAGACGGCTTAGATAACTGAGAGAATGACTATATTAAAATTATTAGCATTTCATTAATGTCGATACCTAAAAAGAAGCGATGTTGAGTTTTGCTATTCAACATGCAATGTCTCAATTGCGAGGAAAGCAGAGAACGGAGTGTATTGAATTTAAGTTCTCTCTGACTACTCTGCTATGCGAAAAAAAGCGAGAAGCTGTAAAACAAAATTATTACGATTACGAGAGTCAAATTCTGCTATTGTTCACGCTTAACGTTCGCGCAAAACCTATATGGTTATATGGTTTTAATTTTATAGACATTTTTTCCTTTATAAGTTTTTCATAAATAAAACCAGTTACCCACAATTATAATCTTAGTTTCACATTTGTTTATACATAGAAACGTCTGAGAGAAAAATCTGTTTTCAATATCCTCCCGAATTCAAGATATTATTGCGTGTTGAAAATCAAAATTCTACGTCTAGTATTTGTTATGTACACCAGAGCGAATAAATTATGTTTTATTAAATAAAAACAAACATTTTTTTACCATTTCACCGTGTGGAAATCGAACCCACAGCCAGTCGCGTTTACGCTATTGAGTCGCTACTCCACTACACCTCGTTGATCTGTTTAGTCTCATAATATTTCAGTTCAACGAAACTATTTATAATATATTCATGATGTTCTTAAGAAGATCGATCGTGTTTGTGAAAAATGTTCCATTGCTACTACAATGAAGACAAAAATTAACAAAAGAATATAATTATTTAAATTAACAACACAAAGCAGGCGAATTGCAGACAAAACTAGACATAAATAATACTAATTAAACGCAGACACGTAATAAGTCAAAAAGCAAACAATTCCCCATTTTTAGGCTTAAAAATATAATATTCCAAGCACTTGCTAGGAAGCGCGCGGCTCCGGTCGTTGACCTCGGAGACACTCCAGACAGAAAATTGGCAAATAACAGTAATAACGACATACAACATTATACATTTTATTTGATTACAGACTACTGCTGGGGTTATTTTTAGATGCTTTTACCTTTTTGTTGAGAAAATAAATATATTATAATAATATATTGCACTCAAAATTCATAAAATATGAAGTGTCAGTGTTTGGTTAAGATTTTTAATGTTTATATTTATGGTACAGAAATGAGGCTCAGTGAAACAAAAATTTGCCTTCGCCGTACATTAGTGATGCACGGAGCATATAGTTTTTTTTACAACTGCACATTTATTCCTGCATAGCACAATAGTGAGGTAGGACCTAGTGTCACGACACTCCGTTTTCTACTTGCTGCCCGAAATCTTGACGTTGGATGTTGAGTGGCAGAACTTAACACCCCACATTTTTTTCGTACCAGAGCGGAGAAAGTGAAAGGGAGAGAAATGAAAGTAATTAACATACAACTATACCCCCAAGTGGGAATCAAACGCACAACTGATCGCGTTAACAGATGCTGTCCCGACAGCGACACGTTGGCCTCCCATGTATGATTATATTGTTAGATTTATTTTACACTCCCAGCAGACAAACTGGCGACTGGTTCTATTATTCAGCACACAATATCTATAAATTAGGCGGAACATAGAAAACGGAGTGTTTTGACACTAGGCTCTCTGCCTAGCTATACCAAGTCACTATTCTATACTCCTTCCAAATAACGCATCTCATAGATGTATATGTGCACATAGCTCTCGCTCAGACGCAGTCCGCATTCCTCACCAGCGGCCAAACTATATTTATTTTAAAACATTATTTTTACAGCGTATTGACGTGACCTCTCCAGTTGTCACTTTTTCACTGGATTCTTATGTAAATAGAAAAGAATGCTGCAACGTCGATACGACAACATCGATGGACTAATACTTATTTATGTTTGTAAATACCTACGTAATATTGTACTAAAGCAGAAGAATCCAGAACACGTGCGGTCATAAAGAAAAATGTTTTAAAAGAGAAAATATGCATAGCGCCTAGCGTTATGCATATTAAAGAAGATGGACAGAAAGAGCATTCCCCCGATAAAATATATAATGAAAAACTAAAATCATTTAATGGTATAATATGTAAAAATTTTATATCACGGACAGTCGAATTTCTAAAGATATCTATAGTATGGCGCAGTAAATAGATACCATATAAGCCATATAGGCTTCTTGTTCAATTCCACTTCAGTTAGAGAAGTGGAGAGTAAAGTATTATCACTAGATTAATTCTGTCCTAGTACATATAAAAGGAATATTAAATAAAAAATATATAACCTATACTGTGTATACCTCATGGTAGTGTTGTATAAACTAGTGGCACTGTAGATTTGATAGACAAGCTGTTTATCATTTTGTAGAAAAGTATTACCCATATGAAGCTATTGTGTAATATACACATTAACTTCTGTTCTCGCGACTTTATACGTGTGTTAAAATAAAACCAGCTTAAGTTACTCCTTATTAGATTAGATATCTACCAGTAAAATGTCATTAAAAAGCAGCTCGGCAGTTCTAGAGATTTGCCGAAATAAATAGATAAACAGACAGACAGACAAAAGTTATAAAAAAATTTACTTAAAATATTGATGGTGTTGACATACACATATGCACTTTTTTAATATTACAAATAGTTACTACAATAATATTTATTTGTATACATTATTTCACGTATCGCCAATATAATATTATGAAAAATAATAGCTTTTTGCACATTTCCTCCAAATAACCTTTAACTTCCTTTCAAACTTCTTCGTCCACTTAATTTTGGTAAAAAGGGGTCGAAAGTTTTTTCTCCTCGTATTAATATCTACATGCGAGTGGTGACATGGGTGAGGTTGTGCTCAAAGCTTTTAGTGTCTGTTACGCAGCACTCGTGTAAATACTATCAAACTGAGAGGCGACGTGCACTTAAATTGTAATTTTGTGAAGCATTCCGCAATGTGTTTCACGTAAAGTTTTATGTATATGTGTATGTTTTATGTTTTGATTGTAGAGGAAATTAAAATTGTCGTATTTCTTGTTTTTTTAAGATTTTTCGTTATTTTGTCCGAATATTAGCAGAAAGAATCCGTTAATTTTCGCACAAAATAACGGAAAAGCTTAATTGCGTATATAATAATTGTATCAATTGACACATGAATGAAACCTCAAAAGCCATGTGTTCGAAACGTCGGGTTTTCTAAAAATATGCCGAATATATTTTGAATCCCGAAAATTTAAGCGATTAATCCGGCTAAAATAGATTTAGTTCAAAGGTTAATAATTGCAAAATTCTCTATTAAAATCTTTCTTAAATTTGATTTTCCAGTTTCTTTTAGTCCGATTTCACATTGAATGATGACTCGTGTCACATACGTCTCGTGTGTCACAATGTGACATATACTGAAGGGATACGCAACACCTGACTATTACTTTATAGAAGTAGTAGTAGTCAGGTAGGGGCCAGTCATGGCGCAGTGGCACGAACGTGTGACAGTAAACAACTAGTTGTGGGTTCGATGCCCACTCGAACAGTGGAAATATTTTATATTTTCATCGCTCTGATATCCGAGGCAAAGCGCAGCGTTAAGTTCCGCCACTTAACACGCAATGCCTCCGAATTCGGCGGAAAGTGGGGAACGGAGTATCTTAACACTAGGTTCCCTCTGCCTACCCTGCTGTGTGCGGAATACAGCGTGAAGCTAATAAAAATAATATAAAAATAGTCAGGTATATATGTAGTAGCAGTCAGGTCCATAATATCAGGTATAAAATTATTTTATTTTTTCGCTCTGATAACAAGAATAAGCGTAGCGTTGAGTTCCAATACATAATCTTCTATCTATTCTTAGATTCGGGCGGCAAGCAAAGACTAGATTCTCTCTGCCTGCTGTGTTGTAATAAGCGTTAAGTTGGTGCTATCTTCAAAACCAGACAAAAGTCCAACCTTCTAATGCAATCTATCGCATTCATTCGTTCGCCTTCATCGAGTCGAAAATCAAATATATTTCGTTATCTTAATCTCATGTTAATTTTATTATTTTTTAATAAAATTGATTTTAAATTGCCATAAATACTATCAATAACTTTCATCAATTAATTACAACACAGCACATAAACACATCGCCAGTAGAGAGCGGCTGTTATGTCAACACGTTATCTAATTTATGGCCGGCATTGCAAGACAATGTGTTTTTAATAAGAACTAGTATCAATTAATATTCGTAAATACTTATATTGAGAATGCACTCATTCATAAATGTGTCAGATGATAAGGGAATAAATAAAATGTGCTTTATACTAGAGTAGTAGGTGCCGTGGAAAATTTTGGAACGCAGTACCTTATTGCGCGTTATGTGCAGGGGAGGGGGGAGGGGGGAGGGGTCTGGACGGAAAAATTTCTCACGAAAAGTTGTAACTACACTTTTTACTATAGTAAGCTTTGTAAGCTGTGCGGCGTGCGCATGTTTCTCTGTCTCTCTCTCTCTCTCTCTTATAGAAAGCAAGCCGGATATTTTCATTTCTAATTAATAATAAATTTAATTAAATATAATTTAATAAAAATTGTTAAATCCTCAAAACACTAAACTTCATAAACAACACACGGTCTTCATTTTAATACTCGTGCTCCGCCGTTATGGAATGGAGAATCATCTCACCCTCATCCTCATACACATGTCCTCAATAAATTTCAAAAGCCCTCAAGTTTGGTGGCTGGTGAGTGAGCGAGCGAGGAGTGAATGAATAAGTGAGTTAGTGAGTGGATGACAAAGATTGTAAACGTATGTTTAAGATAATAAAACAATAAAAATTGGAAGTTTGTACGGGCAACGTACGCTTGTACTGGATCCAGTACAGTACAAAGGTACTGTACTGGATCCAGTACAAACTTACGTAGTCCAGTGGATTTAAATGATACCTTTTTCCTTGTTTACCTCTTAAGCTCATGCAGAATTTTGCCTATAGGTAATTGATATTCAGGAATTGATAGATACTATAAGACGTAAGGAAATTGAGTATTTTAGTAGGTTTATTAAGACCATGTTACGTAGTTGCGGGCAGCTATTAGTATTTTAATAAATATATCACGTGTTTAAATAAAAAACAACACATATAAAAACACCACTTCATGCCGCTTTCATCTTTGTTTTTTTTAATTAATATATATATTTTATTTTATTAATAATAATTCTTTAATTTCCTTAAATTTAGAGTCAATGCGCGATACATGAAATGACGGAAGTCCACGCCGAAAAAGAAGAAATAAATTTAATACCATCATTTCCGAATACAGACCGAACCTACGACCAATTGCATTTACGCACGTTGCAAGCTGACCCACTGCACCACGATGATCGCATCAACCCACTATAATTTAGTAGTTTCTAAATCAAGCTAAAAATACTGAATCTTTTAAATTTATGAAGTTTTGAAATACTAAAATGACCAAATAAAAACGTCAAAGATCACATAATATTAAATACTAGCCCTAATTATCATAATCATCTCTCTCCTGGCTCGTGTAAGCGACGCGCGACGTCCGACGTTAATAACTTTCAAAAGCTCCACATTAAGCCTTCAAGACAAATGGCCGGCGCCGACAGTTCGTGTAATAAACGACATTGAGAAGAATGTCAAGGAGTGCCGGATTCGGTTCCCGTTTGAGGTAAAAATAGAATATCCATGAAACAGGTTGTTTATGTTATGTGACGTGACGCGCCGACGTGAATAGTTGACGCGGTTTTGTTGTAGAAATACTAATTTAATGGGAGATGTTGGTTTGAAATGTGGCATTGTTTATTAATATGTTAGAGTATTTCTCATATAGTGGAAATATTTCTTGTATTTTCCTTCAATTTTTCTTTTTGTTTTCATTTTTTTATAAAAATCGGGGAAATTAAGCGTCATTTACAGCTTTACAATTCCCGCATAGCCGAGTAGTCAAGAGAACCTAGTGCTAAAACACTCCGTTCTCCATTTTCAATACATTTACAATACATGGAATTCACTCATAAGAATATAACAAAAATGTGTCGCTTAAGTTACAACTTACACAAAACATGGAGTAAATAATACAAATAAAATGAATATTATATTGATAGTGGAATACGTTAAACACTACTTAGGATATTACTAAATCTTATGACTAGTAAATTTCACAAGAAAATAAGTTATTTACTTCAATTAGTTTAAAATATTTAGCAAAAAATAACTTAACTAAAAGTAAAGTGTAAACTGTAATTTTTCCAGCACATATTTTAAATCTATTTATTTAAACTAACTTGAGAAAACATTTACTTACTATACAAGGTAATGGCGTAAGAGATTTGTGCAACATCACACATCTCTTAATAACTTAACATAAAACAACCACAAATAACTTTTAACATTCTTATTAACATTGAAAAATAATAAAGTATTATATAAATTTAAATATGAATGAAGAAAATGATTACATCTAGATTAATCTAAATAGTGGCCAGTCGTGGCGCAGTTGCACAAGCGTGTGACTGTAAACGACTGGTTGTGCGTTCGATTCCCACTCGAGGAGTGGAAATATTTAATATTTCCATTTTCTTCGCTGTGGTGTCGAGGTAAAGCGCGGCGTTAAGTTCCGTCACTTAACACGCAATGCCTCCGAATTCGGCGGAAAGTGGGGAACGAAGTGTCTTAACACTAGGTTCCCTCTGCCTACCCTGCTGTGTGCGGGATACAGCGTGCAGCTAAAAAAAAATATGATGAATAGGTCATCATAGTCAGTGGGACAGCATCTGACTGTAAACTCGAGTGATTGTGGGTTTCGATTCCTACTCAGCGAATGATGAGCGAATATTTAAATCATCTCCATTTCTCCACCCTAATAAAAAAATTAATACACAATAATACACAATACACAAATACACAATGGCCGGAAAACGGCGAACGAAGTGTCATGACAATTGATTGTGAAGAATAAAAAGCTGTATTAAATCGCAATAAAGAAGCTACAGGTTCAAATTCCGGACAAGCATAAGGGCTATAGGTTTTCATCCTTAGTAGTGATAATTATATTTTAAAAGAAAATTAAATAAAATTAGAATACAGCTTTTTGAAAATGTTATTTTTAACCCAATTAATCAAATATTGGTATTTAAATTGATTAATTCGGTTAAATAGTTTTATTTCGAAATATATAACTATCGCGAAAACAAAAGATCTTAAAATGTGAACCACATACCTACATCTTTATGTTGTATACGTAAATATTAGTGTAAAGCAATAACATTGTAGTACAAATAAAATGAATCATCGCTTGTATATTGTAAGAAGAAAACAAAACGTAAACAGGAAGCGATGGCGAGATGCAATCATTTTTTGGTTTGAGATAATGTAAATCGATTCACGTGTGCGAGTTTACAAATGAACACTGCATTTGGACGAGGTGTTAAGTGCATGGATGCATTTACGTCGGGACTTGAGACATACCGATATACTTTGCATACTTTATACCTTTACATTTTTTTAAACAGGTAAGAAGGGAAAACTTAGTATTAAGAGACTGGGTGCTCCGATTTCAAGGCATTTGGTGCTGAATGGTGGTAATCAACGCTATGCTATGCATTATATTAACAGAACTGAAATTAAAGTAGTTTAATTATAATCTATTTCTTCAAATGGATATCGAACCTATAACTATCATGCTTACAGTCAAACACTGTCCAACAATGGTACATGTGGCCACAATGGTATCTCTGTTGTGTGAATAACATTTTTTTTTATATTCATGCATTTTCTGCGCTTTTTGTGATAGATATAAATTAATGATAAGTCACTGTGATTTTCACTTTATATACATTTTTCCTGGTAATTAGTATGTAAAACGTTTTCTACGCAGGCAGATTTCTTAACTTCTTGTATAAATATAAATACAGCTCCGAGTAGTATTCAAACCCGTTATGAGTTTGTATTTAATCAGGCAAAACACATTTATTCTAATTGCGATGATATATATAAAACACATTTTTTGCTTTTACATCGTTGTGCAGAGCTTTTATGATAGTTTTTCTCTGATTGTAGCTGCATACTAAATACATAAGACAGTTGCAAGTTATTGATGAAGTATCATTTTTTTACATAGATGGCGTGTTGTATCATTATGTTTTCTTTCAAAACGGGTAATTTGTGTTGTCACTGTTCCTTTCTTAAGACAACAATATAACAATCACATTTATACATTTTATAGATTAGTATGGGGCCAGTCGTGGCGCTGAGGCACAATGTGTGACTATAAAGTGACTGGTTGTGGGTTCGATTTATATTTCTATTCTCTTCGCTCTGGTGTCGAGGCAAAGCGCGGTGTTATGTTCCACCACTTAACAAGCAGTGCCTCCAGAACTGAAGGAAGTGGGGAATGGAGAATCTTAACACTAGGTTCTCAATACCTACCGCAGGGTAGGCAGGACTTAGTATGCAGTTAAAAAAATAGATAAGTATCATATAAAATGTACATCTTTTCTCTTCACCATACAAAAAAATGTTCTATTCTACTGAGTATTTAATAAACTACCTTACCTTATATAGTAATAATAGTGCATAATGGAAACAAGCAACATCTCAACTGAGATGTGAGATGCTGCGGTCGTTGCCCCCGGCAGGTCGCGCTATCGGCCCGCGGCCTTTAACACTGTATCCGTCAGAGACTGGCTATCTAACTCGTTTTGCTTCACGTAAAAATAACTTACTACTGAGCTTTCATACTATCGTGGCATAATCGGAGTGTATATGAATACACACGACGGTTGTAGGTTCGATTCTTGCTCGGGGCAATGATTATATTTAAAGTTTCTAAGCCCTGGTGAAATACGAAACACTAAATTCTCTTTGCCTATGCTACGAACTATGTATTGCTTAATAACCAACATCTCTTAACGATAGTCATAATTTCGTTAATTTGACTTTGATTGATTTAAAATAACAATCAGAAACTCAGAGCACATGAAAACATGTACAGAAAATATGGTAAAGTGTGATTGTTATAATTTTTTCTTTTATTTTTTTTATAGCTAATCTATAAATCTAATCTGTAAACGGTAAGTTAGATGTACAAATTAAAACCAATGCTTGTAAAAACGTTTTAATAAAGCCTTCTATAACTTAAATGATATACAATACAATACAATACAATAGCCTTTATTCACTGACCATAGTAACTCGTTAATCACAAATACTTTTTTTTTTATAAATGATATAGAATATAAATGAAAATTTGCATGCATTAAGAAGTGATATTGTTTTCAGCAACCAGTTAATTTTTAGTCAGGTTGTCCTTTGACATAGGCCTCCCCCGTTGTCTTCCAAAGTTCTCTGTTCCAAGTTAATTTTCTCCAGCCTTTTGGAAAATCATCCTCCCATCTTTTTACTTGACGCCCTTTTTGTCTCTTTCCATATCTGGGATACCATTCCATTACGTCTCTCGTCCATTTTTCTCTGTTTGTTCTCATAATATGACCTGTCCAATTCCATTTCATTTTTTTTATTTTTTGTGTAATATCTATAAATATAGTTTTTTTTCTTATTTTTGACGTCGTCCATCTATCCTTTAATTTTATATTCAGCATGTTTCGCTCCATGTTATGTTGGCAAACTGTAAGTTTTTGAATATTCCTGCTCGTGGCAGGCCACGTTTCGCACCCATATGTAAGGCATGGTAGGATACAGGTGTTATATAGTTTTCTTTTGATTGACATTGGATTTTTTTCGTTCTTAAATATTTCCTTTAATGACCAATACCTTTTCCAAGCGTTACTTATCCGTCTATAAATTTCTTTTGAGTGTTGATTGTATGTGGCTATTGTCTGTCCTAGATATATATATTCATCTACATATTCAATAATTTCTTGTCCTATTTGTATGTTTTCTCTTATTGTGTTTGTTATTAATTTGGTCTTCATTGGGTTCATACATAGACCTGCTTTCCTACTTTCGTTGTCCAGTTGCTGTAACATAGTTTGCAGTATATTTGCTTTTTGAGCAAAGATAACAACATCGTCGGCGAACCTTAAATGATTTATATTTATTCCGTTTATATTTATTCCTAAATCCTCCCAGTCTAAGGTTCGGAATATATTTTCTAATACCGCGTTGAAAAGTTTTGGGGAAAGTGGATCACCTTGCCTAACTCCTCGCTTAACACTAAATTCCTCTCCCAGCTGCTCGAGTTGAATCTTAGCTGTCATATTTTTATAAATTTCTTTTATGATTCTTATATATTTTTTGGGTACGCCCTGATTATGTAACGTTTCCCATAAGTAGTCGTGATACAAGGAGTCGAAAGCCTTCTTGTAATCAACGAATACCATGTAGTATTGTTGTCCATATTCATTTAGTTTTTCTATCATTTGTTTCACTACATATATATGGTCTATTGTAGAATAATCGGCGCGAAACCCAGCCTGTTCCTTTGATTGGTTTTGTTCTAGTTGCTTAGTTATTCGACCTAGCAAAATCTTTGAAAAGACCTTATATATATTAGACATTAGGCATATGGGCCTATAATTATTAATTTCATTTTTATCTCCTTTTTTGTGTATTAAAACTATGGTAGACTTAGTCCATTGATCTGGTATTTGTTCCGTAGTCATTATTTCATTAAATAGATTTGTCAAATATTTAGATATAACAATAGTTGATTCTTTTAATAGCTCATTTGAGATTTTGTCTTCCCCACATGCTTTACCATTTTTTTGTGTTTTTATGGCTTTTACAGTTTCTGAATCTAGTATATTAGGCGTGTTTTCCTCGTTTGTGTCTTCCTCTATTTCTTGTATTGTTGTTCGATCTTCCTGTGAGTACATGTTTTTATAAAATTCTGTTGCTACTTTAGCTATTGTTGACCTTTTTTTTGTTAGTTTCGCATAATGGTTTTTAGCTTTGGTTTTAATGTTGGGTATCCATTGTGTATATTCTCTTATCTGTTTAAGACCTCTCTTTATTCCTCCTGTTTTCTCTATTACTTTTCTTAATGTATCCAACCTCACAGCTTTCTTGTAGTTTCTAATTGACGCTAGAATTCTTTTACTAATATCAGTGATGTTTTGCTGATTTTCCTTTCGATTTTGTAGCATTGTTCTTCTTTCTTCCATTAACTTTATAGCTTCATCACCTAATTTATCGTTCTTTCCTCTTTTAGTATTACACTTATTTAAATTTCTTAGTTCTTTTTCCAAAAAGTCATATTTTTCTTGTAATGCTCCTTTATTCCCAAATTGATGTAATTTATTAGTTAAGTCGTTTAAAAGGTTCTGTGGTATTGGCGTTGTTATAGTTGTATGTTTGAGAGGGTAAATAATATGTTTTCTTGATTTGCTACTGGCGTATTGTAAAGTTCCTCTTAATATTCTGTGGTCTGAATTGAAATTTAGTTTATTTATTACACCGACATCACTAAATAAATTTTTATCTCTAGCAAGTATGTAATCAATTTCATTTTTATGTCTGTTATTGGGAGATGTCCATGTCCACTTTTGAGACTTCCCTTTTTTGAAAAAACTATTCATTATTTTAATATTATTTGTAAAACAGAAGTCTATGAGTCGGCGTCCGTTGTCATTTCGATCGCCACTAGTGTGATTCCCTAATACAAATTCTTCTTTGTTTAATTTCCTTCCCACCTTTGCATTAAAGTCTCCCATCAAAATTATATTTTTGTCCTCCTTTCCCATTAATATTGCCAGGTCTTTATAGAAATCATCTTTTATTTTCTTCGTATCATTTTCACAAGGCGCGTGTACTTGTATAATCGTATATGGTTCTTTGGACTGTGGTAAATTAATCGTAAGTACTGCAATTCTTTCTGATATTCCTTGGAAACTAACTATTTTGTCTTTCAGATGTTTTTTAATTAAGAAACCCATTCCATATATCCCTTGTACGACACCATAAAATGATATAGAAAGCACAAATAAAGCTTTGGAATCCCGTGAGAAACATGAGTCTCTGTCCGTCTATCCGACATCGGTATGCGCGCGCGCAGCCCCCGAGCCCCCGAGCCCCCGAGCCGCGAGCTCCCGACAGCTGATAAGACAAACATCTACTGTCTGAATACTATTTTTTATGTGGTATTTAGCATGATTCAGAGGGGATTACACTTTATTTCAATATACTCTTTAATCCTCTTACTATTCGTAGATCTTTTGTAAATCTATTTAATTTAAAAGGCAGAATTGATTTATATATATGTATGTACATAATAGATTTCACGCGGCTTCAGCTACTGTTAATTTACATAAATCGCGAATTAAATAACGAATATTTTATATGATAAAATAAATATCTAATAGTTTCATTTTCTTCATAATTATATAAAATCAATTATCATAATTATATAAAATCATAAGTAATAAAATTCAAATCGGACCAAAAGGCAGAAGGCCAGTTTTCTGTTTCGGCAGAAGTCCTTATTTTGGCCCTAAAACAATATTAGGCATTAGATAATACATATCCAAAGTTTGATATATACTTTCTTTATTGAAAAACAATGATTATTTTCCTCCCACTTGAACGCTCCATCTCTTTCATTCTGTAGAACAAACGGTCACGGAACTATTTTATATTCATTTATTACCAAGCGACAGCACATTTGTATGAACTCGAAATAGAATTATATTAAAAGTTTACATTTACAATGAATTAGTAGACATTAGGGCGTGAGGAAACTGAGCAAGCGTCGCAAACGCGTCAAGTCGACATCAGTATGCACTAGGTAGGTCCTAGGTAGGTGCATGTCCTAGAGCTTTTGTTTGAATAACTTGTGATCATAGATCTTACGTGTTACTTGTTGAATAGTGTTTGTTACATATGTTTTCATAATATTTATTTTCGCACTTATATTCAAGATTTGGTATTCTGATTTTTAGTAAGTCTTTGAAACCTTAGGTTCATTACATGTTATAAATATGCCATAACACTTGTTGTAATTTAACTGGGTTGACGTACTGTCTCTGGTATTACATAGAATCAAGGGTCTAGAGATTATGAATATATGCAGCTCTACTATTACATACTACATCGTCCCACAGAAATGTAAGTATAAGTAATACATGTATCTAATACATTTTTTCACCATAAATACTCGTATATACAATTCAAATGTTATCACGTCACCGTTTAGTAATTAAACCCGCAACCACCACTTTTACAGCTAGACCAAGATATTCTTAAATTTATAATTAATTAAAGCGATACTTTTTAAGCAAGCTCGCCCGCCCGTTTGTCCCATATAAAGTTTCTAAAAACGGTGTAAAATATAAAACGTAATGGTTATAATTCTATTATTAAGCTCTTTACGTAAAAAATAAATAAAATTTATTTTAAAAAAGACACGTAAAGTCGCATGAACGTATCTAAGCGGCGAGTACCATTAGCATCCACTGCACGCCGGATAAATCTCTACACAAAGAAGTTGTATAAAGAGTCTTTAATTCACATTTGAATATGAAACTTCCTGTTTGTTCTTTTGTAAGGCTATAAAGTGTATGACCATTCTCATGCAAGTTGTATGTATGTACGTTGTAGATACAGAAAAGTAATTGAAATTATAAAATATATATAAATTAAAAATTAAAATATATAAATAATATCTTAATATTACCTATGTATGTGTATGTATATGAATGCCAGGGCCAGTCGTTGCGCAGTGGCACAAGCGTGTGACAGTAAACAACTGGTTGTGGGTTCGATTCCCACTCGAGGAGTGGAAATATTTAATATTTCCATTTTCTTCACACTGTTGAATGTGTCATTTTCTTCACACTTGTGAATTTGAATTTTGAATTTTTGAATTTGAATTTGTTGTCGAGGAAAAACGCGGCGTTAAGTTCCGCCACTTACAACGCAATGCGTCCGAATTTGGCGGTACGTGGGGAACGGAGTGTCTTAACACTAGGTTCCCTGTGCCTACCCTGCTATGTTGGGGGATACGGCGTGAAGCTAAAAAAAAAATATGAATGCATACATAAGACGAAGCTCGACGTTCCACAACTTAACACGTGAATTCTCGGTGCTGGGTGGAAAGTGGAGAACGGAGTGTGTTGACACTAGGGTTCTCTTTGACTACCCCGCTGTACAGGAAAAAGCGTGAAACAGAAGCTGTATGTATGTATGTACATAATACATCTTAACTGATTCGCTGATTCTCATTTTTGAAACGGGATTAATGATGTCTCGTCATATGTGTAGTTGTTTTTACAATATTATTTATTACTAAAGATGTATAATAGAATATAGGCAAGTAGGCCATGATATTTCGGCTCAATGTTTCCCTCAGTCAAATATACTTTACATCTTGGCTCTCGGTAAGACAAAACGTTAACTTGAGTTCCAACACGCAATGTCTAGATTTCGGACGTTCTCTCTAACTACCCTGCGATTTGGGGAAAAACGCTAAGCTCCTTCACTTTACGTATCAAATATTATATGTCATCAGCTTAATACGTGCCCTTAGAAAATCACAATTTTTGTGATAAGATTAGTATCTTGAGAATGAATTTATTCAATCAAACATACGTACATACATAATATCATATAACTATAATATAAGTATCCTAATATGTATCTTAGATCGTATATAGTATAAGTTATTACCATACAACAATTTAATTCGAATCATTTCCTGTTTATTTGTTTGTTTGTTTGTGCACTATCAGTGTGTAATGGCCATAATTCACACGCGTGTCTCGTCTGCAGCACCCGCAACCCGCAACCCGCAACCCGCAAGAAAGCTATTACGAGCGATACATCGTAAATATTTATAACTTATTAGAATAATCATATGCTTATTGAGTGTTCACTTTAGACCTTTTTATAGAACACTTTGCGTGTTTATCTTTACCTATAATTATTACCTTATATGGAAATTTTGAATATTTCTTGGCTTGTTTAGTATCAACTAGTTTGTTATGCAGCGTCCTAACAAAACATCGAATTACATGTGTGCGTTGTGTTTAATGTTTCAAGATTAAATATTCATAGGTAAGTTACGGTAAATTATGGCATAACAATTATACAACGTGCGTAAGAAAATATTAATATATTTTTGTTAAATCAAGCGCGGCGTTGGGTTCCGCTAATTAGCATTCTTTGTCTCTAAAGCGACCGCAGGTTAAAAAATACTTATTTATTTTAAAATTCTTACTTATTCTGGTCGAATATTCTTGGTTTTGTATTTTTGATGTCTATGATACGTGCAATATTCGCCAGAACTACATTTCATAGGAAGACCGATGTTGTTCCTATTTCTAAAGCAGGTGGTCCGGAACTGTAATGCGTACAAGAAAATAGAAAAGATCAAAGATTTTTGAAGAGTTCTAGTCTTATTTTGATAACTTTGCAGATGTTTTTGCTTGCCATACTTTTGTAAGCTGAACCATCTTATTTTGTAGTAGATTTTCCTTGTCGCTTTCCCTGGGTTGCTCTTCAAAAGCTTTAGCTTAAAGCTTATTATTAGCTTTCAATCAATATTTTACCATTTATTTTTCAAAATTATATTAACACAATGTTGTGTTAAACATTTGACAAAAGTTAAGAAACAAAATTATAAAGAAAATTGTATATTCAGTACTTTAGATATATCTAATTCAAATATATTTGCATTATTTATTTTATTTTGGTGCCAGAATCTTTGCGAATACGAAAGATTTTTTGTATATTTTTTTCCACGTTCAGAATATTTTTCTTAACAATTCTTTTTCATCAATCACGTTAAGAATGTGACAAATATTTACTTGGCGGGATCCATTTGAGTATTGATTCCCTCTCGTCAACTCCGCGCGAGTATTAACTTCGCTTTTCTTCAAATTTAATCAGAGCTTCGTTTTCGTCATAATGTTTAATGATACTCTTGATACGAGACACTCACTCTTAAATAACATTGGCTTGTTTGTAATTTACTTTTCGTGTTACTCAAATTATAGAAGTTTGGTTACATTTTGAAATTACGACCTTGTGTCATGTCATATTGCGTTTCGTCAAAATTTATAATCTGTGGTATTTTTTTTCTTATAATTTATTTGTCGTCTCTTCTCGTCTTCCTTATTTTGTTTTACAATTTCTTTCCAGATAATTATATGTACTATGGCGGAAATAAACATCGTAGAAAAGAAAAAATGTATTAAATAAAATATAGGGCCAGTCGTGGCGCAGAGACACAAAGTGCGACTGTAAAGTGAGTGGTTGTGTGTTCAATTCCCACTCGAGGCATGGAAATATTTAATGTTTCCATGTTCTTTACCTGGTGTCGAGGCAAAGCGTAGCGCTAACTTCCGCCACTTAACACGCAATGCCTCCAGAAAGCTAAAAAAAAAGCTAAAAAAAATATAAAAGGATAATATATAGTTAAGCGTTAACTTATTATAATAACGTCATTACTTAAGGTTTATAACAATTGTTACTCAAATGACTTGTTGTGGCATCAGTGCTTTATTTGACTTCTATAGCGCATACCATAAATATTTTTAAGTGTATTAACTAACAATGGCTGCATTACGCATTATATTGTATAATGGCTACGCTATCCATTACATTGTACTCGTATAGAGGACACTATATAGTTTAGTTTGCAGGGTAGTCAGATGAAACCGAGTGTCAGATCGTCGAAAGTACCAGAGACTTGAAAATGAAAATTTAAATATTATCACTTCCCGAGTGGGAATTGATTTCACAACCATCGCTTTTAAGTCAGATGCTTTCATACTATGCCATAACAGCTTCAATATATATAGATATAGAATATGTAGGTATTGAAAAGACAAGTTAACAAATTTTATAAGAAATACAGGTTTTCAACCACAACCTGTAAATACATTCCGATATATAAAAACTGCGCCACAAAGGTGTTTTTTTTTACATTAAGCATTTTTAATTAAAACTCGATGTTAACAAATGAAATCCAACTGTAATCTGTGAGTGATATCCTTCACCGTCTAATTGACAATAAAATAATTAATTGTTCAGAAAGTTTTTAATTAACGAGCTATAAAGGTTTTAACGTCTTTTTATGAAAAAAATGGTGAATTAATTTTGATTTTTCATTATTTTTTAAAGTTTTTAGATTGACAAAGAAAAAAGCACTTTCACGCTTCTTAACTTATAGTAGGTAAGGCAGCAATAACCTAGTTTTAAGACACTTTATTCTTTACTTTGGACCCGAATTTGGGGCATTGTGTGCTAAATGGTGGAACGACGACTCGACGACTTGTCTTTCTATACCTCGGAATTGAAAATAATTTAAATGTAGAAACATAAAAATAAGTTGTTATAAGACGCAGTAGGTGTAGAACGTATGGCACAGCGGTCAGAGCACATGAATGGTTTCAAAGATACACGGCTCCGTGTCCCAATGCGTTCAAATTTATATACGTTATCTTTTTTTTTTTTTTAGCTTCACGCTGTATCCCGCACACAGCAGGGTAGGCAGAGAGAACCTAGTGTTAAGACACTCCGTTCCCCACTTTCCGCCGAATTCAGAGGCTTGCGTGTTAAGTGGCGGAACTTAACGCCGCGCTTTACCTCGACACCAGAGCGAAGAAAATGGAAATATAATTTCCACTCCTCGAGTGGGAATCGAACCCACAACCAGTCGTTTACAGTCACACTCTTGTGCCACTGGGCCACGACTGGCTACGTTATCTAAAAATGCTAAATCAGTTATAAAATAGTCATTTCGTCGTTTGGATAACGAATCCGCTTTTACAGTGAAACGCCACCTCGTGCTACAGTGTTAGAAAGAAATTATTTAAAAAACCTCCTTCTTTGTGAAGTCGCTTAAAAAATACCGATTACCCTACAATTTTAGACAAAATAGTCATATTATATTCACTGAAACGTAGTATTCTGTTTAAGTTAATATGGAAAAATAAAAAAAAAATATATTTATCATAAAAGGATTGCAATTCATTACCATTGAACCCAATTCAGCACCTCACAATTGCCAAATTCATTCTCTACTGCCATATAACCTTTTCCGCTTATCTTCATATATAGTCTTAGCACGACTATGTGTCTCCCAAAAATACACATACGTGTTTCTGTGCGGCCACATCGGCGACCGCGCTGACCACATCGCCAAGTATTTTGTCAGCAAACCGCAGAATAAGCCTTATTGTCTACAGACATGGATGGCAGTGTATTAGCATGCCTCATGCACGTGTCGCATACCAAAATGAATTTAAGTGTACGCAATGTCTTGGGTTCGATTCTCTTTCAAGGTTTCCTTCAAACATATACTCGTAAAATACTCAGTTAAGTTTGAAGAAACGTCACACTATTGTTCTATTATTTAACAAGCAATTATCCTTTACTTACAATATATCGGCTAAAAAAATATCAGAGCAATTAAGATTTCTTTCTCTATATTCTGATTCACGTTTTTTCCTGTATAGCAGAGCAGCAAGGACCTACAGTCAAAATACGCCATTTTGTGTTTTTATTTCCACCTAAAACTGAACCATTATATATTGAGTGGCGGAACTCAACGTTGCGCTTGGTTTTATCAGCAAAACGCAGAAAAAAAAACACACAACCATCGTGTTCACAGCCAAACATGTCACACTGCACCACAGTCTCCTGTCTTTATCGCTTATTTAAAATAAAATTTAATTAGATTTATTAACTATCAACCTACCTCACTGCTTCAAACCCGTCGTACCGTATAAATCTGTATACGTATTTAGATCATATCTGCAGTAATATTACCGGAAATGTGGAAAAACAGTAAAGCTTTGACATAAAGGCGCACCGTTACTCCACGCTGCGTAGCTTTCACGCTCTGTGGGTCGCATCGAGGTATATCCTACTAGAGTATACGAGTAATACAAATCATATCAATTATTTTACTCATTATAATTATAGAGAGAGAACATCAACTATACATAAATTATACATACACAGTAATAATTTTTTAAACTAGAATGAACTTAAATTAATATTTTGATTTTATGTGTGGCAATATTAGTAATTGAAATTGGAATCAAAATAATCTTTTTCTCGTCTCACAGCCAGCATGACAGGCAGTTCTGCTAACAGCGGCCACTGAGAAACTCAACTAGTTCAAAAACTTCAAAGTACATATATATTAACTTAACAAAGATTTTTTATTTTCACTTTAGGAGGTGATAATAGTTGCTATAAATATAGAGATTACGTTATATTGACAAGATAGGAAATATTTATTCACATATCATTTAAATTATCCGTTTTCTACCAGAGAATATAGCAAGCATTTTGGTAAACATCCTTTGGTACAGACGTTATTAAATTAATTTGCCTCTGAACCGCGGTTGCAATGAAGAAGCCACGTATTTACCTAATAGCTTCCTGGTAGTCAGTTACTGCAGTGGTAATAGAAGTCTTGTTCTCTACGATGTTACTACATGACACTACTGATGAGATGAGCCTAATGTTGAGGCGCAGTAATTATTAATTTATAGAAAAGATCTTTTTCTTCGTTATATACACTATGAGCTACAAAAATTTTTATTTGTAATAATAGAAAAGCATCGTGTTCCACCCCTCAGGATATCTTACATCATTCTGGAGTTATAGCAGCTTCACGCTTCTTTACGCCTAGTGGCGTTATCATGGAGAACCTAGCATAATATAAATTTACTCATTAACTTTACTATTCTAATTCAGTGTGTTCACATAATTTAGTAATAAATTATAATCTGTATTCACTACAGGGCAGACGGTGGCCAGCTCGGGTGTGAAGACATGCGTGTTGAATGTGAACGCTGTACCTACGTCACGTCACGTTGTTTGCAAGTGGGCGGCGGGGGTGGTTGTAGTTTATAACACTTTAATGCTAATAACATATCTGAAGTATTAAGCTTTATAAGAAAATATTTCTTTTAAACTCACAATATACGTGGCTTCTTAGCTTAATTTGATAAGGCACTAAAAAGCTCAAAGTGCCTAAATAGTTGTATTGAAAAATGAACTGTACGTTAATTCGCAAAGTTCATCTTTTTAATAAAAATAAGATAGGTGATACATAAAAAATGATTTAAATTAATGAAATGGGTGCGAATAAAACGGATCATTGATTCTTTTAATATATTCAAGTATTTATCGAGCTAAGAACTGGAAAGAAAAAACAGCTAAATTTGGCTTTTTATGTATAAGTAAGTATACGAGTATCTTCACCATGAAGTTTTGGAGTATTGTCTTACCGATTAGCACAATACAAAGCCGCTATCTCTGAGTGAAGAACGCGAGATGCAACCGAAGTACAAGTAAAGATGCCAGCTCAACAATTTCTTTTATAATTAATATATTTTCATATCAAGTCAATTTTTTTAATAATTACAATTAATTCTTAAAATTATTTCATTTCTTATCTCTAGAGAACTTAAAAAGGGGGTACAACATTTACTCGGTCAATTAAAATATATGTTACAAATGGTTATAGCAGCCACTGCTATAAGAAATTAATATGTATAAGCGAGACAGCCAAGACTTATAAGACACAACGACTATAGGTTCAAATTCGTTATAATTATAATAATAGTTAGTTTCCGGCATTCATTAGACAATGCTTAAACGTGGGCGTAAGTTGCAGAACGGATGAATTATTATTAAATTATCTGTATCTAGCTTATAAAATGCGAGAGTTTTTTTTTTAACTCCATGCTGTACTCCGCATTCAACAGGGTAGGCAGAGGGAACCTAGTGTTAAGAAACTCCGAACTCCCCACTTTCCGTCAAATTCGGAGGCATTGCTTGTTTAGTGGTGGAACTTAACGCCGCGCTTTGCCTCGATACAAGACCAAAGAAAAAGAAAATCTCTATATATAATAAAAGAGTAGAAAAGTTAATTCTGTACATGAAAAATTTCAGAAAAATTTTAATTGGGTGCGTTAATATATCGATAACAGAGGCCAAAAATCCACTCAGGAGAATTTTTGTCTGTCTGTCTGTCTGTCTGTCTGTCTGTCTGTCTGTCTGTCTGTCTGTCTGTCTGTTAATTTGTTCGTCAATCACGTAAAAACTACTGGATAGAAATGAATGAATTTTAGTATGGTGATAGCTTATAGTCCAAAGGTACATATAGGATAGTTTTTATCCCGGTATCCTATGTAGTTTTTTTGGAAAAAATAAAAAACCGATATAAGTAAATCATTTGTATATCGGTATCTACCGGGTAGAAATTAATGAATTTTTGTATGGAGTTAGCTTAGAGGTTAGAGCAACATATGGGATAGTTTTCATCCCGGTATTCAACATAACTCCCGCAGAAAAATAAAATTAAAAAAAAAACATTCAAATTATGTCGATAGTTCACGAGTGAAGCTAAATTTGTTTCAATATCACTAATTAAAATAATTATAAAATAAAATATGCATAACATTTATTAAATATACATTTGACCGGTCTATAAAACTTTATATAATCTATATATTTATATAATCTATATGACAGATGTCACTACGTTTTCTGCAACGGGTAGCGCCATTTGTTATTATATAGTTGACATTGTATTAGACATATCCGCACTCATTAAAATTATTATTATAAAAATGCAAAAATCTGTATCTCTTCTATTTGTTATGTTATGACGGGAATTCGTAAAGAAGATTGTTGAAGATGCAGGGTCATATAGGCTACTTTATAAAAAATCAAACCCTAGGAGGTTGAAACAGTGGATGAAACTTATGTATGTTTAGTATATAGTGAGAATGAAAGATCTAAACTCCTTGACTGAAATGAATGAATTTTCTCAGGAAAATAGTTAATGAGGCAAGGTCAAACATAGGCCATCTCTCTTTTTTTTAAAATTACCCTGGTATTCAAAACAGTTCCCGCAGAAAAGTAAAAAACTGGCAAAGTCAAATTGCATTGATTATTTGCAAGTAAAGCTATTTTTAATGTCAATAAGTAACACAATTGTAAAATAAAAAGCTTAAAGTTTATTTAAGATAGTATTATAAGCCGGTCATAATAATGACCGGCTTATAATACTATATACCAGATGGTACATGTGTACGAAATCTACTATCATATGATAGCAGATTTCGTACGTTTTCTTACTAGAACAGTTATCGCTATATGTTATCAAATAATATAGACATTGCACTAAATGTATCGATGATTTTCTCATGAACATAATTAGTGACGATAGTCAAATATAGACCCTCCTTTTATAAAAAAAAAGCAATCCCAAATAGGCAATAGAGGATGAAAGTGGTAGTTCACGTGGCGAAGCCGCGAGCGGGTCGCTAGTATTAAATATTTCAACTCCTCGAGTGGGAATCGAAGCCACAACCGGTTGTTTACATTCACACATGCGAGAGATAAGTAAAAACTAGAATAAAGAAATAAGCACGAATAATCTAGAACATTAATATGTTCTAGATTTCCAATAAAATAAAAAAAACAACACCGGATATTTATTTACCGTACTACCGATATTAGTTTACGCCGGAAACGTAGATATTACAGAAAAAACTATTTACATTTATTTATATAGTCTCTTATATTCCTAATGTCTATTTACATATGAGTAATGGTGATATTAAAATCGATATTTAATAAAATATGAGAGATCAGTCTCGTGTGAGAGCGGCGGCGGGTGTTTAACCTAAATACTAAAGCGCCTAGATGCCAAGCGTCTAGATACATACCTAGAATACATGTCATTGTAATGTCAAAAGTTGAAACGTCTTAAATAAACAGTTGAGTCATCATAGCGCAGTGGAACGGCGTCTTACTGTAAATATAATTGGTTGTGGGTTCGATTCTAGGCCGCTGGATGGCTGGCTTTAAATATAATTAAATTGTTTTTATTTTTCTGCTCTGGCACCTAATATAATAAGCGAAGGTAAGTTCTGTCACTTAACACGCAATGTCTACATTTCAGGGGAAAAGTGAGAACAGTAGGTTCTCTCTGCAAACCCTGCTGTGCGGTAAATAAGGTAACGCTGCAAAAATATATTTTATATTTAAATATTACTGTTAAACAATAAATTAGCGTAGTTAGTGTTAAACTCATAAAAGTTATTAAATAATATTAAACGGATCATATGAGCTTAAACGGATATATAGAAGGCATTGTAAAAAACGTAAAAAAAATAACATAGCTGGATTCGATTCCGCACCTCTTGTGAGCCGTCCAACCACTGTGCCCACTAAGCTGTGAGTTCTCCATCCGGCTATATCGAAATTCTTATACGATTATTACAACTTATTATTGTTATCTGAAATCACTGCCATCCATTTAAACTTGGAAGTAGATGTTGTTCAGGTGTGACTTAACGAAAGTTTAACCTTTTACTAACTTAGCAGTTCCAACATCTACTTCCAAGTTTTAATACTCATCAAGGTGTTATTAACAAACATATAAACTCTAAAAATAGAAATACTAAAATCTCGAATTAAGCGTTAAATTAGTATTAGTTAATATATATGTATAAAGCTTAATGTGACCGAATCAGACCGTCGCGTCGTGGCGAAGTGAAACAGCGTCTGATTGAAAAACGATGGCTTTGAGTCCGATTCCGTCTCGAGCAATGACTATTTTAGATTTATTCAATTTTTTCTACTCTTCAAACGCGCTTTTCTCTTCTTCTCAAAACGCGGCGTTGAGTTCCGCCACACCACACAAAATGTCTCGATTTCGGGCACTAAGTGAAGGACGGAGTGTCTTAACACAAGGTTCTCTGATTACCTCGCTATGCAGGAAAAAGCGAGCACCTGTTTTTTTCATCTAATAAACTACACTCAAAATAGTGATATAATCTAGTATAATTTAGATATTAAGTGTGGTCCTTCCTGCCGGAGGTCTGAGTGACGCTGCGAGTCCAAACCGAACCAAGATGTAATTACACCTTTCCCGGAAGCGCCCCATTGCGGACATTAGTACAGTCGTTGTAAGTATTAAGAAATCTTTTCGTTATATATAAAATATGGATAAGGTATGTCTGGATGTGCATACAAATATATATATGTTTATGGCACGAAATAGTGAACGTTTTTACGATTTATGATTTACTTACTTCTTCATTTTGTGTTCAAAAATAATTAACTATACATTCAATTTTTTGTGTTTGTGTTTTATCACATGGTACTCTCTGCCTGCAGCAGCTTAATGCTTTTTTTCTGCAAAGTAGTCTACTGTATCTAATACTGTTTTTTTAATAAGTTCAGTTCAAGTTCGGGGCTAGTCGTGGCCCAGTGGCACAAGCGTGTGATTGTTAACGACTGGTTGTGTCTGTCCATGCACATGAATTCGGCGGAAAGTGGGGAACGGAGTATCTTAATACTAGGTTCCCTCTGCCTACCCTGTTGTGTGCGGGATACTGCGTGAGGCTAAAAAAATATATATATAATAAGGTCAATGTGTAAATCTAGCACTCTATGTATTCTAGTTACCAAATAGTAAAGAATTGTCCATTCCATATACTTATATGTACGTACATGATATATGTATATTGTAATTTGAATCAGCTGTTACGTAATTGTATCCTATAGCATCATTACACTATACAGACCGCCTTATATAACATGCTAATATAATAATAATATTGACACGTAATATTAGAAAGTAGTCGACCTCGTTTGAAATTATGTGATTACTTTAAAGAACAAGTAGCCGGTGAAATTGTTAAGCTTAATCGACTTGTTTGGCTCTCTCAATGACATCCGGGAGAACGAGGTCCCAAATTTAATTTACTTCTTACCACACTCCTAATTATTATGTATTTACTACCAAAAACAATTTGCTCTCGAGAACATTAAAATATAATTATTTTAATTTTGTTTAAGAAATAAACAGTTACAGTCTTATACAAGCCTGGCTTGTTACGTGCTTTTATTGTCTGTGAAATTTTACAATAAACAAAAAATACTTAATATATGTTTCTTTATCAATTATCTTCAAATAATTGACTGCTGCATCGAGTTCTGTCATCGCGATCAGCCATAATCTAATGTTATACTTAGTGAAAGATACAAAAAGGCTAACAAGGAGATATTTTTCTGCTTTTTCTCCGCCTTTCTCACAAAATAAATAAAAAATAGAAACATCAAACAAAGTCATCAGATAAAGCAATGCAACATACACGTGCCCGCAGCCACTTAACGAACGGAACTCGCAAATTTAAAGCGCCCACGCATTTCTTACACAAACCTTTTTCCCCCGACGTAGACTAATTGCATATTAATTTATCAACTTGCCAAATATTTAGATAACAACGTGAGATGTTGTGTGTAACGTCCATTACACCTTGTTTTTCTCAGGTTTTCAAACAACGTGTACGATTTGAAAAAATAAATATGTTTAACTTTTGCGTTCAGTCGTGATTTATTTTTGTATACCTGCTTGGAATACTAGCGGTTAGTCTTTATATGCAATAGGTATATTGATTTTATATGAGTAAATGTCATAATAATATTTTTTTAAACTGGTTAAGTTTTTACATTGAAAAACACTTTGAAATGGAGCGCATGTAATGAGCTTTTGAAAAAAATTAACGATCTTGCACGTTAAGCTTCAATGCATATAAGATAAATTGCAATAATATTCTAATTTTATACATAATTTAGATGTTTAATATTTTATTATATTTTGCATATTTTTATTATTCTAAATTATATTTTACATACAAAATTCATAACATTGGGTAGAACTTCCGCTGAAAAAAGCTCCACTTTTCAATTAATTTAAAAGTGTTTTCAAATACTTCCTTATTCTATATTCGCAATACTAACTAACTGTAAATTAATGTAAATTAAACAAACTAAAAATATTTTCAATACTTACTTATGATACGTTAGATTTAGTTGCAAATATTGATATATTTATACATGATAAATTTTAACTTTAATACAAGTAATTACAAAAAAAATTACAGTAGTTTAACTTTATTTCTAAAACGTAATTTACATTGTAATTCATCATAACGTGTTTACAGAAGCGCTTACAATTCCCATCGACAAGTAAGCTCTAAGCAAAGCCTCCACGGGGTGAGCGCTGTTTACCAAATAATGGAGAAATAAAAACAAAAGGGTAGAGTAATCTGCTGTCGCACGGGGTGACGCTTGTTGACGTTAGAATTTATGAAAATCTGTAAAATATACTAAGAATTTGAAGATTTTTTTAATAAACTTATATTTCTTACATATTCATGTTTTTTACTCAACATAGTAGGGTAGGCAGCGAGAACCGAGTGTAAAGACACTTCGTTCTTTCCTTTCCGTCTGAAGTCGCATCTTGAGTGTTTAGTGGAGGAACTTAGTTTTATTCAATCTAGCTTTATATTAAATCGGATATTGAGTAGAGGAGATTTCCATTTAACATTTTCTAAAATTTACCTAAGCTCCAAGCTAAGGTTTACCAAAAGCTCCTGTAAAAAGTATAGAAAAATATAAAAATTCTACAAAATTAAATTTTACAAACCGTGTCGTAAAAAAAGATGAAATTAAAACAGTTCAAAGACTCCCTTAGACTTAAGGAGCACACAGAGACGTTACGTCCTATGAATTTTAAAAGCCTTTTCTCGATAATCGAAAAATAATTTATGATAATGAAGTAATCAATAGTAATCATTAGAAACTACGAATATGTGTCAATGCTGGGATTTGAACCCGGGTCTATCGAACTGTTCACGATCTTGCAAAATGTTTAATGGAGATTCCATTTGAGTAAAACGTATAAAAAAAGAAACTATTCTTTCGGATCTCATGTAAACAAATATACAATTTTTTTAGTCAATGAAAGAAAATATTACCTTAAATGAACAATCTATTTCTATAGGGGCGCAGAGGCACAAAGTGCGACTGTAAAGCGACTGGTGGTGGGGGTTCGATTCCCACTGGAGGAGTGAAAATGTTTAATGTTCCCATTTTGTTCACCTGATGTCGAGGCAAAAGTGCAGCGTTAAGTTCTGCCACTTTACACGCAATACCTCCAAAATTCGGCTGAAAATGGGGAACGGAGTGTCTTAACACTATGGTCCCTCTGTCTTCTTAGCAGGGTTGCTAAGTGCGGGATACAGCGTGAAGCTAAAAAAAAAAGAAAAAATAATCTATTTCTTATTTAGTTTTCCTATACTTTGATAACGTTAAAATTACTTGACAAGTTGTACGTAACGGTGGCTTAGCAACGTAAGAGGCTTAACGTACTTTGTAGAGCTCGGCGTTAAGAGGCTGATGTTGTAATCAGTGACAATGCGCTCACTACCTTAACAAGCCTCAGATGTTTGTTTCAAATTGCAAAAATATTACAATTGATTAAAATTTAATTCAGTTAAGTCTTTGTAAAAAGTAAAAGTAGTAAGTTGGAGGAAAAACTTAAAGTTTGATTAAAAAACAATGTATACTTATTAAAGTGTGGTAGAAGGTGTGGGTTGTGTAAATAAAGAACAGATGCATTTCATGGACTATAGTCTATTGAATAGCATACAGCAGAGGCTCCAAATAAATATTTTAGCAAAATTGAGAAATTATATAAAAACATAACTTATATAGCAAAGCAAGCAAAGAGAAACTAGTATTAAAATACAGTGTACTCTTACTTTGAGTGAAAATCGAACCCACAACCGTTGCACCTAAAGCCAGATACACTACCAACGTGCCACGTTGTATTTGATTATGTAGAAGTAAATATTTCAACAGAACTCCAAGGCCTACAAACAGATAAACATTATTTCCCTTGCAGAGCGCAGTCACGGCCTAAAACAAAATATTTATGAGCAAAAGCGTAAGCAAAAATACGGCAACATAAAGCTTACCTTTATCCCGAGGACTTTCTTCAGCGGCGCGAGCTTTGTGTACTCTTATTTACTGCAAACGTCGCGTTTCCAACTCATACATAATACTCGTTACGTGTGTATCGGGTGACCTTACATTATTCAGCGCACAAACTAAACTTACGATATTCAAATCAAATATTGACTTTTGACTATTTGATGTGTAAGCTTTTACCTGGAGGAGTTATTTGTATGTGACGTACTGAATGTTTTCCTCATACTTATAACGTTTTTTATTTACCCCGTATGAGATACATTTTTTATAATAACGTATTATATTATAATTTTTTTTTTTGTACAACAGTAGGATAGTCAGAGACAACATAGTGTCTTCGTTCTCCACTTTCTGCAAGAAATCGAGATGTTGTATGACGCACGGTGGAACTCACCACCGAGCTTTGTTTTAAGTACCAGAGCGGATAAATATAAATCATTTAAGTATATTTATTCTGCCAAGTGGAAATCAAACCCATAACCAATCGCGTTATTTTTATACGTTGTCCACTGAGCCACAGCCTCTATTTACATTATAATCAACAACACAAGGAAAAAGTTTTGCGCGGAAGAGTATTGAATTTGGCCTACTTAAAGTTTATTGTGGAAATTAATTAAAATAAGGAAATGAGTATTACACATAAATAGTAGTGCTGTTTATTTAACAAACACCTTTGTGTAAATTGAAATACATACACGCTGCAAAGTCAACGCAAATTGTACACGGCGTATATAAATCAGTAAAGGGTATCTTTCTACTAATAAAATATTTTGTTTTCGCCATTTTTCTATATTTTGAAATGAAGCTAAATTACGGAGTGTCATAACACTAGGTTCCCTCTGCTTACCCTGCTGTGTGCGGGATACAGCGTGAAGTTAAAAAAAAGCTAAATTAACTGAAATAATTTTGCGTATTTTTGGTATTTAAAAATACATGTTAGAAAACCCAAGTGTCTATCTGTGACTACTTACTACTATAGTGTTAGAAACGTCGAGCATTCTTATTTTTTTTCAATACAGAAAATATAAACAAATGAAGCTGGTTAAAAAACATTTCAATAAGTCCTTCTATTACTTAATCATATTCCCATTTCTCCATACGGTATATGAAGCGGCGACCTCCCGCGTTGTAAGTCATACTATTTAGTCACCTACTTAGCTAAAGGCCTATTTAACACATAACGCGTCCCCGTAAACCGCGTCCCTACAGTCAGTGAGGTCTAATCTCAGTTAATCCTCCACACACGACGTTATCTCGAGATTGTTTTAAAGTACATTTGTACCTAAGGCGGGACACCCACGAGTGTTCTGGACGTAACAGGACTTAGAATTATTTACTACTAAGGTAAAGATAAAAGCCTAAGTTGAGGTATAAATCTATTAATAACTCTAAAGCTTAGCGCGGCTTGAAGAGTTAATTTTAGCATTGTATGAGCAATTTTGATATTATTTTATAGGCATTGTTAAAAAGTGGAGCGGAAATATTTATAATTTCCATTTTTGTACTTCGTTCTGGTGTTGAAGCAAAACGTGGCGATAAGGTCGGTCACTTAAAACGCAATGCCTTCTACGGAAAATGGAGAAAGAAACGCTAGATTTAATCTTCCTACCCTGCTGTGTACGGGATACAGCATGAAGCTAAAAAAAGATTTTTTTTACTCTACATCAATGAAAGTATATTAAAAAACCTATTTTCCATAGTAGGGTAGGCAGAGAGAACCTGGAGTCAAGACACTGCTCTATTCTTCGATTGAATTCAATACATTGAGTTTTAAATGTAGGTGTCAAATCTGCGCTTTGTCTTTCTACAGTGGAGACGTATTTAAATATAATAATTCCATTGAGTAGAAATCGAACCTCAATCACATAACCACATATAAAAATATAAAGCTGTCAAATATAAAATATTACAAAACTCATAAGAGTTATAAAGCACACCATGGTAGTAAACCCCTATGAGTTTATTATTTAATAATATATGAATCTCCAAAAAGGGTTTCTTAAATCATTCATCATCATTTAGTTAATATAACGAAGTGATATCTTATTCATGGCCCCGGCGCTACCCTCTTTACTTGTCGTCGGAGCGGAAACGATCGCCCTCGAAAGGCCCTTTATGACGATACTTGCGATTTATTCCTGTTTATTATTCGCACCTTACTACGCACTACTCAATGGATGATGAATTTAACATGACATGTCTATTTATCACAACTTTTACAAAATGGGGACATTATCGTGTAAATAATATACTTTGTATGTTTGAGTAACATGTATGTGCATAATTGAACAGATTTTATTTTTGTTGTTCTCAATGCTAAATGCGTCAAATATTAAATTATTAATTTTAATGAATTATATAGTTTGAGGCTGTAGTACTGTGGCGTACTGGGACAGCGTTTAACTACATATACACAATTCCTTATAGTGCGTGGAAAAGTGCCTAAGAGTGAAAGACGCAATAGAACGCGAACCACTATGCAACTTTTAGTTCCAGCACCCAGTACGCATAAATTTAAATGATCGACTTATGAAATGAGTAAATCTTTGATTCTATCTAGTTATATGAAGATGTATAAAAAATGATTAAAATTATGGAGTGAAATATTGGCAGTGGTACAATCCTGTTCCATCGGTCCTCCATAATTAGTGAGTATGAGTATAGATCTATATCTAGGACAGAATACACCTATGTGTATTCTGTCCCTCACTGGGATCAAAAAGTCAAAGCCCAATATTGCGCTTCACCATTTAACTCGTATTATCTCGTATAATATGGACAGAAGAACAGAAGTGGATATACACTCGGGACATGGGATAAACACTTGCCTCTCGCTACATTCTCTGCTATAGAAAAGGTAGGTGAAGGTAAAAAATATAATTATGAACAAAATTTATATGTATAGTTATACGTAAGTACACAGTGAGATTCTACTAAAAATCATATAACTATATCCAGCAATATATATGTATATATGTTACTGGACATAGTATACGCGAGTGTGTAAATATAAATGACCATCAAAATGTTTTAATAGAATAGTTTAATAATTGTGCAGATATAAATTATATCAAATTATAAATATACATTAAGATTACGACGTTAGATCATAAATAACCGATCACGATTTACTCGTCACCTTCAAACCGCCATTACCGCAACTTTACACCAGCGCGAGGCTTACACAAGGACCGTCGTAAAACGGAGGACAAGCGTTATTTAATTTACAATTTTAATCTTTCACTTAGTAATAAATAATAAAATATTTATTAATGTGAACCTACCTACTATTTACTATATGTATACTATGTTAGCTGAGAAAATTTGAAGTGTTCTACACTCTGTTCTTCACCATTTAGGCTTATGTTACGTAACTATGCCTATCTCTCTTACCACTCACATTTGCTTCATATATCTTTGTTGTAATTCTTTCATCACTCACTCTCTCGAGGTGCCCACGCCACCTCTTCAATAGTCAGAAACATGTCGTAAAATCTATTGATATTCTGCAGGAGGCAAAGGTTACATTATTTAACGTGAACAGGCCGGTTAATATATTTGTTAACCGAATACATTACCTTAAGGCCTTTGTGGAATTTTTGATGTACCTACTGTAGTGTTTTGTGGTTTCATATTAAAATTTTATCACTGAAATGTTTCTAAGTACAAAGTTGATTTAGTTTTTAAATATAGCTATATAAGCTTTATTTAACAATTTAAAATATGTTCAAAAGAACATATTGTGGTACTTTTTGTTGAAGTCTCTTTTTAAAAATTTCAAGAGATCAAATTAAAATCATAATTATGTTAATGTTATAAAATTTAAGTTATATTATAATTATAACAAATATTGATAAAGACAAAGCTACTTAAGCTACTGTTTAAGCTTAATAAGTGATTATAAAGCTTTACAGGAAGCTGTTGTGTTTACAATAAAGCATATATTACAATGGGTAATAGCGTGATGCGCACGCGCCGGTGTCTTTCATATTGAGATGAGTCCGCAGATAATGGCGAGTCTTCACACTCTATACATATTAATTGCAACGCGCAATGAATACTAAATACATAGAAATCGCTATTTCGCTAAACAAAGTGCCGACAATGCAGCTGTTCTGAGTAATTAATATTTAAATGAGACAATCTTCCGGTTTTCTTAGTAGACACATGTTGACTTTCAAAATCAGGTTGACGCATCGAGCTCGAAGTAGCTGATTTGTTTATAAAGTTTTAGATGTTTTAATATGTAGTTTTACATTGTGCGTACAAACATATATATGTTTAGTTCTGTTGAGATTACATGGCTCAGTGGAATCGCTTGATTGTTATTGTGATTGGCTGTGGGTTCGATTCTCGTGGGAATGATTATGTTAAGTTATTCTAATTTATACTTGACACACCTCGTCAAGTTTCTTCTCAAAATCTTGAAAGAATATTGAAGTCAGTTTCTTACTCCACCAAGTTTTTTTCTAACTACCCTCCTTTGCGGACAATTAGCGTGAAGCTGAAGCTTAGCAGTCAGAGCATCTGGAGGGTCTCCAAGAGGTTCGAATCTCGTTGCGTTCAAATTTTGATACGTTTTCTAAAAGTGTCTTTTTCATTTCCTAAGTATGTGAACAATACTTGCAAATTGTTAAAAGTATTTTGTAGAAAGGTTTTGTTTTTATTGTCTGTCTGTTAAATATGACAAATCCAATACCTAAGTCCCCTGAGTCCCCCATATCACAATAATTTAGTTATACACAACTTTAAACAAACCCTATTTTACTTATTCACGAAAACTGTTTGTTCTAAAACTTTATGAACCGATGGAAATTATTATAGTCTCGTTAAAGCGAAGTTCCCTAAGAAAATATATTAGCTCGTGTTTTATAAAAATATTGCGATTCAATATTATTATAATTTATAGAACAAATATAATCGAAGGCTATTAAAATATATTGTACAATATTAGATTTTCGTAAAAGTTGACGTAAGTCATTATAATTAAGTAACTTCTGAAGTTTTAAGTAACACTTTGAAGTAAATTAAATTCCTAATATATTTTCAGTAAAAAAAAATTTCAACTAGTTATTGAGCTAAATATTTATACAAGTTTTTTGTGATAAATTTTTAATGACGCTGATGGGCGTTGAAACTCGAATAAGTTTATCGTTAAATAGGATGCGCTTTGAATTCGCATTCTTTTTGTAATATTTCCGTATTGTATTGCTTAAATAAACGAATAAAAAACATATTAAAACAACATGAAAATAAGCGTTAAAAATATATGACTGCGTTTAATATAGGTAACTTAATAGAGAGTATTCTTGTAACGTGACATCAGAAACTAATCACACACAAGTTAATTATTTGCGTCATACCATTTATATGAATGATAATGTGACCAGAAATAAACGTATAGTTAGATCCATAGAATCCTACACACATAATCTTAAAAATGCAGGATAAAATCGATAATTTGAAAAGACATTTTTACCCGCGACGGAACGGCGACTGTATATGTGTTTGGGGTGAGAGGTTGTTTGTTTGTTTGTTTGTTTGTTTGTTTGTTTGTTTGTTTGTTTGTTTGTGTGTTTGTGCAAATTACTATGTCAATTATTTCCAAAACTATAAGTCCGATTTTGATACGGTTTTCTATGATAGGTTAAGGTTCAATTGGCGTATGTTCTTAGATATGTCTTATTGCCTTAACTCACCAGGGGGCGCTGCAGTAAGCATTTTACGTGAAAACGAATGTTTTCAATTATCTCAAAAAATAATAGTCTGATTGCAATAGATTTTCAGTGATAGATTCAGGTTTAATTGGTGGATGTTCTTGGATATGTTTTATCGTGTCAAACCACCAGGGGGCGCTGCAGTAAGCATTTGTTTGTACTTTTTTTGTATTTTTTTTGTCTAAAACCGAAACTACTGCTCCGAATAAAAAGAGTTTTCATAAAAAGATTCATCTTTGCTTGATGCATATTTTAAGATTTTTCTATTTTTGTTACGGGGAAAACTCACCAGGGGGCGCAGCAGTAAACATTTGTTTATGCTAATCAAAAACTACTGGTCCGATTTACATGTAACTTTCAAGGATAGGTTCAGGCTTAATTGGTGCATCTTTTTATATATGTGCTACAGTGACCACTCATCAGGGGGCGCTGCAGTAAGCATTTGTTTGTACTTTTTTGTGTAAAACCAAAATTTTTCTTGTATTTGTTTGTCTAAAACCGAAATTACTAATTCGATTAGATAGAGTTTTCAGAACTAGATTTAACTTTGCTTTGTGCATATTTTAAGATTTTTGTTTTTTGGTTACGGTGAAAATTCACCAGGGGGCGCTGCAGTAAACATTTGTTTATGCAGAGCAAAAACTACTAGTCCGATTTAGATGAAACTTCCAACGATAGGTTCAAGTTTAATTGGTGTTTCTTTTCATATATGCGTTACGGTGACTACTCACCAGGGGGCGCTGCAGTAAGTACACTTGTTTGTGTGAAACTAAAACTACGAGTCCGATTTGAATGCAGTTTTCAATGATAGATTCAAGTTTACTTAGTGCATATTTTCATATATGTGTCATGTATGTTTACTTAGTGCATATTTTCATGTATGTGTCAACTCTCTAGGGGGCGCTGCAGTAAGTAGTTGCTTCTATTTTTTTGTGTAAAACCAAAACGACTAGTACGATTGAAAAGAGTTTTTAGTATTAGATTCCGCTTTGCTTATAGCATGTTTTTAAATTTATATTACAGTGACAAGTCACCAGGGGGCGCTGCAGTAAAATATTGTTTGTGCAAAGATAAAATGACGAATTTGATTTGGATGCAGTTTCAATGATAAGTTCAAGTTTAATTAGTGCATGTTCTTGGATATGCTTTATCGTGTTAACTCACCAGGGGGCGCTGCAGTAAACACTTGTTTGTAATATTTAAAACAAAACCACAACTACTAGTCCGATTGGGCAGAGTTTTTAGTATTAGATTTACCTTTACTTGGTGTAAGTTTTTAGGTTCTTTTTTTACGTTAAGAACTCACCAGGGGGCGCTGCATTAAACATTTAATTATGCAAAGTTAACACTATAAGTCCAATTTGGATGCAGTTATCAAAAATAGGATCAGGCTTAATTAGCGCGTGTTCTCGTATATGTGTCATGGTGACACCTCACCAGGGGGCGCTACAGTAAGCATTTGCTTGTATTTTTTGTGTGAAACCTATTTAGATGCGGTTTTCTGTGATAGGTTCAGGTTTAATTGTTGCGTGTTTTTATATGCCATATCACGAACTACCACGGGGCGCTCCAGTATAAATTAGTTTGTTCAAAATCAAAACTACTAATGGGTTTTGTGATTTTCACTGATTTGGTTAGACTTAAGTTTCGTGGAAATGTTACGGTGACAATCTGCCAGGCGCTGCAATAAGCATTTGATAACCAGAAAGCATTGGGTTTATAATTTCTTTTGGATTTGCATGAAGATTAATATAAAGTATTTCGATATTATGTAATAATATATAATGTGTATTTATTCACTTTAAAAAGTTTAAAATAAAAAGCAAAATTAAAAATTTTGAAAAAACCCACGACGGTTTAATTGTAATTGAAAAAGTATAAAATAACTGTAAATCCCCCGCCTAAAAGAATATATGTAACGAGATGATGGGGACGACTTCGTCGGGGGCTGCCAGTTGCAATCCCTATTTTAAATATAGTAGCTAACAGTATAGATTTCGTTTTAAAGTTTTTAAAATACCAGTTATCAAAACTGTAAATTCATATTAATATTTCAATTTTTTGGGAACCTGTTTTAACAGCAAGAAAACCTATGAGAAGATTTGTGCAAACTTAAAGTAATGACAGCCCCCGACGGAGTCGTCCCCATCATCTCGTTACATATATTCTTTTAGGCGGGGGATTTACAGTTATTTTATACTTTTTCAATTACAATTAAACCGTCGTGGGTTTTTTCAAAATTTTTAATTTTGCTTTTTATTATTATTTTAAATAATATTTCAAAATGTAGAAGCAGCTCGTTCGTATTACGTGGATTCATTATTCGGGTGCATAATTTAATTATAATTCTTACCCCAAGTGGGAATCGAATCCATAATCTTCACGTATGCGCGAAACGATGCACTGCGCAATAATCTCAAATCTTTATTGGCCAATACAATTTTATTATAAGTACTTAATGCCTGCTATGTACGAGTATGAGTCTTAATTGCGTATAGAATGAATCGTCAATATAGTTTCAATTGAGTTAGCATGCATTCCAGGAGCAGCCTCGTCCTAATTGGCAAGCTTCGAACTAACATCACTTTATAAAGATTCTTTACCAATACCCATAACTGATGTAAATACTTGATAACAATGACCATGGAAATATTGTTGCCAACGAAATAATAAATAAGTGAACAATTGTTAAGTTATTTAACATAACTATAAATATGTTAATATAGATAATGATAGCCAAATAAGCCAATGGATGCCAGTCCTCGCTCAGAAAGTGTGACTATAAAGCGACTGGTTGTGGATTCGATTCCCACTCGATGAGTGGAAATATTTAATGTTTCCATTTTCTTCCCCTGGTGTCGAGACAAAGCGCACTATTTCGTCTGGTCAAAAAAAAATATTGAAAGATAAAAAAATACTGCAATGTTCTTTCACAAGTGTGAAGGAATAGCGAACGTTTTGAAAATTTGCTACCATTTGCTTTGACCTGTAAAAAAATATTAAAACTAAATCTTTAGCTGTTTTTTTATATTTATTTTTATTTATAACTTCACGCAGTCACGGTAGTCAGGGAAAACCTAATGTCAAGACACTCTGTCCTTCATATGTATATTTTAGTTAAATATATTATAATGATCAACCTTCATTTTACATCACGACAAGTCAATAGTAGTCAAGTCACAGCGGTCAGTGTTACTAAACACTGTGACCTAAGTACAAAGTCTCCGGTTGAATTAAAAAAACCACGAAATTTAACGCCCATTGAATCTATTAAAATGTCGTAAGTGAGAATTTCCACACTCAGGAACAAGGTCGGCATACAGATTATATGCTATTGCAAAATAAAAAAATACATACAGGGCCAAGAGCTTAAGGAAAATTACGAAAATAATTATAGCATTTGTATGTATGTACATATTCGTAATTACAGCAAATATTATAATTGTAAAGTAATTCGTAACTTTTGCAACTTGAAATTACCACATATTGCAAAATACGATAAGCCTAAGGAACTTAATAAAACCTAGTGAAATCATGACAGTAGGCAGGTCCTTGACTTGATGGCTATGGGTTCAATTCTTTCTTAATTATACAATATTAAATTTTTAAATTATTAAAAATTTCCAGGTTTTAGGATCAACATTATGTAAAGTGTATTTATTTAACCAGCAAGCTATCTTATAAACTAAAATACCACAAATAATGAGCATTCAAGGGATCTTTCATCCTTTAAAGTATTTATGAGGTAATTGTGTCTCATGTTGTCAGCCTCCGACGCAGTTTCATCCACTTGTCGCGATTGTGGAGGTTACGGCTGTATGAATAAAACATTATTATTTTTGTATAAGTTTTTACTTTCTGTTAATGTCCAGTTTTTCAATTATTTCTTTAAAAACAATGTTTTTTTTGTTGTATAATTACTATTTTTCTTATCCTAGTTAAGTTTTATTTTGTCGTCGTGGTACGCCTTACGAAGACAACGTCTCACTGTAACCTAGTAAATGATCAATATACTTATTTTCTTTTGTCTCCGCTCTGGTGACCCAGGCAAAGTGCTATGCCTCTAACTTGGGCAGACACTGGAGAAGTGAGTGTCGTAACACTGGTTCTTCTGCTTACCATGCTATGTGGAAAGTGTACACCTAAAAAATACTGTTTAGTGGTAATTTCGTTATTCTGCAGACGTTTCTTATAGTTTTATTGACTTTTAATACAATGTTTAAGTTAATTTATTTATTAAAATACATTTCTACCATTGTAATAATATATAATATACATGCCACTTTATGATGTTGGCTTCCTAATAAATTAGTAAACTAAATGTACTCATTCTGCGGCGGAGGGCGGCAGGTGCGGGGGCGGGCGGCACTATCTGTACACGCTCGAGCGCGCCCGTACCAGCCCTACTGGATGCACTCCTGATTTAAACATTTAAGGGATTACATTAAATATGTACTTGTAAATTTATATTTATCTTGAAAATATATAATGTTTTACTTTAAAAATAATGTTTGAGGCGGCCACTAATTAACACGTCTGTACGAGCACGTTTTGTGTTAATTCGAAATCTCTAAATATATTATTGTATTTAAGATCTAAAGTTTAAAACTCGTCGTCGTCGTCGGTCGTCGTTTAAAACTTTATCGTTTTTATGTATTATTGTTACTTTAAATTAAGTCAATTTTAGTCAAATTATATAAAATGGAAAAAAGCATTTTGATTTTCCCCGCATAGCGTGGTAGTCAAAGAACTCCATTCTCCACTTTCCATCCGAAATCTAGATAGTAAATTTAGTAGCGGAACTCAACACCGCGCTTTGGCTTAAATACCAGAGTGGAGAAATAAAAGTATTTGAAATATAATTACTCTTTTGAGTGGGAATCGAGCCCACATCTATCGCGTGTACGACATCCAGTCGACGCATTATATATTTTCTTAGATTTACGCTGTATTCCACACTCAGCAGGGTAGGCAGAGGGAACCTAGAGTTAAGACACTCTGAAGAATTTAGCAACAAAAAATGAACTTAAAAAGTAACTGCTATAAAAATATCCATTTTCGACTTATCAACTTATTCACGCCTGGTACAGAAATAATATATAATATAAATATATCAATAGTAAAATGAAAACCGTCACGATCAAAGATAGGTATGCGAGCATCGTCTCTATAACGAGTTATGAAATGAATTGCAATTTTAAGTGACGATTACAGAGCATTGAACTCTATTGCTGTAACGCTCAAATGGCCGCAATCGTAAGACGTACCTACATCATATAAACCTATTACATCTTAGCTTTAAGCCGCTAAATTGATGATACTTAAGATGATGATCTAAGAGACCCACTTTATTTTATAATCTTTATATCTGTAGGTATACAGTTTCATGTAACAGAGTAAGCTGAGAATTATTTATCTAAAAACTACCCGTTCTCGACTTTCCACCACATATAGTTTCCGTGTTGAACGGCGTAACCCAACGCCGTGTTTTGTTTTATACAAGCATTTACATTTAAGAAAATAACTTAAATTTCTTTATTCCAAGTAGGTATCTAACGCAGTTGTCTACACCTACCGTGATTAAAGTAAGACGACAATACGACTGTGCCACGACGGTGTCCTTTTCTTATATATAATAAGAAATAAGTAAAAACAATAAAAAATAAGTAAAAACAATAAAATACGGATACAAAGTGGTTCATTTATATGAATTTGTCAAGAGCGATGCATCGGGAGTAGTAACAAGTGTCAATTGTGCGGAGACGGTCAAAGGCCGCGCGCTCCTGACATTGACCCACTTCTGCGCCAAACATACGCGGCCGCTGAAATTTATATCACATGGAATATAAATTACGCATCTTTATTCCTTTTGAGTTTTCCGCAAGGTGAGCTGATATATCTAGTGGTATATGTTCTTTAAATTCAAATTTAAAGTATTTAAGTTTGTTTAAAAGAGGCCGTCGGAGTGCAGTGGGACAGCGCCTGAACGTGAAAGCTATAGATTGTGGATTCGATTCCCACTCTGGACTGGAGGACTGCATGATATTGAAATTTTCTTAATTCCATACATTTTTATTATTCAAATTTGCTTTTAACTCACAGACATAAAAGCTTTTTTCTTATTAATATGTTTCGACAATACATAATATAATTACTACTTTTGTTGAAGGTATAGATAAAATGCTTAATTAAAAAAGAAGCAGTTTCTCGTCTTTATCTCCTATAAGGTAGGCAGCGTGACCTTCCGTTCAAGACTTTCCATTCTCCACTTTCCGTCCAAAATCGCGGCATTACATATTACGCAGAACTAAACGCCCCTTAGTCTTACCAAAGAGCTCAAATGAAAATAATATAAATATAATCATTCCTCTAAGTGAAAATCTGCTCCAATAACAATCGCGCTAACAGCATAAGTCAAATTTTGCCTTTTCAAGATACACTGAAAACATATTTTTACCCATTTTGAGATAATAAAGTCGGTCAAATTTTAATGTAACAATTACAACTACGTGGAGCCTCTTAACTACAGATTGAGCTATTACAGAATAATTAAGATCTTTTAGTATCTTAAATGAAAGTTTTCCACTAGACTGTACAATAATATCATTTGACCTCACTCCTAATAAGGAATAAATAATTTTGGCTTAATTTTTATACAAATAAGATTTTTTGATAACTTGATCTCAGCCTTTTCTTAATCTTGTACTTTAGTTGAAAATGTGTGTAGAAGGGTATAATATATAACTCATACATTCTCTGTTTCCATACAAATGAAAAAATACTGAGTTCAAACGAAAAGCTAATTAGCAATATCTAAAAATAAATAATCAATAACATGAAAAATTGCTTTCTAATAATAGTGTGTTTTATTGCAGTCGCCTACAGCAGAGTGGAGTGAGTACTGACGCGGACGGACTGCCAGTGACGCTCCTCGCGTAGGCAACGAATGGAAATCTTCGAAAATTTGTGCTATTTCGTCAATTTCATAATTATAAATTAACAATAAAAAAATAATTTATTTGTTTCTGCTGAAACTGCTCGGGTATGTTCTCGAGATGCCCTTAATAAAGAGTTCAGGTCGTGGCGCAGTAGGACAGCGTATGGCTATAAGTGCGATGACAGTGGGTTGGATCTCCATTTGAGGGAATGATTATATTAACATTATTTAATAATCCTGCACTGATGAATCGTATATGTGGTTTTGACTTCCGCCACTCAACACGTAATGTTTCGAGTTGTGGCGAAAAATTAAGAACTTGATCTTGGTGTTACTAGGCTTTTTAAGATTTTTTAAGCTTACACGTTGATTGTCTTAATACAGTTGTCAGTTAATAGCTGTAAGATTTAGAATAATTATATTAACTCTTTGTTTTAGTTTGAAGCTCGTCTTAATCAGATCGACGACTAACTGTGATAACATCGCCGACTCCGTCTCAAACGGCAAAACTTGTGAGATGTACAGATTTCTGAAACAAGATAAAATAGTAAGCTGACTTTAAAGATATCAATCTATTTTTTCTTACACTTCAAAGATTTACAGATTTATTTCAGGCAAAAAAGATAATAACGAAATACGTCGACAATGTAATGTATCTTTGTTACTTATCTTTACAATTACACGACCTTGTGAGTTAAAAAGAGCTGTCGAAAATGTTCCAGACTACAGGAACTTCGGCCGGATCTCGAGGCTCTGATCACAAAGGGTCACGTTCTCGCTTCCGACGACACTTAAAGGGTCAAGCAACCATGTAGTGTTTGTAATTTTCTTACGACCGGAGACGGTGGTCTTTGTATCCCCAGTATTTGCTTCATATATACATATGTAATAACTACATTCTCTTGACATCTACATTATATGTTCTAGATATACACTTAGTAAGTAAAAAATTACATGGGCTAAACAACGTGGATCTATTGTTGTCGCTTATTTGACTGTTTTTGTCTTTCTCGTCGTGTTTTCAAAAATAGTACTCGTGGCAACAAAGTGACCTTAACTTTCTTACTGCTGTTCGTTCGTCTTCTTCCCGACGTGTGTCATTAAAATGGACTACTGATATCATAGGCCATACCTAATATGAGAACTACAAAAAAATATGACGCAAAAAGTATAAGAAAACCATTTTGAAACATAAAATAATAATAATTAATATAATAATACCAAGAAAATTATTTATAAGTTAAACACACGAGCCAGTGCGGTCTGCACTGGTAACGTGAGAACTGCAGGAAGGTCATCGAATATTGAATGCTATTTATAAAGGTATTATATGCCAATTGCGTGTATTGAAATGTACTTGGCGTTAAATCCTCTCGTTGTGAGACGCACTGCACAGTGCCACAGTCAGGGCCCAATTAATATGGGCAATTGACACAACTGCTGACCACGCCGCCGACCGCTGCCGTCCGCCGCCGTCGAGACGGGCCGGCCTTGGAGACAATCGTGATTATCGATATATAGAAATATAATATCTTACGTAGCATATGGTAATAAACTATGTAAAAATTACCAAATAAGGTGTTGAAGATGGTTATTTGATACCTTAGAAGGAACTTAGTATATACTAACCTAACTTTAACATTAACCTAATACTAACCTAACTTTAACCTGTTTAAGTAAGTAAACAAACAATCTAGTCAATGTCTTTAATAGGTGAGAAGTAACATTTTTCTTTGTACTTCAAAATGCGGAAAAAGAAACAGCAGTGAGTAAGCCTTATACATTAAACTTGATTTATAAATTTTTATTACACACCACAATGACTTGTATATATACGTGAATGTTATCCTATACTAGTTGATCTCCGCGTCTTCGTTTTCGGGGGCTTTGTGACTTTATAACATACATTACGTCCTTATACATATCTGTTAACATTGAAACTTGACTCTAAAATTATTAATAACCTGTTAAGCTCACTTCTTAACTCTTAGATTTTCTTAGTATCAAATGTTTCAAGCGATTTTGATTATACATGCACAGGTAAAACTGGTCTAAATCAGGCTATTCGACTCTCCGTAGTCAATTATGTTCTAAGTCCTGACCACCCTTAAATGGTAATGTCTTAACAAGGTTCATCCAAATCCGTTCAGTAACTTCGAAGGTGTGAACAAACAGATTGTAAACAGACAGACAGACAAAAATTTTAAAAATGATGTATTCATATTTTACATCACCGTAAATTATGTTTTTCGTAAGTATATTCAATTTGTAACTACATTTTTTTACTGTTTATTAAATATATGTTGACTACTTACAAACTTAGGTATATCGGTTTACTTCATTCAAATCAAAATTATAAAAGTTTACTTTCAAATTCACAAATACTAACAACACACAATAATTAAATGAATTTAACTCGACGTACTGAGAAACAGAAACATTCCCCGCATCGGGGAAATCTGTATAATTCAATAAAACGAGTATACTCGTAAGCGTGGTGTGTATGATGCACTATAAATAACCGTGACCTTCGACAACATGGCGGCGGTTGCGGGGCGGCACTGCGGTGCTGCGGTGGTGGTACTGAGATGCACTTACATATATAATTCGTATGACATAAAGGCAAGTAAATTTAGTGTCCTAAAATAAGTTGTAAGCACATAGCAATAAAAGTAAAGAACCAGAGAATAATGGTATTTTATGTACTCGTATATAAAAATGAATAATACTTACATGAATGAAAATAAATTACATACCTAAATGAGCTTTTTTAGAACAACGTTTAAAAATTAAAATTGCTTCGCGGTCATAGCGCTAGGATAGTTACAAGAGGCGTGGGTTTGAATGCCGGTGCCTTAATTTTTTAAAACTATTCTTTACACCCTAAGTGCTTGAATAATACTTGAAAAAAAAAACGGGCGTTGAGTTCCGCCTCTAACACACTATCATGGGGAGTCATTAAGTTATCTACCTGCCTACTGTGCTCTGCGGCATAGAATATGAAGCTGAAAAAAGTTACTAATATAGGGGTTAGAAAAAATAAATATTCACAAAGTTCATTGATTGAGAAAAGAAACTGGGAGCAATGATATATCTAAGCTTATTTCAAAGAACGTATTACAACAAGACATTTACTACAAGAAAATTAAAGGTATTAACTGCGTTGAAATATCACTATAAGGGAGTCTTCTACATCGCCAGCAAAAGTCAAAGATATATTTTTTTTTCGCATAGGAGTAGTCAGAAAGAACCTAGTGCTAAGACACTCTGACCGAAACTAAGACATTGCATGTTCATTACGTCTAACCTATACCTTGTACTTATCAAATATAACATGTATTTAGCTGTAAGACGTTTATTAAAGTAGTAAAATGTTCCTAATTACTTCATTATACGTACATTACCTGCAGAACTGTACTCAATTGTACTCAATACCTGTATAAGACACCGACACATTCACAGTTTACATTGGAGCTCACATTCAGCCGTAAACTCTAAACGCGGTGATTAATAGTCTACAAACATCTCTAAAATTAGTCTTATTTCAAGTTTAAGTAGTAATTTATTTGTGTAACTACCAAGTGTCGATGCCTGACCTTCTCAACGCCCGAGAGCTTGCGGCAACACTTACAATGTAACGTTCATATTAAACGCTTTAGTGTAAATATACGAGAAGCAGTTAGTTTACTTAGTTGTTTTATTGCATTTAAATTATGTACTGAAATCAGGAATAAAACCTGCAATCTGTGTAACCTAATTACATTGTATGATCGCCGTTTAAATGCTTTTAAATATATAATAATATTCGAAGTTAGAAAAGCTTTTGTTTTGACGCTTTAAAAAATATTTGAAATAACTATAAGTATTGTATAATTAGAGTTTCGTTAATTATCTATCTGTACAAAGATAGCTATGAGAAATATTGTGTGCCAAAAGTAATGTTGTTATAAGTGTATAGTTTAAATAAGAAAAAAGTTTAAATTTAAGTAAAAGTTTAAGTTTAAGTAAATATAAAGAAGTAAAAAAATAACAATAACAAAATTACCCCTTATTGTTTTTTTTTAAGTTTTGTACACAGATAATAAAAAAAACTGTAATTAACTTACAGCTTCTCCCTAGTGAACTGGCTGGAAGCCTAGTGTCTCGACACTCGGCTTTTTACTTTCCACCCGAATTCGACACTACGTGTTGAGTATCTTGTTCACCAGTGGGGGAAACCAGAAATAATTAAAATATCTCGGACTCCCCAGGATGTCCTTAATTAAATATAAAACATAAAAGTGTAGAAAATACGCTGAAAAGCGCTCTAGAAGATTTTTTTTATTAATTAAAAACTTCATGTATCTTCATGGATGAAGACTTCGTGAATAGGTGCTGTAAATATTTTAGAAAATGATTTAATTATGAATTTCTTATAATAAAAACAGCAAATATTTTCGTTTCTTTTTATATAGAGATTTAACTTGTTGTAAACTTAAGAGTATTCATCGTATAAGTAAAAAAATAGTAGGTAGTCAATAGTAACAGAATGTTTGTTAACAGAATGTTACAATTATCGAATCCTATCTCGGCACTATGCAGTAAGCGGATGCCACTGTGCAGTCGTGTCACTCACGCGGTATGTGGAACACACGGTGGAGACGGATTACACTAAAATGACTTATATTCCTTCTAAATAAAGTTTAATTTTGAGATGTTATTTAATTGTAACTGATGTTTTGTTTGTTCATACAAAATATTCTTCATTTATGTAGGTAATTACTTCATTCATGCAGCATATTAATTGTCAATGAACATAAAATAAAAGGAACTACCACTGACTTAGAAGGCAGTTTAAGTCGACAAGATTTGCTGAGAAAATAGTTTGATAACTACGATTAGATTTCTAAGAATGTTTATGGATTAAGCAGAATTTACTTTATGAAGACTTCGCTCTTCATATTTCGACCGCTTTAATAGAAGCGATGAAATAAACACATTTAATTATATCAGCAAGTAAAACTAAGATTCTGGTGTTTGAAAGAGATGAAGAAAGAACGGAATGCAAGATGCAATGGTTAACAGAAAGAAATTAGAACAAGTGAATGAGGTGGTATATTTGGGAAGTATGTTTAACAGAGATGGAAGATATGATATGGATATTGAAAGGCGTATTGCTGCCGGTAACAGCGTCAACGGTGGGCGTGGGCGACCACCCGGAGGGCGTGTATGAAAAGGTTCATGACAGTGGACGAGGCGAAAGAAGTATGCAGGGACCGTAGCGTTTGGCGCTCCGTTCTCTCTGCCTACCCCGCCAGGGATACAGGGAACAAAAAACAATTATACTAGACACCTTAACAATTGATTATATACTGAAATCATAAATCATTCAAATATCGCTATTTTTTTTAGCTAGCTAACTGAACCCACTACTTAAGTGTATCATATGGTAAACTTATTTGACCTTTGAATCAAGTTCATTGAACTTTTGACAAGAAGCTTTTTAGCTACACCGCATACCTTACACCGCAAAAAATTACAATATGCAAAAGAAAACAAAATAAAAAAAAATCTTACATAATTAACGTAATTAATTTATAATGTTACTTTATATAAATTACAAAATTCAAAAAATACATATATGATTAAACACAATAATAATATAAATCCCGACGCGCCCTTAGCGCATAGCATATAGCGTTGTTTACCAACACTTCGACCTACAGTGCAGGGCGGCCCTGATCTGGTAACATTGAACTTGCGTGACGTCACGAGACGCGCCGTGACGTCACCGCTCCCCGCCGGGACCCACGCGTTACGCCTTCTCGCTTTCCTCGCTTTTGTTTATATGTTTAGATATTACGATACTTATATGTAATAATTATTGTCCGTAAATGCAGTATATAGGTTCAATTCCGAGAATAATACGTTAAAGCTATTTTAATATATTATTTATTAGGTCAGTGGAGTTGACTCTCACTCAGGGGAGTAGTTTTTATAAATTTATTTATTATAATATATTATAATATGCTGGTAGTGCAAAGTGCAACATTGAGTTCCTCCTCTTACCACACAATGTGTCAAATTCAGACGGACAACAGTAGGTTGTAAAAAAAAGAATCTTATTCAGACTTAGGATTAGAAAAATAATAAAATTTCCTAAAATAAGTATATATAGTCAGATATAAAACCGGGTCTCTTGAAATTCACTTTTACTTTCTACTATCTTTTTCCCACAATTTCATTGGAAAATGAAAATAATTTAAATGTAATTATTACTCCGAGTAGTATTTGAACCCGCGTAAACTGGTAGTCGTCGTATACCGCCCACAACGGCCTAATTTTAAGGAGACAATATACCTACCTAATGTTATAAATAACAAAAAAATCTCCTTACAGTTACATTTAAAAGCACTGTTCCTGACATTGATAAAATAATGTGTAAAAGCATCGTTGCGTGTAAAAGCTCCAGAGAGATTACAGCGTGGGCGGAAATAAGCTCATCTCCATATGCAGTGGAGCGTCCCACTTGTTGTCGCACTTATTACAGGCTCAGGATTAAAACTTTCCACGTGTTGTTATAGCTTTTAGTATTAAACTGCGTGTATGTTTGAATGAGAGGATTAGAAAGCTGTGAACTTTTCGATTCAATAACTAATCAATAAAATAAGGAATATTTTATATATAAATATTTTTTAGCTTCACGCTGTATCCCGCACACAGCAGGAGAGAGGGCACCTTGTGTTAAGGCACTCCGTTCCCCACTCTCCGCCGAATTTGTAGGCTTGCGTGTGTGTGCCGGAACTTAACGTATTTTATTTTATATGTAGTGCCATAGATTTGATTCAAATTTCTTTTAAATTTAAATGTTAACATAATGTTTTAAAAACTACATTTTTCTATACCTTTGAAAGAACTGGTGTTCCCGTTGACGTATAAAAACATTTTACCTAAGTAACTATAAGAGTAACACGTGGTAGTCTGTGTAATATTAATTTTATAGATTTAAAGAACTTGTAATATATAATAATAATAGATATAATTGCGACGTTTTTCCTTCTGGTATTATTATAATAATACTAAAACTGAAATCTATAAATTCTTTTATATTGTTCCAAGTATTGCGAAGTTTTATTGAGATATTTTCAAAGAAAGTATACGATAATTTTGTTTAATTATTTTGGCAGCACGACGACGCACCTAGACAACGTATTTACGCACTTCTAGGTTTATCCAGGAAGATACTCTCGCCAGTTCAACAATTGAACATTTTATCGGTCTTTTGTTAAGTTACGTTCAAATTTTTATACGTTTTATAAATGTCTTTTTCAATTTCCTAAGTGTATGAATAACACTTTCAAATGTTAAAATAATGGTTTTCTATTACATGTATACAATCGCTACAACGATACAATAAATTTTACATAATAATATTCTGAATCCACCATAATCTATTGAACTATGACATTTTGAATGAACCTAAAATAGAAATACTTTAACATAAAAAAAAGCCATTTGAAGGTAACCGACGGTAAGTAAACACGCACATCGATAAATATGTTGTAATAAAAATATTAACTTTGTAAATTTACATATAGTATAAAGTAGCAAGGTACATAATATTTGTTGTGATGGAGTGAGGAGTGTCTTTACACTACGTTGTTTCTGATATCCTTCTATATGCGAAAAAAAAATATTATTTTCAAAAACTAATTATTTGCAAGAGTTATAAAGATATGACAAAATCTTACTTTAAAAGAAAACATTTATTCTGTAATATATATGAAATATTTCAAATTAAAATCGAAAGAAATATTTCAATTTCCTTCGCTAACATGTCAAAGCAAAGCATGGTGTGGAGTTCCGCCACCCAAAATGTTATGCCTGAAAAATTCGATGGAAAGTGAGGAACGGAGTGTCTTAACACTAGTTTTCCTCTGCCTATCCTGCTGTGTCCGGGATACACTGTGAAGCAAAAAAAAATATTTTTAATATACACACAGTAGATAACTAATACCTAAACAATCAGAAATTGTACTTAAATATTATTTAAGTGTGAGTATTAGAAAGTACAATTGTAATTTACGCAATTATTATCAGATCAAATTTCACTTATTTACATGTTTACTCCCATAGCAGGGTGGTCTTAGAGTTGCCCGAAATATAAATATTGCGTATTGAGTGGGAGAACTCAGTGTCGCCCTTTTGTTAAGTATCTATCTACCTGAGCTGAGAAATTTAATCATTTTCTCTGAGTTGGTATCAAAACCACAACCTTCGCATTTACAACCACACGCTGCGCCGCCATGGCATATAATTATTAATATTAAAGTCATTTAATAAAGTTATATGAAATAAATATACTGTTGTTTGCATCTATTGTGTGTAATAAAATATATAAAAAAACGTATTTTAAAGTCTTATTCACTCTCTTGGGGCGTCAATCAATAAAAAATAGATTCACATTTGAATTGTCTATATTTTAATTCGTTTGATTTCACTCAAAAACCCACATTTAAAACATACAGAATAACACCTGGGTAAATAAATTTAAATGTTTTTATGTATGTATATAAAAGCTCCCACTTGACGTTTAGAAACAAAAGCCTTACTTACTTAAAGTTCAATATTCGTAGTAGCATTGAGAAAGTCCACATAATACTTTGTAAGAACAAAACGTATTCAGAGTAAAAGTAGGCACTTGAGGCGGTGCGTTCCCGAGGTTTCACTTCGGCACTTGCATTAAGTGAACTCGCGTTATCGCCCCTCACACCTGGCAGCGAAAGTCGACTGCCTAAAGTAGACTCATACTGAAGACTAAATATTAATTATGAATATTTTTACATTTTTATCATGTAATTTAGCAGTTACCACACTTTTATTGTGTAGTGCTTATTGTTAGAGTTTGAGCCGTAGGGCCAAAGTAGGAACGCCAAAACTCTTACTATTAATATAGTACTAAAGTATTCGGTTATTCGAAGATAATTATAATTGCGCCAACACGAACATTGTTTATGTATTTTTAAACATTTTAAAGTGTTATTCCACACTTACGAAAATTGAAAAAGACATTTAAAGAAAACGTATAAAAATTTGAACGCAGCGGGATTCGAACCCGCGCCTGCTGAATACCGTTGAGCTCACTGGTGAGAGCGCCTGGACGGTATTCAGCAGGCGCGAGTTTTTTAATTGTTTATTTATGATTGTATTGTATTTTATTCAAAACTAAATTAAAATTAAATTAAATAGCTTCACGCTATATCCCGCACACAGCAGGGTAGGCAGAGGGAACCTAGTGTTAAGACACTCCGTTCCCCACTTTCCGCCGAATTCGGAGGCTTGCGTGTTAAGTGGCGGAACTTAACGTCGCGCTTTACCTCGACACCAGAGCGAAGAAAATGGAAATATAATTTCCACTCCACGAGTGGGAATCGAACCCACAACCAGTCGTTTACAGTCACACTCTTATGCCACTGGGCCACGACTGGCCACAAAAAACTGGGTTTATTCAAAACATATAAAATATATAATACTTTTTTCAAATATGAACTTCATACTTTTTTTTTAAAAGTCTAAAGATCAGAGTCACATAAGCGTTATTTATACTTAACCAAGAATTACATAAATAGTACCAATAAATAATAGAAGAAGAAGAAAAATATATTTAACTTATTCATATTTCCCGAGTGTGTTCCCAATTTTACAATACTATCGGCGAAAGTCAGCTTCCCTTCCGTCCAAAGTGACTGCGAGTGAATGCAACTGCGCGGTGCAGGCTGCCGACTAGCGACTACCGCGTCGCTGCGAGACGTGCTCTGACATCGACTTTATAAACTTCCTGTAGCTGCTCTTGTTTTCAGAATGAGCTTATCAATTATGCAAATGTTTAGAGATAATTTATTAAATATTTTATAATTTTTTTTATTAAAATATTTAGCTAGATTCCATTAAAGGCTATTATTGCACACTGGGACATCTGAATGCAAACGCGATTGAATGCTGTTCCCATTTTGACGAATGTTTCTTTAAATATTTTCCTGGTCTTTTGAATCAAAGTGCGACGCTTAATTCCGCCACAGATCGTGCAATGTCTCTTTCTAAAATTGAAAGATAACTAAGTATAAAATGTGTTTGTCTGTGTGTGTGGATTGTAGCTTTGGCGTCGTCGTCGTCGTAATCAGTTTATTTGATAGCCATAGGACATTCATATGTGACGGATACAAAATCATTTTAAGACAAAGTGATATATACATTGAGCATATATACATACATTGACCAATTGCATTTTTAATGTAAAATAATTATGTATGTTATGCTGAACTTAAGTTAATAATAAGCTTTTACCTAGAAGATAGTTAGACATAAAATTATATACATATATGGAGTTAACGAAAGTTCTTAAACTACAACGTTACACGTTAAAAAGTTTATAACTACTACACTACATGTCGGATAAATTAGACGCTTAATAAATTTGCATAAAGTTTATTAAGCGTTGGCAATTGGTCTTTGGACTGTGATTTATAACTTCTTTCAATACATTATTTATATAAAGCAAACACATTTCCTTATATACCGGACTTTTTACTGCTTAAGGAAAAAATGTCTCATCTCAAAGGAACTGTATAGGAAGTTAGGAACGTGTCCGCGGGTGGCCCCCTTTCCCCCTTCCCTCGTCTTGCCATAGTCTGGAGGTAATCCTCTTGATACCACTCAACTGAAAAATCATTATTTTGATCCAATACGAAATAAAATGTTGAGTTAAATATTTTTTTTAGCTTTTGCTGTATTCCACATACAACAGGGTAGGCAGAGGGAACCTAGTGTTAAGACGCTCCTTTCCCCACTTTCCGCCGAATCTGGAGGCATTGCGTGTTAAGTGGGGCTTAACGCCGCGCTTGACCTCGACACCAGAGCGAAGAAAATGGAAATATTAAATATTTCCATTCCTGGAGTGGTAATCGAACCCACAGCCAGCCGCGTTTATAGTCACACATACGTGCCCCCGCGCCACGACTGGCCCCGAGTTAAATATAATTGTAGTAATTGGTATTTATTTGCATTTGCGCTCGAATTAAGCTTTTGGCGCTTAAACTGAGGATCACTGCGGATTGAGGTCGCTGCACACTAATTTTGTTGAACCAAGAGAAACACTCGAACTTCAAACAAAATTACACTTTACTTTACTTTCAATAATCCTTTTCAATTGTATTCTTTTTCTTCTTTATCATATTGTTCTTACTTTTGTCAGTTTTATTGCAACTTCTCCTGTAGTAGGATAGACAGAGAGAACATAATGCAAAGACCTTCCGTTCTCCACTTATCCCAAATTTAATACATTACGTATTTAGTACTAGAGCTCAAAGTTACGCCTTAGTTTAAGCACCAGAGCTATTCCCTGATAGATATTCCCCCGAGTAGGAATCGAACTCACAACCAATCACCCTCATAATCAGATGCATTCTCACTGGACCATATTACCTTATATTTCTAATTGAAGTATAAAACAAAACCAAACAGAATATCAACATAGCGGTCATCAGTCATCGAGTACAATATGAATCAACCGAGTGACGTCACAACGAGTGTAATTGGAAGAGTATGCAAATCGGATCCGATACAAACATCGCTCACAATCAACTGCCTTATTATTTCCTCGTCGAGACAAAACAAAGAACAAAGAAACTCTATCTACTAGACACTTGCTCTCTTTGCGCCACGCTCGGGCAGATGCTACTATTACTGAGTATAATAAAATGAAACCGTTGTGGCACAGTTATTTGAAATGAATATGGTGTTTCTGGGTTCAACCTAAACTTATAGGATAAATTTAAATGTGTCTATTATCTTTAGTTTGAAGCTTAATTATATGTTAAGACACTTTGTCTTTGCTAAGCATTTTTAACACAGTATGTATATTTTGCAATACGTAAGATGAATAATAATAATCATTTTTCTCTTCTACATATACCGCGTCCTCGCGTATGTATTTTGTTTCGTTAAATAGTATTCCTTTTTATATATTTTCAGATTTCAGCTTTTTCAAGCACAGCAGGCAGAAAGAGCCTAGTGTCAAGACACTCCGAGTGGCAAGCGGCGCTCTTTTTGTTACTAGAGCGGGAAAATGAAAATAACTTAAATACAGTAATTTATCACAGTGGAGATGGAGCACACAATCAATCATTTATAGCCAGATCCTGTTCCACTGCACCACGGTGACCTCAATATATACTATACTAGCTGTTACCCGCGACTTCGTCCGCGTGAACCAAGAAACATCTTCATTGAGTTTCGATCCGGTTTTCCCATCTTCGAGTAATCTGAGGAACATACGTATTAAGATCCTCCTCCTTTTTTGCAGTCGGTTAATAAAATGAGGTAATAGTCAGATACAGATCTCCCAATTGCGTTATTATACGAAAAAACCGCATCTATGGCTTTCAAATTTGAGGGTTGCCCTCGATTTCTCCAGGATTCCATCATCAGATCCTGATCTCCTTACCATGGGACCAATTGTGAAACATTCTCTCCCTGAAATTGTGGAATATACCCTCTCGAACAAAAAAAGAATTTTGAAAATCGGACCACCCATCTTGGAGTAATCGGGAAACACACATAAGAACCTCCTTTTTAATGTCGGTTAAAAATTCCTATAAATTTTAACTGTTATTCTGATATCAAACCTACATTACTGCAAAGTTTCACGAAAATCCGTTCAGTAGTGTTTGCGTGAAAGAGTAACAAAATTTCTCATTTATAATAAATATAAGATATAAGATTTAATTAAATAATTTTCATATTTAATTTCTTTTGGTTCTTATATAACATATAAGGTCTAAATTAATTCTAAAGTAGATACTTGAGAATTAATTATGATTAATCCATCGAGTAATCTGGTCGTTATATTGGTTTTACGAAAAAATAAAATTTTGCAATTACCGAAAAAACCCAGGAAATAAATAAGTTTAAAAAGCTTTCCGTAATACACATTTTATGATAACGGAGTCGTTTTCATTACTATAATTACTTTTGGCGACGCATTTACTTAATGACACACAAAACTACTACTTTTTGTGTCTCGAGGGGATAAGCTCTCGCTTTGCCTTTTTTACGCGAACTGTTCACAGACACTTAAAGGGAATATCATATCTCAGACTTATTATGATTTTACTTTTATATTAAAAGGCCAGCATGGCGCAGTGGGACGGCGTCTGGCGTGTAAGCGCGATCGTTGTTGGTTCGTGTCCCACTCGAGGTAATGAGATTACATTTTATTTATTTTAATTTTTCGCTCTGTCGCCTAAAACTAAAGTGTAGCGTTGAGTTCCGCCATTCAATACTTAATGTGTTAATTACGGGTGAAATACAAAGGAACAAGTGTCTTGAAATTCAAAAGTGTAAAGCTTAAAGTAAATAATAATAAATATATAAATAATATAATTTATTGAACCTTATGCATTCTACCAACATTATGTGGGAGAGCTAAAGATTCTTCCAAGATCATTATGTGATGGGTGACAGAAATCTGCGTCGTGATTTGCCTCACCACCGCTATATTCAATAATGTTAAAATACAACATGATGATGTATGATTCAACAGTACATAATGGCGTTCACAATTACCTCACACTGAATGTATAATTCACATTGTTATGTACATAGTTGCGGTTATTTCCTAACAGCAATATTTAAAACAATTTTGAATATTTATTTTATATTTGATATAAGTAGCACTTATATTTTATAGTGTAATAGTCATCAAATAATACTAAGATCTCCTTTTTCGGCTCATTTAGTGGTTATGATTGCTGTTCAGCAAAACAAAACTACTGACTGACTGTTGGATATGAACAATCCGTAGGCATTGTTTTCTATAAAGTATAGCTCATAATGATTATATTTTTCTCAATTTTGTTTTTTCCCGCGTTGTAGGGAGAACTTAGTGTTATGACACATCTTTGTCTAAGGCATCAGAATATATATATGAAAGTAATTAAAAAAAGTGGCCAGTCGTGGCGCAGTGGCACGAAGGTGTGACTGTGAACGACTGGTTGTGGGTTCGATTCCCACTCGAGGAGTAGAAATATTTGATGTTTCCACTTCCTTCGCTCTGGTATCAGAGATAGGGTCTGGAGCGCGGCCCTCTGCCTACCCTGCTGTGTGCGGGATACAGCGTGAAGCTAGAAAAAATAAATAAATAAAATAATTCCCCTGAAAGAAATCGAGGTCACAACCAAAAACGGCAACAGTCGGACACTGTCTCACTGTGCCACGATGGTCATAATAGGTATAATAATTCTAAATTAACTGTTATAACAGTCTTATTCTTAATATGAGTATAGACTTATTTTCCTGACTATCCTAATTTGAAGAGTAGCCTGAAGGTAAAATTATAAATAAAAGAACATATTTTCCCCTAAGAAACAAAGATATACATTAAGCTCAGTAGGCGTGATGGATGGAGGGGGACCCTTTCAAATTATTTGAAAAAACTATTTGTGACAGGAGATTGGTTACTTACATTACCTGTAGAGTCGCTTTAATTATTGTCACGTTTGTTTTTATCTCTATGTGATTTGGTGTGATAACTATGGATTAGATTCCCGTTTAGGGGAATAATCCATACTTATATTATAAATGTGAAAGTCTGTCTGTTTGTCTGTCATGCTTTCACGGTTCATCTACCGGTCCGATTTGCATGAAGTTAAGAACGAAAGTAGTAAACAATTCAGGGTCAAACATAAGCTACTAATTTTCAAATATCAACCCCTAAAAGGTTAACATACGGCATGAAAGCTTATATGAAAAATCTAAACCGCTTGACGGATTGTGATGTATTTTGTAATATATATATTTGATAATCCAAGGTTAAACATAGGCTACATTGTTTTTCAAAATCTCACCTCCGAGGGTTGCTATGTAACGAAACAGTTACAAATAAATTATTATCAATTCTTAATTCTGACAAGAAAAAGCGTAATGTACCCTACGTTCCTCCTTAAACACACAATTTAATAAATTTGCAAGTACATACGAGGATACTACTAACACTAGATCATTATGGAACTTTTCGCGTATCATCTTCAGTTTTCACAAAATATATAAAAAATAAAATGTTTAATTTAAATTTAAAATCACCGTTCCCCACTGCTGCAACTTTTCATTCTGTTGACATATGTCTGACATGTGTTATATTTATTAATGTGTTAATGAAGTAAAAACATGTTACTGTTATCGCTTTCATACATTTAAAATATTTATGAAAACGAGTTTGACATAGTACTGTTGACCAGAGTGAGTGAACGCGGGAGATGCTTTCATCTGTGCACACAGCATTTTGCGGGGAAATTTTAAGACACTCCGTTCTCTTTCCCTAAGGCAAAAGTTTAAAGAAATTACTATATTAACATATATTCATATCACAATATATTTATGAAAATCGAATATATGTCAAAAAAAATATTAATGATTTTGCCAAGATCGGTGATGCACACAACATAAATACCAGAAATAAACATAAACTTACCGCGCCTGTGACCCGATTGCATCGCATCCGTAATTCTTTCATTAGACAATGTATACGCTTTTACAATAGGATCCTAGAAAACGTCCAAGAAAGTTTCATATCACAATTCAAAAAAAATTGTGAAGAGACGTTTGTGTGTTAAGGGTTATTACCTAAATAATGAATTTTTGAACGATAACACGCCTTGGGAATGAAATGCTAGCTCCAGGCTATTCCAATGGTATCATTGTCAATATATAATTACATAATATTTGTTAATGCTTGGCTTAAAGAAAAAAAAAATCGTCCCGCTGAGTTTCTTGCGCCGGTTCTTCTCAGGTCTGAGGCATTAATTTTAGTGAACCGGTGGTAAATTGTTTGACTTTTTACTTTGAATAAAATTATTTGACTTTGACTTGGACTTTGACTTCCACTTTCCGCCCAAGTCGAGACTGTTTACGTGTTGAGTGGCGGAACTCAACACCGCGCTTTGTCTTAGGTACCACAGCGAAGATATGAAAATTTGAATATAATCGTCTCGTCAAGTGGGAATCGAACGCACAATCATCGCTTCTACAGTCAGAAACTGATCAAGTTTGCGACGACGGCCTCATAATATAAGATTAATTTGTATTTTTTCCCAGGATATGCAACAATATACTAGAAATTAAACAAACATATCTATCGTACGTTGGAAAATTAAACAAAGACATGAATATTGAATTGGGAATTCAGGTTCAGTCTAGACTTTAGACTATCTTTTCAGTGTAAGATTTGGCTAGCATTAGCATGCAGGCGGCGACTTCTCCGCGCTATGATTATTATCGTCCCGCCTAGCTTATAACTGTACGTAGTTGTACAGTACGTCCTCGTTGCCTGTCGGGAAAGAAAAAGGTTAATCTTTAAGAAAACTATAATTGTCTGGAACATCTCAGACGGAAACCTTGAAGACAAAAAGTTGTCGCCACAAGAGTCCCAACAAAAGAAAATTACCACCTTTAAGGGCGTTATTATATGTATTTTAATGTCCAAACATACGAGTACAGTCAACAGAAAACGAAGATATAGAAGTAAGTCATAAAGTCGACACACAGTAGCGGGTGTCAAGTGTCATAAAATAAAACATTTTTCACAAGTCTTTATTGACCATTTCCTTTTCTTTAATATTAATTACTTGCCTACTTACAGTTTCTTTTGAGTTTTTTTTTGTAAGACGACAATATGCATATTAGCTAGCTTACATGTTAGTTCTTAGCACTTGAATTAAATTTTAAAATATGTAACCCATTGTGTATGTTAAGTTTTTAGCTTCACCCTGTATCCCGTGCACAGGGTAGGCAGAGGAAACCTAGTGTTACGACACTCCGTTCTCCATTTTATTTTATGATATTGTTTAAAAGGAGAAGTCGCGGTATTAAATAAGTATGTACCCACTGTGTATGGAGAGATGCCGTATAAGGAAATAACTTTAAACACACGTTTCGATACCTACTTATAAGTAACTATTAGATTATGGAGTTTGTTTGTTTTACAAAATCTATGTCAAAGTCAAAATTAAATTATATAAAGACACCGACTGTCCATAGCGTGACTCGTCACTGGTATTTGACATGAAAACCTATCGCGATTTAATTGTAAAATAACTAAATTGTACACGACACAATACTTGTAAGTTATTAAGTCATTATAATTATAGCTACGCAAATAGTTACTTACACTCATCTATCCGTAATCTGTTTCTAATATATGACATCATAGACCATTGGGGTGCAGTGGGAGAACATCAGTCGCGTGTGATTGTGGTTTAGATTCCCGTTCTGGCAAGTAGGTAGGTACATTTAAATATTTCTAATTTAAATATTAGTAGGTACATTTAAATAATTCTCCGCTCTGGTGCCTAAAACATAGCGCGGCGTTGAGTTCCGCCACTTAACACGCAATGTCTCTATTTCAAGTGGAAACTCGAGGAATGTCTTGACACTATGCTTTTTCGACCGTGTTTTACAGAATAAGAGTAAAGCTGCAAAAAATATCTAATACTTAGAGAGGTATTTCAACCCACGATTTTTATATTAACAGGTAAAGGTTATAATTTAATATAATTAGACTCGTTATGCCATGTACTAGTATAAGCATCAGTAACAAAGAAACGTATAAATATCTTTGTAAGCCTTCAGAATTTGTAATGTGTCTACTCCCACTTAGTACTCATTAAAATTTTTCTTACATCTTTAAGAAAAATTACAATTTAAATATTAATACATATATATACATAGTATAAAGCAAAATCGCTTCCCGCGTCTGTCTGTATGTATATTGGATAGATCTTGTAAAGTACTCAACGGATTTTGATTCGGTTTCTTTTAATGGATAGAATGATTCAAAAGGAAGGTTTATACTTTATATGTATAATAGACGCGGCCTATAGTAAAATAGCTGTGTAGTTCATGCAAGCGAAGCCGCAAGCGGGTCACCAGTAGTATTATAAATTGGCATCAAAACATCACAAAACATGTTTAAATATAGCAAATATTGTTGACGCATTCAAATCGACACTGCGCCTATTTATAAGTTGTCTGTAGGCTGTTATCTGTGAGGCGCAGCTGGCACTTGGCGCCAGGGTGTGAACCTGCGACCCGCGCCGACCCGCGCCGACCCGCGCCGCGCCAGCTCTCGTCACTTGTCACTTGTCTAACATCTGCATTCACGCTGTAGCTGTGATTTATTACTTGTTACTTGTGGTGTTATAAAGGGATTCAATATTGAATCAATTATCTATGAATTGTCAAAACAATTATTGTTTTATATGTTGTGTAATGAAGCCAAAATAATAAATTAAAATTAAGATTTAATGAACATACAAGGGTCTGATTATGTTGAGTCTGTTAAAAACATATGCCTAAATATAACAGTAACATGTTAACCACGCAGTTTCCAGGTGGATTATGACATATGGACGGAGTCAGTGACGTTTAGTCATTTTAGTATGCTGTATAAGTAGTAATTTGTTGATTTTTTTTTGGATTTCTGGCATTAATGCTAAAGCTAGTATCTGTCTTTCATCTTTAACCACTTTTCTTTGCATGACTGTCATGATGGTACTACTAATAGTGTACTATAAGGAACATTTGGCAACACTAAACATAAGCACCCTTCCTCTCAGCGCACTCGTTATTAAGAATTGCGCGTGTAAATAATGAACAATGCATGTAGAGGTTTAACAAAGCCGACGCAGCCACTTAATAAGCTCCCCTTGAGCTTTCGCGAGGGGACGAGGGTGATTCGCATTTAAAATAATTTGACACCGTTTTATATGCAGATGCGCTTTGCTTCCCGGTGCGTTGACCCGGAACGTTGCACTTGCACCCACGGCAAACAAAAAACAAACATAAATGTAGATATATTTATGTATACATGGTATCTGACATTTTTTCCATGTTTTCTTCTCTACATACTACAATGACGGATGTAAAAAAAGATTTCATCTTTATGTGGAAGCTTTAAGTATTTTTCTGTTGATTATTTTTTTTTACCTTCACGCTGTATCCCGCACACAGCAGAGGGAACCCAGTGTTAAGACACTCTGTTCCCTACTTTCCGCCGAATTCGGAGGCATTGCGTGTTAAGTGGCGGAACTTAACGCCGCGCTTTCCGAGCGAACAAAATGGAAATATTAAATACTTCCACTCGTCGAGTGGGAATCGAACCCACAACCTGTCGTTTACAGTCACACATTTTTTTTTTTTTATGGAATAATGGAGGCAAACGAGCAGAAGGCCCACCTGGTGTTAAGTGGTTACCTTCGCCCATAGACATCCACAACATTAAAGAGTAATAGATGCGTTGCCAGCCTTGGGAATGTAGGACAGAAGGAGGGAGGAAGGATGGGAATGGTGGGAATAGGGAGAGCTGGCTTACATGCCATCGAACCGGAACACATCATAAGATATTTGGCGGTTCGTCTTTGACATGATAGTGGTCGCGAGCCAGTCGGAGAACGAATCTCCTACCACCAAACTACTGGGTTACCCGCCTTTTACGGGACGCTACCCAGCGGCGGGGGGGAATTGTATTCTTAACCCGTCCCCCCACGGGGGATAACATTTGTGTCACTGCGCCACGACTGGCGCCAAATTTTTCTGTTGATGATTAACGTTTTTCTTGAAAAAGGACTTTAAAGTTTTTAAACGTTGTAACAGTACCATATCATAATATTTGAATAAAGTCTACATATAGTTTAAAAAGTGCATACGTGAGAGTGGGCATGAGCTTGCATAACTAAAGTCTTTTTATATTTTACAATGTTTACAGCAGGGTTCTAGTTTTGGAACATTGAACTAAAAACAGTATTGTTTTTAGTCCAATGTTCCAAATAATAAGCGCATGTTTTTTTTCATCGTCGTATATTTTTCTTATTCTTACTACTTATCCAACTAGTGATGCGATAGTTACATTGTTTTACTTACTTACTTTGTATATTTTTTAGAGTAAGCAAGTAATTTATAGGAGGGGGGTAGTCAGAGAAAACCCATAATCAAATCAACCCATGTCAAGACTCAACATATTGCTTGTTGAATACCGGAACTTTCAACAACGCCACTATTTATCTTACCAGAGTGGAGATATAAAATTAACGTAAATACTCAAATCACAAGAAATTGCGTTTACCTGCGCTATAAAGGAAAACGTGTGTAGCTAAAAAGAAACATACAGATCACCCCCTTCTCTATCCACCTCTTTACATTTGAAATATTATATTTATTAGTATAAAAATATAATAGAATATATATATGAGCAGTACAGTACGGAGCACATCAATAAATAACGTCGACAGTTTAATCATTGTGCGCCACGTGTCGGCTCGCCCCGCCTCGCGCCCTGCCGGCCCGCCGGTCCGCCGGGCGGCCGCGACCCGTGCTTTATCTCGCGGTAACAAACACTGTGCATTGTAATATCCTACATAAAATTTTGAAAAAACCCACGACGGTTTAATTGTAATTGAAAAAGGATAAAATAATTAGAAATCCCCCGCCTAAAAGAATATATGTAACGAGATGATGGGGACGACTTCGTCGGAGCTGCCATTACTTTAAGTTTGCTAACTTCTCCTAGGTTTTCATGCTGTTAAAACAGGTTTAGGAAAAAATCAAAATATTAATATGAATTTACAGTTTTGATAACTGGTATTCCTTTTAAAAACTTTAAGAACGAAATCTATACTGTTAGCTACTATATTTAAAATAGAGGTTGCAACTGGCAGCCCCCGACGAAGTTGTCCCCATCATCTCGTTACATATATTCTTTTAGGCGGGGGATTTCTAGTTATTTTATCCTTTTTCAATTACAATTAAACCGTCGTGGGTTTTTTTCAAAATTTTTAATTTTGTTTTTTATTTTAAACTTTTTAAAGTGAATAGATACACATTATATATTATTACATAATTTCGAAATACTTTATAATTAATCTTCATGCAAATCCAAAAAGAATTATAAGCCTAATGCTTTCTGGTTATCAAATACTTATTGCAGCGCCTGATAGATTGTCACCGTAACATTTTCAGGAAATTTAAGTCTAACCAAATCAGTGAAAATCACAAAACCCACTAGTAGTTTTGATTATGAACAAACTAATTTATACTGGAGCGTCCCGTGGTAGTTCGTGATATAGCATATTAAAACACGCAACAATTAAACCTGAACCTATCACAGAAAACCGCATCTAAATAGGTTTCACACAAAAAATACATGCAAATGCTTACTGCAAATGCTTAGTGCAGCACCCCCTGGTGAGGTGTCACCACGAGACATATACGAGAACACGCGCTAATTAAGCCTGATCCTATTTTTGATAACTGCATCCAAATCGGACTTATAGTGTTAACTTTGCATAATTAAATGTTTAATGCAGCGCCCCCTGGTGAGTTCTTAACGTAAAAAAGAACCTAAAAACTTACACCAAGTAAAGGTAAATCTAATACTAAAAACTCTGCCCAATCGGACTAGTAGTTGTGGTTTTGTTTTAAATATTACAAACAAATGTTAACTGCAGCGCCCCCTGGTGAGTTAACACGATTAAGCATATCCAAGAACATTCCCTAATTAAACTTGAGCTTATCATTGAAACTGCATCCAAATCGAATTCGTCATTTTAGCTTTGCACAAACAATATTTTACTGCAGCGCCCCCTGGTGACTTGTCACCGTAACATAAATTTAAAAACATGCACTAAGCAAAGCGGAATCTAATACTGAAAACTCTTTCCAATCCTACTAGTCGTTTTGGTTCTACATAAAAAATAGAAGCAGCTACTAATTGCAGCGCCCCCTAGAGAGTTGACACAAACATGAAAATATGCACTAAGTAAACTTGAATCTATCTTTGAATATTGCATTCAAATCGGACTCGTAGTTTTAGTTTTGCACAAACAAATGTACTTACTGCAGCGCCCCCTGGTGAGTGGCCACCGTAACACATATATGAAAAGATGCACCAATTAAACTTGAACCTATCGTTGAAAGTTTTATCTAAATCGAACTAGTAGTTTTTACTCTGCATAAACAAATGTTTACTGCAGCGCCCCCTAGTGAATTTTCACCGTAACAAAAAAACAAAAATCTTAAAATATGCAGCAAGCAAAGCCGAATCTAATTCTGAAAACTCTATCCAATGGGATTAGTAATTTCGGTTTTAGACAAATAAATACAAGAAAAATTTTGGTTTTACACAAAAAAACTCAAACAAATGCTTATTACAGCGCCCCCTGATGAGTGGTCACCATAACACATATATGGAAAGACTCACCAATTAAGCCTGAACCCATCCTTGAAAGTTTCATCTAAATTGGACTAGTAGTTTATGCTCTGCATAAACAAATGTTTAGTGCAGCGCCCCCTGGTGAGTTTTCCCCGTAACAAAAAAAGAAAAATCTTAAAATATGCACCAAGCAAAGATAAATCTTTTTATGAAAACTCTTTTTAATCGGAGCAGTAGTTTCGGTTTTAGACAAATAAATACAAAAAAAGTACAAACAAATGCTTACTGCAGCGCCCCCTGGTGGTTTGACACGATAAAGCATATCCAAGAACATCCACCAATTAAACCTGAATCTACCACTGAAAATCTATTAAAATCAGACTATTATTTTTTGAGATAATTGAAAACATTCGTTTTCACGTAAAATGCTTACTGCAGCGCCCCCTGGTGAGTTAAGGCAATAAGACATACATAAGAACATACGCCAATTGAACCTTAACCTATCATAGAAAACCGTATCAAAATCGGACTTATAGTTTTGGAAATAATTGACATAGTAATTTGCACAAACACACAAACAAACAAACAAACAAACAAACAAACAAACAAACAAACAACCTCTCACCCCAAACACATATACAGTCGCCGTTCCGTCGCGGGTAATAAATCGCATACGCAATATGCGTCACGCAACTACCAGCACAAAGGATTTTTTACTAGGTTAAACATTTTTTGTTTGAGTTTGGATGAGCTCTTCTGTGTTTGCCAAACAAATAATGTTATAACAATTGAAAGGCATCATTGAAATGCGATTTCACTAACACAAATTTGAAAATATCATTAAATTTGAAAAACTTAAAATTTCTAAAGTTTATCTATTTCCGAGGAAGCAAGTAGCGCAGTAGCACTGTAAACGCGATTGGTTGTGAGTTTGATTCCCACTCTGAGGAATTTTAATATTTAAATTATTTAGGTTTGAAAAAGACATTTAAAGAAAACGTATAAAAATTTGAACACAGCGGGAATCGAACCCGCGCCTCCTGAATACCGTTCATGAGGCGCGGGTTCGAATCTCGCTGCGTTCAAATTTTTATACGTTTTCTTTAAATGTTTTTTTCAATTTTCCTAAGTGTGGAATAACACTTTAAAAATGTTTAAAAAGAAAAAAAATATATTTGGGTTTCTCCACTTTAGTACCTTAGATCAACATACCTTGTTGGATCATCGGCCTATCAGGTGGAAAGTAGAGATCAGTGTCTTGACACAGTGTCAGAGGCAAAGACGTGGAAGTTCAATTTTTGCTTTTTTGTCAATATCCGCAGCTTTTTATAACACGTCTCATAACATAAGTGAAGCTGTTACAAAGCTATTAAGCATGTGATTTACACTCGATCGTAGAGAGATCATTGAATGGCAGTGATCTCCCACGCGCCCCACGCCGGCCGGCTCCCGCGTCCCGCGCCGGCGTGCGAGCACCCTGCGTGCTCACGATGAGTGCCCGCGAGAGATAAGCTCAGCTCAAATTCCTAACTATACTTTTCAATTAAGCCCTTAAAAAGATCCATACATCCCTTTCGCCTTTGCATAACCCTTGATATCGGCACTGTCCATTAGGTGTTGGGGGAGATAAGGCCCCTACCCCATATGTGAATGTAAATGATTGAATATATGACGTGGTTACATCACATTTGGTTATGGATACAAATACCGCAAGGAAACTTTGAAGATAGTGCATTTTTATAAAAAGAATAATCTTTATATTTTCTCAACGAAGTGATGATCTATCTCATTTAAAATTAAATAATTTAACTAAATAGTATACCATCTTATATCTCTCTACCAAATGGTTTATTTCACCGCCTCTATACTTCTACAGACAGCCTCAAGTGATCTTACTGGTAACCGGAATCACGTCAGCGAACTGAAATTCCTTACGAATGTGCCACGATTTATTACAGTGCATTTTGTGGCGCGTTGTTTATGATAAACGTTTCAATCAAACTCGCAGATACTTGCGATACATTAGGAAAATGTATGAAATCGAGCCGCTGCTGAAGTTTTAGATAGAAAGTACTAAATTAACGCCCTCGTGACTCAGTTGGTGCGTCTGACTGCGATCGATGTGGATTCAAATTTCAATTGAAGGTTATTTAAATAACATACCATAAAAAAAATCTTCTCAGCTCAGTTGGCATAGTACATAGTTGAGTAGCAAGATCTCGCTAACATTTTCTAAACGATGTGAAAATAAATAAAAGAATCACAGCTTATCTTTCGAGAGCTATAAAATCACTTGTTTCTATGTAAGTGACTGATAGACTTTAAATTCTTAAAATAAGGAATATTTTATTACATTTGTTCCAATCCATGTACTTTCTGAACATGTAACACGATTCCCTTACAACGGCGGCTGTTTCCGCGAACTGCTTTGCCACGACACTAATTAAATTATCCTATATATAACTCACTTTATATGATATGAGCATTTTATACGAAGGAGGTAGCGACGTTTTGAATGAAACAAGATTTTTAAGTAATATTTCTTAACTAGTGACCAGCTCGCGGCTTCGCCTGCGTGAACTACTACAACTGTTTCACTATAGGTACGCGCCGCCGCGACGACATCCACATTAGAAACCTCTAAAATTATTAGTATTTCTCTAGTATTTCTCTACTATACTGTGCATGTATTACACACATAAACGTTCCTTTTGAATCATTCTATCTATTAAAAGAAATCGCATCAAGGTCCGTTGCGTAGTTTTGAAGATCTAAACGTATACACATACAGACAGACGCGGAAAGCGCCTTTGCTTTATACTATGTAAAGTAGTACCTGATAGTATAGATGGCCTGATACGACGCGCCCGACCGCACGCCACGCGGCGGTATTCCCGGGCGTCCCGCTTTGAAGTCACGCGACTGCAATTAAACGACAGATTGCTGTTAAATGACAATCATCGGCAATTAACTACAACTGAAACTTGACCACGCTAGCGAGCGGCTCCTACATCTTCAAAGGAGAGCAAAATATTTTGTATTTATACCTACCTTACTACGAAGTTGCTGGAAAAAATCAGATTGCTAATTTTTAACTAATGTGTCGGCTACAAAATATTTTTCTAACAAATATAAATACATATGTGCTGCAAAATATTGTATGAAACTTTTAAAACGTGTTTTAATTCAGATTCTATATATAAAAACTTTTCCGTTACTGTGTGTTTAACAGAAAACGTACAGCCGAAATTACTGCGTGTATTAAGCAGAAGTTCAGCGCGTAGGTTTGTTACTGAGCAGTAGTGTAGGAGAGGCTACGATAAATATTTTATTAAACTTATACAGAAAATTCATAATATCAGATTAATATACATAAATTTAATAAAACGAGCTGTAAGCGTGACTTGGTTGTGGGTTCCATTCCTACTCAGAGAAAAGTTTATATATAACTTAATTTCTGATTTCAATCTACGAAAAATTATATGAAAAATATCGTAACTTCGTTTTTCTTTACACTTTCGTATATTTTAATAAAATTTTCCTTCTCAAAGATTTGTTTAAAAAAAGTTTATTGAACAGGTACTACTTACCACAATGGAAAAAATAAAAGTTTCTTAAAAGTTACAACATTTGTGTTTTTTTTCCTTTCAATTGTTTCGTAGTAAAAAGACATTTAGAAAATTTCGTAGTAGCTTACAAATAATAATGAAATCACTATCAAAGTCAATTAATAAGTTAAATTTAACATACCTGAAATTTAAATAAAAGTAAAATTTAAAACGTCGTCGTTATAGTGCAGGTTTCAACTTTACTTTCTATCCTACATAAGCAGTTAGGAAGGTAGAAGTATGTATTAAGATTCGCCGTTCTTCACTTTCCGTCCGAATTCCAGACATTGCGTATTAAGTGACGGATCTCAACGCCGCGATAGATTTTGTGTAAATTAGCTAAAAACAAACGAACAAACAAACGAACAAACAAACAAACAACCTCTCACTCCAAATACATATACAGTCGTCGTACCGTCGTGGGTAAAAAATAGAGAACAGCGTCAAATTCCCTACGGGCGTAAGTAATACCACAAAATGTGAACAAAAATAATATAAAAAGTGTTCTGTGCTAGTTTATTTGATTTAATATTTAAGTAGATTTTAGTATGTAGGCGTCGGAACAGAGGCGTGCGAGAGAGCGTCCCGCAGGACCGAGGTGGGCAATCGGCAACGTTTTTACGGTCAACCTCGTCAGGTGATCTCATTATATTTAATTTTTTATTGTTTGCCTTCTTTTTTATATTAACAATACAATTTATACGTATAAAAATACTATTTTTTATAAACTTATTTTATGTTCCTGTATATTAATCACTTGTGAGAGGAGGTCGGCTCTTGAATCTGTATTGAAATTGGGTTATTGCAGGTACTTAACAGAACAAGCAGCGACTGAACTCGGCGGATATCTACACGAGCGTGAACTATCCACGTTGACTGACGTTGATAGACAGCGAGGACTTTACTTTTATTTCTTTACGGTGTAATCATTATTTTCACATTTTTAAAGTGCTACTTATGTAAGTTAATCCTAAGTATGTACTTAGGATACGAAAACCATTTTAATCAAGGTATAAAAATTAAAGCGCAGCGGGATTCGTACCCGCCCAAGCGCTGCGACCGCCAAGCCATGCGTTGTACATAATAGTGATGAATGAAGATTGACTGAGTAATGTTTTCTATGTAAAAAGTCACTCAGACTTAACAAGAATTTCTCCCTAACTTCTTCTTCTATACGTAAACTGAAAAACAATATTGATTTTTAATAGTGAACCATTTTATTTTTAATATTAAACCCACACAAGGTTAAAGTTATAAAAATATATAGAAGCAAAACAAACACGTATATTATTCACTCGATTTTACTTTAAAAACAATCTCATAATGTTTAACTTTCACAGTCTTTCGTAATAGAAGTAATGTTATGTGTCTGGTTGTCTGAGTCTGGGCATCATCTATTAGCTGCGGTGTTTATCTCTGGTAATTCTTTCCACTTAATCAGCCGCGAGTATGCGCCAGGTATTCGTAGTGTATGTGTAGATTAGACGTGATTGTGTAAACAGGTGAATTTACTGGCCATGTGGCATGTGGCCGCCGCGTGAACGTCGGCTACTCTTATAAAATGAGCGTTTATGTATATTCATATTTTTACAGTTTTTACAAAAAAAAATATTAAATAAATTGTAAATAATACTTCTTGTACATGTGATACAGAAATTTAGAATTCATTATTTCAAGTTTGTTATATACGTTAATAAGAATTTTTATAACTTGTAAGTGATTCTTAAACTTTAAAATTAATAATAATAATATATTTCATATCATTTGTGTAATAAAATGGTCAATAGTGTATAAAAGTTAATCCTATTAATATTATAAATAATATCTGGATAGGTAGCTGATTTTATAATTATATTATATTTTTTTTTACCACATTTAACTTTTGTGGTTCATAAATAGAAAAAATAAAGTTTTAAGCATAACATTTCTCGGAGAGAAGATCGAACCCGCTGCCCTCACATCTACACTCAAAGACTTCTCCGCTGCGCAACGATGGCGTCCGGTACTTGAAGAATACCAATGTGTGCAATTCAGAACTTCCTGAATTAATCCTAGGAACTTAGACTGAATCACGAATAAGTGCTTTTACGAAGTCATTACACGACCAGTCCACTCTGCAGAACTATATAATGGTGGTCGGATTAATCATCGCATAATGTGGACTCTCAAGTGGGCCTTATCTCCAACGATTTTAATATGAGATAGTTAGCTGGTTAGCCGCTGCTCTGTTTTAGCTTTTATAGCGCTTACGTACCACCATGTAACCTCGTCCTACTCTCTTTGTGTAACATGGAATTTCAAGTGCTATGAATGTAAGTAATCTTTAAGAGCACCGTCAAATATTTTCTCGGAACGAAAATAGAACTATGACCTGCCGCAGAGGGAAATTTATGTTTTTGTTACCAAAGTTTGTTTACAAGGTAAATTATTTTTCTGCTCAGTAAGTTTCAATGTAACTTTAATAAACATTAATTAGATTCTGAATTTAATATAAAACGATAAGTGTTTTTTTAAGAAGTGGAACTTGAAACGCGATAGCGTTGAGTGGAATGTGATTCGTGACTGAAGTTCTTTTACGCTAATTCTACTTTCTTCAAGCTTCACCCTGACCATATGGAATAAAAGTGAATGCTTATCTCTAGTACTTATACATAAATACATATTTAAAAAGATAGCTCGCTACTATTGATTATAAAATACCAAAAAAATATATATATATCCATAACTTTATCTCTACATAAATTGAACCTATAAAGGTATTTCGAGTAGGCGGCCTTGTCAGGGAATATTTCAATTGTATCGCATAGCTTTCCAAATATAGAAACGTTTTAAGTAACTCATGTTCAAAATTCAAGATAGTGGAGTAAGAATGATATCTGAGGCAAAAGCGTCGCGTGACAAATTGATTCCCACAGACGTGCCTATACCTATATACGTATTATGTATATTTAGATTTGGAGGCGGCTAAAATTGAATAACTCGTGTATAAAGTTAGAACAATCTGTCTCTCGTCGTGAGTCACGCATTCCGATAGACTGGTTTCGTTTAATCCGTTGGGACACCGGCCACAGCCTGTAGCTTAGTGATATTACGATTTTTTATAATTTTATGTAAAAATTCTGAAGATAAGGGTAAAACGACAAGATTAAAACTGATTTGCTTAATGAGATTTTTTTGTTAAAAGCCTATAGATTCATACCTACAAAAAATTATTTATAACACTTTTGGTGAAGCTTACTAACTTAGATCAGAAACTATTACAATTCAATAAAATAAATCTATTATTTATAATAATTAATCATTAAACAAATGGCTAACTTAATTTTTTTTTAATATTAACACAAAATCCTTACCGTCATTTAATTACAAAATTTCATTATACAAAAATCACTTCCAAATTTCACGATCCCTTCCCATAATCGACTAACAGACAGTTAATTTCAATTAAAAATTCCTGAACTGAGCTGACAAACGAGAAATAGTCGGAATTTCGCCGCCTTTAATTAATTTTCGTAATTATCAATCTATCGGTAAGATAAGATGGTGTCTTGTATAAACTCTCATGTACCTCTGAACGTTAAATTAAAAATAATTATTTAGAAATTTTAAGTAGATAATTAAAAAACATTATTAGCGCTGTTAACGAATAAAATGCGTTGCCTTAGCAACATATGCTTAATCAAAAGTATATGTAAAACTCATGGTGGTGTCTATAACAATTATTATATTTTCAATGCTATATTATAAAACTATCGCCGTTCTGCATGTCTTCTCCATATAAGATATAGTTATGCTCAAGTATTTTAGTATAGGTAAACTTTTTTGCGAGGAAGATGGAAATAAACTAGTAAGAAAACACTTTTTTCCCAACTTTTAGCCGTTTACGTGAATGATTGTGTTTTGGGAGCTCAGAATAATGCACGATATCCACGCAAGTCAGGGATTTAAATCTCAATTTTTCTTTTCTAGAAATTTAAGCAAACAACCATCTTGACAAGTCTGGCACATCAAAACAATATTGAAACGCTGCTAGCCTAAAGTTATGAGAATTTAAGTTATAAGGCATTGACAATGTGAGATTTATTTTCAACTTGAAGTATGTAGGACATAAGCCGAGTGCTGTAGATGCTGAGAGCTATATAGATGGGTTAGTACCCATTTTTTTTAGTCGTTTCGTGTACATATATACTTACATTTAACTAAAACGAATTTGAAATTTGAAAATTTTTAAGATAATTTTTCAAATACATAAAACATAAATATATACTATAATAGAAAAATAATACGAATTGTACCCCACAAACTAATTTTCGCCGATGTTTATGTTTCTTGCTATTCTATTTCCATTTTTGTCATCTGTAGTTTTAACTATAAAACACAACCTTTGTGTCTGTTGGTAACATCAAAGTTTTATAATATAAATAGATAACAATATCTTGTTTTATATACGTGCTTAGTATCATTAAAATGTACATTTTCTTCTATATTTCAACATTGCAAGAGTTGAACCCAGCGGAGCTTGTAATTCGTCCAAGAAACATAATGTTGACTGACTCAAACTTTTATAAGCTATGTATGTATTTTAAATAAACAGATGTTCAAATAAGAGATATTCTAATGATTCACTTTCACACAGCAACACTACTTGTTAACGGCAAATGTCGGGCGAGGATTTTACTTTTTAAATGATTCACGGCAGCTCCTTATCGAGCGCGGCGCAAGGCCGACAGGTTGTCGCGCACTTCTGCTATTACACCAAAACACGCAATTACCGACGACTTACTAGTATTTTTTGAAATTACTCATTTTACTTTATTAATTAACTACAATTTACTACTGAAAACTAATTAATATGTTATCGACATATAATAATTATGGTGTAAATAATGGGCGCAGTTGTGTAATGGATAACGCCGTTAGATAATGATTAGAATACACATAGTATTATAATTATATGTATTACTTTGGATCAATGTATAAAAAAGCGACTAAGGAAAACGCTTTTTATTTTAATTTTGATTATTATTTAACCTATAAAAAAACTTAAAATTATTATTTGGGGCCTGTCGTGGCGCAGTGGCACAAGCGTGTGACTGTAAACGACTGTTTGTGGGTTCGATTCCCACTCGAGGAGTGGAAATATTTAATAATTCCATTCTCTTCGCTCTGGTGTCGAGGGTAAGCGCGGGGTTAAGTTCCGCCACTTAACACGCAATGTCTCCGAATTTGGCGGATAGTGGGGAACGGAGTGTCTTAACACTAGGTTCCCTGCTGTATGCGGGATACAGCGTGAACCTAAAAAAATCAAAAGAATAATATTCAAGTAGTTATGGACGTGGTACAGCGATAATCGATTCCTATTCGAAAGTTATCTAAAAGCACTGCAAAGCAAATGTCAATTTGTCAACATGTTGACATTACTATTATAACAGTTTCAGTAGTTGGCGTTTTATAGTAATAATAAAACAATATAAATGAACTTATATGAATGCAGCAGCGACGCCGTGACGAGGGTGGTTTGCGACACGCGAATATAACGCCAAAAAATATACTACCTACATAGTTAGTTATTTACTTCGAATATTATTTCCTAATTTTACATCTATCTAACTTACCATAAAAATAAAAATAAATACCTGCTACACTTTATTTAATCACTTAGGAACTAAATTTATTATTATGTTATATATCATCCTTGAAATAAATTGACTTGTTGTGTGCTCTTGACAATATTTTTCATAATTTGTTACGGTACCATAGTATGATTTTTAGCAGCAGACTTTGAAACTTAAAAATAAATAGCACACTAATTTAAATTAAAATTACCAATAACAAAACAATCATAATATAAACAGTAACTAAGTGGCATTGTAACAATTTTCCGTCGCTTAACTAATTACCGTCGCCGGCCTCTCCGGGCTCTCCGGCCTCCAGCGAGGCCTCGCCTGAGATTTCCCAAAGCCCAGCGTCCAAGGACAGAAAGGATTAACTCGTGAAGCCTTCACCCGACTCCCGTACTCGTAGCTAATCGAATCAAAACAATGTTTTATTTTCCATTTAATTAAGTAGTATAAAAAGTGTATATGCATATTTAAACATTTTGAATTCACATATGTACTAATTTGTCTGTTATAAGCAAAGAAACAAAGTAATTATAAAAACGTTTATTATATTTTAAATTTTATATTAAGAAGAAAGTTTCAAAAGTGATTATTTGTTTTACGAAAAGATAAGAAATAGGTAATAATATCCAGCGTATTGGCGGCTATTATCTATAAGCTAATTATAACGAATATATTGCATAAATAAAGGACATAAATAAACAATAGGAATCGACACAACATTAATCCGAAAAAGTAAACTTAAGCATTAAAATACCTCATTAAATAATATTACGCAAAATTGTCTAAAACCACGTAATTTGCCCGAATTTGGATCAAATTTAAGTCAACTATATCCGCGTTGCCATATTTGGCGCATGACTCACTGTCTCGCTCGCTCTAATGTGAGGGAAAGAGAAAGTGAGCTGCTCTTGCGCAACGTGACGTCATCAATCGATCGTCATGCAACAAAAGCATATGAACAAATATACGTAAAATTACCTCTTCATATTGAACCGTTATTTCGCAGTGACTCACACAGCTGAGGTGTCCGAGTGGTTAAGGAGTTGGACTTGAAATCCAATGGGTTCTACCCGCGCAGGTTCGAATCCTGTCCTCAGCGATGGATTTTTTTGTTACAGATTATTTTTTTTATTTTTTTTATATAAAGGAAATTATAGTATTTTCTCCATATTTGGACGTATGTTTTCTATTTTTTTAAATATACTTGAATATTTTTTTTTATATAGTTATATACGAGTACTTGTATAGCTATATATGTATGTATTTAAAGTATTTTGTTGGCAATTTAGATATGCCTCACCCGTAATACGAATTGAAATCTAAAAACGTATAATAATATACACATTTAAATATTTTTACTTAAAATATGTAGATTTTTTAGTATACATTGTCTCTAGTTAAATAATTATCACTTATATATTTGGTAGAAATTACAAAAAAGGCAATTTAATTTTTATTAAAAAAAAAATAAAGAGGTAACCTTGAAAAAGTAAATTAAAATAAAAAATGTAATATACGTTTTAAATTTAAATTGCGATAGCGATGTAAAGTGTAGAGGAGGATCCTAAGAAGTAATGGTATGGCCCATAAAGTGTAGTACAGCGCGACGTGACGCGAGACGCGCGACGTGCGACGTGCCTCCGCGTGTCGTCACCGCCTCCTCCATACACGTGTTAAACTTGATAACTTAAGCTTTCTGTAACAAAATACTTACCACTAGTAGAAAAATCTTATACGAAATAATATACCTAGATTAATTTTTTTTCACGTCAGAATGGTAAGAAGAGAAAACCACCCCGTTCTCTACATATAAGGAGGACCTTAGGTCCTTGTGTGTTATGTGACGGGGCACAACACTGTGCTTTTGTATATATTTTGATTAGTAAGTGGTGTGTTCAGAAGTATCTGTAATGTAATGATATAATGATGGCTACTTAAAGAACTGTTTACATTAAAATTATTTATATGTCTCAGATTCGGTCAAAATGCGGTATAAAATATATATTTTTAAATAGTATAATTTGGTGGATGTTATTTGTCTTGATGAGATGCCAGAAACTACAAAGGAAAAACTTTTTACATAAAACTGTCAAATACTGTGGTGAGTCTGAAAGCAAAAGGTGTTGGCATCGTGTGCTCTCGGATATTGGAAACTTTTCGATTTCCGTATTGTTAGCAAACAAGTCCTACCGAGAAGGACCTGAAGGGTCGAAGGGATTTGATGTTTTTATATAAATACAAGTGGACAATACGATGATGTACACTATATAGTTATTCTTATATAACGAGGTAGGCCTAATTCCTTGATAATCCTTGGTAATAGTCAGTCTGGTAGTATTTTTTTTGTTAATAACGAAAATAACCCGCAATTTTCGGGCTGAAAGAGGACAACAAAGTGTCACGAGGCTCTCCCACATATTACTATGTAGTAAGAAGCTAAAAACAATTGAAAATTACACAACAAATAACAAATTTATTATAACAATATATACTTTTAAATTGTTTATTGTACTAAATATCGTCCTCTCGTTAACTATACAAGATAGACATACCTTTTACGGTTGACTCTAATTGCGCTAATACAAGTTTAGGAAAGGACACTGGCTCATTTAGAAAAAAACTTAAATTATAAAACAAAACAGTTCATTTGCTTTAAAGGAGGGCGATAATTTTCACATAGACTTGAATATCCTGTAACACAACGCCGCACTCACGTCAACAATAAGACAAGAAAAAAACCTGAATCCTCTTAAATACGTAGATGCGGTATTTATGATGATTCTGGTTTTTTTTCTTGTTTAATATCCTGCACCTGTGATTCGAGCCCACAACCAACTGGTTGTTGGTGCATTTAGACACGTCTGAGACACACCATTTACTTATTTATATATATATTTTTGTTTTTTTTAGCTTCACGTTGCTTCCCTCACACCGCAGGGTAGGCAGAGGGTAACTAGTATTAAAACACTCCGTTCCCCACATTCCGCCAAATTCTGGAGTCATTGTGTGTTAAGTGGCGGAACTAAACGCCGCGTTTTGTCTCAACACCAGAAAGAAAAAAATGGAAATGTTAAATATTTCCACTCCTCGAGTGGGAATCGAACCCACAACCAGTCGCTATACAGTCGCACTTTGTGGTTCTTGATTATTAATAATATTTATAAAGCAGCTTTTCGCAGAAGATTATGATAACATTTTGTACTAGGTACATACTCGTACAACAATGAACATTCCGCAGAGAGCGGGCCGATTGTACCGCGACACTAATGAGATCTGACTTTCACTTTCTGATCCTAGAACTGATTAAAATGTTTACAATACGTCGTGGGCTGATACAAATGAATAAGTAATGATTGCATTTTAATTTTAAATCAACTCGGCTTTGTAACCACTTTGTAAGCTCACCTTGTGGAAAATTGAATGAGTTTCTAAAAGCATATACTCGTATGAATACTCTTAGTGATCTTGATGATGAATTTAAAAAGATTTAAACGGACAAGTTTTAGTTCTTCCAAGTGATTTATATAGTTACTTATACGTTTGCATTCAAATATTTTATAGTATCGGGGTAGAAACGTAAAATACTATGAGTGCACATAACGTGTCATATGTACGTGCGTGTCATATGTATTAAATCATATGTACGTGCGTGTTAAAGCTTTACAAAATTGCTGGAGGAGTGGCAACTAAAAATTATAAGTTTATAGATAATACCTAAATAACAATATAAGAAACGTTTCAACGTTTCTTGAATATCAAAAACCTGGTGTTTACGATGACGATCCGGATATGGAAACAAAACTAATTTCGCTGAACGTATTTTTTTAGTTTTTCAAACTAATTTGAAATTATTTTAAGTGAGTATGTATGATAATATTCTAAAAGAAGAATAAAATGATTTATCTGACATTTAAGCTTGTCGTGTTGAATTTACTTGTGCTTGATTTAAGGCTCTAATATTTATAAAAAATATTATAATATTTATATATTATATTAAATACTAACAACCTTATCACTACACGCTATCTGTTAAACACATAAATACTTAAAACGTAATTTATAGTAAAAGAAAGATAAAATTGCTCGAAGCAGGTGAGCTACCCTAAATATTCGTAGCTCAGGTCTGTTACCGGTTTACAGCGCTGTAAAAGTTTAACGCGGCCGTCGCTCGGGCGGTCACACTCACAAGCGGAGCGGGCGCGATAACCAGTAGATTGAGTTACTACATTTAATAACACGGCGTATGTTACTTATATAAATGGTGATCAGGAACGAGTTTGTGATATGGTTTTAGCGCGCAAAATATGTTGAACGGTAAAGAGTAATGTTTTAGGGATAATGCCTATTGCATTATCCCTAAAAGCTTTCCTTAGCTTCATTATTTTAAAAATTGTCATTGAGTACCCTTTGCCAGTGTTTTTTCATTACTTATCTTTCTAAAATATCTTGATTTTGTTGATGTCTAATGAAATTTCATTCCATAAACAAGGCCATCTAAACTTAAACTCTAATAATCATAAAAACAGACTATTAACAATTTAAAGAGTAACGATATGATGAATTGATATGATTGAAGATGATATCGAGGTAAAATTATAAGTAACTACGTTGACGGTGCGTATGCGCATGCGCATACTCCTGTGCATTGCGTCACGTTGCGCCGCGACTAACCAGGTTATGATTTACGATCGACGATCTGCAACACTACACCCAAAACATAGCACTGACTGACGCTCCCTGCGGGCGTCGTCAACCGTCACTCAATACTGCATCCTCCTACCGAGCACCAAGTGTCATATCCGCCTGAAGGACGCCCGACCAGCATGGACCTGCGTGGAGCGCCGTACGCGCAGTCCAGCCGCGACCATCTGGCGTTGCGTAAGGCAAATGTTATGATACATACAATTTCATAATATTCTTTTACGCCTCTGAAATTGTTTCTTGAAATAAAAGGTGTTTCGTTACGCCGCTGATTTTGCTTTGGCGTAACGGCTTTTAGATGTCAGAAGAAAACGAGGCTATTTAAAATGAACTACGAAAATCTCGCTCGCTTTGTATCGTTAAACGATTTAGCTCCAAAGAGTACAGAAGTTAGTTAATTTCAGCTGTAAATTATTTATTTGCTGTAAAGAAAAATCAGCATCCAGCAAATATTAAAAAAGTATTAAAATGTAATAATTGTCAATATGATAAACGATAATAGAATCAATTGAATGACCAATTTGAAGTAGTAGTTGTAACTATACAACATTTAAGCTCATACAATGAAATCACAAGCAGGACTTATCAACGTGTGTCCGCCCAAAATCGAGATACTGTGTGGTGAGTGGTAGAACTCTACGCCGCGCCTTGCCTTAGATACCAGAGTGAAGAATTTAATAATAATTTCTCCAAGTGGTATTCAAACCCACAATCAATTATATTTGCCATTAGTTGTCTCACTGAACCACGATAGCTTCAAAGTATAATTTGAGGAATGATAAAGGAAATGTCTAAAATTCTTTCATAGGACTTTTCATGGTATAATTTGCATTTCCCGCACTACGGGGGGACTCCGGACGTCCGCACTGCGTCCTGCAGATGACCACGATGTCATGTAAAGCCTGTAAATTCCGTTTCATTCCATTAGGCCTCTTATGTCGTTAATATAAATACTAAAATAGTTTGTGTGGCTCGTTCGCTTGTTTGCTCGGCGCCTCGCCAACTGCCGGGCCCAGCCTACCCGCCCGCCGCCCTCCAGAATATGCATCTATATCCTGCAAGTATATCCTTAGAAATGTTTTTTCATAAAAATGTTTTTTTCTATAAATTTAAAGTAATGTCTAGTCATACATTTTCAGAAAATGTATAAAATTTTGAACGCATCGGGAAGTGAACCAACGGTTTCCACGGGGGCGAGTTCGAATCGAAGAGTTTTTAAATCTCACATATTTAGCAAATGCAAAAATGTTATTCTATTTCCTAAGTATGTGATACTAAGATTAAGATAAGACTTTAAATGTATTAATATTTCATTGTACATATGTTATGTACAATGAGATATTAATACGTTGTACACATGTAACATTTGTTTATTTTTTAGCTTCACGCTGTATTAGCACAGCAGGGTAGACAGAGGGAACTCAACGTTAAGACACTCCGACCCCATCTTAACGCCGCGCTTTAACGCCGCGCGTTGCCTCGATACCAAAGCGAGAAAAATGGAAAATTAAATATTTCCTCTCCTCGAGTGGGAATCGAACCCACAACGAGCCACGTTATCACACTTTGTGCCTCTTTACCACGACTGGTCCTTGTAAGTAACATGGTCCTACATTAAATGGAAAATAAACATATTTCACAATGGCATTATGAACAAGAAAAGGCTTTTTCATAGTGCCATTGTAAATATTTAATTTGTTAAACATATAGATCCTGCAAAGTTTTGCGAGGGGGCGTGGAGGGAGCGCCGCGCGTGCCGGCGTGTCACCATTGTCGTTACCATTCATCATTGATTACGCGGAGGATGTTTCACAAAATATATAGTTTTTAGGGTGAGATATGTACATTAGGTTGTTTTATTTGTTTTTAATTTACACATTTACTGTTTATATTTTAGTTCGGCAGACAGGCCTTAACTATTTCAATCCGTTTTTCACTCTCTGTACAATTCTCAACCACAAGCTTCTCTTTAAGTCGAACATACAAATATGTACATGCAAATAACTAAGATTGGATTTTATATGTGCTATATTCAAATTCAAATTCAAAATATCTTTATTCAAATAGACTTTTGAAAGCACTTTTGAATCGTCAAATTTACATAAAGCTACCACCGACTCGGGAGGCAGTTCTGCTGAGAAGAGCCGGCCAGAAACTCAACAGTTGCTCTTTTCAAATATATAAATTACAATTTTATTATTATATTGATACAATGGTAGCTAACCGGCATTGGACTTATTCAGATTAATCCCACGCATTTTTATCCTTTAAATACTTAATATAAAACAAATAACCATTTTTTACTAAATGTATATATATATATATATATATATATATATATATATATATATATATATATATATATATATATATATATATATATATATATATATATATATATATATATATAGTACATATGAGTGTAAGAGTTGTGGTAAATCTCCGGAACCGCTGAAACGGTTTTGACCAGACTTGTACGGACAGATCGTTGATGTAATAAGTAGTAACTTAGGTTATTGCTATCTTAACTTCTAGAACTATAACTTCTTTGTAAAATTCCTCAACAGGTTAATGAACGGTTATCTTAAATATAAATAACAAATTAAAATGTAAACGTTACCTACAACTTGAAGCCGCTAACGACACGTGCAGTACAAACATTTGACTGCTAATTACGCCTATTCAGCAACTAATGCCTTCTTTTACGCCTAAATTCCGTAAAATCAGTTAATTTTCGGTTCATTTATAACCAGCCTCGCTAATTCAATCAGTGACTTTCGGTTACAGAGAAATGAGAAGATCAATTAAGACGCCCATAAAGTATGAGCGTAAATGACACCCGCCCATTGTTCCCGGAGATTCAATATAAATTATATCGTGAATTTAGTTTACTGTCGCTGGGAGCAAAATATAAACCAATTAAACTTTGAAGGCATCTTTAAGGATTCCTTTCATTATTCGACTTGTTTTAAGTTATCCCGGTGAGATCTAGAAATTACTAAGCTTCAAGATTTATTTATTCAGTTTAATTAATAAAACAAATCAGCAAATTTTTTGACCGGCTTTCTTGTAGTGCTTTAAAAATTAAAAGTAGAGGAGAAGACTCCTCCATGTTTTTATTGTTATAAACAGTTTGAAAGGAATCACCACGCGATGTCCCGACTGTAAGTTGGTCTGTTATGTAAGAACGGTTCCCAAGCACACCAGTGAGTAATAACACGCAACGTGCACAACTTAACAAACTATAATACCTTAAAAGTTCGAAAGCTTTTAACCATTACTCTAAAGTGGAAGCTTTGTCTTTGGAAGTTTAGAATTGGAAAGTGTTCTAGTCCCGTCTCGTCTCTCGTGCCGGCAGTTAGCGGTAAGTGAGCAGTCGACAGTCGGTAACGTCGTTAGGTAACGCTGCAGGGACCATTAGGTCAAGTCCCGGCAAGTACCTAATGTTGTTACCAAACGCTCGCGCCCCGTCTCCCCATAGCGATCGTGGCGAATGGGTGAAGATACTGATTGTGAGACTGTACTATTATTACGTTTTATTTCTATTGTTGTAAGAATTGCTCTTTGAGTTTATAATCAAATATACGCTACAATGTGAAAATATTTCTTTGTTAAGTTAATTATAAGTAAAATTTATTAGCTACAGATATTTACTCCACTATACTCTATATGAAATACCCACTTGTATTGTAAAATGACTTGCCACTACGTTTCAAATACCCGCTACTTGTTGTCTCTACATCGCAAATCTTTTTTATCTCGCACTATAAATATTGCTAAACTGGCGAAGTAATCCTTTTAGCTGTCGGAAATGGCCGTTTCAAATATATCAGAGTGAAACAAATTACAGTAACACTCGGCCGGCGCGGCACCGTGCGCACGCGCCGCACCCCGCCCCCCCCCCCGCCCCCCCCCCCCCCCCGCCCCCCTCCGCCCGCCGCCGCCCGCGAGGAGACAAGGCCGCCTAAAGAACTATCAATCATTATTAACGATTTGTTTACAACTGGCATTACGGTTGCCTCTAAATAGCACGTTAATTTCTACCAGACTCTTTCATTGCGTGGTAATGTACTCATTTACGATCATCTAAAGTAATTAGATAACAACGTATCTATAGGCCGTTTGTACTGCTTTAACAGACTGTGAGTGGCGCGAGCGGAGGCAAACAAAGCTTGTCGTGTATGGCTAAAAAATATAACAAGATTTCTTTATTTTATATACCTTAATATTTTATTTAAATAGAAATATATTCTCGCGCTTTTCTACCTAGCAGGGAAGTAAGAGAGAATCTAGTGTCAAGGCACTCCGCTCTCCACTTTCCATCAGAATTCAAGACAATAAGTATTAATTGTCAAAACTCAACGCCGAGCTTTGTATTATTGAATATCGAACCAAATCAATTTCGAATCAAAAACGTTTTGAATCAGACACTGTTCCACTGCATCACGACGGCCATAATATATTACTTTTACAAATATATTTGTTTGATATTATTATCTAACATTTTATAATAAAAATTTATGGAAATTATTATTTGAAAAAGAAAACATGAAATAACAGTTAAAGTTCAGGTCATATAAGTTATATTTATTACTTCCTTATATGTTTATTTTATAGCACATAAATTTGATAGTTAAATAAGAACATAAATATAACTTAAATTTGGTAGATGAATAACAATTTAATATATAAGGATGATTACTTTCTGCAAATAATAGACGATTTTTCAATTTCAAGTTGTTTTTCAGCTTATCGCATTTCCCGAGTAACAGATATTAGAAAGATCAGAGAACACAGTGCGAAGACACTGCGCTCTCCACTTTCCCTTTCAAATCGCAACATACGCAATGTGAAGTTGTGGAACTCAGTAACGTGTTTTATTTTCTTATCAAAGCCGAGCAACAAAAATAATTGAAATCATTCAACTGAGAATCGAATCGAACCTAAAACCAATCACGTTTACAGTCAAACGTTGTTCCACTTAGCCACGACGGTCTGTAGCTGTCAAAAATTACAAAAATACTAAATATAGTAGATAAATGTTAAAATAAAAAAAATATCACAACTTATACATTACAGCGACGTTTTAAATAACCCCAGAGTCGGTTAAAAGAAATAGCCCGCGTTCGAAATGAAATAGTCAACAATTTTCTAAAGAGAGTAGTGAAATAGTAACCGCGTGGCGCCTCAAACGCCAAACGCCTTTACAGCGAGGCGAGCTCTGAATGAGAACTTCTTGCGTTTTAATTACTGGGACGTTAGAGATGAACGCCTCGGCTTAATGAGGCTTTCGCGAATTTAACGAGACCACATGTGACTGACTCACTTTGTGTATTACAAAAACCGCCGTACGCGATAGTAAATACGACACTAATAATTTTATTTAAAAATATTTAGCTTTTATATTAAATTTCGTTTATATCATTTTATAATATATAATTTATTTTAAGTTATTATTATTTTCGTCTAATATACAGGAAAATACGGTACAGTCAGACATTGTAACTGCGATGACACGATGGCCTGTATAAATATTATCTCATATAATACTTAATTAAGGCTGTCCTAGCGCAGTGGGACAGCGTCATTCTGTAAAGCGATGGTTGTGAATCCGATTCCCACTCGGGGAAATGATTAAATTTAAATGTTCATTTCTTCGCACTGGAACTTGAGACAAAGCGTTGAATTCCGCCACTCAACACAATGTCGCGGAAAGTGGGGGACAAACTGTCTTGACACTAGGTTTTCTGTAATTGTGAAAACTGTAGGAGGGTCCTATGGTTCCCCCATAGCGGAGTAATCAGATGTGAAGCTATGTGAAGCTATCTATGTGAAGGGAATCTACGTGAAGATATGTGAAGCTATAAAAAGAAACAGTACGTTTTAAAATCAAATAGAAATTTTATTATGAAAAAATAATTAAATTCGGCGTGTTGTGCATAGTATGGAAGTCAAAATGTAGCCAGTTGTGCAGGATTAGCAAAACTGTGAAATTAGTTTTGAAAGCTAACAGAACACTACGCAGCTCGCGAAGGCTCACGTCACTCATGTCATATTAATCACTTAAGCTGTAACAGTGGAGCTCGAAAGTCGCCGTCGTGTGAGAGACGACGAGACGTTACGTAAAGGATACAGATAAATTAAAACATCGTCTCGTTTAGTTAAAACTAGACTGTAGTTTTAGGTAGGTAGTATCTAATTTTGCTTTGATTTGTACTTTGAAAGAAAGAAAAGCTTGGAAACGAGCTTTGCTGTCTAGCAAACAGATATTAATGCTAACACATAAAAATGATGTCTAAATAGTTCAATTTCAACATAAGTGTATCATAATTTAAAACTTTTCAATTATGAAGATCTGTATAATGGTTGTATTATTATTATTATAATTAGTATAGGCACATGATATTAGTGGGTTCACTTCCCACTAGTATGCAGTACGTCACACACAATACAATATCTGATGTCTCTGAACGTGACGAAAGTGAAACTATCAACATATTTTGTCTGGTTATCCTGTACACGTATGATCGCCAAAGATTCGTAAACATAAAACAATTTACAACTATATGTAACAAAATGAAAGTGGTTGAACTTGAGAAAAAGATATTTAAAGCTGTTCAAGGCCACCGTGTCCCTGCGTCGCCACGTCCCTGTCACCGCAAATCTGATTAAGTTCCTGTTCATCGAAATGTTTCCAAAACATATTAAAAATAGCTCGCGATATGTTTTCAAAACAAAAACGTTTAAATGCGTCGTTGCACCTAAACTCGGAGTTAGTTCGTGCAATGTTCACAGCGGGCACCGTACAATGTATCGCATTGGTGTAATCACCCATTGTGCGGCGACGGTGATGCGTTCCTCAGGATACTGACTGGGCGTAATGGGCTGTAAAATTTAACACTTTGTTTTGTTTACTAATTAATTGTAATTAAACAAGTAGTAGACCCTTCATGTCGATTGCGTCGAGGTCTGATCACAGATGGTAACTGGTTTGAGTTCAATTTGAGATCTTTTTAAAAGACAATATACCTGTATAATCTTATATCCGAAACACAAGTTATGTGACAGTAACAATACTGGTTTGTACGCAAATATATACAAATCCAATGTTCCCGTTTCCGTTCAATTTTCTTTTAGAAACCGAGACATTCTTTTGTAATTCCTCAGTTCAAAGTGTTCATTCCGATCGTTGTGAGATCACGCGACCCTCTCCCTTGGAACGCTAAATTCTATCCTTAATATTAAATTTTACTTGAACAATTTATGTTATCAGACATTGTCTGTGTATTTTTATTATTTATTTTAATAAATAAGTATTCATTATATATTTTTGCTCAAACAAATACTATGATCTTATTTCAATTGAATAAGTTTAAAAAAACCATCATGGAGATGCCATTAGTTATATGTTCGACTCCAACTCGAGGAAATAATCTCTAATAAGTTAAGGCGCCACGTTTCCTTCCCAAAAAAATGTAATATATACTAATAGCACCATACACATACGGTATTATAATGAAAATACATAGTTGAAAACCTAATGTCGAAAAAAGGCATTTTTTTAAAAAACCCCAAAAGCTAAATAGCTGATATAGACAATGAAAGTTATAATAATATATACTTATAATAATATAGAGTGTACCATTGCATGTATCTTTCAGTAGGGCTAGAATAAAGGTAGAGAAGATTTTAAAACTGACCGCGAAAAATGGAGTTCAGAATAATTTCATACTGTACTAATAGGTTTTCGCGGTTATTACATATTTTGACTCCCTTTTGAGTCTACCTGTGACCACGGACTACTGTAAAGTATTTGAAACCAGGAGTTTGTTAAAAATGTATTTTCGAATACCAAAAATATATGCGGATTTAACATCTAGTTATAAATAGTTTTATTTCATAATACTGTTTTCTACCTAACTTATTCCGGGGGGGTTTAATAATGTGTGAACATAAATAATGTTACTTTATAAAACGTGTTCACTTTGAATAATTAAATAGCAAATTTGAAACCAGAATTGAATATTTTATTAGATAATATTTACGTGACGTTTAACTCTAGCGCGGTACAAAGTTTTCAAACTTTTGAAGCTTTTTGTTGAGTCGTAAAAGTTTTCTCTTGAACGTGCCTTGTTGTGTTAAACATTATTCAGTTAAAGAGCTGAAGACTTCAAAGTTTACTTCAAGAACAACATATTTAGCACAAACTGTGTTATACGTTATAGGTATAGATAGTAAATCCTCATTCTAGAATATTGTTTTCAATTGAATGTAAAGGTATATAGAAAATACATTTTAAGGCTCCCTACTATATTAAATACTAGCGACCCGTTCTCGATTCCGCCGCGGGATCTGCTAGTCCCCTATTTGAGCCCCTTTAGGATTCTCTAAACTTTGTGTTCAATCATAATAAAATATAGCCGATAGCTCTCCTGAATAGTGCTTAGTAGTAGCTTTATAATTGTGACAGAATTTTTATGATCTGTTCAGTACTTCCGAAAATTAGCCGTTATAAACAAACAACGTTACAAACGTTACCCCTTTATTATATTAGTATATACTCGTATATACACAATAAAATAAATTAAATTTTACTTAGTCTATTTTTAAGCTATGAATACAATCCCCTTTGAAAATTTCAATAGTTTAACTGTTTGTAGTCTCACTTAAATATAAGCACTTTGATCAAGTAGTCAAGAGTATTCATTGAAGTGTGTAGAGGGTTGTATTTTTTATCGTAATAAACTGTATGGAGACTACAACAGTTTGCTACGAGTGTACTTGAATATCAAATAATCTCTCTGAAGTATTAGAGAGACGTCCTGATGTTCTCTTGCCGCGCTGACGACGCCCCTAGCAGCCTCCTAGCCACGAGAGTTACAAGGGAGGGTAAGACGCGACAGGCGTGAACTGTGAAGGCTTTGTCATAGCGCCTTCGACCGACTGCATGCAGACGGGGACCGGGGAGCTCTCCAACGAGGCGTTATGCTCATTTCTATGGAATTCCCTATATGCATGGTGTTAAACACATAATACCACATAACTAAGCTTATGCTCTATTTCTCTATAGCGGCTGCTATTTATAGTAAGTGTCAAGTTAGTCTGAAGTGAGCCTTACGACAGTGTAAAATCTTTCAAATATGTTCAATTATTATTACATTCAATTTGTAGACAATATTAACCCCGCGTTGTTGTCAGTTACACACTTTAATAGAAATATGGACATTTACAATAGTTTAGTACATTTTAACTGTTTCTTGTGTCTGCCTTTACGCAGAGCGCACGTTCCCCGGCACGCAGTACCTGTTAAATATACATTAAATTAAGCTACCTTAGGAAATATGAAGGATACTTTTGTTAAGAAAATCCTCAAAACCTGGAGATTCTGTAAGGCAAAGTAATAAAACTTTAGGTATAAACATATGTAGTTTGAATATAAAATTTCACAAATAAATTTCCTAATATCAGACGCGTCATCGAGAATACACACATGTAGTATAAAGCTGACTGCCGCGTAATTAGTTAAATTAAAACGTAAAGCGAACTCGACTCATTATTGTAAATAGCATCAATATGTCTGTTTGTATGTATGTGTGTATGTGTGTATGTGTGCGTAAACTATTACTGATTCATTATGAAAGGGAAGCGTTTTATAAACATATAAACAATTCAAATAATATTTGTAATGAGATTGTACCGTACGGCGTACCTTATTAAGGACTAGCGGCTCAGTTGCGGGTTCGCCGCGTGAACTACGCCTCTATAGCTGTTCCGTTATACTACGAAACTATAATGAGGATCTTTAAAAACAATTAAGTAACTTTGGGTTAACTTTGGGTTATCTTCTATACTTCGACCAAAATTCACTACAATCGGTCAAGCGGCTTAGATTTATATTTGACACTGAAACTTAAACTATTTTCCTTTCACCCAAATCTGGCTGGTAGATTAGCTGTGAAAGCGTAACAAACAAATAGACTTTCGGATTTATAATATTAGTAGCTTCACGCTTTTAATATTATGCTTATACATCACTACGAAATTGAAACATTCATATTTTAATTTTTCAATTTGAAATTTAATTTAACATTTAAAGCCAATCGTGGCCAGGGGCACAAAGTTTGACTGTTAACCAACCTGCCTTAGAATAGCCTCTAGAATTCGGCAATTTCGAAAAATGGGGAACAAACTGTCTTAACATTAGGTTCCCTCTGCCAACCCTACTATGTACGGGATGTAGCATGACGCTAATTTAATCATTAATACTATTCTTTACACTTTTATTGCATGTAGGTATATAACAAAACACATGTCATTTACATGAGTATGCATCAGTAGGCGTCCACGTGCAAGGGATTTTAATGTTGCTATTTTAAAAAGCTCTTTATTATTTGTAAAACTTTCTCAATCTTTTTCTTCTATAGAAATAATAATTGTACAAAAAATAACTTTGAAATAATACTTTATTTCACTCAATTTCAGAGAATATATTTTTATATAATATAAATTGTCATTAATCGAATTCATCATGTAAATACAGTTTAAAAATAAAAGACTGCTTTTATAATATTATATCAAGAATATTAAATAAGTCAATTTGTAGAATACTGTCTCGAACATTGTATTAAACGTACATATTGCTGAATTTATGGAAAAGAACTTTAAATTATTTTTAATTTCTTATAACACTTACAACTCTGTATTTTGAGTGTCTGACGATAAAACGCGACTAGTTGTGAATTCGAGTCCGACTTGGGAGAATGATTATATTTAAATTATATTCTTTGCTCTTTTCTGGAACACAAAGTGCGGCGTTGAGTGCTTAACAACACGCAACTCTCTAGTTTGGGCGGAAAACTGAGAATGGAGTATCTGGACACTGTGAATGGCCACTGAGACAGCCCCTCTTGACACTACTTTCGACATGCTATTAGAGAAAAAGCGTAACGCTACTTTTTAATTGATTATTTTTTAAAGTTAGCTTTCGTACGTATATGTATGTAAGTAGATTTTAAATAGTTTTAAAATATTAGACATTTGATAGGAGATTGTGAATGTGAGTGTGAGTGCGTATGTGTGTGCCGCAAGTCGCACCGATAATGAACTTTGTTTACAAACATACATACATACGGTCATTGTATTTAGATTTCCACCGCGACACTCGGTACTGTGCGACACTTTTAGTATCTATCGATATCGTCATTATGTTACTTGTCTAATGTAAAACTATAAGTTTGAAACTTAGCTAGATACTTCCTCCGCTTCTTGGGTACCTCTAGGTTCACCTTTTAAGTATTAATGACCGTCGACATGTGGAGATTTCTATACGACTGTAACATTTCTTGTCACAATTATCTGAAAGCCTGTATTAACCTAAGCTACATAAATGTACAAGTAGCGATCGTTCCATAAGATACGATATTTCTTATATATTTTACAATATTTTAATAAAACACTTAAAATACAAAGTAAATCTTAATTAGAAATTCTGTTTAAATATTACTACAAAGCATAATTTTCATCTAGTTTTCATTAAATACATTATACAGGTTAGTAATCTTACCGCGAGGCAGCCCTAGTCGACATGCCACTGTGCACGTAACGGCCGACTAACGAGAACACTTCATAATTGACGATAGACTCTGCGCAATCGAGCGACGACGCGACGCGACCATGTATCAAACCTGGAGCAATGTAGTTAAGCTCCGAACGCGGTTTGTCAAGACATGAGGCAATTTTGAACCAGAACCACAGATGATTTATAATTATCTATCAATTGATCAATCAATCAAAATCTTCTATCTTGTGTCATGCAATGCTATTTTGCCCCAATTCTTACCGTCGATTTGCACTGATAATATATATGAATTTAGAAGACTTATTTGCTACTATTTATTACTAACACGAAGATGAGTATATTTATACACGTTTTGTTTACTTTTTTAATTAAATATAATTACTTTTACTTACATATATGTTTAGCTACATAACACTGAGTTCTCAGAACTTCAGCAAAAAGTGAAGAACGGAGTCAGAGACACAAAAATGGTGAATTTAACTGCACCTACTACAATAATGGACACAAACCAAATGTCTATTGAAATCATTTCTGATACCTTAATGAAGGGTAAGAGAGATATTCACATAATAGGTACAGGTAGGGGAACATCTCCAGACTCCAACGAGCTGTAAACAGACAGAAGCGCCCGCGCTGCATCTCCCACGTGCAGACGACCGGCGCGTTGCGGTCGCCTTCGGTAGTAACCTAGCCGAGCTACAAGTAAAATCAGGGATAGATTGGTAATATCGAAAATTATAAATTACAATATTTATTCATAATTTATATTTACAATATAAAAATAGATATTTTGTGAAAACAAGTATAACATAATGTATGTAATCACCAGAGTGTATAGCGTCGCGTCGCGCAAGTGTTCCCGGAAGGTAAGGCGAGCGCACTCAACACTCAACACTCGCGCGTGGATTACCCGATTCGACAAATTTAGTAACTTCGCGAAAACCTAGCGCTTACTTTGTAACCTTTTGTTTAGAACATTATTTTACGACTTCTGATAATTACGACGCGTCGCAGTATTTCAGTGAAATTCAATTCTCACATGTAATGCTGGTTCGTGTATTTATAACATTTCCACGTTTACAATAGTTATGCAATTTACTTAGAAATTATCACTATAACACAGCCAAAATGTGTGTCGTTGTTTTATTTTAATTTTATTTTATACTAGCAACCTGTCCGCGGTTCCACCCGCGTGAACCTACACAACTATAACTGTTATGTATTGTCCGTGTGCTCAAGTACCAAAGTTGAGCGGTTTATAATTTTCATACAATTTATTTTCCCTTGTTTCAGACCCTTAGAGCTTTTGTTATTAGCCTAAGTTTCAGGGTATTTGTTGTTAGCCTAAGTTTCACTTTGCGTCATCAACTATTTTTCTAAGAAAATTCATCGAAATCGATAAGCAGTTTAGATTACAAACTTATATATCTTAACTTACTATTTTTATATAAACTTTAATCCCTTATGTCCCACACTCGGGGCGATTTTAAAAAAAACAATCCAATTTAAGAATTTCATCCAAAACAATCTGTTACAAAAAAGACGAAAAGACAGTCTGACAGATATTTGTAAGTTCCTTCTCAAATATACAATATCAATCAATCAATACGTAAACTAGACTTATGCATATAGATAATGTATATTTAGATTCCAACGTGTATAATGTAGGTATTAATCACTAATCACGTCCAAACCGTTATCGAAATTATTAAATATAAAAACGTGACTAAAGAATGTTTGAGAGATCTTACGAGTATAAGTAATGAGATAAAGACATGACGGATACTTTACGAACGCGCGATAATTTACGAACCGACTTGTTATTTTAATCTGCATCATCTATTCATAGGCTGTGGCGCGGTAATTCCTGGCGATTAGTTTAAGTGGAGGACGTTTAAAAATACATGCTAATGATAAAATCCGCGACACCGAGAATAGGCCAGTGTCCCTCGCACTGCCGCGGCGGGGAAGTGGTACATTTATACAAGTAGGTATTTAACCTTTGACGCGCACGCGCATGTTTCATTTTGTGACCTGGTTTCGGTGTTGCATATAATAATACTGCCTATTTAGTTTTAAAAGGTTATTATCAACGTAAATATGTTTTAAAATTGAGACAGTGTCTGACTGTAAACGCCATGTTTGTGGGTACGATTTCCATTCGGGAGAATGATTAATTAAATTTTTATTTCTTCGATCTGGTATCAAAGAAAATGCACACAGCGTTGAGTCCTCTCACTCCACACGCAATGTCTCGATTTCGAGCGGAAAGTAGACGTCGGATTGTCTTGACACTACGTACTCCCTAACCCCTCTGCTATACGGCAAAACATATAAATCTGTTAAAAAACATCTATTAAATATACACCAGAAAGATCTGTTACATAGTATAAATCTATACATAAAAAAATGTATGTAGGTATATACGTTTAAATAACATAACCAAAACAAAAACAAAAAAATGTTTAACATATCATGAAAATGTCATTAGTCATTATAAATTAAGAATTAAATACGCGTGAAGGGATCGTATTGCGCCCAAGTACCGCTCATTTTCACATTAAAAAGTTGAGTTAACACCTAAAACATAATAATATAAAATGGCTTTTCCATTACAACCTATTTTGTGAAATACCATCGACTACGTTAAGATCATCATGGTGCAGTGTGACAAAGTATATGACACGCCGAGGGAGGACGGGTTAAGAATACTATTCCCCTCCGCAGCTGGATAACGTCCCGTAAAATGCGAGTAACCCAATGGCTTGGTGGTAGGAGATTCTTTCTCCGACTGGCGCGACCACTGTCATGTCAAAGACGAGCCGCCAAATATCTGATGATATGTTCCGGTTCTATGGCATGTAAGCCAGCTCTCTCCCTATTCCTGCCATCCCCATTCTTCTTCCTTCCTTTCCTCCTCCCCCCTTAAGGTCGGCAACGCATCCTCAACTTCTCTGACGTTGGGCATGTCCATGGGCGAAGGTAACCACTTATCATCAGGCGGTCCTTCTGCTCGTTTGCCTCCTTTGTTCAATAAAAAAAAACGATGTATGACTATATACGCAATGATTGTGGGTTTGCTTCCCGCTCGGGGGACTGATTATATTTTAATTACTTTGATTCTTCTTTGATGAATAAATAAAGAGCAGCGTTGAGTTTTACCTCATAACATAAAATGTCTCAGATTCTGGCAAAAAGTGGAGAACGAAGTGTCTCAACATGATGTTCTCTCTGCCCACCCCATCATGTGGGAAGAGCGAGAGGCTGTGATCCATATACTTGTATTTAAAAAGCTTTTATAATACTTCTAGTTTCATAATTTTTTTTTATCTCTATTTTCTGCTAAACAATTTTTGCTTGAAAAGTAAAAATTGCGTAAAGTAAAAAAGTTAAATTATATTTGATAAGAACGACCTTGCGAACTGGTAGTAGCTTTCGGAAAGAATGAAAATACTGACTTTTTCTTCTAGTTGATTAATTAATTAAAAGTGCTTGTAATAAGTACTATTAGATAATATATACTTTGATTTGATTTGATCTAGCTAGCCACTCACCTATTACGACAAGACAAAGTTTACAATTATACTACACTAACACTGTGTGTCAGTCGACACGTGGAATGTAAAATAAAAAGAAGTCACCGTCGTTAAAAACAAAGTCAGGAACATGATAGAACGTCGTAAAGCCTTATATCTCACGACACTCCCCGCGCCGCGCCGCCCGCCCTCGGGACACTTGACACTGCACCTGCAGCGTACAGTGTATAGCATATATCTGCAAGACGACATCTATGTGTGTCACGACACACGACACTTGTGTCTACTGTCTAATAACGTCGTTCTAGGAACTCTGATCACTCGTCGCTCTTTGAAATGATTCAAAGAAAATCCAAACATTTTTTAACATCGTTATCTGGATGATGAGTGAAGTAGTTACTTTCATGTTTATTTACATGCTACTTACTAATATCGTACACTATAGAGTCCCAGGAGAAGTAATGTATATTTCCATTTCCATCTCTGTTCGAGTAAAGCAAGGTGCATATGGTATTATCTCGTGCAAAATACTGGTCCCTACACAAGACTATGTATGAAAATAAGAATATCTGCTACACACAGGCTTAAAAAAAATAGATCAAAATTATAATCTTTTTTTTTATTCGTTTATTAACATAAAGCAAATTACGATACAGATGTATAACGATAAGTTACTCCACTTTTTTTAAAAAATAAACATATTATTATTTATTGCACGATCTAGCTTCTATTTTATCATTTTGATTTTAAATATAAATTATTTTTATTTCTCTGAAGTCACTATCAGATGACTTCAAAGGTAACGAATTATACTTAGTTACGAGTAAATGTTATTGAAAGAAATTTTAATAGCGTTTTTACGATGTTAGCGATCGTTATATACTTAGTTTAACATTTATATTTCACAGTATTAGATTACATCAATATTGTTTATCTTTTTTATTCATAAAATATATATTTCTTACTTTTAAATATTTTTAAAGTGTTATTCCACACTTAGGAAAATTGAAAAAGACATTTAAAGAAAACGTATAAAAATTTGAACGCAGCGGGATTCGAACTCGCGCCTCCTGAATACCGCCCCGGTGTTCTCGCCACTGATCTGCTGCGTCGAAATTCTTATACGCATTATTACAACTTATTTTTGCTGTTAGCATCTCTGTAGAGAGATTTTTACAAATTTCCCAAAGGTTGTAACAATACATACTATGTATAAATAAACGTAGAATTATAAAAAAAATACTAAATAATATAATTTAATAATAATAAAAAAATATATACAATTTTATGGAATAGGTTAAACAAATAATAAAAAATATTTAATTAATATTTTCAGAAAAAGCAACGTTGGCTGTATGAGTTGCTGGCATATTATAGTTTATGATTTTTAAAAATGGAATAGAAGGAGAAAGGGAGCATGGCGGGAGCGTGGCGTCGAAAAAGTGACGCTTAGAAAATTATTGATATTAAATTGCAAATATTATAAATTGAATACAAGGAAATGGATATATAATAAATAAATTTAACATATTAAATGCAAAGTGATCGAAATATAATAATTTTATAATAATCAAGTTTGGTAAGATGCATATTTGTTAATTATGAAGAATTGCTTGGTGAGTTCTTATTTTACATTAATAATATAAAAATAACAAAAGCGAATATTGAAATGAATATTAAAATAATAATAACTAAGTAATATAATAGTATTAAAGGCAATAAATATTTTAAATATTAGTTGTATGAAAAAGAAAACATATAATTTGCAGTACAAATTAATTAAAGCATTTGGCGTATGGCGGCGCCATCTTAAAATAATGTTGTATGAACACTATAGTTTACATTTTCCTAAATATTATAAATTTATAAATTAATTGAAAGTTGCGAGTGTAAATAATATTTATTAAATAAAAATAAATGATGCATTGAATAATAACATATTTTATGGCAAATATTCTCATACGAATGTATGAAATTTAAAATAATATAAATATGTACTACATTTATAGGGGCGATGCATGTAGTACAAATAATAATAATAAGATATTAATATATAATGCGTTTGATAGCTGGATATTTTATGGCAATAATTGGCACGATCTCATACGAATGTGTAAATCTTAAAAAACAAATATAAACTACATGTACAGGGGTGATGCATGTACTGTCTCTCGACTGTCAGGGTTCGGTTATAGCTTATAGCTTACTGATAAGCGATGTCAATGACACAATCAATGTAGCTTTGCAGCACCGAGGCTGACATGTTTGGTAAAGTGATCCGCTATAGCGACGTTGGTTTGTTGTATCCTTTCTGATGCTGTCTTGCGTTGCGTAAGCGATGCTTGTACAAAGTCGGATTGTGGTATAACGTGTGACATGCGACTGTCGTGGGTTCAGGTAGCTTATAGCTTATAGCTTAACCAGTGACATTGGTCTCACAAACCATTAATGTATATCGGCTTAACAACCCGACGAATTCATTGGTCTCACAAACCAGTGACGTATATCGGCTTAACAACCCGACGAATTCATTGGTCTCACAAACCATTGACGTATATCGGCTTCACAACCCGACGAATCCATTGGCCTCACAAACCAGTGGCGTATATCGGCTTAACAACCCGACGAATTATATTGGTCTCACAAACCAGTAACGTATATCGGCTTCACAACCCGACGAATTCATTGGTCTCACAAACCAGTGACGTATATCGGCTTCACAACCCGACGAATTACATTGGCCTCACAAACCAATGTACAACTAATTAAATATATATAATAAGCGTAACAAGTACCTTTGAGGAAGATCACACACAAACTTAACAAACATGACGTGACAGCTAACTAATAATTGATCGTTTGCTAAGGCATCGTAAGTATCATATACGTGAACTGTTTCGTTGTGTCTCGGAGGGTTCAATATGATCGGTCGGATCCGCCGATCGGACGGAACTCACGGCAAGTGGCGGGGCGGGGCCACACGGCCATTTTTCTCTTAATATAGCTATCTTGCATAGTTGTAAGTGAGGGATAAATGAGACGATCCTAGGGCTTTTCCTCGGACGAGCTCTGGGTGATTGCAACGGATAGTTTGTGTTAGATACTTGCATGTCTAGATCCCTTCTGATGGCTAATTAATATATAAATGAGTCTATACCTTCTGATGGCAAACTAATAATAAAGAAGGAAAACCTTCTGATGGCTAATTTATATATAAAAGAGTCAATACCTTTCTGATGGCAATTATAATTAAAAAAGATTACCTTCTGATGGCTTATTATATGTATTTAATATATTACACGTAGAATTTCTTAACACTGTTACCTCTGAATCTCAAAAAGAACTTGAGTTACTCACATACATAACAATAAAGGTCCTAACCACAAGACGTATCATGAGCCAAGGCATGATTTGATTAATATATTTTCAAACATTTCAGATCGATGAAGGGATGAGTTCAAGGAAGGGGGGGAGACCAGTTACAAGGTTACTTATACGAACAATCGTTTGGCAAGCAATTTATTAAATACTATTAGAGCATGCTATTTATTAAAATCTTTTAAACACTTTTAAAGTGTTATTCCACACTTAGGAAAATTTAAAAAGGCATAGCGCCTGGACGGTATTCAGGAGGCGCGGGTTCGAATCCCGCTGCGTTCAAATTTTTATACGTTTTCTTTATATATATATTTCATACCAACCTTCCATCATTCGTCCTCTGGACGTGTCCAAAACACCTGAGCACATTCTTCATTCTTACTGTAACATTCTCTAGTCTTAACAATAATAAGTAAATTTAAAGTTTCAAATACAACTCTAGGGTCGAATGGTTTTCTACTACCATATTACAGGCTAGTATTGTAGAGAAATAGCAAGTGAATGCATGTTGAGCTTTATTCCACGCAATTCCATAGGATTCCATGTATAAATGTCGTCGCACCAAACCTGTTTACTTCATAAAGTCTTAAAATACGTCTAAGTCCAGAATAGTTACTTACCAAACTGGTCAAGTTGTCAACTAGTTTTAAATAATAATGACTCACAGTAAATTATTTTATTAAGTCTCGTTTACATCTTGCACAAAAAAATATAAAAAATAATGTATTCATCCGGATCCGGAGCATCATTCTCGTACAAAAACACAAAGAGAACTAAATTTAATATTATAAAATCGGCCTTTACCTTCACCTGATATTCAAAACATTAATTTTCACTTTGCGCCAAATTCTGTAGGCTTTATGTGGTAAGTGGCGGAACTTAACGCCGCGCTTTACCTCGTTACCAGCGCGACGAAAATGGAAATATTAAATACTTCCACTCCTCGAGTGTTATTGGTTATCCTTTATTTAAAACTGTTAAGGCAAAATGCGACGTTTTGATCGCCCTACTAAAGATCGAAAATGCCATTTTTCTTAAAATAGAAAGAAACTGCAAAACAATGTGTTGTCTAAGACACTAAATTCTATATGAGTGAGAACCAAGTGAAAAAGAAACTAAAATAAATAATAGTAACCGAACTTCACTTACAGAGTCAAAATTGCATCTACAGCGCAGGAGCCAAAACACCACGAAATTAAATGATTGAATTGCCAGTGAAATTGCGTTAGCCATGGCCTGGTATTTTCGGCCTATATTTTGGGTAGCACGTGGGAGGACACAGCTACGTAGGTACAGCCGTACGTACATGCAGTACGTGGTGCTGGTACCTACGCGTTGTTTCATTAGTACCAATTACCTCACATCGAGCCTGTTAACTTCATTCGGCCCACTGTAGACGCTATCGTCGCGCCCACGCTATTTCTCACACCTGTGGGGTGCTAAGGTTTCGAATTATCATGCACTTTGTATATGTACAAATTATAGTAATTCAAAATATATCATTCTTTAGGCCAAGTGGTTTTGTAGTGAAGCTAAATATTTAATTTACGGATTATGAACGTTTACTAAGTTAGCGCACTAAGTTAGAACAAACCCATTAAAGTATTAGATGCTACACTTCTTGTCTGAATTTAGAATCGGAATTGTTTCATTTGTAAACTATGACTTCATACTTGATTACTTTTTAAACGCGACCGCAACGAAACATGTTTTTTTCAAAGCACACGACGACGCTTGTAATACAATTTTGACTGAAATTTAAATTTATTATGGAAACATTCCGAGCCGTATCAATTTCCGGTTGTTCCGAAACATAACACAACATAAAATATATTAATAACATCATCACAAGTTGCTTCGTTGACAGAAAATTATTTTTCTCTTCTTTAAATCAAGTGAATATAAAATCACATATACCTTTAGTACAATGTCTCCTTAAGTATTATTTAAGCATATCCTGTATGTTTGAGCGTGTTCAGGCGACAGGATATTGCGGCAGGAAGCGCACAGCGGTCGCCGCGAGATTGTACACGAGGACGACGACTGAGGGTGGTGAGGAGAATTGCAGGAGGAATGCACTCGCAGGTTTATTTTAACGCTAAAGCTATTTGGCTTACTTTTTACTGTATGTTCTTGTATACTAACTGTCTGATTTTTATTGTATACTGTGAAGATATTTGAAGTCAGTTAAACGGAATAATTTTACACATTTATTGCAAATTCCTAATTATTTATGAGAAGTCAATAATAATAAAAATTATTATTGACTTCTCATAGATCATCACTACTACAAAACATCAGTTAAAAAATAAAATGCCTTTTGTAAATTATAACCTTAAATTAAGAAAGAATTATTAAGGTAGGTAGGTCCAGGTCCTTATGACGTAATATTCAATACTAAAATTAAACCACCTCTAAAATATCGACGAAAGTAATAATTAGATCCGCCTCAGAGAGATGCCCAATTAGACTGTAAATGAAATTATAAATTGCTTTACTCGATTTTGTAATTACCATTTTCTGGATAAAATTTTGTCTCTGGTAATAATGACAAATAAGTGTTCTCTCAGTAACCCTGCCTGAAACCTAATACGACACAATAGGAGGCCTTACGCACATACAAGAATAGGAATTATGAATGATATGATATATCATTATTAATCATTTCATTTCTAGCTAAAGTATATATTTACAATAGATCCAATACAATAATAATTTCAAGAATTCAAGAATTTATTTGTTTTTGTTTTAGAGAACATAAAAGTCAGTAGCTACTAGCAGCGTGTGAACCGAGCTTGTTACGCGCCCCTACGCAGACTGCTCACTGATCAACGTTGCGCGGATGGTAAGAGTAGCCGCCATTGAAATATAATAATGCAAAATATCCAGTTAGCAACTGTCTTTTTGTGAAAATATATTCATATGTTATGGAGATATTTCTTAAAACTTGTTTAAAAATATAAAGCAAATTCACACTTTTGCTGCAGAATGAATGATACAGAAATCCCAGTTTCAAGACCCTTCGTTCACTAGACATCATCATGTTTGTTCTATAGAAATCATCATATATTCATGTGTACAAGTAATATTTTTTCGTCTTAACGTGTATCGAGGGCAGAGGACTTAATTAAATTTAATTAAATTTTCTGCATTAGCTGTATTGACTGAGCCTGATGTGAGACGACACTTGATTACAGAACATAACACCGCAGAAACGTCAATATGAGTACATCAACCCGTATTACTAAAATACACAAACATATTACTGAATAAAAATGTTTAATTTTAATAAAATGTCTATTAAGTGAAGTCTATTGATTTGCTTGCCGCCTCCAGGCGCCGTCGCCTCGCGAAGTATTTTAATATAAATGCTAGGAATATTTTAGGGAATATGTATTCTCAAAATTTTATATAACATACAAATAAGCTGAAATACACGATAATAATAAAATTTAAGCGCGTGTACGGCATAGGGTTGTTTATATTACAGTTTTTAATTTAAAATGCATTTACTTTTTGCCGGTACTTGCGCCGCGCTGGCACGCCGACACACGCGGCGCCTCGATCCCCCGCACACCGGATGTGTGCTAACTTACGCATGTTTTTCTGTTTACTAAAGGCAAAAACTTTTAAATGCATGTAGAAGGTAATTATTAAATAGTAATAATAAACATTTATATATTTAAAAATGAACACGTCAGGAATAACTTTGCTAACGATTTAAATAATTTTAAAATAAGGCCGCGGGATTAATACCCACTCGAAGTATACTCAAAGTTTTGATTTCCTGAATTGATTGAACGTTTTGACTTTCAACCATCACCTCTATCAAACGACATCTTAGCTTAAGCCGAGAGAGGGAGCGAAACCAGAGTGTTCTTTCACTAAGAATTTTTTCATTAGTGATTTTTTCATTTTTCGTTAGCTGCGAAACACTTAATAAAAATTACATTATCTAGTACAAATATGTAAATCACTCACTAACAAGTACATCACACATATAAATAAAGTAATTAACAGTTTTGCTTCGTTGAGATAACGCAAGTATGCCATGCTTTACTCTGTACTAAATATTAATATTAAATAAGTATTCCTATACCTAGATGATGATGATGATGATGGTAATGAATGATCAGTCTATTTGTGGGCATCACACCAAGTACAGGGCGCCTAAAAACAGTACAATAGGTACGTGCTAAGGACGTGTGACTCCTCTCCCTTGCCAGCGCTGGTTACTGATACTACTGACGTTACTGATAAGGAGATGATAATTATGTCATTGCTTATGTCTATTTATAACAGATGGACGCGCGAGAGCGTCGTTATCGCGCCATTACCCGCCTCGTAACTTAACGGCTCTGACTCAGATCGAGAAGACTCGAAAAACAGCTAGTGTTTGATTTTAAAGTGTTATTCTCACACTCACAAGATATGAAAATTAAAATAATTTTAAAAAACATATAAAATATTAACCATAGAGGGACTCGAACGTGCACTTCGTGGACGTGTGACGAATTTTTTGTTTGTTTATTACAACCACAATTACACACACTAACAACAAAAATAAATCGTATAAATAAACTTTGGGTGGTAAAAAATTGTGAAACAGAGGTCGTCTCTGTAGAGATATTTTTACACCTTTGCGTTCAAACTTTCATACATATTCTGTAAATTATTAGAGGGTTATCAAGATTTAGCATTCGTCTACTCTGCATGGTGCAGGAGTCGCTAAATCTAAAAAAAATGTGTGTAAAGATAAGTGAAGAAAAAATAAGTTATATAATTTATGGTTCTTTCTTATTGTAAACATACACATGTATACATTTATTTTAGCAAACCCTTTGACCCTCTCTACGAGATCTATAAGACCGCCGCCGCCGCCGCCGCCGCGCGACGCCACGCGACGGATCGCTCGGCTGATGCATGAGCTCTGTTGTGTTCTTTGTTAACGTATCGGCGAACATAAGTAACCATTCAAAAATATTATCTGTTTCTTGGAACATTATTAAAATCTTTAAGGAAAACAACTCAATAACGATTTATCTCATTATAATATATTTATAATTCCCTTCATACTTATGACGAAGATATTTACTTTTTTACGCGGCAAGCACATTGTGAATATTTTAAAGATTAACGTTGTAAAGTACTACATTTTAGTATAGATCTGGACAATTTTCCAATAAAACACATTATTTTATTTTTTAATAACCAATAAGCGATTGGAATGGATCTATTTTGAAGTAATTTTCTTTTCTTTACGTAATTGTACTAATATTTCAAAAGCTCCTTTATTTAAGGGAGCTCATAATTAGTTATCTCTGTGTAGCTCACGAAGTGGAATGATAAAGTGAAGGCGAAAATATTTAATATTTTTCTTGTAGAGGTGCGATTTATTATCTTTTAAATATAATACAAACATTAGTCTAGAATTTAACCAAGTACATTGGTAGTTCACTAACGCAGGTGAATTCCAGGAGAGATAATTTTAATCATAAGAATAATACAACTTCACATTTTTTCACGAGACGAACTAACTAGTGTCAAGACACTCCGTTCTGCATTTTGTCTTTAAAATGGAGACATTGCGTGTTAAGTGGCGGAAGTGCACGCTACAGTTTATCTACTAGTAATACTAGTGGGAGTAATGAAAGTAATTTAAATACAATAGTGATAAAATATTTTTTAATAAGAAGATATTTTAAAAAAGACATTTAAAGTAAACGTATAAAAATTTAAACGCAGCGGGATTCGAACCCGCGCCTACTGAATACCGTCCAGGCGCTCTCACCACTGAGCCATGTGTTCTGCTACCAGCTGCGTCGAAATTTTTATACGCTCAATACAACTTATTTTTACACTTTAAAAATGTTTAAAAGATATTATATTATTTAAGATTGGTGTGCACAGTTCGCAGAACGCGCAGCGCACACGCACGACTGGACATTCCAGTCAGCTGTCGACGACGGTATTTTAATCCAGCAGTCAACTGCAACAAATACCTGCAGGTTACAGGTAATTAACGAGTACGTGTATACTTCTTATTCGCCCTTAATTATTAAAAAGTAAACTTTTAACAACATTACCTAACCAACCTCATATCTTATAGAGACAATTAATACTGCTTTAGTTCGCTCGGTGGTTCCACGTTCGATTCCCTGTTTTTATGATTAAGTATTATAATTACTTTTCTTACTTTATGGTACAGACCGTGTTTCTATAAAAAATAGGCGGAAAGCGAAGAACAGTTAGGAGAGTTAGAGGGACAACCTCGTTACTTGCACCAGATGTAGATACAAACATATATAAGGAAGTGAAGAATTTTCATCAGCATTGCATATCTAACGTTACACGCATACTTGGTTTTATGTTTCCATATAAATCGTACTCAGAGGTTAAAGACTCAGCGCTGGTCGGACACGCGGGCACTCGTCGGCACTTCCGCATAACGCGGTGCAACTAAATAAGGACTACATTACATAACCTTTTGCGGAACCCACCTGCCCGCGCCTGCTGACTACCATGCGCTGTGGATATGCACATGTTGTCATAGGCTAGTTTATGCCCGAGACTTTACGCACGTAGGAATTTTCTTTATTCACTTTAAGGGCCATCGTGCGCGGTGAAACAGCGTCTCACTGTTACATTAAAATAATATTCAATTCTCCGCTTTGGTGAAAAAGACATAACCCGGCGCAAAATGTTCTCTCCATACGCAATAGCCACTTGCTATGCGGGCAAGCGTGAGACGGTGCTTTTTTTCTCATACTTAATACTTGGCAGGGCAGCCAGGGATTATAAATCTTTGTGTTTTCCCGTTGCATAATTAGTAACAAAAATAATCACAATCATGAATCTGTTTTCTTAAAACTAACATATAAAAATTAAATCATACAACGAGTCACCACTGTCTACTGTAGGATAAGTAGCCAACCATACCAGATCACGATCATAAACTATATTCGGTCAACGGAATAAAGCGAGAAAAAATGTAAATTGCATGCGTGGCAAGTACCACAGCCTAGTGCGTGCATGGCTGCGTCACAGTATAAGGACTGATCATTTCTTATTCCTCCGATACCATAACTTACCTTAGATTATACATAGACATCGATGACTCTTGTAATGGACTATAACGGTTACTTCTCCATGCTAGTTACGATCTCAACGCAGGATCGTAACAAAAACGTGATCATGACGAGGATCAACGAACCCCGACGCGAGGAGCTCTGAAACACCTGACACCATTAATCCACGTCGTGCAAACGCCCTATAATTCACATTCTGTGATACAACTAAAAATTTACGACGTGTACAAATATTGAGAAGCGCCCGCGACGACATCTTTATTGCCCAATCATATAAATTTCCTCACACACCAACTATACCATTGAAATTGAAAATTAAAAATAGAACGAAATGTAACACCTAACGGAGAAATGACCAAAGTGTTTCTAAAACAATATAAATGTGGGGCAGTTGAAGACTTACAAGTAATATTATTAAATTAATGAATCGTACAAAGGACGAGATAACCAAGTTGTTAGCGGCCGAGATCAACAGATTGCCCTGTAAGTGCAGTGCGGAGGGCCACATGGCGCCGCGAGGACCAATCCTATAAATAAGTACTAAATGCTAATATTTCTCCCACGTCTCTGTTCCTGCGATAGGCATGAACATGCAGACGTTTTATCATGTTACATAGTATCTGAAAGTCCCAACACACATTTAGACAAAATATAATCATATATTCGACAATTATTTATTTGATTTTAATTTGTTAGATATTGTAAAACGTCAGTCGTATGACGACGTCAGTCGTATGACGACTCTGAATTACTGTGTACTTCTTAGTATTCATACAAATGAATACTAAGAAGTACACAGTAATTCAGAGTTAAGATCAAATAAGGAAATGTGAATGTTCGCGCGTCCATACGATGTGAGACTCATTTGGTTCTTGTTTAAAAACAATGTGCATGTAAGTATCATTTAGGTCTCGATTCATAATTGGCAGACGGACGATCCTATTACTTTGCTCGAGTGTGTACTGCACGCTATTGCCTAGTGAGTGTAGTCAGCGTGTAGGTAATAAATTAGTGTAATTACGTCATTGGTTTCGCTTATCTAGCGCGACCGTCGAACCCTCCCGGCGCGGCACGTCGTCCCGGCGCGGCGCGGCGCGGCTGTGCGCGGGCGCAGGCGCAGGCGGTCTCGCGGCTAATACTGTGGAACTTCAAGAGACATGACCTACCTTCCGCTCATACATCATGCACTTCAAAAGCAACGGTCGCAGATTTGTTCTGTACCCGTTTCCTCAATTCCACTAACATTTACTTTGAAATATGTATATTGCGCCGGACTCGAGGAATACTTCGCACTGCCGGTGAATAGAAGATTATAATAAATCAAATGAGTAATTTAATTGACTACTGCTCTCTCTGTAATACATTAATTATATATCAATACTAGCGACCCGCTCGCGGCTTCGCCACGTGAACTACCACTTTCATCCTCTATTGCCTCTTTGGGATTGCTTTTTTTTATAAAAGGAGGGTATTCTATATTTGACTTTCGTCACTAATTATGTTCATGAGAAAATCATCGATACATTTAGTGCAATGTCTATATTATTTGATAACATATAGTGATAACTGTTCTAGTAAGAAAACGTACGAAATCTGCTATCATATGATAGTAGATTTCGTACATATATACCATCTGGCATATAGTATTACCGGTCATAATATCTTAAATAAACTTTACGCTTTTTATTTTACAATTGTGTTACTTATTGATATTAAAAAAATAGTTTTACTTGCAAATAATCAATGCTATTTGACAGTTTTTTACTTTTTATTCTTACTATATACTAAACATACATAAGTTTCATCCACTGTTTCAACCTCCTAGGGTTTGATTTTTTATAAAGTAGCCTATATGACCCTGCATCTTCAACAATCTTCTTTACGAATTCCCGTCAAAACATAACAAATAGAAGAGATACAGATTTTGGCATTTTTATAATAATAATTTTAATGAGTGCGGATATGTCTAATACAATGTCAACTATATAATAACAAATGGCGCCACCCGTTGCAGAAAACGTAGTGACATCTGTTGTCATATAGATTATATAAATATATAGATTATATAAAGTTTTATAGACCGGTCAAATGTATATTTAATAAATGTTATGCTTATTTTATTTTATAATTATTTTAATTAGTGATATTGAAACAAATTTAGCTTCACTCGTGAACTATCGACATAATTTGAATGTTTTTTTTTAATTTTATTTTTCTGCGGGAGTTATGTTGAATACCGGGACAAAAACTATCCCATATAATGTCCTAGCCTCTAAGCTAATTTCATGCAAAAAAACATTTATTTCTATTCAGTAAATATCAGTGTATGAAGGAAATACTTATATCTGATTTTTATTTTTTCCAAAAAAACTACATCGAATACCGAGATAAAAACTATCCTATATGTACCTTTGAACTATAAGCTACCACCATGCTAAATTTCATTCATTTCCATCCAGTACTTTTTGCGTGATTGGCGAACAAATTAACAGACAGACAGACAGACAGACAGACAGACAGACAGACAGACAGACAAAAATTCTACTGAGTGGATTTTTGGCCTCTGTTATCGATATATTAACGCACCCAATTAAAATTTTTCTGAAATTTTTCATGTACAGAATTGACTTTTCTACTCTTTAATTATATATAAATATGAGTGCCAAATTATGCGCACAACGACTTCAACATCCTAGTTTCATAACACTCGAATTTACAAATAATATTTTCTAAAATCAAAAGAAATCTATTATTCTTGAAAGAAAAATGCTTTTAAAACAAAGTGAGTCTAAATTACGTTTGTTATCTTAATAAATATAACCTTTTTAGATAAAGAGCAATTTTTCAAGAAATCCACTTTCTTAGAACTAGAACAATCAGGCAGTATGCATTTGAATGGGCGAGAGCTTAGTTTAGTTAATTAAGGCCGCTCAGCGCCATGTGGCCGGTAACAACGCCCTTTCTTTCAAGTTTCTCAGTATTCTGGCGCGTTGCCATTAGTGCGCTTTGACGTGTTGTTCCGATTAGCATGCGCTATTGTCCCGCGCCGCCGACTGCGCCCGGAGCCCGCGCGCAGTCGACCGCGCACTAACATGTTTACTACACTGGTTACATTCTCTATTCCATACTCTGTCGTAGAAAATATTATTTTAACCGTCACGTACTTTCGCACCACTCGAGTAACCACAACAATACGCTTGTGTTACTTATTATTGTAGCATTTTGTGTAATTTATAAATAGATTAAATATATCAGTATCATAAATACGCATTTTCAAACACTTTTAACGATTTTTAAGGCCATTGTGGTGCAGCGTGACAGCGTCTGACTGCAAACTGGATGGGTTGTGAAGTCGATTCCCAAGGGGAATGAATATATTAAAATTATTCTCATTTCTTCGCTTCGGTACTTAAGGCCAAAGCGCGGAAAGTGGTATCTTGAAACTAAGTTCTCTGCGACTACTATTAAGGAAAAAGGAAGAAACTGCCTAGCGGTCTATTATTAGTAAATAAAGTACAATACACTCGTAATCCAAAATCACACAACAGATCATTTTCTTATTTATACCTGGTATGTAAAGTTTGCTGAACTTTACAGGCATCAACGAAAGCGTTTAAAGATACCAATAACATGGGAAATCAATTAAAATAAACTTTATGATGTCATCTACGAAAATAGGAGGTGACTCATTAAAATGTAATGTATTCGCAGATCGAGTCCGTGTAATGGATGCTGCGGGCGCAGTGCATGTGGCATCGTACAGGGGAGAAAGGACATCAATCACGGCGTCATCGATCACGGCGCGGGGAGAGTGCGGGCCGCGACCGCCTGCAGTCAGCCACGCTAGTAGGGACTCTACTTTTGCCCGTAATGGCTCACTAATTTGATGATGGATGAGATTTTTTGCCTCAAATAAGTAAATAGGGTAAATTTTGTATTTTGAAATTCCAAATATTTTATCTCCTCTTTATCAGTCGACTGCAGGATCCACTTCCATCCACTTCGAAAGTCTGTCTATCCACTTAAAATGCGCGAAAGCCACTTAAACTGATAAGAGCTGATAAGAGGATCATTTATTTTCAATTTTAAAAAATAAAGTGAGTTTCTATTTGGCATTCAAAATTTAAATATACAATACTTATATTTCAACATATTATTTAGAATTGTTATATGTCCGAGAAAAATAATTCAAATAATCTTATTTTTCTACAGATTTAATGATATTATAAAACTTTAATTAAGTTATTGTCGTCGTTACATTAATTTTCTTCAACATTTGTATTTTAACTGGACAAATCACAATTGCTACACGTGCCCATATCGTTAGAATATAGTAAAATGTTACCAATACTTTTGGCGTGCCTATTCGGCATATAAGTAAATGGAAACCAATAAAGACTTTCGTGAAATCAAATACTTAACGCTATACTACAGAAATATTAAGTATTGAGAGAATATTTGATGTATTGAGCAATCATAAACAGAGGTTGCCTGGAGCTGCGACGCGGCGCACTCTCCCGCACCGCACGTAGGTACTTGCAGTAATCGCGGCACGATCTCAACACCCGCTTTCCACTCTCCGCTCGATTAACAAATAAAACAAAACGAAAAACACCTCTTAAGAGAACGGACTTATTCTACTTATTTTATATATTCAGCATTTATAAATTGATTTGGTCTACAAAACATTTTCCTACAAAACAAAAATAAAAGGATTTTTGTTATATTTGAGCATGTTCTCAGTACAATATTTAAGTTTAATTATATTACTATACTATTACTATATTATTAAACTTAAATATTTGGAAATTGTTAAGTAATATAATAATAATATTACTTAACAATTCCCTCACGAAAACAGCAATTCTTTGGAGAGACTTTTAGAAACTTTTTCTTTTAAGAGAAAGTATTTAACTTAATTCCAATATCAATTACTCCTTATAAAGTGGCATTATGAAATATTACATTTTTACAAAAGCTTTTAATATTTAAACGTTTACAAAAACATACTATCTGAAAATAAATTACAGACAGAAAATAATTTGCTCTGCGAATTGTTGTTATATTATAGAAAATGGAGAGATGTAAGCAGTTACTAAGATAGTCTCAAACAGAGCGAGCAGAGATCTCGCGCCGCTCCCGCCTGCGCGGATGTGACTCCTGCGCATGCGACCGGTTGCCTCCTCTACAAACGGACAAATCTATGATATTATGGTAGTTGTCTTCTATGACTGTTAGAAGTTAATCAACATAACTGATACAAAATGGTATCAATTAACAGTATCATTATAACTATACAATAGTGTCTCAAAATTAATATATATTAGATTAGTCAAACAAAAGAACAAATAAGCATTTTAAGAACAGATTCAATATAATTAATTTATACGTCAAAGTAATATAAGACACAAGTAAATCACGTAACGACACGTGCACACTGTTTTAAAACAACATAAAGTGAATACTAAACGTTCTCAGTGTTTACGTGGACCGGCAAAAACTAGGACATATGTATATTTAATGACACCCGGAGACTCCCCGCGTCCCCCGCATTCCCCTCGCGTCTCGCCCCAGTGCCCCTGATGATGCCGAGGGACTGCATCTCATCCGACTGCAATCTCAGCAAGTATGCTCTATATTCACATAAAATTCTTTCATCTAATTCTTTAGTCTCCCTCATTAAAAATACGCGACTATATTATAACTGGCATTCGAGTAACGCGCGTATTTTGAATCATCAAGAAATTCACATTAATAAAGCATATAATGACAAGATTCATAGATCTACAAGACAAGATACATGACAGTGTATTAACCTGTTACATAACGTGAGCAGTCCGAGAGCCACTTCATAGTGTATCGCAGCGTGCATGCGTGCGTGTGCCCGCAAGTAGGGCGGGAGTGGATGCTTCACTGCGGGGATCACGGACGTACTGATTAATTGCAACAATCAGGCGAATCAAAGTCGACGGCAGTAGACTGCGCTGAGGCCGCCGGAGTACACCCCGCCTAAGTGCTTTGCCTCATTACTATCACTCACACGTCCCGCTCACTTAGATGTTGAGGCATCTCTATCTGCGCTGATAATAAATATCTCTTATGCAATTAATTTAATATTTCAATTTGCTATAAATACCGTATGATGTACGTGCGTGCGATGTCGTTGACGGAGCGGTCACTGACCTATCTTCAACTGTCTACAACTCTGTGCCAAAAGTTACCGTGACCTGTATATTAGTAGCGGCGCGCCGTGTACACTGTACCCGCACACTGTACACTGCGCGCCGTGCACTCACCACTGTTGTATGTTGTATGATTTGTTTTTAGTAGTTTATCGGTGATATGTGATGGCGGAACTCTGTAAACTCAAAATTTTCTTTTATTATTCCGAGCGCTTCGTCGTTACATTATATATGGTACATTTTAGGTGATCATTGTGAGCCGTCTTACATACCTTTATTAAGTATATATAAACAAAGTTATTACTTCTACGCTTTTCAGACTTAATAAAAATTATGAAAGAGAAAGTTGATACTAAATACAAACCAACATATTTTATTGAATTTTAATTTGCATTATTAATTTTAGGTAGTATTGGAGTAGGGACAAAGCGACACTAGACGAGGGTCCCGGGCGACTGAAAAAAAAAAGGTTGTGTTTAATTTTTAACTTTTTAAGTGATCTAGATTAGATTATCCTCTAGATTAGCGACTTATGAACCAATATCGTGCTGAAGGTCGAGTTCGAGAGACAGAACGCTAGAAAGTGGAGGCGGTAGTTATTTGCGACTCCACTCTGACTCAGACGTGCATCCGATGTCATATTACATTATACTAAAAGTACGATATTGTCCTTATATTATAATACAAAAACATGAATGGTTAAACAGGCAGTTTTACTATTATACATTTGCACATTGCACGTACATACTTTCCAAAGTTATATGACAATTGTAGCATTTAGCTATCAGTCCGAACTATTAAAATTAATTACAAAAATATGAATTTGTGTTTTCGGAATTTCGAAGCTTTACGCATGTAAATCCGATTATTTCATTGATAATAATAATAAGTAGGTTACTGTTAATGAGTATTGGTAAACACGGCGAGTGCCGCGAATGAGGCGTCCAGTTTTACCAGTCGTTAATTAAAAACTCCATAAAGGAAGGTGCCTCGCGGTGCTATCGAGACGGCTATTATTTTCATTTCTCATTGCAATTTATGGCATGTTGTAATTATCCCGCTCGAAGGCGAGAACGCGAGTAATGCCAGCAGTATATGAGGCAGACACCGAGAATGTGCCCACGACGCAACGCGGTCAAGCGCGCAGCCTCGCCCCTGTTCCACTGCGACCCGCCACCTTATACTCCTTATTGCTTATAACTAACATTCCTTTTATGTTCACTAAAACTACGGTATACTTGGAAAAGGATTTAGTTTTCATCATTGTAACTATAGATACAAACGTCCAAAGAGTATCATTTACTTATCGTTATTTTTTAAATATCACTGTGTGTTAGTTACATATTAAGAAAAGTATCAATAAAGATTTCTTTACTCAACAAATGGGTTCTCTGATGGGAACGGGAATTTGAGTAGTGTACTTCCCCTCCCGCCCTCGCTCCCGTCGCACCCCTCGCCCCCGTCGCTACTACTATCACTTACCCCTTTTAATCATATCGTATTATCTCAAACAACACATTCTTCGCTTACAATAAAACTCACTTACGATTGAATCAGAATAATTGTAAAAATACAAAGATTTTTGTATTGTAATCTTAGACTTAATGCTGACTTTCATAATTTACTTAGAAATTTATACATTTGCATAAACGAGTTATACTCGTATATGTACAAGGGTAAGCAGATGTTAAAAATATGTACTGTGGTCATCGTGACGTAGTCGTACAGCGTCTGACTGTAAACGGGACTGGTTATAAATTCAATTTCAATCGGGGAAACGCCTAAATTATTATTTTGATTTCCGCGCTTGACGAAACAAAGGACGGCATTGATTTCCACTCTAGAGTGGTAACTTGATTTGGGTGGGAAGTATAGAATAGAGTAAGCTCTCTCTGACTAAAAATATGTAAAGCTGTAAAAATTATATTCGGTACGGTAATAAATAATATAATTATCGTCTGTATTTTGTATTCTTCATAAGAAATTTAAGTAAAAAAACGGATGAATAATAATGCGAATGTGGAGCTTAGTGCAGCAAAGGGGACACGTCGGGCTTTATTGTTGCGACGCACGTGTGCAACAGCCTACAGCCAGCACGTGCAGTGCACGCCCGCTGCGGCGCCGGACCCGTATGGTAGGTAGGTTGGGACAAAAAACGTCATAATTTTTGAAATATTAAATTGTCTACAATATCAATACTTTAAATATATAAAGTTCTTCCTGTAACAACTACCTCCTGAGCCATTACTTTCGTTGTTTGCGCATTATTTGCTTTAGCGCTATGTAAGGAAGATGCCCTTATCCTTTCACTTTCTAATATTTTTTCTAAAGATAGTATAAGTTATTGTTAAATAATATTTATACAGATGCAAATATCGATTTAAATATTCTTATAACCACATAACACGCGCCTCTACGGCGAGCCGGTGAATCCGCAGACGGCAGACCTTCACGCATTCGCTCGCGTGATGAATCTACTTGTTCCCCGGTAATTGGTCCGGGGCCCTTTGACTCGCACCGATGCAGGCCGAGCAGCCGGTGCATACGGTTACACACATGATTGCATCCCTTGCATAATCTCAAACATGTTTGCCTTTGTGCTTACGTTATCCAATAATGGAATCCTTTTTTTTTTATTTGAATATACTGTGTGGAAGAGCTATTTGATTAATACATATTTGTATATGCGCAAGCATTTAGTATACTTTTATGTAATATGCACCAAAGCTTATTTACTGTTCTTCGACACGAAAATTTGATTTGTTTGATCATAACCAGTACAAGAACTGTGCTTGTACTTAATGTTTAGAGCTCAGTGCTCAGTGCTCAGTGCTCAGTGCAAGTACACAGTGCTGTGTACTCATCTCCGCCCCTCACTGTGTCAGACAGTTACACGACACGGCGACGTTATTACATTGTCGCGCGACCGCGACGGCTGCCGTCGTTAGTATCAATAAGCCTGTACTTTGACCGTGACGCGACAATAACATCTGCCTTTTAAAGTGTGATTGTTTAGAAATATATACAGTTACTAGTGACTAATGTACTTCAATATTACATAACGTATTTCGATAACTATTAGTAAAATATTATAGAACTTTTGAAAAATATGTCAATATTTTTTTAACATATACCTATCTACATATATATTTCTTATATTGTTTAAATGGAAAATGAATGACATTTAGGTGCCCATACAAGCTCATATAAATTAAAAAACATAACTTCGAATACGGAGACGCGCCGCGGAGTGTAGTATGAAACTGTTGCATTATTCAGTGGCAAGTGGCAAGTCGCGTCGGGCCTAGCCCGGAGACGCCGGGACTTGATGCATTTGTATTTAACCTACAAATCCGATATTAATGCGTAAACGTGTACGGTAATATGATACATGCATGTTTGTATTATGATTAATTAATAGACAGTTCAAGTTAAAATAAATAACAACGTAAAATAAATAAGAGCTCACTGCTATCACTTAGAAAGTTATTTAATATAGAACAGAAAAAAACATTTGTTCATTTTAAAAGTAATTTAAAACTTTTATTAATTTATTTCGCTATCAGTTATGTCATCTGTGCGCGACGTCTCATCCAACTTCCTCGTCGCCGTGTTCTCCTGTAGGCACGAGTTGCGTCGACCGTAAAGCCGCAGGTCACTAATGATTATAATGTTTGTTGGTTATTATTATTTAAGCACAAGTATATGGCGAGAAATACATTAAAAATCTCTCATCTATCATTGTAGGAGGGTGCGAGTGGTCGACGGCTGGGCTCGCTACTTAATATTAAAACTCATGCACAACATTCCTGAGCGCTCGCTCCGGCGCTAGCGTGCTCGGTATTCATGAGGGCGTCCATTGTCAGCGACGTTCTGATTTCACGCGCTCCCCGTCCCCCGTCCCGCGCCCCCGCAGGCAGACACGTCTAACAGTGCATCGCAAATCGCGTTTATATGAACAACCTAATGTAATAAAGTATACTATTAGTATCAATTTTGGGATGAATTAGTAAGTAAAATGACAAGAACAGCAAACAGATTCAAGATTTTTAAATAAAAAAGAGAGTCTGTCAATCATCTTCTCTTAAAATACCTATAATATGCTTTATGGTACACCAATTATTTTTATATTAATTAAATTGTATTTAAGTAAATGGTACCATATGTATTTTATACAACTACCACTGTGCACATTATCCTATATCTTTTTTGGACCCTTTTTTTCAACTATAGAAGTAAAACCTAACGGCTTTTATCGTAAATATATTATATGTATATTGCGGTCACAGATGCTGAATTGTAAACGTGACCTGTCCATTCCACTTAGCATGTCGCCTTCACCGCCGAGAATTGAGCAATCTGATAGACACTATGCTAGATTGTTCACACTAGAAATAAACGATTTAATAAATTAATTTACGTATAAAAGTATTACACGCGGTAGATAGAGCTCTGTTATTGACATAAGACTGTAGACAAGATAACTTGGTACAATTCATAGTTTTGTATATAGATGGTGTGTATGTCGTGGTCAGATCGTAGAATTGACAATTTCATGATCTCGTTGACAATATCATGAAATGGTCGCAGTTCATGAAATGAGCAACTGAATTTGACGATATCGTTGATTCGTCAACGTTTAACGATTTCGTCATCGACGTTTGGTCATATCGTAAAATAAGGTGTCTTTATAATATATTTAACATAAATTCAGAGAATGTGCGTAATACGAACTCATTATATATAATTGCGATTTTTTTAGCTCAAAACACTTTCAATCTTGTGAGAATCAATTAAATAAAAAAGGTTTAACCTAACCTAACCTAAAAATTCTTTTACGTAATTATTTTTATTTTGTGTGAATATATTTAAAACCTATCAAGATAGGTTAGGTTAGGTTAAACTTTTTATATTTAACAGATTCTTTAGTATTTAAAAGTAGTTTTTATTATATATTTCTTAAAGTTATTATTACAGTATCGCAAATACAAAACAACTTAAAGTCAAAATTATAATGATTTTTAAATAAAATAAAAGATAATATTTTTTTAGGAACATAATTTTTACTTATTATAAAAGGATAGTTAATTCTGCTTTTATAAAAAAAAATATATTTAAAACTAAAGTTTTAGCTTTATTACGAACAGCTGATATACGAAAAAGCGCTTCTAGCGCCTCTATCGGTTGTTAAAGTAATTATAATTGACGATTTGGTCAAACAAGATCGACAATTTCATGAAGTAGCCACGCGTTTAGTTGACCATATCGATAAACGTTAGGGTGTCATTGATTTCGTCAAACGACATCATGATCTGGCCAAACGATAATTGGTCATTTCATGAACTGCGACGATTTCATGATATAGTCAACGATTTCATGAAATCGTCAATTAAACGATATGGCCACGACATGTACATTTACACGCGTCTTTGCCCACGACTACTGGTGGTGTGAACTAAGTCCTACCCATAACCCACCTCTGCGAGTCCTCAGAGTCGCCCCCAGCTGCGATAACTTGATTTATTAAACATTCGTACAAAAAATGGACAAATAGCGATTATACAAAAACTCGTTTGTTGCCCCACTTGCCGTACGTTCAACTGTATTTTTGCTATTACATTGCGCAATATCTGCCGGATGGCTGCGCCGTCGTCGTCGTCGTCGCGACCGCTCTAATTTGCGCATCTTAATAACTCTACACAGTTAACTGAGGCTGGAAGAACCTTACCTTGCGACGAACAGTTCTCATCCGGTTTCATTCCGGGCGCTTCAATGAAGGATTTCATGACAAACTAATGCTTATGTAGGATACAAACACAAACACATAATATATAATTGAATACCAAATCCATAATATAAAATTTGTACTTTTTAGGTTATAAGCATTATATTCTATTTTATTTTAATTTGGATTGTTATTCCCTTATTGTCGCTCACAACTTTGTTGCGTGGATTTGATCACCCTTGCCATCATTTCGACAGGAAAAGGAAAAACCCACTTCTGTGCTTTCCACTACTTGTGGGAATTTTGAGAAAACGTAACTTAGTGTTCATCTACGCTTTTCAAACAATCTACCTTCATTTCAAACTTCAACTTCTATGGTTCGTCACTTAGTGATAACGAAGCTATTTTATAATATTGGTTGGTTGAATAATTAATCCCATTTTTTATATGTACAAATAACAAACATTTTTTTTTATAAATTGAAATATTTATTTTTAAATAGAACTATGATATTTTTAATATACATTAATATAAACTAATGTAAATATTTGCAAATATATTTAAACAAAACTACCATAATGTGACCAGATTATCTAGCGCCCCATAAAATTCATGAAAAATACATTAATTAATAAATATTTCGTCCTAACTCGCTACTCACAGAAGTAGTCAAAAGACAATAGAGGTATTTACACAAACTATTCCGTTATCTGTCTTAAGTACACGAGCGGGGACAAACAGACGAACTGCAGCGATAAGCGGAATCAACTACTGCAGCTACTACTACCTACCTACCGGGCCTGCTGCCTGCGCGCTGCGGGACACGCCAAGGTATCCAGGACAGATGGACATAGTTCTACGTGTAAAATGTATACTGTGCAGTGGCCTGGTATTGTGTATAGGTCTACCTTATAAATAATAAAAATAATATAATATTCTTTCATTGCATACGAGCGCATTTAAAACTGTGAAATAATATACATATTTACAATTAAGTTTAAATAACTAACAGGCAAAAGGTACTTTTGTACACTAATATTGTCAACAGAATGCTTATTAATACTTTTACACATGTCTTTTAGAACATACGAGTACACATACTACTTATATACATACGCACTCTCATACATGATTATCCAACATTGTGTAAGATCCGCTTGGTTTTGAAAGAAAATCAGCAAGTGGCATTCCCTGAGTGATGAAACCTAGTGAGATCGAAAGTTATAACGCTTTGAGACCACGATGAGTCAACCCATTGACGAGCGCCTTGCCATTACAATACGGCAGCGGACCTCCGAGATAATGTCTCGCGTGTGTTTACATCTCTTTTCATACCGCTAAGAAATGAAAAAAATATATAAAGAGTAAGTAAGAAGTTTATATAAACATTTAACATCACCACGACAGGACGCGACGCGAATAAATCGCCGAGTCATAGACTATAGTTACCCACAGCTAGCTACAAAAACACTTTAATTTCTATTCGAGAACCACTAATGACTTATGATAAAAAGTTACATTAATGTAGATAGCGGACCTGAATATCGAGTGCAAATTGTAAAAAACGAATACAACAAAAGATTTTTTGCGAGCGATTCGTCGCGTCCGGAAGTAAAACCTGCTCGGAGCACGTATCTGCGCTGCGCTCGGAGCACGTCCCCGCCGGACTCCGGGCGTCCTCTCTGCGGTCCCGAGCCGGATTATACCCTAATGCTTGCTTTATACATGCCTTAGTTGCCAGTGAAGTCAAAGGTCGCTGTTCACTAATCAGCACGCATATATGCACAGTCACGTACACACACACACACACACATAGCCATGCGTTCTATCATTACCCTTGAATAGTCCAAATAAAGATTAACATACACAAAAGAACACGACAAATACAAAATTGTGACAATTTGAATAACTATGAACTCAATTATCAGGAAATTGAAACTATCTCATGCATTAAATACGCATTATATACGTTTTAGCAATTCATACATGTTTTTAAAAAAAAGTTTATATGCAAGACAATTTTTATTTTATACTTTTTGGTTTTAAGTAACTTAAATAGGTTTAAGATTAAACTTGATACTTTGTTTTGTTTTTTTTTCTGCAGAGACAATACGCAAGAACACAGTTGGAAAGCGACGAGGACAATTTTTAAGTATTTATAACAAACAGGTTGTAAACATAAGACACATAATGGTGACCTTGATTAGCATGAGCGAGGGTATCTAGAGCGTGAAGTGCATCGCTCGTGCACGGCGCAGCACGCAGCGCGGCCGCGTGTCGCGACGCGGGCCGCGGTACCGTTGCACGCTGACGGCTCACGGCGCAGTCACAGTACCACGCCTGCTATTAGGGTCACCGCTTCATCTCTACGCGTAATGAACACGATGAGTACTCTTAACCAAAACCAAAAATATACATATGTAAATTCGAATCATTTTCTAACCATAATTACTTTACGATCATAAATCATCTAATATGTTATTGTCGTTAAATATAGTCAAAAATAAGGTAAAAGTTGTCACTTTTAAACACAGATCGTGTATATGCCCATATAGTAGTCGGAGACGCTGTCGGCGCGCGCTGTCCCGCATTGCCTCAGACGAGCCGGACTACGACTATTAGCTACGATATTGTTAGTCCTTCTCTCATTTAAGAAATTGTTGCAAACATTTATCATTATTGAAAAAATGTTCAATGTTATCTGATACTTAGGCAATAAGGTATAATACAAACAAACTTATGTTAAATAATTGTGGAAAATTTTGACATGACATAATGAGATAATGCATCCAGTGTTTGTTTAGATGTTCATTGTATTACACATTTTACGTACATAAATTCAGGCTAGTACTAGACTCCCGCCCATTACTTTGCCCGCGTGGTTTTGATTGTGCCACGGGACAGTTTGTAGTGGTAAATATAAACTATCATATTGTGGAGCTTCGACATTCATTACAATTCAGGCTTTCAGTTTTCAAAATTAACGCATGTTTATTTACCAAATTAATTGAACACACTATCGTATGCTAATTTCCTATTTCACAATGTTTTTCCCTATTTTTTATATTTAATTATATACAATCATAATTATTCATCATTTCTTAATAGTATTTGGTTAAGGATGTATTTAATCAATTCATTTCTTAGTACTCGCTTACGTTATACAAAGTAGCTAGGTACTTGCGACATCGGCTACATGCTCCGGGCTTGGGATGCGCGGTGATCTATGACTCTGTCGGTTAGCTAAACAGTTACCTTTTAGTTTTGGGGATATGGAACAGAAATTATTAATCATTACACATCAATTAGTAATTATATTGTTTCCTTAAGTCATCACTTAAACTAAATTTATACCATAGTATAATTTTTGGTATATGAGTTTTTTAAAATGCTTGGTCGAGAAATTGATTTTAGGGCTATAAAGAATTTTTGAATATTGATATTTTACATAATTAGATAGTATATTAATTTTAATGCTAATATTATAAATGTTACAACACTAACACTTATGTAATCGATTAAGACATTATTGATTCCATTTGATTTGATTATCATTATTTTTCCACAAACGCAACCGCTTGTGTTTGCATGTTTAAATTACCCTTTACAAACACGACGTTGACTCTACCAAATACCAGTGACTCATGTTACAAGGAGAGTGGAGAGGGCAACCCTTGACCTAATTATCATCCCCAAGTTTACGCAAACTCAAGTATTTGAGTAACTAACGGTTTTTCCGTGTTTAGTTCAATAAATATTTATTTAATGAATAAGACAGTTTTTAATCTTATATGTCTTTGCGTTTTCTTAAGGAAATGAACTACAGAAGACAAACTCCATTTGAGACTCAATTAAAGACATTGAACGATAGGTAGCGAAATTTAAAACCTCTTTTTCATTAATCAGTCCGCCCTTGGTAACTAATAGCTTTTAGATAAATAAAATTCACAAAATGAAATTTGAATCCGTAACTATTGCTTACCAGCCTGCAGCTATGGTTCACGTGCGTCAAATGTTTCACTTCGATGTACTGCCATAAATTGCGGTTATCTTCAACAGTTCTTTTTTTTGAGAGTTCGTTTTTGACATGACGCCATCTCAATATTTAGAAGTATATGTATATAGCTAATAACACTGCTTATATCATTTTTATTCCCTTTAGAGGGCATAGAAGAAGCTGGCTATTTAAAATAATAAATACTTAAATATGTTTCACCGGTCAAAATTACTTGATAAGGGCCCTGTTCAGGATTTTAAAAAATAGCGCATAAAGACGATATGTATGTTTTACAAAGAACGTTCTCTTTAGAAATTCCTTTACAATATAACAATACTTTACAATATAAAATAACCAATTTTTTTTAGCGTAAAGTTGACAGCGACATACTCGTAGACAGTAATTAGGCGATAATGTCGACGATAGCGATTAGCGACTCACAGTGAGGCATTCGTTCGCGCGAGTGAGGACCGACCCTATTCTACTATCACCTAGCCTACGCGACGCGACTCGGCGGCCTCAGCGCTCTCTCGTACATGCAAAAAGACGTTCATTGAAATTTTCACGTTATCGCGCGAACACTCACACCGACTTGCGACTCACCGGATGCTCATTATTACCTTTAGGTTATTGAAACATAAAAACAATACGTATGATACTTCAAAGAAAGTAACTTCAAAGAAGACATCTATATTTTTTATAAATGAGGACGAGGAGTAAATAAAATTTACATACAAATCATTTACTATTATCTATAATTCAAAAACTGCTGAGGCACCTCTGTATTACAGCTGTAACCGCTCACCACCTGAGCTATTGCATACGTAGATTACTGCCGTTACATATTTAGAAATAGCATTACACATTAGACCAACTAGGAAAATGTGCCGAAAACAACAAAATTAAAAGATATTAGTGTAATTATGATAAATTACGAAAGCGATTGATAAAAAATAATTGACTTAAAGTATTAGATTAAGAGTAATTAAGATTGACCCACTTTACTTTATCTTATTCTTAGTTTCAACATTAAAGGTGGGGTCCTACGAGACGGCGCTGGTCAGCACTGCGCGGCGCGGCCCCCCGCGGACCGCGACCAGTCGACCGCGAAATTACTGCTTAACTACATTAACGGCCTTAAATATGAAATTCAATTTAAAGGCAATAGAGGCCAACTTAGTTTTGAACTATTGGAACTTCACTTCAAAGAGTGTGAATAGAGCTGTCGAGTTGGCAGACTGACGCTAACTCAGTAGAATTCTAAGCCGTTCTTTACATATTTTCTTTTCTGATATTACTTATTGACTTAAATAATATAAAGTGTCTTGAATATAGAAGTATCTTATATTTGAAAACTTATTCGTAATAAGTTGCAAGAAATTGTCATCATTCATTGTCGTAACGTAAAGGATAATGTCCGTATATTATTCATGCTATTAGGTAAGATTAATTTCTGATGGTGATTACATGTAATGGTAATTACCATCAATTTATCTACACAATGATTCTATGGTTACTGAAGATTCTACAGGCTGCTCCTTCCTTTAAGTCGATCAGTCTAGCTTCAGCCCTAACTTGTGCGGCCTGTGCTCTATGTACGTCGTGCACATGTATGTAGAGCACAGCAGTAGTGCTCAGCACTGCACGGTCCAGAGCGTAATGCCTGACATTGAGTACGGAAGTGACAGAGGATATTTCTACGTATTCTTCTTAAATATGTAAATAAAGATAAATAATTTAAATTACAAAATAATAGTAAAACCTGCATCAGCCTCATTGCGAGCTGGCGGCTAGCGGCTAGCGGCTAGCAAGAGGGGAAGTGCGCGCGGTGTCCGGTTGCACGCCGCGCCGCGTGCGCAGCCGTGCGAGACGCGGCGGGGTTCGGGCATCATGACCATCTACTTCATTGCCTACTATCTGATAATGCTGTAACACGACACAACTGCCAATGTTGCTAACTGAATGATATTTTACATTAAAATGTTGTAGCTAGTGTAAAACTGTAAAACTCACAGCCAGGTACATGTATGTAGGTCATGTGACTCTATCACAAGACTCTTGTTTTGAAGATATCATTCATTCAATAGTTTTTTTTTAAATATTATAAAATTTTAATATGCTAATAGAATATCTCCTCTTACGTGTCCTCCGTACGAAAGATTGAATAAGAAGAGAGTACATAAGTGCTGAAATGAACTGAAATAAAAACCAATGCTTTATGTGACATCTTTTATAAAACTAACAAACTTCACTATAAGGTTACATACAATTTACATTATTTAATTTTTATGGATGCTTTTTTATAACTTTACAACTTATCAACGGTTGTATTTTGTAGAGCAAAAGAAGTTCCTCTTACTCAGTCTCGAGAATATTTTTATTCTATAGGAAGCAGGTTTCTGTGTAACCGCAGTCGCCACGTGCTCAAGTAACAAGTAACGTAATTATTTGTATCTGTTTTAACAAGAGTTCCTTTTGGTCGGTTTGTTTTGAAATGTCTAATTATCTATTACGTACGTACGGATAACGATATTATTAAATAGTATGTTAGTTGTCTCTGACAAGCACTCTTCGAAATATTGCTTTAATTGTTTTTGCTACAAAATGTGAACATTGTTTGACCGATATACTACTTGTAAGTGGTACTTATGTCTGTCTGTTCGTACGTTATATATTTATCAGTTATTTTGCATTTCGCGACAGCTTTTGTGTATTTACAAACAAGATAACTTAAACTACATATGTATAAACGGTATATAAACGGAAGTTCGTGTAACAAAAACACGCAATAATGAGACCTTCGCACAATCCTGTTTTACTTCGTTACGACGCCGATATTCAGTCACGAGTGGAGCGAAATTTCAAAGAGATTTAGCAAAAGCTTTGGTAACTCTATAATGTTGCGGGTATCTCGACCAAAAGTAATTTTAAGAAAGTTAAAAGTATAAACACGAAAATAAATTATTTATACGAGTATAGTTAAAACACATGTTTTTGAAAGTTAACATTTTTTTCCGAAAGACTTACCTACTTTTCGAGATATCCATTATACCTACATATGACTTACTTTCACAATTTACTTCACTCTATACTCGTATTCACAGATGACAAAACTAATTGTAAAGAAATTTACGTACTTTTCTTGATATGATAAAATGCATCCATTTACTGTGTTCTTTTCTATATACCTATTCCATAGTATTGAAAGCTAAGACATGTCAGATTACTCATCAGGTACGAAAGCTTTTGTAACGCCCACATAATATCAAATTAAATATTTTACATCGAACAAACGGATAAATCTATTAGAATGTTAATATCCTGTATCGTAATGACTTCCTCATTAAGGACCTCCGACTGGCTGAGAAGAGGATATTGCTTGATGCATGCATTACTTTCATTTTTTTTTGAAATTTCGAATTCCACATATCGTGTGTTGAGTTACGAAATTCTCGAATGTTCTCCCGAGTGGAAATCGAACCTAAAACCAATCGCTTCCAACATTAATCATCAAACATGTTCCCACTGCTCATGATGGCCTCGACTATATTTATTTTTATATAAATTATTTTTCGTGTCGCAGTGGGATAGTCTCAGTCAGTGGCACAGTCTGACTATACAAGCCAAGGTTGCAGGTTCGCCTGGTTTACTACAAATATATATTGTCACTCGTATCACTCGTATTAGTGTCACCGATCACAGTCAGGTGTCTGTCTCCTCCTAAACCAAACTTAACACAGAGTATACCTTCGATTGTAATATGTTATTATAAATTCTATATGATTTCCATATTCACTGATATTGGAATGTGGAAAAGGCATGTTCGGATGCACCTGGGTTGGTTTCAGTTTAACATGACACATAAATAGGTTCTCCTCAAAGAGTGCAGTTGATATAGGCATTTATTTGTAATTGTTTGATCACGTAATAGCTCTCCACGATTTCTAGGAACTATTGTCCGCATCCGCTGATTTCCGCTCGAACGCATTATACGCAATCATTACGTACGGGTACAAACCAAACAATGACCGCGAGCCAAGCTTGTATTGAAACTACTAGGTATTAGTCCTAAACAAATTCACATTATGAAATGGTTGCACGTAAATCAAATATATGAGGTACACGTCATAATTACTTTATTTTTAATAACAATCACGGCGGTCACGTCTTTGGACTGTGAACACGATGAACATTCTAAATTATTATATACTAAATAGAACACAGCTATTTAGCAATACTCTATAAACTGATCCTGTACCTTAGAACAGGAACGGTGTTCAATATGTTCTAATTCCCTTCGCGGTGTTTGTGTTCGTGTGTTTGCGTGTCTGTGTACGCGAGTGCTAGTCGACGTGGACTGTCATTAGCTAACGACGTGGTCGTCGTCAGATGCGTTGCACTCTGCGGCGGTCGTAGACACAATTAGCGGCTGCGTTTCTGAGAAAAAGCGCCGTTGAGACGGAAACGTGAGCTGCGCCGGCGCACCGCTGACAGCTCTGCACAAAGGAACCGGGTCACCACTCGCAGCTGCCCTCCGCCCCGCCCGCCCCCCGGCCTGCACGCACATAACGTTTAACGACATGTTACAGCATCCATAGACTAACCACGAAAACAAAGTATCTATTAGTGTTAAAGATCAGTGAAATACTGAGTGTAGGGGATGTTTCGTATTTGTTACTACTACAAATGACACTTGCCGACTGAAGTATATTATCAAGGATATACATATATAAAAAGATAATTAAGAAAAACGATAAATTAACTTCATCATTGATCTCAACGACACCTCATCCACGTTACGCGGTAGTTTGTATTTACTCTTACTTTTAACCAAATCATTCGGTTATTGTAATGTAAGTCAGCACTCGTACAAGTAACCCGGTCGCGCCCGCTCTGCGGGACGTGATGCCCGCAATGTGCGCGTTGACGGACCGCCATTGTACTTCTTTCACACCACTCACCTCATCACAATGTGTACAGCTATATCTAAGTTTAATAACGTTATCTTATATGCATATTTTATATATAGAAAAATATAACATAAAACTTTCTCTACTATAACCTAAACAACAAAAGCAATTAGATAGCTGTGCCCGCGATTTTGCCCGTGATTGATTTACTTCATATTTTAGACAATTTACACAATATCTATATGTTATTTTTATATATAAGCTATATTGTTGTAAAATTTCATTAAAATCCATTCTGTAGTTTTTACGTGAAAGAGTAAGTAAGTAATAAACATTCATACAAAATTTCGCATGTATAATATTAACAGAATAATCAGAATTCCACTTCCACTTTACGCAGGTGTGGCTGGACTGACGGATCAATGGCCACCTACTGACGAGAGACCTCGATACATATCCTAGTAATTTTCAACAATTTTCAGTGTTTCAACAAATATTTTTAAATTTGTACTTTTTTAACTAATCTTTTTTTTTTTTGAATAATCGGCAACTTTTTCTGTAAGTAGCTCAGCAGTAGCAGTAGTCCTTTCATATCCAACTGACTGACAGCTCTAAATCACCGCTTTACATTAATTTTAATATCTTTCATCTTTTAAAATATAATGTTAGCAAAATATTCTGATAACTGTAACGAAAACACAATATGTGCGATATTTTTCAATCTTATCTTAAAAATGCATTAATATAAGATAACCTCAAAATTTGGCTAGCTATACGAGGACGCGTTAAAAATGTACTAGAGTCAAGCAGCGGAAGCAAATCTAATTTTAAAACTGGCTGGTGGTAGGAAAATATTAAAACATGTTAATATATCTTACATATTGCTGTTATCATAATAAGCACAGAGGATTGGTTTTCTGCATCTGGGTCGTAGTTAACATTAGCTTTCGAGGGCTAAACAAGAATATCTGCACCTATACATAAAGCCTACATTGTTGCGTCGTACAAAAAAATACTTTCAATGATTTTCGTCCCCGAGTTTAGTTAAGAAAAGCAATGCCTGTCCATAAATGAAACGGCAGATGTGTGTTGATAAAAAAATATCTTTGGTTATTTCTAAACAAAAACATACAATTAGGAGTGATTAGGAAGTAGAACATTCGTTATCCTGCGCATTAAGGGCACGTCCGTTATCAGACATTAGGCGCACGCGCAGGCGCCACCTCGCCACCGCGCGGCGTCCTCGGCGGCGGTGAGCCATCGCTCCTACTCAGAAACGCTGACCTATTTCCTCTTAGCGCTGACCACAAGTAACTCCATACACTGACAACTCTTACGATTATAAATAACCTATGAGTAATTATTTTAAAGCAGACATTATTTAAAGTGTACTTAGTATACCGTAGATAGTTATAAAATTAATGGTCTTGATGTTACTCTAAGATGTCATGAAAGTAGCAGAAAATATATATATAAATTATTGGAGCCAGTCATGGCGCAGTGGCACGAACGTGTGACTGCTGTAAACGACTGGTTGTGGGTTCGTGTACAAAAAATAAATATTATTTCTTGTAATCGTTCTTCAAGTAGTAAGTCGTGGTCGCGCGTTGGTTAAAATCCTATTCTTAACTATGTGTATAATATTATTAACGTCAGTCTGTTACTCTTTCACGTCTAATCTTCAGATACGATTGCGATGAAATTCGGAATGAAAATAGTTTTAGACTGACAGCTAGATAGATAGGCTACATTTTTTACGTTACATTTATATACGTTATATTTTTTATCGCAAAGCAGAGTTGTCAGTGTAAGACAAGCGTTAATTATTCTCCAATTCGATCCAAGATACTCCGTTCTCCAGTTTTGACCCCAAAATCGAGATATTATTCTCAAACAAAACGAATGCTGCGCTTCGCTAGTGCATTAGTAATGCTGCGGTATTCTCTAAACAATAAATCCCCACTGAGTATGAAACTCATAACCATTCGCGTTTACCGTCAAGCAATGTTCCACTGCCTCTCGATTATTTGGCTAATTTAAAAAATAGTAATAAGCGTAATATAAAAGTAAATTTGCTTATTTGCAATGCAGAACAATGTGCTTTTTGAGTAGATATTTGAGTGGACACTCATCATTCTTATTATTTAGGTCAATTTATAATAATTTAAAAGCCCATAATAAATAAAATAATAGTGCTCAGGCTACAATCCATCGCGCCGTCGCACACACAATGGAGCGTTTCTCGATTTGTGTTGATTGTAAACAACTTATTTCATACAAGAAAAATAATGAGATAAGTCTCTTTAGTGTGGGAAGGACTCGTCACAACACGACCGCATGTTTTCATTTCGGATTTCAAACAAAGGCATAGGTGTTACTTTCGTTTACATAATATTATATATGACCCTGTGTAGAATATACACATATGTACGTACGTACGAGCATCTCTCAAGCAACGTAAGTTCGAGTAATATTTAGTATAATTATATATCCTGCTCATTCTTTGTTAAAAATAACTTGATTTTCGAAATGCTAAACTCCGTGCCAACTTGGTGCGAACTCGCAAAACACTCCTTACTTTTGATATACCTACAATAAATATGTGGTATATCGATAGATTTGCCTCGATATTTAGCATTTGCCCGTCCGTCACGTTTAAATTTTATAAAATGTAGAAATGTATGCTGAAATCTGATAAGTCACTGACTAATGTTGTTTTTGCAATGAACATATTTTTCAAGTTATTATTTAAAGCGTAAGGATTGTATAGATTGATGTGATTTTTATCCGGAATACGCATCTCCCTTTAAGGATCCCTTTTTAGTAAAAAAAAACATTGAAAAAAAAATGACTGGATATGAGGTTTTTGAAATGACCAATTCAATTGTGTTGGGTTTTGTTACTACAATTGTATAACATAATAATAGGAAACTATGACCTGTTGAGTATCATAGCACTACGGTGTCCAATATCAGAACAGTATATTCTTAAAGATTGTTTATAAACATTAGAGATGACACCGGCCAGTAGAGTAGGGGGGAGGGGAGGGGGCGCCCTGCACATTTGCACGCACTAGCACGCAGGCACTTAGCCTTAGCAGAATTCACGCACAGAATATGAAGCAAGCGGGATGCGCGTCCTCCAGCGCTCTCGCAACGTGCTGCCTGTAACCCCGCCTGTAGCACCGCAGGGTCATTTTACGACTGTTTGCCAAACATTAACTCATAATGTTTATATGTTGGTCGCCGGTCGCCGGTCGCCGTATGTTTGGATTACGAAACAGGTTCGAAATCAGTCGAGGTCCGCAGACGTACGTTTATTTTGAATACTTTGCTTAGTAGTGGGGCGCACCGTGTACTGTGTACTGTGTACTCGTTGAAGTTGCACATGACATTTGCAGCGCTCGTTCGCTCGCTAGTGCTCACATTCCCCGCTGCAGTAGTGTGCAGCAGTGTGAGCGTGCGACGTGCTGACTGCACGCACACGCGCGCGGGTCGACCTCGGCGGTTGTAGCGCGGTCCATGCACTCCCTGCACTCCCTGCACCGCCGCGCCGAGCGCGACCAACAAAATAAAACGAGAACAAAACACGCCAACACCTGCCCGTTGAGCGTCGCGCATCGCCGGATGCCAATTGCTTTTCATACTAAAATTACTTAAAATACTGTTTTAATATCGTTTATAGATATTTGAAACATTACGTTTGTATGAAATATAATATTCATTTAATTTAGAAATCAGTTTCATTTTATTTTTATTGAACACGAGTAATTCACATAGAGGTGGTGTGTTCTTTACGTTAGTTTGCCTAATGATCACAAGTTTAGATTCATTGAATAATATTTATGTAATTTACATAGCAATTCACTTGCTGTGGCATCCCGAGCATGCGCGCGCGCACGGCGGCGTGGCGCGGCGGTGGCGGTGAAAGCGGCCCGCGCCGGCACCAGCCTCGGCCCTGCTGCCGCCGCCTCCCCCTTCCCTCCCCCGTCCTCATCCCACTCCCGGCGCTCACAACACTTTCCACCGACCTCGCCTCAATGTCACTCACTATGCACTTACATTGCACGATACATACGATACGATGTATCTATAGATATACACACTTGTGTACAACTTAACTTATATACTATAACAAAACAGTAAAAACAGAATGTTTCTACAGGAGTTAAGCCTAGATAGGACTTGGGCTCTAATTGAATTTGGAGAGTGAATCACCTGATGTAGAACCATAATAGACGAGCTATAATATAAGTCATAAGAAAATTGCGCCTTAACCAGAATTGTTCAGAGTAATGGGTATTTTGGTGGGCAGAACGGAGACGGAAAGCAAAAAAAGCTTATAACAGCTAGTTTTAATGAAGCGTGCAACACACCAACATGCAGGTCCCCTCGCACGCACGCACGCCCGGCAGCACGGCCGCCTGGCCGCGCCGCCTGGCCGCAAGCCAAACCGCAACACTTCTACGCAACAAAACTTATTCCTGTTCACAATTTTATTATTTTAGAACATATCCCTGGTAAATATTAGTTACGAGCTACGAGTAGTTCTTAACCTATTGATTTATCATGATGTATCTATGTCTGTAAGAGCAAAGAGAAAGTCCAAATAAATAAAGTATATGTGCAATGCGCTGACGTGAGGTCCCGCGTGCCGGCGGCGGCGGGCGACGCGCGCGGGGTGGCGATGCTGTCGCTCTAACTCTTTTTAAAACATTAATAAGGATTCTATGTACACAAATATTACGTGAGACGCTGCAAGTGCAGTGTAGTATGCAACATCGTATTCACTCGAGACGTAAACGCTATGGCCGCGTAAACTTTCAGTTAATGAAGTAATTTTTCCGCCCGTGAGATCCCGAATCCGTCCCGGGTTAGAATACAATACCCCTCCGTCGCTAGGCAGCGTCCCGTAAAAGGCGGGTAGCCCAGTAGCCTGGTGGTACGAGATTCGTTTTCCGACTGGCTCGCGACCACTATCATGTCAAGGACGAATCGCCAAACATCTGATGATGTGTTCCGGGTCGATGACAAGCCAGCTCTCTCCCTATTCCCACCATCACCATCCTTCTGCCGACCTTAAGGGGGGAATGGGAAAGGAGGGATCCTTTCCTCTTCCCCCCTTAAGGTCGGCAACGTTTCTAATGTTGTGGATGTCCATGGGCGAAGGTACTACTTACCATCAGGTGGTCCTTCTGATCATTTGCCAAATTTTTTTTTGTAGCTTCACGCTGTATCTTGCACACAGCAGGGTAGGTAAAGGGAACGTAGTGTTGAGACACTCCGTTCCCCGCTTTCCGCCGAATTCGGAGGCATTGCGTATTTAAGTGGCGGAACTTAACACCGCGCTTTGCCTCTGATACCAGAACGAAGGAAATGGAAATATTAAATATTTCCACTCCTCGAGTGGGAATCAAACCCACAAGCAGTCGTTTAGTCACATGGTCGTGCCACTGCGCCGCGACACTGTCACATCTTTGTAATCATTTAGTGGCACTAACGGCTTTATTAACGGCGGAGTTGATTAAAATTTTACCAATGCTTTATAATGTACCAGAATATTGATTTGAAAAACAAATTATCCCCAAAATATGTTAAAAGTATAATGATAATGTATAATGATAATAATGATGAGGGTAGTATTTAATATCTCATTACAACTTAACTACTACTATTTTAAGTTATATAAACGTTCGAAGAAATGGATTAATTAATTCTTAAAACTTATCAAATTACACATTACAAGAACTTTAGTGTTAGAAAGCCATTAAACTTAGGTAAAAATTCTACTAAGTGTGTCGCAACGGCGCGTCTTGCGTCACGATCATTACAGTGACGAGCTCAATACTAATTAGTAAGAAGTAACGATACGCGCCTTATCGCGCCCGACGTCCAGATAGCTGTCGCCGCCGTCTCCGCGTTTGGACAACATCGGCTGCCTCAATAATGCTGTCGATTAAACTCAAGTATGTGATATACGTACGGCGTCACGGCGTAGCATAGATGCCTACTGCGGTACATACTGCATGCAGGTGACGGCGTGGACGTGCCAAAAGTGATGTAACCGAATGTTTTGATGTCGGCACCGGGTCAAGGCGACCGCACCATACGCGGCGCGCCCGTGCAGCGCGCACAAGGAGGCTGCTCACGGGCACCGTAACAGAACACCAATGTTTTTTTAATTTTTTGTCGAAATATTAAATACTAAAACTAATTATTAAAGAAAACCGGTATCAATAAAATTAATGCCTCATTGATTTATTTCATTTGTTTTACTTGGTGTAAGATGCACATAGTACTACAATATAATATGAAAGTCTTTGTAAGTTAACAACACATCTAAAGTGATCCATATAAAAGCAATACAATGTTCACGAACACCGGACATCGAACATTATCGCATCACACTCGCGTTGCATAACGCAGAGAAAGCGCCGCCTGCCGTCGCCCGCACCCGCCCGCCGCCCGCCGCCCGGCGCGCCACACGCTCCCACAAAAGATATAAACGCGCTCCGTACCGAACTGCCACGGAATGTACATACATAAATTATAAGAAAATAAAGGTGGCGAGGGACACAAATGAAAATATTCTGAAGAGTTCACAATCATTTATTTCAACTTTCAACAGCCAACCGAACGGGCAAGACGTTCGTCGATGCGATTGCTCGGCGATCACGCCGTTCGTCAATAGAGTCCATCGTATAAATTAACACATATACAAACACGTATACACTGAGTGTGTGCGCGGCGCGAGGCCGACTACCGCGAGTATATATACAGAGCCTCGACGCGGCCGCAGGTACGTCATACATTCGTAATCGTTACACTAGAGTACAAAAATAATACTGTAGAATAAATATAAAACGCCGCAGTCGCTGGTGCGCGATCAGCACACGGTCTCCATGGGGACGCGCGCGGCGGCGGGCGCGAGGGCGGGCGCGGGGGCGGGCGCGGGCGCCGCCGTCGTGTGCGTGAGCGACTCCCCGCACGAGGGCAGGTGCGAGGAGGAGTGCGCGCCGGCGCCGGCGGGGGCGCGCGCGCACCACGCCGCCGCCGCGCGCTTGAGCGCCGCCCACGCGTGCGGCTGGCAGCCCACCACCAGGAAGATGAACACGCCCTGCAGCGCGTTGAGCAGGTCCGTGGCGTACCACACGTACTCCGGCCCGCCCGCCGCCCACGACACCACGTCCGCGCTCCACGTCACGCCCATCACCACCACCAGCTTGGCGCACACGCGCCCGAGGGCCGCCCTGGCGACAAACATTGCTATTATTGAAAAGCCTAAAGAACAAAGAAACAATGACCACCGTAGTGGGCAGTCCGAATTGCGACGCGTCGCACGCGAGGACGCGCACTCACCTCTCCGACGTGGACTTGACCTCGTCGCGCCGCCAGAGGCCGCAGGTGAGCTGCCGTGTGGTGGAGATGAAGAGCGCCAGGTTGATGAACAGCAGCACGCCGACGGGGCCGAAGAAGTAGACGAGTATCTCCATATCGCCGTAGAACCAGCAGCGCTGCACGGCGAAGCGCGGGCGGAGCAGGCCGGGCGCGGCGGCGGGCGGCAGGCGGTCCAGCAGCGCCGCCACGCCCGCCACCACCAGCGGCCCGCCCCACGCGTACACCATGTACACGCGCAGGCGGCACGCCTCCTGCCCGCGCTCCAGCGACGTCGGCCGGAAGTCCCTGGAAACGCGTGGACGTTACTTTAACGCTTTAAAACGACGAACCTCATAAAAATACAAATCAAACTATAGACTCATCAATTTCTTTTCCCGCGTAGTATGGTAGTCAGAGAGCAGCCAAGTCAGAGGCATTCTGTTCTGCATTTTCCGCCCGAAATTAAAACATTATCTGTTACGTGGCGAAACTGAACATACGTGATGTTCACTTCGTGAATGCGAAGGAGGAATCGTATCTACAATCAATAGCAGCCAAACTACTACTATATTTTTTTATTTATATTCATTCATAAGAGTGTCCCGCTCGTGGGTTTGCCTGCGTGAACTACACAACTATTTCACTATACGCACGCAACATTAGATACTTCCAAAATTATCAATGTTTCTCTATTATATTATGCATGTATTATTTACATATAAGCCTTCCTTTTGAATCATTCTATCTATTAAAAAAAACCGCATCAAAATGTGCTGATTTTGGGCTACAGCAAGTGACAAAAATAACGTACCGATAATTTATGAGAAATAATCTTTCCACTACATTTATAGGACAACATAAGTCGTAACAATTATTCAAATATTTTGGAATACTACTTTGACACTAGACATAAGACATCACTAGACATTATAATTAGGTTTCGCAAAACGCAATATTCACATAACTAAACGTAGTAACAGCTAATACATCAAGTTATAATTTACTAGCGGCCCGCGAAGAAAATGGAAATATTAAATATTTCTACTCCCCGAGTGGGAATCGAACCCACCACTACTCGCTTTACAGTCACTCTTTGTACCACTGCGCCACAACTGGCCCCAACAATATAGGTGTTTCGTTATATTGCAACCCTCGGGGGTGGATTTTTAAAAATAAAGTAGCGTATGTTTGACCTTGGATTATCAACTATATTTATGCCAAAATTCATTACAATCGGTCCAGCGGTGTAGTTTTCATATAAACTTTCATCCCCTGTTTCAACTTATTAGAAGTTGATTTTTGAAAAAATAAGTAGCCTTTGTTCCAGTAATTCTTACTATTTTCATTCTAAACTTAATCCAAATTGGACCGGTAGATTAGCCGTGAAAGCGTGACAGACAAACAGATAGGCATTTCCATTAATAATATAAGTACGAATTTATCGTCCCTTAACTAGCAACATGGCATATATCAACTTTACAGGATAAAGAGAAAACTGATTACTTTTGGATAATAAACATCAAACGCATCAAATAATAATAATACAAAACTGAATTATTATTTGAAATAGACAGACTTTGAAACACACATATTTAAAAAGTATTTAAAATGTTAAAAAGTAGACAGACATTTCTGTCGTCTGTAAAGATAGTTAGGTGTTGTTAGCTAAGGGACGATTTACGATGGAGGGTGAAATGAAGCATTATTTTAATCTCTAACGAATGTGAAAAAAAAATGTATGTATTTAGTAGGACATTACACTCACCGGAAAAACCGTAACTTCAATAGAAAAAAAATATTATTTTTTCAGGTTAACACAATGGTTGACATTTGCAAATGAGTTAAAGTTTATCTGTAATGTTTCCTGTACAAGTTATAAGATACGATATTTATTATCACATCTATTTACTCTATATACTTCAAACATTATGTGCTATTTCCCAAATTGTATTCTTGAATACGCTAGTCGACTCACCGGAAGGTCCACCAGATGTTGAAGCACATCGTGTTCAGCCAGAAGAACGCCGACAGGAACAGGAAGTGCATACACACAGCTGCACCGCGACGCGACGACACCGACACAGCACATGTACAGAACGAGAACACGTTACTACCATCACACGCGGCGACTACACCACTGACACCTGCGGCACTACTAGTGGAGAGGATGCTCACCCAGCGCGCTGCAGAGCGCGGGCGGCACGCGGTCGCCCGCCAGCTGCGTGGCCGCGAGCAGCACGTCGCCCAGCATCAGCGCCGCCACGTAGTGCGTCTGGCAGCGCCAGTGCAGCGCGTGGTGCGCCGCCGGCAGCGCGAAGCCGGCCGCCAGCGTCGCCGCCAGGAACGCCGCGCCCACCGCCAGCCCCGCGCCGTACAGCGCGTGGCGCGCCGAGCGGACCGGCGCCGCCCCGCGCGCCGCCGCCTCGCACGCCAGCACGCGCGCGCCGCGCTCGCCCGCCACCGCCTCCGCGCACCACGCGCCCGCCGCCAGCCGCCCGCCCGCCGCGCCGCCCAGCTCCAGCGCGCCGTCCGCCAGCAGCCGCGCGCCGCCCAGCGCGCCCGCCACGGCGTAGCGCGAGCCCTCCGCGCACGCCGGCCAGCCCGCCGCCAGCGCGCGCCCCGCCGCCAGCGCGCGCAGCTCGCTCAGCGCCTCGTCGGCGGCGGCCTCGTCCTCCTCGCAGCGCGTGCCGTTGAACACGCGCCCCTCGGCGCAGCACTTGGTGGGCCCGCGGCCGGCGGCGGCGTCGTCGGCGCACACGAGCGCGGCGACCGCGTCCGCGCAGTAGCGGCCGGTGGGCAGCGCCTGCGCCACGCCGCGCATCCACAGCGACGCGTTGTTGGCGAGCAGCGCGTACGAGGCGGCGTGCTCGCGCAGCACGCGCAGCTCGGCGCAGGGCGGAGGGCGCGCGTAGGCGACGCGCCAGTGCACGTGGGCAGGCGGCCGCTGTCCAGGAAGGTGCCGCGCGCGGGCGCGTACACGCGCGGCGCCCAGGCGGCCTCGCCCGCCTCGCGCACGGGCTCGCAGGCGGCGGGCACGTCGGCGGCGCGCAGCACGTCAGCTTGCAGCGCGGCTGGAGGCAGCGCGGCGCCGAGCGGGCAGCAGCGCGGCACGTCGACGGCGGCAGGGCGCGCGCCGCCGGCCGCCGCCCAGCACCAGCACAGCACCACGAAAGCCGCCGCTTTGAACATTGCGGGTCTCACCGGCCGCGAACGCACTCGAAACACACCATTATAAGTCGTCGCGCAAAATTTAAAAACTTTCTAATTCACTTATGTCGTACTCCACAGGGCGTGCAAGTCGGTCGGCGCACCGTAAACATGAAACATATTACTTCGACGAATACTAAAGAGCACGTGTAGGAAGGCTCGCAGCGCGGACGACGCGACCTCTCGCTGCGGGGACTTGTGCGGCACTGGCGCTGGCGGCCGAGCGCGGTGTTGTGGCTCGCGAGGTGGTGCGTGGTGCGAGCGGCGGCGACGCGCCCGCCGACAGTGAGGGCACACACCGCAGCCCGCACGGCGCGCAACACGCACCAGGCAACACTCAGCACGCTCCGGACAACAGTAGTGTTTTTGACAATACATAAGACATTGATTATGAATATACTTACTATGTAAAGTAATAATTGTTATTTGATATTTATAACAAACATCTTGAATTCAATATTTATTATTATAATAAGACAGACTTTTACAAGAATATGCTTCAATACATTTTTTTCTTTAGCTTCACGCTGTATCCTGCACACAGCTGGGTAGGCATAGGGAGCCTAATGTTAAGACACTCCGTTGCGTGATAAGTGGCGGAACTTAACGCCGCGCTTTGCCTCGACACCAGAGCGATGACAATGAAAATATTAAATATTTCCACTCCTCGAGTGGGAATCGAACCCACAACCAGTCGCTTTACAGTCACACTTTGTGCCACTGTGCCACGGCTGATTTGTCTTCAGTAATTATACAAATTTTTGTAAAATAATTAGTTTGAATAAAATATACCAATGTATTTGTATCAGGGACAGAAAGAGAAATTCTTTCATATCTGTTCTTCATTTTTATTTTTCCAATTTATACTTATCAAAGCAGCTGCAAAAAATACTAATCGGATTTCGATCTTCGAATTTGTTAGCATTATGTTGTCCCTTGTATAAATTAAACTAATTTCATTTAACGATACTATGTATAATGACAATATAATTCGTTTAAAAGCTTGATGAAATAAGACAAAATAATACATTAAAAGCTTACAGTATTATATAATGAAGTGTCTGTCCAACATCGAATATTCAATGTATTGTAAACAGACGTACTCTACGTAAATGTATTTATTTTTTGAACTTCTATCTCCAACAAAAACGTTATTATTTTTAATCAAAAATAATACTTTCTAGGAAATAAGCTTCATCCTTTTACCCTTTTGTCTTTGTTATTCCATACTCTATGAACTCGTTTGTTTGTGTAGCTTTTACTTATTATCAGTTCCATTTCTTTGTCGTAATAAAAGTCATAATATCTTAAATACTTTTGGGTGATTCATGAATGACATAAGTATTCACGACCGCTTTGTCTTTTGTATAGCAAACTATACATAATACTAAGAAATCAATAATCTGTTAAATACCCTTTAGTTTAGTTATCATTTCGAATTCTTTGGAATGAAATGTGTGCTTTACCAAGTAACGAGAGTTTGAAAAGAAACTTGTTACAATGAAATAGACTTAAAAAGATTTATAATATATACCGTCGTGATAAACATTGCAAGTGTTGTTTGCAGCTTCTCGCTCTTTACCGCATAGCAGGCACCTGCGTAGTTGACTTCTTAATATAAGTATCTAAAAAAATATGATGTAGGTAAAAGTTTGTTAATGATATTCATTTACCTTATGACTATTAACTTAAGTACATTGAGTGTTAATTGCGAGGGTTGCTGTAATTGATAATTTTCATTAAGCACCTTTATTAGTATTTGCTGAAGGCCTGCGGGTCAATTCTTCATTGCTTCGCATTGGTAACACTAATCGCTGTATTGAGTTCCGTCACTCCCGATCTCGATTTCGTGAGGAAAGTGGAAAATGGAGTGTTCGACAATAGGTTCCATCTGACCACCCTGGTATGCGCGAAAGAACGTAAAGCTTTATTTGATTTCTTAATAAAATAATAGAAAAGTTAGTAACTATTACGAACAACCATGATTCGTTACTGTTACAGAGAATCCGCAATAACTATGTATTCTGCGTATTCAAATTGTTACATGATATTTGTATTGATAATATTTTTTTATTAAATGTGAAAACATATCATTACGTTGAATGAGTAACAAAAAGCTTCGCTAAAGTTATATATGAAATGAGACTAGCAGCGGCATCTGTTGGTGTCGCCGGGGGACGAGGCCGTGGCGCCGCCCGCCCGCGTGGTCTCGCGTCTCAACAATTGGCATGTAAGAACTAAGAGAATTCCAAAATGCTTACAAGATGGCGCTGACGCTGCTTATAGCTTATCATGCTCAATACATATAACATACAATAAAATCCATCGGCGATATCTTAGCGTTGATGGGTTCTCCTGCGAGTACGATGTTAACTTTGTTAACGTCGCGCTCTTGTTGCCAGAAGCTCGTCATTTTCGCCGTTATAGATATTATGTATGACACCATATCGTTTGCAAATACTGTTATGCCTAGCAACGCGAGTAAACGACATGCAAATATTTCAATGATTGTTGTAAAAAAAACGTAAACGAAAATATTTCAATGTTTATCCGAGCGTAATAGAGTAACGTAAGTAAGGAGAGTAACTGTTAAAATCGATGTCCCGTTTTGATCAAAAACAAAGTGGTCACGTCTTGTATGAAGCTAAAAAAGTAATGTGGTAATATTCTTTCTCGGAGCGAGTTAGTGGATAATTAGAATTGCACATTTATATTATAATTAATAGACATTAGGATTTAATCTTATTATACTGTAAATAAACAAGTAAATGAAAATATTTCAAGCAAATCAAACAATTTCACGTATAAAAGCGATTTAACAACATAAAACTGAATTTACGAATAAAAATTTCGATTTATCAACTTATTCTCGCGCGGTAAACCAGTAGCTGCCCGCAATCACGTATGCATGAAATTTATGATCAATGCCATCAAAATACCCATCACATTGAACAACTTTGTTAAGGTGTAAGGTACACCTTAACAAAGTTGTTTCTTTATATCGTATAGTAAACCTGGTCTGTTACGGTTCTACAACAGGGCCTCAGGGTTCATTCTTTAGTAGTTCAGAAGATGTGCGCGTACAAACAAGTATCTACCTAGTTTTTAGTGTTTTATTATAGTTAACATTATAATTCTTTTTAATTCATGTGAAATACTCGTTTTAGTGTTAATAATAGTGCAATTGATTCGCTATCAACAGTCACATTAACCTTTCGCTCGCGGTCACGTCGGCCGTCGCGGTGACGCACACGTCTTGCCAAAATCTTGCGCTTTCTTAACTCTGTGTTTATAATAAAAATCACATTTAACCAATATTATTAAATACATACATATAATATATTTGTCAATGTGTCCGAAATATTTTTAGTAGTGGATGAAACTGGTTTTAAAAGGACGATAGTTTTATGTTTCACATTAATATTTCTATTCTATTAGAGACTAAAGCAGCGCACGTGACACGTCACTCCGCTGTGACGGTCATAAATCAGCTATTCAACATGACACAAAATATAGCGTGTAACTCGGTTCAGGATGCTGAGTAATGACTCACTACTTAATTTTGTGAAAACCTCAAATATTAAAAAATATATATTAATACAACAAAAACATATTATTTAAATGTTGAATTATAAGATGACATAAGTTTCCAAGTTCCCTAACCCTAAGACTTCTCTTCCAGGCGGTAGAGATCGCTGTTTAATAATAAGAGCATCGAGCGCCTTTTGTAACAGATTTTCTGATTCATGGAATAGTAGCTATAGGACTCATCAGTATCAATGAACGATCTGCGCTCGCGTTCTAGAGTCACAAAGAAGTGAGCTAAACGCGACGCGGGACGGGACTGTTGTATTGTAATCGTTAACAGCAATAGTGGCGTGCGCTTACTACTACAAACGTTTTAAAATTCCGTTAATAACGCGTGTTGCGCCGCACCCGACTCGTGTCAATGATGCGCCACCAACGTTACGTCGTTACTCACATATAAATTAATACACTAACAGAACCGCTGCGACTCGCTACAAAAACACGCATTCCATTTGTAACTAATATTAAACCAATTTGTATCCAATAGGTATCTTTGGACATTCATGTGTTTATTTAAAAAAATGAAGCATTTTTTTATGTCAGATGGGAATTTACAGAACTACGACCCTATTTTCACGCGGACGGCGGCGACGGCGGGGACGGCGCGGGGGGCGCGGTCAGACGTTGTGAATCCTTTAATATGGTAATATTAATAATAATTTACATACATATGTCTATTAAGTAGATCCACAAAAGACAATTGTTTTAGATCTGCGTCGAACCAGGGGCCTTCACGTAGTTGGTCGACTTCAACTGTTATGATAACTAGGCATCGTGACTCGTGATTGTTGCGTTATACTATACTATACTATACTATACTATACTATACTATACATTATATGATAAAAGCACATTGTGTCCAGAGCAATACTCACTATTTATTTTTTTAAATAATAATTCCATTCTTAGTGACTGCTTGTGGGCTCTTTAGAGATATTTACCTACTTAGTTTTCGTGTAAGTAGTGTTAAGGAGGAAAGGGAAGGGGAGGGGAGGGAAGGGGAGTGAATGAGTGCAGCTCGTTCCTCACAAGTCATATATTTAGGTATTTACAATGGTAAATAAATAAAAATATTCGAGACAGTTGTGCCGTCGAGCGCGCGCCGGCGTTAGGGCGGGCGCGGCGCGGCGGGCGGGTCTGGGGCGGCGCGGGCGTCGTGGGCGGCGTCGCGGGCGGCGTGGGCGGCGGCGGCGGGGGCGGGCGGCGCGTCCGAGGCGGAGGCGGCGTAGCGCGGCGGGTTGGCCCACGGGTCGTACCCGAGCACGGACAGCATGGGCGCGAGCTCGGCCATGTCGGCGCGCACGTCGGCCGGGATCTGCCCCACCCACTTGTCCAGCGCGTCCAGGTTGACCGGCCGCACCACCTGGTCCGACGACCGCTCCACGCTGCAGACACAAACACAGACAATGTTAGCCCATCCTGTGTCACTACTTAATCAAATCATTTATTAAAATATCTTAGCACTTAGCAGTATCGCACAACGCGCGGTACGTGCGTGGAAGGTCAGGTCTAATTAATTAACCAATTGACTACATTGGAAATACCGCGCCCGCCAGAAACCCATAGATAAGATAAAGTAATATAAACAAGTAGTGTGTGTGCGTGTGTGTGTGGGTGTGTGAACGTACTTAGAGAGCGCGACGCCGTTGGGCTGGTTGATGTACCGCTCGTGGTGCAGCACGGCGTCGTCCCAGGGCAAGTCGAGGAAGGCGAGCACGCGCCGCATGGTGTCGCGCGGCGCCAGCACCAGCGACTCGTAGCGGACTAGCAGGCAGCGCGCCGGCCCCAGCGACTTGCACTGCTGGTACATCAGCTCCACGGCGTGGTTCCACTTGCTCAGGCACTGCCGGTAGCTGGTCAGGTCGAACCCCGTGATGGTCACCTTGCGCGTGATGATGGAGTGCACGGTGGCGCGCCCGTCGCGCACCATGAACAGGAACTTGGCGTTGGGGAACAGCTCGAGCACGTACGTGCCCATCTTGAGCACGAGCGGGTCCTTGTTGCAGAGGCGCGGCGCCGGCTCGCCGTGGCGCACGATCACCTCCAGGCAGAAGGCGGCGATGGCGTTGTCCAGCACCGCCTTGGACACGCCCGCCTGCTCCAGCCGCACGCTCTCCTTCTGCGAGCGCATCCAGTGCTGGCGCATCTGCAGGATGCGCGGCACCACGCGCGTCTCCTGCCCGCAGCGCACGTCGGCGTGCGCGTCCAGCATGGCGCGCATCAGCGTCGTGCCCGAGCGCGGCACGCCGCCGATGAAGATGAGCGGCAGCTCGCGCCCGGCCACGGCGCCGCCCTCGCCCGCCCCCGCGCCGCCCGCCCGCCCGCCGCGCGCCGCCCGCCCCGCGCCGTGCCACGCCCACGCCAGCAGCGCCGCCACGGCCAGCGCCGCCGCCAGGCGCGCGCGCGCCCCGCGCCCCATGCGGGACACCGCCGACACCACTGACACCACCACTCTCCTGCGACAACCATGCATATACTTCAGTGCTTCTATTTTAGATTGCATTCAACGGGATAGGCCATTAGCTGTGCTATGATAAAACTACTTATCTCATTAATATAAATGTCTACTGGTGCAATCTCTTTCATTTTACTATCAATTATTATATTGTAATTATAAAATCTCTCTTAAATTTGTATTACAGATATTAGACAGGTTGAAGGTTAATACTTATGTATATTGCATCAGTTCAGTGTGAATACCTGTATTGTTACAACTGCGTGAGAAAATTTACCACTTTATTGACTACTTTAATAAAATTAAATAAATTGGTAAAAAAGAAAATGCACGAACAAGACATCAACTAAGTAGGTTCCAAATCTAATTTTTGTAGTAAAGATAAAATTATGTATTTAATTAGTCTATTGAAATGGTACAGTATATTATTTAATTCAAAATAATAATAATTTTAAAATTAACTTACAAATGTCTCAAGCTTTGTGGTTAGACTAAAAACCTGCAACAACGTTAGTGAGACTTCATAATAAACCATCAAAACGGTATGATAATTTATGACACAAACTTCAAGAGTAATTTAAGAAAAAGGTGCAGAAAAATTTTCAATATAAACATAATTTCCTTTTTTATTATCGATTAGTCTCAGCCGGTTTGAGTATAAACAGTTTCAGTATCAATAACAAGTAGAGAAAACTGATATTTTAGTTATACAAAATGCATGTTATAAAAAATGTCTCACTTACCTACATTAAATTTTACTGCTACGATCAAGTATTATTGGTTTTCCATGCCAACACATCTCTTTACCGAAAAAATTAGTATGTGTTATTTGAAGAACTTCTAAATTTTTTCAGTTCAGTATTTTTTCAATTATCTATTAAAGTTACAAACTATGTTGAGAAATAGTAAAAAATATATATTGAACAGGTTTTTATCCTAAAAGGTGAAGTGTTAAATATATAGCAATGTAAAAACAAATAAATTTCTCCGATTTCAACGTTCAGTGTTCACTAGCTTGTATGGAACGTCAATAAGATTTGTCATCTCAGACTTCAGATCATCTTTCAAATCGTGCGTCAAGTGACAGCACTTTGCTGTCAGTGTTGACTGTTGAGTGGCATCTATGTCTTTTAGTTTATTTGCTTAGATACGTGTCTTTTCCGCTATGTTAAAATTTGTGAAACTGAAATCTTTATAAAAGCAGAGTATTAATAATGCATTTGCAGGCTTTACACAAATAATTTGTATAACATTTGGGTCATAATTATATTATTTATTATTATAAATGTTAATTAAAACCTCCTATAGAATTGCTTACGATACCTAAAAAAGAAATCAATAAACATAGCTTAAACTATGTTGTTGTAGTCGTTATCGTAATTATTTGAAATAAATGAGGTATTTTGTTTTATTAGTATTAGTACTTAATATTTATATAGCTTTCTTTTTAAACACGGGCAATATATGTAAGCTGCTCTTCAACTAATATAAGCATCTAAATTTTATGCAGTGGCAACATTAGTCATAAACGAGACACAATAAGATATTGAAAAAATTAAAATTCAGTGGAAATTAAGTGTAATTTACCTGAAATTAATTCATAATTTGTGAATATTACTTTAAGGGAAGTGTAATATGTGATTAGATATGTGCGGTACGTTATGCTTTACGAGATTCGTGCCGATTAAAAATCGTGTCTTGTAAACATCCATCGCTTGTAAAAATGGCCGCCGCCGGACTGCGTTTGTCACAGAGAAATGTTTATAGCGGCTTATACAGGGTTTACAGAAGTTTTGATAATGTGAATGATTGGGACGAGTTGAACATAGTTAATTTTTCAAAATACTATTAAAATAATTATTAACCCCTATAAAAGACTGAAATTATAAATATAATTATTAATAATCAAAACAAGGGATCGGCGTCCGAAGTAGTGTTGTGAAATTGTTATAAAGTTCATTTAATTAAAGTGAAATTTTTAAAAGTGACTTTTCCTGCCTCGAAATGTTGCAGTATGAGTGTACAAGATGAAGGCAACTCATCTTTTGGAGCAACGTCTATATTACCACTCATGGTATTTATTTTCATATGTTCTTCTATTAAGTAGCCGTTCTATGTATACTTATTCACTGTTAGTATTTCAATATATGAACTATGCAAGAATTAATAAAGCTTAAAATTAATTTTCACATAATTGTTATTTTTATAAAGATCAAATACTTCTTGAGTATTGGAATACGTAAGTAATTATAAATGTATGGAATACTTTAGTAAGGAAGCTTAAAAACAAATACACTTTCTTATTTTGTACTGTGTTGAAAATATTGGCTCTTAATAAACAATAATTTCTCTTATTAGGAAGAGTACCTTTTGTCAACAATGTATTGAGTCTGATCTTAACATTAGCAGTAATAAATGATAACTACACATGCAGAAGATCAAATTTATGGTAATGTAAATAATGTTAACAAATATTTGTTAGCATAATTTTGTTATTTAATTGATATAAACATTTAATTTAAAGCTAGAATTGAATATACCTTCCTTTATTGAATATAACCTTCTCTTGGTTAAAAATCTTCCCACAGAATTGTTCGGTATTCTTTCATATATAAATGGAAAAAAATAATAATTATGAATATTGAATACTACAGAAGCAAAAAAAAAAAATGATGGCATATTTAAATTAAATGATATTTGAATATTAATGTCTCAATGTGTATGTATCCATTCAATTATTATTTTGTATTGATCAGCAATTATAGTTCTTTGGATTGGAGTATAAAATAATAATAAAAATATAGCACAGTCTTTAAACACACACATACATTTGTATATAACCATGTATAGAGGAATTTCTACAATTCAAAACCACATTTAGATGTAATCATCTACAACAGGAAACAAACATATCATCCACTTTTGGTAAAGATTTTCAAGATTCTGCAGAATCTCAAATTGTTTAAACTTTGAGTTTAATTCAAATTGAGTTAAACTCAAACTTAAACTTGTTCAAATACACCTCAAATTTGACAAATAAAATTAATAGTCTTGTTAGTATTTAGAATTTATGAAACTCAATAAAAAGAATTCAAAAGGACTATTCACAGCTTCAAGCCTATTGTCTGTACTGTCTTGTTCATGAGCAATGGAATACCTTATTTTAGTTAGTAATAAAATTTTCATTAATGAGAAATTCATGTAAAATGCATGTGAAAACTATTTATATACATTATTTGGCCAGTGTTTGTCTACAATTGTTATAGGTTTTAAAGTTCTTGAACAAGAGTATACATTGTTTTATTAACATAATGGAAAAAAGCCATAAAAGGAACCAGAATTTAACATGCAATACTTTCAAAAATATAGAAGATGTGGAGAACTCTGGTAACAGGGTAGTCTGTGCATAAACAAAAGGTTGTCTGTTTATATCTCCATATAGTAAATATGGAGAAGATAGTAGTAAATTAAAGAAAATAGACAATAATAATAATGTAGTTGACATGTCAATTTGTATAATTACAATGAAAAAATTGAGAATACCTTTTATAAACTTAAATGCAACAGACAATAGGAGGAAAATGAGAATAGATTTGAAATCAGTGACAAAAATTAGTAATGCCAAAATGCCATGCAACAAAATAAAGTTAGGTTTGTTCCTTTGTATGTTACATAGTAGATTTCTTTAATACAGGAAATATTAATAATGTGGCTGAATATTTGTGATGATGAACAAAGTGTCTTATATTTATAACAACAATTATGATGACAGGGTGTGGAACGAGGAGGAAGCTGTACGAGTGGCGGCGCCAGTGCGGCTGGAGCGGGGAGCGGAGCGGGCAGCGCGGCGGACGACGCGCCCAACGGCATGGGCGGCCTCCTCGGCGAGCCGCCGCGCAAGCGCACCAAGCTGCTCTCCGCCGACGAGCTGGCCGCGCTGCGCCGCCGCGTGCTCGAGTACAAGCACCTGCGCCTGAAGAACCTGCGAGACAGGTGAGTGTCGCCGCCCTCCGCCGCCCTCCGCGCGTCCTCGACGCGTCGCCGCTCTAGCGCCGCGCTCGGTTACAGGTTCACGGAGCAACTGAGCGAGCTGTACTTCCTGCAGGCGGGCGGCAACATGATGGACTACGCGGCCTGGCGCAAGCGCCCGCCCACGCCGCAGCTGGAGGCCTTCCTGGAGGCGCGCCGCCCGCCGCCCGCCGCGCCGCCCCCGCCCGAGCCGCCGCCGCCCGCCGCGCCCGCGCCGCCCACGCCGCCGCCCGCCCCCGCGCCCGTCCCCTCGCCCGCGCCCGCGCCCGTGGTGGTGGCCGCGGTGACGCCGCCCACGCCCGCGCCCGCGCCCGCCACGCCGGCCGACGAGATGGTGGAGAAGGCGAAGCAGGAGGCGTACGTGGCGGCGCGCGTGGCGGAGCTGGCGCGCGCGGGGCTGTGGACGGAGCGCCGGCTGCCGCGCGTGCTGGAGCCGCCGCGCCCCAAGACGCACTGGGACTACCTGCTGGAAGAGATGGCGTGGCTCGCTCAAGACTTCGCTCACGAACGAAAATGGAAAAAGCAGGCCGCTAAGAAGGTAGGATTGTGCCGTTCCCTCAGAAAAGTAACAAATATTTATAAATAATTATTAATATAATAATTGTAAATTTTTTTGTAGTGCGCACGAGCAGTTCAAAAATATTTTCAAGATAAAGCTGCCGCCGCCCAGAAAGCAGAAAAGGCTCAAGAGTTACAATTGAAAAAGATTGCTGCATTTGCAGCAAAAGAAATTAGAATGTTTTGGACTAATGTGGAAAAGGTAACATTTGTAACATTTCAATTAATCCATTTATAAATTGATTAGTTAATTAAAAATAAGAGTCAAAATTTTTATTATGGTGTAACTAACGGACAAACATATATCCGAGACTATAAACATATATTCGAAACTGTAGGACTGTTGACTAGTGTAGCATTCATGAAATTAAGCCAGAAACCGATTTTACGTTTATATAGTTGTGAGATTGCATAGTTCATTTATACACAAAAATACTTATACTAATATTTCTTAACAGTTAGTTGAATGGAAAAGAGTGCAACGAGTGGAGCGCGCGCGCAAAGAGGCCCTCGACGAGCAGCTCAGCTACATAGTGGACCGCACCGAGCAGTACTCGCGCCAGCTCGCCGCCAACCTCGGCGCGCCCGCCCTCGCCGCCCCCGACGCCGCCCTCGCCGCCGCCCCGCCCGCCCCCGCGCCCGACACGCCGCCCTCCGACGACGAGTTCCAGCCGCGCGGCGACTCCGACGACGACGAGGAGACCATCGCGGCGGCGGAGCGCGAGGCCGCGCTCGACGCCGCCGACCACCACGACGAGATCGAGGCGCTGCGCCGCGAGTCGCACCTCGACCTGGGCGACCTGCTGCCGCCCGGCTACCTGCCCGCGCACTCGCCGCCGCCCTCCGACTACGGGCCCGACGACGACTCCGCCGACGACGAGGACACTATCGCGGAGCAGGAGCGCCGCGAGCGCGCAGAGGACCACGCCGACGAGTTGGCTGCGCTGCGCCGCGAAGCCGACCTCGACCTGGACGAGCTGGTGGGGCGCTACGCCGGCGCGCCCCCGCCGCCGCCCGACAGCGACGCCTCCTCCGCCACCGACGCGGACGACGGCGACGACGACGGTGACGGGGACGACGACGAGGACGGCGACGACGACGAGTAGGACGGCGGCTCGTCGTCCGCGTCGGAGCAGCTCGAGGCGCTGATGGAGGCGGAGGGTGGCGCGGAGGGGGAGGCGGAGGCGGAGGGCGAGCAGCGCGTGGAGGCGGCCGCGTCGCTGGCGGCGTCGCTGCAGCCGACGGGCACGACGCTGTCGGAGACGGCGGTGGGCACGCCGGTGCCGCGGCTGCTGCGCCACGCGCTGCGCGAGTACCAGCACGTGGGGCTGCACTGGCTGGCCACCATGCACGCGCGCCGCCTCAACGGCATCCTGGCGGACGAGATGGGGCTCGGCAAGACCATCCAGACCATCGCGCTGCTGGCGCACCTCGCGCTCGAGCGCCGCGACTGGGGGCCGCACCTCGTGGTCGCGCCCACCTCCGTCGTGCTCAACTGGGAGATGGAGTTCAAGAAGTGGTGCCCCGCCTTCAAGATACTCACCTACTACGGCACCATCAAGGAGCGCAAACTGAAACGTGTGGGGTGGACCAAAGCCAACTCCTTTCACGTCTGCATAACCTCCTATAAACTAGTAGTGCAGGACCATCAAAGTTTCCGACGGAAAAAATGGAAATATCTCATCTTGGACGAGGCTCAAAACATTAAAAACTTCAAATCTCAGAGGTGGCAGATGTTACTGAATTTCCAGACAGAAAGGTAAAAGATTTAGGTAATGCATGCGATGCCGTCAGTCGGTGTGCGGGCGTGTGTATGTTGTGTGTGTGTAACGCGTATGTGTGTCTGTTGCGCAGGCGGCTGCTGCTGACGGGCACGCCGCTGCAGAACAGCCTGCTGGAGCTGTGGTCGCTGATGCACTTCCTGATGCCGGACGTGTTCGCGTCCCACGCCGAGTTCCGCGAGTGGTTCGCGCCCGTCGCCGGCATCGCCGACGGCTCGCACCGCTACAGCGACGCGCTCGTGCGCCGCCTGCACGAGGTGCTGCGCCCCTTCCTGCTGCGCCGCCTCAAGGCCGACGTGGAGCGCCAGATGCCGCGCAAGTACGAGCACGTGCTCATGTGCCGCCTCTCCAAGCGGCAGCGCTTCCTCTACGACGACTTCATGTCGCGCGCCAAGTGAGTATACACCCCCACACCACCCCACCCCACCCCCTACCACACACATCGAGTGTATGTATAACCGACACGGCGCCTTCCCGCCAGGACGAAAGAGAGTCTCGCGTCCGGCAACTTGCTCAGCGTCATCAACGTCCTGATGCAACTGCGCAAAGTGTGCAACCACCCCGACCTGTTCGAGCCGCGGCCGGTCAGCTCGCCGCTGCAGCTGCCCGCGCTGCCCTACCGCGTGCCCGCCCTCGTGCTCGTCGCCGCCCTCGCGCGCCGCCTGGAGCGCGCCGCCCGCCTGGGCGGGGACCTCGCCACGCTCGAGGCGCAGGACGCCGCCGCCTTCGGGGCGCATCGCGCGCGCCACCTCGCGCCGCCGCGCCGCCTCGTGGAGGAGCTGCCCGACGCGCCGCGCGCCGCCGCCCCGCGCCCCCCGCCCGCGCGCCTGCGCCTGCACCTGCGCCTCGTGCCGCGCACGCCGCCCGCGCTGCGCGTGCCGCCCGCCGCGCCGCTGGTGGCCGGCGCGCCGCCGCCGCCTGCGCGCGCCGCCCCCGCGCCGCCCAGCGCGGCCGCCGCCCCCGCGCCGCAGGGAGCGCGCGCGCGGCTGCAGGCGCACCGGCGCGCGTGCCTACGCCGGCTGGCGGCGGTCAACGAGCGGCGCTGCTGGCGCCTGCCGCTGTACGGCGCGGACCTGCGCGCGGCGGTGGACGCGGGCCCGCCGCCGCTGCCGGCGCGCGACATCGCCGCCCTACTGGAAGAAATGCATGAAATCATCGACAGGTGGGGATGGATATAACGTTATATATAGTAGTTGATGTCGCGACTTAACTCTATTATTTTATATTTACAAAGAGATTTTAAACAAAACAAATCTACCTATTATTATAATTACTACCATTATTATAATTATCCCAACTTTTAAATGATTTAAAAAAATATTAAGGAGGTGATAGTTTTAAAGTTATGGTACATCACCTATAATATAAGATCCACAAAAATAAGATATTGATTAGTCGTGCATTATTTTGTTATAATTTAAAAAGTAAAGAAACTTTTCGACCTCATATCCAACATGTTAAAAAGATTTTTTTCCTAGCAATTTACAAGAAACCTCAGGTATTGATATATCTAAACGCGCTTTTAGGAACCTAACGTTTGAACACAAAATGTGCGTTTAAGTGAATATTTTGGTTGCGGCAGGTTCGGCATCTGCTGGGCGGCGTGTCGCGCGGCGGGCCCGCAGCTGGTGGCGGGGGCGGGCGGCGGCGCGCGCGACTGGCGGCGCCGCGCGGCCAGGGCGGCGGCGGCCGCCCACACCGCGCGCGCCGCCCTCGCGCTGCTGCACGCGCCCGCCTCGCGCCACGCCGTCGCCTTCCCGCACCCGCGCCTGCTGCAGTACGACTGCGGCAAGCTGCAGACGCTGGCCGGGCTGCTGCGGCGGCTGCGCGCGGGCGGCCACCGCGTGCTCGTGTTCACGCAGATGACGCGCGTGCTGGACGTGCTGGAGGCGTTCCTGTCCATGCACGGCCACACGTACCTGCGGCTGGACGGCGCCACGCGCGTGGACCAGCGCCAGCCGCTGGTGGACCGCTTCAACGCGGACGCGCGCGTGTTCGCGTTCATCCTGTCCACGCGCAGCGGCGGCGTGGGGCTCAACCTGACGGGCGCCGACTGCGTCGTGTTCTACGACTCGGACTGGAACCCCACCATGGACGCGCAGGCGCAGGACCGCTGCCACCGCATCGGGCAGACGCGCGACGTGCACGTGTTCCGCCTCGTCACCGCCGCCACCGTCGAGGAGAACATCCTGCGCAAGGCGGAGCAGAAGCGCGCGCTCGGACACCTCGCCATCGAGGACGGACACTTCACCACCTCCTACCTGCGCGCGGTAACTATTGTTCTAGTAGACGCATTGATGAGGCACGCAGTGTTTCACTTTTGACAGATCTCGAAATACCACATGCAGACATCGATACTTTAAAGAATACCATTCTAGTAGTTATTTTCGGTCGTAGTCGGAGAATTGAATTAAAACTTTTTACGTTCTATGTTACAGGCAAATATTAAAGAACTTTTCGTCGGCGACAACTCTGATAGCGCCGCAATCGGCGTCGCCGGCGCAGGCGGAGCGGACGCGGCGGGCGAGGGCGGCGCGGGCGGCGACGGCGGCGAGGGCGGCGAGCTGGAGTCCGCGCTGGCGGCGGCGGAGGACGAGGCGGACGCGGCGGCGGCGGCGGCGGCGCGCGCGGAGGCGCAGGGCGACCTGGCCGAGTTCGACGAGACACTGCCGCTGGACGACGAGCGCGCCGCCTCGCCGCGCGCCGCCCAACGCGCCGCCCCCCGCGCCGCCCACGGCGCCGCCCAGCGCGCCGCCCAACGCGCCGCCCCGCGCGCCGCCTCCGCCGCGGACGCAGACGCGGGAGAGTTCGCAGCGCTCATGAACCAGGTGTGACTTCTAGTTTACACCACGATACTACTTTATAAAGATATGAACATGTGTGTCCCTGTAGAGATATGGCACTAAGTCAAGGTAAAACATGATGGAACAGGAATACCACACTTAAATTTTTGTGTTAAATTAAGCTTGGGGTATATTTTATATATTAAGTTAATTTTAATACATTTCTTTGTTTTCTATCACATTCAAATTCAAAAAAGTTTATTATCGTTCAACAAAAATGATAAAAATACAAAAAGAAAAAAATAAGAAATAGGATAAAAAGCAGTAAAAGAAGTGAAGCTCAGCATATGCTGTAAAACTTGTCTCCGGCGTTGATTTTCAGCATTATCCCTTTTTTGTTGTCAAAACGGAAACGGGTAGTCAGAACGGAGCGCCAAACGCTACGGTCTCTGACTACTTCTTTCGCCTCGTCCGCTGTCATCAACCTCTTCATACACGCCCACCGGGGGGTCCTCATGCTTTGTATGTGACCTTCCTCCAGTATCATCGTTGATACTGTGTTTTCGAAGATCTCCCCCTGCCTCTCTTACCACTCCTTTCATTCATCTTTCTTACCAATCTTCCATCACTCATCCTCTCGACGTGCTGAAACCATTTGAGCACAGCCTTCTTCATTCTTACTATGACGTTCTCGCTAATAAGTGCCATTCTGTGTATCCTTCGACCATCATTGAGAATTCGATCAGCTAAGCTGATCTTTCGAAGATTCACACATCTTTCAAAGAGTTCTCATCTTTCTTTTATTCTTTTGCAATACCCACGTTTCGTTGTCGTATAGCGGCGTCGGTACCAGCACTGCATTGTGCACAGCTACACGTGCGGCTACGCTCTCGTTCCGCCGTCGCATCAACGCAGCGAGGGCACGGTTAACCCTGTTACCGGCACCAATACGCCTTTCTACATCTCTGCTAAACATACTTCCCAAATATACCACTTCATTCACTTGTTCTAATTTCTTTCTGTTAACCATGATCTTACATTCCGTTCTTTCTTCGTCTCTTTCAAACACCAGAATCTTAGTTTTACTCGCATTCAGGCTTAGACCATTATTTTCACACCCATCTTTCAGGATGGTGACCAATGCCTGCAACTCGCATTCTGATGATGCAATAAGCTCTGCATCATCTGCGCACAACAGGCAGTTTACCTTCAAGTCACCCACTTTCACTCCCATGTCGCTTTGTTTCGCTCCTTGGATACAACTATCCAAGTACAAATTGAACAGCCAAGCTGACATGGCACAACCCTGTTTGAGACCCGATTGAATATCAAACCGAGGGGACATGCCAGCTCCTACTCGTACACAGGCTGAGTGATCTCGGTAAAGAGAGTTTACAGCCTGCAACAAGGGTCTGTTCACATTGTAACGAGAGATACTCTCACATAATCTCTTTCGCACAACTCTATCAAAGCCTTCTCCAAGTCTACAAAAGCACAGAAAACTTTTTGGTTCACTGAAAAAAAAAATCCGTGATCATGTGGAGGCAAAAGGTCTGATCCGTGCGCCCTCTTCCAGGTCTAAAGCCTCCTTGGGCCTCCCACAACAGCCTCTCAGATCTCTCTTGCATTCTTCTCGCTAATTAAGCATTATCCTTTTTCTTATAAATTAAGTAACTAATACCAGGAAGGATGCAACAAAAAAAATACATAAAAAGACACAATAAAACAAAAGCAATCAAAAAGAATTCTACTTAAACATAATAATTAAAATTTTAAAAAAATAAAAAGAAACAAAGTAACCAAAGAAAAAAAAAGAACAAAGTTAATATAGTTAACATAATTGTAAAATGGTATAAAATTAAAATAACATTGAGAGTGTGGACCATAAACAGTGTCACAGTACGCTAAATTCTTAGTACTAGAGCTTCAACTAAAGTAATTCTTACCTTCTCTGAAAGGTGTAATATTCTCGATTATATTACATACTAGCGACCCGCTCGCGGCTTCGCCACGTGAACTACCACTTTCATCCTCTACTGTCTCTTTGGGAAGGGTACTCCCCTTTTATAAAAAAACCTCTCGCTGGGTAAACTACTACTTTTATACCCTATTTCAGCACCTTGCAGGTTATTTTTTAAAAAAGAGAGATAGCCTATGTTTTATCTTGCCTCATTAACTATTTTCCTGAGAAAATTCATTCATTTGAGTCAAGGAATTTAGATCTTTCATTCTCACTATATACTAAACATACAAGTTTCTTCCACCGTTTTAACGTCCTAGGGTTTGATGTTTTAAAAAGTAGTGTATATTTGACCCTGCGTCTTCAACAATGTTTTTTACGAATTCCATCTAAACCGGGACAGTAGATTACCCGTGAAAATAACAGATAGAAGAGATACAGATTTTTGCATTTTTACAATAATAATATTAATGAGTACGGATATATCTAATACAATGTCAACTATATAATAACAGATGGCGCTACCCGTTCCAGAAAACTTAGTGACATCTGCTGTCATATAGATTATATAAAGTTTTATAGACTGGTCAAATGTATCTTTAATAAATGTTATGCTTAGTTTATTTTATAATTATTTTAATTAGTAACATTGAACAAATTTAGCTTCACTCGTGAACTATCGACATAATTTGAATGTTTTCTTTTAATTTTATTTTTCTGCCGCCCCCGACGAAGCCGTCCCCATCATCTCGTTACATATATTCTTTTAGGCGGGGGATTTACAGTTATTTTATCCTTTTTCAATTACAATTAAACCGTCGTGGGTTTTTTCAAAATTTTTAATTTTGCTTTTCGATATATTAACATATCCAATTAAAATTTTTCATGTACAGAATTGACATTCCTACTCTTTTATTATATATACAGATATAGATATATAAATTTAATAAAAGGACTTTCCATATTCATTTTATTAATTTGACGAAACAAGACTCAGTGACCATCGAACAATGATATACATTACATATCTCATACTAAAATACAACATAAATAAAGAAACTCAATAACAACACAAAAAGATGTATTAACAAACAAGATTAAATTTAACTAAACATACGATTGTATTTAAAACTTAAACAACAATAAGAAAAACAAAACATAAAGTTACATTCTAAAATTTATACTTAGCTATTTTATCTAACCTACGAGGTCGAAGCGGTGGTAACACGGGGCTTGACGACGGACTGGAAAATGTTTCAAAGTCCTCTACTCCCTAAGAAGCTATTGGGCTTGCAGGTGCCTCCTCGCATTTGCTATACCTATGGACTGGGCAAACTAATAAATTACTCGGCCTCCGCTTTATTTGGTCTATAGGTCTATGCACTAAATTTCCTTTTGCGTCTGAAACTTTGTAGTCAGAACTTCCGATAGTATTCGTTATTGATCCGGGTTTCCACTTTTCTCCTTTTACGTACTGCCAGTACCATACCTTGTCTCCTTCACTTAATTTCCTATCCTGTCCTCCACGGCCACCACTTGACATCCTTACTTTTCTGCGCCCGATTCTGAGATGAGATTCTCTATCAGGTTTAAGTAACCGAGTACGCAGTGGTCTCCCCATCAACAACATTGCAGGGCTTTCTCCCGTCGAACAATGTTTAGTATTACGATAATATAACAAAAATATATTTAATGACCTATTTATACTAGTGTTTCCTGTAACAGCTTTCTTAATAACGTTTTTAATAGTTTTAACGGTATTTACGGCGGCTCCATTCGATGACGGGTGATAAAGTGCAGTAAAAACATGTGTAAGGTTGTCGTTTTTAAAGAAGGCTGCAAATTCGTTACTGGTAAAAGGGGGACCTTTATCACTAACCACTTGCTTTGGTAACCCCATTCTAGCCCACAACGCACTTAATTAGTCAACTGCACTATACTGCTGATGTACTATTTACCTGAAACACTTCTATCCATTTGTACATTGCATCCACAACTACTAAATAAGTCTTGCTAAGTATAGGACCCAAGAAATCCAAATGTAATCTAGTCCATGGACGTCCTGACCATGACCAGGGTCGTGATATTTTGTGTGGTGGAGCATTAGAATGTGAAGCGCATACCTCACAAGCGACATTCCTTTTCGATTGCTTTATCTATTCCCGCCTACCACACATAACTCCGGGCTAAATAAAGCCTTAGATTTTACATTACCCATGTGTGGTTCGTGCAAAATCTTTGGTCTGCAGACATCTGGCACCACTAATCTGTGGCCCCACATAATGCACCCCAGTTCTTCATATAATTCATCTTTTCAATTAAAATATGGTTTCATTCCTTTAATCACAGTGATCGGGCCACCCGTCTCGAATATAACTTAGTACTTTACTTAAAATAGAATCCTTCGTTGCTTGTTTTTGTTATTTCTTTATAATCTAAACATAGTGCATCTTGTACAAAATAAAATAAATTTGTTCGGGAATTGATTCATTAGTTGAAATACACGAAACTAATGGTAATCTAGACAAACTGTCCGCGCAGTTGTTAATAGTTGTAATCATAGGCAGATAAGATGATAGCCCATCGCTGCATTTTACTAGCTGTCATGCTGGGTATGCCCTTATTCGGACCAAATATAGAAACTAATGGCTTATGATCCGTGCGTAGAATAAAATGTCGACCATACAGATATTGATGAAATATCTTGATGCAAAATATAATGACCAGTGCTTCCCTGTGTATTTGCGAATAATTTGCTTCTGCACTGCTCAATGTTCGTGACGCAAATGCGATTGCTCTTTCACCGTGAACTCCTGGTTGTGTTAAAACTACACCCAGCCCATGAGAGCTTGCATTACATGTTGCTATCAACGACTTGAGAGGATCACAATGAGCTAAAATACTCGAACTAGTCAACTTCTTTTTTACATCCTTAAATACTTGTTCGCAGTTCGCATACTACATCTTTTTATAAAAGCTTATACAAAGGAAATAAAACAGAACTCATTTTTTTCAAATTTTTTTCAAAAATATTTACAGTTTCCAAAAAGGATCTTAATTCTGAAACATTATTAGGACGTTCCGTATCTAAAATTGCATTTATTTTTGATATATCTGCTTTAATGCCGAGCCGGGAAACTGTATTCCTCAAATAGGTCACTTCCGCAAAAATACACATTTACTCTTTTTTAATTTTATACATTTATTTATAAGACGCTGGAAGACAGCCTGTAAAGCTTCCATATGCTCTTAGCGTAAATGCTGCAATTCGTATTCTAAGTCAGGTTTCCGACCCAATGACATTTCCTTAATGCTATAACCCTCGTCACCGTGGTGCAAACCGGAACGCATAACAGAGGTGTTGCAGGCTGCGAACTCTTTCTTTCAGGGCATACTCTCCGCAGGTGACCCGTGCGCTCACATCTTCTATAGTGACGACCACAACAGTCGCATATAACGCTTTCACTGTTTGAAGCAAAACCTTTGTGAACGCACATTACAGTCTTTACCCTTCGGTTTATGTGAAAGCAGTTTTATTATATGAACCACTTCTTCTACTTTTTCAGTACTAGTACCTGGTAAATATTTATCTACTACTGCGGCATCTCTTTCTGCAGCTTCAGACGACGTAGCTAGTGTGACTGCTTCTGAAAACGTCATCGTATTATTTTATGCAAACAACCGCTGCCTTATGAATTGGTTAATGTCGCTTTTATTTCCACACACAAATTAATCTCGCAAATGTTCATTTAAATTCCCGCCGAAATTACAGCGCTTCGATATATTTTTCAATTTCGCCACAAAACCAGATAAATTTTCACCATTTGTTTGCCTTTTTTTCCTAAAGCAAAACCTTTCAGCTTAAACCGACGTGTTTGGTTGCAGATGTTGTGGCATTAGGTGATCCACTTTATCTATTGATAGCTCCGTGGGCTTTGTCGGACTAGCTAGATTCTCCTATAGTTCATATGCCTCGTCGCCCATAGACGTAATCAATATGGGGATTTTCATATCCTCTTTCACTTTAATTATTTGGAAATACATTTTTAATCTATCTATATAAGTTGACGCATGTTCCCTCTTCACATTAAACTTATTTACCTTACCGATAGACTTTTTTTTATCCTCGTCGCTACTGTGATATTCTCGATTATATTATATATTTAATAAAGGGACTTTCCACATTCATTTTATTTATTTGACAAAACAAGACTCGTTGCTAAGTGACCATCGAACAATGACACAAAAGGTATTCACGTAATCTGTATAAAACTTTATGCGGTAAAACATTTCCTAATTGCAGTGTTCACACGCTCAGTGTACCTTAACTCACTGTCGATTAAAAGATCTAAATTGCACACAATTTTCTCTCTTTCCATAATTTTGCTGTCGATTTGAAAGTTGGGTTGCATACTAATGATCTTTTTACATTGATGTTTGTTGCCCAGTACAATAAATTTAGATTTTTTAGGATTTAAAATAAGCGAATTTTTCGTAGCCCATGTTTGAAAAAAATGCGTAAAGGAAAAGTAAACTTCCGTCTCGTCTGCATAAAGATGTTTACTACAGTATTTAAGTTTTGTAGCTAAATCAGCAATGTGAATAATAAACAGAATTGGACTCAAAATAGAACCCTGTGGACCACCCCTTTGTAATGTCTTTAGTTGGGATTTTGAGATAGAACCGAATGCCGACTAAGATAGTCCGTAATACGACAATTTTGCAAGCAAACGCTCAACATTGATACAGTCAAAGGCTCTAGAAAAGTTTAGTAAAGCCAACATTGTCCCATAGCCCTCATTCAAAGCCGCGATAATATCGCCGTTAATAGTTGCTAACGCTTACAAGTACACTGCGGAAACCGTACCGTATGCTGGGCAAGAGAGATACTTCGTCATTACGCCCTGGAGTTGTTTATGTAGAACGAATATTATCACTTGCGAATAATCAACATAGTATAACTGGGTCAGTCTTTTTTTATTTTTCTGCAGAAACTATACAATAACAGGGTCAGAACAAAACAGAACCAAAACATGGTACATATTGCTCTAGCCTCTTAGCTAGCTCCGTGTAAAAATTCACTACTTTTTATCTCGTATATTCATTTACATGCCAATATTAATATATGTAATAAACATTTATATTTTTGTTTTATTAAACATTTTTAATCAGGTACTTTAGGCGTATGGTTACACGCCCATCTACTGACTGATGTCCTTGTACAGTCTCGCTCCCCCTATTCACTACTTGTACGAGTGTCGTCTAAAAACATTGAAGTCATTGTTTACTACTTATTTTGTGCATTATTTTAGTTAAATGTTCTCGTCATGATTTCTTTTTTTTTTTCAGTTAACCCCAGTGGAAAAATACGCGATGCGACTCGTGGAGACCAGCGAGGCGGCGACCGAGGCAGAGCGCGCCGCCCTCGGGGAGATGCGTCGCCAGCTGCGCGAGTGGGAGCAGGCGCGCCGCGCGCTGCGGGACGAGCCCGCGCCGCCCACCGCGCCGCCCAGCGCGCCGCCCACCGCGCCGCCCACCGCGCCCGACTCCGAGCTCGACCTCGACCTCACCTACAGCCGCGAGGACGCGCGCGTCAAGGTGCGTGCCCGTCGCCGGCGCCGCGCGCGCCCGCCGCCCCAGCCGCCCGCGCCGCCGCCCCCGCCCTCGCCGCCGCCCTCCCCGCCGGCGCACACGGCGCCGCCCGCCAAGCACAAGGCGGGCGCGCCCCGCACGCGCTCGCGCGGCACCGTGCACATCAACCTGTGGACGCTGGACGAGGCGGGCGCGGAGGGCGGCGCGAGGCGGCGCGCGCTGCGCAACGGCACCCTGGACTCGTGGCTGGCCGGCGCCGCCCCCGAGGGCGCCCCCGACGCGCCCGACGCGCGCGACAGACAGAACAATAAATGATTTGACACTGTACACTTGCGTTTTATATTTCTGACGTTCGACGTTTTGGTGCCGCTCGATACTCGCCCGTAAATGCTTGACCTCGCTCTAGGCACGGTGTTCTCGCGAAATGCCACCAAAACGGCGACGCGCCGCGAACGTCAGGGATGTAAGGCGTGCAAGCATTTACGGGCGACACCGCGCGCGCCTCCCCCTCCCCGCTCGGTGCCGCCCGCGCCTCCCCGCGCTCTCAGTTGATTATTATTTATTTTATTTATTGAGAAAAGAAATTGAAGCAAAATTCAATTAATTTCATACACCTTTTGTCTTTTTAAGATTTTAAGAATACAGCTTTCTAAAAAATAAAATAATATAGTTCTTATCAGTTTTGACATTCAGTGTTCAGAATTTTTGATTAAAATATTAAATTTATCTATTCAAATGATGTTAATTACTATGGCATTGACTATTGAATTAACTATCGAAGAAATTTTACGTAGAAATAGCAATAGGAAAGTTTTAATTATTGTTGTGGACCGTACAAACCATTTGTGGGGTGAGTTGAGACATGAGTGTAGTACATTGTGGTTAATATAAGACACATTGCATGTAAACGCATCATCAATTACAGTATATTTATTACAAATTTTACTCGCAGGTGTGGCTCAGTGAGAACGGCGCCATCGAACGCATGCCGGTAAGTGACGACCTCGCCGCTTGTCCCCTAGACGCGTCCGTACCGGCGCTAACGTGTGTGTGTTGCAGATGTGGTGCCCGCCCACGCCGCCCTCCAGCGACGCCGACGTCTACTGCGACAGCTGGGCGCGCCCCCTCTACCGCCGCGGCGCCGCCCCCGACGCGCTGCTGCCGCCCGTGCGCTGGCGGGACTCGCGCGCGCCCCGCTCGCCGCGCCGCGCCCGCCCCGCGCCCCGCGCCGCCCACGCGCCGCCCTCGCTGTTCGAGCGCGCCGGCCCGCGCCCGCGCCCGCGCCTGCGCCCGCCGCCGCCGCCCGCGCGCGACCACGCCGCGCCGCCGCCCGACTGGGCGCCGTGCGAGGACGCCGCCCTGCGCCACGCGCTGCGCCTGCAGCGCCTGCCGCCCGACCCGCCCGCCGCGCACGCGCCCAACTGGGACTGGCTGGCCGACCTCGTCAACGAGACGGCGCGCGCCTACCGCTCGCCGCGCGCCTGCCGCGACCGCCACGACGCGCTGGCCGACCCCGAGCGCGCGCGCCGCAAGCACCGCAAGACGCCGCCCGCGCGCCGCCGCGCCGACGACGACGCGCCGCGCCCGCCGCTGCAGCGCCTCGACGCCATGCGCGACGCCGCCGAGCGCCGCCGCGCCGCGCCCAAGCGCCGCCTCGACGACGCCGCGCACCACAACCCCAAGCACGCGGCGCTGCTCGCCGACCACGGCGTCGACTACGACGCGCCGCCCACGCCCATGGAGGTGGCCACGCGGCGCGCCGAGCGCATCGCCAAGGAGAAGATGAAGGCGGGCGCGGCGCCGGCGCCCTCCGCGGCGGGGGCGGCGGGGGCGGCGGCGAGCGCGCCCGCGCCCGCGCCGGCCGCCAGCGCGCCGCAGCGCATCGTGGTGGCGGCGGCGGTGGCGGGCGCGGGCGCGGCGGCGGGCAAGGCGGAGGCGGCGCGGCGGCGCGAGGGCGCGCGCGCGGCGCCGGCGCAGCTGCTGTACCGCCACCAGTCGCTGACGGCGCGCCACCACCTCAAGATCCTGCACCACGCGGCGGCCGCGCAGCCGCAGGTACGCGTAAGTGCACATCTTTCCTACCCAGTAGTACTACTGTTGGAAACACACGGAGCCCCGATTAGTTTGTTTTTCAGTGTTATCTATATTCAAGAACGTTTGAGTTCGTAATTATTATTAGATTTATATTTATGTTTTACTTTATGTTCTCGATGAGACCGAGTTAAAATCGTAAATTACACTTAGTTCATTTAAGAATTTTGGACGCGAGAAAATTTATGATAAACACTTAGGTGTGCCATTTGCAGAGCGGGTCCCCGGGCGTGAGCCCCGCCCCGGAGGGCGCCACCGTGGTGGCGGCGGGGGCGGGCGGCGCGGCGCTGCGCACGCTGCAACTGCAGCAGCTGCGGCGCGCCGCCGGCCGCGCTCCCCCGCAGCACGTGGTGCTGGCGCACCTGGCGCCGCCCGCCCACCACGCGCCGGCCGCCGCCCCCGCCGCCGCCCACACGGGCGCGCCGCCCGCCACGCCGCCCGCCCCGGCCGCCAGCGCCGCCCCCGCCGCCACGCAACACGCGCAGCACCATCATCCTTCCGATACACAACAACAATAAACTATTTCAATTCATATTGTAGTTTTATTTACGTTTGCTCATTGTGCAAGTAACCTGCGAAGCTCTCTGTATAGGATCCTATAGGACATAATACTATGAAAGTAGCTAAAATAAACAAAGCGAGCCGTATCTACATCTGTTAATGATCTAATTTTCTTAACCGCGAATGCTGCTGAGCTAAGTCTATTCGCTAATCCATCAATATGAGGTCCCTACTGTTGGGAGTCAATGATAATACCGAGAAATACCGTAGAATCGACAGGATCCACCGTTTCACCATTCAAGAGTATAGCAGGCAATAAATAATGTACATCGATGCTTAGAATGAAACAATCGGTAAGCTTCGACTTCGTAGAGCGTTGTCTCCGTCGCTTAACATAATAACAGACCGATATCTATTAAAAGCTGTTACAACGACAATAGTAGCTGTCAACTTTAATGATGTGGATTCCTTTTTTTAATAATGAAATTTGACGCCTAAAAATGAAACATTAAAACCAAACGAACGGACAGCCTCCACCTTTTTTGAAGTTCGTTAATTAATAAAAAGAAATTGGAACTAATCGGTACGTTTGGAACATTTATGCTCTAGTTTTTTTCTAGCTTTTAATATTTAGTATATAGGTATAAATATGTCACTAACTTATTAAATGTATATTATTTAGATTTTTTAATATAGTTTCACGAAGATGTTTCTTTATCGTATTATTTTTGAATTTTATTGATTCATATTCTATGGATAACTATTTCTTTATAAACTAGTTTTTTGTAAATATATTTAGTGTTTTTACACAACTTTTTACTGATTTATTATAGTTTTATTATAGATAAGTAGTATTACAAGTTTCGCTTAGCGCCGTCAGACGGCGGCGGCGGCGCCGGCGTGCGCGCAGCGGCAGGCGCGCTCCACGTGCTCCACGTGCACGTGCACGAGGCGCGCCGCCGCCACCACGCGCGCCAGCGGCTCCAGCGCGTCGCCCAGCGCGCCCGCCAGCGGCCGCAGCGCCTCGCGCAGCGCGCCGCCCGTCTGCGCCGCGCACGCCAGCACCGGCCGCAGCAGCGCGTTGTACGCCAGCGCCAGCGCCGGCTTGAGCGCCGCGTCCGCCGCCGCCTGCACCGCGCCCGCCAGCGCCGCGCGCGCGCCGCCCAGCGCGCAGCGCGCCGCCCCCGCCAGCAGCGCGCCGCCCGCCCCCGCCGCCAGCCGCGGCGCCGCCAGCGCCTCGCGCAGCAGGGCGGCGGCGGGGCGCGCGAGGCGGCGCGCGGCGCGCTCCACGCGCGTGACGCGCTCGGCGCGCGCCCACAGGCAGTCGGCGCCGCGCTCGAAGCGGTACACTTCGATGCGCTCGGGACTCGCTTCGCAAACAGATATAATTACTTATCGTATGTTCCGCTGCGACGAGCGACATCGTCAATTGTTTTACCTTTCGCACTCTCTATGAAATTTGTGGTGTTCGTTTTGGGACCGTTCTTGCTTTTCCAGATGCAACTCTTTAAACACTTCTGTTGATAAACATTATTATTTAAGAATGGCATTGCTATTTTAAGTAAGTATTATTCTTACTACATTTTATTAAAAAGACTAATGAACGAATGTTTGATGGCAAAGGATATAGAGTAACGGACGTTTTATAATTACATTTTGCCTTTGCTTTTTGCCCGTCGCGTGCTGGCCGTCACCCGCCGCGTGACGTAGAGCGTCGGTGACTTTTGCACCCTCACCGACGCAGGAGACGACTCGATCCCATCTTGCTTCAAAATATTGATATATTTTGTTCTGTTGATGTACTTTTGTATATAATATATTGTAATGTAGGGAAAGAAAATTCTTACTGTTGCGGTTGAAGCGCAGTAAAGGCCGGACACGCCAGCAGCACTGTCGCAGGACCTCCGCCATTCTCGTACAACGTCTTCTATTAGTAGATTAGTATTTTTTATTATTAGTAACATCTAACAATATTTAAGTTCAAAATATATATTTGAAATGTGTTGAGAACGCACTGGCAGCAAGGGGGCGGGGCTGGACGCGGCCGGCAGTCGCGCGCCGGCGCCGCTCGCAGTCGCGCCTCCGCCGCGACGCTGCTTTTGTACCACCACCTTGCGTATTCAATACTATCGTTATATTAGCAACTTTTTTTTTAGCATTTAAAAAACGGTACGTAGTTTTGTGATGTATTATAAACATAACATATTATGCTGGATCTTAAAAGCTGCTAACGGTGTCTGAGTGTTGGCAGTAACTCTACCTGTACAAACGACGCGGAGTGTTCGCTGGCGAGGCGCGGCGAGGGCGGTGCGGGCGCGTGGCTCGAACTCGACCAGTTGGCGTCTGCACACAGTGGTTACTGCATTATGATCTCGTCTATCTGTTTATCTTATTATCTATATTATATAATCTGTATTATTATACAGTAAAATATATTTTTTCTGCAAACCTTTGTAACTAGTGGAGGCCAAGGGTACAATGTGTGACTGTAAACACGACTTATTGTGGGTTCGATTCCTACTCAATTAATGAAATATTTAATATTTCCATTTTATTATCCATCACTTATCGCAACGGAAAATGGATAACGAAGTATCCTAACATTAGTTTCCCTCTTCGTGAAAACTCACTCTGGAAAGCTACCAAAATGTTTAAAAAGCCGCAAGAACACATCTATCCTCTCAAACACTCACATTCATGGGCGCGAACAGATGCTGAAAAAGCAGAAGTGTTTGCCGACCATCTAGAAGATGTGTTTAAGCCGAATGATGGTAGCGATGACCTCGACGTTGATGACATACTCGGGCAAGGCTTCCAGCTGTGTTTGCCACTTAAACCCACATCACCAAAAGAAATTGCTGGCGAAATAAGACGACTGAGCTCCAACAAGGCCCCTGGGTTTGATTTAATTACACCCACAATAGTAAAAAATTTACCAAAGAAATGTATCACATTTCTTTCCTCAATCTTTAACGCAATCTTAAGATTATCATATTTCCCAAAAATATGGAAAGTGTCAGAAATCATTATGATTCGGAAACCTGGCAAATCTCCCCATGAAGTCTCAGCCTACCGTCCTATTAGTCTCACACCAGTGCTTTCAAAATTATGGGAGAAGATTTTCTTAATTCGCCTAAATGAACTCATGGACTATTCTGACATTATCCCCACTCATCAATTTGGATTTCGAAAACAGCACTCCACAATAGAACAAATGCACCGAGTCCACAATTAAATTAGACGTTGCTTTGAAATGAAAATGTACTGCTCAGCGGCCTTTCTAGACGTCCAGCAAGCCTTCGACCGAGTCTGGCATAAAGGACTCCTCAGCAAAGTAAAAGATAAACTGCCTCACTCCCTCTTTCTGATTATCAAGTCCTACTTAGAAAACAGGCTCTTTCGAGTAAAACAGAGAGATGCTAGGTCTACACTTCGTCAAATCAAAGCCGGTGTCCCTCAGGGTTCAGTACTTGGCCCTGTACTGTACACCATATTTACATCGGACCTACCCATAAATAAAGATGTGACCGTAGCAACATATGCCGACGACGTAGCTTATCTCGCAAGTGACGATGTGCCAGCAGCGGCCAGTATAAAGCTTCAACACCTACTCGACGAGACCCATACTTGGATGAGAAAGTGGCGCATCCGGGCAAGCGCTCAAAAATCGAATCACATCACGTTCACCTTAAGAAGAGGAAACTGTCCATCTGTCAAATTTGGCAACGAGGTATTGCCGGACTCCGACTACGTAAAATATCTGGGCTTTAACTTAGACAGAAGACTTACCTGGGCTTATCACATCAGGAAGAAACGTGATGAAGTTAATTACAAGTTCCGAAGTCTGTACTGGCTTATGGGTAGAAACTCCATCCTATCTGTTGACAACAAGTTACTGATCTACAACACGGTCCTTAAACCTATCTGGACCTACGGGATCCCTCTGTGGGACACTGCAAGCAAGACTAACGTCATGTGCATCCAACGAGTTCAAAATAATATCCTGCGCACTATAACAAATGCCCCGTGGTTCTCTAAAAACGAAGAGATCCACAAATATGTTAATGTTCCTACAGTTCAAGTGGAAATTGAGAACTTCAAAAAGAAATATACATATCGGCTGTCAATCCATCCAAACCCCTTGGCAAATGAACTCCTAAACCCCTCACCTTCGGCTAGAAGACTGAAAAGGAAGGATGTGCTATGAGAAGGCAGACTAGACGCTGGTCTCTTTCGCCTAACCGCCATACAAAGCAACCCATCTGCTTATAGTCTTGCGACTGATTGCAGATTTAAACAGAAAAAAAAAAAAGTTTCCCTCTTCTTACCTTGCCTATTTTATAATAATATATAAGAAATATTTTATAATGGCACCTAACCAAAAACGTAATATCCACACAATAATAGTCCACGCAAATATTTTTGCGGCCAGCTACTAGTTGTATATAAAAACCAACAAAATCAAATGTAGGAACCTAGCTGCGCGTTTCCAATTTCAATTTCTTTAGCTTCTACTCCTCTATTAGCTGTTGAATTAGTGATATTAGAGACAATCTTTTTCGCTGACATTTTCACTTTATTTTAATATTTTCTATCGCTGGAGCTTCACTAATTGGTAAACATATGTAGAATACTATGAATACAGCATCAAGCAGTACAACATCGCGTGCGATGCGAAATAGTTTTGAAGTGAACTGTCAACTTGAATGATCAATGAAAGTCATTTATATTTTTCTATATGAATAAGGTTGGTTTATTCACTGTGGATTAATCTCATAGCCTACTTTTTGTTTCGTTATCTTTGACACCAGTCCGTTGTAATATTTGCGTTTAGCGCGAGATTAATCAAGTCGTCTCAATAATGATCTATAACGTGTGTTGATAAACACATACAGTATTGGGTATCGTATACATGTGTCAACGGGTCTGGGGGGGTGTGATGACATACAATGTGGTCACGCCGTGTAATTTTTCTACTGTTGAGATATTAAGTAGTTTTTACACGTTTTTGCAGACCAAGCATTTTTGATATATAAATAAATAAATTATTAATTACTATTCTACTACCACCTGTATCGAAATTCTTGTACGCTTTATTACTTTGTAGTTACATGACTGAAGAGATATTTTTTACAAATTTTTGCTACCAAACATTGGTTTCTCAAACAATGAATTTGGCAAGATAGTAATTAAATAACATATTTCCTTTTGAATTCTACTTTGCTTCACATTGTATATACTTTGCGCTTAGACCATTTTTCAAGAGTCGCGGATTCGTATCCGCCTTGCGGTTTAAGATTTTTAATACAACTTTTTGTCGTTTTCTAAGAAATAAAGCTCAATTTCATAGCTTGTGAATATGTTGAAAATTTCATTTAGGTAAAATTAAGAAATAGAACACTATGATTTGAGTAATAAATACAAGTAGGGCGTAGCGGAGTCTAGAAACTTAGAATTATAAAATGAAAAATCTTTAGCAGTGTGATTTGTTTTATTTAGCTTACACACGCCATTATAGGTTATGTTTATCATCATATATATACCATCAGTCCACGTATCAAATGTTGGACACGCACACGCTTGCGTCTCTGTACGTATAGACGCACACATTGGATGACTCACTCGTACGGGTTCGTTTAGTTTCGTCTAGAGGTGGGCGATTACAGATAAACTATATTTATAAGTTTGTGTGTCTGTCTGTTCATTGATAACTTTTGTTGGTATTTTGGTAGTTTTGATGTTTACGTTTGTTTTGTTTTATTGTGTGGTAATAATTTATTTATTAAAATATTTTGGGCATATTGTACAGTTAATGTTAAATACATTTAACTGTAACTTTTAATTAAGTGGCTAACATTTGACTAAATACTGATCATCCAAATCGAGTTTATTTATTGACTCGTATATTTTTAGTCGTGAATATTATTTTCTTTTAATTAAATAATTATTTACAGATAATTATTTAAATAAAATAAATTACAGATTTAGTCAGACTTGGCATGGCTTTAGGTAATCCTATATATCAACAAAAAAAACCCTACGTAACACAAGAGTTTACTATGGAAAAAGAGAATTTTAAGAAATATGACTACTGAATATTTATAAAATATAAAATTAAGACAATTTGAAACAAGATTAAAAATCCACTATTATGAAATTACAAACCAAACAACTGACTACAGAATAGGAAAAAAAACAACAATTTTAAGAAACTAATGAGTGACATTAATGAGCTACATACTAAACACAGGCCAACGTGGCTTATGTGTTGATTTCATAGTAAATCCAACGACTACGGATGCCATGCCCACTCAGAGATGTGACTTTTTTTAAAATAAATTACAATTATTCACCATTAATTTGTACTGAATAAATGTAATGAATAAAGCACAAAGTGCTCAAATTACACTCTAAACGCGACGAGTTGTGGGTTTGATTCCCACTCGAGGTAAGGAAATATTTAATATTTCCATTTTATTCGCTCTAGTATCGAGGCAAAGCGCGGCGTCCGCCGCCAAGTTCCGCCGCTTAATACGCAATGCCTCCAAAATTACACAATTAACACTAAGTTCCCTCTTTCTAAACTGCTAAGTGCAGAATACAGCGTAAAGCTAAAAGAAAAATACAAACGTGGCGTTGAGTTCTGCATCTTAACCGTTGAACGAAGTGTCTTAAAGAGGTCTATCTCTCTATTAACCCTGCGGCGCGGGAAAAGCGTCAAATTTCATTTTTACTTCCTTGGTATGAAGTAGGTATAGTTATGGCTTTGGGAAATCTATAGACGACAGTAAATTAATGCGAAAATGAAGTTGTAACGGAAGACACATTAAGACAAGATTACGTTGTTTTATCATTTGAAGCGTAGATTATGTAAATATTTATATAATCGAAAGCGTCCAAGATAACTCATAACGCTCATAACAAAAAAAAACATAATATATCATTAGGTTCGTAAATTACTGCTGCATATAATAATAAACTATTACAAAAAAATAATTGCTAGATTTAAAATATGTCGAAATTTACAATTAAAATATTACATTAGACGTCATATATCCTGAATAAAAGTATGTTTTTTATATCTTCACAAATCCCTTCCGCATCTGCAGAACAAGTAGAATAACATGTTATTATACGAGTTATCTATTTTCTGTATATTTAGAGAAAATTCATATTTTCTAAGTACATTACAAAAATGTACTTATATTAAATAACTTCCACATGAAATTCAACAATGGAACTTCTAAACATTAAAAACGCCATGTGGCGGCAAAGACTAAATTTTTTCTACTACTTAAAAAACTTTAGTAATCTTTATTAATATTTATAAGTTGTTAAAATACACTCCATATGTTGTAGTTAACAAACACAAGTGTTACTATTGAGTATTTTTAGATATGATGCCGTTTGCGAGCGTCGCGGGCATTGCTGTTCATTTGACGTAAAGTACATAGATGCTAGGGTTGCCATTCACACGGGTTTCCCCGGATTTATCCTAGTTTAGAAAGCGTCCAGGAAGTGCTTGCTAGAAGCTGTATTTGTAATCCGGGGAGGCCCGTCGTTACGCAGTTTGACGACGTCTGACCGTAAAAGCAATGATACAGGTACGACTCCCACTTGAAGAAATGATAATATTTAAATTTTGATGTCCCGCTAAGTTTCATGCGCCGGTTGTTCTCAGGTCTGAAAAATTGTTTGACGTTGAAAAAATGAAGCATGTAACTTCTTATTTTGAATGAAATTATTTGACTTTGACTTCGCTATGTTATCTAAGACAAAGCGCGGAGTTGAGCCAATAAACACGCAAAATGTCTCGATTTCAGAACAGAATGTTGTGACACCATGTTCTCTGTGAGCGGGGAACTGCTATGCGGGGAAATCGGTGAAGTTGGATTTTATCATAGATATAATACTTGTTTTCGATAAAAATTCAGCGCAGTGCACGACGCTCAACTCGACGCGAACTTTTAAGATCTTTAAAATTGATTCTTTTAGCTTCACGCTGTATCCCGCACACGGCAGGGTAGGTAGAGGGGACCAAGTGCTAAAACACTCTGTTGCCCACTCACCACCAAATTCGGAGGCATTGCGTGTTAAGTGGCGGAACTTAACGCCGCGCTTTGCCTCGACGCCTGAGCGAAGAAAATGCAAATATTAAAATATTTCCACTCCTCGAGTAGGAATCGAACCCACAACCAGTCGCTTTACAGTCACACTTTGTGCTTCTGCGCCGCGACTGGCCCTAAAAAAATTGTATTATATTAGAATAAGTAATTATTGAATTAGGACCATCATAATTAATACATTTTATATGAAGTAATTTAAAGAACGTACTCTGTTGAATGAACAAACGTCCTGGTTGTGGGCTCCAAAATCCGGAATTTTCACCGTTCTTGTCCTGGTTTATATGTTTTTGAGATGGCAACCCTAACAGATACGAAACACTTTAAACATGCCGTATTTGGCCACGTTACTTACAATGAACAAAGGACACTGACGACTCATGAGTCAGTCTACCGTGAAAATAATGGTAGGAGTCAACTTGTATTTCTAGACAATGTCTCATGTGAGAGAGACTAATTGCTTTGCTTACAACTTAATAGTGCACTCGATGCAGTGATAAGTAATATCTCTTATGGTTTTAGCCATTTTTCATGGAGAGATTAATAGTATTTTTTTAAATATCGTAATTAAACGGAGTAACGGACTATCAGACGGTCATTTAGATTTTTAGAGAAGAATATTTTCTAAATCTGATTAGATTATTACAGTAGGTACTCGCCAGACATCAACTAAAGAAGAAAATATCCAACGAAGGCAGTCTCCTCCTGTCTCCACGCTGCGTAAAGAATGAACCTTCAGGTTTGCTGTTCAGATTGATGCAAGTTACTTCAGTTGGGCGGCTATGGGCTTCGGTTTTTATCTTCAATAGAATACCTTTCGGAAGATAACACGGGAGTGTTGTGAAAGTCGTGTACGTGTTTATTACTTATGCAGACTACCATCACTAGTGTCCGTAAGACCGAAATTAGTAATAAAATTTAAGGTTTTTGAAATTTAAGGTTTTACTACATTGTGGGCTTTTGCAGTGATAAATAAATATATAATTTAAATTAAGGAACACTAAAAGCCCCATGGCACATGAAATACGCGCGGCCTCATCATTGCGTACATTGCGTCATGTAAAATATTTCATTCTAAATACATAATAGAGCAATGGGAAAGAATATTGTTAATGAGATATGTAGTTGTGGGTTCAATTTCTATTCGGGGGTATGATTATATATTGTTCTTATTTATTTGCTCTACCACCTAGAACAAAACGAGGCGTTGAATTTCGCTACTCAATTATTGTTGAAAATAATCGTGTTTATTCTTTTTTTAGTATTATAATATTTACTTAATTAATTATGTTTGATTTCATACTATTGCGTCCCCATAGTTTTCATATCAAGAGGCCGGAAAAGGTAAAGCAAGACCAACCGAAATTTTTAAATATACCAAACAAAGTGCAAAATACTAGCGAGTTAGTAAGTTTTTATTAATAAAAGCTTTTTATTTAAATAAATTGACAAAACAAAATCTTATTCTATTATACATTTCATTTACATAATATTTCATTTAAGTGGTAAGACAAAACATTGAGCTTCGTCACTCAACATGTGTCGGATTTGGGTGGAAAGAGGACAGAGTGTCTTGACACTCAAGCGCCGACCGCTGTGGGACCTATGGGCGTGTCCATAAGCTAATTTACTTGTGAAGTCATATTTTTTGATCTTGACACAAGTTCACTGACTTACGCTGCATTTCAATATCATCTTATCACCTTAATAAAATGAAAAAATACTGGTGAGAGTTTCTCAATTGTAGTTATGTCTATGTTTAAGCTCCGACTCAAACTTTTCCGATTTTAAAGTAGCTATGACCACAACGTTTTTTGAGGGCTACATCCGCCCTTGTTGACACTAGGTGCTCTGTGCCTACTTGCTAGGTGAAAAAAGCGAGAAAAATGAAATGAGAAATATAGTGATCGTGGTGGGATATCAAGAATTCACATCTTTAATAATTGTTATATTTATTCAAGACAGTTTACTTCCTATTTAAGGTAGAAGAAAGTAAATGACTTCCCATTAGTTGGTGCAGTTATATATATGAAAATGAGCATACTATATTTTTTAGAGTCCTGGCTAGGCTTCTCCAAAGTCTTATTTAAGTAGGTACCTACTTGGAAACTACAATAAATGGTTTTATGCGAAGCAGTTAACTACCACTATTGTTACGTATAATATTGTGATTTATGCAGTTATCGATATATATGCGTAAAGGAAATAGGCAATTTCCGTGAAACATGTTACATGTCCAGTCATGTCCAGATATGTACACTATAAGTTGACTGATGATCAATTGTTTATCATTATCAGACATTAGGATAAATCACTATAACTACTGCCTATCTCATTAAACCAAAGTAATGAAAAATTAAATATTTTTAAATATTATTAAATATTTTTAAATATTGTCAGATAAATTGCTAAAAAGCTGTAGAGTACCTAAATGTTTTTATTTTATTATATTTCATCTATTTACATATATAGGTAATAATAATGTATGATAACTGTTTATACATGGGCGATGTATGAGATAAATGATCATTGGGAGCATTTATCAATTTAATAGAATCCAAAGCTAGTCGTGGCCCAGTGGCACAAGCGTGTGACTGTAAACGACTGGTTGTGGTTTCGATTCCCACTCGAGGAGTGGAAATATTTAATATTTCCATTTTCTTCGATCTGGTGCCGAGGTAAAGCGTGGCGTTAAGTTCCGCCACTTAACACGCCATGCCGCACGCAATCCGAATTCGGCGGAAAGAGGGGAACGGAGTGTCTTACACTAGGTTCCCTCTACCTACCCTGCTGTGTGCGGGATAAAGCGTGAAGCTAAAAAAAAACAAATCAATGATTTTAATTTATTTTCTGCTTATCTGTGCACGCTAATTTTAGAAATCTATAAAACCGATTTGAATGCAGTTTTGACCGTTGTATTTTAGCGAGCTTCCTTTAACACTTAGTGTTTATTTTATTTAAATTGATTCATGAATCAAAACTTACAATAATTTAATATCGCGGGCTGGCGGAAATACGAAATAGTCATAGTCGTGTAATTCACGCAGGCAAAGCCGCGAGCGGGTCGGTAGCATATAAGTATACTTTATAGCAGTAGTTAGAGAGAATATAGTGATAAGTCACTCTGTTCTCCACTTTCTGCCCGAAATCTAGACATTTCTTGTTGAGTGGTGAAATTTAACGTCGAGCTTTGTCTTTTTACCGGATAACAATAATAATAATTTAAATAGGTATACCAAATCACTACCCCGAAAGGAAATCGTACCCGTACGTAATCAATCGCCTTTACAGTGAATCGCGTTTACACTGTCCTACTGTGCCTCGATGGGTTAAATTTACGATCAGAACTATTACGTCGTTAATCAAAGATATTTTAGTAAAATATTTTTTAGATAATGGAAATGGAATAATATACTTCTTATGTATAAAACACCTTATTATGTTCTTTACGGGAAGAGCAAGATGATAGAGCATTTTCTAAACGTTATCTATGAATGTACGAATATAAGGCCGCGCTTTGTTTTACTTGATCGAGGAAACGGAAATAGATTTAAATATACCTAACAAGAGCAAAGGTGGTGCCATGACCGTCCTCTGAAGTCCTACACCTAGCACTTCTTATGCGCTTTAGCCATACTAAATATGATTTAGATATATTTTGCATTAGCCAACTATACCTAATATTCATATAGAGTTTCTTACAGATATCTATAAAAATGTATGTAATAGTTGCGATTATCGGCTTGCTATTGACTTATGAAAATTTCACACGTAAAAACTTTGTGTGGACTATTTCGTATAAGTTCAGATGTCGGGATGAAACATGAAATGAAATGCACATAATTTTACTTGCTTTTTTCGTAATAATAAGCAAGTATCGCTATTTTTCAAACCACAGCATTTACTCTATTAAAACTGATATAGGTACTATTGTCACAAACGTTAATCAAGTTATTGCAAAGATAAATAATATGATTAAATAGATATATAAATCATATTTTTATTACCAAACATATAAATTTATATTACACAATTGAAGTTAATATCCACAATATAATTCACTCGATAATTAACATAATATGCAACTGTCCTTACTAATAAGTAAATAAATCTATACTAGCGTTACATTTAAATGGCCGTGGTAATTGATTTAGCGACGACTTCCTTTGTCTTACTTATAGCTAATTGGTTTTAGTTGTTAGTGTTATTAGAAAAAACCTACTGCGCTCCTAATAAGCCGCTTATTTTTTGTTGACATAGCTTAAAAGACAAACGGACAAATGATATGCTAATTACTCATTGACGACGTTTGCAAAAAGGCGAAAGCTTGTTAATTATTAGGTTTTTTGTTAGTTGTTATAATAAATGTTGTTTATTATAAAATTTTCGCTTAGAGCTGACTTATTTATTGTTTGTCACGTTATGTTTTGATCGAATAACGAATGGAAATATCTTGTGAAGGAAGTGTTTTTCAATTGATTTCACTGTCATATGTATGGAATCAGCTTATTTCATGCTTTGAAATTCCTTTAACATTTACAACTATTGTGTTATATAAAATGATAATAGTTTACAGGTGTAATTTAATGATTTATAAGTAAGGAAGATAAAATTGGTGAAATTGGCGTTAATGTTCATTCAGACTATGTGATGAGGTAACTTTCTTATTAACTCTAGATAAAGTTTAAACTATATTAAGTTATCCAATGTTTGTAATATATGAGATATTTCGTAGTTGTAACATGAAATTAACAAAGTTAAATGCTTTAAACTGAAGCAACATAATTACAGGTTTCAAATCTGTCTACCATCTATTTTAAAATAGTATCAGTATATAATTTAGATTTTATAATCAAGAAGATAATTGTTTACACAAACACAAAGATATAAGTATGATTAATCTGTATTTTCCTTTGTTTTGTCATCGTTTAGTTAGAGCTTTGACTAATGGTTTAAGAGTAACAAGAACAACGTACAAGCGTGTAATATGTTCGGAATGACAATTGATCTGTCCGCTATCGGCGCATGATCACGATGGCCTCGTTCTCATTGAATTTCCACGGGCGGCGATCACGAGCGACTCATCTGCATCCCGCATTTAAATTTATAATCTCATTCGGCGTCCCTTCATCCATCATTCATTACCACTCCACGTCTATTAACATCTACGCCAACATTCTTTGTTACATCTAATCAATTAAAGGATGTACGAAAAAAGATGAAATCGCCGGTCTCGAGCCCGACTTGCCAGTAACCGCTCATTATTTCTTCTCACACTTTTTTTTTATTGCGGCAACATTATACGTGGGTGTGGTTGTAATTTCCTTTCACCGACGTAAGGGCACACACGCAATCCTGTATTTAGATATATTACTTTAGACCTTAATGTATTTAAGATTAGAATCTAATTTTCAATAGTTACTACGTCCCTGCTAAGGAGATGACTGATAAAATATTAAGGCGGTTATCCCTTTCTGTCCCACGGAGCCCTATGCGTGCGTCTCTCTCGCACTCGGCCGGCCGCCGTGAATGTTTTTACGCGCGCCGGGGGGCAAAATGTTCGTTGTTTTGGCGGCAAAACGCTTCGGGGACCGCGTAACTTAATAATGCGAATGCTTCGAAGGGTGATCGCTGCAACATGTTTTATTTACGGCATTTCAATCGAATCTTATATCTGTTTTCTGCTGAGCTGTCGTTTGTTGGTTTATGAAGCTATATTTTATGTTGTTAGTTAATGTGGTTGAACATGTGTTTGATGTAAGTGCTGGCGATATTGGAAAATGTTTTATTATATTAAATAATAGTCCAAAAATATTGAAAACTTCTGTGACAGGTCTAAAATTATAGAAAATTTGAGTGTAGAGGTGAACCTGGATTGGATTTATTTATTTGTTTTTGGTATTGAAAATGCAAAATCATTATTAATATGTTTTTTTCATTGAATAAATAATGTAATGTTTTTGTTCCACAGAACTCTATAAGTTCTACCGTATTACTAAATACGCTATGACAAAATTTAAAACATCCCACATTCATAACACTTACTTAAAGAAATACATATTAATACCCAAACTTTTTACTAATACCCAAAATAAATAGCCGACAAGGTAAGCTGCTAACTAAAATAAATGGCCGCTCTGATCCGGCTCATACTTTATTAAAATCCTGAACGAATTCATGCATTACCCCAATTTAGGCGCGCAATTAGTGCACGCAATCCCTCAGGGGGTGGCTCCCGGCTCACCCCCTGCCCTCTTCGGGGTGGTGGGAGTTAGGGGTGCCGCAGGGAGCAAGGCAACTACGATAGCCTTTGTGATCCCTCTTTGTTCTGTTTCATATCCAACGCTCCACGGACAGAGGAAATGAAATTGGAAAATGATTTTGCTTTTAGTTGATTGCGGTCTTTTTTCTGAACTAATGGATGCATCGGAAATGGTTAGAGAACGTCGATTACTGGATAAAAGACTATCTAAATTGTCGTTCTAAAAGTATTTTAGTAACACGTGAATGGATTTTAAAAGCAATTGTTAAGTAACGAATTGTATTCCATATTAAAAATATAACATAAAAAATTAAAATACCAAAAATCATTTCCAAGAACGCAAAACAAAACTTTAACCGAAAAGTAAATCAATTTCAAGAAGTCATTGCGTAATTATACGATTGTATTTTTGATAAATACGCCACTATATTATAAAGAAGTGTTATTCTTAATAATTTAATATGCCTTGTAAGCAGAATAATTGCATACGTTTGTAATTAGCACGCTTCGAGATATAATTAAGCTCCATTAAAACAGTCAACGGGTTGTTCATATTGTCCATGGAATGGTTGGTAGCGTTTTTATTACTTCGCGAACAAAAACAAAGTATGAAAAGGCTGCATATTAAGTAAATGTAAAGTATTCTTACATAATTAATTAATTTTGATGATTATTTAGCTTTATTAATTACCTTGAAGCGTTTTATTTGTATTTTAATTAGTTTAACATAATCTAATTTTATATGGTGTCTATTTGCTTAACGTAGTTGTTTTTAGTGCTCTGTGTACAAGAAGTAGCCAATGGCATATTTTCGTAAAGTGTACATAATTAACTTATTAAGCTCAATCGAATAAGGTAATATCGACATTGATTAGTTTTGACAAAAAATATAGGCCTACATTTCTTTGAAATGACGCGTATAAGTATAATACAATAATAGAAGTTACGTTAAACATAAAAATAATGCACCTAAGTATAAATGTTAACGGAAGACTCCTAATTATTGTAGAATTTTGTTTAGATTATCTATCAATTAAATTATATACGGAAGCAAGAAAGAAATACATCTTATTGTATATATTGGGACATACCTATGTACAGACGGCAGAAAGAACGTTGTGATTCAATACACCGCTCTACACGCTTTACCCGCTGTAAAGATACCGGAGAGGTCAAAATCTTTTTTTTTCATTGTTTTATGTGTCACAGATCAACAACAAAATAGTCGTTTAATTTCTTAAAATAAAAATTCTTAAAATAAAGTTTAAAATGTTAACTGTCACCACCACAACTGTCTTGCGTAGTTCGATTTGACTGACAACATAACTTACATCAATATTCATTTATAAATGGGAAGTTTTCGTAAAAACAGACAAATAAATAATAACAGTTGTACCTATAGATGACAAGTAGCTCCTGTAACTGCATTCCGGTTGGATCTGATATTGTTGGTTAAAAAAACAGCTTCAAAAGCACTTTTTCGGCGTAGCATGGTAGTCTGGGAGACCATTAAGATACTTCATTCTCCACTTTCCGACCAAAATCGAGACATTTAAGTGACGGAACTTACCGCCAACTATACTACGAAACTAGAATAAAGCAAGCAGAAATAAGTTTTAAATATTAACTACCTTACTTATGAATAAATAAAGGTTAGATAAGGTATGTAGGTACATAGGTATGTACCTATTTGAGATTTGTAAGTAATTAAGTAAGCCGGTTAGGTAACTATACTTACTATCAGCGGCTCTCATCGCTACATTTAGGTAAATTAATGTTCCTCGACACGCTAAGTTTCTATTTCTTTGACTTTGCTTAATCTCAAAACCTATTGTAAAAGTTTCAACCGTTAGGAGGGCGAAGTGGGAATAAAGTTTTTGACTACATAATGGTGAATATCTGACTGACACGAACCGTCCCTAAGAGTTTTCATGCGTTGCATAAATAGTTAAGCTTATTAGTTAAAATATGGGTAAATAAAATTTTAGAAGATTATAATGTACTGTGCTAGTATGCCGCTCGCGGCTTCGCCTTCTTGATCTACACAACTATTTCACTACAGGCGCGCGTCACCGCGCCTTGACTTGACATTAGAAACCTCTAAAATGGTCAGCGTTTCTCTACTATATTATACTTATACATGTATTATACATATAAACCTTCCTTTAGAACCATTCTATCCACCACCAAAACCAGATCAAAATCCGTTGCGTAGTTTTAAAGATCTAAGCATATATATATACAGACAGACGTGGGAAGTGACTTTGCTTTATACTAGGTAAAGATTATTCCTTATGATATACCAAAGGAAAAAGATCCATCAAATTATTTCAAATTAGAAAAGATAGAGCGATTAGGTGCGGTAGATAAGAATAGAAACATAAGTAATAAATTATTTTACTATTCACTTAATTACGTATTTCCTTATTTAGAAACTGTTTTACATTTAAAATAGATTTTATATTTCTGTATATTTATATATTAAGCTAGTTGTCGCACAAAAACATTTAGACATGCCTATTTCTCCATTTAAATATATTAGATCACAATAAAACTTATTTAATAGTTGTCTTTAATAAATATATTCTTTGATATAATAATATCTAATGTCAATAATATAGTTTGTAAAGTCATAAAAACTGCTGGCAAACTCTCTCTCATTTTCTTTAAATATATTTTTTCAACTTTCGTTTACTTTAATATTTTTTAAGACCTTCACGCTTTTTTTCCTATAGTCAGAGTAAATATAAGTAATAAAGACTATTCTTTAGTTTCCGAAAGTTTTCCGAAATCTAGACATTGCGTGTTGAGTAGAGGAACTATACGTTGTACTTTAAGTATCAGAGTCGAGAAATGAAAATAACGAATGTTTCGTAGAAGAGTAATTTGAAAGCTATTAGATGCTTGTTTTCTTATAAAAACATATTATTTAAGGAATTTTATTCCGTACTGGCGATCCGTTTGCGACTTCGCTCACGTAAACTACAGGATATGTTCTCGGCAGCCAGCTTTCTCGCTTAAATGACAAGCTGTTGTAACTTTATTAAAATACATACATATTTTATATACATGATTAGACTTATTGGGGCCGGTCGTGGCGCAGTGGCACGAACGTATGACTGTAAACAACTGGTTGTGGGTTCGATTCCCACTCGAGGAGTGGAAATATTTAATATTTCCATTTCCTTCGCACTGGTATCAGAGATAAAGCCGCGGCCACCGCCGCCACTTAACATGCAATGCCTTCGAATTCGGCGGAAAGTGGGGAACGAAGTGTCTTGCCCTAGGTTCTCTCTGCCTACCCTGCTGCGTGCGGGATAAAGCGTGAAGCTAAAAAAAATACTTATTAGAATACCAGCGTTAGCGCGATAAGATTTTCGATACCGCTTTTTTATCGGATAACTTCATAAGTTAAATGAACTGGTTTAAGATTAATTGTTTCATGACAAATAGGTACATAACTATAGTAATCAAGGATAATCTTTTTGGCATTGAAAGATTTTTTGTCATTTTAGTAGTTTCGGAGATTACCTCAAACATACACTCGTAAACGCTTAACTATTTATAATATTAGTATTAGTTTAGATTGAAGAAACAATGAGATTAACATTGTTTATTTAGATACTAGCGGCCCGCTCGCGGCTTCGCCGCCTGAACTTTTTTGTTATATTGCAACACTCGGGGGCGCATTTTTAAAAAATAAAGTAGCCTTTGTTTAAGCTTATATCAACTATATTTATGCCAATTTTCATTACAATTGGTCAAGCGGTTTAGATTTTTCATATAAACTTTCATCACCTTTTAGAGGTTGATTTTTGAAAAAATAAGTAGCCTATGTTAGACCCAGTCACTTTTACTACTTTCATTCTAAATTTCATCCAAATCGGACCGGTAGATTAGCCGTGAAAGCGTGACAGACAAACACACAGACTTTCTCATATATAATATAAGTAGGATATATTGCTTTTAAAATAACAACTTGAAATAAAGAAGAGTGATATTATGGACAATGGTATTGCTTTTTAATCGCATTTTAGGTAAGAATATTTTCATTTACCATTTAGCTATTAAGACTTAAATCTAGGTATACAATTCTCTCGGCCCGTTTGCGGCTTCGCCGCGTAAACTGCACAGCAGTTTCGTTGTATATCCCTCGGGCGCGGGATCTTAAAAAATAAAGTAACCTATGTTTAATCTTGGATTATCAACTATACTTATGTTAAAATTCATTACAATCGGTCAAGCGGATTACGTTTTTGATTGGGTGATGTGTCACTGGATTTTTATCATAAAATACAAGAAATTCAATCTAATATAAATTAGGTTTATTTAAAATAGTACAATAAATATAACGAGCGTAACAGTAGAAGTAGAACACCGGATATTTTTAGTAAAATCAGTGCATAATAAAACAACTTTCCTTAACTTTTAGAGTATTATACTTTGAATACATTTTTCTAACAGACAAATGACCTAGTTTGTGATAATTCTGTGAAAGTTCTATAAAACTTATTTCTGTATTTTTATGTAATTTCTGTATTATAAGTATACAATGGGATAACGCCTGACTGTGAATGCGATTGGTTGTTAAATCAATTTCAACTTAATAATGTTTTAAATCAAAACTCGAGGGAGTAGCGGGGAAACAGGGTAACATAACATTAGGATCTCTATGGCTACCGTATAACACACTGGTTCCCAACCACACGGTCCCTTCTGCGGTCCGTAACAGTGGTCCGCAGAAGGGATAAACTGGTCTGCGAACGATTTTAAATTTAGCGGGTGTTGTACCCAGCTCTACCTAAAAGTTCTACAATTCATCGAACTACAAAATGACAGAAACTGTAAGGGTTACATACATAGTGGTCCCTGCTAGCAGGAATAATGCAAAAGTGGTCCTTGATCAAAAAAAGATTGAGAACCCTTGGTATAGCAGACGCGATATGAACGTGAAACTAAAAAAAACCCCCACAAATTCAACGAAAACAAAAGAAATTAATTTGTATTTCTTTTTTCAATTATTTAAATTAATTTCACGATCTTAATTTATTTTCACTTTTGCAGTAGGCAACAATAACTGACCCTTAAAAACATCATTTCGAATCAATTTTTCATCCTCGAAAGTACTGAGCATGAACGCAATCCCACACGCACGTCCCTGGTAGGCAATTTAGCGACATTACGGCAGCGTTTTATGACGACAACTAACTGTAATTTCTCTACATATAGGCAGGACGGCTCATGTACGCGTGTCGTAATGAAGTTCTCACGGGCCCTTATTCCTAATGCTACTTGACTAAACTACGAAATCGCGGTTGCTTTTTTAGTTTCCTTTTATATTGAATTTTAATAAAATATCGTAATATATAAATATTTTGTAGTAGTTATAGTTCTAGAGTAACTTCATGTAGAGGGAATCTAGTGTCAAGACACTTATTCTCTACTTTCTTTCCAAAATTGAGATATAGTTTGTTCAGTGGCGGAAATTGACCTCGCGCTTTGTTTTAGGTGTCCGGGCGTAGGAATGCAACTAGTATGTTATATCCATACTTATATTATAAATGCGAATGTCTGTGTCTACTGGTCCGATTTGGATGAAATTTAGAATGAAGGTAGTAAAAATGACTGGGTCTAACATAGGCTAGTCAGTTTTTCTAAAATCAACCTCTAAAGGGTTGAAATAGGGGATGAAAGTTAAAAAAATCTACACCGCTTGACCGATTGTTATGAATTTTGGTATATATATAGTGGATAATCCAAGGTTAAACATAGGCTACTTTATTTTTCAAAAATCCGCTACCGAGTGTTGCAATGTACCGAAACAGCCACGTAGATCATGCGGCGAAGCCGCGAGCGGGCCGCTAATGTACTCATATAATCCACCGAATGGGAATCGTACCCAAACCCAGCGCGGTTTCAGTCAGACGCTGTCCCACTGCTTCACGGTGGCCTTTAGTTCTAGATCTTAAAATAAATAGATAATAATTAAATAATTTAATACCTATATATTTTGCGTTTGCCGTTTTATTGTGGTTTAACGGTAAATGAATAGGTAAACAGAGCGATCAAACTTCCGTCACAGATATGACTGTTCCACGCCGGCTTGAGGCACAGTTGTGTCATGCCTGACTGCACACAATAGTTGAAGGTACGAATTCCATTCGGGATTCCATTGAGAATATTTACATTATTATACTAGCTGTCCCTGCGACTCCTTTCGCGTCGAATTTAATAAGAAAGTTGTAATTATAAAATAAAAGTAACCTAACTACTCCTTATTACATCAGCCATCATTGAAAATCCCGTTAAAATCAGTCCAGCCATTCTAGAGATATTTCTGGTCTTATTTGATAAAATACGGTGTTAGTCTCTGCTTATGTATTTTTTGGGTAGAAAATAGAGAGTACACTCTCCAGGACACTACTCTACGTTCTCTTTACGTAACGAAAAAATCCAGATGTAATAGACAAAAGTTTATAATCACTTTATAAATTAGACAATTAATATATCTAGCTATCTATATATTTAATAAATCTATTCTAATAAATAAATGAGGAGTGTTTGGTTGTAATATTAAAAAATAACCGCTTCTTACCGTATGCAATGCATGCAATGCGTATACACGACACAAAATAGCATTTTTTGCATTTTTTGTCGGTCTGTCTGTCTGTTTGTTCTAGCTAATCTCTGGCACGGATGGGCCGATTTTGATGAGACTTACAATGGCAGATGGTGTAATAAGGACTACCCTAGGCTACTTGTATCTTAGAATTATACATTTCTGTAATTCCGGCGAGCAAGCTAGTCCTCAAATAAGGTAAGTCACTAATAAGTAATAACCTAACTTAAACTTTTTTTAACACGGAAAAATATATTTTTTTTAGCTTCACGCTGTATCCCGTACACAGCAGGGTAGGAAGAGGGAACCCTCCTTAAGGCACTCCGTTCCCCACCGCCGAATTCGGTGGCATTGGGTGTTAAGTGGCGAAACTTAACGCCGCGCTTTGCGTCGACACCAGAGCGAAGGAAATAGAAATATTCAATATCTACTTCCATTCCTCGAGGGGAATCGAACTCACAACCAGTCTCTTTACAGTCACAATTTGTGCCACTGCGCCACGACTGGCCCCTTAAAAAATAAAAAAAAATATATTGAATATATTCAAAATCATTTAAATAAAATATTTTAACAAATTTATAAAATTGTTTTTATTTACAACAAATTTTAATTTGACATTTGAACTTTCAAGAACACACAAACAAAATGATGACCTCAAATAATTCAAAATTATTAGTGTTTTATGGTTTTTCGCATTACATTATGCATATTTGATTGCTCTATAAACTAGCTGATTAATCTATCGGTTCGGTTCGGTTTCAAAGGCCAAGCGGATGTGGCCCGCTATCTGTCAAGGTGATCGTTCGTCTGTTGCATTCCGGCACATTATTGTCGTAGGACGGGAAAATAGCTTTAGTCCACTTACAAAGCAAATTACGTATGTAATTTACAGTGTGCATTTTTGTTTTTTGTAGGAAATTATTATTTAAATATATGCTTGATATTGTAGTTTAATTTTTAATTTGTTATTATAATTATATTGGCATTTGGAGTTTATAAAAATTAATACATGTACCTCTTTATTTGATCTCAGGTTTTTTTTTTTCTTTTAAAGTTATTTTCGCTAATAAGTTTAATTATTTATTGTTAACTTCAAAATTGTTGTTTATTTTTTGTTCTCTCTGCATACATAATATATTTGACAAAAATAGGAAGAGCAATGCTTTATCTTACAACTTTATCTGTAGCTCCTCGCTGTTTCCTGCATAGAAGGACAGTCAGAGAGAATTTAGAAGGACAGTCAGAGAGTTCTCCACTTTCCGCCCGAAATCGAGACATTGCTTGATGTGTGGCGGAACTTAACGCCGCGCTTTCTTAGGTACTAGTGAGACAGACAGACGCCGTCCCACTACGGCACAATCCCTGCAATACTACCTAATTGTAAATCACTTATTTCACTAATATATAGCAAATAAGTTGGCTTAAATACATCAGATTTTGTAAGGAGGTTAATTTAAAGCCGTAGTCGGAGTTAAACTATCTCGGCCTCCCACAAAACCCTCTGTCGCTCGAGATAAGGGCTATTAATACATAGGTTTACCCATACCCATACACAGTCATACGAAAGATAAGACTCAATGTAGGCAAATAGTTTCATTTCATTTTATCAAAAAAATCATATGTATAAGACATGTTTTTTTAAGTAAAACTTCTTTAAGAGTTAACTTTAGTTTTAGCGAGTTACTTTAGTTATGAATAGGTGAAGAGAGCGTTACGAAAAGCGTGATCGTACGAGGCGAGCGGTAGTTGTGAGGGAGATAGGTATAAGGTAGTGAATATAGGGGAGAGACAGAATTACGTTTCGTATATTGCTGTAGGGGCAAGAGAGCGACTTTTTCTTTCTCTTTCCTTTATTATCAGCATTTTTTTCTAAATAAATAGATATTAGAAAATAAATTTCTATACTTTCGTCGTGTGATCGCACACTCGTTATTTTATTGTAATCATTATTTTCAAAATTGTAAAAATATTTTATTACTTATTCAAACTAATACATAAACAAAATAAATAAAATACTTGACGCTACAATATTTCCTTGATATCGTAGTAAATATTCAAATTATTAAGAGATATTTCTAACATCGGGTCATATGAATATCATTAACGCTTATAATAAAATTTGGCAATACGAAAACTTATGCAAGCTGATTAAGTAAGAAGTTTAATGTTTTTCAACTGATTTTTTATAAGGTGGTGTGGTATAAAGGTTTTATTTTTTTTTTTGCTTGCTTTAAATTTTTAATCGGTTGTTACACCGTCCTCGTTAATAAAGAATATGATGTGAATATATAATTGAATGCTAGCTTTACAGGATATTTTTTCAACTTCAAGCCTTACCCTTGCTTAGTAGCAAAAGCAAATAATAAAGAGAACCTAGTCAAACCTTTATTCTTCGCTTTCCTTCCGGATTTTAAGCATAACGTATTTAGTGACGGCACCTAACGTTGTGCGATGTCTTAGCAGAGCAGGACAATGAAGATAACTTGATTGAACCCTTAGTGAGAATCGAATCTATAGCCATCGTGAAAATAGTTACCTATACACTGTCGCACCGCGTGGGCGCTTCTTCTCAGAGGTAATATACTCTATACAGTCTTTTTTACCAAAATCAATAATCGTAGCTCACCAATAATTTGAACCGCCTTTCAAAATCCATACTTATAAATGCGAAAGTTTGTGTGTTTGTCTGTCACGCTTTCACGCCTGATCTAACGGTCCGATTTGGATGAAATTTAGAATGAAAGTAATAAAAGTGACTGGGTCTAACATAGGCTATTTTTTTAAAAAAATATCAACCTGTAAAGGGTTGAAATAGGGGATGAAAGTTTATATGAAAAATCTAAACCGCTTGACCAATTGTAATGAATTTTGTCAAAAATATAGTTGATAATCTAAGCTTAAACATAGGCTACTTTATTTTTTTAAAATGTGCCCCCGAGGGTTGCAATATAACAAAATAGTTCACGCATCGAAGCCGCGAGCGGGCCGCTATTTTTTATATAATTTTGTCATTAAATAATCTTACACCATGAATATCTGTGGAAGAAGCCAGTGTATAGACGTTAACTTTAATAAAATAAACAAAATAATATATTATTAGTAATATTTCTCAACGTAAAACGAGGCACGTTTATAGACTACACTCGTAAAGTAATTTTAATGGAAACATTAGTATGCCACGGGCGGCCGTCAATTAGGCGAATGGCATATCAGTGCTAGGCCGTGCCGTACATGGATTCTGTTTTAGAGAAACCGACTAGCTGCCACCTACAATCTAGTTGAAATATTTTATTTTAAATAAATTACTTAATAAACATGTCAAAACTATAATCAAATAGTTCTGACTTTAAAAATATTTATGTTAAGTTATAGATAGGTAGGTAAACATTATGATTAGCATAACCTGTCCAGTCCTGTCGAAAGGTATACTATAAACTATTCTACTAATAATATATTTGGATTTCGTAATTTTTACGACTTTTAAATGTTACTATTTTAATGCGTATATTTTGACCAAATCAAGCTGGTACAATACTGTGCAGGAAAGACTTAACGGTTCCTAACGTTGTAATTTTTTTATAGGTATTTAAAAGGAAATAAATACGTAAAATTTCTGAATGCTGAATATCGCATATGCTAAAACTATAACGTTTTTTTTTCAATAATGTGAAAATTCCAACTTTAGGGCCCTTCAAGTCATTCTTCTGTAAAATTGTGTTTTTGCACTTGCACCAGTCTACATGGGACCGTCGAAATAGTCTACAGATAGGTATAAAGTGTATTGAATGTCACCTTTTCTGAAATTTATTTTCAAATACCAAAATATCCCGCATATTTCCATATACCAGTCTGAATAAAATGGTTTCATTTAGAACAATCATATTTACCTTCACAGTAATCCCGGATAATTCCTGACTGACAGACAAAATTCCGTAATTTAACACTCAATTTTCTGCTCATTTCAAAATAGATACTGATTGTTTGTTAATATATTTTTATTAAATATTGTTAATATATTTTATTCATATTTTTGTTAATATATTATTATTTTTGATCTTAATATGATCTTTTACAGACATATAAAAACTTGTGTAATACTTAACTCTTTAATAATGAGACTTTTTATTTTGAAGCATTTTTTATCATCACTTGGTAACAAGCTAAATAAAATGATTAACAAGCAAATGTTTTACGTTTTTGTTTTTCTTTTATTTTGTTCAAAAAATCAAACGAAACATCTAAACGGACAATATTGACAGGACGTTTATTTTCGCCATTAATCCTTGGATATCACAAAAATATATTTTATTTATAAAGTAAGATAAATTAAAAAATCTTATCTAAAAAATATTTGCAAAGATAATATTAACATTTTTATTAATTTATATGTTAAGAATTATTATTCGATGCAAGATGTTTTCGTAGACAGAGTTAATAATAAGCTTATTTTTATTTTATTATGCAAAAATATTCATAGGTAAATTGCAACATGGTAAGTTTCCTAACATTTTTAAACAGATACAAATGATCTTTTTATTTAAATACTGGCGCTATACTGGTGGTAGTATACTACCAGAAACAAATTTTAAAATTATAAACAATTCCTGCAATCTTTATTATGAGAAAAAATAGGACCCCCGCTTTGAGGCTCCTAAATACATGAGGGCCTCGAATGGCCTGCAAATAAGTATAATCCAAATTGTTCTATGTTGTTACTGATTTATTACTAGTTACTGGGTGCCAAAACACCCCTAGCGAAATTTATTATACATTAAGTTAAAGCGTCAATTATGAACTTTCTAGGTTTATATATATGTAACAACTAATGCTATCGAGAAACTACTTGGCAAGAAATATCTACATTATTAAAATGCAAAAATATATATGTAGATAGGCAAATCAAAAATAACCTAAAAATTAGAATATTATAGCAACCATTAAGTTATTAAATATTATAAAACATAAAAACAAAATACAAATAAATAAAAAGAACTATAAAATCTCATAACAAAACGCAATCAAATATAACAAGTACAAGAAATATTACAGGTAGGGTACACTGCATGCAATGTGCGATCCGAAGTCCAAAAAACTCGTGCGCAGCTCGTCCGACCAGTTTGCTTGTTCGCAGAACAGCGAGAAAAAAAGCGAATTGCCATTTAGGTTTGGGAATGTCGTCAAGGATTTCAACTTTACACGGCATGTGCTGAAACTATTGACTAGAGATGTCTATGATTAGTAGACATACAATATGCCTATATTCGATTACTGGTTGGGCAGAGTTCTTTATCTTTCTTTTGGCTTTTAGATATATACGAGTATGGTAAGTATTACACATACAAATTGTTTACACCAAGCAAATGCTTTGTGGGCTGTAAAAATATTTGTCGATTAGATAATTACTAGAAATTATCACATGTTTTTTACCCGCGACGGAACGGCGACTGTATATGTGTTTGGGGTGAGAGGTTGTTTGTTTGTTTGTTTGTTTGTTTGTTTGTGTGTTTGTGCAAATTACTATGTCAATTATTTCCAAAACTATAAGTCCGATTTTAATACGGTTTTCTATGATAGGTTAAGGTTCAATTGGCGTATGATCTTAGATATGTCTTATTCCCTTAACTCACCAGGGGGCGCTGCAGTAAGCATTTTACGTGCAAACGAATGTTTTCAATTATCTCAAAAAATAATAGTCTGATTTCGATACGATTTTCAGTGATAGATTCAGGTTTAATTGGTGGATGTTCTTAGATATGTTTTATCGTGTCAAACCACCAGGGGGCGCTGCAATAAGCATTTGTTTGTACTTTTTTTGTATTTATTTGTCTAAAACCGAAACTACTGATCCGACTAAGCAGAATTTTCAGAAAAAGATTCAGCTTTGCTTGATGCATATTTTAAGATTTTTGTTTTTTTGTTACGGGGAAAACTCACCAGGGGGCGCTGCAGTAAACATTTGTTTATGCGAATCAAAAACTACTAGTCCAATTTAGATGAAACTTTCAAGGATAGGTTCAGGCTTAATTGGTGCGTCTTTTCATATATGTGTTATGATGACCACTCATCAGGGGGCGCTGTAGTAAGCATTTGTTTAAGTTTTTTTGTGTAAAACCAAAATTTTTCTTGTATTTATTTGTCTAAAACCGAAACTACTAATCCGATTGGATAGAGTTTTCAGAACTAGATTCAGCTTTGCTTGATGCATATTTTAAGATTTTTGTTTTTTTGTTACGGGGAAAACTCACCAGGGGGCGCTGCAGTAAACATTTGTTTATGCAGAGCAAAAACTACTAGTCCGATTTAGATGAAACTTTCAACGATAGGTTCAGGATTAATTGGTGCATCTTTTTATATATGTGTTACGGTGACCACTCACCAGGGGGCGCTGCAGTAAGTACATTTGTTTGTGCAAAACTAAAACTACGAGTCCGATTTGAATGCAGTTTTCAATGATAGATTCAAGTTTACTTAGTGCATATTTTCATATATGTGTCATGTCTGTTTACTAAGTGCATATTTTCATGTATGTGTCAACTCTCTAGGGGGCGCTGCAGTAAGTAGCTGCTTCCATTTTTTGTGTAAAACCAAAACGACTAGTACGATTGGAAAGAGTTTTCAGTATTAGATTCCGCTTTGCTTAGTGCATGTTTTTAAATTTATATTACGGTGACAAGTCACCAGGGGGCGCTGCAGTAAAATATTGTTTGTGCAAAGCTAAAATGACGAATTCGATTTGGATGCAGTTTCAGTGATAAGCTCAAGTTTAATTAGTGCATGTTCTGGATATGCTTTATCGTGTTAACTCACCAGGGGGCGCTGCAGTAAACATTTGTTTGTAATATTTAAAACAAAACCACAACTACTAGTCCGATTGGGCAGAGTTTTTAGTATTAGATTTACCTTTACTTGGTGTAAGTTTTTAGGTTCTTTTTTACGTTAAGAATTCACCAGGGGGCGCTGCATTAAACATTTAATTATGCAAAGTTCAAACTATAAGTCCGATTCGGATGCAGTTATCAAAAATAGGATCAGGCTTAATTAGCGCGTGTTCTCGTATATGTGTCGTGGTGACACCTCACCAGGGGGCGCTGCAGTAAGCATTTGCTTGTGTTTTTTGTGTGAAACCTATTTAGATGCGGTTTTCTGTGATAGGTTCAGGTTTAATTGTTGCGTGTTTTTATATGCCATATCACGAACTACCACGGGGCGCTCCAGTATAAATTAGTTTGTTCAAAATCAAAACTACTAGTGGGTTTTGTGGTTTTCACTGATTTGGTTAGACTTAAATTTCCTGAAAATGTTACGATGGCCAATCTGCCAGGCGCTGCAATAAGTGTTTGATAACCAGAAAGCATTGGGCTTATAATTTCTTTTGGATTTGCATGAAGATTAATATAAAGTATTTAGAAATTATGTAATATGTAATGTGTATCTATTCACTTTAAAAAGTTTAAAATAAAAAACAAAATTAAAAATTTTGAAAAAACCCACGACGGTTAATTGTAATTGAAAAAGGATAAAATAACTAGAAATCCCCCGCCTAAAAGAATATATGTAACGAGATGACGGGGACAACTTCGTCGGGGGCTGCCAGTTGCAACCTCTATTTTGAATATAGTAGCTAATAGTATAGATTTCGTTCTTAAAGTTTTTAAAAGGAATACCAGTTATCAAAACGGTAAATTCATATTAATATTTTAATTTTTGCTCAACCCTGTTTTAACAGCATTTTCATGCTGTGCACCTAGGAGAAGTTAGCAAACTTAAAGTAATGGCAGCTCCGACGAAGTCGTCCCCGTCATCTCGTTACATATATTCTTTTAGGCGGGGGATTTCTAGTTATTTTATCCTTTTTCAATTACAATTAACCGTCGTGGGTTTTTTCAAAATTTTTAATTTATGGAATTAGTTTTAAGATGGCGTTAACTTAAAGTTCTAAATTTGGAATGTTTCAGAAACCTTCATTATTGCTTATTTATGGAATATTTACATTTAGTTTAAAAGTTTTTGTATTTTGGTAGTTAAAAATACAGTTTCATGTGCTATAATATTACATTGTGAAAATATATGGTTAACCTTTAACCAAGTCACATTAATGAAGCTTCGAAAATAATCAGATAGAATGATTTTTATAGGATAAAAAATAAACAATAGATTTAACATAATATTTTTAAATATATAACAATGATAATATTTTATTGATAATAAAGAATATGTTTAGATTGTCACATTAAAATCATTTTCGTCTTCGACACTGAAAAAATTATAATTAAAGCATATAAAAGCGGCATGTGTATGTGTAAATATGTTACTGAATATATAACTTTATTTATTTATAAATAAATTGAAACATAGCATTATGAAACAGGTAATTTAATTTTTTATAACTACATAATAAATTTTTATATGCATAATAAAATATTTTATTTAACTAATAAAACAAAATTTGTCTTCTTAATAAAATAACGACACTAAAAAAAAATAATTTTATGAAAAATAATATATTAAAAAAAAAAAAAAAGCTTATAACAATATTTAATAATAACTTATTAATAATAATTTGTATTTATTAATAATAATAATGTAATATTTGTAAATATACCTTATAACAATATTTAATAACCAAAAAATAATTTAAAATAATTAGTAACCAATATATCGGCATGCTTCCAAAAAACCCTCCAGAAAGAGACATAACATACCAAAAAGCTCCAAGTGTGACAGAGAAAGATCATTTCAGAGTAAACAAGATACGAAACGACGAGATCACGTAAACCCGTCATTTCCAAGAACATTAAAGATGCTTTATCAATTGGACAAAAAGCTGGTCACTTTTTCATATTACAATTAATGTGAAAAGTTTTTGTTGGGCAGTAATGAGAGTCTATTTATGTTGTCATCTTCGATAATGATCAATAACTTGTAATCTATAGTAATTATGCTTAAAGTTGTGTGACAGGGAATGAAAGTTTACTTATTCATGCTAATATTATAAATCAGAAAGTCTGTTTGTCTGTTTGGCAATCGAAATAGATTTCAAAATGAAAATAGTTGAAAGCCTAGGATCAAGTATAGGCTACTTTTTTACTTTTTTTAAAAAAACTACCTCTAAAGAGTTCAATAATGACTATTTGTTTTAAGAAGATATTTTTTCAGGTACCTTATGTAAGGTCAAACAAAAGTTAGTAATTTTTTCAAAGTCCGACTCCTAAGGGCCTGAAATAGAGGATTATATTTTATATACCATGCCACTAGTGGCCCGCTCTTCGCCGCGTGAACTACTTAACTGTTTTGTTATATTGCAACCCTTGAGGGTGGATTTTTGAAAATATGGCAGCCTATGTTTAATTTTAGATTTTCAACTATATCTGTGCCAAAATTTGTTACAATCGGTCAAGCGGTTTAGATTTTTCATATAAACTTTCATCCCCTATTTCAATCCTTTAGAGGTGGATATTTGAAAAAATAAGTAGCCTATGAAAATAGTTTTTTAAATTAAAATTCCATTTTCTTCCCTCTGGTATCGAGGCAAAGCGCGGCATTAAGTTCCGTTACTTAACACGCAATGCTCCGAAGTCGGCGGTAAGTGGGGAACGGAGTGTCTTAACACTACATTCCCTCTGCCTACCCTGCTATTTGCGGGATACAGCGTGAGGGTAAAAAAAAGAAAAATAGTATATAAATAAACTTTCTACAATTACTTTTGTAAGCCACATACTATATTAACAAACGGTTTATAGCCTTGTTAATTGACATAAAATTACGACTAACACATCGTTAAGAATGCAGTACCTTGTATAATTAGCTATGAGAATTTTATATTAATTACAATATCACCTGCATCAATTTGTAAGTAGGTAATTATAGAAGAGGACAAGAAAGGTACATGAAATTATAATTATTAATCGAATACTAATATAGTTAAAATTAATGTATGTATGTATGTATTGAAATAATTATGGATACGCGTGTATGGTAATTTTGTGTAATGAGCTTGAAATGCTAGACCCGGTGCCGCGTAGCATATTCGTTGCGTTTCACGTTGCTATCAACGTGAATGTCACTTTATTCAAAGTATCGTCAATTATGTGGTAGAGTGGGTAAAATGTTTTTATTTTTTAACTCCACGATATATCTCGTATATAGCAAGTTAGGAAGATGATATAACAAGGTGGGAAACTAAATATTTCATCATTTTCACCGAATTTTGCATGTTAAGTGGCGGAATATCGCCGCATTTTGTGTCGACACCTGAGCGAAGAACATGGAAATATTATGGCATTTATAGCCACACTTTCTGCCCCTGCGCCATTGTTCTGAATGTTTTTATTAAATGAATGTATTTCTAATAAATTGTTTTAGAATTATATAGGCTTTCAGCACTTCTACACGGTGTAAATTTTAATTATGTCAAAGTTTTCGTACTACTTCATCAGCATCATTTTCGTAAAACGTTGTACAATTTTATTTTAAGTAGTATTTTTTCTAAGTAAAAGAATAGACTTCCTTTTATTTACTTCACTAATTTTTTTATACAATTACATAAAATAAAAAAATCTGGTAAAACAAAGCACACTAAAGATTTGCTCACAATTGCTCACTCAACATGATATGTCGATATGAGTGGAGAGTGTAGAACAGAGTATCAGGAGACTAGGTTCCCTTTGCTTACTTTGATAAGCCTACTTGCTAGCTACTGTTAATGTAGAATTTTAATGGTAGAATTTTAATTCTACATTAAAAGACAAAAGTAGTAAGTTTTTGCTAATCGTTTACGGTAAATTTTATATGCTACTTAAATGTGTTCATTATACATACTAAGCGTGTAAATAAAACTTGAAAAAGTTATAAAATTTAATGAACCAACATATTTACGATTTCATAAAATGTAAGTTCCAATATAAATTTTGCAGTTTCAACTGAGATGTCAGATTTACAGTTATCCAACTTATGTTTTCAGGTTTTAATGCTGTCTAATGATACAAATGAGATTTTGTTATTGCTTTCAAATTTTCATGGATGTTTAGAGGAAGTAATCTATGAATAAGTAAGTAAAATAAAACATGATAAACCTTGATGTGTATGATGATTGACGGTATTTTCATGAAATAAACAATATAATATTACTAATTATAATATTAAAAGTAATAAAGAAAACAGTTTTACGTACGTAAAATTATAATTTTTTTTTCTTTTTGAATTAGCATTTTAATAAGCATTTTCCATATATATTTGTTTTCATTTTCCGTATATATCTTCGGATATTTAACATTGCAAGTGATAGGACCCGTTGGACACAGTTCACCCGCTCCAGATTCCCACATTCCTCCAATCAACATACCTACATGAAAGATCAACCATAGAGGGAGACATATTTAACGCAATTTTGTGTAAAAAAATGTATAGTAAAATGAATATGCATAAAATATTTTAAATATGTAAAACAATAAACATTTTTTGTATTTTATATGTTCTTTTAGCATCCAGCATCTTAAACTAGCCAGAAAAGCACTTAAAGGAGATTATGTCAGTAGGAAATCGCTCATTGTAATTTTAGATAAATATATGAACGTAGGTAGGTAGATATGAGGTCGTGCCTTTTGGGTAGTGCCCAAGCGCTTTAGCTAATTAAGCTATACGTTCATTATGCCACTTGAAAGTTAGTGTAAATATAATATATAAAATAGATAATTTTTACAACTTTTGACGTTACAAGTTTTGCATAAAGAATACTTTTATCTTTCCGTTTTTCCCGTATCCCCTAAGAGGATAGAGAAAATCTAATGTCAGGACATGTCGTTCTCTGTTAGCTCGAACCGGATAAAACAGGTATCTACATGTTGAGCGGCGTAACTTATTGATTTTATAATACATAAAGTATCGTTTTAATGACATGTCTTGAATAAATTGCTATAGAGATAAAAAGTAATTAGGGAATAAACATTATTCACATAATAGTTGCAAGCCCTGTATTTTACATTTATAACTGTGTGTAATTTTTAAACCATAACTTTAGTTGTTCATTTAAATGATAAGTGTAATTCATTTTTATGGACACAGCCGTTTTCGGATGTAAATGAGTGTTGCTCAGAAGCGATTGTCATTAAAATTTATGTTTCACTTTACAAGAATGGTGAAATTTTAAAATTAAATCATCTGATGTGTCCGTTCTTTTATTTACTCACTATGACCTTATGAAAAATAATATAGATAGGTACGTGCGCTACTTTTCTCTCTCTCTCTCGAGAGAGAGAATCTAGTGTCAAGACACTTCGTCCTCTGCTTTCCGCTCGACATTAAACATTGCCTGTTGATTAGTGGAACTTAACGCCGCGATTTGTCTTGGTGCCAAAAATGGGGTAAACATTGAACAGTTCAAAGTTCTATTCTGCTTAACGCGATGTAAATGAAACATTAATATGAGTACATAATTTTATTTTAATTATTTTCCTAATATAGAAGACACATCGCGGTATTAAGGCACGTTATATAACAAAATTCGAGTTGAAAACTGGGAACCAAGTGTTTTAACAATAGGTTATCTCTTTCTATATATCTATACTCTTTTATGTGACACTTGTTCTTGAATATTTTATTCTGATTTTATTTGGTGGACAATCATTATTTTAATATTACTTAAGCTTATATTACTACGAGTATTTTAAGAAAAATATAAGATTTTACATATAAAAAACCTTAAAACCGGTTATTCAAAGTAAACTTTAAAAGAATTTTACCTTTTCGCCGCTGGTTTTAAAAGGACTCAAACTAATTAGGTATATTTCATCAACATCACTTAGATAAGCGCATTTGGTCTGGAGTCGCTGGTTTATACCAAGATAATATCATTTAAGAACGTTTAGTTGAGTTTTAAGACCATCATTTGGGCATAATATATAAGGAGTTTTAGCGTAAAGAATATTATAAATTATATAAAATAGATTACATTCGTGTTCTTTAATTGTGAAATACTTTTTTGCAAAAGTTATTTTGCTTAAATATATGTACATATGCACTAGGCATGTATTATTTAAAAGGATATTCGAGTGTTTATAAATTGACATAAATTTTAGATTTCGTGCTTACGAGGATAGTATAAGATAGGGCATGGGCATTAATAACCATTTATCACATTAAATAAAGGAATAAGTCTGAACAGTTCACAAATTTATTTAAATTTTTAGTATTACTTTAGTTTATAAAAGGCTAGACATGTTAAACTTTTCGTATATTTCTTTTCTTATTATGGTTTAGAGATTGGCGCTTCATTTTGCTAAGACGGTGGAACGTTGTTGATTCCGTCACTCAACAACTGATGTATCGAATTCAGATAGAAAGTGTAAAACGACTTTCTTAGAGTCCCGCCATTTAAGTCCATTTCTATGGGAAATGGACAATGGAGTGTCTCGACACTACATTCTCTCTGCTAATGCTAAAAAACGTGAAGCTAAAAAAAAGTAACAGTCACTCCGTTACTCACATTTAATACAAAATTACCAAAATAAAATTAAATCATTTCGTGCTAGATAAACAAAGCCATCTAAATTAACATTGTATTCACTATTAATTAATTACAAATTTTGTATAGAAAATAAACAATAAGGTAATTAGTACCAATATACATAAATATCTCAATACTAATTAATTATATTTGTGAAGAAATAATAATTTATACAGTGTTTATTGCTAGGTACGGTGCAGGCAACACGAAACACGACATCGCCTAATGTTTGATTACATGAGTCACTCTGCCTGTGGAGTATTACGTAAACAGTTGCACGGTAGCGTAGGGTTATGCTTGGTTAGTTTTATTTTTTGTTTTCTTTTTGTTATTAAGGATTCTTTTAATTTTTATTATGATCATAAGGTAATATGTACTGTTTAGGCCATATTAAGTCAGCCAGATTGGATTTGTTTTTTAACCGGAAATTGGTAATAACTAAATTATTTTCATTTCTGTTTCTCTAGCAAGACAACGTAGGGTGTTGAGTTTCGTTACAGAACATGCATTGTTGAGACACTATGACGAAAAATGTAGGACGGAGTATATGGACACTAGTTTCTCTCTGTAATAGCTAATATGTGGGCTGAAATACGAAACTAAAAAAATAAATTTATAATATATAAGTACAAGTAACATTGCTCGTTGAAAAAAAGCCCTACATACAATTTATCGTAAGTAACTTAAAAAAAATATTAGGCTCTTTTCTTTACAATATTATATAAAAAAGCAACTTTTATTTGTAATAAAAATTAGTAATAAATCAACATTAAAATATATCTAAATAATTAATATAATATATTAAATTTTGACTTTTACTGTGCCAACCCTATCCGGCCCCCGGTCCCCGCTATCTGTAAACTCCGGCAGCTACTTACATTGTGTTATATAGACACGACGCGACGGTTTTCCACTCTCTATTGAGACATTTTCTAATCATTTGTAAAATATTTTCTTTTATATTTTTATTTTGTATATTTTCTTTAAATAATTTAGATGTAAATATGACTATGTATGTATTACTAGCTCCCGTTCATGGTTTTGCTTGTTGTGTAAACTTTAGAATTAGGTGGTAATTAGAGTGCTAAATGATATGATACTAGCTTCCATACTAATTTATAAATGTGGAAACTGCCTGGTTCCACATTCTGCCTGTATCTCAGTCTGTATGTTTGTTACGCTTTTACGGCCAATTTACCGGCCGGATTTGGATGTAATTTGAAATGAAAATAATTGAAGATCCAACATCAAACATTAGGCTACCTTTTGTTCAAAAATCAAATCATGAAAGGGTTTGAAATAGGGGATGAAAGTTTGTATGAAAAACCTAAGCTGCTAGCAGCTGCTTGGTCTAGACCAATTTCGATTATTTTTTTCAGGAACTCATTTTATTTTGCTTTTAGGTGGAATAAGTCATAAACTATTTAAGTAGTTCGCGGCTAGCAGCTTCGCCTGCCAAAAAAAATATAGTATAAACAGTTATAAAGTATAGAAAATTAGTTAAATTATTTTGTACCTTACCTCATACTAATACTAATTTTCTATATCTCTTCTAATCCTCATACTAATACTACCTGTATTTTAAGTCAACTAATTTAGCTATAATTCACTTTTTATACTAAGTATCAAATATAAAAAATTCTACGAGTCTTAAAGTTAGACCTCTGTGGAGTAATATATATGTGACATGCGTACTAGTGTTTAGTAAAAAAACATTTAGATATATCAAATTTAAATTAGAAACCTGTTCTAATAAAATAATTATATCAAATGTACAGGTAGACAATCCGCTCTCTGCCTTCCGCCTGAACTGAGTGTTGAGTGGCAGAAATAATTCGCGCTGTGTCTTTCACCCGAGCGAAGAAATGAATATAATTTAAATATATATAGGTATAACTAGCGGCCCGCTCGCGGCTTCGCCGCGTGAACTTTTTCGTTATATTGCAACCCTCGGGGGCGCATTTTTAAAAAATAAAGTAGCCTATGTTTAAGCTTAGATTATCAACTATATTTATGCCAAAATTCATTACAATTAATCAAGCGATTTAGATTTTTCATTTCTTTCAACTTTCATCCCCTATTTCAACCCTTTAGAGGTTGATTTTTGAAAAACTAAGTAGCCTATGTTAGACGCAGTCACTTTTACTACTTTCATTCTAAATTTCATCCAAATCGGACTGGTAGATTAGCCGTGAAAGCGTGACAGACAAACACACAGACTTTCGCATTTATAATATAAGTATGGATAGCCACAATGTTTGCTGTCAAACGCTGTCCCACCGCTCCACGACGGCTCTATTATTAGGTGGGTATATACAAAATCTATTTTATAATTTAATCTTATAAATACGTTAGGAAGGATAAAGAAATTACAATGCGATAAAATCATTAAAAGGTATTTTAATTGCGATACTTAATACTTACCTGAAAGAGTTTAAATTCTTTAGCTTGTGTACATTTTACGAAATATCGTTTTCGACTACAATAAGTACATCTTGAACTTTCAAAAGTACTCTATTAGTATTCCCCTGGCCTTATATTTCACAAGGTTCCTCTATAACGACCAAATTTCAACGTTCCACGCGCAGTAGTTTCGTCTGCACTTTGTCAATTAGTTACTCAGCGAGTAACTTAATACTTAAATATATTGAAGATTAGTTAAAAGCGATACAATATTTGAAATATATTTAAAATTTGAAATATTATATCATCTTAAAATACTTCTGTAAAAATATTTTAAACGTTAATGATCGATCGTGAATTTTTAAAGGCATAAAATTTATAAACGTCAGTTTTGAACGTCACGACATATTTCGTTACTTCCAGTTATCAAACTTTGTAAACATGTTATTTGAGGGCCTCCTCGTGTATCCTTATATTGGGTAGGTACAGTATTTTTATGTTTATTTCACTAACTTTGTACTTGTCTCCATATTCGTCCATATGTGGCCAGTCGTGGTCCAGTGGCACAAGCGTGTGACTGTAATCGACTAGTTGTGGGTTCGATTCCCACTCGAGGAGTGGAAATTATATTTCCATTTTCTTCCGCTCTGGTGTCGAAGTAAAGCGCGGCGCTAAGTCCCGCCACTTAACACGCAAGCCTCCGAAGTCGGCGGAAAGTAGGGAACGGAGTGTCTTAACACTAGGTTCCCTCTGCCTACCCTGCTGTGTGTGGGATACAGCGTGAAGCTGATAAAAAAAAAAAAGACTCCATATTTTACTGACAAATTTGGTGTTAGCTAAGACCTACCTATATTTTTTTTTCGCCCTGGTACCTAAGACAATGCGCGGCGTTAAGTTCCATTTTCTGGTTGTTTAAGAGAACGGAGTGTCGTGACACAAGTTCTTTAATCTGAAAAAGCTGGAAAAAAAATATTTTCGTAAAGCACAAAATGTCCTTACTTTGTTTTACTCTTTACACCTATCAGTAGAAGATCTTAATAAAACCTCAAGTAACTATACCTAATAAAACTGTAATAAATACACTATCACAGCTTATTTTCCACGTGTAACCTAATATCGTTAGTGTCAATTATGTAGTTACTTTTTATGGTATACCTCTCAATGCGGTTTGCACTTTTTTCCATCGTTTTATAGAGACCGCGTTGTAAATATTCATAAAAGCTGAGTATTTTGCGTTGATTTGCCATTATCATTCAATCCTCATTTTACGACGAGTCGAAAAACGTATTTCTTCTTATCATATATGGTCTTGGTAAGTTTTTAGAAAGAATTTAAGTACTTATCGATTGGCAGATTATTCAGCCGTTTAAAGGTTGATCGCGGCAAAAACATCTGAACCTTCGTCGAAATTGTCTTGTTTTAATTACTTATTTCCTATTTCAATTAAACGTAACCATTTATGTTCTTATTTGGTTTGTTATTTTGATTAAGAACATTATTTTAAGGGTAATTAGGAATTTTTATACGTTGTATTATTAATGTAGCTTCCTGTATGTCTATATAATGTACCTAGTTTTAAGGAGTTGTCTATGTATAGATCAGTAGCGAAGTGTGAAGTTTTTGTATGGGTAAGCTGGCGTTAAAACAATAAAAATCTAGGGTTTCTGAACGAATAATTATAAAAAGTAAGCCGGTGGAAATCGTTTCACGTGGACACTTTGCTTTTGGTGTACATAGGCATAGACGTATAATAATATTGTGTTTATAATCTTATATAACCAAGTGGTAATTGCACCTAATTAATTAACTAATTACATATATGCCAAACAATTTTTTTTGAGCTGGATTCGAACCCACAATCCTACCGGTGACAGTCAAATTACGTCCAGCCGCGTATTTTATCTATATATCGCACCTCTAGAATTAAAGTGGCTTAACTCAAAAAATACACTGCTCTAAATCACAATAGAATCTTAGAGTACACTTTTTATGACCGTGGAAATTTGAGTTAGGTCAATTTAGTTCTGAGGATGTAATAACTTAAAAGCAACAAATCTTAAAAATCAAAAGATCTAAATAATATTTTCATTAACAACAACTTTAATATAAACGTTAAAAGATAACATAATCAGCCAACTCAGTGGAATGACGAGTAAGTTTAGGCCACTACCAGCACCAGTAGCGACCACCCACCCGCATACGATTGATTCAATATACACTAGAATGACGAGGCGTATTGCATTCCAAGTGCACTTCTACAAACTTTTATTCGTATAAATTAACAAGACAATAAGAATTTCGGTAGCTGGCATTGTACTGAATATTTATTGGGTTCTGTACCTTATTTGTCACTGTTAAAATTACTTGGAAGGAGTCAAAATTTAAGTGGAAATTTTGTTACAACTTAATCGTAATTTGTCTTTGATATATGAGAAGTTATTTTTATGTTTAAAACTGCTAGATTATCGTATGAATGAATGAGTAAAGAGACATTTTGAAATCATTTTTGCAAAAAATATGGCGACGGAAGAGGATAAAAATTAGGATTAGGTTATTTAAAATTTGTATGCAGAAGAAGAACTATTTTTTGCCAATATAATCTAATAGTTAATAAACTACTATGTTTGGCATAACTATACTTTTGTATCAAGTGACATGAATTTTGCTAAGGTAACGCGTAATTTCGTTAACCGGGAAATTATTACAATCAAAACTTGAAAAAAATGTTATATGTAAAATTAGCTACAATTCACAAATAAGAGTTACAAATTAAAAAAATAAAAATAAGATATTTTTATATTTATTACTAGCACCCGCGCGCGGCTTCCCCTGCGTAAACCATACGACTATTTAACTATTTTGTATTTAGTCATCCGCAGGCATTCTAACTTAAATAGCAAATTAAGCTTAAATTTATAATTGAAATTGTAATATAATCAATTATGAATTGATTAAAATAAAATAAAGTCGAAAGAGACGTTTTAGAGATTAGCACGCACACACGCACAGGCAAATACCCAAACAGACGAACAATAAAGAAAAATACCAATTTGTAGAGTTGTACCAAATTGATAAATCCCTCCAATAGTATCTTCCATATACTGACAGCGATGAGTTACATTTTTTAATTGTATTATCAAGATATGCTTAAACATTTTGCTTCATGCAACTTGTATTTTTAATTTGTAGCTTAAATATTTTTTTGTAATTAAATATTAAATAAACAGTTTATATTAATAAGCAGTAAATACTATTCTAATCCGTGTGAGTTAATTAGAAACCATTGTATGCAGAACTCAAACAAAGCGCTTAATCTATAAGCACAATAAAACTGAGCATAGTAACTGGGCATATACCTACATACACGTATCTAATCCATACTTTTGCTAATATAGTTTTATTTTTATTTATTGCAAGACTGAGGAGATATTGTCAGTATATTTGGTCTCTTTACACTTTATTTCTAGTGATATTGTTGGTTAGTGTTAGAATTTAACTGAATTTTTAGTGATATGTACATAAACCTATATATCCATAATAAATACCTTTAAGTAGAAATCGAATCCACGATCGTCACATAAAGTTATCTTGTTAACTACGAGAAGACGGTGTTAAATATTTTGTTTTAAAGTTCATTCAATATATATCTGTACTTACCTATGAAGTCTGCTTTCTACAGAGACAATGACAAAGCTATTTTTTAGAGGTCAAAATGCTTCTGAATGCTACTGTACGCTAAGGTATATGACTAGGCTATTTGTAGACGTGGAAGTACTTTTTAATATTTAATACAGGTAGTTTTAAATCTTAAAATATACCTAAAATAACTATACTAAATAGTTATCTATTTGTTTTTTTTAGCTTTACGTTTTTTTCCACATAATAGGAAATCACATAGTCAGGAAGAACCTAGTATGTACACACTTCGGTCCACTTCTGGCCAAACATTGAGATATTGTGTGTCGAGTGACAGAAGTGAGTTAGTGAGTTTAGGGCCAGTCATGGCGCAGTGGCACGAACGTGTGACTATAAACGACTGCTTGTGGGTTCGATTCCCACTCTAGGAGGGAAAATATTAAATATTTTCAATTCTTCGCTCTGGTATCAGAGGTAAAGCGCGGCATTAAGTTCCGCCACTTATCACGCAATGCCTCCGAATTTGGCGGAAAATGGGGAACAGAGTGCCTTAACATTAGGTTCCCTCTGCCTATCCTGCTATGTGCGTGATACAGCGTGAAGCTAAAAAAAATAATGACAGAACTTAACGCACAGATTTGTCTTTCTGAAATTTGAAACAGAAAATTGTGCATTTTTCATTATTTCTTTATGATGAAAAATGCAATGAAAAACTTTAAATTAAAAGCCTTACATTCTTGTTAGAGAGAAAAGTTTTATAAGATTTTGGAAATTCCGTATCTTGTAATGGAAGAATAGAGTATGTACGGAGTTTAACGCTGCTGTCCCTGCTCTTTTAATGCAGATTAAGAAAATACTTAGGTATATTAACCGTATGATAACAAACATTTCCCCAGTGAAATTAACTGGCAACTGCAATTCGACGCGTGCTAACTATACTAATTTACCATAATTAATATGATTGTATAATTAGCTAATGAGATTTGTACATTGAATAAACGAAACTTATTAACCGAGCATTGCTCTTTCGCCGGCAATACTAAAAAATGACTTTTAACTTTTAGTGTGGGTTTGATTTCCATTCGGGGGCATCTAAGACCTTTGCCTTGAGTTCCACCACTTAATACACAATGTGGTAAATAGGAAATCGAGTGTCATGACACTAGGTTATCTCTGGCTCCCCAGCAGGGTAGACTCACATAGCAACACGAGAAAAAGCGTGTGACTGCAAAATATAAACTATCTCATTAAATTATCAGTTAATTGCTTTGAAATGATGAATGTAACGAATTTAAAATTAAGTTCAATATATTAAGTTCATGAATATGAACGGAGTGTCTTAACACTAGGTTCCCTCTGCCTACCCTGCTGTGTGCGGGATATAGCGTGAAGCTAAAAAAAAATACGAATTTGATGTATACAATCATTAATTTTAAATATTTTTTTAGCTTCATTTCAGGCTAGGATAAAAAGTTAACAGTTTAAAAAATCTATTGTCATACGATTAACTATTAATTATTCCAGTTAATAATCCGACTAATGAATATTTATATATGGATAAGATAACAAAGTCTTTCGTGCGACAATTATCAGTTTGCGTCAGTTCCAATTGTTAACATAGCTTTCGTGATGCCTTATTAATTAATTACATATTTAACGAAAGGTGCGGTCGAGACCCGTCAGGTATTGTTAAACTTGATAGACTTGACGCTTTGTTCGTTAAAAGAAGTCGAAGTATTTTAAAACGCTTAAGTAAATAATTTAATAATTGTAGCTTGTTATAGGCGTATTTTTTGTAGGTGTTTGAAATAATATCTAGGAACTTTTGGACAATATAATATTACGGCATTATGTTTTTTTCTTCCTAGTAGGATATTCAGAGAGAACCTAGTGTCAAGACACTCCGTTCTTTACTTTCGGCCCGAAATCGAGACATTGACGTGTTAAGTAGCGGAATTTAAAGCCGCGAACAAATGAACAATATTTTTATTGGCAGATTCAACGCCGAGTTTTATATAAGCAGGTGGGGAAAACGAAGCATTATGATATAAAAACTACTTTTATATGATAATAAGCATGGATGTGGTATCCATGGTTATCTTCGTCATAGGGCCATTGTCAAAAATGAAAATGTATAAAAAATGTACATATTATACTTTCCTTTTTTTGTGTGGCTTATTAGTTTCACATAGCCCAATAAAACAAAAAAGTAATAAAAAAATAATAACCATACCGAGTCATAGCCATTGTTTTTTTTCCCATTTGCGGTAAATGTATACAAAATCGTAAATAACAGTAATAATGGAACTGTAATAAAAACAATAGTGAAATATCTAAGTTTACAAGCGTAGCGTCAGACAATAACCGAACAATCGACGGCTGCCGGAACAATGACTGTGCAACGTCGATAATTCTAAAACGGTCTAATTTTCTATGTTCAAGTGCTAAAGTAGTTTTGAATGGAGTTAATTTATTGTTTCATGTAATAATGTGTGTTATTAATAAGTACTACTGTGCTGGAATTGAAAAAACTATTAATTTTGAATAAGTCTCGGTTAAGTGTTGTTAAGGTTTTTAATTATGTTTAATTTTGACAATAGTATTAACTTTATTCTAGCTTCACCTTAATTCTCGCATACCAGAGTAAAGTCTCAGTTAACTTAGTGTCAAGGCACTGTTCTCTATATTCTGCCTGAATTTGCGATACCTATTCCATATTGTGTGTAAGATCAATCGGCGCGTCTGGTCTCGTTCACCAGAGTGGAGAAATGAAAATAATTAAATTACGATCATTACCCGAGATAAAATCGAATCCAGGCCCAATCGCGATTACAGTCTGTCAATGTCTTAGTGAGCTGCTATCACTGCTACTAAAATAGTACCATTCAAATTTATTTATTTTTTGAAATAATACGAAATTTATTAGTTTTTTAAATATGGCTACAGTGAAAACATGTTTGGCTTTGTTGTATGTACGAGTATGTATGTAATCTCAGTTATATTAAATACGATACAAATACTAAATAATACTATTTAAATATATGAGTGGAAATAAAGAATAGTATATGTTTTCTTTATTTAATTTAGCAACAAAACATTATCATTCATATTAATATTATAAATATGAAAATCTGCATGTCTATCTGTTACTTTTTCACGGTTAAGCTATTAGCTGGCTATGGCCTGATATGAATGGAATTCGGAATGAAAATGGTTGAAGACCTAGGGTCAAACGTTACATTTTTTCAAAATCAACCTTTAAAGGGTTGAAATACGGGATTAAACAAATCTAAACCACTTGACTGATTTCGATAAATTTTGTGAAGAAGATTATGACTAAAATATACTTCTAATGACGAAAATATACATATTTACCCTATTAAACAGAGCTTAAATTATAACATCCTTAGAAAGTCACGTTATTATTGTTAAATATTATATTTAAATAAATATAATATTCACGATGCTTATCAAAATACATAAATTTAATCTTAATCGTAAAAGGCAAAAATTTGAAGAAAAATAATCAAATTAAATAAGGTATAATATAAAACATTATAATACAGTCGCTTTCGAATAACCTTTCATATAAAAACAAGCGTAGCCTTGTGGCCAAGGTCCCGAGGCTTATCAGCGCTACGTAAGTAAATAGTCATTTAAATAACCGAACGTGATAAATGTTTTATGTTCTCATAGATATTACAAATATTAGTATGAATACGTGATTTACGAACAGACTGGCTAATATTTGCTTAAATATATATATATAGTTCTATTTATTTATTAGATATCGCGATCGGGCTGCTAGATCGCGTGAACTACACGGCTGTTTCGGTATATTGTAACCCTCGGGGGTAGATTTTTGAAAAATAAAATAGCCTATGTTTACCCTTGAATTATCAACTATATTTATGCCAAAATTCATTACAATCGGTCAAGCAATCGGTCAAGCGGATTTTTCATATAAACTTTCATCCCCTATTTCAGCCCTTTAGACGTTCATTTTAAAAAAATAAGTAGCCTATGTTTGACTCTGGGTGTTTTACTACTTTCATTCTAAATTTCAACCACATCGGACCGGTAGATTGACCGCGTAAGCGTGACAGACAACCAGACAGACATTCGCATTTATAATATAAGTATGTATGATCTAGGTATAATCTGTGTATAATGTAATAGGTATGTACTTACACAAGTACATACTAAGCAGCACATTGGGTTATATTTAAATCATTTTCTATTCTCCGCTTTGATGATAAGACAAAACACAATGTTGAGTTCCGCCAAGTGTCGTGACATTAGGCTCTCCTTGCATACCCACCCTGCATGGTGGGAAAAACTAAATATATACCTAAGTTTATCTGTATATCTGTATATCTGTATATATCTAGACACTAATATAATTAGGAAACATATTATAACAAAACAGAATTAACTTTTTTAAGGCGCGTTGATTTTAACTTACATTATATCATTATTTTTTTATATACCTATATATTTTAATGATACAACATAACGATAATATTAACCTCGATTAAATGTTCGCGTTACGTAACCCTCTTGATATCTGAACGTAATGTCATATAAATAAAAATTAAAGCCATCATAGGACATTGGGACAATGTGAATATAAACACGATTTACATACGTACATATATTTGGTCCATAATTTTCTTTGCTTCGCTCTGTTAGGTAATGCCAAAGTATGGTGCGAAGTTGGTGCCGCCACTAAACACAACTCTAATGAATTTGGATAGAAATTGGAGAACGGAGTGTCGTACCATTAAATTCTCTTTGCCTGCCTTGCTATACGGAAAAAAGTGCATCTTTTCAAAATAATCTACCTATATTTAGAATTAAAGATAATGAATGACGAAATTCGAACCATTCGTTATCATATTCTTATGTTGTTTTATAAAAACTAAAACCAATAAAAACATTAAATACGACGATTTAAGCAAGCTAAAAATAAAAAAGGTAAAAATCGCTTTTTTGATGTTTATTTCGGCCATATAAAGCTATTTACATGAATAAATATCTTAAAAAACTTTAAATTTAATAATTCTAACATATTTTTTATATTATATTGTTTTTTTTTAAGCTTCACGCTTCATCCCGCACACAGCAGGGTAGGCAGAGGGTACCTAGTGTTAAGACACTCCGTTCCCCACCTTCCGCCTAATTTTGGAGGCATTGCGTGTTAAGTGGCGGAACTTAACGCCGCGCTTTGCATCTGATACTAGAGCGGTGAAAATGGAAATATTAAATATTTCCACTCCTCGAGTGGGAATCGAACCCACAACCAGTTGTTTACAGTCACACGTGCGTGCCACAGTGCCACGACTGGCCCCAATCATATTGTATTTCTATTTAAATCAATAAAGGATTATATTTTTCCGCTTTCGTAAACAAAGCGGAGCATGGAGTATCGCCACTCCACATTCAGTAACTTGACATTATATGCTTTCTAATCTAATGCAGGAAAAAAGTGGAAAGGGAAAGATACTGAAAAAAAAATATGTACAGGATACTGACACCAAGTTTTTCTACTACTGTTTAATTAGTGATTAATGTTCATTTAACCAAAGACCGCTGCTAATTAATGGTTATTAATTACCACATCTGTTCCGCGCCAGCTCATAGAAGATTTATTGATTTTAGCGTTTCAAGTTAAATATAGTCAAAAATATTACCAAAAATATTACCCAGTAGTATGTTTTTTTATAATATATATTACTATAATATCCACAACAATCATTCACTGTTTATTATAAAAAAGTATATGGACAATTTTTTGAACCATATTTCGTAGGTCATTTGTTCGTAAATTAGTTTGCACTGTAAAGTCAGATATCACCACAATTAGACTTAATTCACATCACTTTTGCCTGATTGCATGACAATTTCATAAATACCAAACTGTTAAAATATCAAATCATCCATATTTTTTAGTTATTGTTGACTTTTTTGATATTCAGTTATTGAGATCTTTTGCTATGTTATCTTCTTCTTTGTTGTTGGTGTAATAAAGAGTTTAAATAAATAAATAAATAAGATGTCCAAACAATGAGACATTATATGTTAAACATGGATATTACATTTGAGCCATCTTATATTAGACATCAAACATCGGATATTAGTTGTCAAACATCAATTGATCTGAAATTCCACAAGAAACATTTATATTTAATAAACATGATGATTTTAAGCTCTATGGTGTTCTAAGCTCACATATGAGTTCAAATGCACTAGGCATAGGCTGTGGATTCAACCCCCACTCAAAATAATGTTGGTCGTTAAAATTACTTTACTTTTTCAGTCTGGTTATCCATAGTTAATTATTAAGTTCTACTGTGTAACATATAACGTAAGTAAGTAAGGTAGTAGCAAACGTACTGTTCCTTGAAATAAACAAATGGTATGGTCTAAAACATTAGACATCAGATGTCTAACATCATACATCCAAATAGCTAAAACTTCAAAACGTTTAAGAATACTGAAAATAATCTTTAAACTTAATGAAGGCCGAAAGATAAAAATGAAGCTAGGACCCAAAATTGTTATCCTTTAATGGAGGTTAAAGTTTCCTTTAAAGTATCAACGTTTTCGTGTATGTATAAAATTATTGTCAATGTAACATAATTTAGTTAGGTAAAAAGGCAACAAAATATTCTGGACTTTTTTAAAAATGACTGAGCAGGTAATAGACATATAGAATATTTTTATTTATAGTCTATTTAACGGAAAAATATATTTATTCAGGAGTGTCTATCAAAGGTACACACCATGTTTCCGCAATATTTAGCAAAAAAAAACATTTTTTTTTTCTAGGATATCTATGTACGAGTATAACGTTTATAGCCTTTAATTTATACTCACGGTAAGTACTATTACCTTATGTATGTACGTGAAGGTCAAACCATTGAAAGCTTTAAAAGATTTATTATATTATCATTCTATATAGCCAAATAAGTATATACTGTAGCAATTAATTCCCTTGTAATAATGTACTTAATTAATTACTACAGGAAATAAGCGTTACCGAACTATAGTAATGTACGTACATTTGTTTAATTGAGCTATTTGAATACAAATTATCTTGTGTTTATCATCTGAAATTACGAATTCGGTACATTAAAGCGAATCGGCAGCTGCGTGCAGCGGAAATGATAACCTGATAGTGTATCAGTGATGGCTATCAACAGCGCTACTTGATTTTTGAACTCTAATTACACATCCAATTAAATTTGTGTATTTATTTATTTTTCAGCTTCACGCTTGTTTTATATAGAAGGCTAGAAAGACAGGACCTTTTTTTTCTTTTTTTCTTTAACGTTAGGAAATCCGTTACGGAGTGGGATCCCGGGACGCGGTTATATGAGACTCCGTTTTGGCAAGATGGTACGCCTCCGTTTACCCACTAAAACCTGACGGTGCTCCTCTCCCGCCACTAGCCCAGGTCTCGGGTACTGCCCCAATCATCCGCGGGCCTGGGCGGAGACAGAGAGGACCTGATGTTAAGACCACACAGTCCTCCATTTTCCGTGCGAATTTTGAAACATTACGCCTAGCCCCTCAACAGGGGCTTTGCCTTTTGACTTCGCAAATTTGTATGAAAGTCTTTTTTTGAAGCAATCCTGAAATTTGGCCGATAGGTACTTTGTAACACGTGACCGCTAAGGTCAGAGTGCCTATACAGTTTTCAAGAGGCGCGGGTTCGTATTCTGTTGTGTATTAAATTTTTATATCTTTCTAAAAAAATATTTTGTTTTCTAAGTTTGTTGAAGGTCGTTAAGGTCCTGCTAAGGTTGTTTAAAATGTTTGACTTTAAAATTGTACAAAATATATTAATGGAACATCACTAAAATCAGTGAATGTTGACTAACTAATGAATTGAATAATTGTTTGCCGTATTTCTTAAAGGAGACGAAGTTAAACTACGGTTCCATTCATCCTAATCAGGACTGTACCATAGTTATATTTCAATTATTAATCACTTCCTTAATATGAATCAATTAACCATCATTCACTATTAAAAACGACACAGCATTACTTATAAAATCAATACGTTTCTTGTTTTTAAAACAAATAGACATTTTCAAAATTTTGTCGTTACCAATATCTTGTTTATGTATATAATTACGAATACTTACGTACAACGAAAAAAATTTATATTAAATTTTAATAAACTTTACACAAAATTTTGAAAATTTCTAAATACAAAAAATATTTTTTTAAGAAAACTTAAAATGCGAAATTGTCATGACAAAAGACGCATCGACTTTAGCGCCGCGCCGGCAGCTGCCTGCAGCGGATGTGATAACTGATAAGCTGATAGCTTATCACTGATAGCTCTGTCATAAGCGCCACCTGGATCTGTGAATGATTATTGAAATTGCTCTTGTGAGTTCTTCGTTGTTTTTACTTTGTCTTTTTATTTTTGGATACATTTACATACTCGATTTCGGGCGGAAAGGTGAGAAGGGAGTGTCTTAACATAAGATTCTCTTTGACTGCCCCGTTATGCGGGAAATAGCGTGACTTTAAACTTTTAATGTTTATATGTGCAATGGTTAATCGACTTTGTGCCTAAGTATGTATTATAATTTAATTGGTATAAATATGTTTTATTTTTTGTATTAAGACCAACAAAATATCTTGCAGTCAATAGCGTAATCTAATTATGATATTTCTTATCTTATCTTAACTTACTTGACTTGACTTATTGTCCTATGTCCCCTAGGTGGGGCAGAGGGCCTCCACAGTGCTTCGCCATCGCGTTCTATTCTGGGCGAATAATCGCTCCGGTTTCGCGCTGTTTCAGTTTCTTTAATCATTTAGTTTAGACAAGCGGGTGATTAGCCCACTGTGTCATAGCCTGCTGGTGGTGCTGCCACCTCGGAGTTATAAGTATAATGGATTAGTGGGACGACAAACATCTCAGTAAGATCATTTGAAGCCTTTAATGTCGTTGATATAGATTTATATTAAAAAAATAGGTAAAAAAAACTTTTTAAGTTAAACGGTTTTATGTTAAACATACATTGCAATGTTTAATATAAATGTACTAAAAACCAAAAAATAATAAAATAGATACAGTCGTGGGAATTATAAACATATGCATAGACTAGACTAAAATAAAACCGTGGGGCACGTCAATTGTCTACAAATTATAGACTTAATGTGCGATAGAAGAATCGTTTAATTCGTCGTTAGGCAGTTGGCCCGCAGACGGTGCGCAAATTACTTACTATTTTGCTGGCTAGCGAGGAATCGTTTCACTGCTCGTAGTTTGTCTTTAATCGACAAAACTTATGATAAAAGTACTACTCGCTCAACATTATGAAACCCTAAAACTCGCTTAATCGAGCTTGCTAACTTGTTTCCACATTCTAGCCCTACTTATCACACGTCCGTCGTTGTCGGTTGAACAACTGCCTAATTATAGTGTAACATTACAAAACAAACATTTTAATCAACGATTGTAGACAATTGACGTGCCCCACGGTTTTATTTTAGTCTAGTCTATGCATATGTTTATAATTCCCACGACTGTATCTATTTTATTATTTTTTGGTTTTTAGTACATTTATATTAAACATTGCAATGTATGTTTAACATAAAACCGTTTAACTTAAAAAGTTTTTTTACCTATTTTTATTTTCTAGTTTTAGTTTTTATTTCGCAGATGCGCCTGAGTCTTGAGGGGAAAACACTAACGACATATCATTTTTATCCACCCTAATGCCATACAGTTCTCGGCGCGTTTTAACCTTTCACCTTAACTTGGGTGGTGTACCGTTAACGACGTATCATTTTTAGCCACCCTAACGCCACACAGTCTTCAACACGATACAAAATCTTGACTTGGGTGGTGGATTTAGGCTGGATTAATCAGATACCTAAATTACAGATTCAATTTCTAAATTTAAATCTTATTATTATACGCCATTTAGTGGCTGCGCCCATCCATACTAATATTATAAAGAGGAAAGACTTGTTTTTTGTTTTGTAACGAATAACTCAAAAACTACTGGACCGATTTGAATGAAATTTGGCACAGGGATAGACTTAACCTTCAGGAGTAACATAGGCTACATTTTATCCCACTGCTGGGTATTGTTTGACGTCTAGTCTTAAATATTGAGGTTGTGTAGTGCACTGTATTCTTCTTGTCAAGCCCTTTTATTTGAAACCCATATTGGTGGGATTGATAAAATATTGTTATCAGCCATTTGGTAGCGGCGGCCATCTTAGATTTTAATTTTGAATAGTAAATTGTATTCTACTTGTTGAGACCTTTCATTTGATACCCATGTTGATGGGATTGATAAAACCTAAGTTATCCGCCATTTTGTAGAGGCCGCCATCTTGGATTTCAATTTTTTATAGTATATTGTATTCTGCTTGTTGAGCCCTTTCATTTGATACCCATATTGATGGGATTAATGAAACCTAAATTATCCGCCATTTTGTAACGGCGGCCATCTTGAGTTTATAATGATAATGAATAAACATAATTATATTGTCACCAAAATCCAAAGTGTATACAAAATTTCAGATTAATCGGTTGACAGGAAGAGGGTGAAATTTGAATTACTAAATTTGACCCAAGAATAAAACAAACGGGGTGAGCTAAATAAAACCGTTTAAAAATCACGTGAATCATTTAGGGAAATAAGTAATTTCACGCAAAAGTCATTTTGATTTTTTTATGATAATGACATTGATCAAGTAACTATAAAGGTTTGAAAAATTTATCCGGCACGGCATCGCTGTGGACCAAATAAAGAATGTATTTTTTTTTAAAGTATTTTATATAAAGCAATAAAACAAAGTAATATTACTGTAGCATAGTTGCTATAAACCGGACGATTTTGGATTTTACTAATATGGAAATATTTAGTCAGCTTCACCCTTTTTCCCGTGTAGAGGGGATAGGACCAAGCATCAACTCTCCTTGTTCTCCACTTCCCGCCTGAAATCTAAACATTAGGAGTAGAGTGGCGGAACTCAACGCTGCGTTTTATCTTGTCCATATAGTATGAACATTTATGTTTATTATAAAGGTATTTCTTTTAAGTAACACCTCGTGAATGTACGACATTTGTGAAAATACAGCTGGTTTATAACTAGTTTACTATATTATTGTCGCAATTATTAATTTGTTTCGAATAGTAAAGCAATAAAATTCCTAAACATTCTAAATCCTGTTTAGTTCAGTTCACTATCTTAATAGTCGTTATAATTTTTAAAAAAAATTTTTTCGTAAAATAATCGTAAAACTTTTTTACACTTTTAACTGCTACCTTACGAGAATTTGCTGTCCATCTCGGGAATAGGATAAAAAAGCAGCTTCAAATCGTTAACCGATTTTGTCCGAATTTGTAACATTGCATGTAGAATAAAAGAATTACAAACTGTAAAAAATATTAATTATTTACAACTTTACACTCTCTGTAAAACCTACCTGTAGGGTAGACCTCAAAATATACAACAGATCAATATTATCAACAAACAAATATATAAAACCAAACATAACTATAAAAGTACTCAAATTTTAAGCCTTTTGTGCTCGCTTTCAACAACAGCACGAGAATCCCAAAAAGAATTACTGTATTCTATAATTTCTACCAATATAGTAGGGGCCGGTCGTGGCGCAGTGGCACGAAGGTGTGACTATAAACGACTGGTTGTGGGTTCGATTCCCACACGAGGAGTGGAAATATTCTATATTTCCATTTCCTTCGCTCTGGTATCAGAGGCAAAGCGCGGCGTAAAATTCCACCACTTGCCTCCGAATTCGGCGGAAAGTGGGGAACGGAGTGTCTTAATACTAGGTTCCCTCTGCCTACCCTGCTGTGTGTGGGATACAGCGTGAAGCTAAAAAAAAAGAAAAAATAGTATAATAATCCAACTTAATATAGATAAGCACTTTACAGTCTACGTTTGAATTATGAAAGTGATATTTATCAGTAGGTATCATTTGTCTGACGTGCATTTGATAAATGATAATTATGATCGATGGGGCTATATACTCGTATGCTGGTAAATTGCATAATATACTCTCGTGCCATTTACTTGAGTGCGTGTTACCACTTACTCTTACCATCTAACAGAATTTTATCCTTTGTATTTAAATTGTATGTAGAATTAGTGTGATTAATTATATTTGCTTTATATGTAACTAGTCTATAGTATATTTAAAAAGAGCAACTGTTGAGTATCTCAGCGGAACGGTCTTCCGAGCAGGTGGTAAATCCTGAATAGATTGAAAATACTATCAATATATGTCAGAATATTTAGATTTTAAAGCACCTATTTAAAACTCTTAGTAACTTAGTAAATTGTTAGGCGTAAGAGTTTGAAATTCAATTTAACTCGTACATAAGTAGTTTTGTTAGAGAGTGCAGAGATGAACTGAGAGATTCTCAAAATTCATATAAGAGCGGACTAAAACAGGCTATGACGTTGTTAAAATTATTTAACATATTATCAGAATCCTGCTAAATTAAATTAAATTTTAGTTCGCTAAAATGAAAATCAATAGTATATTAATATTTACCAGCTATTGCGAAAAAAAGAATTCACTTTTTGTGAGATCTACATACTACGATAGGTGATTCCTTCTCCCACTGGTCTGCGACCACTGTCATGTCAATGACAAGCCGCCAAATATCTGATGATGCGTTCCGGTTCGATTGCATGTAAGCCAGCTCTCCCTATTCCCACCGTCCCCATCCTTCCTCCGTCCTTTCCTCCTCCCCCCTTAAGGTCGGCAACGCATCCACAACTCTCCCAATGTTGTGGATGTCAATGGGCGAAGGTAACTACTTATCATCTGTCGCAGCTCAGCTTCTGGTCGTTGGCCCCCCTTTCATCAATAAAAGAAACCTAAATCTTGTTTTGACTTGACGTAACAATTTTGTCTTTATTATTTTTTTCATGTTGGTTAAGATTAGCTGTAAGCAGGAGACGAAGATACATAAAAAAACATTTAATTTTTTTAAAATCATAATTTTACTCACATTAGTGCCTACGGTCTTTTCCGGAGGGAATAGGTAAGATAAAACACTCTCCCAAGCCCTAATTTTCGCCACCCAAGACTTAATGTCTCGTTTCAGACGGAAACGAAAAAATAACTCACTAACTGTATTATTTATAAGTTAGACAATGAACTAGTGAGGATTAATTTTTTATTAATATTCACGATAGTAGCAAATTCAGCTACTAACACTACGATTAGATTTTTTTCTTTATTTGTATTATTTATAATTCTAAAAACGATATAAACGTGGAATTAAGTTTCGCCACAGAAGGTATTATTCGCAAAATTCGCATACTTTTGTTAGAGGCACAGCAATAGCGTAACAGAAAAAAGCTAAATTGGAATCTTGTAATCACATATTCTAAGCTTTGACTTGCTTAATTAACAAACACTACAATGTAACAATACTGCTGAGGGCATATTTTAACCATAAAATTACTAGTATTACCAAATTATTGAACATTTCCTTCTTCTTGTTAAGTTCTAAATATATAAATACGTGGAATTTACAAACTGTTCGTCCGCGGTATTGCGCGTTGTTGTACATATTTCTTAGTAATTATTTAACACAAAATTTCGATAAGAGACGTAAGAAAATAGAATTTAAAATGAAACGTTAACTGTATGACTCATTATTTAATCTTTAACTGAAAAATTAGTAGGGATAGATTTGATATCCCAAATCCCTATTCCAAATTCTAACGAGTATCAGTCATGTATACATACTTCTTTTTTGTTCTCATTATAAAGATAATTTATAAAACATATATTGGGCCTCTAATCTAATATGACTAATGCAAGTTTTCCCCTCAGTCATTATTTATTTTAATTACTTTATCTTATTATTTCATGTGTTGTTTCCCGAGAATTGCTTATCATATTATACATTAGAACTACACTAGTATCACGGGATTTAGTACATATCTACAACAATTTAGATCTTTATAAATAGATAAATGTTACATTTGTTTTCGTATGCAAGATTATTGATATATTTATTATTACTGTCCTAGAAAAGTATTGGTTTATTTTTTGCTCATTTATAACTACTTCATATTATTCGTTACTTCGTTTTATATATTAGGTACTTTTGGAAATATGATTTCAATTTTATTTACTCGATAGCATAGGCGTCTTGTCGTTAGCAGCAATAACATATTAATAGTGTTGCGTTTGCCTATTTTAAGAGATTGTTTACTTAAAACCTTATATAAAAATTAATATCATCCTTAATTTACTCAGATTTGTCATCATGTTCATAGCTATACATACTAACTACACAGAAATTATTCACAATACCCATAAAATAAGTAAAATCCAAACCAATACACTAAATGCAGATTGCATTTGTATTTTGTATTTTAAAACGAAACCACGTCGGAGTCAATGACTGCGAGCGACGCGAGATTAGAAACGGCTTTCTCTAGCCTAAGCCTGGACGCGGCGTTGCCAGCCCGCGCTCTCGGAAAAACGATTGCGTCAACCGAATTCAATACCGTAATACTTATTAGTGGGTGATTTATGAATTATTATATATTATGTATACTGTATGTATTTTATTTTATTATGTGTTTATTTTAAATGGTTTTTTTTTGTTTTTATATGTGTATATTTTTTTTGTAGGTGGAGAGTTAGTTGAAAGTAAATCCTCTTTTTGAAATAAAATCGATTAATCGCTCGTATCGATTATATTTATAGTTTTATTTCGAAATGTGTAAAAATAGCGAAAGCAATAGAAATTATTACTTTATTGTTGTGTTGAATTCGTTCTTACAGTAGTTTAATTTGGAAATTAGAGTATTCATTATTTATAGTTGGTAATATATTTATATATTTAATCTTAATCTAATTTAGATTAGAACTTAAAACTAAAAAAGCGTTTAAATAAGGTGAAATAATTTTCGACTCATTTTTTAAAACGGCGATTATTTTAAAGGAGAGGCAAAAATTATACAACCTATTTACAGAATGACGTAAGATAATGTTCATCACGCTGAATAATATTATTGAGACTCTGTTTCCAAGTATGACATAGTGTAGCTAATCTTTTAGTTCCACATTAGATGTTCTTTGACTTTTGTACGTTAATAAAAACTGATCATCAGGGTAAACAACTTTTGTTGAGGCGCCATTTTCTTAGAGTTCCTCATTAAATGTGACCTTTATTTTTAAGTGTTGACGAAAAATACCCATCACGCCGAACAATCTCTACTGTGGCGACATTTCCTTATTTCTTATAGTTTAACTGGTTCATTAGAATTCTATATCAAATTTTATGTTCAGACCTAGTTATACGAAATCAATTTATACGAAAAGAAGACTTTTAATGAAATTCATCCAGTAGTTTCAGAGATATAGCATCAAAACCAGCTACCGAAAATGGCAGGAAAAAATGAAGAATATTATAAACATTTCATTCTATCAAAATATATTGCATTAATTTTGAGGACGTAGCAATGTCACAGCTTCTGACTGTATTCACACTGGTTTCGGATGCTATTTCCAGGGATATTCATTACATTTAAATATTTAAATATGATAACTTCTCCGTTCTCATGAAAAGACAAATTGCGATTTTGAGTTCAGCGGCCCCTCAACAGCAATGTCTCGTATTCGGGTGAAATGTGGAAAACGAAGTGCCTCGACACTAGGTTTTTTTGCCTACGCTGAAGAAAACGTAAATCTGTCTTTTTTAAAGAAAACATGTCGGTAAACGCAATTATAAAATTGTTGTAATAATATTAAGATTAAATTTAAGATGTTCCATGTCGCGTTTGTAACAGAAAGGAAGATGACCGTGTGTATCTTATTTTTGGCTAATAAAGTAAAAATTACGTAATATAATTAGACGAGGTTCTATTACAATAGTATTATAATTGTACAAGATCTAGAATACTATATCAAAAAATGGATTGGAATGATTATTAACTGTGAAAATACACGCAACAACCACTGAAGACGTCCGTAGGCTGAAAACAATTATGGCGGTATCCATATAAATAAAAAAAAACTCTTCCCTCACTGTCAGACAGACAACGTACAGCCAAAACTAATGTGTGTTAAAAATAAATATTTAAAAATTTCTGCGGAACGGAATCTAATGTTATTTGACGTTTTGTAAGCCACGCAAACGAAGCTGCGGGCTACACTACTAGTTAGTAGTAACTAAGTAGAATAAATAATGTTTTTATTTACCTTTTCAAAAGGACGATGTAGGATATAAGCGCAAAATTTAATATAAATTTTATATTGCTTTATTTTGCTTTGCTTTTTGCCATACCTATGGCAACTTTTATTTCTTTGTTAGTTGAAGCATTTTAACGTAAACAAGCTGATATGTGCATTTAAATGCAAAAATATATGTTTATATATTACATAAAAAGGTAAATATATAAAACAGATTCAAATAATCATAGATTTTTTTTTTACTAGTAAAGTATTTTAATATTTTTAAATAAGTTTTACGATGCGACGTACGAATTACGTCAATTATTCTAATTAAAGTATAAAAAACAAACATGACTGGCTGGCAGCTGTAAAGAGCCAATATTTGCTATAAGTCATAAAATAAGTATTTGGATATTAATGGACTTCATATGTTTGACAATATTGACGTACATGCCCGCGTGTTTGTGAATGTGACACCTAAGAAAAACCATGGATTATATATATGCCAACAGTCTGTTTGCTTGTCCATATGTACTGTAAATAGCAAATATTACGCCATCGTGGTGTAGGTGAAAAAACGAGCACAAACGCGATTGCTTGTGGGTTCGATCTTTACTCAAAAGAATAATTAAGTTATTTTTTTAATTTCTTAGCCCTAGCAAGACAAAGCGTGAAGTTTTATTTCAACACTCAACACGCAACATCTCATTTTTGTCTGTATAATTTCTCGGATTCGAATATAATTATTGTGGCACTTAATGTTTTAAGTATTATAGGTATTAAATACTGAATATATTGTAGAATATATTTGAGGAATAGACGAACACATAACACAAAGTAAATATCATTTATATATTTCATACAAATAAATTCCGATAATCATTATTTCAATTCACTAAACTTGCATTCCAACTGCGCCACGGCTACTAGACAGATAATATAAATAGATATTATTTACCTATCTATATACGAGAACGTAAATCTTATATATTATAAACATTTTCTTCTAATAAAAACTCTGTAAACCAGCAGTTTTGTTGTTTTTCCTGCAGATGAACGTATATTTTAAAATACTTACGCATATCTTTTCAGTTTTAGAAACTGGATGGCTTTACGGCTACTTTCTTAACGCAATTCAATTTGTTATGAACGAACTAATATATAACGGAATGGAAAAAAGCTCAGTAAAGAAGAACACTCCGTTTTTTTACTTACAGAGAATTTTTGAAACGCGCAATGGTGCTACATTGCAGACCTTACCACCACAATTCATCCAGTAGGCCACGAAATCTAGAATATTTTGTTATAAACATTCCTTCCATTGGAAAAATCACAATTTTCGCGACAGAAAGAAACGAAATCAGTATCCGTTTACACTGCACATTAAAGCATAAATTTAAGAGTTCAAAACCAAATTCGGTTAATTGAATTTTGCAACATATCGTAAATGAACGAATGATTCTACATTTACTAAGTAGGTATTATTTTTATGTTTATTAAGACTACTGTTAGTATTAAAGGTTAGTAGTAAGGGCATTAATAAATCAAGGAATTTGGGAGTAGAGATCGGCATTAGATTCCACCAATCACACAACGTCTTTTTCTGAACTGGATGTTGTAATTAGGCAAAAACATTTTCGATCCTTTCGCATACCTCGATAAATACGTACAGGAAATGTACGAATATAAAATCAGTACACTTTTTTATGTATTCGCCATCGTTGAACCAAGATTACGCCTACAGAGCTCAAAACATCCTCATCTTGGGCAACCTCAGTCAAAAAAGGCATCATCTGCTTCTATCGGCTTTGTGTTACGTTTGTTAAATCATCAACCTATGATGCCACAAGACGTTGCATTACATATGCAGTTTATATGCTGGCGTTGCATTACACATGGCTAAGCAACATCGTTCTATGAAGGACTTCAGTCTTTTCTTTAAAGGCTCATTATGATATTTTCCCCGTGAGGGAAGGGTTAGAATACAATTCCCCTCCGTCGCTGGGTAGCGTCCCGTAAAGGGCGGGTAACCCAGTAGCTTGGTGGTAGGAGATTCATTCTCCGACTGGGTCGCGACCACTATCATGTCAAAGACGAACCGCCAAACATCTGATGATGTGTTCCGGTTCGATGGCATGTAAGCCAGCTCTCGCTCCTTATTCCCACCATCCTCATCGTTATTCCCTCCTTTTTTACACCCACGTTAAGGTCGGCAACGTATCCACAACATTTCTAATGTTGTGGATGTCCATGGGCGAAGTTAACTAACTACTTACCATCAGCAGAAGGACTTTCTGCTCATTTGCTCCCCTTTCTTCAATAAAAAAAAAGATGACTCATTTGTTTCACTTTGGTTTTCAGGTGCTGAGGGATAGCCGATTTGAAGATACCTACTACGACAGCTTCTTAAACGCTTAAATTGTTCACGTTCTTTTGTCTAATTGCATTATATATAACATAGATTAACAAAGGTAACCTAGATAGTGAATATTTCTATCAAAAATAATTAAAAAATACTTCTGTATCGATGGATAAATCACGCTATTTAGAATTTTCTATAAATCCTGTTGAATTTCATTGCGATGACAATGTTGTCAGTGAATCGCAATTGTGTAATGTATTGTCCGATATTGATTAATATCGCGGTCGTTCCAATCCAGCGAATATTACATTAAATTAATTAGTTGATGTCGAGGTAATTCGATGGAATGGAAGCGTAATGGAAGCTCTATTTAGATATGTGGTCTAAATTACCTTTATATTAATAATATAACAGGAGATTTTGCTAAAATTGCCGCGTTGTCTACGCCTAGAAATTAATTTCTTTCTGTATTAGAAGTTAGCTCTAAATTTTGCGGAATAGTCAAATGGTATTAGTTAGGAGACTCAAAGACTCTATTCTATATTTTATTGATATATTACTTACTAAAACTAATTTTAATTACTTCTTTATATTGCCTTTAATAATACAACATTCAGTTGAAGCAAACATCTTCAACGAAATAAGTATGTTCTAGCGTAATTTTCCGTAAATTAAGCCATAAATTGGAGAAAGAATAAAAATCTTAAAGTGTTAAATTTAGAAATTGTAGAATATAATTAGATTTAATAAATCTTAGGACATTACAAATCATTTTTAAGTTCACGAAGATTGTTTTGCAATCCTAATTCTATTTCTACTATTACTTGTACTATAAGGACAGGTTTTTGACATTATTTATTATAAAATAAATATATTATCTAATATATGAAGCTACATTTTAGCATCCTAAACCTTTAGGAATACCTATTTAATCTTTAATTCTGGGTTAAAAAGTTTATATAACTGAAAGGCAGTGTGGTAGATATTACGTTCAACATTAAAAGAACGTCGTACCTTTTTAATGATATATAATATTATGTTGTAATATATAGTATACTGTATAGAGACATATATAAATATATAAGGATACTTTAAAAGGTTTACGAAGTGTCATTTTTCTTAAGTAAATTGTCAATTCTGGCAGTTTAACGAGGAATATCCGCTTAGTTTTTTACCGATTTCAATAGAAGATTATTGTTTTTAAAAAAACGTGATAGCGATATCGTTTCGGCGTATTTATAGGAATGTTTATTGATAGTGGTGGCCTTGAATATTTTATTTATGAAATGTTATTATACGATTGAAATAGCTTGGCTGTGAATTTGTTTATAAATTTGATTTTAAATTATTTTTTTATACATTTAGCCATCTTTTAAAAAAAGGTTTGAGTATAAAAAATAATAAATACTATTGATATTTTGTTCCTATTGATAAAAAAATAAAAAATGCTTAATAAATCAAGACATTTAAAAGTGTTTTTTCACAAAAATCCCTAAAATGAACATTAGTTCTGGCAACACTAAGTACCTACTCCAGTCATGAAGACTTTAAACACTAGATTACTAATCTACGTCTAGATTAAGCGTGTTATTCAGTTACGAGCTATACATAGCCACCTGGACGGTCACATAGACCACTTGCTTATTACAACAAGATCATATAGAACTTGATATAGCTAGAAAATGGACTTTATCGCATTATATTAAAGTACATTTTATCAGGCCCTATGCTGTATGGAACCCTGTCGCCCTAAGCGTGCGTCAGTATTCTGTTAGTATACAATAAATATTCGGCGCCAGTTGTGCCAGAACACACATATACATAGAAGTGCTGTTGCCCGCACGGTGTGGCAACGCCGCGTGCCGACTACGGATTCCAAGCTTGCTTCAATTTGTTATACTTACTATAACATAGTACTATTTTAATATGCTTTTGAAAAATATACTCTAATATTAATACATAAAGCTGTGTTTTAAATAGTGTGTGGTAGATAGAACGTTATCACAGTCGAGTATTTGTGAGCCGGTGCGAGGGTAGCGGGACGCGGCGTAGTCGACGCATTGTGTTCGTTTTTTACGCGACTGATAGAATCGATGTCAGTTGGCAGATTTTTTATTTTACCGTTTTTTGGCCTTGTTTGACGCTTTGATCTGTAACAATAGACGCAGATAGACTATCTGATGCTGTTTTTGAGATGAATAGCGAATTTCTAGTAACGTTATTTGTGGTGGCTATTAGCATATGCTAATTTTCCCCAATTTGAAAACTTTAGCAAGCAATATTGCTTGCTGAATTCACTGTATGAGTTGAAAATTTAGCTCCTTAACAAGAAATAAGTGTAGTTTTGTAATATATTTGATGTGTTTGTATATAATATTAAAGTTTATATATGCTAATGTGTACACATTGAAAATTTGCTGGTAAAAACTAATGTATTTTATTTATGACTTTGTAAGTCACGTTTATAATTAACGCCAACTTAAGTTTTCTGCACATTAGTTAACATTTAATTGGTCAATTTACTTTATTTTTAAATATTTACTTTATATTGTATACAATAGACGTATAAAAATATATTTACAAAAAATAAATCTGTCTGAATATTTATAAATGTGACGGAAAATCATTTATTTTCTGATTAAAACAAAATTGAGAACAAATTAAAAGAAAAGACGACATCAAGACAAAAGTAAGTTATCATAATAAAAATATATATTTCACAAACTTAAAACCTACAACGAAAGAAGATAAAGAAACGTTCGAAAAATCAAATGTAAGAGTATATTTACAATATCAATAGAATAATAATCAAATTAGTATGAAATATACCAAATGAACATGAATACCCTTTAAATTATTATCTCTTATTTTAGTCATCCTGGAAAGAATATCAGGTTCATATTCATGATAAACAGCTTGCAAAAGCATCAGAACACGTGTCAAATTTCATAAAAAAAGCAGCTTCATGTCTTTTCATTATAGCATAGGTAATCAGAAATGCAAACATGAAGTCACTCTATTCTCCATTTTTTGTTTTTCTTTACGTTGATTAATTCATATACACAATTGTATCTATCACAATATTGTTCAAATGAGACGAGGAAAGAAAAGAAAAGGTAAAGTATAATAAAATCAAGACAAAGCTAAGAACACACTTTATAAAAGTATAGGTACTAAAGAGAGAAACAGAATTTAACGTAAACGAAGCAACTCTTGTACATAAAAAATAGTATCTAAAAATGGTAAAGATAACAGATTATCTACGGTATGTCGTTAAAATAAGCTTTTAATACAATCATTATGTTATTTAACCTTCATAATGTAAAAAGTAGTATCTTTTTATCGAAAATCAGTAAGTTCTGGTAGCGTTTACGCGAAGTAAAATTAATAATTAATGATCACGACTTGTTCAAAAGTTAAGTTAGCTCGATTCTGTAAGTTCTATGTTTTTTATAGGAGGAAAAGTAGCTATCATTACTATCTACTATCCTGTTGTCATGATGAAGTCCGTCCATGACAACCTTCAGATAATTGGCCGATTGTTTTAAAGAAATTTCAAACAATATCTTTTAATATATTCCTTATATTCCTATTTATTCCCCTAGGAATAAATAAAAGTACCTATACATATATATTGCTGTATACCGAATTTATAAATTTTATTAAGATCTGTGTATATTTAATCTACAAACGCCAAAAATGGTATACAAAATTATATAAATGTATAGTTACAATAGTCCATTTTTATTTCTTTCTATCTACAAGAAGGTTGATAAAATGGTGTATATAATAAAAATAAATAAAATGAGTATTACACACACTACCATTTATTTCTTTTATTTATATTTATTTCAATATTTATTTTTGAATAGAAATAGTTCCCTAGTATCTATTCAAAATAAAGGCAACTGATAATAACACCGTATCAGTGACGGCTTATATATTCGACATTCACTATTTATACATACATAAGTATACATATATGGCTATATATGCAGTTTTCGTAGTCAAATCAAGTCATAGATATGTCCGCATTAAGATTATAAATGAGAATGTTTGTCCATCTATCTGTCACGGGTTCACGGCGAAATAGACCGCTCTATTTGGACGAAACGGAGAAACATTTGCTATTTTATATTTTAAAAAATTACCTACAAATGGTTGAAATAGGACATGAAAGTTTGTACAAAAATATTAAACCATTTGTCCGATTTTTAGGATTATTTTAGCTTTACGCTGTATCCCGGGCACAGCAGAGAAGGCAGAGGGAACCTAGTATTAAGACACTCTGTTCTCTCCATTGTTCATTTTACGCCACATGCTGGAGGCATTGCTTGTTATGTAGCGGAACTCAACGCTACGCTTTTTCTCGACACCAGAGCAAAGAAAATGGAAATAATAAATACTTCTCGAAATATTCCTCGAGTGGGAATCAAACCCGTAACGAGTGGCGTTCCCAGTTATATTTTGTGCCCGCAGGGGCACATAATAAGTGGCTGGTTGTGGTGCAGACCACAACCAGCCACTTATTCTGAGGCCACGCTGAGGATATATGAATTTTCCAAGGATTTTTCTAAAGTAGTACATGACCCAAGAACAAACAGCCTGAAAATGTGGGCCGTTGAAAATGTGAAACTACTGTAGTAGTGACGAGGGCAAAGCTGCTAGCGGGTCACTAATTATATTATAAGGCAGAGAAGCGATTCCATCTAACAACAAAATTAAATGTATTTATCAACTTATACTTGTTACACCAATAAAAAGCAAGAGATACGAATAGCTTAATGTTACTCATATAGGTACGTAAAGGAACTCAGGTGCTTATGCTACTCATTATGGGTAGCATGCAACCGCATCTTGATTATAATAAAAGCCACTTCGATGAATCAACGACAATATCATATTACATCCTTCCCGCATTCCGCAAATTGTATCTACTTATCGAAGAAATATAATTGGTATTCCCGCTGAGGCGCTGAGATCCGTCACTTAATACACAGTGACTCGATTTCGGGGGAAAAGTGGAAAACGGAGTGTCTTAACACTAGGCTCTCTCTGACTACTCTTCTATACGAAAAAGCGTGTAAGCGTAAAAACGTGAAGCCGCTTACGTATTCCCGCTTAGCAGGGAAAGACAGAAAACGTATCAAACTTACCTAAATACTATACTCATCATTTGGGTACGTGTCACTTTACTACTGGCCGGTTTGTAGGACCTCTCGTCCTCATGCCATGAAACTGTGGTGGCGTACCAGCAGCAATGTCTTCAAGTTGATGCGTTGAGGATACCTTCAAAGAGCGCGTCTATCTTCTACCTTGAAGGCCGGAAGCGCACCTGTATCCCTTCAGGAGTTTGGTAGCAGTGGCAAAGTGTGAAATTTTTGTAAAGGAAAAAAAATATTTAGGAACCCTGGACAAATAGTTTACAAAAGATTAACTACAATATAAAATTTACTCAAACCTTACTTAGCAAAATCTACGGCATTTTTAATTTAAAATTTAAAGGTATCTACATTTTTTTCAGCCTCATACCTTTTCCTGTATAGCATGGAACACCCTAAATGTAAGACGTATTTAGGCCGAATGAACTATATTGTAAGAAAATTCGCTATCCATTTCATTACCCAACGACAATTTTTTTACAAAAAAAAAACAATATATTTCCGAGAATATTTTTTGAATATTAAACATTTCAACTGTACTATGATAGCTCAATAAAAGAATACTAATAGTATAAATGCGAACGTCTCTCTGTTTGTTACGCTTTGACGGCTAAACAACCGGCCCAATTTGGATGGAATTCAGAATGCAAATAGTAATGATATAGTTATATATTACTAGCGACTGCTTGTGGTTTCGCCCGCGTGAATTACGAAACTATGTACCTATAGCAATAATCCGGTTGTTAGTCATGGGATTATCACGCTGATTCTTGTGAGGTACTAAAATGTTGCCGTAATTTCCATATGTATCAGTACCCTGTAAACTTTGATTAAGTTAACAAAATTTAGAAAATTAAATTTATTGTAACATTTTGTCATGTGAATAAAGTAAATATAATAATTACAGTGCTTGTCCCTATTTTTTACCAGCGATCTATCTACTTCTTACAATTATAAAAATATAGCAGAAAAATATCTAAAACATCAATAAAGGTTTGACGGGCCGCATAAAGTTATTAAGAGGGCCGCGTGCGAGGTCTGTGTGTTGGACATCCGCGCTATATTTAATTTTATATATCGCATATAATACTCCAAGCAATATCTCTTCTTCTTATATTGTAGCTTTTTTTTAGTTTGACGCTTTCCCGCACACAGCAGGATAGGCAGAGAAACCTGGTGTTAAGACACTCCGTCCCCAATTTTTCGCCTATTTCGTGTTATTGTTCACCGTCGTGGTAGTAGTAGTGGTTGCGTGTTAATAGTAGTAACGGAATTTAGCACCGCGCTTTTCCCCGACACCAAAGCGAAGAAAATGGAAATATTAAACATTCCAATTCCTCGAGTGGAGATCGAACCGACAAACAGTCGCGTTTGCAGTCACACTTTGTTCCTCTGCGCCACGACTGGCCTTATGGTATCTGCAACACTTGTAAAACATTATTTAGAAGCGTTTTGTCAATTAGATATTATAGGAATAGCTTTCTTGTACAAGATACATATAATATGCGTATCTAATATGTTTAGGTACATAATAGGACCTATGTATCATAATACATAGCTGCAGATTTCGTTCAGTTTCACCGTATCGGAAACTGATAACTGTATGATTTTGATATTTAAATGTTTTTATTGGCATAAAAACACAATAAGCTATGTTACACAATACCAAACATACAAATACAAATAACTGTATGGGTTTCGATCTTACCGGAATCAATATTATTAAACACTCTACGTGTATTCATTTCGTTTAGAGTAGCCACTGTCAGTCACTGTGGCATATCATGCCAAAATATTCCTGCATTTATTTTCTATTTCATTGATGAATATAGATATAAAGAAAACCTATTTCGAATTGAAACTATTTTTAACCGGATTGATCACGTATAGTTTTGGTATTCGAAAATACATTCTTAGAAAACCCGACGTTTCGAACCCTTTACTTTAGTCCGTGGTCACAGGTAGACTACCTACAGGCTTAAAAATGGCTTCAATTCAAAATGAATAATAATAAGACTCACGAATACAAAAGATCTTATAATATCTGTAGGTACTAATATTATAAATCTGAAAGTCTGCCTATTTATATGTCTGTCTGTTACGCTTGCTTTCGCGACTCACCTACCGGCCAGATCTGCATATGAAAACAGACATTTGGAATGAAGATCCAGGGTCTAACATAGGCTACTTATTTTTTCAAAAATTAACCTCTAAAGGGTTAAATTGGGGATGAAAGTTTATATGAAAAATCTAAACCGCTTGACCAATTGTAATGAATTTTGGCATAAATATAGTTAATAATCTAAGCTTAAATATAGACTACTTTATTTTTTAAAAATGCGCCCCCGATGCTTGCAATATAACGAAATAGTCCACGCGGCGAAGCCGCAAGCGGGCCGCTAGTATATTATAAATGCGAAAATTTGTGTGTTTGTCTGTCACGCTTTCACGGCTAATCTACTGGTCCGATATGGATGAAATTAAGAATGAAAGTAGTAAAAGTGACTGAGTCTAACATATTCTAGTATAGGCATAGCATAGGCTACTTAATTTTTCAAAAATCAACCTCTAAAGGGTTGAAATAGGGGATGAAAGTTTATATGAAAAATCTAAACCGCTTGAGCAATTGTAATGAATTTTGGCATATATATAGTTGATCATCTAAGCTTAAAAATAGGTTACTTAATTTTTTTTAAATATTCTTCCGAGGATTGCAATATAATAAAATAGTTACGCGTTTACGAAATAGTTTATTAGTTCATTATATATGAATGATGTAATACATTGAATAAAATATGGATATTGTGTATTTAAGAAATTTGTTTGCTATAGAAAATTGGATAGTAGATATTTAATTGTATTAATCAGTGATTCAATCTTTGAGCCCCCTTTAATAAAAATTATGTAGATTGAGATATCGGTAAGATTCCAATATAATCTCTAATATTGAATTACTAGCAGCCCGCTCGCGGCTTCGCCGCGTTGACTGCCTAATTGTTTCGTTATGTTGCAAACCCTCGGGTTCGGATTTTTGAAAAATAAAGTAGCCTGTCTTTGACCTTCGATTATCACTTTATTTATTCGAAAATTCATTACAATAGGTCAAGCGGTTTAGTTTTTTCATATAAACTTTCATCCCCTATTTCAATCCTTTAGCGATTATTTTTTGAAAAAATAAGTAGCCTATGTTAGACCCCTAGTTTTTTACTACTTTCATTCTAAATTTCATCCCAATCGTACCGGTAGATTAGCCGTGAAAGCGTGACAGACAAACAGACAGACAGAGAAACAGACTTTCGCATTTATAATATAAGTATGGATTAATATCGTGACTTTGCCATTCGTCAAAGGTAAGATTGCCGTTGCTAAGGCCACACTTATTTTATGTGTTAAGAGATCAAATAGTATTCTATTATTAATAAAAAAAATTGGAGTGTCTGTTTTTAATCTTAAATTAATGGATTTTTAATAAATGACAATGACAGACAAAAATTGTGAAAAATGTTATTTTTCACAATTTTTGTCCGTCTGTCTATCTGTTTGTTTATTCCAGCTAATCTCTAGAATGGCTGGACCGATTTTGATGGGACTTACACTGGCAGATAGCTGATATACTTAATAAGGCGTAACTTTTTACTTTATTTTAGAATATTTTTACTTTAGAATATTATATAATAATAGAAGGCTATTTTTACTTTAGAATTATATATTTTTAGTATATTCCACGCGGACAATGTCGCGGGCGCATCTAGTAATAAATATAAGATAACATGAATATGTTTATATGACTGTTATGATTAAATTATTGCCCTAATAGAATGGATAGTAATTATTGATAACTAATTAAAAAATAACTTGAAACATTTCAACTTCATTTAGTTAAATTGTTTTAAAAATTTATTGAAGCGTTAATTCTTAAAAATAATGTGCGGAAAAACAAGGAATATTATTAAATAGCCACATAGAAAATATATTTTATGGTCAAAAGTCAATCGCGGTCGGTGCGTCGTAAACCGCTCACAATGCCTCGTAAAAGTGTTTTACGGCAATCCTTGACTGCAGAAAAACTACTAGTGGTTTCAATCTCGAAAATAACTTGTAGAATATATTTTTTGTCATTAAAAGTATAATTATTTCATATAGTATCTAAGGTTTATTTTTATACAGTGGTTGTGGAATTTAATATTTCCCGGAACAATTCAGGCAAAGTTGAAAAAGAAACGCACTGAGCAACTTATCAATACGATCTGTCAGCTAAATGAAAAGAAAGGTAAACGATGAAAGACCTTATACTATACTGACAGGTCACCTGGTCTAGACAATGAAATATATTAAATTATAATAATTTAATTAATTATTTATTCTATAGAATAGGCATATTAGACTTCGACATTGACAAAAAGAATTTTACCTATAGTATTTATATAACATCATTCTAAACATAGCTATTGCATCTTTTATATGTGTTAATAGTATTTGCAATTATACCTGAAATATTATTTAAAGATTTTTTCTGATTAAAGTAAAGGAAAAATATATAGTTGTTATAAAATAATAAATTCTCATTAAGACAATATATTTATTCATATATTTTGTATATTTTGTATTAAACATATATCACGTACGTCAAATCTTGTCCGTAGTAGGGGCAATGACCACCCGCTGAAAGAAATATTAACTTGAACAATGACAACTCATGTAATAGAAAAAGCAAAATTAAAAATTTTGAAAAAACCCACGACGGTTTAATTGTAATTGTAAAAGGATAAAATAACTATAAATCCCCCGCCTAAAAGAATATATGTAACGAGATGATAGGGACGGCTTCGTCGGGGCTGCCATTACTTTAAGTTTGCAAAAACCTTCTCATAGGTTTTCTTGCTTTTAAAACAGGTTTGGCAAAAAAATTAAACATTAATATGGATTTACAGTTTTGATAACTGGTATTTTAAAGACTTTAAAACGAAATCTATACTGTTAGCTACTATATTTAAAATAGAGGTTGCAACTGGCAGCCCCCGACGAAGTCGTCCCTATCATCTCGTTACATATATTCTTTTAGGCGGGGGATTTATAGTTATTTTATCCTTTTACAATTACAATTAAACCGTCGTGGGTTTTTTTCAAAATTTTTAATTTTGCTTTTTATTTTAAACTTTTTAAAGTGAATAGATACACATTATATATTATTACATAATATCGAAATACTTTATATTAATGTTCATGCAAACTCAAAAGAAATTATAAATCCAATGCTTTCTGGTTATCAAATGCTTATTGCAGCGCCTGGGAGATTGTCACCGTAACATTTTCACGAAACTTAAGTCTAACCAAATCAGTGAAAATCACAAAACCCACTAGTAGTTTTGAATTTGAACAAACTAATATATACTGGAGCGCCCCGTAGCAATTAAACCAGAACCTATCACAGAAAACCGCATCTAAATAGGTTTCACACAAAAAATACGAGCAAATGCTTACTGCAGCGCCCCCTGGTGAGGTGTCATCTAGACACATACGAGAACACGCGCTAATTAAGCCTGATCCTATCTTTGATAACTGCATCCAAATCGGACTTATAGTTTTAGCTTTGCATAATTAAATGTTTAATGCAGCGCCCCCTGGTGAGTTCTTGACGTAAAAAAAAACCTAAAAACTTACACCAAGTAAAGGCAACTCTAATATTAAAAACTCTGCCCAATCGGACTAGTAGTTGTGGTTTTGCATTAAATATTACAAACAAATGTTTACTGCAGCGCCCTCTGGTGAGTTAACACGATAAAACATATCCAAGAACATGCACTAATTAAACTTGAACTTATCATTGAAACTGCATCCAAATCAAATTCGTCATTTTATCTTTGCACAAACAATATTTTACTGCAGCGCCCCCTGGTGACTTGTCACCGTAATATAAATTTAAAAACATGCTCTAAGTAAAGCGGAATCTAATACTGAAAACTCTTGACAATCGTACTAGTCGTTTTGGTTTTACACAAAAAAATAGAAGCAGCTACGTACTGCAGCGCCCCCTAGAGAGTTGAAACATACATGAAAATATGCACTAAGTAAACATACATGACACATATATGAATATATGCACTAAGTAAACTTGAATCTATCATTGAAAACTGAATTCAAATCGGACTCGTAGTTTTAGTTTTACACAAACAAATGTACTTACTGCAGCGCCCCCTGGTGAGTGGTCACCGTAACGTATATATGAAAAGAAGCACCAATTAAACCTGAATCTATCGTTAAAAGTTTCATCTAATTCGGACTAGTAGTTTTTGCTCTGCATAAACAAATGTTTACTGCAGCACCCCCTGGTGAATTTTCATCGTAACAAAAAAACAAAAATCTTCAAATATGCATGAAGCAACGTTGAATCTAATTCTGAAAACTCTAGCCAATCGGATAAGTAATTTCGGTTTTAGACAAATAAATACAAGAAAAATTTTGGTTTAACACAAAAAAATACAAGCATATGCTTACTACAGCGCCCCCTGATGAGTGGTCACCATAACATATATATGAAAAGACGCACCAATTAAGCCTGAACGTACTTTTGAAGGTTACATCTAAATTGGACTAGTAGTTTTTGATTTGCATAAACAAATGTTTACTGCAGCGCCCCCTAGTGAGTTTTCCCCGTAACAAAAAAGGAAAATCTTAAAATATGCATCAAGCAAAGCTGAATCTTTCTACCGAAAACTCTTTTTAATCGGATCAGTAGTTTCGGTTTTAGACAAATAAATACAAAAAAAGTACAAACAAATGCTTACTGCAGCGCCCCCTGGTGGTTTGACACGATAAAACATATCCAAGAACATCCACCAATTAAACCTGAATCTATCACTGAAAATCTATCGAAATCAGACTCCTATTTTTTGAGATAATTGAAAACATTCGTTTTCACGTTAAATGCTTACTGCAGCGCCCCCTGGTGAGTTAAGGCAATAAGACATATCTAAGAACATACGCCAATTGAACCTTAACCTATCATAGAAAACCGTATCAAAATCGGACTTATAGTTTTGGAAATAATTGACATAGTAATTTGCACAAACACACAAACAAACAAACAAACAAACAAACAAACAACCTCTCACCCCAAACACATATACAGTCGCCGTTCCGTCGCGGGTAAAAATGAAGGGCGCTCGTAAAATACGTCGTTTAATAGAGCTTAATTAACTCTCCTCGAACATATTGTACGTTGTGTTTTGAGATTAAATTCATTAACTACACTGTTTTATGACGCGAATGTTTCAAATTTATTAAGAAATGTTTTTTTTTAGATAAATTATAAGGCCATATAGTTTATATTAGAAGTAATGTGTTGGCTTTATACAAGGGTTTTGAATGCGATTAACATAAAGATAACGTTTGTTTTGAAATTAGGTGTCCAATTAGGTCAGTAAATATATAGTGCCCTTACTTCTGCACCGTAAAATAAGGAAGATATTTTATAATTAATATTTATTCGTTTTCTATGTTTTAATCAATATTGAAAAACGTATACAAAGATAAAATGCTACCACTTGTATATCCAATAGGAAAATATTTCTGAAAATTGATATTGATAACAAAATGAATTCATGTGACATGAATTCCTTGGTAAAGACGATAAAATAATTAACTTATAAACTTCTTATTATAATTTACTTATAAAAATATTTCATACCTTTAATATTTTTTATTAAAATGTATCTGATCGCTATCTGTACATGGAATATATATGACAAAAAGTACTGTTGAGGGAACCATCAATATAATAGAGCTCCAAAACAATGATTTTTAAAAACTTTTTCTGGTTAGCTGCTTTTTTTGCACTAAGCATGTCAGAAATGGCTTAACCGATTTAAAGGTTTGGACTACATTATTCTGGTAATCATAAATAACACAATCACAATAATTTAGCTGAGAGCGATCGCTAGTTTTAAATAAAAGTCGCCAGTAACAAAGTATCATACTGATAAAAACAACAAAAAAATCGACTCGTAATAACTTAATCAAAGTTTAAATTAAATTATTACAATGTTACAATGACAAATTACTTCAACGCTTACATTAATAGGAACAAAAAAGTCTTATTTATTCAACCTCTAAATAACAACGCTTAATTGAAGGTGAGGTTAAGAAGGCCATTAGAACAGTGTATTGTAAATTAGAAATACTATTACGTTACAAAATAAATATTCTTTGTTAGTTTTAAATAATATATAAGAAATAATTTTTTTTTATTTTAGCTTCACGCTGGATCCCGCACACAGCACAGCAGGCAGAGTGAACCTAGTATTAAGATACTCCGTTCCTCATTTTCCTCCGAATTCGGAGGCAATGCGTGTTAAGTGGCGGAACTTAACGCCGCGCTTTACCTCAATACCAGAGCGAACAAAATGAAAATATTAAATATTTCCACAACTTGAGTGGGAATCGAACCTACAACCAGTCGTTTACATTCACACGCTTGTGCAACTGGGCCACAACTGGCCACAATGAGAAATAGTATACTTAATTTTTTTCTTTCTGGTGATTAATATTTTTTTATTGCTTGCTTAGGATGTGACATTGGTGAAGGGATTTCAGCTCAATTTTAATAAACTTGGAAGAGGTAAAAAAGGCCAGAAGCCTCAAGAACTAAACGTTTATGTAGTTACTATACTAAATTGACTGATTAACTGGCTAATTGATCGGCCACTACTAATTAAAACAGTGGGGAGAGTAAATTATTTTTATATAGGTATGCCTATTAGGGTTCTGCCGGCACAGTAGAGAAAGAAGAAAGACACATTGAAAGTGTAAATAATAATAAATACGCACCTTCACTTTAAGGTCTACCACTAGAATGCGCATCAAACTATAAATAATTTGCGTCAGTATATTATGAATTGAACAGTGAATTGTTTCAATAAATGCAGTGTATTTTTTGTAGATTTACGTATTTCCTTTATTAAGCAGAGATAAATTAGTGTTGAGAAAAGAGATAAATTGATAGTTCGGTAAATATTTTGCGTTAAACTAAAATGTAGATTGGCAAGTTTCAAAATAATTGCTATCAGGATACATAATTGAGGCTAAGCGGTAACTTTATTATAGCTAGTTAGCCGTTGGGTAGGTGGTAAGGTAAGGTAGGTAGGTTTTTTCTCTTTTTTTATAATTTAATTTATATATATAAATTCCTTTTTCATTAACATTATCAAAGCTTAAAACTAAGTAACCTTTAAGTAAGTTTATAAAATATACCATAAGAGAGTCCAGTTTTCTTTAGTTTTTCAATATTAATCTAATCTTTTAAATATTAAATGTAACTTATATCTATTACATAGTATTAATATGACTTACAATGACTATCTTTTACATATTTCTTAATGTTTATTGATATTATATTTCTTTTAATATATTTTATTAATATTACATTTTCTTATTCAAGGATAGGAATGGGATATGAAGGTATTATCGCTATTGTAGAGAATATGACCGCTTCGTTATAGATAGGTAGGTTAGGTAGGTGGTAGGTTACGATAGGTTTCACTCTGTATTCCGCAAACAGCAGAGTAGGCAGAGGGAACCTAGTGTTAAGACACTCCGTTCCACACTTTCCGCTGAATTTACGCACATTTTAACAATTTAACGTGTTTACAATACATTATTAAAAATTACTTTCTGCACTGATTGCCTATTTAAATTTAATGTATTTTATATTCTTCTATCCATGGTAGATGCAATTGGACATTGTCCATTTTAATGTACCGTTTCAAATTTTATGTCACGTGTCATTTTTTCTAGGTTATTTAATGATATTAAACGAAGGCAGTATGAGCGCTTAGTTTTTGTTTGGTAGGGTGGAAAATACCAATCCTGAAATCCTGAATTTTTAATTTAATATAATTTTGACATGTCATATTACTGTTAGCCAGTAACTCAGCGCACAAAAATGTTGCAATCTCTTATTTGAAGTGTTAGTTGTTTGATTAACTTGAAAATTGCGGTCCGGGCAGGTCCGGGCAGGTCCTTGTTTGATGGCAATACGTCATTTTTAGAGTATTCAGGAAGATCAGACTAACAATATAGTTAAAGAGTACTCCGTTTATTTCTTACTAGAATCCGTTTGCGACTTTCGCCCGCATAAACTGCTCAATTATAGCTGTTTTATATTTTCGACGGTTTGCATTCTCGCTTGAATTTACCGTTTGATATTTATCCAATTTAAAAAATATTCCCTATTCAGCGGCTTAGGAGTTTATTTTTTGATGAGAATACGTAGTCTATTTTTGACCTTGCGTCATCAACTATCTTCCTGAAACTTCATCGAAATCCATAACTTTGATCACTATTTCAAGCTTATTTTTGCCAAAAAAGTAGCTTATGCTTGACCCTAAGTCTTAACAATTTTTCATTTCGAATTCCAAATCGGGCCAGTAATCGGGTAATCGTAACAGACATAGAGACAGCCATTTATTATATTATAAATGCGAAAATCTGTCTGTCTGTCACGCTTATATAAAGATTACGGGCTTACACTATTTTATTTTAGTTTAGATTTTTTTTATAATACTATTCTTAGAAGCACTCTAGACATTATTATTCGGTACTAAAAGTCGTATAGCCTTGTCATTTAATATCGTCACCGAAAACGATAATGAAATTAGTCTGGCTAGCTTTGCGGAGTCACGAACTGCGTTTAATGTGTAGGTAAGGAGATAGAGACGTTATTCTGATAGCCCCTGACATTATAATCTAAATTGTATAATAAAATTATAATAAAGGTTAAAAAGACACACATAAATTTGAATTGATATGTCATGACTTTTTTGTAGTGCGCAATAAAATGGAGTTTTAATACTTGATTTAACTAGTAATAAATCTTCTGGAATAAATCGATTTTTTGTATATATTTTATTTAAAGTGCTAGATTATTGCATAATTAATCATTTTTTAATGATTTTTTAATACTTATTTACTAACTGCGGATACTACTTTTAATGATAGAAGTTTGTAGAAGTTGATATATAAAGAAAGAAAGTGGAGTTTGTGGTGTAAATATAGGTTGTTCTAGTAATGCTAACAACGATTCAAGCTTCAGCTAAATAAATTGGGCTCATGTGGTATTTGGAAAACAGAGCTATATATTATATATCTATCTTAACCTAATATCTATTGATGTAATGTATAAAGTGATAAAGTCAAATAAAACGTTAAAGATTTTCACGTCAGTGCTCTTGGGTCTTTGCTAAATTGTGACCTAATCGGAAAGTAAGCATTATAAAACATTGTTGTATTATTTTAATGAGAAATCTGGGCCCCGTTACCTTCGGGGGCCCTGGTCACGGACTCTCTAAAGATAAACAATTGTATTATTTATATGATAAATGTTCTAGGCAAGGCAAATCGCGACGATACGAAAGCCACTTAACACGCAATATCAATTAAAATGTTCGGAAACTGTAGAATAAACTGTCTCAATTCTCTCTGCCTACCCTGCCTTATAATATACATATATGTAAACTTAAAAAAAATAATATACACAGCTAAAAATTCTTAAAGTAAATAAAACAATAAGTTTTATCGTTTGTAACGTGATGACGTCGCTTCCAACCAATGCTTGTATCGCAAGTGCCTACTGATAACGGTAATTACTGATAATGACTCTAATTATAGAACCGACAGACACTTTCATTTAGCCTTGGATGTAATGGGAGCTCGATATGTATTATTTATAAGACAATGCAATATATAGGCAGGTAGGTATTATGTACTACTGATAAAATGACGCTATTTACCTTATTTGGTTGTCAATTTATGGTAAGGTCGCAGTAAAGATTCTTGTTTGGAATTAAGTTTTATATTATCCATACTTATATTATAAATGCGAAAGTCTATCTGTTTGTCTGTCACGCTTTCACGGCTAATCTACCAGTCCGATTTGGATGAAATTCAGAATGAAAGTAGTAAACAATCCAGCGTCTAACATAGGATTACTTATTTTTTCAAAAAATAACCTCTAAATGGTTGAAATAGGGGATGAAAGTTTGTATGAAAAATCTACACCGCTTGACCGATTGTAATGAAATTTGGCATAAATATAGTTGATAATCAAAGGTTAAACATAGGATACTTTATTTTTCAATAATCCATTTCCTAGGGTTGCAATACACCGTAACAGCTATATATGTAGTTACGCGGCAAAGCTGCGAGCGGGCCGCTAGTTTTTATTATATATAGAATTTAGCCTTAAAATAACCTGCAGCTAGATAGTTAGGAGTAGTTTTAACTCGAGAATAAATGAAAAGCAATAATGTATTAGATACACTTTCCTTACAAGATTATAGAAAGAATCTAAACATATATGGTAAATAGTTTTCTTTATCTAATTAGTGTTAATACCGTTTAGGCTTCTAAGCTACTTAGTGAGGTAAGAGTGTGGTTTAAAGAGATATTAAGTGATTTCCTCTGTCTGAAATAGAAAACCAGCAAAAAAATCTTGATATTTTAGACATTAAATACACATTTGACGTGGTTTTTTTTCATAACACTTGATTATTTTAGTAAAATAATGTATATACGCTTACATAGACTTAGATACAAGTCTATTTAAAACTAGAAAATGTATTCTATAAAAATATCTAGGTATAGCTCTTTTATCTTGGTATTAAATAGGTAAGTATTTATTAGTATTTAGATAACGGAGCTTATTCATTATTATTAAAAATACTTATTTATCATTATAATTACTTATCAGTAGCAAATTTACACCACAATCAAAAACTATTACATAAAAGCATATAAATAACAATATTATCTCTCACCATAGACACAAACAGCGCTATTGTTATTCAAATTGCAGTGTTCGCGTTAAAAAGATTACACAGTCACGTACATGCGACCATATTTGCAAAACAAGTCCGCCATGTAGATTGCATATTCAAATTTATAATACTCCATTGCAAAATTAAATAAAGAGAGAAACAAAAAAACTGAATGGCTTTAGTATAACAGCGCCCCACCTCACGTCAATAGACGCCAAAGGGCGCCTCACCCTTCGCAATCAATTGAAACCCTCTTCTATTACTATTCGCTGTCTCTTTCTATTGTATTAACAAATTAGCTCGCTGTCCCTTTCTAAAACACGATTCGAGTGGCGCGAAGTACTTCGAGCGACGCCTTGGGCGACTTTGTGATTTTCAAAGATAGAATTTTTGTATGAAATGACAAAAATAACTTGGCCATTTAATATATTTATATTGAATCTTATTACAAAGCAATAAAGTCTAAAATATGAATAAGCAAGGATATTATTAAAGTGGTGATACGAAGATTAATGTAGAAATCGCGGCAAGTGATGAAAACCAGATTACATTGCGTTGACGCTTTGGGCGGGAAAATGGAAATAACTTAGAAAATTTATTACCAGCTGATTTTCTTGTAAATGTGGCGACGAAATTGAAATGAGTTTATTTTTAAAACATGGTGTAGCTGCCTTTTGGAAGTAAAAGTTGTATATTTTTCATATTTCGTATTGTAATAAATATAAAAATGAGGCCATCGTAAGGCCATAGAGACTAAGAATTTTACTGTAACTGTTTCAGTTCAGTCGTAAATTTATTTTAATTGTTTTCGCTCTGGTACCTATAACAAAACGCTGTGTTAAGTTCCGCCTCTCAACACGCGATAATATCTCGAAGTCTCTGTTCTCTCCTAAGGCTTAAAGGACAGAACGAAGTGTCGTGACACTATATTCTGTCTGGCTACCCAGAGACGAGAAAACTCGTAAAGCTGTTAAAATAGGAAACAAAATAAAAGATTTACTTGAATTAAACAATATGTGAGTATTTTATAAAATATAAACACGATTTAAAGCGAATCAATTTTATAGGATAACTACAGGTAGGTAAAATATCCTTTAAGCCAATTCAAGTTTGTGCTGACACAAACTAAGTTAATATTATGGATAAACCAAGGATAGGAAATGGTTATCGGATGCCGCAAAATGTTATGCAGCAAGCGGATTCTATCGGATATTCGGATCTAAGTAATAACTTTACCAACTGAGAGCCTAACAGCCTTAGGAAATAACTTTGCGATTGCAATACCTTTTAAAGTTAAAAGAAAAAACAGGAAATAAAATAAAATGTCCGTAGCAGATAAATGTAATTTGAATCCAGGAATCCGACCAGTTCTATGTTTAGAAAATACTTTGAAGATTTATGCAGACATATATACCTACTATGATTAAAAGTATGAAAAAATGAATGAACGGTTGCAATGTTACAAAAAGACTTAAAGATGAATCTTTAGGCTGTGTACGACGGTTTATCGTAGGTACAGACAGAAGTTACACAATTCATTTATCACAAAAAAAAACTTATTTTTTTGTTTGACTGAATCAGAACCTTCTTGAGAAATCTTGCTGGACTATATAGGTAGAGCGGGTCGCAATTTTTTTTTATGTTGCGTCTGACAATGAAATGGCTAAACTAAAACTAAAGATTTTTTCTTTCAATTTCTAGTTGCCTTAGTTTAATTGTCCCTCAGTTCATAATGACCTTTAATTGGTAGACAATATCATTGGGCGTAGAAAACTGAAATTTATTATATAGATTGTTAGGCAATTACTTATAGGTAGGCACAGACCGATTAACTTGTTAAAAAATATTCTCTATACGACAAAAAAAAATACGGTTACAGTTGACACTTGGAAAACAAGAAATAAAAAGAAATGTATGGTCGCATGAATTTCTCATTTATTTTGCTTTATTTGTGATGAATATTTACTGAATATACCTACCTATAATAGCTGTAAATTGAATAAGAACCTAAAAGTAAGATCAATAATATATAGAAGAACGCGGTAGCTGCGCAAAATACACGTACAGAAATAAGTTACTATACTTTAAGGTCTTTTTGAAGACTATTTTATAAATTCTCCCATTTTAAATGCATAAATTATTATAAAATGATATTTTTTTACTGAATAAAACATTGAACACAAAAAAAATCTAATAAATTAGCGAAAATGTTACTTCAGTATATATTTATAAGCTATTGGTAAGGTCATATTTTAACTTGTTATGCTTATTATTTTTTTTATTATTTCTTTCCGCTTCACGCCTTTTCCCACATTGCATTGGGAAAAATAGGAAGTAAGTTAGTGTCGTCACTACGTCCTCCACTTTCCAGCCCTGTCTGAGAGACTACGTATTGAGTCGTGGACCTCAAGACCGAGCTTTTATCTAGTTGTTCACCAAAGTGTAGAGAAATAAAAATTGATCATTTTGCTGAGTGATAGTCAAAACTACAAAAATTACGATTGCAGTCAAACACTGTGCCACAATTGTCATTTTTTTTGATAAATGAAGTTGTCATAGAAATTTACTTAATATGTACTAAGCTAAAGATTTTGTATAAATTAATATATATTTGCATCCCTTACTTCAAATTATATTTCACCTCAGAACTGTCTAATTTTTTTTCACTTATCTCCGTTGTCCCTTGAATTTTTTCGTTAATTACTTTATCAAAAAGAATCTGATTACAGAGAGTTGAAAGCAAGCAATGCGTGGCGGAGTAGAAAATCCCACTTTATTTAAATATACGGCAAAAATGACTATATATATAATAAATATGAGCACCAGTGGAAAAAGGGAAACGTATCAATACAATTGCATCTAATCGTTATTCGTTATATATAAATAATACATATAAATTATCTAAATATCTTGACTAACTGAAATTCCAAAGTAACATGCATACTTAAACAAAAATGTTTTCAATGCGCTACAATTGTAGTAACTAATTAATGCCCTTAGGCAAAATTATATACCACTACACAACAGCAGAAAAGGTAAACATATTTTTTCAGCTTTACTCTTTTTTTCGTAGAACTGGTTAGAGAATCTAGTGTCAATACATTCCGTTCTTAGTGTCAAGTGGCGCAACTTAATGTCGCGCTTTGTCATAATTACCTGAGTGACGAAAAGAAAATAATATGTAATCAATTTCCCTAATGGGAATCGAACCACCAGCACGTTAACAGTTGGACACTTTATAAGACAACTGGTGTCCCGCTTGCAGCTACGCTTGTGTGAACTACACAATTATATCACTATAGGCACACGCCGCCGCGCCAACATCATGTTAGATACCTCTAAAACTATCAGTGTGTTTCTCTAGTATATTATGCATGTAATAATAATACATGCATAAACATATAAACCTTCCTTTAGAATCATTCTATCTATTAAAAGAAACCACATTAAAATTCGTTGCGTAGTTTTGAAGATTTAGCATGCGTACATGAAGCATACAGACGCGGGAAGGGATTTTGCTTTATACTGTGTAAAGATAACACAAAAGTATATAATTTAATATGTTTCCATGAACAGTAATATTTCTAGAACTGTGCCCAAAATATAGGTCTAATTTACTGGATTTATGGATTACGGTAAAGTTGAATTATTTTAGTTAGAATATTCAAAAGCAACAAAATTAGTAGAATTACCACCGTCAAGTGTAAGTGACATAGTAGAGTAACATGTTAAGCTGAGTCTGAAATTAAGCAACGTTATTATACTCGGCAGCTCCGTAAACAAAGCATAGTGAGATTGCAAAGGCGGCAAGCGCGGATCCACCGTAGTCGGCACTGTGGGCATGCCCACAACACACACAAGTTGTCTGATTTACAATGGTTTTCAGTATTATCCATATCACCTTAATACAATGAAAAAAAATACTGCTCCGTGTTCATACTCCGAGTCGCACTTGGTCAATTTTAAGGTGGCTGTGACCAAAACCTTTTATAAGGGCTGGATCCGCTTCTGAAAGGCGGTCATGTACAATATATTCACCTACGTGGCTACGTATACTACATAGTACTACTAAGTACAATATACTTAGTGGTTACTATTGGGCATAGTTGGTGCCCAAACAACATAAATCGATGTGGTCGAGAATTTGCAGGACATGGCATAGCATAGCATTGACGTAAGAATATTTTTTGTTTAATGAAAGAGGAAATACTGAAGAAACTTATTAAAATAATAGAATCTGAAGATTCCATCGGAGGCCCCTAACATACTGCTGTCAAAAAGTAGGCCCCAAAAGTTTTAACCTTATTTGAACTTCCGACTATAGAGTACACTGTACTGGATTCTAAATAATACGAATAAAGTATTATATAATATTTAGGTGCTATAAAGTTTATAAGTTACGAATGAACTGAAAGATTCAGCTGTATTTTAAAAGGCAATTAACTAAATCGCTATTTATATCTGTAAGTTACGAGAGTTCAGAATTCATTTTTATTGTAATATTGTAATGATTTTTATGCTAATGTTTAATAATCAAATAAGTTAAACTATATTATTAAAACAGAAGATAAATCTCCTGTTTAAGAGCCGTACGTTACTAATAAAAACAAAAATAGAAATACTTTTTAAGAAACCTCAGCAATTGAACGAACAGACATGTCGAATACAATATTAATTAAATAAATAATCGATAAGGAATATATATTTAATCTGTCGTAACTATAACAATAATAAATCAGAATTCCGTTATTCGCTTTACATTCCTTGCCGCGAATAAATTAATAGCGGAGTCGCGGGTGGTGCGGCGGGCATCGAGCACCGCGCCACCTCGACCGACACGCAAACGATCTCTGGTACCAGGCTATCATAACCGCGTGGAAAGCTACTGCGTGCCATTCTATACTCAATATCTACTGTCCCGTTCATACTATTGATGAAATGTATTACGATGAAACAGTATAAACATATATACAATTGTTGTAAATTAAACTTTTACTATATAGAAATAGAGCTTAAAATAATTGTACAAGCATTCATATGAAGAGGAGGTTGATAATAAAATAGTATTTATTTCAAAACATACTGTATTTCGAGAAAAATAAGGTTTACTTTATATAAATTGTAGAACATATCAACTTTAATGATCAAAACTTGAAAAAAGCACTCTTAAAGCGGTGGAATTCGCGTAATATTTTGTATAGTCATGTTGTCCTATTAGAGTCGATGCTTAAGGATCACTTTGGCATGATTGACATTCCTTGTGCGAGCGTTGTGAGGAATATTTTATCATTTATCAATGATATTTTTTATTTATTATGTATGTATTCGGACTTGAAGAATGTTTGGATGGTATTTTATGTATGTAGTAAATTGTGTTTTAATTATTTTTTAATGAAAAGAGTTTGTTTTCATTAATTTAATTATAGAAACTAAGAAATTTACGTCGTATGTCACATGTTTTTTTCTCGTGTCAAATTTGACAACTAAAATATATTAAAAAAGACTATAAATAATCTTATAAAATATAATAATATAATAAAATAAATAATAAAAATGAAAAGTAAAAAAACAACCTAGATTATATATATATAAACATATCCATTACATACAATACATATTATATAGGCAGAAACACTTCAGATCTTTATCAAACAAATCCAAAGCAAGCAGGTTAAAAAAAAACAAGAATGTTACGCAAAATAAGTATCGTGTGCCACGGCTTAGCGGGCATAGCTACCAGGAGTGCATAAACACGAGACGGTATCACGTATCGTGCAAGTGCGTTGTTCTCATTTCAGTACATTCGCGCATATGTTACTTCACAAGGAAAAACGTATTAAACGACAAACAATCGCTTGTTCTTTTATCAACCGTATGTTAATAGTATAGAGTTGAAATTGCTAGTTTATTATATTTTCCAGTTCACAGGAATGTATTGGATATATCTTCGAGGATATGATAGCCGGGTGAACAGCGCGCACTGCGCAACTCCCGTACGCTACGTCATTGTGGTACGAACAAGGCAATCTTGTCGGGCGAGGTTATTATGCAAACAAACGGCCGGCTCTGACCAAAAGTCAAACGATACGCGGAATTCATACGTAAATAGCGCAATATCGTCATCGTATTATATACATTATGGGTTAATTTAACAAAAAAATTCTGAAATAATCATTATGTTACTTTTTAATATAGGTATTTTATGTTGGACTGACAGCTGCTGTTTTAGTTACTTATTTAAATCGCTTTTTTATTCACGCAGTAAGTACCCAACTTCAACAGTGGACAGAGGTATCTAGGTTGCAAAATAACAAAAATATTTCAACGAATTTTAAATACTGAATAATTGATGTAAAATAACTAATTAAAACTTTGTTATTGAAATAAATCATGATTTTTTTATCTTAATTGTAAAACTACTTTTTCGTTACTGTAATGTGTTTTCGTATTGTAAAAAAAACCTTAAATTTTGTGCAAGTACAATAAATAAATACCTAATTACGTTCTTTTTATAACTTAAGTTGTGTAATGTTTGAATATTAACACATTAAATGCTAATTTCATGTCCTAGGACAATTAACACAGCAGGTAACACTTTGCAAGTAAATAATACATATGAAATAAAGGTAATATGACTTCTAAATAGGTGATCATTTAAATTGATCGTATTTATAACTAAACTTTTTATAGAACGTGTAAGGCGTACACCAGCCTCATAAATTATAGCTAAATTAGCTTATTTTTTGTTAAAGAACACTTAACATTAGTAAATATATGCCTAAGTAGTAATATATACAAAGATATTTATATACTACTAGTTAAAATTAGTAAGTATATTAACATAATAGCAAGAAGTTAGTTACTGCGTTCCCCACTTTTAACCCGAAGTCGTGATATTGCGTGTTGAGTTTCAGAATATAACACTGTGTTTTAATAAAAATAACATGTTAATAATAAATAACAATGATTCCCTCGAGTGAGAATCGAACTGCGACCATCGCGTTTACAGTCAGATGTTACCCCACGAAAGGCTCCATTTAAAATAAGTTTTAAAAAAATTAAGATAATTTGTGGCCAGTCGTCGCCCAGTGGCACAAGCGTGTGACTGTTTGTGGGTTCGATTCCCACTCGAGGAGTGGAAATATTTAATATTTCTATGTTCTTCGCTCTGGTGTCGAGGTAAAGCGCGGCGTTAAGTTCCGCCACTTAACACGCAATGCCTCGGAATTCGGCGGAAAGTGGAGAACGGAGTATCTTAATACTGCTGTGTGCGTGAATCTGAAAAAAAAAAAATAATTTTATAAATAGATGGATATTTCCATTTAAAAAAATGTTTAAATAATAGCTTATGATGTGAGCTTATCTATTTGTGTTCCTACTTAAGATAACACAAGTAGATAGTAAATAAATAAGATAAAAAGAAAGCAATAAAAATTTAAATGCCAAGAATATATTTAATTATTGTAAGCAGTATGTATTTACTTGCATTTAGGAATTTAGACTATATGTAAAGTGTACATACAACATGAACATCTCCGTTTTAAAGATAAACTTCTATATATGATATGAATTCCTGGTAAGTTGCGTACGAAACGGCAAACGTGATCGCAACGCAGATGGATGCTGCGGTCTGACGCGACGGCGGATGAATTGAGAGAAGTTACTTTCCTTTATTTTATACGTTTTTTTTAAATGTATTAGTTATGTATATCATATATGATAACAGTTAAAGGTATATTAATATTACTAGCTCCTGGCTTCGCTTGTGAAAAATATACGACTATTTCTATTTTGCTTAGTCCTATTTTAGTTTTTTTCGTCAGTTCGCGATATTGTTTAACTTATAACCTTTTTTATATGTGGACCGATTATAATAAAATAACCACTTAATGTTAAAGGAAGTATGCTAGAATACAATAGTCAAAACTGAATTTAAATTAGTTTAGCAGTTTCAGAGATAAGCGTACATACGAACGAATAGTAAAGAAATTCTAAAGTCTATTGTTAAGTTTTTGATTTTATTACATTACCCTCAATATTTATTTTTTTCTTGTACGTATAAGAAAGAGGAAATATTCATCATGTATATAGACAGTGTTGTGTTGAATTAAGCCTAAAAATTTCAATTTTATATCTAAAATAAAAAGGCATATAATTATTTCGTAGTCGATTTCTAACATTATTTTTATAAAATATATTAAAATAAAAAAATTGAAAATAAAATATATATGAAAGACCGACCTTTTCAGTATGGTTACAAATCTATTTATTCATATAATTACATTTATAAATATCCTTCTTCGGTAATATAGTATTTCAAAGAATATCAAATATTTTGTTTAATTCATAAACATAGCTACTTTCAAAATAATAATCCTAATTCCTACGTGTCACGATTCCACCCGACCGTGCCGTCGGCATTTCTAATAATAAAAGTAGCGTGGCACTCCGTCTCTTTTACTCTCTATGATAAAGAAAAGGATGGATAGAACTCGAATTGCTTCGACAAATCAGCAGCTGTGATTACAATTCGATTTGACGCCGAGCAATTAGTAACAAAATATTAATATTATTTAAATAATATATTTTTATCTACTTATTTATTTGTAGTTAATTAGCTTGTATTTTAAAACAGCAGATTCAATGAATTATAAGTTTTTTTTCAAAATTTAATTTGGCTTAATGTATAAAAGATAGGTATAGTAGAAGAAAAAACTTTTTAAAATTTATTATCTGCATAGTTCTTTATATATCTGTGGAGTACGTGGTCGTAATAATCGAATTATTTTGATAAATTTATTTTAATAGAGCCTAATTAACATAATACTTGGCATTATTCTTATCGTTTGTTTTTATTTTTTATCTTTTACGTGATATGACTCGTCGCTACAGTTGCCAAAATTACTTCGTTTGTAAGTATTTTGTATTTAAAAGAAAGTACACTTAGCAAAAGTACACATAACATGAACAGACTTAAATATATTTTACCTAGGTATTTAGTTTTTTTATAAAGTCTACAACATGTTTTTGTATTTCTTGCATTATTTAACTTTTTTTCTTCAAGAAAACTTTCACGCGTTCGAAAGTTGAGGAGTCCCTTTTCATTTTACTTAACTAGTTTTAATGTTGCAAAATATAAACATTTTCCGGAAATATAAGTAGTATTTTCACGGTATTAAAATTTCTTAACAGTTTGTAGTACAAAGTCCTGAAATACAGTTTAATAACAACAACAATATATTACACGGTTGGCAACCCGTCTCAAAGCATTTTCAAGAAGAATCTTTGATAACATGAACCTTTGATAGGGAATATTCAAATTTAACTTTTAAAGGCGTCAAACAAAAGATCAATAATGCGTTGGTACTATTATTTTGATAGTAAAAATATTTATAGGTCTATATTTTTCTCACTAAAATAAAGTAAATACATAACTTTGTAAGCTTCGCTATTAATACGGCGAAATGGTCATAGCATTCCATTAAAACTATTACATACAACAATAACAAATGCCTTAATTGTTGTAGGTCTGCCTTATTAAATAAATGATTTCATTTCATTTTGGCATACAAACCTTTTTCCAGCCTTACTTGTAACATTGATAAAACAAAGTTACAAATACGAAACTCTTTCTAGAGGAAATCGAAATGATATGCGATCTTTTATAGTTTAGTTTATAAAACGTTTTAATTTTTACAGTTTATAGTTGTAGTGTTTGTATCTATTAAATAGATATGTAGCATTGTCTCATGTACACCAGTATGAGTAGTGGGGGAAAGTGTCAGTCTTGTGACAGACGTCGTGGACGGTGGACGTGCGCCTGCGCTGCTGCGGTACTGGTGTAGTGGTGAGCCAGTGGTATTCCTGTTCCGTTTAGGTCGTGCGTATATCATTTGTAGACGGCCATACACTACAAATGGCGACGAGGATAAAGGTAAAAAAGTTAATTATTAAAAAAAAAAAAGAAAGGAGGGTAGAAGTTAATAAAATGATTAGAGAGAATGAAAAATATCTAATTATATCTTACTTCTTATTACAATAACCAAGAAATAAAAATATTATTTAATGTAATCAGAAAATGTAACCTTTTATACATTTTATTATAATTATTATTAATGTCAGCTAGGTTATATAACTATATACGAGTACAAAGATCGCAAACAAGACGGTATTTGATTTGGTTTGCATTTAGTAAAGTTATCGTAGATCTAACTTACTTATTAAATGATATTAACAATAATACAAAAATACATTATATTAAAGTTTTAAGGGGAAGTGCTGCAGAAATTGACTCAATATTTATTCTTCAAAAAAGAGCCGTAAGATCCATTTATAATATGAGAGCCAGAGATTCTTTGCGAGATGTTTTTAAAGACATAGGTATACTTACAGTCGCCTCACAGTATATATACTATAATATTTTATTTATCCGACAACATGTTCTGTGCTTTGCTAAAAACAGTGACATACATACTATAGGAACAAGAAATAAAAATAAACTTGTAACGCCACGTTATCGTCTCCAAAAGGTAAATAAATCTTTTATGGGTCGGAGTATACGCATATATAATAAAATTCCACAGCTTGTTTTAGATTTGCCACTAGAGAAATTCAAAATCTTTGTAAAAAATACTTTAATAAGTAAAGCTTATTACTCTGTACAAGAGTATTTAAAGGATAAAAATGCGTGGGATTAATCTGAATAAGTCCAATGCCGGTTAGCTACCATTGTATCAAATAATAAAATTGTAATTTATATATTTGAAAAGAGCAACTGTTGAGTTTCTGACCGGCTCTTCTCAGCAGAACTGCCTTCCGAGTCGGTGGTAGCTTTATGTACATTTGACGATTCAAAAGTGCTTTCAAAAGTCTATTTGAATAAAGATATTTTGAATTTGAATTTGAATTTAATCTTTTATGTATCTTAATGTAACATAGAATTGTCCAACAAGTTTTCACTTAAAAAATATACAGTATTATTGGTTGGAAATAAGAGGTTATTTGATTTGATTTGCCTGTAGTAAAGTTAGCAAAGAACTAACTTATTAAATAATAATACAAAATTATTAAAGTTGTAATATTTTATATATGTTAATATAACATAGACTTGTATTGTTCAACAGTTCCCTATTTCTAAAAAAACATATGATTTGTATTGCAATATAGTTTAAAACGTTGGTCACAAGATATAGATACAAAATATCATTTTATGTAATATTTGAGATTGCTTTTAATTTACTTTACTATTATGTGTGTGTAATTGTAATTCATTTTTATGTATAACTAGTGGACCTTTCTTTGGTTGGTTAAATAATTGTTTTTCGATTTGGTCAAATAAGATCGATGATTTCTTGACGTCGTCACACAAATGGATGATCCATATCGTTAAACGACAACTTATAATTTATCATTGATCATCCAACGTCATGGTCTGGCCAAGTGACAATTAGTAATGTACTAATATGCGACCTTTTCATAATATTGTGATGTCGTCAACTTTATGATATAATTACGACACGTACACTAAGTGAATAACTGAATGTCACTATGTCAGAGTTTTGACAATATGTTAAATTATCACAATATTCCGTCTCATTCGCACGATTAAGATTTTTAAAGAAAATTATCCCTTGGACCATAATACCGGGATAAAAAGTATCCTATCTTTTAAGTTAGACCAAACAATAGATACCTACAAAATTTCACTAAAATTGGTTAAGTAGTTTAAGCGTCAATCGCGGACAAACACGTGACACGTAATTTATATACATTAAGACTAGCAGTGCTTGCAACTTTGTCCGCGTGGAATTATAAAATGTATAATTCTAAATACAAATAGCCTTGGTTGCTCCTTGTTACATCAGTTGTCTGCCAGTGAAAGTCTGGTGGATTTACCTATTGTGTATACATATGTTTGGTAAAAAGCGGTTATTTTGATATTGCTGACGGACGCTCCAATTTGATTTATTAATATACATTACTTTTACATGTCCCATTCTACTAATTATTATATTTACTTTCTCCATTCTACTAATGTTAATAAATTGAAATTTTATTTAAAAAGATTTATTATAGTATAGATAATAAAATGTAAAACAAACATATTATATGACTCATATTACAGATATTTTAATCCTTTATATTAAAATGTTTATAAAGTTGAATTTAGTTCTGTTGGAATCATAAGGCATAATTAAAATTAAGTAAGTATTCATATGAAGTATTAAATACGTAATAAAGTTTATTAAATTACATTATTTATATCAAGTAATAGGTTTGGGTACAGTTTGTATACTTTTATTTAATTTGAAGTTCTATCTTTTCCATTAAATTGGGATTACTTATCGGAATTCCATTAAATTGGGAATTTGGAATTCCATTAAATTGGAATTATTCACCAGACTTCCATTAAATTGGAAGTAGGGAATTCCATTAAATTGGAATTATGTATTCCATTAAATTGTAATTATTCGGCGAACTTCCATTAAATTGGAACTGTGGAATTCCATTAAATTGGAATTGTGGTATTCCATTAAATTGGAATTATGGTATTCCATTAAATTGGAAGTGTGGAATTCCATGAAATTGGAATTATGGTATTCCATTAAATTGGAATTATTCGACGAACTTCCAATTTAATGAAAGTGTGGGATTTCTTTAAATTGGAATTATTCGTCTGGCTTCTATTGGAGTTCTATAGAATTCTTATCATCACAAACTATTTAAGGCTATGGCGAGTCAGCTACCTCCACCAAGAAAATTAGACCTGGAAGGTGATGGTACACTAGTGTGAATCGGTATCTACAAATATATGTTGAAGTCGCTGATATTGCTAGGCTTATTAAGAAGCTACACTGCGTCCTTGGTTGGACTGCGTTCAAGAAATGTTATATAATATAACGAGAGCAAGTAGAGTATCAATAGATTATCTTGATGTTTTGAGGTCGCTATTTGTATATTAAACAATGACTTCCACCTGGAACAAAACAGGACTTGTAGGAGGCATTTATTCAACCTCATGATATGAGAAGGGAAAAGTTTTGGAAAATTCTTCATAAACTTAGGAGTTAAGCTGGAAAACGTAAATACAAGAAACAACGTGAGGAACATATAATTAATAAAATTATTGGAAATATCAGTCAAAGATTAGAAAAAACTGAAGATGGAGCAAAAAATTACTATAAGCGACAACAGAGAGAAATACACTAAATTGTCTTAAAAATTAATAAGTTTAATATATATGACTGACGATGCAACAATCAAATGTAAAATAGGGGGACTATATTTAAAAATAATAACCAACTCTTTATGCATAAACTTATTAACTGACGAACTTTGGGATTCTCAAAAGAAAAACAAAGTAATTGGTTACAATGAAGAAGGAAAAATCAATTAAATATTACTCGTATATGGAAATAAAAACGCTATCGTTAATATAGAGTAATAAAGAAGTCATTTGAAGCAATAATAAAAATAAACGAAAAGGAGAAATGCAATACTATAAAAATACATTACCTAGGACATAAAAATCACGAAATATACTAGGAAAACATATAGCAATACACAGTTAGAGGTATTGAATTTGGGTGTTAATATAAACAATTTTAAAATGGGAATAAATATACTTAAATTTAAATAGAATTTCGTACGAAGCCTATTACAATCAGCAGCCCATTAAAATCAGACTGAATAAAATCAGTTATACAATCATATAGAAGAATACCAATACCGAAGAATAAATAACTAAAAAAAAAATAAAAGATAGAAGACGTACACGAACCGTCACTATGGGTATCCCATTATGCATTTCCTATGCGTTATACAAGCACAGCTATTCCACGTGTAAATCACCGCCTACTTTGCATGAAAAATTTGTTACCTAAAATTATAAAACACAATATTTCTCGAAGATTGATATATTATTTATATTTTGTTTTCTATCAAATAGAGCTTTATCCTAATTTGAGATATTTCACTACAATTATAACAACAAGTGGTTTATACAGATAAAAAACTATTTATATTCGGAGTTATGTGTCCTGAGCTTTCAAAAAAAAAAAAAAAAAAAATGTCGGAAAATGCTCATAAAGTGGGAAAGGTTACAAATTCTATTGTCGATATATTTGGGGAATAAATGAGAAAGAGGCAGAGTCTTACTATAAGAAGCGAAGGCAAGCTATGTGTTATTAAATCAAATTTAATGAATGTACAAAACGCAGATAATTAACTATTTTGAATATGAATGAAAATTAAGATATGAATAGAATTTATGACCTGAATAAGCAAAATCACTCTGCAAATATTTATCTGAACTTAGAGTACCAAAAACATTAGATGAGTTGCAAAGTTTCTAGGATTAGCAAACTACATAAATAAATAAATGGATCCTTAATTTGGCTGCCATAACAAAGACTCTTAAAGAAATACTGAGACAGAAACTAAGAGGAAAAGCTAATATTGGGAGATACTGGTATAGTAATAAAGATCGAATAATAATCGACTCCAGAAAGGGGTTTGGAACTTAATACTGTAAGAAATGGAATTTGTAACTTTATGAGTGTGTATCAATGTGAATGTGTAAAGCAGTACAAGCATTTCAAGATGAATTTTATAAATATGAAAATATACTTTTAAAAGGAAATAATTATTTTAAAAGGAATCATTTGCAAGCTCCTATAAAACGCAGTGAACTCCTTTCTGAACCGTGGACAGATATTGAATAAATCTATTTATTGAAGCATTATTATGTACTGATTATATTTTGTTACTATTGACTGTTATAATCGTTATAAAGAAATTAAAATTACAAAAACCATAATGAGTGCACATATTATAAAAAAAAATGGAAGAAATTTTTACTAGGCTAGCCTACTTACTTACAATCCACTATAGCTGTCAGCAACGAGGTTGGCGATTTTGTAAAACTTTCAATACTATACTCTTCAATGCTGTGCCATGTTGGCCGAATGAGTGGAGGAGCGTCAAAGCAGGGACACGTTGAAGAGGTTAAAGATAGGTAAAAGTGGAAAAGAGTATGAAACTAGCAATATATGGATGTCTGATGGTGTACGGCTGCACTCCTCATTCTGTTGCAACTCCGTTTGAACTTTATTTTAGAACAATGAACAGGAATAAAATATCGATGACAAGAGAGATGAATCCCTCGGAGAATAACGGTGGAATAAGAATTAAAAAAAAAAATCGGCAAAAAGAAAAGGAAACGAATATAGGGACAAAAAGAGAGAAGGAAAACATGTGGAGTTTGAAGAAAAGGAGAAGGTATGGGTTAAGGAAATTGATAAAACTAGAAACTTGCAAGTACACTTGATGTCACAACACATGTGGTGATTTAGGACAAGGATTGAGAAGAAATGTGATTTATTTAAAGCGGGTGGAAAGACAATGGAAGACAGTGGAGGAAGGGAATGATTTAAATTAAGATGATATAAAAGAATAATAAATACTTCAAATAAATATTATGAGCGAGAATATATAATGATGATTTAGTAAATAAATAAAAATATATAAAAAGGAAGGGATGTAGTGTTTGTATCTATTAAATAGATATGTAGCATTGTCTCATGTACACCAGTATTGAGTAGTGGGGGAAAGTGTCAGTCTTGTGACAGACGTCGTGGACGGTGGACGTGCGCCTGCGCTGCTGCGGTACTGGTGTAGTGGTGAGCCAGTGGTATTCCTGTTCCGTTTAGGTCGTGCGTATATCATTTGTAGACGGCCATACACTACACTATTTAATTTAATTTAATTTTAAATAATGATTTAGTACTGAATGTAATTAAAGATTGATATTAAGAAGAAAATAGGTTTTCTGAATGATTTCATAATAGATATATGTGTGTCATATGCACATTATGCATAGTAGCAAGAATAAGACCCTTATTCTTGCTACTAGCTATTTTATTTAACAACATTACGTTCTGGGTAGACAAATTCAATTTCAAATAATTCGATAAGTTGTTTTGATAACTTCAGTTTTGATGTGAAATAGTTCTTATTTCACATCAAAACGTTCGATAACGTTTATTTCAACTTATTAATACCTACTTATTTGTACTTGCTATATTGCCGGTTTAAAACGGTGACAGTCGTGATGAGATTAGCCGTTCCATTAACTAACACGGTAACAAAAAGTAAAAAATAACTTTGTATTTAAAAAGGTATAATATTCTATATTTAATATTCTATACATTTATGTGTTTAGTGAAACTAGTATTTATTCATTATATTCATTTCTTATTTCATTAAAATAACACAAACAATAATATATAAGCTATCAATTTATTATTATATAAATATTACATAAAAAAATCAAGTTTTAATACTAAGTAAATAACCTTAAAATAAACAAATCTATCTACATCAAAATAAGGCTGTATCATCAAAAGCGATCTACTAACGCAAAGAGCGCGGGGTGAAGGGTAAGCCGACACCGCACTATTGATCTCCAGCGTAAACCAGCGCTTTAATCGCTTTATCCCTTTTTCTAATTGATCCACCGTATTAGACGTATACCTTTGCTAATATTTACATACAAATTAAGCAAAATAAGCGCTAGCACAATTTAGCTTTGCTAGACGATGTCATTTGTAAAGCGTTGTACAGCTTATAGTTGTTTTGTTTGTATGTGTGCGTGGGATATTTCAGCGAATTGGCGCGAGGGTGTGTAAGACAGGCATCAATAGAATGTGTTTGACAGGTAAAATGGGGGGAAACTATAAATAAATAAGAATGAATACATACCTATTTATGTTAGATATGGATTGATGATATTGTTTTGTTTATTATTTAATTGTTTAGACAAAGATTACAAATCGTTTAGTGTAGTAATAAATAAATAAAAAAATAAGTAGCCTAATAATATTGTGGCCAGTCGTGGCCCAGTGGCACAAGAGTGTGACTGTAAACGACTGGTTGTGGGTTCAATTCCCACTCGAGGAGTGGAAATTATATTTCCATTTTCTTCGCTCTGGTGTTGAGGTAAAGCGCGGCGTTAAGTTCCGCCACTTAACACGCAAGCCTCCGAATTCGGCGGTAAGTGGGGAACGGAGCGTCTTAACACTAGGTTCCCTCTGCCCACCCTGCTGTGTGCGGGATATAGCGTGAAGCAATTTTTTTTATAAATAAATAGCTTCACGCTGTATCCCGCATACAGCAGGGTAGCCAGATGGAACCTAGTGCTAAGACACTCCGTTCTCCACTTTCCGTTAAATTCGGAGGCATTGCGTGTTGAATGGCGGAACTTAACGCTGCGCTTTGCCTCGATTGTAGTAATAAATACTTGTAACTCGTAAGTTCTTGTCTAGGGTGAATTTTGATTACAGCCTGAATGTTTACCGCAACTGATAACGTGCCTTTGTATAAGCGAAAGAAGAGAACGCAGTAATTAAAATTTTTCTCAACATGCCCAAAACAAAAGAAAACATTCAGCCTAAAGGTAAAACTTTAAAATGTACTTACTTACCTTTCTCCTAAAGACTAGCTAAGTAATTTGAGATTTTTTACAATCTGAAGATAATGCAACTTTTGTAAAAAAAGACAAATTCCACTACTTCTGTAAAGGTGCTTTTAATTAAAACCCGCAGGATACGGTGTTAAGAATCTTTTAAATATTTCATGTGTAAAATATGTAATATTATTACTGTTTAGTGGGACTTAAAAAAAAATTAATAAAATATCAATGTGATTTTTACGTTGGTGCATATATAGGTGATATGCCGATTATTTAGAACAGGGTACCGTCTGATTGTTAAAGCGATAGATATTTAAATTTTCATTTCTCTCTCTTGAGTAAGGTAACCTCAGTTTCTGCGCACCTCTAAAATTTCACGCTTTATCCCTTACGGGGTTAAATAAAACGGAGCGCCAAACGCTGCGGTCCCTGCGCATTTCTTTCGCCTACTTTTAATAGTTAACTAATTAAAAATTCTAAAAAATAATAGGTTTAAAGTCACATATAATATTGTCTTCATTAAGCGTTAATTTATTTGTAAAAATAAGTATAGTAAATATAATAGGATAACTCGTTTAGGTAATTTAAAACGTCATTTTAGTTTTGAGTAGCATGTCAATGTAATTTAAGAATTGTAAACAAATCATTTTAAGAAAAAAAAGGATACGAGACCGTGTGTCTGTAGTGTTTAAGTATTCAAATAAAAAAAATAATAATAATTAGCATAAGTGTTACCCGTTAAGTTTTCTTTTGTTATTTCTCTACATTTCTCGTATTTTCAAAGTAGCTTTAGTTGCCCATATTACGAACAAACAGACAAAAATTGGGTATCAGAGGAACTAGATGTTGCAAGTTATATAACGATATATTCTTTATTGTATTTAAAAAAATACTTATATAACTAGATCGTAGAAACGACAATATTTGTCTTTTAAATCTTACAATCATTAGATGCAAATTGTGACATTATACTGAACAGTAAGTTGTCTATCTCTTCAGACTCATTTTTAAAGTTTCATATTCTTTTGATATAAATATAGGTCAGCCTGGCGCAGTGGGACAGTGTCTGACTGTAAGCTCGATAGTTGTGGGTTCAATTTCTAGTCGAAGAAACGGTTATATTTAAATTATTTCCATTTCTATGCTCTGGCACGAAGCGCGGCTTTCAGTTCCGCCACTCAACACGCAATGTCTGGCGGAAAATGGAATACGGAGTGTCATGACACTAAGTACTGACTACCGCGCTATAGGTAGGAAATATCGTAAATATGAAAAAAAAACACCTAAGTATTAAATGAGAAATATCTGTACACACAAAATAAATAAGTCTCGGATCTCTCAACGAAATCCTTCAGTCGCCTTTTATTCATTAAAACTGGAAGCAAAAAGGCTTTCAGGCCGATCGTCAGTAAACAACGAAACGGCGAAAAGCTTTTGTATTATTTCAAAGGAAATCTTTTGAAATATAGGAAGGAGTCTGATTGAGAAATACTTGCTGCTACATATTGGAATTAAATAACGGAACAAAACAAGTATTAATTAACCCGTAATTTATGACTTCATTTTAGCAGAGGTAAAAAGTCATCATGGTTCTGTGTGATAGCGCCTGACTACACACGATCATTAAGGGTTCGAATTCTCGAGAAAATCATTATATATTAATTATTTTCGTTCCTCTTCTCTGTACAAGACAAAATGCAGCGTTGAGTGTCGCTACAAGTTCACAAGTATCACAATATCTTAGATTCGGACGAAAAGCGGAAAACGGAGTGTCTTTATCCAATCCAGGATTAATTCTGCTTATACTGCTATACAGGAAAAGTGTGAAGCAGTAAGTACATATAATCATACCGTACACAAAGAAAATACTTACGTAAATTACGTGAAAGTTTCAAAGCTTTTTATAAATTTGATCGTTTTTGAATCTTAGATTGAAATTATAATGAAGGTATACCTAATCAAAATATATTTAATTTGTAGATTAAAAAATATACAAAGCCAGTCATTTTTTGGATATTATTTTTTAAATTGTATTAGTGGAGAGATAAGCGTAAAGTGAAACTGAACTAAATGTAACATCGTAGAGTAATTACTCCCGTGTTTTATTTATTCACTAGTTTTGAACTTTGCCATGATTTCGATGTGTCTCATTTCACAAATTAAATACATTTGTGAAATGAGACACAATGAGTGAGTGAGTAAGTGAGTGATTGAGTGAATGAGACACTTTCAGAAATTTCATTATACTTTTTCACAGGTTCAGAGAGGTATACAGAGAGCATTGAAGTGTCAAGACGACCCGTTTTCTACTTTCCGTTCTAATACAGGACATTTCGTATTATGTGGCGGAACTTAAGACTGCGCTTTTTCTTAGATATGAAATGCTAGGTTAGCCTTTTTCATTTTAATATTTTTATATATTTAAGTATGTAAGTTTAATATATATATATAGTTCGTCTATCATCCTTGTGTTTGTTATTTGTTTTGAATAATAGATGGCTTCAGTACGTTTGTACAGTTAATACGGTTGTTTATAAAAAAGTATGTACAATTTTATAGCGATAAAAAAAACAATATGGCATATATGAAGTTTAAGTATAGTAAATTTGAAGTTTAAGTATCCATACTTATATTATAAATGCGAAAGTCTGTGAGTTTGTCTGTCACCCTTTCACGGCTAATCTACTGATCCGATTTGGATAAAATTTAGAATGAAAGTAGTAAAAATGACTGGGTCTAACATAGGCTACTTATGAGTATATTTCCAAAAGTCAATCTCTAAAGGGTTGAAATAGGGGAAAAAAGTTTATATGAAAAATCTAAACCGCTTGACCGATTGTAATGAATTTTGGCATAAATATAGCTGTAAATACAAGGTTAAATATAGGCTACTTTATTTTTTAAAAATTCACCCCCGAGGGTTGCAATACAACGAAACAGCAATGTAATTCGCGCGGCGAAGCCGCGAGCGGCCCGCTAGTAGTAAATAACGCTTTATTCAATTTGAATTTAAAGAATACTGGGACCACCTATACTTTAATACTGAGAAATGATTATTATAGGATCAGAAAATATTTTACCGTATAAAAGTGAACTATATTATAAAGATACATTTGTTATTTTTTGTTACATAATATATGCATCATATTTGCGACAATGGTAAGCTTTTACTATTTTTCTTCTTCTAAAGCCTTCCTATTGAGAAATTATTTTATTGATTCAAATCTGGCAACTTAGTTTAAGTGAGAATAATCTTTATGAATAGATTTTTTTTTGCTTTATCCCGCACACAGCAGCGTAGGCAGAGGGAACCTAGTGTTAAGACACTCCGTTCCCCACTTTCCGCCGAGTTCGGACGCTTGCGTGTTAAGTGGCGGAACTAAACGCCGCGCCGCGCCGCTTAAGGTAAACCTCGACACCAGAGCGAAGAAAATGGTAATATAATTTCCACTCCTCGAGTGGGATTCGAACCCACAATCAGTCGTTTACACTCACACGCTTGTGCCACTGGGCCACGACTGGCCCATTAACTGCATTAACAGATAATTAAAAATAAAAAAAAACTTATGTTTATCTAAATTTTTGAAATAGTTTACGTAAGGTTAGGCCCTAAGGGAACGAACCGTATGGTAAAGTTTACGTACTTATTTAACTAAAAGATCTTATTTTATTTACTATTCCATATATACTAGAGTACTTAATAACAAGTAGCGGCTTCAGTTTTCCCAAAATAGCAGAGTAGTCAGAGAGAATGTCATGACAATCTGGATTATCAACTATATATATTCCGAAATTCATTACGATCAGTCCAGCGGTTTAGATTTTTTATACAAACTTTCATCCCTTTAGAGGTTGATTTTTGAAAAAATAAGTAGCCTAGCTTGACCCTGGATTATTTACTACTTTCATTCTAAATTTTATCCAAATCGGACCGGTAGATTAGCCGTAAAAGCGTGACAGATAAACAGACAGTTACCCGTGGGGGGACGGGTTAAGAATACAAAACTATCATGTAAAAGACGAACCGCCAAATATCTTATGATGTGTTCCGGTTCGATGGCATGTAAGCCAGCTCTCCCTATTCCCACCATTCCCATCCTTCCTCCCTCCTGTCCTACATTCCCAAGGCTGGCAACGCATCCATAACTCTAATGTTGTGGATGTCTATGGGCGAAGGTAACCACTTAACACCAGGTGGGCCTTCAGCTCCTTTGCCTCCTTCATACCATAAAAAATCTTTTTTTTAGATGTATAGACAAAGGCATTTATAGTATAAGTATGGATAAAATAATAAATTCATCGCGCCGTTTATAAGAAAAGATTGTTCGTCGTTTTATGTCTTGACTTTTGACACTAGGTAAAACAAATACTTATTGTAGTTTTATGAATGTCTTTCCTGGATAAGACATATATAGTAATCAATACATAAGACATTGTCTCTAGTATATAACAAATTAACCTCCCGTTCGGTAGCGTAAAGTACGGGAATATCTACTTATTCCGTATTTTAGGCAGCCCGCTTTCTTGAATTTTGAATTTTATTATTGTATCGAATTTATTTTATAGAATTGTATAAATATCAACGGACGCACGATAATTTTTTTTATAGTGTTTATTAGCTATAATAATCTGTCTGAAAATAGACATTTCAAGAGCAAAATATGCCTATTGTAATGAGGAATAATGTAGTTCTTTACCATCGAAAGAATTTTTGAAATCCGTCCCCTAGTTTTGTAGATTACCTACCTACCTCAAGCATAAAAACTCAATAAATCTCAAACGCTTAACTTTCTATAATATATATTACTGTGGATTCTTATATGCCTTAGTATGAACGCGTGAATAACATGAATTTTGGTTAAAATACTTTATCGAAAGAAATTCAAAATACGCATCCATTAGTGCGCTCTTAAACGTGGCATTAATATTTATGTTTTCGATATTGTAAATATCAATACAGGTGTTATCTTATAGTCTGTTAGTGGAAATTGATTTAGTAATTAATAAAAAAGAGATTTTTTGCGACGATGTTTTCCACATAACACGTTCGTCAGAGAATACCTAGTGTCAAGTCACTCCGTTCTCCACTTTCAGTCCGAAATCGAGATATTGTTTGTTAAGTGGCGGAACTTAACGCCGCTTAATTTAACTAACTTTGTCTTAGATGACCACAGCGGAGGAATTGTAAATTATATATATCTAATAAGTCCACCGAATGGATTGCCCTTTTACACCATTTTGGTATTTTTGAAATAAAGTTAATTAATACTTTTTATTGGTTAATCCAATATGAATATTCTCGTGTGGTTATAATTAGTTCATCATTAATAGTAAGCATCTAGTACCTGCGGTGAGGCTATCAAGTTCCATAAAGTAAGTTATTACGGCACCTTTATTACTATTTATACATGGACAAAAAACCTTCGCGTGCTCAAATTATATAGTACAAGAAATTGTTGTTAAAATTCATCTTATGCGTGCATAATTGCGGAGTAATTCAGTTGACATGTCGTGGACATGTGTTTTCTTGTTAATGACATTTTAATGACCACAAGCTTTACTATTTTTGATAGCTCATGTGCTTAATAATGAACAAACTGGCTTAACATTTTATCACTTATATGGCGAAAGAATGCTATTAAGACAGCCATTTTTATAATCGTCGTAATTTAAAGTCAATAGTGAAAACTAAACCATATTTACTTTTTACCCATATTTACTTTACCATATTTACAATTATGGAGAAAACAACTTACACGTTTCCTAGTAAATATGGCGCTTAGTTCCATAATCTTGTTTCTATCAGACTTAACCAAGACTGGGCAATGTGGGAAGAATATCTGTCCCTGATATATCTGTCTCTGGACCAAGACTCCGTACATCCAAGGAAGCTGGATGTCGTAAATTAGGATATGAGCCAGTGGACTTATTGATAATGTTGAAGATCGTGCAAAATCGGAAGGCAGACCCTGGCTAAAAGCTAAAGAAAGAGACCTAACCGAATAATCATTAAATAAACGAAGTTGCTCACTTTCAAGAAAAACTATATAGCTCGCGTTTTAGCTGTTGACCGTAATATCCGAACACTCGCAGGCCGATTTAGATTTCTTATCGGTAATAAAATTCCTGGCCCTTAGGTACCGCGGCAGATCGTAGCATAAATTATCGCATTTATAGCTCGCCCGCACGGGAGAAGCCGCACGTCGGCTATAAACACGTAAAATGCATGACCAATCAAAATACCAATGTCGGGTCACGCACACTGCTACACGTGTACGTGTAATGAAGGACTCGTGTTCAGATAGGGCGTGTGCGTGTGTGCGTGCGAGAAGTGCATTAAATTGTGTATGTGTGCGTCCCACCCACACAGGTGACGTGCCCGCTGAGATAGAACACGCGTTCAAGGGATAACAGAGGGCTTACATTTATTAATGTTATCATTGTGTGGATATGTTTTTGAATTTATTTTAAATTATATTTTTAACAATAACTTTCATATATAGACACTTTCATATAAAGAAAATACAACAAAATATACTGAAATGAGAGAGTTTTTAATAAAAATTACAGTCATAATAAAATCAATTCCAGTAATCGCTTTTTAAATATTAAAATAATCACAAAAGTTTAAAAAAAAGATATCGCCAATTTTGACTAAATTGCAAATATTTACGGTTTCATTAACAATAATTACACCATATACCCACATAACACAAAACAACAATCTGGAAAAACAAAAAAAATAATCTAATAACAAAGTCTTATCCTTGTTAGAACATGGCAGGCGGCTCACAGCACAAGCCCCCGCCCACATAAAAAATGACATCTAAATAAATCCATTAGGCCGAAGCGCGCCGTCGCCGCTCTCTTCCTGTCTGTGAGCCCCTTTATTTGATTTCCTCTTGTCTGTAGGCGCCTTTATTTATGTTTTGACAGCGCCCGAGATCATTTATGATTTGTGATGAGAAACATGCTTAAATATTTAATTATGGGACCGTATGGTGTGTCGTGTAGTCGGCCCTTTGTGAGCTATGGTGAATAGGTTAAGTTTAATGTTAATTAATTAGTGATTGATGAACTTTCTAGAAACGCAATTAGATATTATTACGTTTTCCACTTTCTGCCAGTTTTTCGCTGGTTGCGGAATTTAACAACACATATTGAAGTAGTATAATCTTTAGATTATAATTACAGTAAGTACCTACGTTCAGACACAGACATAAGAAATAAAATACATACATACTGTTTTCCTGCTTATGTAATTATAAGTAGTATATCTGTTCAGTTTCAATGTTTAATTAGAGTGTACTAGATAACCGTTCGCGGTATCGCTCTCGTGAACAATACAACTCGCCAGCATTCTCGCATAAATTAAGTTTTCGTACAAATTTTCATCCCTTGTTTAACTCCCTTAGAGATTGGCTAAAAATATACACTATTTTTGACCTTGCGTAAACAACTATCTTCCTGAAAAATTTATCGAAGTCGGTCAAGCGGTTACGATTTTTCACATAAACCTCCGGTCGGTTTTTGAAAAAAATTGTCTGAGTTCTAAGTTGTCTGCTCTTGGTCTGTCAGTAATTTTATTCCGAATTCCATCCATATCGGGCTGTTAGTTCAGTTGTGAAACCGTAATAGATAGACAAACAGGCAGACAGGCTTTCGCGTTTATAACATTAGTACCAGTGGATGTAGTAATAAAAAGGAACTCTGTAAAGCTTGAAACGAAATATACCTATGTTTCATGGATTGATAATACTTAAAAAGTTTTCTCTGAGTGTCTTAACTCTAAGTTTCCTCTAATAACCACTACTTACAATATTTGGCAGAAAAGCCTGAAGCAAAAAATGTTGTTAGATTTAGAACGAAACTTAATGTAGCGCTTTATCCTATCTTATTTTTATTTTCTTTATTTTATTTTATTTTATTTTAAAACAACGTATAGATATTTATTGACTTACTCTAACTAGACCGTTCCTAGGGACGATAAATAAATAAAACTATAAAACTACAATTAACCTGTCCGATGCCTGTCTGTCCATTTTTTTCTTTAGAAATGTAAATTATAATTACATATTGTATAAATGTAATAAGACAAAGGACGGCGTTGAGTTACGCCACTCAATACACAATGTCCTGAACTTAGGAGAAAGATGGAGAACAGAGTGTCTTGGCACTAAGTTGTCTCTGACTATAGGAGGGTTCCTATACCTATGGGAAAAAGTCTAGTGTTGTACTTAAATTTAATTTTCTTTACCCATATACCTACACAAATACTTAAAAAGAACCATTCCGTACGTATGTTTTACACGCAAATTATTTTTAAACGTATTTTCTGAAGCTAAAGCATTTACTTATGCCTTTCATTTAAAAGCTATTTCGGCGAGGGATCTCATTAATTTGTCAAACTGCCGCAGGACTGAGCGCTTAAAATATTTTCAACGCTTCAGATTCCGTAATAATCCACCGACTAAAAGGAATGGAAATAACTGAAAACAAGGCTTCAAAGAGACTTCTGCAAATATAAAATTATAAATTCATTTTTATTTCAGTACAGGCGCAGGGGCACAAAGTGTCGCTGTAAAAGGGACTGGTTATGGGTTCGATTCTCTCTCAAGGAGTGGAAATATGTAATATTTTCTATTTTTTCGGTCTAGTATCGAAGCAAAACGCGGTGTTGAGTTCCGCCACTTAACACGCAATGCTTCAAGAATTCGGCGGAAAGCGGGGAACGGAGTGTCTTAACACTAGGTTCCCTCTGCCTACCCTGCTATGTGCGGGATACAGCGTGAAGTAAAAAAAAGAAAAGTTTTAGTACATGTAACGTGCTTACTTAATGAGAAACACGGTGGTTTTGGATTCACGCGAGCGCAATGTTAAATGTGTGTAGTACTATTTTGCTCTCTGCATATAGTATAAATGTATGTAATTGGATGGAGGGAAAAGAGCTGAGATAGAGAGATATATGTATATACTTATCTACTAGGTACTCTCTGACTATCACGCAATGAGGAAGAGATGTGCCTAGTCAAAAATGATGTTGAATGATAACATTAAACTTAATATATAACAATATTTTTACGTTTGTTTATTGTATTAATACTAGCTACAACTATAGCTGCTTCGTAATTTCGATGGCCCGCGTTCCGCTCGCTTAAGTTATGTGGTTTATATTTTTATTTATTTATTTATTTATTAAACTCACCAGTGGCAATTACATTTGACAATACAATTTTTATATATTTCTATAATCTTATATCTAAATGCATTGCCTTTTAAAGTGAGTACCACATGGATTAATGTGTTCATTTAACATACAAATACATGGTAACATTATTTAAAATTAACAAGGAAAATAAAAATCAAATTAAATCTAAGAGTTATTTAAAATTTACAAGGAAAATAAAAATCAAGTTAAATCTAAGAGTTTATATTTTTTATACAAATTCTCATGCCATATTTCAGCCTCTTAGGAGCTGATTACCGAAATATATGATTGACCCTGCGTCATAAACTACCTTCTTAAGAAAATTTCATTGAAATCCTTCCATTTGCTTGGATTTTTCATATAACCTGTCATCCCCAAAAAAAGTTTCCTTCGTTGGGCCTTTAAATATTTTCACTCTGAATAGGATTCTAATAGGGCCGGTAGATTATCCGCGAAATTGTCAAATTGACAAAAAAAAAAACAGTTTTTCGCATTTATGATATTAGCAAGGATAACTTACCAAAAAGTAGGTATTAAGCATGAATCTTTAATGTATTTAACATAGGTACATTCATATATCATTAGAAAAGATTGTGTTTTTATAGCTTAAAGTATTTATTATTTACCAATAATATAAAAGTATATTAAATTGGCTAGCACTTAACTAAGTTATAATCTTTATATATTCTTTTTAACATTATATTTTATCTATCTTCATCTTAAGCAGTATTCGATTCTAAAACATGTCGTTCTGAGATTGTATATGGTCGAGTCCATACATGATAGTCGGTTGTTGAATTATCCCACGGGAATCTCTACCACAAAATTTGACCCTTATTGTAATGCGACTATTATATTACATATAATTATATATTTCCTACAGTAAATTCGGTTATGTATTTCTAATATAAAGCATGTTTTATTACTATATATTATCTGAAGGAGTGTCTGTAACCGTAACTGGTTGTGAGTGCAATTCTCTCCTTATTTCATTACTCTCTTATGGTACCTCGGAAAAACCGACGTTCAGTCACTTCACTCAGCAAACTATGAGTATGTCCTGATATCACATGAAAAGTAGAAAATGGAGTACTTTTAAACATTTTGAAACTGCAAGCAGGTCACAAGTCTATAAGTAAGAATACTTTAATATTTTCATAAAAAAGAAATATTAAAAACTTTAATGTTATACATTAACTATTTTAAATTGCCTTTAAGATATAAATAAATAATAACTTAAACTTCATGTTATTTGCGCTACTAACGCTTACTAAGGTTGTATCTAATCTTTTTAAATACCACTTTACACATGAGTGCACTACGCTTAGTTTTACTTAGTTGAATCAATCGAGAGCCTCTATAATTGAATAAGGAATTAGTGGGTCACGATCACTTTACAGAGTTATAATTTAGTTAGCAGTAGGGTTATGTTTGGTTAGCATTATCAATTATGGGTAAGGAAGTTCTGTTTTTGTATGAACGTATGGGTTCTTAAGTCAAGGGTTCAAACCAATTTTGGATAAGACAGGTTCTTTTTTGGCTTTGTGGGATACGTATAAGTATATGTTCAGTTTAGTTGATAAGTAATGTAGAAACCGTAATAGATGGGAGTAGAATATAGACTGGAGACGAAAGTTATGCGAATGGAAGAAAATGAAATTTGGGTAACAAATATTTTTCATAAATAAATATAATAGAAATTCATTTAATTAAATTAAATTAGGTAATAATTTTGTACAAAGTGGCATATTCGTTGTTAATTCTTTTTTTAGCTTCACGCTGTATCCCGCACACAGCAGGGTAGGCAGAGGGAACCTAGTGTTAAGACACTCCGTTCCCCACTTTCCGCCGAATTCGGAGGCATTGCGAGTTAAGTGGCGGAACTTAACTCGCAATGCCTCCGAATTCGGCGCCAGAACGAAGAAAATGGAAATATTAAATATTTCCACTCCTCAAGTGGGAATCGAACCCACAACCAGTCGTTTACAGTCACACGCTTGTGCCACTATAGTCATTATAGAAGATAGTCTAATGTAAGAGAGAAAAGAAAATACCGCAGTTGAAAGTGTTATTAATGATGTCTACCTATTAAAACCTAGTAACTATAATTATTGAAGAAGTCCGAGTCCTAAGCTTCTAGAAACTGAAAACCATATCAATGAAAAGTTAAAGTCTACCCCACTATAAATGAAGCATTATAAGGCGATCAGGACGCCCTATAGCGGCAAACATCACGCCTGCCTTAAACATGTCCCTTGAAATCTATGGCTTCGTCGTCTAAAATCATGTATAACTAGCATGTTATATTATCCTAGTTGTGCCCTAGTCGCTCTAAGATATTTAGAAGTTACCAATTAAAGTATTAATATTAACCCAAGCAATGTGCAGATAATTTTTCGACCTGAGAAGTTAGAATATTCCGAAAATACTTAGATTATTTAATATTCAAAGATTAATTATTATCTAGGTTTAATTAAGTATCTACTTCCTACTTTAACATATTATTTAGCCCTTAATTTTATATTAATTCCTAATCTACGAGAATAAACTGAAATCCCCAGTCGATTCGAGGACAGGCTAAATAAGATTGTTAAAATTGGAACGGAAGGGAATTGTGGAATGGGCAAAAAGGCAAATTATCGACTAATAGACGAGGGACCAAAATAGCATTACAAATTCTGAATTGAGCGAAATCGTACACCCGGGACAAATGGGATTATTTCTGCTTTACAGTATGCCTTCTGATTCAACACCTTTTTATGTGATATATTAATTCAATATCTTTTAAAAATTGGTTACTTTTATTAAAGAAACATATTTTTTTATGCTCATTTCCACTTGTAGGCGGTTACACATGTATAGAATTTTGATTTTCAATTTTTATTAATTTGTTAAGATTGTTTAATTCAATAATAAATTGTCATGGACTTTCATTCGTCACGGTTTTCGTGTCCTTTTATGATGTTATCTTTTTTTATGATTTAGTTACTTTTCAAAGTAACTTGGACCAGTCGTGGCGCAGAGGCACAAAGTGCGACTGAAAAGCGACTGGTTGTGGATTCGATTCCCACTCGAGGAGTGGAAATATTTAATGTTTCCAATTTCCTCGCCTGGTGCCGAGGCAAAGCGCGGCGTTAAGTTTCGCCACTTAACATGCAATGCCTCCAGAATTCAGCGGAAAGTGGGGAACGGAGAGTCTTAACACTAGGTTCCCTCTGACTACTCTGGCGTGTGCGGGATACGTTGTGAAGGTAAAACAAAAGAAAATAAAAAGTAACTTGAAGATTCCGTTAAGTTTTCTGAATGTCTTTTTCAAATTCCCAATTGTGTGAATAACACTTTAAATTGTTAAAAGTAAAATCTTTCTATACTAATTACTGCCTTAGTCTTGATTTTTTCTTCTAAATTGATACACTTAATGTATTCAGGTCTTGTTCAATTACATTCAGCCGTTCAATGTTCAGTTCATTCATCCAGTCTTCCTTACTCTCTTCTTCTGTGTTTGGGTATTTTAGTATTACTCTTTCTTTATATTATCATGCCGTGTTATTTAAATGTACAGTATTCGTGGGCGTAGGTAGTATTAACTAAACTTCTTCCAATGGCGAGATCACAATAACAAGCGTATTATTTATATTTATATATTCTTTATTGCACCAGAATTACAATAAACAAACAAGCAGCAGCACAAAAGAAGAAACGATTACATATGTGCAAGGCACAAAAGGCGGTCTTCTTCCAGGACAACCTTTATGTTTTTTACGTGTATGCCTAAATGACAAAGAATCATTCGTTCATTATTTTATTGAAGTATTGCGAAATACTGACGATTTTATAACAAAATTTGATTTCAAAATTATTTTCTGCCTATAAGGTATAAAATAGATTAGTTGCCTAATCGACCTTGTTTCTGTTATACATGTATTATAGGTAAATACTACATAATAATATCCTATAATGCTAGTTTGAATTGGAATTAAAGCGATGCGATAAGTCATTGTTCTACATACAATAGGTATGCTTATATCGAAACTATTTTTACATGAATTATCATGTTTACAAACAATGCATTCATTAGTTAGAATACATAAGTAATTGTAAATACACATACACATTTTACATTAACTAAATATAAGGCAAAAACACGAAACAAAAAGCAAAAATACTCTAAAACATAGCACTAAGAGGTCAAAATAAGCAATCCTAGAACAAATAGCTGAATTCGCGCAATACTTGCAAATGCAGTGACGTGGCCAACAATGTTGACCTTCCCCGTCGTTCTCGCTCTAATAGTTATGTAAAGCAGAGGGGAAAACGTATAGTGTAGCGGGGATCAGAATAACCTGGTTGTTAGGTAGCAATCTAAGCGCATTAGAGCGCGCGGCGTGGCGTGACGCGCGGTACATTGACCGCGCCGCTCTTTGTAGCAATTGCGTTAGACCCGGTACACATGGAGCTAAAGATGACACGTTTCGTCATTTTAATGTTGTGTAAGGAAAAAATTAACACTATTTTGTATTAGTGGTAATGTATTAGTTAGTAGTTGTGAGTTCAAATGAATTGTATATTTTTTGTGAATTTGTTTGTTTTTAATTTCGTTTTATTAGATGAAATTAAAGGTCAACGCGCGGCATTTCGCCACTCAATAAGTAATGTCTCAAATTCAGGTGGAAAGTGGAGAACGGAGTGTCTTGAGTCATAAGGTTATTTTTTTTACCGTTCAATCTTCTTGTGTATTCTGCGCTGCAACGTCACGTTAACAATGTGATAAGTGCTCATTTTGCATGTTACGCACAGTTATTATGTAAAGATAATTAGATTACAGATATAATATCTGTAATTATTGAATTTAATACCATTCACGTTCCTAATTCAATAACTTTAATATTTTCTTTTATTTTTGTTATTTAATCACTTAAATAAAACTATTCTTAAAAGTAGTAATTAATAATATCAAAATATTGGGTAAAAATGAGCAAGCACAATGTGAAAGTACCTTTAGTAGTTGCTCCATTAACAGGGCTGTCTGTACGGTAGTAATCTACGACGCATCAATGAAGCTAGAGTCGTCAAAGGGAAATGCGTTCTCACGTCATACATACACTTTCATTCATGTTACCATTACGCTTCTCACATCTGGTCGCTTCTAGTTAAATGTTAATGTAGTTACTGTAAAAATCATTATTTATATACTGCTTTTATGAAAATAAATTGGTTGGTTTATCAAATATTAATCGTGAAAAGAAAATAAAAAAATAAAAAAAGTCTTCTCAGAGATATGTCTGACACTGTGCTTAAGTACTAGAATTTTATGATGCAACTGAAAATCCATACTAATATCATAAACGCGAAAGGCTGTCTATCTCACGGCTGTAGCTTTCATGGTTAAACTATCGGCACGATTGCATTTGATTTCGAAGTTCGAAACGAAATTGGTTGAAGACTCAAAGAGAAGTAATATGAATAATTGTTTAATTTGTTTTAAATATACATTATATTCCCCTAAGTTAAGATTGACTATCAATAAAGATGTTCAGACTTACTAAAAATTGAATTTGAAAAGATCCTCTTCTAGTCTGCTTAGTTGCCAAGCTTACGTCATAATGACTATGTATATGGTAAACAGTTGGATCATGTGAATGGCTTTAGTTGCGTTATAAAAATGTTATGTTTAAATTGATTTTAAAGAATATTACAGCAAGGCGTATTGTCTTTAATTTAGGTTTACATATTAAAATAAACCTTTTTAGAAAAATAATATATAAACGTTTATATTTTAGTCCTATAGGTCAGAAGAAAAGGTTAGCATAGGTGCTGCTAATGCTCAATAAGAAAGATAATTAAACAATTATTTCTGACGCCATATGAGTTTAATAAGATAGTGAAGGCTAAGTAAAACGGACAATAAGTTAATTTAAGTAAATACATTAAATATTTATAGGTAATAAAAACATTAGTATTCGTCTGTGACAAAGTTTCTTTATTACGAAGATAGGCTTAATATAATTATTTAAAAAATATATATGATTATTTAATTTAGATTCTTTTCACACTGTATAAATGTTTGATATATTTATGCTCAGTGAAAAAGAAATGTCCTAAAAGTTTGGTTATGGCTAAGTTATTAACCGTTAATATCCCTTTTTATTAACCGTAAGGTTTATCAAAAAAGGTATAACTTCAAAATAGAAGTAGCCTAATCTATTTATTATTACATAAACTATCTGTCATAAAAGTCCCATCAAAATTAATCTAGCCGTTCCAGAGATTAGCGCGAATATACAGACAGAAAAAAAATTAAAAATATTGTTATTTTAATCTATGTGCTTATGAATTTAGTAAAAAATGTGTAATTTGTTATACATATCGCCCGTAAAATAATATTTTTTTGTGTCTAATAGATAGTAGCTAGCTAAAGCTAATTAGTAAAAAGCAATAATCCGAACAAAATAATTATCACTACTTCAATAATCAAAATCACCCATTTCAGACCATTATTTAATAACATTCCTGAAGCCAGCCCTATTAAAACGGCACGCTTGTTAGTTTACATTACATCGCTAGCAAGTAGCAATGCCAAATCTCTCGTGATTTGCCAGCCAATTCGGGGACGACGACCGTTGGTACACCGCCCGGCTACAGTGGAGCGGAGTGTATACTGCGAGCGATAACGGTGCGTACTGTCGATCTGTTTTGTTAGCTTACGACCATATTTTGTATAGAAGATTTTGGATTATAATATACTGGTAATGGCAGTTTTTTATTTATATTCAGTAGCCTTTATTTATTTATTGGTTTATCATAAAAGTATAGTTACGGTATTACAGGTAAGATTGAAATATTAAAGATAGATTAGTAGTAAAATACAGCAACCATTCTCATATATTTTAAGACTAGCGGCCCGCTGGCGGCTTCGCCGCGTGAACTACATGACTACTTCGTTATATTGCCACCCTCGGGGGTGGGTTTTGGAAAAATAAAGAAGCTTATGTTTAAGCTAAGATTATCAACTATATTTATGTCAAAATTAATTATAATTGGTTAAGCGGTTTCGATTTTTCATATAAACTTTCATCCCTTATTTCAACCTTTTAGCGGTTGATTTTTGAAAAAATAAGTAGCCTATGTTAGACTCAGTAAGTTTTGCTACTTTTATTCCAAATCGGACCGGTAGATTAGCCGTGAAAGCATGACAGACAAACACACAGACTTTCGCTGATAAAGCTTATTCAAGTTTTAAAGGCGCAAAACATGGCGTTAAGTTTCGCCAACCAGCAAGTAATGTTTCATAATTCGGGCAGAAAGTAAAGAACTGAATGTTTCGACAAGTAGATTCTCTCTTTGTGTTACCACTAATACGAGAAAAGAGTGAAGAATTAAATATATTAGTATATTCAATAATAATGTTAGATGCGCCAACTACAAACTACAGACTGCGAGCGATAACGGTGCGTATTGTCGTTCTGTTTCATTCGTTTGCGATCACGTTTTGTATAGAAGACTTTATTATTGTTATAAGTTATAATAAATATTAAGTTGTTCTGTGATTGTATATATAGATATACAATCTCAGAACGACTTAAGAAGCTATAGAGCTTCACATTAATTACAAAGCCATTTTAATGTTACTCTCAAAGGTTTTTTTTTAAATGAAAATATTCAAATGACAATTAGTAATTAATTTAATTTATAATGTTAGAGTACAAAGGCGCAAAATGGCGTTGGCATAGCGTTAAGTTCCGCCAATCAGCAAGCAATGTTTCAGAATTGGGCCAGAAAATGGAGAACTTTCTAGCCCAGTTCCCAATTTATTCTTCCACTCCGATAACGCAAAGCCTGGCGTTGATTTCCGCCACACAGGGAACAATGTCTGTAATTCAGGTTGAAACTGGAAAACTAAGTGTCTTGACACTAAGGTTTCATTGGTTATGCGAGAAAAAGAGTAAGAATGAAAATAATATTAGTATTTATATTTAAAATTAATCCTATATGTATTTTTTGTAAGGTAACGTGCTTGTATAATAAGAAGGTAACACATATAAACTTTTATTAAAGGTAACTTTTATTAAAACTTAACAACTTATACGAATAATAATTATAACTGCATTGAATGTAAATACTTATAATCTATGTCTAACTTACAAATCAACTTCATGGCGATACATTAACTACATAAATAGTCAGCATAAATAATTCTACATTTAAGTGCCGTTATAATTAAGACAGAAACATTTATTATAAAAGCTCCACAGTTTAGAGACACAACCGGATCTGCTATAATTAAAGATGCGATAGAAATTCACTATTGGTGTGTTAATCCATTGGTGTGTTATTAAAAATTGCGAAGGTCTGTCTGTCTATCGCATGATTATGTTTCACTTTTACGACTTATCTACGAGCCTGATTTGGACAGAATTCGGAATAAAAAAACTGATGAAGACTGGGTCTTCAGGGTTAAATATAGGCTACCCTTTTTTCTTCAAAATCAACCCCTAAACTGTAGAAATAGGGAATAGAATATGAAAAGTTGTATAGCTACGCAAGCCCGAAAAGGCCATGAGCGGTTGCTAGTATAAAAAATAACCTTGCAATATTATAAAAATAAATATGATAATGTGTATCTCATGATGACAGTTTAAGTGTAATGAACGCTATACTTACTCCTGCACTTCATTATTTCGTGCAGTCGTGATGCTTGCCATCTGCCATACTCGTCTCGACACACTTTACACAAAAAAACATTTGAGATATAGGTAGTGCCTGTATAACGGTTCTCTTCATGTATTACTGTTAATTTTTTTTATATCTATGGCTTAAAAATATATCCCGCATAAAAGAATAGACAAAGAAAATCTAGTGTTAAGGAACTTCAATCTCCAATTTTCGACCGAAATTGAGCCATTGCTTGTTAAGTAGCGGAATTTAACGCTGCGATTTGTCTTAAGTACCAGAGCGAAAAAATGGAAATAACATATGATACTCACTCCCAAATGAGAATCGAACCCGATACCATCGTGTTAACAATCAGACGCACAACCAACATTACCACAACCTCTATATCTATATCTATCTTTGTCAGAACATATAAAGCTCATTATCTAAAGCTCAAATTGCGAATTCGGGGACAACGACCGCACTGCAAGTAACGGTGCCTTGATGGCGATCGCTGATGGATAGCGCGAATAGACAGGGTGTAATTCATCAATCATGGTTTTTGTTGGTGCTAATTATGTTGTTAGACACTTAACTGTTATAACATCTGAATGGTAACAAAATGAACGCATCAATTTTAATTTGCATTTGCGAAGTTCCGCGGCGGATGCACCGTAATTGGGGCTCGAGCGTCGCTTAATATTGCGCGCTGGCTTCTGGATAATGTTTTAGAATAATAACTGCTTTGGATTCGTAAATGTATTTATAATTAATGTGTGTGTTTAATATACAGAGCATATATTTGCCGTGCTGGAGTATTACAGTTTTATACAGCGTAAAGCTAAAAATATATACCTACTATATATATATGTTATATTTATTGTACGTAAATATATCGTAATGTTAAATGGCGGAATAAGTTCGCCGCGCTTTGCCTCGACACAAGGGCAAGAAAAATGGAAATAATAAATATTTCCTTTCCTCGAGTGGGGATCGAACTCCCAACTCGTCGCGCTTACAGCCACACTTTACTTTACTTTTCTTTATTATATTAGTACAGATTAAAAAATACTAAAAGAGCTTAGTGATAACTAACTAGCTGTGCTGGTGACATAGTCCGTGTGGAATTTTACATAAAAATTCAAATTTTAAAATAAAAGTAGTTTAAGTTATCTCTTTATTACAACAACTCTCAGTACAGTCCCGTCAAACTACCAGTGACAGTCCCGTCACAATTTGTTCTACCGTTTAGGAGATTAGCCGGAACAAACAGACAGACAGACTGACAAAAATTGTAAAAATATAATTTTAGTAAATTTACCGTGTATAGAGGGTAGACTTTTATTTGTTTGTATAGATATAAACGTATGGACATACGTATGCTTTTAGTAAAAAACTTTTTTTTTTAATATTACAAATAGATACTCTGATTTTATTTATTTGTAACTTTGTACAGACTACATACTTAATATATTTTACTTATATTTATTTAATAGTTATTTTTATATTACATATATTAATGTTATATTCATTATGTAACGTGAAACAACGGAAATACATAACACTTAAAAAGTTTTATTAACAATGGAACATAAAATATCTGTGTTATTTTATGAAAACTATTCAAAGCTTTGAATGTAGAATTTACTCGTTCGCGCTGCTACTAATTAAGGCTTTTAATTTATTGAAGCTATGAGAGCAGAAGCTAAACAAACGTTTGTGAAATTGCGAATTCCAGAATATAAGCAATTATAATAGATTTGTTTCTTTTTGAAAATATCAGAAGCTAATTTTTGTATTTAAAAATATCCCATCAATACATTTGTTGGAAAATGTGGCCAGTCGTGGTCCAGTGGCACAAGCGTGTGACTGTAAACGACTGGTTGTGGGTTCGATTCCCACTCGAGGAGTGGAAATTATATTTCCATTTTCTTCGCTCTGGTGTCGAGGTAAAGCGCGGCGTTAAATTCCGCCACTTAACACGCAAGCCGCCGCATTCGGCGGAAAATGGCGAACGGAGTGTCTTAACACTAGGTTCCCTCTGCCTACCCTGCTGTGTGCAGGATACAGCGTGAAGCTAAAAAAAAAAAATGTTTGCAATTGGCTATGCTGAATAGGCATTAAAGATTGAGGCACCGTGTTAAACAGCGGAAATCTACGCTGTGCTTTGTCTTCATCAAAATTAGAACATTTTAGAATGATTATTATATAATATGGTGTTTTTGAAACTTAATGTCACGTTATATTTCGCATCCAGTCATAGCCAGTATATATTAAATTTAAATAGTGTTTTTGCTGTTAATAAGAAAAATAAAATATTAAGTAAGTAATCAAAATATACGAAAAAGAGGCAGGCAAGAAAAGGTCACAATAGAGAGGACTAGAAGCGCGCGAAGTGGAGAGGCCTGCGTGTCAAACGACAGGCTGAATAAGCTGAAAGGTTTATCCCTATAATAAACTAGTTATAATATGTATATGTATCAGCAATAAATATTGTGATATCAAAAAGTAATTAAGGAGAGAAAAGAACTGAGCAAACATTGATGTTTTCATAGTCAGAAGTAGATACAGTTATTTAGTTAGTTGGGGCCAGTCGCGCATAGTGTGACTGTAAAGCGACTGGTTGTGGGTTCGATTCCCTCTCGAGGAGAGGAAACATTTAATATTTCCAAAGCGCGGCGTTAAGTTCCGCCGCTAACCACGCAATGCCTTAAAAATTGCGGAAAGTGTGGCGGAGAGTCTTAACACTAGGTTCTCTCTGCATACCCTGCTGTGTGCTATGCTGTAATTCCGCATGAAGTTAAAAAAATGTATAAGATACAGATATAAACTCGGACCGGTGTGTGAGATCATATTTCAATGTTTATTCAATTCTCGTCACTTTAATTTCCCCCTACATTCCCCTCGTAAAGGTACATTTATAAAGTTTTTCTCATAGTTAGCAAGAAACTTTGTAAGCTTCAGAACTTTATCAGCACTTGTGACTGCGACTTCTGACTTTAGACTTTGTTATGAGGAGCGTCATCTAAAATTTGTAAGTTTATCAAGAAGATTGATCTCTGTATATAAATTTGGTTAATGGGGTAAATCTTGTTTATTCGTTAATGCTTTTTATTTTTTATGACTATCTTATTTACTAGTGCCCATGTGCTCTCTTTCCTTTTATTTTTCAAAGACAATAGCTCTAGAATAAATTAAATAATTAAATAATAATTTCAACAGAGATTGAAAGGATTTTTATAATATAAAGAAAACAAAAGGAATTGCAATTTGTTATTTTTAATTAGTTCTAACTATGTACTTCAATACAGAAATAAATAAAAGGCATTGTGGCTTAGTAGGACAGTGTCTGATTGTTAAAGGGATTGGTTGTAGATTCGATTTTCAATCGGGGAATAAGTAACTAAGTATATATAATTTATTATCTTTTTCGTAACTTATCGCTCAATGTCTCGATTTCGAGTGGAAAGTAGAGACAGAGTGTCTTAACACTAGATTCTATCCGGCTACTCTGATATTGGGAAAAACGTGACAATTAAAAAAAACACACAAACTAAAAAATAAAAGAAAGAAACAGTTTTATTATATCGCTAAACGATCTTGCTTCCCTCAATTTGCCCTAAATTATTTCAATAGCATTTGACTGTATCAATAAAATAATTATCCAATCATGACAATTTACTTAGCTTGTCCCGCTGTTGGCTGTCTCTTTCACTCCTACACGAACATCGATAGCTCTATCTCGCTTCCGCTAACAGAGGCCGGTGACACTGAGCACTGAGGCCGCAAGGGGACTCGTCACATCGGAGACAATTAAACCAAAACAAATATTAACAGATGGTTTATATTAATGGAACAGGGTTATTAGTAAATTTAAAATTTATATTGTTAATTTAACGGTTAGTGTTAGGTGCTGGTTAAATTAATTATTAATTATTGCTTTTATTTGTGTAGATATATGGAGAACGAAGTGTCTTGTTTCTATGTTCATTTTGCTTACTCTGCAATGATGTAATGGAATGGAAGAGAGTGTAAGGTTTAAAAAAAATAGGCGTATTTGTTCGAGGTAACTTAGTAATAAGTAAGTAGTAATAGGGATTTAATTACGAATTACGTTTAAGCCTATGAGCCACTTAGATTTAAATTAAAATCTGCTTAGTGTCCGATTTCAAAGTCAAACTTTTTTTACACTAGAACGATAATATTCTAAATTAAGACAATATAAACTTGATTATTCGAATTTAAATTGTTTTTATAATCAGTTTTAAAATCTTTCAAAATCTTATTATCCGGTTTAGTAGTGGAAACTTCCACTCGAAGAAACAAACTCGTCACTAAGGTAAACAATGATAATTCTTTCTAATAATAATCTATAACCACATAACAAAGAGCAGATAAGGAATTTAAATCAAAATCTCGTAAAGGCTTACTGTCTTATACATAGTATCAAAAATTTGTCATCGACATAACGACTATTGCATTTACAATCAAACGTGGCTACTATGCCGGGATGGACTCTTAAAATGTAAAACTCTTAAACTTTGCCAAATTAAGCTACAAGTATATAAGATATATCTATAGCTACATGTAACAAAGCAGTAAGCACAACCCTCGTTAAGTTCAGGTGATAAATATCCTTTACAAATGTTTGCTGAGAGATGACACGGGATTGGATTAGGATGCCGCAGATATATGGCTTTTGTTTAATTTTGCTATCTCTACAGTTATGGCTTATATTTTACTATAATACTAAGTTATATTGTCGGCATTATTATATTATTCCGTGAAGGAAGCTTTGGCCCTTTAACGAGTTAGGGGAACGGAAATCCACACTTATATTACAAATGCGAAAGTGTCTCTTTGTCTGTCACGCTTTCACAACCAATCTACGGGTCCAATTTGGATGAAATTTAGAATGAAAGTCTAACCTCAAAATCAATCTCTAAAGCGTCGAAATAGGAGATGAAAGTTTATATGAAAAATCTTATCCGCTTGACCAATATAGTTATAATCTAAGGTTAAACTTTATTTTTCCAACATCCACCCCTGAGGGTTGCATATACCGAAACAGTAACGTAATTCACGCGGCGAAGCCGCGAGCGGGCCGGTAATTTGACATAAGTACTTAAAATTTATATGGCCATTTTCAATGAATTATTATAAAATTAATATTTTTATAATAATTCATTCCAAATATGTTAAATTAAACAAATAATAGTTACATACACTTCCAAGTGTTTGAGATACACGCTGCTAAGTATTTTACGCTTCAACAGATCTATATAAGTACTAGTATAATTACTAACGTACAGTAATTAATAAAGATAACAAACATTTTATATTTTTTGCCTGAATATCTGTTGAATAGCAGAATATTAAAAACGCGAATATAAAAACAATATGTTAAATGTAACTGGTTTTGCGTAGACTGAGACTAGTGTACCTAAATTATTAAGATAATTTATTTTTTCGCTACAAGGGATTAATGCAATGAAAGCAATTTAATGGGATGACAATAACAACAACAACATATAAACATAGTGCTTTCTATTATTCACTATTACTTACCCAGGAATTAAGATATAAAATATGGCTTCAATCGCCAATCTAATCGCTTTTCGCCCACGATCCGGGGGATAGCGGGGTAGTCAGAAAGAACCTAATCTCAAGACACTCCGTTCTCGACTTTCCGTCCTAAATCATTGCGTATTGAGTGACGGAACTCACTCACCACACTTTAGCTACCACAACAAAGAAATGAACATTTAAAAATAATCTTTCCTCAGAGTGGGAATCAAACTACAACCATCGTGTTTCAGTCGCTATCCTACTGCGCCATATAAACCATACTAGATAAACCAATTACATTAATATAACTTCAAAAATAATATATTAAATGATTAAAAAAATAATTAGAATGTCATGTAATTCAATGATAAAAAAACTATCCAAAGTTTTCCTACAGATCAGGGATTCCCAACCATTTTTTGCTCGCGGACCATTTTTACATTATTCCTCCTAGCAGGGACCACTATATATGTAGGTATAATAAAACTAAACTGTAATAGTCAAACGAAAAGTTTACTTAAAAACTACTGAAGAAATTATATAAAAATAAATAATATTTATTGAGAAAATTGTGTCAATTGCGAGGTTGTCGTGGCACTATTGTTAACAAGTAGTCAAATCCAATGGTTTTTGCGAATTGTTAAACATACTTAAGGACATCCTAACTTCCTTATGTAAAGTGATATACTTATTTAGTAATATCAATGAATTAATGTGCAATTACTCCTATTGCTTACTGCGCGGCTGCTAACACCCGCTAAAATTAAAATCGTTCGCGGACCACTTTATTCGTTCTGCGGACCACGGGTGGTCCGCGGACCACTGATTGGGAACCAGTGCTATAGATAAAACATGTTTCAGACCCCATAAACACGCCCCATCATATTTTTATTGTATGTAAATACTAAATATCATATAGCGATATTTATGACCTTTAAATTACATAACATAATAATTATATTCATCGAATATCGTATAGGCAACAAAAGAAACACAGAGAATGACTCACGGAAGTAAATCCATGGACAGTGCAACAAAGAACTATTCTAATTTGTGAGGCTAATTTTATTGGTCATTAAAATGCTGTTCTCGCAGATGAATATCAAAAACTAGTAAAAGAAAGCCTTATTGCTAAGCTTTTAAGGTCTTAATTTCTTTGGACTTAAATTGATGGGGCCCATACGCTAGATGGTGTGAAAATACAACGGAAACTATTCAGGGAGATCGTTATACTATAATTAGCTAATGTACATAAATTGTAAAATCATCTCTAATTTTAATTATATGTTTAACTAGCTGTGCCCCCGACTTATATTGTAATTTGTTTACTTGCTAACTTATATTGTGAAAAAGGTAGCCCATGTTACTCCTTATTACTTTAGCCATTTGCACGTGAGAATCATATCAAAATTGGTCCAGTTGTTCCAGATTTAGATCATACACACAGACAAAAGTGGTAAAATATAAAAACACATATTTATGTCTGTAGGAAAAAGCGGGATTTTTTAATAATATTAGTACGAATATACATTTTTGTTTATTTACAGAGATTAATATACTGTTTGTGCTATGATATTATTGTTAATTTGCTACATACAACTTCTGCATTTCGACTATCTGGTCATAAGTTTTAGTTTACACTTTACCCAATATATTGAAAGCAATGTCGCAATCAATCACAATAGTTCTTGATGAAATATAATATAATTAACTAAGTCTACTTATATTATAATTAATTTCCATTATAACAGGGGCCAGTCGTGGCGCAGTGGCACAAAAGTGTGACTGTAAACGAATGGTTGTGGGTTCGATTCTCACCCATTTCACAACCATTTTCTTCACTCTGGTTTCGAGACAAAGCGCGGCGTTAAGTTCCGCCACTTAACACGCAGTGAACGCAGTGTCATAAAACTAGGTTCCCTCTGCCTATCCTGCGAGCGGGATATAGCGTAAAGCATATATAACAACTGGTGTTTATGATTATTAAACTTAGTAGATTTTATATTCTAAATCATAATAATATTGTCTCTAGTAGGTTGGCGGCTATAACAATATATCTGTTAAAGGTTTTAATAATTGTTAAAGGTTTATTAATAAAACAAGTATGGCTAAATATTATTCAAATTTTACAAAGACTTATATGAAGTTTTTTAAAGTTATCCGAAGCATCAAACTTTGGATATCTTGACAACGATTGATAGAATCGATTACGATTATAAATGCAGGCTAGGTGTCAATACACATATACGGTATGCATTTAAGTAGTTATATAATATATAAGTATTATTATTAAATATATAGACTTAAATAGAATGTATAGGTGAGTAAAAGCAAATAAATAAAACATGAATAAAATGCTTCTTGAACAGTTGAAATGTACTGTAGAGTTGGTCGCGAAGGAACGTATTGTAAATATCATTTACATCGTTACAAGTAGGTAATATTTAAATAAGTTTATTCTTACATACATGAATATGAAAGTTTTAGTATTTAAATGTTTGGTTTCATATAAAAGTCGTAGAGGTTATAGTTAACCTCTAAGAAACTGTCTTAAATTTATTTTTAAACCAGTTTAAATATTACTTCTTACTTCTACAAAGGAGAGAATATTTAGTAAAGTGGTTAAGACAAAGAGTTTAAACCATTCAAGGTTTGTGAATACGATCAGTAATAATATAAATGTAATAGGATAACCTAAGATAAGACTAAGTAAGACAGATTTATTAATAATATATAATTAAGTTTAGATATTATATAAAAGACATACAGAAATAATATATAGGTAATTGGCCCGGTAAGATGATCAAAGATTTAGTCTTACAGCAGCAGAATAATTACTGAAAGCCTAATGTAAAGACATTCCATTCTCCATTTTTTCCGTTGTATTGTTTTCCGGGTAGCGGAAGATAACAGCGTAGAATTAAAATATACTTAAATAATAAATTAAAGTGGTTCTATCAGCTCGGAATTGAACTCACAATCATTGCATTCATAGTGCTACGTTTCCTACTACGTTACATTATATAATTTTTTTTTTAGCTTCGTAACAGGGTAAGCAGAGAGAACCTAGTGTTACGACACTCCGTTCCCCACTTTCCGCCGAATTCAGAGGCATTACGTGTTAAGTGGCGGAACTTAACGCCGCGCTTTGCCTCGATACCAGAGCGAAGGAAATGGAAATATTAAATATTTACACTCCTCAAGTGGAAATCGAAGCCACGACCAGCCGTTTACAGTCACACGCTTGTACCACTGGGCCACGACTGGCCACTTACAATTAATAATAATAATATATATCCTATAGAGAAATAATTTACACATGTCTATAGATAACTTTTATAGTTAGTTGTTAGCGTTGCCCGCACTTTTTCCTTTTGCGGTTTCACTGTATTACTAAAACTATTTTGGGAACACACCATATAGGGGTCTGTCATGTTGAAACACACTGATACCCGTATTTGATATTAACTTGGCTATTAAATACTTTAAAGGTGACTGTGAACAGCCTTGCAACAATAGCAAAAATAGAAGTGTGTGGAAGTCGACAATAAAGTTGATGACTTGCTTTTATGCCTAACTAGGGATTTAAGTAGAGCTCGTGGAAGGTATTTCCATTGCACTGCGAAATTTTGCGACAGTCTTCTCAGGAAGGTAATAAGAATACACAAAATTACTATAAAAATGATTTAATTGTTATATCATAACAATAAAATATTAATAATGTGATTAAAAAATAATTTGTAACGAGCTAAACTCAAATTTTCAACGTGCTTTAAAGTATTATATTTTAACTAAGCTTTATATTAAGCTTGTGTGACTGTAAACGTGATGATTGTGGGTGCGATTGCCTTTTTTATTTTTATTTTTCACTTACTAATACTCAAGACAAAACTCGGTGTTGAGTGCCACCAATATTTTACGCCTTGATATGCAATTTTTAAGGTGGAAAGTGGAAGACGGAGTATCTTGACGCTAAGTTCCCTCTGACTACACCGATATGTGGAAAAAAGCGTGGAGCTACTTGTGCATTACGCTTATTAATTACTTGCAGTTCATATATACCTAAAGTAACTTGTAAAGAATGCTGTAAATAAAATATATCAAATATTCATACTTATATTATAAATACGAAAATCTGTTTGTTTGTCTGTCACGCTTTCACGGCTAATCTCTACCTCTCTCTACCGGTCCGATTTGGATGAAATTCAGAATGAAAGTAGTAAATAATCCAGGGTCTAACATAGGCTACTTATTTTTCCAAAAATTAACCTCTAAATGATTGAAATAGGGGATATATGAAAAATCTAAGCTGCTTGGTGGTTTGTAATGAATTTTAGAGTATATACAGTTGATAATCCAAGGTTAAACATTGGCTACTTTATTTTTTATATAACGAAACAGTTACGCAGTTCATGCGGCGAAGCCGCGAGCGGGCCGCTAGTTGCTTATAAAGCTACCGTGGGGAAGTAGAACTACGTTTTCTTCCGTATAGCAGGGTAGTCAGAGATAACTTAGTGTCAAAGCTCTCCGTTCTGCACTTTCCGCTCGAAGTCGGCTCATTTAATACATAATATCTTGATTTCAGTTGAAAAGTGGAGAATATAGTGTCTGGATTCTATCTTTTTTCTGACTACTCTGCTATGCAGAACATGTCGTGAAAAAACAAAAATAACTATTTAAGGAATTATTACATAAGAATTATTGCACACGACTTTGTTAGCACGCGCTATCTTATCGTTATCTTGCGCTGACGCACGAGCCACTGCATATGATCCGCTTTGTGTCATGTATATTGTTAAATGGGTAAATAAAATGTATTATATTGTATTTAAATAAATTGCTTATAATTTTTAGCTTTATTAGTTATTCCTATTAAAACAATAATTATATCTTTGTTATGTAACCAGCTACAGATTCATATAAATATTTGATTACTATACTGTTTCCGAAATTTTATTTTTATTTCCGAATTCGGCGTAAAGTGGAGAACGGAGTGTTTTAACACTAGGGTCCCTCTGCCTAACCTGCTGTGTGCGGGATACAGCTAAAAAACACCTATAGGTACTGTTCAACGATAAAAAGAGGATAATATATATAATTGTACGTATTAGTTACTAGTCGTTTATTTCCTACTAAAAATAGTCACTTCTTTTTAAAATATAACTAAAACTCAATTTCGGGTGGAAAGTGGAGTGCACAGTGTTTTGACAATTAGGTACTTTCTGATTACCACTATATGAAAAGAAGCGTGAAGCTGCTTATTTATTACATGATATATCTTTCAACTACTTGAATGCTTTTTTTTCGTCTTTAAGCTACTCTCGTACCTTGTGACGGGGATTATATTTAATTTCAATATATTTCCTGTTTAATTAGATTATCTTGACGTACGGACGAAAAGCCTGTCTGTCTACTACGTTGGCTGTGGATACGATTCTCCACTTTAGGTATGTGTGTATATTGGAACGAAGTTCCTTATCACGCGTTGCGAAAGGGGGCTAGACCGAAAAAATTCTCACGAAAAGTTGTAACGACACCTTTTGCTATAGTAAGCTGTGCGCCGTACGCATGTTTCTCTGTCTGTCACTCTCTCTCTCTTTCTCTTATAGAAAGCAAGCCAGATATTTTCATTTCTAATTAATAATAAAGTTATTTAATATTCATTAATTTAATAATAAACTAATAATTATTAATAAAAAAAATATTATTGTAACTTAAAAAAAAATATTTAAAATTCCTTCACTAATTAATCGAAAGGAACTTCGTTCCATCCGGGTGTCCCTTGACACCTCCCTTGTATTTTTTTATTGAATTTCCCCGCTTAACATCTTACGTCACAAGTACGGGTGAAAAGTACGAAATGTGTTACTAAGTTTAACTTGAATAGTTTAAAATGTAATTTATAACACACTAAAATAATTCATTACAAATTAAAAAAAATACAACTGTAAACGCAACGTTTCTTGGTTCGATGCCCATTTTGGGTATGATTATTTATTATTCCTCCGCTGAGAGTGGATAGGTATCAACCTAGAGCGCGGCGTTGAGTTCCGCCTCTCATCAACTAATGTCTTAATTTCAGACGGAAAGTGGAAAACGGAGTGTAATGTCACTAGATTCTCTCTGACTACTAAGTACTTAGCTACGCGGAAAAAGGAATTACAATTTATTTTTTTAGCTTCACACTGTATCCCGCACACAGCAGGGTAGGCAAAGGGAACCTAGTGTTAAGACACTCCGTTCCCCACTTTCCGCTAAATTCAGAGGCATTGCGTGTTAAGTGGCGGAACTTAACGCCGCGCTTTTACCTCGGCACCAGAGCGAAGAAAATGGGAATATAATTTCCACTCCTCGAGTGGGAATCGAACCCACAATCAGCCGTTTATAGTCACACGCTTGTGCCACTGGGTCACGACTGGCCACAATGAAAATATCTATTTAAAATTAAAATTGGGCGCTCGTAATAACAATGTTTGCACAAGTGAGTGAGAACCGTTCACGTTAGTCACGGCTACCAGTTGTTTTGAGACCTGGAATGCGTTGTAGATTTAATAACATCACACGCTTCACGTTGGTATAAACAATGGATGCTTTATAAATATGTAGGTGGCTATAGTTGAAAGATCGGTACGAGTCACGAGTGGTCTTTATATGATTTATGAAATTGAATAATACTTCAAATGTTTTTTTTTTTTTTTTGACTGTTTTCTTTTTAGTTCACGATGTATCTCGCACACAGCGTACGCTGAGGGGAAGGAAAGTAACTTCACGCCGCGCTTTACCTTGACACTAGAGCGAAGAAAATGGAAATATTAAATACTTGCACTCCTCGAGTGGGAATCGAACCCATTACCAGTCGCTTTACAGGCACACTTCGTGCCTCTGCGCTACAACTGGCCCGTTGGTCGATTGTTCATAATAATCTTTGATTTTTTTTTATAGTAAGACCAGGACAAACGAGCGTTTAGGTCACTTGGGCGTTGCCGGCTTTTGAGGTGGAGATAGACACCTTTGGAAGCTACCCATGCCGTATAGACCTAGAAACACTGCCAGTGGTAGACCATTCCACAATTGTGTAGCACGTGGAAGGAAATTTGAAAAGTATTTATAAATATTTCAAATACACAAAATTTATGTTTACTCAATACGTTCTCTTTAGAGTAAACATTATGAAACTTAGAGGAGGTAATATTAATAACTATTATCGTTCAAAAATGTTGATGATTAAATAATCTAATGCGTAAATAAGTAAGTATAAATAATAACTTGAGCCCATCGAGGCCCATTGGTAAAGCGTCTGACCATAAGCGCGATGGGTTATGGCTTCGATTCCCTCTCGATTATATTTTAATTATTTACAGCTAGTACTTAAGACAAAGCGCTGCGTTGAATTCCGCAAGTCAACGCGCTATGTGTGGATTCGGGCAGAAAGTAGAGGACGGATTGTCTTAACATTATTTCCACTCTGACTACCGAACTCTACGATATAAAGCGTGAAACTAATTACGTGTGTATTATCTATTATACATGACGCTTATAATAATTTGTTTCTTTATAAATGTGCGCTAGATATAATAACTGTAAATTTGTTTACTTAACCAAAGTCAAGGGTTCTTAGAAAAAGATACGTTCAAGTAGGTGTATATCAGTAAACAAATCTTGATCTATTTATTTTTATCGCTGATTTACAAATAGGCAAATAATCCCAGCTATGAATTACAAACGAAGATGAGCTTAGTTTAAGAATTCTCCAATAAATTATTTACTTGTATAAAAGAAATATTGGATAATGTTTTCGTTCATCTTAAGTCATAAAATTTATCACATGGTCTTGGTTTCATATTTTTATTTATATTATATGTATTTTATTTGTATTATAACAGCAAAATTGTACCTATATTATTTCCTTTTTAGGTTTACGCTTATTTCCGCCGCAATCAAAGATATAACAGAAGCTAATGTTCGCAATCAAAGATGTAGCAGAACCAATCTGTTCTATAGGCTATTTTCTATAGGCATTGTGTGATGAATGGTGAAATTTAACATCGCAAATTGTCTTCTTATCAGAGCAAAGGATTGGAAATAATTTAAATATCATTCCCTTAAATACAAATCGAACTTACAACCAATAGATTTTACCAACCGACGATGCTTAAAAATAAAAAAAGCAAACTTCACCGGATTTGAAGCTGTAACTTCCACATAGCAAACTTAATAACAATAGTTAATTAGAATGGAATAACAACCAACCATAACTGTGAGATTATGTTGATCGAATTAGGTCATAACATGAAAACCGCACTGCATTACGCAAGCGAGATTTGCACGTCCATGCGCAAATCCCACTATCGCATCGCCGACGCCGCGTGACCAATGGAACCTACCCTAAATAAATTGTTATAGGGTTGCCTAGCAACGTGGTTTAGGAAACTCTCTATATTTTTCTCTGCTTTTTTATGTGTAATATATTTCTTTATTTAGACGTAATTTATTAATATTTAATGTTTTTTTTTAGGTATAACAGAAATAAAATAGATTACCTTTCAATTTCATCCATTTTTCAGATATTATGATTTTTTTAGCTTTATGTTCTATCCTGTACAAAGTAGGGTAGGCAGAGAGAAATTAGAGTTAAAACACTCTGTTCCCCATTTTCCGAATTCTGGAGGCAGTGGGTGTTAAGGTAGCGGAACTTAACGCTGCACTGCGCTTTACCTCGATAGTGGAGGGAAGAAAATGGATATTATTAAATATTTCCATTCGTCGAGTGTGAATCGAACCCACAACCAGTCCTGTTTACAATAACACTTTGTGCCCCTGCACCACGACTGTCCTCTAATATTTTTTAAATTTTATATTTCACTACTACTACTAATAAAAAGACTACATACTTTTTACAGAGATGTAAAAGAAAAAAGTAGTCACTCACACACCTTTCAATTCAATCCAAATTTCACACATTGTGATTATTTGACATACTATTATTATTTATGTCGTACCAGAGCTGAGAAGAAATGAAATTAAACTTCTGTGGGCCTGTTGGGTAAAGAACTCTTGCGAGTTATCATACGACATGGCTAACCACATAAGGAATACTAATACATAATGTAATCCAAACTACCGTCGTTTCCATCAACACCTGAATTACAAATTCTTAAGTAATTGCAAAAAGATTATGTACAAATTCAATAATAAAATAAATACAAGTTAGTTTTAACGTTTCAAAGCAAAATTCAACCCTAACCTTTGTCTAACCAGAAGGGCGAGCCCACATTTATCAGGTACCTACTACTAGATACTTATATTAAAGCTTTGTATCTTTATTTTGGCTTCTATACTTTTTTTGCAGGTTCACGCTTTTTCCTGTATAGCCAGATAATTCAATAGAACGTAGTGTCAAGGCACTCCATTCTTCACTTGTCGCCTGAATTCAGGACATTGCGTGTTAAGTGGCAGAAATCCATACCGCAATTCGTCTTAGTTATGGAGCAGATAAATGAACATGATTTAAAGATAATCGTTCCCCTGAGTAGGAATCAAACCAACCAAACAACCTTCGCATTTATAGCCCTGTGAGGCGATGGACTTAAAAAACTAGCATACTTTTTAAACGGATAAATAACATAATTTAAAGATAGTTCCTAAGTAGGAATAGTAGGAATCAAACCTACAACCTTTTACAGCCTCTGAATTAGGCAGAAAGTGGGGAACGGAGTGTCTTAACACTAGGTTCCCTCTGCTTACCCTGCTGTGTGCAGGATACAGCGGGAAGCTAAAAATAAAATAAAAGATAAATCAATTCTATGCATGAAAAATAGTAGAAAAGTTTTATTATATCGAAAGCACAGGCGAAAAAACCACTGTTTGTCAGCATTCTAACTGTGTCTGTCGGTCAATTTGGTCGTCATCTACGCAAAGACCAAGCCAAAAGATAGCTTTTATCCCGACATTCGACGTACATTCCTTGGAAAAAATAAAAAAACTGATATAAGTAAATTATTTACTTATATGTAATTATTTACATATATCCCTATTTACTTATATGTGCTAAATGGAAATTTATGAATTTTTGGAATGGAACCTTAGAGGCTAGAACAATATGTGAAACATCAATTATCATTATCAACATTTAGGATAGTTGTTATTCCGGAATTCAATACAGTTTTCGCACAAAAAACTGACACAGTCTAATTATGTAGATGACTCGCAAATAAAGCTAATTTTCTTGTTATATCGTTAAGTAATATAATTGTAAAACAAAATAATAAGCCTAAAATTTATAAAAAAAATTTACTTGACCGATTCGTAATACTTTTATATCATCTATATGAAAGCAGATATCGCCAAGTTTTTTACTAGAATAGGTATCACCATCTCCTGTCGTGTAGGTAACATTCTACATGAATTTGGAAAAGGATAAAGAAAAGGTAGGTTACTTTTTTTCCATGGGGGATAAAAAATTTCCTATTGTAGTAAAAAACTTGAACTATTTGTATGCTATGTTCGTTAATGACGGAATTTGCTGATTAGACATGCTGTTATCCGCGGGTAAGAATAATATTGGGGACTCCAAAGAGTAATTAGAAGAGAATTAATATATATTTTTTGTTTTTTTTTATTGTTAACACGCTTAGACAGGGAGAACTTGGTTTCTCCGCTTTGCGTCTGAATAACTAACTATAGTAACTCGAATTTACAGTCAGACGCGGTACGATGGCCTTTTAGAAGACTCAATGTATATTTCTTGTAGATAATCTTATAAGTAAATACAATAAATATAATATAACATAATGTTATTTTTTACATAATTATATGTAGGTTTCTTTATTTTATGATATAAAAAAGGATAATTACTAAAAGTGAGCTCTTAAACAAGCTGAGCCTGGCTATCAGTATCTAATGGAAATGTAAAACATAGTCATATGCAAAACTAAAATCTTATTTGACTAAACAGAAAGGACCGCATGTCCGTAGTACATTAATAATAATAAATAAATGAAACAAAATGTGCCAACGTTGGAATTTGTCACTCAACATAAATACCTTAATATTGGGTAGAAAAAGAACGGAGAGTTTTAACACTATGTTCTACGTGTATGCCGAAAATGCGTTAAAAAACAAAAACAATACCTACTTGTGGCCAGTCGCACAAGCCACACCAGTCCAGTGGCACAAGCGTGTGACTGTAAACGACCGGTTGTGGGATCGATTCCCACTCGAGGAGTGGAAATATTTAATATTTCCATTTTCTTCGCTCTGGTGTCGAGGTAAAGCGCGGCGTTTAGTTCCGCCACTTAACACGCAATGCCTCTGGATTCAGCGGAAAGTGGAGAACGGAGTGTCTTAACACTAGGTTCCCTCTGCCTACCCTGCTGTGTGCGGGATACAGCGTGAAGCTAAAAAAAAAAACACAGCGTGAAGCCAATATTTACTTTTAAATATGTTTATTTAAATCAAATGAACTGAACTGAACTTACAATGTTTTCATTCAACAACTCAGCCACGATAAAGAAATGAAAAAAAGACTTAGTAGTTTTACTTCTTTCATATATTTTGTACAAAAAGCTACACATTTGACGTGTAACAGAACGAAACGCGACATCTTGCATTTATTAGCCTGGGGAAAATGTAATAAAAGAACTTATCGGCATACCAAAATAAACCGTGGCACACTTTGCGTTTGACAACCCCATGATTGACGTAAAGAATCACTTAGAGCCAAAATACGTAAACAATTTTTATGGTAATCGATGGTTCGGAGTCTTTTTAAGCGTTTTGCTTCCTCGAATCGTTTGAAAGGCAGCCCTATACCTTTTAGTTTACTATTTATTGAAAAATAAACTTTATTATTGTATTAATAAGGTTCATTTTCTTCTAGTTTTTAGTACAGAATGACGGAGCGTGTTGGACTAATGACGCGTGAAATTGGCCGCTGTTCGATATCGAAATGTTTTTTTCTAATTTTATCAGCTATATTAAGACAAATGCTAAAATAGCTCGGCCAAACTACCTACCTTAATTTCTTTAAATTATATACACTGCTATAAACGTTTAATGTGTTATAAGAAACGGGATCGACCTTTAAATAAGCTCTTGGACGGGTGGTAAAAGGTTTAGGTATATTAAGAGTATCAAATTTGCAGTATTATTTCCATGCATATTAATTTAACGTATTATCGATAAAAAGTTTTGAGGCCAGTCGTGGTGTAGTGATACAAATTGTGTAAACAGACAATTGGGTTGGGGGTTCGATTCCCAATAGTGGAAATATTTAATATTTCCATTTTCTTCGCTCTGGTATCGAGTTAAAAAGCGGCGTTAAGTTCTGCCACTTGACACGCAATACTTCCGAATTCGGTGGAAAGTAGGGAACGGAGTGTCTTAACAATAGGTTCCCTCCTCCTATCCTGCTATAAGGGAAATACAACGTGAAGATAAAAAAAGTCGATAAAAATATACCTAATAATGTTGTGTAGTAGTAAATTGATAACGCTTATCTGGTTGCTTTTAAGAATAGTTAATTAATTCGTAATCTATCCAAAAAAGTATAATAAAGAAGTTAGAGTCAACTCGTAATGATGGTTGTGTTGGTAAGGTCATCAGAATAAGAAAGAATACTATTATCATCAGATTCGGACACGTGCGCTTATTTTGCAATGAAATAGGACAGCGGGAAATAAGTAGCAATTGCAGTGCATTATTTTTATACGTTAACTGATACATAGCATCTTCACGGTTTTTCCCGCAGCGGGGTAGTCAGAGCGGATCTAGTAACAAGACACTCTGTTCTCTACTTTCCGCCCAAAATCGGGACAAAATGTTTTGAATGGCGGAACTCAACACCGAGTAGTCTTAAATACCAGAGCGAAGATATGAAAATATAGTCATTCCCTTGAGTGGGAATCGAACCCACAACCATCCCATTTGAGTCAAACGTTTTCTCACTGCACTACGACGGCCCCAACATACTCGTACATAAATAAATAAAAATATAAATTTAATTAAACTCAACAATTTTGAACGCGTAATGATGTATCATCATAATTTTACTTCTTTCTAATCTATAATAGTAGAAATCTATAGTATATCTATCTATATAGCATATACCTGTAAGTAATGTACTTAACTTACTAACTTCGATATTACCAAGTTAGTAGCTGGCAAAGTTCTGCTTCCTACAAACAACTGTTCTAATAGTTCTGCTCCTCGACCACATATTCATTGTGGTTTCGTGTTCCGTTATGCCAACCACGATTTAACTGGAACTGGGATACTGAATGCTACGTAGCTGTTAAAATGTTTTAATGACTATAGTTTGTTGTTTGAATGTGTAAATTTGTGTAATAAATTTATTAATATTATTATATTGTTTTTAGCCCCCTTTTATTCATTTTTGGGGCCAGTGACGTAGAGGCACAAAAGGTGTCTGTTACTCGAGGAGTGGAAATAGTTATTATTACCATTTTCTTCGCACTTATGTCGAGGCAAAGCGCGGCGTTAAGTAACGCCACTTATCACACAATGCCTTCGAATTCGACGGAAAGTGGGAAACGGAGTGTCTTAACACTAGTTTCCCTCTGCCTACCATGCTGTGTGCGGGATACAGCGTGAAGTTAAAAAATATACTAGTAACTACTAATAAAATCTATCAATCTTTTTACATATCTTACTGTCCGATTTGCTTGGATTTTTAAACATCTAATAATTAGAGGCTGTAGTAGCGCAATTAGGCAGCATCTGCCTGTATACAAGGCAGGTAAGGGTTTGATTCTCACTTAGATGAATTATTATTTTCATTTCTCCGCTGTAGTGACAAGACAAAGTGCAGGGTTGAATTCCGCCACTCAATAGCCAATGTCTCGGATTCAGGCGAAAGTGTAGAACAGACTGTCTTGATATATAGTTCTGTCTGCCTCCCATGTTAGGAAACAGTGCGAAGCTACTTTTTATAAGCTTGTTCCTTTAAGCCTATATTTCAAACTAATTTGTTATTACCGTTTATACAAAGGTAACTATGTCGTGTTGGGGTGTGGTATATGTTGTATTAGTAGATATATGTGTGTATTAGTAAATAATGTGTGTATTTAAGGAAATTTAAGGAAACATGAAATATGTAAATTGACGTTACTCATTGTAATGTTACTACTATTGTTAATTAATTAAAGCTCAACATATAATGTGCTTAGAGTGTTATTTTCTGCATTTCCTGTATTATGCAAGGAGGGTGACTAGCCGTAATAATTTAATCGCAGAGCAAAAATAAAATAAAAACCTTATTAAAACGAGAAACTTGTCACACATTTCGACTTAAACTTTAACTACTTTTGTCTGATTGGCTTGAAAACTTTAATAGGATTGGATGACTTCTACACTTTCAGGTCCGATGACAACATATTATTTTTATAGTATGAACCTCATGTCCTCGTCAACACGACCGGGCTAATATAAACATTTTTGAGCATGTCCTTTTACGTTACGTTAAAACACATTTTTTATTTAATTAATAAAGTAAGAAGAAAGGTAAAAGAAATCGTTACGCTGCTCTTACTAAGTTGCATATCTTGATAATATAAACAAAAACTATAATTCAAACAATCAAAGTCATTAAGATAACATTTTTCTTAAGTTATTCTTACATTTGTTATGCTAACAACAAAAATAAGTTGCGATATGCCTATACGAATTTCGACGCAGCCAGTAATAGAACGTATGGCGTAGTGGGTTGAATGGATTCCAAGAAGCGGGGGTTCAAATCCCGCTGCGTTCAAACTTTTATAGGTTTTCTAAAAAATGTTCTTTTTGTCAACAACATACAAATTTAGTGGCCAGTCGTGGCCCAGTGGCACAAGCGTGTGACTGTAAACGACTGGTTGTGGGTTCGATTCCCACTCGAAGAGTGGAAATATTTAATATTTCCATTTTCTTCGCTCTGGTGCCGAGGTAAAGCGCGGTGTTAAGTTCCGCCACTTAACACGCAATGCCTCCGAATTCGGCGGAAAGTGGGGAACGGAGTGTCTTAACACTAGGTTCCCTCTGCCTACCCTGCTGTGTGCGGGATACAGCGTGAAGCTAAAAGAAAGAAAAACAACATTTTTACTACTAATATTGATTATTGTAAAACACCGATTTGAAAGCTTACAAAACTTAGAACAACTGCATTACAACTTAATATAGACGAATAAGTATATCTAGATGAATGTCGTTACAAAGTTGTAATGGAAACAATGTAGCAGCGTATCAATTGCTAACAAGTGGAAACTAGCAAGCACTTTACCTGTAGGTAACCACCGCTAAATCAGATTATAGCTCCCTCGCGCTGGGACGAGGGGATCGACGGTAGAGTGCGGTTCTGTTACGACGAATGTATTAAATAAATGCTTAATAGAACATAAGTAGATAGGTTCAGAGATTAGAGAGCATTTTTGAATACTGGCTTTCTCATTTTTTACGTAATTTAAGTGAATACTATTTAAAATGGATTAATTATTTGCGTAAAAACTGGATTTAATTCTTGCTTCATTAGGAAACAATTAATTACTTGATGGTAGTTATACGAAAATTCATTTTCCGACAATTCGTACACTTTATGAAAGAAGCAGTTATTTATTCGTTCGAATAACCAAAATATATACTCAATGTAGTTAAAATAGTATGATTTAAAGCATTTTATATACGGGACCATGATAAAATAAATTTACTATCCTTACTAATATCCAAAATGTGGAATCTGTTTGTCTGTCTGTTACTTGTTGTTGTTTAACAACTAAACCACTGTTTTGAATTGAATGGAATTTGGAAAGAAAATAGTTGGAAACCCACATAGACAATTTTTTTCTATAATGAATGAAATTAGAGGTTGAAGTAGAGGATGAAATTTTTTATGAAAAATCTAAACCAGTTGACCAATTTCGATGAGTTTTCTGCAAAAAGATAGATGAACCAATGACAGACTTATGCTATATCTATTAATCCAAAAATGAACTCCTAACAGAAAAAGGGGGTGAATTTTGTTCGAAAAATATAAACCGCTTAACTTAAGCAACAATGTGGGCTGTCGAAAATACGAACAAGCTATATTCGAGTAGTTCACGAAAGACACTGTTAGTGTAACTGACAGTGTAATTAAGTTTCGCAATTCATACCTGAATTCGCTTCCACTTTAGTTAAATTTGAAGTTTAACTTGTTACAGGACTCTCCGGAGGGCGTGTATGAAGAGGTTGATAACAGTGGACGAGGCGAAAGAAGTATGCAGGGACCGTAGCGTTTGGCGCTCCGTTCTGTCTGACTACCCCGCAAGGGACAGCGTGAAGCTAAAAAAGAACTTGTTACAGAAATTCAATATTAAAACCAACGTTAACAAAAAAGTTTTTAATATTTGAAAACTATAACGTAACTTTGTTTCAAAAAGGTTATATTTATTCAAATTGGATTCGAATTTACTATTCCATGAACATAAGGGGAGGCCCTTCTCATGCATTTTATATTAAGACATCAACTTGAAGTTTTCAAACTTTCTTATCGTTGCTTAAAATATAAAAGCAATTTGGATAAAATATATCTTTAGAAATTAAATGATAATTCTTACTTTATATTATAAATGCGAAAGTCTGTCTGTTTGTCTGTCAAGCTTTCACGGCTAATCTACCGGTCCGATTTGGATGTAATTTAGAATGAAAGTATTAAAAAATCCAGGGTCAAACATAGGCTACTTAATTTATCAAAAATCAATATCTAAAGGGTTGAAATAGGGGATGAAAATTTATATGAAAACTCTAAATCGCTTGACCGATTGTAATGAATTTTGGCATAAATATAGTTGATAATCCAAGGTATAATATAGGCTACTTTATTTTTCAAAAATCCCCCCCTGAGGGTTACATTATAAGTATAATAGATAAACAGCTATGTAGTTCACGCGGCGACGCCGCAAGCAGGCCGCTAGTAGATTATATTTTCTTTAAAAATATCTTAATATTCATCAAAGAATTCGTAATGTTGGACTGCAATCGCGGTAATTATTATAATTTATTTATTTTCACTCCATCATTCTGATAAACAAGGCAAAGCGCAGCGTTAGTTCCGCCAAACAACACGTAATATATCAAATTCGTGCAGAAAATGGAGAACGGAGTATTTTAACACCATGTTCTGTCTTAAAACTTCGCTATGCGAAAGAAGGCGTAATCCTGTAAAAAAATATAAAATCAATAGTTTCCCAATAATAAAAGTACTAAACAGTTATAAAAAAACATAAAACGAGGGATAACATCGTATTAAGCGGAGGGTTTTATACAAAGCCGCAGTTTTCAAGTGTCTGTCATTTCCCTGGCTCATCCCGAGGGGCGGTAATGTCCGAATAACCGGCGGGGGCCGTAAATTAAATGTCACGGTTACCGTAATTGGCTATCCCGCGTTAAGTATCCAATTAGCGAGTTGGATTTTCAATTTATTTTTATCTTTTATTGCGGTTTTGCTGATAAATAAGGCGATGTAACTTTTAATGTAAGTATATTAAGTAAGTTAAGGTAGGTAATCTTTACTGTAAGATACATAATTAATAAATCTGATTTTTTAACATCTTCAAAGTGTAATTTGCACAAATGGAAAATATTTTTTTTATTTTTTGAACGCACCAAAGTGTATCGAATTCAAACCCGCGCATCTAGGTGCGTCCAAGCGCTCTGACCGCTAAGCCATGCGTTCTATATCCGGCTGCGTCAAAATTGTTCTATGCTTATTACATACAGTATTTTTATTGTAATTTATTTTAGTTTTTGTCTTGTGAATATTGTTACAATTCTTATTCTTTACCTATTCCTATTCTTACCTATTCTTTTCGTGAAATGGAATCGGAGAATTTTCCATTTTTATATAAATACAATACGCGTTAGACGACGAAATTCAACGTCTCGTGTTATATGTACAGTAGTAAAGTATGTTTAATATATTTATCTACCTATATTAAAGTGCATACAAAGCCGATGGAACGTCAATATTAGGGTTTTACTACCAAAAATTCAATGTCTGTAAAGTGTTCAACAGCCGAGTTTAATATATGCATGCCGATCAAAGCATACGCAACTTATTTAGTTAAAATGGCTTCACTTTAAATGTGAAAATAGAGTGACGTATCGTCAAGTTCTCTGCAGTCCTTGCAAAAGGACAAAATTTCGAAAAACAACATTTCTTAGGTAATAATCATTCAATCATTTTAAAAAAAATACTTTACCTTCCTTCATACCTACCAACCCTTGTTCATACTTTCATTACCAATCGTCCGTTAATTATAAAGTACTAACACAAACATACAAGTCAATACAATCCACACACTAACAATCATGATATACTGCAACAATGTAAGCGACAATCATCCCTTATCTCAAAAAAATGAAGCGATACGAACGCCACTCGATTATTATAAGAGCGAGGGGTGCGAATAAATTGTTGTCACGTGCCCTTCTGTCAATACGCTTTGCAGATAGCCGGCCTGTAGGCACGCAACTGCTATAAATAGATAATAATACGTATCTATAGCTGTCATGGAATGATAATTTACGTGTTGTGTCCTCAAGAATGGCTTTTGTGTGAAGTTAAAATGAAGTGCTTAGTCGATAATTTTTCTTACCTGTATGTTTAAGTAGTACAAGGAAAATAGTCGCGGTTATATTTTTTATATACATATATTATTTTATTGTAAACTAGCGGCCCGCTCGCGGCTTCGCCGCGTGAACTCTTTCGTTATATAACAACCCTCGAGGGCGCATTTTTAAAAAATAAAGTAGCCCGTTTAAGGTTTGATTATTAACTATATTTATGCCAAAATACATCGCAGTTGGTCATGCGGTTTAGATTTTTCATATAAACTTTCATCCCCTATTTCAACCCTATGGAGGTTGATTTTTGAAAAAATAAGTAGTAAAATTTTACTACATTTGTTCTAAATTTTATCCAAATCGGACCGGTAGATTAGCCGTGAAAGCGTGACAGACAAACACACAGACTTTCCCACTTATAATATAAGTATGGATGTGTAGTATGCTGTTGCCCAACGTGGCATCGACAGAGTCACCGCGCTTTGGGGGAGGCCGAGCTATATGAGCTCTGAACTTGGCTTGGAATCTTCACTTGTGAGGAAAGCCATCAAATGATGATGAATTTTTATACAAAAGTGACGGACTCCGTTTAATAACTTTCAATGATACCAGCAATATACTGTCTAGCATAAATTATTCTGTAGTAATTTGATTTGTTTACATATGTTTTTGTATATTTATATTTATTATAGGCATTACAGGCGTATATTATAATTGAGTTCTTTAAACTTTTCACTATTAATGTTATTAAAAATTTGTAGATATGTGAAGCCACTAATTGTAGGGTTATGCAAAAAAATTTACTTAGGTGGTAACTACACGAAATTAAAAATCGTGAAGCCTGTACGTCACTGTGGCATTCAACACTACATATATTGATTTCAATTTCAAAATATACACATAGGGTATTTTAATTGTTTGTATTGTAACAGCATTATATAGAAAATGATTGTATTCAATAAGTAAATATAAAATGCCTTCTATTCTATTCATTGTGATTCTGATTACAACTGTAATTTTTCTGTAATAAGCAGCGTTCATTTGATCATTTCTAATATTCTTGCATTGTGATCTTGATTTTTAATTAACCAATGCTAATATTATGAATACAACAGTTTGTCTGTCTAGTACGCTTTCACGGCTAAGCCAGTGGCCCGATTTGGATAAAATTCAGAATGAAAATAAATAGTTGAAGACCCTGGGTAACAATGACAACGAAAGGTTGTAAAGTGTTGTAAACTGGTTGACCGATTTCGATGAATTTTCTGAAGAAAATGACGTAAAAATAGAAATCGCTTAACATAAACGTGAACTTTGACCCTAGAAAAGACGAAATAGCTAGGTATACCTAGTTATGTAATTCAAAAGGGCGGAGCTGGGAGCATTGTTAGTAAGTAAGTATTTAAAATAATATATAGATATTAATTAGGTGTTTTAATTTTAATATTAATTAATTAGTGCCAGTTGGGGCCAGTCGTGGCGCAGTGGCACAAAATGTGACTGTAAAGCGACTGGTTGTGGGTTCGATTCCAACCCGAGGAGTGGAAATATTTAATATTTCCATTATCTACGCTCTGGTGCCGAGGCAAAGCGCGGCGTTAAGTTCCGCCACTTAACACGTAATGCCTTCGAATTCGGCTGAAAAAGGGGAACGGAGTGTCTCAACACTAGGTTCCCTCTGCCTACCCTGCTGTGTGCGGGGCTCAGCGTGTAGCTAAAAAAGAAATAATTAGTTATTTTAAAAAATTGTATTAAAAAGATAATTTAAAGTGACACGTCAAACTGTAATGGAAGATTTCCTTGACATCAGCACTAAGTAGATTAACAAGTCTTCGCACTTTGTTCTGTCACGACTTGGACGCAAACTTTCTCGCAACAAGGAGGGGAAACTTTCAAAATTGAACGCTCACGCACAAAACTTTAGCCCCTTAGTTATTTTTGTTTACTTTATATTTACATTGAAAGGTAAAAATTGAAAGTAACTTTTTAAACATAAATATTTTTGCAAAGAGATAATTTAAATAAAAATTGTATATTGTCTATGATTCTAATTATTAATCAATTAGTATGTTATAAGTTTGAGTTTTTTGTCAAATAAACAATTGTTATAAGTTTAAGATCGTTTTGCAATATAAAGAATACTTCTCATGCATTATACGTATCTTACTTTTTTTGAAACTTTATTTATACACCACATTAAACGTATCTAATGACATAATACATACTAAAAAATAAAATGTACAAAAGGCAATCTTACGGCTAAGTATTTATTTATTCCAGACAACCTTTAGGGGGAAATGAAACCGTTATAATCAATTTTTTTTTCGCCAAGTTCGGCGGAAAACGGGGAACGGAGTGTCTTAACACTAGGTTCCCTCTGCCAACCCTGCTGTGAGCGGGATACAGTGTGAAGCTAAAAAGAAAATATAGGTTAGTGGTGAAAGTATTATGTATATTTGAAACTGGCCAGAGTTACATCTACTTACGAACTACCATAATTTAACTACCAACGCCAAAACAGGGATTTTGTGAAATAAATAAACGTCATACATATCCTATGAAATTCTCAATATTATTATTCAAATAAGCGCGGCATTTACAAAGACTGGCATGCATCTATACATAATTGATGGTCCACAGTGCCGCATGCAACCGTGAGATTAACAATCAAAATACATCATGCCTTAAAGAGGAACACGAGTTCTAATCCTACAATAACATAATATGGATAGTGCTTATAATCACAATTTATGTTATAATAGCGATAATTTAATTTGTCACTAATTATGCCTAAATAGTTAGGCCCTTTATGGCACAGGGGCACTTAGTGTGACTACAAACACGACTGATTGTGGGTTGGATTTCCACACGAGTAGTGGAAATATTCAATATTTCCATTTGCTTCGATCTAGTGTCGAGGCAAGTTTAACACGCAATGCTTCCAGAATTCGGCGAGTAATAGGGAAAGGTTTGTCTTAACACTAGATTCCCTCTGCTTAACCTGCTATGTGTGCGGGATACAGCGTGAAGCTAAAATTATTATATTTGCTATGAACTATCAACTTTGACAGCGTGAAGCTAATAAAAATGACTAAATATATCTAAATAGTAAGTGCGATGACTGTGAATTCGATATCTAGTCGGGTGAATGATTATAGACTATTTCCATTTCACCGCTTTGGTACCTAAGACAAAGGGCATTAACTTCTGCCACTTGATCCGCAATGCGTCGATTCCGTCGGAAAGTAGAGAGTGAAGTGTTTTAATAATAGGATTTGTCTGCCTACCATGCTAGCGTGAAAAAGCACACAACAAGTTTCACGTTCTTTTGAGATGTGTGTAATATTTGTATGGAGCAAAATATTTAGTATTCACTGTGCGATGCTGGGCCCTTCGTGCTGCAGAAAGTGCAGTTCAGAGCAGTGGAAGTATTTCGGAGGGGTGAAAGTTTAATTGCCTGGCGGAATTAGGCAACAGTGTAATTAGGAAACGGTAATGACTACATACGTGTTTGTGTTACCGGTGCAAAGTGCAAAGTATCTGATCAAAGTTATAAAAAAATCGAACGAAATTTTAAAATCGTTTTCAAGTTATGGCGTAAGCAAGGAAAATAAAGATTAATTTCTATTTATATGTTACATTATACAGATGTGCATATAGGTACATTTTAAGTTATTGCAACACAGTGATTCATTTGTCTGTAAAAATTATAGTCATGGGTTCAATATACGACAGGAAAAATTAATGTTTGTAAGTATCAAAATAATTTACATACTAGGGTGCGCTCGCGGCTTCGCCTTTTTTTACGTGACGAACTCCGTTACGGACATCAGACCGATTGGGGAATCCGACGTGGTTATATGGAACTCCGAACTGAGCCCACCCACTTATTCCTCACGGTGCTCCTCCTCAACCGCTACTATTCGGGGCCACAGGGGCTCGCCGCTTCTCCTGCATAATTTTTCATATAAACTTTTATCGCCTATTGCAGGATTTGATTTGACAAAAGTAAAGTTCCAAATTACATCCTAATCGATAGATTAGGCGTGAAAAAGCAACAGGCAGATACGACAGATTTTCGCATTTATATTATTAATATTATAAATGCGATAGTTTGTACGGATGTGTGTGAGTTTGTTACTCTTTCACGTAAAAATTACTGAACGGATTTTCTTGATACTTTGCAATAATATAGCTTTGATATCAGAATAACATAATAAGTTAACAATTATAGGGATTTTTAACCCACATAAAAAAGGAGGTTCTTTTATGTATGTTCCCCGATTACTCGAAGATGGGTGGACTGATTTTCAAAATTATTGTTTTGTTCGAGAGGGTATATTTCACAATTGGTCCCATGGTAAAGAGATCAGGATCTGATGGAACCCTGAAGAAATCGAGGGCAACCCTCAAATTTGAAAACACGTGTCTCTTAAAATAGAATTAAACACTCGAGAATACAATTCATGGTTTAACAATAATATTATAGGAAGTGACCAAAGGACAAATAAATATAAGTAGAGAGTAAATTGCCGAGCGAGGCACGCTGGGCGCGCCGCCACGCATTTATTTCATTGAGGCCATCAATTGGAATTTTGTGCCCACTCACAAAAGGAAGCTTTGCGATTCAGTGTTTATTTTTTATTCGAATTAAATGTAGAAAATGATTTATTTATTTTTAGCTTAATCTAATGTTAAGACACTCCGTTCCCCACTTTCCGCCGAAGTCTGGAGGCATTGCGTGTTAAGTGGCGGAACTTAACGCCGCGGTTTACCTCCGATACCAGAGCGAAGGAAATGGAAATATTAAAATATTTCCACTCCTCGAGTGGGAATTGAACCCACAACCAGTCGTTTACAGTCACACGTTCGTGCCACTGCGCCACTGGCCCCAAATAGAAAATGATGATATATATTTTTTTTGCAGTATAATTAAACAATAGTACCTACCTTAATTTGGAAGTACATACATATATATGAAAAGCATATATTTTTAAGAGATCCCTTAATGTAAGTTATATGTAAACTTTTAACACCCAATTTTCACTTTTTCGGGCATACTATGATAGTCAGAGAGAACCTAGTGTCAAGGCACTCCGCCCCCCACTTTCTGCTTGACTTCCATTTATTAAGTGTGGAGTGGCAGACTCTAAAGACTCAACGCTAAAACGCAAAAGCTTAACAGTAAATTGATACCGATCTATTGATAAATATGGGTAAAGTATATTTCATTTTGTTGTTGTTAATATTACTGTCACACTTGGAAATTTTAATGAATAATTAGCTGAACATGTATCTACCTATTATTAAATCTACCTATAATTTGCGTCAGTTAACGCAACTTAATGTTTCAAAATGTGCATCTTAAGCCTCTTGTTTAATGTTTGTTTTCAATGCTTGATTGGCAAAGGATGGCTAGAAAATTAACTTCTATTACAAAATATATTTAATCTGTTGTTTTTTAGCTTATCTTTTATTTAGCCTCACGCTATATCCCGCACACCGAAGGGTAGGCAGATGGAACCTAGTGCTAAGACACTCCGTTCCCCAATTTCCGCCGAAATCTGGAGGCATTGCGTGTTAAGTGGCGCAACTTCACGCCGAGCTTTGCCTCATATTGCCTATATATTGTTATTATTTCATATGTTATTTGTATCATAATACATACACGAAAAAAATTGGGCCATTTCTTAAAAAAATATCCGAACATAGAAGTACTAATGAAATTTATTGTAACTGTAGATTATATGACGAAGAAGCAGTAAATCTATAATTTACAAATCACAAATGTGTTGGTAAGGAAATGCGTATTTTACACATCAAATTCGCCATTAGGAACTACCTATATTTATATAAATATCAGACAAAGACAACTCCAGTCCAGCTTTCGGGTGCCGGTATCACAACTGGTTGCCGTGGGTGTCTACTTGTCTAGGGGTATCGATTCATGTTAGACGGAGACTGCACTATCTACATTTTACTCAGCAAGAACAGGACAAAAAACCTGCTTCTCAGAACAAGGATGATAGAATCAAGAAATGCGTCGGAAGAAGAGAGAGACGCTGGCGCATCAATAAGGACCTTTTTTGCACCTTTTTGTTACTTTTTATTTACTTCTAACACCTTTGTCGGCGATGTTCTCTCATTAACGAATAAGGTTACTGTAATTTTATGACGTGCTTATAAGTTAATGATGTATGACTTGTATAACTATAGTGTTTGATGTTTGTGTTAAAATAGTAAAGACTTCTAATATATTTTTTATTATTACACTTTATTTCGCATAGCAAAATGGGTAGAGAGGAGAGAATTTAGTGTTTAGACACTGCGCTCTCTGTGCTTCACCGGCATTCAAGACATTACATGTGGAGTGGGGGAATTCCACACCATGCTTCTCTTACTAAAGTTCTCACTCAAATAACAGTAATTTAAACAAAATCCGAAATTTAAACCCGAGCGAGGATTCAAACTACAACTATAGCTTTAAGAGTTAAACACTGTCCGACTGAGCATATGCCTACTTATACCTATATTAATAACTAGCGACCCGCTCATGGCTCGCGTGGTCAGTGATTTTTATCCCCTATACGAGCCTTTTTAGGATTCTCTGAACATTAATGAATAAAATTTGAATAAAATATAGACTATAACACTCCTGAATATTGTAGATATCTAATTGTAAAAGAATTTTACTGATCGGTTCAATATTTCCGAAGATTAGATACCCCTTACATACATACAAAGTTACAAACTTTACCTCGTTAATATATTAGAATAGATATAGCCTTAAATTAGTATTCAATGTACAGAATTTGTAAATACATATAGAAATACGCCGATATTTATAATTTCCAATACCTATTTGCTGCATAATTAATGTGAAAATGTAAATTAATTAGTCCTCACAGACTGCAGTACATACTAGTTTAATTACACAAGCCTTAAATAAGTAATGCAATGCAATTTTATGCACATAACGTATAATATAATGGGGAAAAAATTCTTCCGTTCCACTGATGTGGAAATGTTCATATACACGATTGTATATATTCTCACATATCACGCGAATGCAGTTTTTGTTTGCCTTTATTTATTGATAGCAAAATAAGTATGTTGCTACTTAAGCATATAATCAAAACGTTAAATAATAATCATTCATACAATAGATAAGAACCGGCGTAATATTTATTACATTTTAATGGATAGTTTATATATTTTTTATTAAAATTTCACTAATAAGTTAGAGTAAACTTACTGTCAAGCCACTTGGGTCTTTATGTTACGCTTGAATTCAAGACACTACATGTCGAATGGCGTATCTTAACAACGCACATTGCCTTGTTCACCAGAACGATGAAAAAAACATTATGAATATTCCACTGCGTGGCATGAGAGTTCACAGCCAATCGCAAATTACAGAAGAAGTTTACTAGCCCTTGTGTTTTTTTCTATTTACTACTAGAAAAAGTAAATAGAAATATTATAAGGAAGTATAAAGTGATCTCTGATTGCCCTATAATATGTGTACGTGCAGAGATGATATTATTATCGATAAGAATCAAGAGAGTCAGTAACTCATTACTCTACTCGACTGAGTGCCTGACAGACAATAGCAATTAATTATTTATTGTGGAAATCTCAAACTTGAAAGGTACAACCCTTGGCTAGAAGTTTACCGGAAATTCCTGCAGAAACGGGAAAGCGGACGAGGACGAAATAGTTAAATGTCAAAACTACGATAAAAGACGAAAAAGAATAGCAGAGATAACTTGTATTTAACATTCACGCAAGTGTTATAAGGGGTTAAGCGCCGGACTACCTTACAAACACTTAACCAAAATAGACGGAGAAAATACACGAAACAAGAAAAGAGGTGGCTAATGTACTGTTTTTATCAACGCACACAAAGCCGCGGACCCCAGATACATTAAAAAACTATTTACTTGCATGTTTTTTTTGTAATATGAAACATAGTATAGTTCTTTCAGTCATAAATATTGTTCTTTTAAACATATATAAAAAACAATAAAAGAAATGTAAGCTATATTTATAAGAAGAATTTATTGCTTACAATTTTCCGCTAATGCATAATGCAAAATAAATTGTTACTATGCAATGCGATATTTCTCTATCGAGTGCTACACAGGAAATGTGGTACATTATCCTCTTTTTACATAGAAATCTACGTTCATGACGCAATTTTAAATTATCCGTATCTTACCGTTACTAACTTTATTCATTTTCATTCATCGTACATTTAGTAGTGCCTACTAGTCTGTAAAGAAAGCTTTGTAACAATGTAATACTCATTACATGTCATTTGACATATACCTAATAGCTATACATTACCTATTTTAAGCTTTTATTAACAGACTAGCGGCTCGCTCGCGGCTTCGTCGCGTGAACTACATAACTGTATCGTTATATTGCAACCCTTGGGGGTGGATTTTTGAATTTCAATCCCTTAGCGGTTGATTTTTGAAATAATAAGTAGCCTATGTTGGTCGCCGGATTATTTACTCCTTTATTCTCAATTTTACCCAAATCGGACCGGTAGATTAGCTGTGAAAGCGTGACAGAGAAACAGACAGGCTTTCGCTTATATAATATAAGTAATATCCTTACTTATCTAAAATTATAACACATGTACATACATATGTATGTACAAAATATAATATATTATATTTTCGAGAATTGCTATACAGCTAATTGAGTATTTTAAAAAGTGTTATAAAGCCATGAAAGGAGAACTTCTTAAAAAAATATTAAAATACTTTAGAAGAGTGATACTTTAGAAGAGAGATAATATTAAAATTGGCTATGAAAATTATAACTAAATTATGGCCAGTCGTGGCCCAGTGGCACAAGAGTGGGACTGTAAACGACTGGTTGTGGGTTCGATTCCCACTCGAGAAGTGGAAATTATATTTCCATTTTCTTCGCTCTGGTGTCGAGGTAAAGCGCGGCGTTAAGTTCCGCCACTTAACACGCAAGCCTCAGAATTCGGCGGAAAGTGGGGAACGGAGTGTCTTAACACTGGGTTCCCTCTGCCTACCCTGTTATGTGCGGGATATAGCGTGAAGCTATTTTATTTTATTTTTATGGACTAATATAATTCTTACTTTGTGAATGATTCAACATACACCATTATTAATCAGTAAATGGGGCCAGTCGTGGCGCAGTGGCACAAACGTGTGACTGTAAACGATTGGTCGTAGTTCTGTAAACGACTGGTGGGATTCCCACTCGAGGAGAGGAAATATTTAATATTTCCATTTGCTACGCTTTGGTATCGAGGCTAAGCGCGATGTTAATTTCCGCCACTTAACACGCAATGTCGCCAAAAAGTCGGCAGAAAATGGGGAACGGAGTGTCATAACACTAGGTTCCTTCTGCTTACCCTGCTGTAGCTAGCTACAGCATTGTAGGATAATGTACACCATTATTAATCAGTAAATGTTAAATTTGTCGATATTACACATTTAATTTTCAAGAATTAATTTCATAAATTAAATTAATTATCGAACTTGCGACCACAAAACAAGTTAACTTTTACGACATCAGTTTCCACTGAGCTTTGTCGGTCGTCAAAAGCTATTGTCATCAAATAGAATTAATTTATCACGGTTAAGAAGCGTAAAATCTTAAATCTCTTTACCGACAAACGATGTGAAATTAACACCATAAAAATAATTGGAATTCCAATGGTACCAATTAACACGCACGCGTGATCGCACCTTTATGCACTTACTAATGTTAAACTCGTATTTAAATAAAGAAACCCACTAACTGCATATTTATACTGTTACTGGTCTTAAGACTTACGAAGTATGCTTGATTTTTTCTATTCTTTAATGTAATACAAACATTTTGATGTTTCTAATATTTCGAATGTAAACAAAAGTACAAGAGAAATAGGAAAGTAATGATAAAGAGGACTATATTTGCCTATTGTTGCAAGTTATGATTATATTAGAATAGTAGCAACCAAAGGTTTGATAAAGAAAATTAAATATAAAAAGCTTCAAGTTTTTTCCCTCATAGTAAGGTAGTCAGAGAGAATCAAGAGTGTCAATATACTCCGTTCTCCTCTTTTCGCTCCAAAAATGGCAGTTAAGTGGCGAAATTTAACGCTGATCTTTGTCTTAGATGCCAGAGTAGAACTGAGAGAAATATTTTTTAAATATTAATATCAAATATTTAAAAAATATTTCTTTCAGTTCACGATTCATGCTGTTATATGTTTTTTTCTAAAATGTTCGTAGAAATTATTTTTCTTGAAGGCAACTTGTACAGTGATTGAGGTTTTTCGAAAAAAGTTTATCAAAGCGGAAGCTCAACCATTGATAGTGGTGTTCCGGTGACATATACAGCTTAAGCTAGTAATGTAAGAAGGTTTTCCTTGATTGCATTTGACAGTCGTGTTTGTAGTACATGAGAATGAGTCTATTCAGTACGTACTATTCAAGTAACTATTCAAGTCGTAATCGAACCCGCAACCATCGCGTTTACAGTTCGATGCTGTTCAGCTGCACAACGACAGCCTCAATATTTAAATATATAAAAATAATATAAATATATATTAAGACACTTTAATTTATTTCAATATTTACAGCTCCTTTAAAGTAATTATGAAGCTTCATTAATCTTAGGAGTGGTTAAATATTTAGTTTCCAATCGCTTGCACATCAAATTTGACCCGAAAACTTTGTATAGGGTGAAGGTGAGTATTTGAGGCTTATTCAGGTGTGCCCGTTAGGATGCGATACATTGTAAAGTTGCTATAACACTATTTGATATTTGATGATATTTATTTGGCATTTGATGCGATACTTGGCCGAAACGATACTTAGGTACTATATGTCTGTTTTTAACGCTGTATACAGCAGAGTAGGTAAAGGGAACCTAGTGTTAGGACATTCCGTTCCCAACTTTTCGCCGAATTCGAAGGCATTCCGTGTTAAGTGGCGGAACTTAACGCCGCGCTTTGCCTCGACAGCAGAGCGATGAAAATAAAATATATATTTCAATTCCTCGAGTGGGAATCGAACCTATGACCAGTCGCGTTTTTACACTTTGGGCCCCTGCGCCACGACTGGACGCTATATCGTGATCCTATAAAAATATCGCAGTACTATCTTGTATTTAATTATGATAGCTTTTGGTAGTAACTAATAGATGAAAAGTGTCTTTGAAAATTTGGTAGTAACTAATAGATGAAATTAGATTATTTTTAAAATATTCCTATATAACTATTTTGTTGATATATACTTAGATATGTATTATACTGTCTATCTACTGGCAGAATAATATATAAGTATATATTAAGCTTTATTAGGGGAGCAATAACATCGTGTTTCGCGTATTAGTACAAAAAAATGGATACAGTTGCGATACGGTGTATTAATATAACACCTTTTTTTATTACTTTTAATAACACATGAGTCTAATAGTTGGATGTGGAGATAACAAAACACAAAAATTTACGACTTCTACGATTTTTTTTTCATTTTTTTCAATTTTTTTTTAATTTTTTTTATAGGCATAGGCATATTATTAAAAATTGGGGCCAGTCGTGGTGCAGTGGTACGAACGTGTGACTGTATACGAATGGTTGCGGGTTCGATTCCCACTCGAGGAGTGGAAATATTTAATATTTTCATTTCCTTCGCTCTGCTTAAGTTTCGCCACTTAACACGCAACGCCTCCGAATTCGGCGAAAAATGGGGAACGGAGTGTCGTAACCCTAGGTTCCCTCTGCCTACCCTGCTTTGTGCTGTGCGCGGGATACAGCGTGAAGCAAAAAAAATAGTTTAGCTAAAAACCCACAACTATTTAAACTGTCCATATGACCCTCATTTCTTTTTATTGTTATTAATTTTTATATTATCTACTAATAAAAATTAATGAAAGTGGGGAACGGAGTGTCTTAACACTAGGTTCCCTCTGCCTAACCCGCTGTGTGCAGGATACAGCGTGAAGGTAAAAAAAAAAAATAATAACTATATAAAAAAATCAGGGTCAAACAGACAGCTACAAATTGAAAGTAACTGAACAGAACCTAAGTAACGTTATCAACAAAGTAGATGGTCTCGTGAGTATTGGATTGAGTGAAACCCGGCTTTCTACGACGCGGTGCGCACGAACCGCACATTTCTATTAGCGATCACGACCGACTCTCACGAAATAATACTTGCATAATTACATATTTGTACACGGATCTTTTGGGGTTTTGTAAGACGCGGCGTGGTGTAACATCTTAAATGCCAAGCTATAAATATGTCTTGATTGAAATGAAATATTTGCGTTTTATGTATGGATTTCAATGTAATTTTGAAGTTTGCAAAATGCCACGCGCTTCATTCGATTTATAAAGACAAATATAGACAAGTAAAACATTTTTCTTAGCTTCACGCTGTATCCCGCACACAGCAGAGGCAGAGGGAACCTAGTGTTAAGACACTGTTTCCCACTTTCCGCCAAATTCGGAGGCATTGCGTGTTAAATGGCGGAATTTAACGTGTGGTTATAAAAAGCAAAAAGCTATATTTTTTGACATACCTGAGCAGTCAGAGAGAACCTATTGTTAAGGCACTCCGTTCTCCGCTTACCACCTGTAAATTAAGGCATTATGTTTTAAAAAGCGGAACTCAACGTCTCGTTGTGTCTAGGTATTAGAGCAAAGAAATAAAAATTATAATATATAATCATTCACCCTAGTGGGAAATGAACCCATAACCAACGCGTTTGCAGTCAGACGTTTTTGCATTGCGCCACGACGGTTCCTTAAAACAAATATACCAATTAAAATTAAAGAACTTAGCCAGACATTTGTGGTTTAACGACATGGTAGTAATACAGTTACTGACAGTTTACTGAGTATTCCTCTTTTTACCCGCGACGGAACGGCGACTGTATATGTGTTTGGGGTGAGAGGTTGTTTGTTTGTTTGTTTGTTTGTTTGTTTGTTTGTTTGTTTGTTTGTTTGTGTGTTTGTGCAAATTACTATGTCAATTATTTCCAAAACTATAAGTCCGATTTTGATACGGTTTTCTATGATAGGTTAAGGTTCAATTGGCGTATGTTCTTAGATATGTCTTATTGCCTTAACTCACCAGGGGGCGCTGTAGTAAGCATTTTACGTGAAAACGAATGTTTTCAATTATCTCAAAAAATAATATTCTGATTTCAATAGATTTTCAGTGATAGATTCAGGTTTAATTGGTGGATGTTCTTGGATATGTTTTATCGTGTCAAACCACCAGGGGGCGCTGCAGTAAGCATTTGTTTGTACTTTTTTTGTATTTATTTGTCTAAAACCGAAAGTACTGCTCTGATTGAAAAGAGTTTTCATAAAAAGATTCATCTTTGCTTGATACATATTTTAAGTTTTTTTTTTTTTTGTTACGGGGAAAACTCACCAGGGGGCGCTGCAGTAAACATTTGTTTATGCAAATCAAAAACTACTGGTCCGATTTACATGGAACTTTCAAGGATAGGTTCAGGCTTAATTGGTGCATCTTTTTATATATGTGCTACAGTGACCACTCATCAGGGGGCGCTGCAGTAAGCATTTGTTTGTACTTTTTTGTGTAAAACCAAAATTTTTCTTGTATTTGTTTATCTAAAACCGAAATTACTAATTCGATTAGATAGAGTTTTCAGAACTAGATTTAGCTATGCTTTGTGCATATTTTAAGATTTTTGTTTTTTGGTTACGGTGAAAATTCACCAGGGGGCGCTGCAGTAAACAATTGTTTATGAAGAGCAAAAACTACTAGTCCGATTTAGATGAAACTTCCAACGATAGGTTCAGGTTTAATTGGTGTTTCTTTTCATATATGCGTTACGGTGACTACTCACCAGGGGGCGCTGCAGTAAGTACACTTGTTTGTGCGAAACTAAAACTACGAGTCCGATTTGAATGCAGTTTTCAATGATAGATTCAAGTTTACTTAGTGCATATTTTCATATATGTGTCATGTATGTTTACTTAGTGCATATTTTCATGTATGTGTTAACTCTCTAGGGGGCGCTGCAGTAAGTAGCTGCTTCTATTTTTTTGTGTAAAACCAAAACGACTAGTACGATTGAAAAGAGTTTTTAGTATTAGATTCCGCTTTGCTTATAGCATGTTTTTAAATTTATATTACAGTGACAAGTCACCAGGGGGCGCTGCAGTAAAATATTGTTTGTGCAAAGATAAAATGACGAATTTGATTTGGATGCAGTGTCAATGATAAGTTCAAGTTTAATTACTGCATGTTCTTGGATATGTTTTATCGTGTTAAGTCACCAGGGGACGCTGCAGTAAACATTTGTTTGTAATATTTAATGCAAAACTACAACTACTAGTCCGATTGCGCAGAGTTTTTAGTATTAGAGTTACCTTTACTTGGTGTAAGTTTTTAGGTATTTTTTTTACGTTATGAACACGCCAGGGGGTGCTGCATTAAACATTTAATTATGCAAAGCTAAAACTACAAGTCCAATTTGGATGCAGTTATCAAAGATAGGATCAGGCTTAATTAGTGCTTGTTCTCGTATATGTGTCATGGTGACACCTCACCAGGGGGCGCTGCAGTAAGCATTTGCTTTTATTTTTTGTGAGAAACCTATTTAGATGCAGTTTTCTGTGATAGGTGCTGGTTTAATTGCTGCGTGTTTTTATATGCCATATCACGAACTACCACGGGGCGCTCCAGTATAAATTAGTTTGTTCAAAATCAAAACTACTATTGGATTTTGTGATTTTCACTGATTTGGTTAGACTTAAGTTTCGTGGACTGAATTCTGACGGGTAAGGTAAAAGGGAAAAGACCACGCGGCTGTCCACCTAGCCGCTGGTGTGACCAAGTAACCTCTCTTACCGGGCTCTCATTAATATCTGCCCTGAGAGAAGCCGAAAACCGAACTGGGTGGAAGAAATTAAGTCTCAAAGCAACGCAGGACTTTCAAAGACACGACCTTCAGTAATGAAGAAAAACGACTATGAAGAAGAAGTTTTGTGGAAATGTTACAGTGACAATCTGCCAGACGCTGCAATAAGCATTTGATAACCAGAAAGCCAATGCTTTCAAACCCAATGGTTTATAATTTCTTTTGGATTTGCATGAAGATTAATATAAAGTATTTCGATATTATGTAATAATATATAATGTGTATCTATTCACTTTAAAAAGTTTAAAATAAAAAGCAAAATTAAAAATTTTGAAAAAACCCACGACGGTTTAATTGTAATTGAAAAAGGATAAAATAACTGTAAATCCCCCGCCTAAATGAATATATGTAACGAGATGATGGGGACGACTTCGTCGGGGGCTGCCTGTTGCAATCCCTATTTTAAATATAGTAGCTAACAGTATAGATTTCGTTTTAAAGTTTTTAAAATACCAGTTATCAAAACTGTAAATTCATATTAATATTTTAATTTTTAAGCAAGAAAACCTATGAGAAGATTTGTGCAAACTTAAGTAATGACAGCCCCCGACGGAGTCGTCCCCATCATCTCGTTACATATATTCATTTAGGCGGGGGATTTACAGTTATTTTATCCTTTTTCAATTACAATTAAACCGTCGTGGGTTTTTTCAAAATTTTTAATTTTGCTTTTACATTCTTTCTGAAGCGCTTAAATCTACAATTAGGACCAGTGCCTCACACTTTTTAATTTAATCGGAAAAGCTCTGAGTTCATTGTCAAATGTGAGTCAGAGATAATCTAGTGACAAGACACTTCGTTTTCCATTTTTTACCCAAATACGTTACGTGTTGAGCGGTGGAATTCAAACGAGTTTTGTCTTGGATTCCAGAGAAAAAAATGAAAATAATTTAAGTAAAATATACTCATACCCCCCAATGGTATTGAACCCACGACCAATCGTATTTACATTCAAAAACTGTTACAGTGAACCACGATGACCCTTAACAATTTTCTAATAAAGTTATCAATATGTAGGTAACTAGCGGCCCGCTCGCGGCTTCGCCGCGTTATCTACGTGCCTGTTTCGCTATGTTGAAACCTTCGGTGGTGGATTTTTGAAAAATAAATTAGCCTATGTTTATCTAGGATTATCAACTATATATATGCCAAAATTCACTACAATTGGTCAAGCGGTGTAGATTTTTCATACAAACTTTCATCCCCTATTTCAACCCTTTAGAGGTTGATTTTTGAAAAACTAAGTAGCCTATGTTAGACCCAGTCATTTTTACTACTTTCATTCTAAATTTCATCCAAATCGGACCAGTAGATTAGCCGTGAAAGCGTGACAGACAAACACACAGACATTCGCATTTATAATATAAGTATGGATTGATCAAATAAATCAATGAAACTAAAATATAACTTTCTAACTTTTCGCAAGCAGATGTAACTTGCGCTTTAAGAAGTTTTCTGCAAATTTATGCCGTGTGTAAGTTAACATGGAAAAGCTTACCTCGTGAATAACTTCACCCTAAAGTTGTCTACGTTTACCTAAAGCTTAAAACTGGGAATAATACATGTTTTACAAGTGTAGCACTTTCTAATAAAATTTGACACGTTCAGATTTATTGCAACAAGAGCACGTTTGATGTCACTGTAAAGTAAGGACATATCCTTACTTTTTTAAAGAGCTTCTTAACTAATCGATTGTTCTAGTGTATTTGTAGTTCATCTGTTTTAAATAAAATCCTGTATCCAGATCATATAAGTGACAATATAGGTTCCCACTGTTTACTGCTCGTAAGCCGTCACCTATCTGATCTGGTATCTAAAAACATGCACCAATTAAATCCGAATCTATAATGATAGGTTAGGGTAAAAACCGCATCAAAATAGGACTATCAGACCAATTTTCGGGTAGTATTCTGTATATAAATGGCAACATTAACTTGCACAAACAAATATACAAACATCCTTTCACCCGAAACGCATAAACTATCTCCGTACCGTTGGGGGTAAAAATACATATAGCTTCACGCTTTATCCCTTGCGAGGTAGTCAGAGACAACGGGGCGCCAAACGCTACGATCCCAGGGTATGTCTTTTGCTTCGTCCACTGTCACCATACCCACGCACTCTGGGGAGTTCTCGTGCCTTTTACTTGACCTGCTACTGTTTCCAACTGAGATCTCCCTCTGCCTCTCTTTCCGCTCACCTTTGCTTCATATATCTATCTCTCTTATCATTATTTCGTTACTGTTCCTCTCGACGTGCCTTAACAACCAAAGCACGCTCTTCTTCATTTTTGCTATAAAATTGTCTCTCTATCTCTGCACCTGCCATTCTATGTATCTTTTTATTGTGGGTTCGATCAGCTAAGCTGACAGTACAGCACATTCTACAGAGAGATCGCACCCACGGTGTTTTCTCGGAAAGGCGCACAGCATCTAGAGGCGAAAGTGTTAATGTTGTATGTGGGTAGACTTACATATTTTATTAAATAAATCAGTTGTGTCAGTGAGCTAACCTTGTTCATTGCTCCTCCGTTATATTAAGTTAATTATGTTCATATCTAACTATAAAGATTTTTTTTAGCTTCACGCTGTATCCCGCACACAGCAGGGTAGGCAGAGGGAACCTAGTGTTAAGACACTCCGTTTCTCACTTTCCGCCGAATTCGGAGGCATTGCGTGTTAAGTGGCGGAACTTAACGCCGCGCTTTACCTCGACACCAGAGCGAAGAAAATGGAATTAAATATTTCCACTCCTGGAGTGGGATCGAACCCACAACCAGTCGTTTACAGTCACACGTTTGTGCCACTGGGCCACGACCAGCCACCTTTAAAGAAATAATTTTGAAATATTATATTACACATTCTTATAATAAAACAAACTTTATTAAGTAAGTGAATGCGCTATTTATTCATATTTAGATCCAATCTACCTAATGTTAAACGATTAATACTGGTTATTTATTACATACATGTTACTAAAGAATTCATATACGTCGCCATTTAAATTGTAATTAATATTCACAAAATTAAGTAACTTTCCTAGTTAAGTATGTTTTATAAGCGATTAAGTCAATAGATAACTTGTTTGGTTAGTTTAAAAACTATAAAGTAGATATCATTTCAAAATAGAATCATTATGGATTTAGAAAACATAATATACTTACTTTTTTTTTAGCTTTACGTCATATCATATCCCACACACAGCAGGATAGGCAGAGAGGGAGAATCTAGTGTTAAGACACTCCGTTCAACACTTTCCGCCGAATTCGGAGGCTTTGCGTGTTAAGTGGCGGGACTTAACGCCTCGCTTTGCCTCGACCCCAAAGCGAAGAAAATGGAAATATTAAATATTTCCACTCCTCGAGTAGGAATCTAATCCACAACCAGTTGCTTGACAGTCACAATTTGTGGTCCCACACGTAAATTTAAATAAAAAGCAACTCATGTCACATAGCGAGGTAGTCAGAGAGGACCTAGTGTTAAAACACTCCGTTCTTCACTTTACGAAATCCGAATTCCGAAATCGAGATTTGTGTTGAGAGGCGGAACTAAACTAAATACCTTAACAACTTAATTTAAATAACAGTTAAAAATATCACTTTTCAATATTCCTACCACACCCATAATACACCATTTTCCTATAATACACCATCTTCACATAAAATAGTTTTATTGGCTTTAAATTTTAATTTTACGATTCGACACATCATCATAACTTTATATTCGTCCTGCTGAGATTTTAACAGCTCTATTTACAACGTGCAAGGTTTTTTATTTTTATAATTTTCTTTTACAAATACTAGTGATGCTTATTGCAAGAATTTCTTTCAAATTCAGTAAATAAGATTCAGTAAATATAAAAAAAAAAGACTTGTTATAAATATTAGTTGTATGTAATAAATAAATTATAGTTATTATGTAGATTTTTGAAAAAATAAGTAGCCCATGTTTGACCTAGTAATTTTTACTACTTTCATTCTAAATGTTATCGGACCGGTAGATTAGCCGTGAAAGCATGACGGACAAACAGACAGAACTTCGCATTTATGAGTATAATATAAGTATGGATTGAGCGGCAAAACTGAACGCCGCACTTCGTATTACTAGACTAGAGAAATGAATATAGTTGTTTTTGTCTTTTACTTTTACATTCACAGTTAAACGTGAATATTTATTAGTAATAGAATATATCATTTTCCCCACTTTCCGCCGAATCCGTAGGCATTGTGTGTTAAGTGGCGGAACTTAACGCCGTGCTTTGCCTCGACACCCGAGGGAAGAAAATGGGGAAAAAATATATTTTCACTCCTCGGGTGGGAATCAACCCACAACCAGTCGCTTAACAAGCACACTCTGTGCCTCTGCCCCATACTGGCCCCACTGGCCCCAAATTATTAATTATTATATTTCAAGTTTATATTACTTAGAACTAAGATTATAAAAGAAATTAATAAAATGACTTTCCACGGGATCAATATTATGCTAGTTTATTTAGTGGAAAGATAAAAAGACATATTTTTCTCTGTTTACGACCTATGCGCAAGGGCGTCTCCCTTTTGCGACTGTCGAGACGATCTAACCGCATGGCCTTCCTCTACATGTGTCCGACACTGAATTATGGCATGTTCATAGTTCACTGATTTTCCTTGTTATTAGAAATCTTTGTAAGAAGGAACATTTTCCGAAATTCAACATTAATCTTATGTTACATCTTTTTATTGTTATTATAGGACATATATAGCAATTAGCACTAGTATTGAGTTTCACTGAATATTAATAAAATTAATAACAATAAAAAAAATATTTTAGATTCACGTTGTATTCTGAAAGCAAGAAAAAATTAAACAAAGAAATCTTTATTTAACAGTATAGGGTAAAACTAGGTAAAACGCCCCAGTTGACAAAACGCCCCACAGCCCTAGCAGGCACATTAAGAAAACTAGATGATACACGTATTGCACGGAGAGTAGCCATAAGTCGATAAACAACATAGCTAATGTGCACGTGTGGTTTATTACGCTCCGTTAAAAAATATTAATAAATTTAGTGTTTCAGTGAAGTTACAATTTGCGGTAAGTTGCAAACATTTTTTTATATTTTAATACTCATTAAATTTAAGTTAAATTGATATTAACTGTTGAAAATACACATAAATACACTTTATTATAAATGTTCGTTAAACTTGAAAACTTTGAAATTGTGGCTTTTTCCTTGATGGGGCGTTTTAAAAAGCAAAATTTGCAATACGCCCCACCGCATGCTTTTTAAAATGCCCCGGTACTGAAATTACATAGATACCAATTTATATTGTATTTTTATTACAGAATATGTCTCGTAAATATAAACGCAAGACTCTTCAAGCTTCTTGGAGGCTATGCGATCTGTATGAAGTAAAAAAATGGGAGAGAATGAAGCTTCAAAGCACTTCAAAGTTCCATCTTTGAGAAGCACCTTAAAACTGTTCGGATATGGACATAAATAAAAGCGTTGAATGTACAGAAAATTACTACATAACAAAGTCTCCGGAAGACTGGATTCAAGTTTGGCACGTTCAGGGTACCACGTTTGTGTAACAACTATGGGCAGATAGCTGAGAGAGAAGCTGTTAAAAGCAGCAAGATTTGATTTTATTCTATTCAACTATTTTATGATGATTTTAATTTGGTTTATGTCAAAGTTAATTGAAAAGACTATTATGTTGATCATTAATTTAGAAGACTGATGTGTTTTATTGTTACAACTTTTCTTTTAATTAATTACTTACAAATAAAAATGTTTTTTTTTTATTTAGAGCTTTTAAGGACTTTTAAGTCTTGCCTTACCTTTGTGTTATGTTTGTAAGTTATTAAACTATTGATATATTGTGTTTTTTCGCGTTTTGGATAAAATTTAGGTATGAACATATATGAGGACATTTTAAATTGCATGGGGCATTTTATAATACAAGACGAGGCGTATTAGGTAACATGTACCTGATAAAACGCCCAACTCCATGTCTACAAAAAAAATGAAATAGATCTTTAACCACCGTTCCTATTACATTAAGCTTTTGTAAAATCATTGTTAACGAACCAATTAACGTCCAGGAATAAAAGAAATAATTAAATCTATGATTATTTGGGTTTTATTGAAGATTAAAAAAAAGTGGGGCGTATTACCAAGTTTTACCCTACTTATAAAAACATAGCAGATATACCTGCAGCTATTTCACCATGATGATAATGACTTAACCAAACCTAGCATATAATTTAATTATATGCGATATATTGTGCTTTCTTGTGAAATTCCATATTATTCTTGAAAATATTATAAGTGTTGCTAATAAGTTAAGTAAAGAAGACAGTGATAGGACACTCTGTTCGGTATTAAGACTAAATTATCTATATGAATTTCTTTTAATAAAGAGACGCACATCGTAAAAATATGATAAAAACAAGTATCTTCAGGTTTTTTTCCTAATGGCAGGGTAGAGTTAAGACTATCCGTTCTCAACTTTTTATCCGAAATTGAATCAATGGATGTTGAGTGATGGAACCCAATACCACAATTTGACTGTCATGAAAATAATTTTAATTGCTTTAACATTTTGAAGTGATTACCCACAAAATTTGAGCGCAGCGGGATTCGCACCCGCGCCTTTTGAAAACAGTTCTAAAATCTGAAAATGTTTTTCCATTCAAATTCTACCAAGTTACGATGAACCTACAACTAATCACGTTTTGATTCAGACGACTTCCCACTGCGCCACAATGACCTAACACCTCTTATAGCTACCGAAATCCCTAAAACAATCGTAAATTCTCAAACAATATAATATAATATAATAATATAAAAAAACAACAAATTTAAACACGGTAGTCTGAAGTAAGTGTAGGCGACGAGGCCGGCGCGGTCCCGGAGGCAAATCGCTCTGTTTACCAATACCGCGCGCCGGCCATTACCAATGCAAATGACACCCTATTGAGCTGCCTCGCTGTGGAACGTTAGTAAAATAATATGTGACTGTGATTTTATTTTTAGTTTTCTTAAAAGTATTATCTATGGTTTTTTTTAGCTTCCGTTTCCCACTTTTCGCCGAATTCGGAGACATTGCGTGTTAAGTGGCGGAACTTGATGCCGCGCTTTGCCTCTGATACCGAAAAGAGCGAAAAAAATAGGGAATATTAAATATTTTCACTCCTCGAGTGGGAATCGAACCCACAACCAGTCGTTGACACTCACACGTTCGTGCCACTGCACCACGACTGACCTCAATGTACAGTACGTTTTTTTCTTCCAGCTTCATACATTTTTCTTATTTTTTATAATTCCTACGCAAAATATCTAATAAAATAAAGAATTCCTAATGTTAAATAGTTTGAAAAATAAAAAAATAATTTTAAAAAATGTTTAAAAATATGCTGCAAAATTAAATAAATAAATATAACCTATCTACACATATAATAAAAATCGCTGTTTGCACATGAAATATGTAAATATGAGAACAATTATTAATGGAAGCATTTGTTAATAATATAGTAAGAATTTAACAATTTAAATTATATATGCGGCCACGCAAATAACTAAAGCTTATATGAGTGTATTATACGCAGACAAAGCCGCACGAGTCGCTAGTTACATAATACAAATTTGACCACTATCGCTAATTTTAATTGTCAACCAATTAGATATAAAAACAACACTTAGTGTGTACATAACATTATGTCCATATACATAGCTATTACATAAATATGACAAATTAAACAAAATATATAAAAGGTCAAACATTACTATGTTGACGGTACACAAAATTTTCGACATGTTTTGCTTGCGTGTTAACTATCGTTGTGTGCGGTCGTTTCCGCGATATTATCGCTATACTAACATCCAATGCTGGTATAATTCAAGCTTAGGTTTTGTAGTTAATGGAAACACAGTAATGTATGATGTTGTGAAGCAACATATGTCGTGAGCGACGTGTTAGCTCTCACCTTCGAGCGACCTCGTGTTTCGACACCGGCCGTACAACTAGTTATTGTTCTGCTGAAGGTTCCCGCCGCGCGCTGATTACTGATGAGCTCTCGCCACATTCTATTTTTGTTACTGATTTACTTTGCTTATATGTATATGTATGTATGTCTTGTTATATGGACTAAGATGTTGTTAGGTTTAGTGCCTACTTATTATTTTTGATATTTCGTATGTTTATGAAGCGTTTTAGTGGTATCGACCACTTAAGTCAATTTTGGAGATTTTGAGAAATAATGATAACATTTTGTGTACCAATGTATGAGCACACGCATATGATAACCACAAGCCAACATGACACTTTTTAACTTAGTGCCTAGTGAATTATTTTTCTCAATTTAGTTTCTGGTCACTGGCTTAGGGTACCCTTATAGTCAAGACTGAGAGTAATATTTGAATAATATAATTTTAGTGGTTAACATGTTTTCCATTGACTTACCTTTTGAAAATTATTCGTCCAGGGGTTCTAGACTTTTAATATATTTTCGTAACGCCCACTTACCTCCATAATATTTTAACGTTTCGCTACTATTTCTATATACATTAATATTTCTTTATTTAACTAAAAGTATATATAAATATTAAAAACTCCTTTAAATAAGATATCTCTATCTATCTATCTAGAATTGAAATAAGATATCGAGGAGTGGAAATTATATTTCCATTTTCTTCGCTCTGGTATCGAGGTAAAGCGCGGCGTTAAGTTCCGCCACTTAACACGCAAGCCTCCGAAATCGGCGAAAAGTAGGGAACGGAGTGTCTTAACACTAGGTTCCCTCTGCCTACCATGCTGTGTGCGGGATACAGCGTGAAGCTAAAAAAAAAAAGATATCTCTTAAATGAGAGCTTATACCAATCAATAAATATTTGCAGTATCGAATGTCGCAACTATCCTGTCTGTATAAAAAAAGTATTCATGTTAGTAGGTACATGTACCTACATATTCCAAAGTAGGTAACTTTTATCTGCACAATATTTATCTATGTACGGTTGCCACATTATTTGCCCTGTCTCAAGAACTTGATACGTCACAAGAAACCTACATTTTCAAGTGGCTGGTTACATAAATAACTAGAGCCACGCAATATACTCATATAAGGTTACTCTAACACTTAGAACTATATAATATACCATATTAAACATTTCATTATAAACGAAGATAACTTGAGTGGTATGGTATACTAATATTATAAATGCGAAAGTTAGTCTCTCTGTCAGTTACGCTTTCACGGCTATTAATGTACCGACCCGATTTGGATAGGATTCGGCATAAAAATAGTTGAAAACCCCGGTGAAACAGACGCATTTTTATAAAATAAATTCCTAGAGGGTTGAAATTGAGGATGAAAATTACAGTTCACGCGAGCAAAGTCATAAATGAGTTGTTAAGTTAATATTAAGACGAATATAGAAACGATTGTTATGTAAGTTATTGGACATTATATATTTTTTTCTTTTTTCACATAACTTTCATATTTAGGTAGTAATCTATGCCAGATTATAATTAAGTTTTTAACATTTCTGAGAGTAAAAAGCGTGGAGCAGAACCTGAGTGTTAACGTGATGGTTATGGATTCGATTCCTACTTTGGGAAATGATTATATTTACTATTTCATTTCTCCCTGCTGGTACCTAGGATAAAGAGTGCCGTTGAGTTCCATCACAAGTTTTGAATTGGGGCAAAATATGAGGAGTCTGGTCACTGGAATATAGGCTTAGATAACTGTTCTTTTGCATCGTATTGTGTTACCAGAACGAAGAAATGATAGTATTTTAAATATAACCATACAAACTATCACCTACACACCGAGTGCGAATCGATTGGGTATTCTGCGGAGTAGACAAAGAGATCATATCAGTCGTAGATATGATCAGAGATGACTGTACGAGTATACGCGATAGCTGAGAGTTCAATCCGTTGAGAGGATGATAATATAAAATAATATTTTAATTTGAATGGAATATTTGATGTAGTAGAATTATCTAGGGGCCAGTCGTGGCGCAGTGGCACAAGCGTGTGACTGTAAACGATTGGTTGTGGGTTCGATTACCACTCGAGAAGTGGTAATATTTGGTATTTCCATTTTATTCGTTCTGGTATCGGGGCAAAGCGCGGTGTTAAGTTCCACTACTCTCGAATACATCTGCAAGACTATTAAACTTTAATAGTCGTGGCCCAGAGGCACAAAGTGTGACTATAAAGCGATTGGTTGTGGGTTCGATTACCACTCGAGGATTGGAAATATTTGGTATTTCCATTTTCTTGGCTCTGGTATCGAGGCAAAGCGCGGCGTTAAGTTCCGCCACTCAACACGCAATGCCTCCGAATACGGCGGAAAGTGGGGAACAGAGTGTCTTAACACTAGGTTCTCTCTGCTTACCCTGCTGTATGCGGGATACAGCGTGAAGCTAAAAAAAAAGAAAAATGTATGTATTTCAAAATTATTCTTTATGACAGCCATTTATTTTACCAAATTAGGAAAACGCCTATAAATAAACATTAACTTTAGTAAGCGATTGCTGTTTTATACAAATATTCTATAGATATAAGACGTAATAGTATATTTAAGAAATAATGGTATATTCTAAGAAAAAGCTGTCTTTAAAGGTATAAATAAGGTATAAATCTTCAGTTGTATATTTCGAATTCAACTGTGCTATCTCTCAAACAGTAATCTGTCTAACTTAGAGGTAGTATTATTGTGATATGTTCTGTTATAAAATACTTACGAAAATCATCTCAAGACATCTAAATAATTTATTGGTATTAAAATTACATTTACATTTAAAAGACTTTCGGGTCAAATCAAATTTGAGGTAATATTGGTTTTTCGCCATAGATATACATTATACACATACTACCGTGTCCACTCATGTCAACTTCAACATGAAATTTTAATCAGTTCAATCGACTACAGCAGCACTCAATAATATTAAATTTGGCGGTTTTACGCCTTTTCGCAATTTATTCGAAATTCATTTAAAATAGTAATAACAGTCTTTCGATTCAGACTAAGGGCATCTAAAACATTTCTGATTCGTAAGACAAAGCGCAGCATTAACTTCCACAACTTAAGTTATTTTTTTAGCTTAACGCTATATCCTGCACACAATAGGGTAGGCAGAGGGAACCTAGTGTTAATACACTCCGTTCCGCACTTTCCGCCGAATTCTGGAGGAGAATGGAGAACGAAGTGTCTTGACACTAAGTTCTTTTTGACTATTCTTCTAAGTAGGAAAAACCTACTTAGTAATGCTGGCATCATTATTTTTTTAATATATACCGATATTATTATCTCCACCAAACCCACGCATTTTGTGATACAATAATATACGAATATTAAATTAAAATACGACAAACAAATACACATAAAAGCAATTCAATATGCACAGTCGAATCTCGTTCCCGCAATACACTGCATTGCTGGAACGCACGCTATTGTACTCGTATATAACACAATGGTTATTGCTTCAGGCTTCTTTCGAAACGTTGCTTTTTTATTTTGAAAGATCTCTTTATATTTTTATGTTAATATTAAGACTTTTAAATGACTGTACCAGGTATAATTTTTGGATGTGGACACATGGTGTTGGGTGACAGTATTTTTTTTATTAGCTTCACGCTGTATCCCGCACACAGCAGGGTAGGCAGAGGGAACCTAGTGTTAAGGCATACCTTTCCCTTACTTTCCGCCAAATTCGGAGGTATTGCGTTTTATGTGGCGGAACTTAACGCCGCGATTTACCTCGACATCAGAGCGAAGATAATGGAAATATTAAATATTTCCACTCCTCGAGTGGGAATCGAACTCACAACCAGTCGTTTTAAGCCACACGTGTGGCTGTATGTATTTCAATATTTGAAGTAAAACATATTTTTTTTATAACTTTGTTTTATCACATTACGGACACTTACAGACCTTATCTGTGCCGTTTTTTTAAAAAAAAATAATCTTCTTTGTTTTAATATTCTTTATTTTTACAATATCACTATTTAAAAATAAGACATAAAATAGACCGTAAGAGAGTCCAGTTTCTTTTCTTTATTTATCAGTAAAACATCTTTACTCACTCTTGACATGAAAAGCGTTACGAAAAGTGTGACAGGGCGAAGTGAAGGCAAGTTGGTGAAGAAGGAAAGAGAGAGCAAAAGAGTTACGTTATGAATATTACTGTAGGAGCAAGAGAGGGAAGTTTAAGCACACATTTTCTTTTTTCTTTTTTTATAGCCTAGTTAGGCTTTGTAAGTTATACTTCTTAGTCATATGTTCTAATGCTTTAGACCACTCATTATGTTTTCTTCTATCTTCGAAAGATATCGAATAAGCTTACTTGATACCTTACTTTTCGTTTCTTAAACTCATTCTTTCCGTTGTTATTTGATCTCGTAGGTCTAGCCGTAATCAATACCTCTTGATATGCCCGTCCACCGTGTAAATAGTTATGACTTTCAATCTAACTGAAACTATAGTAAATATTTTTCATATACCAGTATGAAAATGACATTTGAAAAACCATACTTTTTTTATTTAAATTCTTATGTCATTAATTACAAGTTACTAATTTGACTACATTTATGCAAAGCGAACTCAATAGCTAGCTATAGTAAAGCTATTTAGAAATTATATTAAAATCTCCATTCTAACCCCAGATTAACTGTATTTACAACACAAGTAACAATACAAACAAAGGATTAGAATAAAAATAAAGCCCCTTTTTATGTTGTGGGCAGTTTTAAACCGACTCATTGATACCCAAAGGACCGACCTTTCTCTGCGGATTAGACGAGACAGATGACAAAGCCCCAAATTGCGTTGTTTCTGAGTGAACTCTTTGTTTTGCTCATTTTTCACACTCCCTAAAACCATCCCATCCCTAATGTAGAGCGACTTATCATAGTGACATTTCAGGTGAAAGGAATTTGCAGAATTATCCTAATAAAAACTTTTTTTTTGTATTTTTTTTTTTGTTTTTCGCACGAATGCTAATGACTGTGCTATTATGAATGCTTGTCACTAATAGTAAGTAGTATTATTTACTTATCAGTCTAATATTATAGACTATTATACAAATATCCATTTTTACCTTTTTGTAAATTGCTACTTATTCGTCTGTGATAGATTATCTTAATGTAATAATTAACAAGAATTTAATAATTTGCCGATACATACATATATCGTTATGGTGCAGCGGGACAAACCCTGAGTGAAAACGAATCGAATTTAAGGACGAACATAAGTTTTCCACTTGGAGCATATTAAAAAGAAAATATTTTCATTTCTTTGTTCTGATACTTCTCTCTTCTACTCTCAATACGCAATATCTCTATTCTGGGCGGAGAGTAAAAACCGGAGTGTCTCAACACTGTTTTCTAAAAGTATAACAATTATAAGGCTTTAAAATATATATTACAGATTTAGCAGCTAAACAACTCTAATGCTATAAACAGCTTAAAATAAATATGTGTTATTCTTCTACTGCTTATTATATATGTAAAGAATTTCCATATTAGGTTTTTAATGTTCATCTTTAATATTAACAACGATGTGTTATTTTAATGTCAGTATGACGTTATATGTTTCTAAACTGAATAACAAATTAACATTTGAATAAAATGTTGGAAGTATGAATCGATACATTGTTTCTAATTATTGCATTATCAACTGTATTCTATCTTACATAATTTATTCTTATAGAATGAAGCAATTAATGTTTTGTATTTTGTAACTGATATTTATTATTATTTTGGTAACAAGATACCAAGTTAAATGGTGCTTTACCACAAAGCTAAATTAAATTAGAAAAAAGAATAAGCTAATTACTTACATCTAAATGTTTGTTTTTCACAATTTGTACTGTATCGGTAAAGTTTTTATAATAAAACATTAAAAGATCAAAGATATTAACGTAAAAAAACTGTTTCTTGTGTTCACTTAGTATAGGTATATCTGTTCACTTTTTTCCCATAGTATAGTCAAAGAAAACATAGTGTCATGACACTCCGTTCTCCACATTCAGCCCGAAATCGAGACATTGCGTGTTAAAAGGCGGAAGTCACCTCCACTCGGCGCTTTCTTTTATGTTTACTTAAAAGATAAATAAAATATAACCTTTGTAAATCTGAGTGTCATGGCAAGTTGGTTTATATGTATTTATTTATGGATTCTTTCAATTTCACGGCTGCTTCACTCGCCCCTGCCCGGACTTTTCCTTTGTGATGAATAAATTATGCTCTTAGTTCGGGTAACCATGCGGCTTTCGAAAAACGAAAGAAAACATTTGTAATATCGACTTTTTTTTAGCTTCACGTTGTATCCCGCACACAGCAGGGAAGGCAGAGGGAACCTAGTGCTAAGACACTCCGTTCCCCACTTACCATCGAATTCTGGAGGCTTTATGTGTTAAAAGGCCAAACTTGACGCCGCGCTTTGCCTTTCCACCAGAAGAAAATGGCAAAATTGAATATTTCCCCTCCTCGAATGGGAATCGAACCCGCAACCAGTCGCTTAACAGTCACACTTTGCGCCTCTGGGTCATGACAATTAAAGCTTAATAAGTCAATATTAGGGGGCCTTCTAATATTGACTTATTAAACTTTAATAGTCTTGCAGTTGTACTCGTATAGGTACGCGAACTTCTTATCATCTGTCACTTTCCTATTATATACTTTTTTATTGTATATACTTATATTCCATTTACGGATGTCTTGAGAGACATAGTTTTTTTAAATAGATGCTCCATTCATCAACATATGTCACTGTAAAACTCATGATATTCAGAATAATATGTAAAAACTAATATATTTATAGCATTCTATATTAACAAAAATAATTCTAGTAATGAATATAATTTATCACACATACATAAATTACGCATACAGCGTTGGCGGGAAGTGGAGAACGGAGTGTCTTAACACTAGGTTCCCTCTGTCTACACTGCTGTGTGCGGGATACAGTGTGAAGTTTTACAAATACAGTGTTTATTTAATGAATTAGAAAAATATAGGGGCCAGAGGTGGCGCAGTGACACGAACGTGTGACTGTAAACGACTGGTTTTGAGTTCGATTCCCACTCAAGGAGTGGAAATATTTAATATGTCCATGTCCTCCGCTCTGGTATCAGAGGTAAAACGCGGCGTTAAGTTCCGCCACTTAACACGCAATGCGAAAAGTAGGGAACGGAGTGTCTTAACACTAGGTTCCCTCTGCCTACCCTGCTGTGTGCGGGATACAGCGTGAAGTTAAAAAAAATATTGATAATACGTACCTTTATTCCATTGTCATGTCCTATAATATGTCAAATGGAGATACGTATCCTACTCGCACCTAGCGTATTTGTGATGTTTACTTTGCGGTTAGCGCGGAGGGTAAATCAGATTTGTTTTTCGCTTTGTATGTTGAACGTACACAAAAGGTTCCGTAACAACGTTGTTGTGATAAATAGCTCCTGTTTTAAGGTGAATAATTTAGAGGTGATTTTAATAAGTTATAATAATATTTGACGCTATGTTGTATATATCGCTATGTTACAGTTAACTGTAGTAATATTTATTATTAGAGACACAATATTCTCGGTGATTACAAAATTGAGATGGTATGGATCATTTCAACTACATGTACTTGTACTTACTAGCAAAGTCAGCCAAAGAATTGTGGGCTTTGGAAAAATGTCATAGCAGAATTCATTCATCTCCGCTGCTAGTCTGTTGCACCGATAGAAACCTCATGGAAGTCGCTAATGGCGTTGGATTTGGCAATTGGGATACCTAAAAAACACTCTTTGCTTCCCAAGTGGAGGGGGATTCTTGATCAACCGGTCTTGTACAGTGTGGATATGGATTTGAAGTTACTATGGCATTAAGAGGCCTAAGTTCTAACAAGCACGAAGGTGATTGTACTTAGTAATGAACACGAAATCGTCAATATTGCAGCTACATGACGGCGTCTCTCATGTATCTGTTACAGTAACGAATCACAACTACAACTGCTTCTAGCCGAGTAGCAAGAAGATCGCGGAGAAAAGCTTGATCCGGAAAACAAAAGGAACAATTTGAGAATAGCTGTGAAAGAAAAGGATGAAGCGATCACGACTTCCTCCATAGCGGTAATGTTTTACACGTCCCAAACTCCCTAACCCAAAATGTTCCGATATTTGAACGTACATACGTGCCTCAGCAGTATGTGTATTTTTATCTTTGCTTACTAGTACGGTTTTTTTGGCAGAATACCAACTGTAAGAAATAAGTACCTGATTATATTTTACGAAATAGCAAAAAATATTAAGTGAGTAAATGATTAAAAATATTTTATTTTCACATAGTGTTTACTAAATTTTCTCTAGGAATAAAAGAACAATTGCTGTAGCTATGTCAATTAAAAGGAGAAATGCCGACAAAGAAACAAACGTAGTACATGAGAAAAAGGTATTATAACTTTTAAGCTTCATTATCATTAAAAAAAATTAATGATAATTTTGATATAAGCTAGCTATAGCGCACCGTGATGAAAAAGAAAAAAGCATTGAAGTCCGCCAATCATAACTGGAATAAAAAATATCTCAAATTTAGGCGAAAAATAGAGAACAGCGCGTCTTAACACTAAGTGTAGTTTCTAATTATTAAGTGAAAATCCATCATTCTTCACGATAAGTAAATTTAATCAAGGCCACAATATACATTTTTTCATTGCCGTTGTCCAAAGTATTGAAATATTGAGAAGTATATCAAAGAAACAGACATGTTGATGATATCGATATCGATGAATTATTATTCATAGGTACCTATAGGTACCTACTTATTTTACATACGTCCATTGAGTTATCAACCTTGAAATCAGAGAATAGTAAATATCTGAAAAAGTCTGGGCTCTTTATTGATGACTTAAGTTCTGAGTTGTTTTTTCAAAAAAGTATAACAATATTTATTTCGATGTTGTGTCTCTCTTATTAAACAACCTATTTCTACTGAAATAAGAGTATGTGTAAGATAATTGCCAAATAGTTGGAGCTTAACGGTCCATATCCGTTCAGGACAGCTGTTTAAAAGATGTATTTTAATGTATTTTATGTATTTGGGAGCGAAGGAAACAATTTATAGGCCTATCATACCTAGTTTTATTAATTTCTTTCATAAACTAACCACATTATTAATAAAAAACTAAAAAATATGATAAAACTACCAGATGCTTACACATCTGATACGAATATATAATGCATCGTCACATTTATGTACAAGCTGACATTAACGTGAGTGACATTAATTAACTATTTATTTATGTTTCAATGCAACACAAAGCAGGCGATTTATATTCTAGATACGTCATATAGAACAGTGAGGAAGAATCGAATATCCGTTTCAGTCTTAAATCGATGCGCGATCAAAATGCGATATCGATCGTATCACGTCACTAGTCATCGAGTACGTGGCACGCGTGAATTACCCCGAACTTGTTCCTCGCTCTATGCCAATTCATTATCGGACTTCCACACGTAACATGAATATCGTTTGAACGTTTACATTGAATCTAAAATTAATTTTATTAATTAGACTATAAGGTCGATATTAGATTGGTAGCCAAGTCCGATAAGACAAGCTGGAAACGGACATCGAATGATTACTAGTCTGGCGAACTCGATTCTGAACGACGTATTCATTTAACGTGGTAAATAATTTGTAACTGTATAACAACGTAATAAGGTTAGTTTTAACTAGCGGTTATTGTTTGTAAGATGTTTTTGTAATGTGACTCGGTGAAGCAATGAGAGAGGGCGTGCGATAAATAACCACCTTTGAGCCGTCACCGCTCGCTTGCTATTAAAATATATTCTGAGATTGCCTGTTTTTTTGCGGCGGGACTTGGCCCCGTTCCCGGCTTACAGATATGCGGGTCGAATTCGTTTTACACTCTTGTGAAATGTTTAATGCATTTAATGTTTGAGCTGTTATTGAATTTAATGAGATTTTTAGTGTATCACTTTGGATTATTATCGTTTTTATAGATGTAGCTGTTACTACAAAAAATATATATCTGTATTCCGAAAAAATAACAGCCTCATGTTTTTACTGGATCGCGGGATAGTCAGAAAAGCACTAGTGACAGGACACTCTGTTCTCTACTTTCAACCTAAATTCGACACGTGACGAGTATGATGCAATTCAACGCCGCAGTTTGCCTTAGGCACCATATCAACTTTCATATTGTAGCAGTAGTAATATTCTGAGCTTAAATATATATTTTTATTTTAAATATTCAAGTAAAAATTGCCATATAAGTGATTCTTCAAAGAAATGACTAAAACAGCATACAACTACTGGCGACATCTGTCGTTGAGCTTCATACAACTTTATTTCAAGTCTTCTAATGGTTTGTTATCATTATGAGTGTAGTTTACAGTCTTATTACTAAGAAATGGATGATTTATTAATTATATTGAAATGAAAACAAAATTTATCTATTTATTTATTTAGTTCACCAATAATTATTACACAATAAAAGCACAAAAAAATCACCATATTATAAAAATAAAGTACATATTTGTATATACTGACAATCATGTTTAATATAGACACTGTATGCAAACAATTATAGACATGTACAGTTAAAATTTTAGAAGAAAGAAAAGAGAAAACGGAAAAAATCTGAAAAAAACATTTAAAGAAATAATTTTTCTTTAAATGTCTTTTTCAATTTTCTTAAGTGTGGAATAACACTTCAAGAAGGTTTAAAAGTATCTTAAAATTTGTTATGTCGTATCATCTATCTGTGCTAAATTATAGTATACAAAAATAAGTAAACCAATTCAAATATTGTAAATATTTTTGATAACATGAGTTAGAGGAAATAACTTTTTAATACAAGAATCTAAACAGGTATCATAAGGCCAGGTGGTTCACTAACACCAGGTCCCCAGTGCTCAGAGGGCCCTCTAACGTCAGCTCTGAAAAGAGAGGAACATAAAAAACTATAATAAAGGATTTTATAAATGGACACCAACAATTACAGAGATTATTTTCTCCACGCACCGCAGCCCTTTTCCATTCCAGCTAACCACTGGACCTAAACCTAGAAAGTTGTTTAGTTAAGCTAAGCTGTTCAAACATATGTGACAAGACACCACAGTTAACATTACAAATAGAAACAGTTACAATTGTGTAAAAATCACAGCTTTTTCCGTCTAACTCACGAAATAAATGTGTGGGGCAAACCATTAAATTTCAACTGGAGTGCTATGTCAATACTTACTTTAACACACAATTAGTTTTAAGTTACTACACTACTACTTATATAAATACAAAGTAAAATATCGTATTGGACTTGGAACAAAGGTTATTACTATGCACAGTTTTGGAGTTTACACAAACTTTTTTTAACTTCACGTTATATCCCGCACACAGCAGGGTAGGCAGAGGGAACCTAATGATAAGACACTCCGTTCCCCACTTTCCGCCGAATTCGGAGGCATTGCGTGTTAAGTGGCGGAACTTAACGACGCGTTTTACCTCTGATACCAGAGCGAAGCAAATGGAAATATTAAATATCACTCTAACAAATATTACACAAACTCTCCACAATTTCCCGTGGGGGGACGGGTTAGAATACAATTCCCCTCCGTCGCAGGGCAGCGTCCTGTAAAAGGCGGGTAACCCAGTAGCTTGGTGGTAGGAGATTCGTTCTCCGACTGGCTCGCGACCACTATCATGTCAAAGACGAACCTCCAAACATCTGATGATTTGTTCCGCTTCGATGGCATGTAAGCCAGCTCTCTCCCTATTCCCACCATCCAAATCCTTCTTCCCTCCTTTCCTCTACCCCTCTTAAGGTCAGCAACACATCCACAACCTTTCTAATCTTGTGGATGTCCATGGGCGAAGGTAACTACTTACTATCAGGTAGTCCTTCTGCTCGTTTGCCCCCTTTCTTCTTCAAAAAAAAAAACTGTATGAATAAAAATTATTGAGATAAGTTTAATGAACAGTTCCATTACTAAAGTAGAGATCGATGTGTTCTAACATTAGATCTCTGATTACTCAGCCAGATGAGAAAAAGATTGAAACTGCAAAAAAATAGTGCAAGTAATTATTTGAAAATCCCTTTTATATTTAAACTATCTTTTTTGTTATGGCATTTGTGCATGATACGCCTTTTATTATAAATATATCGCTAAACAAGGAGTGCGATTTAAGGTGCGGAAACATATATCTTAGGTAAGGTTTGCGATGCGCTATTTAATCTTGGTAAATATTATTTTTACAATTAGTAGAAGCCATCGTGGACCCTTGAGACGCTCAATTATATTTAATCTTTATTAGCCAAGGCGCGGCGCGGCGTTGAACTTGTTGAAATGTCTTCCTTCCACGGGAAGATACACCTTATGTGTGGACTCTGACCTTACTCTAGAAAGTTATGTAAGTATATATCAATATAAAATGTTAGGAATGACAAAGTATTTACGATATACATAAACTAGATTTAACGTTGTAATACCTGAACAGCTTGTAAAATCTCTTTATCGAGAGCACTTAGCCTGTGAGAAGATTTACCGTGCTATATCTGCGTTGGTGGGCCAGTGCGGTGGATAGATTACGTTGGTTAAAACGTGAAAATGAATAGCTGTACATATATCAGTTCTTAGTATTAATAATATTGACTAATCCTAAAATGATTAGGTATGCGGCATGCTTTTTGTGAAGTCAGTTTAGCTAATTAAGTCCAAACACTGTGTCCTTTTACCCGTGGGGGGACGGGTTAGAATACAATTCCCCTCTGTCGCTAGGTAGCGTCCCGTAAAAGGCGGGTAACCCAGTAGCTTGGTAGTAGGAGATTCGTACTCCGACTGGCTCGCGCACTATCATGTCAAAGACGAATCGTCAAACATCTGATGATGTGTTCCGGCTCGAAGACATGTAAGCCAGCTCTCCCTATTCCCATCATTCTTCCCTCTTTCGTCCTCCCCATTAAGGTCGGGAACGCATCCACAACTTTTGCAACGTTGTGGATGTCCATGGTAAGTAGTATTACCATCAGGTGGTCCTTCTGCTCGTTTGCCCATCTTTATCAATAATAAAAAACACTAAACAATTATTAGAAAGCGAATCAGAAAGTTAAGTACAGAACGATAATTGTGATTGGCATATTTATACATTTACTTTCACATAACTCCCTCATATCTGTGGGGTAAATACCTATTAGTAATAACCTAGTGCTAATCCTGGATACTTACATTCAGAGTTAGCAAAACAATAAAATAAGAGTATGTTCATAAGCAGTATTTAAAGTTACAATCTTCAAATTCAATGAGGCATGACAACTTGAATGCTTTTTAACATAAAATATCTATTAACTTTCTATAAAAATATCAAACGCCTTAGGCGGACTGGATAACCCTATCCATCTTGCAGTGTACCGGGGCGGATAAGGATATCGGCAGTCGCTAAATCACGACGGGCGACATTTTTCCGCTGCACCCTCCGCCCGTGTCGAGTACTGTCTCGAGAGATAGCGTGTGGATGTACCGTTGACAATGAAATACACTTTTAATTAAGTACCTATAAAAGTGCGTAGTTATTTGTTAAAATAGTTCGTTTTTGAGATCAATTAGAGGTAATTTTCAAAATGTTCTTTTTACTTTATTTTTTACGTCTCCCTCGTATGGCAGGGTAGGCAGTGAGATACCAGTGTAAAAATAATACGTTGTCCACTTTACAATACTAGTGATTTTGATTTGTATTTATTTTATTATAGCGTCTAATTTGTAATCGACTTTGTTTTTGTAATTAAATAACGAACTGAGAAGCTGTAATAATTTCGATGCACACAATGTCATCCTATAATCTTAATTGGAACCAAGCAATAAAAATAAAAAGCAATATGTAAAAATCTAGCATTTATGAATTGAAATTTTGATATAGATGGATTTACCATCTATGTATGTTCACAGTATTATTCACATTTTATAGCTTCACTTCTCCCGTAGAGGACAGTAATCAGAGAAAACTCTGAGAATGTACCAAGACATTCTCTTCTCCGCTTTTCGCCCAAATCCGAGACGACATGATGAGAAACCAACTCCGCACTTATCACCAAAAATGAAAATAATCCAAGTATAATTATTCCCTTGGAATGTAAATCGAACCATATGGCTACAGCCAAACGCCATCACAGTGCATCATGACGACCTTTTAAATATTCTCCATTATTCGCATTACTATCCCAAAAATCATATTAAGATTAAAAATATAAATAACCCATAGTTTCTTTTGTATGCTATCCGTACTTGGGCGGGGCGTCTGCCTCATTATTTAGATATTAATCCTCTCCCTCACCCTCGCCCTCGCCGTCACGTTCCGCAGCGGTTTTAATTAATATACGACACTTGTGGGCTTTACAGCGCTTTGCTTTTTATGCTCATACACAGTTTTAGGTCACGTTATAATAGTAAAGCAAAGACAAAGAATGCTTGTTTCTGTTTTAAATAAAAAAATAACTTGGTAGTTAGAATTAATAAGTTTTTCTCGACTTGTATCTTATTTTTATTTTTTTCATATCTTTATAAGGAATATTTTCGTATTTGCTATAAATATCATCAGTATATCAGTTAATTGGGGTTTTATCATCGGCATTCATATCTACTTATATGTCTTTATAACTTCAAGATAAAAGAAAAGTAAAAGAAGAACAAGTATTTAGTAATTTAATTAGACTAAAAATTGTATGACTATAATACAATTTTTAGTCTAATTAAATTACTAAATACTTGTTAGGCCAGTAGTGCTGCAGGAGCCCAAAGTGTGACTGTAAACCCTGCAACTGGTTGTGGGTTAGATTCCCGCTCGAGGATTGGAAATATTTATTATTTCCATTTTCGTTTCGAAGTCGAGGCAAAGCGCGGCTTTGAGTTTCGCCACTTAACACGCAATGCCTCCAGATTTCGGCGGAAAATGGGGAACGGAGAGTCTAGTCTCTAACCCCAGGTTCCCTGCCTACTCTTCTGTGTGCTGGATACAGCTTGAAGCTAAAAAAAAATAAGGTAAATCAGTTAGTAATTTAATAACAAGAATTGGTTGTTGGTTCGACTTCCGGTTGAGGGAGTCTATTACTTAATATAACAAAAATAGAAACAACTAAATACCTGGCGAAAAGATGTGGTACTCTTTAACAACGATTAAAAATCGCTACGCACCATCGTAACGTAAAAAAACCTTACTTGAAGATGTCAGTCAGTGGCGAGAGGTCGAAAAAAGGAAACCAACAAAAATTAAAAAAATGGTCATTAAGCTTTGTGAAATCAGATTGAAAAAACTAAAGACTTTGCCCCGTGGGGGGACGGGTTAGAATACAACTCCCCTCCGTCGCTGGGCAGCGTCCCGTAAAAGGCGGGTAACCCAGTAGTTTGGTGGTAAGAGATTCGTTCTCCGACTGGCTCGCGACCACTATCATGTCGAAGACGAACCGCCAAACATTTGATGATGTGTTCCGGTTCGATGGCATGTAAGCCAGCTCTATCTCCCTATTCCCACCATCCTCATCCTTATTCCCTCCTTTCCTCCACCCACCTTAAGGTCGGCAACGCATCCACAACATTTCTAATGTTGTGGATGTCCATGGGCGAAGGTAACTACATACCATCAGGTCGTCCTTCTGCTCGTTTGCCCCCCCTTTCTTCAAAAAAAAAAATCACCCAAATAAAAAAATAGTTCCTGATGTGACTTTCATGACAGACAAGTATAAGTAATTAAATAAATCCCCAAAGATGTTTTTATTTCATCACACAGTCCAGACATTTTCCTTTACTCTAGAATTAGAAACAAGTAACACTGGCATAACTTCTAGTTTCTTGGGATTGTATTTTCATACAGGTGCTTTATGAGCAATTCACTTCCTGATACTTAAATATCGTCATAAATAATCTTAACATCATAGTTTTACAACAAACGAAGAACTGAGCCGAAGTAGACAGTTTTAGAATTAGTTTATCGGGAAAAATACAAGTAACAGCAACACATAGATATAAGATTAAAGAAATGTATAAAAAGTGTATTGTCAAATGTAATTGCCATTGGTGAGTCTAATAAATAAATAAATAAACACTTTTTTCCCAAAATATGCAAAAATATCTCGGCCTGTTCAGAACTATCCGCGTTTCACTTTGTATAGAATGTATTTCCAAGATGGCAAAAGTAGAATGATTACGAAATGAGATTCTCAGAAAGGGAAACTTGAACTACGAAGGCAAGGGTTAGTGTGCATTTTAAAGGGTCCCTTAATTCTATACTTTGGATGCAAGTCCCGGACACTGCTACGAGCTGATCTCTCACCACCGTGATAGGAATCCGTACCGTGAATCTATGGAATGCTGAATGAATGATGCGACATAAAATATATGTATATTTATACTACCTGTGTTATCATTCACCACCACCCATCTACAACATTAGAGTTATGGATGCGTTGCCAGCCAGAAGGTTCCTTCTGTCCTAGAAGGATGGGAATGGTGGGAATAGAGAAAGCTGGCTTACATGAACCGGAACACATCATCAGATGTTTGGCGGTTCGTCTTAGACATGATATTGGTCGCGAGCCAGTCGGAGAACGAATCTCCTACCACCAAACTACTGGACTACCCGCCTTTAACGGGACGCTACCCAGCGGCGGAGGGGAATTGTATGCTTAACCCGTCCCCCCACGGGTAGAACTGTATGAATTTGAACACTGTACTGTCTGAATTTGTTACGCGAAACGTTATAAAATTTTATTACTTTAATAAAAAATCAGGTATATCCTCCATTCTATTCGTATTTAAAACTTTAAATCTTCTTAAAGGAGCCCCACCTAAAATATTTAAAATTCTGTTACTCCGATGAAAGAGTAAATAGCAAAAATCGAGCGAGCACTTTACAAAACTAGTTATCAGTAATTCTTATCAAGTGTCGAAATCGCATTCCGCACACTGCAACCTGGTTACGGTGCCAATTATGCTATGCATTTGGTATTCGTTACGGATTGCCGATGTAACTATTTTTGTAGCGAATATAATTGCGGCGATCTCCGCTTAACTTTCTTGTTTTTATATTTAGATCTTTCTATAGAATTAATTAGTTATTATTATTAGAGTAAGTAGATATATTTAGAATCGTAAGTTAGCGATACATTTCAAATTTTCACAAAATACGAAGGGTTAATACTAATGCCATCACAATATACACATAAAATTTACTTCATAACCTTTTATATTATTTTACAAAGGAAAAATTGTTACTATTTAACAAAGTTAACAATATATTCTTATAGACCTATAGATATTCTAGAATGTACCTAATAAGTACTTACTATATCATGTGTCAGTAAAGTGTGTAAGTAAACAAGTGGTTGTGGGTTCGATTCCACTCCAGGAAACGGAATGTTTAATATTTCTATTTTCTTCCGTCTGGGCAAAGCGCGGTGTTGAGGTCCCTCATTTTATACGCATTGCTTCCAGAATTCGGCGGAAAATAGGGAACGGAGTGTCTTAACACTAGGTTCCCTTTGCTTACCCTGCTGTGTGCATTACGCTAAAAAACTGTATATAGGTAACTGTACAAGGACGATATCGTAGTGTATTTGTCATACATTATAGCATTAGATAGTTCCAGCGCCAATATAAAACGTACAGTCACGAGCATAAATATATTACTATGGACAGATTAACAAAAATATCTCACCCAAGAATGAGTACAATAATATGTGCCTGCACTTACGTAGCAAAAATATCTGATATTAGCAGGCTGCAAAATAAAGTGACAACTTTCCGAAGCATAAATATGTGACATCAACTAGGCGGCAATAATATCTGCTATAATTAATTTTTATTTAATTATAATTGTAGTGGCCAGTCGTGGCCCAGTGGCACAAGCGTGTGACTGTAAACGACTGGTTGTGGGTTCGATTCCCACTCGAGGAGTGGAAATTATATTTCCATTTTCTTCACTCTGGTGACGAGGTAAAGCGCGGCGTTAAGTTCCGCCACTTAACACGCAAGCCTCCGAATTCGGCGGAAAGTGGGGAACGGAGTGTCTTAACACTAGGTTCCCTCTGCCTACCCTGCTGTGTGCGGGATATAGCGTGAAGCTATTTATTTAATTTTTTTATAATTGTAATTCAACACCTAAGGTGGTCAAATACGGGTTGAAAGTTGGTATAGGGGTCCGTTATTTTTATGTTAGAAGTATAAAATTTTGGCTGCTGATTATTGATTAGAAATTAGTTAATACTTATCAAAGCGATTTTGAAAATTCTACCCCTAAGGTAGCCAAATAGGGGATGATAGATTGAATAATACCTAGTCCATAACTTTTGATGATAGAAATATAAAACTTTATTTATTAGTAGTCAATATGTATACTAGTAGTCAATGTTCATAAACAGCATACAAAACATTCATTACATTTAAAATTGTAGAATTTATTTAAATGCTTTTAGGTAAACGCGACTGCTTGTGGGTTCGATCCCTACTCGAGGAGTGGAAATATTAAATATTTCCATTGTCTTCGCTCTTGTGTCGAGGCAAAGCACGGCGTTGAGGAACTCAACCACTCAACACGTAATGCCTGCAACATTAGGTTCCCTCGCCCCGCCCGGCTGTGTGCGTGAAGCTAAAAAAAACTTAAAATAAAAGTGTTTCAGTGCTTCTGAAAGTGACTGTCTATTGAGTAAAGTTCAGTAGCTTGCACTACGGGTAAATATTAAAACGGGACGCAAGATCTCAGGGATACTCATATTCTTAGTCCTCTTTACTGTATACTGTTCGATCCATATGCTCCACCTTGCCTAAAAGAGCGTTTTCAATTACTGGGACGCTCTCATTCTCGACACTTACGATCTGAAGAAAACCTAATATTACTTCGCATTCCATTTCTTTTTATAGTGAATCTTTCACAATTACAGCCTCTCCATTATGGAATGTTTTCCCCTTAAATATAAGACATTCAAATTCGTTGCATAAATTTAAACATCATCTTAAATTATATTTTCACTTCCTATAAACCATGCATTACCGTCATCTGTCTTATGTTCTTATATTCATATATTCATATATTGTTATCAATAATATATATTGCTCACATTGCCGTTTATATATTTTTGAATCTTTGCATATTGTATGTACAATTTATGTATATATAATATTTATATATATTTATTTTTTAATATTTATATGGTGTATAATTATAAATTTGTTTGTATGTATAATTTGTATTGGGGGGGTGTGTGTGGGCTTGAACAAAACATACTATAAAATACATACTATTATTTTCGGTTGCTATGTAACGTTTAAGAATTGTTTGCTTGTATTTGATGTAAGCGACGTTTGACATGATTGCTCCAATTATCGAAAATACAGATTAACTTTCGGGTATTAAAAAATCTGCTAAAATATCATTAGTATACGAATTTCAATTTCGCGACTGTTGACAGCGTTGTGTTAGCTCATTTGGCAGAGCGGTTGCTGTTTACGGTTACTTTTTACAGTTTGTCCACGGTTCGATCCTGATATCCAGTTCTTTTTGTTTAAATTTTTTATTTTTTTATTGTTTTAATTTATTAGATTTTTTCTTATAATTTTTATTTATTTTATCATTTTTTTTATTGTAATCATTATTTTAAAATAACGATTTCTCAAAGGGAATACCGGTCACCAGATATTTATCATAAACGGTTAATTTTCATAAATAATGTCTTATCGTATTAATGATGACCGTTCAAGATTTCTTTTGGTAAATCGTGATTTTGAAAGTATAATTATAATAAAAAAATCATACTTATAATATGAATTCGAAAGTCTGGCTGTTTGTCTGTCACGATTTCACGGCTAATCTACCGGTCCGCTTTTGATGAAACTTAGAGTGAAAGTAGTAAAAATTGCTAGACCTATACCATAGACTACTTATTTTTTCAAAAATCAACCTCGAAAGGGTTGAAAAAGGGGATGAAAATTTATATGAAAAATCTACACCGCTTGACCGATTGTAATGAATAAACTATATTTATAATCCAAGGTGAAACATAGGCTACTTTATTTTTCAAAAATCCATCTCCGAGGGTTGCAATATAATGAAACGCTGTGTAGTTCTCGCGGTGAAGCCGCGAACGGGCCGCTAGTGATATAATAAATTAAACTTAAAACAATAAAAAATATAATAAACTATAACAAAAAAATAATAAATGAAAACAAATAATAAAATAAAAAAATGAACTGAATGTCAGGACTGATCCGTGAAGTTTTGTTAGTAAATTTACAACGTTGTCAAATTTGGCGAAATTGACATCCGTATTGAGATCAGTCGTGGCGCAGGGGCACGAAGTGTGAAGACTATAAACGCAACTGGTTGTTGTGGGTTCGGTTCCCACTCGAGGAGTGGAAATATTTAATGTTTCGAGGCAAAGCCTGACGTCGACTACCGCCACTCAACATTTAATGGCTCCAAAGTTCAGCGGAAAGAGGGAAACGGAGTGACTTAACGTAAGGTTCCCGCTGCCTACCCTGCTGTGTACGGGATATAGCGTGACATTTGTATACTAATGAGATTTAAACAGTTTTGTATTGCCTAAAAAACGGAGAAAAACATTTTCTATTAATGAAATGTAGCTAGATCGAATTTTCTCCCCCGACACCCCCTACATACTAAATTTCGTGAAAATCGTTTAAAGACATAAAATATCAGGTAGATCCAATCGCAATTTTTTTTTTGAAAAATCGTTATTTTGAGAGTATAATCATAATATAATAAATAAAATTTATAATAATTTAAAGCGAAAAATGAAAATACAAAAAGAATATAATTAAAATTTAAAAAAATAAAATGAAAATATATATATATATATATATATATATATATATATATATATAATAAATGAAATGAAAAAAATAAAATAAATTAAATTATACCTATAATAAATTAAAACTAAAAATACATAAAATAAAAATAAATTAAAACAAAAAATAAAAAAATACAGACCGGAGTATGTCAGAATCGAACCATGGGCATCTGCTTTGTAAATTACCCGTTCTCCCACCTGAGCTATTGCAACGTTTTGAAAAGTGACGAAATTGACGTTTGTATAATAGAATTTTTTAATCTATATGCTAAGCTTCATAATATTATCGTTTGAGCCGTTTTAGTTATTTATATGTTTCATGAAAGTATATATTTTGTAAATGTCATCAGAGAATTCTTTTTAATTAGACCGTAGTAACTGAAAACTTATTTTTGTTAAAAAGGTCAGATTGGTATTGTTAAAAAATACTACTAAATTTTGAATCACAAAGTGGGAAGATAAAGGCAATGTGAATCATCACAAGAGTAATGGTCGGTCTAGAAAAACAACGTTGTTTCAGGATAATGATTTTTTTAGCTTCACGCTGTATCCCGCACACAGGAGGTAGACAGAGGTAGCGTAATGTTATGATATTCCGTTTCCCATTTTCCGCCCAATTCTGGAGGCATTACGTGTACAGTGGTGGAACTCAACGCCGCGCTTTGCCTCGACACCAAAACGAAGAAAATGGAAATATTAAATATTTCCACTCTTCGAGTGGGGATCAAATTCACAACCAGTCAGTCACACTTCGTGCCACTGCGCCACGACTGGCCGCTAATAGTTGTAACAATGTGTTGAATCATGAGTGTAAGTGGGTACATATCTGATTGGGAGGTAGAGTCATACATCCTATTTGGTAACTAAAAGTAAATTGATAGAAAGACGTGGATTTTATGTGAGGTCGGTTCTTGTACTTTTTGTAAAAAATATTTTTTTTACAGCACTATACATAATATAAAACTTATTACTATATTTTAATTGTAGGGATGTCAGATATTATTGCCGCCTAGTTGATGTCACATATTTATGCTTCGAAAAGTTGTCACTTTATTTTGCTGCCTGCTAATATCAGATATTTTTGCTACGTAAGTGCAGGCACATATTATTGAACTCGTTCTTGGGTGAGATATTTTTGTTGATCTGTCCATAGTAATATATTGATGCTCGTGACTGTAGAAGTAGTCGATATAATAAATACAGAATTTTACAAAGTGGAGGAAAAATCGTTTAATTTTCTATTACCATAACAATAGTAGGTTATGTTATTCAAATATTTTATATGAAATAACAAAAACTAAGATTAGACCATTTATAGCATAAGATGTAAATCAGTCACCGCCATCTAGTGACTGAGAATGCAAAACTTACATTTCAACGGTGCATCAAATAAACATTTTTAATTGTTGTTTTTATTTATTTATTTCCACTTTACAGTATTTAAATTAAATAAATGCATTATTTGTACTATTGTAATTGTAATAACTGAACTTATAATTAAAAAAAATGGAAGTAGTAGAAAGTGAATCAGCATCTCCTAGATAAACGTTCTGGTATTTGGGAAATTACAAAAAAAAATTAAAAAATATATATCAAAATTTATTTAAAAAAATATATTTTTTCTAACTATACCTTAGATTTTATAATGGATTGTTATATTTTAATCTAATCACATATCTTAAATGTCTCATTTGTTTTATTTTTTCTATGAAATGTTTTGTTTATTATCTATATTAGCAGCACACCATCGATCAATGGACAAATACTCAGATTCCAATCAGTCAACGCTTTAAAAAAACTACACATGACTATGACAAATGATATCGGTCGAGATATTTAGATTATATAAACAAAATCAATTTAATGTTATCAATAGTTTTACTACTTAGTTGTTAAAAGACTGAAGTTTAGAAACAAAGTTTGAACGATCTGTCAAGATATTCCTGCCAACGAATTTGGTGGAAGATCTATGCAGTTTCGGCAATAGTTTTCGATTCAATTTCCTTTACGCAATAACATATTTATATACTTAAAAGGATTTTATATTATTTCCTCAAGAATTAAAAGTAATTAAATTAAATTTATTTTGCAGCCTGGTAACATAAAGCGTGGCGGAAAGTCCGGAGCCTCAACACACAATGTTTCCCAAAATTGTTGGATAGTGGAGAACGGAGTGTATTAAGAATAGATCCTTTGCCTTTTTTGCTACATGTGGGAAATACATCGAAAATACGTTGAAAATTGAACAAAAAAAATCTTAACATCTATATACCAAAGGATATCATATATATATAATGGTTGTACAATACTTTAACTTACACAACTTTTTCTAATCCAACTTTCGTACTCTCGTTCGAAAACTTTGTAGATAATAAAAGTTAGTCTAACTACCAAACGTACCAACAAAACTGTAATAAAACTAATGTAATAGTGACATAAACACTAGGAATAGAGCTACGTTTTGTAAACAGGACACATTTTACGATCTCGTCATTCTATCGGCTGAAACTGCCATGTGTTGATCGTTAGTTGCTCTAGAGTGCTGTATGTCTACATATCTACTATTTCATTGAGTATCTGCATTAGAAGCTTCGAGATGTATTAGTAATATATTAGAATATCTAAGTTAATCCACACTAATATTATAAATGCTGAGTCTATCTGTCTGTATATCTGTTTGTTACGCTCACACGGTTAATCTACCATCCAAATTTGATGAAATTCGAAAGGTAAATAGTTGAAGGCAAAGAGTCAAACATTTGTATTTTGTTTTCATAAATCAATCCCTAAAAGTCTAAAATAGGGGACAATATAAATAAAATTGTGTCAAAAATCACAGGGACGTAGCCTGGAGCAGGTCGCTGGTATTATTATATGTGTGCATCAATTGTCGAATGCATTTTGGCGATATTCTCGTTAACGTTTCAACAACTTAATGTTTTATCCATCTTCTGTTTTCAATGTGTCATTTTTTATGTATTATTTTTAATTATAATTTCGTACACTGTTATTTATATCTTGTATCTTTTAAATCTTAGATAAAATATATGACATTTGCTATAATATTTTCTATAACGAAGAGCAACTGTAACTTGTAATTTCTGTGACCTCCTTGGAATAACCCCCTAAAATAATATTGACAGTACACTTGTGTGTTGAGTACTTTTAGCGATAAAAGTATATGAAACGACTCTAACTTACTTTTGGAGCCTAAGGTTTAGTAGGGTTTTTTTTCTAAGATACAAATAAATAAACCATAACCATTAAACAAAGTATATACATTAAGGGGCCAGTAGTGGCCCAGTCGCACAAGCGTGTAACTGTAAACGACTGGTTGTGGGTTCGATTGCCACTCGTGAAGCTAAAACGTGAAGCTAAAAAAAGCAATGAATATACATCTTAAATATGTAATATGGTTTTAACCATTTTTTTACACTTAAGTGTAAATAAAAAAGTTACATCTTACGACGCATATGAAACTGGACAGAGACTTGTACAAAAATATTTGCTTTATAACATAACATTGACTTTACTAATTTTGCACATGTCAAATTATGTTTACATATTTTGTAGACACTCATGCTGGTAAGGCTCACGGTGTTTAAATATGTATCTATCGTAAATTTGTGTAATGGAATGAAAAAGATTTATTAACTAAATATTAACTAGATGCGCGGAGGCACGAACGTGTTACTGTAAACGACTGGTTGTGGGTTCGATTCACACTCGAGGAGTGGATATATTTAATATTTCCATTTCCTTCGCTCTGGTATGTAAAGCGCGGCGTTAAGCCCCGCCACTTAAGACGCAATGCCTTTGAATTTGGCGGAAAGTGGGGAACACAAAGGAGTGTTTTAACACTAGGTTCCCTCTGTCTCTCCTACCCTGCTGTGTGCGGGATACAGCGTGAAGCTAAAAAAAAATAATGTAATAACAATGTAAAAAGTATTTATAATTATTACTTTATTTTTAAACCAAAATCTAAGAGGAACAAAGTAGGGATATACCACTAAAAAAGTACGAGCGGATCTCGAATCTAACCTTTAGGCTAAAAAGATGTTAAAAGCTATAGTCTTTAATATTATATATGATTAAGGATGATATTTATCATATTATTACGGATGAAAACTCACATAGGCATTATTTAGGTTTAGTTCGATACAACTACATATATTTTCACAAACATGTAAGATGACAAATTGAAAAGAATAAAAACTTTAGCATAACAATAATTCAGTATCTGTAACTAGAACCGTTTAATATTATAAATGAGAAAGTCTGTCTGTTGGTCTATCACGCCTTCACGGCTAATCTACCGGTCCGATTTGGATGACATTTAGAATAAAAGTAGTAAACAATCCAGGGCTACTTATTTTATCAAAAATCAACCTCTAAAGGGTTGGATTAAAGGATGAAAGTACATACATATGAAAAATCTTCACTGCTTGACCGATTGTAATGAATTTTGGCATAAATATAGTTGATAATACAAAGTTAAACAGGCTACTATACTTTTCAAAAATCCACCCCCAAGAGTTAGAATATAATGAAACAGCAAAGTATAAATGCAATGCAATGCAGCAAAATAACTTTCCCTAGAAAAATTCTAAATTGTTTGCGGAAAATAGTGTTATTATAATATTCATACGTACATTAACATTTTTAAATACACAATAGATAATGGCAGCCGGCGAATACCTTTGTTAACTCGCTAATTGCTGCTAATTCAGAGCTCACTGCTCAATGCTCACTGTAACGCTTTGTTAATGCTCGTATGTTAAATCGTAAGTGTAAATTAATATATATACTCATGTATATCATAGATAATAGAAAATGCATTCATATTACAATACCAGTGGGCCAGTTTGGGCCAGTGGCACAAAGTGACTGTCAAGCGACTGGTTGTGGGTCCGATTCCCACTCGAGAAGTGGAAATATTTCATATTTTCTCTTTCTTCGCTCTGGTGTCGTAGCAAAGCGCGGCGTTAAATTCCGCCACTTAACACGCAATGCCTCCAAATTTGGCGGATAGTGGGGAACGGACTGTCTTAACGTTAGGTTGCATCTGCGTACCCTGCTGTGTGGGGGATACAGCGTGAAGCACAATTATTACCTTTTTTTTTCAATTATGCTTACCCATAGCATGTTCAAGTTTCGACAGATACAACTATTCTATATCAAATAATAATTTTCTCCGCCCACTTTTTTCCGTAAATATTAGAGACATGTCAATGTCATGCAATTTCATATTATGTAACACTTAGTTATAAATACATTATCCAAAATAGGATTTAAGTCTACAACTATCCAGTAAAGTCACGCGTATCAAATTTGTCACAGCGGCATTTTAATTTTTTTAAAAATAATATACCCCACCCCATACATCCATCATTACACAAAGTAAAATTTGCGACTCGCTCGTGTCTTCGCCTGCGTAAACTACATAACTATAACCTTTGATTGATTAGATTAAACACTAAATGTTAAGGGAAGATTACCATTACACAATAGTCAATCGTTTTAGAGATCAGCGTGCAGAAACGCCAGGCAGACAGAAAAACAAAATTAAAAATCATTATTTCGATTTCTATTGCGGGTTCTATTATGCTTGTGTTCTATTAGTTTGTTTTTTTTTTAACTTCACACTGTATTCCTTGCGGGGTAGTCAAAAAGAACGGAGCGCCAAACGCTATGGTCCCTGCATACTTCTTTCGCCTCGTCCACTGTAATCAACCACTTCATACACGCCCTCCTCACTTCGGGGGTCCTCATGCTTATTACGTGACCTTCCTCCAGTATCGTCGATAATGTGTTTTCGAAGGTCAATCGAGGTCTCCTCCCCCTGCCTCTCTTACCACCTTTGCTTAATATATCTTTCTTACAATTCTTTTATCATTCATCCTCTTGACGTGCACAAATCACCTGAGCAAGCCCTTCTCCATTCTAATATTTTATAGCATAATTTGTTGCTGAAACTATTATTTCATAGGTAATGACTTAATCTGATTTCCATATAATTTATTAGGCCAAAGTCCTCCTGTATTCAATAGACGTTTCAAAAGGGGAGATTGATCCTTAAAGCCCAAAACTACAATTGTTCAAAAGTTAATAACGACGTTGTGGCTCAGTGGTGTTGTTTGAAAACAAACGTGATGGCTGTGGATTATAATGCTACTTGACAAAATGTTTATACTTATTTATTTTTAATATAATTTTGCGTCTCATTAAAAAATGCGAGGGACTTCCAGCTTACTCCCTTAATGTTTTGAGATATATAAGATAGACTGAACTTTCAATAGCTTCTCTCTCTCTCTATGAGTGTACTAAAAATATGAGAGGCCTATTAATAATTAAATAATATTAAAAAATAATATGTTTATTTGGCTAACGAGACAAAATAAGAAAAATTGATTGTAAAAAAATGGTTATTGGTTCGACGTGATTGGTAATATGTAAATTTCAAAGTATTTCTAGTTCTTTTCCGGTAAGAGCAAGCATTTAAGAAAAAAGGCGGCGTTAAATTCCATTTCGTAATGTTTCAGATTCAAAAGGAAAGTGGAGAAACGACAAACGCTCAATATCCAAATCCAAAAACTGCAACCTTAGATTGATATATGCATTTATTTTTTAAAGTAAATCATTGCCAATAACCAATCGAAAAATTGCATATTCAACCTTTACTTTACTCAAAAACTATAAACACACTAAATAAGCACCTTAGTTCACTGCTTGCTATTCTATACGGAAAAAACTTGAAAATACTTTTTATAAACAAATCAATTAGAAAAACAGGATACATAATACACTTACATCACTGTTTCATGTAAACGGGCAGTAAAGATAACATCAAGACTTATCTAGAAAACTTTAACATGTTTGGTTTATAATTATGAAGAACGATTTAATTAATCGATTGCGATATTCAGTTATGTACATAATTATTCTATTGCTTGTTTCTTACTTTATTCATAGTTCAGTATTTTAAAATAGATAATATTAGTAAATTTCGACTAATACTTTTATTGTTATCTTTTTTATATCTTGGCATAAACATAGTTTTTGAAGAATTAGACAATTCTTTATTTTTGAAGAAAAAAATTGTACATACTTTGACTTATTAAAAAAACAACCTTTTTTATTACATGGGAGTATATTTCTCTTTAGCGTTGACATATACGACCATGAATAATAAAACCTGGTATGACTTGACAAAAGTTTTAATTAATGACATTCTGCCGTAATAAAAAAACATTGGCTATTTGATTTACAGAATAAGTACTAAAAACGGGTTAAAATAACCTTAAATTAAATACACCAAACCAAAATAATTATAATTATTCTTTATATATTAACTTAAATAACAAACAAAACCATTTATGTATTTTCAATTGTACGTTAGCGAAATATGTGGTCCTAATTGCAACGCAATACACGCGCTAGATATCACAGAGCGGAGTGGCAACGTCGCCTTGTTATTATTGTACTGTACACACGGCGAGAGGTTGCCGTTCCGTGCGACACCGCTCTCGCGTCTCTCCGCCGTGCCCCGCAGTCTCGCTAGAGCGGCCGCCACACTACGTTGTACTATCACTTAAAATAAAGATGAATTCCAGTTCAAACTCAAACGATATGCCCTGGACTAAGATCGAAGTCGACTCAGAAATTGAAAATTCCGCTAAACGAGAACGCTTGTATTGGAATTCGGATAACACGATGAAACTTATCGAAGTATTTGAAAAGGATTGCAAAGAGCTGTGGGACAATAAACATCCGTTGAACAAGGATAGGACAGCGAGGCAGGCGAGACACGAATACTTGGCTACCATATTTGGAACGACAGCTGAGGAAATAAGTAGAAAGTTACATAATTTGAGAACGCAATTTAATAATGAATTGAGGAAGATAAAACGTAAGCAGTCAGGAGGCGAGGCGGCGCAGGGGTCCAGCGGGTGGGAGTATTTCGACGCCCTGTTGTTCCTGATGCGGGAACCCTCTAACGACCCCAACGACAGCATTGATGGGGTTAATTTAGCGGTACGTCATATCGTTGACTTTATTTTTAATGTTAATATAGATACTTCACAACTATTTCAACATATTGTTTTAATAGTTTACTAATAGGAGATATAAGTTAGTAAAAAAACTACTTCACGCTAATTCTCGTATGGGAGGGTAGCTAGAGAGAACCTAGTGTCAAGACACTTCGTTCTCCACTTTCCAATTAAATTCGAGACAGCTAAATTACAATACCTCGCTTTGTCTTAAGTACCGGAGAAAAGAAATGAATCATTTCTGCATGGGATCGAACCTATAAGCAATCGCTTTTACAGTCACATGGTGTCTTACTGAGCCACAATGGCCTCAGATAAGGTAATAATTAATCGTAAATCGTTATGAATATTTGATTTTTTACATTTTTTTTATAATTATGTGTATAAACTGCTGATTATCCTCATCTCTAACTTCAATTTTGTTAAAATTATATTTATGACTTAATTTAAATATTATATACATTCATTTTTTATTCTAGTTCAAAAAAAAAAATAAAAAGCGTTCGAAACGTTTATCTAAAATTTATTTTGAGATACCAAAAAAATTAAAAATCAAAAATAATATAATTTCAAAATGTGTAAAAATCACGAAAACAAAAGATCTTATTATAGCATAGATACGCTTAGTTTGAAGCTAATTTAAATACTATTTTTTTTAAATACACTTCAAACTAACAACTTTGAAACAAAAATAACATTCACATACATGTATAAGCCTACAACATCGCTACGGCTAGCTAAATGCTAAACAAGCTTCATTACCATACAGATTAGAACACTGGGTGAAAACAAAACAAACAATCATCAACTCGAACAGCGCAGATTCATTACGTACATACTACATTTTCATTTTACTTTTTACGCAACAGGGAGCATTTCTTTTATCGAGCAAATTATCTTCGTCATAAAAGAGCGAATGGCTCATTGCCGTCATTAGTGCGTGACTGCTCCGAATGTTCAGTTTGGATTCGGTTGTAAATGGTTTACTGGCATGAACGTCAATCGATCGATTCCAATATAATTTGTGTTTCCCGGGCATTTGTGTCTATTGAAAATTTATGGCATTATTGTTATAATTTGTCTTCATTATGTTGCTATATGTTGTTTATGTTCTGTATTATGGTCAATATATATTTTGGGTTAGATGTTAAATGTATACTTATAGTAAAAGTAACTATTAGATGATATAATTGCATTTTCAAGCTTACACCTAGAACAGAGACAAACTCAAAATTGCCATTAAAATGAAATTCAAATGATTTTAACCAAAATAAGAAGTTACATGCTTCATTTTGCGACCGTCAAATAATTTACAACTAAAGTTAATACCTCAAACTTGAAAAGAACCGGCGTAAGAAACTCAACGGGACTTTTCTTTCTAATTAATAATTAACTGATTTACATTTTTAAAATATATAATAATTGTGAAATAGACTAGAGCGAGCATTTTACTCCTAAATGGTGTTACTATTTATAGAATCATTAATTAGGTAATACAAAACTTTTATCCTACAACTAAGTCGTAGCAATTTTCTAATAATTCTCAGTAAATATATTTTCAAACAAATATAATGACGACGGTAGATATATGTATGTATCTAATTATTAATAATATCAATTTCTTATTAGCTGGCTGAGTTTCAAGCAGATGAAGAAGTGGAATTTGGAGCAAAAGCTCGTCTATCGATGCCGAGCTCACCCCCAAGGACAAAGAAACCGGGGCAATTGAGGGTAGCAGCTTCAGCCCCTCCCCCACTACCCCCTAGTGCCCACCCTATGATGTGGCCTGAAGAACCTCAACCGAGACTTCGACCTGCAATTCTGACAGATGAATGTCAGGTAATAATTGTGAAAGCAAATAATATGGTTATTTTTTATTTTTTTTCGAATTTTTAAAGTGCTATTTACATACTTAAGAAATTTTATATATTATGCGTTCTTATATGAAAATGTTGTTTAAATTTTTTCTTTGTGATAAATTTCAATAATTGTTTGCTTTAACTAAGAGACATTCTGCACTGGTCATGGTATGAAATGAATTGAAATTAGTTACCAAATATGACTAAAATAATGGAAATAAAAATTAAAGTATCACGGTATTTTAGAGCAATATTAAGAATTAAAAAAATACTACCCTAACATTAATTACCTTGAAAGACTGCTGTATGTTAATTAAAATTTCTAATTAACTAATTCGTCGTTTATTAATCATTCATTCGATATAACACGGATGCCTAATGCCGTCAAATTGTAAGCAGCTAGTTGGAAGCGACAGGCAAATTGATGGCCCGTACTTTAGATGAGATTATGTCAATTATGATGCATTGACTTATTAACTATCTTCATTTGTTCAGAGGAACCCGACTTGATTATACGTTTCATTTATTTTTAAATCCGCTTTTACTTTGGTAATGTTATGTGGTTGTCATTACTTCTAATTATTTTATTTTTTTTTTTTTTTTTAATATTTTTTGAGCGTTTATAATAAGCCAGCGGCGCGCAAGTCAATGGCTGATTAGTAATAATATGTAGCCCGTCAAATGTTATATATTCTGCTACTTTTTATATAGAAGTTTAATAATGGACAGTCAAACCGTTTCAAATAAGTGATAGCCCTATTGCTAAAAAGGTTGCTAACCTCCTTTATTGAACCAAATTGTCAAATTGTTACTTCTTTAGTCTTAAAAAATTCTTTAATATATACTATATATATAAAAATCATATCCAAAATTAATTACCGTTTCTTAAATAAAAGCCAAATTTTACAGCAACGAATAACAACTACATTTTTAAAATATTTATCAGGTATTTGGCGATTTCGTAGCTTCAGAACTCCGCACACTGCGCTCGAATGAATCGCGCAAACGCTTGAAGAGGATCATTCAAAAGGCAATCCTTCAAATAGGCGAGGAAGAGGATGTTAATATCATAACTGGATAGCGCCGACGTATGCCCTCGGAATTGTCCGATTTTATTGAGCTTTTGTCCATAGAATAATATGGGCGAAATATATAAAAAGACTATTCAAAAACTTTTATAAAAGTCATATACGTTATCTGTAAGCATAAGTTGTTGCGTCCTCAATTTTTTTTTAATATATTCTGTTCAAAATACTTTGTAAGTTTGTACTTTGTACTTTGTACCCTCTTATTGAAATGTATAGATATAAATGAAATAATTATTATAAGAAATAAAGAATAGAATTAGTGTTGATATGTAATTGGTTACTGTTATTTTTTTAATATGATAATGTATTAAAAAATATTCGAAATAAATATTGAATATTTCTTATATTTTAGCTAAATGTTAAAATAGTAATGTAACTTTTCAAATATTTTGATCTCACACTAATTAATATGTATCTACCCACTTTACAATTTACCGTAATAAAATAAATAACTATCCAATGTGATTCATTACTTCTGGATTTCTTTTTAATTCCTTCCCAATATCCGTAATTATTTAGAAAATAGATTTTTTTTTGATTTAAGCTGGCAGAGGGAACCTAGTCTTAAGACACTCCGTTCCCCACTTTCCGCCGAATTTTGGAGGCATTGCGTGTTAAGTGGCGGAACTTAACGCCGCGCTTTGCCTCGATACCGGAGCGAAGAAAGTCGAAATATTAAATATACTCCTCGAGTAGGAATCGAATGGTTTGTGGGCAACCTTTTACATTCACACGTTTGTGCCACTGCCACGACTGGCCCTAAAGAGAAGTAGAAAATACTATTTAAAATGAGATAGGTACTAGAAAAATTATATTTAATTGCATACGATTTTTTTTAGTTTTTGTGTCAGCTGAACAGTTTTATTTGTTGTATAGTAGATAAAAAACAAGATTATTGATTAAATAATACAAATTTTAGATTAATCGGTTTTAAATAGATTAATTTAAAATGTGTAGATATCGCAAATACCAAAATGTTATACAAATACATATTTATTATATATTGGCGTATTAAACGTACTGAAATCAAGTTGAGAATACTATGCAATTATTTATCCACCATTTCTGTCTAGGTATGCCTAGTTTTTAAAGGAACGAAATATACAAGTTTAGCTTACTAATAAAAGCAAATTATTTTCCATTAAAGGATATTATTTTTTTTTTAATTATAAAGATTATATTTACTTAAATTATACTAAAAATCTTCTATAGTTTAGTTTATATTTTTTTTAGTAAAAAAAACAAGCAGTGTTTTAACATTAATAGTAACAAGCCCTATTTGCCCTGTTCAGATAATAGAGCGGACATCAATTAGTCTGTCTGTACGTGTCGCCGATAGCATCGGGGCGGCGCCCTCGCGTTCATTGTTTACTCGTTAAGACCATTAGAGTACGTATTCTTGTCCGGAAAAACGATAAAGTGTTGTTTTTTTTAGAAATGTAGGTATTAACCTATAGATTTATTCGGAGTTTCTGTTTAATTTAAACATTTTAGCCTTTATAAATAATTATAATTATAAAGAACTTATATAGTAGAAGGTATAGGTATACAGTAGACTGTGGAAACAAGTATTTTACTATATTTTTTTAACGAATATCTTGTAATTGGGCAAATATTAAAAAAAAAACCTTTATTAAACATTTTTTAAATGTTTTTTAGAATATTTGTCTATTTACAAGCGATTAGTTCGGTTAAATTAATCTCATTTAAAACCTTATTCTTCTTTTTTATTTATATTGATATATTAAAATAGAATTTAATACAAATATATTCTTATTCTTAAGCGTACAATTGCAGTCAAGTTTACATTTTATTTTACTAGTATGTATCTACTATTTTATTTATTTAGTACCATCAGTGATAATCACATTATACATGAAAAAGTGTTACACAGGTTAAAACTTAAAGTTAAATACATATAAGTGCATATTAATAACTAAATTCAACGTAATCTTTCATGGAGAATTAATACTTAGATAAACTATTTCATATATCCTTAAGCTATTATTTAATGATATTATAAATTATGCCATTTCTAAGTTTTGCCAATGACCAGAAGAAGAAACACAATAAAAAGTCACCAGTATATCTATCAGTCATAAGTAATGTCAAAAAAGGAAGTAATATTTGAACACTGGGGGCCAGTCGTGGCGCAGTGTCACAACCGTGTGACTGTAAACGACTGGTTGTGGGTTCGATTCCCACTCGGAGGAGTGGAAATATTTAATATTTCCATTTCCACCGCTCTGGTATCGAGGCAAATCGCGCAGTTTAGTTCCGCCGCTTAGCACGCAATGCCTCCGAATTTGGCGGAAAGTGTGGAACGGAGTGTCTTAATACTAGGTTCCCTCTGCCTACCCTGCTGTGTGCAGGATACAGCGTGAAAAAAAAATTAACACCATTGATATCGTTAGTCTTTCCCTCTATTTATCTACCTCAATTTTTTACTTTTTAAGATATTTTATGTTGTATTTTTGTAGAAATAAACTAATTTTGAGATTCAGGTCAAATTTTAGCTTCATAATATACTTTTACCAAGTACAAATAAGAACTTAAGTAATTTGAATCTTTCATGTTGATGGAAATTAAAAGAAGCCTTATATAAATAAACCTCCATACTTTCAAGTCTGTTTAAAATATTATTATGCCTATCAAATATCTAAAGTGTTCAGTTCCTTTCTAACGTAAATAACATTTTTCTTTAATAAGTATATTATTTTTTTTGTATATTGTTTCACGCTGTATCCCGCACATAATAGGGTAGGTAGAGGGAACCTATGGAGTGTTAAGAAACTTCGTTCCGCACTTTCCGCCTAATTCGGAGGCGTGTTAAGTGACGGAACTTAACGCTACTCTTTACCTCTGATACAAGAACGAAGAAATAGAAATATTAAATATTTCCGCTCCTCGACTGGGAATCCAACCCATACATAACCAGTCGTTTAAAGTCGCACGTTCGTGCCACTGCGCTTCGACAGGCCCCTATATATAAATAAATATTTAAAAAAACATTTTATAAACTTATATTAACATTTTTACTAAAAAGCAAAGACGCATGTGGATATAAAGGTCACAAATCACGAACAGATTTTCTCTTAGTCTTGAACAAAAAAATACCGCTGAGTTTTACTTTACGATCGTATTTGTGGGTACTTATGTGCTCCGTCTCTTTCTCTCACGTGTAATACTGTATGCTGCGTCTCATTCGCACGGCCGTCGACCCGGCCTGCAACTTGAGCCGCAGTAATGTTACGCACTACACGAGTTACATGGATTTGCTTCAATAAAACATTTTTAATTTTTACTTTTGCTAAAAATAATATTAATAATATCTAAATTCAGCAATTTATTTGTAAAGAAGCTATAACGTCAATCAAGAAGCTATAACTTGAGTGGAAATTAGAGTCTTCGGAAAGCAGAGAAACGGAGAGTCAAGAGACTAGGTTTTGCACTGAAAGATTAATACGTATAGTTTGAAAAGTTAAATATATATTTAATAGTTTAATTCGAAATAGACAAAATCTATCTAATAAATCTAATTTCTCAAGCATTTTGTAAAATTCAATACAATAAAATTCAACATTTTGTATTAGATATTAAATTAAATTTTCAGGTTGGATGAAATCTGATCTCTTTTAGAGATTACCTTGGTAGAGATCACTTCTGTAATTAAATGAAATATACTCTAGTCTTAGAAGATTTTTAGGTTTTGCGATTTTTACACATTTTTAACAAAATATCTTTTAACTGGATTAATCGCGATATTTTTGGTATTCGAGAATACATTTTTAGAAAACCCGACATTTCGGACAGTAGTCCATGGTCACAGACTGAGACGACATTCGTCTGTCAATTCATACAATTATTTGATATATAAAACTACCGCCAATGATTTCTTAGTTGCTGCGAAGCAATTGTCTGCTGTCTTGGATTCTGGCAAAAGGGAAACCTTGACTTGTTGAGCTTCCTGACTTGCTAATGTCAGCTGTGTAAGCATACAACAGATAAACCCTACCACTGCATCAGGTTTAATAAACCTTCACAAGGGTAAACAGAAATATTTTGAGAATGACCCGCGAGGCTATCGAAATACAAAAAAAGCACCCTAATTTCTTGCGAAAAGAAAGCCTATTGGACGATTGGATATTTCCTACCACCTAGGACCTAATCCTAAAAATTTAGAAGGTCCAAATCCACTGCACCCAAGGGCAATATGCAATTAAATTATTATACAGAATATAGTATCGGGCACTCTGATATCCATATAAGAATTATGGAATATCCATGTTTGTTATGTGGTGGTTACCTATAATTTATTTAAATTAATTAAAAAAAAAATATAGAAAATAATTTACTTCTTTCTTTTCTATAATTTTTATCTTTCTTTCTGTTCAATATTTAGTACAGCTACTGATATTAATAAAATAAAGATATACGTCGATAAAAAGTATAAGCAACACAATAAATTGCGGCGTTAAGTTCCGTCACTTAACACGCAAGCCTCTACATTCGGCGGAAAATGGGGAACGGAGTGTCTTAACACTAGGTTCCCTCTACAGCAGGGTAGCCTGCTGTGTGCGGGATACAGCGTGAAGCTAAAAATAAAAACAACACAATAAATTCTGTCATAGAATACACTTTATATTCTTTGAAAATGCTGACTGTACCCTTGATACCTACCTACATAACACGACGACGTACGACGCCGACTTCTAACAAAAATAAAGAAAGGCGGTTCTCTCTACCTACGTCGCAAAACGCTAAAATGCATGTGGACAAAAATACCTATATAACTAAACATATTACCATTTGATTTCAAATAATACCAACAGAGATTTTGTATAAAAATGAATATCATTTTTGGGAGGCGAGGACTAATGCAAGGACCAAAATCAAAGGAAAATATTAAATAATAACTGCCCGTTCGCGGCTCCGCCACGTAGATTGCATAGCTGTTTCGTTATAATGCAACCCTCGGGGGTGGATTTTTGAAAAATAAAGTAGCCTATGCTTAACCTTGGATTGTCAACTATATTTATGCCAAAATACATTACAATCGATCTAGCGGATAAGATTTTTCATATAAACTTTCATCCCCCATTTCTACCCTTTAGAGGTTGACTTTTGAAAAAATAAGTAACCTATGTTAGACCCTGGATGTTTTACTACTTTTATTCTAAATTTCATCCAAATCCGACCGGTAGATTTGCCTTGAAAGCGTGACAGACAAACAGACAGAATTTCGCATTTATAATATAAGTATGGATTAACCGCGATGTGTGCAAATGGACTTGAAATTTAAAAAAAAGTATAAAATTGTTAGATTAAATTGAAAATGTTATAAAAAAATATTCAAAACATTTCAGAAAATTGTCTGCATAAAAACAATTTAAAATATCTTTTATAACCAACGAATGATCACAGACTGAAATGAAAAAATATATTTTTATTTCAGCAGCACTCCCGTCGACTTTTAAAAAGTAATTGAGGGTGTCCTTAATGTTAATAAAAAATGTTGCAGTACTTCTATGAAGCTGGTAATTTTAGTTATGAATAATTGATGATGACAGGAGGACTCTTGTTGGCAAGTTATTTAATGTCAACGTAACGAATGCACTTATCTCTCGCAACATGCTTATGGCGGGAGCAATATTTTTTATCGTCCATACTCAATAAAAAAGATATTCTAATGTAATCATGTAACGTCAACGTCTGTCTGTCGCTTTAATATACGAGCTTTCCATAAAACTTGTAGTAGTAGCAGTATTTGATGCTATTTTTTATATGAAGCTAGCGGCAATTTAACTTTTATTGGGCATAATGTCAATATTTGTTATCTTAAAATAAAAGTTTTACATACTAAGGGCTGAAATATATTATGTAAAATATTTATATATTTATTGATGTAAAAAAGTCACATATTTATAACTGTAAAACATGTAATCCAGCTATAAAGATATAGCTCGCAAAACTAAAGTAGTAGTAGTAGTAAAGTTTTGTTGACCTGACGAAGCTCTCTGGTTCACTCAATCAAACTTTGAACACTATCTTCTCCAGGACTATTACAATTACGGGTACGAAACTTGCATTGGTCTAAGCTGTGTTTAGATAATTTTGAGAAAGTTTCTGATTAGCGTGGTCAATTTAGGCCAAAACAAAGGAGCCTTACCTCCTGCATCGTAAGAATAAGTTGTACCTACAAAGTTACAAATTTAAACTTTGTGCGACTTTTAATTTAATATTTAGTACAATATTGTAAATGTTGGTGAAAATCTCTATTATTCAACGTTATGTTAAAACGTTCATAGGGCATTTTTGACTGTCGTGAATTGTGAAGATTTAATGCGAAATACTTCGACTTCTCTAAAAGAAAGCGTATGGGAGATCAGGATTCAATTTTTATGAAAGCCAGTTGACGACTTTTTTTATGAAAAAGATGAAAATATTAAAAATATAATAATTAAATTATAAAAAAAAATGATTTAAAAATGTTCTTGTAGCTAAGGATTAAATTTTACTTCCAGCAGCTTCGACTGTGTCTGTGTCCTTTGAATGTCTAAAAACCATGTCCGTGAAGTCATAACTATTTAGTCGGATATTCATTTAGTTAGTGGCCAGTCGTGGCCCAGTGGCACAAAAGTGTGACTGTGAGCGACTGGTTGTGGGTTCGATTCCCACTCGAGGAGTGGAAATTATATTTCCATTTTCTTCGCTCTGGTGTCGAGGTAAAGCGCGGCGTTAAGTTCCGCCACTTAACACGCAAGCCTCCGAATTCGGCGGAAAGTGGGGAACGGAGTGTCTTAACACTAGGTTCCCTCTGCCTACCCTGCTGTGTGCGGGATATAGCGTGAAGCTATTTAATTTTAATTTGATATTCATTCACAAAGTTCAAGGTTTTTTTTATTTTTTTTGAAATGATAACGACTAGTGACAATCCGTCAACTTATTTCTATTACGGCTTCTTGTGGATGGCTGCCATCATTTTATGCCCAATCAAATAGAGGAAACATTTATACGAATACTTGTTATTACACGCTTGAACGCTTTTCTTAGAGATAAATTCCTCTAACATCTATTACATTTAATACATAGCATTTTAATTGCGTATCATCGGCTATAAATATGAGCTATATATATTATTAAAAAAAGAAAACAATATGTGCTGAATAAAGAAATAAAAAAACTAAGCTGTTAAAGATTTAATTACAAATTAAAAAAAAACTTATATTGAGGCCATATTGGCACCGAACAAGTCATGGTACATTCACATGCTTGGCAAGGCTTGGCAAGTCTTCACAAGCCCCAATCACCAATGTCACATGCCGGCTAGCTTCGTTTTAATTGTTTTCAAAAACCGATGTTGGTCCAGTTGTCCAGCAAGCTCTTACAAGCTCTTGGAAGCCAAACTTAGCACACCATTGACACTTGCCAAGGTTTGCCAAGAACATGAATGCACGATGATCTGTTGGGTGCCTATACACCCTCAGCAAAAGATTTTTTAAATTTGTAATTAGATCTTCAACTGCTTAGTTTATTTATTTCTTTATTTGTAAAAAACGCTATCATAATGAAATACACAAGGGGAATTAAAAAGGCTTATGATTGTGTAGCGTACTAGCTTGCGTCATGCGTACTGGTTTGTACCTAGCACAATTTGTGCGAGATACAAGTATCGTGAACATTATTATTACAACTATTAAGTGGGAGATCGTATTACCTATTTGTTTTATGTATTAGTATATCAAATTAATGTTATATGAAGAAAAAGAAAAAGTAACATTTATACATTTCATAACAATATATCTATGGACTTGTACAAAGCTATGTTAAGTAGGTTAAATAAATGTGCAATATTATTTCTGTACTTACAGATTGGGGAAAGTGCGTATTTTAAATAACAATGATATTTGAAAAAGACATTTAAAGAAAACGTATAAAAATTTGATCCCGCTGCGTTCAAATTTTTATACGTTTTCTTTAATATCATTTCAATTTTCCTAAGTGTGGAATAACACTTTAAAAATGTTTAAAAGTATTTAATAAATAGCATTCTCTCTTGCCAAATGATTGTTCGTAGAATAATCTTTGGGTAGCAGAAATTTGTAAAAATTTCTCTACAGAGATGCTAACAACATAAATAAGTTGTAATAAACCGTATAACAATTTCGACGCAGCGGATAGTAGAACGCATGGCTCAGTGGTGAAAGCGCCTGAACGGTATTCAGAAGGCGCGGGTTCGAATCCCGCTGCGTTCAAGTTTTTATACGTTTTCTTTAAATGTCTTTTTCAATTTTCCTAAGTGTGGAATAACACTTTAAAAATGTTTAAAAACAATGATATTTATTATAAGAAAAAATTCTACCTACTAGTGGCCCTATTGAAGTATAAAATACGCGTTGCCTTAGTAACGTGTACATACACTTAACCTAACCTAACATACGCTAAATTTATATGAATCATGGTGGTATATATTGTATGTATTTATTCTATTCTATTAATTGAATTTATTTTTTATATATTGCTATGTAAACATTGGCTTCTTGGACTTCTCCGAATGCCTTTTATTTGGCTTCACACTGTATCCCGCACACAGCAGGGTAGGCAGATATTTTTATTTATTTATTTATTTATTTAATATGGAACTCCAACAGAGATACATATGTCACACAAAAAATACAAGTTTAGACAATAAAATACCAAATGTACCTCCAATTATAGGAGTACACAACATGCGCTAATAAAGTAACGAACTCTAAAATACAACTTAAGAATTAAAAATAAAAAAGAAAGTAATAATTACAAAACAATGAGATAAAACAATTTATCGAAAACTATTTCACAAATCTAAACTAAACAAAATGAAAATACTACAGAAACAAATTATATAAACAAATTTACTTTGACAAACTAATTTGCATAAAAGGCATAACATTTATTTTTGAAAGTGCTAAAAGTGTCGAAACCCATGTCGATAGTTGGTACTGCGTTATATAAACGTGTCATTCGGGCTAATGGTGAGTTTTTCCCAAGATTGGTTCTGTTCTTACTAATTTTGAACAATGGACATGGGTTCCGAGGTGGTCTTCGTGGCACGTTTATATTAAGTTTTTCGAGCAGATGTTTACTGTCCACTTTATTATGAAAAAGCTTATATAAAAAGGCTAAATCCAATAAGGATCTTCGCACACGAAGAGGTTGCATTTCGAAGTACTTAAGTCTATCGCTATAGCTTTTTACGTGTACCCTCATTCTGTAACACAAGTGTCTCAAAAATCGTTTTTGCACCTTTTCAATACGATCATCATATACCTTATATAACGGTGACCATACTTGGCAACAATACTCAAGTTTACTTCTAACATAACAATTATAAAGTCGAATCATGGTGGATGCCCTCCTAAAGTCTTTAGATTGTCTTATAATAAAACCCAGCGATTTCAACGCAGAAGTGACAATAGCATCAACGTGAGCATCGAAGCGGAGACTACCGTCAAATAAAACGCCTAAATCACGAACGGTTTTTGACTCCTTTAGATTTTTTCGGATATTTTATATGAACTAATTATTTGATTTCTTTTTCTTGTAAATCTAATGAAACAGCACTTCAGGGGATTCAGATACATTTTATTTTTCTGACACCAGGTTACTAGATTGTTTAGGTCCTCTTGAAGCTCCAAGACATCAGTATGTTGCTTGATAATCTTAGTGATTTTGAGATCGTCTGCAAACATGTATACACTTGAGTGCTTCATTACCGTTGTGAGATCGTTTATGAATAATATAAAAAAGAGTGGACCCAAATTTGAGCCTTGAGGGACTCCGGAGGTGGCAATGTAGGGATATGATTCATAGCCATCGATGACGACTTTCGCTGGTCTATTACAAAGATAAGATTCACACCATGCCAATAAAGGATTGGAAATTCCGTGATGTGCCAGCTTAAGGAGCAATAGACCATGGTCAACTTTGTCGAATGCCTTTGAAAAATCTGTGTAGATAGAATCAATTTGCAAATTACTATCTACTGCGTCTATAAGATCTGAAAGGTAGTTTAATAAATTTGTATTTGTGGACCGCATAGCAATGAATCCATGTTGATCGGATGATAGAAGGGGCTTGACATGATGAAAAATAAATGGGTAAACAAGGGATTCAAAAACCTTCGACATTGCTGATAGGATCGATATTGGCCTGTAATTGCGCACACACTCCTTATTACCGTCCTTAAATATTGGTACTATTCTGGCCTCTTTCCACTTATCCGGGAATATTCCACTGTAAATGGAGGTATTATAGATGATTGCTAGCGGTAAAGATATAGAATCAGAACAGTTTTTCAAAAATATAGATGGTATAGTATCCGGTCCCGCAGTTTGATGCATATCAAGTCTTTTTAATTTAATTGCAACACTTTTTTGAGAAATAAATATATTTTCCATTTCGTTAATAGATGTCGATTTACTTAAGCTATAGCTAGAATAGCCTATGAATGAAAAAATAATAAAAAAATAAAAAATAATAATAAAATAAAAAAATAATAATAATAGGCAGATGGAACCTAGTGTTAAGAAACTCCGTTCCCCACTTTCCGCCGAATTCAGAGGCTTTCGTGTTAAGTGGCGGAACTTAACGCCGCGCTTTACCTCGACACCAGAGCGAAGAAAATGGAAATATAATTTCCACTCCTCGAGTGGGACTCAAACCCACAACCAGTCGTTTACAGTCACACGCTTGTGCCACTGGGCCACGACTGGCTATTTAAATTTTAATACCATTTTTTTGTTAAAAGGTATTGAAAGTTGTCCCATTACCTAGAAATAAAAATTGCTTACATTATATACCCTTCATTTACTAAGTCACGAAAAAATTACAATTAAATTACTACCGGAGCCATAAAAACGTGACAGATTGTTTCAAGCCAAGAAGTAAGTAGTAGTAACTAATATACATTATACATAAGGCAAAAGATATGTCTATATATTTCCACACTATCTCGTTCTAATTACCAGGAGCCCATGAGTCAGTAGATAGTGTCGTGACTAGATGCATTACGCAGCGAGTCGCGATAAGCAACGTGTTCTTCCTGTATAACCACTGTGTATATAGATAGCTATGCTAATGGTACTATTTGTGGAGCTCACTAACTACGCTATTTGACGTTTTAAAAAAGTAGATCTAATTGATGTTGTATTTTTAATAAGGATATCGTGGAATTTATTGACTGTCCAATGATAGTTGTGAGAATATTCATAATTAAGTAAAATATAACCGTACGTCTATTTACTTAAATGTTTAATCAAAGTACACCTAACATTTTATAGTTTTAGTGGAAAGCGGAAAGAAAAGAGATCTTATTATACTGCTTTACGCTGTTTGCCGTATAGCAGAGTAGGCAAAAATCAAGTTTCGAAAAATTCCGTTCCCCACTTTCAACCCCAATTCGAGAAAATGTTTGTAGGTGGAAATCAATGGTGCTATGTCTTTTTCACCAGAAATGATTAATATAAATAATTAAATAATGATGAGGCCAGTCGTAGCGTCAGTTGCGCACAAACATGTGACTGAAAAGGACTGGTTGTGAGTTCGATTCCCACTCGAGGAGTGGAAATATTTAATATTTCCATTTCCTTCGCTCTGGTGTCAGCGTGAAGCTAAAAAAAGTATTGATTGGCCAATGGTGGTTGCAAGTTCAAGTCTTCGGAGAAAAACTTATATTTTTAATATATCCTTATTTCTAGCGAATTAAATATTAAAACAAAGTACGACAAGCACGTGATTTTTTTAGTTTTAGCGGCAGATGGAGAGGGGAGTGATCTTATTATTATAGCCTTATGCTATTTCCCGCCTAGTAGGGTAGGCAGAAACAACCAAGTTTCGAAAAACTCCGCTCCCCACTTTCATCTCGAAGGTGAGCCCGCGGCATTGATTTCCACCATCACTCATTTTCACACGAAAATGCATGTTGGTGAAAATCAATGGCGCGGTTTGCCTTTTCACCAGAACTAATAAATAAAAATTATTAATTTACGATCACTCCGACGAGTGGGAATTGGTGTAGAACCAATTCTACGCCATGATGGCCCTATGTATATTTGTAAGGAATTGCAATCTTGTACCTAACCGCACTATTATTGTTGCACTATGTACAAATACTATGTATGTATATTTATACTACAAAAAATACTGAATGGAGGGTAAATATAATATTATAATCACAAAATTACTGTGATATAATTAGGTTAAATGTGTTTTTTTTAATTTATGACATGAAATTCCATCAAGCACGCAACGACTGTAAAAATATTGAAAACAGAATAAGGTATATTTTAGCCTCTAGGCTCTATCATTCTCCCTGCCTATTCTACAATTGCTCGCTATATCATTCTCCCTGCCTATTCTACAATTTGTGAAAAAATCCTTAATTACAATTAAATACTTTACATTTATCTATAAGTGTAATTAAAAAAAAGTGTTTATTAATCTTTTTAATTGTATTGCACTCTTTTTAAAATATCAAAATCTTGTCATGTAACTAACTTATAAGATAGAGCTAATTTATCAGGCCAATTTCCTATTCAGCTAACTCACAGACGTCAATTAGTGTTTGCTTACATTATTATTTACATTATTATTATTCGTGTTTGATTAAAGTTAACTGAGACACATTTTCTCTCGCTCCATTCTTATTCTGGCATTTCGAACGTGCTAATAGAATATTCTGGGTATGAAATATGAAATATTTACACTCCTCGAGTGTAAATCGAACACACGACTAGTCGCTTTACAGTTACACCTTGTGCCACTGAGCCATTACTGGTCGCATTAATAACTTATTGTGTTATTAATTAATTATTTTGTTTATTGATGAAAGGGGGGCAAGCGAGCAGAAGGACCACCTGACAGCAAGAAGTTACCTTCGTCCATGGACACCCAAAACATAAAAAAAATTGTGGATGCGTTGCCGACCTTAAGAGGGGAGGAGTAAAAGAGGGAAATAGGATGAGGTTGGCGGGAATAGGGAGAGCTGGCTTACAGGCCATCGAAACGGAACTCATCATCTGATGTTTGGTGGTTCGTCTTTGACGTGATAGTAGTCACGAGTCAGTCGGAGAAAGAATCTCCTACCACCAAGCTACTGGGCTACCCACCTTTTACGGAACGAGGGGACGAGGGGAGAGGACGGAGGGGAATTGTATTCTAAACCGTCCCCCCACGGGGAAAAATAAACGAATTAAATGAAATATTAATGTCACAATAAGGATCTTTGGGTTTTGCTACTTCTATACATTACCCATATAAATAATACTATTTTAACCGAATTAATCAACCAAATTTTGGCATTTGATAATACATTTTATAAATCCAACATATTGAACACTATACAGAGGTCCGTGTTCACATACAGATATGTTTACCTACCTATCTAACTACTACTTTACCAAAATATACGCGTACAATCCGGTTAAAATAATTTAATTTATAATGTTAATGTTATGTTTTCGCTAAATGAAAGTAAATTATTAAAACATCATTTATTTCTCGTCTGCATCTTGACTGACGGGTTCTAAAGTGGCGATTTAAAAGGTTTGCTTAAGTCAACTTTTACGTTTTAATATTTAATTGAAAAAGATGTAATATTATATCCTACAGTTTTAAATAAAATGATGTCATTGAAGATGTAGATGTATATGTTTATAGAAGTAAAGAAAAATAATTGACTGAACATAATAGAATAATAGAATCTCGACTATTTCCTTACTGGTTATTGTAAAGTTTAACAGTGTCTGACTCTCCGCAATGAATAGTTCAAATTTTTATACGTTTTCTAAATGTCTTTTTTTATGAATAAGTATATTTAAATAATTTTAATTTTTCGGCTTTCCCACTGTCTGCCGTGATGGGGAGCATGTATAATGTCTCAGCTTTAGGCAGAAAGTGGAGAACCAAGTGTCTTTAGTCTTGACACTAGTTTCTCTATGCCGATCTTGTTATGTGGGGAAAAAACGTGAAGATGCGGAGTGAGGCTTACTCTATACCACCGATTAAAGGGCTTCGTTCAGGCTGTACTTAATTAAATCAGAATATAATTGCATAAATTGGGGCCAGCCGTGGCGCTGTGGCACGAAGTGTGACTGTAACGCTACTGATTGCGAGTTCGATTCCCACTCGAGGAGTTGAAATCTTTAATATTTCTATTTTCTTCGTTCTAGTGGCAAAGCAAAGCGCGGCGTTAAGGTCCACCACATAACACGCAATGCCTCCGAAATTCGGCGGAAACTGTGGAACGGAGTGTCTTAATACTAGGTTCTCTCTGCCTACCCTGCTGTGTGCGGGATTCAGTGTGAAGCAAAAAAAAGTTAAAAACAATTGTATAAATTATAAACAGCAAAAACTAAAATGAAATATTGGCTTACCCGGGGAATTGGCACTAGTTTCTATATGACAACAATTAACTAACAACGTATAAACTATACATTACATTCACTTATTATTTTAGTGTACAAAAGAATAATATCAAAATCATTTTCTGGCTACCGTTATACCTGAAGAGTCCAATTAAATTCTTTCCCTCGGTTTCATTTCACGCTCAACGACTGGGTCACACAGAAATTTACAACACGTTTCACTATTAACTGTTTTAAAATATGATATATTTGCAAGGTCCTTAATTAATGTTGCAGCTCCTGTATATCTGAACTCTTAATAGAATTATTTGTTTCCTTATTAATTTTTTGTAGAATAAAGTAATTTAATTGGCATTTTATAAGCCGCATTTCGCGATGCTTGTAATTTTGTCCTGTTATTCGGATACGATGACCATGTACAATTTAGTCATAGCATACCTAAACGTTATACCTATCCTTGCAAGGACCAGAATCAAAAGAAGTAAATCTAGGAATGGTTTCAGTTTTTTGGACTATTTTGTAGTTTGACCTGTGCCCTTCATTACAAGAAAATATTGGAAAGATACTTTGAATCATTTCTTTCCGTTCAATTTGTTTTAAAATTTGTTGCAAATGTAATATGTCCATTGTTGAACATAAACAAATCCTAACCAGGATGACCGAGAAGGCGAAACCATACTTATATTTACGATTTTTTATAAAAAAAAAATACTGCCTATTTCGAATGAGGCTAAGAAACTAACGATTGCACTGATCCATCCAGTTAATAAAATGTAATTTATGTGCCTATGTTCAAATGTGCAAATGTTTTATATAAAGCTAACAAATAAACTATTGCATTTTATTGCTTTATTCGATTTATCTCCTCGCTTATTTTAATTTTTAATAATAACATGATACATGGTGTTATAAATCATAAATCCCCGTGAATTTGCTGACAAGCAAGAAATATAAAGGAAACAAGGATAAACTTTTTAACAAGTGTAAAAAACATAGATTTATAGATATTCACAAAATTTTACACTATAATTAGTGCAGATGTTTACGTTCATGTAATATTAAGGTGGCAATACTGTCATTTCAACTTTCAATGGCCTCATGTTACGTAATTAAAGCTTTTTTATTATTTTCATTCATTCAATGATACAGCATGTTTGAATCGGTTCCCGAGCCATTTATTTTGTTCGGGACCCGTCAACCGAGACGCTCTTGTGTAATGTTCCGGTCTTTTCTCTATCCCTTTCTGATATTCAACAATTTATAATAAACTATCTCTTTTCCCCCACCGCATGGCTCCTTTGTGACTTCAAAGGAGATTAGGGAACGCGGCACGTTCCTGAGAAATCGGCAGATGTTGTAAGTTTGTCCGATGTTTGCATTTGGTCGCCTAAAGTTTGATAACGTCGACAATGGCGGCTTAAAGGATTTAAAACTCAAAATAATCTTACAGAAAACGAACTTTTTATACCTTTGTTGATATAATTCTGGTAAAGCTCGTGTAATACGATTAGTGATGGTATGTTGGCGTTAGATTAGCTTTAATATTAATTATTGTGACATATTATGGTGACAACGCTAAAAAGACATTTTTTTAGTATCAACTGCATAAAACCAATGCCCTTTATAACAAAATGAAAGAAACATTTTCTATATACATAAAAATAATATATTTAAATAAAAGAACTTAAATCGATTAAAAATTATTACATATTTTTGATTATTTTTTAGCTTCACGCATACCTATAGCAAGCAGAGTAGGCAGAGGGAACCTAGTGTTAAAACACTCCGTTCCCTACTTTCCGCCAAATTTGTAAGCATTGCGTGTTAAGTGGCGGAACTTAACGCCGCGCTTTGCCTCAACACCAGAGCGAAGAAAATGGAAATATTAAATATTTCCACTCCTCGAGTGGGAATCGAACCCATAATTTTTGAAATTTAACAATGAAATAATGACAAATAACAATTTAATGTCAAATATACATTTCAACAATCTAATAATATAGTGGATAGTCCACACAAGCTGACATCTATCCTTTATATCGCATTTCATCGTGCTCCATTTAACCAGTGGCTTGTAAATAATTATATCAATAACAAGCATTTGCTGCGGTTATATATACTCATGGAAATGGTATTTAAAAAATGTTTTTAATCTACTGTGGTATTTTTTTACATTATATGAATTTTATTGAGCTCTAATTTCTTGAACGTCCTAGAAGCTACGTTATTCAAGTAAATCTTGTTATTCCCAAAACCCCAAAATGAGCCAATATTTTGACAGATATTAGTCTCTTTTTTCTTCAAAAGCATAGGTAGTTATTTTAGTATCATTCATTTGTTACAGTAGAAAGAAGCTAAATTATGCACAGATACATATTTACACTTTTATTTATATGTATTTATACTTAGCGTTAGATTCTAATATTAAATAACACATTACTTTTACGAAAACAAAATAAAATAAGTAATTATGTATAGTTATTTGAAACTCACATATACAGTTCAATTAAACACACTTAATGATAAGCATTAATGACATTTTAATGAATATTAGTCATTTAACAAAAGGTGCTAAATAAAAATATGTATATGATTTGCTTTAAGGTAAATAACCATAAAACGATGTCAATAAAATACCGCCTTCCAATGAAGACAACGGACGCCCACCCACGGCTGTCGAATTCTCAGAAATATTACTATAGTATGACTTATCCTCGATATACTTATAAATATAATTAATTATGTACTTTATAAACATGCATGTACCTATATTATATAATAGGCAAAGTAATATATTAAACACTAATAAAATTATATTGTTTATATTAAAGCGCGGCGTTAAGTTCCGCCACTTAACACGATGTCTCGATATCGAGCGGAAAGTGGTAAACAGAGTGTTTTGCCACTAGATTCTCTCTCTATGCAGGAAAGAGCGTGAAGCTGTATTGTATATAGTCATATAATTATAATTATCAAAATAATTTAACATATACTAAAACAATATTTTATAGAGATTGTTGTCAAAGAAAATAAAAGCAAGCGATTCAAGTAGCAGTGACATTCCCGGCTTTCAAGTCACGAGTGGGACAGACGAGACACGAGTTGCGACAAAACTCCGTCGCAGTCATGCCGCCCTGGTACTTGTCACCAGTTTCGATTGAGCATTTGTCGCCTCGATTTTAATTAATGAGGCCTATTTAGAGATAAGGTTGGTTGGTTATTTTTTTTTTTATATAAAGGCGTCGGCTGCCACTTTCTGCTTTTAATGTTTTTTTTTATTATGACAGATCGATTGGATGCGTTCACAAGTTTATTATGATTAAAGATTTATTTATTATCTAGATTTTTTTGTTTATTTCCTTATTTATTTTCTTATTTTTATATTAAATAATTTATTTATATATGATATTATTTATAATATATGTACATATATTATATGACTTTATTTGCATATATTTTTTCTTTAGAATGTCTATATCCAATTAGGTATGTTATCTGTGTATCTATCTACTATAAACATAAGTGAAATGATTAGTTCTCATTTCCTCTTTCATAAGCTTGTTAAGTTGTATGTATGGTATGTATGGTATTAGTACCTATATGATAATTTTGGTAATGTTTATATTGCGGAACGTCAAACTATGTTATTATCATGTTACAATGAACGTCAAACTATGTTATTATCATGTTATTATCTACAATAATATATAGCTCTGATTAAGGCCTAAAACAGAAAAAATGGATTAACATATCCCTAAATTTGTTTCTTTGCCTGTAGAAATAAAAAAAAATAATATGATAACATTTAATATTTTCTATGATAACTATTATTAAAAAAATATTTAACATTTACTCTGAAAATAAACAATAATTAAATAAATAGTTAAGACTAACAATGCCAATGCAGGGTTGATCAAACCAATAATTGGATTGGTGACCGCTTGTGAGTTGTGACATAATTGAATCCATTTACCAGATGTAAACTACGGCTAATAGCTTAATATGCTTAAACATATAGGTACAAATGTATCTATATTGTGTGTTTCATTTAATCGCATTTCCTTTACTTTTATAAATAAGGAAATAGATTATTTACAAAAATATTTCACGTAATTTTTTCAAAGTTTTTGGGCATCAAAGTAAGTAAGTTTTGTTAAGTTTTAACAACTAAGAAGACCCATGCTTAGAAAGCAATGTTTCCTTTTTACGTGGAAAATGGGAAACGGAGTATCTTGACACTAACTCTTCTCTGACTGCTGTGCTATACGGAAAAATTCGTGAAGCTTTAAAAAATATTTAGTTTTACTTACGCCAAATAGAAACAAAATACAGCAATGACAAATATTTAAATGCCTTAGCAATTTTATACAAAGCATAAAAATCACTTATCCCGAAAATCTAGGTAGACTTTAATAGAGACGATCTCTACAGAAGCGGGCATTATTAGAGTGAATATGTAAATGCGAGCCTAGCCAGCGTGCATTCCAAACAATTTTGCTGAGCCATCATTATTACAAGGACTCTTTTATAGCCAAGGAAAGTTACCGTCTGCAAAGTTTGCGTTGTTCGCGTTATTTACGACATTGAAATACGAAGTTTGTTTCGAAAGTACCTACTAATTGCCAGTGAGGGCTCTTTATTATGCCTCTTTCAGAAGTACCTAACTGGTGTTATAAATGGAAAAGGCAACGGTTTGTAGAATGTTTATTTATTGCGCCAAGTTTGTCATGGAAGTTATTTGTGCAATTATTGTTTACTGTAAGTACGGTGTATGTTTGAAATTTTATAGTTCGTAATGATATTGAAGTGCTAACAACATAAAATTAACAAATATATATGTAAGTTTTTAATTAAATAGATTTTTTTTAGAAATTAAACATAATAAACATATACTAATCTATATATAAACACCAATCATTTCATATGAGAAGCTTATTTGTTAAAGAAAATTATAATAAATACCAAAGAAATTAATTACAAAATATTTTTACTGTAATCATTCATTCACGAGTAGCCTCGAAACGTGGACCAGATGAAGTCGGTAATTGATGTCGGCTGCTCGCGACGAGCCATTTAGTTCACTCAACACTACTAGTGCTCAGTGAACAAAAACAACCTCTAATAAGCACAAATAGAGTACGGAATTCAATGCTAGAGTCTGTTTGCGTCATTACGCGCCTCGATGGTAATTTGAAGCCGTACGGTGAACGAACATATGATTTACCTATAGAATGTATGTGTGTGTAGGATACCTTACTATAGTGTGCGCTCAATATTTCGACGCATGCGTATCGACTATCACCGCCATCTGTTGACGGCCACGTGGGCGCGTTACCACGGCGCATGGGCGACATCATCGATCCCGTCACCTTGACTGCTTAATAAATTCATATACACGATTCGAACGATTCGTTCATAAATACGTCTTTTCCTTTTCAAGTAGGCACTACTCTTCGCTCGGCTGTTTTAGCGCAGGTGCGCAGAACAATTTAGTGTTAACATTTTTATTGCCTCGTATTTTGAAACGTTCAAATTTCAATAGAAACCAAATTTCGTTTAGTAAATAGAAGCAATATTTTATAGCTTGTAGTCCAGACTGTCATCAATTGATTCGTTATTTCATTTGCCAGCAATAAATGATGAATAAATTAAAACTTGTTATGTTAACTGGCTTAATTGATTGATTTGCGACAATATTATACTAAATCTCAATAAATCTTTATTTATTTATTTATTAACGACTTGTAATATTAAAATTATTGTAGTTAAAAGGCCTTAATGAAATTATTTATTCACATGAAAACCAACAATAGGTAATACCTTGATCTTTCAAAAAAATCCTGCAAAATAAGGACCGTCCTTTAAGCAAATAAGACTACTGGGATATATACTGGGATAGTGTGGCTACTAGGGACTTAATCTAACAGCAGCAATGTACCTTGTCACAAAATATATTAAATTTTAATGTTAGTGTAGGTGCCCGTATCGGTAATTTACTATTTTTAGGGTCACAGGTACTTTAACTTAAACTGTAACTACAATTTCTTGAAATAAGCGGTAGTTTTTGTATATTTACTTATATTTTTATTGTATTGCATATCCACAATTTGAAGAAGATTAAAGATTCATACAAAAAATTGAATTCAACTCGTATTTGTTGAGCCCTATTTGTTTAACGGTTGAGTTTCTTGCCGGCTCATCTCAGCAGAACTGCCTTTCGAGTCGGTGGTAGCTTTGTGTTCATTCGACGATTCAAAAGTACTTGCAAAAGTCTATTTGAATAAAGATATTTTGAATTTGAATTAATTTAAACGCGTGGCTCTTGAAACCGTCTAAGTGTTGTAATCAATTAAGCTATGAGTTCTTATCGAGCGTCTACTTCCTTATAGGCATCACAGACATTTTAACGGAAACCATTATAAATTTACCAAATATCAATTTACCAAAGTGATTTTTTTTATAGCTTCACGCTGTATCCTGCAAGCAGCAGGGTAGGCAGAGGTAACCTAGTGTTAAGACACTCCGTTCCCCACTTTCCGCCGAATTCGGAGGCATTGCGTGTTAAGTGGCGGAACTTAACGCCGCAATTTGCCCCGACACCAGAGCGAAGGAAATGGAAATATTAAATATTTCCACTCCTCGAGTGGGAATCGAGCCCACAACCAGTCGTTTACAGTCACACGTTCGTGACACTGCGCCACGACTGGCCCCAAGTGAAAATTCATCAACCAATAAATTAATCTCTTCCAACACTTTGATTGATTGAAAAACAACACACAACAGCAACTGATGGCTGCATAAAGTTTAAATTGTGCTTCTGTATATTTCTGTTTATTATTTTTTCTATTTTGCGCACACGATACATTTTTGTACAAAGCAAAGCTGAATGCGACAATTTTTCATACTGAACAACGTTTTTCCGGCTGTATGACTTTGTTCTCGCAAAATAGCACGACAAAACATAACAAAGCATCCAATTCAGTTTTAGTGAAAACAATACCTGACAGTGATTTGTTACCAGCCCCTTTACTTTTCTCCTTGTTTAATTAAAGGAGAAAATAGAAACAGACTACATATATTATATAAAATTAAGAGGTAGGTAATATGGTTAATAATAAATACTTCAAATTGAATTATAAAAAACTTTATAAGTGTAATACTAACATTCAATTTCTAAAGTATACGTATTTTAGTTATGTTTTTATTGTCAGGTATCGGAAAATGTAGCACAGATCAAGGCAAGATTTGTTTAAAAAAAGGTTGGAGAGCTGGCGAAATTGTTGCCAATACCAGCAATTAAGAGAAGTTACGGATTTTTGATATTAGGGAGCGGCACATCGACGGCGGCAGCCAACTGGTGAAGAAGCTGGAAGCTAGTGTAAATTCTACTTTCAAATGTTTTTAAATTCAGTTTTGAAAGTGAAAATGAATATTGCATAAAACTGAGTAGTTTTTGAATACGAGGTTCAGTGTTGCATTTAGAGAGAATATGAAATTAGAAACAGTGTGCACGTTCATGCTTGCCGAATTTGGGCCGAATCATGACGCGTGACATGAAATGAATCAACAATCGTAAGCGCAGAACGCTCTGGTTCAACCTAGATCAAACTCTACAACAGAGATGGGCCAAATACGGCCCGGCCCGGATGCAGCCCATGTCCGGCCCGCGACAACACTTCATCCAGCTCACGAGCTATCTTTTTCAACAGTATATGGTTCGCGATAAATATATTTAAAATCTTAAAAAAGAACCATAATTCCGGACCCCCTTTTTTAATTTTTATGTTTTTTGCCCCCCGATTAACTAAATTTGCCCATTACTGATTTACAATAATGTCCTAAATCAAAGGTTGCACATAAACAGGTAATTTAAGTGTTTCGTGTAGTTCGCTAACTCTGATCCGGCCAAGCATTAAATAGCAGGATATTTTTACGATACAAACTTTAAAATTCAAACGGTGAATCTCGTAGTAAAACAGCCCCGATTCATTAATCTGTTGTCGCTATGCTACTCCATGATAACGCCAAACTCCACACTGTTCGAGAAACGGTTTTTTAACTACAAGACCTGCAGACAGAAGCTATTCACCATTCTCCCTACTCGCAAACCTTACCCCAACCTAATAATTTGGACAATTTTTTGCGTTACAAAATAAAAAACAAAATACAAAGAGTAGCAGTACAAACTTTCTTCCTAGTTAGTGGATCTCGATTTCTATAGCTCTTTCGCCAATGCTTAATTGATGGCACTAAATGTATAAATCACGAGTTAAATAAAAATCTTCGATTTTATATTAAATATAGTTATTTTATCTCATATAAAACATATCTAACATTTTCCTTTAGGCTGTCGTGGCGCAGTAGGACAGCGTTTTTCACTCTGGTACCTAAAAAAATGCGCAGCGTTGAGTTCTGCCAACGCTCATTCCGCAACGTTACGATTTAGGGCAGAAAGTGCAGAATGGAATGCATTGACACTCCTCGGAGCAAGCACAAGAAATTCAGTATGAAACGACAATTTCATTTCTTAACCTCTAATATCACCAAATTCTACAAAAACTAAGGGCACAGTGACTTATCACTTGCTAGAATATTCCCTTTCACCATTGAAACAAAAAAGCTTGTCTTAAATACAACCCTAAGAAAGTTCTCAACTTAGACCAACAAATATACCACGAAGCTTGTAACACAAAAAAAACATTTTTCATTTGCCTCAGCCTCAACGTTACATCACCCTCGTGTCGAGTGCATGACGTCACGGGACCAGGGCAGCATAAGTGCGGACAAGCTGAGCGAGACACTAATCGGGCCACGCCCTACGCCCCCACCGCTTAGGGTTTCTATTGGAAAGTTAACAATAATTGGACATTCTCTATTAGGTTTTGTAATTTTATACAATTATCGTATTTATTATATGTGATGTTAACTAATTTATACAGTCTAAAGATTAGTTTGTTCGTATAGGTATTATTTAATTGTTTGAATGTGTAAGATTTATTCGGATGATAGCTAAATTCTAAACTTTAATAGCCTTATGACAGTCGTGAAGACGAGAAACAGCGTCTGACTGTAATTGCGATTGGTCACTGGTTCGATATTTGCGGGTAAAATCTTACTGATCCAATCTTCCTTGAATTTAGCTACTGTAGTTATTATAATTATATAAACATGTACTAAAACACAAGCAGAGACATGTCTTCTTTACGCATCTCTCTCACGAGCAAGCTGAGAGAATTTAGTAATTTCTTATATATAATGATAATGAATTAGGTAAACACCTAATTCTAAACTATGGCCAAATTATGATCAAAATTTGCCAAATTCTGTAAAGCCTGGAGAATGGGAGATGCCACAGCTAATTAGATATGTTGCATAATAAGTACGGCTTGGAAACAGGCTCTGCTAATGAAAGCTTAGTTTCAAAAAAAATTACACGCATTAGTTGTATTCTGCTATGTAAAAAAAGCTTACATTGACCGTCTTTAACTCAATAACAATATTTAGGTACCTATAAATATTTTTTTTTAGCTTCAAGCTGTATCCTGCACACAGCAGGGTAGGCAGAGGAAACCTATTGTTAAGACACTCCGCTCCCCACTTTCTGCCGAATTCGAAGGCATTGCGTGTTAAGTGGCGGAACTTAACACGCAATGCCTCCGCCAACGCCGCGCTTTGCCTCGACACCAGAGCGAAAGAAATAAAAATATTAAACATTTCCACTCCTCGAGTGGTATTCGAACCCACAAACAGTCATTTACAGTCACACGTACGTGCCACTGCGCCACGGCTGGCCCCTCTAAGTGTACATATGTATAAATTATTATTAAATAAAGATAACACTTCCCATATTTTCCGTACCTACTAACTTATGAGCGGCTAATTTATACTTCTATACCTACTAATAATATAAAGCAGAAGAGTTTGTTTGTCTGCGTTGACTGCGTTGTTTGTTTGTTTTCGCGCTAATCTCCGGAACTACTCGCCTAAATTAAAAATATATTTCTGTATTGAATAGATCATTCATCGAGGAAGGCTATAAGCTATAACTAATAGGAATGGAGAATCAATAAAAAATAATGTGAAAACGGGATAAGTTATATATATTTTTTAGAGTTGTCCCTGCGTGCGCTAAGTAAACGGCGAAAGTTATGAAAATATCATGTAGGTGCCTATTACAAAATTGATCCCCTCTAAAAATTTTAAAAGAAGTCTACGTCAACATATATCTAGCTTTTAAGGATGACTCACTATAACTATGCCTTGCGCACGGATGGTCTGTGTGAATTGTATTGTCCAGGAGTTTTAATAAAAACTTTTGCAATGAGAAAGTTGGAAATTATGGGCTACTTACTTATTAAAAATAAATAAGGGTCTAATTTAAATAACTTACATGGGGTAAACAGTAAAAGTAACGGAAATAGGCACCAAACTCATGTGTATATTTATGAATTTGTCATCCAGTCTCATTGACCGCGCGAGCAAAGCCGAGGGTAATCACAGGTAGTCTTTTTATGAAAGGAAATATTCAGACGGAAAGCCTACAGATTTCATTTAAGAAAAAATAAAGTATTCATGAAGTTAAATAAGCTTATGAGGATATTTAGAGAGAAATTTTACTTTATCGAGGGTAGCCTAAGCGGCTCGAAGTGTGATTGTAAACATGGCTGGTCGTGAGTTCGACTACCACTGGAGGAATTGAAATATTATATACATTTTGTTCAATATTTTGTTTTGTCCGCTCTGGTGTCGAGGCAAAAGCACGGCGTTGAGTTTCGCCACTTAACTCGTAATGCCTCCAGAATTCGGTGGAAGTATATGTTATGCTGCTAAAGGTAGGCGTTCAGGCGTTATCTTTTTCTTTTTAGCTTTACACTGTATGCCGCACACATCAAGGTAGGCAGAAGGAACCTAATGTTAAGACACTCCGTTCCCCACTTTCCGTCAAATTCTTAGGCATTGCGTGTTAAGTGGCGAAACTTAAAGCCGCGCTTTGCCTCGACACCAGAGCTATGTTTTAAACATAGCATAAACACTCATGTTCTTACATAAGCTCTCTTAACAAATGTATTTCTAAATTTTGAACACAGATAATTATAAAATTAAATATCTCCCGGCCCTACCGGATACCATTAACCAAATTTGAGTCCCATGAGACACGGATTGATCGGTAAAAAAGGTAATTTTACTGGTTCTTGCACAAGGTTTTAGCTGTGGCACTTTTTTAATATTATTAAAAAACTTGCCAGTCGTGGCCCAGTGGCACAAGCGTGTGAGTGAACGACTGGTTGTGGGTTCGATTCCCACTCGAAGAGTGGAAATATTTAATATTTCCATTTTCTTCGCTCTGGTGTCGAGGTAAAGCGCGGCGTTAAGTTCCGCCACTTTTTTTTTTTTTTTTTTTATTTAATGAGTTTTCGTTCTCCACGGACACAGCTCCGTGCCTTTGTTGCTCTTAATTGATGATTGTATTCCTTTTCCTTATTTTGTTTTCTTATTTACTTTTTTACTCGGTCAGCCACATGAATCTTTTAACTTGGTTGCGAATTTGGTGATAGCCTCGCTGTCTCTGTACGAGATGGCCATTTTCATGTTGTATACGATTATGTCGGCTGTGGCAGTCTCGTTAGCCCGTCATATAAACCTACTAATGCGTCTTCATCGGCGTCGGTGTAGTACGTACATTTGACTGTGTGTCTAGTGATGGCAACGACAGCATGTGACACGCTGTCGTGTAGGGCACACTTGGTGGTCTTTGTCTGAATGATGACTACAGACTCGTATGTTAGTCCCTGAGATTCGTTGATTGTAAGAGTGCGTGAGTTATCTCCCCTTCCATACCCCTTGTACAGCAAGTCTGCCTTTTCTGCTTGTGTATGGACTAGGTATAGCGTATTTGGGGAGTCTGCAATGATGGATGCACCCGTATATCTCCTTCTTCTCAGGGAGCGAGTCGTCGACAGGGCTGAGAAAATTCCGTCGTAAACCTCGTTTAAAGCGTAGGTAACGTCCAGTGGGCACCTGTATGTTCTTGAGAGCTCTTGGCAGATGGACGCCACGAGGTTTGGGCCGACATAATTCATCTTAAATAGATTTAGTCTATCTAGTAGTTCCGCCACTTAACACGCAATGCCTCCGAATTTGGCGGAAAGTGGGGAGCGGAGTGTCTTGACACTAGGTTCTCTCTGCTTACCCTGCTGTGTGCGGGATACAGCGTAAAGCAATAAAAAAAAAGAAATTAAAATACTTTACGTAGCAGTGTTAAAACACTCCGTTATCCGCCCTCTGAATTTAAGACGGTTCATCACTTTTTTAACAGTGCCCAAGTGGCGAACTGAAAGTAAGTTAAATATAATGGCCAGAGCGGCCTTGACAGCGTCACGGGCTTTGGGGGAGGCCGAGCTATATAAGCTCTGATCTTGGCTTGGAATCCTCGCTTATGAGGAAGCCATCAATTGACGACGACGGCGTGGCAAGGGCATCTCAGTTAAGACTTGAACCTCGGCTTGCGACACCGTTTTAGTGGGGGACTTTGCTTCGCTCAGTCCGAGCTAGGCCTAACTAGGGGCGCTGGTGCTCGGGGCGGTATCCGACCGTTGGTAGATACTTATTTTGTTATAAATTCTATAACTAAACAGACCTAAAATTCAAGTATGACCAAGGGCTTTTACATTCCTAAAGACCGCGCTGCTCGGCACTAGGTATATTATAAAGACAAGTTTCTAATTCCATATTTGTCTTCATCTTCTTCTTTGGGTGTCTCTTCAATCCTGAAGGTTGGCCGCTAGCTTCCCAAACTCTGCCCTGTCCAATGTTAGATGGAATAATTGTTCCACGGATTTGATACCGGTCCACTTCCTGATGTTACTCAACCAAGATTTTTTCAGTCGCCAAGCACGCTTTTGCCGTCCACCTTACCCAACATGATAAGCTAAAGTAAGCTGTATATATCTCGCTGCACTTTGTATGGCAGGGAGATATGATCAAATTCTATATCACTCCGTTCACCGCTTTACTCTCGTCCAGGCCGTTCTCTACTGCTTGAAGTATGCCAACGACTACTTAACCTCTGTAAACCTCTTTACTAAACGCGTTATTATGCCTAAACATAAATCACGCACACAACATCTGAGATTTAGGACGAACATTAAGACATAAGTTTCCTTTGCTTACTGCTTGATATCCGAAAACGTACTTAAAATCGTAAAAAAAACATATACCTAATGAACTGCGCTGACGTGACACACTTTTGTGTCTTACCCACTTGGGATATAAGCTACATTTCATTAAGAAACCAGTGCACCCTCTGCAGACTTATTTAACTACTTGACTAATACCCGTCGCCAAACCGAAAGTGCTCAGTGTAGGTAATGGAAAACTAAAAGTCGACAGTTGAAGACACAAGCAGCATTAGCAAATTTCCTTTCTTTCTCATGGTACCGAGCTATGCCCCTACCGAGCACAGCAACTCTGTTTCCTGCGATCGAACTCATATGTATTTTCGCAGCTGCTTAAAAAACTTTTTTAGCTTTTTTATGTGATGAACTAGGGGCATAGCTTAATAAGATTCCATAGAATGCCAAGGTGTTTTGTCTCATTTACTCATATTAACAGTATTTAAAACTATATTAATTCAACGTTACCTGCATATACCTACTACCTATAATAATATTGAGGCCGCCAAGGCGCAGTAAGACATTGTATAAACACGATGGTGTGTGTTCGATTTCCACTCAAAGACAGGTTTAAATGTTATTTTCATTTCTCTGCTGTAGTACTTAAGACAAAGCGCGGGGTTAAGTTCCGCTACATAACACGCAATGGCTCGACTATCCCACTAAGGAGAGAAAAGGTTGAAGCAGCTTTTTATATTAATACTAGCGGCCCGCTCGCGGCTTGGCCGCGTAATCTACGTGGCTGTTTCTGTATACCTATTGCAACGCTCGGTGATGGATTTTTGAAAAATAAAGTAGCCTATGTTTAACCTTGAATTATCAACTATACATATGCCAAAATTCGTTACAATCGGTCAAGCGGCCTATGTTAGACCCAGTCATTTTTATTACTTTCATTCTAAATTTCATCCAAATCGGACCAGTAGATTAGCCGTGAAAGCGTGACAGACAAACACATAGACATTCGCATTTATAATATAAGTATAGATAGACAATCTGACCTAAGCTTTATTTAGTATAAAATTCAATTTCCACAGCTTCGCTATTTATAATGAACCATTTGCACCACACAAATTGTATAGAGGCTTATAGAGTGGATCAATTGTTACGGATGATGAACACCTTGTGTGGTTTTTATAACGGTGGTTAAATTGCCATCCGTCCCACGGACTTATGCACGTCGGCCTCAGGTATACGAGTGAAAAAATATTAGGTAGGTAAGTAATATGGGTTCATCGACGGGTGTTATGTATTTTTTTATTGTAAAGAATACGTTTTAGGTCTGTAAGAGGTTTTGTAGCTCCTTTTTTTACTTTATGGGTAGAATTATTGTGTAATTATAAAGTTGTTTGGTATGTTTTAAACTGAATTGTCGGGCTTTGGCCTTAACATTGTTCTAGGTATAGGTCACGGGCTCAATGTGCCTATAATCTTTGTAAATATTTTAATTGAGTTGGTCGAGAAATTATGACAGTTTTTTTATAAAGAAATATGTGACGATATAGGTATATATAATGATATAGGTACGTAGACAAAATATCACGTTTAAGAATCTTTTTACTATTAGCTCTAAACAATTATACTACCTTTCTATAGTAATAATAATTACGAAAGAAATAGTGTTGTTATAATAAATATACCGATAGTATAGGTACTATAGGTACATCATTTGCATTTTGTCTTTCATATTTAGTAATGCTTATAAAAAATGTTGTACCTATGTTTTGTTTTATTTGCCAGCTGTCAATAATAGATAAACATTCTAGATATGTACCTATACTTACCAAAACTATTTAGATATCCCTACACCCTAGACTAGGTTTACTGATCTACTTATACCTATACCTAAGCACTTATATCTAAGTCCGTAAACTAATCAATAATTAAAAGAGTTATTTTAAGAAAGAATGAAACAGAAATTCAGTACAAGTCTTTACGTATGAACCTTTAAAGCGTGCCAGTTACGATCTCATTTAGGCGCTGGTCCCGTATTTGCTTTGTTATATGTGCATAACAAACCAGTTCTTACATCTCTTCACACTTTGATTTTTTATTGGCATACTCCTAATACGTGGAGTTACACTACTCAAGACGGAGATCATCGCCGCATCGTAAAAGTGGCAAATTGACATTTTAAGATACATTTAGATATGTCTAATAGATATAGGTAGATAGATAGGCACCTACAGAAGTAATATAAGAAGCACATCTTAAGTGGCGGATCTCAACACTGCGCTTTGTTTAGAGTTCCAGAATGAGGCGGCGTTCAGTTCCGCAACTCACTATGCAATGTCTTGAATCAGTTCGGAAAGTGTAGAACGCTGCGTCATATATTAAGTTCTCTTAGATTATATCGCTATGCGGAAAAAAGCGCGAAGCTGCCTAATAAGCCCACAAATTCTGCCCTGCCGCATCGCTTGAGTTCTTTTTATACAAACCGTTAGCAAGTTTCTCTTTCTATACATAAACCTAATAAGCTTACTTATTTATTTAACGTGAATGAAAATCCACCAGAGCAAAAATCAACTGCCGGTTTTAAGTGTGAAAATACATGGCCACTTTATTTTGCCTAAAAAAATAAGTAGCAGATTGTTGTTATACTACGAGTATGTTTTATTTCTTAACTTGAACAGATTTGAACAGATTTAAGAAACATTTTCTGTATTTACAATAGTTTGAATAGTATTTTTTTATACGTAACAGACGCTGTCACACTGCTACCAGTAAATGTGATGGTTGTTAGTTCGAATTCCACACCGGGAAATTAATATTTAATTTTTCATTTCTTCGTTGTGGTGACTAACTCAAAACGCATCATTGACTTCCGTCATTCAACATGAGATGTCTAGATTTCGGACGAAAAAAAGGAAAGCTTGTCTTGACATAAGAAACTCTCTGACTAACCCGATATGCCGGAAAAAGCGAGAAGTTGCTTTCTAAACATAACTATAATCTTTCAATACAATACAATAACTATCAACATAATAATAACTTTTCAAGAAATAAACAAGGCTGTAAATAATGTAACTTCGAATTACTCAAATCATTCTTCATAAATTACTTAACTTAAGTTTTAAACAATAACAAAACTGCTATTACAGTAAATTCACATTTACCAATAACATAATATTAATATATAATCCCCTAAAATATTAATTTATTCCATTCGAAATTAAAATAGCAGATCAGAATAATATCGATCAGCAGTCCCTACGATGGGTGTGGTAAGGGCTTAGGGCGTGGGGAGGCGGAGCGCGGTGCGGGCCGCCTTACAACTGGCTGCGCACGCCCCTTCTAGTCATTTTGTAACTAATTTCATTATGATTCCCTTCAAATAATTAGGTTATAGACTGCTAAATTAAATTATAAGATTGTTAGATTATGTTTATATTGAGAAATAATCAATCTATAGCTTTTAGGAGGTTGGCACAAGTTTTTGATGCGAAGCAACAGGTGTTCTCTTGTGACAACAGGTTTCTGGTCTAGTTTTTAAAGTATGCTATTAAAGTTACGCCTAATTATGTTATTTAAAAGTATTGAAATATCTATAGGTACATACGTATGCATATGCAAATAGTATGCAAAAAATGGCTAGTGTACCTTACCTATCTAAATATGAATCTAACTAACTAGCTTACTAACACTAAGTAACAGAAAATGTTGTCTTTGAAGAATGCATTGAGAAAATTATTCTTTATACAACAATGTAGGCTACATTGTACTTCATTAGGTATAAAATTTCTTGAAGTAAGCCGCTTAGGCGGGTATTATCTTTTAAAATGATGATTGCATTTATATTGCGCTGAACCTAAGTAAAATTTTTAGAGCGTAGAACATGTATGTTATCAGTTAATAAGAAATAAAAAAGCTTACGATTGTTGTTAAGAGGATTGCCGACTTAATTCTACTGTCTATTGCCCTTGTATGTTTGTGTTTTTGTTAAAAATCAAAGTCTCTGTAAAACAGAGGAGAAAAATATAAATCACTAGAGCTTATGACTAGGTACATACCTAGTTACATTTTTTACGGGTAGTTTTTGAGTAATACATATATTGCATTTAATAACTTTTTGACATTATATTTCAGTTTCTTATACCTACGTTTATTATCTTCTTGCTCGCTTCACATTCCTTCTCGCATAGCAGAATAATCTGGTCGTATTGTCAAAACACTCCGTTCTCCACTTCACTCCACACTCCACCGCCCGAAGTTAAGACATCGCATGTTGAGCGGAATTCATCGCCACTTTATCGTTTAGATATCATAGCGAGAAATGAAAATAATATACATTTTTTTCCTCGAGTGGGAATCAAACCCACAACCATCGCGTTTAAAGTCAAACACTCTACCACTACGCCACGATGGTCTATACTTACTATTTGTTTCTTAAGTATATGGTTATTAAGGAAATATAAAGAATCTAGTGTCTAATACATCTAGTTGAACGCATTGATTTCGGACCCGCCTTGGGTGGGGCATACACACGCCCCTAATACTTACAAAGCGTGCCACGTTTAGTTTTATTATTCTTTTACCAAGCCCTGTTGAGGGTTATGCAATTAACTTTTATTACTAACTTGATTAATTTAAGTAGTATTATCCATATTTATACTATAAATGTGAAAGTCTGTCTGATTGTCTGTCACGCTTTCACGGCCAATCTACCCGTCCGATTTGGGAGAAATTTAGAATGAAATTGGTAAAAAACCCAGGGTCAAACATAGGCTACTTATTTTTTCAAATATCCACCTCTAAAGTGTTGAATTAGGGGATGAATGTTTATATGAAAAATCTAAACCGTCAAGCGCTTGTAATGAAATTTGGCATAGGTAGATATAGTTGATAATCCAACGTTAATCATAGGCTAGTTTATTTTTCGAAACACCACCCCCGAGGGTTGCAATATAACGAAACAGTTACGTATTTCACGCGGCGAAGACGCGAGCGGGCCCCTAATTAGGTACCTATAAATATTAAACTAGTGAAGGTCCAGAAAACTTCTGTTATATAATACATTATTTCTATGAAAGTTACAACTTAGGTTTTTTAAGCTTCGCTCTTTTTCCTGCACAGCGGGGTAAACATAGAGGACCTTGAGACACTTCGTGCTCCAATTTCAGCCCGAAACTGAGACAGCGCATGTTAAGTGCGAAGTGCGAACTTAACACAAGTGTCGAAGCGACGGCAGTGCGTCTTAGATACCAGAGTGAAGAAATGAAAATTTAAATACCTATAATCATTCCGCGATTAGAAATCGAACCCACAACCATCGCTTTACAATCAGACGCTGTCCTACTACGCCAGGACGGCTTCAGGTACATAGGTAATAATAACCTACCTAACCTATCCTATAGGTATTATTAAACTTAAATACAATACTACCCTTGGAAAACGTATGAGTGTCACGGAATGGTTCCATTAGGAAAAATGTTTAACTATAAATTATATCTTCTCCATTTTCCAGTCGTGGCGCAGGAGCACAAAGTGTGACTGTAAACGTGACTGGTTGAAAGTTCGATTTCCACTTGGAAAATTGAAATATTTAATATTTTAATTTTCTTTATTCTGGTGTCGAGGCAAAACACGACGTTGACTTGGCCACTCAACATGAAATGCATCCAGAAATCGACAGAAAGTGGGGAACGAAAGGTTTTACCATTAGGTTCCCTCTACCTACCCTGCTAAGAAACGAAACATCTCCATTTTCATCATCCATTGTCTCATCACAACAGAGTGGGACTTCACAGGGTTCGGTATTTGAGCAATTTTTCGGTCTTTTCAATCAGAATTTCAGTTTTTGGTGATGTCAATTTCCTTAACCATTCAATCATATCATCAACCATTCAATTTATAAATCCACTTTCTTCAGGCTTTTAAGTTATATCTGTCACAATTTTTTTTTAGCTACCAAATTATCAAACGACTAAATCATCATTTCATCATCGTCATCATCATTCTTCTTTTTCTTTCCCCCATCTTTGTTTCTTTACCAATGCGCCGTGTCACCAATCACCAAGCGAATACGCTTACGAAAGGCTGAGTGCATGTTTTTTTCATATCCCACAAATCATTATAGTTATACCGTGATAAGTGCCGCGTATCTAAGTGGTTTTGGGTAAAAACCAAAAAATATGTTAATGATCAAATCAGTTTAGGTCGTGGGCACGTCCACTGTGCCCACAAAGGAAGATCCGCGCTTGTCACTACTTTTGCACTCCGTGTGAGAGATAGCTCCTACGTGTTATGTTTTTGTAGAATGGTAGCCAGACGGCGTCCTTAATATAATGAATACGTAAGTACAGAACCTTTCTGTTTTTTGTTTAGTGTATTCTCCACCTTGAAATAAGATAGTTTATATATATTTTTTTAGCTTCACGCTGTATACACAGCAGCTTAGGCAGAAAGAACCTGAGGAAGAACGAGTGTTAAGACACTCCCTTTCCTACTTTCCTCCGAATTCGGAGGCATTGCGTGTTAAGTGGCGGAACTTAACGCCGCGCTTCGCCTCGACACGAGAGCGAAGAAAATGCAAATATTAAATATTTCCACTCCTCGAGTGGGAATCGAACCCACAACCAGTCGCTTTACAGGCATACTCTGTGCCTCTGCGCCACGACTACTCCGCTGTGTGCGGAATACAAACAACAAAGAAAAGAAACACTGTTATAACATTAACAACGAAAAGTTTACTACATTGGACACTCATATTTAATACATATCTAAATCGATATCTCCATTGAGATTTATGATACGCGTGAACAATAGATAGAGTTTGCGTAGTCATTCGTGAACAACAATTTAATACTAGGTTTAGTATGACAGTCTTTATCTTTAGAATTCTTTCACTTGATTATCTTACAAAGTTATAAATAGTGTAATACATACTTATATTATAAATGCGGAAGTCTATCTGTTTGTCTGTCATGCTTTCACGGCTATTCTACTGGTTCGATTTGGATGAAATTTAGAATGAAAGTAGAATAAAATCCAGGGTCACACATAAGCTTTAAAGGGTTGAAATAGGGGATGAAAGTTTATATGAAAAATCTAATCCGCTTGACTGATTGTAATGAATTTTGGTATAAATAGAGTTCATAATCCAAGGTTAAACATAGGCTACTTTGTTTTTCAAAAATTCATCCCTGAGGGTTGCAATATAACGAAAAAAATAATATGTGCCATTTCATTCGACATGACTTTCTACTTTCTTAGTAAAGAAACGCTTAATAACATAATCTTCTTAATTAAAATTGGTTTGATAAGATTCTTTTATTAGTAAAAATAAAACGTTTTTACAATCATAAATATTATCATAATAGTTACAAATCAATAGCTTATTTAATAGGTATAAAAGCCTAATGGATAATTAAGCAGTAATAATCTCACACATCATCACACTTTCTTGGAAGAAAGTGTTTGAATTGAAATAAAAAAAACATTATCTGATATTAATATGTATTGGGTTATAATAAACTATTTATTTATTATTTTTAAATGCTAGTTCGTGCCTGTTTAGCGAGAAAAAAGATTCATTGATTACCTTGCTGTGCCCGCGACGTCATTCGGCTGAAATTAAATAAAACCTTATACATAATTCTAAAAAAAAGTAACCTAATATAAATACACAAATATGCATTTACTAAAAAAATATTTTAATATTACCAAAATATAATCCAATTTTCTTTATTTATTAGACAAAGTCATGAAATAAAATAAATAAGCTTATTTTTAACAGAAAGGATAGTGTTAACGTTTTGAATAATTTTTATAATTTAACTTGATAATATAATAGTTATTTTTACAAAATTCATTAGTCCAACATAATTCTTTCTAAAAATCAATATTTTAACTGTCTTGTACAAATATCTAAAAAAAATGTTTATAATATAAAATAATCAATACTTCTTGGATTTAAGTTAAATAATACTTCTAAAGTACCTACACACATATTTCAGACTGATTGACTTAACGGATTTTAAAAATAAAGAATTACTACATTTTATTTTTTAAGTATTGTGACTTTCAATATTTAGCTATTATTAGGCACTAAATATCATAATGATGATTGATAATGAATTTCATTTCAATTAGCTATATAAATATTAGTTATTTTATAGCATGCCTTATTAACATGCGTTAATATAATTTATAGAGGCGTCTACATGTATTAATCATAATAAAAATAATTAATAAACTCGAAAACTAAACCAGCTCAAACGAGAAATACATAATTCCCACAAATTATACCTACCTAAGTGGAAAAATTCTTATCATTATTAAACTAGCGTCTTATATAAACATACTTACTTCCAAACCGAAACTACAAAATCTCCAAATCACATACAAAACGTGTTTTAATAATATCACAATTAATGTTATTTATTCTTTATATAACGAGTATTTTACAGCGAAGTTATCTCAAACGCGATGCGGCGCGACAGACCGGCGCCAGGCGGGTCGTTTAGGCCTAAACGTTGCGGTTGCCGCTTTGATACATCTTGCCGTGTTATGCGCGCCTGGTAGCTTGTACGCGATAACGCGTCCGCCGTATCGAGATTTTCAACCAACATACATTGTTGGAATGCCGCGCTTTTATTTATTAGTTTGTTTTTTTTTATTGTCAACGTTTTGTTTGGCGGGAATGGTATAAGTGTCAATATATTATGACTTTTTATGAAAAAATAAATTATACATACATAAAAGTCGTTGTAAATTATGATGTATGTGTAAAAATATATTTATAAGAAATTTAAATAAATAGTTATATATATTTTTTTATAATAAAAATGATGGTGATGATCTAATTAGATAGGCTGTCTGTCTAGTGTTGTATGACTAATTAATCGGACAAAGATAATAAATAAGATACAAAATGTTGTTTTATGTCAACTTAGCTCATTCTCTGATTTGAGCATTTTTGATAATAGCTGATAACTTATCTGAAATTTTCGAGCGGTACTTTGCTATATTAACTCATTAGGTTTGAGTTTTAAAATTGTGCATGTTTCTTTAGGTAGATGTCGAAAAATGCTTTTGAGAAAACGTGCTACCGAAAAGGTTTAAGGTACTTTTTGGGCTGTTTTTTGTCATTTACATTGCGTCGTTTGTAAAATATTATATTATATAAGGTGATAAATATAATTGTAGATTTGTAAACTCTACTTATTTCTATTTCTTAGTAGTTATTTAGTTCTTAGTAAGTATAAGTACTAGTTATTTTTAATAGATTTACAGACACATTTTACGCCTTCACTTTAGGTTTTTTTTACTCATCTCTAGATCTAAATAGATTTGATGTTTAAGTACGTAAGTAGTTATAAATATATATTTATCCCTCTTAAGAAATTGAATCTACGACACCCGCAAATGATGGCATGAACTTCAATCGAGTTTTATAATTACATATTATTATTGGGACCGTAATACATAAAGAACATTGTTATCATTAAAAATTAAAACCGAAACTCAATATTACGAACCACATTTTTCCGTTTTCACGTAATTTAATTAATTGAAATTAAAACTTTACGATGTTTTAAGCGGTTTTATTTTATCTTAATTACATCCTTACTTAAATATAACCAGTTAGTCCGGCCCACAATACAATTATTCGTGACTATAACAACCGACACAACAGACAGCCTTACTGTAGCTAATTATATTTAATTATAAAATTATGTAAATATTGACATTATTAAGAATTGTATACCATGACTATCGTAGTGTTAGTGTAACTGTTTTTTATTTTTTATTTCAATTCTTCACTTTATATAATTATTAGGTAGGTAAATATGTACGTTTAGTGCTTACATGATTTTTTTTGTCATATTTTTTAACGAATTTGGCTTAGTTCATTATATTAATACGTTAACGAAAAACTTACGATTTCTTTTTATGAATATTATGGGGACGGCGAGGGAATGAAGTTTAAAATAATTATGTACAGTTTTTGTGTAGAAGGAGAACGAAACACGACATAAGTATTTTGTACTAATGAACTGGAAATTCATAATAATACTAAAATAAATATTACGTACACACTAACCTGTGTTTGTCACATATTATTTTATATTTATATTTTTTTTGTAGCTTTACGCTGTATCCCGTACACAGAGAGTAGGCAGAGTAGGCAGAGGAAACCTAGTGTTAAGACACTTCGTTCCCCACTTTCCGCCGAATTCGGAGGCATTGCGTGCAAAGTGGCGGAATTTAACGCCGCGGTTTGCCTGGACACCAGAGCGAAGAAAATGAAAATAATAAATATTTCCACTCCTCGAGTGGGAATCGAACCCACAACCTTTGTGCCTCTGCGCCACAACAGGCCCCTGGCTGACGGGCCATATTTATTTACTAATTTATATTTACGTTTATTTCTTTTATAGTTGACACTACAATGGTCGTTTAATTTTGTATGTATAAGTCAATACTAATGGTTAAACTAAATAAGTTAATCGTTAAAGGATCAATTAGTTTATTATAACTAATTCTAATTTCCAACCAATTTTTTTTTTTACTGCGTAGAAATAAACATAGTGACACCTTATGACATTTTGATCTCAATGTTCTGTTTACTATAAAGATATTGCAAGCTGAGTCGAAGAGCTCAATGTTATATTCGATCTGAACCTATGTATACCTATAACCTAGGTAAATTGCTATACTATCTATCATTATATTTGTAACGGAGTTTGGAGAATATTTTGCGATTATTATTTTAATTGGTTAAGAAAAATGGTATCTCTACAACAATAAAAATAACATAAGGCATAGATATGTTCTGCCTAAATATGTGAGTGTAATATTAATAAGCTGTATATAAAAGTATTATAGATAAATTAATTAAATAAAAAAAATATATATCGAAAAATTATGAGCAAATTTATTTTTTAATTTAGTATTGCAACATACTTATATCGCACAAGATCTACCTATTTAATAATTAAAAAAACTTAGTTAGTCTTCATTTAGGATGTGAATAGCATATATGTATTATGTTTTTATATAGTTTTTATTTATTTGTTTCTGGTCTTGTATATTTGCAGGTTCATGACTTTTTTTCATTTTACTGCTCGGGAAAATAAAAATAAAATAAATATAATTAGGTATCCCAAGTGGAGATAGGATTCACAATCCGATACTGTTGTATTTACAATAAGAATTTATTTCATAGCATAACGATGGACACATCACTAAAATTTGAAATTTTGGAACACTACTCTTACAATTACTGTAATTGGTATATGTGGTGTTTCCATTTTTACATTTAAAATATGAATTGTTGAATACAAGGATTAGTTCTATTCGTTAATTTAATTATGAATGTTATATGCATCTATATATTTGTTGGTAATAATAACTTATAACGTGCTTAGGCGTCACAACATAGATTATAGCTTCACTCTGTATCTCGCACACAGCAGGGCAGGCAGAGGGAACCTAGTGTTGAGACACTCCGTTCCCCATAAACGTGGGGAACAACAAAGATAGATTTATATATACAAAAACTGTAACAGAAAGGTGAAGTTTTTCAAAACGGAAAAATGTATAATGTTTTTAAAATAGTGATTAATCATAATTAGTGTGGACTAAAAAGAAAAAATAAAATTTATAGTTTTTAAAATCGTAATTAATAATTTATTCATTTAATATGTTTATTCAAGCGTATTTGTTTATGGAAATTAATACGATATGCAAAAAATAGGCAATATTTTTCCTCTAATTAAGTGTACCTAAGTATTTGTTGTTTGAAATAATAGCTTCTCGCGATATCCACAGCAGGTTAGGCGGAGAAAACCTAGTGCTAAGACTCTCCGTTCCCCATTTTCCGCCGAACTTTAGAGGCATTTGGTTTATAATAATAAATATTAAGTTGTTATATACCTACCCGGGACCTGTTCGCGGTTCATCGCGTGATCTGCAACTTGTATTCCTGATTTGAGCGTCTTTAGGACTCTCTGAACTTTCTGTTCAATCAGCACTCCTGAATAGCGTAGCTTTCCAGTAGTGAAAGAATGTTCATGATCGGTTCAGTATTTCCGAAGATTAGCCGCTACACACAAAGTTACAAACTTTACCTCTTTATTAAATTAGTATACCAAGATTCAACCATTCAACAATTTTAATTTCTTCGCTCTGGTACCAATGACATTGAGTTCCATCACTCAACACGCAATGTCATGATTTCAGGCGGACAAAGTGAAACACGGTGCGTGAAATAGCGTAAAATGGAAAGATGGAAAGAAATATTAAAAAAAATGGTAAACTAAACCTTTTGTGGTAAATTTTCATCTTCTTCAAAATCTAAGGAAGCCATCCTGTGCCGGGAAAGTGTTTTGCCAGAATTGTAATAATTAAGCGTCTCGATAGGGTCATTGGCTTTAAATTGAATAAAAAAGGAGTGATAGGTACTATGTCTTCTTTGTCTATTTGGTATATTAAAAACTATTCATTTAAAAAAGATATTAATCCTCCCTCGACAAACATATTTATTATTACATACTTATGTCGGAACATTTAATAGTTTGTAATATGCTTCCAGTACCACTCTTTAATTTATATTTTATTGCTTAAATAGCTTCTTTAAATATTTTAGAAAATTGAATTATACGTGTTATATAATTTGAAAGTTTACGGATATAATTCGTGCCATTCTATATAGATATTCTATTTGATAAAAACGTAAAATCAACGACAACAATCAATAACATTCCATTCTTTTCTTAGTGATATATATTTCAAGGAGATTCCACAACATGATCACGTCAATTAATTAATAACTCTTACACCTTTGCATTCTCTAACACTGACATTAATTATTGTTTAAGTGTATTTTTGTATTTACTATACATAATTATTCTGTTTACATTTGGGTCTTTATTTTTTTTTTCAAAAATTAATATCTTCCTTTCGTATTTAAAATTAAAGTTACCCAAGAATCTGTATTTTGTTATTTACTTTATTAGTTTTATTTTTCTTTTAAACAGGGCACTTAAAATGAGACTTGATGTCATTTAATTATTTGCTAATTGTTTCTTGCATATAAATTAGGTATTTACTTAATTTTATGTCATAAATTCTTAACTAATTTAAGAATTGGCATTAATAAAAGAATTTATTTTATAAAACCAATAAAAGAATTTAATTGGAAAGATAAAAATGAATATTTGAAGTAAACATTGCATTAAATATATGTCCTCCTAAAATTGAGATGGCTCTAAAAATACGAATAATATTTTTAATTTAATACGTACAAGTATAAGGCTTACACGTAAACATATTTTTATAAAATTTCAATTATATTTAGGTAGGTAAATAATATCTCCGTAAAATTTAGGCCTAAAGTATTGTTACCAAGCGCCAAACCCACGAAAACAGATACCACAGAGTATTAAAACCGTATTAAGCACGACGTAATCGTCCTTAAAATTTAAAAAAAAAACGCAATATCAACTAAAAACTCCTTTCTAATTTATACATTTACAAATTCGGCTAGTATAGCTCTTTCTCGCGGGTCACGAGTTGCACTTCACATCCGTTCTCTTCTGAATGCACAATACTAATTGTGTCGTCTCGCTTTAACCTATTGAATGTTGTATGTATCGATCTCTGTCTGTCGTACGCGGCGTTGCCAGCTCGAGTCTCGATGTACGGTGATATGACCTTGCGTCGGTCTGCCGTCGCGATGTGAGGACTAGGTATAATTACAAAAGATTTACGCTTTAATTTATGACGGAACTCTTTAAGTATAATAATGATAAAGTGATAATTTTACGACTTATGGCATTCATGTTTGATAATTCAGACGTGGCAAGATAAAATACACATTGTAATGAGCAGTAAATTAATGAAGTTATCTATTGTGGGGCCGCATTGTTACTAATACAATACAGTAACCCGGTTTTGTGTGTAAGTTTGTTATAGTTATTATGTTAGTTTGTATGAGTATGGACAGTATTACACATATGGAAACATTGAAATTAATTTTCTTAAGGATTTATGACTGTAAAAATAAATGAAATGGACCGTCGCGCGTTGTAGCGAAGTTATATCAGAATTTTACGTTTAATTTGCTAATTAAAATGGTTTATAAGTTAAATTACACATTTTGGTATATTGCGAACACGTTAAATCAGTTAAATTAGACAAAACCTTTGAGTGACATTAAGTTTTAACTTTCACCACTTATAAAGAAAGTTTTTAAATTATTGAAAAGTGAAGTAAATTGATCATGAATTTTATTTATTTTTATCGTGAAAGGTATCACAAGACATTATGAAATTGCAATGTAAAGTAAAATAAGTCGACGCAAATATTTGCCTCGATTTGATCCATAAGCAATATTAATATTTTATACACAGATAGCTGAAGAAATCAATAACTATATTGAAATATCAATCTACTAGATTAAAAAATGACTGATGGTGGATTCGAATTTGTAACATATTTAAATCTTACCAAAACAAGTTAAGAAAGAGAGCTATACTTATAACTTTAGTGTGTATATTTCCTTTGTACAGAGACTTCAGTCAATATTATAATGTAGGGTTTATTGTGTATAATACTGAGGTTTTTTCCTCTTTTAATATAATTATTTTTACGTGATAAAGCGACATGAACATTGCATTGTTTAAATATTTTTTTTTCTAATTGTAACTTAGTAATTCCATAGTATTAATTAGCATTTTAGCACAGCTATTAAAACAATAACCAATCATTATTGTTGTTTCTGATTATATTAGCTATTATACACAATCCATACATCCATACATCCATACATATATTATAAATGGGAAAGTTTGTCTGTCACGCTTTCAAGGCTAATCTACCGGTCCGATTTGGATGAAATTTGGAATGAAAGTAGTAAAAGTGACTGGGTCTAACATAGGCTACTTATTTTTTCAAAAAACAACCTCTAAAGGGTTGAAATAGGGGATGAAAGTTTATATGAAAAACCTAAACCGCTTGACCAATTGTAATGAATTTTGGCATAAATATAGTTGATAATCTAAGCTTAAACATAGGCTACTTTATTTTTAAAAAATGCGCCTCCGGGTTTTGCAATATAACGAAATAGTACGCGGCGAAGCCGCGAGCGGGCCGCTAGTAAAATATAAATGGCTATGTTGAGAAATAGAATAGAATAAATATAGTACGATACGATTTGTTCAAAAACAAAACTCAAAATTAAGGAATAAGTACATTTATTTCAAAAGAAATAAGAATATTGTGTTAATCACACATGAATAGTTGCATTTCTTGTGAATATAAAATAATATTTGGATTAACCCTTGAACTTTAAAGCCAAAATTATAACCAATATTATAATAATAACAAAAGCACTTTGAATACTAAATCCACTTTATTTTAACGTACAATATCATTACTGTACACTAAAATAAAGTTACAGTAAGCCCATATGACGTTGCTGGCGCCATCTAGTTTAATCATAACGAGTTGTTTTTTCACGAACGACATCATGCAGCTATTTATTTTTTAACTTTTCAAGGACAATATTGTGAAAGATACAGACAAAATGAACTTATTTTTTTATCACTCTGTTCACCGTTATATTGGCTTAAAATAATTTTTGCGTTTAATGTCAAAATTCCTTAGTGCATTTTCCCCTATAAACAAAAAACTTATATCATAAACTAATAGCTAATAGTAGTCCGCAACTTCGTTTTCTCAACTTAATAATAATAACCCTCCCACCAAAAAAACCGTCAAGCTGTTCAACTTCTGAGCGACCCGCTCGCGGCTTTGCCCTCACCAAATTAACCACATTAATATATGTAGCTGCTTCTTTTCTCTTCTATCTTCGACAGACTTCGCTCTCGCTTATGTAGAATGCTTTATATTTTCCATAAAAATATATATCCCATATTTCAAGCCCTTAAAGGTTGTTTTTTTTTAAAATATCCCTTAGATTCAAGCTTAGATTTAGCATATAAATTTTGTTTTTCTATTTCAATTAAAATTTAAGGGTTAATTTTAGAAAAAAGAATTAGTCTATGTATAACTCTGGGTCTTCAAAAATTTTCACTGAAAGACATTAGTACCTATGGATATAAAAATAGAGTCGCTCACACCTGCTTTTTTATACGTATGTAAATATTTTACGTAATGTGAGTTTTTTTAAAGATGACATATATATTCTTTACCTATATTGTGATATAATATAAAAGAATACACAAAATATAAAAGAAAAGTTTTTCACACACTGCACGATGAGTTCGGAACCAGCAAAGTGAATTCGTGGATTGCTCTGGAGTTTCTTATTTTCTTATTTGGTATCTAAGAATGCTATGTTAATGTATGCTGATATTAATGTGGAAAAATAAATGCTCACGCCCCCGCGTAAGCATTTATTTTTAATATATTTTTATATTAGCTCCCCAGCTATTATTATAAATATTGTTTTTTTTAGCTTCACGCTGTATCCTGCGCACAGCAGGGTAGGCAGAGGGAACCTGGTGTTAAGACACTCCGTTCCCCACTTTCCGCCGACTTCTGGGGCATTGCGTGTTAAGAACTTAACGCCGCGCTTTACCTTGACACCAGAGCAAAAAAAAATGGAAATATTAAATATTTCCACTCCTCGAGTGGGAATCGAACCCACAACCAGTCGTTTACAGTCACACGTTTGTGTCACTACACCACGGCTGGCCCCAATATAAATATAAATAAAATTATAAGTATAATAAATGATTACTAAAAAAATGTTGAATTTCTCGCCAATCATGCTCGACTTGACTGCTGACATTTTTTGGGATTCGAAACTGTTGCCTCCAAGTGAACCCACAAGCAATCATGCTTACAGTTAGACACTGTTCTCCTTCGATAACTTTATATAGGCAGGAAATTTTTACAGATTGAACAAGCTTTTAAATTATTAAAGTAAGTATTTATCGTAAACAAGAATTTAACTAGCAACATAACAGCATTGGGTACCACCATCCTACACGTAGATATTATATCTAATCTGACCAAAAGATGGAGAACGGAGTGTACCAATATTCGGTCCACTATACCTACCCTGCTAAATATTTAGAACTGTAATGTGTTAGTCGTTAGAACTAAGATTAATATTTTTGCTTGTTAATTATTTATTGGGTTAGTCGTGGCGCAGAGGAACAACTGTGATTGTAAAGCGACTGGTTGTGGGTTCGATTCCCACTTGAGGAGTGAAAATATTTAATATTTCCATTTTCTTAGCTCTAGTATTGAGACGAAGCGTGGCGTTAATTTCCGCCAATTTATAATTTAACACGCAATGCCTCCAGAATTCGGCGAAAAATGGGGAACGGAGTGTCTTAACACTAGGTTCTGTTGTGTGCGGGATACAGTGTGAAGCTAGAAATAAAAATATATCTTTTTATAGCTTCACAGCTCATCCCCAGAGAGCAGCTAAGGTCTAGCTCACCTTTGTCTTATACATCTTTCTTAACTCGTTCTTAATTCATAATCTCTTATATCTTTTTAATTTTTTCATCATTCATTCTTCATTCTTACGTACACCTGCCATTCTTTGTGTCTTTTCATAGTTAATTACAGAAAGTAATATTTATTAATTTTATTCATATTTACTGTTTTCACTAACTATTAATTCTATTTCCAACAAAAAAGGAGAAACAAACAAACGGAACTAAGGGACTTATTAACAGATTAGCAAATTCACAATTATCAGTTGAAGAGACCGATCATCATGTAAACATAAAAAAAATCGTTACATTTCATATCATCACAAAAAATATATAGATAGTATATGTTATATGTAGGTATATGCATTACAATAAAATACGAGTATAAAACATTATTTATTTACCGTTTATATTTTCTTATATAATTGTAAGCTTATAATATAATCTATATCCCACACTACATAAATCGTAGATGACAAAGACTGCGCCATGGGACGGCACTCGAATTGCACCTAGGACCATCGCACTATAAGCGCGTTATTGTGGGTTCGATTCCCACCTGAGGGCGGATTTTACATTATTTTCACTTCTCCACTCTAGTATCAAACACTGAGCGCGGAACTTTGACTTCAAGCTAGACGCTGGCTAGTTAACACGAAATATCTTACACTTACGACCCAATGCAGGAAAATGCGTGAAGCTGTAAATAATCATGTATAAATATGATCCCAATAATCTTGATATAATCCTAGAACCTAATTTAAATATCTAAATATTCCTAGTAAATTTAAATTGTTTGACTTGCTGAGCGTAACTATTGAGTTACGCGCAGCAAGTCAAATCTAATTAAACAACAGGTTCTAAAGCTCTAAGTCTTTAATGAATTAAATCAGTTCGTGAAAACATTTAAATGTAATCTTTTTTCGTTTACAATAAACGATAACTTATATATTTAAAATTTCGTTATATAAAAGAAACAATCAATGTTTCAAATATGATTGTCTATTAATTATTAGTGAGATCAATCAGTCATATAAACAATGCAAGTTTACTAGTGATTGCATCACGTTGCAATAGAATCTCGAGGATCATATTAGTATACGAATTCCTTTCCATATAAGTTAAAGGTACATTGCAGGAAATATTAAACTTGGTTTATATTTATGATACCTACATACATACCTATATGTTTAAGACTCGTTGGAAATGAAAATAAAAATCATATCGGATAGACATTTCCTTCTTTGTATTTACTTACGTATTTTTTATACAGGCAGAGATATGCTCTTAATGAATTGATTGACTCTCTACATTGTCTTATAAAACAGAAGTATCACTTAGTTATATCAATTATAAATCTACCTACCTAAGTGTATTCAGATTATGCTATTAAAGATACTAACAACTATTGCTTGCTATCAATTTTCTTCACGGTTCTTCGTTGTTGTGTATAAAACATTATTGTCAAAATCGTGAGTATCAGACTCTGCAAAAAACATGAGTAGGATGCATACTGGAATTGTAATTATATGAGTATGTTGATTATATTTTCGTGGCTTAACGATAACTTTTATTTCTTTTTATAACTTTTATTTTGTTGGGTTAAGGAGGTCAGAAATGCAAACGATCAGAAGGACCACGGTGATGGTAAGTTGATATCTTCGCCCGAAGACATTCACAACATCAGAGGAGATGTGCTTGCGTTGTCGGCCTTGAGGGTGAAGGAGGAAAGGTGGGAGAAAGTGTCTGTCTATTTACAAAACCTTTGTTTTGTGATTATAATAACTGTATGTCCAAAAATTTGATAAGCATTTATATTTAAATTGTAAGAACTTTTCACTGCAAGGACGACTGAACAATAACTGTAAAAGGAATTTGGTACACTAAATAACACTTATATCTAACAAATTATGTTAGACATAGGAAACAAAATAATAATTACTACTAAAAACGCATTATTTATACAAATACTTCCTCACAAATTACCATACCTATTGATCTACCGTACGTACACGGCAATCCTTAGAAAAGCTTGTATAGTCCCTCAATACTACTTTCAAATAAAACATTCACTCGAAAGTCATATTTTTGATTAACCAAAGATAAGGAGATCTGTAAAAGCACTACTTGACTCCACGTTCACTGTATAATTCCCTCTCATAGCGCGTAAACAAATTTCTCTTCAAACCAATAGGAGTTAAGCATCAAAAGCTTTTAAGGAAAAAGCTGTCTTATGTACTAAAAATAGAGTATATTTTTATTATAATTTTATTTAAGAATAAATCGTTACTTTGTAGCGTAATGCTTTATTTTTGGCTGCGGTAGGCGGTGGCTCGGATGCACGTTTTTTCTTGTTTTTGTTACTGGTCTGCATTGAGCGTGCTTCCGGCTATTGTGCAAGAATCGATTTAATAAGGCATTTCGATCAGCTTGTGGGAATTGGAATAATGTTTCATATTTGTATGTTGATTATGTATATTGTAGTAGTATTATAATTTCTATTTGCTTTAAGAAATGTATTGATGTTTATGTTTATATTAATTATTTGACTTGGCTTTATGCTGTAGCTTACTCTGAAAATGTAACCCAAAATTATAGTAACTTTCATTAAAGCTATGTTTCAGACGATTATAGTTTATTTGGTTTCATATTTTTTCTTTCGGCAGACAAATAGGACCTTGTGATACTTTTTCCTCCATTTTCCACCTTAATTTGACATGGTTCAGCGTATGGCATATTGTTCTTAAAAATAAACGAATGCCTTTAGACTACGTTTGTCTACAGATAATACTACTCGTATTGTAGAGATAAAATGAAAACAATATAAGTAAATATATAATAGTCTGTAAAGTGAGAATGGAACCCATAACCACAGCTTTTACACTCAGACGCTTCCCAGTCTGCAGCCTAATGACCACATAGTTTAATGGTATTTCTAATGAAAAGTCTTGTTAATGAAAACTACCTACTACTCTGCAACACAAACAACACAACTAACTAATGCGGCATTTGTTTATATCATATTGTTTAACTGGTAGATATATCAAGGTTCCTTAACATATTCTCCACATCGTTCAAAGTCAATGGAAAATATCACTTTAAACATTTCGTTAAGACGATATTTAATTAATGGTTATACTTTAACTAGACCATTGGTAGGCAAACTTTGTTAAACAGGAGTAAGTTTTTTTTTTCTTTTTTTTTAGCTTCACGCTGTGTCCCGCACACAGCAGGGCAGGCAGAGGAAACCTAGTATTAAGATACTCCGTTCCCCACTTTCCGCCGAATTCGGAGGCATTGCGTGTTAAGCGGCGGAACTTAACGCCGCGCTTTACCTCAACACCAGAGCGAAGAAAATGGAAATATTAAATATTTCCACTCCTCGAGTGGGTAGGTTTTTTGCAACTAACACTCAAATATTTTGGCTCTCATAATACATTTTATTTAAAATCTGTTTATATATTGTTCAAAAAGATAGCTTACGGGCTGGATGAAATTACTGAACTGAACTAGACTCCTATGATTATTTATTTTGACGTGTCAACGGAGAATACGCATTATGCTGTAGTAACTGCAAAAGGTAGCTTTTCCTTCTTTCTTATAGTTTAACTGATTAAGTAGTATTATGATTCCATCACGTGTTCCATTTCGTCCAAATTATGGTTCATTTTTAGTTGGATACAGTGAAATTCACTGTACGTATAACTTTTGAACTTCAAGTTCTTTCCCATATATTTTCTTCTTTTTTTAAAAAAAAGTTTTAAATGCGAGAATTTTTAAATATAAACAAATAAGTTTTTTTGTTTCTTTTTATATTATAATTCTCATTAAATAATAAATAACTATAAAAGGGGAAATCATTTCATGAAGGATTATTAGACTAAACATTATACTAACGAAATAGATTAAATCTAGAAGGTTCATTGCATTATAGGTATGTTGTCTAAATAACGGTTTTGCGAATGGAACAGAATGAAAAAAAAAAAAAACTTAATTCTTTATAGTGTAGAATTAATTTCTCAGAATATTTATTAAAAACTACGTATAAAAACAAGTACCCCTACCTATTACCTAACAATATAATTTTATAATTATAATATAACAGTAAAATATTGCATTCTAACATGGAAATATATTATTTTATAAAAAATATAACTTTAAGTTTATGCAAACGTGGTAGTTACATATAATTATAAATATAATTAAATTAAAAAAGTTGTTATAATAATAAACAGGCAATTTTAATTAAGAATCCGATTTAATTATGAATATGTAAATTTTTAACGGTAATTTGTTTTTAGTACATAATAAAATCACGTATTTTATTGTATAACAATATATTTTTATTTTTTTTAATATTTAATATATGTTGAATAATAGTCAGAAAAAAAGGACTTTTTTTATATGTATAGCTCAACTATACTATATTGAATAGATAAGTCTTATTACAGACAGTTTATTGATTTTATAATAGGACTCGAGAGAAATGCCTAATCAAAGAGCAATTTTAAATCTATTAAAGAAACGACTTGGTAGTTTTCAAATTAGTTTAAGTATAAAAACAAAAAAAGGAAAGAAAAATATTTAATATAGATTAGCCGATCGGTTTATTAAAAGAAAATTACAAGTAAATTACAAGAAGATATACACTCTATCTATGTACGTACTTCTAGATTTCTACTCGCCAGTATCTACCGATATCCAAAATACATAACTATAAAACTATATAAATTAAAAAAAAGAGAAGTATAATTAATAATTCCACTCTACACGAATTAATCATACACAAAATCAATAATAAGAACAAAAATAACATTTAAAATGAAACTAATAATAAACCTGTATCACGACCAGTCGCGTCTATCAACGCCATCTATTAGAATGTATGTGAACTAATCAGTTCCAATGCAACGTCACAGTGACACTTGACAGGTGAAGGGCACAATGTGTGCGAGCGAGACGGAACAACAACAAGCGGTTGCCATCGATTTGTTGATATGCGCATGTCATTTGTAGAATATATATAGAATATACTAATATATGTTTGTTTGTATGTTTATCTGTCTTTATATATATCTAAAAAACTTATAATGAAATGCTAAAAAAATTACATGTTTTGGTCCTAAATTAATTTTTAAGCATTAAAAGTATGATACTGTGTTAAACTTATGTAAAATCAATATTAAATAGTAGTTTATATATTATTTTCGTCTTTTGCTTGTTAAAAATAGATTCTGCACTCTCACTGCAAGATAAATATAGCTTACGAGTTTTATTTCTATAGAAGGAATTCGCAAACGTGACGCGTTGTATTTAACTTTATACGCTAAGCTATACCTTTCTCTGTCATTCGCAAGCTTTTTAATATATCTGTTTCAGGTCGTTTCAATTCATCCCTAAATGTGGATTAAATTTTACTAAAAGTTAAAATGAACTTTATTTTAATAAAAATAAGGTACGATTTACGTTAAAATAAAATTCAGTGTGTGATATTTGATTTTAGTTCTTAGTGTGAGTGTTTGATTAACGCACACATACGCGTGATTAAAAAGGGTAACCACGGTTCTTATATTTATTTATAATATTTTTTTTATATTCATATAAAGAAAAATGTATGGCTATTAATAATTGTTTACAATTTTGAATAATCATTTGGTGTCTTAATAAAGTAGGATTGATATTTAAAATTTCTTCTTCGTTATTTTTAGGTGCTGATTATTTTTTATTTTTAAATCCATCTCTTTAAGTCCAATTAAAGTATATATTTCATTATATATAAAGCGGATGAATTTGAAACCTAAAGGTACTTGTGATAACTCTTCTTTAACTACTTTTAGTGAAAAGTTTTGAATATAGTTCACAATTTATGTGGGGAACGGAGTGTCTTAACACTAGGTTCGCTCTGCCTACCCTGCTGCGTGCGGGATACAGCGTGAAGCTAAAAAAAAATAATTATGTCTTATACTAAACACGACGATTTAATAAATATATAGGTACAATATTTTAATTTTTTTATTTATAATATACAAACAAAATAATTGACAAAATAATAGTAATTTATTAAAAAAAAAATGATAACATTTTAAAAAAAAGTTACTTTAATATTGAGAATGTTAAAACAATGGTTACTCTTTTTATGTTGCGATGGAATCGATTTTCCCAAATGCGGGGCACACAAGAGACGGCATTTAAAGATATATCCGAAGATATCATGAAATAAATAAAGGTTTATAGATTATATGTATTATATGTTTTTTATATGAATTACATGAAAATATTTGTAGTTAGTACTATCTAACCAATTACAATATAAACTGAGTATTCAGCTTGTATTATGAGGAAGCTATTTTTATATAAAATTCTTTAGAACTGCCTCATATTGACAATGTTTAAAGAACATTCTAGACTTTAAATATATCTAAAAATCTCGAAGCTGTACTTATTTTTCTGAATTTACATAAACGTACGAATGGAACGCATTACCTGCACTCGTATTTTATTAGATCTAATCAACATTTAATTTTTTAAGAGAAATCTATCATAAATAAATTTATAACATATCTCCAAATATATCATGGAAAACGTACTTTACTTAGACCAGCATCGACCCACACCACCTCAATTAAACCGCACACATCCAAACAACCACGTAGACGCTCATCAGAGCTCGTCGAGACAGATCCTTCCACACAGACGCACACTGCCACGCAATACTGAACCTTACAGTTTTGGCACCCCCTGTAACGTGCCCTACATTTACCGATCCGCGAAATAACCTCAAAAACTATAGAAATACAGGAAAATCTACAATTTACGTAACTAAAACTACTTTTTCAAGCATTTGTTTATAATTTCAAGGTGTTTCGTCATCGTTTCAGTGAATTTTCAGTCAGTGGTATTAGTGAGTGGTATCAAAGCGTTCTGTGACACCACAGTGGGAGAATGTGGCGTGTTAAACTTGTATTATTGTACGGTTATTTATGATACCGTAACGCACCGTGAAAGTAACGTGACAAATGATTTTTCAACTGTAAACACCATTAGAAATGAGCGTGAGTAAAATTTTGTTTATATTATATTTATTATTATTTCTTTTGAAAATAAATTTTAAAATTTTTATGTTCTTTTTTTTATATAATTAAAACAATTGTTTGAGATTAGTTAGTAACTTCTGTAATCATTAAAATTTGATTATTCTGATAAGTTACTTAATTTGTTTTTCATGTGGGAAGATATATTTTATATGAATTGAATATAAAAAATTATTTAAGATATTTATAAGTAAATACAAGTATAATATTACCGAAAGAAGTGAATTAAATAGTTTCAATATAATAAAAAAAGCTTAAACTAATAACTTTGCTATCTGTTAAAAGCTCGAAGTGCAAATAAAATAATAAGTCAATAGATATATCTATACAATACACATATAACTCATAGTATTAATTACTAATCCTTTATATATATTGATATGACAAATATGTCGGCGTGGGTTAATTTTGTGACGATTATATAGAATGGTTTGATACTATCTTATCAGTTAGCGGTTGACGGCGGTTGATTGTCACTCATGATAACAGTTAAATAAAACGTTTCGCTTTTTCCAATACAGATATCGATACTTTTATTGCTCTTTTTAAACGAAGACAATAAAACTGTTCAAAAAAAAAAAAAAAGTACATATTATTTTAAGCTTTGCTAAGTTGTTAATTAAGTAGTTAAGAGAAATTAGTAACTTATTATAATTTTAGCCCTTTGTTCGTGTAGGGATATAATAAATGGGTCAGTTTATTAGTAGTAGGTAGAATTGACCTATAATCAGTTATAGTAAAAATGACAATTAGCGCCGCAACGGGAAGCCAGGGCTGGGCTTGACACCCGTTGCGTACACAATTACTTGCTTATAATATTTATAAATAAAACAAAATGAAATATAAAGAAAACATTATATATTTTCATTATTCTTTCATTTTTATAATATAGAAGTGAAAAAGCACAATCTATAGTAATATAATAAAGAGATAAAATTTATAACTTTCTTCGGATATAAGGGACTGATCATGAAAATTCTTTCACAATTAGAAAGCTACGCTACTTAGGAGTGATAGAGTATACTCTATATTCTATTATGATTAAACGAATAGTTCAGAAAATCCCACAGGAGCTCAAGTATGAGATAAAAGTAGCAGATTACGCGGTTAATAAAAATGACTGGAATAGTAATGTCACTATTCGGTTTTTTTAATCTTAAAGTATTTATATTTTCGGATTTTGATAAGACAAGTGGGAACGTTAGTTTCCGCCACACACTACACGTAGTTCCTCAAAAATTTAACTTAAAGTGAAAAACGATGTAGGTACTTATCCTTAACACTACATTGTCTCTGCCTACTTTGCTGATAATCTCTCCTGTTTCTTTCAATTATTTCAGCTTAAATATTTACAACAAAGAATATCGCCGTATTTCGTTGAATTATTCTTGACCCACTTATGTCTAGACACTAGACGATGTATTAAGTGGAATTTGGTACAGAGCTATAGACATCTTATTTTTTCAATACTACGGGTAATAGGTATTTCATGGAAATCTTAAGAATTCTTTACATATGAATATATTTTCCTTTCAATTATCATATGTAAGGTATTCCGAAAAATATACTCTCTTCAACAAAGCCGCTTTCAAAGATCAAATTGTTGAGCAGATTCAGTTTATCTTGACAAAAATCAGCTTTATACAATATCATCGAGGTTTATTTTTTATATTTGTTTTTAAAAGAACCTACTGTGTATTTTTAAAAAAGATTTTCTCTTTAATATATTTTTCTCTCTAGGTAGGTCTAGGTGCCTAGGTATTTATAATAAATATAGACTTACATGTTCACTTTAAATGAGAGTTTAATTATGCGATAAGTAATGCTATGACCATAAAATCATGATTGAAAAAAATAAAGAAACATATACTTATATAAAAAATTGACATAAAAACGTCTCCCCAATCTGTACAGAAAAAACAGGTTAAAGCTTTCTAACATATAAAGTATTTTATAGGGCGGAAGTTTTTACTTTTGGACGTATTGATTTGAATATCTCTGCCGAGTTACAAAATTGCGTGCTAGTTACTGACACATGGTTAAAAATATTTTATAGTTTATTTCCTTGTGGCCAGTCGTGGCGCAGTGGCACAAGCGTGTGACTGTAAACGACTGGTTGTGGGTTCGATTCCCACTCGAGGAGTGGAAATATTTAATATTTACATTTTCTTCGCTCTGGTGTCGAGGTAAAGCGCGGCGTTAAGTTCCGCCACTTAACACGCAATGCCTCCGAAATCGGCGGAAAGTGGAGAACGGAGTGTCTTAACACTATGTTCCCTCTGCCTACCCTGCTGTGTACGGGATACAGAGTGAAGCTAAAAAAAATGCCTTATAACTTTGAAGTCAGTAAATTGATCTTTTGAAATTAAATTACCTTTATTATATAACATATTGTTGACATTATGATCAAAAGAGGCAAAATATCTAGTAGTTAGTCTTGTTTAGATACGATGGGGAGGGGTCCGTACTCGTTTGACATTCACGGCATTGACCTATTTTACAGGAAATTTCTTGTTTATTTAATAATTTTTTTAGCAAATATTTATTTTAATTATATACATCAAGGGCCTGGCCGTGACATAGTTGGTGGTTGCATAAGATTGAACACTACTCACAGCATATTTATTAATTATTTGTATTTTATGATCGGTATCCTTACTAATATATTTAAAAGGTAAAGTTTGTATCTTTGTCTGTACTAAACCATTTATATACACAATTCAAGAGTACTATAAGCTAGATTTTATTATGATTAAACAGAAAGTTCAGATAATCCTAAAGGGGCTCAAATAAGGTATAAAAGTTGGAGATAACGCGGCGAAGCTGCGAGACGGTCGCTGGTAATATATCTTAAATATATATAACTCTTTAGCTATTGTCAGTGATGAGTGATAAGTTGGTGGACAGGGTGCAGCCAAAAAATAATGTACGTAGAAACTTGACATTTGGCACATATGTTCCTCAGGGAGCGGAGAGGTTTCCTACGGTGATAGAACAAACAAAATTTAACGTTGTACAGTTGAAACTAATGAAAACTAACATGGAGCTAGTTTAGCAATAATCATGAAGTCTACACAAACTAAGATTCGAGTGCCTTCTAGTTCATAATATAGTCTAGTTTTTGCACCAGGCAATGTTTTGAAAATAACGAATGGAGTGACTTATCGATCATTTGTATTTTTTCTCCGTTTCCTCCGTAAAGTTTTGTGATACTTGTAGATATGGTAAATGAAAGAAATAATAAATCTGATAAAATTGTATTAATATCAATTAAGTATGACAAGGGTAGAAGCGTCTGACGCAACTCTTGAATATTGTTGAGTGTACATACGTGCGTCTTTGCTCTTTCCGCTTTCAATTATTTAATTTACTTTAAAAGGAAGCTTTTATTTCATTACGCGTTTATTGATTTATATATGTATTGTTAAATTTTCTGGTTCACCTATGTATTTATATTGGCATTATTTTATTGAATTCGAAAGACATATTTGAAACAAAAAATAGGTATACCTAGGGTTCATTATATTGTAATATGTTTTGTTTTTATTCATTTTATTATATTAATACGTGAAGGAAAACCGTTGTATTTCTTTTTACAAATTTATACGGTTCGCATATGAAATTTGGCATATCTAGATAGTTTATATGGAGAAGTGCCTAAAATTTAACCTTCTTTATAATAATACTTTAGAAATACATTAAAGGTCAGACTTGGCGCAGAAGCACAGAGTGTGCCTGTAATTAATTCGATTCCCACTCGAGGAATATTTATAATTGCCTTTTTCTTCGCTCTGCTGTCGAGCCAAAGTGCGGCGTTAAGTTTCGCCACTTAACACGCAATGCCTCCGAATTCGGCGGACATTGGGGAACGGAGTGTCTTAACACTAGGTTTCCTCCTACTGTGTGCGGAATACAGCGTGAAGCTAAAAAAATCCATTTAATTAAAGAATTAAAGAAAACACCAAGTATTTGACATACACCTCTTTCTAAAGTGACATACATATCGGCTAGGCAACGCGTGTTTAACTCATCTAAAAGAATTTTAGTAATTATATATATTTTTAAAGCACAATAAATCGTCACGTAGTTTGGACATGCATGACCGTACACGATAGTTAAGAATTAACATCCCACGCCGAATAATAATAAAATTTATTTATTTTATTTATCCAGTATATAAAATTCCAATCACACTAATTAAAGTAATTATCAAATCAAACATTAAGTATTGATTAAACGTTATATATTCTTAACTACAAATTATAAAATAATATTAATAACTATAAAAAGGGATAATATGATGACACGCAAAAAGATTGTTTTTTGGGTTTAAAATAGGAACAAATGAACATTTATAATTTAATATTAATGACATTAAAAGAACCCTTAACTTCGTAGGCAGACGGAGGCACTTTATGACACTAGCCATACTTTAAGCCCTTTGCCTGGACTTTATGACACTTGGCCGTACTATTCTTATTCTCTCCGTAGTTTCGACTGTAAAACGTAATATCCTTTATTTTTTCTTTCTACTACTCTTTAAGGAACCTAGATGCTAAATTCTAGCTTACTAGGCTGAGTACATATTTGCGGCTTTGCGTTATCATTTATTCGCTAACGCTGATATCAATGATCCATCCTAATTCTAAAACTGCAACCTTACCTTGCTAACCTTAGATCAATCTAAGAATTTAGCATCAAGGTTCCTTAAGAAGTGTGCTGATTTAGATTAGAAAGAAAGTTTTCGAAATTCCTACTTAACTCAAAAAATTGACTTCATGAGTCAATTTTTTGAGTTAGGTAAAGCTTGAATATGATATCTCTCGACTGGTTATTGCCAATAACCAGTTGAAAGATTCCTATATACAAAAAATCTTAAAAAAAATCTTTATATGTTCTTAAAAAAATGATTGCTTTGCAACGTTGACGTTGCAGTTATTTGACAAGTTTTATTGATATTTAGAGTTAATGAGTAACGGTAGATTTTTATACTACACATACTAAATTAAATGATTGATAAATAGCCAATATATAAACAACAAAACAGCAATTGTAAAACAAAATCAATAAAATCTAAATAAGTTCAATTACGTGAGACAGGGGACGATCGCCACACCAGTTGAATGCTAATGACATTGACCTATATCCCTTTCCCGTGCTCACAGTTGCTTGATCGTCTATTTATAGAATTTCATTAAAGGGACTTTGTGTTTTTATGAATGGCTTAAATTAGGGGATAATACTATAAGAAGTGCTACGTAATACAATCATTTAGTTAGGTAATAGGGTGAGATTACTCTGACTTTTGATTTCTAATTCGTTATTAGAGATTTATTTGAATTTTTTAAGTAGTGCTGTGTTATCTTGTTTCTAAGAGCGTGGAATGGAAATGCTACTGAGTATTAAAAAAACATCTAAATTTTTATATAAACTAAAAAAAAGGTTGTGGCCATCCTGGCAAAGGTACCATAGTTTACGCTATGGATACCGTGAGCAATGTTCTAGCAAATTGGAGTGCAAGAAGCAAAATTGAAAGGAAATTGCAAGATTTTCTTGCATTGTTTAAATAATTATAAATATAGATAAAGTTAATTCGGCATCAACAAGCGTATCAGAGAAAAGTAATCATTTAAGGTATTATTTATTGAATGCTTATATGATATTTGATTTTTGTGGCTATTTATAACAATATTAATAATGACGTGTTAATGTAGTCAATCTTCTCTGTATAATTTAAAACCACATTACACCACCCTCATATTCTACCAGAATGTAAATACATATTACTGTAATGTACAACTTAGTACTTTATTTACATTATTCTCTTAGCACGGACTGTAAACGAGATTTTAAAATAAATCTAAAACAAGCAACCGTAAAATATATGTGTAAATTCAAGTCCTATAAACTTTTTCCTCTAGAAACATATAGGAAGGCAATCAAAAAAGCAAAACATTTTTGCATTGTTTAGGCATATGTGTAATATCTATATACCTATCGTTTTTATAATATATACCATATATATTATATGTGAAATACCTACGAGCAATCCATATAAAATTTTCGGCTTTCCGTCATTCGCATTAAATGTTATCATCGAGTGACAGACAGAGAACGAACAGCCGAAACTACTGGTCGTAGAAATCCGAAATTAAGCATCTACATTTTTTTATCGAAGACAACAGTACAAAATTTCCCTAGAGCTTTCTACAGAAGCGTGACAAAAGTAAATTAAGAAAATAGAACTGGAAACTGGAAATGAGACCATTGTGGTGCAGTGGGACAGCGTCTGATTTCAAACGCGATTGGTTCTCGGTTCGATTCCTATTTTGGGGAAAAGATGTATATAAATAATTTTCATTTCTCCGCTCTGGTAAGAAGTCAAAGTACGGTGTTGAATTCTTCTAATCAACACGGAACATCTCGATGCCAAGCGGCAAGTGGAGATTGAAATGTCTTGACATTATGTTCTCTCTGACTACCCTGCGGCGAAAACACGAACTTATTATGAAAAGAGGTATTTAATCTTCGAAAGGGAAGTTTCAAGCAACAAGTTTTTAGCAATATAAATATTTTAGCTTACTTTCAAGAAGACAACAAACAAAATGTCAACAATTTATATTAAATGTAGTTATACATAGGTATAGAAAGTTTTATAAAGAAGACTTTATTGATTTTTCAATCAAAGCAAAAGCTATCTTCTTGACGTGCTCACAACACAACGTAGTCTACGTCGACATTCTTCGAATATGCGATAGATGGCGTGCATTATTTATTTATGAAGAAAAACATTAAAAAAACCTTCTATCAGCACACTCTGTTATCCAGTTTCCTCTCGAAATTGAGACATTGCGTTTAAAGTGACGGAACTCAACGCCGCGCTTTTGAAACCAGAGCGGGGAAATGAAAAGAATATATAATCATTCCTTTATTGGGATCGAACCTACAATCATTGAGTTAACAGTCAGAAGCTGTCTAATTATGCGTTGTAGCACCAAATTTATTAAATAATATCTACCTATTTTAAAGATTTCTATATATATTTTTAAAGGAGTATATAGTGTATATAATACTTAGATATCTACTTACCTGATCACCTTGCAGGTGGAATTATTTATTTCATTTAAGTGAAATAGGCAAGTTGTGTATTTTAGGCTAGTCGTCGCAGGAGCACAGAAGTGTGACTATAATGCGACGGGTATGTGGGTTTGATTCCCACTTGAGGAGTAGAAAATATTTAATATTTCCATCTTCTTCCTTCTGGAGTCGTGGCAAAGCGCAGCGTTGAGTTCCGCAACTTAACACGCGCTGCCTCCAGAATTCTGTGGAAAATGGGGACCTGAGTATTTTAACACTAGGTTCCTTCTGTCTACCCCGCTGATGAGGCTAAAAAAATAATAAATAAAAAAATAATATTGATTATAAATACATAAAATAAATAAAAATAAAAAATAATAATTATATAACAAAATATTGATTTACCTATTTTTATAAAATTGTTAACTTCATTTTAATTTAAATTTCGTATTTTTAGAAATATTTAACGCTACATAAATTTTATCCATAAAAGGCTTTTACAAAGACTAATGCAATATAAGCGTGTTGAAAGCTTTTATAGGTAGCTTTTATGTATTTAAAACGATACGAGTACGTTGTTATTTTGGGATATTGTGACGCAGTTAGACAGCGCCTGAGTTCGATGCCGTGCGGTTGTGTGTTCGATTCCCGTTCGGCGAAATGAAAATATTTAAGTTATTTTCATTTTGCGGCTTTGGTACATAAGACAAAATACGGCATTAAATTCGCCACTCAAAATGCGTCTCGATTCCAACCGGAAATTGGAGAGTGTAATGTCTTGATATTTTTTGAATACCCGGTTTGCGGGAAAAACGTGAAGCTGTTTCATTGCTACTTTATTGTTTAACAATATTCGCTCATACTCTTGTGTTGGCACTGGGAAGTGCCTAGACGTGCTTGCGGTAGTTGTGGGTACTATTTTCATTCGGGGGGATTTTTACTTGCTTCACCGATGTTGTGCTAAGTTGCGCCATTCAACCTTTCATGCCATTCAATGCCATTCCCATTCAATGCTGAAATAGGCAAACAATGTTGACTCGTAAAACCGATAAAATATTGAAAAATCTTTGAACCTGATATACCTGAATGTCATCATTATTTTATTACGCGAAGGAAAACTATATTTTTCGACCCATTTGGGGTTTTTATTAGGAAAAATATACAAACGGACGAAATTTGGCATACTATTTAAAGCTTGCTTATATGCTTAATGATTATATTAAATGTTAAAAGAATAAACAATATCTGTCATCTTCTATCATAATTTATTCGAATTAAGTTAATCAAATAAATATTATACACATCACCATATGTTTGACATATAGGTACTTGTTAAGGTAACGCGTATTTTAATCATTTAACAAATCAACACTAGAATCAATCGCATAAATATATACCACCTATTTGATACCGTTCAAACTCCTCATGTAATACTTAATATGAGAAATATTATAAAAAAGAAAAATTATACATGAAGTACAGAGCGTAGGGTCTTGACACTAGGTACTCTCTTATTACCCTACTTGCGGTAAAAAAACACAAACTTAAAAAAATATATAATAAATTAGCATATTTTAAAATTTTATTTGGCATTTCAACTGATTTAAATAAAAACATGTAATTAGACTATTCATTGCTCTTCCCACGTCTTTCCCATTTCAGTAGGTCAAACGCCCACTCACTCAGACTTGTCTTTTAATTTCGTTACATTCCCAAAGGTTTATGCATCTTTTATATGTCACTCACGATTCTTTGTAACTTTGCTTAACGTTTATGGGAACAATGCTGTTAATGTTTTGTTTTAAAGATCGTAATTACTTACTTTGCCTACTTATTATTTACTAGCGACCCGCTCGCGGCTTCGCCGCATGATGTACATAACTGTTTCGTTATATTGCAAACCTCGTGGGTGGATTTTTGAAAAATAGAGTAGCCTATGTTTAACCTTGCATTGTCAATTATATTTATTCCAAAATTCATTACAATCGGTCAAGCGGTTTAGTTTTTTCATATAAACTTTCATCCCCTATTTCAACCCTTTAGCGGTTAATTTTTGAAAAAATAAGTAGCCTATGTTAGACCCATAGTTATTTACTACTTTCGTTCTAAATTTCATCCAAATCGGACCAGTAGATTAGCTATGAAAGCGTGACAGACAAACACACAGACATTCGCATTTATAATATAAATATTTATAAGCAACTAGCGGCCCGCTCACAGCTTCGCCGCGGGAACTACGTAATTGTTTCGTTAATTTGTAACGGGGTGGATTTTTGAAAATCAAAGTAGCCTATGTTTAACCTTAGACTATCAACTATATTTATGCCGAAATTCATTCGTATATACTCGTAAACATTCATCCCCTATATTAAGCCTTTACAGGTTGATAGAAAAATAAGTAGCCTATATTAGACCCAGTAATTATTACTACTTTTATTCTAAATTTCATGCAAATCAGTTCGGTAGATTAGCCGTGAAAGCGTGACAGACAAACAGACAGACATTCACATTTACAGTATATAAGTATGGATGTACCTAAGTTGTTAATTATCTATATTGTTTTGAAAACCAGAACATTATGATGAATTTAATTAATATAATTAATAAAATCAAAAGCAATTTAATAAAAAGAAAATTAAAAAGTTTGAAAATACCCACGACGGTTTAATTGTAATTGAAAAAGGATAAAATAACTAGAAATCCCCCGCCTAAAAGAATATATGTAACGAGATGATGGGGACGACTTCGTCGGAGCTGCCATTACGTTAAGTTTGCTAACTTCTCCTAGGTTTTCATGCTGTTAAAACAGGTTTAGGAAAAAATTAAAATATTAATATGAATTTACAGTTTTGATAACTGGTATTCCTTTTAAAAACTTTAAGAATGAAATCTATACTGTTAGCTACTATATTTAAAATAGAGGTTGCAACTGGCAGCCCCCGACGAAGTTGTCCCCATCATCTCGTTACATATATTCTTTTAGGCGGGGGATTTCTAGTTATTTTATCCTTTTTCAATTACAATTAAACCGTCGTGGGTTTTTTCAAAATTTTTAATTTTGTTTTTTATTTTAAACTTTTTAAAGTGAATAGATATACATTATATATTATTACATAATTTCGAAATACTTTATATTAATCTTCATGCAAATCCAAAAAAAATTATAAGCCAGCTGGGTCATACACAAATTGAGTAGTTCAGATTTTGCAAAAAATAAAACATCACGGATCATTTTGAAAATCAGCCTTTATTTATATTGTACTCTTTGTTTCTTCTTAATAACGTTAACACAGCTCAGTCTTACATATTTTTGCAATAAATCACAATTTTTATTTTAATCTGTTCACAGAAAAGACTAACTTGTCTACAGAGAATAACAAAAACCCTATTTTAGCAATCGAATTATTAGGATTTATAAGAAAAATCTTATCTAATATGTGTTAAACGACAGTCACTTTCTTTATTGAATAATTAAGATTTATTAGGCATGTATTTTGGAAATTAAAAAATAATCAAAATTTGTCCACAGAATAGACATCTTTCCTGATGTAATTTCACAGAAAAGATCTAGTTTTCTACAGAGCGGATATAAATAAACGTTACTTACAATTACTTTTATTATTCGTAAAAAAAAATATTTTTCCAGGGTTCAAAATAAAGTCATTTCTCATAGTGAAGTACAAAATATAACAAAATAGTTATAAAAGATATCATAAAAAATAATCTCAACATGTCCACACAAAAGACATCCTTTCTGTAGAAATTAAAGAAATATTTAAAATATACTGTCGTCATCAAAATCGTCTGATAGACAGCCGTCGTTACTTCAACGACTCTTTTGTTTTGACAGAAGAAACAGAACTGTCTAAAAAATTACGTAGTTTCTTTAGGGGTCTCAGCATAGTAGTATTTAAATTCTGAATCAGTTATTAGGCGTGAATCTTTCAAAGTAGATATTTGAAGCCAGCCAGGTGATATTTGAAGCAGTTGCAGCATTACTAGGCCCTCGGCGCCTAGAAGATTGAATAGAGTAAGCCTCACCTTGAAGAGAAAGAGGTAAAAATTATCTTAATGAGGATCGAATAATAGAGAATTAGTCGGATAATTTGGAACTTTATACTGTATTTGAATCTGTCCTAATTCGTAACACGAACAGTCTTCATAGGCTGTGCAATTTAAACATTTAGTCTTCTAGCACGGATAATATGCGGATTCTGGGTTCCCCGATGTAAATGTGCTCAGTTAATCTTGAAGCAAAAAATCTTGTATTGTTTTTTCTTATTTCTTGTGCTTTCTTATATTATTTCACTCTATCAGATGTTTGTTTATCTTTTTTTAATATATTTGATGCCCTTATATGCCTCATTCTGTATTTTGCCATTTTTGATGCCAGTTCTAATATTTTTTTCTTAGATAACTATTTTCCATTCTTAACCTTCGTACATTCCGCTTCACAACATTATTACCAACTCTCGCAGGTAAATGACGGATTATTTGGTAGTGTGTATTGTTCAATCATACACAAAGTATTATTGTAACTTTTTGACGTTTTAATTTAGCCTTTTCTCTCCTTATCTTTCTTATTTGTTTTTGTTCTCTAGGTGTATAGTTGTGTATCTAGGAGGTCTATGATCATTATTTATTTTACTTTTTTCATTATTTCTTTAATACCTTTCTCTATTGTCTCCTTCTTTCTTCTAAATCTTCTTCGTTCATCTTAGCACGTGCACGACGTGTACTGAGCTTCCTTTGTTCACGCCTACGTTCCTTTTTATCTTCTTCAGAAAGCTTCTACTTGCACGTTACTGTAACAATTATATACCTAAAACATAACCATGAAAATATAGCTTTAAAAATGCAAGCTGTTGTTAGTATTAGTTATATCGTTTTTAGTAACGTAATGCAAGCGTTATGACACTGTGAATGTTATTTTACATACATCTTATAGGCAATAATATTTTCTTTAGACACATGCACCTACAGGAACGATGTCTACAAGAAAGACAAAATGTAATATATTTAAAGATGGCGTCTTACAATTTGAATTTAGAATAAAAGCCAATTAGATTTTAAAATCAGTCCTCTAACATGCGTAGAAGCTCGAATCTTATTTATTTTTATATTATCTACTTACCATTATATACACAGTACAGGAAAGATCCACCAAACACGACACAAATCTTGTGTAACTCTTTTAATAATTAATCTTTATCTACAACAACACTATTTAACAAAATTACGAACAAATGATTGCCAATAAAAACATTATTGCCAATAACTAAAAAGAAATATTCAAGAAACATTCAGAAAATTTAAAATATTGTATGTTTTTCGGGTCTACAGAAGAAGACTATAAATATTAGAACAACATGTTTATTATAATTTTATTCGTAATTTAGTAATTATAATTTTTGTGCGAACCCGTATTGAAAAAGTTGCCTAATTTTGAAATGTTTATTTCGTTTATAGAATATACAAATTGTTCCCAAAATATTTTTAAAACACTGTTAAACTGAGGTATGTGGTATCCGAACAGTCTACAGAATTAGACATTTTCACACATAGAAGTTCCATAAACTAATATTAAGTTTGTCAAAACTGATTTTTGTTTGAAAATCAAACTGACGGTAAGGTAACCTTGATATGAAAAAACGACTGTAGGCTAAAATAATATATACCTAAAGTTTATGCAACCTGAACACTTTTTTTTACATTTTTGTGTTTGACCCCCCTATGCTTTCTGGTTATCAAATGCCTATTGCAGCGCCTGGCAGATTGTCACCGCAACATTTTTAGGAAACTTAAGTTTAACCAAATCAGTGAAAATTACAAAACCCAATAGTAGTTTTGATTTGGAACAAATTAATTTATACTGGAGCGCCCCGTGGTAGTTTGTGATATGGCATATAAAAACACGCAACAATTAAACCTGAACCTATCACAGAAAACCGCATCTAAATAGGTTTCACACAAAAATACAAGCAAATGCTTACTACAGCGCCCCCTGGTGAAGTGTCACCACGACACATATACGAGAACACGTGCTAATTGAGCCTGATCCTATCGTTGAAAACTGCATCAAATTCAGACTCGTAGTTTTAACTTTGCACCATCAAATGTTTAATAAAGCGCCCCCTGGTGAGTTCTTAACGTAAAAAAAAACTAAAAACATATAACAAGTAAAGGTAAATCTAATACTGAAAACTCTGTCCAATCGGACTAGTAGTTGTGGTTTTACATTAAATATTACAAACAAATGTTTACTGCAGCGCCCCCTGGTGAGTTAACACGATAAAGCATATCCAAGAACATGCACTAATAAAACTTGAGCTTATCACTGAAACTGCATCCAAATCGAATTCGTCATTTTAGCTTTGCACAAACAATATTTTACTGCAGCGCCCCCTGGTGACTTGTCACCGTAATATAAATTTAAGAACATGTACTAAACAAAGCGGAATCTAATACTGAAAACTCTTTCCAATCGTACTAGTCGTTTTTGTTATACACAAAAAATGGAAGCAGCTACTTACTGCAGCGCCCCCTAGAGAGTTGACACATACTTGAAAATATGCACTAAGTAAACTTGAATCTATCATGTATGAAAATATGCACCAAGTAAACTTGAATCTATCATTGAAAACTGCATTTAAATCGGACTCGTAGTTTTAGTTTTGCACAAACAAATGTACTTACTGCAGCGCCCCCTGGTGAGTCATCACCGTAACACATATATGAAAAGATGCACCAATTAAACCTGAACCTATCGTTGAAAGTTTCATCTGAATCGGACTAGTAGTTTTTACTCTACATAAACAAATGTTTACTGCAGCGCCCCCTGGTGAATTTTCACCGTAACGTAAAAACAAAAATTTTAAAATATGTACGAAGTAAAGCTTAATCTAGTTCTGAAAACTCTAGCCAATCGGATAAGTAATTTCGGTTTTAGACAAATAAATATAAGAAAAATTTTGGTTTTACGCAAAAAAACTCAAACAAATGCTTATTACAGCGCCCCCTGATGAGTGGTCACCATAACACATATATGGAAAGACGCACCAATTAAGCCTGAACCCATCCTTGAAAGTTTCATCTAAATTGGACTAGTAGTTTTTGCTCTGCATAAACAAATGTTTAGTGCAGCGCCCCCTGGTGAGTTTTCCCCGTAACAAAAAAAGAAAAATCTTAAAATATGCACCAAGCAAAGATAAATCTTTTTATGAAAACTCTTTTTAATCGGAGCAGTAGTTTCGGTTTTAGACAAATAAATACAAAAAAAGTACAAACAAATGCATACTGCAGCGCCCCCTGGTGGTTTGACACGATAAAACATATCCAAGAACATCCACCAATTAAACCTGAATCTACCACTGAAAATCTATTGAAATCAGACTATTATTTTTTGAGATAATTGAAAACATTCGTTTTCACGTAAAATGCTTACTGCAGCGCCCCCTGGTGAGTTAAGGCAATAAGACATACATTAGAACATACGCCAATTGAACCTTAACCTATCATAGAAAACCGTATCAAAATCGGACTTATAGTTTTGGAAATAATTGACATAATAATTTGCACAAACACACAAACAAACAAACAAACAAACAAACAAACAAACAAACAAACAAACAAACAAACAAACAAACAAACAAACAAACAAACAAACAAACAACCTCTCACCCTAAACACATATACAGTCGCCGTTCCGTCGCGGGTAAAAATAGCCATCACACTTGTTTCTTTGTTCGTCTGACATAGCTTATAGTGCAGGCAAAGAGAAGTTTATATATCAAAAGTCACAAAATAAATATATTTATCACCTTTAGGGTTTTGTCATTATTTTTGTTTGATTTTCTGAAACTCGCGCTTACCGGGCTTACTATGTTTTCTCTTCTAGCGTGTTGTATTTGTTACGCTTTAGATTAAGTTATAATTATTACTTATGTTTTTTCTAAGCAATGTGTAAACAAGTGCTGGATCAAATAAATAAATATACAATTTATAAATAATACGTAACATTTTCCCCAATGATAATCGAACCTAGGTCACCAACAGACAGTTTCAAACCTTCGAACAGTTATAATCAACTTTGTTACAATAGGTAGTGTCTAAAAAGCTCAGAAAGCCCATAAATAACAAAATCAATTAGTCACAATTCAACAAGTGTTTCACATGTTGTATTGAGCACGGATTTTTTATTGGACTGATAAATGTACCGCCACCGCAACTAAATACATCCCATTAGTAGAACTGTTAAGTAGGGTATGGACTGGACAAAACGTTTTTATTGAGCAATAGCTTTTTATGTTCAGTGAGAAAGTTATTTGAAAGAAAACACAAGGCAGTTTTTTACAATAGTTTAAAAGGACATTTATGTAATCATTATTTGCTTTGTGTTTTGTTTTCTTTAAAGGTCTTTGGTTTTCACCATAATGCTTTTACATAAAACATGGACGGATATATGGTATGATGTTTTATTAATGTGATTTTGGCATGGGGAACAACCGTCATTTGCCAAACTATGCTTTTGTTTAATTACTAAACTCTCTTCATCTTAACACTTTTTTCCGCATAGCGGAGTAGTTAGGACATCTAGTGTTAAAACAATATTTTCTCTTGTTTCCGTCCGAAATCTAGTCACTTTGTCTCGTCACCGAGCGGAGAAATGAAAATAATTGAAATATAATAACTTTGCTTAATGTTTATGGCAACAATGCTGTTCATGTTTTGTTTAAAAGATTGTTTTATTTTTGTAACGTTAGACTTTTAGAATACCTAGTTTTGTTAACAGTCTCATTAATTTCTTATTTAAATTAACACAATGCTCTAAAAATAATTTTAAAATATCAATGTGTGAAATATTAAGAAATATACTTTTTTCAATTTAATTTTTAGAATACATTTAATAATCTATTTCATCCTTCATTGTGCATACAGCTTAACAGCCTACTTAAAATAACGACAGCTCCAATGAATGGGGTAGTAACCGCTACTAATGACGCTATTAAAGAGGATAATAATAGATTTGTTTGTTTTCGTACAGTGAACAGCATCTATTTATAAATTAATTATGCACCTAAGTACTTGTAACTGACGTAATATATTCTAATTATATTAAGAGAGATACTGTTCGCAATTTTGTTTGCGTGTATATGACGTTTTTATAGATTCTTTTATAGTTTTTATAGTTTACTATAAACTTTAATAATCTTTCATTTAAAAATCACTTAAAGAATGTGGAGTTCCCTCTGGAAAATCTTTGCTTCCGTGCCTAACAATCAACAATTAGGTATGTGACATTTCTTAACTTTCCTGCTTAGACAAGGTACATATACCGAACGTAACTCTGTTATTTTTTTAATACATAAGGGAAACTATCGTATACATCGTGTTGTAAATTTAAATATTACGGCAAATCTTTTCATAGTATAAAACAAAATCGCTTCTCGCGTATGTCTGTATGTATATATACTCAACTCTTCATAACTGCGCAACAATTTCGATACGGTTTCTTTTGATACTTAGAATGATTCAAAGGAAGGTTTATATATAGGTATAATACATGCATAAAATAGTAGAGAGACACAGATAATTTTAGAGGATTCTAATGTCATGTCGCGAGGCGGCGCGTGCCTATAGTGAAATAGTTGTGTAGTTGACGCAGGCCGAGACAAGCCTAGCTGACCGCCTACTCACCTGGCCCGAGTAGGCGCGCGCGGTCGCTCCCGCGCGCTACTCCTCGCAGGCCGTCGAGGGTGAGCTACACCACCCTTGACTCCGCGACGTGCTTTGCAGGCTCCCGCCGCCGGTGTCCTCGGACGATTGATTCGGTCCCCGTGGCCCGGCTAGTGGCGGTTGAGACGGAGCACCGTCAGGTTTTAGTGGGTAACGGCGGCGTTACCATCTTGCCTCACCGGAGTCCCACATAACCACGTCCTGAGTCCCCCACTTGGGCTGGTATCCGTAACGGATTTCCCGAGCCGAGCCGAGCGGGCCACTAATTACAAAACATAAACATTTTTCGATAGGGCTTTATCCCAAGAAGCATTCGTTTTTAATTCATGTATAGAAATAAGTATTAGTTATATTTAAGATATAAGTATCTAAGCGTTTCTCTATAATTAATAAGAATAAAAAACGTGTTGTCTATTGACTCTACAAACGGAAGGAGTAAGCGATGTTAATATTGAATCTTTCTGTTATTTAAATAACGTGTAAAATTGTATGTATTGCAATTACAATTATGTAAACTATCACAGCGCCTAAAGGGTGCCAAGTAAAGGGACCACATTTAATTTGAGTAAAAGAACTATAACAAAAATATATATATTTTTTATTCATTTTTATTTCATAATTTATAAGTATTAAAATTTAGTAAACATCATTAATGTAAGTTTGATGAACGCTTAATATTCATATATTGAAAAATATATATATTTTAATAATAAGACATTTAAAAAACACGTATAAAAATTTTGAACGCAGCGGGATTCGAACCTGCGCCTCCTGAATACCGTTTAGGCGCTCTCACTACTGAGCTGCATTGCTCTCACCACTGAGCATTATTAACTTATTATTGCTCAGTAAAGAAAACGTATAAAAATTTGAACGCAGCGGGATTCGAACCCGCGCCTTCTGAAAACCGTTCAGGCGCTCTCACCACTGAGCAATGCAGCTCAATGGTGAGAGCAATCGCTGCGTTCAAATTTTTATACGTTTTTTTTAAAAGTATTTTTCATGTTTCCTAAGTGTGGAAAAACACTTTAAAAATGTTTAAAAAGATTTTAATAGTTTTGCATATTTGCTAAAATATGTTCTTTTTTATTGTTTATGAATAGGGTAGGTATTTATATTAAATAAAAAATGGATAAATAAAAAAGTATTTTATAACTTGTTTTAAATATAAGTACAGAGAAAAATTATTGAGAATATTCATTCAATTGCTACAATTAATATCAAACGTTGGAAAACAATATTATTGTAAACCCTATATAAATATCAAGTTACTTATTCTACTACCCACTAAAACCTACTAAAGGGACTGCCGAAAGGCGAGCTGAATAACAATCAGGATAATGATACGTATAACATATCTATCTTTGTTTTATTCTTTGAATAGGGTAAACGCCAAAAGGTTTGGGTAACTGTACACTGTACGTACGGCCATTTATTTAAAGTCTCCATTGAATTTAAAGTACGATACATACGTGTAGGGAGTAGGTATAACATCACAAAGGCTAGTGCTAATACATTTATTTTTAAGATAATAATTAAGAATTAAAGTAAAATTTAAGGATTTGTTATTATAAGAAATTATGAATAATAAATGGTAGAAGATGATTTATTTTTTAACTTTTTTACTTTTTTATATATTTTGCTTAGCGGACACAGCGCTTGGATGGTTTCCAATAAGCGCGGGTTCAGATCCCGTTACGTTAAATGTTTTTATCAGTGTGTGAATAACACTTTAAAAAACATTCAAAATAAAAAAAAGAAAATGATATAGTAATTTCAACCACGCTAAAGGATCTTGCTTCCAAACCACAAAATAGGACTGACCCTCATTTAGCTTATCTGTATGCTGTCCCTCGAAGTATAGGGTATGTAAAAAAATAAATTATAAACACGAGACGTTTTCTGAACATTATAAAAACATCTCGTGTAATATATTATTACAAATGAAATTGTAAGTAAAATTAATGTAAAAGTATCTTTAAAAATAATTGCCGTATCCGGTAAATATTTAACAACCGTTAGACGTCAATTATTCTCAATATATGTTAAATTGATATGTAACACAAACGTAACACACAATATGAAAAAATGCACATTCTTATTTTCGCAAAACATTCTAAATTCATATTTAAGAAACATTTTTGTGGCCAGCATTCCATAATTGTTGTCCATAAAAGTTTCTATTGTGTGACTGCACTTATGACCTGACTAAGTAAATTGGGGCCGGCTATATATATAATGCCAGTAAAATTTGAAAATGACAGCCAAGTTCAATGTTAAAAATATTATTCTTTCATTCTGAAATGTATCTCAATGGATTAGTATCTAAAATGAATGTTAGTATTTCAATGTAATCTATGATTACAATTATCGTTTATAAATAATAGATGATTGTAATAAGTTTAAGAATAAGTTGTTTATTTTAAAGTAAATTAATAAGCATTCAGAGGACATGTTTTATCTAATCGCGGGAAATTGTCATATTTTAATTTGTCTAATTTGTGTAATTGTCGTCATATTTTAATTATAATTTTCAACAGCTATGCGCGTAAAAGGGAAAGAGATATGTGTATTTCAAGTAGGTTTTATATAAGTGAACAATCGCAGATCAGCAGCGTAGTAGTTCAGTAGAAACTAGTTTAACCACACCGGACTCGCTGTTGTCGTCAGAAATTCGGATAACCGAATGTATAAAGGTTTTTTGTCTATATAGTAGGTACATGTAATACATTTATTAAAAACTACATGCCAAAGAAAGTCAATTTTTATTAAAAAAAGTTTTTTTTAGATTTCCTACATTTATGTAGGTACTAAAATACTGCAGCACCAATAAAATATTTAAATATGTATATTTTGTTTACTTAGGTATTTGGTAATTGTCATTTGTCGTAAATCACTTTTTCTCTTCACGCTGCTATAGGCATCGCATACTATACTGTATCATTTTCCATCTCTATATTTCTTTCTGTTTCATCTTCTTGCATTTCCTGCTGTTAATTTCTCTGCAATACATTTTCGTGACAGCGACAGCACGGGGCGCGGGCGGGGTTATACCAGTTCCGACGCATTCATGCTTATATAAATTGCAGGTATTAGTATATAATTGGTCATTAGTCCCGACAATCGCGAATTCGTATAACTTCGGGCCGGTTTTTAAACTCACGCGTACTGCAGAACGTGTAGCTAATGTTGCACCTTAGGTGTCGCCTACATTTGATGGTTTTTTTTGTAGTCATTCATAAAAATAAATTTGACATATTATACACTGTATTTTTGCCAAGTGGTGCCAAGCTTTAATCTATTTATAGAGATATTGAAGCTTTGAAGGCTTAGTAAAGATGACCTTTAGAAACGCACAAACAGCACGATCGCTCTTGCTCTTACGCAAAAAAGTTGCCTACTGTATTTACTTTACCAATATGGCACAGTGGGATAAAGCTTACTCTCTCTCTTTTAGAAAATACATTAATAATAAATGTGTAGATTCTTTATTTTCTGCGCATAAAAGGGATACATAAATATGAAGCCTATCTTAAACCCAGTAATTTATACTACTTTCATTCTAAATTTCATCCATGTAGGACTGGTGAAAGTGACACGTGAAAGCGTGACAGACAAACACACAAACATTCGCATAATATAAGTAGGGATTAATATATAAAAGTCATATACATATTATCCCTCATAGCTAATAATTGAGGGATTAGTCTTTCCACGTGTCAAATACAGCACGGTAATCCGTTTGATTGTGTGTCACAGTCTATTATCATGTAATCTATTTGGCGCAGAAGCAAACAAGAACAATGGCGGCATGTAGGAATATATACACGGGAAAGCTACGCACATTGTGCTGCAAGTTATATTAGGTTATTAGCTGCTATTATACTTAGGTAGTTGGTTTACTGTGTGCTTATTATCAATCTATGTAAATAAATAAAGTTGTAAATGTTTGTTTGTAATTATAAAATAATTGCTTTTTACATAATGCATATAGTGACCAGTCGTGGCCCAGTGGCACAAGCGTGTGACTGTAAACGACTGGTTGTGGGTTCGATTCCCACTCGAGGAGTGGAAATTATATTTCCATTTTCTTCGTTCTGATGTCGAGGTAAAGCGCGGCGTTAAGTTCCACCATTTAACACGCAAGCCTCCGAATTCGGCAGAAAGTAGGGAACGGAGTGTCTTAACACTAGGTTTCCTCTGCCTACCCTGCTGTGTGCGGGACTGTATCCCGCAAAGCTAAAAAAAAAAATAATGCATATGTACATATATCAATAATATTTGTCTGTCTATCTGTTTGTTCGGGGAGCTAATTTCTGGAATGGCTGAACCAATTATAACGACATTTTTATTAATAGATAGTTGATAAAATAAGGACTAACTTTAGGCTTATATTTTATTTAGAATTACAATTTTTTGTTAAATTGCACGCAGGCTTCGCGGGTACAGCTAGTATTAATAAAAATATGATTTCGTTAAATTGTTAATTATTTAGGAAACGGATGCTTAATTTATTTCTCGCTTAATTGATAAGATTAGTTAGTGGAGATTGTTTTTAGCATTACTCCTGATTTGTTTTTGATTGTATAAATAAATAAATAATTGTGTTGAAACTTATCAATACTATACTTTAAATACGTACCTAACTAGTTCTAAGTAAAATAAATACTAACTAGGTAAAATAAAATCAGAAACTAAAAAGAACTGGGCATTTTTAAAAAAAATATACTTTACATTTTAATACTTTATTCCGTTATTCTTAATTTTATATCAAAAATATTGCTTCGTGATATTCTAAACAAAAGCTCTTTTATAAATTACGACATGCTTCAAAATAAGTTCAGAAAAGATTGTACAGAAGAAACTGTAAATATTTATTCTTTTCAACAACTCCTCGTCTTTGTAATTTAGAATAAGGTATATAAATATTGAAATAATTATAATCATAGTTGTTTATACATTTTTCCTATCTAAAAAAGGTTTGGGGCTAGTCGTGGCGCAGTGGCACGAACGTGTGACTGTATACGACCGGTTGTGGGTTCGATTTCACTCGGGGGAGTCGCGTCGTTGAGTACCGCCATTTAACTCGCAATACTTCCGAATTTGGCGGAAAGTGGAGAACGGAGTGTCTTAACACTACATTCCCTCTGCCTAGGGTTAACATTAAAAATAACAAACGCATGACTTTTTATTATTGTACGTTTTTCACAACGCAGTGTTCACTTCGAATAATTCTTTAATTTTGCTTTTTAAAATGAATATATTTAAATCATTTCACTAATGTTGACTTGCAGTGTTGGGAAAAATTGCATAGCAGTTAACAATTACATATTAATAATTGACCATTTGTTTGTGCGTTAATCACAATTAACAATTCGTTCATTGTTAGTTGTGGGGTATAAATTAAGAACTAACTAGTTTTCAGCTAATTGCTAGCCATAAAAAAAAAAGAATTATTAATTGCAATTAAAATTTGCCCAACACTCGACTTGTCGTGAGATAATAGGCTTAGTCCCCGCTATTTTGCTGAACACCGCAATTACAATGATCGTCGGCTAGGGATGACTTCCCACTTTTGACAATATGAATTTTTAGTTATAGGGCCTCCATTGACTTAAAAAAAACTCGTCGCCTTAGCAACGTCCTTATGCGCAGCTTCTCCAAATAATCTTCGACTATGCCTAATTTCATATTTCTCCCTAATTTGATATAATTGTAACGATAATAATATTCTCTTTATTTCAGATCATCAGATCAATACAAAATCTAAAACAATATTCTACAATTTTGCAACAATTATTTTCGACTAATTACGGTCTATATAGTAGTAAAAACAGTACGGTCTATATAGTAGCGTTTGGCGTTTTAATCGTGATACATACACAAAAGCTGTGTTCTGGAATCTGTTTCATATTGCAAGCTCTGTGCGTCGTATCGCTAATACGAGCCACTTTTTATGTGCGTTCGCAAATGTCACTAGTAGGCATAAAGTAATACTAGAGTATTGAAAGATACATTAGTATTTGTATCACACAAGGGCTTTTTGTTACGTATATATTGTACCTCTATTACATACTTTTTTTAAATAAAGTCCCTTACCGCATATATATGCGTATGCGTATTAGGTCTATGGAAACTTTGTAACGATTTTTAATGCCGCTTTCATCATACATAGGTTGGCTTAAGAAGAACTGATTAAACTTTACAAGATAGATCAAAATAATTAAGGAATCTATTGCTATTAAAGGAATCTTGAAAATATATACATAAAATTCTGCCATTGTAGGTCTCATGCTATCTCTTAATCCAATCCAATTACCGAACAATTATATTTTACATATTAAAAAAAATGGTTATAGAAGTTACTTTTGCACACTACCTCAAGTGGTATATTGAAATTATATGTAGGTATGTTTAGGCGACTGAAACCGCAATCGGAACACTAGTATATATTTATGTCTGTATGCAGGTATATTTCTTAATTATCTTAGTGTTCATTATTTCCTTGTGAGTAGATAAGTAATAATTGACATACATTTTAGTATATGATCTTTTATTTCAGCACGTGGGTACAGACGACAGTATGAGCGACGATGTATTTGAAGAGGATACTCTGCGAGCTCCCGCACAGCGCAGCACGCCTTCGCCAACAGGTTACAGGGACTACCGGCCTGAATCTCCCATTCGCACTGCCATTGATGATGACGTTCCCATACATAAGGTAAATTAGTAAAAGACGTTTCTCTCATGTTTTTTTTTTTTTTTTTTTTTTTTTTTTTTATTAAATACTGAAGCTCTACAGACACTCGGTCTCGTATCCTTTTTTTCCTTAATTGTTTTTTGGTTACAAATCTTAAATTACATACTACTCAAAACTAAACTGATGTTTTAAATTAACCTAAGCGAGTATTACATTTACTACTTATGTCTACATTTAAATGAACTATTAATTAACACAATATACAATTTACAAAATTAGCTATATCATAAAATTTGTTGGCGGGAAAAGGGCATGACTGCTATGGACGAGGACGTGACCGTTTCATTTCGGTCTTTTATGGCCATCTTAATGTTGTATTCCACGATTATTCTATTAGTTGCCCCTGTCGCGTTCCGGATTAGCCTTTTGACGGCATCATCTTTGTCATCGCTGTAGTAGTATGTGCAGTTGTCGGTGTGTCGCGAAATTGCTACCACAGCGTGTGGTACGCTATCGTGTAACTGCATTTTAACTGTTTTAAGATTTACTACTACAACGGTTATGCTGGTAAGACCCTGAGCTTCGTGGATTGTGAGCACCCTCGAGCCATCCTGTCCTCCACATCCCTGGCTGGTCAGGGATTCTTTCTCTTCCTGAGTAAAAGTGAGGTAGAGGGTATTCTTTAGATCTTTTGGAACTGGCGTAGATTTAATATTTTTCATATAAAGGGAGTGCACTACCCTTCTCGAAGAGTATATACCGGGATATACCTCTCTTAGGGCGTAAGCTACGTCCATGGGACTCCTGTGAGTACACGGTAGATCTTGGTCGATGTTGAGGATTTGTGATGTTCTATCATAGACCATCACAAAGAGGTTGTCCCTGTCGTGGTTGTCTATATAGGGTATCTGGTTTACATCTCCAATCAAAATAATTTCCTGGGCTCCTGAGATTCTTCCTGCCATTACTATTGCTCCAAAGTGGTTCATCAGGGCTTCGTCCACTATCAGCCGTTTACACTTTTCTGATTCTCTTCGCGCCCCGTTTGCCAGTATTGAAGCCATAGTACGGATTTTACTCCTTACCAGATTCCCTATACGTACCGATAACCTCTCTCTTAGTTCACTGGCCGCTTCTTTAGTATATGTAACTACCGCGTCTCTATCCAAGTCAAATTTTTCCACTATCCAACTGGTTTTCCCACATCCCGGAACACCATTTATAAATTGCATGTTGGGTAACTTCCACATATCATGTGAGGAATCCAGAGCATTGTCTAGGCATGTAGCCTGTTCCAGCATTTTATCCTCCAACATGATACTTAAGCACTTGGCGACAATTACGATGGGATTGTTAGTTGGTGTGTTGAACTTGAGGTATCCTCTTCTTCGGGTTTCTTCTTCGTTAAGCTCTACAAAACCAGATGTTGTACTGTAAGCCGCCATATAAGTGCCCTTTATGTGTCCCATGATGATCTGGCCGTTATCGTTATCGTATACGGCGGCTTCTGCCTCCTTGAGTTTCATTCCAAGGATAGAGTATCCACCTAAGTAAGCTTGTACAATATCCTCACACCTCTTCGACTTCACTTGCTTGGTGGCTCTCAGGATGGCAAGAAACTCAAGATAAGCGTTCTTGTGATGGTCCTGGTGTTCTCGAATTGGAACCAGTTCTGGTGGTTGTACCTCTTCCAATGTCGCCTTTGTGGGTTTAGGATAGACTTTTGCAGGTGGATCTATTGAAGAGCTCCTTGTGAACTCCTCCAGTGCCGCTCCCTGTTTGTCACTAGCTAGAACTTTCCTCCTGCCAAGTATGTTTCCTACAACTGCACTGAAGGCGCTGCACATGGCCCTGGCAGATGAGAGTCGATGATCTGTCTTTGGACTCTTAGATTTTTCTTCAGTCATTTTTCGTTGGAGACGTTCAGAACCACTTTCCTTAGTTGTAGTAATCATTCTCGGATGATCCGTTTGAGTGCTAACACGTGCAGGCTTCAGGTAAGTGAGGTATTCACCTCTGTCCTCTTACACTATGACCTCGTGCTGTTCTGAGGCCTTTAAGCAACCTAGTCGGTCAGCCACTTCTCCTCTGTTATACTCAACCACCATTGCATCTATGCTTATTATTCGTGCTCCTTGTCCTGTTAACTTGCTTATTTCATTGAGCAGCCCGCAAGCCGCCTCAAACGGCGTCTTTTCCCTCCAGTTGAGCAGTATTATAGACTTATTGTTCACTTTTACTATGCGACAGACGACGTCACCGACCATCCTTGAGGGTAACGCTTCATAAACTTTGCGTCTTAATGCGATTCTATTTGTACTTCCATTCAATAGATTGGCCAGTCCTGGCGAAACCGCTATAAATTTGTGATTTCTAGGCCTGCAGAAACTTATGCCCAATCTTTCGGTGGCACTGTGCACGAATAGGGCTACCCCTATTGTTTTCAATCCTGCCTGGCCCTTTTCAGCGTGTTTTAGCAATTGTATAGAAGTACCTTGAGTCACATTTTGTGGATGTGTGTATACTATGTGCTGCTGTATACGTGTGTTTAAGGTGGCGGGAGTTGTAAGTGCGCGTGCAGCACGTAAGTCTCTTTGTTTTCTGGTGCTGTTGCGATTGCATGTTATATTAAAAGTCTTTTCAGCGTAATCGAGAAGAACACTACGTGAGTTCAGATCCGCCATGATGCTTGGTAGTTTAGCCTCAGTCAGATCGCTCTCAATTTGCGCTTGGAGTTGAAAGCGATAGGCCTCAAATCTTGGGCAAGTTAGTAATATGTGCATTACCGACTCAGGTGTATCTTGATCACATTCGCAGCTCGGGGAATCTTTTAATTTAAACTTGTAAAGGTATTCTGCAATACCTCCGTGTCCAGTTAACATCTGGACATGTAATGGTCCAAAAACAGTCGTCCTTGCTACTCGAAATGCTAATTCTACATTTGGGAGGAATTTTTTCGTGACTGCCCCTGTCTGAGATGTTTCGTACCTGTCCTGCCAAATGTGTACAGATTCTTGCCTAATCATTTTTTTAACATATGATAATGGAATTTTGTCGTAGTCATGAGCGGCACCAGTGAGTGCTGCTGTTTTTGCCAGTTCGTCGGCGCGTTCATTTCCAGCAATACCCACATGTGCCCTAAGCCAAAACAGTCTGATTTCTCTTTTTTGTGCTTTGATTGTCCTTATGTTTTCTTGTATCACCCTCGCCAGAGGGTGTCCTGAATTTGAATTTCTTAATAATTCCAATGACGATCTGGAATCACTTAAAATATTAACTTTCTGATCGTCACAATCAACTACATTTTGTGTTGCCATGGCTAACGCGTAAAGTTCCGATTGGAAGACTGTGCAGTTTGGATGGAGACTAAATTTTTTGTGACTGATTTCCTTTCCTTTCTGCCATTTTGATAGTGCTGCTCCCACTTTACCTTCAATCTTACTACCATCAGTGAAAATCAGGACCCCATCGATGCGATGTAGATTAATGGTATTGGGATTCAAGTCCTCCAGCAATTCAAATTCTATAGCCGTTTTTGTTGACGGGTATGGTTGGAGTAGGCAGCTCTCCTTGACTTCTAACTCCTTGCCAGCTGGGAGGTAATCTATACAAATGCCTTTTTTTACTCTCTCCAGGCTCGCATGCCCCTTAATTCGTATCTCCACCGGCAGTAACCCAGAGAGGGACAGTGCAGATGTTAAAGACACCGTCCTATATGCTTTGCAGATCTTTTGAGCAAACCCCCTCTGGAGCGTATTTAACTGATTTCGGATGGCCTGCATATCCGTTGATCGAGACCAGACGCTTGCTGCATACATCAAAATCGGTTCCACAACTGCCACGTAGATAGTTTTTGTGACTTCAGAGTTTAAGCCCCAGTATACTTTCGCTGCGCACGCTAGTTGTTTATAGATATTTGTTGTTTTTTTGATTTGCGCAGACACGTGCGATTTGAAAGAGAGCCTATGGTCAATAACTAGTCCAAGAAGCTTAATCTCCTTGACTAAGTTGACTGCGGTTCCCGACATGAATAAGAGGGGAAGATCATATTTAGTCTTTTTCGTCAGCAACATCGCGTTGGTCTTGTGTGCTGCGAAGTTTAATATATTCTGGTTTCCCCATTCAACAACTGTTTCTAGTGTGGTGTTAATTTTTTGCTCCAAGCTATGTGTTGAGTAATCAGCAAAAACTAACGCTACATCGTCGGCAAAAGCCTGACAGTACACGCCATCGCAGTCTAGCCTTTCCAGCAGCGAGTCCAATATAACATTCCAAAATGTGGGTCCTCCGATTGAGCCTTGAACGCATCCTTTAGTCGTATTCTTCTCGCTTACTTCTCCGGCGTAATTGACTTTTACTCTTCTGTCTGTCAGGTATGAGCTAACCATAGCGTACAGGTTACGGGGGCACTTTTTATTTCTTAGTGCTACTTTTAGGGCAGGCCACCACGCGTTATCAAAGGCGCCTTCTATATCTAGTGAGATCAGCAACACTATCTTCTTGTCTTCGATTTGCTGCTGTATGTGTCCCACCAGGCCGTACAAAGCGTCCTCAGTGCTTCGCTGCGGCAAGAACCCATATTGGTTAGGATTCAATGTCGGAAGAATATGCCATTGTATGCGACTGACTAGGAGTTTCTCCACGATCTTTCCGAGAACAGAGAGAAGACCAATTGGTCGTAGGGATTTTGGATTGCTGTAATCTTCTTTCCCCGGCTTCCTCAAGATGATTACGTGGGCTACTTTCCATTTCGTGGGGAAATGTGTTAGCGCCAAGCATTTATTTGCCAATGCCAAAAACACGTCCTTATCGCAACGGATTGCTGCGGAGCATATATCTGCCGTTAGTCCATCGGGACCAGGAGCTTTCTTTGGATTCTGGCTATGTAATACAGTCTCTAGTTCCTCCATTGTGAACGGTGGGTCATCTTCTGTATCATTTTCAATTATACGGTCGTTTGCCAGCTTTCGAATCTGCGTGTGACAAGGCTGGTCCATTGACAAATCATCATCGGGGTAGAATGTTTTCGCGAGTAGTTCTGTCGATGCTAAAGGAGTTAGGGTGCGGCCTTCGTGATTCTTGAGTACAAGATCTTCCTGTCGTCTGGATGTTTTCCTTATTACCCTATAAATCTTGTCCCACATGCTTTCTTTGTCCTGAGTCGTGCAGAAATCCTTCCATCCCTCCGTGCTCCTTCTTTCTACTTCAGCCGCATACGTCGCTTTGATTTGCATATATTCTTCTATCACGAAATTTTTCCTCGAAGGAGCTGCATTTCTTATGCGCCTCTTTTTTCTCAGAGTGTCCCTTTTGAGGGCTTCCAATTCTGACGTCCACCACGGGGGTGTTGGGTTTCCTACCTTGGGTTTAAATATAGGCATGGTTTCTCCGCATGCATCATGTATTGCATCCGTGTATGATGTTATTATGGCGTCTAATTGAGCTGGTGTTTTCACTTCCCGTATAGAATCAAGGGATATATTCCTATCCATCAATTGGGTCTTCAAAACTTTTGAAAAGTCTGACCATTTTGCTTTTTTTTGTAAAATACCTGCGCGTTGTAGGTGGTCTCACAGATTCTACGGTTCTTCCTAGACGCAAAGTGAAAGTGATTGCATTATGGTCAGAACTTATGAGATTACTGTTTACCTTCCAGTTATCGATTTTGCCTAATAATGGTTGACTGCACGCTGTTACATCTATGATGCTTGTGTACATTCTACCATTTCTGAGTGTCTCGAAGGTCGGCGTGTCTCCAACGTTTAAAAGATGAAGGCCCATTTCATTTAAAAATGCGTTGTAGTCTCTTCCTCTTTCGTCCTCTTTGACACTTCCCCACCACTGGCTCCAGGCGTTCACGTCCCCTGCCACTAAGATATTCCCTGTATTCAGTTTTTCGCACGAGTATTTTATCCTGTTTAAATAAGGATGGATGTTCTTATCCCCCTCTAGATATATGGATACTACTCCAATCGTTTGGGTTCCGGCCACTAATGTGACCGCGACTTCAGTTTCAGTGACTAGCTGAGAATCCTGGATGACCTTTAGTCGGTCTCCGAAGATGATAATTGCAGCCTTTACTGGCATTTGGCTATCGGTGATGCATTGTATTACGCGAGTTCCCGGATAGTCTTTCAGGGTGCCGCTGTTACCTACATACGGTTCCTGTACTAAAGCTACCTCTATACCCTCGTCTTTAGCCACTTGTAGTAGTTCCAATGTTGGTATCTTGGCTCTATGTAGGTTCACCTGAATAAATTTCACTTGTTGTTTCGTGTCACATAGTTGGTCAGGACCCCCGTACTTGTTCACCTGCATGCCCTTAGCAATACGCTATCTTTGACCGTGCGATAGCATCCCACCTTGCACGCTCGCTACACTCGGTACTAAATGCGTTATGCTCTAAACTTATGTCTTTTGCCTTTGACTCGACACAGTTGATACATTGTGGGGCCTTCCCCTCGGCTCTTTTTTTACACTTTTCCCAAGAATGAGCTTCTCCGCAATGACTGCAAAGATCATCCTTTTCTCGACAGACTATCTTTGTATGACCAAAGCCTAAACATCTAGTGCATTGCACTAATGGTGAGTGGTCGGCGACAGGTCTTCTCTGCAGGCCTATGTAAATTTTTTCGGCTTCCAAAAATCTTATATATATTTTCGGCGAGAGCTCTAATACAGGATGGCACTCATGTGGATTTCTTGCCCGTTTTCTGTACTTGACCTTTATAATGCTCTCTTTCATATCTATACCGTTAAGGAGGTGCCTGTTCTGTGCTATAATATTTTCTACAATTTCTGTGTCCTTATGGTATGACAACACATCTCGAACTATAATTAGTGGGTTACCGGTCTTTGCTATCTGTCTTTGTTTCTCTCATGTTAGGAATTGGAATATAGTAATATAAAATATTTAGTAATATAATTGATTTTGAAGCTTTTTTCTGTATATATTACATATTTGAATTTTTTTGTGGAAGCGGAGTGTCTTGACAAGTTCTCTCTGATTACCCATCTATCTGAAAAAAAACGTGAAGCTGGTTTCTTGGGTATTTTACATGCCTTATAAAATACCTTACATAATTTATAAAATACTACTTTTTTATTTAAAACTGCTTAATTTTTGTGAAACAGATTTTGTAATCAAATTTATTTATCTGAAATAGAATACGATTTCATGTCATGTAGCTCATTTTTTTCCATGTCATTTTTTTTATTTTTTTTATATTTACTACACATTTCATACTGTGTAAAACAAAGATGTTGTACAGAAATCTCTTGTGATATAAGTATAAAGTTCAGGAAATCTAGTCTCAGTGTAAGAGATAGAAAATGTAGTTTTTCTGTTTTACAGTATTACTATGCTTAATTCCATAGTCCCTTATCGTCGGTTTTATATTTCGCTTATTAATATGCAGTGATTTTATAAAAAAGCTCTTCTGATTTGATCAGTCAGAATAATGTACGTATAAATTTACGCCTAAATAATGTTACTTACATAAAATCTAATTATAAGCGATACTAACTTACCTAAGTTACTTACTTCAGTAAATATAGTTTGAACTATTCAAGTATTGACATTATCGAGACGACGAGATTGTTCTGAATAGTTTTCTAAGAACCTATTGAGAGGAGAGAGCTTTTGAATAGAAGTTTAAATTTTCAATGGTTTCATTCTAGTAATAATGTTTTAATATTGTAACGGCTTTATATCTATAAAAAATAATTATTAAATTATTAATTAAGGAAAATTTGTGTTGTAAAACATAAAATCAACAATAAATTCAATTATGTAAATAATTACTTATTATTAAAATCTTTAAATTCTTTTAAATTAATTATCTACATTTCCTTTTGTAATCTTATTACAAAGTTCTGCTTCTATTTTAATATTTTATCTGTGCAATTCATTTGCTGCAATTAGGCCACATGCTATCAATTGCGAAAATCTCATCATCAATTCTTCATATAATTTCAATGAATATTGATCGGCAATTCGAGATCTGAAATAGGAAATTTAAATTTTGCCTCGAGCCCTACAAAATGTTTATGCTTGTGTATAGAAAAAGTAAAATTATACTTTTAGATCGTTCTCATATCTACTTTAACCTGGAAATTGTATTTGCATATTATACAAGTACTTATAATTCACTGAAAGTTGCGAACATACTGACTTGTTACTGAAAGTTTGTCTGTCGGCAAAAATACACGATATTAATAAAAAGTAATGGTAAGTGTAAGAAGTAGACGTCTTAATCACTATTTTCCGCTAATCGCGGCCTGGTTTGACTGACCTGATTGGTTATAGCTTCGATTCCTACTCAGAGAAATGTTACATCTAAATTATTTTCGTTTTCCTTGCTCCGGTATAAAGAAGACGCAGAAAGGCAGTAGAATGGAGTATCTTGACTCTTAAGTTTCTCTCTTTGCTTACTTACCTATTATGTCTGCTTATATATTCACCTAAGATTTCTTTTTTATAAAATAGTATTTGTCCTTAGACCATCCTTCTCGGAGACAGCGGGGTTGGCAAGACTTCGCTTCTGGTACAATTTGAAACCGGAAAATTTCAAGCTGGCAACTTTTCCGCTACTGTCGGCATCGGATTCACGGTAAGTAGTTTATAACTACATTACAATAGTTGTACATACATATGGCTCGTCCAATAGAATAAAGACGCATTTACAAAAATGTTTACTATATTTTATATTTTTTTATATTAATATAGTTTCCTTACGAAGTTATAGAACAATATTTTTGACAGTAAAGAACATAAATATTATAAGAATATGATCAGTGATTGGAAATACATATATTCCTTAGTATCTAATATTTTGGTTAAAACGTAATTGTACATCATGTTTCTATTGGATGAGCGATATATTTTATAATGGGTATTATTAACAATAATCTTTTACTTTTATATTTATTATAATATGTCATTACTAAAGGAAAAAGTGTAATAACGTTCTAGAATGATTTTTATATGAATATTTTTCAGTTTTTTTTTTATATTTATCTTCTTTAGTCATTGTTTTTATATTTTAAATGTCATCAAAAGAAATATTCAAACATTTGTTAAACTTTTTACATCTTTAGACGAAATATTGCGCATAATGACAGTCTAGTCAATATATTTATATAACAACATCCATACTTATATTATATATGCGAATGTCTGTGTGTTTGTCTGTCACGCTTTCACGGCTAATCTACCGGTCCGATATCAATGAAATTTAGAACGAAAGTAGTAAAAAATGCAGGGTCAAACATAGGCTACTTATTTTTTTCCAAAAATCAACCTCTAAAGGGTTCAATTAGGGGATAAAAGATTATACGAAAAATCTAAACCGCTTGACTGATTGTAATAAGCTTTGACAAAAATATAGTTGATAATCTAAGATTAAACATAAGCTACTTTGTTTTTCAAAAATCCACCCCCGAGGTTTGCCATATAACGAAACAATTACTTAGTTCACGCGTCGAAGCCGCGAGCGGGCCGCTAGTATACATATACATGTAGAAATCAACGCTTTAGCTTTGAAATCGAACGGCTGTCGCTCAAAGGGAAAGCAAGACAGCTAGTAGGTAATATCCGTAACTACATCCGCTCTGCAGAGTTTTGTAATACGGTAGAAAGGTAAGTTAAATGTAGGTTAGCCTTAGATATAATTAGGTTAGCTTTTTTTAAGAAACATTATGAAAACAACGCAACGTGTCTATGAACTCTATCTGATTTTTTAACTTATACATTTAATAGTACACAATTTTTCTTTATTTGTATTTTACTTTAACAATGTTGTAGAGGCCATTGCGGCGCAGTGGTACAGCGTCTGAATATAAGCGACTGGTTGTGAATTTGATTCCCGCCCGGGGAAATGATTGTATAGGTACCAGCGAAAAATTAAAGGATCCGAAATAAATTCTTTGTAGTTATTTAACTTTATTTAACTTTTTTAGCTTTAAAAAATTTGGCAATATTGGCTGTTTTTTTCTCAAAAAACGTCGTATGGGAATTAAAAACCAAGCATTTTAAAATTTAAAGTTTCTCTTAGCTTTGAGATCTTAAGATAAAAAATAATTATTTCAGGCGACGTGCCCTGCTCAATTATAATGAATACCGAAAGACCAAAAATTTCGTTTTTTTTTCGGATTTTTCTTTTGTTCTACGTAGTTGGATTTTTTAACTCAACCACTATGTGTATCGGATAGCTTGTTTATTCAGCTTCAACCTCCTGTTTTTAAAAATTCGATACGTCCTTATACTTCTCGCTGAGACATCGAACTCTGAATGCAAAGGATCTTTTTGTTTTTAACCATCAAAACCTCAGCATCATCATTTTCGTGGCTGTACTCTTTGTGGCTTTTGCGATAATCAGGCGCGCTTGTGTATATTGAGAAAACTCTAATGTAACCCTTAAGTAAGCCTTTTACAGTTCAATGTATCCACAAAAACCCTCCAAAGTTTCGATTCAATCCATTGAGCCGTTTTTTGTTTTATTCGAACAAAAAGAAATTAAAGGATCACGATTTCGACTTTGAATGATCACCTTTTAACAAAATGCAAAAGCAAACATTTTTTCAGCTTTTTTCATGGTTTTTAGGTTCATAATAGTGATTTTATTTTACACTATAAATTTAATCGCACTTATTAGGACTTAGAATGCATAACAATATAAAATTTATATTACATTTTTGACAGATTTTTTTTGAATTTGGGGCCAGTCGTGGCGCTGTGGCACAAGCGTGTGACTGTAAACGACTGGTTGTGGGTTCGATTCCCACTCGAGGGGTGGAAATATTTAATATTTCCATTTTCTTCGCTCTGGTGTCGAGGCAAAGCGCAGCGTTAATTTCCGTCACTTAACACGCAATGCCTCCAGATTCGGCGGAAAGTGGGGAACGGAGTGTCTTCACACTAGGTTCCCTCTGCCTACCCTGCTGTGAGCGGGATACAGCGTGAAGCTAAAAAAAAAGTCATATACTCAAGTAAATAATGTCTCCATTATACTATATAAGTTACTCGTATTATTAATTCTGACTGGCCTTTGATGTAAATCCTATATCTATCTATACATAATGTAGTACAAAATATGCTACTTTCATTATCATTAGATAGTCGCGTACGCTGTATCAAGTTAATAGGATTATATTGAATCTGGTATTGTTCTTACAAAGAGGCTTTGAAGTTCTCTTTATACTTATTCAATATTTTATTAGAGTTCTTTGGAATAATCTTTGGTTTACTATAAGCTGTGATATTGTTAATACAGTATTTTAATATCAAATATATAATAAAAGTCGGAAAATCATTATTAAAAATATATTTTTTTAAATATAAATTGAACCCAGAATAATCGCGTTTACACTGAGATTCTGTTTCACTGCGCTACGGTGGCCTCGAAACTCTATGTACATAGATAGATACCGTCCACCAAAGTCGAGACGAGAAATTTAAATATTATTTTATCGAAATTGATGTTGAGAAAAGTTTCTAATTTCCAATAAACGAAAACAAGTAAAATTTGTGCAAAATTGCCCAGAGCATTTCTTGGAGTATTAATCCTCTTTTTAAGTAACCAAATACCGCTTGTTAAAATATTTAATAAGAACAATACAGTATTAATTAATTAAACTTAAAAACAATAGATATTAATAATAAGTTAATAAACAACAACAATACTAAAAAATAACAAAAAATATTGATTCATACTTTTCCCCTTTATTAGGGTAGTCTTACTAGTTAAGACTCTCCGCTTTCCTTCAGAAATTGAGACATTATGTGTTGAGTGACGCAACTCGCCATACTTTGCCTTAGATACCAGAGTAGAGAAATAAAAATATTAATTGCTTACTGGTCAAAAGTGTATTTCGGTGTGTTTAAACTCTTCCTGGGCTATTTATAGTAGACCTCTGAAATTTGGTAAAGTTTTTTGACAATTGTAATTGTAGTTTTTGAATAAATGGTAATTAAATGGTCAAAAAGTGTCCATAGGCTGTGGAACATTAAGTTAAGTGTTATGTTAGTGTTAAGTGTTTGGTTCAAACTTTTTCAACATGTAATAACATTAAATATGTAGCTTCGCTCTGCTCTTCCCGACATGCAGAGCAAAGAGGCGATTCCTAGTATAAATATAATCTTTTCTTCAAGTGGAAATCGAACCACAACCAATCGCGTTTATATTCAGATGTTCTTCCACTTCGCCACGGTGATATCTAAGAAATAACAAGTCAACAGTAAAAATTTTAAAAGTAGGTAATTACGTGAAAAGCCATGTTCCACGAGGATTAATATTTAGAAGTTAGCGATTTGTCATTCTTTTCCCCATCGAGACGAGGGGTGAGCAACTTTTTTTTGGGTTGGCTATCTATGGTTAGGACATTTTTAGCAGGTTAAAATTAAGCTTCAAAACAGTATTTATGAAATGATGAAATGAAATGAAATATGAAATATAATACATGATTAAAATTAAAAATCCAATATATACTTTGAAATTATATTGCGTGCTGCAGTGGCGAGGGGTGGATTCTTAGAGAAGGGAAGCCGTAACAAAAAAAAAACATGCTCGTGGGAAATCAAGTTGGCCTTTTCCCGCCGCCTTGAGATGTAACGTTTACACAAAGGTCGCGGGTTCGATTCGATCGCCGTAATTTTTGCAGTGCTTTTCTTTAGCTTCATGTGTATGTAAGTTTGTATGTATGTTTGTAACCGACTTCTTCCAACTACAACACAAAAAATATAATTTGATAATTAAAAAAATAACTCACCAAATAGCCTGCGTGCATCTGCATGCATTTATCTTTCATGATTGAAGACGAAAGGCCCCACCTCTACCATATATGAAAGCACTGATGTGTTCTTAAACAATGTCTTTCAAATATGATAAAAGTTTTCCTAACAAAACAACGGTGTCAATAAACCTTTTCATTAATTCGCGATTGCGGTCGACTTTCCGGTTGTGAACTTCAAACGAATTTGAAAAAAAGTTTTAGATGCGACTATTACCGAAATCATGAACAACTACGTAACAAGCAACTACGAATATGTTTTTCGGTCTGAACGTGCTTTTTAGCAGAGCTAGCTAAGTTATTAATATCTGTGAAACCCGTTTGACTCCAAACAGAACTCGAATTTGAAAATAGCAGACAAGGAAAGCAAAAATAAAATAAATAAATAAAAATATAAATAGCCTTTATTTCTCTGACCAATTTCCTTAAAACACATACATTAAAAAAGTTAGGTAAAATTTTACAACTAAACAAACAAACAGCTTTAATTTATTTATAATATTTAAAAAACTTTATTTAACCTACATTAAGCTATTTAACCTTGCATTAATTATGCTTATATTAGTTTATTTTATTTTTATTTTTTTTTTTTTTTGGTTTTTGTTGATTTTATACATTTTTTTTATTAAGAAAACTTTTAATATCAATATAAACTTCCAAAAATTACAAAACAATTCGCTTTTAAAAATTAGGTTAAATTTCACAATTAAACAAACTAAACATACAAACAGCTACAACCTATTTATAATCCTTAATTAAAAAACTTAATTTAACCTATTCTATCATATTATATTACAATTAATTATGTTTATATTAGCTTATTTAATTTTTCTTTTTATTTAATTTTTGTATTTATTTGTTTTTAATGTTAAGAATTCACTGAAATTTTATTATCAATATAAACTTATAAAATTACAGAAAAGTGTGTTAAAAAAGTTAGTTAAAATTTTACAATTAAACAAAAAAAAATTGCTACAATCTGTTTATAATTCTAAAAATACTCAATTTTACCTATTTATATTAATATATATTAATTTTGTTATATTATAGCTTATTTAGTTTTTTTTTGAAGTTTTTAGTTGGTTTTTGTGTTTATTTTTTTATTAAGAATACACTGAACGTTTATTCTCAATATAAACTTACAAAAATTGCTTAAAATACATTTTAAAAGTTAGGTAAAGCTTTCCAACTAAACAAAATATATATTAAGTATGTTATATTATAGCTTATTTCATTTTTATTTATTTTTTAGTTGATTTTTGTATTTATTTATTTTTTATTCACAATATGGTCAGTTTGTCTTGTGACATAGGCCCCCTCCAACTATATCCCATCTTATTTTCTTTAAATCCTCTTCAAATTCTAAACAGTCTGGGATCGCTCATTACAATTTTAGTATTTAAAGATTATGATGTTTTTTTTTTTTTGTTTTTACTGTTTTTTATTTTGTCATTTAGGATTATGTTGGAGGGTGGTGGTCTATCAACCCCGCAGTGACCAACTGTATTGGGGTTGTTCGCTGCCATTCGATTACTTTTAATTGCTATTGTTTTTATTCGATGTGGAGAGAGAAGAACTCGTAGTAGGTCTTTGCCTCATCAAGTCAAAAGTATTAGCTTTGCTAGGTTTCTTTGTAGCTATTAAGTTTACTTGTTTTTTGGGTTGGTTGTAAGAAGTAACTGGTGAAGTTGATTGTTCTCTCTTTCGTTTCTCTTTTTTTTGATTCCCATCTTTAACAACAAGTGTGTCATACTTAATGTAGGCGAAATTTCCTTTCCCTCTCTCTTCTTTTAGTTTTGGCAGCAGTGATTTCCTTTTTTCTAATACTGGTTTTGGAAAATCTTCTGCTATGTAAATATTCTTAAACTTTTTTTTATTTCTTAAAATCTCATTTCTTTTCCAATTAGTCCCTAAGGTTAGTAAGACAGGTCTAGTCTTCTCTTCCTTCGGTTTTCCGATGCGGTAGATTTGTTGTATTTCATTATATTGAACTGAAATATGTAGGTCATCTTTAATGATATTCATAGTAAAATCCAATAATTCTGTCCGTGATTTCTCCTTTTCTTCTATTCCAAACAGCAGAATGTTATTTTTCCTCTTTTCCCTTTCTAAGCTGTCGACCTTTTTCTCCAGGTGTTCGATTTGATTTTTTAATTTTATATTTTCTTCCTTAATTTGGTTTTAACTTTTGATCTAATTGGGTAAGTATATTTTGTGTTATTAATTTAGTTTGCTTCTCCATCTCTGATTTTATTTTTCCAAAAAAAATTTCAAATTGGTCCATAGTACTGGTTTTGTATATTTATTAGTTACGTGTAATTGAATTTGTTTTGTAAAGAATTAGAAAAAACTTATTTTTATAAACACAAACTTATGTTTTTTTTTTTTCAACAACTTTATAACTTAAAGTAAATGTATTTTATGTTACAAATATATAGCATTCTATGTGTAAGAGTGCCATCATACCTCTGAGCAATCCGATTCACAAATAATCACAAGCTGAAAATTAACTTGGAAACACTAAACACTTAAATAAACTATTTAAAAACTCTTTTTTTCATTCACACACGCACGGATTAAACAAACACGTCAGCCATTATGCTTTTTTGTTTTGAGTTACCAAAACCATTCAAAATTAACCAATAGACATTCAATAAACACTTTGTTTTCGTATTATTTGACATGAGTTTAGCGAATCACGCGCCACTCGCTACACGCTCTCGCTCGCACGCACAGATTTGATCATTCTCCCTCTCGCCGACACAGTAGCGCCGAAACACGTCAACTGCAAAAAGCCGCAAACAGACCGGCATATTTGAGGTAAAATTCGGTAAGTTAGAACGAAATAGATATAGGTCTATTTTGCAAGGAAATAAAGGGACAACTGCGCACTATGGAGATTTTAGTATGGAGATATAATGACGAAGTAGGCCGGTCTCGCGTCGGCTTGTTTTCCTACAAAAGTACTTAGGCGTTTCGATAAATTAGAGTTGGCTAAATACATTTTCAAGTTTGGTTCTTTATACGGTCTAAAAGTGGTAATTGAAAGAAATTAGCCCTAGTATAGTGATGTAATTATAAAAGGGAAGCCGGTCAGAATCGGCTTGTATGGGCCCTTCGCCACTGCCGTGATGCGGTAAGCCGCTTCAATATTACAGAACCTAATATACCTGAGGGAAATATATCGGAAATAAAGGTTTTTTTATTATTAAATATATCGTTAACTACCGCCACTCAACACGCAATGTCGCGATTTCGGGCAAAAGGTAAAGGACAGAGTGTCTTGACACTATGTCCTCCCTGGCTATTATACTGTGCGAAAAAACCGAAGCGCTGTCAGATAATATCTGTTATATATGGATAACGAATGATTTTTATTCAATCATATATTTTTTCTATTTTGTTTGACATGTAGAAAAAATGAGAAATATATGTTTTAGTAAATTCATTGTTTGTTTAGAGTTGGACCGACTTATATACAAGTAAACTTACTTCTTCTGTAAATATATCCAATTTATACGTATATGTATACACATTATTATACTTTAAAAATGAAAGATTTAAAATTAAGATTAAAGTTGACACATTTAAAATTAAGATAATATTATATGAAAAATTACATTAATTACAATAAATTAATATTATCGACTTTTGAGTCGATAATATTAATTTATTGTAATTTACTTCTAGTTTCACATTAGGTATACTTAAGTAAGAAAACTTGAAAATACTTCTGAATTCACAATATAACAAAGAAAACGTAAGCTAAAGTAAACGATACCTAATAGGGTCATAAATAGAGAACAATATTCGTGTCAGTTCGAAATTCATAGAGCTTGTCTGCTTTACTTCCGGATTACCAAACGCCTACATCCCCTAACCGTATAGAGCCAGTACTCTGTGATCAATTCTATTCCAAGTATCGTTCGCCCTAGGTCTGTTTCACCCGTTCAATTCAATTTGCTCGAAGTTTGCTCACCGGGCCATGTTATTTAAGCATATTTTATTAAAGATTTGGCCGGATTGAAATTTACCCTACCGAAAACTTGATTTCGTTTGTACAAACCTAACCAAACCAAAAACTGTTGGTTGTTATCGGATTTTAAGATTAGACCAACTGTTTTTAAAATAAATATTAATTTTAACGGTAAGACGTCGTAATATAATAGAAAAAAATAAAATATTTCGAAATTAACCTTTCAAAATTTGATATTCGTAAATATATTTTAGAAAACTCGACGCTTGGAATACTCTACAATAGCCCTTAATCACATATAAACTCTACTAGTTAATATAGTTTCATTTTAGAACGTCTAAAAATTGCGAAAATTAAAGATATTATTAAAATTAAAAATATTTTTATTTGTGCGTGCACTAAGAAGCGGTCACTCGCGTACTATTAGATATTGCCATAACATTAAAAAATAAACAATATTTTTATAAATTTATATAAAAGTTAAAACCGTTTTTTTAATGAAAAACAATATTATATTGTGCCTAAATAAAAATACCAATCCAGATATTTTATTACTACATATTCTGAAAGCCTACGAAAATGCCTAGCTTAATATTATATTGTTTTAAAATTGTAAATATAAAGAATATTTGAACATCAATTAAGCGAAAGGGATAGCTGATAAAAAGATACAGAAAAAATATCTTTTTTATATAAAAAAAACATAATATCAGAAATACTATCTGTAATCTACTTTCAGTCTGTATTCGAGACATTATACGTTCACTAGCGGAATTTAACGCCGCGCATAAAACTCATCTTATCAACTTTAAAAGCAATTACACAAAACTACCCAACTAATTAGGTAGCCCAAGCAAACTAGCATACAAAACAATATTCAATTGAAATCTCTATAGCTCAGCCAATGCCTCCCGTTGCCTCAGCGACGCGGGCGGGAGGGTCAGGAGCTAGGATTTACGAGCAGTCGCGACCCGACTTCATAGCGAACCGCCGTCCTCCCTCGGGACTGAGACGCGGGAAGTTTGACGTTTACTTCCGGTTCTATTATTTTGTGAATGGTATTACACGTTTGGTTATTCACTTTGAGAAAATTATAGTGTTTTTGATTTAATTACCAATTTTTTTGTGATAATTTGATAAAAATCTAACGGTAAATAAAAGGAAATTGTGTTTTAAATAGTTAAATTTATAATAAGTAAAGGAAATATTTTATTTACAATGGTATAAGGTATTTATTAAGCATTAAGAAAGTAATTAACAGCACGTCGCTCGCAAACAATTTTCACGTTTTCCACTCAAATAAGTAATTAATTATTATGTTTCGCTGAACAAGATGGAATCAGGCGGAGTATATTAATTTTATATGCAAATTTCGTATATGCGTTACACTTTGTCAGATGATATTTTCCTGAATTCATTATCTTTGTATTCTTCGTACGTTTAAAATTTTAAATATTATTTTTTCTATAATATGACCTGTTTATTTTATTTTTAACTACGTCGCTTGGAACTTTGCTACTGTGGGCTTGATAACTTTAACCATTCTATTTATTAAACTCTTTTTTTACGCGTTCCTGTTGAAATTTAGGGAAATCCTGAAATCTTCAGTTTTTATATATTCTAAGGAATCTATAAGTTAAATTTTTAGTTTTCTATACTCAGTAGTTTCGGCCGTGCGTTGTATGTCTGTTTATTAGACAGTCATTGAGTAACGGAATGGTATTCACATATGTATGTGTAATGGAATTAGGTTTGTAAATCTTGGCAAACTATAATGTAATGGTTATTAAAATATCTAAAATTCATTTGTACGTTTGTAAACAGTAAATTGTTTAAATAATTTTGTGTTATTAAATAATTGTTCATATCTATAAAATCAGCTGTGAGTACAATTAATGTACTCACTAAAAAAAAAAAATCTTTCTTTTATACAGTATAAAATGTAATAAATTTTTAAATAGTTAATTTTGCTAAGGGCTTTTTACGTAAACTTCTTGATTAAATTAAAAAATAATTGGATTAAGAATTTTAACTTTTTAACAAGATTAAACAAAGTCGAGATTAAACTCAACGTGCTTCTTAATTATTATAAAAAAATGACATTTTGAGTATGAAAGTAAATTATATAGGCACTACTAATATGTAATATAAATAAAAAATATTACAAAAATAAAAATATAATTACTTTTGAAAATGTTATTCATAAAATCTTTGTATATAAAAAGATTTATTAAAAACAAATTATCTTTCAAAAGGCGTTTCAACAAAATCCTTCATTAAAAATCGTTATATAGGCCGTTCAATAAGTATAAATTAATTTCCCAATAAACCCGAGCTCTAAATTACTTTAATAGGGCTGACACTTTAGAAGGGTGTCAAAAAGAGATAATACAGGATTCACATGAGCCCCGCATTTTACGATGTACGAACGCAATACAATTAGGAGTTTGCCCTCAGCTGTGTACGATTCGATTAGAATCTATTGCTCCTAAAAAACGTGTAATTTTAATATTATAAATGGATATACGTCGTTTTTCAGGTTCACGCCTTATCTTTAGTGTAATCAGAGAGAACGGAGCGTCAAACGCTAATCCCTGCATATTTCTTTCGTCTCATACGTTACTCTGTTCCAGTATTATTGATACTGAGTTCTCGTTAGTCAACCAATGTCTCTTCTTGCTCCTTCTTCGAATCAGTTATCGTACTAAAGAAGGCCAGGGGTAAGAGGGGGAGAACGCACTTCTCCTACTCCTCCTACTCTGGAGGAGCTACCGCGGGAGGGACCTAGTTTTCTCCTGCACGTCATAAAGGCTGTAGGTGCCCTGGAAGTATTCTCAGAGCACCCTGAAGGCGACAGTGGTACGTAATACCTAATCGGGCCGCCTACCTAGGCGTCGTAGTAAAATGCGCGAGTGACCCCTCGACTTCTTATATATAAATTATATTCTCATACGGGAATCGAACCCACAACCAATCACGCTTTCAATTTAATCGGTCAGATGCTTTCCTACTATGCCACGAAGGCCTGTATAATATTATGTCATGTAATATATATACCTAAATGAAATTAAAAACAAAAGTAATTGGAGATCTCTTTTAAGCCAGCTTAAATGACCAATAAGGAATAACAAGGAAATCACAAAGTAAATAATGGGGACGAATTAATTATTTTGTCAGGAAAAATTAGTAACCGTAGTCAATATCAACCTAGTTTGGGTAGTGTATGTTAAAGTACTAGAAGTTAACGTAAATATGATTTTTTTTCTCTCCCCTCGTTATATTTTGTCATACTTATTATTTATTACGTTTATTTTATTGGGCCAGTAGTGGCGCAGTGGCACAAAGTGTGACTGTAAAGCGAGTGGTTGTGGGTTCGATTCCCACTCGAAGAGTGGAAATATAATATTACCATTTGCTTCGCTCTGGTGTCGAGGCAAAGCGCGGCGTTAAGTTCCGCCACTTAACACGCAATGCCTCCGAATTCGGCGGAAAGTGAGGAACGGAGTGTTTAATACTAGGTTCCCTCTGCCTACCCTGCTGTATGCGGGATACAGGGTGAAGCTAAAAAAATAAAAAGCAAAAAAAATATTCCGTTGTCTAAATTTATATATTTGCTAGCAACTGTTAATACACAAGTATAGCAGTTCCATATTTTCGACAGGCCGTGTTCTCGCTTAAGTTAAGCGGTTTATATTTTTCATAAAAAATTTCATCCCTTACTTTAATCTGTTGGAGGTTGTTTTAAAAAAAAACAAGTAGCGCTGCCCCATCAATTGTTTTTCGGAGAAAATTCATCGAATTTAGTCAAACGGTTTAAAGTTAACATATATTTTTTTAAATAGAAGTAGCCTATATTTGAACCTGGGTCTTCAACTATATTCATTCCTAACTCCGTACTGTTCGGAGATTTAGCAGAAAAAGCGTAACAGACAGACAGAGTTTCGCATTTTTAATATTAGTATGAATAGTATAGATTCTAAATTTTTATTTCATTTTGTAAATAAAAGTAGAAAAGTCCAAAAACTCCTTTACGTAACCCACATAAGGTACAATAATAAAACTTAGATAATCATCTATCCATTAAGCCAATTCAACTGAATATAAATTTATGATATTCTCATACATTTCATATATAAACAGCTAGCTTCTGAAACCCCTATCCTAACATAGTCAGTGAAGCATGCCACCATTATTCTAGTCAGTAGTGCGAACGGGCAACCATTCTAACAACAAATAATACTACTAACAGTATTTGTATGTGTTTACTTGAATTCCTTGATATGTCTTAAAATATTGATTCTACAATAGTTTTTTTTTATTTTTTTTTCTTCAAGTGGCGGAACTTAACGCCGCGCTTTACCTCGACACCAGAGCGAAGAAAATGAAAATATATTTTCCACTTCTCGAGTGGAAATCGAACCCACAACCACTCGTTTACAGTGACACGCTTGTGCCACCGATTGGCCACAATGGCTACAATAGTTAAGTTAAGGAATTAAACAAATTAAAACAAAAAGATTTGATTTCAGGGGTACAAAGGGTGACTGTAAACGCGACTGGTTGTGTGTTTGATTTCTATTGGAGGAATTGAAATATTTAATATTAATTTTCTTCCTGCTGGTGTCGAGGCAAAGCGGGGATTTGAATTCCGTCGGTTCACACGCAATGTCCCCAGAATTGGGCAGAAAATGGGGAACTGAGTGTCTAAACATTAGGTTCCTTCTGCATACCCTGCTGTACGCAGGATATAGCGTAAAGCTAAAAAAAATGATTTAATCGATTTTCATAATTTACGTTATTTTTACGAAATATTTTTACGCAAAGAAAACACTTTAAAACCCCTTTTTGTGAAAAAATTACGGGTAGCGGATACTATAAACATTGACATAGTTAAAGTTTATATGAAAAAACGAGTGCAGAAAGCCAATATACGGTCCAGTTGGATTACGCCGCTCACCATGCAATAATTAAATCGGTGGACAATATAGGTAGAACAAAGTGACTATTTTTATACTATACAGCACTCTAGATTCGCTCTGCCCACTCTCTAACAGCGATGCGAATAAGAATAATAAAAACGTAAGAGCTGTCGAAATGTCAAACAAAATTAATGAAAAAAAAAGGAAAATTAAAATGCCGCCTACACATTTAATTTCTCATCACACTCTACTCTACTATCTACCTATAGATATTTATATGCTAACGCTTCCAGCTGACGTGATTCAGGTGTTTTTTTTTTGTTGAAACTGTCAAAACACGATACCGTTTCACGTACAGGCACAACTACAAAAAGAGATGTGAAACTTTTCATTTACGAAATTGAAACAGCCAGAGTTAAACCTTTTGCAATATTTTTGGATTAAATGAAATATAATTTGAAAACATTTTATACATAATATACTTTTTATTATATGTGTATGTGGTATACATATTTATATAGGCTTTCATAGTACAGTGGGTCAGCAAATGATTGTAAACGCGATGGTTATGAGTTCGACTCTCTGTCGCTCAAGACATGATGTCTCGATTTGAACGAAAAATGAAAAGTTGAGTAACTTCGCGTTATGCCCTATCTGATATCATAGCGGCATTGCGGGAAAAAGCGTGAAGCTATGTGTAAAAAACATATTTATTGTGAGTTTTATCATACTAATTAGCAATATGTACGTCGAAGTAAATATATGGACGTATAAGGATAATTCTGACAAGCGAAATACTGTTCTCTCTGAGACTTTTATGTAAAAAAATACATTTTTCATTGTGCTGTAAAATAAATTTGAAGGAGTCAGTGTGTATTCCTAAATTAGATCGGTTATAACAAAATTTAAACTGCTTAAAAGCCAAAAAGACAGATAATATAAGCAAAATTCAAAACCTGAAATAATGGAAAATTACCCATTTCAATTAGAAATACCTGTTTTTTACTCACACAAACTAAGTACCTAATCTTATAGTTTCCTTATTTTAAGCAAGTTATTTCTGTAAAATGAGGAAGGGAAGAAAATCAAACTCAATTTGTCAGATTCCTGAATTATAAAGGATAAAGAAAATTGTATTTTTCCAATTTTCTGACATCAATTTTTTATATTAACGAGATGAAAAAATATTCAGAGCAATATTTTGACAGTTGTATCTACTTGTTGTTTTAACATTTTATCTTTGTTTTCAGTTATACGTTTATTCCCGTATAGTATAATAATATTATGTAGTATAGTCAGTGAGAACATAATGTAATCGAATACTCTACTCTTGTGTGTAGTGTAGTATCTTAATATGATCTTTTGTTTTCGCGATTACTACACATTTTGAAATGAAACTATTTTTAATCGGATTAATCACGTATATTTTTGGTATTCGAAAATACTTTTTAAAAACCCGAAACCGAATTGGGTCGCAGGTCAATTCAAATATCTTGAAAACAGTTAGGTTTAGGATAGGATGTTTCATAGTCAAATCAGTCAGAAACAATGTAAACTACCCGCTCTTAACGGAAATAGGTCGACTTAACCTGTAATCCTGTATATGTATGTTTCCTCTTCTCCATACTTTATTTAACCACACTTCATCAGTCATCTTTATTATGAAAACAGATATTGTCTTCACATTATTGTCACTAGGGACTTAAATGATGATGGTTTGCGTACACTAAGACTTGCTCCGTCGATAGTTGCATCTGATTGCGATGTATATGTTTTGTACTTATGCAAAGCTTTTACATGCAAAGTATTATGTCAGAGACCATTGTTGTGCAGTACGAGAACGTCTGACTGTAAACACCGGTTGTGGCTTCGATTCTGACTCGAGACGAATGATTATATTTTATTTTAATTTCTACAATCTGGTAGAACAAAGCGCCGCGTTAAGTTTCACCACTCAACAATGTCTCAATTTTGGCGGGAAACTGGAGAACGAAGTGTTTTTATAATAGGTTGTGACTGTGCATAAAGTTAAGTAACACAGAAATAACTAAGATTAAACTTTTGCTAAATACTCGTTACTGTTTAGGTATATGGGATACACCCCCTAAAACCAATTAGACTGAGCACGATTCAAGTGTAAAAGAAATAAACTTTTATGCAATATTATTTTCCAAACACAATCTGCCTTATTGAAGCCGTTTCTGTATTTAAATGTGCTTAGCGAGATCTCTTTATAATAGCTTTCATTTCGCCTCCTATCGTTAGCAATAATACGATATCCATTTCAGTATTATTAGACGCTGAGTTTTTGATCTCGGGCAGTCGTAGTAAGATTAGCTGAAAACAGGTAACGCACAACTACAAAGAAATATTTTTTGTTTTTGAAATGGTAAGTAAGTAAGAAAAGTATTTTTTCATTTTCTTGGAAGAGTCTTTGATTTTTGTCACAAGTATCTGCTCATACATGGGATAAAAGAGAATGTTTCTGAGTGAACTAATATCATTTTTATATCAGTTTCATATCAAACACCGGATAGTACCATTACAGAAAAATTACGATAAACGTGTTTTCCCACATAGCAGGAGAGAAAGACAGAACCTAGCCTCAGTACACTTCGTTCTCCGCGTTACATCTGAAGTCGAGGCATTGCGTGTCGAGTGGCGGAACTTAATGTTTTGCTTTGTTTTATGTAACGTTGCGGAGAAACGAATGTAATTTAATATTCCCGCGAGTGGAAATCGAACTCCCTCAACTCTTCAAACTGCTACCGTATTGTTTGTTTTCTTTGTTTTGTTAACAAAAAAATATCGGTAAGTAAAGTGCCGTTTAAACAACCTTATTAGACTACCATTTTTGCTTATTAGTTGGAACTTATTTGATTAGTTACATTTTTGTATCTAATTTAACATGTATGTCTATGTTTATATAGCTTTATTTAAAATTACTTTTATTAGTTACATATTCATGAAAAATTCACGATATTATTCACATATTTCTTTTGATAATAAGAACGAAACAATGAGCAGTAAACAACAGTGAGGCTACTCTACCTGTATACGAGTAGGTATATCTGAATGTCGCTTGAACGTATGTACGCGCACCCTTTGAAACAATGTGTTTGTAAAACAACACTATATTTTTTATTGTTTAAAATTTTATAAACGATTTCAAAGTGCACTGAAATTTTTGTGATAAATTCACAAAGTTAAATTTAAAAATTGCCTTAGTTGCTTTACATTTATTGGAATTATAAAGTTAGTTCCGATTTGTATAAAAAAAAATTAACATCATTTTAATTACTTCTGGCTATACAGACTATGGCTTTTCTAGACATTAATATTTAAAAGGACTTTAATTGATAAAATTAATCAAATGGTATTAGTATGTAGAATAAAAATCTGCATTTTTAAGTGAAAAATATTAAAGACTTAAAATTGAAAAATTATTGCTAAAACTTTATTTAATTAAATAATAAAAAACGGAGAGCAGAGTGTCATATTAATAAATTACCTCTGCATATCCTACGTTTATCTCTGTTTTATTTATAAGCCATTAATCGAAACAAAATATATTCGTATACTGAATAAAGATAAATTGACAACCAACCGTAATAATTATTAACAAAAACACTAAAAGGAAAACCGAACCGGACTGAACCACAGTGAGCCGGACGAAAAATGAAGTATTTTAACCGGAATAATAACATTCAGTTTGGTATTCGAAAATACATTATAGAAAACGAGTATTCTCGACATTTCGCACACTTTACTTTTTAGTAGTCTGTGGTCACAGTTAGATAGACAGATAGGGAGTCTACATGAAATAAACTCAATTCATCGAGTTGAAATAGTTTTATTTCTAAACTAGCGGCCCGCTCGCAGATTCGCCGCATAAACTACATAGCTGTTTCGTTATATTGCAACACTCGGGGGTGGATTTTTGATAAATAAAATAGCCTATGTTTAACCTTTGTATTATCAACTATATTTATTTCAAAATTCATTACAATCAGTCAAGCGATTTTGATTTTTCATATAAACTTTCATTCCCTATTTCAATCCTTTAGAGGTTGATTTTTGAAAAAATAAATAACCTATGTTTGACCCAGTAACTTTTACTACTTTCATTCTAAATTTCATCCAAATCGGACTAGTAGATTAGCCGTGAAAGCGTGACAGACAAACAGACAGACATTCGCATTTATAATACAAGTATGGATGAAACAAAATATCATAAAAATAATGTAATTACTGTATAACAATTAATTATTGTATGTAAAATATTGTAAATTTCAATTTCTATTTTTATCTCTTTGTAAAGGTAAAGGTATACGTTAATTACATTGCAGTCTCGTGATAGCGGCGACACGTGTGAAAGTTCATTTAAAAATCAATTAACCTTCATAATATACTTTTTACAAGCAATTTGCAGGAAGCGCCAGAAGCGGCGGCCTGATTCAAAAAAACTTGTTTCGTTTTTGTTTTATTCTTCCTGACTCATTTTTTTATTGTGAATAAGTGTTAAGTCACTCTGTTTGTAAGGTTAACCATATGCCATATGACTGTAAACGAGATTGGTTGTGGGTTCGATTCCTACTTCGGGATTTTTTTTAATTATATTAATTTTCTGTTTTGGTACTTTAGACATAATACGGCGTTGAGTTCCGCCACTCAACACATAGTGAATATGGTTGTTCGTTAGTTTTGAGTATTTAATTTTGTTGCCAGTACTATATTTAGATATTTCCTGTTTTGAACTAAAATTTGACTTTAATACAAAAACATTGCATTCATAAATCAGAAACAAAATAATATACCTGGATACCTGGTATAATACCTGAAATATATATCTAATATTATGAATTAATAACCTACGAAGCCTACACGTGTTTCTCCTTGTCTTAGTTTTATTACTGTGCGTCGTTTGAAACTACTCAGTATTGTCTCTCTACAGACAAAAGCGATCGGTACGCTAAGTGCTCCGTCTAAGTACTCCAATAGACTTACTTAAGAGAAATTCAATATTTTGCTTATAAAATTTTGGAAGTTTTATAATATTTAATAACTACTAAGTCTTGACGACTTTACGATACTTTTAAACATTTTTAAAGTGTTATTCCACACTTAGGAAAATTGAAAAAGACATTTAAAGAAAACGTATAAAAATTTGAACGCAGCGGGATTCGAACCCGCGCCTCCTGAATACCGTTCAGGCGCTCTCACCACTGAGCCATGCGTTCTACTAGCCGCTGCGTCGAAATTCTTATACGCTTTTTATTACAACTTATTTATGTTGTTAGCATCTCTGTAGAGAGATTTTTACAAATTTCTGCTACCCAAAGATTATTCTACGAACAATCATTTGACAAGAGAGAATGCTATTTGTTAAATACTTTTAAACATTTTTAAAGTGTTATTCCACACTTAGGAAAATTGAAAAAGACATTTAAAGAAAACGTATAAAAATTAATAATTTTACTACCGATTGCCAGCAAGTAGGTACAATTTTACCTTTGAAAACTTCAAACATTTCGTTACGAGTGCATTCCTATTTCACAATACCCATCGTCGCTACGCTATTTTGGTATGCATTTATGTACTGGGAAAGTAACAATTTTTTTTGGGTAAATTACCGTTTAACGTAAGTTTTCAATATTTTCTTTTTCTGTAAGCAAAAATTGTGCCAATATTATAAGAAAAATTGTAAAATAATTGTTATTTGTGTTGTTATCAATTATTACATTATATTTTAGCAATTCACAAAAAGTTAACAAAAGGTACCTACGGACGACGTATACGCAGAAATCAGACAAAATTGTTAATAAGAATAAGAATAAGAATTTAATTAATTAATTTTTTTATGTTTTAGTAACCTTATTCATATCATGTTAGTATATTAAGTATTAGCATACGAAAAACAAAAAGGAAAAAAAAAAGATTAGCGGGGAGCGTTATAGACGAGATGGAATCTCGAAAACTTCGTTGAATATACATTTTAAAATCGTGTTGCCCAACTTCAGTCTTGGTCTTGGCAGTCTTGGTCTTGTTTTTGCGTTGTTGCAAGACCAAGCCAAGAACAAGACCGCGTTTTTAGCAAGACCGAGACCAAGGGAACTGACCGTGCAAGATTTGAAGCAAGAACAAGACATAGCTGCCAAGACTTCTGCTCTTGCAGCTAGGGACTTCTTAGCGCGTATGTTCACTGAGTATTTGCGCTTTTCGGAAGGACATGGTTATTGATAACACGCGCCGGGAGGCCTTCTTTTGAAATCTAAAACAATCGTTGCCGCCACGCGAATCATAACCATTTGACCACTATTGATTGCCGCCATGGGCCGTAGGCGTAGGTATACTCATGCAAAATAATTTCGAATTTTAAGAGTACCTACAGGGGTTCCTGTTGGTGTTTTTACATGTTTTTTAGCAAATGTAAGCGTATAAATCATAAATGTTTAGTAAAAACAGTTACTTCCATGGAAAACGACATATAGGTCAGTTGATTTTTCGAATTTCTTATCAAATCTTCAGTTATTTATTAATCTGATTGATCTTTAATATGGCTATGTTAATTCAAGCTCACAATGTTCCAATTCTAATACGTTTTTCAAGATTTAAAGTAAACTTTAATAAATAGTAATAGACTAATAGGTAATTGCAAGACTTGCAAGACTCTTGCTGCAAGACCAAGACCAAGACCAAGACTGGGGGCGCAAGACCAAGACCAAGACCAAGACCAGGTGTATTGGCGCAAGACCAAGACCAAGACCAAGACCAGGTGTATTGGCGCAAGACCAAGACCAAGACTGGCTAAGTCTCGTCTTGTTCTTGCATTTGGGCAACACTAATTTTTAATTACTTCCAGCTTACATTCTATAGGCACGAATATTTAACATTAAAAATGCAGAGTAAAATATTATTTGTAATCGTGTTTATTTTAAGATTTATTTCTGTAATTTTGTTTTTAAATGAATATTTAATAATAAATAATTACATAGTAGTAAATGCGGAGTGTTTGCTATAGAAATATATTAGAATAGCATAGAATATTTTTTGCTTATATTTTTCTGAATTTTATAACATTACTAGATAGTTGCTTTAAGCCCAATTATTATTACTAAGGCACGAGTATAGGTAGGTATATGTATTTTGATTCGTTGGAAAACCAATACCGGTTGTGGTAAAATTTCATTTTCGGCATTATGGCGTTGATTGTGACGACTTCATTTAAATTAATTTCTAACAAATCAAATAATATATCAATAGTAGTTAATTTTTTGTAGAAGTAATCCGATTTAAAAAAAAATACATGAAAAATCTAGAGTCCTTGGACGAATAATTTACAAGTAGTAAACCAGTGGGAATCGTCTTAAAAGGACACTTCGACACAGGTAGGTAGATAGTATGCATTTCGAACGTTCCACACGTTCGGCTAGATATGTCTAACACAATATGTCTAACGACTGTCGAGGTTTAACCAAACTAACTGATATCTTATGTCCGTGACACGTGCTTCAGTCAATGTTGCTCGGCAACACTAAAGCTGATATGCTATAAACTGAAATGGCAGTGTTTGCTTGTTATACCTATAGTGACCGACATTGATACTAGTGAAGCAAGAGGCACAGACAAATATATGATTTATGTTGTATCAGGCATTTGGTAGATAGTAATAAGATCATGATTAAGGATAGTTTTTTATTATATCACAGTTCTATTGTTTTGTACTAGAGTCCTTTTAAAAAATAGTAAGTATTTGAAAAAATGATAATACTTGTAATTCAACAATAGTTCAATAATGTTGTTATAAGCGTTAAAATGTTTTAGTAAAAAAGTATAATAATAATTACAATAATTCCAAGTTGACATCTATTCGATTCAATGTAATAGAAAAAGCTGCTAGTTATTGGCAAATGAATATTGACTCACTCACAAATACATGCGTTCATAATTAAAAGCTTCCCTGTTGTAATTAAAAGTAATATGCAACATTCCACTTACAATAAAAATACTGAAAATGAGCAAAGATATATAAAAAAAATAGTATAACAACATATTATTTTATTTATTTCTTCCTAGAGATAATGTTTCGCCGTTCGGAAGAAGCAACAGGATAAATAATTTATACATTTGAAAAAAAGCTAGGTTACTATTTAGCAGCAAGTACCTATTTAAGTTTCCTGTGATTAATATAAACCTTAAACCTACACTGGGTCGTAAGTCCCAGGCACTGCCCTCAGCAAATCTCTCTCCATCTCTCTTACCTCTCTATGGATTGCTAATCAGTTTATTCCCATATGGGTTTCTTATTTACTTAGTTCTTTTTTAATTTGCAACAATATTACTCATTTTTATTAATACTTGACACGATAACAGATAATTTGAGTATATATGTATATTTATAAAATAAACAGAAAAGTAAATAAAACGATTTTATATGCATGACTTATTATAATTTACCTAAAGAGCAACTTTATTTTGTTATTACCCTTTGATTTATTTTACATTAGCATCAAAGAGATTTAAAATTCATAAATACGTTACGCAAATACAACCTTTTGGTGGCTTTTAATCTCTTAAAATATACAACTTTATTATTTTACTAAAGTTTATTAGGGTACAGTGAAGTTTGTTGCGTGTTTTGGGTACGTCGAACATCGCTTGGTTTTGTTATTTATTATTAACTGAGCTTTTATATGTTAAATTAATATAAAAAGTCTTTCGTTTTCCGCATAGCAGAGTTAGTCTGAAAGAACGTAATGTCAAGACACTCCGTTCACCACTTTCCTGAAACGGGACATTGTGTGTTGAATGGTGGAACTCAGCGTATAGTAAAATAAAATATTGTGAACAACCTTGACTTTATGTAAGCATAATTTAGATAAAAAGACAAAGATCATATTTTTGGTGTAAAATATATATATATGTATTTAAGCAATTTTACATTTGTATTATAAATTTCACGAAATTACCACTGATTCCACTTAACTCTTAAAACAGTGGGTGGGTACCCGCCTCCGGGACCGCTGCGGCCGACGTTTCATTAAGATTATTATTTTATTGCGTCGATTACTTTTTAATCCTATGATATTTCTCAGAGTTTTATCAAAATAATATGGTGCAAAGGATATCTCATACTACTGGGATAAAATAATAAGTTAAAAGCTGGTAAAGCGTAGGTACTTAAAAGCGCGGCGTTAAGTTCCGCTAGAGTGGAGAACGAAATATAAAGATTTCTTACTAAAAGTTATTAGTTTATTTTATTACTAAAGTTAGATAATAAACAGTTTCAAAATAAATTTTAGCAATATTCTACTTTTATATGTTTATTGCCCCTGCAACCCTACCCGACTTATGTACATGCCAACCATTTGAAAATCAATAAAGTAGTTTCTGAGGTTATCCCGAACAAACAGCTCAGTGATTCGAAAAGCTTTTATATATACAATGTAAATAAGTGATTATTAAGCGAAGTATAATTCTTTGTATATTTACACATGAATAGTCTTGTTTTAAGCTGTAATAACTAAAGTTATTTATCGTTAACAAAAACCAATGTTAGTATTTTTTCTCAAACGGTTATTTAGGTAAACTTTTAGAACGATTTAAATGAAATATTTATGTGCACATGAATTGATCTTGTCAGTGTATTCAGAAAAAAGTATAACTTTAATCATGATAAGAGCAACCTTCGCACAACTGCGCCCCATATGGCAATCGCGTAAACTGACTCGGCGAGTTAAGCTCAGAATATTCAGGTCCAATGTTAAGTCCGTGTTGCTATATGGGTGCGAGACGTGGAAGGTCACCAAGGACATCTCGCGCCAGCTCCAAGTTTTTATTAACCGATGCCTACGCCGAATTCTCGGTATATACTGGCCTGAGAAAATTTCTAACGCAAACCTGTGGGAACGCTGTAATGAAACCCCGGTCGATCGACAAATAAAGCGCCGAAAATGGAGCTGGATTGGGCACACGCTCCGAAGGGATACAAATCACATACCGAGGCAAGCCTTAGACTGGAATCCTCAAGGAAAGCGAAAACGTGGCCGCCCTAAGCAAACTTGGCGACGGACTGTCATTGCAGAAGCGAAGGCAATAGGAAAGGTTTGGAGTGAAATGAAGCGCGAAGCTCAAAACCGATAGGGCTGGCGAAGCACTGTGGACGCCCTCTGCCCCATATAGGGGACATAGGACCCTAAGTCAAAGTTAATCATGATAAATAAAACGGTTGGGGCCAGTAGTGGCGCAGTGACACAAGTGTGTGACTGTAAACGACTGGTTGTGGGTTCAATGCCCGCTCGAGGAGTGGAAATATTTAATATTTCTATTTTCTTCGCTCTGGTGCCGAGGCAAAGCGCGGTGTTAAGTTCCGCCACTTACCACGCAACGCCTCCGAATTCGGCGAAAAGTGGGGAACGGTGTATCCCGCACACAGCAGGGTAGGCAGAGTAAACCTAGTGTTAAGACACTCCGTTCCCCACTTTCCGCCGAATTTGGAGGCATTGCGTGTTAAGAGGCGGAACTTAACGCCGCGCTTTACCTCGACACCAGAGCGAAGAAAATGGAAATATTAAATATTTCCACTCCTCGAGTGGGAATCGAAACCACAACCAGTCGTCTACAGTCACACGCATGTGCCACTGGGGCACGACTGGCCACTATAAAAATCTTTTTACTCCAAATCAAGAAAACTTTAATTTATTTCATCTCAAGCTACATGCTTAACTATCACCGTGCATCCAATTATATCTCTAATCGCACCAGCTACTTTGTTTCAGCGCCGCGCGCATGTCTTTAATTAATTAAATTATTACTCCTACCAAGGTAATATTATACGAAAGTTTTTTCTTTATAGTAAAAAGAATTCACAAAATATATTATAAAATGATTTTAAATATTTAAACAAATGAAAAAAATAACAACCTGATATTTGTATATTGAACTTGTTCAAGAATATTGAGAATTATAAAAAAGTAAGAAAAATATCTTGTTAGAAATACAAAGGTATACAACAGTTTTTTAAATTATATAGTTTTTGTCCAAAATTGTATCTTAATTAATCTGACAATAGTAAACTTGCCGTAAGCTTTCCACATTGTTTTTCATATCGCCATGACTGCAAACAGGATATTCCACTTTTCCAAAATTCATACATGAAGAATACTATCCGCAAGAATGAGCCTAATTAATTGAAATGATGCACTTAATACTATTGTGAAATATATCATTATTGGAAAGCTTTTATACAAGTACAAAATTAAAATAGTTATAGGTCGTAGGTACATACTATACTAAATTATTGTTCTAAATTATAACCGTAGCTTCGAGGCCAATGTTTGGGACTAAATTCAGTAATTTGACTTGTAGTATAGTAGTAGTATGACTAGTGTGTACTTTTTTTTTTTAGCTTCACGCTGTATCGCACACATTAGGGTAGGCAGAGGGAACCTAGTGTTAAGACACTCCGTTCCCTACCTTCCGCCGAATTCGGAGGCATTGCGTGTTAAGTGGCGGAACTAAACGCCGCGCTTTGCCTCGATACCAGACCGAAGAAAATGGAAATAATAATTTTTTCTACTCCTCGAGTGGGAATCGAACCCACAACCAGTCGTTTACAGTCACACGTTTGTGTAAATGTAAATTTTGTTGCTCCAAATATCCCGAGCATCCCGAGAGTAGTCAGGGAGAATGAAGCGCCAAACGCCACGTTCCCTGCATACTTCTTTCGCCTCCTCCACTGTCATCCACCACTTCATACACGCCCTCAGAGAGGTCCTCGTGCTCATTTCATTTGACCTTCCTCCAGTATCAATGATACTGTGTTCTTCAAGGTTAAGCAAGGTCTCCCCGGCCTCTCTTACAGTCCACCTTTGCTTCATATATCTTTCTAGCTAAATGTAATGGTTTAACAAACAATGTTATTATTCATAAAAATATTTGACTTAATGTTAAAACTTTTGCACACCCATAGCGGATCTTTGAATACCATTATCTTACTGCTTATATTATCTTACTCAACATATAATTTATTAATTACTTCCAAATATGAAGTTAGGTGAACTAGATCCAACAAAGTTAGAAAGTTACGAATCACATGTAACTCTGTAGAGTTTGGCGTAACGAAGTCTGCCACATATGTATATGTTGGTTAATTTAATTAGGTTACATATTTTTATTTACTTTAATTAATAACTTAATTATTATTACACATTATTTTTATTGGAACGAAGTTCCTTATCGCGCGCTGTGAAAGGAGGCTAGGCGGAAAATATTCTCACAAAATGTTGTAACGACACTTTTTGCTATAGTAAGCTATTTACTGTAAGCTCATGTTTCTCTGTCTGTCTCTCTCTCTCTCTTATAGAAAGCAAGCCATATATTTTCATTTGTAGTTAATAATAAATTTAATTGTTTAATTAATAATAAATTTAATTAATAATAATTATTCACAAAATTTATAATATTTTAATCTTTAATAATAGATTAATAATAAAAAAATATTATTATAAGTTAAAAAAAAAAAAAATTACAATTCCTTCACTAATTAATCGAAGGGCACTTCGGTCCATCCGGGTGACCGTTGATACCTCTCTTGAAATTTATTCTCCGGTCTGTTATCCAAGACAAAGAGAGGCGTTAAGTTCCACCACTTAACACGCAATGTCTAGATTTCGATTGAAAAGTGGGGAGCGGAAAGTTTAGACACTAGATTATATAGCTATTCTGCTATGTGAGAATTTATCTACACATATAATTATAATGTTTTTGACATGTAATAAGAATTTTACACATTTTAGTCTATGTAAATAATAAATTCCTATGGCTTGATTCTCTTTTAAATTTTTAAATTTGAACAGCTTTATTTCCTCATAATTTTACCAGTTATTTAGTACAGGTTTTATATTGAAAGTAACTTTGAATTATTTAATTGGCAGGTCGATGTGATCTCTATCGGCTTTAATTTCTACCCTTGCCTTGAAATAATATTGCAGCTTAATGATAGACCAAGAACGGGAACAATTTAGTGCCAATATTTATAAATATTGGTAATACCTGTATTGAAGTCTGCATGTACGCATTTGAAACGACATCATTAGGACTCAAGTACGACTTAGCTTTGTTCCAGTTCACCTTAACTATTATTTGTTTCAAAATAACTTGCATACACAACCTTGTGAAATTCTTTTCAAAAAATTGATTGTAACAGGATTATATTACGTGCCCTTTGAACACTTTGCAAGCACTGTAGCAAATGAAACTGCATGTATGCAGTACCGCGCGTCAGTGAAAATTTTTAAGCCATTGTTAAAATCTTTGTAGTTAGCGTGGTACTTGAAATTTTTCTTTGATTTATCATTATAAGATAGACTTTATTATATTTTATACACACATTTAGGGATTAAAATAATAAAAACATATTTTATCCTTTACTGGTCAAATATAACTAAGGCATATAGATTGGTCTACAGATCTAGTATTGTATGAGCTTCTATAGTACGATGTAGATATGAGGACTAAAGGAGAAAAAAAAAAGCTTCACGTACGGCAAAGGGAATCTCAAAATCGTTAAATCAGGATATTGCATATTAAGTGGTGGAATGTAACATCGTGCTTTGTCTTATGTACCAAAGTGGAGAAATGATAATAATATATAATAATTTACTTGAGTGGAGATAGAATCCATACCCCATAAAATTTAGATATTGTTTGAAATTACTATTAAGTATAATTGTTTTTTTAGCTAATCTATCTTTAAGAAAAGCACAGTGAGCCGAATCTTCTAAACATTGTGCTTTGTTCTACGAGAAAAAATTAAGTATAACTAATCATTTTCCTTATATAATCTTAAATTCATAAATTTCGCTTATACGGTCCTAAATACTTCAATAACTTAAAACGTGGACACCTAATTACACATTTTTAAAAAACAAATAAATTTAACGATTTATACATATGTATATTTATTATAGAATCCTTATAATGTTAAAACATCGAAATAAAGAAAAAATATTTGTGTACCCTTTATAAATTATTTATACATAATGCTACAGAATCTTAAATTTCAGAACATTTACAATTCATTATACGAGTATTCTTTATCGAAATTTCAAATATTTACGCATACTCTACAGATGCCTATATTGTGTTAACTTAATAATCTTCTAAAGAAAAAACAAAATATTATATCGTTTATTACTCAGACGGTAATATTTCGAAACAGTCGACATGTAAAAAGCTGAGAGTGCTTGTATTATTAAGTCGTTTTTTTTATTATTTTTGTGAGAACAAATGGAGTAATCCGCTATATGTTGTTCGATATTTTTTTACCTTGTTATTGTATATTTCTTTTTTCATTTTTTTCTTAGAGAGAGTCTAGTGTCAAGACACTCTTTCCACTCGAATTTAAGACATGGCGTTTGAATGATTGAATTAGAGAAAGGAATAATTATTTTTTAGCTTCACGCTGTATCCCGCACACAGCAGGGTGGGCAGAGGGAACCTAGTGTTAAGGCACTCCGTTCCCCACTTTCCGCCGAATTCGGAGTACTCGGAGTACTCAGTACCAGGCGAAGAAAATAGAAATATTAAATATTTCCACTCCTCGAGTGGGAATCGAACCCACAACCAGTCGTTTAAAGTCACACGTCTGTGTCACTGCTTCACCATTGGCACAGTGAATATGAGAATAGAGAAAGGTATATACAAAAAATAATAATTTTAATAGTGCAAGTACTTATTTATATTATAATCTTACTAATAATTTAGAAAGGAGACAAATTCCTCACATACTCGTAGTTAGCAATACGTCATCAATTAACACCATGCCCTAAGTAAACTAAAATACGACATAATACCATCTAAAGCAGCCAACTCAAACGTACCTACCTATGTAATAACGTTTGTTTAACTATCATGTCCCAAAAGCCACAACAGTTAGTTGAGAAACTAATTAATACACGAATCCCGTTAAATTCCTATAGAGAGTCGTGGCACATCGATTTCCGATAGCCCACAGGCGAAAGCTTGTATTTAACCAACCCCACTTAATGGACCAATATTTTGGAATCACGTTACGTTTTACTATATAAATGTATATATAATTACTTTTTTTTGTATTGAAAAAGAAATTTGAAGAATTAAAACTATTTTATTGCTAATATTGTCTATATTGGTTAGAAAATTAGTACTTTCATGGGAAAAATTTTAGGCATAAATATTATTTATTGTGAATTTAAATGGAGTTTAAGACATTGTAAATAAATTAGACTACGATAGCGTTTTGCAAAGTAGACTGAATTGTTTTTAAGTTAATTAGGAAAAATTTTGTAAGCTTACGGAGCTTAACACCGTACTTTCTCTTTACCAGACCCAAATCAGTGACATTTTAAGCCGCAAATTATTTAAAAGCAAAGTATCGTTCATTAAGCACTATAATATGAACATGTCATGGTCATATCGTAGAACCGTAGTATTTCATGAAATTATCGACTGTAATATCAAATACGCATTTGATGAAATGGTCAACTGAATATAACTACCTATATGCTTGAATCGTTAACGATTTCGCTTTCCATTTCGGCTATATCATAAATGATCCTTAAATTTATGATGTTTCATATAAATCTAGAATTCATTTCTTACACTGAAGATGTCTTAAACTTAAAATAATAATTTCAAAGTCTAGAAAATCAGATTAATAATAAAACTCTAAATGTAACTTAATCTAAACATGTCTAATAGTATGATTTTGAGTTGTTCCGCGTGAAGTAGAACATAAAAAGTGTTGTATGACATCTGAACAACGTACAAGCAAAGCAATAACTTGTTTTATTCTCCACATATCCATGTATGTATAAATTTAAAAATACAACAAAAATTGATACAGTCACGAAACCATTTCTTGGCGCCGTATCGCAAACAAGTTATATTTGTGGAACACCTGCACGGCTAAATTATATTTACGCTTCTCAATAAACTGACGAACTGTGGGATCATCCCTCCTTTGAAAGAGAATTCTTAAGTGTTACATAAATTGACTCCTTCGACTCACCAAATATGGTTTCAAACTCAAAGAAAACTCATTTTATAATGTTTTTTCTTTACGCCAAACAACTTTTGATTGGCTTAATGTTTACTTTGTGAAAAATGCAAATATCCGTCGTCGTCCTTCGTTATTTTATTTCTAGAGACGCATGAAACTTAAACAACTTTATTGTTCTTTACGTGAAAGGAAATATTAGAGTTATAAGGAGGTACAAGGCGTTTAAATTTTCATATAAAAATAAAAGTACTCTTTATACAGTGTTAAAAAAATACTTGTTATATTGTTTTTAAAAGGAAAGTTGTGAAGTTGTGCTACGCTTCAGCAACAAGGTCTCTTAAAGGCTTAATGCACCCGTCTATTAATATGTATTTAAATATATGTTAGGTATAAATTAGTATATAATGGTTAAAATTATATTATCTGATATCACTGAAAAAGTGAAGTTCATGTCTTGGATTGTTCAAAATTGCTTATAGAAAGAGCACGACATTGACTTCCGCCACTTAACTCTCAATATAGCAGTAAGTAGAGAACGGAGTATCTTGTCTCTCTGCCTACCCTTCTATACAGAAAAAGCGTAAAGCTGAAAAAATAACTTAATTACCTATATCTTTCTTTTTATATTTTTACATGTACAAATATGGTAAAACGTGAAACGAATTAGATTAGAAAAGAATAAAGATGCTTTGCCAATAATTTACCTGCCATCTTCAGTTTAATCATTTTTATTCTTTCTACAAAAGTAAATACTCCTTTTGATACAATTCTTTATTTTGTGATAACAAAAATATAACGAAACTCTTTATTCAAGTAATTTATTTATCATACATATATGTATATTTTTTATTACTTAATCGGAAAATATGCTTGAGTGGGTATTTACGAAAGATAAGTAGGTAATTTATTTATACTACCTTTAAAAGTATCTGTAGTTGAAATACACATGTCTTATATATTTCCATCCTTAATTTTGTCCGTACATATGTAGTAGCAAGATCATTTCTAAGTATACGACTAAAACTAAAAATCAGTATGGAACACATTTAAAAAAAAGTAAAAGAAATCTAAACTACGGGACGGGACGGGACCCGCTTATAAATGCGCTATTTATTAATAAAGGATCTATAGTAATCTGAAAATTGATGTTGCACCTTCAAAAGAAACTAACCTAACGCAAGATTACTGCAATTTTTGATTTAGCTAAAAAATGAACTTAAAAAGTATATACAGTGTACCGATACTGTATATACCAACTACATTGTATTTGCTTACAGCAAAAATCTTTATATGAATTACTTTATTTATGAAAATGAAACAGCGTATAATCCAGTGGCTACCAAATTATAATACATTTTGGTCGCGCGTGCTCGGACACATGGGATGGACGGATGAGCATGTTCCCTAATAGGGTGCCCTTGTTTACTTCAATCTCAATAGAAACAAAACATGTTCATTTCTTAACATTTACCTTATTTCATAAATTTGAAGTGACTTTTTTCGTTAATATTACAGTAGGGGTTGAAATTATTACATGTAGACAAATATAGGCCAAGCTTTTTTAAAAAAAGTCATGAAATTGTTTTGATGCTAATATATAAAGTACATTGTATTAAAGTAAATTTGATGTTATGATGAATGAACGATTTGAAAAAATAATAACAGGTTTGATTACCTTTTGAGATTATATGATCTTTCATTTAGGGCATTCAGAACATTCTCATTTCCTCAATTTCAGTAAGTAAAGTGTGACCTAGACTTTCTGTTCATATAACATTGAATATAGAAGTTAGGTTTTCTATAACATGTAATATATTTCAGGTATTTCATTTTTTTAGCTAGTGTTAAAATATTGCGTTCCTTATTAAGAGGTGGAACTTAATGCCGCGCTTTGCCTTGACACTAGAGCGACGAAAATTGAAATTTTATATACATATTTCAACTCATCGAGTGGGACCGAACTCATAACCAATTGCGTTTATATTTCAATTTTCTACCTTTGCACCACGACTGGTATATTAATATTAGAAAAACTACAAAATGTACATAAGTAAAGTTACTTAATAATGTCTTAACCACTGTACCGAAAGCCAACTTGCTAACGAGGAAACAATCACAAAATAATTACGACATCCAACCACAAGTGTTCACTCAGTATCCGCACGAGTGGTGAACTAAACGAACTGGAACTAGCCTTGCCTTTCTATCTATCCTATAATTTAAGCTTGATATAATATAACATGTATGCAAATATTTAATTGCACTTTTTATATGAAAGTTCTCATACTAATAATAATACGCGATTTTATTAGGTAATAATATAATATAATTTTATAGTTAACATTAGCATTTTTTTTAATAAATTTACTTATTTTTTACTGTGTATGCGTTAGTTTAGTTTTCAATTAATACTTTAATACTTCATGTCTTTTTCTCCTATTAAAAGTTAAAAATAATTTTGCTGTTTTTCGCTTACTCCCTAAATTTATGAAATTGCATTTTGAGTGCGGCATTGCGCGGTATGTTGAAAAAAGAATGAAAGCTTGAAGCTATTTTTTCTAACCTTACATTCATTACAAATATAGGACGAAAATATCATTTCGTAGATGTTCATAATTACATATTTTAAGCCCATACAATAATTTCATACACCATAAGCACCCCATGCTCATTCACAGATATTATCTTTGCACGTGACGTTGATCATCATTCGCTCATGGTGACCACATTCACCCTCGTTCTTCTAAATATAGCGACTGAACTCACTGGCCCGTTTCGTGTGAGCTTAATTTGCTCTGAACACCGCTCTTTAATCACGGTACCGTGTAATTGATGCTGGTTTTTTCTTTTTTTTCCATTATTAAACGATATTATAAATATAAATATGGTTTTATAAGAAAATGTTGAATGTATATTATGTTTATAATAATATTATGTGATATATTTAAGTGGTATATTTTGTTTGTACTTGCTTTAAAATGTTCTTAATAATAGACATTTTTCAGTAATTGCACATAATGTAATAAATATTTTGTCCACTAGAATGCAGAAAGAACTATATTACATACTAGCGACCCGCTCGCGGTTTCGCCTGCTTAAACTACACGGCTATAACTATTTCGTTTGTTTACTTGCCCACACTCTCACTTAAATTACAAATTTCTTTAATGAATTTATATAGTTGTAACTTTTTTATTTATGACCCAATTAAAAAACGCTAAAGAAAGCTTACCAATTAAATACAATTTTCAAAACTGCATTTAAATTGCTCTAGCCACTTCTGAGATTAGCATGCACAAACGCAAAGACTAGAAGAAAATAATTTTTGCAATCTGTGTTTTTTTGCATTTTTAAAGTGTTATTCACACACTTAGGAAACGACATTTAGAAAAAGTATAAAAATTTGAACGCAGCGGGATTCGAACCCGCGCCTCCTGGAAACCATCCAAGCGCTCTGCCCACTAAGTCATGCGTTCTTCTACTATTCACACACTTAGGAAATTGAAAAATACATTAAGAAAACGTATAAAAATTTTACCACAACGGGTTTCGAACCCTTTAAAAATATTCTTTCGTCTTTACGTTATAAACATAACTTTTTACAATTAAGACCTTAAAAATATTCTTTTCTCATCAACCAAATGTTCAAATTATTCACGATATAATTTATTCACATAATTGAGAGATTCCAAATAACTATTTGATATACATACTGAATAACTTTACAAATATAGTGACAGGTTATTAAATAAGAATACAAGAGTATAAAGCCCTACTGAAAGGTACATAGAAGCTTCAATATTTTCAATATCAATTTGATGTCTGCATAAAGCTCGCTCTAGTGGCAATAAAGCGAGTTGAGCACCCGACCCCACGCATGTATGACTATTGTGACAAGACGTCCCGTTTTTGATGGGACTGTCCCGTTTTTTGATGTTGTGTCCCGGTATCCCTAAAGAGCTAGTAGTCCTGGGATACATACATATCCCGGTTTTATTTTAAATTTTATAAAAAAATAAATGTTAAAATATTTCAATCATTATTCAAGAGAAATAGTATAAAGTAACTATTTGAAATCGATGTCCCGTTTTGAACCAGAAAAAAATGGTCACGTTTTGTATGAGGCCATTTAGAGGTATACTCTCATGTGCGGTAAGTCCATTCTATTTACATTTTCCCATCGTAACCTTATTGTTATGAGACACTTACCTACCCTTACCTATGATATGTTATTTTATACGAAAAATATTTTATGATACGGTCGCAGATTGCCTGTTGCGTCTCGCCTCATCGTTTGATAGTTTAAATTTAGTATAGGAATAAGTAACAAGTTTTCTTCTGTCCTTCAATAGGTATCCATATTAATATTATAAATGCGAATATCCGTCGGCCTTTCGCCTTTTACGGCTAATCTTTAGTTCCGATTTGGATGAAATTTAGAATGAAACTAGTATAAATTACTGGGTTAAATGGGCTACTTATTTTTTCAAAAGTCTACCTCTAAAGAGTTGAAATAGGGAATGAAAGTTTATAGGAAAAAACTACACCGCTTGAACGATTGTAATGAATTTTTGCATAAATATATTTGATAATCCAAAGCTTGATGCTAAACATAGGTTACTTTGTTTTTCAAAAATCCACCCCCGAGGGTTGCAATATAATGAAACGGCTATGTAGTTCACGCGGCGAAGCCGCTAGCGGGCCCCTATAGTGCCTTTACATATATAGAATTAGTGCAGCTTCGTTAGTTAACTTTTATTTAATTTTCCCAAATAGGATATTCAGAGAGTTAGTGTTAGGACACTCCGTTCTCCACTATATAGAATCTATATACATAAGTTATGAATTCCTTTCTTTTAATACTAATTTTTGGTTATACACAGTGGCTTGAGGAAACTAAGAAAATATTCTTTATTCTGTCTCTATTTGAATAAAATAGCTGACAACAGTGCTTTATATCTTTCATATTTGCTTACAGCATATTTATTATTGGGAAGAGAAAATCAAAGATACGTCTTAGAAAGTATATATACCTACATTTAAACAGCAACATTGTTGTCCTATACATACTTATTGCTTACTAGTGCCTACTACCTACTCGTGCGATATCAAATATAACGTTTCGTGCAATTCTCGTGAACTGCAGTTACAGCTTTATCTCCTTTGAAGATGAGGAAATTATGGCGCAGTGGTACAGCTTCTGACTGCAAACAATGTGGTTATAAGTTCGATTCCACTTGAGGAATAATTATATATAATTTGTCATTTCTTTCGGGTATTGAATTTGCGCCAGCCAGTACGCAATTTCTCGATTTCAGACGGAAAGTGGAAGACAGAGTGCTTTGATAATAGGTCCTCTCTGGCTATCTCGCTATGAGGGAAAAAGCGCGTAACTGCAAAATAAAAAGATAAAAATTTAACGCATTTCTCTAACTAAATGATATATGCAAAGAATGTATTGAGTTCTGACTGCTAATTTTAACACAATGAAAAAGGTCTTTTGATGTCATTTGTTTGACTGTTGTTTATAAATCTAAGTGGGCACTAAGACAATTTAAATCAATTTGCATAAAAAGCAAATGCTGGATCCAATGACAATATAATATTTTCACGGCATGAGCGTGATTATATATTTTTGCCAAGAGGAGAACGGTGCTGAAAAAAAATACTTGTAATCTTTTAGTTGGTTTTTTAAACTAATTATTTATTACACTGCGCACCATTTAATTACCTTACGTATTATGTGGGTGGTATGTAGGTTTAGAATACTTATGCTACGCTTTGTTAAAGTAAAATTGTTAGACAGCGACACAATTATTGTTTAAAATATACTTTTGCATTCTAACAAAACCCATAACTATTACGTGTAGTCAGACAAGTTATTATTATGGCAGGATTAATTCATTTTTGCGAATAAAAAATAACTAAATAAAAAAATCTTTCACTTATATTCAAAGGCAAAAGTTAAAGAGAATTTATTAAAGATTCAAACGATGCTAATGCGATTCTTTATAAGTTTATTTACCAAAGAGAACTATATAGAGTTTTCAAGCATACTATTTTATACAAATACGTTTGATAATGTTTGAGAAAGCCACGAACAAGTTTAATTTTAATAAATTTATTAATCTAAATCATAACTTCAAAAATTGGTAGTGAAATTAGAGACAAATAGTGTCTAATGGGTTGGGTTTTTTTGTTATTGAAAATAACTAAAAAAATACTAGTATTTTCTTATTAATTTGTTTTTGCAATTTTTAAAGGCTAGAAAAAAACTAGATGTTTTGATGATTGTGTTTCTAAATCACTGAACCGTAGAGTTTTTCTTTCTAATCTTTGAGGTAAACTTATTTTATTCAACATATATTATTTTTGTATAATTTTAACGGTTTACACAGTGTACGCAACGGTGACTTATGCCAAAAGTGTATAAAACCAAAAAGAGCCTTAAAAAGGAACTGAAAATATAAAAGAACAAGCAGACTTTACAATGTTGAAATATTAAAAGAGAAGAATTAACATTCGGGATGAGTCCCGAATGTTAATTAAGAGTGTCCCGAATGTTAAAAAAGAGTGAGCTCTTTAACTATTGATTGGTTCCATTGATGGAACCATGGATCTATCCAAGGGGCCCTATAAAATTAACCCTGCATAAATTACACCTATTATTTTCATATTTAGTATTTTGTAATTGTTTGAACAACTTCAAATCTTTAATTTTAATTATATTTTTTTTTATTGTTAATTCTTTTAATGATTTTTTTTTATTTTGACTATATGGCGCCTGGTTGTCGCTGAAGGGAATTTTTGATATTGTCATGTCTTGAGGGAATCCCAACTCACTGATGATGTAGAAACTCAAATCGAATGATACAAAAGTTATTGAAATCGGTAAACGAGTTTGGTCCTTACTGTCCTTTGTGTTGGGTAAAGATCAGAAAGTTTTTGAACTAAGGAAATAATAGGACAGAGAAATAAGTCATAATTCTCTGTCCTCTTACTTTAATGCATTAAGCGTGAAGAAAAAACTAAGCTTTCATTTTAATGATAAATAGAATTCTAAGAATAATATTAATAAAATTAGGCCTCAAACAGCTTTGTTAATATAACAATTTAGGAAACCAAATTAACTAACTCACAAAGTAACGCCGTCTAATTAGATTAAGTAGAAGCAAAAATTAACTTAGCTAATTAAGACGTCCTTTGGTGTTTGAAAAAGATTTCAAGAGACGTAAAGTGATAAATTTAGAAGAGAATACAATTTTATTGTTTTTCATGAATAATTATGAGAAGTACAAAAACTTTTTGTTTCAAACCTGTCACAATAATTAGCGTTTGGCACAAAGACGTAAAATAAAGTTTGTAAATAAGAATCCCTGTCCGAGGTATAATATCGAAGAAAGAATAGGCTTTGTGACCAAGCAGAGCAGAGTGCGATGGGAAAGCACTGTGGAGGCCCTCTGCCCTATCTAGGGTACATATTACAATAAGTCAAGAAAGTCACGGCTTTTTGACTATCGCTGATCGATACTCATTTCGTGCCTCAGTTTTTACAAAAAATCGTTGCTAGATTTAACCAAAAATATAATAAATCTAAGCATTGTTAATTAAACTTTGAAGATATGTTTGATAAAATGTTGATGAAAAAGTCGAGATAGCAAAATTGACAAAAACTTTAGCGACAGCTTCGTAGGCGTCGTAAGCGATCATTCGCTAACAAACGATTTTAGGACATAACTGTGAGTGTTGCTATAACAACACAATATTTAATTAATTTCTTGATCTTTACTATCTTGTTACCACGTAAATAAGATTACCAATCTGAAATCGGTCACCTTCATGTCCATAACGCTGGATCGAAAACCATCAGATTATGAATTAAATTGAAATTTACCCTTTTTTATTCATTTTTATTTTTCATTTCAATTATTTTCATTAATTTTTAATGAAAAAGTAGATAGTTGCACGTTTTTTCACGCAAAGCGGGTTAGACAGACAGAACCTAGTGCCATTCTCTACGAATTCCGCCCGAAATAAAACATGAAGTGTTAAGGGACGGAACGCGGTGAAAAGAAAATAATTTAAATGTGATAATTTCCCTTAGTAGGAATCGAACCCACAACCAATCACGTTTACAATCAAGTGCTGTCCCACTATTCCACGATGGCAAAACAGATATGTACATATATTAAACCTATTTAGTACATATTACACGACAAAAAAACAATTCACGTCCCAGGATACTGGTATCCCTTCCTTTCGTTCAATTACGGATTGTCAGACACAAGTGTCACATGTCACACTTTTCAGTTACCCTTGACCACTTCTGTCAGCGTCTCGTTAACGTTAACACGACCGTTCAAAAGGATCCCAAAACATAACGCTATTATGAAAATAGAATTTTGTACTGAAATTCTAAATTACAGATTGTATAATGTCTAAACGTTTATATTATCTTATTTGTGACACATCGGGATATAGTGAAACAGTGTCTATGTAGGTATTGGTCATAGGTTCAATTTCTACTCGTGAAATAAACTATTAAATTATTTTCATTTATTCGGCTTAGTAAAACAAAGTACGGACCGATGAAGCTGGTGCTGTCTTGCAAAGAAAATGTCTCTGAAAACGGGGAACGGAGAGTCTTAACACTGTGTGTGTCGTGTTACATGTATTGATATATGTATTGGTTAATGAATTAGAGATATTGCGTGTTAACTGGCGGACCTCAATGCAGCTCTTTATCTTTGTTGTTCACTGGAGCGGAAATAATAAAATACTAATAATTACACCGAGTGAAAACCAAACCCGTAACCAATCGGCCTCATGGACCGAAGAGCAGAGTGTTGTGATTTTAAATTGTCTCGGACTATCCTAGTTAGTTATTTCTTTTATTTAGCTTCACGCTGTATCCTGTTTACAGAAGAGTAGGCAGAGGGAACCTAGTGTTAAGACACTCCGTTCCCCCCTTTCTGCCGAATTCGGAGGCATTGTGTGTTAAGTGGCGGAACTTAACGCCGCGCTTTGCCTCGACACCAGAGCGACGAAAATGGAAATATTAAATATTTCCACTCGAGTGGGAATCGACACCACAACCAGTCGCTTTACAGGCACACTCTGCCTCCGCCTCACGACTGGTCCAATTTTTTGTTTGAGTTTTAAAAAAAACCCGGGTCAAATATTGTTATTCCCTGCTGAAGCTGCCAGCCTCTGCCCATTGCTTATTAAGTAGTGCACTCAATCGTACGTTATAACATGCATTCAATTAATTTGCCTTTGACTTATAATTACAAGAGCATGCACAAACTGCGTTAATTACATTCATCAACATAAAATTATTACTCATCATATATTTTTTTTAACATTGTTATCACAATTTTCAGAAATTATATTAAAAAAAGCACCTGAATAATATAACGTATATTGAAAAATAATTCTATTTCTACGTTTACACAAAGTCTATCAGGCGTGTTGAATTTTTGGTGCTATATTTAAACCTGCCTGTCAATACCTTTTGTTGTCGGTATTCATCAGGCAGAAACTATTCTGTCATCTACAGCTCTATACAGTGGCCTTTACAATCATAGCCACTGTGCGTCCGAGCTTAAGTGGAGTATGGATAGCAAAAAAAGTTTTTTTTTATACTTTTTTAATATTTTTAAAATAATAGACGAAACTTATTAAGTTATATTTCAATATATCTTTTTTACAATATTTATTTAAATATTTTTCTTGGCTAATACTAAGTATCACATAAAACCTATGATACTTTCTTTTTTTTTTTTGTTAATTGTTATAATATACTTAGGTAATATTTAAGTACTTTAATTTAACGATTATTAATGATTCCTTTTAGTTCATAAAAATTGTGTAAATTATATTAATTATTAATGTGTAATACTAATTTCAATTTTAAACTCGTAATGAAATAATACTCAATTATCCTATGCTAACACTATATTAACAAACATCGTAAAAAATACAAGAATAATCCAAAAGGATACTGCTGACCGTACTTACCATCCCACTACAGCCACATGTATCCAATCGAATTACCGCTATGGAGGACATTCAAAGGCGGTTTAGCGAGCTAAACAATTTAGCTGGCCTCATCTTGTTAATACGTACTAGTATAATATACTTGTATGCCAATACGAAAACAATTTTACGTCGAAAATATCATGTAATCAGATTAATTTCATTTGCTTTCTGTTACTTGTAACTAAGTGGTAAAATTAATATTTCTGTGTATGTCTTCGATACGAGTAAGCAATGTTGTTTACCTATACCATTTGTAAATTTTATAATATATTATGAAATATATATTAATACATAATATTTACTAATTTAAAGGATTCTTTAATATAATATCAGCATGTGGCTGTAAACGCGATGGTTATGAGTTCGATTACATATTATTTCTTAAGCTCTAATTCTTTAGCTTCACACTGTATCCCGCACACAGCAGGATAGCCAGGGGGAACCTAGTGTTAAGACTCTCCGTTCCCCACTTCCCAGCGAATTTGGAGGCATTGCGTGTTAAGTGGCGGAACTTAACGTCGCGCTTTGCCTCGATACCAGAGCAAAGAAAATGGAAATATTAAATGTTTCCACTCCTCGAGTGGGTATCGAACCCACAACCAGTCGTTTTCAGTCACACGCTTGTGCCACTGCGCCACGACTGTCCCCTGCTATGTGTGAAAACTATTTTTTGTAATATGTACTATAGTCTTATATTCCATATATGACTATTAACTGACATTGACATTCAAAGGCACTGTAATTTATTCCCACTAGAAGGAATATTTATATTTATTAGAAAACCCGCTGAGGCGTAAAATACGCGTTGCCTTAGGCAACGTGTTTGTCATTTTCTACTAAATGTAATGTAAATGTATGTCAACATATGTACATACATAAATACATACATAAATACCTATTAGAATTCATTTAATTCATTCTTTATAAAAATAGTACTTTCAACATTTTCTTATATTCTGAAAAAAGGACATTTTTCCTTCACATATAGTGATATTAAAATAAGAGCTTTAAGCATTCGTTTACATTAATTCTTTCAAAGTGATGCTTTTGTCATTTTAATATTAAAGTGATTCTTACGAAGGCAACTATTATGGATTCCAATCGAATCACGGGAATGTGTTCTTAGATATATTAATAATGCAGACCTGTCCCCGTTTTTTAGTTAGTTGAAAAAACTGTACACATACCAAAATTGCCATTTTGAGTTTCGGAAATCTACAACCCACAATACCTATAATGATTTTAAAATTAAATTACATAACACTGTTAACAAACATTTTTATTTATTTATTTATTTTTTATTTTATTTTTTTTATTTTTTAACTTCACGTTGTATCCCGCACACAGCGGGGTAGGCAGAGGGAACCTAGTGTTAAGACACTCCGTTCCCCACTTTCCGCCGAATTCGGAGACTTGCGTGTTAAGTGGCGGAACTTAACGCCGCGTATTACCTCGACACCAGAGCGAAGAAAATGGAAATATAATTTCCACTCCTCGAGTGGGAATCGAACCCACAGCCAGTCGTTTACAGTCACACTCTTGTGCCACTGGGCCACGACTGGCCACTGGATATTTATTATTAATACATATTATTATATTATTCATATACTAGTAATTTAATTATTAACATGTACTAGTATTTTGATTATTGAAGCGATATATATACATATGTAATATAGTTTTGAAACCGATATGATTGATCAAAAGCTCCAATAAAGAGCATATTTGATTGAAACATAACGCTACGAGTAGGACATATATATCATCTGATAGCAATCAATTATGGCTCTACCGTGAAATTAAATGTACGCACATTTCTATGAAAATACGAAATATGGGCATAAAAATATTATATTTTTTTTCGATTAATTTATTTTTTACGTTATAGCTATTTCGTTTCTATGTTATTTGGTAAAACTATATAATGTGGTGCTTATAATATGTGAGTGGCCAATAACAGCGGGTAGATTAAAAAGTAATGTTCATTTGGTCTTTGTTTCGACTTTCAACGTAACCGGAGGGTAATAATGAACAAAACACGAAAGGGTTGATGACAGTCAGTGAGGTGATAAAGGTTTTACATTGGGAGTATTGGGAGTAGATTCTTAATTTGACGAACAAAATGTTCGTTTAATTTTCATTAAATTTACAATAACATTTCAATAAATTTAAATTCTTAAAACGTTTTCAGCATATTCCCACAAAAATCTGTTGTAGGTACGCACTGTAACCATTAGCTCTTACTCTAGCATGTAATACTCTTTACTTCATTTATTTTATCTTCACGTATCATTCCATGCTTAGATACTTCGGATTTGATCAGAAAAATATTATAAATTTGATCTTTTTTTTTTATTGATGAAAGGGGGGCAAACGAGCAGAAGGACTACCTGATGGTAAGTAGTTACCTTCGCCCATGGACATCCACAACATTAGAAATGTTGTGGATGCGTTGCCGACCTTAAGGTGGGTGAAGGAAAGGAGGGAATAAGGATGGGGATGGTGGGAATAGGGAGAGCTGGCTTACATGCCATCGAACCGAAACACATCATCAGATAATATGATCTTTTGTTTTCGCGATTACTACACATTTTGAAATGAGACTATGTTTAACCGGATTAATCGCGTATATTATTGGTATTCGAAAATACATTTTTAGAAACCCGCCCACAGGTAGACTGTGACCACGGACTACTGTAAAGTGTTCGAAACGTCGGGTTTCTAAAAATGTATTTTCGAATACCAATAATATACGCGATTAATCCGGTTAAAAATAGTTTCATTTCAAAACATCATCAGATGTTTGGCGGTTCGTCTTTGACATGATAGTGGTCGCGAGCCAGTCGGAGAATGAATCTCCTACCACCAAACTACTGGGTTACCCGCCTTTTACGGGACGCTGCCCAGCGACGGAGGGGAATTGTATTCTAACCCGTCCCCCCACGGGGGATAAAATCTGAAGATTAATTAAGTCCTTTTTCCCTATACTTTGGCAGATATCACTATTTTGTATACAAAAGACACTTTTTGTATAGGTATTTCTAAAACAGTATACAACAGGTAGCAGGCAGATACAAAGTTAGTAAACAAATGTAATATTTCATGTAATTTATTTGTTTTCGCCTGCTGTTTATATTTAATGCAATTCTTCCAGTTTAATTTCATAAAGTGCACGCTTCAGTTCCGCCATTCCATCTAAAGGAAATTTAATCTTATATTATATAAACCAAGATATTCATCATATATTTATATTACAAGTAGCAACAATGCCATTCTTAATTTTAATAACTTATTAAGACTAGACTTGTGGCCAGTCGTGGCCCAGTGGCACAAGCGTGTGACTGTAAACGACTGGTTGTGGGTTCGATTCCCACTCGAGGAGTGGAAATATTTAATATTTCCATTTTCTTCGCTCTGGTGTCGAGGTAGAGCGCGGCGTTAAGTTCCGCCACTTAACACGCAATGCCTCCGAATTCGTTAAGACTATATATCTACTATCTTATGACGATATAAAATGATGTTTTCTAATTAAAACAAGTAATTTAATATCCCAATAATTTATTGTTTAATATAGTCCGAAAACTGTTATTGGAAACCAAAGTTTCTCGACAACAAACAAGCGAGTCATAGACTGAAGTCGAATTTCCACCAATTTACCAACTGTTGAAAGTTTTAATGTGAGAACAAGATTATTTTAGAAGTGACATGAGTTAGTAAAACAATATATGTTGTGGATTATTTTCGTGAATTAGGTCATTGTAATAGGATGTAATAAATATTTTAGATTAGTAATCTGTACTAAGCTAACTTATTATAAGGATTTAGGCTAGGATTTTGTCCTAAAGATGTAAGAATAAATCCTATAATCAAGACACTTTTCGCGACCACTATCGAATCAAAGACGAACCGCCAAACATCTGATGATGAGTTCCGGTTCGATGGCATGTAAGCCAGCTCTCCCTATTCCCACCATTCCCATCCTTTCTCTTTCCTCCTGTCCTACAGCCCCGAGGCTGGAAACGCATCCATAACTCTAATGTTGTGGATGTATATGGGCGAAGGTAACCACTTAACACCAGGTGGGCCTTCTGCTCGTTTGCGTTTTCCATTTTCTAACCCTTCCTCTTCGAAGAGCGGTGAAATGATAATTTAAATACCAAAATTTACCCGTGTGAGAATTGAACCCACAATCAATTGACTTAACAGTCAGGTGATGTCCTATTGCAATGGATATTTTCCATTTTCCAGACGAGCAATAAGTAAATATATTTATGACTTCTACAACTTCTAGATTACATCTATTCTATGATTTATTCACTGCCATCATTATAAGCGAGTATCTAATGACATCGCTATACTTTGCTGAGATTTTCATCAAACTTTTTAATGGACTCCGGGTTGTGTACTTGATTAAGCTAAGTTTACGTTGATAGTATTTAAATTTTTACATAAAATAAAATAATGACAACTTAATATATCATTTCTCAGAGTTTAGATCCACCTCTTTTTTTTCGCTGGGAAATGCAGTTTACGCAGACCATCCGTACGTAAGACAGGCAAACTACCTTACGAACGGATGATACTGTGGGACTCACCGATGAGTCCGGTACTACCCACTAAAACCCAGCGGAAACCCTCTCCACCATCAGGAGACGTCGTAGGCTCGCTTGCGCATTCTTAGTTCCACCTCCTACGGTGACACTAATTTAAAGATTTGTTTGAAAAATTTAACAATTAAGAAATAAATATGGAGAAAAAAATCGGAACAAAAAAAAGCATGGAAAATCATCATGCCAATATAACAAATAACTAATTTAACGAACACCGTTATGTGTTTTTATCGTAAAAAAATAATAATTACGTGTGATAAATTTATATATGATATAAATTTATCATACCTAATTGATAATAAAATCTATTGTCAAGTTTCGGCTTTTTATTAATTACAACAAGCAACTTTTATAAAGTGTAAGAAATATTATCGAAATTATATAAGATGAATTCAATAGTTAATATAGACATCATAAAATCTATATCAGGCAAGACGAGAAAAGTGGCGGGCACTAAATAAATAAGTTTAAAAATACGAAATGAGTGGTTAACTGTAGAAGAGCTTTAAAATTTACCCTTCTTTGTAATTGGCCTCCAGCATTGTTAAAATTCTATCTTAAGGCGTTTTTGTACAATGACTCTCGCTCAAAGTAACTAAAATAGGTAGCCTATATTTGACCCCGGATTTTGAACAATATTCATTCCGAATTTTATCCAAATCGGACCGTTAGATTAGCCGTGAAAGCGTGCCAGGCAAACAGACAGACTTTCCATCCTGTACTTTAATAGGTCACAGGTCGATCCAATTATAAAAATAAACGAGATCTTATAAAATGATATAGGTTACTAATAAATTATATAGTAAAAATAAAGAGATCCATACTAATATAATAATAAAGAGAGGAAAGTTTTTTGATCATAACCACAAGTTTTTATGCCCGTCTCAAAAGTTCTGTAGACACTAAACGAAAAAAAAATACTTTGCTAACTTTTCAGTACTTAATATAAACTTTATTATTAGCTGTTCTAGATAATATTCATCATGAAAAAGAAAACTTACCTCCATTCAAAAATAACCAATGATGAGTTTTAAATTATTTTATTTACAAAGTCTTAAAAATCGACATTTTTTTTTCAAAAGGCAATAAATTAGTATCTATGATATTTATTTGTCGGTGGCTCGTGCAGTGGGAAAGTCTGACTATAAAACGCAATTGGTTGTGGGTTCGATTTCCACTTAGATTCTATAAATTATTTTCATTTCGTCCCTCTGGTACCTAAGACAAAGCGCGGCGTTGAGTTCCACTTTTCAAAAAGCAAGATTTCAAATTCAGGTGAAAAGTGAAGAACGGAGTGTCTTAACACTAGGTTATCTCTCGCTGATGCGAGACCTTGCTGATGCAAGGTAGTGAGAGAGCTGATAGTATTCGACCCATGACTTGTTAAGCGGAACTCAACGCCGCGCTTTATCTTTTCAATTTTATAAATCATCACGAAAAAGCGAAAAAAATCATATCAACATTTTTATTTAATAAACTGTGACTGTCTTCTATAGGTAAGTACGTATAGAATATAAAATTCGTTGCAATTAGGGTGGAACGCAGCATATATTTGAGTAACCTTATTACGTGTATTGTAAAGGGGGTTGATTATAGCTTTGTTATACTTTGCCTCAAACGTATTTCGTGCGTATCAAAGGAAAATGTAAAGCTTTCAAGTCTGGTCTCCATATTGTTGCTGTATATTAAATTTTCTTTTTGCAGTGGTTTTATGTGGAAGTTAGTTGTAGCTAGGTGGGGTACTTTACTTCAGCTTTTTAATGGAGGCGAAGTATTTTATTTTACAAAGGCGCTTAATTAACCTGTTTTCTGTAGTTATTAATGAAATTAGTTTACAAATGTGGAGATGAAATAAGAAAACGTAAAGATTATATACGTAAGTGCTTAACGTTTTCTTAAAAGAATTTGTTTGAAAGAAAAATTGAGGGCATGGTGGCCCAGTTGGGGAGCATCTGATTGCAATCGCAATTGGTTACAGGTTCGATTCCATTACGCGGATGAATGATCATTGTCAATGTAAGTCAAAGTTCAACCGCCGTAGCGCAGCTCGGAGCCGGATAAAAAGGAGAAAACGGAGTGCCTTGACACTAGTTTCTCTTTTACTAACCTGAAAAAAAATACTTGAAAATGTAGAAATATTATAGAAGTATAATTTCAACAGTTTCAAAGTCTACAACAACAACGAATCGCTAATAGGTAAAGGCTAAATAAACCTCGGCTTGGCTAACTTAATTAGCTTGACGTATCTCTGTTTGGATGGAAGCGGGAAATCGAGTGATGTGTTATTTAGCTTTTCTAGCTTTTTAGCTTTTCTCTGTATTATAGACGTAAAAAAATATTAGAAGTAAAAGTGCTGTCAGAATTTCTTTTGCTACATAGGTATACTGCAAAACTGTCAATAATACTTTTAAACTATTACGAAATGTTGCTAACGAGCAATTTTTCAAGAGACCTGTAAATTATTTAAAAACTTAGGTAATTACGAAGCCTGGCTTCGTTAGTTTCTAATTTCCTGACAATCTCCTATCTCTCTATTAAAGCCTATAAAAGTAATAAAACTGTTACTAAGTCTACTGTAGGTATACCTACCTCTTGAATATATGTTGAGGTTGCTGACAATAACTGATTGACCTAAATGTATTGTTAATTTTATATTTTTTTGTGTATCCTTCTTTAATAATTAAAATTCAAGATTAATCCCTTTAAATCATTGTATCTAAATTTTAAAATTTTCTACATCATGCTTTCTTTCATTTTGCCTGAATTTTTGCTTATATTTTTTTTTTAGCTTCACGCTATATCCCGCACACAGCAGGGCAGGCAGAGGGAACCTAGTGCTAAAACACTCCGTTCCCCACTTTCCGCCAAATTGGGAGACACCAGAGCGAAGAAAATGAAAATATTAATTTCCACACCTCGAGTGGGAATCGATCCCACAACCCCCACGTTTACCAGTCAATAGGTAATTAGGTATACAGTTTATTTATTATACAATCATAAGAAACGATTCAGCGTTTCACTTTGTTTCTATAGTACCAAAAAACAAATTGAGTCCGTTGTGGTCCGTGGTGGACTGATTGTAAACGTAATGGCTGTAGATACGATTCCAACTTAGGGGAATGATTATATTTAAATTATTTTTCTTTCCTCGCTCGTCCTCGGTATAGGTACCGCGATTTGTCGTAGGCGACAAAACGCGGTGTTAAATTCCGCCACTTAATACACAATGTCCCAATTTCGAGAGGCTAGTAGACTACGGAGTTTGTGGGAATAAGCATTTTCACTAGGTTTTTTATGGTGTAACCTGTACAATAAGGGGCAGTCGTGGCGCAGAGTCACAGCGTGTGACTGTAAAGCGACTGGTTGTGGGTTCGATTCCCTGTCGAGGAGTAGAAATATTTAATATTTCCATATTCTTTGCTATGGTGTCGAGGCAAAGCGCGGTGTTAAATTCCGCCACTTAACACGCAATGTCTCCGAATTTGGCGGAATGTGGGGAACGGAGTCTTAACACTAGGTTCCCTCTGCCTACCCTGCTGTGTGCGGGATACAGCATGAAGCTAAAAAAATCTACAATTTAAATTTGTACCTAACAGTATTATTAAATCGTATATTTGTATACAAATATATCCATTAGGTATATTAGGCTACCTATCTACAATCTAGAATCATACTCGTATGGCTATATACTCGTAGTATGCGTATAATATAGCCACAATTACCTAATATGGCATTAAATCAGTGGAGCTGTAGGAGACAACAGACGGATTTCAATCACTTCCCGATAAGGTATCAAATGATAAAGTTAAATTAATAGCCAAAGGTATCCTTTACCTTAGATTCTATTTCACTGGTATTTAGTTTGAAAAGGGTCCGACGGCTACAAAAGAGGGTGATATTGTCTACAAGTTTTGAAAGTGTAGACAAATATGATTTGTTTATTCCAATTTTGAACTTTCTGATCTTGTTTCTTAAGGTCACCGTGGTGCAGTGGGATAGCGTTTAACTGTCAACGTGATTGTTTGTGGGTTCCATTCCCACCCGGGTAAATAAGTGATGATAACATTTAAATTATTTTCATTTCTACGCTCTGGTAATGGAAATCCGCCAAGTAACACGCAACGCCGTAGGGGAAAAAGCGCGAAGCAGTAAAAAATTATATTATTTTACCTATAACGATATTAAAAGACTTTTTCCTAATCTTTTATTTTGAATACTTGCTAGGAAATATAATTGCTATGGCAAAATCGAAATATGTCGCTTTACATATAAAATAAAATATGCAGTTAGTGAATAGAATTCAGTCTAACAATAATTAATACTAATTACATAACTGCTTCTAATTACATAACTGACTTATGATTGGAATGTGCATTCACCTATTAATCAAACTACATATCAATATGTTACTATATATATACAAGCAAAATTATGGAAATGGTAAATGTGACATAGCTAGGATGGAAGTGATAGCAATGGCCGTGATTTAGAATTCCATTAAGAAAGATTATGATTTTTAATTTTATTTTTAAGGATATTTGTTTTCGGTTCAGTTTAGATAGAAGGAACGTGACGTTGGGTTACATCAGTCAAAAATAAATCAGTAAAAGAAACGTGGGGGAATATTAATTCTCTAAATTACATTTGTTTACTTACTTAACGAAAGTACAGCTGAAGTAGCAACATACTAACAAGTTGTACCCAAAATTATAGGTTGTAATTCAAACCCACAGCCATCGCGTATACAGTCAGAAACGCAATGGTTGTAGGTTTGATTTCTGCTCGGGACAAAGTTTATTTATATTTAAATTCATATTTTCGATCTGGTGACAAGAAAAAGCGCAGCCCTGAATCCGCCACACAAAACGCAATGTCTCAGATTCGGGCGGAAAATAGGAAACGGAGTGTTTTGACACTAGATTTTCGCTGCCTACCCTGTAAGCGGGAAAAAGCGGGAAAGTGAAGAAAACATAAAGTTTATGGTATCTTGTATATAAGTGTACCTACATACCTAAACAAACTTGAAAATTTGAAAAGTTTAACTGAAAATATTGAGGAAAAAATAAAGTTTTAAAAGTGATTATCTCAAGCAATGTTCCTTTTGCTGGTAAAACCCGTGATAGCTTTTTATAACTAGGTTAATAAATATTTTGAAACAATGTAAAACTCGTCAAACTTTAAAGTTTACAAGTCGATGCAATCAATCACTTATTTATTATTTTTTTTTTATTTTTCGTGACAAATAACCTCTTTTCGTTCCCTAAAAAACAATAATTACCCATAAATTGCTATTCAAACTCGGGCACTTATGGATTTAAAATTACTATAAAAGTAGCTAATTTATTAATTACTTTCTTTATTACACAGTAACCTATTTTTGAATATGAAATAAAGTATTAGCAAAACAGTAAAAAAAAAAAAAATAAAATTTAAGTGTACGTAAAAAAAAACGCACCATGTGGAATCCAAACTTAGACAACAGACAGATGGAAAAGCGAGTGGTGGTAGGGCGGGTTCGGCCCACGTGGGCGAGGAACCTTCCAGAAGCTAGAGAAGATGATGATAAGAGTGAACAAGAAGGCGTAATGCCACACAGCGATCCCCCCTCACCGACTGAGCATTGGGATCAACATGGCAAACAGGATGAAAAATATGATGTTTTTGGGAAGGTAAGTCTGATTAGTTGCTATAATTTGCTAAATTTAACTTTGAAATTCTTTGTTGATTGTGAAGTGAGACGTAGCGGGGCAGTGTGTCAAAGTCTGATTGTAAACGTGATGGTTATGGGTTCGATTCCCACTTGGAAGATTGATTAAGTATATATTGTTTTCATTTCTCCGTTCCGCTACGATTTCGGGCGGAAAATAGAAAAGTGCTTCTAAATACCCTGTGAAACGAAAAAATTAGTTTATCTAATATTATTATAGTACAAAGCAGTATTACAGCTATATATTTATCTTAGTAAAATTTACTCTATAGTTTCAAATTTCATCTATTATAATGATCAATTTCTAGGTAATGTTGCTGGGAGACAGCGGTGTCGGGAAGACGTGCATGCTTGTACGCTTCCGGGACGGGACCTTCCTCGCCGGCAATTACATTTCCACCGTTGGAATTGACTTCCGGGTACATTCTATGTCCACAACGTACACCTAACTGTATCCGTTCTTTGATTTCTGTGATGAATACACATTATATGAAGATGTTTTCAACCAGCTTAATCACGTTAATTCACAATCACTCTCGTCTGGGTCTATATACACAACGCATAACATTCGAAACATGAACTAATAAGTTTATTTTCGGCCAGTCGTGACGAGAAGCACAAAGTGTGACTGTAAAGCGACTGGTCGTGGGTTCGATTCTCACTCGAGTGGAAATTTTTAATATTTCCATTTTCTTCGCTCTAGTGTCGAGGCAAAACGCGGCGTTAAGTTCCGCACTTAGCACGCAATGCCTCTGAATTCGGTGGAAAGTGGGGAACGGAGTATCTTAACACTACGTTCCCTCTACCTACCCTGCTGTGTACGTATGAAGCGTGAAGCTAAAATAGAAAAAAAAACCTATTACCGAATTTGATAAAAATAGTTATATTTAACGAATCATCAAAGCATTTTGCATTCTACAAAGGCAAAAAGAATCAATACCCTTACAAGGAATTTTAATTTTTATTCGTGCTATATTACAAAAAAAAACAATTAAATGGTCGTCAGGGGTCCCGAGTTCAAATGGGCCACTCACGGGGATACGCGGCCGGTCCGCGCTACGCTATTGGTGTTAAAGTTTGGTGCGCTTTTTCTGTTCCCGCCCCTTAGCCATGACAGCTGTGATTGAATCGACTTCTCGACTGACTGATTTATTGCTGCGATGATTTTTTGTTTGGTTTTTGCTTCCGTTAATTAGGAAATGCTATGAGTTACAACCTTAATTATGTTAATTTAAGGCTAATTAGTAATGACATGTTAACAGCTGTACTATATATTACTTTAAATGTACTTTAGTAATGGCATATTTATTTCCTTGAATACAATATCTACTTATTACTGTAATTATAATACTTGATCATAATATTTTTATACATATATCTGTAAATATTACAACTAGCGCCATCTATTGCAGAATAAAGTAGTGACGGTGGATGGCATAAAGGTGAAGCTTCAAATTTGGGATACCGCAGGGCAAGAGCGCTTTCGTAGTGTCACTCATGCGTACTACAGAGATGCACACGGTTAGTAATTTTAGTTTTTTTTTTATATTTAAAATGCTATTTGAAAATATATTTAAAATATTTAGAATTATAAGTCAGGTCGATATAACATTGTAATTACATTTGCTGTGTGATGCACTTCTAGCGCCATCTCTTGGTAGTAGGAAAAAATGATATCAGGAATATTTCATACATTGAGTAAATACATAGTTGTTTATGTTCAAAATTCAAATAAAGTTTGCTTAGCAACAACTGAGCGTAATGAATATTTATCAATTTGATTTATTATATTTTTTTCATACTTTTTTTTAGTTATTACATGCTATACATGGATTGTATGTATATTTTTTGACCCCACGTGTTAGATATTGCATTGCATTATCACAATAGCTGAATTCGAACTTGTAATCATCAACATCTGAGGCAATATTATTACTATCTTTTTCCTATTACATTATTAACTAATCAAAACTCTCGCAACGTTATTTATACAACTATGTCCTAAATGAAGAAAAGATAAGGAACTGAATTATATTGTCAATTAAGAATTATGAAATTTGGATATGGTGTTGCAAAATTATATTTCTTAGAATTTTATTTTTAGCTTATTTTTTATAGTTAGCTTAGCTTAGCTTAGCTTCACGCTACCGCACTCGGCAGGATATACACAGGGAACCTAGTGTTAGGACCCTCCGTTCCCAATTATCTGCCGAATTCAAGAGACATTGCGTGTTGTGGCGGAACTTAAGGCCTCGCTTTGCCTCGACACCAGAGCGAAGAAAATGAAAATAGTAAATATTTCCATTCCTTGAATGGGAATTGAACCACAGCCAGTTGTGTTCACACTTTATGCCCCTATGCCACGACTAGCCTCATGGCCCTTGTAAACCATGTTTATTCTATATAGAGTGTGGTTAACACTATAAAGAATAAATACTTTAGTAATAATACGCGCTGCCATAGCAACGTCAAACGTATCACACGTGTGCCACTAATCACTTTATACAAAACTGTATCATATATCAAAGACAGAGTAGTAAACGGCTCTTTGTAGATTAAATATATTTTTTAAATTAGGTAATTGTATTTCTAATGTATTGTTATAAAATATTCTTTATATAAATTTTTGATACACAAAATTTTCTACTTTATATTTTAATAAAACTGGTATAAGTGTGCTCAATTTAATATATTTTTTTAATTCCGTTTTGCCCCTGGCGGGCCGCCATAGGATACGGAGCGCCAAACGTCACAGTCCCTGCATCCTTTTTCCGCTTCTGTCATTAACCACTTCATACTCGCCTTTCGGAGGGTCCTAATTCTGTTTATGTGATCTTTCTTCAGTATTATCGACGCTGTGTCTCAAAGTTTAACCGAGGTCTTCTCCTACCTTTCTTTGCTTCATATGTCTTTCTCACAATTCACATTCCCATCACTCATCGTCTTGACGTGCCCAAACCACCTGAGCATGCCCTTCTTCATTCTTACTATAACATTTCACTGACGCCTGCTATTCTCTGTATCTTTTCATTGCGAATTCGATCAGCTAAGCTGACTTTGCACATTTATAAAGAGATCTAATCTCTACAGCATTGATCTTAATTTTATTCTTGTTTTAAAATAGCCACGTAGAACACTGTATTATGCACAATTAAATTTTGCAGCGATGCTCACGTTTCGCCGTCGCAATAGTGGTGAGAGGGTATTGTTAATCCTGTTATCGGCGGCAGTACGATTTTCTACATCCGTATTATATGTTCTATCTCCTAATTATACTCCCCAAATATTTTTACTAGGTCATTCGCCTGTTTGTTCTATTCACCCTGGTCTTACATTCCGTTCTTTTTTTCATCTCTTTCAAATTTCAAAATTTTACTTATACATACTCACATTCTGGCTTTGGACTGTTTGCGTCACATAAGTCTTTCAGAATGGTGACCAATGCTAGTAACTGACTTCTTGTAACGCAATAGGCACTGCATCATCTTCGTACAATAGGCTATTAACCTTTATGTCACCTACTTTTACTCCATGTGTCGCGTTTGCTGCGCTTTGGTTTCAACTAATCATCAGTGTGTCGCTTTTGTTTCATCATCATTGGCTTTGTTTCATCACTCCTTGGAGACAGCTATCTAATCACAAGTTGAACAGCCAAGCTGCGACATACCATGGGATACACCCTGTCAATTGACTATCAAAACCGAAGCTCCCCTACACAGATTGAGTGATCTCCTCTCTAAAAGAATTTTTACAAGCTTGGCTTGATGGGTTCGCTCATATTTGTACCGGGGGGTCAGAATCTTCCATAATTTGTTTCGCGCAAAAAACCCTTTTCAAACTATCAACGTAGCTGAAATTAGAACATTAGAGCCCATTGCAGTTAGAAGGCTTAACAAGCGTTCCCCAAGAGGTATGGGTTTACATCCCGTTACATTCAAATGTTTTTTTGTGTTGTTGTAACATGTTAGGGTATATAAATATTCAGTTTAGAGTAAGTTACTCTATGGTTTGACGCATGTTAGGAGAAATCTTTTTTTTAAAGCATTTCTTGGCTTAGGTAACAACAATGCATGTTTATTAAGATGTTAAAGACACTCAATATTCATTATCTTTTGTATTCATACAGAAAGTGGAAGGAAAAATGGAGTGCTACATAAGTTTAGGTAGGGGCTGGCCTACCCCGATATATGGTTGGAAAGGGAATTACATAAAGATGTTAAATATTAAATAATACTAATAATTACTCACTAGAATCCGGAAACAACTATTTCATTCATTTTCTTTCTGTATAACTTTGAACTTCTTGATCCATACTTTCATCAATTATTGACTGAAAAAAAAAAGCTTATTTGATATGATTTTTGTAAGCATGAACAATTTTGAACAGCATTCATCATTTAGTCCAAGCCCACTTCCCACACACAACTATGAATACCATAAGAGCCATCACTCATGTTCTCATATTATGCATAGCCTATGTTTAACCTTGGATTATCAACTATATTTATGTCAAAATTGATTACTATCGGTCAAGCGGTTTAGGTTTTTCATATAAACTTTTATCCCCATATTTTAAACCTTTAGAGGTTGATGTTTGAAAAAATAAGTAGCCTATGTTAGAACCTGGATTTTTTACTACTTTCATTTTAAATTTCAACCTAATCGGACCGGTGGTTTAGCCGTGAAATCATGACAGACAAACAGACAGCCTTTCACATTTATAATATAAGTATGGATACTGAACCCACATCACAATGTTTAATTCTTTACTTTGAGATATTGCATGTTGAATGGTTAAACTAAACACACAGGTTTAATAGAACTAAGATAATAAATATATAAATAAAATAAAATTAGACTGACATTCCTCTGAAAGGTAACACACTCGCTACTGTACAATGTACCATTTCAAAGCATCACAATGACAAACTGCAATTCTCTAAATTTATGCATTTAAAAAACACCAATTTCTTATAGATGGCATATTTTATCTTTAGTGTATGTTAATATTTATATTTATAGACTTACTTTCTCCTTATCTACATCACATAACAATATTGCCCCAATAGGATCACTCGATTTCACATGTAAACAATATTGGTAGTCTTTCTCTGTGTCCTACAAATAAAAAAGTTTAATTAATTTTACCTTCTCATGAAAAAGTTTTTATTATAGCTATATATGTATGGCATCGTAAAATTTTCTTTTTACAAAGTTATGGTGCTATAAAATAAAATGCTTGAATATTCACAAATGACAGCCAAAATTTCTTTGAATCCAAGCATAGTTATAGTAATATGTATATTGATTAAAAACCTGTATTTTTTATACATATTGATACATTACATATAAAAAATATACAATAAACTCTACCTTACTGGGAATAACTCCTACTTCCAAATCAGTCCCCAATGGTGCTTCTAAAACCAAAATTTGGCTTTCACCTATACATTTCTTAATATCATTTTCAGTTACAAAAGTTAATGCCTCATTATCTGGATCATCCAAAATATTTTTAATACTCTGTTCTATCCAGTGTTTTTGTCTAAAAAGTAGAAACAAATTAATTCTATCTAAATATATCATAAAAATGATTTTATGTTTGTTTATTTAACATAAATAAATAAACATACTTATCCAATAGTTCTTCATGTTCATCTAAAACAGCTAGTTGTTTTCTTAATAAATTAACTTTTCTCCCAATTGCAGTTGTGTTGCCGTCAGGTCCAGCTCCCCTGTGAATTATTAATAACAATAATTTAGCTTCATATTTTTTTCCTCAATACGTTAAACATATAGCGAAATCGTTAATTACTTACTTCCATTGTATACTATTTTTACTACTCTTCTCTATTAAACCTATACCTTCCAATACGTTGGTAATGTCATATATTCTCCTTTTTTGTGTAACAGCCAATAAATCTGTAGCCTGAAACAAAGAAGTGTTTTACAAATATAATTCAAATAGTTTTATTTTCGTGCGCAAACTGACACAGCAACCAATAGTAGCATTATGTACAACTTACGATTTTCAAATCCAACACTCCGTCTTTTGCTTTTTGCAACAACGACACAAATCTTGTAGTAAGTAATCCTAATGATTTTTCATATCGTTTATATCCGTATAATACCGCCATTGTTAGTTATTTTCCTTAATTTTTCATAATAAAATATCTACTTTTCCATACAATTTGCGTTGCGGCGGGATCTAAAGTTGGTACCTGTAAAATGTAGTGGATTTTCTTTTGTTGGTACGCACTGTTTATGACAATCACAGATTATACATACTTACAGATTGCCATAAACATTAACTTCAAAATTCTAAAGTTCAAAACAGACTCAAATTAAAAAGAAATGCAATATTACTGAATTGAATTAATGTATTTTTTTGGCTTTACACTCTATCCCGTACACAACAGGATAGGCAGAAGGAACCTAGTGTTAAGACACCCCGTTCCGTAAATGTTTTTATTAAATTATGCGACGTTAAAAAGTAATATTAAATAATTTAACTTGTTTATATATTTAAATATGTGTTTTGCTACAAAATAATTAAAAGCTGGGACCCAATCGAATTTTATTTCATGTGATCTCATGATCTTTCTCGTACGCATTGAGATTTTTATTCGTATATATGTATATTTTGCATGTTTTTTAAAATGTTTCAAAGAACTATATGAAATTAAAACTAATATTTTATGTTAGCAGTCAACACTAGTAATAGTAATTATTGAATAATCTGTGGAATGTAGATTGTTCATTGACGTTGCTCGATGTGACATCGGATTAATACTTGTAATTTTTTATAAATAAATGATAAAAATAATTTTAAACATTTCTTGGTTATAGCCAAGTGCATTTCAGTTAAAATGGCTAATTGTGGTGATTTTATCAAAAGCCAATTTCCTTTAATTGATGAAGAATTAAAAAAATATGTTGAAGGTATGGGTTATGAGGTTATAATTCTTTATTGTTATTTTTAATTAAACAAAAACTGGTTATGTATTAAGAGTAAAAATTACATAAAAGATCGGCTTTTGTTTACAATATTTATTTAGTAGCGAATGCTAGTAAAATAAGTTATTAAAAAAAGTATTTCACATTTTTTAGACATATTGGACAATAGTGCAGGGGAATTTGAGGATACTGAGGAAGTTTATGAAGCCGTAGGTGAAGTCTTACAAGGGATTTCGGAGAAGTCTGAAGAAGATATAAGGTAAATTAATTTGTTACCAAAGTAACTCTTAGAGCTACATTTATGCTTTTTATGTTATAAAGAAACATAAGTTTTACTCTTATTACATATAACTTCATCTCATTACAAAAAAAAAATCATGTATAAAAAAATGTTGTATCATTTTAATTGGTTGCAGAGAAATATGTCAACAGTTATTAAGCATGTTACAACCTGAAAAAGTAAATAATAGTAATGGTCCAAGAAAAATATTGAATGAGCCCATTCATATGGCATCCATGACAATACCCGTAACTGAAACTGAAGATGTAAAAAGTATATGGATGCCAACAAGAGATGATACATTAGTAAGTTGTTATAATTTATATGTACTTTTATTTTTAATAGCAATTTGTATTCTAGTTTACTTTTTCTAAACCAATACAAAAAGTGAATGTAATTCAGTAAATTTTTAAGTGTCTTATATTACAAATGTGAACATTAAATTTGATTTACAAAACATATGACTACTATTATCCTTATTTGGTATACTACAAGGCTTGTTATAAATTTGTTACTAAAGTTATAAAATGTTTATCTGTATAATTAGTTTTACATTCATATGGCATGAACCATGCAATGGGGATTGGAGTGTTTTAACACTAAGCTCCTTCTGCCTTCCCTGCTGTGTGCAGGATACAGTGTGAAGCTAAAAAAAATCATGCCTATTTGATGTTCATAATAATAAGTTATTTTTAAAAATGCTTTGTTATTTTAGAAAGTAGATGCAAAGAAATTAGAAAAAGCTGAAGCAAAATTGCAACAAAAACAACAAAAACAAAAAGATTTAAAAGTCCCTGTTGCTGCTCCTGTGTTGCAAAGTGCAACTGCATCACAAGTTACCTCTAAAAAGGATAGCAAACTTGAAGCAAAAGGAACAAATAGAACTCAGGATATAAGGATAGAAAACTTTGATATAGCTTATGGGGACAGGTTGGTTCTCTATTTAATTTAATAATTATTGAGTCTTTGGGTAATATGTGGGTTAGGTGGAAAGTGAGGAATGTAATGTCTTAACACCAGGTTCTCTCTGCCTACCTTGCTGCGTGCGGGATACAGTGTGAAAGAAAAAAAAAGGAATATTCATATTTTAATATGTTTAACAAAAGAAAGTTATTAATCATATAACTTTATTTCGTCAAATTTGAATATAATCATTTTATTATTTTTTGGTCTTATGTAACACAAAATAATATTTAAAAAAATCATTTTGAAAGCACTTGATGCTTTCTATTTATAAAGTTTGTCCGGCCATCTTTATGTTTAGCATTAGTGTCTAATCTCATAAGATATGATTTTCCAAACAAAATAAAATCAATTTACACTTTCATATTCAGATTATTTATTAATCTATTAAGTTTTATATATCAATACAATACCATAAAAAAATACTTTATTACATTCATTATTCACAGTACATAATTTCAGAACTAATCAAAAACCTTTGCTTGTAATAAAACTAAAAAGATTATTTATTATATATATATTTTTAATATTCAGTAGGGTAGGCAGAGGAAACCTAGTGTTAAAACACTACTTTTCCCAGTTTTCGCAGAATTCGGAGGCATTGTGTATTAAGTGGCAGAACTTAACGCCAGACGTTTGTAATGTTTTTCTTTAAGGTATGCACAAATAAATTAAAATCATTATATTTTTCAGAGTATTATTACAAGGAGCAGATTTAGTTCTAGCATTTGGTAGGCGATATGGTCTGGTGGGTCGTAACGGCTTAGGTAAAACTACCCTCCTACGTATGATATCAAGTAAACAATTAAAAATACCATCGCACATATCAATACTGCATGTGGAACAAGAGGTAGTAGGTGATGAGACGGTGGCTCTACAGAGTGTTCTAGAATGTGATACAGTTAGAGAGGGCTTGTTGAGACGAGAGAAGGAAATAACCGCTGCTATTAATAATGGGTAAGTGGAATGTTTATTTTTGAAATATGTAATTATCTATTTGTGAAAATATTGATATTTTGTGTTAAATGATTTTAAGTATTTCATATTATTAATAAAAATTGTGAAATATACTGTATTGGGAGTAATAATTGGGAAAATAGACTCTTCTCTTCTGTTCATATAAATTATCATTAAACATACTGTTTTGTGTGTTTATGTGAAGAACGGATATTTTGATTTTCGTTTTTTTTTGCAACTGCCGCTGCAATATTGTGGGTCTCCTTTTTTGGCATCTACCCCTCGAATATTTTAAATATATGTTCTTATTTATAGCCATATAGGTATACTAACTCTAGAGGCCATCTCTGGCCCGCAGATTGTACTTTGACCATCACTGCTTCAGGCTAAAACTTTTCATTACCTATTTTTTTACAGCTCAACTTTACCTAACAGATTTTTCATTACATTATAAAAAATAACTGTAACTATTTTAATGTAACATTACAGATCAACAGATACAAATCTATCAACAGAGTTAAGTGAAGTTTACGCACAATTAGAGAACATAGAAGCAGACAAGGCACCGGCGAGAGCGTCTATTATATTAAGCGGTTTGGGTTTTACACCGGATATGCAAGCCAGAGCGACTAAAACGTTTTCCGGTGGTTGGAGAATGAGATTGGCACTTGCTAGGGCCTTGTTTTCTAAGTAAGTGGTTTGTTTTGGTATTTATATTTTTTCATATTGATTGTAAATAAAAAAAAGAATTTATATTAATATATTTAATATAAATTCTTTTTATATTAAACACATTAATATATTGTGAGCTGTTTATATCTTATAGATATAAAATGATGGTAAAAAGCTTTGAAAAATGTATAAAATCTCAGATTTTGTAGAATCTTTGTTTTGTTGAATAGATTTTGAATAATGTAAGAGGATTTGAACTCCTGCCATTGTCCGCAACTCGAACCCCCCTTTGTTTAATTTTTTATATATTCTCTTACACTGATTTTCATATCATAGGTGTGTGAATTAATAACACTTTAGAAATGTAATAAAATGTATAACTTCGTAATGTATGTTATACATATTTAAGGTCATTATTTGTATGACTAAGAAGCAACAACAACAAACAAGAGTAAGAAATGGATTTCTTAAATTTGGGCTACACTTTTTATATTAATAATCAATAATATATGTTCATTAAGAATATTATTTAGCATATTAACACTAACACTTAAAACATTTCGAATACGACATTAGTGAGATCTTTTGAAATTTGTTAAGTCAGAGAGAGGAGCTTGTACAGTGGAAGTCAATGTTATTAAAAGTTTCCCTGTAGCCATGATTTGGGTCGCAAGTCCCAGCTCATCTCACGAGACCTCAACTATCATGTTATTCTAAGGAGTTTCTTCCCATATTCCCTAAATAGAGAGACATATTTAATTAGTATAAGTAATTTATCCATTTCAGACCAGACCTCCTACTCCTCGACGAACCTACAAACATGTTGGACATCAAAGCCATCATTTGGTTAGAGAATTACTTGCAGAACTGGCCGACCACGCTGCTGGTGGTCTCCCACGACAGGAACTTCCTGGACACAGTGCCTACTGATATATTGCATTTACATACACAAAGGATTGATACTTATAGGTATTTAAACAACTTTTAGCAATTGATAATTTAAACAACTTTTAGCAACAAAAAAGGTATTTAAACAACTTTTAGCAACAAAAAAGGTATTTAAACAACTTTTAGCAACTTTTAGCAATGTTGTGTCATTTAAATTAAATGTTTTTTTTTAATTAGTTTGAATTTTATGCTACATTTATATAAAAAAAAATCCTTTCTGCGTGTTCCTATGTGGCGGAACTTAACGACACCAGAGCGAAGAAAATGGGAATATTAATTTCTGTCTCTCCTCAAGTGGGAATAGACCCCTAACTAGTTGCTTTACAGTCACACTTTATGCCTCTCCGCCACGACCCCAATAGTTTTTATAATATTTGATTTTTTTTTAATTTCGTTTATTAGGCATTGTATATGTGTGACACTGTGTACTAGACATATTATAATAGAAATAAAATACCCTTAACAAGTCCCAGCAATCTAGTTAGCTACTTTGTTTTGCTAAGTTCGTCCTTTGCTAGAATGGTAGTTTTTTTATTGACAGAGATGTCATAAATAAAATTGAGAGTATTACGTGCATGTCTTTTAGTACAAAAATAGTATTTGGTGAAGTTATTGGTAAATTTTCTATCTATAAACACCAAACACTGACCAATATTATGTTCTCGTATAATAAAACACAATATATAACAAAAAAAATATTTCCACCCCACAGAGGCAACTACGACCAGTTCCACAAAACTAAAACGGAGAAGCACAAGAACCAGCAGCGCGAGTGGGAGGCGCAGCAGCAGCACCGCGCGCACACGCAGGAGTTCATCGACCGCTTCCGATACAACGCGAACCGCGCCTCCTCCGTGCAGAGCAAGATCAAGATGTTGGATAAGTTGTATGTGGATGTTTTATGATGCTCTCTCCCTATTCCCACCATTCCCATCCTATCCCTCTCCTTCCCTCTTTCCCTCCTTCACTCCCAAGGTCGGCAACGTATCCTCAATCCTTATAGTGTTGTGGATGTCTATGGATGAAGGTAACCACTTACCATCTAGTGGTCCTTCTGCTCGTTTACCTCCTCTATTCAAGGAAAAAAAATATATTAGATTTTGGAAAAAGATTTTTTTTTAGAAATTCGTTTATCCGGATTTTAGTTATAGGGATTAGTTGTTATATGGACTGTTATCTATGAATCCTGATTATATTATAATACTTTATACTCTCACGTCGAATTAATGCTTGCGGACATGTCTGAACTCGTATTTTTTTATCCACGACTCGTAATATCTTCTCTCAACACGTGGATAAGAGATATGTTCTGATATATGAAAATAATCGAATATTTCACCGCGTTACTATCAATTGTTACTATAGTATGTGGAAAAAACGCTTTTCTTCAGACATTTTATTATTCTACTTTTAAATAATCCGAATTCGGAACGACAAGAATAATCCAAGGTGAGGTAAAGAAAAGGCAAATCGAATTTACCTTATAAACACTCCTTGTGAATATATATTCTAGGGTTATATAATGAACTGATATAAATGCAAAACGCTTTACAGGAGGATAATTTAAGGATATTTATTGTTATTATTCAAAGAAATAACATTTTAATCAATTCCTTTGAATAATTGCAAAGCAGTAACCTTGACCTTCAAGTTCCCATTCCAAATCTAGCTATCAGGGTACGAAACGTGAAAACGCCATATTTTGGAGTCTCCGGACGCTTAAACAGAAAATGCTTTCTAACTTTTAGTGTAATAAAATAGTTCAGGTCATGAATCAACTTTTATATATATAGTCGGAGATAACCTAGTGATAAAACACTCCGATCTCCACTTTCCGTCCGAAATCGAATCAAGTATTAAATAACCGAATATCAATTCACACGGAATTTTTATATAAAACAAAATTATTTTATCTGTAATTAAACCCGGACTATAGATACAACCTTGACATTGAAATACAATGTGGTATACAAGTTAAGTATTAATGTAATCTTTTACAATAAAAGATAGAAAGAAATACAAATTTCTTTTATATAAATTATATTATAATTTTATGTATGGCTGCTTTAGGATTATACAATTTCCCTATTATAGCTTATTTTTAGACGGAACAGTGCATTTTGTTACCTTCTCCATTTTATTGAAAGTAATTCAAAGTGATTAGCACTAAACTCTTTGTTTCACAATGTTAAAAAAAACGCATAATTATAAAGAAACTGTTTTTATTTTCTCCACAGACCTGAATTAAAACCAGTTGAAAAGGAAATAAACGTTGAGCTCCGGTTTCCTGAAACTGAACCGCTGTCCCCTCCCATACTGCAACTGAACGAGGTCGGCTTCTACTACTCCAAGGATAAAGTTATATTTTCAAATGTCAATCTTGGCGCTACACTCGAATCGAGGATATGTATAGTGAGTATTGTTGTTTAATTAAACTTCTTTTTTTTAGCTTCACGCTGTATCCCGCACACAGCAGGGTAGGCAGAGGGAACCTAGTGTTAAGACACTCCGTTCCCCACTTTCCGCCGAATTCGGAGGCATTGCGTGTTAAGTGGCGCAACTTAACGCCGCGCCGGGTTTTTAAATATTATTTTATATATAGTAATAGTTATTATGGTGTTATTCCTATATTATATAAGATTGTTTTAGAAAAACTTATACATATTTGAACATATAACTTATACAATTTCGGTCGGTTTTATACAACTACACGTTTTTTATAGCAGTATTTTATGTAGCGGGGTTACTACCCTATTCTTCCTTACTAGGAAGAATCTAATGTCGAAACACTTCATTCTTCACTTTTGGCCCTAATTTGAGATGTATCCATTGAATGGTGGAACTTGTTGAGTCATCCACTCAACATGGTGCGAGTGAGAGGCACGTGAAAGGGACGCAGCGGTCATTGCCCGAGTGACAGGTGGGGCACCGCGCGGCCGACGCCCGTCTGGCAGTCAGCTGCAACATTGCTCGACGCGCATACGCATCACGTTCCTATCTTAATTTAAACTTGTACTACAGTGATCGCGAAATACATCATTTATATACAGTCCACTTTCTTTTATTCCTCTACACCGAGCTATCGAACCAACAGAACTCAACGCCGCGGCTTGCCTTACGAGAGCAGAGACTGCATCTAACCCACAGCTAATCGACCGTAAAAATAACGGTTATGGGTTCGATTCCTACTCGATGGAATGATTATATTTAAATTATTTTCATTTCTTCGCTCTGGCATCGGAGACAAAGCGCGGTAATGACTTCCGCCACTCAACTCAAAGTGTCTCACAATACAAAAAATAAAGGTTTAAATTAGTAACAGCATGCAATATAAATATAATATATGCTACAATAATAATGTTAATGTTACTTTAAAATTGTTATTCAATTTTGAATTTTCTTTATTACCCACTAATAAATTTTTAAATTTGTTTCTGTTTTATGTTTCTTTTATATAAAAGAATATCTTTAATGAAAATATTATTAAATAGGTTGGTGACAACGGAGCAGGAAAAACGACGTTACTTAAAATAATAATGGGCATCCTCTCCCCCTCGAGCGGTATACGCAGTGTACATCGTGGACTTAAATTCGGCTACTTCTCCCAACATCACGTCGATCAGTTGGAAATGAATGTTAATTCTGTGGAATTATTGCAAAGGAGTTATCCAGGTTGGTTTTATTGTGAATATTTTGTTATATGTATGTTTGCTTTTCTTCTTTTTTTTAGTTTTTTCTCGTAGTAGTCAGAGAGACATTAGTTTTGAAACACTATATTTTCCACTTTCAACCTGAATCCAAGATATGTTGAGCTGCAGAACTCAGAGCCACACTTTTCTTTTTACCCAGCAAAGAAAAAAATATTTTTAATATAGTCATTTTCCCCAGTGGCAATCGAACTTACAACCATCGTTTATACAGTCAGACGCTGTCAAACTGCGCCACTGTGGCCTATTATCTTTTATTATTTTTTTTAAATTATGTAGTCAATGTACTGCAGTAGTATAGTAAATGTATTGCAGTACATTTGGCGCGAACATCGATATTCATGACTTGACAATATATAGACTAGACAATAGTTACAAGTTCAAATCATACTTGAAAAAAAATATTATTTGCTTCGCAGTCAGACGAATTTGAGCTTTCTCTTCTTTCTTCGGTGTAAAATGTTTTACGTATATGTTCTATACTTTTCACTTACGTAATATTACTTGATCTTGTGTATATATATTTTTTTATAAATTTGCTGTTTTTTAAAGTTACTCCATAATATATGTCATGAAATCAATAAACCATATGTTTATACATATAACTTTAATATTATTGTAATAAAACTATTTTTTTATAATTTTATGTTAATAATTACTTTAATAACAGTCCTTTTAAAAAAAACAAGCTCTCCTTACTCCGCTTTCTGCCAGAATTGAAAAAATACATTGATTGCATGTTTGCATGTTGAGTGGTGTCATTTTGTCTTTCTCGCCAAAGTGGAAAAATAATATTCTACCACCGAATGGGGGAGATCAATCGCACAACAATTACCTTTAGTTGTACCAAAATGGCATTTTAATGATAATATTCTCGATTATTCCAGGTAAAACGATAGAAGAATACAGAAGACAGCTAGGTAGTTTCGGCGTGAGCGGTGACTTAGCACTCCAAACCATAGCAAGTTTGTCGGGAGGTCAAAAATCAAGGGTGGCCTTCGCTAGGATGTGTATGGGAAACCCAAACTTCTTAGTACTGGACGAGCCGACTAATCACTTGGATATAGAGACTATAGAAGCTTTGGGGAAAGCTATTAATAAATATACTGTAAGTTTATTGTATAAATGTATTGATTTTTTTTTGTTTATATGTGTAGTTGGGGTATGGTTGACGATAAGAGGTTTCTAATTGCGTTAAATTCACCTTTATGACCTTAATTTTTTTTAATTGTCTAATGTCGCTTCACGTATTTTTATAAAGAACCTAGTGTTTAGCAATTTAAAATCCAGTTTGCGTATTATTCGAGACATTGGGTGTTGAACGGCGGGACTTAACTGTTTAATAGTGTTACGATCCGTAGGATTTGTCTCTTATCGAGTCCACATCCCATAACATGAAATATTTATTATTTTTTAATTAAAATATATTTTTTTATTAGGTGAAAACCTGTGAGCAACTCATATTCGTTAAAATTTATTTTATTAAAACTTTAAGATTTTTCCCGCATAGCAAGATAAATTGTTAGTAGTCAGATATAACTTAGTGTCAAGACACTTCGTTCCCCACTTTCTGCCTAATTCGGAGGCATTGCATGTTAAGTGGCGGAACTTAACGCCGCGCTTTGCCTCTGATACAGATGATACATAGCGAAGGAAATGGAAATATGTGATATTTCCACTCCTCAAGTGGGAATCGAACCCACATCCAGTCATTTACAATCACACGTTCGTGCCACTGCGCCACGACTGGCCCCTTATTAAATTATGATCATTCCACTAAATAGAAATCGAACCCACAACCAATTGTGAAGGCAATATATACCAATACATATTATAACTGTTTTTATTTCATCAACAGGGCGGTGTAATCCTAGTATCCCACGACGAGCGTCTCATACGAATGGTGTGCAAGGAGCTGTGGGTGTGCGGCGGCGGGTCAGTGACCTCCATAGACGGCGGCTTCGACGAGTACCGCAAGATAGTGGAACGCGAGCTCGACGCACAGAACGCCAAATAGTTAATACACGAACTCGAACGGTTAGTTGGCTATATTATTTGTTACTTATAACATTTTTTAATAAAGTGTTATTCAGCACACACTTAGGAACGTTTAAGTATTACGTAAGCAGATTTATTACAATTATTTACCTCCCCCATCTGCCTTGTCAGCCAAAGTAAGCAAAGCTCTTACCCCTCCGCCATGCGTAGGTAAACGTTTTTTAATTAATGTATTGTTCTTTTTTCATATTATAATTATAATGGTGTAAACGTTTCTGGGAGTCCCCGAAAATGTGTTTCGTTTTTAAGCAGAGACAATGTGAGGGTTGCCATTCGTGTAAAAAAGTAAATGACTACCGATGATGTAATCATCATCTAGACTCCCCTACACCTCAATGTCATCCATAATAAGCAAAGCAAAGAAAATATGTTTACGTAATACTTGACCGGCCCCTTAGGAAAATTGTAATAAACATTTAGAAGATGTATAAAAATTTGAGCTTCCAGAGGGCGCGGGTTCGAATCGTTCAAATTTTCGTATACGTATTCTAAATGTCTTTTTTTTACATTATTTGTTACTTGTAGTTTTATATGTAGTTTTTTATGTTTATCTGTATGTATGTATGTTACTAGTTTTTTTTATATATATGGGTGTGATTTTTCTTTAAAATTTTAATAAGTGATTTAGTAAGCAGTTGGTAATTGATTATTGTACGCGCAATTTATCTTGGAATAGTTACGCTTTCTGAAATTTCCCGTAGGTATAGTCAATAAGAGTTGATGAGTGACTGGGACTTGAGACAGTATGTGTAATGGAATCACTATTATTTTTCTTTGGCGGGTCTCACCACCTATCTAATGTTGGACGAAATTTAATTGCGATTAACAATTAAATATTAACATTTGATCATTTCTTGGTTAATTTTAGTGTAAAAATTAAAAAAGTAATTAATTTTCAACTTTTTTTGGATTTTTATGTGATTTCTTCAAATAAATAATTATTAATTGCAATTAAATTTTGAGCCACACTACACCAATACTAAAAGTTGTAACCTTTCAAGTTAGAGTGCGCGTACCTTAGTTCCATATTGTGATATTAAACAGTGATTCTTTTATATATTTTTTTAATATTAACTGAGGTTATTTAAGTAATTTAACGAATTAGTTCATTATTTAAAATTTTTATCACACAGTAAATTAAGTATATATAGCTCTCATTGTTAAATGTATAAGATTCTCCATTGTTAAAGATTGTTGTGATAACAAAATATTATAATAGTGTTTATGATAGCAGCCATTGTTATGAATTATATAAAGTGAGCTAAAATTATATACTTTTTATTTTTAAGTTTTTATACACAAAATTAGCTTAAAATTCATTGATATTTTTCTTCTCATTGCATTTATTTCATTTTTTGAATATATCACCCATATAATTCATTTATAGTTGTTTATATCTGGTTCAAATGAAATATGTATAAATAGTATATATCATATTGTATGTAATGTTACACACTTTTTAATAATAATGTACATAATATGTTTTAAGTACCTCAAATAATAAATCTTCCAATGTTCTATCTGTGAGTAATGAATAATTATGGACCAACTAACTGTAATCGTGTTGACCGACGCTGTGACTGCTAATGTAATCGTGTAAAAAGTACCACTAAATTATAATTATGTATTATATACGTTGTGTTGTCTTTATTTATATATAGCAGTTCGAGGGACGAATGAAAAACTGATAATATTCAATGCAAATTTTTATTTCATACCTCCGACCTTTCTCCATTCTCATTAAATAAATTCAGCATACAATTCCATAATGAATTGAAGTACACGCGGAAACCATGGCAAATTATAGTATAAAATTAACTTAAAGAATATTTACAAATTAAAGTTCACAATTCAAATACATAATATACAATTAAAATAGTGACTGAAGTAACAACGGAATAGTTAAATGATAAAAACAAATCATTCATTTCAAATTTTCAAATAAAATTTTTCAGTATTAATTAACACTTTTCATATTAAGCCATTATATACTTTCGTCTCTTAAATAAATGCATTATTGTTTCTCTTTATGAAGAACATTACGTTACTCTATTTCGGAGGGTAGATATTTGTGAAATACGATAATAAATTAAATCTTGGGGACTGTTTTTGATGGGATGTAATTTATATATGAATATACTATAGAATCAACTATATCAGAACATATTATATGGCAACCGTTGACGGTTCTGGTACAAATAAAAGTAACGCTAGCAGATCACAAAACCTCTTAAACTAAAAATGTCCAGTTGGCAAAGACAAATGGCGGTTGATCACTCGACTCTCGCGGACGAGAGGGGGTCGATGAATAAAAAAAAACATTACTGATGTTTTTTGCGCCTGTTTTTGGTCTTGTCGGCGTTTCTGAGTACTTCAGCGTAAGAAAGTTCGAGTTTCCTCAACTTGTGTATCTCCTGGGATGCAGTGCTCTGTTTAACTTCCCAGGAATCTGTCTCCGAGTTCCATCCTTGGTAGATTTTACCCGTTCGGCCGCTCACGCTAGGGGTTGGCGAGTTCATGTTCCTATTGTAAAATTGAAGAGTCGATCCGTTCCATTCACCTTCGGCTGTTTTAACGAGAGGGCTTATTTCGATCGGTCTGTAATCTCTCCTCTTCTTATTTGACGATTTCTGGTAGACGATCTTGGGTGGTGATGGGAATACAGGGGAATCAGCTCCCTGTCGGTCTTGGCTGTGTTTGCGATTGCGATGTCTGGACTTCTTTCTAGTAGCTGCAATGTATTCCAGTGGTTGGCGCACCAGAGGTGTCAACACTTTCTCTTTCTCTTCCTCCTTTTCTTTCTCTTTGTTTTCTTTGTTGTTTTCTGGTTGCTTTGGTGTCTCACTGGCGCTCTCAACTACTGGTTCGCTCTCTTTATTGTTTACCACTTTGTTTTCCTTGGCCTCTTGCTTTTTAGCGGGTTCAGGGATTGGTTGTTCCTTCTCCTTTAATGTAGGTGTTTCTGGAGCAGTGATATCAGATACTGGAATCGATTGTTCAGACATGACAGACGACAAAACGCTCTGTGTATCATCAGTAAAGTTACCCGGAGGTTCCTCCGTGGCAGGAGTTACTGGTGGTACCTTTCCTGTGGTTGTATCGTCTAACAGGGGTAGCTGTTCTCCATCATCCTTATTTTCAGCGGCCTTTTTCAATATTGTGAATATTTCCTTAAATAGTACACGATATTCCGGCCTGTTACGGAAGCGACTGTCCATCGGACTGACATCGTCATAAATGCTGAAGCGATAGTCTTCACCATCGGCAATCGTGCACAAGAATGAACCAGGTCTCTCGCGTTCTGTTTGTGTTGCTTTATTGCTCGTTTCGTCCGAGAAGCCTGAGCTTGACGTTTCTGCTTCTGAGAAATCTGGGGTTTGGATGATCTTCTTACGCGACGTAGATTCAGATTTCTTCTGCTGACAGTTTTCTTTGTGAGCGTCTTCGCCGTGGCCGCTCTCCTCATCTGTATCTTTAACGCTGAATTGGCTATAATCACCAGAAGTTTGCAACTCGTCCTGCAGCGAGACAGGGCCGGATTGCGTTTGTGCGCCAGGTAACGAGTTCGGCTTATTTTTCCTTACGTTCTTCACCTGCGACAGTTGAACTTCAAGCAGAGCCTCATATTTCTGCACCAGCTCCCTGTAGGGATTATCGTGGCCATCTTCCTTGTTGGCCCAAATACCTTGTAGTAGTTTTTCTTTAGCATTCTGTAAAGACATTTAGATTTTGTTTATTTTGTATTAGATGATTTATGTGGTTTAATAATTTCACATTCACAAATGGATCTGGCTAGTTATGATGTTGTTACAATGTTTAATGACAAAATGATGTCAGTTATAAGTAAATGATGAATATAGTTATTGGAATATTATTCATTGCTTTAAGTAATTCCTGAAAAATATAGAAGAATAGTTTCAATAAGATCTTAGTTTACCTTATGTACTCGAGGTAAGAGCGATATTCACCTGGATTACTATTAAATTAAGTGAGTGAAACTTACAATGTCAAAAATACACCCATTACTCCACCATAATTAATAATCGATTTAGCCGACAAAAGCACACGTTAATGAGATATGCACACAATATTAGTTGCTGGATTAGTAATTATTTAAAATCAACACAAATAATGAACTATTAGTAAAAAGTTAGCTATATTTCTCGGACATTGAAAGAAGACTTCAAAACAGTTAACGTCACACTAAACACGTTAAATGAACGGAATACCTTCACCAATGACTTATTAGCGTGCATTCTCTTAGTCTAATAACGTGTCAGTAATGGACGTACCTTCAACTACATGCGATATATCCAAAGAAAACTACTGCAAATGCGCTTCATAATGCATATGCAAAGCGTGATCAACAACATCAGGGGCAGTTCGAAAAGTTTTGTCGCCTAGAACGATCAAAACATTCTCGTGAGATTTTCGAGGGGTCGTGCCAACCTCTACTCTCCGGTTGGTTAGTTAAGTACTAATTGCCTTAAATATTTCATTCTGGTGACGATTCTTGATGATCTCTTACCGATATTTTATTTCGAATTGGTTAGTGGTTAGTAAAATTAAATTTGCATATTGGCGGAATAGTGAGTTAATATAGTTTAGTAAGAGTATAACTAGTACAAAGATCTACAGACATATAACTACTGTTAAGTACAGAATTTGCTAAACAAGAAAGCATAGAGAAGAAATTGGTAAGTGGCAAATACTAAAAATTATGATACATACGTCAAATTTGACAAGTTTGCTTGTGACGTGGTCGTCCCGGGGACTTTGCTGGCCAGGAGTGAGGATAATGGAACTTATAGCGCTTCTGTCATCGTCGTCTCCGTCGAGTATCGAGGACATGTCATCGCGCTCCATACCTCGTAGACATCGTACACATAGTTGCCCTTGTCTGAAATTGTTTAATTTTATTTTGAACCTCTTGTTATACTTCTCACATAGTAAGATAGTCTCATGGAACTTAGTGTTAAGATAATCCGTTCTCCGTTATCGAGACATTAGATGTGAAGGGGCGAAACTTAACGCCACACTTCGTTTTAAATACCAGAGATGAATGTAAATAAAATATAATTGTTTTCCGAGTGGGAATTGAACCCACAACCATTGTGTTTATACATATAGTTACACGCTGTCCAACAGCGCCACAATGGCCTTGATCTGTTTATGCAGGCACTTTTTACTTTAAAATGTGTAAAGTTATTGTTTATAAAATTTAAAAACGAACTACATAAAGTAATAAAAAAGAAAACTAAATACCTACGTCATACTAAGAATGGATTAATGTATATTGTATATATATATTATTTATATAATTAATTAAAAGATTTTTATAAAAGAATAATCACAATTAAATAAAAAGTTTACCTGACTTCTTCAAGGATAGAGAACTCCTCGTGCATCGATTTCGGCTCATCATCACGTTGATGCCAATTTCTCAGCTGTTCCTGCAGTCTATTGTTCTCTTGTATAACCGATGCTAGTTGTTCTTCTAGTTCCGTCACCCTCCTTTGTTCTTGAGCGAAGGCTACCTTATTCTCTCTGAGCTCATCGCTTAGCCTCAACAGGTCCTCGTCCTCTTTTGTCAGTTCTGGGAGAGGTGCCACTGATTTTTGTGGTGTGACGTTAAGACTAAGATTCTTATTGTTTGGTGTCGCAGAATCCACAGGTTTTAATTCTTTTTCTTTGGGTTTTTCGCTTTCAGGTTTTCGCTCTGCCCGCCGTCTGACGATCTCTAATTGCGCGTTCAGATCGTCCACAGTCTTTTGAAACTCCTCGCATTTGGTTTCCAAACTTTCGATGGTGCTGCATAAACTGAAATTGAGATATTTTTATTTAAATGTTAAGTCTTTTAATTAGTCATGAGGTTCTCGTGGCATTCTTGGATAGTGGCTGAGTGTAAAACCGATGGTTTTGGGTTTGATTACCACTCGAGGCAATGATTATGTGTTATTTTGTCCGTTCCGTCCCACCACTTAACATACAAATGATTTCATTTCGGATGGAAAATGGAGAAAGGAGTATCTTCACACTAAGTTCTCTCTAACTACCTTGCTATGAGAAAAAGCGTGAAACTATTGCAGCTTTTTCTTTTAATTCAAAACAACATAATAGTGAAAAGTAAATATGTTTCAAGTAATATAGAGAGTTAACGACGAGAACATTAACGACGTCTATATTTGTCATTGTAAGATTATTATAATGCATTGTGACAGTAATGGGTAAGTACATGAGAAACATTGCAATATAACAACAAAAGATGGAAAAGAAAACCTCATGATTAGAGCAGAGCGTTGAATAGATGACAGATGTAATTTGTAGGCTTGTTGGTTGTTGTAGGTATCGATATTCTCAATGTTTTTATTTGATATATCGATATTTATGGCCGATATAATTTGTACCGATACATCGATATATTAATACTTTTGCATGTGTGTGTGCAAGTTTCAATTTTGTATAGCGATTTCTGAACATTCAAATAATATATAAAAGTGACTGATTCATATTATTAACTATGGCTAAATACATTATTATGTATTATTATTATTTTAAAGCTCATTTTTTTTAATAACATGGATTTATCGATATTTATCTTGGAAATATCTACGTCGATATTGATATTGTTACATATCGATACATCGATGTCTTTTTCCACATTCATCATCCCTAGTTATTTGTTACGGTAATGAACTCACGTCTTAATGTGTTTCTTGTCGGCGGCATGGTCGACCGCGAGCCTGTGGTTCGCTCGCTCCAAGTCTTGAATGCTCACTTCCAGTTGTTCGTAGATTCTTAGTCTCGAGTCGTTTACTTCACGCAATGCTACTGTTTGCTTTGTTAAGTACTGGAAATAAGGGATTTATATTTGATTATATAATGCTGAATTTATTTTGTCTTATTAATAATAATAGATATGTCGATAGGGCCAGTTGTGGCGAGGCACAAAATGTGACTGTAAAGCGATTGGTTGTGCGTTCGATTCCCACTTGAGGAGTGGAAATATTAAATATTTCCATTTTCTTCGCTCTGGTGTAGAGGCATAGCGTGGTGTTTAGTTTCGCTACTTAATACGCAATGCCTCTGAATTCGGCGGAAAGTGAGGAACGGAGTGTCTTAACACTAGGTTCCCTTGGCCTTACCTGCCGTGTGCGGGATAAAGCGTGAAGCTAAAAAAATATTATATTTTAAGTCTTTTCTTCGATATATATATTAGATATATCGGTGATTGTGGGTTTCCTAAAATTGCCAATATTTGTAATATGCAAGTCATTATTTGATTCTTTTACCAATTTTGTGATTGACTAATTTGAATAATAACCGCAGTTATATCTTTATATCTAGGTATTAAACATATATCATTATGATAACAATAATAATTCACATTATTTTATATCTGGTTTATATATTTGTTAAGTTACTTCCTTGCATTAATCTTTCTCATCTACCGTCTATTCGAAAATAAACTTAAGACGTATATTAGTTTTAATAACGTCATTCTCTGTAGATAAAATTAATTTAATAATTTTCGATATAATTTTAATATAGAAAGTTTTATACAACGTCCAGCATTAGAGTTTCTTACCTCGATCTCTTGTGCCTGGTCTTCAATAACATTTTGGTGTTGACGCAACGCAGTTTCTAGCTCCTTGTTTCGTTCCAACAGTGTTTTGCCGAGTTCAGCCGCGAGCTGCAAATCTGAAACGAAATATTCTAGTTAGTTTAAGCCCTCAAAAAAGTTTATGGTCACAATCACCTTAAAATCAACTCATGAGTTGGAGTATGACCACGGAGATAATTACAATATTATTTTCATTATATTAAGGTAAGTTATACTGAAGTCCGGCGTCAGTCAGTGAACTTATGTTCACGTGACTAGGTGTGCGCAAATATTTATAAGGGAAAAAATTTAAAATTTCAAAAGAGGGCAAGAATTAAAGGATTAGCTTTCTTTTCTTTGCAATTGCCAATCAAATATTTTGTTTCCTATTTTTTTGGAACTACCACATGTCGTAACAACAATGTCATACTATTAAAAAACAAACAGTCGCCGTTCGTACTTAGTCCATAACTAGTCTAGTCCAAAAACTATGATATCACAAGGAATTTAGGTTGTGGGCATGCCCATAGTGGTTGTCTTATGTTGGTCCATGCCCACTGCGGTGGATCTAGTCTATCTCTTAATTCTATGCGTTATAAACGTAGGGAAAGTAGTGAATTATGCAAATGCAGCGAGAGCAATGCGGACGTGGTGACGGACGAAATTGACGTTGCAATTATCTCATCGGATGCTATCACGTCGTATAGTGGGGTGACTGGCGATAATGCGAGGAAAGATTATTGAATTCCAAGTAAAGTGTATGCATTTCCTTTCCGCATGCTACGTTAGCGATATAAATTTTGCTTAATTTATATTTAATAAGCAGTTGGATAGCGTCTGACTGCAAAACGCGAAGATTGTTGGTTCCATTCTCACTCGGGGTACTTCTGCCATATAACACGGAATGTCTCAACATCGGCCGGAAAATGGAGAACAGAGTGTCTTGACATTAGGTCTTTTGGTTTTTAAAAGGTTTTTTTTTAAATTTTATAGTTTTATACTATCTTGAAAATAAAAGTAAATGTTTAGAAGTTTTAAAGTTACGCCAATATGTCAAAATGCCATTCAAGGTAACATTTTTACTTCTTGTTTATTCTGTAATCTTAGTAAATAGTATGTAATCACGGTCGTGGCGAGGCGGTTGTAAACGCACCGGTCGATTGCGCCAACGCTTGCTCAGATGAAGAATGGATAATAACCGCAGCGTGGCGCAAGCAACGCGCAAAGTCACGTGTTCCACTTTGCGTTGAGAGTAACGCATGACACATTGCTATAACACGCGCATTTTGTCTTGAACAGTCATATATATAAACGCCTTCCGAAATTTCGCGCAAGCACAGTCAAATAATCAATCAGAGTTGATAAGTGACTGAGACATAACATAACATGCATAAAGGAATCACTAGTATTCATCTCTTGTCCATCTCGCTCCCTACTCTTAGCGTCAAACACTCCTTAAAATTCGATTCTGCGACGCTTATTGTAGCTAAGTTCCGAGCTTTCAAGTTAAAGTGCGCGTGCTATACCTTATGCTTGTCTCTCAAGTCTTGTCTCTCAACACAAAGACCGGCAACGCGGCCATCGTGAAAGGCAATCGTTTCGCCAACCTTGCAGACGAGTTAAACTTTAAAATTTCAAGTGTACTCAAAAAATAAGGTCAATGAATAGTGAAACAAAGGTAGAGTAATAAACTTAGTTTTTTCGACCGTAAATAGTAATAGCAGATAATATTGCTAGATATTATGATCTTGAAATCTAAATGACCCATGTCTAAATCCTTCGACGTCTTCAAGATATTTAGTGTTAACTATATTAAACTAAGGTCTACTCGCGGTTTCGTCCGCGTGAACCATACTACAATAGTTGTTTCGTTCCATTGCAACTCTTTGGGGTGGATTTTCGAAAAAGAAGTCTATGTTTAACACTGGTTTATCAATTATTTTCATTCCGAATTTCATTCAAATCGGTGCATTGGATTAGTCGTAAAAGGGTAACAGACAAACAAACTTTCCCATTTATAATATTATATGGACAGCATTGATGGGTTAGTTCCAGTTCATTAATTTAATGCCAGTTAAAAACTAATTGATATCTCTAAGTAGGGCTGCTAGTGAGATAATTTTAACACAAAAGAAACAAAGAAATATTTCCTTATTTGATAATTTATGCCATACAAAAACTGTGAATAAGATTCTGTCGTTAAATTACACCGACATAATATGTGAATTTTTTCACCAACATACATTAAAGTTGTGTGAAAAAAATACAGCGAGCAGTGTGAGATAACCAGTACATTTGCGTGCATAATACCAGCCATTCCTACACGCATTATTAAATGAAAATTTAAATAAAACATAATTATCACGTTACATAAGCCCACATTATTTAGTCTAATGATTAAGTTGCTGCTTCGGTAATAAAACTGTATGTATGTATGTATGTAGGTATATAATATTAATGATAGCTAATTAAAGTTATATTGAGTTACAGCGTTACAGAATGCATAAACTCGTTATCGTCTCTGTTCAGTTAACACAATAGCTTTGGGATTATTTTTTTTAAATAGATTTTCTACAGGCCATCGATGCAGACGCGGTGGTTTTTGGGATGGATTCCCTCGAAGGGAGGTAATTTATGTTTAAATCATATTGGGACCATTGGGACCAGTCGTGGCGCAGTTAAACGACTGGTTCGATTCCTACTCGAGAAGTGGAAATATTTCCATTTTCTTCGCTCTGATTTCGAGGCAAAGCGCGGCGTTAAGTTAACATGCAATGTCTCCGAATTTGGCGGAAAGTGGGGAACGAATTGTCCTAACACTAAGTTCCCTCTGCCTAACATGCTGTGTGCAGGATACAGCGTGAAGCTATAAAAATAAATTAAAAAAAGTATTCATTTCTCCGCTCATATATTAGACAAAACGCGGTGATGAGTTACGCAGATCAACACGAAAAGTGGAGAACGGAATGTCGGAATGTTGGACGCAAACTACTCTACTCTCTCTGACTTCCCTGCTATGCTTAAAGTCGTAAAGCGTAAAGCTGAATGAATAGCTGTTGTAAATGAGAATCAATTTATCAAATAGTGAAAGATTTCATACTACCCATTTATAATATTAAAATTAAAATGAACTAAAAATATAATTTACCTACTAAAAATAATTAGTTGTATCTTTGAAACTTTACAAAGGTGACGTAATAATTTGACAAGCAAATAAGATTGAGGAAAATAAAATAATGAGCTATTATGAATTTTTGTTATAAATTTTTATTACCATTTCGTTACATAAGTTATTGGAGACTGAAAATTGTGAATCTTATTCAGACTTCTATTGTTGGTTCCTCATTACAATTACGAACAGTCGAAATGACAAGAAACTTTCTAGCAATGGCATTTAAATTTTGAACATTATTTTGCCTACAAATATTGCTTTAACACAGGGGTTCCCAACCTTTTTTTGATCAAGGATCACTTTTTCATTATTCTTGCTAGCAGGGACCACTATGTATGTAATCCTTGCAGTTTCTGTCATTTTGTAGTTCGATGAGTTGTATAACTGTGGGTACAACACCCGCTAAATTTAAAATCGTTCACGGACCAGTTTATCCTGCGGACCACTGGTTGGGAACCAGTGCTTTAGCAGGTAGTAATAGGGAGGGAGAACTTAGTATCAAGACACTCCATTCTCCATACCTACATCGAGTATTAAGTGGTGGTACTCAACGCTGCGCTTTATTTTAGGCACCAGAACTAACAAATACAAATAATGATGTAATCATTTTACCTAGTAGGAATCGAACCCACGACCAATTGCGATTATAGTCAGACCCTGTCCCACCGCGCCACAACGGTCTCCTTTTTATCCTAACAAATTTAAAAAATAATGTTTACTTAAAAACTTATGGTTCTTAATTTTGTTAAGAGAAAATCCGAATGCCAATTTCGACATTCTTCCTATGCAGACTTATGTTTTGCTGCCTGATAGAACCTAACAGATCACTTTTTGTGAATTAGACTAAGTAAATACCTATACATACTTATTATAAATATTTTTTTCCCCAAGTAATATTTATCCCTCCAGCCATCTTGTTCACTCAGTCACATATGACGTTGTTTCGTGGTTTCAAGAATCTATTTTAATAAATTAATTGCTAGAAAGTTATTTAAACTAATTGATTGGGTTTCTGTTCTTTTCTCTAAAATTATCACTGTTTATATTTAAATTAGAAAATGAGTTATTCACATTTCATTAACTACAAACAATAACATTCTGGTTGACATAATTATGCTTTAAGATAATATTTACCAATCGTCTAGTAATGTGTCAATATTCCTTATCATTCTAGACTTGACGTACTCAAGATAATGACCTTTTAATGTACATTGTATATACTCGAATATTGGTTTCGTCTAATTTTATGATATTGGATGGTTTTGTCTATTTATTGTTCTTGTTTATCATTTAAATAAAATTTTCGTCAGTTTTACACAATTTAAATGACACTGGTACGTACCTGTTAATTCCGGATTACTGTATTTGTACGTTTTAGATTAAAATCGCTTTTACACAAATAGCAGGGTGGTTAAGAGATCCGCCCAGGTCTACGGACGATTGGGACCAGTGCCCGAGACCTGGGCTAGTGGCGGGAGAGGAGCACCGTCAGGTTTTCGTGGGTAAACGGAGGCGTTACCATCTTGCCAAACCGGAGTCCCACATAACCGCGCCCGGGATCCCACCCCGGGCGGGTATCCGTAACGGGTGGTTAAGAGATACCAATTCATTCTTTACTTGTCGTTTGAAATCGAGACATTGCGGGTTGATTCGTAGAACTCCGCGCTACTCTGTCTTCTTGACCAGATCGGGAGAAATGGAAATAACTAAATTATGATTACACCACTGAATGGGAATCGAACCCACAATTTATCAGGGTTATAACCAGAATCTGTCTCACTTCGCCTTTCATTCTCAAAATATATAGTTGCCAGTCGTGGCCCAGTGGCACAAGCGTGTGACTGTAAACGACTGGTTGTGGGTTCGATTCCCACTCGAGGAGTGGAAATAATATTTCTATTTTCTTCCCTCTGGTGTCGAGGTAAAGCGCGGCGTTAAGTTCCGCCATTTAACACACAAGCCTCCGCGGAAAGTGGGCAACGGACTGTCTTAACACTAGGTTCCCTCTGCGTACCATGCTGTGCGCAGGAAACAGCGTGAAGCTAAATATACTAAATAATTTTTCAATACGAAAATGTTTGCGAATAATCCTGTTAAAATTAATTTAATAAAACAGGTAAAATATTTTTTTACATTATATATATTTATATGTACCAGGAAGAGCAATTAATTTTAAACGGCTTTATGAACAAATATTTTTTGTACTCATTTTGTTTAATGTATTTACTACGTATTAAATACAAGGCAAAGTATTACAGTAGCAACTGCGTTAACCAAGATATAAAGTAGGATACATATTAATTTCAATTGGCTAATATAAGAGTATAAATTAACGAATGTATGACGTCACTGAGGCGTATTTGGGACATGGCTGACTGGATGCCATGGTTAAATGATCTCTTAGTCCCATTTACGTTAATAATTGATATGTTCTATATAGTACATCCGTTGGCTTAGTACCATGTAGATATGTACTATGCAAAGTAGGTACTATTCAAAAATGTTTATCTAATATATAATATTTAGTAATTATAAAATATAGTCTACTTGCACTACTTAAATAAATATTAAGTATGAAAAATTCCTTCTCATTAGTCCGCATAATTATTTTAAATAGAATAAAACGTTTTTCATCACATATTAATTAACATGTCTCTTCAGCCAATAAAGTCATTGTCTAGGAATTGTATAATTTAAACTTTAGAAATAATAAATTAGTTAAAAATTGCATTTTTTGCTTTTTACTTTTATTTTAATAATTTATATTAAAAAAATGATCAAATTTTTACTGCCAAAAAAAAGTTTAAATATTGTAAAAGAATACCAGAAAATTTAAAATAAAAAAAAATATTTGACAGTATTTTTCCTTTTAAAACTTTTACGCAAAAGTAAAGTGAATCTTTTTCCCACATAGCGGAGTAGTTAAAGAGAACTTGTTATCAATACACAGTTTTCCACTTTCTGCTCGAAATCGAGACATTGCGATCAGAATGGCGGCAATCAACATGCTTGTCCTGTTTTCCTACAACCAATCGTATTACAATCACATCAGTCACTGTTCCACTGGGTAGCAATATTATATAAAAATATACTTATAACCAAGCGTAGTAAATAACCAATAAATAAATATAGGTACGTATCTAAAACGCACGTAAAGCAGTATATATTAAAAAGTTATAAAAAAAACTTCAGCGATTCTTGTTCTTTTATAATTATATTTAATTTTGATAGTCATTATGTTTTTTGTAACGTTTCAGCGGGGTATGGTTGGTTAAACAAATTTTTGCGTTGTAACCTCGAGTGTTATTTAACATAATAAATACGTGGATATAAATTACATTTGAATAAAACTTAATGAAATATTAAAAAAATAATGTTTATTTTAAACATCTGAGTAGTTTTTAAATGAAATAAATGAATTATGAATGACATTAATATTGTACCGTTATAATTATTCAACCTGGTGGCCGATCTAGATGACACATCGTCAATCAAATTAGTAGTCTAGTATTATAATGGACAAACAGTTCTTTACTTAAAAAAATGAGGCAGTCGTGGCACAGTGGGACAAAGTCTGACCATTAACGCGATGGTTGTGGGGTTCGATTCCCACTCGGAAGAATGATTGTATATTTCATATTTACGCTCTGGTACCTAAGATAAAGTCTAGTATTAAGTTTCACCATTTAACATGCAATTTCAAGCGATAAGTAGAGAACAGAGTGTCTTGACACTAGCTCTCTCACTACCTTACTATGGAAGGGGAAGAATAAACTTGCTTTATTTTTAAAATTAAAAGTTAACTCATAATTATTTTCATTATAGAATAGTTACCAAGATTTTGCACTTTGTACTGAGTATGGTAAGATTCATATTTTTTGCGGAAACTTAAAAACCGGTTTGACTTGTAAGTTGATTAAGTACTGTAAAGTGGATGTTATAATGAATTTTACTGCATATACAATGTTTATACTGTTTAAAACAGCTTGCGTTCATTAAAAAATCTTCATAATGATTAAAGGTTACTTAAAAATTAGTATTTTGTACTCAAAGAAAAGGCACAAAAATACAATAACAAAATATCGATATACAAAAGGCGGCCTTATCGCCGAGATAACGATCTCTACCAGGCAACCTTCGGTCATAGGAAATAGCAAATCGCGATTGGTTTAGAAATTAATAAGGGATATTAATTATAATATATAGAAAGAGACTTCTTTGTAAACGAACCTACTTTGAAATTCAAATGACCACTAATCCAAAGGTCTTGGTATTAATTAACATGGAATTGCATGTATATATCTTTAATGAGGTGACACAACAGACGAAATTTACGAAAGCAATTGGTCAATAAATATAAAATAAGTATGAAAAGTTGTTGCTTAACTCAAGACGGGCGTCTTAACTTAACACTGCTATTTCAATTCTGAATCGTGAAGTAACTGTAGTTAGTAAGCAAATATTTTATGGTCCATAGTTTTATAATTATTACTCACTATTTCGACTCGCTGTAAGTTTACAAGATTGTGTAAGAGGCGTAAGACAAAGCGCGGCGTTGTGTTCCTTCACTTAACATGCAATTTTGGCGTGAAAATGGAGAACAGAGTGTCTTGACACTATGTTCTATATGTCTACCATGTTATGTTGGAAATAGTGTGAAGTTGAGGCCAGTCGTGGCGCAGTGGCACAAGCTGTGACTGTAAACAACTGGTTGTAGGTTCGATTCCCACTCGAGGAGTGGAAATATTTAGTATTTCCATTTTCTTCGCTCTGGTATCGAGAGTTAAGTTCCGCCACTTAACACGCAATGCCTCCGAATTCGGCGAAAAGTGGGGAACGGAGTGTCTTAACACTAGGTTCCCTCTGCCTACCCTGCTGTGTGCGGGATACAACGTGAAGCTAAAAAAGGAACTTAAGGCAATGTGATGGAAGGTTAAAAGTTATCTGTTGTACAGATTCTACAGTAGAATCGAATCAAACGAGTTATATTAATTACTTTATTACTTTTTATGGGGACCTTGCGTGAAGATAAGTGTCGATGGTGAAAACATGTAATCACTAAACAATAGCTCGATTATCGATAAAAAAGATAACTGGTTGCTGTCGCCAGCGATAGATATTATGTAGGTACGTTGCATTTGCTTATCTATAGCTAATTACGTGTTTTTCTATATTATAGAATATTCGCAAAGTATTATAGCAAAGGCTGAAGTGTAATTAAACTCAAATCTAGTTTTTTAATAAAAAAAATAATGAGTTAACTGATTTGTAATACAATTGTATTATGTTAAAATGACTAGTCACGATTCACGACACAAAAGAACAAATAAAAATGTATATAAGCAACAACCAGTAACCCAAAAATATTTTTGAATACAAATATTGAGAATTACGTACAAAAGTAATATGAAGTAAGAATACTTAAAAATTTCGTTTTAAAAGAAAATTATTATTGCTAAAGGGTATAACAGTAAGTAAGTACTGAATTCCATAATTTAATTCGCAGATACCATTATCCATAGCGAATTGTCCAGCAAGCGAAACGGCAGCAATACCCCTCTCTTTTATGCAACCAAACGAACTAACCTTCAGTTCCTTGCAGACATTCCAGTTCGACAGTATAATCCCAGAGGTCCAAAGAGTTCAGGCCATTGAGCTCCCAAGAGTTGAAGGAGTCGCATTGCTCACTTTCCTCAGTCATTCTGCCATCAGCACTCAACGTCCGAAGGTCACTCACGACGAGGCCCGACTATGTGCTCGCGTTTGCCATACTTTTTACTGCAATCAGCACAATCAGCGCGCCAGCGACGTAACCACTTTGGCGGCGCAGAACGAACTGAGCGGCGTACCGAGCAAATACCACGGCAATTAAGTTCGACGCGCCATCGTCTGTCCTCCCCAATCTTTCATATTCACTGATAGCTCAGGCGAGCAAAAAATGTTTTTTGCTTCCATTCCATATAGAGTCAGTGAAGTGGTTATGTCAAAGAGAGTAACTTTAGAAATGTGCTACAATTGGCAAAGATACAACATAGCACTTAATACTTTGAGTGTGACAAATTGAAAATTTGTTTAAAAGCAAATTAACCATTGACACAGACAATTGAGGATAAAAAGTAATGTAACTTAAACGGCGAAAGTGCGCCAATCAATCAAACATTTGGCACGGTAATACGCAGTGTCAAAACTATACCTACAAGATCACGAAGAAAGCATCCGATTATAATCGCCAGTTGCTTTCTCACGCTTCATGGATCGTGGCAATCCGATAGCAAATCTATTTTAACATGAAATTACAAGCAAGCGACCAAGAAATGCCTTATATAAGTTATCTGCATGCAAATATTATACGTATCTTCAATCTTTACTTTCTCAAAATTTATATTAGATTGGTTCTTATTGCTCTATAATGGGAGATGTGTGTAGCTTAAAGATATGTGTTGCACGATTAAATGTCTTAGAGTTTCGTTTAGGAAAGTAAGTTATATATTTTTTGCTTGTATTACAATTATGAATGTAACGATTGGTTTCAGGCAATGGCAAAGCTACATTAGTATTTTGACCTAATAAATTATATTTTTGTATTAATTATTCGGAACGGCGTGTGTTAACAGTAGGTTTCCTCTGACTGCCCTGCTGTATGCGAGATACAGTATGAAGTTAAAAAAGAAAAGAAAAAGAAAATGTTTGCCTTACCACACTACCATTAACACTGAGCAACGACCATAGTATGTATAGATGTACATATTTTTGTATATATAAAACGGGGTACACTAATTACCTAGGTGTGCTGTAAAGTTGCTACCCGGAATTCTATTGTTATGCCGGTCGAAGACCTCTCGCTTTATTTTGTCAATAACGATATTGATTGCATTTACGGAGCTACGAATATATAGTACTACGCATTAAAATAATTTATTAAAAGTTTATTTTTGATCATTTTAATTTAACTACTAGTAGGTACTTGTCGTATGCCAGTTGTTAATCATAATATGTATTAACAATAAATAGTATTGGAATAAGGTTATTTCAGGAATTTTACAATTAAGATATTGCTATAATATTTTTGCGGAGAAGATAGAAATAAAATAATGACTTTCATTAGTTCATCAGTTTTGAAGTAGACTACTGCAAAATAAAGTAACCTACATTGAAACTTTCTACTATAGTTGATTTATAGAGTTGTAAGTGTGAACATTTGTTTTAGGGGCCAGTCGTGGCGCAGTGGCACGTACGTGTGACTGTAAACGACAGGTTGTGGGTTCGATTCCTCGGAATTTCTCCGTGGAAATATTTAATATTTCCATTTTCTTCGCTCTGGTATCAGATGCAAAGCGCTTGAAGTGGGGAACAGAAGTGCCTTAACAGTAGGTTCCCTCTGCCTACCCTGCCTGCTGTTTGCGGGATACAGCGTGAAAACTAAAAAAAAAACATTTGTTTTATTTTATGAAGAAATGGACGCCTTGTCTAATTTTATCGAAGTTATTCTACTCGTATGTTATTAAATATAAATTTATATCAAGGGAAATTAATTGTCCATTCTAGAGTCCATTCTTATTTAATGCGATTGTGAGATAAGGATGTTTATTATAAAACTAATTTAATTTACTTATCAATTATGATGACGTTCTACTAGCTATTAATTATACATTTTCCGTGTAATGAATGCATTATGCCCAAGAAAGCGATGGCTGGACACCGTGAAGCAGGATATGAGAGCCAATGGACTTACCACCGAGGATGCCAAAGACCGTGCAAAGTAGGAAGGCAGACCCTGGCTAAACGTGAGACAGTGCCAGGAAGAAGAAGAAGAAGATTACGTGTAATGAATTATATTTGAAGGGCAAGACTTGAGCTCAATGATCAACGGTCTAGATTTTAGTATTTTTTTCAGTCAGTCAAAGTAACATTAGGTTAACTAACATTGGCTAACATAATCTAGGCTGTCTTTTTATTCATAATATAAAGAGAATAGAGTGTCACGACTCTCTCTGTTAAGCGGGAAATACCTGCTTCCTTACGTACAATTTACGCGAAATCACGTGTGCTTGCGGTATAAATATGAAAGTCTTCAATATATAAATCACCAGTACTATAATGGATAAAGACATTTAGAAAACGTATAAAAATTTGAACGCAGCGGGATTCGAACCCGAGCCTCCTTAATACCGTCCAGGCGCTCTCACCACTGAGCCATGCGCTTTATTACAACTTATTTTTGTTGTTAGCATCTCTTTAAAGAGATTGTTCCTAAATGTGAAATAACACTTTAAAAATGTTTAAAACTATAGTGGATATTTCTCAATTATACTAATTCAGCTGCGTTTTATAATTCTTAGCTCTTTTCTAGACCACTTCTTAATTAAATAATCAGTGTTGTAATATCTGGAAGGTCCTTGACCTGAGTTGCGACGCTGTTACACGTTGCTATAACTTCAATAGCTAACAGCACTAACATTGTCAAGTAATTTCTTTGAATTAAATATTATTTAGTTTAACTAAATTATACACGCCATGTCTTCATTTCAGGTAGAAAGCGTAGAACGGAGTGTCTTGACACTAGGTTCACTTTGATTATCTCGATATGCGTCAAGCTTATATATAATAAAAGTATAAAAAAGCACGTATTTTATTATATACACATTACCTGCAAGTACATAAAGGCCTTGATGTCCATATATTGGACATATTTTATTGTTAAAAAAGCGCATTCAGGAAGAAGGTTCTCTCTCTACTTATAATACCACTTTGTGACGTAAAATGACAAAGGTAACCGACCTCTCGAGGTCCACGCGTTAATTACGACACACGAAATGTGTAAGCTCTGTATCACATTCCTCATACATACATACATACGTAACGTCCAGTCACTGAATAGTATTTATAATATCTATACTAATATTATAAATGCGAAAGTCTTTCTGTTTGTCCATTATGTTTTTACGTCTAATCTACCGGTGCAATTTGGATAAAATTTGGATCGAAAATAGTCGAAAATCCAGCCAATTTTTTTTTTCAAAAAAGAATTCTTTATCGGTTGAAATGGGATATGAAAGTTTGTGTTTGGAACATAAGAATTTGCCAATCTCCCTTGCTGCCACAAACGCATCCACGTAGTGTAATGTTGAAAATTTTATCAAAAATATGATTTGTGTCTATAGCACAAACGGCAAAAATTGAAATATAACAAGATGACAAAGATCTCCCATTCCGTTAGAGGGGCTTGATTAAAATAAAAAAAGAAGATTTGAAAGGGTAAAGATAAAAAATAAGCTTAGCTTCATGCAGGCACAGCCGCGTGCTGGTCGCTAGTAATAACATATAGATAGATCGTGGCTTAAACTTGCCCGATTTACAAGGCGTGACGGCTTAATGTCCAAATAATGAGTGGATATGTAAATTTTAATTTATATGAAACGTAAGATTTTTTTTCCAAATTTATTATGCATTCTTATTAAAACTGTGCTTGCTTTTAATTTCAAAATGTTATGTAATTAACAGAAAAGAAATTAATTTGATTCTTACTTTTTCCCGTACATCAAAGTAGTCAGAGACATTTTTGTGTTAGAAAGAGAGAACTTAATGTTTACTTATTTTTTCTAAAAGCAATACAATTCTACTTTTTTTTTTTAGCTTCACGCTGTATGCACGCACTCAGCAGGGTAGGTACAGGGACCCTAGTGTTAAGACACTCCGTACCCCACTTTCCGCCGAATTCGAAGGCTTGCGTGTTGAGTGGCGGAACTTAACGCCGCGCTTTACCTCGACACCAGAGCGAAGAAAATGGAAATATAATTTCCACTCCTCGAGTGGGAATCGAACCCACAACCAGTCGTTTACAGTCACACGCTTGTGCCACTGGGCCACAACTGGCCACAATACAATTCTACGATGAAACTTTTTTATTTTTTTCCTAAAAAATATTGTTAGTGATATATAATTTACTTTTTAATTGTTGTGTTACAGTGCTTGTGGATTTTAACGCAAAAGAAGTAGAGGATGGTTATTAATTATTATTTTATGCGCGTACTCAAAGATGCCGCTTTATGTATGTGTATAGTCTATAACATTCGTATTAGTATGTTATTTTAAATATTTTTATTGCTTTAAAATAAAGAGAAAAGTAATCCGATATACGTTGATTTTTAATCTTTATACGTTTGTTGAACAAATTAATAATTTTATTACCAAAACGTTTTAAAAACATCAAAAATATTAGCAATGCGAAAGTTTCCGAAGATAGATGGATTTAAATGCTACCAAGATAAAATTGACCTGAATAGAACGCCTTAACCGGCTACATCATTATCATTTAATAGTCATCACATGACTTATAAGTCTAACCGTGTGCGGCAACTGAAACTGTCATATTGAGTTGCTCTTCAATACATTTAATTACCTCTTCTTACCTGACATAATAAAAAGTACATAACTAAAGTAAGTAAATAACTTCTTTCTATGTATGTTTCACCGCAGCCGCGGGCAGGAGCTATTGTGTTGATAATTAATTAGATATAATACCTTTAATTGACATGGCTACGCAATAGATTGATATTTGTTCATTGTTTGCCTTTTATGTTATTCGACTCTCACTCTATTATAAAAGACAATATTTATTTTAGCAATCTATTTAAATATACCCAATTAAAGAGCCCTAAATCAGGGTATCAGTTATTTTATACGTATTCTTCAAATATTTTATTAAGTGGAATGACATTGTTCGAGCGTGAACTTAGTTCGTAAGTCAAAGAACTTATCACTTTTCGACATATACTAGTTTTGTAAACAAACGCTTATCGCATCCCTGACATTATCTCGGTTTACTTTTGAATGCTAATTATTATATTTATAAATAATTTGTATAAATTATGTAAAAAGATATGCACGAATGAAGGTGATGAGTTGTAACATTAAAATTTGCATGATATTTAGTTCAAAGTCTGGCAAAAAAAAAATAAAAAGGTGCTAGACGACATATTTGCAAAATATTTTTACATTACAGACATCTTAAATTCTATTATATATAATTTAAATATTTAAAAAAAAAACGATTTTTTGAAAAACAGGCGCTGTCCTATTAAGCCATACAAATCATCAATCAAATCAGTCATTCATCATAGAAATTCAGAAATGCTATATCTTCATTCATTATTATTAGTTAAATTAATTATGAATAGTTATGGAAAACATTCGCTCTTGCATCCTATGAAGGCCCTGCTTCTACTAATAAACTACTGAATAAAGTTGAAATACATAAAATACTAAATAAGTGAAACTAAGTCTTAAGATAGGGCCAGGTGTGGCAGAGGCACAAAGCGACTGGTTGTGGGTTCGATTCCCACTCGGGGAGTGGAATATTAAATTTCTATTTTCTTCACTCCAGCAAGCAGAGCAAGAGGCAAAGCGCGGTGTTAAGTTCCGCTACTTAACACACAGTGCCTCAAGAATTCGGCAGAAAGTGAGGAACGGAGTGTTTTGACAGTAGTTTCTTCTGCTTACGCTACTGTGTGCGGGATACAGCGTGAAGCTAAAAAAAGAGAAGGCCCCAAGATTTTCCTTCAGTTATTACTATAATGACAAGTTATAAATATATATTTGTACGTCTATGTGCAACAAGCACTAATCTATTACACGCGCTTAAACAAACTATGCTATGTAATAAAGGAAGTAAGAGACCAATTACTAAAATTGAACACAATAACCGTTTGTCTGCGACTACATATTGCTGGCCTTTAGCATTTCTCAAGAAACTCTGTAATTATTTACACGTTGCATCAACGTGAACAATTTCAAAATGTTGACAAAACTTACGTTTCTGTGCTTAATGCCTTTGAAGGTTTTTTTTTTAGAGAGAGTATGGACACTATGTTTTTCTGACTACCCTTTAAGGCTTTTCTTTTACATGTATTCTATTAATATCTCTATAGATACTGGCCTAAGCTTCAAATATTTAAAAAAACAATCAAAAATATTTGATCAATCAAAAACAATCAAAAATATTATTTCGTTACATTTGTTCTTAACAATGTATTCAACATTTTTATTTTATTACTAACAATAAGGAAAAATACGAACCTAGGTTAGCTAATAAGTTAGTATAAGTTAACATTCATTAAGATGTCCTCCCCATGCATATTTATTCGCTTGTCGTTCACTAAAAACAAAAGCTAGTGCCACCAAACAGTTGACAATTATAATATTTGGGTCACACGTACGAGTATTTGTAAATTACTTTAGTTGCAACTTAACTTTAAAACCAGTTATTACTAACCGAAGTTAAGAGACTTATATACTCGTAAGTACATGTTAACTTTGACAATAGATGATTGGCTGCCATTATATTTTTGTATATAAATACTTACATTATGCCTGAAATAGGACGACTTAATTAAAAATCGATTAAAAATGATATTGATTTAAGTTCTAAAATAAACGATTAATCAGAAAACAAGATTAATTGTCAAAGTGATTACCTGTGATATTTTTTTAAGGTTACGTAATGGTTTTGCCCAATGTTCATCTCAGGGTGATGTATTGTAACCTGTGTTGTTTAGTATTGTGAAATTAGCGCATTGTCTTACAAATACTAATATGTTCTATTACGTTACAGTGTATTTGTTCATAGCTGCTTAAAGTAATACATTATTTATATGCTTGTGATGGATGATAAAGGCTTTGGGCTGCAACTTTGCGCGTTGATACTGAGAAAGTTCTGCAGGCATAAAATGCTTATATGTTTATTTTAATGTATTAGAATATGTACTATTAATTTTATATGATTTTTTTCAGTCTCATCCTCCTTGGTGTGTCGCAGGGTGGACAAGAAATCTTAGTGTTAAAACACTCTGTTGTTCGCTTTCCACCCGAATTCCCGCTCCCTTGAGCGATGAGTTCACATTTAGCCACTCAACTGCTGAACGTGTTCGTCGTGACGTCTTAGCCAAGATTTAAGTTATTAATATTTAAAACCAGTAGATAAATCTAGAAAATAATATATTACTATATACAAACAAACTTTACTATTAAACGAAAAATCTCAAAATATTTTTTTAAAAATATATAAAGTACATGCTTATGTATATGCTTAAATAAAAAAAAAAACAACTAAGTCACGTATTATTACCTAATTTGGTACAAACTTTTAAGTTTGCGGTCTTTCGCCGAAGAAAGAAAATACAAGAAATTGGTTCATATAGTTTATGTTTACTGTCAACATTGTTGCGTGCTGTTACGTCAAACATCGGTTACATGTTTGTGGTTTTGTTTACGATTTGTGTATACTGTTTACTTATTGCTTGTACTAAAGAGCGTAACAACATGTGCTTTAGTTAGGTAAGATGAAACTGTTAAACTATGGAAAGCTGTCATATGTATCAATTCACTATTTAATTGTTGAATAATGTATTAAAATAGATTAATTGATCTACTTTAAATATAAAATATTTTTAGGGCAAGTGGGAGACTTGTTCCCGTATAGTAAGGTAGGCAGAAAGAACCTCCGTTTTCTTGTCTTTTATCTAAATTAGAAACATTGGATGTTAAATGGCGGAACTCTACGCCAAATTTTATATTACACGATCGGAAAAACGAAGATAAATAGATAATTCCTCTCCGTGGGCATCAAACCCACAATCATCACTAGTTAACAGCACCACGATGGCCTTAAAAATAAATTTTATAATCAACACGCAAAGTAATATGAGATTGAAAAATTAATAGTTACAGCAACACATGACAACATAACGCGTAACAGAGCATGTACGATAGAAATACATACAAATATTTACCAAAAATCAAGAGCAAAATGTGCACATAGGCGAGGCCGCGGATTCATCTACTTTCTAAACTAAATTGATACGACTTTCAACAAATTGGCCGGCTGCGGCTCCCTTGCGCGATGAGTTGACATTTGCCATTCCTTCGCCCATTAGATTAGATGGGAATTGGATATTGTTACCTTTCTCATTTGTTTTGTTTTATAGAAATAGTACTATTTATTTTAACTTTCTCTGGGTATAAGTAGCTATTTGTTTTCAGGTGCACGCTTTTCCCGTAGAGAATGGTAGTCAGAGAGCATAGTGTCGAAACACTCCGATCTAAACTTTTTGTCCGAATTCTTAATATTAGTGGCGGAGATCAACGCCGCAATTTGTCTTGTTCATCGGAGCGGTGAAATAGAAAGAATGGACCTTAGATTATTACTATTAGTGAGGGTAAAAACGTGAAAATGAATAAAATGACATTTTCACGTCACATAAAATTCAGTTTAAATTAAGTAGGTTTAACTAAGTTAGTTAGTCTTAATTTCATAAAAGTGACAAATGGTTTGTAATAACCTTGAAAATACTTATAGACATACGCATTATGCACATAAATATACTTACTATAAGCCTTTTTCAGACTTCTTTAAGAGAAACCATTAGTCTGAGTTTTGCAATTTAAAAAATAGTGGCAAATAATAAATGCTAATAATAATGCTATCGTAGTTAATTTAACATGGATATATGTCAACACGATGACTGTGCGTTCAAAGTTTTTATAGCTGACGTAAAACAAAGTACAACGGGTTCCGCTCCCAGTAATGTCTAGAATAGACGGAAATTACAGAACAAAGTCATTTTTAAATTTAACTATTTTAACCGGATTAATTGCGTATATTTTAGATATTCGAAAGTTAAAATAGATTTTTAAAAAACCTTACATTTTGAACACTTTGCAGTCTACCGGACTGACTTTTAACAGTCATAGCTCCTTAAGCCCTAACATAGTAGACAAAAAGTTTGATGTATAGAAACCGTTCTCATTCATAATATTAGTATTAGAAATGAAGACGGTATTAGTATTATATATAAGTAAGATACTGTAAGTGCGTAGAAGCTTTTGACAATAAATAAAGAAATATGAGAGAAAAATGAGACTAACAAAGGCACGGAATTACATCCGCGGTGGTGTATCACTCAATATATATTTATATTAAACAACACTTTACAGTAATCCGCGGTCACAAGTAGACTTATACGAAAATATAATTAGAAAATCACGACATAATAAACTCTTAACAGTACTTATAACAAAGTGTTATTAACATTAGGAAATTGAAAAAAAACTTTACAGTAGTCCGTTGTCACAGAGAGACAAAAACTTTTGTTAAATTTGAATGATTCATTTGCCTAACTGTATATATGAGAGGTATGCAGACAAAGAAAATTACCAATAATGGAAAATTTAATAATATCGTAGCTATTAACGATTTTATATTCAGAATCGCTGTTATCGCTCTACACACGATTATATTAATCGAAAATAAACTTAAGTATGCACTACTGGTCTTGTTTGAAGTGTTAGTTTCATATTTGTTTTTACGATTGTATTAGTGGCTTGTGTTTAGATATAGAATATATTCTGTGCATATAAAAGTTTATGTTGACATAATAAAATAGCTGATAAAAAAGTAATATATTTTTGTAATGTGGAATAATAAATTGAAAATAGTACTTTTTGTTTTAGTTGATAGGTTATATAGTAATAGATTAAGAATATTTTCGTAAAAATCAATGTAAGAGAATCTTGCGAGGCAATTTTGACTTCCACCCCGGCCCAAAAGTACTTTGAAACTATAACCAATGTAAACAGTCAGACGGTGACCTACTGTGCCACGATGGTCTAACCTAACCTCAAGTATGCAATTTCTATAAATAGAAAATGCTCACAGTTCCTTTATCCTATAAACAGAATTCCTTTGGAATTTATTTTAACTCTTATTTCAGATCAACACGTCGGATGTCGAAATCAAACACCGCATTTGACACTGGATAGATCTAGTCTGGGAAAAGAACATATTAATATGTTTTTGTCTAATAACATACTAATATCATAAGGGGAAAATACACAGCATATGAAATTTTAAAAAGATATAAGTACTTATAAACATTTGTTCTATGAGGATCGAATATACATATTCTTTTTTTTTAGCTTCACGCTGTTTCCCGGCTAGGTTCCTAGGTTGTGTTCCTCTGTTTACCTGGCTGTGTGCCGGGTAAACAAAGGGCACCTAGTGTTATGACACTCCATTCCCCACTTTCCGCCGAATGGAGGCATTGCGTGTTAAGTGGTGGAACTTAACGCCGCGCCTTGTCTCGATATTAGAGCGAAGAAAATAGAAACATTAAATATTTCCACCCCACGAGTGAGAATCCCACAACCAATCGTTTACAGTCACACATTTGTGCCACTGCGCCACGACTGGCCCCGAATCAACACTTATAGTCAATTATTTTCAAATGTTTAAGATTATTTTGATATAAGTACGTATGAATGATGTAGTAAGAAGTTGAACATATTATAACAATAAAAAGTGTTATAAGATTCAGTGGTTTGCAGTATACCACTACCAAAAAGTGTTCTTCTAGCGTCATTTAAACATTGTTTGTTATGAAAATTAATTTCTTTTGAAAGTCAAATTTTAATGACCTTTGCGGTTTAAGTCCTTCTTTAAAATTGAATTTTAATGCGCGTCGAGATCGTTAGTGCTAGGAAAGTTTAAATCTCAAAGCAAATGAGGTCTTTCAAGTTTCCTTTTTAGTGCATACATAAAATTATTTTCGCACTCAAATAAAATATAGTGATAGATAAATATTTATATTATATATTTTTTTTTGTATTCTGCAAATAATGTTAAACTTTATTTTACAATAATAAACTTTTATTTACCACTTTATCACTTTACGCTTGAAATCGAGACATTGCCTGGTAAGTTAAGGAGGATCTTAACGCCGCGTTTTCTTAGACAACAGATACGACCTCTATAATAAAGAAATGCCTATATACTTTAGTATTCGTTAATATTTAAAAATATATATTTTAAGTTTAACTAAACTAACAGAATCGCTCTTATATTCAGTACGCATTGGACTTAGATCAATCATAAGATATAACCTTGGATTTGTCGTAATAACTTAGTTCAAAGAGCAAAATCATTTAATTGACTATGTAAATTAGTATGCAGTTGATAATAAACTTACTTATCGTTTAATTCTACACATATACATAGACACGCACACAGTGATGCTCACAGTTATACCAGAAACATATATAATCCTTTTGTGATTAAAATATATATTTATCAGCTAAAATAATTTATTTTTTACAGTTACACACATTTCCGCATAGCAAAGAAGGCAGGGAGAGACGAGCATCAAGACACTCCACTCTGTACTTTCCGACCATATTCGAGATATTACAAGCACTCAACAAGTTGAGTGACGAAATTTAACGCCACTTATAATCATCTCGCTTACTGTCACATCCTTAAACACTAATAAAAAAAATGAATTATCTACTTATAATATTAAAATTACCGCTTTTTACTAAACACATGTGTACCTGGTATGTTTACATGGTACATATACTAAAATAATATTTCTTACTATATGTCCGTCTGTCTGTTTGTTCCGGCTAATCTCTGAAACGGCTGGATAGATTTTGATAAGACTTTCACTGTCACAATTTAAGTTTTATTTATTTTCTTTTTTATTAAATTCCACGTGGACGATATCGCGAGCACAGCTAGTAAACCTAAAAAATGAGCTAAATATGCTTGACCCATAAGAGCTTTAATTAATGCAATGTCAATGATAACTATCATTGTACTGATAGTCGTTTCAGTTAACGGTTAAGTAGCGAAAAGACTCGACCAACATCTAAGAGGCTATCTCTTAACTGTTGGGTCAAGAACCGGATGTAGGCAGTACTGCTTAAAATGGCTCTTATCGTGTAGTTTCCTTTCTTTGGTACCATAATTAAGGATAGATCAGAAACTTATTTCGCAATTAGCAGTTATTATCATATTTTAAATATATTTTATAAAAATAAATTTTGATATATAATAACTAAGTACTGATAAAACGCATTAAATTCAAATATAACTTTAATTTTATATTTAACTAGCGGCCCGCTCGCGGCTTCGCCGCGTGAACTATTTTGTTATATTGTAAACCTTGAGGGCGCATTTTTAAATAATAAAGTGGCCTATATTTAAGCTTAGATTATCAACTATATTTATGCCAAAATTCATTACGATAGGTCAAGCGGTTTAGATTCTTCATATAAATTTTCAGCCCCTATTTCAACCCTTTAAAGGTTGATTTTTGAAACAATAAGTAGCCTATGTTAGACCCAGTCACTCTTACTACTTCCATTCTAAATTTCATCCAAATCGGACCGGTAGATTAGCCGTGAAAGCGTGACAGACAAACACACAGACATTCGCATTTATAATATAAGTATGGATGTATAATATTGGATAGTTACGAGTGGACCGCTCATTTAAGTTCGTAACAAAATTTGTTAAAACTACTTCAATTTAATGTGTGTGTAATTGCGAAAACCAAAAAAAAGAAATTATAAATTACCTAAACATATAAATTGAAAAATTTATACTTTTGTATTACTAAATTAAACTTCGCCATCTTTAAGTAATTAAAAAAAAAGTAAGAAAAAAGAAACTCGTGTCGCAGAGAAGTCGGAGAGAACCTAGTGCCAAGACACTTTGTTCTCAACTTTTTTGGCCGAATTGAGACATTTTTTGTTTGTTTAGTGGAGGAATTTATCGCTGCGCTTTACTATAGATAGGAGAGCAGAGAAATTAAAATGATTTATAATCCCCCCGAGTGGGAATTGAACTCACAACTATCGCGGTTACAGTTAGACGCTGTCACGGCAAAATTTAAAAGTTGGGTGTAGTATTCTTAAAACGTGTTTTTTTAGCATTTTATACTTATGTTTTTTCTAGTTTCACGCTGTATCCCGCACACATCGCAGGGTAGGCAAAAGGAAATTAATATTAAGACACTCCGTTCCCCACTTTCCGTCAAATTCGGAGGCATTGCGTGTTAAGTGGCGGTACTTAACGCCGCGCTTTGCCTCGTCAGCAGAGCGAAAAAATGCAAATATTTAATATTTCCACCCCTCGAGTGGGAATCGAACCCACAACCAGTCGCTTACAGTCACACGCTTGTGCCACTGCGCCACGACTGGCCCCATTTTATACTTATATTGTTTGTAAATCGTCATCAAAGTAAGTAAAGTATTAAGAGAAAAATATAAAACCGGATATTAAGATGCGGTTCATTTCAAGGGCAAGCGTACCGGTTCCGAACGTGTCCACTTATTAAAAAAAAACCTGTAATTATTCACCATGACTTGGACCTTGTGATCTATAGAAAACGCAATCTCTTCGTACCATCAATCGTCTTTTACTTGAAGCTTCTACTTATAAGTATAATGTATATGTAACCAATGTTTTTAAGAAATATGTTAAAATTAATGTTATTATTTTTAGGTCATCATGAGGCAGTTAAACAGCGTCTGACAGTAGATGCGTTTGGTTGTGGATTCGATTCCTACTTGTTGGAATGATATTGCAATTATTTTTAGTTTTGCGCTCTGTCTAAAACTAAGTCTTTATAATTAAGGCACTAGATTCTAGAAAATCTGCAATTCTTACGTAAAAGTTATACATTTTTTTATACATTATAAACTATCCTAATATGAGAATAGAATCTACAACCATCGCATACACACAAACATCTACATTCATACTGAAGGTGACACTACGGTGACATACAACATATGAATCACTCATTAAAACTACAATGAATCTAATTAATATGATAACACGTATTACTCGTACATGATTTGTAAGCTAGATACCCCGCGGTAGATGCGATTGCAGCTGCTATGCAGGTGCATAAAACTTTCAAAGGCGAGCCTTCGCTTGAGTTAATACGGAGTACAAAAGCTCCATTTAATTTTCGTTTTTTGGTATTCATGTTTATTTATTTACAACAATCATGTATAATTTGAAAGACGTTATTAAATTATATATACCTATTGTTGATATGTACCTATAAAGATATTCTCAAGTAAATTTAATAAGTAAATAAATATTCTTAATTACTTAAAACACTAAAATTTGTAAGTTTAATTATTAGTAAAGTAAATACATGCATAACGTGCCATGTGTCACAAGATCCAAGCGCCGTAACTCCCCAATACAATAAGCAATAAATTACAGCTTCCACACGCGATTCGCTATGCACTATCGATTTGCGCAGCACTCGAGATTATGAGTGTGGTATGACAGAAGTAGACCTTGGGAGGGTGGGAATAGAGGCCACGTCTGTACGTACTCCATGTATGCAAGTGTACTCCCTTAGGAATGTACCCAGTCAAAAATAGAGCAAAACTTTCTGGGTGTAATGAGAGACGCTTTTCTATTATATGGTGATGAGGGTTGGGGGAAGCATATAAGCATGCGACATAGACAGATATTAAAGCATATATTTCATTAAAAGTACATGTTTTTTTTAGAAAACATAGCGAAACTAAATCACATAAGCATTTTTTTTGACTCAGAAAATACTTTAAGATGTAGGTATTATATACAGGTACTTATACAGTACGAGATGTAGGCCGCAATTACGTTTATATGGACTATAAAAGGTAAATCCCGAAATCCTTTTTTGTACTCCACAAGGAATGCCAAATTGGAATGCCAAAATTTCGCCCTTTTGCCCAGTAATTTCGGCTATGTGTTGTAAGTCACTCAGTCTGTAGTGATACTTATTTAGTTATTTAATACTTAGTTTGTTTTCATCCCTAGTGTTTTTTTTATCCAAATATTTTTTGCAGCTCTGTCCATGGGCTCACAGGTGCCCATGTCATTGGTTAGTATTAATTTATTGTATATAGTGTGACAATTCAAAGCACTGAGACTTATATTTAATCTTATTATCTAGTGGTGATGTCCATCACTGAACAATACTACTTTTTTTAATTTAAATTGGTTTAGTTGTATGTAGTAAATATATGTACATATATGTATATAATTTGAATAAAACAGACACCCAGCTCACGCTTTTTTCTTCACGCCTTGTATCCAAATATTCTCAATTAATCATAGTAAGTTTTTTGAAGCTGAAATGCTTTCCTACAAAATAAAGTGGAGAGTCAAACAAGTGTGTATGTACGTTGTAATAAAATTTGAGTCATAAAATTAACGCGTGCAGATTGAACATACATTCTAAGAATTCATTAAAAGAATAATGGTTTCTATTTGAACCGCTCGGTGAAAGTTCGCGAATTCCAAAGTAGGTATGTACGATAATGTATGCTTTTAATAAATTTAATAAATTGTAATAATTTAAATTAAAATTTATATAAATTAAAATTACTGAGGGGCAGATAGATACATTATTATTAAATATAGTTGCTAAATACTTTTGTATATTTTATACTTTACGTGAAAAATTTTTCATAGAAATTACTGCGTTGTGATAAGAACTGCACTTTTTCCGCAAATCTATCCGCATAATTTCAAATAAGCAGAAGTCTCTAAAATTTTCCCTCCATGAATCTCGTATTATAATAACATACATACAAAACAAAAATAACAGGTTTGAACTTATTTTTTCTTGGCAAGGGCTAAAGACATAAAGAAATCGCAAGCTGATCTTTTATACTATATAAAAAGCCAGCCAGCGACTTCGACTACTTCTGTTAAGCCAAACGGCGAATCTTCAAGTCTATTAAGTGTCTACTTTATTAGTGTTCTTCATATATTGAAGAAGATATTGTTTTCAGATACGCTACGAAAGCATTTATAAACTTTAATTTCATACGTGTTATTAATTCAATATTTTTTTTTTATTTTTAACTATAATTTACTAGTTATTTTTGTAATCTTTTACACATTTTTTTATAATTAAGAATTAATTCAAGACCAAATTTCTTCTTCTTTGCAAATTTTGAGGCAGAACTAAATGCTTTCCTTAGTCTCATCAATAGACAGAGCAACGATATAGGTATATTGAAAGAAAATATTAAAAGAATTGAACCTACAATCATCAAACTACAATCTTACCGTATTCCTACCACTGCACACAATGATGTAATTTACTTCAAACTAACAAATTCTTAATAATAAAGTACAATGTCAAGAACATTCATGATATCAAGTCAGCAATGACGATTCTCACGGTTGTAATATAATCTTAGTATTATCTTGTTTCTTACAGCGATGACTTATGACCAAATATGATTACTTTGTATTATTGTAAATGTTTATCAAATATGAGTTATACATATAGAGAGAGAATATATAAAGTTTAAATTTCGTTTTTCCCGTTCCCGTACGAATTTCGGAAAACCCTATCTTAATGCTAAGTGACACTCCCCAAGGAAAATGCAAACCATTTCAGCTTGTGTCATACAGTTTTGACTGTGTGTTGTCTGCCAGTCAATCACTCAGTTAAGAAAGAGTTTAATATAGGTATACATATTTAAAATCTACTTAAATACAATAAGTGGCCAGTCGTGGCCCAGTGGCACAAGCGTGTGACTGTAAACGACTGGTTGTGGGTTCGATTCCCACTCGAGGAGTGGAAATAATATTTCCATTTTCTTCGCTCTGGTGTCGGAGGTAAAGCGCGGCGTTAAGTTGCGCCACTTAACACGCAAGCCTCCGAATTCGGCGGAAAGTGGGGAACGGAGTGTCTTAACATTAGGTTCCCTCTGCCTACCCTGCTGTGTGCGGAATACAGCGTGAAGCTAAAAAATATACTTATTGTCATCAGGTCTGGACACGTGTGCAAATTTTCAAACAAATCGGACGTCATAAAAGCATGTTGGAAAGTAACTACATACGTTAATATACTTGCAGTAGATAACCTTTTCTTAAATACTTTTAAGTCACATATTGTGTATACAATATTTTCAAATTATATCATAATTAATTAAATTCTATATTAAACCTTATTAATGTAATTAATGTAATGTTACATAAAAGTATTTTAATGACATTGATTACTTATTAAATTATTTTTAATCTACATTTGTGTTTATTAAATATATATGTTCCCACCAAATCAATATTTTTAAACTCACAGACTTACTCAATTAGGAAATAATGTCAATGTACAAGCTTGTAATTTAAGAATCATATTATAACTAGTTTACTTTTCATTCTTATCAGTACTGATTTGGTGTCAACGATGCCGCGGGCAAATTAACTTGAAATGAAAACGAGGCCATGCAACTCAATAAGCTGAATTATAACAATTTAAATGGAATCAAAGTAAAGTTTTAATAATAAAAGTACATAGGAAATTGAAAAAATTGAACGACAGGCGTTGAACACGTGGGTTAGTTAGTGGTCAGAGCGCTTAGTCGGTTTTTAAAAAGCATAGGTACAAATCCCATGGTGTTAAAATTTTAGTACGTTTTCCAAAAATGTTTATCAATTCTCGTAGTGCGTGAATAACACTTTAAAAATATTAAAATTAAAAATAAGAAAAAATATTTTTATGCGGCCAGTGATGTCTGTAATATCAATCGTCACAACTCTATCAATCCATGTGACATTGAGAATATTAACGAGATTGCAAATTAATCTATGCTGCAATTCAATCGATTCTCAGCGCCGTCGCGATTAGGAAGCGTTATAAAAACACTACTAGTAGTTAAAAGCAAGCTTATAATTCATAGGGGGTAGATATCGATTTTAAAACCCTATAAAAGTTGAGGGGCGTCAGGGTGAACGCACGCAGCGGCACGTTGCAAGGATCCACGCCAAGGTTCGTTTGCCAAAACGGGATAACATTTAACATTTTTGTCTTGGCGAGCCCTTGGTGCCGAGTTTACTCATTTTTTATTGTGGCCATATGACTCACAATATCTGCTGTTACTGTTTTTATATATATGTATAGGCTTATAGCCTTTTTTAAATATATTTTTTAACATATATAAATTTAATTTGGTAATGACGCGAATAATGATTAAAACTGGTTTACTTTTTACTATAGAGTGTCTATATAATATGTGTAATTGAAAAAAAGCTATGTCTCAGTGATTTCCGGTCCATTCATGCATGCAATTAACTAATTTGAAATCTTCAATGCTTTTTATTTACATTTTAAAGTACATTTTTTAATTTAAAGTATAGACAAGTAGAGGAAAACCTTGATCAGACTAACTGACGTAAGAAATGAATATAAAATCCTGTAGAGGTTAACTAACAAGGTAAGTCAGTAACAACTTCTTAGAATATAATATGTAAATTATTCGCAGTGTACAATTTATATACATCTTAGCAATAATTTAGTTTAAAATTCTTTAAAGTTCCTTTAGTTAGGCATGTTTCAACAATGAGTCACATAAGAAAGGTGTCCAAACAATGAGCAAAGTATTCGTTCATACATAAACACGACGCCGTTGTCTCCAATGACATTTGTATGGAAAATCAATACCACACCGACTAACACAATGCATATGACAATTCCCAGCTTCAATTTATGTTAATTAATTAAGAATTAAGATGAAATCTACGATCAATAACTGATAGACTATAGATTTAGATAAGTATGTACTAACCGTCTAGCATACACCGACGAGAATTCCCATCGTCGTCCCCAAAGTCATCGTGGAACCCCGAGTTCTCCTTAGCCACTTCCATGTTTCACGGGACACTACACATCACTCGTTATCAGTTATCAAACACAGTCACTACCAGGCCATAGCTTACGTAAAATTGGAAATAATTAATACATTTTATATAAATAATATTAAAAGTATCGCGCACCGGCCGTTCAATTTATCGACTGGACAATCAATTATGTGACACGGCGTGAAGAGGAGTCGTGTGTCGCAAGACTAAAGCACAGTGTTCGGTTCGGGGGGCGCATGCGTTATTGCCCTGCGTTATTTCAGCACGCTTGCGCGGTCCGGGCCGGAGTCGGTCGCGTGTCGATACGGATCGGCCTGGCGTCGACGGGTCGCCATGCCCCACTGCACACACTGCCTCCGTCGTACATCATAATCCGTCAATTGATTAAAATTTCCAAACATTACCCTTCAGACGTGACGTCAAAAGGCAAAGGTCATTACGCTATCATTTGTCTCGAGGCTTGGATGAAAAAAATCATGATTTTTTGATTCAAATATTTTTTTTTAATATCAGGTATTAAAGCTTAATAATATTATAAAAAGAATATCATGTATATTTAATATTAGAAAAAGCTAAAGCTGTTAGACTGTTCAGAAAATATTAAAGTAATAAGTAATAAAAGTCTGTGGCGCCTGCCAAAAATATGAGAGCAACTGCTATTTTATGCGAACAGGCGTGATGTTGCTAAGCAACGTATCTCCCTCTTGACCTTTTTTTGTCTTGAAACGTTATATTATGTGAATAAATATAGTCACTGTTTCTTATTATGCCTTGCAAGTGAATCATAAGTGCTACTTTGTTCTACAAATATTTTATCAAAAAATATTTTACATATGTTTAAACGATAATAAATTAAGTGACATCATCTTGGCAAAGTTAAAAAACTGTAAAAAGAAGTGGTTTTGGGTTCGATACCTAAATATCGAAACCACCTTTCATACAGTTTTTTAGGGATATAAATTATCGAACAAATATTTTCATACTCTTATCTTATAGACAAAACGTGATGTTGGGCTGTACCACCTAAATCGTAATATTTCTAATATGTACAGAAAGTGAAGCAAGCAGATTAGTCTAATCTGCTTATTGCAAAAAATACGTGAAGAAAGATAATGAAACAAAATCAAATATACTTCTTTTTTAATACTCTTGCCACACTTTACTAGAATATTGTTCAATTATATTGTAAGTACTTACATTTAAAATTAAATAAACAGATAAAATAATAACATGTGAAATAAATGAGCAACTTCATCTTGCCCAATAAATCACAAATAAGATATGTACACATATGTACATCTCTAAAATTAAGAATGACATCATTTAAAGACGTAATAAGTTACTAAGTTATAATATTAACTACGAAATTTTAAATATATTTACCATGTTTATAGTACCTACACGCTTTTTCCCGCATAAAAGGTTTGACAAAGAGAACGTAATGCCTAGTCACTCTGATTTCCAAATCCATGCCCGAATCTAAGAACAGCAGGCGAAACTTAGAAGGACAATGAATTTATAGGATAAAAGAATATTAGAGATCTATAAACTTAATTTATTACAAAAGTATAAATACACATTTTCCTATATGCATAATATTTTCTTTTAGCAACTTGTTAATCACATGGTGGTGTATGTAATTTTTATTCAGTTATAGTGTGTTTAATGCATTATTATCCATATAAACTTTTTTATATTTAATAGCTAACTATTAAAAAATACTCCTACATTTGTATAATTTTTGTGAAAATGCTTACAAAACATTTCCTTCCCCTATTAATATAATTTTAACAGAGACGTAGGTATCGTAAGACAACGCAGTGTAGTGCACCGAGGCCCTGGAGCTTAGGGGGTCCTGGAGCCCTCTAACCAAGCGCGGATCTAACATAGGGGACAACAAATTGTTTCTGTGGTGGTTGCAAAAATATGAAAGCCAAAATATTTGAGAAGAGCCAGCCATACTTCCCTAACTTTAGGACCCTGGTACCTTTTTAAATTTCTTTTTTTAATTTTCCCATTAAAAAAGTTTACCTAGACACAAGTTCACAGAGTTACATCCAATTTCATCGTATCACCTTAATATCATGAAAAAAATATCAGTGCGATTCTTTCCCTGTGCACCGGGGCCATTGTACACCTAGCTACCCCACTAAATTATACATAGATGTTATTTTTGTGCATCAACCTTAATACAATTGTCTCAAGTACACAGACAACCTCGGTCGATAGTTACTCATCTATTTTTACCCCGTCTTTGCTTGTTAACTTAGTATAAGCAGTCTAGAGAGCAACCATCTGTCGCCAAGTCGAGCCAAGCGAAGCGCAAGGACCCATCTACCTTTTCTCGAAGAGCTCGGCCTTTTTTACACCCTCATAATACTGCGACGGGAATTATGCCAGGTAAAGAATATTCTCAGAATATAAAGTTAACGTGGACTTATTAAACATATAAAGTTTTAATTGTATAGCTCTTATAACTTAGATTTGGTATCTAAAAAAATCTTATTCAATTATTTGTCGATGAGGAAACCTCTTAAATTTACAATTTTAACTTTAAATTAAGGGATGGAGTTTGTATGAAACTTATACATTATTATTATAACAGGTTTTCTGAAAATTAATAAATAATAAACAAATTAAAAAAAAAGATTATACGCAACTTACCAAGAAAAACAAAATTCTACTAAAAATATTTCATGTAATTTCACATTGCTAAGGGGTCCATAAAAAACAATATCATAATATGGTAAAAAACCATACCAAACCATAGTATAGTCATAAGTTGCACTGTATAAAGTTTATAGTTCTCATATAGAGCCAACCTTTTAACTCTTCAAACCCTCCTTATTTTAAAAGCTCTTAATTCACAAGCTACATTTTAGTGAAAATATATCGCCTTTATATACTTTATAAATATTTTATATACTTTATAAATACACTCCCGATTAGAATTAGAACTCATAATTCTCGTATACAAATGAGATGACATGTTATTGTATTATATTATATACAATATGCATAGGTAATAAGCACCTATTGTTTTTAATTAAAAGTGATTGATTATAGAAAAGGTACAAAGGTTAACAATATTTTTTTTTCTTAATAAACCCTCATTAAATTAACATAATCCATTATAAAATTAATGAAAATAAACAATAACAATTTAACAATCAATCAAATACATAATAATGTGATAGAGGAGATTTACATAGATTTAAGCTGACCATAGATAAGATTATTAATGTAATATATAACGTTACGTTACGTTCAAACTCAAAAACGTCAAAAAATAAACTAAGCAGATTTCGAACTTGTGAATCTTGAAAATAAAAAAATACGTACATATATTTAAAATTATTTTTTCTTTACTTAAGTGTATAATAAATAATGTTTTTCAAAACTTTAAATACATCTGCTAATATTTTTACGTCCTTTAATAAAGTGCTAATACCACCTGTATTGTACTTCTAATGTTTGTTTAACTATGATAAGCTCTAAGCTTCGTCTACCTGGCATTAATACCGGCCTAGCCAGGCTCTGGCTTCTAGCTTAATCTCATAGTAATTGTAGATATAAATATATATGTAATCTACAATTACTTATTTATTTGTTTAATTATTTTGTTTTAAAAAAAATAAGAGTTACTTGGTATTTTCGTTTTCTAATAGTTGTATTATGATAATACAATTAGTAGTACAGGAAAAAACGTAAGGCAATGTCCCACTGTCAATTTGAATTAATTCAATTGTTAATAATAAAAAAAGTTAATTTCACCAAGATGTTATTCACTTTATTTTAGTATAAATTGCCTTCCTTTTTAATAATTAATTAACAATTAAATTAATTTACAATTAACCGTAGCTCATTTTTTTACCATTATATGTCAAAAATAATTGCTTTAATTGTTTCTTAAATATACAATCTAGTTGTTTCTTAAATATAAAATCTTTACAGATAAGCGAAAATTTCAAGTAAATAATTTTGAGTAATTTGCTACAAGGATACTTTGACAAGGCTTTACATTTGACAACTACTTGACTACATGACATAATATGCGGGATACATGAAAATAACCAAAGATGTTTGTAATAAATAATTAACTTAACTCTACCAAATAAAATAAACTAGCTTACCATCCAAATAAAAATTTAAAACATAAACATATCCGGTTCAAACTCTATGAGAATCAATGTAAACGACAAACGTAACACTGATATCAGTTATGTTATCCAAAACAGATAAGGAAAATCGGCTAATAATTATATATCAATTACTACTTGCGCAACTACGAATTGTTCTAGACAATGGAAGTTTAGATACAATTTATTAGGGGCTTCGTTAACAAAGCTTCGTTCACAGGTCCATGACAATAGCCACATTATTTTATTGGCGAAAGCACCTTATGTAATTGGAACGATTAAAATAATTAATGAACAATCCTAATGGTCTATTATGTAAGAGGCACATATCTGTATCTAGTAAAGTAGTACATTTTTAAATAAGTGATTTTCAATCGACCTAGACGATGTTAGGTTATAAGTTTTAATCAAGGCAAGTATCCTGCGGCATCATTTTTAAATCATTCTCAGCTGTTCTGGTGGGAATTTTGAAAAACATTGAAATATTCTGTGGTACGTACGAGACCTTATCAGATTTTTTTTTATTTTAAACTTTACGCATTACGCCTAGCGGGGTATGCATTTACACAATATAAAATAGTTTATATCTTCCTCAAAACCATCACCTAACTAAAGGAATGAAAAATGTTATACCGGCAGTGCCTTAGTGACTTCACACATCCATATTATTCATTTTTTTTAACTTTAAAACCATTATTAAACCATATACACAAAGAACTTAAGAAGTTGGGCATCATCCAAAACATGTTAAGCCTAATTTACGTCTGTATGTAATGCAAAAGTCGAGTTTTATTGGCACTTTGCTCGTCACCTTCAGATAAAAGAGGTTAAATCTCGCTTACCCAGTAATTTCTCTAACTGCGCTTCCATTCTATCCATAAATCGGTAATCTGAGTAGTCGGTACAATTTTACTTGCCAACTGAACCACTGCCTGATTGATGCTAAAATAATACCATTTTACCTATTTTTATGCTCAGAAATTCAGAATACCAAAGTAGTGAAGAATCGACGCCTGTAGGGCATAATAAAACAAGTATGTTATTCGTAATAGTTAAGATATCTATGTGTATGGCTTCAAAGAAAATATAAGAGAGTCCTACTGAAATTCTACGCCTGTTTTGCTTAGCTCTGTTGGTCCCTTGGGTCACTGGTAGTAAATTATATAAAGTCCAAAAAATATAACATATAACTTCTTATTTCAGATAAAATTATATGACTTTGATTGACATATTATCAAAAAAAAATTAGACATGTAACAATTTATCATGGGGCCAGTCGTGGCGCAGTGTGTGACTGTAAACGACTGGTTGTGGGTTCGATTCCCGCTCGAGGAGTGGAAATATTTAATATTTCTATTTTCTTCGCTCTGGTACCGAGGCAAAGCGCGGCGTTAAGTTCCGCCACTTAACACGCAACGCCTCCGAATTCGGCGGAAAGTGGGGAACGGAGTGTCTTAACACTAGGTTCCCTCTGCCTACCCTGCTGTGTGCGGGGTACAGCGTGAAGCTAAAAAAAAAAATATCATTATAAACAAAAATCCAACCGTAACAAAAATGTTACGCCAATCAGCCCACTAATAAAACGTGTAAGAAAACCCACATTTCGTGTAGTTTATATAGTGTATAAATAACAATTACAAAACAGATTCCGCAGACGTATACTGATCTTGCGATAATGCTTATTACAGAGGACTGCAACATCGCGCCGCGCCTCGCCGCGCCGTCGCGTGCCAACCTTTGTGGGACCAATTGTTCCACTTTGTCAGCCTTATTAGCAGACAATTCTGTGCAAAAGAAACGTTTCAATAGAATTTATAAATGTTTATAATCTATTTGCTTGATTAATTCGTTTTTTGTCTGTTTATTTGTTATCTATTGTGGCGCAGTGGGATAGTGTGACCGTAAATGCAATGGTCGTGGGTTTGATTCTCGGTCAGGGGAATAATTAGATTTAAATTATCAATTCTTCTCTATGGTACCAAAGACAAAGCGCGGCGTTGTGTTCCGCCACAATACACACAATGGGCACACAAATATTTAGGGCGGAAAGTGGAGTATAGAGTCTTGAATAGGTCTTCTCTGACTATCAATCTATGTGGGAAAAAACATGAAGCTGCAAGAAAAAGTTATCACTCGACATCCTGAGTTATGAGGATTTAAGTTTCGTTTGTTTACTTTTTAAGGTAAGCTAAGGTCAGGTTTCTAATTGTTGGGCTGAATATTTTTATTGTTAAAGGTCATCATAATAATCACAATTACATTGGTCTTAATTATGTTTAATTAATATTTAAAATTTGTTTACAATATTTGCGATTGAAATTATTGTCTTAACAGCAGTCATAGGTAGTTGTTATGCTAATTTATTCATAATTTAATAGTTTCTTATTTACATAATATTTTTAAAATTACATAAAAAATAAATTGCTTTTATTGTTTGTCATTAATTATTACTGATTAGTCTCCTTATAAGTATTAATTTATAACTAGTGGCTGTCCGCAACTTCGTTTGCATGGTCTTTATGACTATGATATACCTACTATTTCTATTGCTACTTGTTAACATTGAAATTTGGATCCAAAATTAAAATAATCCGGCAAATAAAAAGGACGGAGTTTCACTAACTCCGTTCTTCGATTATATTTAAAGACAATTAATAATAATAATAATATATTTTATTTCCAACCACAACAATCAGGAACAAAAAATAATAATCAGTAGTTCATTTTAGTGATCTAAAATTTGTCCTCTCCTACACGTAATATCTCAATCTGAGGTAAAAAGCCAAGAACTAAGTGTATTTATACGAGTACTAGGTTCTAGTCTCCGCCTTAGAGTTGGCAATAGAGTAATTTGCTAAGTAGGCCTTACGGGATAAAGCGTAAATTTAACTATTGTTACTCGTAGGCAGGCCCTTTCTATTGGTAGACAGATGGAACCGAGTGTTAAGACACTCCGTTCTCCAAATTCTGAAAGCTTTGCGTGTTAAGTAGCGAAACTTAACACCGCGTTTTGCCTTGACACCAGAGCGAAGAAAGTGGTAATAACAAATATTTCCACTTCTCAAACGAGGACCGAACCTACAACCAGTTGCATTTAGAGTCACACTTTGTGCTCGGGCGGAAAAAGGAGATTGCAATGAATTCTTTCACTAATAAATTCTTTCTGCCTACCACATAGTGTGGGAAGCATTTTTTTTTCAAACAGGCCGTGTTTTGTAATCATACAACTTTTAAATTTTCTTTTTAATTTACTTTTATATGCCATGGGAGAGGAAAACGGAAGTCCAAGCCAATATGTAATTAGTATTTTTAATTCCGCAATGTTACAAGTCAATGACTGATCTATCATTGCTCTATCAGATTTTAAGAACAAACAACGTCTGTGGCCGATTAATTGATTACTTTCGATTATATAAGCAGCCGCCGAAATAACAATTGTTACTTTGATTAATGTAAGATGGTGAACAATTAAATATTGTTTCAGCCAAGAAGAGATAATGAATCTGATTAATATTGATAATATGAAATAAAATCATTTAGTTAAGTCTCTCGCAACTTTATTTACTAACTTAGAGCTTAATGTTATTATGCTACTACTAGACATTGATTTCTTTTATAGTTTTAATAATCATACACAAACAACGTACTTTTAAACATTTTTAAAGTGTTATTCCACACTGGATGTTAACAACATAAATAAGCTGTAATAAAGCGTATAAGAATTTCGACGCAGCGGCTAGTAGAACGCATGGCTCAGTGGTGAGAGCGCCTGAACGGTATTCAGGAGGCGCGGGTTCGAATCCCGCTGCGTTCAAATTTTTATACGTTTTCTTTAAATGTCCTTTACAAACAACGTATTTTTCCACTTCTGTAGGTATTTTAGGAAATCCTGTCTTGGTACCTAAAGTACCTACCTAAGTTACCAGTTCTTAATTTTCTACCCTCAATAGTTTTGGCTGTGCGTTATTTATCAGTCACTAGAAGAAACATTTTAACATTTTTAAAGTATTACTGACACACTTAAATATGAAAATCAGTTTTAAGAAACATAACACTGGATTGGAACCCGCGCAAGTAGGAAACCACTCTTAAAAAAAATAAAAAAGATCTCATTCTTTTAATTGACCGAAGTTGACTTATAAACGAAATTTATACTTGCTGAAGGAATGGTCTACAAATTTCTCTGAAATCTGCGTTACTAGTGATGAAAGTAGTTTGTGGTTTTCCTATATTTTAATCACGTTTCACTCACCAGTTTCAACTGAATATAATCCTTATAACTTTTTTTAATTTAATATAAATGCAAAGAATAATCGTAATACGATTATTTTGGTAATTTGAATCCAAAAGTGACTGCGAATTATAACTAAGTAACAAATATCTTTATTACAATTTCTTTTCAAAAAATGGAAGTTGTTTTTAATTTGCAAGTAAATTATGGTAAAAGTTACTCAATCGCCAGTAAGAGGTTTGCAGCCAAAAGTTTTGCATATAATTATTTTAGACGGTAATTACATTATACATTAGTAATTCAGGTGCGGAAATAATGAACTACATGCACCAGACTCCGTCGGCACTTCGGCTTTTATATAAAAAAGGTTATACTTATGTAATCAAGTATCGTATTGAGATTGTGAATTTCTGAGAAGGGTCGTTCACACAGTTGGTATAGGTGTATTTACTTTCCTTTATACCTTTACCTTAGCTGGCTAAAGAAATATGTTTTTTTTTTTGTATAAACAGATCTTATTGTTTGGTGACGAAATTCAATATTATTTTTTAATCATCTTAACATATATATCTATACTAATAAAAAAATTACAGCGTCTGTTTGTAATATTAAAATATCTTCGTATGTAATAGTAATAGTAAATAATTGCGTATGTATGTATAATATTGTTTACAATTTCTCTCTCTGCCTGTCTGTCTGCTTATTCGGGCTAATCCCTGGAAAGGCTGGACCAATTTATATAAAAATAATATCGGCGTTAAGTTTCGCTACTTAACACGAAATGCCTCCGAATTCGGCGGAAAGTGGGGAACGGAGTATCTTAATACTTGGTTCCCTCTGCCTACCCTGCTGTGTGCGGGACACAGCGTGAAGCTAAAACAAAAAAAAAAAAATAAGGCGTAACTTAGCCTACTTTTATTTTACAAACATATTATTTTTCTGGAATTCCGCGAGCACGAAGTAGCAAGCGCAGCTAGTATTCAATAAGGTTTTCTGTTTTGTAAATGGTTTTCTTGTTGTTAGCCATTTTAATCGTTTTATACACTAACCTAAATATTACACACAGAAGCATTATAAAAACAATTCTAAAATTATTAATAAAGAATATGGAGTCTAATGAGATCTTTTGTTTGTGTAAACAATAACGAATTTTCTGATGTATATTTTGCATTCTAATTAGTATCAGATAGTCCTGTGACCACAAATCAATATAAAATATATTCTCAAATGTTACATATGTCTCAAATCTATACGCAGTATCCAGATAAAACAACTTCCTCCGAAAATATCTAAATAATATTTATACAATAAATTACGCTCCGTAAAATTACAAACAATCTATTCATTAGTTAAATGTATACCGCAAACCGTTTAAATCGGAACCTATAATTATACTAACTTATATATTTCCTGTAAACATTTCATAATTTTGGTTGCATATCATAATTCGACGGGGTCCGATCTCGCAAATCATCGTTATTACATCCTGTCATATTCGTTTCACATTACGTCAGCCGCTACCGAATATCTGAACGTAATCGATATTCGTGTCACACGTCGCGTCGCATCGCATCGGCCTAAAAGTCGGTTGCCATTCAAATTACTCAGGATGTAACGGTGAACATAAAAACGTAAACCTATTCTACTTAATTAGTGGATTACCTCATATCGTTAATGGAGGTCTTCATTTAGGTATGAATACAAATTCTCTTGTTAAAAAAAACGAAACAAGAAATTGCATATTTCACGTTAGGTACATAGGGTATTAGGCATATAGATAGATAGTATATTATGTATACTTAAGTATAATTTGTTGTGAGAAACATTTATTGAGAGAGGCCAGTCGTAGCGCAGGAGCACTGGTTGGGTTCGATTACCATTCGAGGAATAGAAGTATTTAATATTTCCATTTTCTTCGCTCTGGTGTCAAGGCAAAGCGCGGTGTTTAAGTCCGGCACTTAACACGTAATGCCTCCAAAATTTGGCGGAATATGAGGTTTCGTCTGCCTGCAGCCTGCAGTGTGCGGGATATAGCCTGAAGCTAAAAAAAATTGTGAGAACAGGTCTGTAAAATAGCAATGCTTATCGTGAATCAATCCCCAAAGACTTAAGACCTATTATTGCTCTATGAACGTATTTTTTCTACCACTCGACATAGACATCGACATCGACAAAGCATTTATTAAGCAACTCAAGTCTACTCTTTTTCTCTAGATTCTGTAACTGATATGTCTAATGACAGTTTACCTAACCAGACTGGGAAGACTTATTATTTAAAGACTTGAACTTGTTACCACTGGGATAAGGACAACCTAACTAAACTTGTGAAAATATGGATTGAAAATCATTTTAAAATTTTGTTATAATTACGCTAACGTCTTCTCAATATAAAGAAGATCAAAGTATCCTACTGAACTACTATTAAGGTATTTATTATACTTTTATTATTAAAACATTGTTGCTTAAACGTTTATAGTTGTTTAACCCGGTAACATGAATATTATGATTACATCATGTTAAATGATAAAAATATTTTTAATAAGGAAATTATATTTTTTACGTACGTATTTATGTATTTTTAAAGTCACTTAATAAACAATCACCTTCCATAATAAGACTGTTTATGACATCGTTGATACATATTGAATTAATTCGAAAGATCAAAGGGATTACAATTTTGTTTAAGCAGCCATCCTTGCTTGGTTTTGGGTTTGATTCCCAATTCGGTTCCAAGCAATGTATCGATTCCAGTCGGAAGGAAGGAGGAAAAGGAAGAGGAGTACTGGCGTATAGCTTCTCTTCGACTATCCTGCTATACAATAAAAACGAGAAGAACTCGAAAGAACGATTGTATTTAACTTATTTTGATTTCACTACCTAGAGTAGTGAAATGCAAAGCTGAACTCCGCCATTCAACAACCAACAATATCAAGCTAACCTATAGTAGGGCCGAATTTAGAAGAGAAATTGAGAAAAAAGACAATCTGGTTTTAAGATAATCTGTTTAAAATTAGGTTGTTTTTTTATGCAAGGGTATGTCGAATGCCTTATGATTTATATAAAAAAAGTAAAAGAAAAATGATATTACCTAAGTAACTTTTAATTTAGTTTATTTTTTTCATTAAAGAAAAAATTAAATAAATACTTTCAATTTGAAAGCTCGCGGGATTTGAACTTGCTCTCCGTACATAGTTATACGATTATTTTACACTATTAGTCAGAATATAACGGTTGTTACAACTTTTATTGTTTCAACAAATGTACCGTAAACTTAACTTACAAAATAACACGTAACTTGCTGTAAACTTAAACTAAGAATAATTGAGCACTGGTATGCAGTCATTTCCTCCGTCATCAGGCAGCTATTTGCAATATCACTCGCTAACGTGGAATTCAAGACCTACATTTGAGACAACTTTACGAGAATGTTAAACTTGATAGGGATTTAATAAAATTCTATAGTAAAATTCTAAGTTATTATAGTAATTATAAGTTATTTTATTTTATTGTCAGTTTTGATAGTACTTATGTTTCTACTACATTTCTTACTTACTTACATATCTTTAAATTAGTTTAGATTAAACCTAGTGTTGAGACACTCAGTTCTCCTTTTCCCACTTCCACTTGTGATATTGTAAGTTAAATGACAGAAGTTAAGGCCGAGGTTTGCTTTACTAAAGAGAGGTAATGAAAGTAATTTAAATGTAACCATTGCTACGAGTGGGAAAAGAACTCACGACCAATCGCCTTTACAAAAACCCGTTCCTCGATACCACGAAGTTACTATATATCGAAATCTTCATTCATAATTGTAGTTATCATTAAAATACGAACGTATGATCTTTATATATTCTAAGTCCAACGCCTACAGTCCTTATAATTACGTAAACATAGCAAATAGCCTGTTTGAAAAATATAAACCTATTGGATATAAACCTATTTGTGCCATATTGATAGCATTGCTTCCGCCTTCCGGATACTGGGTGTCAACTCGGTAACAGATAAAGTTTCTTAATGAACACTGCGAAGTAATATTATATGCACGTTATGTATTGGACGTATTGCATTTCAACTGCCCATATACTTAGTTAAATAGTTCTGCAATAAGCATTAACTATTAGTATTATTAGTTATTTCATGGATTTATTATAATTATGTATGTATTTAAAGTATTTTGTTCCCTCATATTTTAGTTCGAGATTTAAATTATATTTGAATAAATATTAGCTGCCAGTGGCGCAGTGGCATAAGTATGTGACTGTAAATTACTGGCTGTGGATTCGATATCGACTCGAAGAGTGGAAATATTTAACATTTCCATTTCCTTCGCTCTGGTATCGAGGCGAAGTGCGGCGTTAAGTTCCGCCACTTGACACGCAACGCAACTCCGAATTCGGCGGAAAGTGAGGAACGGAGTGTCTTAACACTAGGTTCCCTCTGCCTACCCTGCTGAGAAACTAACTAACTGCAATAAGAAACTAATATCTAGACATGTCGTTGTCCACGTTCTACTCCATCTTGCCCGAGTGTAGAGTGAATAATATTTAATAATATCTACCTACTAAGCTTAGGCTTGCGGCATTAAGACTGTCTCCACACACATGATCCCAGAAATGAACGCAACGAGAAGATCAGGCTAATTTCAAGTAGGTACTTTTGTCAAAAACGAACCTACCTAAAAATAAATATAACATTACAATACAATAAAAATGACACTACATTAAAATTGGCGACATCAAAGGAATGACTATTAAAAAGGTAATAAACAAAGAAGTATGTATGTCGCAAGAAACAAAGCAAGAGAGGAATAAAAGCTTGGCCTTCGAAAGCACAAGTGAGTACGCGACCTTCCTCCAGTATCATCGACATAGAAACTTTACACAAAGCATAAACAATCCCCGGAGGCCATGTATGAAGAGATTGATGACAGTGAGTAGACACAATGCAAAGATAAATAAAAATGTATTTTGTAGCTTCAAGCTTTTCTCGGCGTTAAGTTCCGCCACTTGACACGCAATGCCTCCGAATTCGGTGGAAAGTGGGGAACGAAGTGTCTTAACACTAGATTCCCTCTGCCTACCCTGCTATGTGCGGGACACAGCGTGAAGCTAAAAAAAAACTTTTCCCGCATATCGAGCTTGTCAGAGAGAACATAGTATCATGAGATTCCGTTCTCCGCTCTCTGCCCAAAATTGAGACAATGCGTGTTGAGTGGCGGAACTCGACGCCGCGCATTGTCTTCCGTACCAGAACGGAGAATTGAATATGGCTTAAATATAATCATTCCCCCGATGACCTCTGAGTGACCATTATAGTCTTTTGTACTGATGATCTTGCGAATTATCAACTTTCTTTTAGAACCTTATATGTAATAAATAGTCAGTTTCAATATTAAAGTACGAGTATAAATCAATGATGAATATGTATTATATAGGTACATAATAAAAGGTAGCTTTACGTAAGTCGTTACATATTAATTTCAAGGAAAAAACTTTACTGACTACTGTTATATCAGAAACGAATGCCTAAAGCCTTAGCCTTAAGTACTGAAATACTCAAGTGTTCGAACACGTTTTTTTGACTATGATATAATATTACGTGAAGTAGTAGTATAGTATTTAAAAATAATTTACTTGTTTCCTTTTTAGTTTATAATTAAAATGTTTTTTATTTTTTGCTGTATGTGTAAACACCAAAATAGAAACTGAATAAATAAGGTAAAAATTGGAACATAAAAAGAAAAGTTTAATATATAATAACTTTGTTCCGTAGTAAAATTTAATACCTGTCTTTAGTTAGATACATTTCTATTCACGTCAGGTCGAAATGGATCTTTATTATATATTTTATTTCCATTTTTTAAAAAAGGTGTAGAAAAGAATATGTCTTATTTAACAGGCCACTTAAAACACAATACTTTTTTTTTGGCGGAATGTGGAGAAAGGAGTTTCTTGACACTAGGCTCTCTCCGACGGGCACCAAGAGAGAACCAAGCTACAAACGAACTCGCTATGCAGGGAAAATAGTGAAACTACCATTTTCCTTATAAAAGCTGGAAAAGAAATAAAAAGTTACTTATAATTTGCAACTTAATTGCTTTTTAAGTAGGTACCTAATACAGAAGAAATTTACCATTGTGCCAATTACCTCCACCAAATGCACGAAAATGAATCAGATACCTTGTCATAATAATGTCTGTATTTCCGATTAAAAAACTTTAAAAAATCTGAACTGGTATCATTTACTTTCATAGTTTTCATTCTATAAATTTATGTATAATAGTACTTCTGACAGACACTCGCTTCAGCACATTACCTATCGTGTAATTTGCACGTCTCAATCAATACGTAAATTAGAAGGAATATCGAATTTTCTGAGAAAATGAAACAAGAAATCGTTGCCACAGCGAGGAGCTAATGAGATTTTATACAGCGTGTTACATAATAATATTGAAATAGTGCTAAGATTACTTCCTTTCTGAAAACTATATGGTAAAATTAATTTCTATCACAAAATAATGGTTTCTTGCGAACTGAAGAAAATCAAAGGTCAGACGTTTCGCATGTTAGCTTTCATTGCAACAGTGGAGCATGGTCTAAAGGTGGTCTAAAGAGCAGATAAGATAACTCGACATGATTAAAGCAGTAGAAAGCTGGCTAACTATAGGATATCGGTATTCTACATGTAATTGTTTAAAGTAAACCTAAGTGATTAATGTATTAAGAGTTAGCGTTTAAAAGGGATAGAGGTAACTTATATATCGTGACCGCTAATACTGTTTCGTGATTATGTAGTGTTATAGTCTAGTTGATAAATGAGTAAATATAATACGATGTAGGTTCAAATCCTGACGAGGGGAAGTTGTTTAAAATTGCAATATTCTCAAAACTCTTTTACTTTATACTTTTAAATTGTGATAAGAGGACAACGCGTTAATGAATCATTAGGCTAGCATTGCAAAATATGAAGATGGCGAGACATAAAAAAATTAAATATATCTTTATTAAGTTACAAAATAGAAAATAAAAACTTTAAAAATCACGTTCATGCTTTTTTCACATAGCTGGGTAGTCAGTTTGAAATCTACTTTCAAGACATTCCGTTCTCCACTTCCGGCCGAAATCGAGGCACTATGTGTTTAGTGGCAGAATTCAACGCCGCGCTTTATTTAGAAATTACACACACATAAAACATGTTTAGCAAAAATATTAAAGTAATAAAGCTATTTGCCGCTTTTCCACGTTTTATCCCTCCATTCCGTCTCCCTGACATAACGTAGATAAATGAGCTTCATTACAAATGTAAGCAAATTGTATGGACGTGTCTCGGGCGTGAAAGCGGCATTATGTGTCGGCGGAACACCATTGTGGATGGACTTTATGCTATGATCTATCAAAATCTGAGGGCTATATAAATTTCTGCCTTTAAGTGAAAAGGAAAAGTTAGGAACTCATGTTATTATATATTAAGACACGTTTTTTATTTTGCATATCTACAGTAATAAAAAATGAAGACAATAATAGTTTAGATTTGTTATATTAGGCTAATATTCATTTTTTTCTTCATCTAGACCCTAATATTCACGTATTTTCGTATAACAAGGCAGTGAGAGAGAATCTAGTACTAAGACATTCAACTTTACTTTCTGTTCGAAATATATACATTTTGTGAAAATCAACGCTTTGGCTTAGATCACATCACCAAGTGGGAATCGAACCTATCGCGACTATACTCTGAGCCTGTCCCTCTACACCACGATGGCCACATCACCTAATACTAATGTAATTAAAACATTCTGAAACAGATATAAATACATTATTTATATTTTATACCTATTAAATTTAAACGTTTTAACGATAACCGTTAAAGTAATATTTGCAAAGACACGCTAACTAACCATGTTTGTGTCTAGCATTACTGAAAATATTTATTACGACAATTGTTTTGTACGACTTAGTTCCCACGAGGCTAGCAATTACTACAAAATTTAATAGCTCAACAGTGCTGTGCGAATATCGTTATCATTTTATAAACGAAAAATGTTATAAATCAGATTTTATATTAATCAAGTTTTATATTTTAAGGTTTCTGATTGAACACGATAGTTACGGGTTCAAATACGAGATTAAAAATATTTGTCACAATTTATTAGCAATTTAGCCCAGTTTTTAGCCAAGACAGATGTTGGATTCCGCAGGAAGGTGTCGTATGTTAAAAAATCTTCGTAAAGCGACGTTAGCCTTTACACAGCTTCACGCCTTTTCCGCATTACAATATAGTCAAGGAGAATCTAGTGTCAAGACATTCCTTTCTCCACTTTCCGCCTAAAATTGGCACATTCATTTTAAGTGGAATAGTAATCGAACCCACACAGTCACACTCTGTCCCACTGTGCCACGACGACCGATTATCGCAGTAATCTTTGAAAAATGCGGAACATCTGTAAATATAAAAATAAGAGAAAATCTAATAATTTCCCGAAGATCTAAAAACTATAATCCCCTTACATTCCTTATAGAGCGTTCGTGAAATGAATTCTCTACGCACCACTTGGAACAAATGCTATCACCGATTTCACGCCGTTCCCAGGAGAGGTATAATCAAATATAAAGGAATTCCATCGGATGGTCACAAATTATAGACTACCACCATAAATAAAAAAAAAGAATTACATTAAAAAAAAGAAAAATGTTCGTTTATTTAAATTTTCATATATTTAGAGGCCATCGTGTAGCAATGCGAGAGTATTTGACTGTAAAGAAGAGTGACTCGTAGAAATTATTGTATTAAAATTAATTTCATTTCTTCCCTTTGGTATCTAAGAGTTGAGTTCCAGCACTCAACCCCCAATGTCTGGAATTCAGGTGAAAATTGGAAAACGGAGTGTCTTGACACTCTGCTCTCTTATTCTCTCTGACTACTTTGCTACGCGAGGAAATGCGTGAAGGTGTTACTTTCTTCATTAACTTACAAGTATTTTACTAATTAAGCATCTAATACAAAAGTTAATCAAATGAAACATTTTAATTGGCACACGACTTACCTCACTTGTTTATTGTCCAAGTCCGGCCCAAGCTTTGTGGGAATAGGGCTTTGAAAATGTTACGAAATCGTAACTGTCCATTTTATTGATGTAATGTTGGTCTTAGCTTAAAAGATAATGTCATTAGATAAACGTTCATTTCTAATGTAGGTATACGCCGAACTACGTGGGAAACTTTCTAGGTCTACGGACAGCTGACTAGGGATGGAAATATAAGAATAGATTTTTCGATTTCTTTTCGGTTCATAAAAATTTTGATTCTTTCTCAAGAAGCTATTCTTTTATCAGTGAAATAGATACGGAGTAAAATAAATCTCTTTAAGAAAATTAAAATTTCAGATGTCATTTTGTGATGAGCAATATAAATCTTCTGAAGTTGATATCTAAAAAGAAAGGAAAACCAAAATATATTCATGAGTGGATAAATGATAATAAACGCTGTGCTGTATGAAAATAACTTATAGTAATTGGAAATTGAGTCGAAGCGATTGATTTTTTTCTACAATATCGATTTTTGGGTAGAACCGAAACCGATTTTACCGTCCCTACAGCTGACTGCGATAGGCGTATTACAAATGTGGTAGGTCCACGCTATCTTAGCTGACGTAAGGTGTACCTATTATTATATTTTCATTATGCATAACACAGTAGATGCTTAAGTATTCTAAACCAAGACTCGAGATCTCTATACTAGTAGAAAAGGATGAATATTTCTATCTTTGCTGTAAGTTTGGCTATAAAAGATAATTGTAACAAAATCGTATATTAAAGGACATAATATTATAAGAACTACATATGTTTAAAATTACAAACTTTAAAAAAAATATATGAACACATACATACAATATAAAATATTATAATTAGTTATATTTTTTCACATAGACATTGGACCGTTTTATCTATAACTCTACGACTCAGAAAGGAATATATAAGATTAACATTTGGAATTTAAAACAAAAAATTTAAAACGTCTTAATCTTTCAAAGAAACAAACTAATAACATAATATTATAAGTAATAAAAATAACAATCAAGTCCAAAACAAACTGAACGTCCATCAGGTAAATGATTGCATAAGCTTTTACTCATTTACGTATTGAAAATGATAGGAAACGATATAAAAAAAAAAAAATTACACGTTTGAGCGGATAAACATGGTCATTAAACATGCATTGGGATTTAATGAAAACATTCGAGGTCGATAGCTTTCCCTGCAAATCTCACCAGGTCCGTGAGACCTAGAATTTAGAACTTATAAGGAATATTAAAATGTACACGCCGCGAGTATGTGCTAGTTTCGCACACGTAATAATTTTATGTGTATGTGAAACTCAGATGGTTTATCCTGGCAGACTAGTAGAGCTGTTACTTATTAGAATTTAAATATTAATAAATGATTGTATAGCATATATCACTTTACTATGGTAACGTGTATGTTACTTATTTATATTATATACTAGCGGCCCGCGTGAACTACATAGCTGTTTTATTACATTGCAACCCTCTGGGGTGGTTTTTTGAAAAATAAAGTAGCCTATGTTTGAACTTGGATAATCAACTACATTTATGCCAAAATTCGTTACAATCGGCCAAGCGGCTTAGATTTTTCATATAAGCTTTCATCCCCTATTTAAAGCGTGACAGACAAACAGACAGACTTTCGCATTTATAATATAAGTATGGATTAATTTACAAAAATATTTTTTCAAATATTTTTAAAGTTAGTTTATATTTTTTGCACTAAATAGAAGAGCATATGTATAACTTATTAAATACGTAAAAGCATAAATCATTACGTTCGCCATTTTAAGTTTTATAAGAGTCCTTGATTGATCGGTGACGGAATGCAAAACCCACATCTAGTCGTAACTAAACTAGAGAAACGCCTTTATTACACTGGTAAATACATATATTCTTCCATATGGAACTTGAAACTATAATCATTGTGTTCCGGTGGATTTTGTTACGATGCAAATTGCAATGGTACAAATACTAATATAGTAGGTAAAATAGTTCCATGCTTTTTCACGCATAGTATGGTTCTACCGATCTTCGCTTTCCGCCAGAAATTAAACATTGCTTATTGATTGCTGGAACTCAATACCGCGTTATTTCTTAGATGCTTAGTGAAGAATTAAAATTTTATATACTCCCTTCTCGAATGAGAGTCGAAAACATAACCAATCGTACCTTATTTGCAATGATAAAGTACTACATAATAAATGACTAACAGCCCAGATCTGAACATAAATCTATTAATTGTTAGAATGTAAAAAATATGGACAAAGTTAATAAAATGAGGACAGAACTTCTATTAGTTACCTTATAAGTGATTATATAAAAAAGTGTGCACCATTCTGTCAACAGTATGCACATACACGTCGGAGTTAAATTGCGCAAAAACGAAGTATGAATTACATAAATATGTATATATCCGTGTATCAATCAATTCATTAAACCAAATAAATTGATTAACTCTTTAGATTGCGAAATCCTAAATATGGCAATAACAAAATATAATAATCATTGAACTTTTAATTCTCATGAAGAATGTTGTTATTTAGATTGGCGATTCCGTTCTCTACTTTCCACTCGAAATTGCTGCACTGTGTCTAAAATGAAAATTAATTTAAGGTACAAGAAATAAAAATGAATGAATAACAAATACACAACTTATTAAGAATACAGTGGCAAAATAAGTGCAGCAGAATACGTGCAGCTAAGACTGAAAGTTATATTAACTACATAAATATTAGCTGTGCCCGTGACTATATCTGTGTGGAATTTATCAAAAACGCTATAATTCTAAAATAAAAGTCGTTATAATCGTTACGTCCCAGCGAAAGTCCCGCCAAAATCCGTGTATATATACATATGTATTTTTTTTTTTTTGAAGTGAAAACTTCTTTAGGCGCGTTGAGCGTTTTGGTAGAGGGTAAAATCCTCGGTTCGCGTCACCGACATGCTAATGATAATAGTATTGAAATTGAAATTCGTGTAAATATAAATACTATGTATAATTAAGATAATTGTATATTAATTATTTTTTCAACCACTTTGTATTTATATTTTGTTCATGATTTGTTAAACCCATCATCTATAGTCTATACTAATAAATAAAATTGAAGTGTCTGTTTGTAATATTAAAATAACAACTTTTTAATGATTGCATATGTATATATACACGATACGTATACCAAAATAAGCTTTTTAAAAATTTTTGTCTGTCTGTCTGTCTGTTTGTTTTCGATAATCTCTGGAACGGCTGGACCGATTTCGACAGAATTTACAATGATTATAGCTGATGTAACAGGGCGTAACTTAGGCTACTTTAATTTTAAAACTTGCTGTTTCCCGCGGCTTCGTCTGTGTTCAATAAAACAAAAACATTGTAATTCTAAAACAAAAGTAGCCTAAGCTATGCTTCATTACATCAGCTATCTGGCAGTGAAAGTCCCGTCGAAATCGGTCCAGCCGTTCCAGAGATTAACCGGAAAAATGGGCAAGGACAAAATTGGTATATGTACCGTGTACACATACAAATGCATTTAGTAATAAGCAGTAACATGAATATTCATCACTATATTTATTTGTAAAGATATATCCATACTAATATTATAAACGTGAAAGTGTGTTAGTTTGTTTGTTCATGTTTCACAGCAAAGAAGCAATGTAATGTCACAGTTTTCTTAGCTAGATAGAACAAAGGCTAATTTATACTGTGAGTTACTTAATTATGAAGTTATCGAGAACATAAGCTTATAACGCCCGATATTGACTATTAATTACTTTATTGATATTTTAATATATTGATATGTAATATTGCATTGTTTTTTAAACAAATATTTCAATACATAAACTTTTAAAAAAAATCTTTTTATCTAACAGAATATCAACATATGAAGAAAACATATCTGTTAAGTATAAAAAAAACTATCATGGCATAGTGGGATAGCGTCTTACTGTAAACGTGATCGGTTGTGGGTTCGATCTCCACTTTAAGTTGCGTTTAAATTACTTTCTTTCCCTTGCTGATAAAACTGGACTGGACTGGACAAAACGACGCGTCATTGAGTCCCGCTACTTAGGACGCAACGTTTCGATTTCAGGCTGAAGTGTACTAGATGACTCTAGGTTTTCTTTGACTATATTGCTATAGGAGGGAAAGTGAAGAAGTAGATAAATAAGAAAGAGGAAGCAAATCCCGTAGTAAATTTTAAATACAAACTTACTAAAGACACGTATTCAAATCCAGATTTAGAATCCATACAGGAAGAAACTCTTCAGTAATCTATAAGTTCACTATTCGACACTGGCTTGGGCTGTTGCATTACAGAGAGAGGAGCTCGGAGCAGTGCTTGGAATTTGCGACACAAGTATTGGCTTCAGGAGCCCATTTAAAACGTTTGCCTAGACTGCCCGAGATGTATGTGCCTAATTAAAATCTAAATAAAAAATCGTGGTGTACAAAAAGGTTATTAGTGAATTAAAGTATCCTAAGACTATAAATAGAATAATTTGTCCGTTTGTTTGCTTATATTTTAATCTGTTTTTATTTAAGGTTTTTTAAGTAAATATACAAAAATGTCAGCCCCATCGTTCCTTAAAACAAATTTAAAGCACTCAAATATAACATTTCCTCTTAGGTCTACGAACACTATTTACACGTAAATTTATTCAGCATTTTAGCCACTAGAATTAGGACAATATGAAGAGAACTAGATTTAGACAATATGGACATGTAATAAATTCAAATTATGACGGTGGATTGGTTTCTGACGAGCCTCAGCATTTCCGACACATTCCACCAAGAAATTGTGAATATCCACATAATTCACACTTCGGAGTAGATACCTTTTTCATAAGAAAACCACTTTAGAGGAAAATGTCCAGATGCGTTCTGGACCTGAGGCCTATAGCAGTTTGTTGCCGTGTAAGTTCCTTCTCTCTAAACCATGAAATATAAGGAAGCTCATTTTAAATAACTCTGTATCTTATTTCTTTCAATTTAGTTTTTTTTTTCAAATACTCCTTATAAATAATTTTAACTTCCTTTCTGTACTTTACGAATACTTCCGAAAATATATATACCTCTCTCTCTTCTACCAAAGCCCGCTTTGCTAAATTGTCAGCTTCCTTATTTCCCGTCTGTCCAAGGTGAGAAGGAACCGATTGAAATTTTACAGTTATATCTCTGGCATATAACTTAATAATTTCATTTAATATGATATACGCCACTGATACTACTCTTGCTGTCACATAAGATAACAATTTTATACCAATTAAGAGTGGAAACGTATACAATTTTCATAAATATTTTTAGAACCATCTATGTAGATTGCAAACCACCCAACATAATTCTGATTAATTTCGTGAATAAGTTCATATTTTGATACTTTAATGTCCAAGTTTTTTTTTCGTATTTATACAATTCAAATCAGTACTTCAGATACTTAGGGGCTGGATAGTGAGATCAAAATTATGATGCGTATAGGATACATATCCATACTAAAAGTAACAATGTTTTAGTCTCTCTTAAACTTCGTGTTCTACGAAGTCTATAGATTAATATATTTTTTATTCCCACTTATTACGGGGAGTGGTAAATAATATACAATTAATTTAATTCTAAATTTCTATCAAAAATAGCATTCCCTCTTACCAAACGACTAATCGCAGGATAATCTTTGGATAATAGAAATTTGTAATTTTTTTTACAAAAATGTTAATTGTTGGTAAAATAAATTGTAATCAAAGCGTATAAGAATTCTGACGCAGCTGGTAGTAGAACGCATGGCTAAGCCACAGGTTCAAATTCCGCTGCGTTCAAAATTTTTTATATGTTTTCTAAACATGCCTTGAACAGAGTATTTGTACATTGTATATACAATCACAGTTATAGATATTGAACAGAGCACTTCATATATGTAGTTGAATTTCTAAACACAGTTGAGCTGCCAGGTCTACCCTGTATCCCAGTTAAAATTATTTGAAATTTCATATCCCTCGATTATGTAACGGCACGAGACTGTATCACTTAACTTGGATAGAACATAATTAATGCCAGCATGTTAACCGGAGTAAGAAAAGGTGAAAATTTCACTAATGTCTAAGCTACTACTACTACTGCAGTAGTGATCTACAATTTCAATTTAAATTATGTGATTATGTAATTTTCTATTAAGCTAAGTGTAATATTTGGAGCAATAACAAAGCGCAAGGGTAAATATTAAAGATAGAGGGGATGAACTTAAAGAGATTGTGCTTCTCCCAATTTCCTGAATCTTCTGTTTTTATCCCCAGTAGAAAGACATATAATATCTTACAATACCCTATTAAATCTGATGACTGTATGCACTGAAAAGACCCACCAGCCATTAAGGTTTGAGGTTAGCTTAAAGCACAAGCGTATCACATTTACGTAGACTTTGCGATTAATGTTACCTTGAGTTTTTTTTAATACCTTTAAATGAATGATATATTATTTACCTATCCGTCTTTACCTACACTACACGGTGTAGGTACTACTCACGTATCCGACAGAATGAAATTATCGTTATTTCTTATAGGCAAAGCGGGCGAAGCCGCAGGTAACAGCTAGTATATAAATAAAACAAAAATTTCATATAATTTTTGCATATAGTTTTAATTACACTCAACTTAATAGTTCCGTTTTCACTTCTATCGACAGTCCCACGACTGCTACTGTTTTTTTTTTTAGCTTCACGCTGTATCCCTTGCGGGGTAGGCAGAGGGAACCTAGCATTAAGATACTTCGTTCCCCACTTTCCCCCGAATTCGTAGGGCATTGCATGTTAAGTGGCGGAACTTAACGTCGCGCTTTACCTCGACACCAGAGCGAAGAAAATGGAAATATTAAATATTTCCACTCCTCAAGTGGGAATCGAACCCACAACCAGTGGTTGACAGTCACACGCTTGTGCCACTGGGCCACGACTGGCCACATATGTATTTAGTATCTAATAACTGTTATTTAAATATTACGCACATACACTCCAATTTTTTTATACAGATTACAAACATATACAATATACATACATGTACATGTATAACGCTTAATACATTTCTAGAGAACTTACTTCTCTTAGGTAACAATTATATAACCCTGAGATGCTGCGTTTTTGTTAAGACAAATTATTCTTCTCAATCGAAATCAGGTCAAAAAAGGCTGGCCCGTCACGAGTCCAAACGTAATAACCGTATCAAAGTGTTTAAACACTGCTACACGAAAGCTCTATTTACAGGTTTCTTATGCATCTTGTTTTTTTGTTATTTAATGGTCAATTATATTGGACATACTTTGTAAGCTTTACGTTTTTCCTCACACAGTAAGGTAAGCAGAGGGAAATTAGTGCCAAGACACTCTTCTCAATATAAGACTTCAGTGGTTAACTGTTTAGTAAAGTAGTGAACAAAGTGTCTGAACACTATGTTATCCCTGAAAGAATCGAGATTAGAGACAAAGAAAATATGCAATAATCATTTCATTATAGTAAAAAATCATTCTTCATTCAATCATTGTATTGTAAGTTTTACAATATTTTATAATATTATTACCTATAGCTAATCAATGATTTGTACAAATCATAAAAAAGTATTTATTGAAAATAAATATTAAATTAACGTAAATACTTTTCCACGAAGGTGCTATACATGCACGACAGCTGCTTTGTTATTATTTGTTCTCTTAAAGAAATATCATATTAAGTTTACTATTTTGTTAAGAGTAAATAAGAGTTGTTAAAAGGTTGCCATCTTCATATCTATTGAGTATTGACGTTTGAAGTTCGGTGAAAGTGATATATTCAATGCAATGAGTTAAATGGCCTGTCAAAATATCTATTTATCTGATGCATTTATTTGATTTACTTTGACTGCTATTTTAAATATTAATACTTTAAAATAAAGAGCTTTCTAATTCTTTTATTATTTAGAGTGGTATCACTTTAATTTTCAAATGAAGTTGTGTAAAATATGAATTGACGATGATTAATTATTCTGAATCTTGTTTGATTTTGATGATAATGTTAATTGATGATAACATTAAATTAAATAAACAGTGCCTTTCAGTTCGCAAAATGGTGATATAATCTGTAACACTATTTTACTTGTGGAAAATCCCGTAAAAAAGTTCAATAGTTACATTTTGTATATATGCGTCAAGGTTTATTTGGAATAAAGCAGTATAGATTGTATATTTTAAATATATATTAATAATTTTCTTTATTATTATTTTTAATTGAGTTTACCACTTTAACCAAAAATGATTGCCATAGATTTTGAAGTTTTATTAAAAAATAGCCGATTTGTGCTCCATTATTATTAAATCCAATATTTTATTTAAGAATTTATAAGATCAAAAACCTGTAAAGACATATTAAAATTAAAATCTTCATAGATTACTTACCCATCCAATCGAGTTTAATTCATAATCTTTGTATAGGAACCGTAAACGTACCTGAAACAATAACAATATATAAAGTAACAAACATTCTATTTGTTGGAAAGTGTGGGCTTGTTTGTTCGTTAACTATAACACGACACCAGTAAAATAACTTTTACCAATAACATTGCGAGACGCATTGTAAATCCTCATCGTGTCGATTCTAGATCTACTTGAATTATGATCCTAGGGCCGTAGGGTTGCCATTTATATTATTATTTTTTTAGTTTCACGCTTTAACCCGCATTGGAGTGAACCTAGTGGCAAGACTCTCCGTTCGCCAGGTTCTGTGTGAAAATACATTTTTCTGCAATAGAACATACATTTTACAATACTTTTTTTGGATTTTTTGTATTTTTAATAATATATATAGAACAAAAATTATATACAACACAAACACAAAAATTATACACAAAATTTTTTCTACATCATCATTGTATTTTTTTATATTTCTTCCTTCCACATTGTTTGCTCATTTAACCATACTAGATGTTAACTAGTCGATCTGAAACAATTTAGCTATCACAAGTAAATATTGAAACTGTATTCTACACCATAATGCAATACGGTATAATACCGTAAATATTAAAACAAAATTTAATTAATTAAGTAAATTGATTTATTTATCAAGTGAATTTCTATGAAATTAATTTTTAATATAACAAAATAATTTATATTTTTATACCAATTATTTAATAATATATAATTACAAGTATGTAACGATAACCTTTCAAAGCACATCGGCAGCCCTGCAAAGGCGTAGTCTGAGGCATGTTTTTGCGCAACTTTCTTAACCATTTTAGGTATTGGTCAAAGACCTATCCCGACTGCAATCGTATTACTTAACTATATATGTTCTAATATGGCAGTTGAAGCGAAAGGAATATAACAAAACATTTGGCTATCAAAGAAAAAGAAAGTTCTTATGGCGCCGTTTCGCAGAAGGGTGTGAATGAGTTTCGATTGTATACGTCATACAAGTTGACTGTCCTATGTGAATCAATGAATGACGATGAAAAGAAAAGAAAACAGGAGTCTACAGTTTTCTAATGTAATAAATATTGATGAAGGTTTTGTCTTCGAGATTTTAGTTAGTCGTAAAAGTTAGTGATACTGGCCCTTTACTTTTATGTGCAATGCTTGTTAAGGTTTTATAAACCTTTACAAAATACAAAGTTGTAAAACGCCTTGCGAAGTAGACATCGTAACGCGGTTGAAGTGTTTGGAGAAATTACAAAAGCTATTATTTAATTATTTTATAATGTAGGTGTATATACTGTATTCTTTTTCTGCTTGCTAAGACAACGGCATGGGAAGATGACTTATCATGGAGTTCTAACCTCTTTTGATTTTAATGAATAATTTCGTCATCCCACAAAATGCGGAAATATATGCAAATATTAAAACAGATATCATGTGGCCAAGTGGTACATCGTCAGACTGTATTCTATATTGGTTGTGGGTTCTATTTCCACTGCGAGCAATAATTATAATTCAATTATTTACATTTTTCATTTCTCCGCTATGGTGAGTAAAGACAGAGGGTGGCGTTAATGTCCACTACTCAACACGCAATGTCTAGAATTGAGAATCATTAGGGCCAGTTGTGGCGCAGTGGCATGAACGTGTGACCGTAAAACGACTGGTGGTGGGTTCGATTCCCACTCCCACTGGTGCCGCCACTTAACACGCAATGCCTCCGAATTCGGCAGAAAGTGGGGAACAGAGTGTCTTAGCACTGGGTTCCCTCTGTCTACCCTGCCGTGTGAGGAATACAGCGTGAAGCTAAAAAAAAAAGAGAATCATTAGGTTCCCCTTGACTACCTGCTGATTGATCTCCAAATTTCAATTAAATGTACATAGATAGTTAAGATGTGATGATAAGATAAGCGTATACTAAGAACTTAGCGTTAGATATTAAAATAATATAATAATGTTAATGGAAACTTCAATATCAAGACCGTGGATTATTAGAGCATGCAACATTATTATGACATAGCAGTATTATAAATATATGCACGTCTGGTAACAACCTTTTTTTATTCTCATTTCGCAAAACGATATTTATTTGAAAACTGGATATGAACTTATGAAATCTAATACGATTTTTAAAGAAATCAATGTACCTGATTCAAATTACATTATATTATATGTTGCAATGAGATATTGATGAAATGATATTTGTTTTGCGGAAATTTTGGGGTACTAGTTTTTTGATCGAGTGAGAAATTACTTACTTATTATTTGCATAAGTAATTAATTAAGCCATGTTAACATAAAATACTATAATTACGGCGTCTCCAGAAGGGCTTCACGCTGTTCCTGCATAGCAGGATAGGCCATGATAATCTAGTGTTACTAAAAGAAATCTTAGTGCAAAAAATATTCCGTTCCCCACTTTCCATCTCAATCAGAGACAATGGTTGTTACGTGGCAGGATATTTTGTCGGTGTTGTTAAATATATAGGGCGTTAGAGTGGCGTTAGTCTTTTATTAATGAAAAGAAAATTAAACACGAAGGTAACGAATTTTATCTGAATACGTAGCAAAAGATTGGGGTTAGTCGTGGCGCAGAGGCACAAAGTGTGACTGTAAAGCGACCGGTTGTTGGTTCGATTCCCATTCGAGGAGTGGAAATATTTAACATTTACATTTTCTTCGCTCTGGTGTCGGGGCAAAGCGCGGCGTTAAGTTCTAACACTTAACACGCAATGCCTCCGAATTCTAACACTTAACACTAGGTTCCCTCTGCGTACCCAGCTGAATAAACATTTTTCTTTTAGCGTGAAGCTAAAAAAAAAGTCATACGTATAATAAATTCCTCCAAGTCAAATAGGAATCTAAAACTACCGTTTTCAATCAGGTTTGTCGCAACAGTGCCACTATAGCGTCATTAATCTCACTAGGCTCAAGTATCCCGACCACTCCAATTAAAAATTGCATAAGGCGCTTAATTAACGCGCGGTTGTAACTACTTTAATTGTAGACGCTAAATAAAAGGGTGGACTGTGTTTATACATATCGTTGGTTTTATAATCCAAATAGAAAAAAATGTAAAATTCTAATTGATGTATAATATTTTTTTTTAAAATGATATATTGGTATAATTATTAAATTATACATAGGTAAGCAAGTTCGAGTTCCACTCGTGGAAATGATTATATAATATTTTAGTTTTTCCATAGGTACTGTTATTTAAGATAAAGCACAACGTTGAATTCCGTCACTTTACACGTAGTATTTCGATTTCCGTCGAGAAATGGAGAACGGAGTGTCTTGACACCAGGTTCCCTCTGACTACCTTGCTAAGCAGAAGAAAAGCAAGTATCTGTATTCAGATAGAATACTAAAAATCTAACTTCCTCTACTTTGGCCCTATCTCTCAATTGTAAAATATTAGCGATAAAAATAATAAGATTGTTTTCAATAATATGCAAGTTGAAACGTTACATTCCAGCCAGGAAGGAGGCCAGTCGTGGCGCACAAAGTGAGACTGTAAAGCGACTGGTTGTGGGTTCGATTCTCACTCGAGGAGTGGAAATATTTAATATTTTCCATTTTCTTCACTCTGGTGCCGATGCAAAGCGCGACCACTTAACACGCAATGCCTCCGAATTGGTGGACAGTGGGCAACGGAGTGTCTTAACTCTAGGTTCCTTCTGCCTACCCTGCTATAGGCGGAATACAGTGTGAAGCTAAAAAAAAAGAAAGAAACGTTACATTTACATTAAAAAACTTAGGATTTCACAAATAAATAGCAAATAAATTTCATTTACGATGATGTAAATTTTGTACGAATATACGTATGTATGAATATATAATTAAAAACTAATTAATTGCATAGTACACAAATTTGATAGCCATAACGAATCGTTTTATTACTTAATCGGTGCTTATTTCAACTCTCCAAAGCTCACGTGTCTAAATGTTGTACGCAATTAGCTTACCTTTGATGTTTACATACTGGGTACTCTACTTATATGGATATCTTGATCTATGTAGTTACATGATGTAATCCTTTGTACGAAGGGTTTCTTTTATTTGAATCTCACATCTTCAGGAGAAGATACAAAGACCGTAATAATAATTCACTCTGTTTTACTACTTTACTTGCCTCCCATTACAAGACATTTTATTCTATGTGACGGAACAACGCCGCACTTAATCTAACCTAGACCTGGAAGTTATTAGACACAAAGAACCTAATCTGGATCTGAACGTTTATAATTATATATATAAAATATTAGGGACCGTTCAAGTATTACGTGAGCACTATGGGGGGCGGGGGTATCGATGCATTGCTTACTTTTGATGACATGGGGAGTCTAGATGATGATTACGTCATCGGTAGTTATTTACTTTTTTACACGAATGGCAACCCTCACATTGACTTTGCTTGATAACGAAACGCATTTTCGGGAATTCCCGAAAACTCTTATAACATTATAATTATAATATTAAAACATGATTCACGTATTGGAAAATGTTTACGTAAGCATAGGGGAGAGGGTAAGAGGTTCGCTTACTTTTGCTGACAAGAAGGATTGGGGGTGAACAATTGTAATAAATCGAATTACGTAATACTTGAATGACCCCTTATTACAATCTCTCCGTGCAGAATCCGATTTCAAAACCTTTATTTTCAGCCAAAAACATTTTAATGGCAATACGACATACTTATTATTATTTATTAATTTATCACAAATTTACGTTTTATTATATATGCTTGTAAAATTTTACACCAATATGTTTTTTGCTCAAACAAGCAGTTGTTATATAACAGAACCTTTAGATAAAATCACGAAGACGTTTTCGAAATCCACATTGAGAAGGCAAAATTCAACGGTTATTTACCAATTTATGTATATAACATAGCTGTTAAAGATTTTTGCGGTGACATGTAATATGTTAATATTTTTAATAAGAAAATCAGTGGCATATGTGCTCTCATTTCCAAATTGATTCATACGTCGAGTGTGAGTAAAATACTTAAGATTCATATGCATTCAGAAGTTTAAAATGTTGTAGTCGTTGTAAGAGTGAATTGGTGACAAAGTATGGAGTTGGAGTGTTGTAATATGTCACATAACATTTCTAAACTATATGAAAATAGAGAATAATTTGTTTCCGTTCTATCTCTTAAAAATATGGGATACTCTGTCGATAAAATTGACATTAAAGGCAATACGTACGTACGACAGTAAATACGTATAAAAAGGCGGATTCATGTGAAACTGTATCAAAAAATACTGAATTTTAACTTAGATGGTAGCGTACATGGGAGGTCTGTTTGTCTATAGCCGCCCAGGTCCGCGGACGATTGGGGCAGTGCCCGAGACCTGGGCTAGTGGCGGGTAACGAGCACCGTCAGGTTTTTAGTGGGTAAACGGAGGAACGAACCGGAGTCCCACATAACCGCGTCCGGGTCCCCACCCCGGGCGGGTATCCGTAACGGATTTTCCTGACGATAAAAAAAAAAAGGGCTATTTATCTAAAACAAAAAAATAATTCATAAACTGCCATAACAAAAAAATCAACTGAACGGAACTGATTTTTTATTCTAATCAACTTACGTAATAATTTCAATTGTCGTTTTCCTGTATAGAGTAGAAAGTGTTGATATATCCGTACTAATACAATTTTAAATGATAATTAATGTTACTCTTACTGCTTCAAGACAAGGGTCTGATAGGCTCACTGATAGTATCACTGCCACTCGTTTCCTTCGGTTCCATCTGCCTTCTCCAATCTATATAATCAGCTTTTCTCTTACTATCTACATCCTGTTACCCCGTAATCAAGGCGTAGTCAATCAAAGTAATTGAAGAAACAAAACATATATAAGATGTTTTTTAATACGTAAGATTATTCATACTAAGTATTATAAATAATCTCACACTGAATAAACTGTACATATGTATTTTAAATGAAAATATTTTAATCGGATTAAAAGCATATATTTTGTTATTCGAAAATGTACATTAAAAGAATTTACGTTTTAACACTCATAGCAATGCGTGGTCAAAGTAAACATGTTTTGTAAATGTTAATTTTTTTTAACATTCACGATTAATCAGGTTGAAATTGCTTCATTTTATTTAAAAAAAAAACTAAATCGATCTTATTAAATTTAACATAGTTTAAATTATATTATTCAGCACTTAATGTGTGCGTAAACATAATACACACACAATAGCGTGTGACTGTAAACGACTGGTTGTGGGTTCGATTCCCACTAGAAGAGTGGAAATATTTAATATTTCCATTTTCTTCGTTCTGGTGTCGAGGTAAAGCGCGGCGTTATTTCCGCCACTTAACACGCAATGCCTCCGAATTCGGCAGAAAGTGTATCTTAATACTAGGTTCCCTCTGCCTACCCTGCTGTTTGCGGAATACAGCGTGAAGCTAAAAAAAAAAAAAACTTAATGTCTCGATTTCTGGCGAAAAGTGGAAAACAGAATATTTTAACACAAGATTCTGGCCGACTGTGGAAATCTTCTATATGGATAGCTAAGCCCTAACCCTAGCTTTTTATAAAAACCTACATTTTTTATTCATACTAAATACAACATAAAAAAATACCCACAATAAGATTTACAAAAACAAAATTCAATATGTCGAAACACTTATATAACTTACACGGTTCCTCCAAACGAATCTGTAGGTGTTGGTCTACAAACGCTGCAATACACAGCACCTGTTCCTTAAACAATGGCATTTGTTCACTTTCGTTCGCGCCTAGACTCGTTAGCATTTTTCTATATCGAGCGCAGTCGTGACCGTACCTCTGCGTTCCCTCTCAGCCGTCACGAACACCAGACGTTGATAAGGTGTTTAAGCATCTGAGAACGCAAGTAATTGCGTCCATGAATTGTGAATTAAGATACACCGGTGTAATAGATTATGTAAGTTAGGTCTAGAACCTGAACGGTACATGTTTTTTTTAATTTAATTTTGTTTAAAGAAATGTTGGTAAATTTAATTTCACAAATTGATTTTTAATTCCGTGGCCAGTCGAGGCTCAGTGGCACAAGCGCGTGACTGTAAACGACTGGTTGTGGGTTGGATTCCCACTCGAGGAGTGGAAATTATATGTCCATTTTCTTCGCTCTGGTGTCGAGGTAAAGCGCGGCGTTAAGTTCCGCCACTTAACACGCAAGCCCCCGAATTCGGCGGAAAGAGGGGACTGGAGTATCTTAACACCAGGTTGCCTCTGCCTACCCTGCTGTGTGCGGGAGACGGCGTGAAGCTAAAAAAAAACATATATTAAATGCCTTAATGCTGTAAATAAAAATCAAAATATAAAATGAAAATTTGTTCTTTTGTCTATAATATCTCGTTCTATACTCTCTGTCCAATTTAAAGACATAGTGTCATGAATGGCGAAACTCTATGCCTTTTTTTCTACTAGGGACCAGAAATGTTATTATCGTGGCAAAGGGGAACAGCTTCTGATTGTAATTACAATTGATTATGGGTTCGATTTTCACTTGGTAGAATAATCATAATTTATTTTTTCTCTAGTAAAGAAGACAACGCGTGGCGCTGAGCTCAAACACTCAACACGAATGGAAAGGAATGGAACAGGAGTATACTGACACTGTTTTCTCTGACTGATACAATACAAGCGTCAAGATGAAAGCGAAATAAAAAGGCGCGAAATAACTTTAATATAACGAGAAATTTACATATTAAGTCATTGCAAATAATGTCAGTGTATCGAAGACAGTGCGTGGCCAAAAACTAACTGAATACCGCTGAATGTTAGATATACATATGTTAGGACTATACCTTGTACTTAAATCCATCCAAAAAGTATTTATCTAAAACTTTATATAAAAGATATTTCGCTAATACCATACGTTAAAATAAAACACATTTTTCTTATTTAAATACGCAGATATGTATATGAGCACATGCCATTCTGACTTTACATAAGGTAGAGCCTGAGCTATGGTGATCTGAAAACTGATTATCGTACATATTAGATTAATTAATAAAATATATATTAATTAATAAAAGATATGAATCGAAACAACTACTAACCTCAATTACCAATATTCGCCATATATTCAATATTTTAAATAAGATTTTAAAATGAAGCTTAAAAAATGACTACATTATATCATTAACGCAAATTTTATAAAGAGCGCTCTCACAAATTTTGCAATTATGCACTGCAACCGTAACAGTGTTGTGAATTCCAATAACTGCGTAACCTTTAAAGGTCACCTTAGCGTTCAATGGTTCAATGGAGGTCATAATTTACTTATGTTACATGTTTTAATAATTTATTGGCCAATTTTGTTAATAAAAATATATTTAAATCCTATAAAATTTAAATATTATTATACAAATAACTACACAATATTTAAGAAATAAAAATACGAATATATTCTCATTTCAGACCCTGGTTTTGCTAACAAAGGCAGTCAGATTAACAAAATATTTTATTGTTATTGAAGCAATCCAACGTGTAGGTAATTTTTCATACAAATTGGAGAAGACAAATAAGGTTAAACATTATTAGAAGACATTCTTAGATACATAGATACATAAGACACTCCGTTTCGAAGACACTCCGTCGAATTCGGAGGCAATGCATGTTAAGTGGTGGAACTAAACGCCGCGTTTTGCCTTGACACCAGACCGAAGGAAATGGAAATATTAAATACTAGCGGCCCGAACGCGGCTTCGCCGCGTTATCTATATAGTTATATTGCAACGCTCGGGGGCGCATTTTTAAAAAATAAAGTAGCCTATGTTTAAGCTTAGATTATCAACTATACTTATGCCAAAATTCATTACAATTGGTCAAGCGGTTTAGATTTTTCATATAAACTTTCATCCCCTATTTCAACCCTTTAAAGGTTGATTTTTGAAAAAATAAGTAGCCTATGTTAGACCCAGTCACTTTTATTACTTTCATTCTAAATTTCATCCAAATCGGACCGGTAGTTTAGCCGTGAAAGCGTGACAGACAAACACACAGACTTTCGCATTTATAATATAAGTATGGAAGTATGGATTTCCATTCGACGAATGGGAATCGACTCTACAATCAGTCACTGTACAGTCACACTTTGTGCTTCTGCGCCACTACTGGCCCCAACAAAATAATAATTATACTGATAACAAAATAATCGTATTTTAAAAAATTATTGACAAAATAAATGAATATTAAAACGCTTATATCGTAAAAATATTATAATACATTTAACGTTTCTTCAAATAAAATGTGTATACTGTTTTTGCTTGAAGATTATAGAAGAGAGATGAATTGCTAAAGAATTTAATGATTATTTAAACTACTATTAACACACCACCTGACATACTTAACTCGATAATATGTATATAATTATTAGCGTGGGAATGACACCTTGTAATATTGTATTGAATTGCAATCTGCCTTCTACTTCTACATATTACGTCAAAACACTAAAGAGGAAGTGAGATATATTATCAGCTAAAATATTTCGCCAGATTTCCACGTTATAAAATATATAGTATTTATCGTAATATAGTGGGGCATTGTATGCGTAGTTGTATAAATTATATATGTAGATCTACAAACATAGTTCGAGGTTTGGTTGCGAGAATGACTGTATGTAAAATAATATTCATTTTGGGCCTTTTGTTTGCTGAAAGTTCACGCTTTTATGCCGCATAGCAAGATAATTAGAGAAAACGTCACTCCTTATCTTTGCACCCGAATTTGAGACATCATTATCATGTTTATCAGAGCGGAGAAATTATAATAATTAAATTATGATCGTCCCACTTGTGGACTTGTGTGTCCAAATGGGAATTAAACCCAAAATCAATTGAGATTACTACTCTTTCTGGCTGAATAAAGACAGTTTCACAATTCAAATTCACAACGTCTCGAAATCAGGCGGGAAGTGTAGAATGGGGTGTCTTAAAAGTAAGTTAATATTTAAGACATTAGATTAATATTGAAAGAAAACTGGACTCTCTTATGGTATATTTTATAAACTTAGTTTTAAGCTCTGATATTGTTAATGAAAAAAGGAATTTATATATAAAAAAAAAAGGATAATTTTAAAAAAAGGTACAGACCTTATGTCCGTAGTGGTATAAATAAAATTGTAAAAAAAAAAAAAACGTAAGTTAACTTTACTTTTTTGTGTAAGCAAACCATGCGTGAAACCAAAATATATATTTTTTTAATAATCTTAACACATTTTCCCAATTATTAAGACTTTGCTACCGAAGCGGTTTGTTTATAAAACTTCTTATGAAACTTTGCAATAAAACGAGATGGTTCTAAACAGCTCGCATACGGCTTCTATGTGAAAGGAACACGATCTGTTGCCATATGTTGTGACCGACGCGACGACCGTACACGCGACTAAGGGCATTGCGTGTGACCACCTGTCACTAAATCTAAAGTTTTTTCACTTTATATTAAAAAAAACATAAAATATATTACATTTTCTAAGAATATTTTCACAAAAGACAAAGCGTGATGTAGATTTCCGTCACGCAATGTCGCAATTTCAGGTGGAAAGTGGAGAAATGAGTGTCTTAGGGCAAGGTTCTCTCTGAGTAATCTATTCGAGTAAAGCAGGACCTGTTTTTTATTTTGCTTCACGCTTTCCCCCTCACACAGCAGGGTAGACAGAGGGCACCTAGTGTTAAGACATTCCATTCCCCACTTTCCGCCGAATTCGGAGGCATTACGTGTTAAGTGGCGGTACATAACGCCGCGCTTTGCCTAAACACCAGAGCGACGAGAATATTAAATATTTACAAAAATAATATATAAAATTAAATAAAATAAAATAAATAGCTTCACGCTATATCCCGCACACAGCAGGGTAGGCAGAGGGAACCTAGTGTTAAGACACTCCGTTCCCCACTTTCCGCTGAATTCGGAGGCTTGCGTGTTAAGTGGTGGAACTTAACGCCGCGCTTTACCTCGACACCAGAGCGAAGAAAATGGAAATATAATTTCCACTCCTCGAGTGGGAATCGAACCCACAACCAGTCGTTTACAGTCACACTCTTGTGCCACTGGGCCACGACTGGCCACACTATATTTTTTTATATAAAATTAGATATATAAGTAAGGTAAAAAAGCAAACAATAGTAAGTTGGCGTAAAAAAGTTTGCACCACGTGTTCGCGGCAGGTAGATGAATTAAAAAGAATAATGTGAATTCGTATAATTTATAATGAATAATGTATTAGACATCCTTTTTATACAAAGAATGTCTTACGTTTTTTCGCTCTTATATATATCGGCCCATTAGCTCAGTTGGTTAGAGCGTCGTGCTAATAACGCGAAGGTCGCGGGTTCGATCCCCTCATGGGCCAAAAACATTTTTTTATATATGTGACTTTTAATTTTTTTTATTTTTATATGTATTTTAAGTATAATAATAAGACCTTTTAGATTGGTTTAAAATATAATTATATATTTATGTAGTTATAAATATATTTAAAATATATATTTATGTAGTTATAAATAAATTATAGCAATTGTTATCTGAAGAAATTGATACCATGCTATCTTTATAATGTCAGAATAAATACCTAATATGATATTGATATATTTTTAAAGCAAAATGTTTTTTTTTTCTTTAAAAATGCTATATTATTTATAGGTAAAGATATTTTTTTTGTTACTTTTAAACATTTTTAAATTGTTATTCCACACTTAGGAAAATCAAAGAAGAAATTAAACATTTTGAACGCAGCGGGATTCGAACCCGCGCCTCCTCCGAACGCGCACTCAGTGGTTATAGCGCCTGAAAGGTATTCAGGAAGCGCGGGTTCGAATCCCGCTGCATTCAAAATTTTTATACGCTTTCTAAATGCCTTTTTCAATGTATAAGTAATTTTGTTTAGTTTTTTTTTATTATAACTATTAAAATATTAGATAATAATTACAAAATCCAACTTTTTTCATTCAAGATAAAATATAAGAAAGATATGTCGGTGAAATAAATATTTTTTTCTTAATTTATATTTTATATATTACGTAAACTCCAAGCCAGATTATAATGAGATTAAAAAGCAGAAAATATATTAAAATTACAAATTAGTATGAGTAAGTCACTTTTAAATTAAAGAAAATTAGTTAAAAGAAAATTTAATCGTATGCTAGTTTTAATAACTACTACAGTACAGATCAGAGATTCTCAAAGTGCTGAAAATTATAAAATATAAATTAAAAATCTATCGTAGTCATTTTTAGCCGCAAAATTAATACTAATGCCGAATGAAAGAATTTATATTATGTAATGATATCTTATTTGTTCTAATTGGAATACAAAACAAAAAAAATATAAGTACTGCCAATATAATAGAAGAAATGTTATATAAATAACTTTAAGAAATTTTTATTCCTTAAATATTTATTTCTTTTTGTGGAATGGACCCGCCATTCAATATTTTCTTGTCCCCCGAGTTCGCGACCCATACTTTGAGAAATGCTGTTAAACGCTATAAACTTAGCATGTATTAGTATTATGTACGCTTCATGCAATAATGTGAAAACTATGAGTTTTCCTTTAATAAAATAACGTACATACAGCCATGTTATTGCTACGTAAGTATCACTTTCTGAATATTTTTTAGGAAAATATCACTTATATCTATAACGTACTTTAATCTATTACAAATTAAATCAGTGCCTTTAGTCATTATCAATCGATCATTCAGAGTCATTAACACAAATGAAAAATGGTTTATGTGTAAATTGATCAAAAATGTGTAAAAAATTTAAATATCGAAATTTTATATATTTTTACTATAGTAAAGCGCAGCGTTTAGTTCCGCTTCTTATCACACTATATCTTGATTTCGAGCAGAAAGCTGAAAACGTAGTGTTTTGACACTCTAGGTTCTGTCTGTCTACCCTAGTGTGCAAGAAAAACCATAAAAACTATCTCTAAAGCAGAAAAAACATTTAAGCCAATCTAAACATTTATAATTATTCAAAATTTCCCAAAAAACAATTCTCATTTAACATGTAATCTTATACTCAATTAACTTTACTTTCAGTGAAAGTTCTTCTTCTGCTGTGTACACAAAACATATATTCTTATAGTTGGGATTGCCCTTCAAACCAGCCCGTTTGCGGCACAGATGGTATAACATATAATAACATATGTGAATTCAAACGCGCCTTGGCCGAAGACCACGATTTGGCAGTCTTACACGAGGGCCCTTGCCTCATACAAGTCAATTCGCCGAAAAACAACGACAAAAAGATATCGCGAATTAATGTAAAAAAATTGAAAGATTCTAAAAATATACTCAAGTTTAGAAAAGGAAGTAAAAATGATGAGAAGAAAATGAACATAGAAGTCGTACCTCTGTATGTGTTTCAGTGGTAAATTTCACAAGTATCGTTCGAATAGCCCTCATAAAAGAAAATTTGATAGTAAAGTAATATATTTTATAGTTCATAATAGTTAGTTTTTTAATAAATTAAGCGATATGTTTTAATTATTTCTTATCTTTTATAAATATCTCTTTAAAACGGTTACTTTCATTTTAAATGACAAAATTAAAAAAACTTATAATTTAAATTATATTTAATATTAAGAATATTTTATCTACTTATGTACAATATAATCTTTTAATAAAAAATGATTTTTTAATGTAAATTGTTGTTTTCATTATTTTCAATAAAAAAATGACATTCGATTGAATTTGGACCGAACTGAATAGGTATGTATAGCAAAATTGTAAAAATTATCACTGTAAAATAAATATATACTCACCTATTTACCAAGCCTTGATTTTAATCGTATAATAATTATTATTATATACATTATTATAAATAATTCAATAATAATGCAGTTATTAAATTTCATATATCATTTATTACGTAATAATATGCACAAAAAAATAATAACTTACTGTTCTTAGGTTAATTATATTACATTAAATAAATAAACAAAAGGCAAATTAAAATTAAAGGGAATTACACGGTCTAGTCTTTCTGTAGGAATACATAGGAATACTAAGCTATTTTTAAAGACTTAAATAAAACTTATAGATTTAACTCATAGTTTTAAGTAATTAAAATTTAATGATAATAATATTATTAGAATTAACTTCGCGGCTTTTCCCGACCACCAGAGGAATCAAGGAGATCCTAGTGTCAAAATATTCTGTTTTCCACTTTCCAAACGCATTTGGGACATTGCATGTTGAGTGGCAGATATCAACGCCGCGCTTTGTCTTGTCGGAGAAGAGAAACGAAAATAATTTAACTATAGTTATTCACGACACTGCACCACTATGGCCTCTTTTAAGTTATGGGACCGTAAGAAAAATTGAATTAGTACTAATAAATAAAAAAACTTAAGGTGCACCTCTAATGCGTATGTCGATATGCACCTAGTTATAGTATGAATAGTATTTTAACCTGTTCATATATGTATATAGGAAAGTAGAGATTTAAGATGACCCAGAATCATGTCTCATGCTTTTATCTAGACTATATGCTAATTACATACAATTTTTCAAGTGACACCTATTGTCGGTATGAAGGCTTTATAGTCCATTATAATTAGCTGATAAGTTTTAAGGAGCATGTATTAATATAATAACAAAGACAAATAACTGGAGAACGGAGTGTCTTGACACTAGGTTCTATCTGACAACCCTGATGAGCGTGTAAAAGCGTGAAGCTACTAGAAATAAATATGCTTAAGTTCGTGAAATATTACTTCTTTCCTGTATAAGTCACAATATTCTAACCTGAGCATGATACATATTATTCTTAGCGAATAAACTTTGAGTTTTTTTTATTTATTTTAATTGTCGACAAATTTTCGGCCGCATGAAATCGATGCGTAAAAGTAATTTCACGCTACAATCAAATGTAAAGTCAAAGGTATTTTCACACTTACGTCTAAAGTCAATGATTTTTCTCTGAAATCACGATATTGGTTCGAATAAAAACCATCAGCTTAAAATGCCATTCCAACAGCACTACCAAGAAAAATGTGAAATTTAGGATAGTATTCATTTTTCGCAATTTCTGGCTTCACTCAATTTTACGACATTACATATAGAGGGTCAAATAGCGCTTGGCGGCTTATATTCCCAAAATATGTATTTACTCGGTTACCATTACTGGATGCAACGAGTTCCTTGCGCCGGCTTTACTTAGATGTTAAAAAGCATTAACTTTAGTAAATTGGTGGTAAATTTTCAAAAACAAGAATGAATGAGGATTCGATTTCCTCTTGGAGACTATATTTAAAATAATTTTCATCATTTTCCGCTTTTTCCCGTATTTAAGACGAGTTCTGCTACTCAACATGTAGTGTCACTAAATCGGACGTACGTACAGACCGGAGGGACTTGACGGCATGTGCTCTCTTAATGAGAGAGAACCTAGCATACATAAATACTATACGCTTCTTCCCCCACAGTAGGGTAGCTATTATTCATGTATATATTGTAACAAACAAATAATAAAATCAGTCAAAAGTAACTTATTATTTTTTGTGTATAACATTAGCGCATGACTAATGAATTAATTAAGAAATTCCAATTATGCCACAGTAGGTAATTTCAATTTTCTAAAAGAAATAGTTTTAATTTGCTCATTCTTATCGATCTTACGACGACGAAGTTCAGTGAAGAGTTTCATAAAAATGTTATTAAAAACGAGTAAGACAAACATATCTTTATAAATTGTCTCTTAAAATATATAAAATACATTAAAAACACCATTTAGGGCATATAGTGGAGAACGGAGTGCCTTGACACTAGGTTCTCTAGTACTCTGCCCAGGTTTTTTTACGCTTTTGCCAGCTTTAAAGGGTATTCGGAGAGAACTTAATGCTATTTGCCCTAGTCATCTACCCGGCTATGCGAGAATATTCCTAAGCTGCCAAATATATAAATACTAGCGGCCCGCTCTCGGCTTCGCCGTGTGAACTTCATAGCTGTTTCGTTATACCACCCTTAAGGGTGAATTTTTAAGCCTATGTGTAACCTTAGATTATCAACTATATATGTATATATTCCAAAATTCATTATAGCGATTGTAATGAATCAAGCAGTTTAGATTTTTCATATAAACTTTCATCCCCTATTTCAGCCCTTGAGAGGTTGATTTATGAAAAAATAAATAGCCTATGTTTATGAAAAAATAAGTAGCCTATGATTTCCTCTGGATTTGGACCTGACCCTGAACCCTTTCATTCTAAATTTCATCGAAATCGGACCGGTAGACAAGCCGTGAAAGCGTGAAAGACAAACAGACAGACTTTCGCATTTATAATAGAAGTGTAAATAAAAGTCATAATTTATGTTTCAGGCTTTGCAACATTATTATTAATACATATAAAAATATATTTCGCCAATACAAACCCTATTGTGCCATGTAAATACGAAGACTTAGCAAAATACACCGAGATATGTGCTTCAAATGCGAAAACCTACAGTAACATATGCGATTTCCAACAAGATAAACTTCTACTAGATGAAAATATTCAAGTTTTGGCTACAAGTCGTTGCCCAGACACTGTACAAGAATTCATAGCCTTGAAAAACAGACACAAGGAACCTGGTGATATTACTGACAATGATACGGAATTTGAACTGGATAAAAAATCGCTATACGAGAAGGATAAGAACGTGAGGGAGACACTCGAAACCCTGCAGGCATATGACAAGCTGTAATTATAGTTTTGATGTATTTTTATCTTAAAAAAAATCGTCGTGACACAGTAGGACAGCGTCGGACTGTAGACGCGGTGGTTGTGGGTTCGATTCCCGCAGGAGGAAATCATTATTTAAATTTTCATTTCTTCACTCTGGTGCTATAGACAAAGCGTAGTGTTAAGTTCTGCCACGCTTTTTTTTAGCTTCAGCTTCACGCTGTATCTTACACACGGCAGGGTAGGCAGAGGGAACCTAGTGTTAAGACACCCTCTTCCCCACACGCCGAATTCGGAAGCATTGCGTGTTAAGTGGCGGAACTTAACGCCGCGCTTTGTCTCTGATACCAGAGCGAAGGAAATGAAAATATTAAATATTTCCACTCCTTGAGTGGGATCGAACCCACAACCAGTCGTTTAAAGTTCGTGTCATTGCGCCACGACTGGCGCCCACTGCCACTCTATATGCATTATTTTGATTTCGAGCGGAAAGTGGAGGACGAATTGTCTTAACACTGGGTCCTCTCCGACTACCCCGGTATGCGCGAAAAATGTATCTTTCCACAAATAGGTATAGGTATTAGGTAAATAACTATAATCAAATTTCTGAAGTATGCGACCAAAATTATCTTAAATATATGTGTTTCTATAGAAACTATGCCTTGAGTGATATTTGAACCTACAGTAATAGGGAATAGTTATAAAAAAAATGTGGATATATACTTATAATATCTTATAAAAATTTTCCCCTATTACTAGGAATTTGAAAAATGAAACTTTAATAAAATAAAACGGCTCATATTAATTATAATTAAATTATACTTACTATATTTGATTTCAGAAAAGAAATGAAGAAATTATCTTTCAAAGTAAATACTTAAATACTTGACGGCCTCAAATCCATATCCATTCATTAAGTAAATAATTACTTTTATTAATTTATGTTAATTTAAAAAAAACTTTTTAAAATTTTATTTGAAAATGTTTCTAGGTCGACATTTTAAAGAAGATTCATTTATTTCACTTGACATCTTTTATAAAAATAACTATAAAAAAATTCTACATTTATAATTATTCTATTTTATCTTACTTTCATATGACTTCAAATTTATTTTAATATTTTAAAATTACTCCGGAAAGTGATGATCTAGAATTAATCGAAAGTAATAACTCGAAAATTTTATTTAATTTTAAATTAATTACTTACAAATTAAAAATAATAAAAGTAACTGTTTATAAATTTATAACGCTGGTTCAATATTAAATTTTAATATATTTCAAATAAATCACAAAGAATCCTTGTTATAGCCATACTAGTGTTTTATTTATATTATAAACACAAAACATAACCATACGTTTTCTGATTTCTAGAAATTATCACTGTAAAGCACATGTGTTTGAAATTGATACATCCTGTTCATGTATATCGATATTTATAATTGGAGTCACTTTTTTAGATCCTTTCAAAACCAATAAAGGACATTTACCTCTGTATCTGCTATATAAATTGTTCTTATATCTTTTTGCATATTCCAATTGGCATTCATTATGATACGTTTTCCAATCGCTGGCGCACACCGGGGCATAGATTTGACATTGCCTTTTACATCTACCAGTATGTAAAATTTCAAGGAATGGCCTATGTCTCTTGTCCTCTAAAAACCTTAGTTTCGTCGCATAATTTTTAAAATTAGATCCACACACAGAACCATATAAACCTTGAGATATAGGTGGAGGTAGTACTTTGCCTTTCGTATGCAAAGGAAAGACAAACGATATGATGCAAATACCTAAAATAAGAGTAAAGAAATTTGGTTTGAAATTAAAAAAGCCTGTACTTATTTTTGCTCACTTCAACCCACCGAAAATGAACATAATCTTTGAAATTTATAACAACATTTCACTGCAATAACTCAATTTTAAATTCAAATACAATCAAACGCAATTTCTTCGAGATTCTATCATAAATTATTACTTTCTTACTGCCGTTATCGAAACGTACTACAACGAATCGGAGAACAATATATACTTAGTTGGCTGAATTAATTGAATTTACTTAAGATAAATTTACAATATAATATGGATTGTACTAGTTCTTAATTGGACAAGGGTCTTGTATGTACATGTTTATATTACTGGATATTTGCAACAATTAAGCGTTTCGTGGATTTTCTGTATGTTTATAATAACAATAATTACTATTATTGTAATTACTATTAGTTTAGAGTGTAGGTTAGCGGAAATTTACGCTTTTATTGAATACGTCAACATTTTGTATAACTAGATATAATATTATAGACAATTATTAGGTTTTAACATATTTAAGTAAATATACTAAACATGTAGGATAAGAATTCCTAAATTTTTTTTTTTATTATTACATAATCGATAAATTATCGACACTATGACTATATCCCATTTCTACACATAATGACATAATGTGTGTTACACACTATACAAGAATATTTGCTGTAAAATATTCAATATTAATTGAGCGTTACATTTTTTGTTCAGCTGTATTGCGATTAAAATATGTAAAATAAATGAAATAATTACTAATACATATTTAAATAAAATGTCACAGTTACAACACAGTCAAGGTAAGCCTAAAGGGTTACGATATTGTTATTTTTGGTTCGAATTGTACAGAAGAATGTTTGTACTTAAATAATAATGTTCTTATATAAATTCTGGGTTCTACCAGTCAACGTATAGTCTCCGTTTTGAAGAAAAATCGTGAATGTTATATGTCTTATTACTAAACATTTGTACCTACATACTTAGATTAAAAAAAAATAAAGATATGTTTACAAAAAGGCCGTCTTGGCGCAATGAGACAGCGTCTGACTGCAAACGTATTTGGTTGTGATCTATTCTTATCTATTAGTTGAATATATATTAGTATTTGAAAGTGGAGAACAGAATGCCTCGACAATAGATTCTCTCTCACTACCCTGCTAGGCGAAAAGAGTGTGCAACTATAATATTATTTTCTTTAGCATCGCGCTGCACACAGCAGGCTAGGCAGGGAACCTAGTGTTAAGAGACTCCGTCCCCCACTTTCTGCCGAATTCGGAGGCATTGCGTATTAAGTGACGGAACTTAAAGCGGGGCTTTGTCTCGACACCAGAGCGAAGAATGTGGAAATATTAAATATTTCCACTTCTCGAGTGGAAATCGAACCCACAATCAATCGTTTACTGTCACACGTTTGTGCCACTGCGTGCGTTTGTGCCACTGACAGTAATAATAAAAATTAATAATCTTTTAAAATTCCTCACAACTATAAACTTCTTCGGAATTCAAGCGTGTGGGATTACGTACTCGCAACACTAGAAAACGAGTGGAGATACGTATCATCATATTACAACACAGCAAGTAATAGCTTACACCATGAACCCACACCGTAGCTGCAGGCGAAGCATGAAGGAATTACTCCACTGATTGTAATGAATGATATTAAATGTGAACAATCTATATTTGTATAGCTATCTATTATTTTTAAATATGATTGATTTTGATAATACTTTCACTGTTATGTAAAATTTTGTATCATATAGATACATAAAATTGCGTATCGTATAGGAATCGGGTACTCTATGAAGACTATATTGTGATTAAAGTATTCTTTATTCCAATTATTTTAGCTTCACGCTGTATCCCGCACACAGCAGGGTAGGCAGAGGGAACCTAGTGTTAAGACACTCCGTGGCGGAGTGGCGGAACTTAACGCCGCGCTTTGCTTCGACACCAGAGCGAAGAAAATGGAAATATTAAATATTTCCACTCCTCGAGTGGGAATCGAACCCACAACCAGTCATTTACAGTCACACGCTTGCCACTGCGCCACGACTGGCCCCAATTCCGATTATTGAAGTGAAAAAAATATTTACAAGGCTTAAAATATAATGGAAGGTCATTATGGCGCAGTGCTTCTGACTGTAAATGTGATATTTGTAGGTTCGATTCTTACTTCGGGGAATGATTATATTTTAATTTTCACGGATGAAACACGGCGTTGAGTTAACCCATTCAATATGCTATATCTTTATTATAGAGGGCAAGTGGAGACTGGATTGTGTTGACGCCAAGTTCTCTCTGACTACCCTGTTTCGTGGTAAAATGCATAAAATTGCCTTTTTAAGAAAATATAAATTAATAGATTACTAAAAGCGTTCGCAAAAAATCACAATTAATTGTGATTAAACCATTATGCTTAAGTATAATGGTTATACTTTTTACTTAATTTAACGTTGCTAATAATCTTTTTATATTTGTTGAGAAAAAAATAGTCTGTATATTTAATTCTTTTGGCTTCATAACAACTACAAATATATCTCAAATAAAACGGCAAAATCACAAAAAATAGAAAAAAAACTAAATAACGCTAAGTCCTGGAAATAAATATGCATATATATACAAAAAAAACAATTATATTTAGGGAATTTCTATAATGATTGATTATATCTAATTTATCAATAAATCGTTAACCTAATTGCTCTTCCTAAGATTCATTATTTCCGCTGTATCTCCTAAATGAGGCGAATCGAACGTTGGCTATATAACAGCAATATTCATCACACTGTCGTATATTACTTGTAAAAAGCTGCAATTTATAGCTTCACAAAGTATAGCTATAACCATATTGATATAAAGCGATTTATAATGAGCTGAAGTGGCTTTTAAATTACTAGAAAATGCAGAAAATATTTGAATATTTTCATTCACGATTGGCTTTTGACGCCATTTTAGCAAATTTTGAGTATGTTTGAACGCAATAGTTTTAGGTTCAGTTCCCACGTGAGGAAATATTTCTATTTGAAATATTTTTAGTTTCTCGATACGAACGCAGTAGTCGGCAATAGGCAGACGGTCAGTGGAGAACGGAATAGTTTTTGGCATTATTAATTTACATGTAATTATGTATCTTTCGATCAATAAAGTTGCTTATTGTCATTAGATTCGCTTGAAAATTTACACACATGTTGTCATCCGATGATTAAACAATATTTTCACAGTACAATACTTCTTATTCTCTACAAGTACTTGTACTTATCTTTGCTAAGTCCAGGATAATTATTTTAATTTACAATATTTTAAGGCGTTTTTTTAAACTAAAAGTACAAAAAGAAATAATGTGCATTAGCATCTATTGAATTCAAAATCTATTATATTTAATATTAACATATTTTAATGAAAAACAATCACCACTTTCATATTAAAACTCTTAAGAAGTAATTTTTAAACATTTTTAAAGTGTTATTCCACACTTAGGAAAATTGAATGGACATTTGAAGAAAACGTTCATACGTTTTCGTAATTTGAACCCAGCGGGATTCGAAGCCGCGCCTCCTGAATACCGTTCAGGCGTTCTCACCACTGAGCCATGCGTTCTACTATCCGCTGCATCGAAATTCTTATACGCTTTTTATAAGTTTTGTTTAAATGTCTTTTTCTCTTAAGAAGTAATTAATTACTACATAAGGTAACATTACCTTTCATATATGTAATAACTAATATGTTTTTAATTTTACAAAACATTATTTGCGTTCTGTTCTTATTACAACTGTAATAGCATAAGACATGTACTTAGATTATGATTGATTTAATCTCTTATTAATCTTACATTATATCCTCTTTTCTCGTATTAGAAAATTTATTTTCTATTATAATTAATATATATTGCGTTTACTTAACTAATCAAAAATAAATATAGCAATATATGAAGAACGCTTTCCGCCTAAATTTGATTACGTATTAAGTAGCGGAACTTAACGCCGTGCCAGAGTGAGGAAATAAAAATATATTTTTTTTTAATATTATTATTTTTTTAGCTTCACAGTGTTAAATCACCCCGTTCCCCACTTTCCGTCGAATTCGAAGGCATTGCGTGTTAAGTGGCGGAACATAACGCCGTGCTTGACCTCGTCAAGTGGGAACCCCCTCCTCGAGTGGGAATCTAACCCACAACCAGCCGCTCTAGCAACCAGTCACATTTTGTGCCTCTGCGCCACGAGTCATGGCTCCGACAAAAAATATTTAAAATATTATAATTACTGCGAATGGGAATTGAACCACAAACATTGTGTTTAAATTCAAACGTCATTCCACCGAGACACTAGAGCTTCAACTACTTACTTCATGAGAATACTACTTCTATTCTATAAAATGCATAATGCAGATATATACTATAAAACGGAAGCAAATAGTAAGCAGTAATAATATTTAATAATCTCGTTGAAAGGTGTCTTGACCTTTCCAAATTCGGTATGCGTAACTTGTCCTTCATTATGGTTTCCATTTATGCAATAGCTTATGAATATTATATGTGCATTGTTTTGTATGTTAAATTTTATTACTATGAAACATTAAGTAACTATGGTTGTAAAAATAACTTAATAATTTAGATGCATACAACTATGTACTTTGTGTGATAGGCATAGAGATTTTATTTAAAATCACTCCGTATTCCACCTGAATACCGCGTAAAAAGAAAAAATAATCACGTAGTTTTAATTTTTGACATTTCGTTCTGTCACTTTTCGTCCGAAGTCGAGATATGGCGTGTTGAGTGCTGGAGTTGAACTCCGGGCTTTGTACTTCTTATCAAAGCGAAACATTGAAAATAAACAAATAGGTAAATAGGCTAAGCTTAAATATGTAAACCAACGGAGAAGCGAGTCATTCCCAACACAAGTATCCTAGATTACTTACTTACTAAGTCTCGATGATTCTACTTGTAAAAACTTTTATATGAATAAATCTCTTTAAATTTAATTTTAATTTAAAACAAGACATTTCACACTAAATCTCTCAAAAAACAAAAATATTTCAGAAATATAAATGTTTTATATAGTGAAAGTTAAACCCACAACAATCGTGACTCAGGCCTTTCTCGACTACTGCACGGCAGCGTTAATTAAATACTAAAATAATTAAAACTCATAAAATTTTCCGAGAAACAATACACTATTTTATATTAAGACCATCATTGCGCAGTAAAATAACGATTGACTGTATTTGCAAATTATTATGGGTTCGAATCCCACTCCGTGAAGAGGTCATAATTGAATAATGTTCTTTTTTCCCCCCTATTGAACAAGAACAACCACTTTCAATCATTAAAAAAAAGAATCATCAAAATCGATCCACTCAGTAAAAACTTCGGTGGTAGCTTCACTTAAAAAGAAGTACAGCCGAATTAATAACCTCCTCCTTTTGGAAGTCGCTTAAAAAGTACAGCGTTGAGGTGCAATACTCAACACATAATATCTGGAATTTTGATGAACAACTACAACTATGTTCTCTGACTACCCTACTAAGAAAAAAGCATAAAGCTGAAGAAAGTGAGTATTTTTAAAGTGCCCTTGCTCAGAGGTGAGAGCGCCTGAAAGGTATTCAGGAGGCGCGGGTTCAAATTCCGCTGCGTTCAATTTTTTATACGTTTTCTGCCTAAAAATTAGTTATATGCCTTTTTCAATTATCCTAAGTGTGGAATAACACTTTAAAATTTTTTAAAAATGCACTTGCTTTATATTCTCAACCTTCAGTATAAAGTGAATACAAAAGTTCTCAATAACTGTTTCGTGACAGCAAACTATCAAGCACGCTCCGTAATTTCAACGTGAGACATCATCAAACATGATAGGCGCCTATCACGGAATATTGATAGATGTGTTTTGTAGCTTGTAAATAAGTAATAATATCAGTACATTATCATAATTATATAATATTATTATTTTCCTATTATCTTCCCGCTTTATACCGTTTAGCATTTAGATAGAGACTTCGGTGAGTTTACTCACCGTTTTCCGCCCATGTTCGTGATATTACGTCTTATGTGGTGGTTCCATACAGTGATGAGCACCGTGTTCTGTTAAGTGTCTACAGACGACATTGTAAGTTCATGTATATTAAAACATTTTTAAAGTGTTATTCCACACTTAGGAAAATTGAAAAAGACATTTAAAGAAAACGTATAAAAACCCGCGAACCCTCATACGGTACTCAGGAACCCGCGTACGGTATTCAGGAAGCGCGGGTTCGAATCCCGCTGCGTTCAAATTTTTATACGTTTTCTTTAAATGTCTTTTTCAAGTTCATGTATATTAAAATTTCTATGGTCAAGACACTCTGTACCTCCACTTTTCTACCTATTTAACTTTTAAAAAAGTCATTAAATTAAAATAAATAATATTGTGACTGAGAAAAATAATGGTCTCAATATAGCTTGCAATGATTATGGATTCGATTCCCATTCGGGGAAATGATAATCTATATTTAAATTATTTTCATTTTTCGCTCTAGTAAGACCATTTCGCGTTGACTTGTACTCAGGTGGAAACTGTAAAAGGAAATATCAGAAGACTGTATTTTCTCTGCTTTCCCTGCGACGTAGAGAAAAGTTATGAACTCTTAGATAAAATATATATGGCTTAAATAAATATTTTATTGCATACATATGTAAATCGATTAACAATTTGTAAGTTTTAGATTACATATTTATAATCTATTAGAATAATTAAAATATTATATTAAAATATTATAAATACGATACGACACGATACTTGTGGGATCGATTCACTCAACACGCAACTCAACAGGCAATATCTCGATTTCGAGTGAAAAGTAGAAAACGCAGTGTCTTAACGGGTTCGATTCCTACTCGAGGAGTGGAAATATTTACTATTTTCATTTTCTTTGCTCTGGTGTCGAGGCAAAGCGCAGTGTTAAGTTCCACCACTTAACAGTCAATTTCTCCGAATTTGACGGTAAGTGAGAACGAAGTGTCTTAACACTAGGTTCCCTCTGCCTACCCTGCTGTGTGCTGGATACAGCGGGAAGCTAAAAAAAAATAAATATTCCAACACTCGCAAATAAAATAGTTACTTGATACACACTGTATACAACTTACTTTTCATATTTTGCGTAATACTATACATGTGCTTTCTGCATAAAGTTATATAATTATAAAACCTGTCATATTGAATGACCATAATTTGACATACGATATGCACACATACATGTGTTTTTTGCAGTTCACGAATTTCTCAGAACGCTTTACTTTTGTACAGGAATATTTTTTATTCGTTGCAAATTTTCTTTGCTATATTTAAAGTTATTTACAATGATTTATGAATGATATGTATCTTATTTTAAGATCTGTTACTAGAAATTATATAATACTTCCATTTTAATATGATCGAGTTTGTCAATAACATTATTAAATAAAATATAATTTTATATTTTTAATAGTGTAATAGTCACATTAATTTACTAATACTAGTGGCAACAGTTTTGATCGGTTTGACTAAAAGTTAGTTGTAGGTTCAATTGTAGGCAATTACACAAAACCTCGAAGAATAAAAATTAACAATGATGTAAAAGAGAACAAACTCTATAACAATTTAATAAAATGCCAAAATAAAGCACGAATCAAATATAATGTAACGATATATTTTTGCTGTACGAACAAAAACAAAAGTAACGGTAACTCGCAGTTAAACAGCCTTGCGAACTAAGATTAATGGTTGTATGAACTATCAAGGGTAAAGCCAAATCTAAATCTATAGATACTTTATGCTTACTTTTTATCCCACGTTATAACATATAAGGGGCCAGTGAGATTGGTTGTAGGTTTGATTCCCACTCGAGTATATATTTAATATTTCCATTTTCTGCGCTCTGGTGTCGACGCAAAGCGCGGCGTTAAGTTCCTCCACTTAACTGCCTCCGAATTCGGCAGAAAGTGGGGAGTGTCTTAACACTAGGTTTCCTCTGCTTGCCCTGCTCCGTTCTCCCCTTTTTGTCCAAAATTCTTACAGTACGCAGTAAGTGGCAGAACTCAATGCCTTACCAAAGCTTCATGTCTTACCAAAGCAAAGAAATGGTCATTATTTAAACATAATCACTCTGAATGGAATCGAACCCACAACTATCAGATTCACAGTCAAACGCTGTTCCACTCCATCAAGATGGCCTCTATTTATACAGACACAGGTTGTAATAATTAAACGGATCTGTACGTGACAAGCTAACGACAGAGACGCAAAAGGCAATACAATTTAAATGTTCAGTGTCAGTGCTATGCGTAGAGTAAGCCCACATGATGGAATGCGGTTCGTGATCCGCACTGGCGATCTACTATTGCTATTCACGTCGCTGTCTCGACAGATAATCATGTTATTGATTATTTAGCTTCACGCTTTGCCCGCATGAGAGGGTAGTAGAGAGAAGATTTCATCTGAAAGAAGATTTTGTCTTACTAAGCAGAAATGACAATAATTTTAATATAATCTTTCCTCAAATGGGGATTGAACCCACAACCCGTCGTGCTTGGAGTCAGAGGCTACCCCTATCCTTCCTGTTGCGTCACAATGGCCTTTAGATCATTTAGTAGTGATTTAATTTTAATTATTTTGTTCATTATGAACGGACGGAGAACGGAGGGTCTTGACACTAGGTTCTTTTTGACCTCTTTCTTTCTTTCCCATAGCAGTGCCCTGCTATGCGAAATAAAGCGTGAAGCTGTTTTTTTTCTCTTTCATTATTAGTTTAGTGTTTTGTATTAATTAAACTGTGTTAATAAATTAAATTGCTGGTTTTTATTACTATTTGTTAATTTACAAAGAAAGAAACGGCTTTTCAATAGTTATTTCAATTTTTACAAAAAATTAAACCTAATTTAGTCAAATAAATATACATAAGTCACTGTAGTTTTCATTTCCAATTAAAAGTAATTTGTTGTAAATGGGTACATTTTTTGTTTTGCAAAAATCTGTAAGAAATAAATAATTGCTTGTGCAATAGTTAAATACTCTATTAATCGTTTAATTGAACCGTATAATTTTATTTTGATTAGCTGTGCCCGTGTCTTTGCTCGGATAGAGTATAGATTATATTTGCAAAGAAGTTTTACAATAGAAAACGAAATTATTTAAAACATTGGATACGTTAGTATAGGATCTCTTTATATACCAAGTTCGTCGCTTGATTTTCATACGCTAGCACCGACATATAACTATGGAGCCCTTGAGTACGTTTATTTGCTCTGGAATATATACTAACTCAATGTTCTACAATTGATTTAAATAAAAACTTATTTTTGAAATATTAGGAATGAACGTCCGAGATTTAATTAACCGGATTATTTTTATACACGCTTGAATGTTTGAATGAATTCTATTTTCACATTTTATTTAAGACTCATGTCCAAAATTTAGAAATTACGTACATATAAATTATTACCTATTTTACTATTTTATTTAAGGGTATATTACATGAATATTGCAGTAGATATTTTCTAACTTTCAAACGTTAGTCAAAAAATGAAAAAAATATAAAAACAAGAATGACAAAATTTTATACAAAATTTTAACCCCTATTTCATCCCTTTAGGAGTAGGATTTTCTCAATCATTGAAATAGGTATTTACTATTTTCTTATTCACAATTAGTAAACCCGAAATAAAAGTTTTTCATAGCACTTCCATTTGTATGAAAGTGCTATGAAAAACTTTTATTTCGGGAAGTTGGAAGTTTGTACTTCTAACCTTATTTCACTCTCTTAGAAATTGGTAAAATTAAGGATTTTCCAATGTTGTGATGTGTATCTACTCCGTAAAATAACCCTATTGATTATAGCATTTATGGGTCTAATTACAATAGTTTACGCTCGACGATGATGACTCAAGCACTAAATGGATCAGGACAACCTATTTTATAAACATAGATAGGATAAATGGCAAAGTACATACTACATAATATAACAATCAAACTAGATATTGCATAAAACATACAATATGTTTGTTATATGAACAGAAATTACATACATACGAGTATGTACAAAATCATGACAACTTTGTAAGGCTGACTTGGCATGTAGTATAAAGAAACTAAACTAGTAACAGATACAAATACATGTATTAAACTATTATATTTTTATATAATCTAATATGAAAACACAGGAATTTAAAATTGATTTAATCGGTAACAATGTATACTATTTATTCCTATATTAATTATGCGGCTTTGCCTGCGACACACCTTTTTCTAGACTCTGGATTTTCAACAAATTTGTTTTCTATTTTCACACATGTTATTTTAGCAGATTAACCATGAGTGCGGAACAGACAAACAGACTTCCGCATTTATAACATTATTATGGATAGTATTATAGAAATTTATTTATAATATAACACCTCAACCATCTTTAAGAAAACTCTCAAGAAAAAACACTTAATGACCATCTATTTATAATAGAATTTACTAAAAAAACATGTAAAAACTAAACTTTAACAAAACAGATATACAGTTCTATTTAAGCTAGCGATTTGCTCGTTCAATGACATCCTCAGTAGTCAGTTCACACCATGATCACAGTCACGCTCGACAGCGGCTTGTCTCACGAGTGTGACAAATATCACGTTACTGAAAAACCTCGTATTCACAAGTAAAATGACTACAATTGACTGGATCGAATCCTTTTATTTTACGCCCGCAGTGCGGTATAAAATATCCTAGGGATATAAAAAAGTTGAATACGAAATACAATGTATGTCGTTTGTTAGAAATTTATATAAGTGTTTTGTAAAGTTTTAGTTTTATATATAGAGTGATTTTGGTATATGTAAATGAAAACGTAAGGTTTTACATAACGGTTCTTTAGAATCGCGTTTTTAGAATTGTAATGACCTAATCGAAAATTCAAGTATTGTTTCGATTTTTTATATATTTAATTACAGTTCTTTAAATAAGCACTCAATAGGATGTTTGGGTTTTCTATCCTAAAAGATTCAGCTTCGTTTAAATAAGCTGATAATATTACATATTTAAATACCTATTTTAAAATGTATAGAAATAATTTTAGTAAAATTTTAGATAAGCCGCTTCCATCCTTAAGTTGTAATATTCTAAGTTGTTGTATATGTTCTAAATCAAAAATCAAAAATTATAATTCTTCTAAGATCTACAAAAGCATAAGGCTAATTACAAACTGGATAGTAATATATACAAATATGGGTAATACTGATGTTTTAGATCATGTCAGTATTTAGATAATTTATATTTTTACCATTTTTTTAAGACCTTTTACACTTAAGGTTTATTTGTAAACATTAGGAATAAATAACATTAATTAGATTGTACACTGTATCTTGTTTCATGTACTTCTACCACTTTTGTATAAAGTTATACACAGTTTGCTAAGGCATCATGTATTTACAACCACGCGTCGTTGGGACTACCAGGTATCTTAAATTTGACACGATTATTGTTACTTCCGAAGCGTCGTGAGACTTAACTCAATGGGCGCATAGTAAAGAACATATTAAAGTATATAAAAAAAATGCTTTCTAACTTTTTAAAGATTATTTGTAAAACAAACAAATGATAGATTTCTTTTCCATTTGATAAACAAATACTACAATCAGTTGATTTTTACGCACCCATATTATGTTACAACCTGTAAATCTCGTTATCTATTTTCCTTCCGCTCTAACTCGAACAGGCCTACAAGCTCGGTCAACGTCCTTATTTAAAAGTATTATACACATTACCTTTACAGGTGCAATTATTTACCTCCATTAGTAAGTAGCCGGCAGTTGAGTAAACAAGCCCTAAATAAAAAAATCATATATGTGACTTGTTATATTTAAGGAATGTTGTAAGATGATTTATTTTATACTTGATATATTTTAAATGAAACTGTATTAACTGAATTCATAGCTTACGTTTTGGTATTCGAAAATACGTTTTGGAAACTTTTAAACATTTTTAAAGTGTTATTCCACACTTAGGAAAATTGAAAAACATATAAAAACAGAAACGTATAAAAATTTGAACGCAGCGGAATTCGAACCCGGGCCTCCTGATACCGTTCAGGCGCTCTCACCACCGAGCCATGCGTTCTACTATCCGCTGCGTCGAAATTCTTATACGCTCTATTACAACTTATTTTAAAAATGTTTAAAAGTATTTAATAAATAGCATTTTTTCGTATTTTAGTTCTTATTGTGTATTTATATATAGACTATCGAGACTACAAAATATATTTTTCAATTTCTTTATTAGTATGTACTTTTGTGTTTGTGTTTAACAAACGTTTTCTCAATCCATTATTGAATATGCCACGTTTCTGAATGCATAAACATATAAAAATTGTATGTAGACACACCAAAATTGAGGGCTAAATCTTTCTAAAGAGGAAATTTCTATTGAATCGAAACCCCAGCGTCTGCATAATAAAAAGCTCAGGTTTTGCTTTTATTACTCTTATACAGCCCCTTATAGAGGAAGAAGGAAATAGGATTTCTTTATACATACGTGCAAAAATGAAAATATTATGCAAGTTTAGTAAATATTTTGAAATGAATACAGTTTTTTTTATTATTATTGGTATCGTATTCATTTTTATTGTTTTGTAAGCGGTGGTCTCTTGGAAGTAAGATAATATCATTGTTCAAGTATGAATTCGAGGTGCCAAAATAAGAATTATTGATGTGTAACGTGAATAAGTATTGTTTTAATCCAAGTAGGTAGGTACATAATACGGTATAAATTTCAACAAACAGTAATTAAATATTTTAGGAGAACAATAAGGAAATATTCCATTATGAGTATTCAAAAATAAGAGAAGTACATAAAAAAGAACTGTCGTTGATACTGCGTATTGGGTTGCGGAACACAACGCTGAGCTTTGTCTTACCAGACTGAGCAAATAGGAACCATTGGACCATTCAACCATACATCGTCGTCATTTTTATGAGTTCGTATGAAAGATAAATACTGTGTCACCACGGTAGTGTCAATAAATAACACATTTTTTTGTAAACGCTTTCTACCGAAAAGTATGGCAGTGGTAGAGATTAGTGAGATAATGACAGTTCTCTGTGACAGCTGTCAAAATTTTTTTATAACTATTGCAGCATTCTAAATTATTAAGTAACCATTTTATCATGTTTTATGAAATCAAGCACATGGCATTGACATTATTAAGCCATGGGCGGAGATCTTATCATAGATTATAATGCTACACTCCTTATTATTCATAAAGTTTATCTTGTCTTATAGCTAGTTACTTTTACGCTACCTATATTAATTAAGTTTTGAGATATGTGTAATAAAATTTAAAGGCTAATAATGTAAAAGAAAATGATAAAATATGCTTTTTATATCTTTATTATAAGAATTTAGAACTTTAACACTGTTCTCTATAAAACTACCTCGTAAAACATATCTCCCAATAGAAAGAGATTATGATTATGATTATCGGTAGTATGTAATTTAACATTTAGTCGAACTGAAACAAACTATGAACTGATAGTTTACATAATGATGTAACGTGAACGGAATAGACCTCTGGAGAGCGAATGACCTTTCTAATTAGTTTAATAACGTAGTTGATAAAGGAAGTAGTTTTGCGGAGGTGTAGATTATGTTCGCCTTGTCAACTTAAAGAGGTAACAACTATGAAACTTGTATTTAATATACACTCTTAGTTTTAAGCTGTCTATAATCATCTAACTAGCTTAGTAAGTGCTTACTTAGCTAAGCAACTAAGTAATTATAGCCAATTTAGAAATCCGGTCTTTAAACAATAATAAAAACTGTATCGTTTTAATATTGTTGTTATAAAAATTGTTATTTTTATCCGCATTTACCTTTTGTTTCATGTATTATTTTGATATCTAGTGAACAAAGGACAAAGTTTTATTGTTTCAACATTACAAGGCATAATTAAATAGCACATGTCACATCACTAATTATAAAAAACATAAACTGTACCCAAAACCCTACAAGACGTACAACCATGAAGTTTTACAGCACAGCTGTCATTTTCATTAAATTACATTTAAATACAATTTTCTAGTAAACATAATTTGCAAACTCGTATCTCAAAATCGTTTCCTGTTTGCATGTCCGTCATGTACATCCACTTTGTATCTAATTTGTATGTTTAATTAAAACAAGATGCCACCTGCATTTTTAAAACCTTAAACCTTACATAATTGATGTAGCTGGTTCTATTACAGTCTAGAAACATGTTGTTTATTTACTACTGTCATTTGCCTTATCTCTACAGATTTAAAAATGAATCTTTATTTCCTTTGATCACGCCAAGATTGCTATCATCTTTTTTAATAGGTTTTCTAGATTAGTGGCCAGTCGTGGCCCAGTGGCACAAGCGTGTGACTGTAAACGACTGGTTGTGGGTTCGATTCCCACTCGAGGAGTGGAAATATTTAATATTTCCATTTTCGTCGCTCTGGTATCGAGGCAAAGCGCGGCGTTAAGTTCCGCCACTTAACACGCAATACCTCCGAATTCGGCGGAAAGTGGGGAACGGAGTGTCTTAACACTAGGTTCCCTCTGCCTACCCTGCTGTGTGCGGGATATAGCGTGAAGCTATTTTTTTTCTAGATTTATTGTGGAAGGTTCTTATGGACGAGAAGTCGGTTTTCAGGGAGTGCTCACGCTCTTTTTGTTATTTCCTTTGCGTCATATATCTTTCTTATATTTTTTTTATCATTCACACTCTCCACGTGCTCAAACCACATGAGAACCTTTCTCTTCATTAGTATTAAAATATTCCCAATTATATATACGAGTCTGTGTTATCACTGCGAATTCAATCACTTATGTTGACGCCATACATCCTACCATCCCATCTTATAAATGATGTAGAGATATATCATTTATCTTTCTTTTATCCTTTTTCTGATATACCCATATTTTGTCGGTGTCAGTACCAGTATTATAATATAATAATAAAGTATAGTAACTACTTTTTATTTTAATTGAAATGTAAAGTTCTAAATGATTATCTGGGCTCTATCTGCTAAGACAGGCACAGGGCGTCTAGCTGATCAGCTAGTTGAGCAATAAATTTTATCTATTACACAGTGACCTTAATATCCAAAAGTACACTAATTCTATATCTTAATTACGATGATTAATAATTTAATATTGGTTATCAACAACAATTGATAGATAGTCAATCAATCAATATCCGATATCATTTAGTTATTAAGTTCCACAGTTCGAATATTATTCTTCTTTATAAGTTTAGTAATTTATGCGTATCTATCTACTTCTAGTAAATACTAAAATAATAAAATGTATTTTGGGAAACATTTTTCTGAAAACCTCTAAAAATTTGAATATGGGACTCGAACCCGCGTCTGAAAATTGTCAAACGCTCTCGCCGTAAAACAAAATTGTTGATATATGGCTTACCTTCTACGTATTTGAAAAATATTGTTCATATTCTAAATTAGTGAATGACACTAAAAAAACGTTAAAATATTAAAAGTATGTCATTAAAATATATGTTTATATAATTAACTACACTTCCAATTTTTTTGTATTTTGCAGGACAAACTGAAAGGTTTTTACCTTAATATAAACTGAATTATACACATATTTTACGTCATACTTAGTTGTTGGTACAGAAAACATTATCGTACGTTAAATAGACGGCGAAAATATTTTCTCATAGGAATATAAATTGGAATAAATTCTAGGGTGATAATGATATATTCAATTAGCATTGTGTTCAGTACTGGTATACATTTACGACTCCAAAACTGTCTCCATTTAAGAAGTATTTAAACTAGGAACCGCCTCTTTGCTCTGCATGCCGGGAAGAGCTGAGCGAAGTACCTATTTAATGTATTTAATGTAAGTACCTATTTAACATGTTTATCCTTTTACTGATTAACATATGAAACATTACATGTTAAAAAAGTTTAAAAAGCAAACACTTAACACTAACATAACACTTAACTTTCCACAGCCTAAGTAATAGTTACTTAGGCTACTTAGGGTACTTTTTGGCCATTTAATTATCATTTATTCAAAAACTACAATTACAATTGTCACCAAAAAACTTCACAGCACACAAGACACTGTGCTCGATATCCCTGCCAAATTTCAGAGGTCAGGAGGAGGCTATATACCAGAGAGAGACAAATAGCCCTGGAAGAGTTAAACCACAACGTAACACACTTTTGACCTGTAAGAGACCAATAATATTTATCTTTATCAAAGACTTTTACACTGCAACAATGACTTTACTCCACAAAGTACTTATAAACGTATAACGCACTAATTAACATACTGTCAAGGCGAATCGACGGAAAATTGTATAATAAAAGTGATCTACTCTACATTCAACAAAACTCGAATAATAATTCATAATAGAAAGACAGCTTTACAATTTTTCTCGTATAGCCGTGTAAAGATAATCTAGAGTCCATACAGTACACTTCGTTCCCCGCGACCAGTTTGTTTTCGAGACATTGCAAGTTGATTGGTGGAACTCAACGCCGTTCTTTGTATTACCAAATGCAGCAAATAAAAATAATTTATGTACAAGCCCCTCGATTGAAATCGAATTTACGACCGACTTATTAACAGTTAAACGCTGATCGCTACCTGTAATGACATGACATCATGATGATGACACATCTACAATAGAAATACCTTAATAAAAAAATCATTACAATCATTCCTATTTGTTTTAGAAAATGTTAACTGTTAGATTCTTAAGGCTTAAAATGAAATTAACAACTGGCCTACTTATTTCAAAAAACATTAATTTTTACTTTGGCCAAGTAAAGGCAACAAACACTTTGGTGGCCCAATAGCGAAACTTAAGCGCCTACGAGTCAAGAATTCGGCTGCATCACTGTAACGGTAGTTTGGCCATGTCAGCCTTATTGTTATTCTAATGACACTCGTCCCTTTTGAACGATGATTGAGAACGCGTCCAATATTTACATAGAAAATATACAGAAATCAATACAAACAAGTTACAAGTTATGTTGCTTTAAAGGAATCTTGGGTAATATATGCGGAAAATATTTGAGACTAAGAAAATTTGAATGTATTTCTAATAAATTTAGCTTTAGAGGTCGTACTGGTTCAGAGGCACTAATGGCGTTGTTGTGGAGTCGATTCCAACTCTGGGGGAGTGATTATATATTATTTTCATTTCTTCGCTCTGGTACTTTAGACAAAGTGCAACTTTAAATTCCACAACTAAACAGGCAATGTTTATATTTCAGGCGGAAGTTGGAGAACGGAAATAAAACTAAGCCTATTCTTATTATTATTTTTTTAGCATAAAGCTGTATCCCGAATACAGCAGGGTAGGCAGAGGGTAACTTGTGTTAAGACTTTCCGTCCGTCATTTTTCGCCAATTTCTGGAGATATTGCGTGTTAAGTGTCAGAAATTAACGTGCGCTTTGCCAGAAATAGAAATATTAATTATTTCCATTCCTCGATTGGGTATCGAACCCAAAACCAGTCCCATTTGCAGTCACACTGTTGTGCCCCTGCGCCAGTACTGGCTTCAATTCTTATTTTATCAGCTCATTTGCTATTAGTTATAGCCTATATTCTTAGCAATGAACATTCTTAATAACATAATGGCTACTAGTGTATCTCATAGAAACCTTTAAATAGTAAAAATATTTCAAACCATAGCGGGCAATAAGTTTCTAATAGGCTCATTATATCATATCAAGTATTTTTTTCTTCCATTAGCAACAGAGGTAGACCGTATAAATAACTAGAAATAACTGTATATTTAACTGAGCTGTGAGCATCATAGAAGTATTGGTACAAAACTCATTAGTACCTCTATTCTATAAATAATACTAGTTATGTCCGCGACTTTATTCGCGTGGAATCTCATAAAAAAGTTATCTAAAATAAAAATCTAGTCTAAATTACAGTCAAAATCGGTCCAGCCGTTCGAGGCTCGTAGAGGTTAGCCGGAACTAACAGGCACACAAAAATATTAAAATATCCTATTTTGGTATATGTATTTACCGTGTATAAATACAAATGCATTTAGTAAAAAACGGTTAATTTAATACGACAACCAAGCAGTAATTCTAATTATCTGATATTTACAATAATATATGGATTAAGAATTATTTTATTTTAAACGAATTGAATCTATGTCAATTTGTCTTCGACAAGTGATCTCAAAAGTGTATTTTTTATTTTTGTCAAATATCAAACGATGACAAAGATCATACCTTTGTGTGTATAATATGATATTCACGTTCCTCACGAAGGTTTTAGCGACCGCTATGACTCAGATATTCTTATAGCATTATATTTTAAAATTTTAGGCGACGTTTAGGCACAAAGTTTAAACATTTTTTCTTATAGATTACGTCATATAAAGGTAAGCGCGTTATGGCTCGGCGTAATTTGAATAATTATTATAAAAGTGGCGTTTTTTACACGTTATTATTAAACGTATTACTCATCTGTTTACCTCGTTTACATAAAAATGAAATGGCAAAAGTTTCAACATGTTACACCTACGTTACCTAAATTTTATTTTAGTAACCTCTTAGCAAACCTAAAGTATAGATCTAATGGTAGACCCAGAGAACCTACAGTATGACAAAAGTGTTTGTCCAATGTTCTTTTACCTTCTCGCTCTGTCTCGTATAGTACAGAAGTCATAGAGAATTTAATTCGGAAGCACTCCGTTCTTCACTTTGCGTTATAAATGGAATTGCACCAAAAAAACAACGCTTTGTATCAAATCAGGGAAATTAATATGAAATATAGGTATATAAAAATATCACCAAGTGGGAATCGAACCCATACAACCGATCGTGTTTTACGATCAGTCTCACACTACGAAGACTATTTAAACAAGTAAATGAGATCATCAAACAATTTTCCACGCTAAGTGTAAATTAGTAAATAACCATAGATTTTACACAATTGTTAGGTCAGAATCGTGAATATTATTTTATAACGAAGTATAATTTGAACACTATAAAAGGCTACGAATTTTTGAAATCAACGGCCAAGTAATTTGGGAGTTCAATAGCGAGTCATTTTATTTCGTGAGAACATCCGAGGTAACGATTGAGAGATTATAACACGGTGTATACTTTAGTTAATCATTTTAATTGTTCGTAATTAATGCAATGATATTGCCCTTAAACGAAAATGAAAGCAAAGATATTACCATACAGAAGTAACCAAGCTATCTGATCCAGCCATTTTTCATATATTGATTTTTTCCCGAACCGCAACTAAATACGTATTTAAAACGTATGTTTATTTAAAGTATACACAAAAAATTAATCGAAAATGCGGGTACATTGAACTCAGGTACCGAAAACCCTAAATAATCATTATATGCCCGCGAGTCGAAAGCTGGCCCCTCTGGCAAGATGATGGCGTAGTGGGATAACTCTGATAAGGTGATTAATTCGATTCGTACGCGGAGCAATGATTAGATTATTATAATTATTTTTAAGTCCAAACTAAGATTAAACACGACGTTGTCTTCCTATTCGGGTAGAAAGTAGAGAACGAAGTGTCTTGACACTAGGTTTTCTCTGTCTATGCGTATAAAAGTGGACATTACTTGCGTAATTTCACACAAATCGAAATAATAGCAAGAAACTGCTATAGTTTCACTCTCCAGCTCGATTATAAAATGATCAGCAAGGTTATATGTGTTTACCATACATGTGTGTTACATACGAGTACGTGTTGGCTAATTTAGAACTATAAACAAATTTATAATGTACTTACGTAGACACTAAATAAATATTGCTTGGTAGTGCCTTCATACATTTCTTTGTACTTTTAGTGAAATTTTTGACAAAAATATAAAGTTATGTTTTGAAAATTTACTCATAAGCGAGAACTATTAGTTACTAAGGTAGCAATATAACTAAATAAATCGGTTATTTTTTCAATATTTATTTAACATTAACATTGAAAATGAAGTAAAAACATTTATACCGCTAATTATGATAAAAAAATAAATTAGCACATTGGTTAAACATCTAATATACTTTTTTTTATTTAAAGTAGGTAAAAACTAAAATTGAAAATTGATGATTAATATTTTCCTTTAACATTCAGTGTGTTCAATAAATTTAAAAATGAATAATTTATCATATTATAAAATAACCTTTCATTTATTAATATTATTAAGTCATAGTCATTGCATATGCAAAACATATGTACTAAGTCTATATGATATGATATGTTAAAATCTAACTAGCGATACAAAAACCAAGGCAAACGCAATTACAGCTGAAAAAATATTAACATTAATATAATATTAAAAAAAAAGTAAAAACTACCAAAATAAATTATACATAACCTACTTATCTTACAAAGTAAAATCAAAAGAAAAAGCTTGTCATCCATAAATTAATATATATTAGATAGAACAAGTATATCAAAGAAAGGTGAATTATAAAAAGTAAAAATTAATTTAAAAATTACAATTCTATTCACACTAATTGCATGCAAATGTTTTTCATCGTGTATAAATCTCTAATACCACACTAAAATTATCTCAAGAGATGGACTTCTTAGGTATATGAAAGCGTGACCGTGGACGCTGTCAAGTGATTAAGCAAACGACAAGCGCTGAGATGCAGTTGGTAGAGGCTTCGTTGCAAAACTTATATACACTGTACGATATGTACGTACTTATTATCGTTTACCTCATGTTTTAAAAATAGTTTTTATATATTTATTGATAGGGAATAAATCATAGACAATTATATCAATTACTTAACAGAGTACCAAGTTATATTTGATCGGTCATAGCCAGTCATGTTTTTATTATTTAAAGACCTTTATAATTATGTTAAAACATTACAAAAGGTTATAGGCATTTATTTCAAGAAAAATAAAAAATATTTTATCATTTTGCGTTAAAAAATTTAAGCCTATATTTATTTATATTCTTTTAATTTCAATTAGATCCTTAGTATTTTTTTATATTAATTTTGTCTAATAAATATGTAAATGTTCATATTTTATTGATAGCCAATATGTAAAATATATTTAATATTAATGTATATTTAATAAATATATCTTAATGATTATTTACTTTTAATATTTATATTATGTAATCATTACGCGCAGACATTGACAGTATTTCTTCAATAAAAAAGTAAGTAACGATATTAAACAATAATAATAGGTTAAATTAAACTGTTTCTTTAAAAATAAATAATATCAAACAAGTTTAACTTCAACTAAGGCACTAAAGTAAAATACATTTTGTTAATAAGTCATTAAATATAAAAATTTACCAATGCAATATAAAAATAATTAGAACAATTATTTTGCAAAGAGTAAAATGTAGTGAAATATGATCTCAAAACTAACAATTAAATGAAACGTGTGTACGAAGAAATTGTGGGTAGTCTGCGAAAAGAAACTTGCTAAAATTCAAATTAACTGCCGGTCGGTATTAGAAATTGTTATTAAAACGATTTACAAAAAGACAATATAATATGGGACATAAAAAAAACGCTTACAATCTACATTCCAACTTACCTGATGCCGTCCAGCATTCAGGGCATTCCTGGCAAAGCGTCGACCAGTCGAAGGCGAGGTCCTCAAAGCTCGCCATCACTAATCTGGCTGTTTAAAAAAACACAGGAAACATGCTATATTACACAAACACTGGGCACTTCTTGTCAATCCTTACTATATAATGTTTCTATCACTGTAAATAAAATTAAATCATATGTCATAAGGTTGTTATAGCGAGTCGTCGGCGCAAGTTAGCCCCCTATGTGCGCGCGCATACACATTAGCGGCCGACGGAGCACTGCGCGGCAAGTGGCAACCTCGCGGGCCACTCGGGATGTCGTTCTAAACCTGTTCCTCGGACACTCAGCGAAGCATTCACCGAGCGTTCTTTCGATTTCAATGAACCGTTAAAGTTTTTCTAAGGGTGTGCCTTATCAATGTGACGGATCGCATAATATGACCTCATCTTCTTAGTTTCCGTAACAATAAAAAAAATCTATATGCATTTGTTTTAAAATGCATAGTATGTTTTGTTGAAGATTTAGCCTTGTCGTTTTATGTTTAGTAACCGTCATTATACGACCTACGCATTTTCTTACAATTTTTTTTTGTTATGTTTATTGAAATAATATCAATATTGCAATTCGTTGTTTGTTTATAAATATACCTATCAAGTTTTGCTTAGAATGCGGATAAATGGCGGCAACACGACTGATGCTTATTTAGTAAAGAATTTCAAAAGCATTTTCCTTTTTAAAACCAAACACGTTAGTAAATAATACCAAATGTGGATATTATAGTATTCACAAATCCAATTGTACAAAGTCTGATTGTTTACCGACAGAAATCATTATAGAAGAGCAAAAAGCAAATCGTTTTTTATCTAACCAATTATTTTTATCTGTTTGCTATCTTTTTTTAGCTTCACGCTGTTATACTTTTAGCTTCACACAGCAGGGTAGGCAGAGGGAACCTAGTGTTAAGACACTCCGTTTCTCAGAATCCGCCAAATTTGGAGTGGCGGAATTTAACGCCGCGCTTTGCCTCGACACCAGGGCGAAGAAAATGGAAATATTAAATATTTCCACTCCTCGAGTGGGAATCGAACCCACATCCAGTCGCTTTACAGACATTTTGTGCCACTGCGCCACGGCTGGCCTTATTTTTGTCAATATGTATCTATTTCTAGTTATTAAATTTATAGTAAATGTGTAACATTCATGTTAGAAACTTCATAGTGCCCATCGAATGTGCATTCTATGTAAATTTTTACACAATTTTATTTCGCATAAAGCATGGCATTAATTGCGAAGTGGTTGCTTTAACGTTGCCAAAGCAGAAAGCGGTAAGTGAGCGCGTTATTTACTCATAAAATTAATTTAAAACCTTTTACACTCCTTATCTTTCTTCGCATCTGACAAGACAATTTCAAAAATTTGGTTCTCAACTAATGGTTTATAATTTAATTATTCATAACGAGGGATTACGTGGGTAGATATTCAGTAAAAGTCGTGAAAGTAGATACGTATATGGTATTTTATAATTAATTTGTAAGTTAGTGCAGTTAAAGTTAAACGAGGCGTCCTTGAACTATAGTAGCACAGATAGTTAGCCACGTTCAACGTAATGTAATGCGTAAGCGTAACACTACAGTGGATGCATTTGCAAATAGTATATATGTTCTGTTTTGTAGTTGTATTTGTTAAGGATACTTAAAGATTACGTCTTTCAAAATTCTTTTTAAGTATTTTTTTTTCAGTGGTCACTTTTTATTCAATAAGTTATGTTCAACAATCATTCCTTTATGACGATCTAAATATATATTAAGGTAGATAAAGTTTTCTCATCTGAATATAATATATACCTATTCAATTGTGATTTAAAATTAGGATTATTAAATAAAAAAAATCAATATCAGAAAAAACAACATTTCAAAAGCAATCTTACATTTATATGTACCTACCTAAGTATTTTTTCACAAATATTTATCAAGACATTGATATAAGTGTAATTAGACTGCGGGCGCCAGTTTAAGTATAATAATATGTTGGTATCTCGGAGTAAATCCATTAAAAAGAAGACGGCATTTATATAACAATACAATCTGGCTCAAGAATCAAGATGCCTCGTAAAAATATTATGAATGAAATGAATGATTTAACCAAGAAACTTGAAATCTTTAAACTTGTATTATAATATATACTTTAAACATTTATTTTCATTATAATTTTCTTATATTTACTTAAGATACTATACTACTAAGATATTATACTTAAGATACTACTCATTTATACAGTCAGTTAACCAGCCAGTCCGGTCTAGTTACATTTTTACAAGTAACAACAACCTTTGTCTAACACTTTTATTCATCGCTATACTTTTATACTAGTGAGCTACGCTATTCAACCTGCTAAATTGTATAATGTCTCTTGATCAGGAGATAACAGCCAACAGCCTTAAAACCCGCGGCCTCCTTAATATTTTTATACGGCCCACCAAGCGCTTATTCTTTGTACAGATATTCTAGCATTATCTTTTAATTTCTATTAGGAAGTATGACTGTGGCCACTTAAGCGTCAACATAAAATGTGTCGTCAATACTTACAATTGTAATATAGGTAGGTACTTTAATTATGTCAGATAACTCAATAGTAAATTAGCTGTGTAATAAAAAAATGACCTCCGTATGTAAAAAAAATGAAATATTTTTTTTATATCTAAAAAAAATTTAAATGCGACATTTAATAATTTAAATTAAAGTGTAAATAGGTTGCACCTATTTGCACTTATTATAAATTAAAAAATATTAAAACGCATTATTAACAAGTAAAAGTTAAATTTCAAGAGCAGCTGTGTTTTAATTTTAATACATTTAGTTTCAAATGGTAGATCAACAATTACTTTCATCCATACTGAAAGTAGATCCATGCAAGAATTTAAGCATGAGTTTCATATTTAACAAATTATTATGACCAAAATTTAGAGAGAGAGAAATAGAAAGCCAAATGGGTACTGTGGGTTACGTCTTATTGTAAACACGGTTGGTTGTGGGTGCGATTGCAAGTCGTAGGAATATTTACAATGATTTATTTCTCCGCTCTGTTAAGGAAAAATGTGAGCGGAGTGAAAGCGGAGAAAATAGTGTCTGGACACTAGATTCTCTATGATCATGCTAATACGCGGAACGCGTAATTTTGCTGTAAGGAAAAAAATGATTTTTTCGCCTAATTATTTTCTATCATGCACGTAGTGGTTATAAAATCGAACTCTATAGAGGAAAATGTTTATATTTAAATTATTTTCATTTTCACTATAAAAAGACAAAGCGAGATTTTGGATTCCGCACTCATAAACCAGTAGCAAAATATATCTACTAATATGGACACAAAATAAAGAACACAGTTCTCTAACTGGACTTTTGCTTGGCTTATTTCGCTTTTTATATTTTTTTTAAGCTTCACGCTGTATCCCGCACACAGCAGGGTAGGCAGAGGAACCTAGTGTTAAGACACTCCGTTCCCCACTTTCCGCCGAATTCGGAGGCATTGCGTGTTAAGTGGCGGAACTTAACGCCGCGCTTTACCTCGGCACCAGAGCGAAGAAAATTTTTAAGCATTTTTAGAAACAAAAAAAAACATATCCCATCTTATATAACAAAATATTTCAAATTGTGTGCAAAAGTAAACGCAGTTGCTAAAATGAACACGAACGCACGTGGTAAACAGGGCATGCGAGCTCGTGTTTCTCATCAGGCCTTACTTGAGACAAATTAACACGTTCGTCGGCCGTTAACTGCACATTATTTCCGAGAATTTCATCGCTAATAGATAAATCATTACAGGTATTTCTAATATCATTTTATCTAATGATACTAAGTTGCTGGAGACCGATATAGAAGATATTAGAGGCGATAGCTATAATTTTTTCAGGTTCATGCGTTTTCCGGGAAGCGGAGTACCAGAGAGAACCTAGTGTCAAGACACTCCTTCCTTCACTTGTGCCTAAAATAAAGACATTTGCGTTTTGGATGGCGGAACTCAATTCTTCCGACATGGAAGAAATAAAATTTTGAATATATAATCATTCCCCCGTGTAGGAGCCGAACCCACAACCATTGCGTTTAAAGTCAGACGCTGTCCCACTGCGCCACAACGACCGATAACTTTTATTAATCTTACTATTTCCCAAATACTTAAGCCAGTGTGAATTAAACATTGAATTAGAACTAATTGAAAACTAGAATAGTTTCTTATTTTATAATAATATTAAAACAAAAATGTTCCAACTGTCAATCAAATAACGAAAAAAACTATTTATCATTAATAGGTTTGTCGAAACCACGAAATTTGAATCAATAACAAATTTTGAAGGGAATTCGCTTCGAAACGTCCAAGAGCGTTCAACCCAGATCGGACCAAGGTTACGATAAATCCATATAAAGATATTACCGAAAAGCCTTATTCACGCCTTTTTTGTCAAATTTATAACTATTTTTAGAAATATTAGAATATTAATTACTTCTAAGACAAATATGGTATATTTCGACATATTGTACATTATATGTATCTAGATTGACATATACGAGTATTACTTTTATCGCATTCATTTCTTTATAATGGAGTAACACTCGAGCGGTCACTGTGTCGACTTACCTAATTTAAGTGCGAAATACACAGATAAATATATTTGATTTTGCAAAAACAAACTACTTACAATCTCTGAGTCCAATTACTTAAATTGATTGTTTGAAAACAGTAGTGAAATATTGCTAATAAAACAGCGAATGCGTGTAAAATTAATTTTATTTTGTAAAAATTCTCATTGATACAATGTCACGAAATTATATCCACTATATTTTCTTGTTGGCTTGTCTATGATGAAATCCTTTATCTGCTCTGTCTATAAGCTTTGTTAGTATATTATTGTAACGTTATGTAGTTTTTTTGCCTACTGATAAAAATCCAGAGGTGTTCGAAAAATACTTTGCATTGGCTTCATTCAACCGCGTTTCAGCTGCTTGCGGATTAACGATTTCTAAGCCCTGAAACAAATATTCACTAATTAATATAAGAAATACGCAAAACACAATAAACATTCTGCACAACATAGGCAAAGTCGACCAAAATTTGTGAAAATACATTACAAATAACCAAATGCTAATGAAATGTTAGTATGAATAATATAAATATTAAACAACGCAAATGACTATAAGTAAGGCGGCTCTTCATTTTAATTTTTTAAAACTAAATTTAATGTTTTAGTTTCTAAAAAATAAAAGTCGATCTGGAAAAGAATCGTGGCTAAGAGCATTAGAAGCGGTCTATAGTATATAAAGAGCACATTGTGGACCTTAATTATGATTGCACCTGTAGTCACGAATAAGAAGAAAACGACACTGTAGAGAATTCCAAGCTTGATATTATTTTTACAAGTGATAGTCGCTTTTTGCTATCTCCGGTAGACAATCATTTAGATCTGTGATTGCCAGATGTTGGTTCTAGTCGTCATACATAAGTAGATAAGTAAGGCAATGGCTCACGATGACTGTTCGCTTATTCGTTAGCGACGTGATACGAGCATTCAGTGGTTAGAAATTAGATGTCCTTATTTATCATTAACGACATGTGAAATGTATTTTTCATGTATAAAATATAACTGTAAACGATGTAATGAGAACACTAGTTTTTTTATCTTCACCCTGATGTGTATTGTAAAATCTATCTCAGTATAAAAGTGGCTTAACTTAATTACAGTAGAATATTAGAACATACTTTTGTGAAAATCTTGAGTTAGCAGTTTAATTCTGAGGTTGAGTTTTATTCTTATTCCCCAGAACATTAAAAATCTTAGGAGCTGTATGACAATAGTTAACGCCACACTAGGACTTAACATGACAAATGGGAAATATCTGAGAATAAAAACTTTGCATTTAATTTATATCAGAAATCACATTCTTCACAGTAACATCCTAATATCACTATGATTCAAATAGATCAACAAAAACAATAAATATATATATTTTTAGTATGTGTTCTCTATAACATATTCAAACTCATCTCTCAAATAACAGTGTGATGTAATTAGGCGTATATTCTAAGCTTTGGAGAAATTGACAGCATTACATAAATAAACATAAGTAAATGCATAGATAACGCAAAATATATGAATTTGTGATTTAAATGTAAAAATTCAGGTTAATTCAAATCGTCATCGATTAGTTTCCATAATTTAAATATTACATGACCAATTGTATGTCTGCAGAATGTAAAAAGCACATAAATTTCTGTATTTTGACAAGCATCACATAAAAAAACTCTTAAAATCGTAAATCGATTAAACATTATATAAATTATATAGTAATTTTTTATTCGATAATCAATGACTCCACCTAGTTATGATGAGTCATGTACGTGTGATTTGTCAGTAAAATCATTACGTGCGTGGTATCAAAATCGCAATAATAAGAACACAAATAAATCATCAGAGGCCAGTCGTGGCGCAGTGGCACGAACGTGTGACTGTAAACGGCTGGTTGTGGGTTCGATTTCCACTCGAGGAGTGGAAATACTTAATATTTCCATTACCTTCGCTCTGGTATCAGAGGTAAAGCGCGGCGTTAAGTTCCGCCAATTAACACGCAATGCCTCCGAATTCGGCGGAAAGTGGGGAATGTATTGTCTTAACACTCCCTCTGCCTACCCTGCTGCGTGCGGGATACAGCGTGAAGCTAACAATATATAAAAAAATCAATTTAAACAAAAAACTTTTTAAAATAAATGTCCCATAGCGCTACGGTGCTCTCACGGATTGTTTTGACACCAGGTTCTCTCTGATGTCTCTCTAGATAACTTAGTATTTTGAACTCGAATGGATAGAGATGACATTATTAGGACTCAGAGCTTCAAAATAACTAAGAAACCCGTAATTTCGCGATTTTGAGCGAATTTCACTTATTCTAATTTACTAAAAATTCAAGCCCGAAAGTGCAAAATAGACATCTAATAGATGTCAGAAACACTCCAGATACATAATCAATCTTCAATAAATATATAAACTACATATACAATAATGTAATTATTATATATTATTATTTTATATTATTATTTTTTATTTTTTTTTATTTTTCCCCTCTGTGTGTGGGATTCCTAAAACGACAGCATATGCTGAGTGAATCCCCTTTTTGTAACATCGTACTGCTGTGTAGGCAGCATTTTGTTTTGAGTTATTAATATTTGTTTTGTAATCTTAATAAGATATTATTTAATTGTATTGTTATTTTATGTTTCTGTTTTTTTTTTTTAATTACTGTTTAAGTAAGTGCTGTCTCACGAAGATGTTTACAAATAAAACTTTTTCTTTCTTTTTTTTTTTTCTTTCTTTCTAATTTGTAATGTAATTTAATTTTACTTGTCTACCGGTCTTATAATTTTAAGACAATAAATTCAAAATGCCGTTACAGACCGTCAACAGATATCAACTAAACAAACAATTTCAAATATTTTAATCAAAGCCTGTTCAACCTAGGTTTAACCATCATTCCAAGTTATAACATAGAATAATATAAATAACCATATAGTAGGCTACGTATTTCAATTGCAAGTTGCAAGGCATGCGCGGTTATAAAGCGCTTAGGTCTGCCCGTGGATGGTCATAAACACTACTAAGGAGCGCATATCCCGCGGCGTTGCGGCGCATAATCTTTGCTGATTGCTATCTGCCTAACGGTGATGCGACCGGACGGTTCTACAAGGACTGTGTGCATCTAGTATCTATATAAAAGTTCTATGCATGTATTATGTATAGAATGTTTTGAAATTATACTGCAATAATAATGTAATTGTAGGTTTGACACGTCTAACTAACTATATTAGTCAGTTGTGGGTTCAAATCTCGTACAGGCAGTGAAACTTTAAATAAATTTGTTTTTATTGTCGGAATTACAAGACTTGATATAAATAATAATATCAATTGGTAAATTGGCATGAAAAAAAAAGATCAGAAAAAAAAGATCAGAATAAATCCCGCTGAGGTTCTTGCGAAACCAGGTTTTCTCGGGTGAGTAAGTAAGTTACATACAGTAGTAAACGAGTGGAATATTACTTGATTTTCTAAAAACTTTGTGATTTTGACTTTAATACAACTTTTCCCGCATAGCAGTGTTAATCAAAGAGAACCTGGACAAGATTCTCTACTCTACTACTCCAATGTCCACGCCAAGTCGAGACAATGCGTGTTAAGCCGCGGAACTCAACGTCTCGCTTATTCTTAAAGACCAGAGCGGAGAAATAAAAATAATTGAAACAATTAGACTAGATTCCTCCGCGAAAAGAAAAAAACTAAATATTTACTACATTCTCTCAACAAACCTATTGCGAAAGACACATTAAAATAAACAAAAAAACACAACACAACCTACTTCAATTCTAATGTACTCGTACATACATACCTACATTGATTTTTGATTTGCAATTCAAATCTCATATTGTTTTCACTTGTGTGAATTGGGGACACACACATCTCCCGTGCTTCTTATACATTGTGCTGACAATGGCTGACACTAGATTCTTTTCTGGTACAATGATATAACAATTTTGCAATACCTGTATTATACAGATACCATCTATTTAACACAAGTGTTATTATTACTTATCTTATCTTAACGTGAACTAATAAGCACTAACTATTGTAAGAAAAGTGAAACACCTAGTTCTTGTTCATTATTCATTCTTTTAGAAGCGCTAACTAGATGCTAAGTACGTACTTTATTTCTAGTTTTAAGTAAAACGACGTCATGTCGAAATTTACTAACTTAGCTTAAAAGTTTATGTAAATCAAATGTGGCTAATACCTATATCTATATATAAATAAAAAAGTGTATGTCTGTTTGTAATATTTAAATAAGTGCTATTTACTAAATGCATAGGTACATCTACCAAAACAACATTTATTGCAATGTTTGTCTGTCTGTCTGTTTGTTCAGGCCAATCTTTGGAATGGCTGGACTGATTTCGACAGGACTCTAGCAGATAGTTTTTGTGATAAGAGGTAACTTAGGATACTTTTATACTTATATATATAGACTTATTAAGAAACAAAACGTCTGCGTATAACATAAACAAAAAAATCTTTTAAATAGAATATTGGAATAATTAACAACATTGGAATAGAAGAAATTAGCCAGGAGCAATTTAAATATTACAGGTATCCTTAGGAAGACTTAATCGGATGAAGTTTATTTTATATTTTTTTAGGTGGTTTTATATATGCAGTCGGTATTTTCCATATTATTTTTATATAGTAGCGTGAGTAGTTAGTTGTTTAAAGAACTAAATCGTAATATATTCTAAACGGTTACCTGTCATCTAAAATTGTTTTGACAAGAGTCAGTAGGCACGAGTAATCAAGATAACTATTTTATAACATTGTTTTATAGGATAATCAGAGAGCACCTAGTACTGAACCTAGTACCTTTGCCGTCTCTATATAATCATTTCCCTTAGTGGAAATCAAACCTACAACTATCGCATTTACACAGACGCTGCCCTACTGCACCAAGTTGATCTCAAGTTTATATAGATTTAATATTCAATACACCTAGAATACTAATATAATACAATCCATGGACGTTCCATGCGGATCTCGCGTAACGAGGTATCACAAGAACCTAAGATACAGGATAATGGCACCCAGTTCTTGTAGGTCGTTAGCACTTGAGAATACTTTAACTGAATAGTAGTATAGTATTGAAAAGCGCAGGCACGAGGAACTCAGGGTTAATAGTGCTATTAAATATATATACCTTCTTTTATTTCAGCTTTACGCTGTATCCCTAACACAGCAGGGTAGGCAGAGGAAATCTTGTGTTAAGACGTTCGGTTCCCCATTTCCGCCGAATTAAAAGGCATTGCGCGTTAAATGGCGGAACTTAACGCCGCACTGTGATGCCTCGAAACCAGTTTGCCCCGACACCAGAGCGCAGAAAATAATGGAATGGAAATATTAAATATTTCCACTCTTCGAGTGGGAATTGAACCCATAACCAGACACTTTACAGTCACACTTTGTGCCTCTGCGCCACGACTGGCCTCAATATATACCTACCTACTTGGTTCTAACCATTTAGGCCAGATTGAGAGATGAAGATTGTGATGCGTTACATATTATTTGCAATATCTGTTACAAATAAATGTTACGCATTCTTTTTGTTGGTTGTTTCTTGTGTATTCACTTAAAAGGAAATTTGTTCTCATATAATATTTTGAACGCAATTATATTTTCATATTTCTGATTCGCGTCTATTTATGTAACGTTTAACTTAAATAAAAATGTAAAATATTAAATAACAATTTTTTTTATAGAAAACGTTTGAAATATACGTTTTTCGACTCGATCTGTAAGTGTATAACACTCTAAAAACATAAATATTTTAACATTAAACAAATGTTTTCATATAAGAAATTCAAATAAATAATTTCAAGTAGTAAAATCCATTATAAAAGCAAATTTAAAAGTGAAAATCCAAACAGAATAGATTTTAAAACTTACGAGCTTTCGTACATTACAGTACGTCGCGTTGACAATGGTGCCTGGGAGGTGGCTATTTACATTTAACTAGTGAGACCACTGCATCTAATAGAATATCAGCGTTTAACGATATAGCAAAAGGGCGTCATTTCCATAACACAAATACCAGCAGCGAAACGTAAACGGTGAAAGTCCTAACCAGATCTTCTGAAATACAAATAGTCTATTTTCTACCATGTTACTTGTAAATGACCATTCGCGTACAAGTCAAGTAAATGAGGATAATCTAAAAATAAATACAGGGCCAAAGGAATATAACAGACGTATGCCAGATTTCTACTTTCCCAATGAACTTGAAATATTACATTTGCTCCAGAAGATAGATAGTATTAACGATACGACCTATCACATTCAAGAAACCATCGTAATGTTTTATGGTCTATAAATTTCTTGATCGCAAAGATGTTGTGGACGATGAGAATAGTACAACTTTATACATGCATTTAGTGGGCACTTCAATTTTATAGTAGGATCAAGTACAAATGGACAAAACATTAATTTTACTACTGCATTTACTACGTCAAAGATACGAACCTAGGAAGAGTCATGGGTCAATCTATCTAGGCAGTGTCTTTATACTTAATAAAAAATAATTCTTCTCTCTTCGGCCTTTCGTTTTTTTTGGTTAAAAAAATGACGAAGTATTGACGCCTGTTTTTTCTTAAACTCAATATGAAATCTTTAAATTGATATCATGGTAGTTTAACATGCATTTACTAAATCATAATACCATGTATGAGGCACAAAATATTTAATTTTAAAGTTTAATATGAAGTAAAACAATGAGTGTGAAATTTGCAGTGAGAGGTTGCATTTTGCTCCCTTGAGGGCAACATTGACGTTTGATAGCTAGTAATGATTCCCCGTCTCTGTCAAACGAATGCTAGTACTGTAACTAAAGAGACACGCTTTAAGCGTGTCATAAAAAGTAATTGAAGACACGAGTCGATTAAGGTTACAATTCGTCGCAAAATTCTAAATTGGACTAAAAAATAAGAAAAGGTAATTCAAATCAATTTTTCGTATTAGAAAATTTCAATTGCAAAATTTTGTAATATAATAACGAAAAAAAAAATCTTTTAACAATTCATGACCTGATATGATAAAATTCAAATTGCATATTAATTGGCGGAACTCAACGCCGCGCTCCATCAGAGCGGAGACATAAAAAATTACTTAATATTTTTCTCACTTAAATATCATAACCAAATATTACAACTTCTATATAAGGTAAGACGTGCGTTATTATTTTAACTAAATTTTGATAAATTCCTCATTTAACAGCTTTCGCTTTTATGGTGTGAAAGTAAATATTAAGCGATCTTTACTGAGCACGTATGTGTAATTAACTTGATGAACACTGAACCTATCCAGATTAAATGTAGTAATGTAAGTACGTAGTAATGTTTTATATGTTTTAATTAATAGAAAAAGTCTATATAATTTAAATTGAAAGCAACAGCTACATGTTTTTCTCGTATGGCCTGCTAGGCACGCAAGCCTCAGAATTCGGCGGAAAGTGGGGAACGGAATGTCTTACCACTAGGTTCCCTTACCCTGCTGTGTGCGGGATACAGCGTGAAGCTACAAAAAAAAAGATTAAAACTCATACTAAAGTATAGAAATCAACATAATGTGAGATACATTCCAGTGAAGATTGAACCTACAACTTTCGTATTTATAGTTAGATATTCCCATTGTATCACGATAGCTTTCAAATCAGACTAAGAAATATATTAAAATTTTTAAAGTCATACACTTAGAACATACCCTTAAAAAACCTACAAAAATTTAACCCACAAAAAGAACACGCGGCTTCACATCCCACTGCGTTCAAATTTTTATACATCTTCTAACAACCATAATTCATAACAGTCAAAACGACGATTCTTGTAGAAATATACAAATATATACTGTCTTAGCACAAAACTAATTATTTACACAATATTACGTTAATAATTATACTTTTAAACATTTTTAAAGTGTTAATTCCACACTTAGGAAAATTGTCTTTAAATGTATTTTTTTTTAATAATTATAGTTTTTAATGTCAAACGCACATACATATAATAAATACATACTAATAGCAGTACAACAGTCAGTGTTTAACCAAGCTACAAGCATTTACGACAGTATAATTGTTCAATCACGAATACGCACAAAAAAATTACACAGCAAGAAGCTGTCGAGTTCTTACTTTGTATAAAATAACGTTTGCATATTAAGGAATACGTGAGATAATGTACACTCTATTATAGTTACGTTGACAATGGAACTTGTTAACTTACTCGGCACAGTTTCCAACTATACTTACGTATGTTTATGTAACATAGTTTTTAAGATGAAACGCGGTGTTGAGTTCCGTCACTTAACATGTAATCGATTTCGGATGGAAAGTGGAAAATGGAGTGTCTTGACACTAGGTTCTCCCTGACTATCTTGTTATGCGGGAAAACATGTAAAGATGCTTTTTATCTATACTAGCGCTATGCACTAGTATAGATAAAAGTAGTTGGTATGACCAACATTATAAACAGGAAATATTGTCAGTTTGTTGCACATTTACGGCTAACCTAATTTTGATAAAAAAATTAAAATGAAAATAGTTAAATCCCATGGTAATATGTGTTTTTTTTTTAAAGTCCTCACTTTTTTTCTAAAATAGACCCCCCATATAGAGAATAGAGATGTTTGCATGGAATTTTTTTTGAGAAAATGTTCTTAAGAAAACAGGGCTAACTATTTTTTTCAAAAACCAACCCCTAAGAGGCTAAAATTGAGGGTAAAAAAATAGTGAAGACGAGTGAAGCCACGAGCCGGTCGCTAGTGTAACATAATTTTTAAAACATTTTACGAAATACTTCATACATTGATATCTTCTAAAAAATCCCAAAGAGGTAATTAGTTCAAAAAGCAAAAGTTATAATTTTAAGACCGACAGCGCTTTCTCACGGCCACTACGAACACTTTCATATAGTAATTAAAATTTCGCATTTCCTAAATTATTGTTACTATCTGCAAGATTATGACCGTTCATTGTTTTCAGATTTTTAGGAAACGTAATAAAGGAATAATGCCTTTGAATAAAAGCATAGTAATAAAAAATATGGCATCAAAATGTTGAATGAATGACGTCTGTTTGTATAATGGCTACGGGTTTGAATCTCGCTGGGGACACATATTTTGAATATTTAATTTTTTGTTATCCTGATTGTGTTGGACAGAGTGGGGCGTTGATATGCGAACTTACATTTTAGAAAACCAAAATAGTTTATAATATTATATTATAATGGATTACTTATATTTACTTTACATAATATTGGATGTACCTGAATATGATGTACCTGATATTTTTAAGTATAAAAAAACGAAAGCCGCCAATTAAACCGTTTTCTTGTACAAAAATAAATAAACGACTTCCCGGCATTTTCGGACAGCAGGGTGATCTGAGAGGATCTAGTGTCAACACTCTAGTGTCTTATACTTTTTTTAACTTCACGCTGCATTCGAAGGCAGAGGGAACTCAATGTTAAGATTCTCCGTTCCCCATTTTGCGGCTAATTTTGGAGGCATTGCGTGTTAATTGGCGGAATTCAACGCAGTGCTTCGATATATACTGGTATATAGAAAGCGAAGAAAATTAAATATTTCAATTCCTCCAGTAAAAATTGAACTCCTAACCAGTCCAGTGTGTCCCAGTGCCGCGACTAGTCTCACGCAATTAAATAATAAATCTCTAACAACATCAAAAACATCTATATCATGACAGACTCAGTAGATTTCAGTTAACCTTTAAAGAGTTGCCATATTTGAATCGATCGATAGTTCACTTGGCGAGGCAAATATTTTACACTATAATATCCAATGAACGATGCTATCGAGCTACTTTATTATGGTATCGTGTCGATTTTCCGCAAAGCTTTTGAGATTACTAGATTGCTTTGATTCATATCGGCTTAATTTCTCTTTAAAGGTCGAAAGGGTTTGCTCTTTATTAGTTCCTGTTGATGTTTATTATTATCAAATATTTTTTAAGAGCCTAGTGTCAAGACAATCTGTTTTTCACTTTCCGTCCGATATTCTGTCTTAGATACCACAGGGAAGAAATTAAAATAATGAACTTGTAATCCCGAGCGGGAATTAAACCCATAACCATCTCGTTTACATTCAAACGCTGTCACACTGCGCCACGATAGGCTCCTGTTAGCTTCACGCTGTATCCCGCTTACAGCAGGGTGGGCAGAGAGAAACTAGTGTTAAGACACTCCGCTCCCCATTTTCCGCTGAATTCGGTGAGGCATTGCGTGTTAAGTGGTAGAACTTAACGCCGCGTTTTGCCTCGGCACCAAAACGAAAATGGACATATTAAATATTTCCACCCCTCGAGTGGGAATTGAACCCACAACCAGTCGTTTACAGTCACAAGCCTTTGTCACTGCGCCACGACTGGCCCCAATGTTAATGCTATTTACTTAATATCGCTTTACTAACTGTTTGCTTTAATTAATGTCCAAAGTTACACGATTCATTTCGAATCTTAATGTTACGAGAAAAAAAATATGGATAGATTAAATATTTAATAAAGTATAATGGTAATTGTAGTAAAAAAGGGGAATTTTTAAAAACCATCATGGCGTAATAGGACAGCGTTTGCCTGGATGTGGGTTCGATTTCAACTCAGAGGAAATATCACAATTTAATTATTTTCATTCTCCGCTGTGGTATCTATGCGGAGCTACTACTAGCGTAGAGTTCCGCCACTTAAAACGAATATTTCAATTTCGGGCCAAATGTAGAAGAACGCCATGGTACTACGATCTTTCTGACCACCCAAGTTATTATAAAAGGCGTGAAGCTAAAATATTTGTATATTTCTTTTAAATATGTTGTAAAATCTAATTTAAACGGCCTGTAACGAAACACGCTTCAATTATTTTTTCATAATTAAAAAAACCGACGTTGTTTTGCTTGACAAAACGTTACGGTTCACGGCGTGTACGAATTGGAGGTCAAGAATGGTTATACTAAGACCGGTAATCTAGAGAGGATATATTACAATAGTATGTGTTAAGATTATTGATGAATTAATTATTCTATAGAATGTTTTTAAATAGTTATTATAATATATTTTTAATATAAAAGAAAAAGTTCCAAGGTAGTTTTCAAAAAAACATTAAATAGTTTTTTTAAACGTTAATAAAATCTTACTTATTAAGGAACTTATATTTTATGGTAAACTTATTATGTATTCAATAGTGTCGAATAATAAGTAGGAATAGAAAAAATCCATAGCAAGCGTGAACAATTTAATAAATCGAAAATAAATATTTTTTATTTAAAAAAAATAAAAATATGTATTTTCAAGATCTAAAAAAATGACATTTTCAATTTTTTAATTTATTCACCCTATGAATTCATTCAAACAATTCGTAATCTTAATTAATATTTAAAAAAATGTACATATACTCAATTTGACTTACTAATCTATTAACGATTAATATGAAAAAATTAAAAAAAATAAAACATTTTTTTTTAATTTCCAAAAATCTTTTGTTTTTTGTGAAAAATTAAAAAACAATTTAACATAGTATTCAAGCAAATATAGTAAATTAAAATACTAAATAACTAAATAGAGTTAAGTAACTGACCTGTAAAGGCGTGAAGGCTACCGACGACGCTGTGCCAGAAACCTGTCGCCTTATACTTGTGGCTCCTCCGTATTGTTGGTTTTGCTTTTGAAGGTTCTTCTGCAAAGTCTTGCTTATTCGAACCTTGGTCTTTTCGTCTATTTGCGGCAGACGTATTCTTCCCGTTCCCGATTTGCCGATTGTACCACGTGTGTAACCTAAATCTTCTTGGTAGGCGTCATCTTCGATCTACAAATAAAAGTATAAAAATTAGACTTTTTTATAAGAAAAAAAATATACATAACGCCATCGTGGACAATAGGACAGTGTCTAAAACGATTATTATGGGTTCGATTTCCAATCAGAGGAATAATGTTTAGACAAAATCCGGCATTGAGATCCTTCACTCCACATGCAATGCCTAGAATTTGGGCGGAAAGCGGAAGATCCACTTTCATGACATTAGGTTCTTTCTGTCTACCTTGCTATGCCAGATGGTGCAGATTGAACCCGTCATATATTTGCAACTATATTTATTTTTTATTTAGTTATTATTTATATTTATTATACGGGGTATTATATAAGCATACGGGAAAAGTCAACATCACTATCGTCAATCAATACATAATACGAATCTAAATTGATATTGTAAAGTTATTTCTAACCACTAAATCTACATTAACAATAGAATCGCAATATTGAAACTATATCCGACTAAGGATTTATAACCAATTATAATTAAATCAGAAAGACAGTGTAAATCATTAGGATTTATCTGAAACATTACTATTGTAGTACTCTGTATATTTCACCATTCATCAAAAATAACACAACATCTGCACGAACGGATAATATCGTTTAACATCCAACGGGTCACGACTAACCCGCTTTTTACATGAAGGGCAACTTATACGTGAATCATCTTGACGAAAAAAGTATAAACTGTAAACTTTATATGTAAATATAAGAGAATATGTTACTATGGCACAGTGGAGCATGTCTGACTATAAAGACATACACGATTGATCGTGGCTTCGATTCCCTCTCAAAAGAATGAAATTAAAAATTATTTAAATTTACATTTCTCTGTTTTAGAACGACTAAGTATGGCGTTGAGTTCCGTCACTACAACACACTATGTCTCGAATTCAGGTGGAAAGTAGAAAACGGAGTGCCATGACACTAGATTCTATTCGACTACCATGCTATGAATAAAAATGCGGCTTCTTATAAGAAAAGTTCAAATTGGGTGATAAATTCTAAAGCCACATTAAAACCTGGTTTTGAGGTGTGATCAAGAGAGAATTTGTGTTTACGAGGTTTTAATGGCGTAGCGACTATTATTAATTTCTACTTACCAATCACATAAAGCGAGATAATTATATCCTATACTCAATAGTTAATAATATTATATATTAACAAGCAAACAAGTGGTCATTTAAAGGTGTCACAAGATAAATATCAGTTCAAAGTAATGTGACCAGACGTCCCGTTTTCAATGCGACAATTCTGATTTTTGACGTCTTGGCCCCGTTTTCCCAAAGGTAGTTCCGGGACGAAAAATAATCAGTTTTTTTCAAAGGAGCGAAAATTTACATTACATTAAGTTATTCATCAATTGCTTAATGATGATTGTCATAGTCGAAAAAAGAAATAAAAGCCGAAAGTATCTCAATGATTGTTGTAAAAAAACGAAAACCAAATATATTAATGATTGTAACAAAAAAAACTAGAACCAAATATTTCAATGATTGTTGCAAAAAAACAACCCAAATACATTGTGATTATTTAAAAAAAAAATGAAAGCTAAAATATTTCGCCAATTAATGTAACTAATTTTCTGAAACCGATGTCCCGTTTTGAATAAACAAAAAAATGGCCACTATAGTTTTCAACCTACACCTGTTGCTATTAAAATCTTTATACATATGGTTTTATACATATGGTGGAACGGGTCCCGCAGATCGTGCTTCAACGGCTCCGGTTCCGGTCTATTTAGAATAAGCGAAAAAAAAGACCGCTAAAACATTTGAAATTCTGCTCATCTGCCGTAATTCATAGAGCGTGGAGTCAATTTTATTACTATAGAACAGTAGATGGAAGTGGCATAGTTTCTACTCGAATAAAATATCAATTAAGAGAACCTAGAACCGAGAGGTAGGGGCCAGTCGTGGCCCAGTGGCACAGGCGTGTGACTGTAAAGCGACTGGTTGGGGGTTCGATCCCCACTCGAGGAGTGGAAATATTTAATATCCATTTTCTTCGCTCTGGTGCAGAGGCAAAACGCGGCGTTAAGTTCTGCTTCCCTCTTCCTACCCTGCTGTATACAGGATACAGCGTGAAGCTAAAAAAACTAAAATCATTCCCCAAAAGCGAATTGAACCCACAACTATTGCGTTTACAGTTAGTCACTGACACACTGCACCTAGGCAGCCTCATACTTTACTCATTTAGACGTGTGATTGATATTTATTTACATTTTTTCTTAGTTTTATTTAAAGCAATCAAAAACATTATCCAAATAGATGCTTTTAGGGCACGATTTATACAAGTGAAAGTAAGCAAGTATATGTATTTCACGATAAACGTTTATTTATTTATGTAAGAGAACACAACATGCGCTCTTTCTGTTCAAGTATCTGTTATTTTTATTCATTACTAGCTGTGCTCGCGACTTTGCCTGCGTGCGAACCAACTAAAAAGTTATAATTCTAAAATAAAAATAGCCAAGTTATTCCTTATTACATCAGATATCTAACAGTGAAGGTCCAATCAAAATCGGTCCAGCCATTTAAGAGATTAGTCAGAACAAAAAACAGACATACAGAGAGCCAGCCAAAGAAAAATTGTATAAACTGTTATTTTAGAATATGCACATACATATGCATTTAGTAATAAGCAGTAATTTTATTATTACAAACAGACACTCCAATTCTATTTATTTGTATACATTATTATTTTGTGCTACTGTTAAATTGTCTAATTTGCAATCGCTATAAGATGCTTCAAGCTCACGTTGAGAGATCTCATTTCAGATACGTAAGACAAATAAAAAGAACAATAACTTAAATATATTGTTTGTATTGTACAATACTTTAAATTTAGTTTGTAAGCAAATTATACTAATCAAAATCAAAGCTTTCTATTTTTGATGCAAATCTTATTTTCGTATATCATCAGGTTAGTCACAGAAAATCTATAGACATTTCGTTCTCTGTGATGTCGTTGTGTTGAAATGGGATGCGTCTCGTTATAAATGCGATTGTTTGTGGGTTCGATTCCCGACTTGAGAAAATGCTAATTATTAAAATATTTTTATTTCTCCCCTCCAACAAGATAAATTTAGGGTGAAAAGTGGAAAATGGAACAAAGATATTAAATTAAAAATATCTTAATTTTACCATTAATCAAACATATAAAAAAAACCTATTTAAAATTCTAAACTGCGTTTACGCCATAACCGCACCAGCATTTTCTGTTCTAAGTATACAACTTAAGTATAAACTATATTGCAAATGAAACGGCAAATATCGGTAATAATTACCGTAATCTTGCATAAAGCATTTACATGTACATACTGTACTGGTCTTTCTTCACATTTCTCATTTACCTATGTTAAAGACAAACATAATATGTATAGGGGGATATATATATATCCCCTATGTTATGTTGTTTTTTTTTTAGCTTCATGCTGTATCCCGCACACAGAAGGGTAGGCAGAGGGAATCTAGTATTAAGACACTACGTTCCCCACTTTCCGCCGAATTCGGAGGCATTGCGTGTTAAGTTCATTATGTTGTTGTAGTTTGGCAAGATAAGAAAAAAACAGTAAGTTCCACATAAGCTAGAACAGTCCCTTCAATCAATCGCATCTACGCAACAATGGTGCCAAATTCTTTCCATTAAATTAATGTTGTTATACTCATTTATCATTATACATGAAACTCTCTACTATTAATTAGTAACGAGTCACTCAATGAAGTGACTGATAGACTAAAAATGCACAGTTAAAACTACTAGACATTGAAAGCTTATATTTTATATAAAAGTTCCTAGGAGAGTGTACAAAATACTTCTCTCATCACATATCTCAATTTTTAAGGACACTAAAAACACGTGAAAAGAAACTATTAAAGAAATTTCAAATAACGCAACGGTCGTAAAGTCCACGTAAACTAATTGTGCATCAATTTATATTAAATTAAATGTTTAATAACATTTGTACTCAAATAGTATAATTCTAATAGCTTATAGATATATATATTCCATTATTATGTTTGAGATTTATTAAGACAGAGAGTACAATCAACATAAATCAGAATTGCTATCCAATGTGGATTGCTTTTTACGACTGTATATAAATCTGTTATTTCACTTCCTTATGTGTCGTATTACGTATATAAAATTAAACATATAAAACAAATTAATTTGTTCATACGTATGTATCTATTTATGGTACCTATTTATATATTCCTCATCAAACGTAGATACTATGAAGGTAGTTCAATAAAGAAATCATCAAAGAGAATCAAAAGAAGGAAAGCTAAGTGTTTATATAGACCGGTTATTCTCAGGTCTGTGACATTGACTTAAGTGAAACGAAGATAATATTTTTGAAAGTGGGGAACGGAGTGTCTTAACACTAGGTTCCCTCTGCCTACCCTGCTGTGTGCGGGATATAGCGTGAAGCTATATATTTGACATATTCATGCAAATTCATGAATATCACCAATAGTTATAACAGTTATTTATTTCTTTATACTTTTATAAATTGGAACTTTTAGAAAGAATATTTGTTTTTTTTCACCTATTGTCAACACAAGGACAAAACAACGGAAAAAACAAGTAAAATTACTATTCTTTTAAAAAGCTTAATTAGAATTATTCACATACAAATAACATTTCAATATTCAAAATACTATAAAACGAATAATATTTAATAAATCTTATATTATTTAATTAATACACAAGATATTAATATAGCGTTTGTTAATAATTTTGCACCTCCCATCTATTTATTATTGCCAATTACGCGTTTCAATTTCAATTAGCTTTCACCCAAGTGTAATGGGATTTTCATTATCAAGACCCCATTTCAGACATGTATAATTTATATTGTTCGACGGTAACAATTATCTTGGCAGAAATCCTACTTCTAGTAATTACTACACGAGTTTGGTTTTAGAGCAAATAAGATGTTATCTTATATGGACCAAAGCAGTTTATCAAAATGAATATTGAAATTAGATAGGTTCAAGTAAAACCAGAGAAAATAATAATAAAATGTTTTTTTTTTGGATTTCAAGAAGAAAAACTAAACATAATGGACAGACATCATATCATTTTATTATTACGTTAAAGAAAAACTTTGTGAAATTTTCCTCCAAAATTGCACGGTACTGAAAACCTAGTGTCAAGAGACACTCTGTTTTCCACTTTCCACCCCAAACATAATACGCAATGTTTCGAACATTATATGTTAAGTGGCCACGAAGACAAGGAACATTAAATTTTCAATATGTAATACTGGACTCACCAGGTATTTAAATATACCTATTTATAATTACAACAAATATATTTATTACTATTATATAAAAAACAGTCGTGCCAGTCGTGGCCCAGTGGCACAAGCGTGTGACTGTAAACGACTGGTTGTGGGTTCGATTCCCACTCGAGGAGTGGAAATTATATTTCCATTTTTTTCGCTCTGGTGTCGAGGTAAAGCGCGGCGTTGAGTTGCGCCACTTAACACGCAAGCCTCCGAATTCGGCAGAAAGTGGAGAACGGAGTGTCTTAACACTAGGTTCCCTCTGCCTACCCTGCTGTGTGCGGGATATAGCGTGAAGCTATTTTATTAATATAAAAAACAGTATAAAGTTTATAAAATGAATTCTTTAGTTATAGTTAAAAAAGTCATGATATCAAGACAGACAAAAATATTTCATGCAGTAAGAATTTTAAATTAAAATTGTCTATTAAATGTAGTGTTAATGTACACATAAAGAAGACGTAACAGAAATCTAAGATTTTTCATAACAATGCATTAGAAATATACATTAAATTAATAAAATAAATATTACACCCACTTTTTCGTGTTACACATACATTATATATACTGACACAAAGTGATTTAGTTACTAAGGCAAAGTGTTTTGCGTTAACAGAGTAACTAATTTAAACCATAGATATAACTATATTTATGGTTTAATTTAAGGTTTAAGTTTTGTAAGATGCTATATAGTTATAAGAAAGTTAGTATAAATAAGTAGATTTTGAACATTCTTCCCTTCGAAGAGCCAAGTAAGCTAGACCACTACATTTATAATACCGTGTAACTTCACAATAACGCTGATACAAGTTTTTATTGTTTGTTTTTACAGTAATTTTATAGCAATTATTTTTACACAACGTACAGGAAATACATTATCTATAATTATTAATATCATAAAAAATATATAATATTTAAATAATAATATATTTTGCTAAATACTGTAAAAAAAATTGGAAATTAAAACGGGGAAAATGTTTGAACGGGAAAAAGAGAGCCCAATGTCAAGACACTCCCTATCACTTTTGTGCCCGAAATCGGAAGTACGAGAATCGTGTTGAGTAATGGAACTAAACGCCGCGCTTTATGTTACCAATAGGAAAAAATGAAAATAATTAAATCTTGAACCAACCAATCGCCATTACAAATTAAAAGGAACCTAGCTACAATAGACATCACAGAACCGACTTTTAGAGAGTAAGTAGTGGTAATAGGTGTCAAGGCGGCGTTAAATTCGGCCACTTGACACGCAATGCCTCCAGAACTCGGCGCACCACTGGGCCATCGGGAACAGAGTGTGTTAACACTAGGTTCCCTCTGCTTACCCTGCTGTGTGCGGGATACAGTGTGAAACTAAAAACAAAGTTAGTCAGGTACAGTACACTCACGTCAGCAAAGTTGAGTCGATTCGCATTCTTCCTAAACTCCGTCAAGGCGTATCTTTCCTTCATTTTACGCACTCGTTTCCCGCCGCGTTTCTTGCGACTCTGTTCTATTGGTTTGGGCAGTGGTTTCACAAATTTTACTGGTGGTGGTTCCTGGAAAGAAATTGATGTTAGAAAATTCATTCATAAAAAATGTTATACGTTTAATTAGTCTTAAAATTTGCATAATTAGAAGTCTAATGTTGAAATAAGTCAAAGTATGCATTAGTATATTTTTATATCATATTATATGAACAGAGAAAACCTAATATCAAGACACTCAAGATATTACAAGATGTTTATTACACAGGGATGTATGTATGCCAATATACATAACTTTCGCTTTCGCATACTTTAGAATATAATGCAGGTATTATAAGAAATTTCATATAATATTATAATCGATTTTTAAATATTTATTAATATTTAAAAATTTTCGAATAACAATTGCAAGTGTTTTGCAAGAGTCTTTTTTAATAATATCTAAACAATACTAATAAGCAAAACATTTTTTACAATAATATAAGAACTCAAAACACTAAGTCTAGGATTAATGACTTCTAAATTGGCAGACTTCCTTTTCATTGTTCTGTTTGAAGATAAATAAATTATACATGGTACGCAATTTGGGATGAACTATTGTTTAGAAATAAAATTACAACTTTAATATTAACTAATAGTATATACAAAAAATACTAAAAAGAAACTTATTTATTGTCTAATATAAAAAAAATATCTCCTGAGTCAAAATATTCTCTCCACTTTCCGGCGGAATTTGATATCTCAACGCCACGTTTTCGTTTTAATAGCGTAGAAAGATTTATTTAAATACTAGAGGCCCGCACGCGGCTTCGCCGCGGGAACTACATAACTGTCTCATTATATTGCAACCCTTGGGGGTAAAATTATGAAAAATAAAGTAGCCTATGTTTAACCTTGGTTTATCAATTATATATATTCCAAAATTTATTACAATCTTTCAAACGGTGTAGATTTTACATATAAACTTCCATCCCTTATTTTAACCCTTTAGAGAATGATTTTTGAAAAAATAAGTAGCCTATGTTTGACACAGTAATTTTTATTACTCCCATTCTAAGTTACATCGAAATCGGACAGGTAGATTAGCCGTAAAAGCGTGACAGACAAACAGACATACATTCACATTTATAATATATAAGCATGGATGCATAATTAATCGTTACTTGGGTAACGATAGAACTCACAATTACTAACACTACATTAATGTTTTTTTAACATTTCTAAAGTGTTATTCGAATAACAACTTAGACAACGTATAAAAATTTGTAAGCTGCAGGATTGGAACCAGCACCTTTTTCCTAACCGTCCATGCACATTGAACACAAGTCATGCGTTCTTACATCTGGCTGCGTCTAAATTCTTACACGCTTATCACAATTAATTACTGTTTACAACATAAATAAGTTTCAGCTCCTAATAAAAACGTAAAATATAACTAATTTGTCAAGTGAGTAACGTTATTAAAATCTCTTTATGCTTTTTTAACAAACCTTTTTCTTTATGTACTAAACCAAAAGAGTACCGTATAATTTGATTGATCTATAGATTAATATATAATAATATGAATGATATACATATCATTAAAGACATAAAATATAAAAAAGCATATACTTTACCTGTAGTTTATCCAATTTCTTCTCAATACTCTCGCGTAGTGTTCGTCCAACGCTACCGTCGGTACTTTCATGACAGGCGTCCACCCTGGCGGCTAGTGTTACTTTTGTCGACACCAATTTTGCTGCTTTATATCTCAATTCCTAGGAAAATTATAATTTATAGTTTTGTAACAACATTTTACTGAATGTCTTGTAAAATTATTAATACTCCATGTGTAACTAGTTATACTCGCGACTTCGTCCACACCGATTCTAAAGTAAAAGTAGCCTAAGTTCCTTATTACATCATCTATCTGTCGGTGAAAATCTCCTCAAAATCGGCCCAGCCGTTCCAGAGTATATCCAGTACAACAAGACTGACAGAGGCAAAAAATTGTAAAAAATATTGCATGAAAAATGTTTGGTATATGTACAATGTATAACAGACACTTTATTTTTTTTAAATTGTATAGCTATATTAATGTGTAACATACTCCTTTTCTTAAAGGTCAAATCACATTCAAAATATATGTAAAATTTACTTTTAAAATATAATATTTAATAATATTATAGTTATAGTTTGATAGCTAAGTTGTCAGAAAGAACCCAAAGTTAAAACATTATCTTTACTAAATCCTGCTAGAGAGAAACATATAAGAATAAATTAAATATAATAAAGCTTCTGAATAGGAATCAAACCCCACATTTACAATCTGACCATGTCTTACTGCCACATGATGGCTTCTTAGATGGTTAGCCTTAAGTAATTTGTTCCAATATATTATTACTGTTATGCATATATACTTTAACTCCGAACAAGTGTGTAAAATACAATTATAAAAAATTTACTTACAGGTGGAGTATCTTGTACAATTTGTGAGAAATATATGAAGCCAGTATGAGGCAAGGCCGCAGCTTGAGAGAAGCCTGATAAAGTCTTCTTTTGTTGGCCCAATGGCAACACATTGCAAGCTGGCATTTTAGAAAGTTTTGATAGACCACCTGCCACACCTAGGATCTTTGCTGCTGTAGATGCACCTAAAAATATAATCAATTATACTAAACGGTAGAGAAAACCTAATGATAAGTCACTTTTTGTTCTCCAATTTCCATAGATTTTCAGTTTGTCTTTATCAATAATACTGACTTCTATCACACATACTTTTGATAAGTCAAAATGCTTGTTTCATATCCAAATACAATGACTTTACATCTGTTTTTAATAGGACAACCAGAATAAAAAACAATTAAAGCAAGGATTTTTAAAAAAATATACTTGTTAATATACTCATATGTATTATTGCATTTTTATGTAAATTTTATACCAAACCCTAAACAATATTCACATCTGCAATTATACTTTTGTTACAAATACTTGATATAGTTAATTAATTTTTAATGCAATAAGTAAGAACTTGGTTGTTATAATTGAACAATAGTAATTACTTTCCCTAATGTTATAAAGAGACAGTACTTACCAACAATAGCTGTTAAATTTGGAGCTATAAAAGTCATTCTGCTTTCCACATATTCATATATATTAGATTTGAAATTGTTTAGCTCAGCAGCCATGTCACACGCTTCAAATATTTCATTCAATTCATTTTCAGAAAGTAACTTGCTGTGGTAAAAAGAATATAATTAATAATAGAAATAATGAAAGGTATTTACAAATTTCTTAAATCTATTATTCCAATAGTAAGTCTATATTATTTTGAAACCATTTGACATTGATACCATCGTATCGTACATATTGTGGCCCAGTGGCACAAGCATGTGACTGTAAACGACTGGTTGTGGGTTCGATTCCCACTCGAAGAGTGGAAATATTTAATATATCCATTTTCTTCGCTCTGGTGTCGAGGTAAAGCGCGGCGTTAAGTTCCGCCACTTAACACGCAATGCCTCCAAATTCGGTGGAAAGTGGGGAACGGAGTGTCTTAACACTAGGTTCCCTCTGCCTACCCTGCTGTGTGCGGGATATAGCGTGAAGCTGTGCCGTGAGCATATTTTTTAATTTATAAAAAAGTAAGTATTATGTAATATTTAAATACTGATTCTAGTTTGATGATACTAAGTTATTAAATTGCTATTCATTATATGTCACAGCATGTACTACACACACCTGTAATATAAAATTTATGAGAAATAAAAAAAAATAGTAAAAATTCTCAAACATAGTACCCCTGTGTAGTGGAAGCAGTAACTGATACTATCATAATAGTAGCTTGAGTAAGAAAACTTTGTAGAATTTCATTATTTTTAGCTCTATCCAAATCATTGCCGAGTTCCTTAACACTTCTTATATATTCCAGCGGAGTGACTATCAATGACTCCAGTTCAGGGAACCTCTTCTGGTATTTATCCCGAACAAATCTGTGAATAATAGCTGCAAAGTGTAATACGTCTTTTAAGTTTACCTACATCGTATAAGTATGTTTTGGATACTATCGTCTTTCGTCTTTACATCATGCTTACAGCAGGGGTAAGCAACTTTTTGAGCAATGAGCCTATGCAATTTTTTAATATTATTAGCAGGTTAATGTCACATTTATATACAAAATAGTAGAACATCTGTTATATGAATAAAAAAAATGGTATGCCCCAATAATTATAAAGCAGTCCACATGTTACAGCAGATACTGCACCCTGATGTTTTTCACCACACAATGTGACGATAAGTAAAAAATATTAATAACAAATTCAGGTTCTCATTATATTCTATTGGTTCTTATTATATTTTATTAATAAATATGTAGAAAATATCTTACCTATTTCTCCATCAATTTCTACTGCAACATTATTGGCTTCTACAATCAACTGATACTCTGGATCAGATTCCATTAAACCAGTTACTTCAATCTTCTTTCTATCACTACCAGCATTTTTTTCTATTTCAGTTATTACCTAAAAATATTAAATTAAAGAGGGCTATTAATATAATAATTTTAGCACATACCTAACAGAAGGAATATACACACAAATTGTATGTGGACATGTAACTTGTTGTAATCTAAAAAAATAACATGTAATAGTAGGATGTAAGCACTATAATTTGTCTTGAATTGCTCAGCTAAACGTGTAGCTTTTTTACCAATATATAATATTTTGATTAAGATGTTCAACTCATAAATGGAAGAATGGTTCTGGGAAGAATTGAAGTATTAAAAACATATTAAAAAAATTAAACTAAAACTTGATCTATAACTCATTAATGTTACTATCAAATTAATTTACCCTTTTAAGGCGATCTGAATCTCTTAATTTTGCTAATTCACGAATCGATACATTTTTGATTTCTTCTTCTTTTGGTATTACTGGAAAAGGTACTGCAAAATCATTGGATTCGTTATTAGTAGAATCCACAATCATAGCTTCCAGTTCACCATCATCATTTTCCTCTAAATCAGCGAGTAACTCGTCAGCTAAAGACATTTTTAATATATGAGGGACTCGACAACAATGAAGATTTTAATACTTTCAAATACAACAAAGTTCTTAAATATTTTGCTTTAGATATCAATCACAAAAAATATCAAACAGCAAATGCACACGAAATTGACAGCGGTTTCGAGCTAACATGTAGTGAAGTAAAATAGTCAGTTACAGATAGCATAATTAAATAACATATGAAAAATTAATAAATAAATTTTAAAATTTTATAAACTTGTTGTTCATATTGAAAATAAAATTAAAAGCTAAAATATATAACTAAGAAAATTAACTAACAGAACATCATAGAAGTTGCATTATTTTTTTAAACCTTTAATATGACGTATTTTTTTATAATTTCATAACTTCTTAACCCTTTATGAATCATAAGAGAAAGAAATTTTGCACTCAATATTTTTATAAGAACTTTCAATACCTGTTATATAAGAGCATTAGAAATAAAACCTATTACCTATAACAGAAAATATAACTGAAAATGTAAATTTAAAAAGCCTTTCTTATTTCATACAAGGATATTATAATTTTCGATTAATTATTATATTTTATAGAAATATATATTCAATTAATTTTTATTGAGTTTTTATAAATTCAGAATTTTTATGTAGAATATTTTGTTCATATTGAATCATGTAATATTATGTCAACAATTCAACATAATAATAAATAGCAACACCAAAAACCGTTTGCCATTTTTGCTGTGTAAAAGGTATGCTGAGGCCCGCAAAGGCCTGAATTTTCGTAACTAAAGTGTACTTGGGATAATTTGTTATTATTTGGGACTAACAAGTCATCTAAATGGCGCTAAATCCACAGTACGATGCAATTGGAAAAGGTTTTGTTCAGCAATACTACACACTGTTTGATGATCCGGCACAGCGACCAAATCTGGCAAATATGTACAATGTGAGTATTAAATTGAGCAAAATAAAAATAAATGTCAATTTACTTGCATAAAAAGCCATATTCCAATATTTAATCAATATTAATCTTTATTATTTTGAGGTTAAACGGAATAGCCTCCCGCCGAAAAAATGTCACTGCAGTTATAATAGTCTTAGAAATTTCAATTATTATTATTAGCATAAATAATTTTGAATAACTATTTATCAACAAAATTGAAACAACTTTAAGTAAAATTAATTTAATTATCTCATAGGTCAAAAGTGTCACTGAAATCCTGATTTGAAAAATAAATTTGTCCCTATTAGAATCATTTAATGTTTTCCTATTTTAGGTTGAAACGTCGTTTATGACTTTTGAGGGTGTACAATTACAAGGTGCTGTAAAAATAATGGAGAAACTTAATGTGAGTAAACTATCAGTAATATTTAGGTTATAATATATTACTGTATACATTTATAATCTTAGATTTTTTAAATGATCTGGTTTTAATGAGATTATGGAGATATCAATTTTCAAATCATCAACTAAATCTTTACATTCATGTAAACATTATCTTAACTTTATGACTAATACTAAGTTCTATGTTTCAATATCACTTTACACATATTTTTTTAATAATTTAATTCTTTTCAGAGCCTAACATTTCAAAAAATTGGTAGACTTGTGACTTCAGTGGATTCACAGCCTATGTTTGATGGTGGTGTACTAATAAATGTTCTCGGCAGATTGCAGGTTAGTTTACATTAATTACAAGTAGCTTTAATTAATATTTATTTGTTTGTTACACTGATTTAAAATATATATTTAAATTTATATTAAATATATCATAATATACTTTTATATTATTTAAAATTACTCTAAATTTGTTATGTAAGTTTTCATATATTATAACACTACATAAAAAACTAATCACACAAGAATGACTATTTGAATTTTACACAAATATATAACATATGCATAAATAACACAAAAATGCATTATATAAAATTACAATGCATTAAACTATTTACTTTAAGTTTAATAAGAATTGTACCACTTAAATCAAAAGAATTAAATAAAATAAAATTATTGCTATTCAAACAGACAGACGAGGATCAACCACATGCATACTTCCAAACATTTGTATTGAAGCCAATAGGAAACTCGTTCTATGTAGAACATGATATGTTCAGACTGGCACTACATGATGTTTAAGGGTAAATTGCTTGAAAGCATGCCTATACCCTGCTTTGTTTGCATTTAAATTAGCATTTTGTAAATAATACCTATGTAATAGTATAGCTATTATTTATAGTGTCCCCAATAACTTAGATATTTTATTTTTCATTAAATAATATAATTTTAGTATTTCTTAGGTGTCATACTTTTAATGATACTATTAAAACTGGATTAATCACATATATTATGGTATTTGAAGATGCATTTTTATAGTAATCCAAAATTTCATATATTCTACATACATCTGTGGTCACAAGTAGGCTCAGTCAATCTCCTTGTGTATAAATTGTCAAAAATCAAAATTCTTATTAGGTATAAAATTCATTATGAAAAGCAATACTTTACAAAGAAAAAAAAAACGATTTTGAGTAATTATCCTTATAAATTATGAAAGTTAATAATATAATATGTATATAAAAAAGTAGCTTTTTTACACACCTAACCAACATCTATTTTCTATTCTATTTATTATAAGTTTTTGTTTGTGTATTATATTTATGACTACATTACACTTCTGAGTTGCAACATTGTGGCACAGTGTGACATATATATAGACTGTATTCATAATGGATATGTGTTCCATTACATGTGGGGGAATGATTATATTTATTTGATTTTGTCATATCAGAGCAATCAAGCCAGAATGTAAATGGTAACATGACAAAGCATGCAATTGAATTCCTCCATTAAACACATAATGTCTTGAATTTGAGCAGAAAGTAGTATATAAAGGAGTGTCTTGACACTAGGTTCACTCTGCCTACCCTGCTATGGGATAATATGTGAAGCTGAAAAATATTTAAACACAATTATTTCATTCACACTACATTTTACTCTGCACAAATGTATTATTTACAGCATGTTGATGTAAAAATAATAGTCATATTTCATTATTTACTACTAATTATATATTATTTTATTTTGTTTATGGAAAAAAGTACACACATAATAACAATATTTCATAGCTAATCTCTTTCTTTTCAAAGTTATAGCATTTATTGGGATCAATGTCCACACTGTTATCTCTGGGACAGTAAATAATAACAACTTTTGTAATTTAACTTTTTTATATAGTTTACTTTATATTTTTTTACTTAAATATGAACTTCCTATATTTTTATATATCTTATTCATTTAATAAACTAGTTATTTTAAAAATCATTTATTATTTACAAAGTTATATTATGAAATTATATACACATTTTATAGACTTACCTATTACTATTTTAACATCATTTGCAAGACCAATGTTTAAAAATAAATTTAATCTTACATATTATGTAAAGATTTGGAGATGTGAAGTAAATAAAGGTCGACTTTCATGATGTTGCAACAACCATACAAAATCCTATTCTTTCATTGATGACTGGCGTATTCTTGATACTGATAACAGTGATAATAATAAATTATCTACTTTTTATTATTTAAATTATTTTAATTTAACACATTTAGTTCTCCCAATATCTACCTCTTAAAAAAAAATGTTTTTTTTGCCAACAATGACAAAATGAATCTACTATTTAGTTTTAAAATTACAAAAAATTTACCATAACAAATTTATTATTTGCAGTGCGACGATGACCCACCACACCCCTACATGCAAACCTTTGTGTTGAAGCCTCTCGGAGATTCTTTCTTTGTACAGCACGACATATTCCGCCTTGGCATCCACGACGTCGCCTAAACTCATATCTACACCATTGGATGCTAACATAATTGCTAATTTCCATCTTGTTTTGGTTATCTAGGTATAAGCTAGTTGGTCACTGCCCACTAATTGAAATTGTAAATTAAATCACACTATTCGGCATCATTCGGCTTAGATGAATTATCGAGATGGCTTTAGTCAATGTAAAGACGGACTTTCAGTTACATGTATACATTTTATAATAAATACATTATTTTTTATTTGTATTGTTTCATTATGTATGTAGTTATACTATACTACTAGTTGTATTTCATAAATTCGTGTTCAATCTTCGAATTGTCCATAAATCCTTTCATAGTGTTTTTCTGATAATACTCGAAGAAAATATATGCCAAATTTCATATTTCTGTGCAGTCGTTAGTTTCGGCTATATGTTATCTGTCAGTCAGTAATGCAGCATATTGTTTAATAAATACATAATTATTTTCCTTATATCATTGTAAGAAAGTAATAAATATTAAGGTGTAAACGGCATTTATTTTAAAAATATAAATAAAACAATCGTAGATGCTAAGACAATCATGTATTTAAATTAATAAATAGTCAAAAATAACAAAAAGAACCAATGTAAACAGGTACATTTTTTTTTACCAATCTCAATTTAAGATTTGCAACTTTAATATCCTTAGACGCTACGAACACTTAAAGTATGCATGCACTACTATGAAATACACGCGGTTCCGCCGACACACGTCTAAGAGAATGACTAGGTTGCAACAATGGCGAGACCAACTATTTTCTCTCCTGTCTTTGTTTCCACTTATCCCCTTCCTTTTATCAGCAGTTTATATATATTATATGTAACTTCACACATATTCCCGCATATTCCCGCATTCAAAGAGAACATAGAGTGAAGACACTATATTCTCCACTTTCCGCACGAAATTGAGACATTGAGAGGAACAATGAAAATAATATACATTTGATTCCTAAGCGGGAATCGAACCCACAACCATTGCGTTTATCAGACGCTGGCCTTTAAATATTAAAACGAAAATTCAATATATTTACGACTGTTATCTAAAAACTACTTACCAAAAAGTATGATGTAATTGTTAGATATGACAAATAATAAATAATTTATTTAAACATTTGTATGTTGCATCGTTTAAAATAAATTTTAAACGTGTTATGTTAATCGTCTAAAAAAAAATAGGAAAACTCTGCGAACAAGTAAATCTACTATCACTCTAAATTATTACTGCATTCTATAACCGTCTTCAAATTAATTTTACTAATAAAATATGAACTGAATATCTAACAATTACATTTACAATACAAGAAAAGGTTATAATTTTAATAAAAAAAAACTATTTTTATGGTAAACAACTGCTAAAAGGAACACCTCGTAGGGCACAACAGGTACTATCTATCTTAGGATGTTGAACTACAAAGCGGAGATCAAATCAGACTTGGCAAGTCGTCTGGATCGTTTACGTCCAATATCAATAATCGATCCTAATCCAAAAATTGCAACTTTAGATTGATCTTGCACTCAATTTTTTGAGTAAATCAAGCTAAAGCAGGGCTTCTTAAACTATGGGCCGCGATTCCAAATGGGGTCGCGTAGCAAAATTCTGGGGTCGAAAGATTTTAATATTTAATATTTATATATACTATTTTATAACATCACTAGAGTTAGCGGAATACAGTGGACTTACAGCGTCTAGACAGCGCATTTGTTGAAGATTTTGAGCTATTTCCACTGATGATGAGATGTAATAAACGATAGGTGGTCGCTATTATTATACTGAAATTTCCATTTATATTTGTATGGGGTCGTCAAGAAACTCGCAATCATAAATGGGGTGGTGATTGACAAAAGTTTAGGAAGCCCCGAGTTAGAGTAAAGTAAAGGTTAAATATGCATTGGTTATTGCCAATAACCAATCGAAGGATTGCATATTCAGCTCTTACTTTACTCAAAAATATGATTTCTAGATCAATTTAAGTTAGCAATTTTCGGATTAGGATAGATTATTGATATTGAGCGTAAATTATATTTGTACATAAGCCATATTATAGCCTCTTTTCCATAGTACTGTTCTGTTAAATGTCTGAATAAGCTATCGATTCGATTTTTTAACACAAATTTAAGTTTAAAATTAAAAATAATTATACACCTGATTAGTGGTTAGCCTGGTGATAAGAAATTATAAGCCAAGCATAATATTTAAAGTAAATTGTGAAGCCCTCGTGGCGCAGTGTAACAGTGTCTGACTGCAAACTCAATCGGTTGTGGATTCGATTCCCGCTCGGGAAAATGATTATATTTAAATTAATTTTATTCCGCTCTAGTATAGAAGTCAAAGTGCAGCGATGGGTTTCGCCATTGACCCTGCTTCGATTTTATCCGGAAATTCCAGAACGGAGTTGACACTAGATTCTCTGGGACTACTACGCTTTTTGCGGGAATTTAATGTAATGTAAACCCATATAACAGTGGTTATGCTGTTTTCCATTTCTAATAAACAAGACTAAAAATCTCAAATGATATAGTAAAAAAAATGGAAAATTCTGTTTCAAATTATTTGATACCTACCTAGTTTACTATATTAAACAAAATTCATTTAAGAATCACTATTTCTTAACAAAAAACTTTACATTGACCTTGAGCTTGAAGTTTACAAATTTGTAGATAGTAAATGAGTCACGTTTTAAAAATAACTAACATTACAAATATTTTTTGCAGAATTATGGCTTTTTACACATAACATTTTTTTGCAGAATTATGGCTTTTGACACATAACAGGGAAGTTAGAGAAAACCTAGTGTTAAGACACTCCGTTTTCCACTTTTCGCCTGAAATCGAGAATATTTTATACGTCATTGCGTATCGAGTGACTCAACTTAGCGCCAACGCATTGACATACCAGAGCGGAGAAATAAAAATAATGTAAATTCAATCATACCTACGAGTGGGAATCGAACCCATAACCAATTTTTCGCAGTCAAACGCTGTCCCGCTAAGCCAAGGTATCAAGGCCACTCCTAAATAAAAATACATATACACGTAATAATTCTTGCCTCTTTCATAATATATATGATACCATCGCAATATACTGCGTCAACATAAACCACACCCACTCATTGAATTCAAATGAACTGACATTATCTTCCATATACGGTTTGTAATCACAAATATACTTTCACTTAAAATAGAGCATTACGGATAAGTAGGCGATGGTCTAATAAATACAATAATAATATGTATTGCCTTATCGATTTCATATGCAAATGCGATTGGCTAAAAATCGATTACATATATGTTTGTTAAATTGACTACATCGATATTATTTGTAAATATATACTTTAATTTAATCTGGATCTGTCATACAATTATAAAAATAAGTGAAATCACTGCAAAAATATATGTTATTGTTTTTGTTATTAGCTACATTAAAATCCCGATTCTAAGAAAGGTGTACGATTATGTTTAATTCCAATTAAACGTTAATTAAGATTTAAAAGAACAGTACTATTCGATACTCGCCGTTGATATCGATAGCGAAAAACATTAGCTTTCAACGTCACTAGAAATCGCAGTTAAAAAGCTATCAAACGTTGTTTTATTACTTAGAGCCTGAGTTTAAAATCTCTTACAAGTTAGTTTGGAAGTCACAACCTTAACTAAAATGTACAAATAAAACTAAATTATCATTAATGTTTTTTTTTTAAATTAACAAGTGAGCAAAAGTAAAAACGCTTAATTAGTATTTAGTAGGTACTTAATTTAGGGATCTCGAAAAATGCGAAATGACACTGAAATTATCATGCATTGAAGTAGTTAATAATCACAAGAATTTTGAAAATATATAATAATTTGTGTTATTCAAAATATTTCACGTGACATGATTCATTTTTACTGACAAAAATGTGTTTTTATTACATAATCGACTGGTTCTATTAAGTTTGGTACAAGTACAAAAATACAACTTTACAGGAGAGCAATTTGAAGGTGAAACGTAAGGATGTTGTAATTTTGTCAATATTTAAATTCAATAAATGCAATATTCAACATTCAGAAAATTTTAACAATTTTAATAAAATTAACGTAAATATAATAGATATATTTTTGCACTTGCAGCAGTCTATGTAGGACTCGTCGAAATTCTGATTGGGTATGTTCTTAATGAAGATTTATTGCAATTAAATATTATTTTCATCATGAACGAATATCTGTGATTCTAACAAAAGTCACATATATAAATGACACAAAACTGCCGTAGTTAGTGTTTTCTTCGCAGTATTAATTATGAACTAGGGATGTTACGGAAATACATTACGGATTTGAAAACGGTTACGGATATTAATAAATATTTAAGGTATATAAGCTAATTTTGTCGATTAATTGATCTATTTATTTGTGTTTGATAATATTTTCATCCTATGTGTGTGTTATTTGCTTAAAAATCTGTCTTTAACTCTTCAACATTATCCGAAAATTGAATATCGAATTCAGTGACGGTTACGGAAAAATATTTATTACGGATATCCGATTCAGTTACGGAGCTCCGTAACATCCCTATTAACAACAACTTTCGTGATAAACACAACTCAAAACCATATACATTTCAAAGTCACGTTATAATGAATTCATTTAACATCTGATGTGACGTGGAAGCAAAGTTTATTATTCAATTAGGTAGGCACTTTGTGGAACACATTCAACAATATTTGTACTACGTTTATAAACTCACAGTTACATAAGTCAAATATATTACTTGTATATAAACATTTGTTTGTGTACTTATGTTGTTTTTATATATTAAAAAAGCTATATGACGCAAAGGTGGCAAACACAAATCCTTATTTTACTTAATAAAGACGATTATTAAAAATGGAAATAACAATAAAAAATATTAATTATTAGTAAAATAACATTTTGTACTTTAATCATTGCTTTTCAGATATTGTAAGTTTGAAAATTTTACAACACTTTTATTTGGCGTTCAAATAAAAAATATATAGAGATCCCTACAAATGAATACACTTTCATATATCAAGTACTCAAAATAGTATGAAATTAAATAAAACTAACGCATATAATAAAGAAAATTTTGATAATCACATGAGAAAGTTGAGCATTAATCAGTAAGTACTTTTAAAGACGTTAAATTAAAAAATACTTTAACATAAACATGGCTGCTTATAATGAAACTGTAAAAAAATAAATAATATATATTTAAAGATTGACAATTTGTTTTACTTTATTTGGTTACTAAAAAAGGTTATTAATTTTTAACTTCCCAAATATTTAATCTCGAATTAAGTGTAATATGGTTCTGTTTGTAATATAAGAATATTCTGTAATTTTTTTACACACACAAAAATATATTATCTGTCATATGAATATTATGAAATTGAATGAAAGCAACTAAAAATGTTATAATATTTCACAAAATAGACGAAACAAAAACGAAACGTCAAAAAAATAAAAGACAAAAGCCTCACTCAATCAAACAACCAATTTCAAGGTTCCATTTTCAAAAACAAAAAAATATTCCAATTCAAATTTGACATACCTGTCAAACGTTAATCAAAAAATGCGTCAAAACGTCAAACTAAAAAAAGGTATTTAATCTACCAGATAAAAAAAAAAAAATAAAAAAAAAACAAAAAATAAGGCAAAGAACATACTTGCAGAGGTTGTAAACTCAGTGTGCTAAGCGTTTATACGTCTAGGAGCCGCCTTTCTTGCGACCGCGCGATCCGAGCGCGACGCCGCGTAGCGAACGCATCGCCATCGCGCGGTTGAAGTGACGCTGCGTTTTGTGCTCGTCCGCGTCGCCGGCGTTGTCGACTGATGATAGGATTACTAGTAGCACGCCCATTACCTGATTGGATTGGAATGAGTGATACATATTTTTATTAGTTATGACTGCGGGAAGATTAAGAAAGAAAAATCATAGTCTTAACAGTGAAATTTGGGAGAAAATAACTTCAATAACAGTTTCGTTTTTTTCCACCTCGCTGGTAGGGAGCTTTATCGTGTCTCTAAAGCGGAGAAATGAAAATAAATTAAATTATGATCATTCTCACGAGTGGGAATCGCGACTACAGTTAGACGCTATCGCACTATTTGTTTAATATTAAATTTGATATTTTTTTAACAAAAGACTGATTAGAATGAATTGCTTATTATTTCATTACAGTTAGAGCTCCAAGGCTCTAGCAGTACTGTTGAGGTAGTAAATTAAAATTCCACAACTTGCAAATGCGTTATATACTTTATTTCCTCCTGCCATTGCATAATTTTATTTAAATTCTATTACATTAAAATAATTTGAATACCATGCGAATCACAATATTAATGTTAGCTCGTAGTATGGAAAAAATAAACTGATACTTACAAGACAAACAATAATTAGAAGCGTGTAAACATGTACAGACGCTTCTGGTATGTTCTCGATGTCTTTGAGCGCTATGAGTGCGGGTTCGAAGTCGGGTCGCAGATCCAGCGCGTGCTTTAGATGGATCGCTGCTTCCTGTACAATTATAATTTTATTATTTAAAAAAAATGATACCAAATATCTATTGTTAATAAATTATGTTATGTATATAATCTAATGGATTATATTATTATGTATATAATAATTCACTTTTTAATATATTTTTTTCAGCCTTTTCCCGTATGTCAGAAATAAATTTGAAGACGATCCGCTCTCCACTTTTCTCCTGAATCTGAGAATATCTCAGTGTGTTCAGTAGTTAATAATTTTAAATTTAAAAAAAAATATATATAACGAATAAATTTATATAATGCATATGTTAATTATGTTGCCATATGTTTTCAGCAACAAGTATTGGCTTACTAAAAAGTATAATTTCAAATGACCTTTTTAATAAAATTCTATATATAATATTTACTTAAAATACATACTTATCAAAATATACATATTATAATAACCTGATAATGTCCATACGCTTTAAATATTTCGCCGAGCGTGAAATACTGTTGCCACGTGCTTCTGTCTGGCGGTTGCACTTCAAGCGACCGGCGAGTTAGATATATGGCGTCATCTAAATACTGCAGCGTGAATAGAACCCGCGCTAGGTTTAGTAAAACCTGTTGGTGATGTAAAAAAATGTATATTATATGAAGTGTTGCCCGAAAATTCGTTTGGTGTTAATACTATTAAACTTAATTCAATTATTCAAAGTATTTCGATAAATCGTCTCTTGCGCTCATTGCGAAAGACATCTACATGATAAAATTTAATTTTCTATGCGAAATAATTTTTATCGCCCCCCATCTGTCAGTCAGTTAGTAACAGAAAAGTTTTACGTAGCCTGTAGTAGTTTAGTAGTTTCAGGCTTAGGCAGAGAGAATCTAGTGTCAAGAATCTCCGATATAAGCTTTCAGCCCAAATTCGAGTCAAACAAGAGTGACAAATTAATAAGCATTTACATATAATCATTCTTCAAGCTGGGAAAGGCATCCATAATCAATCAGATCTTACATCATGATAGCCTCAAAGTATAGTAGTTATATTGTCAAAGTATAGTATAATACCCGGCAATAAATTGACTGACTGAAATTTTGATTGAAAACTGACCGACTGTGTCATTCTAAGCATCGATGTGCATTATTTGTTGCCGGGTACTAAAGTGAAATTAAATTTGTCACTAATAATTAAATTATTTTACTATCCAAATTCTTTAGACACTTTCATTTTTATGGTATGTACCATGTACCCTATAGAAATCAACAAATTCATAAACAAAATATGGCAATTGCATAAGTGGATTGCATGTGCAAATTATGTTTATATAAACAGATGGTTTTTGCATCATACATTTTTATTTAACCCAGATCTTAAATATTTTGAAACGCCACATATGCCAACATTTATACGCCACAATTTTAATATTTATTTTATATGTTAAAGCTATGTAATCAATTACTTAGAAGAGTCTATAGTAATGTTAGATGTATCTTAGTATATAGTATCACAACTAAAGCAAAAAAACGAAATAACAACTTAAAAAATAGTTTGTAAATATATATGTCAAGTACAATGTTTAAAAAATCCTTTCCTCTCATCTAGCATGCTCATTCTAAGATATTATTATTATTATTTATTGCCAGTAATTCCCACATTGTAAGACATTATTTTTATTCTTTATTCCCAGTTATACCTAAACTGCCTGAATTTGAAACACTTATGCGTTTGACAAAACTCAAATTTGCACTTTTTCTAACCAAGAGAGGTGAATGTGATAATTTAAATTAAAGAGGAATCACTCTTTCAATAGTACTAAATTTTTTTTTAATTTAAGTATTTGAAACTTACCTCAGCATTGTAAGGTGACACAGCAAGAGCACGCCTGAAACACTCTATAGACAGACGAGTGTCACCTTTTATTCTCCAAAAGTTGCCAATTTGGTTGTAAAGTTGTACTGATTTTGGTTTCTCTCTTTTAGCTTTCTTTAAGCGCTTCTCTAGAGCATTTATGTCTAGTTCTGTTACACTACTTTTATATGACTTTTTCTTTGAAAATATTAGGGCAACCTGGAAAAATTACTTAAATCGATGATTTTTTTCTACATATTTTGAAAACTAGATTAATTTCATGTAAATAGATCAAATATTGTAGTTTAATTAAGAATGTTTTAAAAATCTTTATGTTATTATAAATAGCAGTTTTAAGTCTTAAAAATAATATTTACCTGAGGTTCAGGTACATTTGGATGTCTATGACGTCTTGCCACCCCAACAAGAGTATCATAGTACGTAAAATTAACTGCTTTACCACAATCTAGATATTCATCATCCACTTCACCACCATTCGTTTCTGTTGATGAAGATTCATCCCCATTCTCTCCATTGGCTCTGAAAAATTAATAACTTTGGTATATTTTATGATCTATGTAATTTTTATGGTTCTTATTTCTAATATTAAAATATGGTATTCTATGTTTATCATTAGTATTAATTATATATACCTCTGCTGTTCATACATTTGGCAGTCAGTACAAAACATATCAAAGCCATGCTTAGTCCATGTATTGCCGTAGTAAACAGTTGATGTTATTATATTAAACACAGTATCTTCTTCAGTTATTTTGGTTTTGCCAGCGTCATCCTAAAATGTTATATGTGAAAGTGGTAAAAAACAGTTTATGTAACAATTTCAACACAGTTGAAAAAAATAAGTTACTTTTAAATAAAAGTCATATTTTTTTAAATAGATATTTTAATTCAAATGTGTAATATTAGTTGCTATTCTATTCGTATTCTATTAAAAACTCCTGTTCTTCAAGGCTAACAAGATTATGGACTAAAAATGTAAACTAGCGCGACAATATGTTACAGAATCTTGAATATTCCGCTAGCGCATGTAAAATTGAATAAAGATTGTACTATAGTAGACTGACCTGTGGTAGTGTATTGCCGTCAACTATTTGGCCTTCTTCAACGTCCAATTTCCAAATATTTGAGGTGCGAGAATTAGTAGCTATAATTTGGAAGGAAAATATATACAAAACCAAACAAGTCAAGTATGGTGATTCCCACATTTTGTGTAGTAAGGTCCAATGAAAACATGTAAAATGTTTTAAGTCTTATTCTGAAATGAAATAGTTTACATGAAACAATTTATTTGGGACACAACAATCAAAAATTACAAATTTATCGTAATGTCCTCTTCTCTTCCTTGTCTTTATTTTGACAGATTAAGATTCTCGACTACAGACTAAAGAATAATATTTTTATTGAAATCCTAGTTTAGTAACTTTATAATTATATAAGATAATTTATTAATTGCGCCGTTTCATTTTCATTATTCATTTATATAATATTAATATTGTATTAACATAATATTTGATCAATATTAATTTTATATTGTAACTAAAAATATTTCTTGGTGTAGATTATTTATTTGTTTACACTAGAACTAAAAATAGATATGAAAATGAATAAAACATGTATTTTCAATATGTAACATTACTTACTTTTTCGTGTTATTTTAACTCTTAGCTTAGTATAGTACAAAAGACATAATTAAATATTAGCTATCTGTGTTCAGTAAAATATTTTATATATATACATGAATTTTAAACGTCATTGTCAAAAAATTAAAAACAATCGTGTGGCTTGTTGAATATTTCATTTACTATACATAAAACTTATAAGTGATACAATTAGTTAAAAGTTATCAAATAACTTTAAATAATGAATGAAGTGTATTGTTTTCTTACATACTTTTAATGTTACTGTTATACTATGAAGAAAGAGCGAACAGGCGACAATTGTCGCCCTTTTAAATTATAAGTATCTTAAAAGCATTTAAATTTTATAAACATCCATTGTATTTATTGCTTTATTAAAATATCTTTATTTTTTCACAGCTCATCAAATTCTGAGTTTAACTGGAATAAGTTTCGAAAGAAGAAGTGTTATTGTAAGTTGATTATTCATTAAAATTACCCCTTTCCAATAATGAATACCCATACAGGTTAAATTGTATATTATTTCCTATAGTCAACTTTTTTAAGAGTTTAATATTGATAATTATGTTCATTTCAGGGCTTTGTTGAATTGACGATAGTGCCACTAAAGGATAATTTGCGGTACATTCGTCTTAATGCCAAACAGTGTCGTATTTATCGAGTTTGTTTGAATGATCAATATGAAGCAAATTTTCAATATTTTGATCCTTTCTTGGATATTTGTCAGAGTGATCCAAATACGTAAGTGTTTAGTTTCCTACAATCACTATTTACCTGTCATTAAAACAGTATTTTATTTTAAGTCATTTCCTTGCCCATTTGCTAGCTCAGTTTAACTCTGTGAGTGAGTCTACTTTAGTTTGAATTACTCTAATAATATACTTGATATTTCATACACATTTATGTTAACAGGAGATCACTTGAAGCTTTTTCTCAATTCCACTTGTCAGCAGCTCAAAAGATTGACCCTGATCATAATTCTGGTGAATTGCATATACAAATACCAGATGATGCAGCCCACTTGGTTGGAGAGGGCCGAGGGTTGAGAATTGGAATTGAATTCTCATTGGAATCTCCACAAGGGGGTATGCATTTTGTTGTGCCTGATGGAGAAGGCACTTTAGTTGAGGTAGGAAGTGGCAAGTGCCTATGTTTGAATATTGTAGCTTTTTATTTAAAAATATAACTTATAACTAAATATTCCTGTATTATATTTATAATATCTAAGTGAAACAATTAACATTTATTTTGCCTAAATACTGTTTCAACACCTACCCTCTAATGTAAGATTTCCAACTTCACTGCAAAATTGAGTTAAATGTCTACCTTATTTAAATAAAAAAAGACTAAGCTAAATATTATATGGCATTATTTGACATTACTTCACATATCTAAAGAGAACCTAAAAGTTAAATTTATATATATTTTTTAAATTGTGTCTAATACAATCTTTCAGAAATCGGCACACATGTTTACATATGGCCATTCAGCTCGCCTATGGTTTCCATGTGTAGACAGCTTCGCGGAGCCATGCACTTGGAAATTAGAATTTACTGTAGATGAGAGTTTGACAGCAGTGTCTTGCGGGGAACTGTTGGATGTAGTGTACACTCCTGACCATAGACGAAAGACATTCCACTATGTTGTGAATACACCGGCTTGTGCACCTAATATTGCTTTGGCTATTGGGTAAGTTATACTAACTTACATTTATTTTCTAGTTTATTTTTTATTTAAAGTACATTTGATTGAGACCATTGTATGAGAACATGGAGGAAAGATACTCCTTTGCCAACTCTTTGCCTTCGCCTTTACCCCTTTGCGGAATTCACTGCCTTGCTTTATTATACCAGAGCGGAAAAATGAAAATGTTTTTGTTTAATACATCACTTTTTATTTGGCTTAGTTTATGTGTCTATTTATATTTTCTCTTCCTAAAACTAAATATAGATGCTTCTTTCTCCCGCTCCATTTTAGTCTTAGAGTAGTCGAACCCATAATCAATCACATTTACGGTTTAGCACTGTCCTACACTACCACAATAGCTGCCATTTTTTGGAAATAAATAATATGTATTTATTACATTTTCAGGCCATTTGAGACTTATGTGGATCCACACATGAATGAAGTGACACACTACTGTTTGCCCAATCTCATGCAAATATTGAAGAACACTGTACGTTACTTGCATGAGGCTTTTGAGTTTTATGAAGAGACTCTTTCTACTAGATATCCTTATCCGTGTTATAAACAAGTATTTGTTGATGAGGTTAGTTGTGTTTAATTAAATTGATGTTTTAATTATACTACGCCCACCCACTGAGTGGAAATTGAATGTGATGACGATGATATAGGTTCTCTCTACCTACCTGCTATGAGGGAAAAAGCATAAAGCTCAAAAAAAGCAGAGTATTATAAGAATACTTTTATAAGTGTTTGATTGATTTGCTATATTTCGTTTTTTTTTTAAAGTATTACAACTTTTGAAAACCTTAAAATAATGAAATTTAAAGACATTAAAATATTAAGAAATGTTTAGATGCCATTGTGGCGCAGTGAGATAATCTGGATATGCTTGCAATGATTATGAGTTTAAGTGCCAGCCGAGCTATTAGATTACTTATATTTAAAATATTTTTCGAGCAGAGCGTTCTACTGAAAACATTGTTGCACTCTTTGTGACGAATAGGCTCGAAAACTACACGTCAGTAATTTATGATGTTTTTCACGTACACTAATGCCAATATAGAGATGGCCGTTTTTGAAAACATTTCATGCCATTGAGGAATTATCTTCAAAAAACTGATTTCCCATTGAAGTCTATGGCGGAAAAATGCAACTGCGCGTGCCGAAATAAATGATTTTCATTTGATCGCTTCGTTTCTCAATATGTAAACGGCACCCGAGATTTTGCGAGTGCAGCGAGCCGAAATTGAGGATCTGGTTGCGCCCTATTTATATGCTCTGGTATAAGATAATTCGCGGTTTTGAGTTCCGTATGTTTGACATATAAGATCTCCTTCTTCCTTCTCTCTCTTTCTGCTCACCATATTAAATAACTTTATAAATAAAAAAAAATGACAACTTTCCAGACAGAAGACGACGCGACAGCATATACAACAATGTCAATCCTCAGCACACATTTGCTCCACTCTATAGCAATTATCGACCAGACGTATATAAGTCGTAAAGCGATGGCCCAAGCTGTAGCAGAACAGTTCTTTGGCTGTTTCATAACTATGCAGAACTGGTCCGATTTGTGGCTGGCCAAAGGAATACCGGAGTATTTGTGTGGTCTGTACTCGAAAAAGTGCTTTGGAAACAATGAATATAGGTATTGGACACATCAGGAATTGCAAGAGGTAAGTTATTTTTGTTTCTTTTATTATGTATTTTTTAGTGAATTATTAATATATTTATAAAAATAATGATGTTATAATTCATTACGTGCGCGTTATTTGTATTAATCTATTTTATGAGTATAATAGAAGAGTAAAATCACAATGTTTGTAAGTACTTGTCTTTGCTAGACAAATGAATGAAACCTTTTTTTTTTATTGTATAACCTTTAAGCAAGACTTAGGTTGTAATTGATTTTAAAGAGTGAATTACCAGACGTAGAGTTATAATAGATCAGCTAAGCTATAAGAAATATAATGAAATGGCGCCTTAATAGTTGCTCAGACTCATGAACGTTTTTCTTTGACATTTGCAAGGTCCACGTAAACAAAGCACGACGCATGATCCCTGCAGCCTGATGTTGCAAATAAATCTGATAAATCTTTGTTCTCTTAGGGGTCAGTCGTGTCAGTCAGTAGGGGCCAGGGGCACAAAAGTGTGACTGCACAGCGACTGGTTGTGGATTCGATTCCCAAAATATTTATTATTTCTATTTTCTTCGCCCTGGGGGAGAGGCAAAGCGCGGCGTTCCGCCACTTAACACGAAATGCCTCCAGAATTCGGCGGAAAGTGGAGAACAGAGTGTCTTAACACTAGGTTCCTCCTGCCTAACCCTGCTGTGTGTGGAATACAGCATGAAGCTAAAAAAAGAAACTCTTTATTTAAATTACTTAACAAAAAAAAAAACAAATGAATTTACAAATTGCTGATGCCATTTTTCTTTATCTTTTGGTCCTTTTTAAAGTAAAATCACAATTTTCATGATGGGAGTATTATTGTCAGAATTATCAAAGTTTTTTTATTATATATGTACATTTATCTACATTATTTGAACGGTATTTCAGGTAGTGACATATGAAGAACAATATGGTGGTATAGTTCTCGATCCATGGCAGCCCCCCGCCAGCGGCGCGCGTCCGGAGTCCAACGACGTGTTTTACTTTCCCGTTAGAAACGTTCATACTATGTCGCCGAGATATATCGAAGTGAGTGTATATTATTGAGCTATGTAAAATAATATTCACCTATATTTTATTTACTTATTCAACTTCTCACTTTTCCGCATAGAATGGTAATCAGAAAGAACCTTGTGTCAAGATAATCCATTCGTCTTTCGTCTGACATTAAGGCTTAGGCTTAATGTGTTTGAGTGGCGTAACTAAACGCTGTGTTAGCCCTGTCTTGTTACTAAAGCAGAAAAATAAAAATAATTTACATATAATTATTCCTGTAATGGAACCTACAATAAGCTATGACCTTAAAATGAAACTTAATAATGTTAACAAATAATATGATATATTTTGTCGAAATATCGAATAACATTTCAAAAATGTAATGAACTCAGAAATTTGAAAGGCATTTTTAGAAAACATGTAAAAATTTAAACGCAGCAGAATTCGAGCCAGCGCTTCTTTGTTACCTTATAAATCTTGATTTTGTAAACCAATTTACACACTTAATCTCTTGTAATAGATATATATTTTTAAACCGTTATATAAATTTATATACATTCAACAGGTAATGCGAAAAAAATCTCAACTAGTATTAAGAATGTTGGAGCAGCGTATCGGCCAAGAGTTACTCTTACAAGTTTTCAACAAACAACTATCATTAGCAACAAACGCAGCTAATACTAAAATAGGCAGCGGTCTGTGGGGCCATTTGCTTCTGTCTACGAATCTGTTCGTGAAAGCCATATTTACAGTGACTGGGAAAGATATGGCCGTGTTCGTAGACCAGTGGGTGAGGACTGGCGGACACGCTAAGTTTCAATTGACGTCTGTTTTTAATAGGAAAAGGTGGGTTTTTTATTGTTATTTTTGTTTTGTCTTATTGTATCTTTAGAATTTATGTGGTTTAAATAAAAAAAATATGACTATATATCACGATTTTGTTAACGTTATGTATGTATATGTTTGTAAGTTATGTTTTTATGTGTTTATTAGGGAAACGTACTAATAATTGATGTTTTATTATTAAACAATAAAAATGGCACAACACTAAAGGTGGAGTGTTTATGTTAAAAATATTTCAGTTTCCCTGATTTTAGCTTAACTTAAAAAAATCTTATTTGACTTTTTGACTCAAACTCACCTGATTTGCAATTTCTATGGCATTTAATTCAACAACAATAACAGCAAGCTTCACGCTTTTTCTCATAAAGCCAAGAGAATCTAGTGTAAAAACAATGTTCTTCAGCTCAACATCAAGAGAATCAACAGAACACAACGTTGCGCTTTATCTTATGAAGAAATGAAAACGAAATAATTTAAGTACAATAATCCACTTGAGTTTGGCTTCGAACCCACAACTAATCGCGTTTACTATCTGACATTCTATCACTTTACATCAGATTTATAATTTTTAAGTAAAAATATCATTTATTTATAGTCTTTTTTATTTTTAGAAACACAGTAGAACTAGAAATTCGTCAAGACAGTGTCCACGAGCGTGGCATAAGGAAATACGTGGGGCCGTTATTAGTTCAGCTACAAGAATTAGATGGAACATTTAAACATACATTGCAAATCGAGAACATTGTAGTCAAAGCTGACATCACTTGCCACAGTAAAAGTAGAAGAAACAAGAAGAAAAAGATTCCTCTGTGTACTGGTGAAGAAGTTGATATGGATCTTTCTGCTATGGAGTAAGAAATTTTGAAAACATTTTTTTATCTTCGCACTGTATTCCGCACACAGCAGATTAGGTAGAGGGAACTTAATGACAGATTCTTTCTACACCACTTTTCACACGAAAATTGTTGATTGGTTAAGTGGTGGAGCTTAACGCCGCGCTTAGTCCGATATACCAGAGCGGAGAAATGAAAATAATGTATAATCTTACCTCCAGTGGGAATTAACCGATTGGGGGTACAGTCAGACGCTGTCCCACTGCGTCACGATGGCCTCCAATCTAATAGATTGATAAAACTGTATGTTACGTAAACAAAAGAAGAAACTCCTTGGCATTCGATGGATTCACCATGAGAGTGCCCATCACGTTGCAGAGTGGAGCTCGGACCTGAGACTTGCGACATAAGTGTAGTTTCAAAGACCAAACCTAGGACTCAACACGTAATGCCTGCAGAATTCGGTGGAAAATGGGGAACGGAATGTCATAACATTAGATTTCCTCTGCCTGCCCTGCTATGTGCAATATAAAGCGTGAATCTGACAAAAATACTATTGAAAAGACATTTAAAGAAAACGTATAAAATTTTGAACGCAGCGGGATTCGAACCCGCAACTCTTGAATACCGTCTAGGGGTTCTCACCACTGAGCTATGCGTTCTACTATCCAATGCATCGAAATTCTTATACGCTTTATTACAACTTATTTTTGTTGTTAGCTTCTCGGTAGAGAGATTTTTACAAATTTCTGCTACCCAAAGATTATTCTACGAACAATCATTTGGCAAGAGAAAATGCTATTTATTAAATACTTTTAAACATTTTTAAAGTGTTATTCCACACTTAGGAAAATTGAAAAAGACATTTAAAGAAAACATATAATTTTTTTTCCGCTGCGTTAAAATACTTATAGTTTTTATTCAAACAATAATCAATTTTAATTAATTTGCTTACCAATCCCACAGCGACTCCCCTGTACTATGGATACGTCTCGACCCCGAAATGTCCCTCCTACGTAGTACAATAATCTCGCAACCAGACTATCAGTGGCAGTACCAGCTACGTCACGAGCGTGACGTCACCGCCCAGAGCGAGGCTATAGACGCCTTACATAATTACCCCGAACCCGCCACTAGGAAGGCGTTAACTGATACTATAGAAAATGAACAGACGTTTTATAAGATTAGATGTAGAGCCGCTCATTGTTTGACTAAGGTTAGTTATTGGAAAAAAGTATACTTATAATTGTTGTTGTGGATGTACTATGGGTTGTTTTTAAGTTAACGTAATGGAGGGTAAGTGAGAATAATAAAAAGCAAAAATAAAATATTTTTTAATATATTCGCCTTTTAATAATATAAATCTGTTAATATTCGTTCATCTTGACTTTTCTAATTTCTCAAAAGTAGGCCATTTTTTAATTTTGATATTTTCAATATTTAAGGAATAATCAGGGAGAATTATATATTTATTTCATTGGGAGCAAAATGAACAGTGTCTCAATACTAATACTCTCTGAGCATCCTTCTATTAAGAACAAGGGAGACATGTGAAATTATAAACATTGAGTATGTTGAAAAATGATCACATATAATTATGTCAGATATGAATAAAATGTTTTCGTTGCTTTAACTGGTGCCCTTGCTGGTGTTCTTGAATGAAGTGTCATGACACTAAGCTCTCTGTGTCTATCGTGCTATTCGGGAAAAAACGTGTAGTTGCTATAAAATAAATATTAACTTGTAACTCTTATTTTTTCATCCATGTTTTTTTTTTCGATCAAGGTTTTTTTTTATTTTTTTTTTATTATTAAATACTGAAACTCTACAGACACTCGGTCTCGTATCCTTTTTTTCCTTAATTGTTTTTTGGTTACAAATCTTAAATTACATACTACTCAAAACTAAAATGATGTTTTAAATTACCTAAGCGAGTATTACATTTACTATACTTATTTCAACTTCGATCTAGGTTGCAAACGCAATGATAAGCTCATGGGCGGGACCACCGGCCATGTTGACGATATTCCGCAAAATGTTTGGATCATTCTCAGCGCCTCATATTATAAAACAGAACAATTTTGATAATTTACAACACTATTTCTTACAAAAAACTATTCCTGTTGCTATGGCTGGTAAGTGTTTTTTTTTATAATTTCGTATTAACAATGTTGATTGGTAAAAACGCCTGAAATAGCTGAATGAACAAAAGTAATTCATTACATAAATTGAAATATCAAAATTAAAGTTATTAATAAAATAAATCGATACCAGAGCGAAGAAAATGGAAATATTGCATATTCCAATTCCAAATTTGTTTTAAATAATGTATTTTAAAATAATTTTATTTTAAAGATTAAGTAAGTGAATGAAAAGCTGGTTACCGTATGTTAAGCCGTCATTCAGATAGATTTTTGCTTGAGTATTGGAAATATATTTCTTATTTTTTACTTATTTTATAGATTTATTAAAACATATAATTTATATTTTTGTGTAAAAAACTTTTTTCAGGTTTAAGAAACATCCACGGTATTTGCCCACCGGAAGTGGTCAGATTTTTACTAGATCTGTTCAAATATAATGACAATTCAAAAAATCATTTTTCTGATAATTATTATAAAGCCGCTCTGGTTGATGCTCTCGCTGCGACTATCACACCAGTAATCTCGGTTTTACAACCTGTAAGTATGGCAGTTTTAGTATTAATATATTTTATATTTAGTATCATATGTGTTAAACGCGATGGTCGTAGGTTCAAGACTGAATTGAGGGAATGTTATATGTTTTGTTTTTTTCGTTTTGGTAAGACATCATTTTAATATGGTCTTAAGTTCTGTCACCCAACATGTAATGGAAAATTAGATTATTTAATAAAAAAGGACTAATGAATTTTCAATCAAAATTATTGTTATCTATAATCAAACTTATGTTATTTCTAAAGTAAAAGTATACTTTTGCAATTGTTGGTTGTACCATGTGTAGTATAAAACTTGCAATTTAAAAAATATTGGTTAAAGTTTTGGAAGCGGTTCTCCGTTCTAGTATGTTTAGTGTTGAAAACACAAAGAATTTATGAAAAACAATGCACGAATCTGTTTATTGGTTAAAAAAATACATTGTATCGCTACAAAGAGAGAGAAAATGCATTTGAGTTATAAATTCTTTGTTGACTAGTTATTCATATTATTGTGTATGTGTTATTATATATCCTGTCATCTATTTTATAATAATGCCCCATTGATATTATTTTGTGCAAAAAGGTCTAGTTAAATAGATCCCCTTTTGAAATGTAACTTTTAATGAATCCTACCAAAATGATAAAAAGAGTTCAGTAATTTAGTATAAAATGTTATTAAATTATAGCTCCATGTAATCCTCGTCCTCCATCTAGTCCTCCAATTAATTTATTAAACTATACCTCCATGTTTAATACTTTAATTTAAACATTATCTTACAGGGTGCACCAATAACAGCAGATTCCCTCTCAGCTGATACAAGGCTAGTTTTAGAGGAAATAACTCGAGTGTTAAATTTAGAGAAGGTGCTACCATGTTACAAGAACACAGTCAGTGTGAATTGCTTGAAGGCGATACGACGTTTGCAACAGTGCGGCCATTTGCCCAGTATACCTACTATATTTCGGGCATACGCTGAATATGGACAGTATATAGGTTAATTACAAAAATTTAATATATCTTTGATTTACTCTCGTGGTTTATAATAATTGTTATGCAAAATAGATAAGGATAGTGTAATTAATAATAGTCAAGTAGAATCAGAGATTTGAGACCCAAGTAAGCCAAAGTATGGTACAATACCGTTCGGGCGCTCTCACCACTGAGCCATGCGTTCTACTACCAGCTGCGTCGAAATTCTTATACGCTTTATTATAACTTATTTTTATTGTTAGCATCAACAGAAATAAGTTGATTCAGGAGGGTTCGAATCCCGCTATGTTTAAATTTTTATACGTTTTCTTTAAATGTCTTTTGTAAGCTCAATTATTTTGTCTTTTTTTTTCAAAGCAGTGTAGATAGAGGGAACCTAGTGTTATGAAACTCCGTTTCACATTAGTCAATTTCATTTAAATTTAACCAAAACTATCACATTTAAACTATTCCAGACGTACGTCTAGCGGCATTCGAGTGTCTAGTCGACTTTGTACGTGTGGACGGCAAACCTGAAGACCTCTCCTCCCTCCTGACGGCGGTGGAGAACGACCCCGACCCCGGCGTGCGGCACGGACTCGCGCGCCTGCTCGTGTCCATGCCGCCCTTCGAGAAGGCGTCCCGGCATAGACTGGACACTGAAGCTGTTGTACATAGGTTTGTGTTTTATTGTGTGTATTATGTGTCGTAGTATTTGTGCTTAGGACACATGTATTCATTAGTACACACGCGTAAATATGCATGCGTCAGTCATATCTACAGTTTCAAAAATTTGACGCAGGTACAGTCAACCAGACGATGCGTAATGGAGTCACAAGTGTTTGCCTCTCTCCATACAAATTGAGTTACAAATACTAGTAAACAATTACGACTACACACACTATTGCATTATTAATAATTAATGAAATAATAAGTCTTTATTTAAACAAAAATTACAATAGAAATAGTTATCTTGCTGTATTTTATATGACATCAACAAGTCTCCATTTGCCATTTTTTGGCAAAGAATTCCACCAATTTTTACCATTCTTATCTAGTATTTCCTTTTTTGTCCAAAAATTTCTTGCAACTCTATTTATCTCATTTTCTCAGCATCTATATATGTCTATGTATATCTTCGTCTCTATTTCTTGGGGACCAAAATATAATGGTCTTATTCCACTTTACACTTCTCTTATAATATGTCCAGGCCTTTCCCACTTGAGTTTTTTGACTTAGTTCTTACATCAGCTACTTTTGTAACTAAGACCACTACATCCATTGAGGCATACATATCAATAAAAACGTACATACATTTACATATTTAAATGATTACAGATTATGGAACAACATAAACAGTCAACTATCAAATGACGCCCGACTAAGATGTGATCTCGTAGACTTATACTACACATTATACGGCCTAAAGCGGCCATTATGCGTCCCGTTACCAGAAATACAGGCCATGATGAAGCAAATGCACCACAAGGAGAGGGAGAGGATAGAGCGCGAGAGGGAGAGGTTGGAGAGAGATAGAGAAAGACAGAAGGAGATGGAAATGAAGCCGGTCATAAAGCAGGAGGTTTTTGATGTATGTATGGATTTTTTTGTATTAATTTTGTAGTAAGATCTTTTGTTTCCGCGATTTTTATGCATCTCGAAATAAACCTATTTGTTATCACGTTAATCACGTATATTTTTGGTATTTGAAAATACATGTTTAAAAATCGCACGTTTTTAACATTTTACAGTAGTCCGTGATTAAAGTTAGACCTATCTACCACTGATTAATCCGGTCTAAAACAGTTTTATTTCGAAAAGGATTAATTTTGATTGTATTTGAAAGAGGATAGGCTGAGTTAGCCTTTTAGTAGTTATAGTTTTCACAATGATTTACTAGAAGTTATTTTGTTGTCCATTGATTTTTTTTGAGATTCCTATTTTTTTAAAACAAAATCTAGTCATGTTTGTCTCTAATAAAATTGTAAATATAATAATACTTGTTTAATTACAACCAGTTCAAAAGTTTTTTAATAATGAAACTAGTATAAAACTATTTCTAAAATGGTGTGCAAAAACACATTTTCGAAAATCCTACAGTAGATTGTTTGACCTATGACACAGTATGTATGACTAATGTAAATATTTAAAATGTCGTTTGATGTATCAATACTACATTTAAACTTGCTTATCAATAAAACAAGAATTACAAAAAAAAAATAAAGTAATTCCGCTCTTTATAGTGTTGCCATTTAAAATTTTGCGTAATCTTTACACATTCATTCATATTTTTTACAATATATTTTTTATATTATAGGTACCAGTAAAAATGGAATTGGACATTGGGCCATTGGGCGACTCGATATTGGATCGCGAAGGACCAAAGGACACGAACCTGCCCGTGCCCGTTTCTAGTATTAAAGAGGAGGACGACAAAATCGATATTATATCTGTGACTGATACTCCTGTTAGGATTTATAGTGTAAGTTTATATGTAGTACTTATTATTTAAACATGTTAAGAACAATGCGTTTTAAGTTAGCGAACTCATAGCGCCTTGTCCTGCCAAATCGGCGAATTCGGAATAATTTAAGTATAAAAAGAAGTTTAGAAAACGTATATAAATTTGAACGCAGCGGGATTCGAACCCGCGATTGAAAACCGTCCAGGCACTTTGACCGCTACGCCATGCGTTCTACTACCAGCTGCGTCGAAATTCTTATACGATTTATTGCATCTTATTTTTGTTGTTAGTATCTCTGTAGAGAGATTGTTACAAATTTCTACTATCTAAAGATTATTCTACAAACAATATTTTAAGTATATTCATTTCGAAATGGCTCTGACTGAAATTCGAACACTATAAAGTAAAATAACGCTATAAATTAAAATCAAATTTAATTATCAGATATATAGGTAAAAAATAAATAAAAAATAAATAAAGGTCATACATACGTGTTTTTAAAATATATTAGATAAATATATTATAGTATATGAAATCAATTCAATGTAAATAAAAAATGTTACACAGATAACATTTGTATACTCATGTAGTCTAACAATAATAAAAAACAAAATTAAAAATTTTGAAAAAACCCACGACGGTTTAATTGTAATTGAAAAAGGATAAAATAACTAGAAATCCCCCGCCTAAAAGAATATATGTAACGAGATGATGTGGACGACTTCGTCGGAGCTGCCATAACTTTAAGTTTGCTAACTTCTCCTAGGTTTTCTTGCTGTTAAAACAGGTTTAGGAAAAAATTAAAATATTAATATGAATTTACAGTTTTGATGGTTGGATGTTGGACTGGTATTCTTTTTAAAAACTTTAAGAACGAAATCTATACTGTTAGCTACTATATTTAAAATAGAGGTTGCAACTGGCAGCCCCCGACGAAGTTGTCCCCATCATCTCGTTACATATATTCTTTTAGGCGGGGGATTTCTAGTTATTTTATCCTTTTTCAATTACAATTAAACCGTCGTGGGTTTTTTCAAAATTTTTAATTTTGTTTTTTATTTTAAACTTTTTAAAGTGAATAGATACACATTATATATTATTACATAATTTCGAAATACTTTATATTAATCTTCATGCAAATCCAAAAGAAATTATAAGCCCAATGCTTTCTGGTTATCAAATGCCTATTGCAGCGCCTGGCAGATTGTCACCGTAACATTTTTAGGAAACTTAAGTCTAACCAAATCAGTGAAAATCACAAAACCCACTAGTAGTTTTGATTTTGAACAAACTAATTTATAATGGAGCGCCCCGTGGTAGTTTGTGATATGGCATATAAAAACACGCAACAATTAAACCTGAACCTATCACAGAAAACCGCATCTAAATAGGTTTCACACAAAAATACAAGCAAATGCTTACTACAGCGGCCCCTGGTGAGGTGTCACCACGACACATATACGAGAACACGCGCTAATTGAGCCTGATCCTATCGTTGAAAACTGCATCAAATTCAGACTCGTAGTTTTAACTTTGCACCATCAAATGTTTAATGCAGCGCCCCCTGGTGAGTTTTTTAACGTAAAAAAAACTAAAAATATACACCAAGTAAAGGTAAATCTAATACTGAAAACTCTGTCCAATCGGACTAGTAGTTGTGGTTTTACATTAAATATTACAAACAAATGTTTACTGCAGCGCCCCCTGGTGAGTTAACACGATAAAGCATATCCAAGAACATGCACTAATTAAACTTGAGCTTATCACTGAAACTGCATCCAAATCGAATTCGTCATTTTAGCTTTGCACAAACAATATTTTACTGCAGCGCCCCCTGGTGACTTGTCACCGTAATATAAATTTAAAAACATGTACTAAGCAAAGCGGAATCTAATACTGAAAACTCTTTCCAATCGTACTAGTCGTTTTTGTTATACACAAAAAATGGAAGCAGCTACTTACTGCAGCGCCCCCTAGAGAGTTGACATATACTTGAAAATATGCACTAAGTAAACATACATGACACATATATGAAAATATGCACTAAGTAAACTTGAATATATAATTGAAAACTGCATTCAAATCGGACTCGTAGTTTTAGTTTTGCACAAACAAATGTACTTACTGCAGCGCCCCCTGGTGAGTGATCACCGTAACACATATATGAGAAGATGCACCAATTAAACCTGAACCTATCGTTGAAAGTTTCATCTAAATCGGACTAGTAGTTTTTACTCTACATAAACAAATGTTTACTGCAGCGCCCCCTGGTGAATTTCACGGTAACGAAAAAATAAAAATCTTAAAATATGCACCAAGCAAAGATAAATCTTTTTGTGAAAACTCTTTTTAATCGGAGCAGTAGTTTCGGTTTTAGACAAATAAATACAAAAAAAGTACAAACAAATGCTTACTGCAGCGCCCCCTGGTGGCTTGACACGATAAAACATATCTAAGAACATTCACCAATTAAACCTGAATCTATCACTGAAAATCTATCGAAATCAGACTACTATTTTTTGAGATAATTGAAAACATTCGTTTTCACGTAAAATGCTTATTGCAGCGCCCCCTGGTGAGTTAAGGCAATAAGACATATCTAAGAACATACGCCGATCGAACCTAAACCTATCATAGAAAACCGTATTAAAATCGGACTTATAGTTTTGGAAATAATTGACATAGTAATTTGCACAAACACACAAACAAACAAACAAACAAACAACCTCTCACCCCAAACACATATACAGTCGCCGTTCCGTCGCGGGTAAAAAACTTGACTTTTATTTATTAATATCACACTAAGTAAATATTTAAATAACATGATTTTATTCTTTTTTTATTTTTGATATTGTTTTATTATTACATTTATTTGTCCAGGATGAAGCCAAACGTGAGTTCGTATCGGACAACGCGGCGCCATTGCCCGGCATTCCCGGTTCCTCAGGCCCTATTGGATTTGAACCCGGCATGTTTAAACACGAGAAGGACGATTTGGGCGCGCCTAAGGTATTTATTGTAATTTGTATAGACTAATGTATTTTTTATAATAACCTTGAGTTAGATTTTACGCCGATGGCCTCTAATTTGTTAATATGTTGTTATATAAAATCGTTACATTATAGCAGGGGTGAGCAACCCTTTTTTTAGGGATGGGCCTATCCAATTTTCTTAACTTTTTTTTATTTGCATACCAGAAACACACTCACTTGTTTATTGCTTAAAATCACATAATATGAAAATAATATAGTTTGCATACGAAAACTAAAAAGAGAATAAAAAACCAATACATACGTTTACGTCGTAATCATATTGCACGATGGAAGAAATAGATTACTAATTAATATATTAGAGGTCGAACATGAGTTGTATAAATAAACGCTTGGCGAGTTGCATTAAATTATATGTGGCTGTTAAAAAAATAATTTTAAAATATATTTATTATTATTTTTAGATTTGTGGCCAGTCGTGGTCCAGTGGCACAAGCGTGTGACTGTAAACGACTGGTTGTGGGTTCGATACCCACTCGAGGAGTGGAAATATTTAATATTTCCATTTTCTTCGCTTTGGTGCCGAGGTAAAACGCGGCGTTAAGTTCCGCCACTTAACACGCAATACACTTAACACGGGATACAGCGTGAAGCTAAAAAAAAATTAGAATAAAATCGATAATAAATACTTCTTCCTCCCACAGGCGAAAAAGAAGAAAAAAGAGAAAAAGAAGCACAAACACAAGCACAAGCACAAGCATAGTAGTAAAGAGAAGAAAGACAAAGACAAGTCGCTCCCTCCCCGACCCCCCTCCAGCACTGAACATCTGAAGATCAAAGAGGAGACGAGAGAGACTCTGAGCTCGTTCAGTTCCAGCCAAAGTCCCTCTGAGGATATATCGTCTATGCCCTCTAATATGAGTTTTTAGAGCATTTTTATAATAAGATTAAATTTTATTGTATTAAATAAAGTAATTATAATATAATTTTTTAGTGTTGTTTTATTTTTTAATTTTTTTTTGTATCATCATTGCTTTTCTCTCCTGACTTCTTTAGGGCTATATGTTGTAATATCTTAAAATTAATCATTCGGGGCCAGTCGTGGCGCAGAGGCACAGAGTGTGCCTGTAAAACGACTGGTTGTGGGTACAATTCCCACTAGAGGAGTGGAAATTATGTTTCCTATTTCTTCGCTCTGGTGTCGAGGTAAAGCGCGGCGTTAAGTTCTGCCACTTAACACGTAAGCCTCCGAATTCGGCGGAAAGTGGGGAACGGAGTGTCTTAACACTAGGTTCCCTCTGCCTACCCTGCTGTGTGTGGGATATAGCGTGAAGCTATTTAATTTTAATTTAATTTATTATAAGCATAAATTTTATTGTATTAAATAAAGTAATTATAATATAGTTTTTAGTGTTGTTTTAGTGTTGTTTTATTTTTTGTATCATCATTGCTTTTCTCCCCTGTATTCTTTAGGGCTATATGATGTAATATTTTAAAATTAAATAATATGAATAATTCAAAAGATATTTTCTGGAACAATTTATTGAGACACTATACCAATGTGCCACTGTATCGTCTTATTTTGTTAATTAAGCTTTAAAGAAGAGACGAAAGAGACTGAGCTTGTTCAGTTCCAGCCAAAGTCCCTCTGAGGATATATCGTCTATGCCTTTTAATATGAGTTTTTAAAGCATTTTTATAATATACGAGTATGTGTAAGATTAAATTTTATTGTATTAAATAAAGTAATTATAATGTAGTTTTTTAGTGTTGTTTTATTTTTTTGTCATTTTATGTATCATTATTGTGTTTCTTTCTTCTATTCTTGACGATTATACATTATTTATATATTCTCCATTTTCCACCTAAATTGACATAATAGACATGGCGTGTTGAGTGGTGAATCGGGCGCAACGTCGTTTTTTTAAGTACCAGAGTAGGGAAATGAAAATAATTTAAGCATAAGCATCTTAATATGATATGTATTAGATTACAATTTACATATCGTCGACAGAAAACGTATTTGCTGTAAGTAGAAAAAGTACAATTTGAAATAAAGCCGAAAAACGTTTTTAAATTTGAAAAAAAAATCATAGCTCTGTTAATATAAGCAGTATAGACATGATTTTTGGTACGTGAACAAATTTTAACATTACTAATATACTGAAAATATCTACATGTGTCTAAAATAAGTGGAAGTAGACTTTTCATTACTTACAGCAATTCGTTTTCCATTTATGGAATATAAAAATGTCGTAAGTAAGAACTGAATTTGTATGGAGAGTGAGGATTCTGATTCTTTTGAAAGGAATTTAAATACTGTAAACGATAAATAACACTAAATAAGTATTATCTTAAAGACTTGTATATGTTTTTGAAATGAAGTTGACATAAATAAGCTCTAAGTAGTAGTAGGTAATAAGGCCAGACTGCGTAAGTCACAATGGATTCTTAACGTCGTCACAATTGCTGTAAGTTAAAAAAACACCGTCGACACCGCAAAACGCCGGATTTTCGGGTAGTTACAACAAATTGGATGAATATTTTTTCAAAATTGAGAACGCGTAAGTAATTTTTTTTTAATCTTAGCAAAAAACTACCTAGATCATTCGACGCAGTTTTTTTTTCTGATTCTAATGATATATAAAACCAAATTTTGATATTTTCTACTTACAGCAAATACGTTTTCCGTCGACGATATGTTAATCATTGCTGCGCCATCTCTAGTGGGATGGTGAAGTAATGTTAATATTAACATAGTTCTTAAGTATTAAATTGTTACTAACAAAGTTTGACTCTTATGTTACTTGGCGTTGAATAAAATAAATAAATTTTAAATATATTTTCCCATTCATATTCCAACATTCATATTGTATAAATGCATGACTAATAGTGTTTTCAGCCGGACATTGTCCCACTGCGCCGCGAAGGCCTTTTAATGTTATTTAATATGTAAAATATCTACATAAATCAATGTTTCTCCAAATGAGATTTGAACCGACTACTAACAACTAACTTGTATTCCATGCATTATGGTAATATAAAGGCTAAATTACCAAAACGTATAAAATACAAGTTAGATTAAATATACATTACTATTGCTGTAGTTGAGGCCATCGTGGAGCAGTGGGGCAGTGGAAACAAGATTGAACAATCTTATTACGCTCTGGTAAGACAAAGCGTGACATTGAACTCAGCTGTTCAAGACGCAATTACTCCAATTCAGGTTAAAAATTGAGAACGAAGTGTCTAGACACCAGGTTCCTTCTGCTTATTCTTCTGTGCGAAAAGAACTGCGAAGCATATTTTCCGCCACATTTAAAACAGTACAGAAGAAATAAAGACAATAATTCAATGATAATAATTAATTGATAAACGAGGGCAATTTGCATAAATCAGGCAATTAATTATAAAACCTAATAGCTTTTAATATTGATGCACTGACACAAATAATAGTTGTTTTAAATACAACCACAAAGCCCTATTGTTAGTTTGATTGTAATTTTAGTTACAATTAAATTACTACTAATTAAATTATTTATTTTTTCACTTAACACTCCATATTCTAAACACTACGAACACGTGGTCCGTAACTTTTGTTAACTATTTCGTTTTTTTAGCTGCACGCTGTATCCCCCACACAGCAGGGTAGGCAGAGGGAACCTAGTGTTAAGACGCTCCGTTCCTCACCTTCCGCCGAATTCGTAGGCATTGTGTGTTAAGTGGCGGAACTTAACGCCGCGCTTTGCCTCTGATACCAGAGCGAAGGAAAATGGGAATATTAAATATTTCCACTCCTCGAGTGGAAATCAAAACCACAATCAGTCGTTTACAAGTCACACGTTCGTGCCACTGCGCCACGACTGGCCCCTAATTTTGAAATTATTAATTATATTCTTTCTTGTTACTTGATGAGGCTATGAACAAAAATGTAATTATTTATATATATATACCCAAGTAGTTCTTAAAAAAATCCAAAATTATTAAAAGCCATGATATAACAGACGAACTATACCTACTGTACATAAATGAATTTTAATAATTGTTATAATTTATTATATGATCTGGTTTTGCTTATTTTATTTTCGCAAAATATGGAAATTAAATGAGTATCTATAAAATTTTGAAAGACGCGGAAGCTAAACCTTAAGAGAATCACTACGTCCCAGAACGATTTATTTTAAAAGTTTATTTTCATGTATTTCTTGAAGTAGGTAGGTAGAAAATAGCAAATACCTTTTAAGCTTTCCATCAGTTAAGAGAAGAGTATAAGATGGGGTAAGACACAAGGTACCAAATATCAATACCATCACCAAAACGCGTAAAATTCAATTACAAGGTTTGACTACTAGTTTAATTTAATGATTTAGCACATACCTATATCTCTATGCGTTGGTAGGATCTTCTCAAACTTTATTAGGAAAGGAATAGGCTTGGACCGAAGAAGGGAGTGTTAATAAGTTTTAAAGGTAGGCTTACTACACATGGTTGCAAATCGCAGGCAGAGCTTTGAAATCCTCTTCCATGGGATCCTCAATGGGCCCGACACCTCCATGGTAATTCTGTTGAATGCTAAGCAGTTTTAATCAAATCGGTAAACTATATATTGGGGGTCAGTCTTGGCGCAGTGGCACAGGCTAAACGACTGATTGTGGGTTCGGTTCCCACTCGAAGAGTGGAAATATTTAATATTTACACTTTCTTCGCTGTGGTGACGAGGCAAAGCGCGGCGTTAAGTTCCGCGACTTAACACGCTATGTTACGCCACTTAACCTCCAAATTAGGCGGAAAGTCGGGAACGAAATGACTTAACACTAGGTTCCTTCTACCTACCCTTCTATATGCGGGATATAGCATGACGCTAAAAAAAATACTTATTAATTTAAATATGCCCAAATGATATTTAAATGTACAATCGTCGCGTTTAATTCAATACGCGGCACGTGCCTTAACAACTTAGTTATAATTTATAATATCTTATAATTGCCTTAATCGACGTAATTTATTGCTAGTTGTTTTTTTATTAATTGAATTCTTCGGCGTATTGAAATTTAAACAGCCTTTGATTGAGCCATTGAACTTTGTCTTGACCTATCTTACTGGAATTACGAATTCTTATAGCATTTTAATTTAATCGTTTATTCTTTAATTATTATTATTTTTTTTTTTATGGAATAAAGGAGGCAAACGAGCTGAAGGCCCACCTGGTGTTAAGTGGTTACCTTCGCCCATAGACATCCACAACATTAAAGTTATGGATGCGTTGCCAGCCTTGGGAATGTAGGACAGAAGGAGGGAGGAAGGATGGGAATGGTGGGAATAGGGAGAGCTGGCTTACATGCCATCGAACCGGAACACATCATAAGATATTTGGCGGTCGCGAGCCAGTCGGAGAACGAATCTCCATACCACCAAACTACTGGGTTACCCGCCTTTTACGGGACGCTACCCAGCGGCGGGGGGGAATTGTATTCTTAACCCGTCCCCCCACGGGGAAAAAATAGTAACTTTACGCTTTTCCTCTTATAAAAGTGTATTCGGAGAGAAACCAGAGTTAAGACACTCCGATCTCCATTTTCCGTCTTAAATCGAGACATTGCATGTTGAATGCGGTAACTCAACTTTGGGAGCTTTGTCTTATCAAAGCAATAAAATGAAAAAGAAATTCCACTGGATAGGAATTTAGCCGCTGACGACGTAAGGCACTGTCAGACTGCGCTACAAGTATGGGCACCTAAATTGCGTGTGCCTGGGCACTGCAGAAAGGATTTAATTGGTTCCTACAATCATCGTTTGCCATTATTAAATTTTACATTACTATTTTATTTATTATGTTTAAGTATTCAGAGTCTATTATTTTATTTTTCCGTTGTGTTACCCAACATGCAAGGATGCAATTGTCATGACACTATTATCTGTACAAGATAGCTTGATCTTTTTGACAGATGTAATTTTTTCGGATCGACATAATTTTGCAACGACGAACATATTATTTCTTATTTTTTTTATCTTCACGCTGTATCCCGCACACAGCAGGGTAGGCAGAGGGAACCTAGTGTTAAGAAATTTCGTTCACCACTTTCCGCTGAGTTTGGAGGCATTGCGTGTTAAGTGGCACAACTTAACGCCGCGCTTTGCCTAGACACCAGAGTGAAGAAAATGGAAATTTTAAATATTCCTACTCCTCGAGTGGGAATCGAACCCCCAACCAGTCGTTAACAGTCACACGCTTGTGCCACTGCGCCACGACTGGCCCCACATCTTAATTTAATGGTTTTAAAAATTGTAAAAATATAATATATAGATTCTCTCTTTTCACCCACCCTTGAATACGCGTAAAACTTATATTATTTAAATATTTATAGTAGTTTAAATTTAGCAATTCTTAGGTATATCATAATTTAAGATGTTGTTTACAACTTATATCTATGAAGGGCCATCCAGGCCAGTCAGGGCTAACTAGGACGGTTATCAGTTCATAAATTTAACCAATACAATTAATAATAAAATTTATCCCAAATTATACAAGGTTAATAATTTGATAAAATATGTATTCAAATAATGAATATATATATAGCAAATTGCATCATTTCTTACATTGAAATTTCTAAGAGATGTCGACCTAGTGACCTGTCAGTTCATTTCACACATCTTATATATTCAAATGAGCAATTTTTTGTATATACATATGTATATAAATATATAATTGGAATCTCGGAAACGGCTGCAACGATTTTCATGAAATTTAGCATGGAGGAAGTTTCGGGGGGAAGACATTCGATCTAGCTAGGTTGTATAAAAAGTTTTTTCCCTGGATTTTCGAGCATTCAAAAAAACTGCTATAATATCATTAGTATACGACTGTTAATTTCACGGCTGTTGATAGCGTTGTGATAGTTCAGTTGGAAGCACGGTTGCAGTTTATAAGTACTTTTTACGGTTCAATCCTCCATTTTTCATCATTCCAGTCATTTTTTTTTATATATATTTTTTCTATTTTTTTTAGGTTTATTATATATATATATATATATATATATATATATATATATATATATATATATATATATATATATATATATATATATATATATATATATATATATATATATATATATATATATATATATATATATATATATATATATATATATATATATATGTCCCTCAACTTTGTTTTTTTTTATTAGTAATAATCACATAACCGCCCACAAAAATTACAATAAATACAAAATACATCATATTAATAAACGTTGATAACTAAAATAATGACTTGGTTTTGTAATTTTTAGTTCCTATTTTAAGTAACATTGTGGTCTTTTTTGGTAACAGAATGGTTTTCCTTCCAAACTCTATGTGTCCCTGGTAGCACTATGTAATAAGAAAGATGAAATAATTTCAGTTTTTACTATGTCAACCTACCTTTTGTAAATTTTTATTATAAACAGAGTATTGTCAATATTCATATATATTTTTTTGAAACGGTAAGTATCAAAATTTACCTAATTACTATTTTTCTTACACTTTGTCCCGCTTGTATAGTGAATCTGTTGGGAATACTATGTTACTAAGTAAATCATAACTTAAAATAGAGATGGAGCTGGTTCAGACTTTGAATTAGTTTGGGCTAGATGTCGATGTTAATCGTGGCTTACTGATAGATCGAGAGGGGGAGTATAGGAGGTGCCAGTCGACCACGAGACATTAACTGGGCTGCGTATTTTTATTGTGCATCTCCCCTGTTACCTACTTAGTTACGAAGGAAATTAACGTATTTCCCATAATTTTAGATTCAATGTGTTGACTAAAAGGCAAATATTCTAAATATGAAAGAAAAATTGTACTTTATGCTTTATTTTATCATTCATCTGTTATGGAACGTAAAATTTACTACTCTGTTACCATGCAACGCGTTACATTCTTTAACTTTAACTTAAACTTTATGTAAGTTTTTAACGATATTAGAAACATACTTCTCATACATTATGCATAATATGATCAATAGAACAATTTATGTAATATATTTTAACTTACAGGCCATTGACTTTGACATAGACAAAAAATAAATTTAACAAACTGCGCAAAAAATATTTATTTATGTTAATATAAAATGACGTAATTATGGCCAATTAGGGACCTATATGATTTGATAGCATATGTTCTAGTCCTTTGAAGTATAATAATTGAAAATATTTCAATTTTTTAGCTGTATGTAGTTTCATAGTGTATTTACTATTTCTTTCAGCAATATCAAGCCAGGTTTTCAGAACACGCGGCGGCGTACACTTCCGACACTTAATTTGTAATGTCCCGAATTTGTGCGGGAAACGAAGAATAGGTTTGACACTGCTTATACAGATATAGATAAAGCAAATATAAGACAAGCGAAAGAAAATATAAAGCTAATTTAAAAAAAGATACGAATTATTAGACGTTAATATAAGCATGTATTATAATATATGTATAGAAGACGCCATTGTGGCGTGTTTAGCACGCGTCCAACTAATTTAGATAAATGTGATTTCAATATGTAGAACCTGCTCAAGGTAACATATCTATACTAATATTATAAGTGCGAAAGACGGTCCGTCTGTAACGTATTTACTGCTAATACTGGACCGATTTGGATGAAAATTTGAATGAAAATAGTTAAAGACCCAAGGAAAAGCATATAAATTTTCATCCCCTATTTTTGTTCTTTTTTTTAGCTTCACACTATATTCCCTATACACCCTTACACTATATATATACACTATGCACCCTTCATTGCAGATCCTGGAGGCAGTGTTAGGTGGCGGAACTTAATGCCGCGCTTTGCCTCTATACGAGAGCGAAGAAAATGGAAATATGAAATATTTCCACTCTTCGAATGGGAATCGAACCCACAACCAGTCGGTTTACACTTCGTGCCCCGTGCCACGATTGGCCCCCCATCCTATTTCAATAGAGGATAAAAAATTGTATTAAAAACATATCCGCCTGACTTTAAGCGAGAACTTAACAGAAGAATTTACACAAAAAGTGGTATCAGTTCTTAAGCATTGGCTAAAGACGGGTTAGCAGTTCCACGGTGAAAACAATCATTACTTGTCTCATAAGATAAGGAGTAAACGTGAAAACATCAGTATGCATGAAAAGAATCTTTTAAAGATCTGGGATTTATTTTGAAGACATATTTTCATTAACTTTATCATACCAACTTTATCTAATATTTAGAAAGTAACGAAAATAGACCCATCTGCAGTAAGTCCAGTTAAATTAAACGAAGCAGTATTATTTTTTAAGCGGATTAGTCAGCAGCGAGCGTTAGGTAACAAAATATGCCCACCACAGTATCAGGTATCTATTAATAAAATATATAAGTTCGTAAGTTTCAAATTACACAGAAATGAGAACGATATCTGTATGACAGCAAAAAGGAAATAAATATATCATTGTTTCTCAGTAGATAAGAGTTATTACATTACACAGGAGACAGTTGTTGGGTCAAATTCTTTGCAATCACTCACGATTTAAAGATATAGGGCTATTTTATTATTATTATTTTTGCGTTATGCTATATCCCGCGCACGGTATGCGAAGGCAGAGGGAACTTAATGTTATGGCACTCTTTTCCTCATTTTCCATTGAAAACTAGCTTTTGGCGTCAAGCCAAGGAAGGCCTAAGGAAATGAAATATTAATAATTCAACATTGCGATTTTGCCTCGAACCCACGACCAATCGTGTTTACAATCTCATTTTGTGCTTCTGCGCCATAAAAATACAATTCAGTTTTGCGTATTACTTTATGAAAAAAAAAAATTTCAAAATTTTCTAGCTTCAAATGGCTTTCAAGACTTATAATAATAGCTTAAAATAAAGCCTTTTAATTAGTTTACATCAATATGTAAACAAATTAAAAGGCTCTTTCCAATAAAAATCACCATCTTAAAGATTGCAATATTTACTTACTGTTTACAATATCTATTATTCGCTTAGTAAAGAATTTAATTTGCGTTGAGACAAACGCGTCTCGTTATGCGGTACCCTAAAAACAACTTATTGTCGAGCTCGTCTTAGTCTGATCGTCATTTGTAATAGTGGCATCTCGAATGCTGGTTCCACCGGTTTCCGTTCAACAGATTAGCAGATTTCTAACATTGTTAATTTTTTTGCGAAGCAATTAATTTAAAAATATATATATATAATGGAAGTGCAAAATGGTAATATGAAAAAGAAATTGAATATTGCAGTTGTTGGGGGAGGACTTGTGAGTATTTTTAATCATACATTTGTTAGTATAACTTGTTATTTTTCTATCTATTTATCAAATTTTGATCCATTTGCTTATAAATTTGCACACGTGGCCGTATGCCGGTTGTAAACGCAATATTTTATTTATTTATTATATAAGTCGCTAACATATACGCTGTTACAATAGAAATATAAAAGTCGAAGACAGGCCTATATATACTAAGATCGATATCTAATGATGCCCTAATTATAAGCAACACTGCATTTTAATAGGAGAACCAGTTAAATCAATAAACCTAGCTTTAATCCTCGCCAGGACGATCAGGATTAAGAGAAAATAATTTCAATTTTCTCTTAAGATTAATTTGTTTTTTTTAGAGATAATCTTAAAGATAATGTCGTAATTTGAATTTCTTAAAACTTTTTATTTTATAAATTCGATATATTGTACATATTCTTATGTAATATATCGAGGATAATACATGTTCGTTCGTCTTTTAAATGTAGAATAAATATATAGAGAAAATATTTACTTTAGTTAAAAATAGTCAAAATAAAATAGCTATTCAAATATTCCACTCCTTTCTGGATACCTTTTGGTATCTAAGCAACGTTTTCTTGAAATATTAAATTCAGGTTTCTTGGAATCTAAGCTTTGACCTAAAATTATAAATGTTTTAATAGAATAGTCTTATTAAATAAAATATTAATTATTATTTTATACACTTAATTTTACTTTGTTTGTAGCAATATACATACAAAAGTAGGTATAGGTATATTGACCTATTAATCCATGTTTCACAATACTATGTAATTTTAATACCCACGGTATGCCGATAATAAAATGATTCTAGTTAACATTGTTATTATTTGTTATGTAATAGACGTAATAATAAATAAGTCTGATCAATAGTGTATAACAGTTTAATTTTAGAGTATATTACATTAATAAATAGAATCGAAGATTTAAAATTAGTAATATGTTTGTTTTGATCACCATTCATTAGGTACATACGTTGTTCCTAATTTTTCACGTCGTAGTTAAAACTAATAACTAAAGAAGTTTTTCCATGATTTTTATTTAGCATAATAAATAATTGTTAAAAATTAAAAAAAAAATTACAAGTCAACAGATCAATCAATCAATATGCATAAAAATCTTCCGTTACTTATAATGAGTGAGTGCCAAACAACGAACAGTCGAAGCTGCACTAAAAGGAATTTTAATTAACATAACTCTTATTGATTGATATGTAGACTGATACAAGTCTAAAAACACAACTTTACAAAATAGAGATTTGAAATTTCACAAAGATTGTCATTACTTTTAACATTTTTAAACTGTTATACACACACTTAGGAATTTAAAAAGACATAGAAAAGCTTAGCATCTTTGTCTTACAACAAAAATAAATTGTAATAGAGCGTATAATAATTTCGACGCAGCTGGTAGTAGAACGCATGGCTTAGCGGTCAGAGTTCCAATTTTTATACGTTTTCGAAATGTCTTTTCAAGATTGTTATTATGTATAGAAAATTATTAATATAAATAAACGCTAAATATTACTATATACCTACTGAAATTTGAAAGTCGTCGGAGTAGTCAGATGGAACGGAACGTCAGATGTGGCGGTCCCTGCATACTTCTTTCACCTTCTTTACTGTTATCAATGCACCCATGATTTTTACGCGATCTTCCTCTAGTAACGTTTCCTTTACCTTTCTTTCCGCTCATTTTTGCGTTATATAACTTTCTGTATAGTTTAAGTCTAAGTTTAATAAATAAGTCGAAATTTTAAAAAGTGGAAGCTCTATCGCGTCTTTTAAAAGATGTCAGGGTCATATTATGAAAATATTGTAGTCATCAAGTATTTTCAAGAAATTAGTCAAAATAACACTGGAGTTCTAAAATTAGCTTTCATAGATGGATTATCGGTATGGATCGATCGATCGTATCGTCGATTGATAGATCGGTAGTTAGATACAGGTCAAGATAATAAAAGCTTGTTAGAGTATTAAACGACATCCTTTTTTTGTTAAGATACAACGTACATTAGTAATATAATTATGCATGTATTTGTATTTTTATGTCTTTTTATGTACACTTATACATTAATGACTTCAAATTGCTTCACTTCATTATAAAATCGTTTTTTTTTTATATTTTTGATGATCATTAAGTTATATGCGAATTGGTTGGATGAAAGATAGGCAATATTTATTACAAAATATTAAATAATCCATACTAATATTATAACCGGAAAGTCTGTCTGTCTGTTACGCTTTCACGGCTAATCTACCGGTCCGATTTTGATGAAATTCAGAATGAAAGTAGTTAAAAATCCAGTGTCAAACATAGGCTACTTATTTTTTATAGGCTACTCAAAAATCGACCCCCAAAGAGATGAAATAGGGGATGAAAGTTTATATGAAAAATCTAAACTGCTTGTCACATAATATTTTTTGGAACATAACCCAAAGTTAGACATATGCCACTTTATTTTTTTAAAAATCCATCCCCGAAAGTTGTCTTATAATGAAACGGCTATATTTGTATAGTTCACGCGGTGAAGAGCTAGCGGGCCGCTAGTAAGTAAATAAATGTTTGTCTATCTAGCAAAATTTTTTAAAATTATTGAAAATTTCCTATATACTCTGAAAAAAATATCTGAAAGGCTTGCTACATTTATCGGAAAGCATCATTTCCTTATACATATTATATTTTTCAATGAAGGAGACGGGTGATGAAATGTTAACATAAAATGCACATGACATTATTTTTGCCAGTCTGGTATATTAATACGGCAGTTTAATATTTGTTATTTGTTAAGATTATGGATGTTGTAAATTTTACTTGCATAATGGTCTTAACTCTTATCAAAAATCTGATAATGATTAAGTCTCTCATAATAACAACCTTAACTTTAATTGAGGTTTTAGTTTTTATTTGTAATTACAAAAAAAAAACCATAATTATTTCTGTTAAGACTTTTTATAATATTGCAATATTAATACGCAATTAAACAGTAAAGTTGAACTAACCTAAAATTAATAAGAATCTGCCCCATACACTTCCTTACTTGCTTCTGTTTTATGAAGAACCAATAACATTTCAGGTTGGATCGTTAGAAGCAATTTATCTGGCCAAAAGAGGACATCGCGTGTCTCTCTACGAATATCGTGAAGGTAAACTTGATAATAAGTACGTGGCTGATTGTTTTATTATGTAAAAAATCTGGTTCATCTGCTTTAAATAATTTAATAGTAGAATATATTAGCATAATATTACAAATATTATATAATATATTTTTAAATATTTGTTCTAAAATGCTTAATTAGTAAAATTGATGGAAAATATATTTAGTATGTTGATAATTTTAAAAGAAAATTTTATAATGTAATCATTTATTTTCTCTCTTTTCTTTATTTTATAATTGCACGGTTTTCTATCTTTTGGAGTGAATCTCTCTTCAAAAAGAAAAACACAGCAAGGTAGGCATAGGGAACCTAGTGTTGAAATACTCCGTTGTTCATTTTCCGCCGAAGAGAGACACACTTGCCTCGACACCAGAGTGAAGAAAATTGATCTAATAAATATTTCCACTACTTGAGTAGGAATCGAACCCACAAGTAGTCGCATTTATAGTTACATCTGTGCCCCTACGCCACATTTCATCTCTGTACATGATTTTTGAAAATATTGATAATTTTATACATCTTCGGCTACTTTACTTTAACGAGCTGATAAAAAAGGGAAGCTTTAAAAAATATTTACTCATATATTTATAATCTTAATTACCAAATCGCCGTCGTAATATATTCGTACTGATACAACCTCTATGCAGATTTGTATTTTTTTATAATACCGGCATATACATTTGAATTGTGCCTATTGTATATTCAGATTGAACACAAGTTATAATTACCATCTATATATATCTCCATATTGCAGATATCAGAAAAACTCCCCAAATCCGAGGGCGTTCTATAAACTTAGCTTTATCTGTGCGTGGTCGCAAAGCACTCAAAGGTGTTGGGGTGGAGGACCACATGGTCAAAGAACATGGAATTCCGATGAGAGCAAGAATGATCCATCGGCCTGATGGTACGACGTACGCTATACCTTACGATTCTAGGACGAATCAGGTAAGAATTTACTTTTGATGTAATATTATCAAAAAATGTAATATATTGAGGTCTCAATGTACTATGTTTTTTGATTTAGTGATTTTTTGATCATTCTGGATTTTAGATAGCAGATAGAAAAACAGCGTCTGAATGTAAAGGTGATGGCTGTGGGTTCGATTTCCACTCGGGGGAATGATTGTATATTATTTTCTTGCCTGCCCTTGCCAACTGGGTACTGGACCTTCAAGCAGACTTTTATAAACTAAATAGCACTAAAATACTATGTACAAGTAATTAGATAGTGTAAAGATTCACACCCAAATATATATTGTGAAACTGAATAGAAGGATTTTTTTGTTTTAATAATATAATGATTTAAAGAAATATACAGGCATCTCGACAAAAAGTGTGACTATATCAAATCTTTAAATGGTAGACAACGTACTCGTACGCTAGAGATATAAAACATGTTTTTAATTGTATATTTTTTGTACACAAAAATTTGTCTTCTACTACATTTTAAGTGTTTAATTTAATTTCAATAAGATAAGATATGTTATACTTTGAATAAAAATTTAAACATATATTTTAATTTTTCAGTGCATTTATTCCGTGGGAAGGAATTATTTAAACAGCATACTTTTAAAAGGTAAGTTTATTCATTTATCTGTGACACAGTTAGAGCTATGCACGTACACACATACAGATATTATGTGGATATTTTTAATTTATTTGTCTCATTTTACATAGTAGTTAAAGTGCCAATACACTCCTTCACTTTTCGCCTAAAATCAAGTCATGACGTGTTAAGTGGCGGAACTTAAAGCAGCGCTTCGTCTTCTTGGAACGCAAAAAGGAAATTAAAATTACGTCAAATATAATCATTCTCCGGAGTGAATACCAAACCCGATCGTAGTGACAGTGAGACTCTGCCCCACAAGCCACCAGTGATGGCCTCAACATTTATATCCACACTTATATTATAAATGCGAAAGTCTGCTAAGCCAAATCGGAATTTGGATGAAGTTTACAATGAAATTAGTAAAATATCCATGGTCAAAAATAGGCTACTTATTTTTCAAAAATCAACCACCAAAGAGTAGAAATAGGGGATGAAAATTTATATGAAAAATCGAATCCACTTGACCGATTTTAATGAATTTTGGCATAGATATAGTTGATAATCCAGCGTTAAATTATAAATATAATAGGCTACTTTATTTTTCAAAAGTCCACCCCCCCGAGGTTGGCAATATAACGAAACAGTCTTGCATTGCACGCGGCGAAGCCGAAGGCCCGCGAGCGGGCCGCTAGTAATAAATAAATATATTATTTAGATAAGGGACATAGCTACAAAGCATAGCTACAAAGCTAAGAGTCGGAAGTAATAAAATATTGTGAAATTATAAATCGTTATATAAATAAACATACATAATTCAATTTTTATCAATAACATGATTATACATTAAACAAATAAATTTAGAGGCCAGCATGTGAATGTCTGACTGTAAACACGATTGTTTTAATAATTTTTGTGGGTTCAGTCTCCACTCACATGAATAATATTATTTTGGGCAGAAAATAAATTTATGTTTTTGTTCGCCCTAAGTAATCAAGTACCTTCTATCTCATACTTCTATATCAACAAAAATAAGTTGTAATAAAGCGTATAAGAATTTCGACGCAGCGTGTAGTAGAACGCATGGCTCAGTGGTGAGAGCGCCTGGACGGTATTCAGGAGGCGCGGGTTCGAATCCCGCTGCGTTCAAATTTTTATTTGTTTTCTTTGCAGCGTTGAATTTCGTTTCTCACCACGTAATGTCTTGAATTTTAACGGAAAGTAGAAAACGGTGTATTTCCACAAGGTTCTCTTCGATTACCTTGCTATGTGGTAAAATGCGTGAAACTATTTTTTTCACATAAAAGGGGATAAAATAAATGAGAAAGCCAAAAATGTGGTTTAATTTATACATTTTTATTGTTTTTCTTTTATTTAGTAATATTACATAAATTCTTAAACAGTATCTTTTAACATTTTTTAAGTGTTATTCACACAGTTAGGAAATTAAAAAAGACATTTAAAAAACGTTATTTATGTTGTTAGCATAACTTGTAATAAGCGTATAAGAATTTCCACGCAGCTTGTAGTAGAAAGCATGGCTTAGCGGTCAAATCGCTTCCAAGGTTCCCAAGAGGCGCAGGTTCGAATTCCGCTATGTTCAATTTTTATTACGTTTTGTAAATGTCTTTTACTTGCAACATTTTTTTACAGAATCGGAGAGCTATGATAACGTGGAAAGATATTTCAATCATAAATTGGTGCAGTCAAATTTACAAAACGGATCATTAACGTTCTTAAAGTAAGTAATACGTTTCGGGAGTATTACACATATATACACTAAATGCAGTAATCTGTCTCTTTGTCTGTTACTCTAAAACCGTCAAATTTTGATGAAATTCGGAATAAAAAAATTGAAGATACAAGGTCAAGCATAGGACACCTAACCTAACCAAACCAAAAACGTATGGATTGATATTTAGAAACTGAAATACTATAATTTGAAAAAAAGAAATACACTTAAACGATAATCGAAATAGCTAAACTGCCATAATTGTATAATTCACTAGTGTTATAACAATTAGTTACTACGAATAATATATAAATATGATAAATACATAAATAAATGCGAAAATTGACCAGTGGACTGTTTGCTAAATATTTCGATTGCATGGAATAAAAGTTTGTTCGGTCCATGGGGTTTTATCAATCATAATTTACCTCTCCCAGCGTTACAGAGGCGCTAAAATTTTGTTTCTACCTTAATAATGTATGTAGTACGACTGTAGTGTTCACTAAAGCATAGTGTAAATATAACATTAAAATCTTTTTAATTTTTTAATATGTTAGTGATCGAAGGAAGTTGTGCTTGACGTGGAGTCTGTGAAATTCTGTGTAACTGCATTTGGAACTCTATCAAACGTGCCGGAGTGCTCTTTGTTACGATGTATATTATATAATATTACAAAATCTAAGAACTTTACATACTAAAGAAATCGAAGGTTTTGTCTTTGCGCTCACTGAAGTCATTTTTTTCATATAACAAATAAAATAACTAATAAATAAATTTAAGTTTTAATATTTCTTGTTCGATCTGACGAAAGTCTCAAACTCTAAAAATAATTAAGCTATATTTAATCAAATGAAATGACATTCAATTATATAAATATTAATCAATTAAAATTAATTTAAAGTTAGTAAAAACATTTACGCCATTGCAAGTCATTTTTCAGGACGGAAACAAAAGAAACGGTTCAAGTAAATGCTGATTTAATAATTGGGGCTGACGGAGCTTTCTCTGCAGTCCGCAAAGAAATGATGAAACAACCCTTATTCGACTTCAGTCAGCAGTACATAGAGCATGGTTACTTGGAACTTTGTATACCAGCTGATACCGATGGCGGAGTAAGTACTGTACAGTTAGTTCATAAAATAAATTAAACAACTTAATAAAAAAAAAATAATAGAATAATAGTTATTTCTTATTTGATAACCAAATTAGCTTTCTTATTAACTAAAACATGACCTTTTCTTAATATTTCTTAAATAAAAAATGTAATAAATAATTTTTGGTGATTACTCCACTGGAAAATTTTTTACATAACCTTTTATGATTTAATTCAATAATAAAACAAATAAACGATATTGAATAACCGAATATCAACAACGCAAAATGAATTCTAAAATCCGATAAATGAAATGGTTTATATTTCCTTTTGTGATGATGGCTAGAAGTTACGTATTGGTGGTAAATGACTGATCGATGTTTTTGAAATAGCCCGGCCTCAAAATGATATGATGCGTATCTTTGAAACTTTTTACGTAAAGGGAATCCTCGGGTAGTGTACATTGCAAGCATGATATCACTTGAAAAACGTTCAATATCAAACTTAGAGTTACCATTCTCGTCTATGTAATTAGATTCTCTCATATAGTAGGTGTCGTCCATTTCCAAACTATAATACTTATTATTGTTAGCTACAGTATCTAATGCATCATCTGGCATTGAACAGTTTGCATTAATATTTTCAGGCAAAGTTTCGTAGTATGTAAATTCATAAAAAGTTCTTAAATTAAAACTTATGCACGGTATCAAAGGCGAATCAGATAATGACTTTAGCGAAACTTTTTTGGAATGTAATTTTAAGTTCCTCGACAATAAGCTATAAAGTGCTGAATTGTAAAAGCTCGTCATAAAAAATGTGAACCAAATCCAAAATATTACAATTCTTTTCATCTTCGTTAATTTAATCAATTTAATGTCTGTCTGACCATATAAATATCCCCATAGCTTCAAAATGGTTCGTTGTCTATCTTCATCTTCCGACAAAAAGCGGCGAGTCATAATAATCACGACTGTTACAAATATATACAGCGTAACTATTAAACACCAAGTGCTAACACCAAATTCTTCATAAACCTTTTTCCAATTTTCTTCACCCCAGGCTGGAGTAAATATGCAAAGATTTGCTGTACCATATCCCAAAATGTAGTCAAATAAACTGTTACGATTTTGCATTACACCAAAACCTCCGATTACAATGCTAGCTGTGTTATTATGCAGGTAGCTTAGTAAACCTGTTGTTGTTAAATTGGATAAAACAACCCCGTAGTCATGATTCATATCAATGTAAATATATTCTATTGAAAGATTTTCTTTTTGTGCTATGTTATCTAATATATATTGTTCTACTCCTTTTTCATTCTTGTTTGGAAGATTGTCAACATCTTTTGATTCGAATATGACATAAGGCATAGCTTTCATTGCTGCTACAGGTATGGTGCAATTTCGAAATTGATGTTCTAAGTTTGTATTCAGTTTACTGAAATGTATATTTGCACAGTCATTAATTTCTTTAATTTTATCAACTGATCGTCCACAATTACTTTCTTCAAAGGCGTGATAGGTATATGCACTAAATTTTTGTTTTGAATTAGTCATAATTGTAATGTTGTAAATATTAAGATTTAAAAATAAATTAAAAGCCTTCAAATACTCTGATTTGTGTAAATCATTAACAACAACAAAAAAATACGCTCTTGGATTCCAAGAAAAGTCGTTGGACAATGTTGTGAAACTTTCATATATTTGATCATAGTTTTCGGTATAAAATATATATACATCGGTCCATATACTCCATTTTCTGATTTTAAACGAACGGGATATAAGCGAATAGCAGCTTTTCTCACTTAATAATTTATTAATATCTTCGATGAAGTAAGTAGAATACACTAATGTGAGTGGAGTACCACAAGGGACGTATTTATAGCTCGTTGTCAGAAGACAATCAATTACTGAATTTTGGGAAACATCTTGAGGAGTATTTTTTATAAATAAATCCAAATTTAAATTTTGTGATAGCACAAAATTGTCACTAATATGGTAAGCTATAAGAAATATTTGTAAGAACCCATTCAAGAACTTCATGGTTTGACTTTAATAACATTACTAAATTATGAATTCTCTTGCCGATTAAACAAATGCATGTCCAAGCAATCATTATGATTATTTTCATGGCATACGGTCTGTCCCTAATATTAATATATGACAATACATTATATTGTAAAGATTAATCGGACCCCAGGGAAACTATCGTTATGCTATGTCATTTACTACATGAACCAGTTATTAAGCTCTGAATAATAAATTATAATATAGTTTTTATCATTTAATGAATTAGTTTTTAACTTATTATATTTTAATAACTATAGACTTAATTTTTATAAGCTATTTATCTGTGTTTTAGTGTATCACAATATACTTAAAAAATCTCATTAGTTTCAGATGCCACCTAATTATCTGCATATTTGGCCAAGAGGCAATTTCATGATGATCGCCCTTCCGAATCAAGATTGCTCGTGGACTGTTACACTGTTTATGCCTTTTAATAATTTCAAAAATATAAATACAGAAGAGAAACTTTTAGATTTCTTTCAAAAATATTTTCCCGATTCAATACCTTTAATCGGTGAGAAGAAACTGATTGAAGATTTCTTTGGAGGTTCTCCTTCTGCGTTAGTCGCTGTCAAGGTGGGATACGATTTTCTTTAGCTTCACGCAGTATCCTGCACACAGCAGGGTAGGCATAGGGAACCTAGTATTATGACAATCCGTTCCCCATTTTCCGCCTATTATCGGAGGCGTTACGTGTTAAGTGGAGGAACATAACGCCGCACTTTGCCTTCACCGTGCTTTGCCAGAGCGAAGAAAATGAAAATATTAAATATTTCCCCTCCTCGAGTGGGAATCGAACCCACAACCAGTCGTTTCCAGTCACAGGTACGTGCCACTGCGCTACGACTGGCCGCTTGTAATATATTTGAGTTCCTTTTTTGGTAACATAGTCAGTTACCTTGTATATATATTCAGTACACACGTGATAACTATATTGCCTATAGTAGTGGACTATACTAAAAAGTAAAATCTCGCTTTTTTCTGGCCTTATAGGAATTTTATGAAAACTACATGCAGAATTAAAGGTTTCTACGCCCAGTAGTTTTAGTTGTACATTGTTTGGTAGTCACATAGTAATGCTAGGTTTCCCATAGGCATCTATAAATGCGTTCAACGCATGGTTTAGCGTCTTTTGCGCTTGTCTTTGCCCTTCACAAAAGACGCGGCTTCGAATCCCGTTGTGTTCAAATTTTTAAATGTTAAAAAAATTAAATATATAGATATAAATTTCCTAATATCCAAATAAACATTTTAGTGTCGTCCATATCATGTACACAACAAAGCGCTTATAATCGGCGACGCGGCACACGCCGTGGTTCCCTTCTACGGACAGGGTATGAACGCTGGTTTCGAAGACTGTTATCTATTGGACGAATTGTTTAAGAAGCACAATGATGACTTATCAAGTATACTTGAAGAATTTTCGGGCAATAGATGGAGAGACGCTTTTGCTATCAGTGATCTGGCGATGTATAACTATATTGAGGTAACTTAACGTGTTATTTAATTTATTTAATTGTAGTTTTATCGATATATGCCTACGTATTAAGTTGAAGGGTAAATTATATCAGGAACAAAATAGGTATTAAAACACAATTAGAGGGTGACGACGACTAAAACAGAAGAGCTTGCTCGCTTAATCATCATCTAGTTTCAGTCTGGATACTAGGTTCTCTCTGTCTACCCTGCTATGCTTATAGGAAAATGCATGAATGGAAAAAAATGAAAGAAATGAAGACAAAGACATTTTTATTTAATAATAATTTAATCTATCGCCTTCACCACTAAATCAAATAATTGCTATGTACTTTGATTCTAAGGTTGCGCTTAGTTAGTGTAAAAGAAATAGGAAAGCTATTAAATATTCAATATGCATTGTATATCATAGTTGTGGGTTAGAATTCCGTTTGTCTAGACAAGTTAATCTAGATTAACTTTAAACTTGTATCCTATAAGCTTACATAGGCGAGATAGTCTTATTAAACGTAATTGATATGGGGTTTTATCAATACTTTATATTGTCCCCATTTAAATTGTAATTTATATGTGTGTAAATAAAGAATTGTTGAAATAGAAAAACAATTAAGACTTGACCTCAAATCCATTCATCATACATCTTCCCAGAAACTACTTCGTATAAGATTATTGTCAATAATATACTTACCTTTAACTGGTCTCAAAAGACTTATTCATTGACATAGATGTTTGACGTATCCCATAATATCCGGAATGGCATTTCAAGATATCTTATAGTTGAATATTGTTTCAGATGCGAGACTTAGTCACTCGTCCATCTTATCGTATTCGCAAGGCGATAGACGATTTTATATTTTGGCTCATACCTGATTTGTGGGTTCCCCTCTACAACTCTGTGACGTTTACAACGATGCCTTACAGTCAGTGCGTGAAGAATCGTCAATGGCAGAACAAGGTATGCAATTGTTAATAATAAACTATAATTATATAAAATAACTAGAACATACTCTGTTCCCCACTTTCCGCCGAATTCTGGAGTCATTGCGTGTCAAGTGGCGCAACTTAACGCTGCGCTTTGCCTCGACACCAGAGCGAAGAAATTGAAACATTAAGCATTTTCACTCCTCGAGTGGGAGTCGAAAACACAACCAGGGCGCTTTACAGTCACACCTTGAGCCTCTGCGCTACGACTGGCCCCGTGGATGAGGAATGGGTTGTCTTAATGCTAGGTTTCCTCTGCCTATCTTGCTGTATGTGGGACGTACCACAGCGTGAAGCTAAAAAAAACTATATATAAAATAAGCGATGATTGTGGGTTCGATCCCCACTCGAAGAAATTATTTAAATTACTTTGATGATGTATCCTATCCTAGTAAACATAAACACGGCGTTGAGATACGCCTATCAAAGCTTAATATCTCGAACTTAGATAGAGTGTCATGGCATTGGGTTCTGTCTGCTCTGCTATGCTCGATGAAGAGGGAAGTTGGAAAAGCAAAAGATATTTTGTCATATTTTTTTATAATTAACACCGTGCTGGTTAAATTAAAATATTTTAATAAAAAAAAACTAGAAACACAGACAATTATCGTATGTTCAAAGATTCTGACATTCCTGAAGCGACGTCGATTAAATTTATATCGTTAATTTAATTATTATATATAAATTTTTATATACATTTCTTGAGGTCATAGAGGGTCATAGATCTCTTTTTGTAAACGATATTGGTTATGGATTCAATTCCCGCTTGGGGAAATGACTTTATTTATATTACTGTTTTGATAAGGTAATCGAAATATATTATAACTGAGCTTTTTATTTCCAGGTCCTCGTCTTCTTTATTATAATGTTAGTGTTTTTGGTTTTCATCATTTATATGTATCGTAAATGACAATTTACAAATTGATTAAATGAATAGTAAAATGTTATATTTATAAACTAATTGAATAAATTTGGCCATTCCTTAAAATATAAGTGTGAAGAATTTTAATCTAAAATAAGACGTCAGCTTCACCTGAAAAGGTAATTGAAGAAATAAATCCAGTGAAATTCGATTTATAGTACAATTTATTTTTGTCTAATCTTTAGCAATAACATTTTGAAAATGTTATCATTCTGTTAATACGTGAAGCAAAAACTTTGGACACATAATAACTAATAAAATGATACGGACGAAAAATCATGAAATTTGGTATACTTAAGATATGGAGAAGAGAGGAAGTGCAGATATTCTTCTTTTATAATTCTTAAACAACACATTACATAGAATAATTAAATACTATACACATTGACATATGTTTGACATTTATACAAAGTGATATAAACGTGGTTATCGCGCGTATTTTATGCGTCAGCGGAGACACTAGCTTATATGAATTTGTACTTGCTGTTAATGAAAATAAAATGAATATAAAAATTAATTGTATTTTTATTGTATTCTTCTGTGTCCTTCGAGTGACTTGAAAGTATAAAAATTACTGAAAGAAGAAGTTTTTCAGTAATTTTTCTCTAGAAAGTTCTGGCAGAATTACGCATAATTAATTACCGGCTATGTAATTACATAATCTAACAGTTAGTAATTACATATATTAAACCATTTTGTGTTTTTACAATTTTAAAATAATAATAATATATATTTTTGCATAAAGAAATATTACCAACTTTTAAATTACGATTGTTTTCTTTGCCAAATGCAATTTTTATTGTAATACATATTACATCTGTATCTCCTAAAATGTTCCTGAAGATACCTAGACGCCAATTTCACAAATAGTAAGGATGGCAATAACACTAGACGACCATGAAACTGATAATAAATTAAAATAAAAATACTTTCTTTTCTTAATTGTTAAAAATATAATTAATTGATGCTAACGAAAACAGCTAATAACAAAAAAAACAGCTATAGGTACTCTTTTTCAAGCATAACAGTCAGAGAAAAACTAGTGTCAGCACACTCCATTCTCTACTGTCCCGAATTTGAGAGGTTTCACGTTCAGTAACAGACCTAGTAATATATTATATTATCAAAAATACATTTTTTTTCTACTTTTCTCACAATTTTCTTTCTGCTGTCATAATGATTTATTACCTCGTTTACTATGCACGATGAAGCTCGTCCAAGCTGATTAGGACAGGCCATTTATGAAAGCAGCTTATTCTAGTTAGTGGAGCTGTTGTAACAAACAACTTAGAGCATACACTTCAGGGAAAAAATGACATATTTTTGCGATAATCTAGGAGGATATAGATCTTTTTTGCTGTATTTGTATCATTTTTTTCATTGAAAGACAGACTTTTGTATTTATAACACAAGTATAGAATAAGTATGGATTAACTAGGAGCCGCCTCTCTGCTCTGCATGGCGGGAAGAGCAGAGCAAGTACATATTTAATGTTATTACATGTTAAAAAAGTTTGAAGAGCAAACACTTAACACTAACATAACACTTAACGTTCCACAGCCTAAGTCTATGGGCGCTTTTTGACCATTTAATTACCATTTATTCAAACACTACAATTACAATTGTCACCAAAAAATTTCACAGCACACAAGACACTGTGCTCGATATCTCTGCCAAATTTCAGAGGTCTACTACAAATATCCCAGGAAGAGTTAAACCACAACAAAACACACTTTTGACCAGTAAGAGATGCGCTTCGCTCAGCTCAATAAAGGCCTAACAAGGCAGTCGTGGCGCAATGTGACTGCGTCGACTTTAAGCGTGATAGTTGTCGGTTCGATTCCCACTAGGGGAATGATTATACTTATTTTTTTCTTCGCTCGGATATTTAAGGCAAAGCGCGGCGTTGAGTTCGGGCACTCAAAACACAATGTCTCGATTTTGGGGAAGAAAGTGGAGGAAGTAGTGTCTTGTCACCAGGGTCCCTGTGAGTACTCCGTTATGCGAGAACAAGCGTGCACCTGCAAGAATATTTAATCTATATTGTAAAATAAACAATTCTGAAATGAAAATTTGTAATAACACTTTTGTGAACACAACGTTTCTTTCATTAATCTTTATCGTACGTTGACTAATGATAGTGTCTGTTCCAGAGATAAAATCAATAAATAGATGGTGCCATTGCAGATCGCAGATATTAAATTATAGTATAGAGTGGAATAGAATAGCTTATTGTGGCCAGTCGTGGCGCAGTGGCACAAGCGTGTGACTGTAAACGACTGGTTGTGGGTTCGATTCCCACTCGAGGAGTGGAAATATTTAATATTTCCATTTTCTTCGCTCTGGTATCGAGGTAAAGGGCGGCGTTAAGTTCCGCCACTTAACACGCAATGCCTCCGAATTCGGCGGAAAGTGGGGAACGGAGTGTCTTAACACTAGGTTCCCTCTGCCTACCCTGCTGTGTGCGGGATATAGCGTGAAGCTATTTTTTTTTTAGAATAGCTTATTTAGACATATAAGTACTTATTTATTAGTAGGTACATGAAGAAAAAGCTGACCGTATTTACGAAAATTTTAAGAGATTTTGGTATAATTAACGTAAAACCAATATTTTTTTGTCATGATATCAATATTTTTTCATACCAATACTAATATTTTTTTTCATCATATTCATTATTAACAAATAAAAATAACAGAAAAACTATAAATGAATATACACTTTTGTACAAAGTATACACGTTACTAGGCGACGCGTTATGACTCATAAATAAGGCCTCAAGAGCAATAATTCACTTAATATGTACTTAGACAGTATATATTATATAGATTATTATATGTTATATAAAACTTACACGGCTCACATGATTGCTACTATACTATTACCTAAGTAATTATCAACCGCCTTTTTGTTTGCAATATTTTTTTTTTTTCTGTCTGTAAATTTTGCCTTAAATGTTATTGTATTTACCTGGGAGTACCTTCAGATTAAGTTTTATTATAATATGGGTAACAGACAAACATGCCAACAGAGGGCGATACGAACTATGTTACATCACCTCACCATCACCATAACCTTATTTCATTCAATTTCGCAGATTATTCTTCTAATTACAAATGATTTTTATCTTACATTTAATTAATATATTGTAATACTATATTATTTGTATAAGGCATGATGTAGTTAAGTGACGTAATATGTTTTTTTATTGATGGAAGGGGGGCAAACGAGCAGAAGGACCACCTGATGGTACGTAGTTACCGTCGCCCATGGACATCCACAACATTAGAAAAGTTGTGGATGCGTTTCCGACCTTAAGGGGGAGGAGGAAAGGAGGGAAGAAGGATGGAGATGGTGGGAATAGGGAGAGAGCTGGCTAACATGCCATCGAACCGGAACATATCATCAGATGTTTGGCGCTTTGTCTTTGACATGCTAGTGGCCGCGAGCAAGTCGCAGAACGAATCTCCTACCACTAAGCTACTGGGTAACCCGCCCGCAAATTTACAAATAATTAAACAAATTAAAATATTGTTTATTCTTTATTAATTATAATTAAATACAGATTTAATATAAATAATTAAAACAATTTTAAGCAAAAACGTAGATCTATTAAATGCATAGTATTATTAACGCAGGGAACAAAAGTTTGTTCCGGATCCGTTCCATAGGGTTTTATCAATCATAAGTTAGTCCTCTGAGCGTTGGAGTGGCGCTAAAATGTTGTTACAACCTAAATAATGTATTTAGTACGTCTGTTGTGCTTACTAAAATAAAGTAGCGAATATAATTTAAAACTGACCTTATTCTAAAATTTACTACTGATCGAAGGAAGTTGTGCTTGACGTCGAGCCTTTGAAAATCTATGTTACTACATTTGGAACTGTATCAAGCTCGCAGCGACAGTGCTCTTTGTTACGACGAATATTGTATAACATTAAATCTTACGAGTAAATTATTACGCATTAGAATAAACTTTTTTTTTTTAGCTTCACGCTATATCCCGTACACAGCAGGGTAGGCAAGGGGAACCTAGTGTTAAGACACTCCGTTCTCCACTTCGAATAAACTTAACGGGTTATATTTTTATTTAATACAAATTTCAACACACAACAATCCTGTTGCCTGTAAATATTATTTGCTATAGTGCTTTTAAAAGTTGGAATAATTTAAGTTGAAGCTTATTATAAATCTCGAACGAGTATCTATAATAAAAAATAAGTTGTGCGTCACACTTCTACTATACTATTTTAAACATACACACACTATATAAATAATATTATAAACAATACTAGCGACTCGCGGCTATGCCTGAGTTAGGTGCGCTACTATAGCTGCTTCGTATACCCGATGGCCCGCGTTCGTGTTAAGTTTAGCAGTTCATATTTTTCATACCTTTTTTCATACCTTATTTCAGTACTCTGGGCGATGGCGATTGCGATTGCGATTTTTTTAAAAATAAGTAGTCTATGTTTTACATTGCATCATAACCTACGTCTTCTTTTCCTAAGAAAATTCATCGAAAACGGTCAAGCGGCTTAGTTTTGTCATACACACTTTCATATCCTATTTCAACCCTTTGGGGGGTTGATTTCTAAAAAAGGTAGCCTATATTTGGCCCTGGATCATCAGCTATTTATGTTCCGAATTTTATACAATCGCTTTTACAGCTAACCTACAGGGGTTAGTCGTAAAAGCGTCAATGAGGGACTAACAGCTGACTGTCTGTATTTTAGCATCTATAGTATTAGTACGGATGTAGGAATTGAATTAATGAAGATTGATGAGATAAAGGATTGATGAAGTGACTATTTAATTTTATGAATATTCATAACATATAGGTGAGTTTTTATATAAACAGTAGAATACAATATTTAGGGATGAGTATGAAAACGATGAAGCTAAAAAAAAAATCCAGGGTGATCTCAAAAGTAAAATGTTGATTTAAAAATAGTTTGGGCTGACTATGTAATTCGTGAAGACAACGAAATCATGGTTTGTCTTCTGACATCACAAAGTAGAGAATGGCCTTTTGAATGTCTTTATCAGAATAGCTTTAAACGATGGAGAAGTAACAGTAATTGTTTTAAAATTGAAGGTAGTATTTAGGTAGTCTTCATGCCATTTTTGTAGATTAATTTCAACTACTACTCCATTTAAGAATTTAATTCAATAATAAAACAGATTAGGGATATTGTGTATCCGAGTATCAGTAAAGCATAATGAATTCGGAAATCTGATAAACGAAATATCTTAAATATTTTTTTGTGCTGATGGGTGGGAATTACATATTGGTGGTAAATGGCTACACGATGTTGATGCAATAAGCCTGCTTCTAAATGATATGTTGCGTATCTTTGAAACTTGTCATGAAGAGGGAATCCCCGAGTGGTGTACATTGCGAGCATCAAATCACTTGAAAAGTAGTTACTGTCTAACTTAGAGTTACCATATTCATCTATATACCTAGATTGTCTCATATCGTAACTGTAGTCCATTTCCAAACCATAATACTTAATATTATTAGCTACAGTGTCGAGAGCATCCTCTGTGGATTTACAGTTTGCTTTTGTATTGCCAGGCAAAGTTTCATTGAATGTAAATTTGTAAAAAGTTCTTATAGCATAACTTATACATGGTTCCAACGTCAGCGTGGATAAAGACTTTGTATCATCTTTTGAATTTACATCTACCTTTCTCGACAGTAAGCTGTAAAGTGCTGAATTATAAAAGCTTGTCATAAAAAATGTGAACCAAATCCAAAATATTACAATTTTCTTCATTTTCTTTAATTTAAGCAATTCAATGTCCGTCTGACCGTATAGATATCCCCATGTTTTCAAAATGATCCGCCGTTTATCTTCATCTCCTAACAAGAATCGGCGCGTCACCGTAATCACGACCGTTGCAAATATATACGAAAAACCTATTAACAGCCAAGTGCCGACACCAAATTCTTGATAAACTTTTTTCCAATTTTCTTCACCCGTTGCTGGAGTAAATATGCAAAGATTTGCTGTACCATAGCCCCAAATATATTCAAATAAACTTATACGATTTTTCATCAGCATAAAACCTCCAATTACAACGCTAGCTGTGTTGTTATGCAGATATCCCAGTAAACCTGTTATTGTTAAATTAGAAAATATAACCCCATATTCGTGGCTTGAATCTGTGTAAATATATTCAATTGTAAGTTTTTCTTGTTCAGCTATGTTGTCTAATATATATTGTTCTATTCCTTTTTCCTGTTTGCGTTGAGGACGTACACTATTTTTAGATTCCAATATGACGTTAGGAATATCTTCAGTTGCTGCCACAGGTATGGAGCAATTTCGATGTTTATGTGCTAAGTGCATATAGTTCATTTTTATTGACTGTATATCTGAACAGTTATTAATTTCTTCAATCTTATTTATTGATCGCCCGCAATTACCATACTCAAACGGGTGATATGTATATGCGCTGAATTTTTCATATTGTGACTTTATTAAAAGTAAAACATTAAATATATTAAGATTTAATAATATTTTAAAAACTTCCTGGTGCTCAGATTTTTTTAAATCTCTAATGACTATGAAAAAATGTGCTCTTGGATTCCAAACAACGTCCTTAGACAATGTGTTAAAACTTTCACACATCTGACGATAATTTTCTATATAAAATATGTATACATCCGTCCATGTCCTCCATCTCCTGATTTCAAACGACCGGGACAGAAATGAATAGCAGCTTTGGTCACTTAGCAATTTGATAACACCGTTGATGAAGTAAGTAGAATATACTAATGTAAACGGAGTACCGCAAGGAATGTATTTGTAGCTCGTTGATGCGATACAGTTAATCACCGAATTTTGCTGAATATCATGTAGAGTATTGTTTATAAATACATCCCATTTCAAGGTATGTGATGACGTGAAAACATTAGAATTATGGAAAACTATAAGAAATACTTGTAACGATAGGATCGACAACTTCATGGTTTGACTTTGATAGTATAACTAAACTAAAAATTGTCTTTTTCATTGGACTAACGTGTATTCAACACAATTATTATGTCCATTTTTGATGGCATATAGATACATACATTGGGATGATTTATTATGTTTTAAGAAGAACGTCGTTATGCTATGCCAATTATTGTTTGAACTAGTTACTACGTTGTCTATAATTATTATGTACTTTTTATCATTTGACATAATTGGTTTTGACCTTGTATTTTTTTATGGGGCTTAATTTTTGGACGATTCGTATTCATATTCACCTTTATGTATTCATATACATTCTCAATAATTTTGAACAGCATCTAATAAACTGGTGGTCCTGGTCTTGCTCAATACTTACGCATTCAGTCCAGGAGTACCATTGATGATCGTTCCGAGTCAAGATCGTTTGCGTTACACTTTTTGTGCTTTTTTAATAAAAAGCATATAATATTTTATATTCAAAATGTAATTCGTTATGTTTTAACCTACAAAAGAAGCAATTAACGATCAGTATATAGATCAATATTTAAATATACCTATTTAAATAAATATTTTATAAACAATTATCACTCCTAAAAAAACAATAATGTATATAAAGTTCTTTGCAAGTTACATCGTGGTACATGGCATATAGTTCCTTTCTATGAATATTTTTTTTTCTTGTCTTGAAAACTGATTCTGTATGGAACATTTGAACATTCATTAAAAAAAGCAAGTATTAAGCAAGATAGCTTGATCTTTTTGATAGACGGGCTAGTGATGAGAAACAGAAAATATCTAGTAGTCCAAAAAATTACGTTTTAAAATACTTTTAACTGTGACTGTGTGTTTAGGAACTTTTGTGTTATATGCATTTTTTTAATATTTTTATAATTTTTAAATCATTAAATTAGGAAAATAATATGTTTGTCATTGTAAAGTTATATCGATCGTTCAAGCTATTTTGTACAAGATATAGGATTTTTTTCAACAATGTCATCACTAAATAATAAGTAAAAAAATGTTAAAAAATAGATTTTGTAATAAATTAAAAAAAAAGATAATATATTATATTATTTTTAATGATTACCTGCAGCTAAGTAATCAAGCATAATCTAGCAATACATATATCATTCTGTGACAATGTAACATTGGACTTTTGTATAATTGGACAAGGTTTTAGTACAATTGACAAGTGGTCTAATGAATGCCATCGTGGTACGGTGGTACATTTTGACTATAAAAGCAATGGTAGTGGCTTCTTTCTCCTTTTGGAGGAATGATTATATTTAAATGATTTTTAAGATCCCCCTCTGCTTTCTCAGCACGCAAAGTTAAGGCGGAAAGAGACAATGATAAAGCGCGGTAAATATTCTGTCACTCAACATGCGAAGTCTTCAGAAATTCAGATGGAAAGTGATGAAAATGATGATACCATCACAATTTTTTCGGAATCTTTGTTGTTTCACCATAATATAAACGTAATATATCAAATAAGCTGAATTTTTTCCTTTAAACAGCTATTTTGGAGGAGATCGCTGCTGAAGGCAACTGGTATTAGGTACATGAAGATAATGCATCGTGCAGTATATCTCCTAAAAGTTATATCGATAGCATATAACGTGAACGCCAATAGGTATACTCTAAATAGGGCCCCTGTTTACGCATATGACAGAGAAAAAACGGAACAGAAATTGGGTGCTAAAATTTTGACAGAAAGTTTGGACATGTTGATTGGAGACAAAAATAAAAGGAATATATTTCTGGATCTTAGTAAAAAGATTTGTAAGCGGGACATTGAAAAAAAAATAACATAACAACATACAATAGAACAAAATTATAAAATAGATACAAAAGGTCTCTGATAACGTCAGGGGTACTGCGAAATATATATAAAAAAAAATTGCTTTTTAAAATTTTATTTGTAAATAGTTACTAAAGAAATTGAGAAGTGAACGTGTAGTGTAGCGGTCAGGGCGCTAGACAGTTACCAAGAGGCGCAGGTTCGAATCCTGCTGCGTTCAAAATTTTAATATTTTCTTACAGATTATCTTAACAATAGGTTCTGTCTATCTATCCAACAAAAATGTGCGATAAACGTATAAACAAATAGTTCTTATAAATTATTACTTTTACGTCAAAAAAATTGAAAGTTTAAATAAAATACAATAGATATACGAGGAGAACGGAGTGTCTTAACACTAAGTTTTCTCTCTGCTACGGAGGAAATAAGCACTAAATTACTATTTTACATACATATAAGTAGTGCATACATGCCTGTTTGTGCATAACTTGGTAAACATTCATAGTCAATTTTAAACTTATAACTTGAAGAAAGTCACTAACAATTTCTAACAACTACAGAAATTTTGCTCTCACTTTATTACACTTTAAAATTAGCTAGTTCAGGTGTTCGCTTACAATCTGAATCAAAGTATCTGCATGTATAATTTTTGCTCCATTAAACTTTAAACTTTGCGAGAAGTTGTTAGATATAGTATATTATTGTAAATTTATGCATATTTCATCTAAATTTATAGTAAAGATGTATTTTCTCTATATAAAGATATATTTAGGCACTCTGCTCGATTTTCACTGCAGTTCTTTAATTTAATGTCCACCTGTCTACTTGATTTTTATTGTAAGAGTATGCCACCTCCACCTGATTCTCTGTAATTATTTTTTATTTGACTGAGTTAAGTAGTAAATTTTTTTAGAAAATGTTACACGTAGATGGATTAGAAATTGCGCCTCGACGGAGCGCTTTGACTGCTAAGCTCGTACAAAAATAAATTGTAATAAGCGTAAGTATAAGGGGATCAATGTATCGTTTTGAAATTTTTATTCGTTTTTAGAAAAAGTATGTTTTATTTTTTATATCCTGTGTCAATAACTAGTAAAAGTCTTTAAATTCTAAGTTTAGTAGTTTCACGACTTTCCCGTATAGTAAGTTAGGCAGAGAGAATTTATTTTTAAGACACTACTAACTCTGGGGCTAATATCATTTTAAATAAATTCATTCTTTAAGATGAAGATTATCAAACATTGTCCGACTGCGCCACGGCGGCATCGATCGGATGCGATCATTTGATCGGATGGTTTTAAGGCATAGTATCTATAATAAAAATAATCATAACATTACTGTTAACAATGCATAAAGCTAAAATGACTTTACAGATTTTTTTCACGAGCCGCTTTTTTTCTTATATATTAGTAATTATTTCTATAGTACAAATTGCTATTCGAATACTGTAGGTACACTTTGAAAGAATAAACAGTTAAAGAAACTTTTGCTATTTGATAAATGTAATAATTCAATTTAATATATTATTACAGGCCGGACAGAACAGTCGGACTTTAAACGCGATAATTTTGGGTTCGATTCCCACTTCGGGGAATGATTATATTTCAATTTTTATTTCTTCGTTCTAGTATCTGAAATTAAGCCAGGCATTGAGTTCCGTCTCCACTCAACATGTTATGTCTCGATAGAGGAGAACGAGTGTTTTGACACTACATATGAGGGAAAAAACTTGAAGCTAAAAAAAATATATACTTATTATTAAAGTAAGAGTCAATTTCTTTCAAAATCTCTTGTAATATCTTATTATTATTTATTAAATACGTGTTGGTGTTATCAAAAAAATGTAAATCATTTATAGCTCATTATGCAAATATAGTATTTTAAAATAGCAATGAAATTTAAAATATTTTAATAATATTAACGTTTTATAATTCAAATCTTGCGCGTGCCGCACGCTTTTCATGTCGGTCGTCATAAAGGGATAGACGAGAGCTATGCACTAAATATAGAATAAATTATGCATATTAACAATGACATAGTTTTATTTATGTACTTCGTCCTAAATTAATTCAAGTAACGTACAAATAGTAAATGCTCTTATGATAATTATAAAATAATAAATTCTACTTGTATTTCTTGAATATTGTAAGTCTTTGTCAATTTAAAAAAAATACTTTTATTTTATTAGCAATTGCTTTTCCGCATTTATATGTATAAATATTACTATATATTAAAAAAAAACAACAGGTCGTTGTTTCTTGCATAGTAAGGTAATTAGAGAGTACCCAGTGTCAAGACACTCTGTTCTGTATTTTCTTGTCGAAATCGAGACATTGAGAGGCGGCAGCGTTCAGCGCAACGCAACGTTTCGTCTTAGATTATAAGACATAAGATAGTCTAAAATTTTATTATATTATACATAAGCATATGTATATGTGTATTGGGGCCAGTCGTGGCGCAGTGGCACGAACGTGTGACTGTAAACGACTGGCTGTGGGTTCGATTCCCACTCGAGGAATGGAAATATTTAATATTTCCACTTCCTTCGCTAGGGTATCCGAGGTAAAGCGCGGCGTTAAGTTCCGCCACTTAACACGCAATGCCTTCGAATTCGGCGGAAAGTGGGAAACGGAGTGTCTTAACACGAGGTCTGCTGTGTGCGGGATACAGCGTGAAGCTAAAAAAAAAACAAAAAGCATATAATCCTATCTACTATAATGTGAAGATGAATCAAGGCGTTCCCAGGACATGCGGCATTCCGAGCTTTTAGCGACGAATCGAAAGTTCCCACCAAATTAATTGGTCCTCAGATTTGACAACGAGAAAAAGAACAAACTATGTTGACGCTAATGAAAATTTATTATCTTAGGGCAGGTACCGACTGGAGATCTTATTTAGTGCTCGGAAAAAAGGAGAGCGAATTTGATATCGTTATAAAAGATTTTAATAAAGTTTTAATAATGGTTTTTTTATATATTCTAGAACTTAAGCGCTTAGAATAACTACTTTAGCTTTTAAAGTAATACTTTTCCCCTAAAAACATGTTTTTCTAATTTGTAGTAATTTTATACGTAGGCCTTAGAGTACGTTGTGCGGCGTTGAGATCCACTATTTAAGACACAATGTCAATATTTTAAAGGCCAAGTGGAGAACGGAGTGAGAGTGACTACCCTGTTATACGTAAAAAAGCGTGAAGCTGCTAAAAGAATCACGTTTTCTATCAGCATTAGAGGACAACTTGTCATGGGCGAAATTATCTTCAAATTATTCAAGTTTAAAAAAAATAAAACTTATACTTTTTAAATATTAAGTTATTAAAACAAAAAATTAATACTTTAAATTTTAAAATATTTTACAGCCAAATTATATATTTCACTATAATTTAAGAGAACCAATTATTTAATACTTTCTAACTTTAATACTTACAGCTGAGATATTCATATAACAGAATCATATTTTACATTCTTTCTCCAATGCATTTTTCTTACAGTAGAATAACTTCGAATACACTATTTCTGCGAATCTCGATACCTCGTTACCTAGCTAATGATCGTCCTTAGTTCGGGTGGGGCTTGGCTTAGCAAGGTATTTTAATTGGCGGCTCTCTCAAAGTCCCCTCCGACCACAGTTTTGGAATTTGAAATGTTTGAATTTCATACCTATGTATTGCTTTTTGGTTTCACATAAAGGAAGTTAAGGTAACGTAGGTTAAATGGCTCCAATTTTATATATTTATTTTCTGTAAAAAGTTACGACTGGCTAAAGAGTTGTAAGGAAAATGAATAAGATATTTAGTATGATGAGGTTTTCGTGGCGAAGTGTTTGTAAGGTCGATCGATGCTTGTTGATTTCAATTCGCCACTCGATGGAATGATTATGGTTAAGGTGATACATTGAATTCCCCTATTCGAAACACAATGTTTAAAATTTAGGCACAACATTGTGTCTCGACTCTGGGTTCTCTCTGACAACCATGGTCTGCGGAGAAAACCATGAACTGTGGCAAGTGAGCTGAAGTACTTTAGAAGTATCTGTTATTAAAATTAGACAGAAAATTATTTTTTCAAAATTTTTGTCTATAAAATAATAGCATTCGGTATAAAACACAAACAATATGATTTAACTATTTTTAAAGCAGAAGAGTAATTTTATTACTTAGCTAATGCTTTCCTTCACATACCCTCGTGGTGCATTGGGACAGTGTTCGACTGTAAGCGCAATAGATTTGGGTTCGATTTTCAATTGGGGAAAGGGTTAAATTTAAGTTAATTTCTTTTCTCCGCTCTGGTACCTAAGGCATAGAGTGGCGTCGAGTTCCGCTTCTCAACAAGCTATCGCGATTATCGGAAGCGGAAAGTGGAGAAAGATGTGACATTTGGTTTTATCTGACGAATATACGGGAAAATGCATAATGGCTTTATAAAATACTAAAGTATTGTGTTAAACAGTTTTCTTGTAGAAATACATAACAAGTACAAGACAAAATTTTCAAAACATGATTTTAATTCATATTATATATACTTTAAAATCATAAAACTGCTCATCATTTTTTTTTGCTGATTATTCTATTTTCTTATATTTAAATAACAAGGTAGTTGTTGCTTTACCATTCATAAATATACATATATTTACAGCTTTTTATATATTTCTCTTCCTTATCAAACATAGGATCAAACAAAACTGTTTCTGGCTACAACATTTTAATTTCACCATGTAATTTATTACTGCGTGTAAGACACTGTAAAGTATGGGGCAACCAATTAAGAGGAGTGACCGTGCAATGGATGGACAAAGTGATAAACGTTTTTAAGTTATTTATTTTGAACAGGTGCATTTAGACTTGTGTAAAGAATATCTTGTTTAAGCTTAAAAGGACTGACCATAAATAATATAATACGCTTAAAGATCGATGCTTTTGTATTGTTTATTTTGATGGTTTCTATTATTAGTAAGGTATGTTTAACTAATTAGTTAATCACATGATTTTTACTATTATATTTACTATGAACTTATGATTAGTACTTTTTGTTATTTATTGCCTTTTTTTGAAATTAAGACTCGATTTATTTAAGTAATAACTTAACATATATAGTCCCCCAAAAAAAATAGAATCCTTTAAACGCTAGGTCTATCTAACTAATTAACCTGTTTTACCCAAAATGTTTGAAAACAGGGTAAGGCAATTTTTGTATTGAGCAACGAGTATTATAATGATAAAATACATGTATAACAAAAGTCAAATTTAATGTAAACTAATATTTTTAGGAAATACACAAAAAATCGGTTCTCAGGCGAATGTTTGTTGGAATAACGTCATCCCACATGATGGGTTAAACACATCCCTTTAAACAAACAAAAAGACGAGATTTCAACACGTGTGATGCATTATATGTACGTAGGATATTAGATGGTAGCACCATTTTATCAAATGTTTTACATAATGACTTTATGTTATTATTATTATTTTTAATATATGCACTTACTTGTTTTATATAGAGGTAGAGAGGCACAAAGTGTGACTAAACGCGACTGGCTATGAGTTCGATTCCCTCTCAAGGAGTGGAAATGCTTAATATTCCCATTTTTTTCACTCTGGAGTTGTTTCGCTACTTAACATGCCTCCAAACTTTGCCGTTAAATAGGGAACAGAGTGTTTTAACACTAAGCGTTTTAACATTACTGCGTAAAACTAAGATAACACTTTTATAAACGGCGAGCTGTAAAGACAAATATAAATGTTTTTTTAAATAATGTATCAATGCTATATTTACTAGCTTTAGCAAAAATATTTAGATTAAAGAAAAATTTAGTATCAGTTTATTTTTTATAAAAATTATAATGTGATAAAACCAACACGTACCTTGGAGTGTACTGTTTTTTTACTTTCTTTATTATTAATTGTATATTAATTTTATAATTTGACGATAGACCAGAAGCCGATTGAATGTAAATCATTAAGATAGTAAAGTGTCACCCTGTGCTTACTATAGGCAGCTTTTCCAATATTCCTGAATATTATTTTCACACATTTTTTTCAAAAATATTACACCACAACGTTCTATTGTGAGTTTGTGGGTATCTCTGGATTTATTCATAGCTTCAGTCTTGACGATGTTTGCTTTTCCAATGCCGAGCACGAGATGAATTTAAAATACAATGTCAGGGAATCTGAAGAGCTCTAGCCTGGTTATATACCTACGTACACAATATGAATAAAATATATTTATATTTTTATTTATTTATATGAACACAGTGGTGCAATGGGGCGGGGACTGACTGTAAACGCGATTGGTTGTGGGTTCAATCCCACTCGGGGGAAAGAACATATTTAAATCAAATTAAAATATCAAATATCAATATAAAATACCAAAATAAAATTGCTACATTCTGATAAGAAGACACAGCATGGTTATGAAGCATTCGACACCCAATGTTTCAAAATCTAGGGCAGAGTGTCTTGATATGTAACCATGCTACACTATAAGAAACGTGTAGCTAAATAACAAGAAAGAAAAAGAAAAACAAGCCATAATACCTCGGTAGTGTCAATTCTTATATATAGGAAAAAATTGTTCAACTCATTCCGTTTCCCATATCTTGATATGAAGTAATTTCGCTCAGAAAACAACTTTGATGGAACGAATGACCTGACGGACCTGATAGGGCGAGACGTAACTTTACACTGACAAATCTCTTACAATTACTCGTGTTGTATACGAAGTGGCTCATACTTATGCATGTACACAGTAGTTTTATTGTATTTAGTTATATGCTTGTTTAATTAAAATATTATTTCATCATCAATTACATGAAATTTGCGGGTTGTGGAAGAATTATGTAATTGAATATGATATAATTATAGAATAATAATATCAAATGAAATCAAAATATTCTTTCTTCAAATAAGCAAGCACTTTGAATTGTCAATTAGTATAAAATGTCAGTGTTGTACCATCGGCTCAGACGGTAGTTCTGTTCATAAGAGACAGCCATAAACTCAACAATTAATGGTTTGAAATATTGTTTTACAATGGTTTCATAACTATGATTAGCCTCTCGAGTGAGAATCGACAGCATTACTGCCACATATTAACCTCCTTTAATTGTTATAAATATACTTAAAATAGCTAAATTCCTTTAATGTAATATTTGAATTAAATAAAGTGTAGCGTTAAGTTACGCTCAACTCACAATGCCTTGAACCATAGTGGAAAGCCGAGAAAGAAGCGTCATGACACTGGGTTCTCTTCGTCTACTCTGCTTAAGGGATAAAGATAGAAGCTAAATTATATAAATGTAAAAAGTATTTCAAACATTAAAGCCATCAGCGTTAAATTTTATATTTTAACTTCAGGTTGGTACTAAGTAAATTCTTATAGATTTACAAAGAAACATAGCTTATAAAGCAGCTTTACGCTTGCTCCGGCATAACGGGCTAGTCAGAGAACTTAGTGTCAAGACACTGTGTCTTCTACTTTTCACCCCCAATCGAGACAATGTGTGTTGAGCGGTGGAATTCAACGCCACGCTTTATTTTAGGCACCAGAGTGAAGAAATAAAAATAAATATTAGAAATAAAATTAAAATAAATATAATCATTCTACCGAGTGGGAACCGAACCCACAACCAACGTTCACAATCAGAAGCTACTCCCCTGCTCCACAACGGTCTGCGCACAGCTAATAGTTATTAGCAATAGCAACTTGACGTTGAAGTTCAAAGATAAGGTAATCAGCCTTGAGAGTCAGTCAATCAAACTTTATGATACTTGAATGGATGTTGCTTATTCGAAGAAATCTTTTCACATTCGCAAGTGCATCCGAGAGGGCACCCTCAAATGAGGTCGTCAGCGCTTAAGTGGCCTAACCTACATTCTTTTGTAACACACAAATTTTAACTAAAGATTTTCAGATTATGGTTCCATCAAATTATATTTGTATCTAAAAGTCTTAGTACGAAATAGGTAATTAATGTGTATTCCTTAAAATTGTCTATATAAATAAAAAAATATGAATGATTGATGTCGGAACATTGAAGTTATGTGAACGACATTAATGTTGGGGGCATTTATAAATATGAAAGAATCCTAAACAATGTTTTTTAAATTTCTCTTTAGTTTGTCTCTCTTGTCAGTGCATTTGTGTACTCTTAAGTCTGAAATGGCTTAACCAATTCTAATTTTATATGTTTACTTATATAATTATTAGTAATTACTTTCACTTAATATTTAATGCTAATTAACACTAAACGTTAAATTAATTTTCTTTGAATCGTCGAATATATTATATTTGAATCGGTTCACAAATAACAAATACAACAAATTTAATATAATAATAATTTATATTAAATTTATAATTTAAGCAAAGTTTGTGTTTAAGCGAGAACGTGGACGGCTGAAAAATTCCAAATAGTTATTTACAGTCGTTTAGTCGTATATAGCCGGTCGCTAGTATACAATAAATACGAGTAGAAAATATATAAAGTATATAAGAAATCAAAAAGAGGCGAGGATATTTGGAATGGAAGCCAGTGACGTGCACACGCTGAGCATGAGTCCAACCGTTACATCCGATTCGATAAACCACAAATCTTCGCTAGAGAAGTCAAATGGATAGCTGTATAAGGCAGCTACCGAATTTTAGAACCAGTACCTAAAAATGTAGTAAGTAAAATGTACATCTTATTTACTATTTTTTTTTTTTAGCTTCACGTTGTATCCCGCTCTCAGCAGGGTAGGCAGAGGGAACCTAGTATTAAGATACTCCGTTCCCCACTTTCCGCCGAATTCGGAGGCATTGCGTGTTAAGTGGCGGAACTTAACGCCGCTCTTTACCTCGACACCAGAGCGAAGAAAATGGAAATATTTAATATTTCCACTCCTCGAGTGGGAATCGAACCCACAACCAGTCGTTTACAGTCACACCCTTGTGCCATTGGGCCACGACTATTTTTCTCCTATATAAATCGTTATATAATGTATTGTAACATTATCGGTAGTTATCGATACTGTGAATAACTCTGTTTATCACTATATTTTAAAGAATGCTTAATGTAAATGGCGGTGCTAAGGACTTTTTTTAGCTTCAAGCTGTATCCCGCACATAGTAGAGTAGGCAGATGGAACCTATTGTTAATTCTAAACTTATTTGTCGCTAAATTTTGGAGGTATCATGTGTTAAGTGGCGGAACTAAAGGCTGCGTTTTACCTCAATCACAAAGGGAAGAAAAAGGAAATATTAAATATTTCCATCCCACCAGTGGAAATCGAACCCATAACCAGTCGGTTTACTTTGTGCCCCTGCGCATCGACTGACCTCAAATATTGTTGCACGATGGAAACGTAACGTCTTGCTTTATCGGAAATCCCTTTAGTGGAGAAACAAAAACAATTCAAATATTATCATTTCGCCAAACGGGAATCGAATCCATAACCGTCTCGTGTTTACATTCAGACACTGTCCCATTGCGACACAATGGCCCACATACAATTAGGTTTTTCTGAAACATTATCTAGAACAGCTATTCAACAATGTATGCTAACATATTACAAAAGAATACGCAACTTATACCAATTTTGATTGTAAAATAACTTTTTTTCAAAATTAATAAAATTTTAGGAAATTGCCTAAAAATAAAATATTTATTCAAACTTTATTTCCCTGGAAATGGTAAACCGGTGTTCTCGCCCAATGACAAAGGTCGGATTAATTGGTACAAGTGTACAAGGAAAATTACAATAACATTTTTATAAGAAAAAAAAACTATTCAGGCACGACTTTCAGAAATACTGATAATATTAAGATTCCAAAAATGATTAAAAAGACTAATAATAATGACCTTATTTTTCATAAAACCACCTTATTAATAAAAAAAATGTATATTTAAGAAATAGCGTGAAAAGAGTTTGGTGTTATTGTAACATTCGCTAGTAACACAGCGTCAAGACACTCTGTTTGGGAGAAAGAACGCTTTTTTACACACAATGCCTCATTTTTGAGAAAACGAGAAGTGGTGGAATTCAACGCCGCACCCAAAGAACAGCGTAACAACGAAAATCATTTTATAGTAATAATTCCCATGAGTGGGAATCGAACCCACAACCAATCACAGTTACAATCAAACGTGGACAACGTTTGATTTGAATACTACGCCATAATGGTCTCATACATCCAATTAGTTCTAATAAAATATAATATTTGCAGAACTAGATTTCCTTTGTACAAATATCGACCTTGTTGAATTGAAAAAGGTTTTTAATAAGGTATATTCGACATACACTGAATAAAGCAATTATTTAGTTAGCTTGACCCACAATAATATTTCTTGTGAACGAGTTATTTATTCTCCTGCTTTTTTATTTTCTTTACGATGAAATTGAGCGATTGTGATCGAGTGCTTTGGTAATTGATTGTTTTTCTTGTTGATTACAATATTGAAGTATATATGTTTTAATAAATTGTTATATTTTTGGAACGTTTATATGTAAAACGTTTTCTGTAATCAACAAAGATAATTAAAAGGCTGTCTAAATATGAAATAACAAAAATTGACGTCATCGTCGAGTTTCAATAGGCATCGACTCGAATTGGGATGGAAAGCAGAGAACGGAGACTACGTTCTTTTTATGTACTGAGAGAAAAAGGTATTTGGGGGAAAAAATTGCAATCGTTGTTGCAGAGAATTATAATTTTACATTTTGGAATAATTTAAATTATTTAGGTTTTAAATATATGCATATTTCGTGGCCTAAAACATGTGCTTAATAAACGTGAAAAGTGAATATTTTAATGGTATTTAAGTGCTTTGGATATTTATGAACGTACATTTAAATTCCTCTCACAAATTCATACTTTGCCTTTTCTGTGAGATTTTTATATACATTTTTGATAATACATAAATTTTGTGGTATTCGCTGGTAGTCGTTCCATAATTTTGGTAGCTCAGTGCACATTCCTTTGAAAACGGCTGAATATTCTGAATCGATGCAGTTCAGCTAGAGGCATGTTTGACTGGGCATAGTCGTTAGAGCTATGGAGAAATTCATCTCGATATAGAAGCGGTTATTACATTGGTGTCGTATGTCTGACTTTATTACAAAATCAGAGTACGCTAAAGAGAATATATTAGATTTTACAAAAGCTACATATATTCGTTTAGAAATATTTAATATTGGTGCAGTTGCTTTGTTGAATCTGGGGAATATTCAAGTTATTGTAATTCTTTTTGTGGCAACGTCACGCTGGTACAGTTAAGATTAAGCCGCCGCCCAAGGTGAAGAGTATCACAATTAGAGAAAAAGAGATAGTAAGAAAGAAAATAATGCGGATTTTAAAAATGTTTTATAAGTATTAGTAATATTTTAAATAACTAACTTAATTATCTTGGATTCGTATAAGAAAAAAGTATACAATTAGGTAGTTCAATCTAAATAGATAGAACTAGGTCTTCATTAACTATAATATATTTGTGTTCTACGAAAACAACTTATTTGTTTTCGTAGATATCTGACTAATCAGGATGCCAAACTTTAATGGCTGGTCACCGGGGTCATAAAAACCTTAAACCTGTCGTCGCCTGCCGTCTAACGCATTTAGGGAAAAGGTGATGACTGTATACTGTTGTCCTACGTTCCTACCTCGTGGTTCTGTGTTGGTATCAATGTTAGAGGACAATTGTAATTTTCAAATTCACGAGGGAGCGAGAGTCGAGTTTACATCCTACCTACCTAACCTTAACTATCCCTAGAATTGCTTAGTTCTCTTGTTCTAAATTCTTGCCCTATTCATTTTAAGTATTTTCATTTTATGTTCTGCATATATTAATCTGATATTAATTTATTCATACTATCTGTCGTTCATTCGACTCCAAAACACTTAACAGTTAACAATAATCCCGTTACATGGGAATCACGTGTGAAATTTATAAAATTCATATTAATTTACCACTCAGAGTCGTGTTTAAACATTAATATGATAAAATCAGCATGTCCATACAAATGTGTTGATATCTAACAACGGCTACTGAGACGTTTGTGGGAGTGGGAAACTAGTAGGTGGCATTTGTATGCATAATTTGTTATATTTACATAGTAGCCGCATGATATTTCTACCATTTTATGATAATGGTTTATATCTTTTGATAGTATTACATTAAATTAATGGAGTTTATTTATAGAAAAACGTTTAGGCCACAGAATACGTTGATTATTGCTTCCAAGCTATTCTTATACTACAGTTTATTTACTAATGGAATTTGACATAATCATAATTTACTGCATTGTGTAAGATTACAAAGAAGTATATAGTGATATTATTCTTTGATATAATGTACAATGTATAGATCGATATAAGTACAAATGTTATTTAGTATAACAAATGTCTACTGTGTTATTTTTTATAAAGGACAAAGTAAACGAACATTTAGGTCACCTAATGGCTTATAAATTACAAGGACAAGTTCATAAAAGTTATATATAGCTTCATAAACAGTTTTTAAGATATTTTCTTGTTCCTGTTGAACAGGGTGGCGTTAGGATCCCTTATTCAATATGTCAAATGATTAAATTTTTATGGTGAATGACTGAAATTGCCCTTAGGCTCTATCTGCCAGTTTCATATGCCTTAATATTAAAAATAACATCCACTATTACACGATACAATAATAATAAAACAACATATTGTACGTAATAAATAAAATAAGAAAGCAAACGATATTACTCCTTAACACGATAACATAACTATGCGAGGGTGATACCCGACTAATGAGTCGAGATCTCACAAAAGGGCAATAAAAATGAATGTACTATCAATGAACACGTTATTCCACTTATTTGCGCTTAACTGCATCCAAGATCACATTTATATGTTAATTTGTTTCGTGACTTTCTTTATTATATGTATTGTTCAGGCTTATCTCAAAAATGCGTGGTATCCAAAACTATTTAAGGCCTCTGAGAATAACACCGGCGGTAGCGACATATTTTATTAAAACAGTTATGTAATCTTTTATCTTGTTTTGTTTTGTACTTGAGTATTTTAATTTCAAATTTTAATTATGTAATATTATATTTGTTTTTTTTTATCATTTTAAGCATACTCAGTATATTAGCGTGAACCCACTGTCACTTTGTGCGTCGAGAGTGGCGGACTTTAATGCTATGTCTTGTTCTCAAGAACGGGAAATTAAAAGTAATTAAATTATGTTTATTCCTCCAAGTGGAACGCGAAACCATAATTTATTGCGATTACAGTCGGACGCTCCCATTTTTTAAGAGCTTTACGCTTTTTCTGCATAATAGAATAGTCAGTAAGAACCTAGTGTCAAGATACTCCGTTCTCCATTTTTTTAGCTTCACGCTGTATCCTGCACACAGCAGGGTAGGCAGAGGGAAACCAGTGTTAACTCAGTGTTAAGGAATTGATTCAGCTTAATGCTCTGATACCAGAGCGAAAGAAATGGAAATATTAAATATTTCCACTACTCGAGTGGGAATCGAATCCACAATCAGTCGTTTGACTAGCCCCTCCATTTTTTTTAAATTATCATAAAATATTTTGCAGCTCTACCTTCCTATATAAAACCTAGTTTAAAGATACTCCGTCATCCCATAAAATTGGTTAAAATAATTGAAAAAGACAAAAATTCAGAGTTATCCTGCTATTTAATTATCGTCAACGAAACTAAGACTTTTCTCAGATTAGTCTAAATATATGAGTTAATCTTTAAAGCGTCTTTTGTAGATAAGGCCTTAAGACACTAAAGTTTGCGGCTCTGGGTAAGCGGGATAAATCTCTTGGCAGTAATTACTGAATAAATAATGATCGCTTTTCACAGTAAGATAGAGTTATAATAATATCTCACTTAATCATAGTTTTTTCGTATTTTAATAACTTTATTATAAGCCTTGATATATAACACCTCTGTTAATATGTTTCTTTTTTTAAAGGAAAGAAGAGGAGAACGAAGCTTTAGTTTCTCGGTAACTACCCTCTTATGGGGAATAAAAGCTGTAATGTTTTTTAACACTACCACTTACCTTATGATCCCTAAACGATGTTTAGGGTGATCTCTAAGCTAATTAAACTATACATTCTCATCAAACTGTATCGAAATTCGCTTATAATTTATAATAAATTTATTAAAATGCAATTAAAAGAGCCAGTCGCGTCGCAGATGCACAAGTTGTGACTGTAAGGGACTGGTTGTGGGTTCAATTCCCACTCGAGGAATGGAAATATTTAATATTTCCATTTTCCTCGGTTTGGTTCCGCCACTTAACTCGCAATGCCTCCGAATTCGACGGAAAGTGGGGAAGGAAGTGTCTTAACACTAGGTTCCCTATGCCTACCCTGCTGTGTGCGGGATACAACGTGAAGCTAAGTAAGCATTTAAAAGAGGCACCTGAAACCTGCATTTGGGTCACAAGTTCTAAGCAATGTTTCTTTTTTCTTTTTGATGTAAGTATAATTTTTAATAAATGTATATTTTCAAGTGAAGTCACTGCACGCGTCTAGTTAAAATGCAAAACTGTAATTACAAAACAGTGTTACGGCTTGTTTCATACATTATTATAGTATTTATAGCTTCTAGAGAAGGGTCAGTATCCTTATTCTAACTTAAGTATAAGGGAGCATGTTCATTGTTTTGAGAGAGAAAATCGAATGAGATTGTAGTACATTTTTTTACACGTGCTTATAAAGCGTTTATATATTTTTTATAAAAATAATATATTTTTATCTTTTTTTTTACACGCATAAAGCGTTATTTATATAATATTTTGCAAGTAGGTTTATTGTAATTAGAGATTAGAAGTATATCATGTTAATCAATACTATTTGTAGTAGTAGGTATTACTTAAATAAAGTATTACAGAAGTTATTTACTTTAGTAAATTCACGTCTTCTTTTGCATAGAAAGTTACTCGAAGACTCGAAGACTCAATCCGAAATTGAGACATCGTATTATGCTGAGTGTCGGTTATCAACTTTCCGCTTGTTCTTATTATTGACCTATCAAAATAATTTAATCACAATTATTTCTCTAAGTGGAAATCGAATCCGCAACCAGTCACGTTTAGTCAGTTTCTGTCCCACTGCGTCAAGGTTGCCTAAAACTGTAATAAATATATATTCATTTTATTATTAGAGTAAATTTTCTTGTAGTAAATGTAAAAGTCGCTTCACATTTCAAACACGCCTAAAGCGCTTTATCTAGACACTGTACACCGTCGCGTGCGCAGGTCAGTGGTAACTAGGTTTACCAGGTAACATTCGAGACTCGAACTTATTTTTTTGCAGCTCTCTTTTCTTCAAAGTAACGAGAATTTAGTGTCAAAATATTCCGTTCTCCACTATGTTGGGAAATGGTTATAGGGGATAACCATTTCCCAGTGGGAATAGAAACCATAGCCAAAAAACAAAAGAAATCCCACTAAGTTTCTTGCGGTTCTTCTCAGGTCTGAGGCATTAACTTTAGTGAACCGGTGGTAAATTATTTGACGTTCAATAAATGAAGCATGTTACTTCTTATTTTGAATAAAATTATTTGCCTTTGTCTTTAACTAGCCAATCGCTTTTAGAGTCAGAAGCGTTAAGACTCTTATTTTACTAAAACTTGGTACAGTTGGTAATTTCTGAAAGAATTATGTTTTTAAACAATCATTTATTAATTTTATTTTTAATCCATATTTGACTTCGCTTAAATAACGGAAGAGGATTTACTACTCTTAAGATATTAGTTAAATATGCAATTAGATCCGGATTACAAATGGTATAAGGTAATATAAATTAACCAAAGGTAGAAATAATTCTTAGAATATATTTATATATAATGTTTTATTTTAATAGAAATTTTAATATTTGACTTCCGCAACTGAACTCGCAATTTTGTATAGAATATAGTACTAGGCACCGTCTCTTTGCTCTGCATGGCGGTAAGAGCTGAGTGAAATAACTCTTAACTTAACTTTCCATAGCCTAAGTCTGTGGGCACTTTTTGAGCATTTAACTATCATTTATTCAAAAACTACAATCACAATTGTTACCAAAAACTTCACAGCACACAAGATACTGTGGTCGATATCACTGCCAAATTTCAGAGGTCTACTACAAATTGCCCAGGAAGAGTTAAACCACAACGAAACAGTTTTGACCAGTACGATATATATACGACAATAATATATTGCAATATTTTAAAATTGGCTAAAAATGGAATAATTTCAACACTAAATTGGCCTACCTACTCTACTGTATTATTTGCTGGAGAAGCAAAAAGCACAAATAAAATATAAAAACAAATATAAATATTAAAGTAAGGATTTTCCGTTTACATTTAGTAAAATGGGTATACTAGTAGTAACCGTGAAATGAGATCGCAGACTCCCTGTAAAGATAGCTGGCACGCGCACATTCCTACTCCTTTCGTATTACTTTCGAATTGCAACCTGAAATTTATACTTAATATCTAATACGCTTTTAGATTATTTGCTTTATTTATGTTTGACTATTTGCACTTATGACAAATAAATATGTAATGTCTCGAAATCGGGTGAAAAGCGGAGAGCAAAGTGTCTTGACATTGGGTTCCTTCTTAATTAAATACTCTGTTATTGAAAAGGTGGAAAGAGCGTGATGGTGCTTTATTTAAAGATATTGTTAAGAAAATATATAGTAGCAGTAGGTATCTATTGCACATCACAAACCCGGGATAGTTTATTATACTTGTGTATAATAATTTTTATATTTTATAAATTTTTATTATAAACATAATTACAAAATCTTTCTCAAGAACAAATACTGAGTGGAGCTCGGTCACCTGATATTCTGGGACTTATGCTCAAAGTAGAAAGGATCTAGTGTTGATCGTCATGTTCTCAAAAAATAAAACTAATTTAAACGATTATTATTCAACCAAATGAGAACCGAACCCACAATCAATCGCAATTACAATAAGACACTGTCCCATTAAGCTACAATGGCCTTAAGACTATATTTATTTCTTTATTCATCACACAAACATTGTTTTACACACATATACGTACATAGTTTACCCGTTAGTTAGGAATAATCAAAAATAGTTAGTAGCTGCCTAGTTCAGTAGAACTTCCAGCGTGCAATGTTTAACTCTCGAAAATATTTCACAAATGATATCCACGAACGAAGTTTCATATCCGGAGTTGGTAACTATTCGATACGATCGTAACTCACTGATTTAATTAAACTGGAATCTGATTACGTGATATGCGAGCGGCGACGTTTTGGGAATACCTATCTGCATTTAAATTATTTTTTTACATATTAAATATTAATGTATTTATGTACTCGTATGTTTCAATCACGTTGATAGTGTTTGTGTTTTAATATTGTTATTTATGTTAAAGGAAGTATTATTAATAAACTTATGTAACCATCTGTGCATAGATAGATACATTGGTTAGACGCTCTTTAGATTAGTGATAAACCAATTAAGTGATTTATGATAAAGTTGGTTATTTTTTTTATATAATATAATATTTCTATTGGGGCCAGTCGTCGCGCAGAAGCACGAAGTGTGACTGTAAAGCGACTGGTTGTGGGTTTGACTCCCACTCGAGGAGTGGAAATATTTAATATTTCGTGTCGAGGCAAAGGGCGGCGTTAAGTTCCGCCACTTAATGCGCAATACTTTCAAATTCGGCGGAAAGTGGGGAACGGAGTGTCTTAACACTAGGTTCCCTATACTGCTGTATGTACCTACTCTGCTGTATGCGGGATACAGCGTGAAGCTGAAGCTCAAAAAATATTTACATTTTAGTGTCAGTTATTTTTCCGGATAGCAGTGTAATTAGGAAAAACTTAACTTTAAGACACTCCAAACTCCAATTTCCCTGACACCGAAACATTGCGTTTTGAAGCGAAGGAATGAAAATTTAATTCTTATGAGTAATGATGGAACCCACAACCAATAGCGTTTACGTTAGTATTTTAAGTCGAAAACCATATGCGTTCACATTTTCTGAACTATAAAGGGACGAAATGTTTGAAAAAGTCAGAGAAAACTTAGTGTTAAGACACTCCGTTCTTCACTTCTCGATCTATATCGAGTTATTGTGTGTTCAGTACCAGAGTTATGAAAGGAAAAAAAAAATAAAACAATCATTTATACGTTTTCTAAATGTCTTTTTTAATTTTCCTAAGTGTTGAATAATACTTTAAGAATGTTTAAAAGTATTTAATAAATAGCATTCTCTCTTGCCAAACGATTGTTCGTAGAATAATCAATTGAAATAAGTTGTAATAAAGCGTATAAGAATTTTGACGCAGTTTACAGGAGGTGCGGGTTCGAATCTCGCTGCGTTCAATTTTTTATATGTTTTCTAAATGTCTTTTTCAATTTTCCTAAGTGTGGAATAACACTTAAAAATGTTTAAAAACATAACCATTACCCCGAATTGAATCCGAACCCGTAACTATACTGTCCAATGGCGCCACAATAGTCTCAATAAATATTTGATTTACTAAGGCTTACAAAGTAAATAAAATATAGTAAGCGAAATCAGAAAAAACAACTACAAATGCAGAATATACTTGGAATGTACTCACAAAGCGGGAAACAACGGAAAGAATGGGGTCGAATAGACGCTATCAAAGAAGGAAAATTGTTACGGTTATTTTGTAAATTACGCTCTCTCTGTTGTGTGTTTTAATGGATAATGTGGGAATTTAAAATATTTTTTTCTTTGCATATTTTACTTTGTACATTAAATTTAATGTTTATTTTTTTATATATTTTTTTTACTGGATTTAGAATTTGTTTGTTTTGTTTAACTTTTAAAACTAGGTCATTTTATTATTATTATTAATTATTATACGATTTTTTACGCATATCAGGGTAGTCAGAGAGAATCTAGTGGCCAGATTCTCCGTACTCCCAATTCTTGCCCGAATTTGAGCCATTGTAAGTCGAGTAGGAATCAAATCCACAATTTTCGCGACTTCTAATAAAGAGACATGAAATTATTTTCATATTATATAATGATTAATGGTCTTTCGTATGCATTCGTTAACCGGCGTAAAATTTTACACAAAATCATTAAATTTATTTATTTTTCGATTATTGCTTTTTAACTTGAGGATATATTTATGATTTTTTTTTTAAATGTTAGATAACAATAAAATAAAACAACATATAAGATATATGACCCACCAAGCTTAACAATATAGAACGAATTAACTTACAAGTTTCGCTCAACATTTTTTATTCTACATTTTTTAAATAATAGAATAGTACGTGCCCACTTTTGGTTTTTGCATTATCCTTTTGCGCAAGTGTTACTTTTTATTAAGGGTCCTCAAAAATTTTATGGTAAATTCTTCGCCATTGTTCTATGGTTTTGTTTTTTCCACTCGACCTTTTTTCACTTGCCGAATAAGCCTTTTGCAGGTCAACAGTAGTCACCTGCGTAATAAAGGCATATATTTAGTTCATTTTGTTATACATTTTTGCTAGTAATTTAGCTTTAAAAATTATAGTGAATTATGTGGATTTCAGAAATTTAATATTTAATATATATTAATAGAGTTGAAGCCGGCAGATTCGTTTACGTATTAAACGCATTACGTATAAAATGCCGTGACGGAATTCAAGATATCCTCTTCATTCCAACCTGCACTTGTGTACCAAGAAACATATGTTTGGTACATATGTTTCTTGATACACAAGTTTGATTTCAGCTTTGTATGCGCAATAGTTTCAGCTGCAAGTAAGTAACTTAGTAATGCTAAACTTTTATAAACACAGATAAATTACATACTAAGTTAATTTCATGCTCTGATTAATATCATGGCTAGGGATACATATACAATTCTAAATAAGCCGAAAGCTATATGCTGGTAAATCTGTTAGTCAAAATTCAAAAGAGAAAAACAGAGAGAACTTAGTGTCAAAACACTTAATTCTTCAGATTCCGTATGAAATCTAGAAAAATATATTGCTCCGCCAAGAGTGTATCGTCCACTGCGGTTACAATGAGACGCTGTCTAACTGCCACACGACAGATTCAAAATCAAATAAAGTTGCAAAAAAACGTCTGAAGACAGCCATTTTTTTTTCTTTCCTTATTATTATTATAAGTTACTTTATTGTATATTTTTTTCCTTCACTAGCGAGAAATTAATAATGCCAATATAAAAACCACGTACATTCCGTGCATAGTATACTATAATTGATACCATTCTCATTCGTATTACGGAGTCAGATCGACGATAGAGCGCGAGGGTTTGACAATGAACGCGTGCCCTTTGTTCAATTTTGAATTATTGTTGGAAAGTACCTACCGCTTGCTGTTCGTCGTGGGAACTTTTTTGTGAATATTATTAAAAATTCTTACGCTTTGTGGTGATTTAAATAACAATATAATATGTAATGAATGATCATATTTTATTTTATTGTGTATGGAATATTCTTTAAGCTTTTGATCATATTTAATAATCAAAATATATTAGTATTCTTAATTGTGGCCAGTCGTGGCCCAGTTGCACAAGAGTGTGACTGTAAACGACTGGTTGTGGGTTCGATTCCCACTCGAGGAGTGGAAATTATATTTCCATTTTCTTCGCTCTGGTGTCGAGGTAAAGCGCGGCGTTAAGTTCCGCCACTTAACACGCAAAGCCTCCGAATTCGGCGGAAAGTGGGGAACGGAGTGTCTTAACACTAGGTTCCCTCTGCCTACCCTGCTGTGTGCGGGATATAGCGTGAAGCTATATTTTTTTTTAATTTTTATTCTTAATATTAATGTTCAGAGGTCTTTTTGATGGCTCAAAAAATAGAATAGAGTGACACTATTTTTTCTCCGCTTACCCTGCTAAAGTTGAATGTTGGATAAAGTGTAAAGTTGTAAAAAGTATAACAATACTTATTGTGTGTAAATAATAAATTACTCTTTACATGTGACGTGAAGGAAGAAAGAAGGAGGAAAGAAGCTAGTTTTTAGCTAGGAGCGAAGAAAATGTAAATATTAAATATCCCACTCGAGGAGTGGGAATATTTAATATTTCCATTTTCTTCACTCCGGTGTCGAGGTAAGTTCCGCCACTTAACACACAATGCCTTCGAATTCAGCGGAAAGTGGGTAACGGAGTGTCTTAACACTAGGTTCCCTCAGCCTACCCTGCTGTGTGCGGGACAGCGTGAAGCAAAAAAAAAGATTAAAAAAAACATAGGCTATTGTGGCATAGTGGGACAGCGTAAGACTGTAATCGCAATGGTTTGATTCTCAAACGGGGAAATAATCGTATGTAAAATTGTAAAAAATATATCAATATTTATTGTAAGTAAATAATAAATTATTCTTTAAGAAAGAAGGAGTGTTAAAACACTCTGTTCTCTATTTCTCACTGTTCTCAATATTGAATCTATTTAGACAAATTATTGGTGCATAACTTTGCACAAAAGGCCTTCAGTCTCAGCGTTTAATACTGAGTACTAAGTTACGTTTTGTACTCGAAATGTTACAAGTAGTCAAGGGCCCATATCGATAGAGTTACATTTGACAATGGGCGCGTGCGCTTTGTCCATTTTAGAAGCTATTGAACTCAACTTATTGTTCCCCGGAACTAACTGATTATAGGCAAACTTTGTCAACCACTCAAGTAGAATACATTAATATTTTTTTAATGATAAAGTTTTGTGTTTATTTTTGAATAGTATATTATTTTTTGGAATGGAGTGTCTTAACTCTAGGTTCCCTCTGCCTACCCTACTGTGTGCGGGATACAACGTGAAAAAAATATGGTACGTATAGTTCATAATATACACGTGATGTACACTTTCAAAAGAATACTCTATCTGTATCATCTTATTATTAACGTTGATCGTGGTATCAAATACTCATCGCAGGAATATTAAAATTTATACAAAAAACAGCTGTACGCTTTTTCCCACATAGCAGGGTAGACAAAGAGAACATAGTGTTAATACAGTCCGTTTTCCATATTCCGCCTTAATTTTTTTGCTTTACGGTGTATCTGTACGCAGCAGAGTAGGCAGAGGAAACCTAATGTTAAGATACTCCGTTCCTCATTTTTCGCTGAATTCTGTCAGTCAACGCCTATGACTCGACACCAGAGCGATGAAATTAAATATTTTAGTATATTAACCTTGAGTGGGAATTGAACTCACAACCAGTCGCGTTTACAGTCACACATTGTTCCCTTGCGCCACGACTGGCCTCAAGAATTAATTAATATTTATAATTTATATTTTTTCCTTCCTCTAGTAAGGAAAAGCACGTAATAAAAACGTAGTATCAAATAATACTTATCACTTACACTTATTTAGAACGAGGAAAATTTTATCGCTTGTTTTTTTATGAAAATAATATAATAATCTTAATGGATCTTCCCTTCACAGTTAATGCTCGAGTGAGGGATTAAATTTTAAAAAGATCAGTTTTATTAAACAAAAATGAAGTAGCGTTCACATAATGAAATCAGAAAAAACAATTCCACCATTGTGTCCTTAAAAGATAAAACGATGGAAAAAAGGGTAAATAATAAAAAATAACGAGGTCAACCATAAAGTTAAGTAAAGACTGTTTGTGTCCCGCTGTAGGCTTTTGTTTTAATGAGGCGGTGACTCGCACCTTGTAGCTCTAAATGTAGGCTTCCTTGGTGTTGGCTCAGACTGGCCGCTGCTACTGGCGGTAATTAGACGCTAATGTGTTAAGAAAATATTTTTTACTAGCGGCCCGATCGCTGCTTTGCCTGCGTAAACTCTGTAGTTTACGCACGCATACCTGTGTATACCTGTATATATAACTATTTTGTCTTTTCGACCGTTCGTGACATCATTGAAATTGTTAAAACTTTTTTTTTTATTTATGAAAATATGAAAATTAAATTAAAGGCTAAATTCTAAGGAAAGTTGCATCATGATAGTCAAAATTCCATTTAACATGCGGTATGTTAGCTATAACGTTTCTGAAATCAAGGCACATAAATGTATAGACAAACAAACAAATAGAAAAAAGTAAGAGTTATTGTTTTGGGTATTGTTATTACATTGTTAAATTCCCTAAGATTTTTTTCTTATGTACATACATGGGCAGACAGCGCTGATCGCTGTGTGTACATTTGTATTATATGTATAGATGATTCTTACGACCAATGCATTAAGTACTTTCAATTTATCAATTTGTATTTTTAATGAAAACAACGCTTATGTGTTCCCGTTTGTTTAAATAATCGACCTTCTTTAACAGTCATTGAATATAATATGATGTCTTTAATACTTTTCTTTATAGCATACGTATGCAGATTTCTTAAACTTGGATTCGAGTCAAATGAATTCAAATAATATTCTCAAAGTAACGACATTTAAATTCTACTTGATCTTACTATAGTAATCAGCGTGCTGCAATGACCGTGTGCCATTACACTAAGCTTAGCTCAAGGCTTTGTGCAATTCATGATACGAACGAAACCGTGGCCGTTATCATTCACAACCACTGGTCCTAGAACACAGCTTACAATGAAAATAAAGTTTCATTCACTCGAATATTTCAGTATAATTCACTTTGCGCTATATCTCTTGAATGCATAATGATTCAAGACAGTTTCATACCGAACAATAACTAAAGCGGCTATTATAACTGTGAGTTGAATGATGGACTAGAATTAGAGCGGCTGCCGCCCGCAGCCGGTCACTGGTCTCAGAATGCAATCCTCTGGTATATATGTTTTATAGCGGCTATCTCCGCAGCTCAGCTACTTTGAAAGGCGTTTTAATGTTACTTTTGCTGGAATGATGTGATGAGAATTGCCTTACATTGTCGAGTGAGTGCACGGTGTTATTGTGGTTGTTCATAATTTTTATTTTGAAATAATGTATTAAACAAAATTATATGGATATGTCTATTGGTGTAAATTTTGTTTAACATTCAAATATACTTTTATTAGTGTCGAACAGAGTGATTTGCCATTATTTGTTATTCGGCTATGCAAAAAAAAGTTAAGTTGCAAAAAATTATGTTTTATTAGGTAGATACTTAATATTTTTCAATTTAGACAGGAAAAGCTTATATTTTACGTGTTTCAACTTTTTTTTTATAATTTCACTTGTACATAAATATTAATTAATGCATAAATCTTTTGTCTTTCAATGCCTTTCATTCCTCTTCTGTTCAAAATTTGCTCACGTGTTCAGACTTGATAACGAGGGTACAATATTTTTGTAGTATGAACCTGATATACTTGCTTGCTATGACGGCGAGAACGTCACGAACGTAACAAAAAAGGATATAGAATGCGTAACTATGTCGTTTTAGTTTTTAAAACTCTTTAGTAACTATTAAGTATATCAATCTGACTACAGCGTGCGATAAAACAAAATAAATCACAAATAACTTTTACATACAGCTTAAAGAAGCTAAATTAGTCATATAAACGCCTTTCGTATATATTTTTTACGAATCAAGTCTCTATTTTTAGCAATTCAACGTGATTTATAAATAAAGTAATAAAAATTCTTATAATTCAGTTAGAAAATAGCGTTAAAAGCAAATTCTCAAAGTTTCCAACAATTAATGAATAAAGCATGAGGGTCGGGAGCGAGTCACAGACGTGGTTGGACGAGTTGTACGAACACTTGTATAGTATCGACATAGTTGTATTTATGTGTCGTAAAATTATATGATTTCGGATTCCGGAAACAGTAAATTATTTAATTAGCTCGTTTTTTGAATATTGATATAAAAAACATAGGCTATTGTGGCATACAGGACAGCGTATGACTGTACACGTGCTGGTTCGATTCTCAATCGGGGTAATGATCTCTCGGCGGGAGGAGAATAGGAGAACAACAAGAATAAGTGCTACCTAAGAATGCATATTCTTGTCCCACCCGAGCGAAACAGACAGGCATAGTGTTAAGGGACTCCGTTGTCCAGTTTCTACTTACATAGGTTATTTATTTAATTTTTTTTTTATGGAATAAAGGAGGCAAATGAGCAGAAGGCCCACTTGGTGTTAAGTGGTTACCTTCGCCCACAGACATCCACCCAGCATTAGAGTTATGGATGCGTTGCCAGACTTGGGGACAGGAATTGTTTGTCTATATGACGACTTCGATTTTTTAGCAAAAAGTCTAGGTATTTTAATACTTAATTTATCTTGCTTTCTGAAAACCAAATTCGGGTAGAAAACCCACAACCAACATATTCACAGTCAGGCTAAGTCCCACTACGCTAAAACTGCATCAAAAAGCAGTTAACTGTAACAAATCAAGCAAAGAAACAGTAAATAAGAACTCAACTCAGGCGATCACATTGGCTATAATTGGCTGACTACAATGTTAGCTTGCACTATTGTTTCGAAAATGAAATACATTTGCGAAATACACAGTCCAACACGAGTTCAATACAATTCAACAATACATTGCTCTTGGACGTGACGAGAATATTTTATGTTGATGGCAGGCCAACCCATTCCATTCCAAATTTTGTTTGCAATTGCTAAGTAAGTTAAATGTGATTTAATTTTGAAATATGATGGTCAAAAAATATTATTACATTGCTTTCTTCTTTGGTGGCCCTTTTGTTTTGGTTTCGGTGTATATAATGTTTTAAAAGATTTTTGAATTTAATAGCTATTGTTTGGTGAATTCTGGTTGGTTAATGTCAAATTTTCAACACTAAATAAATTATGATAAGTATTTTAATACTACATATTATATATTTTTCTATACATATATTTTCTAGTAACTTGTTTCCAGTACGAATATTTTTCTTAAGGTATATTTTTATTTTAATTTGGTATTTTATGAGATTTTATTATCGATTTTCAAAGGAGTAATATTTAATTATTATAAAAAAATATTGCTATTGATCTCACAAGAAGAAAAAATAGCTACTTATTGTATTAAAATCGTTCGTGTCCTTCAGTGTAAGACAGTAGTTTCTATAATTAATATAGAAGGTATTTTAATTTAAATTCCCTTAAGCTTGCTTGGATATAAAGCGAAATCAGCTTTTAGCATACTTGCCATTGGCAGTGTAATCTAGTTTACGTGAAACTGGGTCGCTAGTATTAGATAAGAGTTAAAATTGAAAATATATTTTTATTTGAAATCTTTGCAAGATCACGCATTTTAAATGCGACATTACTAAAAAAAAAATTCCCTCCGTTTTCCTTCATAGGGTTAGGGAAACTAGTAGCAGGACATTCTCTTCTTCATTTCCGTCCGAAAATTGACACATGGCGTCGTAAGGGACGCCGCCGTGTGATATCTTAGGTACCAAAGAAAAGAAATAAAAATAATATATAATCATTCGTCGAGTGGAAATCGAATCCACAACTATTGCGTTCGCCATCTGTTGGACATTATACTTATATCGTACAGGTACTCTTAGGTTACAGGTAAAAAAAGTACAAAAAATCCTGTTGTAATCAGTTCATTTTATGACGTACACATACGAGTATGGAGCTTATTTAAAGCTGTCTTTATATAAGCTTCATTAATGGTTATTCATTAATCGCGACATGGTTTACTTAACTTTTTACCTATATTTTTTTCTTAATTCACGATTTTAATTGGTATTTTAACTCGACTGTACTAAATATCTTTTAATCAATTAAATTATATTATATGGGACCATTGTATCGCTGTGGGCGAGTATCTGACTGTAAACGCGATTGGTTGCCCACAACCATTAAATCCATTTAATTCCCACTTCAGAGAATGATAATATTCAAATTATTTCCATTTCTCCACTCTAGTAAGACAAAGTGCGACAATGAGCTTCTTCTAACTCAAAGTGAGGTGGAATGTGAACGAAACGGAGTCTCTTATCACTAGATCTTCTCTGACTGCTATATTGGTATAGAAAAAGTCAGTAGCTGCTTACGCTTTACTAAATTTCTTGTTAACATTTCCTTAATAAATAAAAAAAGCAACTTTACTTACGCCCAAATTCGGTCAAACTAAAATTAAATTTCTATTTCCCACGGACAAAGTAAACTTAGTTTCCCCAACGACACCAATGTACCGGATCGTGTTAAAAGGACAACCGAGGGGACTTTTAAAAATGACTCTCGTAAATTGACAGCGCTTGTGAAATATAAGTGCTATTTGTTAAGGTCCGTATTACTTTAAGGGTGATAAATTGGTATTTGAAACTTTCTAGATGGCTTTTTCTATAAGGATGACTTATTTTGTAGATAGACGCTATCTTGTTGTTTCAGAAACAATTTTCTTGCTTTTTGTGTGATGGAGTGATTTATTATTTTGTTTTCGACTTTTGTTTTTAATTTTGGATGAATATTATGGACTTTTTGTTATAATATTCGATAAATAATGGAGTCTAAACAGTTTAGTTTACTATGTATAAAGTAAGCTGATTTTACGTTTTTTCTCACCTAGTAGGTGTCCGAAGGAATCTAGGGTCAAGAAACTGAAATCTCCATTTTCCTCCAGTAAATGAGACATTGCATATAAAGTGGCGGAACTAAACGTAGCACTTTATCTTAGGCACTAGAGCGAAAAATTAAAATAATATACAACAATTCTCTCAATGGGAATCGAACCTATCACGTTTACACAATCACACTCTGTCCAACTGCACAGCAACAGCCTCAATATTAAAAGTATTATGTATTGTATTGTATTGCAAATTAGTTTTTTTTACATGTTATCGTCCTAATAATCTCACATGCAGTAAGTAAGGACAACTGAATTATATGACTCATACTTTTAAATAAATTTTCACAGAAGTCATTCTACTTAATACTAGTGCTAAATTAGAAAAGTAGTATCACCATACCACATACAGAATAGTTGTAGGTATTATTTATTTTATTTTTTCATAGATTTTATTTATGGGTTTTCTATTTACTTGTTGATAAAAATAAAATAAATGAAACTATTTATTTTATTTTTTTATTTCCATACGTAGACACAAATAAAAAAGGAGACCTAAACAAATGTCTATTTTCCTATTTCATGCCTGCGTAAGTTACAAGCTGATGTCCCTTGAATGTTATTGGACCCATTATATCGTGTATTGCGAGAGCTTCTAACTGCACTGTCATGGTCAAATGAAATCCAATTTTTTTCATAAAGAAAATATTATAGATATAAAAAAGTATTGAGGCCGTCGTGGCGTTATAAGACAGCTTCTAAATGCTATGGCTATAAGTTCGATTCCCACTTGAGGAAATGATTATATTTAAAATTATTTCCCTTCTCCGCCCTGCTACCTAAAACGAACGCAGCGTTAAGTTTCACCACTTAACACGCTATGTCGAAATTTCTGGCGGAAAGTGAAGAACGGAGTGGTTCGACACTAAGTTTTTTTCACTAACACGGTTGTCAAGAGTAAAACTAAAAAAAACTCCTTTCCGGGGCTCTGCCAGAGATCGATATAATTTAAAAAGTTTATAACCGTAATTGTGGCTCTTCAATATAATACCGCTTACTGTGCAGTGACCACATTTTATCCAACCATTGACAATATATATGTAATTCTAAACGCTCAATTGTCTGAAGTAACTTAGTAAGAGGTTATTTGGGTACTCTCGCTGTTTTATGAACTTTAGTAACGATGTAATTGCTAGCATTTAAAGTTCTTTATTTGTTTTTAAATGGGCCTAATAATAATTGAAGTTTAACTCTTTTATAATGTTATTTATGAATGTCATATTGAAAGTATGTTATTAGAAAGTTGAATGTTTATTTGACGCTATCGTTGAACAGTTGTATGGATGGTTGGAAGTTCGAATCCTACTAGAAGAACGGTAATATAGATTTTAAATGCGAAAGTCTGTGTGTTTGTCTGTCACGCTTTCACGGCGAATCTACTGGTCCGATTTGGATGAAATTTAGAATGAAAATATTAAAAGTTACTGGGTCTAACATAGGCTACTTATTTTTTCAAAAGTCAACCGCTGAAGGGTTGAAATAGGGGATGAAATTTTATATGAAAAATCTAAACAGCTTGACCGACTGTAATGAATTTTGGCATAAATATAGTTGATAATCTAAGCTTAAAAATAGGCTACTCTATTTTTTAAAAACCCACCCTCGAGGGTTGCAATATAATGAAACAGTTTGGTAGTTAACGCGGCGAAGCCGTGAGCGGGCCGCTAGTTACAATATAGATTTTAAATAACAATATTTTGATCGAATTAATCATGTTTGTGTATATATATTTTAACGTTATTAAATAAATTTTAACGGCTGAAATATTGAATACTACATTACTTAGTGGTGGACATTAACGTAGGAATATCGTACACGAATAATAGCCTCATTTTAAACTTATAACAATTAAGGGAACCATTGTTCTTATTATAACGACGCAGTAGTTTTTTAACATGATTAGTCAAAGTTACTAAAAGGAGTGACTTCTCAATACTTTCTTTTCTTTCTGCAAGCTGCTTAAACTAAGTTAACAATAATTAAAACCGCTTTAATGTAATTTAATTTAAACTTGTAATAACAACGACATTTTAATAGTAGATAGTTAAAGTCTAGTATTAAAAACTTGAGTTAATGTAGCAATTAATTAAGCATTTGAAAATTACATTCAATTTTTTTTTGTCGCTGGGAAATGCGTTTGCGCAGACCATCCGTACGCAAAGCAGGCAGACCTACGTTACGTACGGATGATATTATAGGACTTACCGGAGAGTCCGATACTACCCACAAAAACCCAGCGGAAGCCCTCTCCACCCTCGTGAGACGTCGCAGGTTCTTTCACGCGTTCTACTACGACACCTCGGTGGACGGCCAGCCTAGTGCAGGCCACCGTCGCCTTCAGAGTGCTCTGTGGTTTAAATTACATTCAACTAGATCAAGGCCTAGTAATTATCGTATAAATTGTATTATTATTTTACCATTTACATGTAATTCGTTGTATACCTACTTTCTAAAATAAACGTTTAGCTTTAGCAGCTAATAAATTTTAATAAGGCCAACGTGGCAACGATGGATAGCGTCTGAACGCAATTGGTCGTGGGTTCGATTCCCATTCGGCAGAGTAAGCAAAATTTAATTTTTAATTTCTCCTCTACGAACACGACGCTGAGGTCTAGTCGATGATGTCCGTCGTTCAACACCTAATATTACAGATGCGGACAACAAGTGGAGGGCTAAGTGATTTTACACTTAACATTCTCTCTCTATTTCTTGCTGTAAAAAAGCTTGAATTTGAGAACAAATAAAAAAAGCTCTTGTATTTTAGTTTTTCAGTAGTATTAGAAACTATTGAGTAATATGCGTATTTTAAACAATGTTTTTAGCTTCATGCTGCACACACAGCAGAGTAGGCAGAGGGAACCTAGTGTTAAGACACTTTCTGCCGAATTCTGGGGGTATTGCGTATTGAGAGGCAGAACTTAACGCTGCAATTTGCTTCGACAATTTTTGACTTTTATATTAGTTTATAGCCAAATTATATAACATGAATCATAGAAATTGTGGCTAATCGTGGCCCAGTGGCACAAGCGTGTGACTGTAAACGACTGGTTGTGGGTTCGTTTCCCACTCGAGGAGTGGAAATTATACATCCATTTTCTTCGCTCTGGTGTCGAGGTAAAGCACGGCGTTAAGTTCCGCCACTTAACACGCAAGCCTCCGAATTCGGCGGAAAGTGGGGAAGAGAGTGTCTTAACACTAGGTTCCCTCTGCCTACCCTGCTGTGTGCGGGATACAGCGTGAAGCCAAAAAAAAAATCATAGAAAAAAAACATACTATTCTCAACTTATATCCCACAATAACATTAAACATGGTAACATCCGCTGGTTACTCAGAACACAGTGAGAGTCACCACAATTCAACTTTTTATTGTTGGTACCAACAAGTGGGGCTATTGTGCGCGTTCAATTGTCTGGAACCGTTTAGGACTCGTCGAGTTAACATGTGACGTGTTTGTACTTGATGTTTTACGATAGATTGTTATTAGTAGTTACCAGGTTATCTTTTTTGTGTTTTTTTATTTGGTAAATAATGGCTTGAACAGGTTAAATAGACTTAAGAAAAAATAATTATAGTTGGGCGACTTTCGCGCAACTTCGGCCCGTGTGGAGGTCTAGTAAGCTGACCCGAAAGGTTAAATTAAAAATCTTTCGCGCAAACGTGAAGTCTGTGCTCCTCTACGGGTGCGAGACGTGGAGGGTCACTAAAGACATCACGCAACGGATCCAGGTCTTCGTTAACCGCTGTCTCAGACAAATACTCAGCATATACTGGCCCGATAAGATCTCTAACGAAGAACTGTGGGATCTATGCTCTGAGACCCCGATCGAACTCTAAATAAGGCGCCGCAAATGGTCTTGGATAGGACACACCCTAAGAAGATCACCTGATCACATTCCAAGACAAGCCCTAGAATAGACACCCCAAGGCAAAAGGAAACGTGGTCGTCCTAAGCATACTTGGAGGCGTTCAGTGATAACGGAACTGAAGGCAATTGGGTTGTCGTGGTCCGAGGCGAAGCGAATTGCCCAGAACAGATCGCGATGGCGGAGCACTGTAGAAGCCCTCTGCCCCACCTAGGGGACATAGGACAATAAGTAAATAATTATAGTTGGGTGGCCAGTCGTGGCGGGGAGGATCAAAGTGTGATTGTAACGCGTTTGGCTGTGTGTTCCATATCCACTCGAGGAGTGGCAATATTTAATATTTCTATCTTCTATCATCTTCCATTCTCTTCAAAAAAAGCTTTAGTGCTTTTTTTCAGGATAGATAGAAAGTTACGTAAGTAAATTTCTGCTTTAATCTAATTATTGAGGTTTTTGAGGGATCTGCAATGGTATAGCAGACGCTATGGGTTCGATTCTCACTCACTCTGGGGAATATTTATATCTTTTTTTACTCCGCTCTAGAATCTAAGAGAATCTAAAGCAAACCGCGGCGTTGAGTTCCACTACTCAACACACAATAAATTAAATAAAAATCTTTCACTAAATAATAAAAGTAAAAACTTTCAAGTAAAAGAAAACTATTTTATACGTACGAGTATATATAAATATTTATATATATAAATAAACAATATCATCCTTCTAAGCCAAACAATATTCCCAGAATTTCATACTTGTGCAAAACTTCGAGGCGTGTTGTCGTTTGTTACACTTACGTCAATGGATGGAATTGTTTAACAGCGGGGTGATCTCAGCTTTATTGCTTATAATCACTTTGCTTTCGTATTAATAAATTTATATTCATCTATCTTGCTCTATTAAGGACGCTTATTACATATATGTTTGTAATTATTTCTAGACTTGTAAACTTTTGACCAGTAGTTTGTTTATGTTTCGTAAATTTAGATACGATTCTCTAATGGTGATAATGAATATATGTGAATAATTTTCTTCTCTGTATTAACAAACAACAGAGTTAAGTTACGACTAAGGTTTCGTTATAATAAAAAAGCGGAGAAAAGAGTGTCTTGACACTATGTTTTGTCTGCTTAACCAGTTAACTGGAAAAGGAGTACATTTAATACGACAGTTCAGACCTTGAAAGATGTGAATCTTATCTCAGAGAGGTTTGTTAATGTCAAACTCAAATAATTTTATTCAAAATAAGAAGTAACTAGCTTCATTTTTTGAACGTCAAATAGTTTACCACCGGTTCACTAAATTTAATGCCTCAGACCTGAGAAGAACCGGCGCAAGAAACTCAGCGGGACTTTTTTTTTAAAGATTGTTATATACAGATTCATTGCAGACAGTAATACTTTTGAAATAGCCGGAAAATTTTAATTTAAATTAAAAAAAATATATAAGTACACAGAAAAATTTAAATTAAAAATTTTATATAAGTACACCTTTATTTTAAATTATTATATTCAAAAGGTCAAAGTGCGACGTTTAGTTCTTCTATTCAACGGGCAATGTCTCGATTTTATGCTGAAAGTGGAGTATGGTGTGTCTCAGCCCTAGGGCAGAAATTATCTTTTTTTATATAGTTATCAGTGTACAAGACATACGTTTATCACGACACATTAAAGTTAAATATGTATCCGCCACAAGTTTAAGATTAAAAGGGCATTTCCGTAGATTTTGTAAAATTTATGAATTTTATATTGGTTTAGATACAAGTTATATTTATGTGTGTGATAAAAAATAGTTTTCTATTTCCAGAAAGGTTGTCACAGCCGTTACGGTTATTTTGCTTCATAATTAACTATGTTTTAATTATTAGTATGACTTAATTACTAGTTTTAATTAGCATCTGAGACTAAGCGCGGCGTTAAGTTCCGACACTTAATACGCAATTCGATTTCGAGCTAAGAGTGGAGAACGGAATGTCTTGACACTAGGTTCTTTCTAAATATCACGCTATGCGCCATAGGGTTTCAAAAAACTTTTTTTTCAATTACTACATTTAATAACTTACTTTTGATTTCTTTTGCACTATCATTCTTTTCTTTTAGAATTAGGTAGGAAGAAGAAAAGAAACATCGTGTAACGACTCCCTATTTGACACTTTCCGCGTCAAATCGAAGCCTTGTATGTTGAATGGCGGAGCTCACAGTCGCATTTTTTTGCTGGTACTAAAAAACGATACAACATAAATAGAATAATTCCTGAGCAGAAATCAAACCCACAACCAACACGCTTACAATCAGAGACTATACTTTATATACACTTTAACGTTAAACACAACATATCCTAATACAAATCTCTTAACTAACAATTTGTATGTATTGAACTAATTGTTCTAATAATATACACATGTGTATGCACTGGCCAGTATGACATTAGTTCACAGTGGGTCATTTGGCGTGACGCCAATGTGATTGTGATCTCGGCGGACGCACGCCAATAGCCTAGTTAGTTTAGAAGTGGCTCAATAGCCTGTTCATTGATTATCCCTTTAATAGTCTTATAAGGTAATACACTCGTTGGTAAAGTGTACTCGAATTGTAAAAGAACGTTGGGACTAAGAAAAGGTTTAATAATCGTTAATTTATAAAACGACAGTTTCGTTAATTACTGAGTGATGGCGCCCTGAGGCACACAATGTACTGCCGAAATTGTTGAACATATTTTGTTAATATTTAGCATGTAGATTTCTTGGCAGGAGAGCATTTAGAAAGTACTAAGTTTTAATATCCAACCGTTCTGGAGACCATCGTAGCGTAGTGGGACAGCTCATGGCTGTAAGCGTGATGATAGTGGGATCAATTCCCACTAGAAGAAATAATTATATATTATTCTCATTTTCTGTGGTATCTAAGAAAAAGCGCGGCGTTCCCTTCCTCTTAACATGTCTCGATTTCGAATAGCAAACCATGGGTCATAAAATCCAAGCAAACAAAATTGACAGTGACACCTATTACAAATATATCAATAAAATTATTATTATAAATTGTAATAATAAATTATAAATTGTGGCCAGTCGTGGCCCAGTGGCACAAGCGTGTGACTGTAAACGACTGGTTGTGGGTTCGATTCCCACTCGAGGAGTGGAAATATTTATTATTTCCATTTTCTTCGCTCTGGTGCCGAGGTAAAGCGCGGCGTTAAGTTCCGCCACTTAACACGCAATACCTCCGAATTCGGCGGAAAGTGGGGAACGGAGTGTCTTAACACTAGGTTCCCTCTGCCTACCCTGCTGTGTGCGGGATACAGCGTGAAGCTAAAAAAAAAAGTAATATTAAATTAAAAACAATACATTACGTGTAATTTTTATTCCCATTGACAGTTGCTCTATCCAAATTAATCTTTTCAATTTCATCAATGGCGTATACAAAATAAATTACTGTTAACTTTGTTATTATGTTATTATAGATAAATTGAGCAAGTTTAATTATCCATCAGTAACGCCTCTTGCTCTTCAGAATATCTAAGCGCCGTGGGGCCTAAATCAACATTGGATAGGCGTAGCCATGTCAGTCACTAGTTGCGGACGTCAAAGATGTATGCGTTAAGCTGTTATTAGTATTGTTGTGTTATACATATATTATTTGGAAAAAATATTAAATAGGATAAAGTATGAATTTAGATTTAAAATTTGTGTGTTTCATTGAGCAAAGTATTTTTTAATTTTTTTTAGCTTCATACATTTTCACTATCAGTAGTAGTAGGCAGAGAGAATCGAGTGTTAAGACACCTCGTTAGTCATTTTTCGCCCGATTTCGAGACATTCGGTGTTGAGAGGCATATTTCATATTTATTTGTTTAATTTTGTTTAGCTTCACGCTGTATCCTGCACACAGCAGGGTATGCAGAGGGAACCTAGTGTAAAGACACTTCATTCCCCACTTTCCGTCGAATTCGGAGGCATTGCGTGTTAAGTGGCGGAACTTAACGCCGCGCTTTGCCTCGGTACCAGAGCGAAGAAAATGGAAATATTAATATATTTCCACTTCTCGAGTGCAAATCGAACCCACAACCAGCCACTTTACTAATAGTTTAATATACCAATATTAATACATTAATTATATAACGAAAATGCAGAATAGAATATTAAAACACAATATGTATGGTAGTTGTGTGATCGAGTTCTGTTCGGCAAAAATTCATATTATACACTATAAAGAGAAAGAAAAGTGTCATTAGATTAGGTTTCATTAGATTATATGCAAAACACACATTTCGAAATGGAACATTTAAAAAAGATATTTAAAGAAAACGTATAAACATTTCTACTAGTAGAACGCATGGCTCAGTGGTGAGAGCGCCTGGACGGTACAGGAGGCGCTGGTTCGAATCCCGCGCCGTTCAAATTTTGATAGGTTTTCTTTAAATATCTTTTTCAATTTTCCTAAGTATAGAATAACACTTTAAAAATGGAACATTTAATGGTAAAATTTTAAATTCATTTAAAATGGTAACTGGAGGACGGTGTGTGTCGACACTAGTACTCTCTGACTATGCGACAAAAAGCGTGAAGCTGTTTTTTTGGTTCTTAAAGAAGTTTATTTTATTTTTTTAAAATAAAAGCTATTTTACAAAACGTAATAAATTTTTATACTTAAAAGTATTCCCAACATTTAAAATACATATACCATACGAATATATAAGAATTAGCAGAACATAATGGAATATATATTTTTAAACGGTTAATTTCATCTATATTTAGTGAGCTTGGCTACGCAATCTGCCTAAGGGAGCAATTAATGCTGAAAGCTCAAGCAATTCCAAGCTAATAGGTACGTGTCAAATAATATTTACGCGCCTGTGGCTACATTCCTAGTTACTTGCACTAGTTGTCTTATCTATATATTTATATTGAAAGTACTTACTGTTTTTAACAATTATGCTTAAGATATGAAAATTATTTTTAGACAACGTAAAATAATACGAAATCTGTGGTAATTAAATTCAAATCTCTTGGAAACCATTTAAGAATTTGAATTACACTTTGAATTCCACTGAGCTAAGCCTGTTTGTTTTTATATCCTATGTGTGTAAATTTTAAAAAAAGTAAAAAGAATATGCTTATATTTTGACTTTTTAAATGTATTTTATTTCTTTAAATGTAGGTCAGAAAACTGTACGGTGTGCAGATTTAGCCAAATTTATGCAGGAATATTGCAGCTTTACGTTTTGTCATAGTATAATAGAATAATCAGAGAGAAACTAGTGTCATGACACTTTGCTGTTTGTCTTAGTTACCAGAAAGTAACAACAAAACAAGTACAAATAGTTCCCTCTGGGGGAATCGAACCCACAACCAACGTGTTGTTCGTGTAATATGTGTTTACAGTTAAACGCGGCGCTACTGCGTAAAGATGGTCCTCCCAGGATAATGTCTTTTATAAATTGTCTGAATGGACACATGTTGGATGTAGGTCCAATTCTCATTTAAGAGGCATATAAAAAATAAATGATTATTATTTTTCGGGTCTGGCAAGACAAAGTGTGGTTGAAAAGTTCGGCAACCGACTTGTAGTGACCTTATACGGAAATTCATATACATTTTGTTATAGATATAAATTCTTTTTTCCTACCCGACTTCATGTAGATATGCATGGTAACAAAAAATATAAATTGAGGTAAATAGCTTATTTTAAACGTATTGTTTTTTATTTCCCTATATATAGCAGAATAGGCAGTGACCTAGTTAGTATCAAAATACGTCGCTCTCTGCTTTCCATCCGAATGTGATCAATGCATTTACATTCAACAATGGGACGGAACTTAACGCCGCGCTTTATTTCACTAGAGCGAGGAAACGAAAATAAAGCCGCTACAATAGTAAATAACTATTTTATTATATCACATCAAAAAAAATGACAGCCATAAGGGTCTTTTGGGAATATGATGAATCAAATATGAAAGTCAGTGATAAGATGTACCTACTCGTATATTAAAGGAAATGTGACATCAAAAGTAATGAAAAATGTGCTCAGATGGTTGAGGCACGTAGAAATGAGCTAATATTACATATGAAGTACGAGAGTGACAACTGTCTTATTTCCTTTTTTTTTCCTAATATACCTTAATGTTTTTTGCTTTAGACGTTTATTTGTAAGGACTATGCATTTATGATTAAAAAAATATGTTTAATATTGATTTTACAAAAAGGAGTAAATTCTAGAATTTACAGAAACAATATAAGAATAACACAGTTAGTATAATAATACAGTAGTACATAATTTATTTTAATTTAATAGTATTAAATCAATTATTAAAATATTTTTATCTAGTTTCAATAATAAAAAGAGTTGTAATAAATGTACATAGATATTCCAATATAACAACAATGTTTTGCAATATATTATACCTACTGATAGTCAAAAAAAAAAATAGAAAATGAAGTGACACAACAGTAACTTTTCCTTGTATATTTTAGTTTTTAAAATAAAATACAAAACCGAGCATTGATAAAGACACTCCGTTTTATGTTGTAGTAGACACTTGAATTCGTTCTTTGCGTAACAAGGGCGAAATTGAACACTGCACCTAAATTTACTACAAAGCGGAAAATATGATTTAATTTACTCATTTTTCAGGTTAGAGATCGAATCTATAAACATGTTTACTGTCTTAACTTACTTAACTTAACTTACTTTTGAAAGTGGTAAGCTATAAGCAAAGTGACTCAGACGTAATATAATAACGTACAGTTATGGTACATGTATGCTATAATCACGGGAAACGGGCCGAGAACTTTTCTATACCATACTAAACACTTACTCGATGGGAAAGGAAAATTCACACGCAACGAATCACTAATAGATCTAATTACTTCCTATCTAATCTCGTGTGTAGTATTTACAGAGAAAGCATTAGATATATGGACGTAATATGCGTTCGTGTAATGATTTTTTGTTCTACTGTGTTTATTTCGTTGTGTGAGGTAGTGACAAAGTGTTGTGTCACTTCGATTTTTACTTTTTGACCGATTTTAAAGTTTACATGTATTCACTCGTTAAATAAATAAAAAAAATATCACAAACAGAAAAAGAAGAAAATACAGAAAAGTACACAGAACTCAAGAGAGTGGCGTTTGAAAAAATAAAGAGAAAAAAAGTTTACTTTTGTAAATTAAATTAAATTAAATTAAATAGCTTCACGCTATATCCCGCACACAGCAGGGTAGGCAGTCCCTCTGCCTACCTAGTGTTAAGACACTCCGTTCCCCACTTTCCGCCGAATTCGGAGGCTTGCGTGTTAAGTGGCGGAACTTAACGCCGCGCTTTACCTCGACACCAGAGCGAAGAAAATGGAAATATAATTTCCACTCCTCGAGTGGGAATCGAACCCACAACCAGTCGCTTACAGCCACTGGGCCACGACTGGCCACTTACTTTTGTACTTTTAAATATATATATTTTTAAATGTTAAAAATTAAATTATAGACATAAGCTGGAACAAACAGACAGAACTAAAAATATAAAAAATGTTGTTTTGACATCTGTATCAAATACACATAGGTACATTTAGTAAAAAACGGTTATTTTAATATTATAAATAAATACTTCAATTTTATCAATTAGTTTATGTAGATATTAAGAAATCACAAAAATAGTTTTAAATAAGTATATAGATTCAAGAAGTATGTTTAAATGGAAGAATAAGATCAAAGTGAACAGATGGCGTAGAAAACTGTTTGTGATTAAATAAAATTGGTACAATCACGCAACGTCCATTACGTCTGAGCGTATATGCACAATATTCATACAAATAAAGGTAAGAAATAAAGCTTTTGCTATTAAAATTGCTATGTTTCAGTTCAATTTTATCGTTTATTTTGATATGATTTAAATTTATATTCAATATATATTTATCAAACTACTTTAAACTGAGGTCTTCGTGGCGTAGTGGTATAACATTTAGCTACAATCGCAATTGATTGTGGGTTTGATTCCCACACGTAGGATTGATGATAGCTTAATTAGCAATGTCTTCAATTCGGGCAAAAAGCGTGTGGCTGCTTCTAAATGTAAACATATAACAACTGTGGAGTGGTGGAATATATTAAATTTTACTATTAGAATAAAGGAACGAAAAACCTATAATTCATTTTGAAAAGACCAAAGACTTTTACAAGTTTTTAATATAAGCGCTGTTTCATTTCCGATTAGAAGTTTACAATTTTTTGAATTTTCTTAAACAACTACGTAAGTCGGCTCCGTAGTAATACCACAGTTGATGTTACGTGTAGATATGTGGAAGTAGCCGTCGATACCCCAGTCCCTGCCCCAAGAGTTTTTGACAATCCAATATTCTGCGCCGCCTCTATTCCCGTATCCTACCAAGGTGACTTCATGGTTCAACATGTTAATATTACTAGAACATTTGAAAATATTTAGTTAGCAAGTTATAGTAGTCCTATACATAACACTTGTTTAAAGTAAAGGATATGTAAAATCTTACAAAAATACGTAAACAAAATATGTTATTTAATAAAATGCCATAATGTTTATTTTTTTATTATAATAAACAAATAAAAGTGGCAAAAATTGTTGCGCAATGTGGAAGTGTTGACTGTAAACACAATGGTTGTAGGTTCAATCCAAGTTCGGGGGAATAATTATATACATGGGAGTAGAAAAAAGTGTGAAGTTGTTAAACAAAAAGTCGTATAAAAATGTCAATATATTCATATCCATACTTATACTATAAATGCGAAAGTCTGTCTGTTTGTCTATCATGCTTTCACGGCTAATCTACTGATCCGATTCGGATGAAATTTAGAATGAAAGTAGTAAATAATCCAGAATCAAACATAGGCTACTTATAGGGTTTATATGAGTGATGAGTTTATATGAAAAATCTAAACCGCTTGATTGATTGTAATGAATTTTCAAGGCTAAGCATAGGCTACTTTATATTTCAAAAAACCACCCCTGAGGGCTACAATATAACGAACGAACGCTAGGAAGTTTATAAGTATATTACTAAGTTTGATGTATAGTTTATTTTAAATTCTAATAAATTATATAAAGTATACGAATGGCAAAATAAAATAAACTTACCAAGTATTATCAAAGATGATACCGCCTTTGTAGTAGCGCATATAGTCTGTGGCATCCATTGATACTGTTAGGGGTCCATGTTTTATTAACGCCAACTACAATATTAATAAATTATTGCAATTTTTTAACATTTTAAAATAAAATGAAATTAATCACGTATATTTTGGATACTTATAGTCCACTTGTGACCATAATATTTTTTCAAATGCAATAGATATTTGCGATTAATACGGGATTAAAACAGTTTTAGTTCAAAATGTGGAATATTAATTCGAATATATATGTAAAATTGTATTTTTTTGTAATATTTATATAGAAGTAGTAGCAACAAAGACTAGTTTTAAAAAAATATTTAATAAAATACCTTCAGTGCTTTAATATTAAATCGAGGGACATCTGTGAATCCTTTGATTTTATATCGTCTTGTCATATTCTTAATTCGACAAAAATCATTCTGAAAAATTATATTATAATTTATTCTTTGTAAGAAACGTTATAAAAATATATTAGAGTATCACGTGTTTTCTCGCCTAGTAGAGTAGTCAGAAAAAACACCCTGCATTTTCAGGCGGGCTTTTTTTATGGACTAAAGGAGGCAAACGAGCAGAATGGCCCATCTGGTGTTAAGTGGTTACATTCGCTCATAGAGATCCACAACACTAGAGTTATGGACGCATTGCCAGCCTAGCGAATGTAGGACAGAAGGAGGAAGGAAGGTCGGGGATGGTGGGAACAGGGAGAGAGAGCTGGCTTACTCGCCATCGAACCGGAACACATCATAAGATATTTGGCGGTTCGTCTTTGACATGATAGTGGTCGCGAGCCAGTCGGAGAACGAATGTCTTGTCCGTCAGAACGGAAAAATAAAAACATTTGACTATTTCATAAAGTGAGAATCGAACCCACAATCAACTGCGATTACAGTCATATACTTTCCCTTTGAATCACAAAAGCTAAAATATATTATTTTTGACAAAAAATAAAACAGTTAAACATAATTAATAATTTTACATTGTTAGAGTAAGGGCCGTACTCTTCTTCCGTTGGCAAGCCATATTTCATCATCCATTTATATGCAGCGGTGTCGGAGCCTCCGCCGCATCCGTATCCGCCAAATCTAAAATAAAAATAAAACTTTATATTTATTTATATTTCACTATAATATTATTTCTTGTTGCAGTGAGACAGCGTCTCAGTGCATATGCGATTGTATGTGGGTTCGATTACCGCTCGAAGGAATCGTTATAATTATACTCTGGTATATATAAGCTTCTTTTCTCTGCTTTGTTGAGACAAAGCGCGGCGTTGAATTTCGCCACTTTCTGCACAATGTCTCGTTTTTGAGCGAAAAGTGGAAAACCGAGGGATTCCCTTGAAACTAAATTCTCTGACTGACTTACTATGCGGAAAAAGTATCAAGTAATTTTCTTCTATTTTTATTCATCTAGAATAGTAACTTGCGGGCCACACATTACGAATGTCATTGCTATAAATGCTTTTTTACTATTTTTGTCAATACTTCTTGGAATCCTATGTTCTATGTACTTTATCTAATCAATGAGAAAACACAAGTACCTATGTTGTGAATATATGTAAGTACAATAATTGATTTTTTGTATAAAAGTACAAAATGATAATCATGTAAAAATAATTTATCGACACAAATTATTGTAAAAATATAATGTTTATTGTACAAATATAAAAAAAAACGTTATCTTACTCCCAAGCGCAATCAATTAAAGCCTGTTTTGCTAATCTCAAAAGCCTGCCTCCATTTTTACGAGCTAGTGCTCCCTCTACAGCTGTTGTCGTACCAAATGTCCAACACGCACCACACGTGTCCTGGTCTAAAAATATAAAGAAAGTTCTTTAAAGTCTGTCTTGCTTGAGGCCATCGTGAGGCAGTGCCAGACAGTCTCGAACAGTAAGCGCGGATTTGATTGCCATTTACAGGATTAATAAAATTAAAGTTTTTAAATTTTTCTCTGCTTTGGCATGACGAAGTACGGCATTAAGTTCCAATACTCACCACGCATTGCCTCGAGTTCGGGAACTTCTTTGAGCTCATCTGTTAGAAACCTATATCATGTCATAGTTGACAATACCTTTACTATCATTTCCATCAAGTTCATAGGAGCCAAAAAAGTGTTGATTGCTTATTTTAAAAAAGTAATGGGTTTGATTAGATTATTACTTTATATGGACCCTATAGGACAACTATATAGGGCATAATAATAAGAAAGGTGGTGAAAGTGTCATTAGCAGTGTTGTTAGTTAAGGGACGATATGAATTTGTCGAGCTAAAAATTATAATTCGATTACCATCAACTGGTGTTATAACGCCTAATAATCTTGAATCGAACTGTTTAGGTATTTTTTTAGACATTTCATCAATTTGTGTTTCATTATATGGGAAAGGCACTGTTCCAGTCTCTCCATGTTTGCGTCTTCGAAGTCCTTTCATCTTCGCCATTTCTCTTGGAGTGCGATCCGAGAATTTGTTAATACCAAGTTTAAAAGTGGTGTTCTTTTGGTTGTGGGATTGAATGAATCTGTAATGTTATGAATTGAGCTTTAATGTAAGTTACATTTTTATTTTTATTTATTTTTTTAGCTTCACGCTGTATCCCTCACACAGTAGGGTAGGCAGAGGGAACCTAGTGTTAAGACAATCCGTTTCCCACTTTCCGCCGAATTCGGTGGCATTGCGTGTTAAGTGGCGGAACTTAACGCCGCGCTTTACCTCGACACCAGAGCGAAGAAAATGGAAATATTAAATATTTCCACTCCTCGAGTGGGAATCGAACCCACAACCAGTCGTTTACAGTCGCACGCTTGTGCCACTGGACCACGAATGGCCACATTTTTATTTTTCTGCTTATTTTTTTTCTAACACAAATGTCTATATCCTAGTGCGAATGCAATCCACAAGTACCTATATGATAATAACGATAAGAAGAAATATATTTATTTTTGAAGACGTTTAACTCACAAACTATTTTACTATTTTAAATGCAACATTTTAGAATAAAAATAAACTTACCTAAGACTTTCAGCGAATATTTGTCTTCTCATTTCATGTTCAGTTCGATCACCGTATTTTCTTTCATACTCATTAACGAACCTTTTTGAGAATATATAGAATTTAAATATGTGGAAATTAAGATTGAAATGATGTATTGTGTACTTATGTAATTTGTATAATGCCTTTTTATATACTTACTTCTTTTTTTACCCGCGACGGAACGGCGACTGTATATGTGTTTGGGGTGAGAGGTTGTTTGTTTGTTTGTTTGTTTGTGCAAATTACTATGTCAATTATTTCCAAAACTATAAGTCCGATTTTGATACGGTTTTCTATGATAGGTTAAGGTTCAATTGGCGTATGTTCTTATGTATGTCTTATTGCCTTAACTCACCAGGGGGCGCTGCAGTAAGCATTTTACGTGAAAACGAATGTTTTCAATTATCTCAAAAAATAATAGTCTGATTTCAATAGATTTTCAGTGGTAGATTCAGGTTTAATTGGTGGATGTTCTTGGATATGTTTTATTGTGTCAAACCACCAGGGGGCGCTGCAGTAAGCATTTGTTTGTACTTTTTTTGGATTTATTTGTCTAAAACCGAAACTACTGCTCCGATTAAAAAGAGTTTTCATAAAAAGATTTATCTTTGCTTGGTGCATATTTTAAGATTTTTCTTTTTTTGTTACGGGGAAAACTCACCAGGGGGCGCTGCACTAAACATTTGTTTATGCAGAGCAAAAACTACTAGTCCAATTTAGATGAAACTTTCAAGGATGGGTTCAGGCTTAATTGGTGCGTCTTTCCATATATGTGTTATGGTGACCACTCATCAGGGGGCGCTGTAATAAGCATTTGTTTGAGTTTTTTTGTGTAAAACCAAAATTTTTCTTATATTTATTTGTCTAAAACCGAAATTACTTATCCGATTGGCTAGAGTTTTCAGGACTAGATTAAACTTTACTTCGTACATATTTTAAAATTTTTGTTTTTACGTTACGGTGAAAATTCACCAGGGGGCGCTGTAGTAAGCATTTGCTTGTATTTTTGTGTGAAACCTATTTAGATGCGGTTTTCTGTGATAGGTTCAGGTTTAATTGCTGCGTGTTTTTATATGCCATATCACGAACTACCACGCGACGCTCCAGTATAAATTAGTTTGTTCAAAATCAAAAGTACCAGTGGGTTTTGTGATTTTCACTGATTTGGTTAAACTTAAGTTTCCTAAAAATGTTGCGGTGACAATCTGCCAGGCGCTGCAATAGGCATTTGATAACCAGAAAGCATTGGGCTTATAATTTTTTTTGGATTTGCATGAAGATTAGTATAAAGTATTTCGAAATTATGTAATAATATATAATGTATATCTATTCACTTTAAAAAGTTTAAAATAAAAAACAAAATTAAAAATTTTGAAAATACCCACGACGGTTTAATTGTAATTGAAAAAGGATAAAATAACTAGAAATCCCCCGCCTAAAAGAATATATGTAACGAGATGATGGGGACAACTTCGTCGGGGGCTGCCAGTTGCAACCTCTATTTTAAATATAGTAGCTAACAGTATAGATTTCGTTCTTAAAGTTTTTAAAAGGAATACCAGTTATCAAAACTGTAAATTCATATTAATATTTTAATTTTTTCCTAAACCTGTTTTAACAGCATGAAAACCTAGGAGAAGTTAGCAAACTTAAAGTAATGGCAGCTCCGACGAAGTCGTCCCCATCATCTCGTTACATATATTCTATTAGGCGGGGGATTTCTAGTTATTTTATCCTTTTTCAATTACAATTAAACCGTCGTGGGTATTTTCAAAATTTTTAATTTTGTTTTTTATTAATATTACTATTTCTTTTAGCTTCATGCTGTATCCCCCCACACAGTAGGGCGGAGGCAGAGGGCAGAGGAAACTTAGTGTTGAGACACTCCATTCCCCAGTTTATATACTTCAATTTTATATATTTACATTTGCCTCTTTACTTCGTAATATGTTTTTAGATACAATAAGTATATGTGTATATAATGTTAAATAATATATAATTTACCTCAAAAATGCAGTATCTACATGTTTATTGCTTTCACCATAACCAAAACTTTTTTCTTCTGATTCTGGGTTTTCAGTACAATTATCTATAAGCAGGAATACAATAAGTAGGTTTAGGGGCCAGTCGTGGCCCAGTGGCACAAACGGCTGACTGTAAACGACTGGTTGTGGGTTCGATTCCTTCTCGAGGAGAGAAAATATTTCATATTTCCATTTTAAATCTTTATATTATTTTCTATTGATCACTTAACAAACAGTATTTTTTCATCTTAAATAACTTCTGATACTTCTGAACTTCTGAAATATAATGTAAAAAATTTTTTAAACATAAAATATTTAACAATAAATCTAACTTACATTGTTCAACACTAAAAGCACTTTCTTCGTAATCCTCTTCAAAATTAATAATGTTCCAAATGTAGTGACTCGCCATTTTTCCTAACCATATATCGTACGTTAATGTTTCAATTCTGGAAATGTAGTATTTTTTTCCAATTTATCGTTATATTGGGGCCAGTCGTGGCGCAGAGGTACAAGGTGTGACTGTTAAGCGACTGGTTGTGGGTTCGATTTCCACTCGAGGAGTGGAAATATTTTATATTTCCATTTTCTTCGCTCTGGTGTCGACACTGGTTGCCTAGAGTCAAAGCGCGGCGTTAAGTTCCGCCACTTAACACGCAATGCCTCCAAATTCGTCTGAAAGTAGGGACCGGATTGTCTTAACATTAGGTTCTCTCTGCCTACCCTGCAGTGTGCGGGATACAGCGTGAAGGTAAAAAAATGTTTATATTATTTTGTATTGATCACTTCAAAAAATATTTTTCTGTCTTAAATAACTTCCAATTAACACTTTTTTATTTGTGGCGTTTAAACGTGTCGCTTAAGTACATATTACTTCTTCTAAGTAGGCAATACTAGCGACCCGTTCATGACTTTGCCCGCGTAATCTACAGGACTATAGTTATTTCGTATTTTCGTCAACCCGCATTGTCGTTTAAGAGACAAATTACTCCCAAGTTATAAAGTCATCGAATTATAGAGAAGCACGAAATGATTTTTGATAGCACTTTTTTCCGGTTACTATGCAAGTGTTAATTAATATGTTGTAAACTAATTATTTCAAAACAAACATACGTCTATAAGAATTAGGGACAAAATAGCTTTTCACAGTGAACATTTTTGAAGTATATTCAGTAGTTACCTCTCTTTATAATAATAGTATAGATTATAACATCTTAAACATATAATATAAAAACAAATTGACTCACTTTATAGGAAACCAATACGTATTGTTTTCGTGTAATGAAATCCAAACATATGTCCTCTCCTCATTGATCATAAAGTCATCCTTAACGATCTTAACAAATTTGCTTACTTCCCCTGATCCTAATATATCTTTACCTAAAATAAAAAGATATGACTACGAGCATGTAATTAAAAATAAGCAATAGCACTTACAAAATTATTTATTATATATACTTAAATAGAATTTCTGGGGCCAGTCGTGGCACAGTGACACGAACGTGTGACTGTAAACGACTGGTTGTGGGTTCGATTCCCACTCGAGGAGTGGAAATTTTTAATATTTCCATTTTCTTCACTCTGGTATCAGAGCCAAAGCGTGGCGTTAAGTTCCGACACTTAACACGCAATGTCTCCGAATCCGGTGGAAAGTGGGGAACGGAGTGTCTTAACACTAGTTTCCCTCTGCCTACCCTGCTGTGTGCGGTATACAGCGTGAAGTTAAAAAAAAAAAAAATTCTAAAGCAATAACTAATAAAAACTGTATAATTGACATTGAGGCCATTGCAAAGTATTGTGACATAGTCTGACTGTATATGCGATCGTTATGGGTTCGATTCTCACTCGAGGAAATGATTATATTTGAATTATTTTTATGATATTTAGATAAAATGCGTCGTTGAGTTCCACTACTCAATACGCAATACTTCGGATCCGGAAGATTCGCTCTATGACCCTTGTTATGTGAGGAAAAGCATGATACTAAGAAACAACCATTTACCAATATATTCAAATTCACTGGGTTCTGGTAATAGTTCTTCTACTTCTATGGAATTTCCTAAGGAACCATTAGTGTAGTAACAAATGATTTCATTATTATCTTCTTCCATTGTTTGTGGGTGAATCTGTTTAAATATAACAGGTTTACAAATATTTTTTTTTAATTCCTATATGTTACTTTTACAGTAATAGTGACTATAACTTTACGCTTTTTATAGTAGGCAGAGAAAAGCAGGATTTGAACCCTCAACCCTTGCATATACGATTAGAAAATGTTATATTACACCACGATAACTTACATAATTTACAAATCTTATTTAGATTAGATAGTGGAGTTTTATTTACTATTGAAGTCAATTAAAAATTAAATTATTACAAAAACGCTTTGAATATATCCATATCCATCAGTAAAGTAGAATATCTCTTCTCTATATATAATAAAAGAGTAGAAAAGTCAATTCTGTACATGAAAAATTTCAGAAAAATTTTAATTGGGTGCGTTAATATATCGATAACAGAGGCCAAAAATCCACTCAGTAGAATTTTTGTCTGTCTGTTAATTTGTTCGCCAATCACGCAAAAACTACTGGATAGAATTGAATGAATTTTGGTATGGTGATAGCTTATAGTCCAAAGGTACATATAGGATAGTTTTTATCCCGGTATTACATGTAGTTTTTTTTGAAAAATAAAAAACCGATATAAGTAAATTATTTGTATACCTACCATCTATCAGGTAGAAATTAATGAATTTTTATATGGAGTTAGTTTAGAGGTTAAAGCAACGTATGGGATAGTTTTCATCCTGGTATTCAATACAACTTCCGCAGAAAAATAAAATTTAAAATAAAACATTCAAATTATGTTGATACTTCACGAGTAAAGCTATATTAGTTTTAATATCACTAATTAAATTAATTATAAAATAAAAAAATAAGCACAACGTTTATTAAATCGGTCTATAAAACTTTATATAATCTATATGACAGCAGATGTCACTAAGTTTTCTGGAACGGGTAGCGCCATATGTTATTATATAGTTGACATTGTACTAGATAATTATATCCGTACTCATTAATATTGTTATTATAAAAATGCAAAAATCTGTATCTCTTCTATCTGTTATGTTTTCACGGGTAATCTACTGGCCCAATTTAGATGGAATTCGTAAAGAAGATTATTGAAGACGCAGGGTCAAATATAGGAGGTTGAAACAGAGGATGAAATAGGTACTGAATAGGGTATAAAAGTAGTAGTTTACCCAGCGAGTTTTTTTTTATAAAAGGGGGTACCCTTCCCAAAGAGGCAATAGAGGATGAAAGTGGTAGTTTACGTGGCGAAGCCGCGAGCGGGTCGCTAGTATATAATATGTAGTAAAATATTTCTATCTAGGTAACGCAAAGACAGTAAGAAATAAAAATTAAAAACTATGTTCATACCTCATATTTTGTTCCAAAATCTTTTACGTTGTCTGTTTCAGGAGTAACAGAGATAGTTTTTACGGCACCATGATTGTAATCCACTCTAGAGGTTTTTGGGGAACGCCTTGAAAAAATACAATACATAAGTAAGTAAGTAAAGATGATCTCAGTATAAAGTTTCAATGTTTAAATTTTAGATAGAACACATTATAAATTTTTCATTAACAAGAACAAATTAAAATAAAGAAACAATTTATATAATATTAAAATTGGAATTCATTGATATAATTTTGTTTTTAATCGATATTATAATTTTTATAAAAAAAAGTCCTTTGCGTGGACTATTGTGTTTCTACTAGGAGTAGATTAAGCTAACGAAAGAGACTTCAGTACATTTAAATTCGCAAATTAACATAATTATGTCTTTAACAGTTTATAACGTCAAAATGTGGGGAACGGAGTGTCTTAACACTAGGTTCCCCAGATTTTGGTTAAAATGAGGTTATGTGCCACAATTTTGGTGTAAAGTACCAAAGGCCTTATTAACATACGTGATCTTTTCCATATATTCTTTTAATTTTTTTTAATTGAATTAGATATGAAATTGATAAGTTTTCAGTATTATTATTTAGTTATTAGCTTACCAGTATTTGATGTGTTCTACTAAACCGCAAACAAGGTGAAGCTTTGTTGCTTGCAAAGTATATTTATTCGGCCATTTTAATTCTGGAATATCTTTGTCTTTAACTGCGAAAATTTTTAATATCTATAGTATTCTTTTAATTTCATTCATTATTTCTAAAGAAGTAGGTAGGTAAAAAAGAAAAAAAGAGCGCCAATTGTCGTTGTTTATAAACGTTACTTTTTTCATGCTTTGTATTTTTTTACCTTTAACTTGGCTTTGACCTGCCTCACCGGATATTCAGAGAGAATCTAGTATGCCGAACTCAACTTCTCACCCAATGCCGCGCTTTATCCGACTTTTACTAGAGCGAGGAGGAGAAATATAAATAACTTAAATATACTGGTTTGTGGCCAGTCGTGGCCCAGTGGCACAAGAGTGTGACTGTAAACGACTGGTTGTGGGTTCGATTCCCACTCGAGGAGTGGAAATTATATTTCCATTTTCTTCGCTCTGGTGTCGAGGTAAAGCGCGGCGTTAAGTTCCGCCACTTAACACGCAAGCCTCCGAATTCGGCGGAAAGTGGGGAAAGGAGTGTCTTAACACTAGGTTCCCTCTGCCTACCCTGCTGTGTGCGGGATATAGCGTGAAGCTATTTTTTATTTTTTAAATATACTGGTTCTTATGAGTGGGAATCGAACCCACAACTATGAAAATCGATGGCAGAAGTTTAAATTATTACATTTACCTTTCTAAAATCATATTACCTACTTTTATATCCTAGATTTCACTTACCAGACTTGCCTGTCACGTATATAATAAACACTAAAAATAATATACTTCTCAGTAACAAGTTCATTATGGTATAGTTAGAAGCTTTTTAGTTACAACTGCAGTCGCTGCGCTTTTTATACTACATTTTATCAAATTCATAAATTGATAATTAATTAATACCCCTTTTTACCAACAATATTTAATTAACTAGTATGGATAAGAATGAATAAATAAAAAGTAATAAATTTATTAAAAAAAATGCATCTGACATGCCTCTGAACTGTATAAATTTTATATTTATGTCCAGAATGAAAAGAAGGATGTGTGTTTTAAGTAAAATAAATGGCCACTTGTATTAATTTTGATTTCTTGAAAATAATGGGGACCAAGTTGATGTTGGATATATACACTTTTAATACTTACTTCCTGCATAGCGGGGTTAGAAGGAATCTAGTAGTAGAACGCATGGCTCAGTGGTGAGAGCGCCTGGACGGTATTCAGGAGGCGCGGGTTTGAATCCCGCTGCGTTCAAATTTTTATACGTTTTCTTTAAATGTCTTTTTCAATTATCCTAAGTGTTGAATAGCATTTTAAAAATGTTTAAAAAGTAATCTACTGTTAAGACTGTTCTTCACTTTTCGCCTGAAATCAAGACATTGCGTGTTGAATGGCGGAACTCAAAGCTGCGCTTTGTCTAAGTTACCAGAGAGGAGAAATAAAAATAATTCATATAATCAAACCCCCGAGTAGGAATCGAACAAATAAGTATCGCGTTTACAGACGGACGCTGTCCCACTGCGCCACGACGGCCTCATAAAAGTGTTTTATATTTCAATGCTCCATCAAATATTCAATTTTTTTTTTAATTGTACCCGTGTATTGTATGTTTTACCCGTGGGGGGATGGGTTAAGAATACAATTCCCCCCCGCCGCTGGGTAGCGTCCCGTAAAAGACGGGTAACCCAGTAGCTTGGTGGTAGGAGACTCGTTCTACGACTGGCTCGGATGATGTGTTCCGGTTCGATGGCATGTAAGCCAGCTCTTCCTATTCCCACCACACCCATCCATCCACCCTTCTTTTGTCCTACATCCCCAAGGCTGGCAACGCATCCACATCCCCAATGTTGTGGATGTTTATGGGCGGAGGTAACCACTTAACACCAGGTGGACCTTCTGCTCGTTTGCCTCCTTTATTCCATAAAAAATAAATAAAAAAGAAATGTCTAACAATATAATACATTGAAAATTGAACAAAATTATAAAATAGATACAAAAAGTCTCTGATAACGTCAGGGGTACTGCAAAATACTTAAAAAAATATAAAAATACATCTAAAAACAATGACTCAACATGTAGGGATCAGGGAATACCCAGATAAAGCTAATAATAACCATATTAGTGTAAACATTAATAATGAGTCATTAATTTAAAATAATTTATTTTATTATTCATTTAAGCTTTTCCCACATAGAATCGTAACAAACGACCATAAGGCTATAGTACCTATACTCTTTATTATCAACTTTTTAACAGAATCCAAAATATTGTGTGGTTATTGGTTATTGGTATATTGGTAACTCAACGACTTATACTGTCTTACATTATTTTTTGCTTTTCAATCAATATTAAGAATTTATCTAGTTTTTATTATAGTATTATAAAAATATCTTTTTTTACCATATACGTATGTGGAATTTATGTTTGACATATTTGATAGATATTTCATGACGTACAACGATTTACAGTTATTTTTGATCTTTCAAAAAAATCTTTATAGTGTCTACTGTCAAGATTATACATTATTCACATTCTGCCCAAATTTCAGACAATTGTTTGTTAAGTGGCGAAACTCAAAACCTAACTTTGACTTACGACACCGTAGATATAGAAATAATAATTCGATAGCAGAGGACGGAGTGTTTTGTCACTAGGTTCTTCCTCACTATCTCGTTATGCGGGAAAAAGTGCGAAGTTGCAAAAAAAATCATTGAACTGGGCGGAAATCAAACCCTGAACCGATTGAGCTTACAGTCAGACGCTGTGTTACGGTGACCTCTTTAATGGTTAAATACATGTTCGTATAAATACACTTATGCATATTCCTTTATAGTGTTTTACTGTAATATAACGAGTCGGGGATTTACTAGCTTCGAACGAAGGGGATGTTATTATTGTTTGTAGGTTACATATTAATTGATTTACTCAGAATTAATGTCTTACTGTTGCGCATTAGATGTTGCAGCCTGATTACGGATATAACGTATAAGCTAAGAGAGATTCTAGTGTCGTATAGTGTCTGTCTTCTGGAGACATGAGGAAACTGTTTTGTACTATATTTTAATAAAAAAAATATAGAGTAGATCCACTTTTTATAGCATAAAAGTTTACAATCTATATATTGTATATATTTTGAGTTCCAAATTAAAGCCTAGTCTTTTACGGATAAAATAATTACTAAAAACATTCATATTTATTTAATAAAAGAACAATATTCAGAAGAGATAAGTTCACGGCTTATTTATAATTTTATTATTTTCTCTGTTTAACTGTGAAGTGCAATGAAGAATATACTCGTGTACATAAAATTCATATTTTCAAATATTGAAGTCGCTCTTTTATTTTTTTAATATGTATTTAACTAGCGGCCCGCTCGCGGCTTCGCCGCGTGAGATACTTAGCTGTCTCGTTATATTGCAATTCTCAAGGATGGATTTTCGAAAAATAAAGTATTCCATGTCATTACCTTGGACTATTGACTATATTTATGCCAAAATTCATTATAATCGGTCAAGCGGCTTAGTTTTTTCATATAAACTTTCATCCCCTATTTCGGCCCTTTAGAGGTGGGTTTTGAAAAACTAAATAGGCTATGTTTGGCCCTGTATTGTTTACTACTTTCATTCTAAATTTCATCCAAATCGGACTGGTAGATTAACCGTGAAAGCGTGACAGACAAACAGATAGACTTTGGCATTTATAGTATAAGTATGTATAGCACATTACGGACATATGGCTGGCGTGTAAAAATATTGGTCCCTTTTGGTAAATGATATTTTCTTCTCACAATTTCAGTGCTTAAAATTAAAACTCATAAGATTTATGGAGAGCTAAGTATATTTGTAAAGATATTCTAACATAGTACTTCTTTTAACCTCCAAAGTCTGCTTTTCGATTACTAAATCATCATCTTATAACGAAATCAAAGACTTCAGAGCTTTTGTTTCTTTCTCCAATTAGTCTCCCTTGTCACGTATAGCTTATATGTGCCACTTATAAACGTATTGTATTTTTACCTCGAAGATGTTTCTACTCTTAAACTTAGAATAATATTGTATATTATAATCATTTCCATGAGGTTTCATTCGTACAGTGACACCTGGTTGTAATTCCTTAAAAGGAAAGTACATAAAGCAAGCTTAAATGTTTATAAATTTTATATTTTTTGTTCTTAGACTTAGATAAAATTTGTTATATGTTTATTATGCAATTTAAAAGTTATAAAATATTAAGTAGTAGGTAAGCTATAATAATAAAACATTCAAACATTTTCCGAATTAACTGGGCAGGAAGAGAGAACGCGGCAAAAGATCATTTTGTTTTCCACTTTTCACTGAGACTGAAGCATTGGATAAAGGGTAGAGGAATTCAACTATTGACTTTGTTTATTCCGATGAAATGGACTAAAGTAAAATACCACATCCATGCTTAACAAGTTTATTTACCTATTTATATTAGAACAAACAAAATATTAATTATATATTTAATTAACGTGCAATCTTATGCTACTTATATATTACTTAATTGCTCAATTTCCGATTCAGATTCAGGGTTCACATTTTTTTAATCGAGTAAAAACAAGCTTTCATTTAGAAGACAACATAGGTAGGTTCCGTAGTAATACCACAGTTGACATTTCGTGTAGATATGTGGAAGTAGCCGTCGATACCCCAGTCCCTGCCCCATGAGTTTTTGACAATCCAATATTCTTCACCATCACGGTTTCCGTATCCTACTAAGGTGACTTCGTGATTCAGCACGTTTTTATTACTGAAATATATTATATATACAAATTATTTAAGTAATAGGTATAAAAGTAAAAAAAATATTCTATAGAAAAGTTATAAAAATTGTAATGCTGCGGGATTCAAACCTGCATCTCTTGGGAATTATCAAAGCGCTCTGATCGCGTTCTACATACGGCAAGTCTAGATTTCTTATGCGTTTATTACAGTTTAACTATGTTTTTTTTTAACTTTTTCTACAAATGTTTTCATACGTGGATAACACTTTAACATTGTTTATTTATTATTTATACTCAAGTAACGCTAATTCTAATTAAAACTTAAAACTTCTTTTAATTAACTATTTAAAATAGGTTATACACTTATGTTAAACAGTCAATTAAAAGAAGTAAAGTATATAAATGCATAAAAAGAGACTTACCAAGTATTGTCGAAAATAATTCCACCAGCGTAAGAGAGCAAGTAATCTGTGGCGTCTATTGATACTGATAGAGGTCCATGGTCTATTAACGCCACCTTTAATAATACAAAAATAGTACTGTTATTATTTTCAAAAATGCTAATTCATATAAAAGTCAACTTATAAAATCCATTACAAATGTAAAAATTTCAATGAATTGTCTACCTTTAATGCTTCATTATTGAATGGAGTAACGTCAGTGAATCCTCTAATTGGGTACAGTTTAGTCATATTCTTTATTCGACAGAAACCATCCTAAAATAAAAAAGTTGATATTATTAATATTAAATAATATTAAATGTTAAAGACATTTAGAAAACGTATAAAAATTTGAACGCAGCTTTTCCTAAGTGTGGAATAACACTTTAAAAATGTTTAAAAATATTAAATGTTGTTTACTTAACAAAATAATGGTTATTAAACATACTTACTTTATTAACATAAGGGCCGTACTCTTCTTCCGTTGGCAAACCATACTTCATCATCCAATTATATGCACCGGTGTCACTGCCTCCATTGCATCCTACTACATCGAATCTAGAATATAATAAATTTTGTAATATAATTATTTAATATTTCTTTTTTCAGCTTGAAACTTGTTTCCACATATTAGGGTAGGCAGAGAGAACTCAGTGTCAGAACACTCTGTTCTCCGCTCTCCGTCCGAAATCATGATATTCATAGTTGAGTGGGGGATCTCGACATAACACTTGAAAATAATTTTAATATATACCCTATATGTCATCATTCCTAATAATTTCTTGGATTGATGTAATAGAAAAAGTTAATGTATTCTATGTGATTTTAGTGACATGCTCATGTTATTTATTATTTTTTACTTCTTGTCATGTTTTGCATATATAATCCTAGGCCGTATTTAAACTTAATATAGTATTTGTATAAGAAACATATTTAGAAAGATAGATAGAAACTCTTTATTGCACACAAAGTCAATACAGCAGTACACAATAAATCATAAAATGTATTACTTTTAGAGTGTGCAAAGGCGATCTTATTGCTGGTAGCAATCTCTGCCAGGCAACCTTTGTGGGAAGGTTAAGAACCTTGGTCTTAACAGAAACGGTTAGTGCAAATAAAGAAAATTTAAAGTGTTTTGGAGGATCAATAATTGACTATTTCTATGCTTGTGTAATATATTTTACAATATTTATAGAAATATAATAAAAATATAATTTAAAAAAATCTCATTTAAAACACATTACAAAAGGATTAAGGTATATTAATGGCTATGTATATATCCATAAATTCATCTAAAAATAAAATGATGGACAAAATTTTTAATCAAAAATATATATTATACGTTACCCCCAAGCGCAATCAATTAAAGCCTGGTTCGCTAATCTCAAAAGCCTGCCTCCATTTATCCGGGCTAGCGCTCCCTCTACAGCGCTTGTCGTACCAAAAGTCCAACATGAACCACACGAATCCTGATCTAAAATTATAAGGATGTTTCTTTTATATTTAACGAATATTTCATACCTTTAATAGGTAAGGGTAAAGGGCTGTTTTTGGTATCTAAAATTAGGCTTATATAGTCCATTTTTAAGTATGACATTCATTTGAAAACAACGAGTAGTGGTGTTAGAAATTGCTAATATGATGTGACTGATTTTGATAAAAAAATAAATTGGCAAAATATTCTTTAAATTTACGTGGATAATTTTGCTACATGAATTGTTATAATATTTATTCATTCTTTAATCTTAAATTTTTATTAAAACCCAATCTTTATATAAAAACACTTCTACAGGCCTTTTTTTACACCAGTGGATGGCAGTTCTGCTGAAAAGAGCTAGTAAGAATCTCTTTAGTTGCTTTTTTCGAATCTAAAAATAGCAATAATGCTAGAGCTATCGTGTATGAGATTTCATGTCTAACTTTTTAAGCACAAATTTGTAATAATCTAAATTTTCTTTGACGCACTGAACTCTGACTAACTTAAGCTTCTGTAATAGTAATTTTAGAATATTATTTAATAATTACCTCTGACTGGTGTTATAACGCCTAACATCCTTAAGTCGAATTCTTTGGGCAATTCTTTGGATAGTTTATCAATATGTGTTTTATTGTATGGAAAAGGCACAGTTCCCACGTCTCCCTCTTTGCGTCTTCGAAGTCCTTTCATTTTCTCTATTTCTTTTGGAGTGCGATCCGAAAATTTATTGATACCAAGCTTAAAACTGGTGTTCTTCCGATTATGAGATTGGATGAATCTGTGATATTATAAAATAAACAAATTAATATAAAGGAACACAAGTTCGATATATTAAAGGCATAATTATGGAAGAAATTTCTAAGCATTTCATGGAATAACCCTGCGAGTACCCATCATGTTACAGAAAGAGAGGGTCGAAGCAGTACTTGGAATTGGCAACCTAAGTGTAAGCTTCATGGGTTACTTTTACGTGCGTTAACAAGCCATAGAGGTTCACCTCCACGACTTGAGTTTCTCTCTCTACTAATATATTTTTTTAATTAAATATTTAAAAAAAATATGTATGCTTGGTGTGTGTTACAGTTACTAATATATTGTTTACAATATTTGTTACTTATATTTGTTAGTTATAAATACTGGAGCACACATTCAGATTTAATAAAAACAAATTTATCTTAAAGTACATACTGAATTTATTTTACAAATAGGTATTTAGGTACTTCACTTTATTATAGAAATTGAATCAGTAACTCAGAAGGTGAATTGTTACATTAAGTGTTAATAAAATTGTTGAAACAAAAACAAACTTACCTAAGATTGTCAGCAAATATTTTTTTTCTTATTTCATATTCGTTTTGGTCACCGTACTGTCTTTCATAGTCATTGACAAACCTTTTAAAAATATGGACACATTAAATTAAATGACTAAAATCGGTTGTAAAAAATATTAAATTATCGTTGTTACAATTTACCTGAGGAATGCCTTTTCTACATGTTTATGGCTGCCATCATTATCAATTAGATTATCTTCGTCTGGTTCTTGATTATTAGTACAATTATCTAAAAGTAGAACTTGGCATATAATAAACTTATTAAAATGTAAAAATCTACCTTTAAACTATGTACTATGTACATACATTTTGTATGTTTTATGTATTTCGTATAAAATACTCAGTTCATTTCCATTTTATTTTATCTCTCCTCTATCCTAAAAAAGCTTCACTCGCTTAATGGCGAGGCCGTCTATAATAATATGCTATCTATACTAATATAATAAAGAGTCAAAGTTTGTAACTTTATAAAGCATAATCTTCGGAAATACTGAACCGATTATGAAAATTATTACACAATTAGAAAGCTACAATGTTCCGGAGTGCTATAGGCTATTTTTATTATGAACCTAAACAGAAAGTTCAGAGAATCCCAAGGGGGGTCAAGTAGGGGATAAAAGTTGCACATTGAAGTCGCTAGTTTAATATATAATTTTAAATTTCAGTGAAATAATGTAAAATAAATTATTTCAGTGTATGTAAGAATTTGTGTACAATAAATAATATTTAATTTCTTTATGTATGTCATAGTATGCATAGATATAAAAAATCTTACATTGGTCAACACTAAAAACATCACTGTCGAAATCCTTCTCATAGTTAAAAATATTCCAAATGTAATGACTGGCCACTTTTCCTAGCCACGGTGCGTAAACTATTTCTTCAATTCTGAAAATATAATATTTTTGTAATAAAATGTCTTTTTTATCTTTTTTTCGACTATAATGTACTATCCTCCATTATTCAATTTCCTTTTATGTGTTGTATGTATATAGTTTTCGAAGAAACATTGTTCTCCGCTGCCATCGCCTCGAATTCATGCGGAAAATGGGGAACGACTTACTGACTGAATAAGCGTGAACGAATTACTTCAAAAGAAACAAAAGGAACTTACTTTATAGGTGTCCAATATGACTTATTCACATTTAATGAAGCCCAGATATAAACTTCTTCGTCAATGTTCATTAATTCGTCCTTACTGATCTTAGCAAATTTATCCACTTCGCTTGCACCTAGCTCTTCTTTACCTAAAGATAACATATTCGATGAATACAAAAATACATCTAAATATTAATAAAATATAAAATAGTAGGATAGCAAAATAGCAGGGCAGTAGAGAGATATAGGATCTCTAGGATCTCTAGAGGTCAAGACACTCCACCCGAAATTGACATATTGCGTGTTCAGTAGCAGAATTCAACGACGCGCACCCGAAATTGAAATATTGCGTGTTCAGTGGCAGAATTCAACGATTTTCTTATGTACCAACGCCAGACTTCAGATCTTCTCTCTCACAGCACGGGAGAGGGGAAACGGTTTAAGGGCCTTGCCTTCTGACCATTGCGATCAACTCCACCCACAAGTATGGGTGGGTCACGGGGTAAGGCTTATGAGGCCTTGTATGTGGCATTTCCGGCTAAGTCCCAAAAGGGCCGGTATGGAAGGCTGAGCGGGATGATCTAATGGCTGCCCGGGCGAGCGACCCAGCCTGGTGAGACCCTCAACAAATCAAGGGATGCCCAGCTTAGGTGATCAGCGACCACGGTGGTAGAGGGTGGAGAGAAAAAAATGCGTTTAGAAATGATGTATCAAACAAAATGAACTCACCAACGTATTCAAAGTCACTGGCTGATGGCAACACTTCTTTCACTTTTATGGGATGTCTTAAAGATCCATTAGTGTAGTAACAAAATATTTTATTTTCATATTCCTCCGTTGTTTGTGGGTAAATCTGTGTAAATGTCAAAAGTCAATTAACATTTATTTTTAACATCATTAAAATGTTATGGTGTATCTATAGGGATTTAGGAAATTGAGAAATATCTTTAGAAAACCGGGTCCACAGGAGTCGGATGTAGAACGTATGGCTTAGTGGTCAGAGCGTATGAAGCGTTTTCTAAGAGGTGCACGTTTAAATCGGCACAAATCCGAATGGCTAGTAGTTAATTAATAGTAGTGTACAATATTTTGTTAAACGGTAACCTACGATACCTATATTCTATAATATTTTTGTATAAGACTTAAATTAAATTAAATTTTGTATATTGGACAAAAAACACAGCCAAAAAGAATACAGAAACAAACCGCTTTGAAATTGATGATGATGATGATTTTTTTTTCTATTTTTTTTATTATAAAAGCTATCTTATTAAAGGGTTAACGACACACAAGTATAAATATTTAGAAAAGTACAATCATTTTACATTTAATCTATTTACTGACTATTAAACTTAAAATTTTAGATAAAAAAATTAAATAACTTTATACCTCATATTCTGTTCCAAATTTCAAAGTCTTTAACGAAGCAGCTATGGAGATCGTTTTCACGGCGCCGTGGTTGTAGTCCACTCTAGTCTTTTTAGATGTACGCCTTTAAAAAATATTTGTGTGGTAAATGAAAAAGTGTTTAGTGTCTTCCACTTTCCGTAAGAAAATCATGATATTGCGTGTTAAGTGGCGTCACTAAACGCCATGCTTTACCTTAGGTACCAGAGTGTAGTTATAAAAACCTTCGCGTTTACAATCAATCGCTATCATACTGTTAAACTAAGATAAGTAAAAATTCTTAAAATTTAAACGAAAAAATTTTAGCGCAATTTAATCTATAGTTAAATCTAATCACACTTTTTAATATTTTTAAAATATTTATTTCAAATTATGTGACTTAATAAAATTTGGGGTTGATATATGTGTTGATGCGTATAATAAATACTTATTAAAACTGAACTGTTAAGATATTCTGTTCTCTTTTTCTCCTTTTTTTCTTCAAAAACAATAAAATATTATATTTCTAGAACTGTGCCTAAATTAATAATATTTCTCATTGTGTATTATTATAATTTCAAATATTTATTTTATTTATCGTATTAATTGTAGACGTAAGGTTTCAATGACATGTTACATTTTCACATAAAATTTTCAGTATTTAACTTACCAGTACTTGACATGTTCTATTAAATCAGAACTAAGATGTATTTTAGTCGCTTCTAGTGTATATTTGCTGCGCCATTTCAATTTCGGAAGATCTTCATCGTGTACTGAAATAAAAAGTCATTTTAAATTTCTCTACATTTTTTAACAACACTAAATTCATCTAGTAGCGTAAACGCTTATCCTCGAACTCTACTGCTTCAATATTGACACCAAAGCTTTTTTGATAGCTTTGGTGTCAATATTAAAATTTAAATATTTAAAATTTAATTTCAAATTTTATTTCTTAGTGGGAAAATTAAGTGGGAATCGAACTCTCTACCATCGCGTTTACAGTCAGACAGTGTCACTCAAATGACCTTCTGATACTTCGCTTAAATATAGATAAAATTTTACTTACAAGCCTTGCCAGTTACGTATACAACAAAAAGTAAAAATAACACTTTTTCTAGTAACCAGTGCATTGTGATTTTTTTAGAAGCCTTTGGGCTTCTACTGTGGTTAGATATAGCATAGCTGCGAAAAACCATTCATTTTATACAAACTTTTATCAAATTTATAAATTAATTGATCATTAGTTTCTACTTCTATCAAAGTATTTAATTAACTAATATGGATAAGAGGCTGTTCTGGTGAAGTGTGATAGCGTCTGTAAATGCGGTAGGTGTGGATTCGATTCTGATTCGGAAGAATGATTAAATTTTATTTTTATTTTTCTGGCCTGGTAGCTCAGGGCCATACGCCACTTAACATGCAATGTCTTGATTTCGGGCGGAAGTGGCGAACGGTGACTTGAAAGTGCGTTCTATCTGCCTATTCTGCTATGCGTAAAGTTAAAAAAAAAAATGAATAAGGATAAATTTTTATTTTGAATAAAACATTTTTAGAAATATATATAATAAATATCTTTTTCAATTTCCTAGGTGTGTGATTAACACTTTAAAATGTTAAAAGAAAATTTTATTTTGTAAAATTCTATTTTTTTCAAAAGTATAATAAGTAGTAGTAAAATTTTATTTATACTTTTTGACAACACAACGTAAATTCTACGTTATAAAATTGAGAACGCAGTTTTTTTTATAGTTTAGTCCATACTTATACTATAAATGCGTAAGTCTGTCTGTTTCTCTGTCACGCTTTCACGGCTAATGTATCTGATTTTGATGAAATTTAGAATGAAAGTAGAAAAAATTATTGCGTCTAACATAGTTTACTTATTTTTTCCAAAATCAATCTCTAAACAGGGGATGAAAGTTTATATGTACATTACACCGCTTGACCGATTGTAATGAAGTTTGGCATAAATATAGTTAATAATTAAAGGTTAAACATAGGGTACTTTACTTTTCATAAATCCATCCCCGATGCTCCCCCGGGCTGCAATGTAACGAAACGCTATGTAGTTCACGCGACGAAGCCGAGAGCGGGCCGCTAGTTGGATATATATTGTATCAGAGGCTTTGCTTTGCTTGTGTCCCAGGTTGTATGTTTATGTGTCAACAACAAAAATCACTACTATTTATCAAGCTGAACAGCTTTAGTCCTAGCACCATTTCTTTATTTAATTAAGTGTAGTATTTAATTAAGTGTTCTTTTGCCTATTATGACCCTACTTTAGGTGCTGCGGTTTCCATAATTATTTTTTTCACATTATTATTACGCTTAGTTAAATTTGTCCAATTGTTCTAGAAATTGAGTAAAACAGACAAACAGACAAATAGCGTATATCACGATTTTAACTCAATTTACATTATTTTTTTTAAATAATTTAATGTAAAGACAAATTGTTTTAAAGTTAGATTGTAGATCTGGTTTTAGCTATTCTTTCTATTTTTACAGTAGTAATAAATTATATTTGCAATGGCTTGTAGTAGTATACACAATAAATAATTATGGACATTGTACATTTTTATAAATTTCAAAAATATCCATATTATTATATCTTTTGTCTGCAGAGTTAATTATATCAAAAATTGAAACACAATCATCACATTTTAATGAACGCCGATAACAATTTTTTGATAGCCATCACTTTAATTAAAATTTCAATATATTTATTATAAATGTAATTATAAAAATGTTGTAATAGTAAAAAGTACATTAATATATTTTAAGAAAAAGAAAAAATGCGCTTAGATGTTGTTAAAAGATTTTCTTACTTTTGATGGATAAATAATTAAATATATTTTCTCAGCTTAACGGTTTTACCGCAAAACCTCTGTTTTGCCAATTAGTTGACACGGAGAAGCTTGTGTCAAGACTTTCCGTTCTACACTTGAGACTTTACTTGGTAGTGCTTACCAGTTTATCAGGAAAAACTTAATTTTACCTATCACGTAGAATATATATTTTAGAAATAATATTCTAAAATTATCTAAGCAGTAAAACGTTCATATGTATACACATTAATTCATATTGAAGTTCATATTGTTTATTTACTTATGAACTTTTAATAATACAAACATTTTTTTTGTTTTCTTTAAGGTCTTAAGTCCAATTTGGCTTGTCTGAGGACTAAGAAAGGATTTCTTAAAATTATTTTTAAATTTTACGTTTACATTTTATAGTCCATTTAAGTGAGTTTTGGTGATCCAAACAAGTCAAGTTATCGGGGTTGCAGGTCCTCTGGAAGAAACCCCGGAGCACCCTGAAGGCGATGGCGAAGAAGAATGCGCGAGTGAACCTGCGACGTCTCACGAGGGTGGAAAGGGTTCCCGCTGGGTGTTAGTGGGTAGTACCGAAGACCTGAGACTCATTGGTGAGTCCCACAGTATCATCCGTCCGTAAGATAGTTTGCCTACCTTTTGATTTATTTCGTTAGATTTAATGCAGTTGTGGCCATTCGTGGCCCAGTGGCACAAGCGTATGACTGTAAACGACTGGTTGTGGGTTCGATTTCCATTGGAGGAGTGGAAGGAAATATTTATTATTTCCATTTTCTTCGCTCTGGTGTCGAGGTAAAGCGCGGCGTTAAGTTCCGCCACTTAACACGCAATGCCTCCGAATTCGGCAGAAAGTGGGGAACGGAGTATCTTAATACTAGGTTCCCTCTGCTTACCCTGCTATGTGCGAAATACAGCGTGAAACTGAAAAAAAACCATGCATTTCATACAAACATATCTTAAAAGTACAACAAAATTGTTTCCGTGTAGCAGTTTATAAATAATAGATTCGTTATAGGTCAGTCTATAGAAGTAATTAAGACGATCCAGTAATTGATGGCGATTTTAATTAAAACTCGAGATGAGTCGGGGATTTGCTAGCTTCGGAGAAGGACGTATTGTTTGTAGGTTACAGATAGATTGACTTAAGCAGAATTAATGTCTTACTATAAGGTACTTTATCTATTTTATCTTACAAGGTTTTCTTTGATATTATATTCTTTTAGTAATGTTTAGCGTTTGGTGAAGCTTAGTAGGTATATAAAGATATAAACCTTTCGAAGGTTTTGAGCAAAAATTGGAGAGTCTTAACGCTACGTTCTCTTTGAAAGATCATGAAGAAATCGGGTTGGGCGGATAGTTTGTGTGGGAGTAGTAGTTGTAGATCATCTATCACCTCATGAAAACCTCTTCTCCTCTCTTTAACTGCCACTAACCTTAGCCCCGGGAACCCTAACTTTCCATGAATCCAGGCGGCGGCTTATGACCCTGCTAGGCGGGAAAAGTGTAAAGGTGTAAAAAATCTACTATTATTCTAACACTCTTTACTTCACTTACTCTTTGTCTATTGGAACGATCTGATTCATTACTTCATAGTGATCATGTTAACTCTCATGTTTAGGGTCCCCATCAGTTAAATATTGATATTTATAATATCACGTGTGTACCTTTTATAGAATGCAACTTAACGAAAATGTACACTGTTTCTGCGTTATTGAATTATTCACCCATAACTTATATACCCTAGAATGACTTTTTTTATGAAGATAAAAAAAATCTATTCCAGCTTATACATAATGCAAAGAAGACTTCTTAAAATAGATAATTATTGTAAAATTATACCATATTACTTTCAACGTGTAGTTAACATAGACTTATTGTTTTGTATTTCTGTAACAGAACCTTAAAGTTTCTAATAGAAAGGTGTTTGATAGCAGCTGTTGCTAGTTAATGCTAAATTATAGTTGGCCGCAGGTGCAGGAGTAAAATATGCGGCAAATCTTGTTTATCTGTAGTTCTAGTTTGTTTGAGCTGGGTAGTTATTGATCTCGCTAGTTTCAAAGTGTTAATTTTATATTAATAAGGTATTTTTATATCTTTGATTTCAGGTAAATTAACAAGTTATTGATTCTTTACTTTTAATTATATTGAAGAACATTTTATATGTTAAAAATATGCATTTACACTCGATACTAGTCGTTACTACATATTGCTATCGAGGCACCGTGGGCCTACCTTTAACACTGAGTACAGATACTCAGTTGTGGGTTCGATTTCCCTTCAGGGGTATGATTATAATTTTTATTTCTGTGGTAAGTTGTCATTGAGTTTTGCCACTCAACACAAAATGGCTCAAGTTCGGGAAGAAAGTGGAAAATAGAGTATTTTACTGTAACAGAATAATCCTGACACTATGTTCATTCTGCCTACTTGCTATTTGGGAAAAAGACACTTCCTTTTTCATATTCCAAATTACGTGTGGTTAGTGTTTCATTAAATAATTTTAATATTTTATGAAATTAAATATAAATAATTTTAAATTTTTATACGTTTTCTAAAATGTCTTTTTCAATTTTCCTAAGTGTGGAATAACACTTTAAAAATGTTAAAAGTATTTATTAAATAGCATTCTCTCTTGAAAAACGATTGTTCGTAGAATAATCTTTGGGTAGCAGAAATTTGTAAAAATCTCTCTACAGAGATGCTAACAACAAAAATAAGTTGTAATAAAGCGTATAAGAATTTCGACGCAGCGGATAGTAGAACACATGGCTCAGTGGTGAGAGCGCCTGAACGGTATTCAGTTCAAGTTGTTCAGTTTAGTCAAATTTTTATACGTTTTCTAAAATGTCTTCTTCAATTTTCCTAAGTGTGGAATACCACTTTAAAAATGTTTAAAGTAATTTGAATATTTTTTTGTTTCCTATACAAAAGGTAAGTCAAAATATACATTAAAAATTATATTAAGAGTCTACGTTTCTGAAATTTATACGTTAAAATAATCTTGCAGTTTTGTTTATCAGAAACTAATATCTTCTTATCTGCATACAAGTTACGTATCAACGAAGTAAATATACATAATATGGATGTAACATTGTTACTTCGAATTATATTATTTTTTCTTAAATTATCATCACTTTTTGTAAATTTTAGAGAGGAAATATTTATATCGTATTATAAAAAATAGAATTATTTTACTAAAATTTGTCTTAACTTATTTCCTTATACTCTAAAAATAAATTCTCTCTGACTACTCCGCAAGGGATACAGCGTGAAGCTAAAAAAAATAAGGAAAAGAAAAAGCAAAGTAATGTACAGTTACAGTACTTTGAACATCGGTTTACAATGTTAAGATCCGTTTTTAAGATTTAAATCAACAATTATACGGAGTGTCTTAACACTAGGTTCCCTCTGCCTATCCTCTTATGTGCGGGATACAGCGTAAAGCTAAAAAAAAGAAAAAATAATATAAAAATAAGAAATTGCTATAAAAATATTCATAAGTGAATCCGACATCACATAAGTGAAACTACTAAAATCTAAAAAACATAAAAAAAGACATACTAAGTGTTACGACTCTTTAGAAGGATTCTAAGGAGTCGTAACACTTAGTATCTCGTTATTTCTTCAATGATTTGAATTGAAATTTACAGAATTTATTTTATTAATTAGCGATCTTCTTGCAAATTTGCCTGCGTTAACAACACGACTGTACCTATTTCACTATTTATAGACAAGCCTCGTCAAGTCTAGATAATTAGAAACCTTTAAAAACATCGATTTCTTTCTACCATAATATACATATATTATACATATATGAAGCTTTCTTCTGAATCACTCTATTTACTAAAACCATATCGAAATCTGTTGCGTAGTTTTAATAATCTAAGCAAGGGACAGACTTCCACTTTTTGAGCCTTGGGTTTCTGTATCAATTTATGAAAAATAAATTGTGAAGATAAAACTTATCATTTCACTGAAAAGTTCGTAAAAACAGAAAAAAAGGACTAAAAATAGCTAGTGTTATATAAATAAATATTCATTTAGATATGACTTGTTTTAAATATAGTTGTGAAATGAATGAATTATGTATAATGATAAAATAATGAATGTTTTTTTTAGAATTATAGACTATTTATTATTAATTCAGTAGACTTCTATAACTTTTACAAAAACTCCCTTAGAATCCAAAAGAACTTGTGGGGCGCATTAAGAACTTTTTAACAACTTTTTTATTGATAATGGAGTTTTTTGACTTTAATTTGACTTTATTATTATACGTTAATCTTTTATAATATTAATACAATATTAATTCTTCTCTTCAAATTCTCCTGCAATATTTATTAAATATTATATGTAGTTTTACGTTTTAAGATTTTTTTAGTTTCACACTGTATCCTGCTCACTGCAGGGTAGGCCTAGAGGAAGGGAGAGGGAGCCTAATGTTAAAACACTTCGTTCTACACTTTTCGACGCCGTGCTTTGCCTCGATACCAGAGCGAAGAAATGAAATATGAATATATAATATTTCAGTTCGAGTGGGAGTCAAACCCACAACCAGTCGCGTTTACAGTCAGACTTTGTGTCCTTCCGCCACGACTGGCTTCTCAACATATAACATTGTCTCTCTCGTCGGATCATTTAAGTTATGACATTTATATATTTAAACATTATTTATTTTAAAAAAAATGAAATACCTAGTTTTAATTAGATTTATAAAACAATATATTTTTTTTAAATAACAATAATAAATAAGGCCATCGTAGCGCTGTGCGACAACGTCTGACTCAGAGGAACAATCATATTTTTTTTTACCTTCTAGGTCTTAAGAGAAAGCGGGATAGTTTTTCACTATTTAACTTGCAGTATCTCGAATTGGAGAGTCGAAAACGGAGTGTCTTGACACTAGGTTCTATCTGATTATCCTGCTATAATGGAGAAAGCAAAAATTGTAGTGGTGAATAACAACCTATTGGCCTGCCTTTACATAGTTACAATTTGTATAAAGAAATATATAAGCGTGCTAGTTATTAGAAGATATTAGATTATCTGTAAAATAAGAGAAATGCATAAAAATAATGAAAAATCAAATATTTTACAATAGTATTGACTACTTGACTACTGTTATATTACCTATACAAAAGTGGGCCTGCGCCGTTTGTTCTATTTAAATCAGGCCGGCAACTGGCTAGCAAATGCAAATTTCATCTCCGTCCTAGACTCTTGTTGCTTACAAGTTAGTTTAGCTAAAGCAAACGTTGAGCTATGGAAAATATTGCTAAGTCAGGATATAATTAACTTTAATAGGTGCTATATTCAAGCGTGTGACTGTAAACGACTGGTCGTGGGTTCGATTCCTACTCGAGAAGTGGAAATATTTAATATTTCCATTTTCTTCGCTCTGGTGTCGAGGTAAAGCGCGGCGTTAAGTTCCGCCACTTAATACGCAATGCCTCCGAATTCGGCCGAAAGTAGGGAACGGAGTATCTTAATGCTAGATTACCTCTGCCTACCCTACTGTGTGTGGGATACAGCGTGAAGCTGAAAAAAAAAAAAAAAAAATAGGTGCTATATTCAAAATTTGTGGTATCATGAAGAAGTACGGACTGTACGTGATGGTTGTGGGTTTGATTCTTACTTTGCAAAATATTTATGATTATTTGTCTGCTTTCTGTTACCAAATACTCAATGAAATGGTTTTTTGAACTTCACGTGGTATTCTGAACACACAGGATAAGTAAAAAAAGAGAGATTTATCTCTAATTGATAATCAACAGAGTGATTTATCTCTAATTTTGCTTCGAATTACCCTGACATTCGATCTAGAGGTGGTGGAGGAACTTATGGCACGAGACATTGACCATTTGATGCATCTTTTTATTTTGAACGTAGCCCCAACATTTCGCATACATATTTTATCAGCCAATTTTATCATTTCATTTTTTCCTACCTATAATAGATCGTTTCAATACTCTATTACTGGTTCCAATATAAGGAAAAGTGGACTAATTATACATATTTTTGTATATACCTACAATATGACTCCGGTAAATGTAAAAAAAAAATACTTTCAACAAAAACTACACGTGCTGCTATAGGACTAGGTAATAGAACCTATGGCACGAGACACTGACCATTTGATGCATCTTTTTATTTTGAACGTAGCCCCGACATTTCGTCACACAAAAACAGAATTGTCGTCGACAAAAAACCCAACGAACGCTATTTTGGTAGTCAAAAGAATCAAGTCGGAAAAAACGGTCGAACGAACCCGAGCCGATTCAGCGATATAAATTTAATAGGTTTTGTTAAATTTAGGCAAATTTAAACTTAAAAATGGTTATATTAAAGTTGATTTTGTTTTGTAAACCGTTCAGGTAGTTTTTATCATTTCTGGTAGTTGTAGAAGATAGGCGCGAAATGCACCCGCGAGCTGTCACGCGCCGAGTTTGTCGGTTCATCGATTCCGACTAAGAAATTTTGAAATATTTTATTTTTAATATAAAAAAATGAAGAATATCTTCTAAGATATTATAATTTATGTTTAATTTGTTTTGATGTTTAAGAAATATATTTATGAGTGTCTTATAATTGACAAATATTAAAAAAAAGCAGCCTCACGCTTTTTCCCTTATGGCAAGGGAGTCAGAGAGAATCTAGTGTCAAGACACTCTGTTCTACACTTACCGAAATCGAGACTTGACGTGTTAATTCGTGCATCTCAAAGCTCACGCTTAGTCTTAGGTAACCAAAGTGGCCGAATGAAAATAACATACAATCGTTCCCCCGAGTAGGAATCGAACCCACGACCATCAAGTCTATAGACAGACGCTGCCACTTAGTGCCTCTACCCTCTTATGTATAGTTACTAATTACAATTTGCATCTCACCTAGTTAATGACTAAACAGTTTCATAGCTGGCCGTTTCATATATATTATTCACATAATAGCTAGAAAATAATAAAAGATTATAAAAATGAAAATGTTAAAGTTAAATCTATTCAATTTAGATGAGCTTTCGTATTTGCATAAGCTTCGACGAAGAACGACAAAAAACTACGACTAAGTACAACAGCTGCAGAACTGTAATTTAAATATCATATACTTAAATTATATTTAGATATAAGTAGTTTTACGATTTAAGCAGCGCCATGCCTTTTATCACGTAGAAGTTAGGAGAGAGAGAATGTTAAGACACTTCGGTTTCAACTTATCACTGAAATTTGTGATATTATATGTTGAGTACCGGATCTCAACGCTGCGCTAGTCTTATTCGCCTTAGTGAACAAATGAAACAATTGAATGATGAGAAGAAATCCTCTGAGTGGGAATCGAACTCACGACTAATTGACATAACAATTAGACAGCGCAACAATGGCTTCAAAGTATAGATATTTTCTTGATATATAGGTTCATTTAAAAAATATTAAAACTCCACATATGTGAAATTTATGAACGACTTAGTAACTAGTAAAATTAAAAAGATCTTATTGTAAACATTATAACAGTTTGTATCCTCTTGGTATTTCTAATTCTGATATAAAGCCAATAAAAAAAGAAGGCTTGGATTTTTTTTTAGCTTTCACTCTGTAACCCGCATACAGCAGGGAAGGCAGAGGGAACCTAGTATTAAGACACTCCGTTTCCCAATTTCCGCCGAATTCGGAGGCTTGCGTGTTAAGTGGCGGAATGTAACGACGCGCTTTACCTCGACATCAGAGCGAAAAAAATGGAAATATAATTTCCACTCCTCGAGTGGGAATCGAATCCACAACCAGTTTACAGTCACACCCTTGTGCCATTGGGCCACGACCGGCCATTTCTCATCAATTATTATAAAGATAAAGCCACGAGTAGACTCTTACTTAATATATCTCACTTAAGTCGTCAAATCAGCTCCTAGGACATAATTATACTAATTACCGAATTCGTTAGAAATTTTATTGATAAAAACAGTATTTTAATACAGAAACGAGTGGTACATTAAAAAAACTGTCCTAATTATACAAAACTATGATTTCATTAATTAAAAATTACTCAATATAAGTTACTTTGATATAAGAATCACTTTTTATGGTCACCATTAAAGTTTCAAATACGTAAAATAATGAACAGAATGTAGACAACTCGAGACAGAAATCTAAAGCATTACTTATTACCGAACTACTTTAGTTAATGAGTTGATAAGCGGTTTTATATGTTTGTTTAGAATTTGAGGTTGTTGTGGCGCAATGTGATTGTAAATCTGATGGTCGTGGGTTCAATTTCTATTTGTAAATGTTTATAAATATTTTTTATTAGTACGCTCTGTGGTGCCTACGATAAAGATCCGCCTCTTTACTCCTAATGTCTAGACATGACATAATAGACAAGGTGGAGATTAGATATATAATTTTTTCTGACAAGCTTTTCCGTAAAAAGCGTGGGCCATTTAGATAGACATTTAGGTTAAAAGATTAACGGGGTTAGGTTCCGCCATTTGATACGCTGTTAATTATAGCTGAAATTGCTGTACAGGTCATCATGGATTTACATCTAGTGATTGGAGAATAGCTAAATATATTACATACATATTTATAATTTAATATATTTTTGTTAAACATAAGTGGGATTTGTCACAATTATTATTTAGATAATCATTATGACAAATCACTTATACTTAGGTATATATTATATTAATTTATTATGTAAGTACGTACATGATGCTGCAGTACTTCCCAAAATACCCATCACGTTGAACTACTTTTGTTAAGGCACAATTTCGTTATGTCTTCTTGCTGGTCTTTAATGGTCCTACTTCAGTTTCACTCTTCAAAATAAATTATAGCGTAAGCTTAAAAGCAATATAACAAAAAAGCTTTCATTCATATCAGTCAAGTAGTTATAAATATGTGAGCGTACTAATATTATGCTTTTACTGTCTCATTTTTGCATAGATTATGCAATAAATTAGAATATTATGTTAAGAAATAAAATAATTATAACGTATTATATATTAGTTAAAATGATACCGATTATTGAAGCTATAATAAAATAAATTATGAAGACGGGCTTATAGCCGGTTCAGCATCTAATTAAGAAAGCAATTTTGCAAGTTATTTATGAGTTATAAAGAATACAGGGGCAGTACGGCGGCCTTTAGTAGCTGACTCAGAGGAAACTGGAATTATATGTTTAAGGCTTATATTCATTAATTAAACCTAACTGTGTAAAATTTGAAATTTGTAGCTTCATAAACAGAATGAATTGATTTTTTTTAAAATAGGTAAAAAAGATAGCTTGGAGACCTTGGGTGATCTTCGAGAACACAGAATCGGTGATATTGGAGCAGGTGACGTAAAAAGCATGAGGACCCCACGGAGATCGTTTATGAAGAGGTTGCTTACAGTGGACGAGGTGAAGGATTGTAGTGTTTCGCGCACCGGGATAAAATTGCAAATCCAATAAAAAATGTTACAATATCCATCTATTTTATTAGCTTCACGTTTTTTCCTACGTACCGGCCAAAGATAACCTTTCAAGACAGTCCGCTTTCCACTTTTCAAAATGGAACTGAGTGTCGCGAAATTCACCTTAGGTACAAAACCGGAGAAATTAAATTGATTAAAATATCGTATGGTAGAAATCGAACCCCTAGCCCTTGCGTTTACAGTCAGACGCAGTCACACTGCGCTAATGACGTATGCTCAATAAAACACATACATACATATGTACATATGTAATTTACATTAAACGCATTAAATTATTTTCTTGTCAATTTTTTTTCGTCGTGTAATATAATTGGTGCACTACAACCTATATACATATTTATAATTCGTCAATAGATTACCGGACTTAGAAGTTCTACTAATATTTTTGTACTCGACATCTCATAAAATAGTCCGTAATTAATAATTTAATAGCTAAATTTATCACAAAAACCAAAGAATAAATAAACTCTACCAAGAATATTACTTATTCAATTTCTTTGATGTCAACACAACGGAAAGCTAACGTCGATGATTGCGCTAAGATGATATCTTAGTACAAAAGACAATAGATTATTTGAAAACAATAAAAGGTCTAATGATAGAATGGCATAGCGGGACATGATTTATTGTTTTCTGACCGCAAACAATAAAGTCGGTGTCTTTAGAAATGGTATTGACATTGGTTATGATTGAATGCTCTCTACGTGGGCACAGCGGTTGTGTGGATTTCTGCAAGTATTTTTTTTTCGGTTTTATATTTTTTTCCGTATAGAAGGCAGTTTTATATTTTTTATATTTTTTTCCGTATAGAAGGCAGAAGGTTTGGCAGAGAGAAATTAGTATCCTAAATCTATGTTTTGAGCTTTCGAGTTAAAGACACTATGTGTTTAGTGAAAGAATAAAAAAAATAGAACAATGAACATCATTTAAATATAATATTTGCCCCGAATGGGCATCGAAGTTACACCCATTACGTTTACAGCCTTATGTTATACCACTGCGCCACGATAGAATTTGTAGAGTAGAGTATTTTTATTTTTTTGAATTGAAAACTTTTTTAACTGCGTTCAGCACTTAAGTAGGCGAAAATATTGTGGATTCCCGTCACCGACTTGCTAATGTAAATGCGTTAGACATTTTTCGGATGGGTATCAAAATCTTGTAAGTTCGTGTCACCTGTATCTGTATCGGAGGCGTATTGTGCGACATAAGTGCTGTGTATCTTTATATAAGTAGGATTGTATATTTTATATTTTAGGGAAATGTGTATATACTGCACAATTGTATATTGTTCAAAGTTCAAAGCGCAAGCTCAAGGAGAGTTTGCTTATTATATTAATTGTTTATTTGTAGAATCAAAAACGTATAAAATTATCAAACACGAACCCGCGCCTTCTGAACACCGTTCAGGCGCTCTCACCACTGAGTCACTGTAGTGAGGCGCGGGTTCGAATCCCACTGCGTTCAAATTTTTATACGTTTTGTAAAATGTCTTTTTCAATTTACGCCTGATAGTATCCGCGATGGTCGTGGGTTCGATTCTTACTTGGAGAAATGATATTACTTTCATTTCTTCGATCTGGTACCTAAGACAAAGCTTCGCGTTTAGTTCCATCACCCATACGCAAAGTTCTCTCTGTTTACCGTGCTATGCACAAAATTGTTGCTCAGATCGTTACTCAATGTGAAAATTAGATTGATATTAATAAATTCAATTTAAGCATTATGAAATTTCCAGTGTTAATTCAAAAATTGTAACTTATTACTTTCATTTCAGTGTTGAGCAATTTTTTTTAAAATTTTTTTTTAGCTTCACGCTGTATCCAGCACGCAGCAGGGTAGGCAAAGGGAACCTAGTGTTAAGACACTCCGTTCCCCATTTTCCGCCGAATTCGGAGGCATTGTGTGTTAAGTGGCGGAACTTAACGCCGCGCTTTACCTCGACACCAAAGCGAAGAAAATGGAAATATTAAATATTTCCACTCCTCGAGTGGGAATCGAACCCACAACCAGTCGTTAACAGTCACACGCCTGTGCCACTGGACCACGACTGGCTGCAATTCCTTAATTCATGGTTAATTATATTGTAATTAAGGACTAATTATTTTTTCGTATACCTGAAAATATTATGTGATTTCCCCACAAACAAGTAATGAATTGTCATTTTTTATTTTATTTTAATTCACTTTTGCCCTACACTGATTTCTATCAGCTATCTCTATGACAGCCAGTTTTATTATTTTTATTTTAGGCTAATTGAATAACGCCGCTGTCCATTTCATGTCTATTTTAGTAACATAGTGTGTTGGACTGCAGAACTAAATCCTGCATTTTCTTAAATTAAATCGTTGAGACGAAAATATTTGACGTATTTTTCCGGGTAAGGATAAATACACGGTTACTTACATAACTTTAGAATAAACCTTCAATGTTGTTCAACCTTGATTATAATAAATTAAAATCGTATACTATAATAGTAAGTATAGTATACTCATACAACATAATTACCGACGCACTTAAAAAATTAAATATCTTTTTCACAACTCCAATAAGCGGGTATATTATTTTTTTAAGAAGACAAGAGAGGCCAGTTATGGAGCAGGGGCACAAAGTGTGACTGTAAACGCGACTGGTTGCGGGTTCGATTCCCACTCGAGGAATAAAAATATTTAATAATTCCATTTTCTTCCCTCTGGTGCCTCGACGGCAAAGCGCGGTGCTCAGTTCCACCACTTGACACACAATGCCTCCAGAATTCGTACGTTCGTTATTTAGTGTAAAACTCTGTATTGTTACTTAGACTAGTTTTTATTGATACATTTAATTTAAAGTGAATTTTAAGATATATTTAGACGCTTTTATAGCCTACACTACAATACAATGCTTCAACTAAAATCATAATTTTAAATAATGACATTTATTTAAATGAAATCTGTATTCATTTTAATAAAATTATAAGTGTCAATAAGAAATAAATTAGGATTCCTAAATTAATCAATATTGAAATTTCTCGTTTTATTATTCGATATATTTTTGTTAAAGTTGTAGTTTCGTTTGTTTTTTTCAGCTTCACGTTTTTTTACGCATAAAAACACCTACGTCACCTAGTGTCAAGACACTCTGTTTTCCATTTTCCGATCATTTTCCGAGTTGTAGGTTGAGTGGCGGACTTCAAACGGCGTTAAGTTTCACAACATACAGTAATTAGGAAAAATTAGTATTGTAGTCAGTCTTTAACGACTCTAACATAGAATAAAGAAACAGTTTCAAGTATTCCCCTGCAAATCAGTGAAGGCAGAGAAGACACACCGAACTGCTTTTTTGTTTTTGTTTTAATAATATTTTTATTTTTGTTATTTTATTGTTTTATTTTAATTTATTAGATTTTCTTATTTTTTTTAGAGCTATATATAGCTTCACGCTATATCTCGCATATAACAGGGTAGGCAGAGGGAACCTAGTGTTAAGACACTCCGTTCCTCACTTAGAAAAGAATGTAGAATTGTAGAATTCGAGACATTACTTATTAAGTTGCAGAACTCAACGCCGCGGACTAAACGAGATAAGTTCAATTCATTCATATATATTAAATTACTACATGAGAACCGAACAAGCATTATCCGTTATATTTAACGACCGTTATTAATAGCTTTGATTGGTTTCAAAAGGCTACTGGACGCGATCGAGAGCTTCGAATACCAATGTTTTACAGATGGTATCGGCAATTGAGGTAGCGGCGCCTCTGTGCTGCCATCTTAATAAGCGGAAGACGGTGTTCCAATGCTTAAAGCTACTTTTTGTTGAAGACAGCACATGTTTTAATGTCAGTTAAATTGTAATATGTTTTTTGTTATTTTTTTGAACAGTAAGTTAAAGAGTGATAGTGTCGGTTTGTGATTGCGATGGTTGTGGATTCGATTTCCAATCAGGGGCATATTAATTATATTTTAATTATTTTTTTTTTTTTGCTCTGATAACACGACAAAATCATGGTGTTAAGACAAACACCATTGAACAGGCAATGTTTTGTTTTCGGGCGGAAAGTAGAGAGTCCACTGTCTTGACGCTACTTTTTCTTCGACTACTTTGCTATGCGGGAAAAATCTTCCTACTTTTCTATAATGTGACAATTTTCACTGTGAACTTATTTAGTAGCTTGTAAATCAAAATCAATTTAAAGAAATTCATAGTATCTTTGTAAGTGAAAATATGCGAGTTACTTTCTGTTTAATTTTTAAATGACTTTTACTCAACATTATTTTAAACGGAAAGAACACTTCGTTCTCTATTTCGCCTGAACATGGCATATTCACACACGGCAGGCAGACTCAACGCCGCGCCTTTTCTAGTCGATAGAGCGGTAAATTTAAAATAATTTTAGTATATTCCTCCCTTGGGTTGGTATTCGTACCCATAACAATCACATTGACAATCAGACACTATCCGGTGGGCTCTCACTATGGTATTTTTAATATATTATATAGACACAGCACTTCTATTTTGTTTTAGTAAACAAATGTTACTGTACAATCTGTCATCCTTTCACTATTGCATATAAAACCATCAAGATTAAAACCAGATAATGCCTACATGTTCATACGTAGAAATCTCTTCGACTTATCATAACAATCAATTCGCTTACCGCTGTCCATTTATTTAATTGTCTATATAGACAGGGAGCTAAATGTTATCAGGGGTTGTCAATCTGTACGTATTTCAAGAGCTGTCTTACTAACCGTTAAGTTTTTACATTGGTTATCTGGCTATCCATACTAATGTATAAATGCGAATGTCTGTCTGTTTGTCTGTTGAGCTTTCACAGCCAATATACTGGTTCGATTTGGATGAAATTCGGAATGAAAGTAGTTAAAGATCCAGTGTCAAAGATAGGCATATATTTTTTTCAAAACCTAAGGGAAATAGCCAATGAAAGTTTGTATGATTAATTTAAAGATCTTAACCGAATAAGATGACATTTCTCAGGAAGATAGCTGATTACACTAGGTCAAACATAGGTTAACCTTATTTTTTTAAAAAACAATCTTTGAAAGAGCTAAAATTGGGGATGAAATTTTATGTGAAAAATTACGCAGGCGTAGCCGCGAGCAAGTCGCTAGTAGCTGTATAAGTGCTTGTTCTATTAAATTTAATGAATTTGCTCGCCTTTCAAATGTTGTTTCATATCATTGAGTTAAGAGGAATATTTATTTCATCACATTATTTTTTATTGGTGTCCGTTATTGTAATATTAGTGTAGTTATTGAAGCCGTGGCACAGTTGTGTCGTAGCAAGTGTACATGTTGGTTGGTAATATTTTTATTAAGTAGGTATATACTCTAGATTATTAATATTTTTGTTTTCTATAGTCGTGGCGCGGCGTGGAGTGGGGACAATCGTGGTGCAGTGACACGAACGTATCACTGCAAAATGATTGGTTGTGGGTTCGATTCCCACTTGAGGAGTTGAACTATTTAATATTTCCATTTCCTTCGCTCTGGTATCAGAGCCAAAGCACGGTGTTAAGTTTTGCCACTTAACACTACGATTTCTCCAAATTCGGCGGAAGTGGGGAACGGAGTGTCTTAACACTAGGTTCTCTCTGCCTACCCTGCTGTGTGCGGGATACAGCGTGAAGCTAAATAATATAATAGCCTGGTATGATGCGATAAAGCCTAATATTGTTGACTGTGGCTAGGTAACATAAACTTTTGGGCTCGATTCCTACTAGGTGGAAAGATTTAGTCATGGATCAAAAAAAGGTATTTTTCAGTAGTTCGCTTAAAAAATACCGTATTTTTGTAGAAATTAAAACTCGCCCCCGGGTTTCTATACTAAGTAATTCTGGAAACAACTTTAAAGGTAAAAAAGAGGCATAGTCACTTTTTAAATTTTGGTATTTCATTTTAACTACAAAGATACAGGAGCTACATTTCACTGCCAGTATGTGCTTCTATACCAACAACAACAAAGTAAATAGAGTACACGTCGGTTGCCTACATAACACTGTATAATACTAATTTACGTAAACACAAAGTTACGTTACATCTAACGACCGGATGGTAAATACAAGTCCATACGCAATGTCTTATAAGATAAAGCGTACTGATTAGTCAGTGACTAATGGATCAAAGAAAATGTTTGTATTCGTCGATCTTGGCTATTGTTTTTTTATTGTTGTCTACGTACGTTCACATACAATATCGGGTAATTGAGCTCCGCTCGGGTTTTTTGGATAAATTCGTGTTTTTATAATTATAATTATTATAAAAATTGAGATAGTAAGTTAAAATATTAATAAAAAAATATAATTAAAAATGATCTGGACGTTTGCGGATTCGAACAAGGGACTTTTGGTTTTGTAATTCCGTTTTTCACCTGAGTTATTACAAGACTGTCAATAATAACGAAAGCAGATATTTAAGCACTTATTTATTACCTAAAAATACGGAGAAATAGACATTTTCTAAACATGAAACCTAGCTAGATCGAATGTTCCCTCAATACATACTAAATTTCACGAAAATCATTTGAACCGTTTCCGAGATTCAAATTATACATATATAGCCGTAGCGCAGTGACACAGACGTGTGACTGTAAACGACTGGTTGTGGGTTCGATTCCCACTCGAGGAGTGGATATATTTAATACTTCCATATGCTTTGCTCTGGTATCGAGGCAAAGCGCGGCTTTAAGTTCCGCTAGTTAACACGCAACGCCTCAAAAATCGGCGGAAAATGGGAAACGGAGTGTCATAACACTAGGTTATCTCTGTCTACCCTGCGGTGTACAGGATACAGTGTGAAGCTAAAAAAAATAGAATTGCTCGTTTAAAGATATAAAATATGTAACTAGACAACTGACATTCGACTTTAATGTTTCTCGTTTTCATATATCGTGTGAATGCGATTTAGATTGATATCGGCTTGTTTGTGCGTTTTTTTAGTTTTAAACTTGATGGCATTTTGGCATGATGACATAAATTGATGATTTGAAGACATCAATCGTGTGTAAAGTTCATCGTGCGTTATTAGTGGGCCTGTCTATTCTAAATATAGATCTTACATATGTAAGGAACAGGTACAGGAACTATTTCCTGTACCAGGCGTGAAAGATAAATCGAACGTGTTTTCTTTTTAGGGCAGTCATTTTTAAGGTTTAAGTTTTATTTGCATATGTACCTATTTAGTATGTTATTTTAATATTTTGTATAATTAAGCCTTAATTTATTTTTTCTAAAAAAATACTAAATAAATAGCTTCACGCTATATCTCGCACACAGCAGGGTAGGCAGAGGGAACCTAGTGTTAAGACACTCCGTTCCCCACTTTCCGCCGAATTCGGAGGCTTGCGTGTTAAGTGGCGGAACTTAACGCCGCGCTTTACCTCGACACCAGAGCGAAGAAAATAGAAATATAATTTCCACTCCTCGAGTGGGAATCGAACCCACAACCAGTCGTTTACAATCACACTCTTGTGCCACTGGGCCACGACTGGCCAAATACTAAATAAATTACTTTAAAAATTGTACATATATTGCAAACAATTCAATTCAACTTATCAACTTGTTCACGCTTGGTACGAATATTAGTTAAGCCTTTTAATATAATTGCCACATCTAAAGTACTGAAATATATATTATTTAATTATTAGTATTTTGTTGAGGATATAGTGGGTTAATTTTTAACTGATCCCTCTTCTAAATTTATATTAAAAAATAAGTAACTACCTAATCTGTTTATACATAATGCAAAAAATATTGTGTTTAATACATAATTGTATTTTTTATTTAAGAATAATATTCTTTAACCCTTTATAATTATTGTAATTTATTTTACCCGAAGTATAAATCGAACCCACAACTAGTCGCCTTTACAGTCACACTTTGTGCTCCTGCGCCACGAGTGGCCTCAATATTGTAGATTATAGTAGATATTAGAATAGAAGTGAAGTATTTTCAATTAACCTAATCATTTGCTTCTATCAAAGCCACGTTCTAAGAAACCAAAGCAATCTTAACTTTGTGTTGTGGTTATTACAAAATACTATGCAGAAGCGAGATGCTGATTAAATTTGAAAGTAAAATGTATATCTTGATGTAGTTGTTAAAAGAAATTAATGATTAAACTGGCTAAGTGACATTTATTGTGTATATGTATATAATTATAATATGCGTGACCGAAATCGATGGTTACTGGTTCGATTTCCATTTCATTCATCCATACTTATATTATAAATGGGAATGTCTGTGTGTTTGTCTGTCATGCTTTCACGGCTAATCTACCGGTCCGATTTGGATGAAATTTAGAATGAAAGTAGTAAATAACCATGGGTCTAACATAGGCTACTTATTTTTTCAAAAATCAACCTTTAAAGGGTTGAAAGGGAATAAAGTAGTTAGAGATGAAAGTTTATGTGAAAAATCTACACCGCTGGACCGATTGTAATGAAATTTGGCATAAATATAGTTAATAATGCAAGGTTAAATGTAGGCTACTTTATTTTTCAAAAATCCACCCCCTAGGGTTGCGGTATACCGCAAGAGCTATGTAATTTACGCGGCGAAGCCGCGAGCGAGCCGCTAGTATAATATATTTTTGTAGATATTTTGTGGTATTTTTCAACGAGAGCCTAGTAAGTTCTGACTAGTATGTAGTTCTCAGTCAGTCAAAGTAAACTGATAAAATTATAAATAACTCAAGTAAGTAAATATATAAGTAACTCAAGTAAGTCATTAAAAAAATATAAGTTTGGTTTATAATAGTCATTCTTCGAAAACGGAAATCGACACACTAATGACTTTTACACTCAGACGCAATCCCACTACTAAGGAACCCTCAATAATAATATCACTTATTACATTTCAAAATCAAACCAAAACAATTTTAATTATCAACAAGTCGAAACAGCGAGGCGGTTCATTAGAAAAGCTTGCATCTGTTTTCGGTGGATCTAAATGGGGGCGATTAGATAACAAGTTATTTAAGACAAGATAAGGGTTAAACAAGAAGGGTGGCCTCAGTGTTATTGACTCGGGCGTCTCGTCCAATCGACTACAAGGACGGTAGCAGGTGTGCAGAGATGATGTGAAAAAAGTGTACGACGCTTATAAATAGCGGGCCGTTAGTACAGTCGACTGATGACTGTTCGAAAACTTGTCTTTTAAATAAACAACTCGGAATATAAATTTGTGATAACTTCTTTGTTGTATTATTATTTTTTTTTTTCGGATGGCAAGGTAATCAGAGAAATATTTATGTCCAGACACTCCGTTTTCTACTTTTGCACGAAATCAAGACATTGCTTAACTTAACGCTGCGATTTGTCTTTATCATAGATACCAGAGCCTCACGCTGTATCCCGCACACAGCAGGGTAGGCAGATGGAACCTAGTGTTAAGACACTCCGTTTCCCACTTTCTGCCGAATTCAGAGGCATTGCCTCTGGTACCAGAGCGAAGGAAATGGAAATATTAATATAACTTCATTGTTGTATTATTATGTTTTTTTATCGAATGGCAACGTAATCAGAGAGATATTAGTGTCAAGACACCCCGTTTTCCATTTACACGAAATCAAGACATTGCTTAACTTAACACTGCGATTTACCTTTGTCTTAGGTACTAGAGCAGAGAAATAAAAATAATCTCAATATCATATTCTAAAATGGAAATCGAACCTACGATGTTTTACAATCAGACGTTGTCTGAGATGTAAATTATTTTAAAATTTTAATATGTTAATTAGTAATTAAATACTGGTTGATTTAGATGTTTCGTGAATGTTATCTGTAATTCACATGCATAAATGTTTTCGTATCACCGTTTATTAAGTCAAGAATCTAAATTATGTATCTACGTGTATTGTAAGTATTATTTCTTTATCTTTTTTAAATATAAAAATCTGGTTATAAAGTTTCTTCTAAATGTATTTTATTGAAAATCAATGAATATGTACATTAAAATCGTTTATGTTTCCATAATAATGTATAGAAGCTACTAACTTATGAAGATTTTATGAGCACCAGTATAGTAGTAGTCAAAAAATAAAGCGTTTTTGGTAAATTTTAATATGTATAATTCTATTGGTACGAATTAATATTGAAAAAGTAGAAATATATAAGTAGGTTGTGCTTTGGACCTTAATATTTTAAAAGAAATGTTACATAAACATTTAATTTTTCAAAATATCATTGGTATATTGTAAAATATAAAGTTATAATATACCAATGAATGTATCAGTTCGGAAATGTATCGGTTCAATTCCGTAATTACGACGCTCATGGATAATAGACTACAAACAGTAAATAATAAAATATAATAATAATAGTAAATATACTGGCCAGTCGTGGCACATACGTGTGACTGTAAGCGACGGGATGTGGGTTCGTTTTCCACTCGAGGAGTGGATTTTTTTTTATATTTCCATTTCCTTCGCTCTGGTATCAAGGCAAAGTGGGGCATTAAGTTTCGCCACTTAACACGCAATGCGTCGGAATTTGGCGGAAAGTGGGGAACGGAGTGTCTTAACACTAGGTTCCCTCTGCCTACCCTGCTGTGTACAGGATACAGCGTGAAGCTAAAAAAAATATATAATACTACTGTAAAAAATAGCCATATTAAAATAACCATCGCTATAAAGAAAACAGAAATGACAAAACACATACATATTCGCTCTCTACTTTGTACCCGTTATACTAAGTGTGTAAGAAACTACCTATATTTATAAAACTAGACCGACCACTATCACAAAACGTTGCAAAATGAAGATCAAGTAAGAACATTCAGTTTGCAATTAAAATAATTATTGACTTCCACTTGTACGACGCGGAAAGCGTCTATTGCTTTTAGCTTTGATCTGTGTAATTTTGTTTTAAGTGCGTAATGACCATATATAGAGTTATTAATATACGTAGTTCTGAACGATAGTCTGTTTGCTGTCTTCTGTTTGTACCAACGGCAGTACTAGTAATAAATTTTTATTTTTTTATAAAAACTGTGTTGTTTTTCTTTCTTTTCGTTAGTCACAAAGTTTTATGCGTCTAATAAAGTAACTTTTGTGTGAAAAAAAAATATAAACGTAATTGATTTCTACACATAGAAAAACATACATATAGATATTTTATACTTTTTGTCATATATATTTTTAGTGTTATAGTTTTAACATTTAAAAGTGTTGCTATTGTAATGCGGACTGATATAATATAAGGACATTAAAAATGAACTCTCTGATTTGCATTGTACTAGTCAATTAGAAATTTAACTATGTAATATTAGTATCTAAGTATTTTTTTTGTAGCTTCACGCTCCACTCCTGCGCACAGCAGGGTAGGCAGAGGGAGCCTAGTGTTAAGACGCTTTGTTCCCCACTTTCCGCCGAATTTTGGAGGCATTGCGTGTTAAGTGGCGAAACTTAACGCCGCTCTCTGTGCCACTGAGCCACGACTGGTCCCTAATTAAAATGTATTTATTATTTGATATATAAGTATTTATAGACTTAAAAAAATAATAAAACCGAAACAATTCATTCGCTTATCCTAAATATTCACACAAAGAATCCAGACGATCACATACATTTCGTCTCTATCCCCATATTTTATAGGGGCATTTAAATAATCTTACTTTAGAAACCATTGAAAGGCACATATCAGTCTGAGTATGAATTGAATCAAAAGACTGAATAACCTTTGGCAGGTGATCTCGTGCAGATGCCGAAGGACCATTATCAAGTTTTTAAGCGACCAAGGACTTGTTTGTCATCCTTTTTAACTGAGATGAATTTTAATTAATTCTTTTTTACGTCAGTCTGTCACATGAATTTTAATAGAATACTTAATGAGTATTATTATTCACAGGAAAGTGCTAAATTAAGTACTTGACTTTCATTCATTAGGTTAATCACGGTTTGTGTGGAAGGAAGAGGAATGAGAGTTAAGTTAGGTAATGATTTTCTTTAAAAAGTTTTTATTTAATTTGCATTTTCGTTTTTTCTCTCTGTGATAATTTCCGTCGCATAACACGCAATATCTCAATTTCAGGTGAAAAATGAAGTACGGAGTGTTTGGATACTAGTGTTTTTTGTTTTATTTAACATGCATAGCATATTACACACATTTTACCTACATCTTAGCCTGTGGGGGGCGGGTTAAGAATATAATTTCCCTGTGCAGTATTCCCAGTAGCTTGGTGGTAGGAGATTCATTCTCCGACTGGCTCGCGATCACTTTCATGTCAAAGATGAACCGCCAAACATCTTATGATGTCTTCCAGTTCTATAGCATGTAAGCTAGCTCTCTGCCTAAATCCACCATCGCTATCCTTCCTTCCTTTTTTCCTCCTTCACGTTCAAGGCCGGCAACGTATTCACAAATCCTCTGACCTTGTCGACGTCCACAGGCGAAGGTAATCACTTGCCATTCGATGGTCCTTCTACTCATTTGCCTCCTTTATACAATATAAAAAAATCTATTTACGAAAATCTTTTTCCAACAACAATAAAGATTTCTAACAAAAATATGATTATTTTTACAAATCTTAATCACATATTTAGAAAATCTTGGAAATCTTGTTTAGAAAATTTTAAATAAATTTTAAGTCACTGTGAATCGAACCCACGCCAGGAAAAAATCTTGCTGCATTCTTGTCTTAGTGCATTTTCTAAAAATTCTTTTCTATAAGTATATAGAACTTTTAATTTTAACAACGCTTTATTTATGTAATTTTATTGAATTAATTTGTTTATGACTTCTAAGCATGCTACTTCGGTAGGTTTACAAAATACATATATTCCTTTATGTGTAATATTTCCTTATTCTAAAAAAAATAAAAGGGAATTGTTTGTATAAAAATAACTATATTTTTTTCTTTTTTAGCTTCACGCTGTATCCCGCACACAGCAGGGTAGGCAGAGGGAACCTGTTAAGACACTCCGTTCCCCACTTTCCGCCGAACTGGGTTGCAGTGCGTGTTAAGTGGCGGAACTTAACGGTTCGCTTTGCCTCGACACCAGAGTGAAGAATATGGAAATAATAAATATTTCCACTCCTCGAGTGAGAATCAAACCCACAACTAGTCACGTTTACAGTCACACTTACGTGCCCTTCGCCACGACTGGCTGACTTTTTATAACACTTTCTACTTAAGCATACTATTTCGGTAGGTTTAAAAAGTATTATTTCATGTGTTCCATTTCATATGTGTAATATTTGCCTATTCTAAAAAAAACAATAAAAAAATGATTATATACATAACTATTAACTTAAGCATTTAATAAATAATAATGCTTTTACATTTCCAATATTTCTCGTATTACGGGTTAGGAGTGTCAATAAGTATTTATTCTATAAAATACCCCTCCTTATAAAAGATCAATTCTTACTGTACTAACTTCTTGAGTAGATTCATCTATCAATAAAAACTTGTGTAGTTGTTTTGACCTACTTCGTACTGACCGTTGCTTGAAAATGTTTTACACCTGTGTAATTTTCAGTTTGAACTGGAATTATGTTTGGTTTTTTGCTTTTTTATAAATATTTTATAAATAAAGTTTTTCCTGTGGGGGGCCGTGTTAAGAATACAATTCGCCCCTGCCGCTGTGTAGCGTCCCGTAAAAGGCGGGTAACCCAGTAGTCTGGTGGTATGAGATTCGTTCTCTGACTGGCTCGCGACCACTATCATGTCAAAGACGAACCGCCAAATATCTTATGATGTGTTCCGGTTCGATGGCATGTAAGCCAGATCTCCCTATTGCCACCATTCCCATTATTCCTCCCTCCATTCCATAACTTTAATGTTGAGGATGTCTATGGGCGGAAGGTAACCACTTAACACCAGGTGGGCCTTCAGCTCGTTTGCCTCCTTTATACCATAAAAAAAGGTGATTTTTTCAGTTTCTTATTAAAGATATATCGTGTCCTACCTAAGTAACTACGATTTAAATGCAACTGAGGGCGTCGTGGCGCAATGGGGCAGCGACAGACTGTAAACGAGATGGTTGTAGGTTTTTGTGTGATACTATGAGGTTATACCTATATTATTTTCAATTTTTAACTTCGTTGTTTAAATCCGCCATTTAACACGTAATGTTTAGATTTCAGGTTGAAAGTGGAGAACGGCATATTTTAGCACTAGGTTCTCCCTGCGTGTCCTGATATGCGGGTAAAAGCGTGAACCATTTTTTTTAATTTATTTTTTTTTAATCATCATCAAGTCTTACGTATAAATCGTGACAAATGTAAATTACCATATCAAATTTGTGGACGGTGATGTCCCGTGGCTACACGCAGTGACATAAATAAATGTAGCGGAACTAAATGCGTTGACCAAATTACAAAAATAATGAGATGCTATCCTTGAAATGTTACATTATGTACAATTTCAATTAGGTTCAGCTAATTTATAGTTACTTTGTGGTTAGGTTTATAACAAAAGTAAAATCTTTGTTGAGCAGTGGATGGTATAGCTATGGGGATAGGACATAATTTAAATTATTTCAGTTTTTTGCCTTATAAATACACGTAACACTGCAAAAAAAAACAAGTACTATGGTAGAGGGAAAAAGAAAAAGTAAAAAACTTTAGAATTTCAATCTTTTATAAAACACAAAAACAATTTCTCATTCAGCTAAAAGTACAAAAGAAAATGATCATATATTTGTATCCCCTACAAATAGGAGAGAAACGTTATAAGCCTCAATAAACAAGTTAAGTAAAATAAGGTTTTGTGATCCCTAACTCCCAATCCAATCACGAGCATACGTATTCCCAGGTTACCCGAAGAACACGGGCGTAAGGAATCTTAAAGAATCGTAGAATAGCACATGCATTTCATCTTGACCAGACATATCTACACTTTCCGAAATTTCACGCAGGTACAGTCAACCAGCCAATGAGAGTAGACGAGTGACTGACACACAAGACACCATGCGTAATGAAATCACTAGTATTTATCGCTTGCATGTCTCGGTCACCGCCGCTTACCAACAATCCCTCCGTAAAAGTCGGTTCTAAGACGACTATTGTAGCTAGGTTCCGACCTTTCAACTTAGAGTGCGAGTACTATAGCCTCCACTCCAAGTTTTATTCTCTAAAGCGCGACACGAAGTACAATGCACAACAGTATATGCTGACATCGTGTTTTCCTTGTAACCCTTGCTTGTATTGTCCACCACTTCTTGTTTAGCCAAATTAATTTCGACTTTATTGCTAATATAATAAGATTTCGTTTCAAATTTCAATTTTATACAATTATCGTTTAATGGCAATACATATTTTGGAGGTTTTACACTAAATTGATTGAAAAATATATCTTATTTCTTTGGAATAAGATGGTTTTTGGTTTGGAAGATACAATTTAGATTTTAAGTTAAGCGTTTTAACGCTCTTGTTGAATTTAAACATAATGACGGTAGGTTTACAGAGTGCGACGAATTTTACACTTGTATTTTATTTGCATTTACTCTTATTCATTTATGCTTAGAGTTCCTACTTCATATGATACAGTAATTGAAATTTGAGGCATTTTTAATTATGATAGACTTGAAATATTCAGTAGTTTCATTTAAGTGAACTTAGGGGCTTTACTTAATAGTAAGTTTTTTTAGCTTTACGGTGTATCCTGTACACAGCAGGATAGGCAGAGGGAACCTAGTGTTAAGACACTCCTTTCCGAACTTTCTGCCGAATTAGCAGTCATTACGTGTTAAGTGACGGACCTTAACGCCGCGCTTTGCTTCGACACCAGAGCGAAGGAAAGAAAAAGGAAATATTAAATGTTTAACAATATTCCACCACTCCTCGAGTGAGACTCGACCCCACAACCAGTAGCTTTACTCGACACACTTAGTACCTCTGCGCCACGACAGCCCCCAAGTTTTGTTATAAATTATTTTAAATTTGTTTGTTTTATATAATTTTCATACTTAAATGTGATATAAGGACAGAACAAATCATATCCATCATACATCTCTAATCCAATTAAGTAGTATAAATAAGTAAAGTAGTAATATATTTCTAAGTTATTTGTATAGTTGCCTTGATCTACATAACAGGTCAATAATCTTTTATCATGAATCTTCTGGTATTTAGCCCAAATTCTTTCATTTAGGAGTAATTTATGGCTGGTTTTATAAGTAGTAAAAATGTGTTGATATTCTAATGGTTGAAAACGTTCGTCAAGTTATTAGCTAAGTTTACAGGTAACTAGAACGTAAAAAGGTAACTTGAAAAACAAAATTATACCTATCCAATGCAAAATTTATAATTTTTAAAGTTTTACATAATAATTAATAACGACTATGGTATAAAAGTTTAATTTTTGTTAGCAATACAGTCCATTTTATTCTAATTGTAAGTAAATTTTTACTTCAATAAGTGAAGGAAAAACTTAAGATCTTTTTTAATATTTTTAAAGTGTTACTCACACACTTAGTAAATTGAAAAGTACTTTTAGAAAACGTATATAAATTTGAACGCAGCGGAATTCGAACCCCCGGCCCTTGGAAACCGTCTAAGCACTCTGACCGCTAAGCCATTGAGCTTAAGATCCCTTTTAAAATCTGCTGACGATTTATAAAATACAGCATACTTGAGCATGAGCTTGTAAACTATATTATGGAGATAGAATGCTTACAACAATATAGAAAACATATATTAAGTACAAAAATACTAAAATCACTAAATACATATATTGAACTGCTATACGTTTGACAAAAAAATGAATTACCCCTATTCTATCGTTATTTTTTTAGCTTTACGTTGTATCCCGCACACAGCAGGGTAGGCAGAGGGAACCTAGTGTTAAGAGACATTGCGTGGAGGTATTGTGCGTGTTAAGTGGCGGAACTTAACTTAACTTTACCTCTGATACCAGAGCGAAGGAAATGGAAATATGAAATATTTCCATTCCTCGAGTGGGAATCGAATCCACAAACAGTCACACGTTGGTTTCACTGCGCCACGACTGGCCCAAATCAATTCTATCTCTATTATTTTTAATCTAGATCTACTTGGATTTTTAAATACTATCCCATATAATGCACGATATATTGTAGCAATATATTGTAATGTATTTATTGGACTATATCTAACGGAATTGCTATACGTTATTTATTATGACGGTTATAGCTATGAAGGCAAGAACTCGTAACTCTATTAGTTGACATCGTAAATCGTAACCTATACAATTGTAAGTTACAATTACAGTTATCTTATACGTTCTCTTAATTAAATATTAATAGGTATAATTTTATCTGTAATAAAATTATATAAGAATATCAAATGATCTATATAGATAGACTAGCGGCCCGCTCGCGGCTTCGCCACGTGAACTTCATGACTGCTTCGTTATATTGCAATCCTCGTGGGTAGGTTTTTGAAAAATAAAGTAGCCTATGTTTAAGTTTAGATTATTAACTATATTTATGCCAAAATTCATTACAATCGGTCAAGCGGTTTAGATTTTTCATATAAACTTTCATCCTTTATTTCAACCTTTTAGCGGTTGATTTTTGAAAAGTAGCCTATGTTAGACCCAGTCACTTTTACTACTTTCATTCTAAATTTCATCCAAACCGGACCGGTAGATGAGTCGTGAAAGCATGACAGACAAACACACAGACTTTCGCATTTATAAAATAAGTACAGATGGTCTAAATCATATTTTCAGGCCGTTGTGGCGCAGTGGGACAGCGTCTAACTGTAAAGCGATGGTAGTGGGTTCGATTCCCACTCGGGGAATGATTACATTTAAATTTCTATTTTTTCGCTCTGTTAACAAAGACAAACAGCGGCATTAATTTCCGGTACCGAACACGCAGTGTCACGCGATTAAGGACAGAGAGTGGAGGACGGAGTGTCTGAACTGTGACTGTGGCTGACTGTTTGAAAATAAACATGAAGAAAAGTGGGGAACGGAGTGTCTTAACACTAGGTTCCCTCCGCCCACTCTGCCGTATGCGGGATACAGCGTGAAGCTAAAAAAAAAGAAATTAACCATTTACTCCGAGTGGGAATCGAATCCAATCGCTGTCCCACAGCGCCACGACGGCTTTAATAAGAAATTAATAAATAAATGTGTATATAGAAATCCATTAATTCAAAATATATTACACGGCTTACTAATATGCAGGGATTTAGACGACACGCATCACGGGTTACGGAAATAATTTGCAAGTACAAGTACTATACATAATATATAATATTTTGCTATTAAAGGTTTTACATATTAATATGTTAAACTAAATTAAATGTGTGGTTTATTCGGTCTAATTAGAGCATCATTTTGATATTAGTTTAGCATTAATGATTTTGGTATAAATTATTTAATATCATTTTATTTTTTGTTGCCCCCATATTGGTGCAGTCGAAATATCAGCCAGATTTTAAATGTAATCGGTGTGTAATTCAAATCTATTTTATATTTTGATGTCTGACAGTGTTGATGTTTAGCCTACTTAAATAGAAGTTATAGGCTTTGTGCACCATTGTATAATTTGAAGTCAAAATACACATTACTCAATTAGGCTTTTGGCAGTACTTTTGAATCGACTATCGAACGAACGTAAAGCTATCATGCTCGAAAGGTAGTTCTGCTAAGGGGCATGGGTCATATAGGCAAAGTAGGTCTAAAGAGTTAAAAATACTAGAAACCACCTCTTTCCTCTGCATAGCGTGAAGAGCTGAGCGAAGTACATATTTAATGTTATTGCATGTCAAATAATTAACTTTTACTAGAAAAAGAAAAGCGACTTCAAATTACATGTTGATTGGCACACAAGGATTTCATTAATAAATATTTTTTTTTAGGTCAGTTAACAGCTTAATTCATATTTTTCTTAAATGTTCTAAAATTACGTTGAAGTGAGTATTTATGTATGTATAAATTGGTAGTTTTATTTCAGTAATACCAGGCAAACTTTTACAGTTACTATTTTTATTAATATAAATTTCAGTGTAATATAAATTTTTGGCCAGTCGTGGCCCTGTGGCACAAGCGTGTGACTGTAAACGACTGGTTGAGGGTTCGATTCCCACTCGAGGAGTGGAAATATTAATATTTCCATTTTCTTCGCTCTGGTGCCGAGGTAAAGCGCGGCGTTAAGTTCCGCCACTTAACACGCAAAGCCTCCGAATTCGGCGGACAGTGGGGAACGGAGTGTCTTAACACTAGGTTCCCTCTGCCAACCCTGCTGTGTGCGCGATACAGCGTGAAGCTAAAAAAATAAAGTTTGAGTATTACTAGTGCTTGTTTCCATTGTCTTATAAAACACTCCAGGTCGACCCATTCTCGTATAACTAATTTAGGCTTCTTAAACTAAGAGCTATCGTGGGAAACATCACGTTAGTTAAGTAAGTAAAATCGCGTGGTACACAGTAGCGGAGACAATAGCAGGAAGACTTGTCTCGTCACGGCTCGTGTGCTTTGTCTAACTATAGTTATATACTATACTATAGTAGTTTTTGTCGCATTGTTATGCACAATAAATGTACTGGATCGGTAAATACGACTGACGACCCGTGAAGCTTATATTATTATGTCATACTAGAGACTTGTTCGTGGCTTCGCTCGCGTAGATTCTACTACTATAGTTGTTTTATATTAACGACGGTCGCGATCTTGATCATGTTGCATTTTATATTTTTCATATAAATATTCATCCTTGATTCCAGCCGTATAAGTACCCTATATAGCCCTATATAGCGCTTTAGCCAGAAAAATATAGGTAACCTACGCTTGGCCTAGCGTTACAAACTATCTTCCTAAAACAAAACTTGAAAACGTCTAAGCGGTTTCGTCATGTCAACTCTTTAAAGGTTGCTCTTTGAAAAAAAAACCACTTCTAAAAGGTTAAAATAAACTTTCGTCCTCTATTTCAACCTTTTAGAAGTGGATTTTTTAAGAAATAAATAGCTTATGTTTGACCCTAGGTTTTTTTACTACATTCATTCTAAATTTCCTCCAAATCGAACCTGTAGATTAGCCGTGAAAGCGTGACAGACAAACGGACGCGGATTTGCGCATTTGTAATATAAATATGGATGAGTGATTAGCAATTATTTCAGAATAAAAATACAGTTTTTTTTAAAAGACGTTTACTACAAAATCTACGGATTGGAACTATATTTCAATATCGATAGAAGTTTAAACTAGGTCCAACAATGGCTTTCAAATTCTCACAATTATAGATACGTTTTAGATAACAATCGCTTATCGTATCGTATACAGAACAATAAAGCTTTGACCGCTATCAAATTGATAATAAAATTTCATTTTATTAATATAGCTATTACTATTAATACTAAAATAGATATTACAATTATATATAAAAGAAATCACTAATCACTGAGACAGCTGTACATCGTCTGACTGCAAGCGTGATGGTTGTGTGAGTTCGATTCCCGCTCAAGGGAATGATCCTATGTTATTTTCATTTTACCGTCTATCCAAACGTTATTACAAGAATTTAACGTTACCTTTTTTGTAATGCCTATCTCTTACAGGGCGTTCAGTCCAAATTAGACAAATGTTTATATTCAAAATGTATAAACAATTTGCAACAGACACATGAAGTCAAAAAAGTTGTATATGTTAACAAATTGTGGACTGGCCTTTGTTTGGAATTTTAAAACGTAATATCACGTTTTTTTTCTCGTTTCCGTAGAAATTTAGAAAAATACTCTCTCAGTGGCCCCCGATTCTTAATGACCCTTATCAATTTTCAGCATTCTATATAATTCGCCCAGTTATTTTGGCTGTGGGTTGTCTGTCCATCAGTTAGTACCGAAAAACTTTTATATACATACATAAAGGTATATAAAGACAAAACAAAAATATTGCTTATACAGACAAAGGAAATGTGTGTGCTCTCTCGTTTTGTTTGTTAGATTTTTTCTATTGTAGATTTGAAATTACAGCTTCTTCTACAATATCGTCTTATAATAACAATAGCCCATAAACATACATTATATTGAAACTAACTGTGTCTGCAAATTTGTCGGCGTGAAACTTCACAAAAAAGTTATAATTATAACATAAAATTCGCCTTAGTTACTCCTTACTATATACTACTACCGACAAGTTCCGTCAAAATCAGTCCAGCCGTTCCTGAAATAATCCAGAAAAAAACAATAAGACAGATAGAAATTGTAAAAAATGTTACTTTTATGTACATATGCATGGTTACTTTATTATTTCAAACAGACACTCAAATGTTGTCAATGAATATTTATTTCACTTTATAATTAACTCTGTCATTATACGTAAATAACAATTTAACAGTTAAAAGCCCCCTCAGTTTAAGCTTCATAGAGCTTATTAGAGCAACGTAATGATGACTGCTCCTTCTTATAAAAACCAATTTAAAGTACCGGTAGTCTCCTTAAGCGGAACGTGATCAAGGGCATCATTTCACATCCTCTCAAATGAAATGTAGAGAAAATTTGTTCACGCATTTGTTAGTCTCGATACGATTTCTCTATAAATTATGACGTTATAAGCAGCAAAATGTAAGTACAGTTAAGATATACGAGTATATGCTTCTTTAGTATAAATTTCGTGTCTGCTAGTGAATAATTAAGATATAAAGGAATTATTACTATAATAGAATTATTACAAAGAGAGTATATAAGGTTGTGAAGTTAATACAAACATATGAAAAAAACCAAAAAAGAAGACTTTTTGAATGTGCGGTTTTTGAATATACATTCATAATTACTTAATTAGTATTCTTTATTCCAGTACGTTATTAAAGGCATTTTTGAATCGTCGATAGTATTGTCATTCGCTGAAAAAAGCGGACTAGAAACTCAACACTTGGACTTTACAAATAGGACTCCAGACATGATTTGCCTCCCATCAATTGATGCTACCATCATCCCTTGATGCTACCATCAACGGCCCTTTGTCTTTAATCTTTTGTCTTTAATCTTAACTTTAAATTGTTCAAGTTCCAGTTCTGCGATTGTTTCAGAGATTTAATAATAAAGTTAATTAAAAGTTAAAACAGCAGAAGACACATCTATTTACTTTTTTTTGATCATTTATCAAAATATATTATTTGAACTTTGTTTAGCCACATTTACATACATACATACATATATTGTCCGTAAATATTTTCTGAAGTATTTGTCAAATGTTTAAATTCTATCTCAGGTATTCCAACTTACTTATAGTCCACTAAGCTTATTGTATACATATGTATGGAATAATTAATTTAAAGCAAAAACATCGTGAGTTACTCATAAATATATAAAATATTATTTCCAGTGCTTTCACGTGCAAACAAATTGTTTCATTAACTTTCATCATATTGTACATGGGTTCTTGGAGCTATGTATGTAAATTGTAATGGAAGTACTTATTAAACAATGGTACTTGTATAAATCATATTACATCCGGAATACGTGAGATCCAGGTTATTTATTGTAATATTTTATATTTTTTTATTGTATTTCATTGTTTAAGTTGGCTATAACATGACGTGTAGTGTTTATATAATCACAACTACTATAATAATCAATCGCCACTTAACACGCAATGCCTCCAGAATACGGTCAAAAATTAGGAACGGAGTGTCTAGGTCCTCTGTGCCTACACCGCTTTGTGCAACGCTGAAAAAAGCAATCGTTATATGTTAATACATAGACCACTCCAAGGAAAGGCCCATGCCCAGCAGTGCATGGGTGCAATGTCAGCCATATTACGTTTGAAAGTAGAACCAATGGAAAAAAGAATTGGAAAAAGTCATGGCAATAATCATAAAATCGACTCCGTCTGAGTGGATTTTATATAAGTCGCATGTTAAACAGCATTTATTTTAGAATAAAACTCATATTTTATGTAATTTTACACACTTTTCCCCGCATAGAAAGGAAGTCAAATAGGACCTAGTATCAAGCCACTCCATCCTCCACTTTCCTCCCGTAGTCGAGACATCTCGTGTTAAGGGGTGGAACCCAACGTCGCCCTTTGTCCTTGGTATTGAGGCGAAGAAATGAAAATTGAAATAAAGAAATATAACCATTCCTCTGAATGGGCATTGAAATTCACATTATTGCGTTACAGTACCCACAAACATCGCGTTACAGTCACATGCTGTCCTACTGCGCCGCGGTGGCTCATTTTTTAAATGATTTTTTAATATGTTTGTGTTGGTTACCGAACAATAAAAAAACCGAACAAGAAAAAAAGACTCAAAAGCAAAAGTAAATTTCATATCCGACAACTATTTTGTTCTAATTATAATCTTCATTTTAAAAGCAATCCTTTATTGAAGTACTGGAAAAGTACAAGGAAACAATACGCTTTGATCTTTGATTCGTATTTTAATCTGATTAAATCAACAATAGAATGAAATTAAATTTTCGTACCCAATTTATGTTTTATTGTATTAATAACTGCCTTCAATTGATTAACAGTTACTGATATTCTTTAAGAGAGTAGAATTGTAAGAAGCATAAGCTTTTTGTTGCATAACATAGTAATTAGAGTAAATCTAGTTTCATTTAGTTGTTATTCATTTCTTTATGTAGATATAAAGTATTTGTAAATGTTAAGATTGAAAAAGACATTTAGAAAGAACTCAAAAGCCAAAATACGATTGATTTCGAATCGAAATCGAAGTTCGAATCCCGCTGCGTTCAAATTTTTATACATTTTCTAAATGTCTTTTACGATTTTCTTAAATGTTAAAAAAAAAAGATTTTTTCAAATTGATCCTCAGTTTAGGAGAAAATTTACGAAGTTGAAATCTACGTCATTTGGAAACGTCCACGTCCGGTCACGTCCTCTAAAATTTGATATTTTTGAGTGCTTTATGATCTTTTTTAGCTTTACGCTGTATGCCTCTAGCCTAGCCTTACCATGAAGACGGAAAAGAAAATATGAAATGTTTCCATTCCTTGATAAGGAATCGAATCTAAAATCAGTTACAGTCACATTTATGTGGCCGCCCTGGATTTTTTTACATAATAATAACGCGTTGACGTTATAATGGTAAAAAACGTCTGACGACGTCGTTGCGGGTTTGATTTCTACTGGGGAATATAACAGGAAGAACTATATTTTTATTATTATTTTTTTTCCGCTTTGCGAAAGTTAAAAAAAGCTTGGCGTTGAGTTCACTCAATATGCAATGTCTCGATTTCGGGCATAAAGTGGAAAACAGAGTGTCCTGAGGTTCTCCCTGACTATCTTGCTATGCGGAAGAAACGCATAAAGATGCAAAAAATGCGCACTCCGAAGACTTACTAAAAAGTGATCTATTTCTATATAATATACAAATTCCCTATATATAACACACATTAAAATATCGCTTAATTCTTCCATTTACCTCAGCATAATATTATATAAAATGTTTATTTTGAACTAAAACCGTGCCAGTCTAATATGTAAATTGCAGATTGGGTTAGGCGTGGATAACATGAGACTTGCGTGCGTGGCAGTTAATGCACGGCCCAGCTTAGTAGTGCTAACAATTTATTTACGTGTATATCCCTCTGTTTGTTCTTAAGGTTTAAATACACTATGGTTTTATGTTTGAATAGCTATGGGAATATTAATTATTGGATGATTTAATGGAGAGGCATGTTTTGATATAGTGAACATGTTTTCTTGATAGAAGATACATTCATGGATATGTTAAAATGTTCATTATTATACTAAACATATAGAAGATATTTTTTGCTGTTTTCTTACCTCTGTTTATTATTTAAAGGACACGGAAATATGGAAGTTTATAAATAAAGTATATTAAATATCAATTAGGTAATTTATTAATTATAATAATGTTAATATTTCATTATTGATTAAAATGTACATCAACATTATAGTTTATAGTAAAATTTAAAAGGGATTTGGTCGACATATAATATGTTAAGACTATTTACTCTTGTATGACACAATAAAGTTGAATAGGGAAAATTTTATATTATATTTTTTTGCTTTCTCTTATTTAAAAGCTTTGTTAACATATTAACAAAGAATGTTAGAAATCACTTACATAGATTTGATTATTGTAAAATTTCTATTATAATTCCAGGAAATTATTATTCTTCTAATTAAAAAAAACATACTAAACATAAAAAAAAAGTTTTTTAAACTTACTAAAAATTAAAAAAAAGTATTTTGTAGGCAACATAATTGATAAGCTTCTTTCCTTTTTTCCGCCTAATAAGGGAGGTAAAGAGAATCTTGAGTAATGTTACTCTGTTTTCTATTTCCTATCCGTAGTTGAAACAAAAAAAAGATCGTTACTCCGAGTGGGAATCGAACTAGCGAACAACTATTACTCTTATAGACAGAAGATGCACCACTGCGCTACGATACCTTTAACAAAATTGATGTCATACAATATATATTTTTTTTTATATTATCCTTATTTTAATGTGATCAAGGACTAATATTTTACCTCATGAAAGTGACCAACGAACAGATTAAAAGCTTTAATCAAAATCCAGTTCGCTTATTCATATTACTATGTGACAGTTAATTATGACTTTCCAGTATGTAATTTTCATTTCGAAATAATGTAATTACTATTTTGCTGCTACTTTTACTGCTGACATCAATTTATGTGATGAAATCATTATTTTGATCGTATTTTGAAATTACGCTTAATATTTGATAAACATGTTTACTTTTAGGTATATTGGGGCCAGTCGTGCGACTGTAAACGACTGGTTATGGGTTCGATTCCCACTCGAGGAGTGTAAATATTAAATATTTCCATTTCTTCGCTCTGGTATCAGAGGTAAAGCGCGACGTTAAGTTCGGCCACTTAACACGCAACACCTCCGAATTCGGTGGAACGGAGAATGGGGAACAGAGTGTCTTAACACTAGGTTCCTTCTGCCTACCTATGTATGCGGGATAAAGCGTGAAGCTAAAAAAAACAAAAAAAAGTATACAGGGGATTATTAAAAATAGATTCAAAAAGCGGTTTTAATTGAGACATTGTGTATAGAGTGGTGGCACTCATCGCCATCATTATATCTCCGAATAGGAATTAAACCCATAACCAATCGAATTTACAGTAATTCGCGGTCCTGGTTGGTAGTGAAATGGTTTCAAAATAAATACAACATTTACTGTTTCAAGTTTCATCCAACGATAGATATATATTTTCTCTTTTTCAATCAGATCCAAAAAATAAAATGTAATATTTAAAAATTACCCCGAAATGAAGGAGTGACCACCGCACATACACTCGACTTATCAACTGCGCTACTATGGTTTTAACTAGTGCAAATATGATATAGTATAACTCAATATCTGTTGATACATACAAAGTTATAACCTATTTCCTTTGCAGACAAGGCAAGTGACACTTCAATTTCTACGAATGTCACTACAAATGTAAGCTCTGAGCGGGCTGTTAACTGTCTTGTAACGAGATGGAGTCAAATATTTGCAGGAAGATTTCCAACGAGATTGAATTTGTGACCTGTAGACTGTAGTATAGTGAATTATAATATTTTTTATGTACTTTTTGTGTAGAAATAGATCCATATTATTTTAAATAAGGTTGATAAATACTTTTTAAACATTTTTAAAGTGTTGTTCCACACTTAGGAAAATTGAAAAAGGCATTTAGAAAACGTATAAAAAATTTGAAGCGTGTAGTAGAACACATGGCTCAGTGGCGAGAACGCCTGGACGCTATTCAGGAGACGCAGGTTCGAATTCCGTTGCGTTCAAAATTTTTATACGTTTTCTAAATGCCTTTTGTCAAGGTTGAAAAATATTTTTTTGTTAGTATTACATAAATTTTATTCTTTGGTACATCCAAGTGGGTAAATAATAATATATGGGGTTATATTAATGTATTGGTTCACATCTTTAATTCAAATTATGAACATTTTATATTTTCGCTTTTTTTCATAGTGCTGGACATCCTGGAAGTGAACTTTTAATAAGTCACAGTATTACCTTTTTCCGTCTCTTTATGGGCAGTGAGTAGCAGCTTATTCGCAGAACCTAAAATTAAAAGTTAAAACAGCAGAAGACACATCTATTTACTTTTTTTTATCATTTATCGAAATATATAGTTTATCTTCTTTTTATTCACACATTTACATACATACATATATTGTCCGTAAATATTTTCTGAAATATTTGTCAAATGTTTAAATTCTATCTCAGGTATTTCAAATTACTTATAGTCACCACTAAGCTTATTGTATACATATGTATGGAATAATTAATTTAAAGCAAAAACATCGTGAGTTACTCATAAATATATAAAATATTACTTCCATGGCTTTCACGTGCAAACAAATTGTTTCATTAACTTTCATCATATCATACATGGGTTCTTGGAGCTATGTATGTAAATTGTAATGGAAGTACTTATTAAACAATGGTACTTGTATAAATCATATTACATCCGGAATACGTGAGATCCAGGTTATTTATTGTAATATTTTATATTTTTTTATTGTATTTCATTGTTTAAGTTGGCTATAACATGACGTGTAGTGTTTATATAATCACAACTACTATAATAATCAATCGCCACTTAACACGCAATGCCTCCAGAATACGGTCAAAAATTAGGAACGGAGTGTCTAGGTTCTCTGTGCCTACCCCGCTTTGTGCAACGCTGAAAAAAGCAATCGTTATATGTTAATACATAGACCACTCCAAGGAAAGGCCCATGCCCAGCAGTGCATGGGTGCAATATCAGCCATATTACGTTTGAAAGTAGAACCAATGGAAAAAAGAATTGGAAAAAGGCATGGTAATAATCATAAAATCGACTCCGTCTGAGTGGATTTTATATAAGTTGCATGTTAAACAGCATTTATTTTAGAATAAAACTCATATTTTATGTAATTTTACACACTTTTCGCATAGAAAGGAAGTGAAATAGGACCTAGTATCAAGCCACTCCATCCTCCACTTTCCTCCCGTAGTCGAGACATCTCGTGTTAAGGGGTGGAACCCAACGTCGCCCTTTGTCCTTGGTATCGAGGCGAAGAAATGAAAATTGAAATAAAGAAATATAACCATTCCTCTGAATGGGCATTGAAATTCACATTATTGCGTTACAGTACCCACAAACATCGCGTTACAGTCACATGCTGTCCTACTGCGCCGCGGTGGCTCATTTTATAAATGATTTTTTAATATGTTTGTGTTGGTTACCGAACAATAAAAAAACCGAACAAGAAAAAAAGACTCAAAAGCAAAAGTAAATTTCATATCCGACAACTATTTTGTTCTAATTATCATCTTCATTTTAAAAGCAATCCTTTATTGAAGTACTGGAAAAGTACAAGGAAACAATACGCTTTGATCTTTGATTCGTATTTTACTCTGATTAAATCAACAATAGAATGAAATTAAATTTTCGTACCCAATTTATGTTTTATTGTATTAATAACTGCCTTCAATTGATTAACAGTTACTGATATTCTTTAAGAGAATAGAATTGTAAAAAGCATAAGCTTTTTGTTGCATAACAGAGTAATTAGAGTAAATCTAGTGTCATTTAGTTGTTATTCATTTCTTTTCTTAGAAATAAAGTATTTATAAATGTTAAAATTGAAAAAGACATTTAGAAAGAACTCAAAAGCCAAAATAGGAACGATTGAATGCGCGGGTTCGAATCCCGCTGCTTTAAAATTTTTATACGTTTTCTTAATGTCTTTTTCAAGATTTTTTTAAATTGATCATCAGTTTAGGAGAAAATTTACGAAGTTGAAATCTACGTCATTTGGAAACACACGTCCTTTAAAATGTGATATTTTTGAGTGCTTTATGATCTTTATTAGCTTTACGCTATATGCTTCTAGCCTATCCTTACCACGAAGACGAAAAGGAAGATATGAAATGTTTTCACTCCTTGAGAAGGAATCAAATCTAAAATCAGTTACAGTCACATTTATGTGGCCTCACTGGATTTTTTTTACATAATAATAACGCGTTGACGTCATAATGGTAGAACATCGTCTGACGACGTCGTTGTGGGTTCGGTTCCCACTGATATTATTATTTTTTCGTGGTTTATTTTTCGCTTTGCGAAAGGTAAAGCTTGGCGTTGTGGCTTGGAAAGTTAAATATGCAATGTCTCGATTTCGGACAGGAAGTGTTTCCCTGACTATCTTGCTATGCGGAAGAAACGCACAAAGATGCAAAAAATGCGCACTCCGAAGACTTACTAAAAAGTGATCTATTTCTATATAATATACAAATTCCCTATATATAACACACATTAAAATATCGCTAATTCTTCCATTTACCTCAGCATAATATTATATAAAATGTTTATTTTGAACTAAAACCGTGCCAGTCTAATATGTAAATTGCAGATTGGGTTAGGCGTGGATAACATGAGACTTGCGTGCGTGGCAGTTAATGCACGGCCCAGCTTAGTAGTGCTAACAATTTATTTACGTGTATATCCCTCTGTTTGTTCTTAAGGTTTAAATACACTATGGTTTTATGTTTTAATAGCTATGGGAATATTAATTATTGGATGATTTAATGGAGAGGCATGTTATGATATAGTGAACATGTTTTCTTGATAGATACCGTCTTAGATATGTTAAAATGTTAATTATAATATTTTACTAAGCATATAGAAGATATTTTTTGCTTTTTCTAAGCTCTGTATACAAAAGGCATCGTGGCGCAAGACAGCGTTCAAACAAGTTTCGTAGTGGGTTCTTCTCATTCGGGGCAATGATTATATATTATTTTAATTTTTACACTCTGAGAAGAAGCGCAATAATTAAGTTCCACAATTTTACAAGCCACAGGCTAATGTCTCGATTTAAGAAAGTAGAGAATGGAGTTTGGACCATTCGTTCTCTTTGACTACCCTGCTAAGTAGAAGAAAGCGTAAAGCTGCTTTTTTGTATACTCGTTAAAGGACAGACTCAATGTTTATAAATAAAGAATTTGAGATATCAATTGGGTAGATGTAAATACGATAATATTTTATTACTTTTTGAAATAAAACTTACCATTATGATTTCGAAAATATATCTTGAAATAAAAGCTTAGTTATAAATAATAATAGCAGAACTTAATATACTGAATACTTATGAGACTTAACGCATATTTTTATATTTCACCAGGACAAGTATCACAGAAAAAAATATAATATTATTTTGTATACCTCTAGATGCTTTTATTAATAAAAAATGGAAAATAAAATCCTTAAAGTGGGTATTGACACCACAACTATTGAGTCTACAAACAGACAATCTCTCACTGCGCTACGATACCTTTAACAAAATTGATGTCATACAACATATTTTTTTTTATATTATCCTTATTTTAATGTGATCAAGGACTAATATTTTACCTCATGAAAGTGACCAACGAACAGATTAAAAGCTTTAATCAAAATCCAGTTCGCTTATTCATATTACTATGTGACAGTTAATTATGACTTTCCAGTATGTAATTTTCATTTCGAAATAATGTAATTACTATTTTGCTGCTACTTTTACTGCTGACATCAATTTATGTGATGAAATCATTATTTTGACCGTATTTTGAAATTACGCTTAATATTTGATAAACATGTTTGCTTTTAAGTATATTGGGGCCAGTCGTGGCGCAGTGGCACGAACGTGTGACTGTAAACGGCTGGTTGTGGGTTTGATTCCCTCTCGAGGAGTGGAAATATTTAATATTTCCATTTCTTCGCTCTGGTATCAGAGGTGACAGGCGTAACAGGTGCGACGTTCAAGTTCGGCCACTTAACACGCAATGCCTCCGAATTCGGCGGAACGGAGAATGGGGAACGGAGTGTCTTAACACTAGGTTCCTTATGCCTACCCTGCTATATGCGGGATAAAGCGTGAAGCTAAAAAAAACAAAATTATTAAAAAAGAATTCAAAAAGCGGTTTTAATTGAGACATTGTATATAGAGTGGCGGCACTCATTGCCGTGCTTTGTCTTAAGTCTAATGTCTAAGTACGAGAGTGAGAAAACGAATATCATTTAAATATCATTATACCTCCGAATAGGAATTAAACACATAACCAATCGAATTTACAGTAATTCGCGGTCCTGGTTGGTAGTGAAATGGTTTCAAAATAAATACATCATTTACTTTTTCAAGTTTCGTCCAACGATATCTATCGTTGGACGAAACTTGAAAAAGTAGATATATATTTTCTCTTTTTTTAATCAGATCCAAAAAATAGAATGTAATATTTTAAAATTACCCTGAAATGAAGGAGTGACCCTCACTTACCCTTACATACACTCGACTTATCAACTGCGCTACTATGGTTTTAACTAGTGCAAATATGATATAGTATAACTCAATATCTGTTGAAATGCACATACTGATACATACAAAGTTATAACCTATTTCCTTTGCAGACAAGGCAAGTGACACTTCAATTTCTACGAATGTCACTACAAATGTAAGCTCTGAGCGGGCTGTTAACTGTCTTGTAACGAGATGGAGTCAAATATTTGCAGGAAGATTTCCAACGAGATTGAATTTGTGACCTGTAGACTGTAGTATAGTGAATTATAATATTTTTTATGTACTTTTTGTGTAGATATAGATCCCGAATATTGTAAATAAGGTTGATAAATACTTTTTAAACCTTTTAAAAGTGTTATTCCACACCTAGGAAAATTGAAAAAGGCATTTAGAAAACGTATAAAAATTTTGAAGCGTGTTGTAAAACGCATGGCTCAATGGTGAGAACGCCTGGACGCTATTCAGGATGCGCGAATTTGATTTCCGCTGCGTTCAACATTTTTATACGTTTTCTAAATACCTTTTTCAATGTTGAGAAATATTTTTTGTTAGTATTACATAAATTTTGTTCTTTGGTACTTCCAAGTGGGGAAAATAATAATATACGGGCTTATATTAATGTATTGGTTCACATCTTTAATTCAAATTATGAACATATATATTTTAGCTCTCTTTTCATAGTGCTGGACATCCTGGAAGTGAACTTTTAATAAGTCACAGTATTTCGTATTTTCCGTCTCTTTATGGGCAGTGAGTAGCAGCTTATTCGCAGAACCTAAAGCTCGTTAATCTAATCAGGCTAGGAGATAAAAAAGTCCTTATTTTTTTCAAAGTAGGAACTATTTGAGCTTTTTACACTTTCACTGTATTGTTAAAATTCGCTTTTATTTATTACAGATTCACGCTTTTCTAGTGTCAAGACACTCCGTTATCCATTTTTCATTTAATTAGGGACTTTGAGTCTCAGATATTTAAACGCTTTGTCTTGCCCAATTTTATATTTCTATAAAGCTTTAAAATAAGTAATTGCCTGAACCTCAACCAGTTTACTACGTACAACTCAAAAACAGTAGCTCAGTAATTATTTACGTAACGGTACAAAAGCAGGTGTTTCTTATTCTTGTTAATAATGAGATGTGAACAAAATCGAGTGTTTATAAAAAGCTGCAATGATCGTGGGAAGCGCATAGTGCCCCTCTATCTAGTTCGAGTTGTACCAGATGTTAGTGTCTATAATAAGCCGTTGTTGGTTATGAAAATCAAAGAGGTTACTTGTTATTCTTCTATCTGCGTGAAGATAAGATAAATTTGTTTGTAATGTTCTTTTTGCCTTTTATTTTATTATCCAAAATTTTAATTGAAGCTAGGTTTATCGTAGAATGTAGGTTCCAATATAATATATTTTTATAGGTTCCTGCTTTTTCCCGAATAGCGGGATAGTCAGAGAGGTCCTAATGTCAATACACTTTGTCCTCCACCTTCTATCCAAAATTTAGATATTGCGTGTAGAGTTTGGCCAGTCGTGGCCCAGTGGCACAAGCGTGTGACTGTAAACGACTGGTTGTGGATTCGATTCCCACTCGAGGAGTGGAAATATTTAATATTTCTATTTTCTTCACTCTGGTGCCGAGGTAAAGCGCGGCGTTAAGTTCCGCCACTTAACACGCAATGCCTCCGAATTCGGCGAAAAGTGGGGAACGGAGTATCTTAATACTAGGTTCGCTCTGCCTACCCTGCTGTGTGCGGGATACAGCGTGAAGCTAAAAAAAAAAAAAACATTATAATATATTTTTATAGGATGCTGTTTTTAGTCAGAGAGGTCCTAATGTCAATACACTTTGTCCTCCACCTTCTATCCAAAATTTAGATATTGCGTGTAGAGTGGCGGAACTCAACGCCGCGAGAAATACTGTCATTTCATAAAAAAAAGCTTTATACAGTCAGAGAGAACTGAATATCAGTTTTATGGCATTCCATTCTCTAATTACCATTATAAGCGATGTTTTTTGAGTGAAATTAGTCAAAGTATAATTAATAAATATTGCTTTCATGGTATTATAAATGTAAATTTAAAATTTAATTTAATAAAGTTTTTAAGAAGAAAAGAAAATCTAATAAATAGCGTAGATATTAAATGATTAATACTATATAAGCTTATTCTTTTTCCCATTCTGAAATTAGTAAACTTAAAAAACATTTATAATAACATTCTGTCAATGGATATACCATAAATACTCGTAATCAATGAATATAACAATAGGTGCAAATCAATATGCAATTTACAATTCATTACAAAATACGAATTCCAAAATAACTCGATAGTGATCAGACAACTGACAACCGAAAAATAAAACAGAATTATTAATTTTCGAGAGTTTGACTATTTTTATTTGTTTGCTTGCAATTATTTGGAATTATCTGTGTCTAAAGTAATATGTTAAAAATGTCTTTATGCCAGTTGAAATTGGATTCGCATAAACAAGGAACAAGTGTATTTAAAGTAAACATTTTTTTAGCTTCACGCTGTATTAAGACTTCACTACGTTTCCCACTTTTCGCCAAATTCGGAGGCATTGCATGTTAAGTGGCGTAACTTAAAGCTGCGCTTTGCCTCGACACCAGAGCGAAGAAAATAGAAATATTGAATATTTCCACTCCTCAAGTGGGAATCGAACCCACAATTGTTTGAAGTCACACGTCTGTGCCACTGCGCCAGGACTGGCCCCATGTAATAATAATAAATAATATTTTATATGTGTTTCATTGTGTTTTCTTAACATTTCATCATGTACTGAGATATAAAAAATACATGTTCGATATTCGATACCAAGAAGTAAGTCAATTATAAAAATATAACAGAGTATTTGCGACCGGTGTCGCAAGCTCTTGTGATGGACTGGTATATCAAGTCGGACTAGTTCCAGTTATCTTTAAGCATTTAAATTGTTCATTCAAAACGCGTTGAGTTCATAACTATTAATAAATTTAATTAGTACTGTATAATTTTTGCTTTTGTATTTAATTTTGTTTACTGTATGGACAGAAATAATAGAGAAATATTGTACATATATAACGGTTGATATACATGAATGCGATGGTTATGAATTTAAATTCCTTTTGAGAAAAACATGTATTGAAAGTTCTTTCATTTTTTTTAGCCTCACGCTGCATCCCGCACAAAGCAGGGTAGGCAGAGGGAACCTTGTGTTAAGACACTCCGTTTCCCATTTTCCGCCGCATTCGGAGGCATTGTGTGTTAAGTGGCGGAACTTAAAGTCGCGTTTTACCTCTACCATACCAGAGCGAAGGAAATGGAAATGTTAAATATTTCGACTCCTCGAGTTGGAATCGAACCCAAAACCAGTCGTTAACCAGTCACACGTTCGCCACGACTAGCCCCAAGCATTCATTGTCCTAAGCTAATAAGGTAAAGTGAATATTGTGACATGTGTCTCTATTTGATTAAGTTCTTATATGCTCATTTAGACGCACGAAGGTATTGCATTTTTTTATTTCATTTTTAATTTATTTCATACATATTATTACATAACGGAATTTATTTTTTAGTTAGTAATAAAACTGCTTATCCTATATTAGAATGTTTTATAAAATAGTTTAAATTATATGTATGAATCCGCTTCTGAAAACACGCAATAGTTTTACTTCATTTAAAAAAAATATTATAAAACAAAATATCTGTAAAATATTTGTATATACAAAAAATAAACGACAAACTTCTCACATCACTAAATGCCAGGGATGTGTAAGCCAAATCGTTGTATTTTATCGACGGCAGAAGACATGCTTCTTCATAGTATAAAATTAAATATACAGTTTTAATATGTCGACATTAATTAAAATAAATATAACATAAATTTATTATAAGCCACTTAATTGGCTTATAAGTAGAATCAAAACAACAAATACTTAATTCATTCGGTCTTTTATTTGTACAAGATCGCGTTAAAGATTATTCAAATGTTTTTAATGAAATAAATTTAATTAACATTCCTTTCACAGATCAAAGCCCTTATCACAATCTGGGAATACCAACGTATTTCAAAAATACTTTAGTAGTTATAGGAGATGGCCGCGTTCGGAGGAATTCTTTAATGAAATTTGTAGGTTACCGATTTTGGACCAAAAAAATATCGCTTTCGTGTCTAACTTAATGAGAATCTACTGTTCTAGGATGATAAGGAAAAACAGATATGGGTGGCCTCATTAACGTTTTCCGTAGAAATCAGATGAATTTATAGCATATTGTCTTCTCTCTCTCTTCCTAGCTATATATCCCACATGGTGGTGGGGTCAGCTTTCCTCGTTTTAGCTCTCCACTTCGCCCTATCCTTAACATCGTCGTCGGACAGCTGGCACATCTTCATATCCTTTAACACTACATCTTTCCACCTTTTTTTGGGTCTGCCTACGGATCTACGACCAGGGATGGAAAGTTGTAATGCCAAATTCCCTGCGTAGTCGGGGGGCTTCCTTTTCACGTGCCCATACCATCGCAGCCTACTCTCCTGCATCTTGTCGGCAATGTCGCGTACGCCCATGCTTCCTCGCACGTATTCGTTGCGGATTTTATCTAGCCTAGTAACGCCGCACATCCACCTCAACATTTTCATTTCAGCAACTTGAATGGTATTGACGTTTTTTTGAGTTACGGCCCATGTTTCACTGCCATACATAAGGACTGGTCTGATCATGGTCTTATATACCAAACCCTTGAGTTTGACAGGCATTCTTTTGTCACATGTGACACCAGTCACTTCTCGCCATTTGAGCCACGCTGCGGCTATCCGGTGCTGAACGTTGCATTCCAAGTTCCCAGAATTGTGCATCATACTCCCCAGATACTTATATTCATTGCACATGGTGACTGATTGCCCATCGATGTAAATCGGACTGTTGTTAGTAATGTCTGTTTGATTGAAAGACATGAACTGGGTTTTTGCAACACTCAGCGTTAGACCACCGGTCTGTAACTGGTGTTTCCACATTTTGAGTGCCTGTTGTAACTCTTCTCGGCTCTCCGTGCAAATGGCTACATCGTCTGCGTAAATAAAGGTCCATGCCGTTGAATTTTGCGCTATCTCGGTAAGCGAGTCCAAAACCAAGCAAAACAAAAAGGGGCTGAGCACAGAACCTTGGTGTACACCTTCTGTGACCGCTATCGGTTTTGTGGCACCCGCTGGCGTCCGTACCATTGATTTTGCACCCTGATACATGTCGGCGATGATGTTAACATACTGTTCGGGGACGTTCTTTTTACGAAGGCTCCACCAAATCGTATCTCTTGGGACGCGATCAAATGCCTTCTCCATGTCCAGGAAAGCAACATACAATGGTCGGTTCCTTGCACGATATTCTTCAGCAATTGTGTTCAGAGCGAACATCGGATCAGTTGTTGATAAGCCAGGAACAAAGCCGTAGTGATTTTTTGATAAGGCGCACTCAGATCTTAGGCGACTATCTATCACTCTCTCGTAAAGCTTCATCGTATGACTTAAAAGCTTGATTCCGCGGTAGTTGTTACATTCATACTTGCTACCTTTTCCTTTATAAATTGGAACTATGGTGCTCAATCTCCATGCGTCTGGCATTTTAGAGGAGAACATGACACAGTTGAAGAAATTGGTGAGCAAGTTTATTCCTCTTTCACGCAAGCATTTCCAAGCTTCTACTGGGATACCATCCGGTCCTATGGCTTTTTTGTTAGACATTTTTTGCAAGGCCGTCTTTACCTCACTTGGGTGTATAGGAGGTATAAGTCCTAAGTTCTTATTCATATCTGGAAGTTTTGTGGCAGTTGGATTCGCATTCAGTAGCTGTTTGTAATATTGAAACCAAGCTGTTATAATGTCTCTGTCTTTGTACAACAAATCGCCATTCGAACTTTTGATGGATTTACACGTAGCTGGATCCTTTGTGGTCCGACACCTCTGTTTTGCGAGCTTGTGTATATGTTTTTGACCTTCTTTACTACACAATGTTTTGTAAAGGTTCTTTTGGGAGTTTGCCTGTTCTACTGCAATTGCTTTTTTGGTGTTTTTCTTTACTTTTTTATAAGTCTCTTTGTCTTCAGGTGTTTGCGTGGTCTGCCAGTTTTTAAATGCGGTTTTCTTCTCCTGTATTGCGGTTTGTACCGTCTCCGTCCACCACCACGTTTCTCTATCTATTTTCTTCGTTCCTTTAGTACGACCCAAAGTTTTATTTGCAGCAGTTATGACAGACTTCTGCAAGTCTTCCCACATTGTGTCAACGTCTGTGTCCATATCAAGTTTCAGATTTTCCAGATGTGCACAAAACTCTGAAACTTTGTCACCTTTTAAGTTCCACCATTTCGTGAGTTCTGGAGTTTGTGTTGGATTCTTCTTGCCAATCTTCCGAAACTTCATATCCATCACAACTAGACGGTGTTGGGTACAAATACATTCTCCCGGAATAACCTTACAATTTGTAACACGGCTGATATGTTTTCGGTTCGTTAGAATGTAGTCAATTTGCGATGATGTTTGGCCGCTTTTGTACGTTATTTTATGTTCTGGCTTCTTCGCAAAAAAGGAGTTGACAATAGCGAGATCGAATGCTGCTGCCGTTGAAAGTATAATTTTGCCAGCATCGTTTAGGGTGCCATATGCGTGACCTCCGTGCACTCTGTTAAAAGGCTTATTGACTTCGCCGATGTGGCCATTTAGATCACCTCCCAGTACAATAGTATCCTTGGTTGGTATTTGCTGGAGTGTACTTTCCAGAATGGTCCAAAAATATTCCTTCTCATCCTGGCTACAGCCAACCTGGGGAGCGTATGCAGAAATAACATGTATAAGTTCTCCTTCTACTAGGACTTTTAGAGATACTAATCTGTCAGATACACGATTTATTTCTAGAATGTTGTTGAGGTGCTCTTCTTTCACAGCAATTGCTACGCCATTTCTTCCGTGCTTTGCGCCCACGTACATGAGTTTATAGCCCTCTCCGATGTTACGAGCTTTTGATCCTGTCCATCGAGTTTCTTGTAGACAGATAAAATCGACCCTTCTGCGTTTTAAGAGTGCAGCAAGCTCCTTGGTTTTTCCTGTTAATGTGCCTACGTTTAATGAAGCAAAGCGGATCTTTTGGTTACAAGTTGGGACTAACGTCTTTAGCCGAGCCCGTCCATGACCCGGTAGCCCTTGCATACTATTCGCAGAGGTAGGGCGATGTGTCTGCGCGTCGTTTCGCGGCGACGCCCTATTTGTAATCCTCAGTGCTTCATGTAACCTTTCCATAATTCTAACCCAATAATTTGGCGTTTTGGGTTTATTATTCCAGTACCGATTGCCATCTGACGTACAAAAACCTGCTCACTATGAAGACAGGAAAACCCCGGATTTGGTGATAAGTCCGTTAACACCTATATATTATAGCATATTGTCTTGGATATGTTAATATATTTTTTGTTTTTATTCGTTTTTAATAGGTTCTATCTGTTAAGATACCGCTTTTTGTTTGTATGTACTCTTGCTCGTACATAAAGATATCATATCTTCAGTGACTGGCTATAAAACCTAGTCACTATGTTCTCCGCCTCTCTTATTGCAACTTGGTAAATTCAAAACTATGATCTGTCAAATATTCATCAGGAAACATAATAATTCGGTAATTTATTCTATGTCACGATATTATCGATTACTATAATATCTTAACGCAGATCAATATAATATGGATTTTGTGGATATTTGTAATTTAATATAACTTACCTGAATATTAATAGGCAATTGGACTTTCTATTTCGTTTTATTTCACGATGTAATAACAAAATTATTTTCTTTTATTAGTTTAATATGGGCATGCCTTACAAAAATATGCTTGCTTACGAAATTAGTGACTTAAGTGTAGGGTTGCCACCCGTCCGGGTTTCCCGGGATTTATCCAGGCTTAGAAGGCGTCCGGGGAATATATGGGCGGGGTTGTGTTTGTGGCCCAGGTTTAACCATAAATAAAAACATTTTGGTTTTCAATAAAAAATACGTAAATGAAAAATATACATTGAAAATAAACGTTTAAAATAGTATTAAAATTAATAAAAGTTCATTCATGGCCACCAAAACAACATTTTGTTCCACTAAGTAACTTAGAAAACAAACCACCGGGTTATGAGTTCCGAAACCCGGGGATTTCACGTTTCTTGTTTTTTTAGATGGCAATCCTACTTACGCATCCTATCTGAGGACATCGTGGCTTGTATTGATGTGATATGTCGAAGACTTCGGGAGAGTGTGAGACAAATTGGAGAAATTAAAACTTCTGTCAGGGTGTTTCTTAACACTGCCTCTTATCACGTCAAACAGTTGATAAGCCTGGATCAATGTATTACGCGAAATCAATAGCTTCACGCTTTTACCCGCATAGACGTGTAATCAGTGTAAGCCTAGTGCACTCTGTTCGTCACTTTCCAAAAGAGACACATTGCGTGAGTGGTGGACCTCAATGTTGAGCTTTGTCTTGTGCTTGTGCTTTGGAGAAATGAAAATAATTATAAATATTATATTTAATTCCATAATCCCCCAATTCCATCGAGTGGGAATCGAACCCATAACCATTCACTTTCATGTACAATCAGATATGAAATCTGATCCTGCGCCATGATGGCCTCATACGACATAATTAAAAATCAATCAGAAAATATAGTAGAAAATAAACATTAAATAGACGTTAAAAAAATGAAATTTCTTCATCATTTAAGCTTACAACAATAAAAAAAAATCATAATTGTACAAACATTCCTCTAGATTGACACTAAAAAATCACAAGTATGGCATTAATTAGTACTTAAAATATATACAAGTCTACAATTTGCTAGTTCAATGCTCTCGTGTATAGTAATTAAGAATTTCGCATCATATTTCGACCGCGGGCAATCCGTATTAGGAGCAATTGAACTAATGGGCACAATTGGATACACTTGATTAGTTAAGGCGTCTTAAATGTAGCATGTCGCTGTAGTGGATGCGTGTATGTTTTTGGAATGAAATTGGTTGGAATGCTTGTACAGTGATATAATGAATGGGTGATGTCATGGGACTATTTTGAAAGTAATTATATCTATACAAATAAATGAAATTGGAGTGTTCGTTTGTTATATAAAAATAACTATGTACATACGTATACATGGTACATGTTTTTATAATTTTTATTTTTATTTTTGCATGTCAGTTTTTTTTTTCTAATCTGCCTGCTAATAGCTGGACCGAATTTGGGGAGATTTTCACCATGAAATAGTTGATGTAGTAAGTAAGATGTAATAAGGAGTAACGAAGGCTACTTTTAAATTATTTTAATACTTTTTTAATACTTTGTTTTTAAAGTCAACGTGAACGAATTCGCTGGAATAGCTAGTGTTTTATATAACTGTCTCGGCTAGTATAACAGCTTATGTTTCCTGTGACCATGCTCTCCCTGATAAAGTTATGGTGGCGCAGTAGGATGATGTCGACTGTAAATTTATTTGGTTACGGATTTGACCTTGACTAGGAGGAATGATTTTTTATTTATTAGCTTCACCCTGTATCCCAACCCAGGGTAGGCAGAGGTAACCTAGTGTTAAGACATTCCATTTCCTATTCTCCGCGTCTTAAGTGGCGGAACTTAACGCCGCGCTTACCTCGGCCTCAGAGCGGAGAAAATGAAAATGGAAGAATTATATATTTCCATTCCTATCATAAAAATTATCTTCATATCTCTACTTTAGTAAGATAAGACAAATTCGTAAATTTGATCAGTCAAAAGACAATGCCCCGATTTTATACAGAAAGTGGAGAGCAAAGTGTTTTAAGAGTCGGTTTTCTCTTACTGAAATTTTAAGCGGAAAATAGCATTGAGTTAAACAATAACTTACATGACGATATAATAAGTGATGTCATGGCGCTATTTTGAAAGCAATTTCATGTTTGTACAATATAACTGTCTTGCCTAGTTAACAGCTTGTATTCCTTGCTTATGGGATTATTGTCTCATTAAATTATAAGACTAAAGCCTATTTTGAAGAGAAGTCGTTTGTCGTAAAATCTAATATTTGAACTTACAAGTCCCGTCTGCATTCGATCACCTACTTCCAATGTTTTACTAAATAAATAGACAGTATATACGAGTACATAAAAAAATGATAAATTACTTTGATTTTGGTAATGCAAATAAACTACACGTGCTATGTTATTTTATTCGAAAATAGAAAAATAATAAAGTCCCATGGAGTATGTATAAATTGGTCGATCTTACTTGTTTAGAATGATAATTAAGTTTAGTAACATTGCTACCTAGCACTAAACATATTATAAAAGCCAACAAAAACCAAAAAGTTAAATAATAAAATGCGACTTGAAATAAAGTATATATAACCAAAATTAAAATTTCAAAAGTCATTTGATCGTTTTCTTACTACATTTGTTATTTCTAAAACAATATAAGTAACACCTATTCATATTAAGATATGAAGCTAATGAATATAAAGGATATATTCTCTAAAGTCAAACACAAGAGAAAATTATCACGTCAACAAGCTGGAAGGCGTTGAATGTGATTGATTACCATTTTACAGGCACTTCGTGGCTGTATTATTCGATACGGTGAAAGAGCAAAAACTGAGACTTAGATACGCATTATATATCAGTTTTGGATTATATAATATTGGATGAAATGATTATAAGGAAATGAGGTCAATCGTGGCGCAGGGGCATAAAGTGTGACTGTAACGCTATAGGTTGTGGCTTCAGTTCCCAGTCAAGGAATAGAAATATTTGACATTTCTAATTTCTCCGCTCTGGTGTCAAGACACCGCGCGGTGTTAGGTTTCACCACTTAACACGCATAGCCAACTAAATTCTGTGGAAAATTGGGAACGGAATGTCTTAACACTAGACAATACTTATCTTTTGCCTACCTTACTGTGTACGGGATACAGCGTGAAGCTAAAAGCAAACAAAAAAAATAGTAAGTAAAATTAAGAAAAGTATCTTACTTAACTTGGTTCTTTTTGAAATATAATATTTAGAGGCCACAGTTTCACAGTGTGACAGGGTATGACAGTATACGTCGAGGTCGGTTCGATTTCTACTCCGAGCGATTATCTAAATTATTATTACTTCTTCGTTTTGGTGATATGACGAAGCGCGGTGTTTAGTCCCGCCACTCAACACAAAAAGTGAGTAACTTGGCCTGGAGACTAGGTTCTCTATCCCTATCATATATTCAAAAAACAGTCTAAACCTAAAAAAAAATGAGGAACGAATAAATATAGAAAGTATTGTAGTTTTAATAATAAAAAAAGCTACACTTCGTCCATACGTCCGTCTTATATACACTTTATTTCATCATAATCGTGCGTAAAATAAATTTTCTATAATATGTTGCTTCATATTTTTAATAAATATATTATCATAATATATTAGACCTTGAGATTAAAATTAAATTAAATAATATATTAGACCTTGAGATAATTTAAATAATAATCCATATCCACTTATCCACATCCTTAAGTTTGAAGTTTTTTAGTAAAAATCGTTTCTACCGATTTAAATGTAAATCTAATGTTATCAGACCTCATCAGAATATTATTGGAATATAATATATAGACTATAAATAATTGGAAATGGTGGTTCACGACATCACATGGTGATCATAAATCCACAGATGTGAGAATTTAGAAATGGAATCAAGAAGAACGTTGACTGTATAACGCATTTTAGATATTATAAAAAAGATTTTTTTCAAATTTGATTAGATATTATTTTGTCAAATTTGTGGGCTTAGAACTTATGCTTATTTTGAAATGAAACTATTTTTAACCGGATTAATCGCGTGTATTTTTGGTATTCGAAAATACATTTTTAGAAACCCGACCTTTCGAACACTTTACAGTAGTCCGTGGTCACAGGTAGACTGTACAGGTAGGCTAGGCTAGACAATCTGTGTTAATTAGTGGAACTCAACGCCGCAGTTTTTATTAGAAAAATGAAAATAATATACAATCACTCCCTCGAGTGGGAATCAAATCTGCAATCTTCGTATTTACAGCCAAACTAAAAATTAAATAAAAACGTGACCATTCCAAACAGATTCAGTTCTAAGGCACTGAATGAGGCGAGCCGTCATTTTTGTAACATTAAGAACTTTACACCTCGCTAAGAGTGTCAGTGTGGGTGTGTCACGTCGGATCCGAGGTGTATGCTCAATGAACTGACAACATGTGATATACAAGACGATAACGCTTCAAATAGCTTCTTTTGAGATTTCTTTTTTAGCTTAGCTTCTATAAGTAGCTTTTTTCTTATTTATTACTCAAGCTATTTTGTGATAGACTCATAATTTAAGCTATTATTGTATTATATAGAATGCTGCTTATAAATTTGGGTTTTAGAAAATTGGATTGGGCGTGTAATAGTAAAATATTTAACAAAAAAATGTGTAGTATGTGGAAATAACATTTTTTTGTATTTTAGCTGATATATTTCTATTTAGTACGTATGCTGTTGCATTGAATTCAAAGGGATGCTTTTCAATTCGAATATTCGAATTGATTCACTACTAAATTCTTTGTTTGAAAGCCGATGGGCGGAATCCGATGTTCTTTTTTGTGTAGCTAAATTTTAGAACAATACTGCTTTCATTTTTAACATAGAAATCTGTAATTTTATTGTTTTAATGTACAATTATTTGATTGATAATATATCTGTATGATATTTGTGACCACATTTTTTTTAAACGGTTTTTCTTTTGCGTTATTAAATAAAAACAAGGATTTTTTTAGCATTATTAAAAGAGAATCGAGGGCATTTCTTGAAATTCTCTTTTAGAACTTACTCTCCTATATTTCTCCAAATTTCCTGCAGTTTTCTAAGCCCATTTGTTTCAACTGATATTATAAGACTGTTAATAAGTTAATATTGTGGCCAGTCGTGGCCCAGTGGCACAAGCGTGTGACTGTAAACGACTGGTTGTGGGTTCGATTCCCCCCCCCGAAGAGTGGAAATATTTAATATTTCCATTTTCTTCGCTCTGGTGTCGAGTTAAAGCGCGGCGTTAAGTTCCGCCACTTAACACGCAAGCCTCCGAATTCGGCGGAAAGTGGGGAACGGAGTGTCTTAACACTAGGTTCCCTCTGCCTACCCTGCTGTGTGCGGGATACAGCGTGAAGCTATAATAAGTTAACGGAAGATTTTTATAAATGAATAAAAAATACAGCCGCTGATAAAAACCTAAATACTTGTAAATAAATAACGGTATAATAAGCAATAAAACTTTTTAATGCGCCATATAAAACAAAATAATACCCGTTATATTAATAATATAAAACGAAACCAAATACCAGTACTTGAATTTTAAAATAATGTAACCTTTGAATCTAATCAAATTTCATAGCTTTTAGATGGAAGGGAATTGTGAATGTAAATGTTTTGAATGTCATTGAAAACCACAGGCTTTTCAATTTGTTAATATTAATATTGATGTAGACTGCGCTATAAACGCTATGACCGTAAATACACTTTAATTATCGAAATTGTTTATAATGATATAGATTTTGGTCTAAATTTGCATTTACTAATTGGTTGTAGCTTATAATTTACGTATAAATTATAGTTAGTATAGCAGAGACATGGAATATTTGTTTTTTTTTTGTCATTTGTGTTAGTTTAATTATATATGTTTGGTTAAACGCTTTTTCCCATTTATCAGGGTAGTCAAGGAAAAACCAGAGTGAAGTCCGTTCTTCAGTTTCCAAAATGAATGAATTCGGCAAAATATATAGATATATAGAAGTACATAGAAATATTGACGGATTTCAACGCCGTACTGTTTGCCTTTGCTGTCGATCAGAGCGGAGAAATTATATATAAATATCCATTCAAAAAGGATGGAGTCTTCTTTAACCCTTAAAACAAAATAATACCCGTTATATTAATAATATAATACGAAACCAAATACCAGTATGTACTTGAATTTTAAAATAATGTAACCTATATAATGTAGTAATGTAAACTCTTGGGAAACGAATAGCGAAGATCTTTGGATCAATATAATTTTAGGTACAAAAACAATATCCATAAGTGGAGTCTATATACCGCCACCACTAAAATATGACAAAATAGAGGACTTCTTGCGGAATGCAGAAAGGATTGTAGGTAATCAGGCACTAACTAAATCTCCAATTATCAAAGATAATTGGAGATTTTAATTTACCATCAATTAGTTGGGTTACAGAAAATGAATATAAAAGTAATTAGATACCTAATAATTTTAATAAAATTAGTACACTAGTAAGTGATTTTATGTGTGTCTTAGACTTAAAACAACATAATGGAATAAGTAATGTTTTTAATAAAATATTAGACTTAGTCTTTAGTAATGAGAGTAATATTAAAGTTGAGGCTAGCGATTTCGCAGTATGTAAAGTTGACAATTATCATCCACCACTAGTTGTGGATATTCCTTATGATTATAAGCCTCAATCATTATTCACACCAGAGGCGTCAGTACGATATAACTTTATGAAAGCAGATTATGGTTACATTGATGAGAAACTTAGTAATGTAATGTGGACTGAATTATTTAAGAAATGCATTACTGTAGACCAAATGATGGATGTATTTTATACAGAATTACGTAAGATCATAGAGGAATCTATACCAAAATTTAAGTCAAAAGGTAAAAATAGTTATCCTGTTTGGTTTTCAAAGAATTTAATTAAAAGATTAGCAGAGAAAAACAAATATAGAATGTTATATAAAAAATATAAAAATCCACTTGACAATTTAGAATTTAATCTACTTAGAACAAGATGTCAAATTATAATAAAATCAGACTATAATAACTATATACAGACAGTTGAAGATAATATCAGGGTAAATCCGAAATATTTTCACTCATATGTGAAGCAGATGCGACGTAACAAATGTGATTATCCATCGGTAATGGAACATAATGATCGTGAATATACAAATAGAAAGAGGGAAAGATATTTGTAATCGGTTTGCTATACACTTTTCAAATATGTTTCTGACATATAATACTTCACCTTTAAACATGAATGTCCAATCAAATTCTAACTTACAACTTGCTAATGTGTGTATTGACGAGCAAGAAGTCCTAGATGAATTAAAGAAACTTAATATATACAAGGGTGCGGGCCCTGATGACATTCCACCTATTTTTGCCAAAAATTGTGCAAAAGCTTTAGCTAAACCTTTAATTATTTTATTCCAAAAGTCACTGGCAGATGGCATCTTTCCAAGTTTATGGAAAAAGGAAAGAGTTGTACCTATATTTAAAAGTGGGGACAAAAAAGACATAACAAAATATAGACCCATTTGTATGCTTTCAGTCTTTTCAAAGATTTTTGAAGTTATTATATGTAGATCACTCAGCTGGTACGTTAAGCCTTTTATGATAGACAACCAACATGGATTTTTAAAGAACAGATCTACTGCGTCCAACTTGGCTTTATTTGTAACTGACATATCAGAAGCATTAGATAGTAACAGTCAAGTAGACTGCATCTACACAGATCTGGCCAAGGCTTTCGATGTAGTTGATCATAACATATTACTGTATAAGGTAAGAAAATACGGTATTTGCGGAAAATTTATTGATTGGATTGGATCATATTTACATAATCGAGAAATGAATGTGGTAGTTGGTGGTAGTAAATCTGATACTTTTATTGCAACGTCCGGTGTACCGCAGGGGTCACACCTTGGGCCTATTTTATTCGGAATTTTTATAAATGACATTATAACCTGTTTCGATTACTGTAAAATATACTTATACGCAGATGACCTAAAAATGTTTAAAAAGATTTTAACTATAGATGATTCCATTAAAATGCAAGCAGATTTAGATAAACTTGTATCATGGTGTGAACGTAACCATTTAAATCTTAATCATGAAAAATGTTTTAAAAGTACATTTAGTCGCAAAATTCGAAATATAACTTATAATTACAATATAAACGATAACAATTTAACATGTTTTAATGAAATAAAAGACTTAGGAATTATGATGGATTCTAAACTAAGTTTTATCCCACATATTGAAGATGTAGTTAAGAAATCTCTTAAAATTTCGGGATTTATTGTGAGAAATACAAAGGGTTTCAAAAAATCGTCCACAATATTGGCCCTTTTTAATTCCTATGTACGAAGCAAGCTGGAGTACGGTTCAATTGTGTGGAATCCATATTACCAGGTTCATAAAAATAGACTGGAAAGAGTACAAAGAAAAATTCTATACACGTTATGCTATAAAGATAATATAAGATATGATTATAAAAATCTGCTAAAACACTATCAAACATTTTCACGAAGAGATATTTTAGATTTATGCTTTTTGAATAAAGTTATTAATGGAGGTATAGACAGTCCAGATTTAGTAAAAAAAATAAACCTAGCGGTTCCTAGACCCCCTATTAGGGCTTCTAAGTCTAAGGTAACATTTGTCAGCAAAATTTCTAGAACAAATCTAGGACTTAATGCACCTTTAAATAGAATTTTCAAGTTATATAATTACATATTAAAGGAGAAGGCAGACATAGATATTTTTAAGTATTCTGGGAAGGCATTTAAGAAAACTAAAAAAATTTTTTTTAGAGTGAATTAATTTGGCCATGCCTGTAGATGTTTATATCATACATACTTTATCAATTTTCTTTCTTTGTTTTTTAAATCTATTCGTTATAATTTTTACCACACATATTTTTATTTTTATTGTTGAACAAACAGTATTTATATCATTATTTAAAATATCTTAAGGACAGTTGTTGTAATTTTTATAATTTTATTTATTTTTAAGTAATAACTGTTGTAACGTACATTTTTTTTTTTACTTTTTTCATTTTACTGTACATTGTTTTTATGCATATATTGTTTTTTTGTATCATAATACAAATAATAACACATTATGTTTATTGCTTTTTACAGCATTGTGTTAAAGGTTGCAATTTTTAATATTTATATATATATATATATATATATATATATATAGATATATATATATATATATATATATATATATATATAGATATATATATATATATATATATATATATATATATATATATCTATATATATATATATATAAAATATATATATATATATATATATATATATATATATATATATATATATATATATATATATATATATATATATATATATTTTTTTTGTCTTTAAATACCTTATAATGTTTATAGGAGTTACATTTTTTTTATATACATACATAGGTATTAAATTAACACTCTTAGGTTATTGTTCTTACTGTTTAATTTCAGATGTATTGTTTTTGCACTTAGATTAGAGTTTTTTATTATTTGTTTTACATTGTTGATATCATTAGTTTTGGAACAACTTGTTTTTTTATAAATTGCATGCTGAGTTAGCCTATAAGAGTGGTGTATGGTGTACCTTAAGACCATAAAAATGTATTAATGTACATAAGAGAATAACACTGTACACCGTGTTGGCTTCCTAAATAAATAAATAAATAAATAAATAAATAAATAAATAAATAAATAAATAAATAAATAAATAAATAAACCCTTGGATAGCCTTAAATGCGTAGTTGTATCTTATCGTAACATATATATGTTACGTACATGTAACAATATTCATACATAAATATCACATGCATTAAAATAGCTTAGATTTATCTTTAATATAAAATACAATTCACAAAAATCAAACATTTGAACAGATAGCCAAAATCTTTATGAAAGAATTCATTTCGCGCTCGGCGTCCAGCATATTGTATAGTAAAATTGCAATGTTACACTAATAAAGAACATGTTCGTGCCATCGAAGCTGGGAATTTGCCTATGTTCGACATGTACAATCTACTAGACGTTCGTGAAATTAAATTTATATTTTGTTTAGAAAATACGTTGATTTTTTTCTTATCTTTTTTTAGCTTCACGCTATATCCCGCACACAGCAGGGTAGGTAGAGGGAACACTCCGTTCCCCCTTTTCCGCCGAATTCGGAGGCATTGCGTGCTAAATGGCGGCACTTAACGCTGTGCGTTAGCTCGACATCAGAGGGAAGAAAAAGGAAATGTCAAAATATTTCCACCCTTCGAGTGGGAATCGAACCCGCAACCAGTCGTTTACAGTCACACGTCCGTGCCACTGCGCCACGACCCAAGCCCCATATATGTAGTATGTTTTCTTCTTTTGGAGAAGGGATTCCTTGACCCATTACAGAAAGAAGAGTCCAAAGCAATGCTTCGGATTTGTTACCTAATCGCTCCTCTTCTATCCAATTTTGAAAAGTAAGAATTGAAAATTGTAATTAATAACGCTCATTATAATTTAATCATTTGTGTGAATTTTGTGTTGAATTCAGTATTTTACGAATGTTACTACTTAAATCTAGATTTTTGAATGTGACCTTGACCACAGCTTCACGCTTTGCCCCATATATCAGAGTAGGCAAATAAAACTAAATAAACAAAACTAAAATAAAGGGTTAGGCACGAAGTGTTCTCTATTTTTTGCTCTATATCGACATTACATGACAATTGACAATTGAATTGAATTGACATTGCTATTATGACATTCATTTTATTTTAAGAAAATTTACATTATGCATTACGCAATGTAATTATGGAGGTTTAATGTATTACTTATAGGTAGGTGTAGGTGTCCACAATCGTGTCCAAAACCAAAAAAAAGAAAACAGAAAATAAAAGTGTTACAAAAGTTTTCTATTCTAAAGCTTTGTATTCAAAGAGACTATATAGCGAATGGTAGTTGTTTTAAAATATTTCATTGCTTTTCTGGTCTAGAAACTATGTATATTTCATGTACATTGGCAGATGGCGGGCATAGAGAAACAAAATTTCGTTCCCAACAACGGCCCGCAGAGACATGGAAGTTGGAATTTTAATTCATTGTAAATTCGGTTAGGGAATTATATTTTCCATTTTGGTATTGTGAAACAATGTTTTTTTATCGTCAAAATTATTGAACTGTACAATGGTTTATACAAAAGATTGTAATGAAATTAGCTAACTAGGAATAATTGAGGCTAGTCGTGGTGACTGTAAACGCGAACAGTTGTGGGTTCGATCGCACTCGAAGAAATATTTAATATTTCCATTTTCTTTGCCCTGGTGTCGAGGCAAAAATGCGACGTTGAGTTTCACCACTTAACACGCAATGCGTCCAAAAAGCTATAGCGAAGCTCAAAATATATTATCAAACACACATACATAGGTATATACCCCATGTTCAAGTACACTGAAAAACTGAAGATACATATATGTTTAATTTCTTTTTATTTCGGACCCGGGTGGAAAATGAGTTGAAGCGAATTCTCTCTCTACCTTGCAATGTCCCCGCATGAAAGAGTATGAAGCTGAAAAAATATTGGCCGGTATCAATATGTGAAATTTCGTTATGTTTCCTGGTTAGTTGATACTAGTAGCAGTATGTTAAGGTGAGCACAATTTACACAAAAGCAAAAAATGGTCTATTTAATTATATATTACATCTATATATGTACCAGAAGCGGATTTGACTCCTGCTTGGGAGAATGATTAAAATATTAATTTTCTATCTATCATTTAACCATCAGGCTCGTTAACCCTAAGATATCTTAGGCTATTATCAATTTCATTTTAAAAATATGACAAGTTTTTAATAATTTACAATATTAAATAGTTACAAAAAAATATGTAGGACACAGGACATTTATCTTCTACGAATCGCTTTACCAAAGTATCCTTGAAACTAATGTGTAACTAAAAAAAAATATTATAAATGGTTAAATAAACACCACATGTTGAGAATCTCAGCTGGATTTGGATCGATTCACGGATGACTAACGAATAAAATCTTGAGTGTACCAACATGCTTTTATTTTGTGGGTCAACAGATGATAAAATTTATTGCTCTATTTTTTGGGATATTTGAATAAGTACTTGTGATTTCGGATTGAGTGGAGTAAAAATGTTTTAAGATAAAATAACAATAACAGCCTTTTGTAAAGTTTTATTTGTAAGTCTTTTTTCTTTTTTTTTAGCTTCACGCTGTATCCCGCACACAGCAGGGTAGGCAGAAGAAACCTAGTGTTTAGACATTCCGTTCTCCTCTTTCCGCCGAATTCGGAGGTATTGCGTGTTAAGTGGTGAAATTCAATGCCGCGCTTTGCCTCGATAACAGAGCGAAGAAAATGGAAATATTAAATATTTCCACTCTTCGAATGGGAATCGCACCCAAAACCAGTCGTTTTCAGTCACACGCTTGTGCACGCCACGACTGTGGCTGTATGCTGTGTGCGGGATACAGCGTGAAGCTAAAAAAAAAAAAAAAAAATTAAATTCCTTTGATTACATAATTTTCATAAAATATTTTTTTTTAGCTTCACGCTGTATCCACATAAAATAAATAAGTTTTTTTCACACATTAATATGTAAACGCTCTTTAATAATATTCATTATATTTATACCAAATACCATAAAGAAGAAGTTATAATGAAGTAACTGGAGTGTACAAAGAGACACTATATCTCTCTAAGTCATGTTTTCGTTACGCCTAATTTTAGTACTGCAAATAGTAGAATAAAATGACATTTTGAAAAGATTTTTTTTAAATGTCTTTTTTTTAACAAACAATTTAAACCAAAGTGACAAACCGTAAATAAATCCGTAGTGTGTAAATAATTTTTTGATCTAAAGTATATACTTAACTTTAATTACTTACTCATTATTACTATAATTACTAATTAAAGTATTTCTAATTTAGTCTCATTTTGTTCCACAATTTTGCAAAATAAAACGAATTATGTTGGAAATTGCAAGTTGGGCACGTAAAGCGAAAATAGTTGCACGATGTAGGACGAGAGATGAAATTACTGAGTATTTTGTTTATAAAATACGCATGATTGCGAATGGTTGGTCACTAGATTTTGAGGTAAATAAAATGGGAGTAGTTAGGAAATTAATCTAGGTATAGAAAAATAATATATAGAAAAATAATATAAAATTCGAAAATTATACATACTAATATACATTTTGGAATATTATTATATTCTTAAATAACCGAAAATAATTGTAATAAAGTGCTCAAATATTAAGCTTCAATTGAATCAGCAGTTTTGGAACTTTAAAATATTTCTTTTTTTAAATTGTAAAGATTTTCATATATTCATATATTCATATCGCATTTGCATGATAACAGCGTCTTCTTGTAATCGCCATTAGTTATGAGTTCGATTCCCACACAGTGAAATGATTATACATTCATAAAGTATTTTCGGGGGCCCATCGTAGCGCAGTGGCACGAACGTTTGACTGCCAACAGCTGGTTGCGGGTTCGATTCCCACTTGAAGAGTAGGAAATATTTGATATTTCCATTTCCTACGCTCTGGTATGACAGGCAAAGCGCGGCGTTAAGTTCCGTCACTTAATACGCAATGCCTTCGAATTCAGCGAAAAGTGGGGAAATGAGTGTCTTAACACTATGTTCCATCTGCCTACCCTGCTGGGAGCGGGATACAGCGTGAAGCTAAAAAAAAGTATTTTCATTTCTTCTCGATAATGTCTCATCCAATTGATTTTCCTCGCTCAACACACAATGTCCCGATTTCGGGCGAAATATGGCGAACGGAGTGTCTTCATACTAGGTTTCCTCTGACTACCGCATCTAAGTATACAATTTCTATAACTATTTTGTAAATATTATACACAAAATAGTACTTTGAATAACAAGAGATAGCTTAATTCGAAATATACAAAACACATACTCCTTTTAAAGAACATAGAGCTTTTTTTATTTATCTTAAATTTTGCGACTACTAACATACTACTACAACTGAGTTCTGACATTTAATGGCAAAGAAAGAAGAAAAACATTCCTTCATAAATATGAATCATAAATATGATTCGTCATAATCTTGGCCTGAATGAAATTCTTTAATAAATTTACATAATAGTAGCATGTTAGGAACACATTTAGAGCCTGTCGTGCTATTGCAAAAATTAAAGAAGCATTATGCGATAGTATTTTCTGGGAAATTGCAGTGCACATGCAAATTTGAAATATCTGAACGTTCCTAATGGCTTGAATAGATTTATATCAAAAGAATAACATAGAGGTTTGCTATTTGAATGTGAATATTGGTGATTTTAGTCAGTGCAATAGTAATAGTAGTATAGAAGTATTTATATAGATTGACTATATCTATACTTATAAATATTTCTATACTAATAAATAAAATTGGAGTGTCTGTTTGTTACACAAAAATAACTACTTTTCAATAAATATATGTATGTATATACCATACATATACCAAAATAGCATTTTGTTACAATTTTCTATCTGTCTGTCTGTTTGTTCCGGCTAATCTCTGGAAAGGCTTGGTCGATTTTGGCGGGTATTTCATTGGCAGATAATTGATGTAATAAGGCATAGCTTAGGCTATTTATTATTACCTCGGACAAAGCCGCGGGCAATGGCTAGTATTTAAATATATTTTATTAATAAACCCAGTGGTGAATTAGAATTTTATTTGAATATCTGTGTTAGAAGGATGAAATTCAAGCTAATTAATATAAATATATAAGAAAATTCGACGTTTCGTAGTATTATGCCAATAACATGTGCAAACGAACAAACAAGTGCGAATAACATGTTAAACTATTGTATTCTTAAAATATATAAAGCATATAATGAGTATATACTTAATTGTACTATTGTTTGCACTATAGCAATATTACACAGCATGGTAACAAAAGGAATATTATTGATTGCAATAACCAATTTAATATAATGGTGAATGATTACGTATAGATTATAAGTAAATTAATTTAATTTCTCCACTTTTCTCTCTCTTATATAGTACATAAAATAAGAATAAAATTATAAAATTTAATTTGAAAAAAATAAATCTACATGTAACACAATTTTTCTAATCTATTACGTTTGCAATCAAAGTATTATATCAAACGCTTTACTCCGCCAGTACGTGTACCGTAATCGTAGCCTCAATTACATTAGAACCCAGCAGAACTGCAGTATGATCTTAATGTGGTCCATTCCTTGGGGTCGATGACCGATAGCCACTCCCGACTTGTGCCACTCCTGTGTGCACAGTTTGCAGTGTTTTGCTTATCAGTATAACGAACGCGGAAACTTTACTTATCAACTATCGGGCTTTACCGTTAGAAAGGTAAACATATAAATGCTAAATGGTCGTTATATCGTATCGCTTTTAAGTTATGAAACGTAATAATTGTGAATTTATATCATTTGAAGTCATCACGGCATAATGGATCGTCTGACTGTAACACGATTGGTTATGGGTTCGATTTCCACTCAGAAAGATCATTTATTTAAACTATTCTTTTACTGATCTGGTATCTAAGATAAAAGTGGAGCGTTGAGTTTCTTTACTCAACATGCAATGTCTCGATTTAGGAGGAGAGTGGAAAATGCAGTGATTTGACACTAGGTTAGTGACTACCCTTATATGTAAGCTGAATATAATTTGAATTTATATAGCTCGACGCTTTTCCTTTTATAAGTGTTTTGAGTATAGGTGACCTGAATTAGCGGGATGCTTGTTCATTTCAATCTCACTTAAGAATTAAATTTATTTAGATACAATGACTCTCTTGAATTGGAATTGAATCTACATCTTCCACTTTTGATGTTAAATTTTTTCCAAATGTGCCTTCTCTGCATTATTTCATATAACTAATTATACTAAAAGCACTCCGGAGTATGTAGCAAATTAATTATTTTTTACCTAAGTACCTAACTATTTATATAATAAGTTATCGAGTAAATATTATCTTTTTTTTTAGGCAGGGGAAACCTAGTGTTAAGACACTTCGTTTCCCACTTGCCGCCAAATTCGGAGACATTGCGTATTAAATGTCGCAACTTAACGTTGCGCTTTGCCTTGACACTAGAGCGAAGAACATGAAAATTTTAAATACTTCCATTCCTGGAGTGAGAATTGAACCCACAACCAGCCGCTTTACGGTCACACTTTGTGCCACTACACCGCGACTGACCCCAAATATTATCTACTCATAGATTTATACAGATTAGAAACAGGCTAAAACAAAGATTGAAAACTAAGTTTTGTTATCATCCAACACCATGTTTTATCCCATATAACGTGTTATCACATAAAAAATGACAAATGTATAGTAAACCGTAAAATACAAAGACTCACTAACTTAGAAAAACAGTAAGTCGTAAATAACGACTGCTTTCCCCTCTTCCCAAGACAGCTGAGAAAGGCCGTTAAAGAAAACGTATCACACTGCTATAAAGGCAAAAATATACACTACCAAGATTAGAAGAAATACCTTCGGATAGTGGAACTATTGCGGGTTGTTGGCTCGAGAATAAGATTTGGCTCGTGGTTTTCCTTTATATAAAAATTATTCATTTATGGAAGATTATTTTTGGGACCACTTATTTTGAAGATAAATATAGAACTTATTTTCGATTGTTTATTTTTCAAAATTATTCTAATATTATTAAACTGCCATATTGAGATTTTTTGTGAATTATCTCAAGTTGTGTTAACGACTCTTTAAAGACTCAGATCTGGCGCTTCTGATTGAATGCAAATGTTTTTGGTTCGAATTTTTGGTCGGACTTTCTTCTAAGACGCTTTTCTCCACCTAGCCGAGAGAAAGAGAGAGAGCCTGGTTTACTAACGAACGGAATATCTAGAAACCTCGCACAAATTCGACACTTCAAGTTGAGTAGCGGAATTTAACACTGCGCTTCAATAATATTTATACATTTATTTTTTTTACCTTCACGCTGTATCCTGCAGACAGCAGGGTAAGCAGAGGGAACCTAGTGTTAAGACACTCCATTTCCCAGTTTCCGCCGAATTTTGGCGGCATTGCGTGTTAAGTGGCGGAACTTAACGCCGCGCTTTGCCTCGGTACCAGAGCGAAGAAAATGGAAATATTAAATATTTCGACTTCTCAAGTGGGAATCGAACCCACAACCAGTCGTTTACAGTCACACTTTTGTGCCACTGCGCCGCGACTGACCCCTAATATTTATACACATACATTGTATATATACAAGCAATGTATAAATGTGTTTGTGAACGTACATAATATGTTTTTATTATTGACACATACCGAGCTTCATTACGCACAATAAAAACGTTATCGTAAACAAAATAATAGATTTGGTCAGTTAATAACGACTGGACGTTTATATTTGACGTTTGTCATTTGATAGCTTTGTAAACATATTATATGCGCTTGTTTGATATTTATTTACACAAATGGCGAAGTCATAACAGTCAGTTTATTTGATTTGTATATGTCAGTGAATTCTATTGGTTTAAATGTTACGAATATCATATTTTGTTCGCTAATATACATTTTTGATAAAAAAAACATTTTAATATTATATCCATGCGTTTTTTTATGTTTAACGAAAAAAAGACGATAAAATATTAAACAATCATGATAACAACTACATTTGCAGTTAAAAAAAATGAGATCATAGTGGAGCAGCGAAGCCACGTCTGTTTATAAACGGAATGTGGAGTGATAATGGGCTATGAGTTCGATTTCCGCACAGAGATGACTACATTCAAATTAATATAAATTCCCTCTTCTAGTAAATCACAGGATGGTGTTAAATTCCCACATTCTACCTACAAAGTCGCAAATTTCTGCAGAAAGTGGTAACCGGAGAGTCTTAACACTAGGTTCTCTCGGCTTACATTGCTATACGGAGAGTGAAATAAAATATGTATTATATATTATAATTTTATAACCCACGAATGGAAAACGGAAACAGTTAATTGTTATTTTCATTATTTCATGCACTCTCGCACTTCAACACCTCGCCTGATTGTTATACCGTGGCGCACGATGTCGACTTAAACTGTTTGTTTTAAACTTGCGCTTTCCAGGCAATATAATTTAGTTATTAGAATATTTAAGGAGTTCTCTAATTTAACAATACAATTACAATGAAAATTAAACTATTTTTTTAGCTTCTCGCTTTATCACGCACACAACAGGATAGGCAGAGGGAACCAAATGTTAAGACACTCCGTTCCCCACTTTCCACCGAATTCGGAGGCATTGTGTGTCAAGTGACAGAACTTAACGCCGCGCTTTTGCCTCTGACACCAGAGCGAAGGAAAAGGAAATATTTAATATTTCCACGCCACGAGTGGAAATCGAACCCACAACCAGTCGTTTACAGTCACACGTTCGTGCCACTGCGCCACGACTGACCCCAAAACTAGATATATGCTGTCGTCATAAATAAATTAATGACTATAGCAAACAATTATGAATCATGGAGTAATATTGTTTAGCTACTTAGCATTTTTAAATTGAATTAAACTTAGTTAACGTTAACTAAGACTAGGGCCATAGTTAAAAAGTATCTGATCGTGATGGTTTTGTGTCCGAATTGTATTGGGGAAAACAAAATGAAACTTCTACCATTTTGTAATTAATTAACTGTCAAAATTCAACGTGCAAATGATCCCATCGGTTGCAGAGAGAAAGTATCGGCGCAGTACTTCCAGTTTGAAACTTTATAGTGGAATTATTAAACAATAAAGATGAAAAAAAAAAATTAAATAATCGTGTAAGAATATGTATTTTTAGAATCACTGAAAGACATACATTATAGATATGGGACGGAGGCGTCCTTGAAGTAAGCCCTTGAGTACTTTAAGTTCGTTTGCACTAGTATACTAATGCGTGTTTGAATTATTAATAATTATTTTAAATAAATAATTGGTTTGTGGCAATTAGAATAAAATAATGTTCTATGTTGTATGATTCTCATTCTTAAAAGGTAAACATTAAACAGGGAAACATTCGGTAAAAATTACAAATTACCAACATTCTTTTAGAATTTGTACTGTTTTTGAAATATCAAATCGAAAATTGAATTTAGCCTTACTCAGAATACTAGCTAAACCTTACTTAAAGTAATACTTAGAATATTTATTTCACGCCTAAGTCACTTAATAGATACAAAATTTAACCGAAAATGTATCTTATCGTCACTAAAATGAAATATCTGGTAATAACCCTTTTTTTAGCTTCGTGCTGTTTCCCCAATAATAGGGCAATCAGAGAGAACTTAGTGTTATGATACTCTGGTCTCCACCTACCACCTGAACGCGAAGCTAAATACATTGATTGTTCCAATATTTTCAAAATCTAAATATAAAACTAATAAAAACGTCTACAGAATACTAAAACATTAAACGACATAACCATTCTTAACTCGTCCAAATTAATTTGTAGAGGGGACATGATAAAGTATCATCGCTGATGGGCTCTCGGTCAAAGAGAAATTATAGTTAGCGTCTAATAAAACAAAGGCAAATATCCCATCCTGCTTGCATCGTTCACACGATAGGAACACGTGGCGGCGGTTCCCACCAATATTACTGAATATGCGGGTGTATTCTGCCGAGCCCTTGTGTTATTGCAAAGGTATGAGAAATTTAGATATGTATTTATATGTATATGTTTGGGCTTATATTAATTTAGGGGTTCAATTTACTTTATTATTTTGGTATATAAGGTAAAAGCGGGGTTGAAATCCGTCATAAAATACGCATAGTTTTGATTTTGGGCGAAAAAGCACTCCACGTGCTATTCTGCAAAACGGAAAAGAAAAGAGCAAAGCAGAGAAGTTCCATAAAAATATAGGTAGGTATAGTAATTTAACCACAGATATAAAGTATATATAAATAACAAGCGGTGAAGATTTTTCATATAACCTTTCATTCCCTATTTCAACCCTTTAGAGGTTGATTTTTGAAAAACTGAGTAACCTATGTTAGAGACCCACGGCTATTTACTACTTTTATTCTAAATTTCATCCAAATCGTCAGATCAGATTAGCCGTGAAAGCGTGACAGACAAACACACAGACATTCGCATTTATAATATAAGTATGAATTATTTGCTTTCGTTATTATTTTATGACCCATGTGGTGGGACAAATTCTCTGTAAGTACGATAATTATTGACTTAGTTTTTACTCGGGAAAATGAATATATTAAAAAAAAAAAAAAACGCTTTTCTGCTGTGGTGAGACAAAACGCGGAATTAAATTCTGCAACTCCTGCAATGTGGAATATGATATAAAATTTAAGAATCAAGTGTAGTTATTTCATTTTTATAAATTATCTATGTATATAAAGAAAAACAGCTTCATTAGTTTGTATAAATTGGTTCATATAAAAGTCAGTAAAGTCGTAAATAGACTAAACCCATTAGCTACTTACAGACAATGTAATATAATATTTCAATCTGTCCCTTCGTACTTTCAGTAAGCTTTTCTAACTTATTGGATCCCTGTCCTTATAATTCAAAACTTTGGCAACCTTTTGTTTTGATATGGGTACTGTATTCATTATTCATAACATATAACTGTTAAGTGTTCTAATTATGAGGCTATCGTGGCGCAAAGGTAGTATCTGATTATGATTGAATTGGTTGTAGATTCGATTCCTAGTTAGTGGAATAATCGTAATTTAATTATTTTTATTTCTTCGCTCTGGTGAACAAGACAAATCATGGTGTTGAGTTCTGCCACTCATGTCCCAATATCTCGACAATTGGTTCAAATGGAGAACAGAGTATATTGACACTAGGTTTTACCTGACTACACTTCTATGCAGGTAAAAGTTTGAAGCTGTAAAAAAGTATAACAAGTAAAAATTTTATTAGTAAGTATTTTAACATCCATACTTATATTATAAATGTGAAAGTCTGTGTGTTTGTCTGTCACGCTTTCACGGCTAATCTACCGGTCCGATTTGGATGAAATTTAGAATGAAAGTAGTAAAAGTTACTGGGTCTAACATAGGCTGCTTATTTTTTCAAAAATCAGCCGCTAAAGGGTTGAAATAGGGGATGAAAGTTTATATGAAAAATCTAAACCGCTTGACCAATTATAATGAATTTTGGCATAAATATAGTTAATAATCTAAGCTTAAACATAGGCTACTTTATTTTTCAAAAAGAGGGTTTGCAATATAACGAAGCAGTCATGTAGTAAACGCGGCGAAGCTGCGAGCGGGCCGCTAGTATTTTTATAAATGTAGGCATATTACGAAGTAATCCAGCTTATAATTACCTTTCTATTGATAAGTCACTTCGTTCTTCTTTTTCAAAAAGATCTGAAAAAAAAACTAACATGACTTCGTTGTACCAATATACAGATACGTACAAGAACATTAAAATATTACTGTGAAGCAACTTGCACTACATAGTCTCAAGCATGTCATAAGATAAAATACAAGATAAAAACTATCACACATGTAACTCTAATTAAGCTTCAAAGAATATTGATATTAGTTAGTTATATAACTTGCATTAAGAGACGGTTTTTTTTGTTATGAACGAAGACCGAAGACTTAAGAGAGCGACTTAAGAATAATTTAGTTATTTGCTCGGATGAGAATCGAACCCACAAACGGTTATAAGTAGCTGCTCTCTAACTGCGCCTATATGGTCTCCAGTGAAAAAAATAATTATAAGAGAGTCGTTTCTAGATATTACAAATGAATATTTTTCTGACTGCTAATTTAGGCAAACATTATTTTATTTTTTTGATATTTTTTTTAGCTTCATGATGTATCCCGCACACAGCAGGGTAGGCAGAGGGAACCTAGTGTTAAGACACTCTGTTCCCCACTTTCCGCCGAATTCGGAGGCATTGCGTGTTAAGTGGCGGAACTTAACGCCGCGCTTTACCTCGACACCAGAGCGAAGAAAATTTAAATATTAAATATTTCCATTCCTCGAGTGGGAATCGAACCCAAGACCAGTCGATTACAATCACACGCTTGTGCCACTGGGCCACGACTGGCACCTAATTTAAACAATAATTAACACCCCATATCAATTTATAAATTTTCGCACAAATAAATTATTTCTTACTTCTCTTATTTGCTATTATAAAAGAAACTATTGAAATGGAAAATCTTTATGTCCTTACAACAACATATCTTATATGATTCTATTACATTTGACATTATATGTGATTTTTTATTAGGTGCTATGTCATCGCATATCAGCCGCCGGTGTCTCTGAGAGGTGGAATAAAATAAAAGACTAGAAATATGTCAATATGATAAAATGCGAGTGACGTACGAGAGCTTGTTATCTACGAGGGTGCTCGTTATCCAACAGAGATTTCAATTTAGTGTCAAGTTTTTGTAAGAAAATGGCCGTTTTGTTCGAATATTTATTGAATTTACGTACTTATATGATGATATACTATATAGATGGTTAGTTTTATTTTGTTTTATTAACAGATTTACGTTTTGTCTATAACAAAATAGTCAGAGAGAAGCTAATTTTTGGTACGTATACGTATACGTAACGTATGGACTTAATACTCCGTTCTCCACTTTTCGCTCGGAATTGCGTGATACTGATATATGGCAGACTTTAACGTCGTGCTTTGTCTTACCGTGTGTTAAAATAATAATAATAATACATAGCTTTAAGCTTTTTTCAGTATATCAGGGTAGTCAGAGAGTCATTCTAGAGTTAAGACACTCCGTTTTCCACTTTTTGCCCAAAATCAAATCATTGCGTGTTGAGTAGCTGAACTCAACGCCTCACCTTTTCTTATTTATCAGATAAAAGAAATGATAATAATTAAAACACAACTATTCCACCCAGCGAGAATCAAACCCACAATCAACTGCGATTTGCCTAAGGTCCGTACCTACTCAGTATACCGGTGATGGCTAGGAGCCGGCCTGCTTTCTTGCCAACCGATATGTTTAAGCGTTATAAAGCAGTTATATGTGGTAAATAAAATGTCAAATATGTCAAGACAATAGCAAACAATTTTGTCCCGTGGGGGGACGGGTTAAGAATACTAATACGCTACCCGCCGCTGGATAGCGTCCCGTAAAAGGCGGGTAACCCAGTAGCTTGGTGGCAGGAGATTCGTTCTCGGCTGGCTCGCTACCACTATCGTGTTAAAGACGAACCGCCAAACATCTGATGATGTGTCCCAGTTCGATGACATGTAAGCCAGCCCTATTCCTACCATTCTCATCCTTCCTCCTTCCTTCTGTCCTACGTCCCCAAGGCTGGCAAGGGATCCATGAGTCTAATGTTGTCTTTCGCCCATAGACATCTATGGGCGAAGGTAGCCACTAAACACCAGGTGGGCCTTCTGCTCGTTTGCCTTTATTCGATAAAAAAAATCAAACGCTATCCCACTACGCAGTAGCATAATCAACATTTTAGTTTCTAATCTATTAAAGTAAATTATCTATACTGAATTGCTAAAGCAGACCACCCTTATCTACGCCACTGTAGATCCAGCCGTGCTTGTCGAAATAAATTGCCAATTTTGACCTGCACCGGCACTTTCTAATAGCTTTACTTGGATACATTTATGATTCCTATTTTACAATCATGGTACGATAATACTAAATTTAAATTGCTTGTAAGTTATTAAGATTATATTAAGTTTTGCAATTTAATATCATGAAAGTGGAACACGGAGAGTTTTGACGCTACGTACTTCTGAATATCCTGCTATGTGCGAAGAAAGGATTTAGCTGCTTCGATAAAACACTCTAATATATAAACATTTTATATGTATGTGTTTATATACTTTTTTCGTAGATTTCGTAAATACAACTTGGCAGTTATATGTTGCATGGGAAAACTCAACTCAAAGAAGAAAGCACTGAACTGAGTAGAACTGGTTAAATAAGCATTAAAAAAAATATCAATGTATTTTATTTTGTATATAAGTCAATCTCGTATTTTTTTTAGCTTCTCGGTATTGCCTAGCGAAATAATCTCGTATTGTATAACAAAGTATATTGATACTTCGTGTATTTAGTTCTATATATTTTCATCTTTCCTCAAATCTACTCTACTTGATTGATTAATTTTGTTAAATATAACTGGCAGAATATGGTCTGCCATTAATAAAGTTAAGTAAGCAAAAACAAATTACATCAGATATCTTCTTATCATTTGTATGACATCGGCCATCACTGGTAATTTAATAACAGAAATATATTTAAAATCATTCCTGCAAAATATAAATGAGAAACACCGGCTTGCCGTGATGCTCGTGATTCCATTTATTATGAGAGTTCGATTTAATAATATCATCGTTTATTAATAAAACACTGCTTTTCTGTTGATGGTAGAGAAAATTTAATTTAAAATGAATGTTATACAATGAATAAGGGTAGCTAATTTTGCGAATACGTATTTTTTGTCAGAAATTTAAAGTAATTTGAAATTGTGATTTAAGAAAATAATCATTCTACTACATGAATCATTTTCGTGATTTATAGTTATGTAGTGCACTAGTTGTTTTGTAATTATTTCTATATTATTTCATTATTGGGGCCAGTCGTGACTATAAAACGACTGGTTGTGGGTTTGATTCTCACTCGAGGAATGGAAATATTTAATATTTCCATTTTCTTCGCTCTGGTGGTGAGTTACAGCGCGGCGTTAAGTTCCGCCACTTAACACGCAATGCCTCCGAATTCGGTGGAAAGTGGGGAACGGAGTGTCACTTAACACTAGGTTCCCTCTGCCTACCCTGCTGTGTGCTGGAGCGTGAAGCTGAAAAAAAACATAATAACACACAACAATACGCAATATCTCTAGTTCAGACGAAAACTAAACATATGTAGCATCATGACAATAACATCCCTCTGCCTACTCAACTATGTCATAAAAGCGTCATCTTTTACTCGATTCCAAATCAGGTAAAAGATTATATTCAAATAATTTCAACGTAAGAAAGTGTGGCGGAGAGTCTTAATCTAAGTTTATTTGCTTATTCTACCTAATGAAAAAGACAGGAGAAAAAAGAAAAAATTACCAAACCCACAACAATGTTACTTTACAAAATCCTATCAATATTATAAGCGCGAAAGTTTGCAAGGAGTTTTAGTTTATTACTCTTTCACGTTAAAACTACTTAATGGATTTTAATGAAACTTTACAATAATATAGCTTATACATCAGAATATAATATAGGCTACAATTTATAAAGATATATTGTGAATTGTCCAAAATATCAAGCAGGCTCCTTTGATTTTACAGTTATAACGGCTTCCTTAATTTCTACGCTGACGAAGTCGCGGGCACATCTTGTTGTATATAAATTTTCTCATTTCATAATAACGTACTTAGGTTCGTAGCTAGACCTTGCTTCCTGCAACAGCGGTATTATCGATAATGCCCTTATTTCCTCATTAGCTTTCACCGCATAATGACGATGATCGTATGCCGATAGCTGGCAAGTAGTAATTATCTTCAAACACCCTTTACCTCACTATCTATTGTGGCTTTTCTCTTAACAAATTAATGGCGTATATTAATAATATAATTAATATTGGAAGTGGAGTTTTTATTAAACTAACAACTTGGTCCAGGTTCAATCGAGTGATCCTTCCTTGTGTACGGATGATCTGCGTAAACTGCATATCCCAGCGAAAAAAAAAAAAAAAAGAAAAAAAAAAAAAAAAAAGGTTCAATCGAGTGATAGAGCTTAAAGCTTCCAGTTAGTTACAAATCAATTGTTTATTTATTACAGAAAAGTGACTGATTCCCGCAATTTTGTGTGCGTGGACATTATATGAAGCATGCCAACTTCTATCCTGTTACCATATAATAACGATGTCATTGAAAATTGAGTAAAGCTGTTTGTCAAGATGGAAGAAATATTCTTAATGTTGATTTCATCTTCTAAGTGCTATACACACACTAAAAAATATTTTAGAAATCCTATAAAACATGAATAATGTTTAATTAGTGTATAAAACTTAAATCTCTGTACAAAGATGCAAACATAAAAAAAATAATGTTTAAGATATTCGAAATATCCAGATACTGAACGTACCATATATTCTGTTAACAGTCTAAGAGTCAAAGTCAAAAATTTATACAATTTCATAAAGTATCTTTCAGTATCAGTGTATATAACTTCGAAAACTTCTTAAATTGATAGTTTGATATATACAAGTTATGTTAGTGAAACTAGCTTTCCCATAAAACCAGACCAGATCGTTAGTGTGATATAATTTGAATACATTCAAACTTCTAATTATTATTAGTACGAAAGTAGAATTCAACGAGACGTGTAACAGACATTAAGCGTATTAGATTTCCTGGTTCCGCTTACAACTCGTTATAAGGTGTGGTCGAAACGTTAACTTCAATGGGGTAATTTAATATCTAACATATTTTCGTTTAACGCCCACTGCAAAAACCAATTCAAGTAGAAATTTAGGAGTTCTTCACTTTAACTGGATCTAATTTCAAATGTTTCAAAGAATATTGTATGCAAATTAATAAGATTACGTATGTAAGAATATAGTTTCTTTTCATATAAAGAGTTTAATTAAGCAGCTTTATGCTTTTTCCTGGATAAAAGGTTAGTCAGAAAGAAAATAATGTGGCAAGACATTACATTCTCCGTTCTTTATAAAAAGTAATATCAGTGTTATAAACTAGGAACCGCCACTTTGCTCTGCATAACGGGAAGACTTGAGCAAAGTACATATTTAATGTTATTACATGTTAAAAAGTTTGAAAAGCAAACACTTTACTATTACACTTCCATAGCCTAAGTCTATGGGCACTTTTTTGACCTTTTAATTATCATTTATTCAGAAACTACAATTACAATTGTCACCAACAAACTTCACAGCACACAAGACACTGTGCTCGATATCTCTGCCAAATTTCAGAGGTCTACTAGAAATAGTCCAGGAAGAATTAAACCACAACGAAACACAATTTCGACTAGTAAGATAAATGCTGCGAGTTGCGTACCCCTGATTTAATTGGGTATTATATAAGTAGTAATTGTTTTATTTGATAAAAAAAGGTATTTTTATTTTTTGTGTAATTATTAAGAAAAAGGAAGCTTCTTATCAAATCAATTACACAATGTCTCGAGTTCAGGCAAAAAATAGAAAACGGAGTGTCTTGTCACTATGTGCTCTCAGCCTATCCTGCTAAGAGGTAAAAAGTGTAGCTGAAAATAAAGGATTACGTAAGAAATGTAATTAGTACTATAATACAAGAGCTAATATTAGGAACAATGAGACAATGTATGTAACTTGGTTAAAACTGAGCCCCGAATAGTTCAAATATATGGGAAGTTTGGTTGAAATGTGCTAAAGAGGAGACGAACAAGGAATTCTAATAATGTACAGTATTAGAATTTGTTGCTCTGGTATTTAACCACTAATATTTGATTGAGATATCTACTGAATTACAGGGGAAGAACATTCAAAAAATTATGTAAGAAAATATAAATAAAGTAAAAGAAAATTGGGAGCCAGTCGTGGCACAGTAGCACGAACGTGTGACTGTAAACGACTGGTTGTAGGTTCGATTCCCACACGAGTGGAAATATTTTATATTTTCATTTTTTTCGCTCTGGTATGGAGGCAAAGCGCGGCGTTAATTTCTGCAACTTAACACGTAATGCCTCCAAAATTCGGCGGAAAGTGGGGAACGGAGTGTTTTAACACTAAGTTTCCTCTGCCTACCCTGTGCGCGATGCAGCCTAAGGCTGAAAAAAAAGGAAGAAAGTAATTTATATTTATATATTTATACATTTAGAATTTTCTGGTAGAATAATTAAAAAAAGGAAGCGATAGTGGCATAGTGGGACTGCATCTGACTAAAGGTGATGGTTATGAGTTTGATCCTCACTTAGGGGTATGATTATATTTAAATTATTTTCATTTATCCTATCTGGTAAAGTAAAAGCGCGACGTTAAGTTATGCATTTCAACACGCATTATTTCGAAATGTTTGCCTACTCAGCGGAATAAAGTGTATTTCTGAAAGGAAAGAAGTTGAAATAAAATTTATTTATATACTCATATACATATATTAGTTTACAGCTTCTTTCATCTCAAAATCTAATTACAATGTTTGGGGTTTATTACATATATCGTATAAGAATTGGGGTCGTCGTATCATTTACAATATAAATTATATAACTTTCATATAAAATTAAATGAACCCAAATACTTTGCTAAAATTAGAGTGCTCCAGTTAAATTGCAACTTAATTGTGGTTCTCCGTTAATGGAAGAGAAGATTTTCTCGAGCACAATGTACAGTTAAATATACAGTGTCAGCTAACAGAGTGGTAGTAATAGAATTCAACATTTTATTACACTTTCTCATAGAGCGTCTTTGTTTTAGTTTAAAAAAGCATTTAAGATGTATCTGGTTTTATACGATAGTTATTTAATTGTTTTTAAATTATTTTCGTTTTTCCACTCTAGTACCCTATACAAAGCATGGCGTGAAGTTCCGTAATTCAACACACAATATTTGAATTTCGGGCGGAAAGTAGAAAGCGGAGTGTCTTAAGATTAGGTTCTCTCTGCCTACCTTGCTTGTCGGGAAAAGGCGTGTAGCTGCTCTGATTTCATTGCTTCTGAGAATAAATAACTTAAAGATTATTAAATAAGTTATATTAAATAAAGCGACAATATTAGTTGTCGGAAAGTTGTTGGATTTTTCAAAATCTATAATTCATTTTATTTCTTTACTTATTCAAACGATATGTGATGAAATTACAAAAGGAGGAGGAGAAAAAGTAAACGTTAAAGATTAAACCAAAATTTCATATAAAATCATTAAATCAATCAGATTTAAATAAAATTATATTTATTTTTTGTAAATATTAATAATATGAATATGAAATTCTTAGTCTTACACTGTTAAAATTAAGTAATGTTTGTATTATATCATATACATACTTACCTTAATTATTGCTTTAAAGTTAATTTCTTCATCGATACAAAAATAAACTTTTTGAAGAACTATCATAACACGAAGTTCTCTCTTGCTACCCTGTTTTGCCGAAAAAGTCACTAAGCTCTTAATCTGATACATAAATAAATTACGTTTAATTACATAAGAAAAATCGATAATCCCCAAACCAAAAATAAACCTAAAAAGAAAGTTTCATTTTCACTCCGTTAACTAAGGCCGTACCCCTTGGAAGGACAAATAAATTAATAACATGGTTACCCTCATCAATCTTCAGCCCATTAAGCGATTAGATAGAAGCTTTATTGAATAAAATCGATATCTGCCTCCCACGCTACTCCTAATTCGATTCAACGGCATTATCGAAATCTTAAAAACTTTTTGATAGTCGAATAAAACTTAATTTACTTTCATACAGTCAACATCATTAATCATCACACAAAGCGGGCTTGACGTGACAGTATTATAGCAACTTTAATTAGCCATCACATAAATCTTGAATAAGTAGATATGCTTGACATAAAGTTGATATAGACAATAATTTATAAATATTTTTTTGATTATATGATAATTGTGGCCATCGTGGCGCAGAGGCATAAAGTGTGACTGTAAAGCGACTGGTTGTGGGTTCGATTCCCACTCGAGGAGTATTAAAATTTAATATTTGCATTAAATATTTAATATTTGAAATATTTAAATATTTGCATTTTCTTCGCTCAGGGGTCGAGGCAAAGCGCGGCGTTAAAGTTCCGCCACTTAACACGCAATGCCTCTGATTCGGTAAAGTGGGGAACTGAGTGTCTTAACACTAGGTTCCCTCTGCCCCCCCTATATGTGCGGATAATTGTGGTCATCGTGTGTATTGGGACAGCGTCTGTCTTAGCGACCCGGGCTAGGATTATATTTTCCCCACGGCTTTGAATTCCGCTGCTGAACCTGAAGTCTTGATTTGGGGCGGAGAACGGAGTGTATCGATACTAGTATCGATTTTATCTACTCTTATCTACATAGAGAGCTTAGGTTTCCTTTGATTATCTTGATAGATATGTGGATAAAGCATGAAATTATTATTTATTGTGTTACGTTTACATACAAGTATGTTTGTACTTGTATGATTTTTAACTTTTTCTGAATATTTTAGTATATATATTTTACATTAGGAATGTAATTCATGAGTACGCTTAGACGGATTTCAATAGTTAAGTGTTCAAATTATACGTAACTTCCTTTCCAAATTATTTTCGTAAACCGTATTTTAAAAATACAATTGTAAAATTAATTATATAAACAAATAAATGTTGCCCAAAAAATCTAGCGCAAAATAACAGAAAAATATTACACGAAACAATTCAAGTGTATGTACTAAAAATTCCACCCTTCATGTCTTAAAGGAGAGCATCTGGGCGGGTGGCATTTTAACGAGATTACGTACTGGTACGTGTGACAAAAGACAGCAATTTTCCTTAAATTCTAGCCTTTATAGATGAAGCAGTAAGGACTGTAATTTACGTTTTTGTTGTGCCGTGTGTACAGGCATTCTCTGCTATAAGATGGCCTAATATTGTTGGATTCAAGCGCTTTGCCTTTTGTTCGTCCTATCTTCCAGTTAAGACAGCTTACCGACTACAAAGTCAGTTAAAGTCTTATAAGTTCACTGAAATTTGTTAATTTTTTGAACTTACCTGCTTCTTTTTATATGCATCGGTATAGGGTAACTGTAATAGATTTACGTGATTCGCAATACTTGAAATAGGCAAATATAAAACTAATCACACATATGTATATATAATACTGAACGTTGTTCTCTGTGTCGGTCACTGTGCTTAACACCATCACATAAAAAAATGAGTTCGAATGGTAAAGTTAAACATTAGTTTAATCAGACTGGAAAATAGCATATATATTTAATAAATACAAATTTTCCCTTAAAATTATTATGAACATAAATTATTTATCGCTTAAAATGAAACGAGACGCTTGTTTCATTTATTTAGTTCTACTAGTACTAAAAAAAACAAAGACACCGTCCTGATTTTTACAAACAGCGTCACGCTTTTTCCCGCAGGATAATCTCTCTAGACTAGTGATAAGATTCTCCATTTATCACTAGAATTTGAGGTGTTACGTATAGAATGGCAGAACACAACGCTACGTCTACGTAACGTCTTTTTTAACAGAGTGTAGATTAGATTTGATCATTTCAACGAGTCGTAATCGAACCCACAATCATCGCTTTGACGGTCAGACTCTCCACCATTGTACCACGATGGCCTAAACATTTATTTGAACTATATAATTAAATATAACATTAATATTGCTTACATAGCTTGCAGCAACTCAAAGCTGCATATACAATTTATTCTTCAAGGGGTGACGTAATATATCCGCAGAAATTATAACAAATGCATCCCATAAACAGCAGCCAGCGGCAGTGGGTGATCGTGAATGACCACGCCTTGGATAAGGGTTAACTTCGAAATGTAAATAAATGATATATTCAGTAAGTTTTATAATTTTTTGATTTATTTAATGTGAACGAATTAAAATATTAAATAGATATTGTGGATATGTCATTTATTTAATAAATTCTAAAAAGAAAACCTGTGATAGGGATAGTATTATTTTTAATTTTCACCCTTTATCCCGCATATCATAGTAAAAAGAACCAGAGAGAGTCGGAACACTCTTTTATTTACTTTCTGTCCTAATTCAAAACATGCATATTTACTTGCAATATTCAAAGCTTTTGTCTTTTAAAGAGTAATATTTTTACAATGCGTATATCTTACATAATTACAAATCAAAAGTTTCTTTACAATAATATTTTACAGCCTTATAGCATAGCATATCTCGAACACTTTCCAACTACAACCTTAACAGTTAAGGTTCTGCATAAATAAACAACCGCGCAAATCGCTCGCGGAGATGAGCGTGCGCTGACCAACGCATCTGCGTCTGTCCGTGTCTTTAGCATCTTTGTATATACTATACTATTTTTAAATATTATTTTCTTTTATTCTTATTTATAATAAAATTAGTAATCAATAGCTTACACTAAACTTATTGTACTTTTTTAAGATAGAGTCACCCTCTTTTGATTTATCTTCCGCACATTTAAAGGAAGGCTTTATTTTAACTTTTTGAATGCGAGAGAAGTAACTACGTGCATATATCGAGGTCATTTCAATTTTTTAATAATGTCATTTCGATTGTGCCAATATAGCTCATATTCCTTCACCAATCACCATAAATGGAGAAAACTCTAAGGATATTGATAAGAGATACAGTTACATTGCAAAAAACTATAACTTTATCTGCAATAAAACGCCATAATAATCGTGTGTTATTAAATTTATGCACATAGAATTACATTAAGATTGCTTTAGTTCATGCGTAGACAATTTGTAAATTATGAATGAGTACAGATCAGTTATTTGTAAATAAATTATTATGTATCTTGCTTAGTAGGAATAAAGATATGTTTAAATTATTCGTATTAATATGTTAATAGTATTGGAAAAACTTAATATGTATATTTAAATCTTCTTTACCATCTCTCACACTGTTTCGCAGAATGAACCTAGTGTTAGAATACTATGTCTTCCATTTACTACTTGAATTTGAGACATTGAGTATTGAATTTCGAGAGATGGATATAGATATAGCTTAAATATAAACCTTCCTTCGAGCTTCCTTCCTTCCTTTTTCTATAACACAGTGATATTAAGGCAATTCGAAAATATTTACAACTCTGTACAAAAGTTTAATAAAAGAGTTGTATTAAAGTGTATTATGATTTTGTAAGAAATTGAAAGCTAAATTTTATACGATACCTACCTACCAAATTTATATATTAATTAAAATAAAAAAATATAAAAGAAATACACATTATTTCCACCCGTATAAAGATTAAATCACAAATGTGCACTTAGAAAAGTAGCCGCATTGAAATAAATTCATAGAGCTTTATTTACTCTGTTTAAGTTAGTATTGAGGTCAGTCGTGACTCGTGGCCAAGTCGGACTAGCGAGTGTCAAACGATTTCCTAGCTTGAGCAACGTTTCCATTCCGTTGACCGAATGGCTGTTCGAGCGAGGTGTAACTTCAAACTACTGGTAAAACGTGCCTATTCATCTGATAAACCTCAATTTTACATATATACCTGAAATGCCGGATTTTAAAAGGTGAAAAATGTACCCTGTCGTGGCACACAGCTAAGTTGGCACGTGACTAAAGTGTAAACTGTTAATGTAGATTCGAATATTTTTTGAGATTTTGGTCAAATATATATTTTTTTTGAGTGTGAAACCGACTTACTTATTTCCGCATAGTAAGTAAGTCAGAGAGAGAGTGTGTTAAAATACTTCATGCCCCACTTACATCCGAAAGCAAGACATAGCATGTTAAGTCGCATAACTCAACACCGCGCTTTGCCTTTGGTTCCTTTGGTTAAGAGAAGAAAATGTAAATATAATCATTCCCTGAGTTGAATCAAACCCCCAACCATCGCGTTTACAGTCAGACTATACCACTGCGCCACTATATCTTAAATATTAAAATATACATTATAAAATATAAAAGAAAGGAATATTCTGAACAGAATAATTTTGATAGAGAAAGATTCTAATGCCCCTTAATCCTACACTTGGGTAGTAAGTCCAAAGCTCCAAACTCCTTTAAAACCGGGCCTGGCTTCATATAGAAATTTAAATTAATATTTAAGTAAGAACTATAAAAAATAAATGGTTAGGATATATTTTATTTTTAATATCATTTTTTTTATTACGTTACTTTTAAATTTTGTTGTTTTAATATCACTTTCATATTAATTTCTAAGAAATTTTAGTACTTGTAACATAAAGATACTTTTTGTTCGAAATGAAGATTAGTATTAATTCAAAATACACAAAGTTAAATTTCTATAAAAGGGCACAACATAATACAGTATTTAATGCAAAATTGTTTATAATACTATATTTACTGTGTGTAATTAGTTTGTAAATGACAATGAGTAATTAAATTTTGTAGTAACCATTTATATTGCCATTGTGTACTTTACAATATGTATTGTATATATAAAACGTTTAATAATAATATAATTTTACTTGCAGCTTTGCGCTTTTTCCCGCATAGTATGTTACTAAAGATTATTTACATTTGAATCTCTTGGAGATTTTGTTAATATGTTTTTTCCCGCTTCACGCTCCTTGATCACGTTTTTCCTCCACTGGGGGTAGGGGTAGGTAGGACTTAGAGTCGAGACACTCCGTTCTCCACCTATCCGCATTTTTTATGTCATTTCGCGTTGACTGGCGGAATTCAACGCCGTTCTTCAATATAGCGAAAAAATGAAAAAAATGCTTACTTGTAGTAATTCCTCAGAGCGGATATTAAACCTACAACCAATGGGGTTAGTAATCAGTTGTAGTCCCACTGCACCACGATACCCTCGGAATGCCTTATATTTTATTAAAAGTTTCAAATTACGGGATATAAAGTTTAAATTGGTTAAATTAAATAACAGATTTATATTATTATTGAGTTACAAAGCTAATTTCAATAGAAATTATATTATTTTTTTCTGTTTTGCGCTTTTTCTCCTTATATCCTACTAACCTGGTCCACCAAAAATCAAGAGATTGGATAATGAGTGGTGGAACACCGCGCTTCATCTTAACTATCAAAGCATAGAAATGAAAGTAATTTGAATATTATCATTTATCTTAGTGGGAATCGAATCTAGAAGAAATCACATTTAAAGTAAGATGTAGCTTCTGCGCCACGAAGGCCTCAAATTTTATATAATATTTACATTTTTTTTTAGCTTCACGCTATATCCCGCACACAGCAGGGTAGGCAGAGGGAATCTAGTGTTAAGACACTCCGTTCTCCACTTTCCGCCGAATTCGGAGGCATTGCCTGTTATGTGGCGGAACTTAACGCCGCGCTTTACCTCGACACCAGAGCGAAGAAAATGGAAATATTATATATTTCCACTCCTCGAGTGGGAATCGAACCCACAACCAGTCGTTTACAGTCACACGCTTGTGCCACTGGGCCACGACTGGCCACATTTACATTCATTTTAATATTAATTATAACTTTTTAACTCAAAACAAATACCGAATTGAAATTTATCTCGATGAATATATACATGAATAACTTTACTTTGCCCATTAAATTTTATACAAAATAAACTGTTTTTAAGTTACACTGAAACAATTTATTATCAATTGGCATTTCCACAAAATTTTTGGCATGAAAAATGAATGGTATGAATCACAAAGTGCTTTATCAAAGCAAAAGGCTATTTTTGGCACCTTTGCTTCCAATTTAGTGTTCAATGTTATTAAATCAATATAGTCTCTCTGCCATTTATTGTTTATTGCAATCAGTATTGCGAAATTGTCTCAAATATGAAGTATGATAATAATCAGTGAGAAGTAAACTTAAGCAATTTTTTAATTGATTGATACTTAAGGGGATATATAATATTTTTTTTTAGCTTCATGCTGCGTCTTGTAGGGAGCAGGGTAGGCAGAGGGAACCTAGTGTAAAAACACTCCGTTACCCACTTTCCGCTAAATTCGGAAGCATTGCGGAGGCATTGCAGTGGAGGTAACTAGTGTTAAGACACTCCGTTACCCACTTTCCGCTGAATCGGAAGCATTGTGGTGGCATTGCGTGTTTAGTGGAGGAACTTAACGCTGCGCTTTGCCTCGACACCAGAGTGAAGAAAATGGAAATATTAAATATTTCCACTCCTCGACGTCAACCAGTGCGTTTACAGTCACACTTATGTGTCACTGTGCTGGCCCCAACATAAACAATTATGTACTAATTGTTTTATTTAAGTCAGGTTGTGGGACCTGATTTATAGTGTTAAAACTGCTACTTAAAATGAAATCTATATATCACGTCGTCTAGAAAAAAACTTTATGAGAACAGAGAAATGTAGAATTTGACACAGTCATAGTTTTTATGTATAAAAAGACAATGTGTGTTTGAAAAACATTTTGGATTGAATTTTCTAACAAATATTAAACTGTAAAAATATTGACAGCGGTGGTTTGTAGTAAGTAATAGAAATGTATTAATGTAAGTATATAAATTATGAAAGAAATACCATGTTACCAGATTTAAAATACAGTTTTTTACAAATCGACATACGCTTCACGCTGTATCCCGTACAAAGTAAGCAAGCAAGGGGCAAAGGGAACCTAGTGTTAAAACACTCCGTTCCCCAATTTCCGCTGAATTTTGGTGGCATTGCGTCTTAGGTGGCAAAACGGGGCGCTTTACCTCACCAGAGGTAAGAAAGTGGAAATATTAAATGTTTCCACTCCTCGAGTGGGAATTGAACTTAAAAGCAGTCACCTTACAGGTACACTGGTCCTACGTCATCGACAACGCGTATTTTAAAAGCCAACGAGACCTTTACTTTTAACTGTAAACATTTATCTAAACTCGATTAAAACTTACATTACCTATAAAATATCTAAAATAAAATGCATACTACAAATTACTAGAAAACAAATCGCAAGTCTACCAACGTTTTTCAATTGCTATACATTCATATCTGATCGCCGTTTAATTATTGACCGGAAACAAGCTTCATTTCGCTGGCCGTTAATTAAAACAATTGGATGGAACCCACGCTTTTTAATTTCTGTTAAGACCCCATTAAGTGAACGTTTGTATGTATGCTTAAACAGTAATTTGTGTATTAAATTATTAAAATAATTATTTAATATTTTGCATTCAATTAATATTTTCAATAGATTGCCTGAACTGAAAAAATATTAGCATATCATTTACATAAGAAATCGATAAATACCGGGTAGTATCATATTCATTTTTCAGGTTTATACAATACAAAATAAACAAAAACACAAATCTTTTATCAATATAGCTTCACGCTGTATCCCGCACACAGCAGGGTAGGCAGAGTGAACCTAGTGTTAAGACACTCCGTTCCTCACTTTCCGCCGAATTCGGAGGCTTGCGTGTTAAGTGGCAGAACTTAACGCCGCGCTTTACCTCGACACCAGAGCGAAGAAAATGGAAATATAATTTTCACGCCTCGAGTGGGAATCGAACCCACAAGCAGTCGTTTGTGCCAGGCCCACTGGGCCACGACTAGCCACAATTTTTATCAATATAACTCTTAATATTACGAAAAGCAAAGCAAGAAGTCTTCTGGCTCAATTAAGAAATTTTATGATCGGAATGAAATCATTGGTGCATAGAGATAAACACCGTTTGAATTACTAAATTATATATATTCGGGTTTAATCGTTTGAATGGTCCCCTCGAGCGACGCGCTTCAAAAGCTACGATCAACGAAGTTATTCATTACGCTTTTTTACTCATTCTGATTTGTGGCTAACAATGGTGACGACAAAAGACTCCTGACTGTCCTCTTTATATATTTACAGAACTATAACCTTTATTAATATAATATAAAGTACAAAATAGCTTGAACGTTTTAAGTTGTGATATTAAATATTGGTTTTCGTCTGTACAGGTCATGCCATGCGTGGATTCTGTTAATTAAATGTTAAAATAGTGCTGTCCCATGAGATAGTCTTAATGTATTATACTATATGAACGAGATTTACGATATTTTTACGTAGTACGTGGTAATGTGTGTGCTTATCGATAATTAATGTATTTCGACAGCTGTTTGTTTGTTGGTATTTAAATTTGAATAGGTACTGAAAGTTACAGAATGTAGAAAATATGATAAAGAAACGATATTTTTAGAAATAGATTATGTTTTAAATTTTTTAATAATTTATTTGTATTTTGAATTTTATTAAATAATTTTGTGTTTTCCTGCACAGATAGGGATAATCTAGTGTCTATACACTTGGCTCTCCATTTTTTCCGAATTCGAGCCCTTGTGAAGTATGACGGAACTAAACACTACGTTTTACTGAGCAGAGAGATACAAATAATTAAATTATCCAACGAATGTAAATCGAACATATTTTTATAGTTTAATCATGAATGACCATCAAAAGAATGTACATGCTCATAACTTAGCGAACAAATGCATAGACTTGTCACACCAACTTACAACCGTTGCAAAGAAACATAAATTATAAGTTTAGATTAGCATCATGACTTGTTCTTAGAAACAAACTTTCATTATAAATATCATTTGAATGGTTTATTCATAGAGTATTATGTCAGATAACATTTTATATGTCGATGTCTCCCTATTCCCACCATTCCTATCCTTCCTCCCTCCTTCTGTCCTACATCTCCGAGGCTGGCAACGCATCCATAACTTAAATGTTGTGGATGTCTATGGGCGAAGGTAACCACTTAACACCAGGTGGGCCTTCAGCTCGTTTGCCTCCTTTATTCCATAAAAAAAAAATAATGTACACTTGAATTTGAGCCCATCGTATTAAGAGACCAGAATACTTTTAATAATACAGGAATACTTCTGTATGTTGAGCGGCTTGGTTAGTTATACAAATACCTATATTAGCAGGTTCATGCCTTTTACCGTGTAACAGAGTGATCATATAGAACCTAGTGTCAATATATTCTGTTCGTCAGTTTCGAATGAATCCGGGACACTACATGTCGAATAGCGAAATCTAACGCCGCGCCTTGTCTTCTTACCGGAACTGAGAAATTAAATCATTTTATTTTAATCATTTCCCCGAGTAGAAATCGAACCCACAACGAATCGCGCTTATCAGTCGCTATTCCGCTGCGCCGTGATGGCCTTAATGGCCGTGATAAAAACACTTACTATTATTATAGGTTTAAATTTACACTATCAAGATATTAGTGAATTTCGCCTACTTTAACGTTTTTGTTAGCTTCACTTGTAATTTATAGTAAATAAATAAATAATTGCGCTGTTAGTTTCTTTAAGCTTCTTTGTGATTATATGTCAAGATTTTTTCTAGTAAATGTCTATTCACAATAGAATAAAACAGTTAATGTTAAATATAATATAAGAAAAGAAATAACTACTTTGCGTTCTATTGATTCACACGTTGCAAAGAAAATAGCTCGTGGCAGTGCCTGGAATATGTGACCCAAGTGTAGAATTAAGGGATTCCCTTTTTTCCAATAACTATATACGTAATATATAATATCTTATATATAAGAATAATACATATTAGATATATACAGGTGTATGAGATGAGAGCTATCCAGGACCGGGAAGGTTGGCGCTCTAAGAGGGAGACCTACGTTCAACAGTGGACGGCAACAGGCTGAAAAAAAAGAAAAAAAAAAAAACATGTGTATAAAGGTATTCTTTTATCTAATATCATACAATTAAGCATCATTATCGAATAGCTAATTTAAATCAATGATTCAACAATTGAATGCTAAATCAAATTAAAAAATGTTGTTTGATTGTATCTATTAGGTACATTTGGAACACGAATAATGCAACATTGAACGTGGGCGGTACCCGACGTTGATGTGGACAAGAGTGGGCGAAAGAACCGTTTGTTTTACTAAAATAATTAACTTTGTATAAGGTAGCATCTGACACGATGCTGCTCTTACGTGACAGTCAACTTAACTGAGATTAAAATATCTTTTTTATATCTTTTTTATACCGTTCTTTTATATTTGGCAAGATATTTCTTTTTATTAATTAAAAAAGGTAGCATTCCATTTGTCGTTTATATAAACGACGTGATCACGTCGTGCCAACTTGTATACGAAAAATACTCTTTGCTTTGCTCAGATTCTTACCAAATCGATTATTATTTTCAAAATTCATTTTAAAACAATGGAAATTCGAAAAATAATCGAAAAATCAAGTGTAATTTTTTTAATTTAACATGTTATCATTTTCATGTGAAAGAAAATAACTCGGATTTGGCACAATGCAGGTTTTAATTTAATTCAAAGTTGCCTATAGGTTAAAAGGGCAATGTCATATTTCATCTGTCTCTTATGTTATGTAACTTTCGTAGCTATAATATAAATACTTATGCATTTATATTATAGTTACGAAAGTCAAGTTATAAGCATTCTATAGATTTATTATAATTTTTTCGTGCTGCCAGTTAGTGGCTATGAAAATGGAGTACTATAAGATTTTCGTGAATAGTCAGTCAGACTTCTAGCGACTTGGAATTTCACATAACCCGTCCCAATCTTCGGTCGGGTACCCGTAAAAGGATTTCCTTTTGTAGAAAAGTACATGTAAACTTTAGTTTACTTTGTTTTCCATGGAATTTAGCAAGTAAACATGCTGAATGGCAAGCTAGTAATTTTTGTGTGACTATAAACATTCTCTTCTATAATATTCTCTTCCGTTAAACTTGTAACTATAGCGATAGTCGAAGGACACATCCAAACTATCACTAAAATTTTTGTTCAATTTATCTTAAACTACAGTAAAAATTTAATAAACAAATTATAAATTAAAATTAACTAAAACGTAATATAATATAACAGTAGATGCTTCTTTCGCTTTGTGTTCCTAACATAAGGTCAACTTGGAGTGAACTACAAAAGTGGGTCTATTATACCTCGTTAATTGGCTAACCTTGGCTGGTTGTGATAATTTTCATTGTCATTTTATTTGTGTTAAAATTGTACTCTGAGGTATATTTAGTTACATTGTTCTTGAACAACAAAAGCATAGAATTTGATGCTCACTGAATGAAAAAGGTAATTAAATTTAGTATATCTACAATACGTATTGTATTTTTTAGCATATACATATGTATATCTACAATATATAACTTTACGTTGTTCTGGCTGAGTTACTTCTTAACGTGGATGACTAAGGTTAGATTATGAGCATGAATTTCCTTCTGGGGAAAATTTTTCTTTATAATTATTAAAATATTTATTTAAAAATATTTTTTTTCTGTTTAAATAAGATCAGCTGAATCCAGTAAATGAGGTTTCTTATTAAGTGTGATATTAATTAATTTTCGGGATAATTATGTTTTGAGTGTAAACTGAAAATGGGAGTGATAACTATTTCTGGATTTACCTATAGAAATTAGAATAATTTGCTCAGCTCGTAATGAGAGTGAAAAGTTTTACTCCGCCTACATAAGTAGCAATAAAGAAGATTCTTTTGTAAGTTAGGGGAAACAAGACAGTAAGTAGTAAAATAATGGTATAAAATACTTTAAACCTGACCCTGATTAGTTAGAGAGGAAAGACACCTCGAGATTATAGTATCGATGATACTGAAGAAAATTTGAAAGCACAAGGACAGGGAGGGCCGTGTATAGAGGTTAATGACAAAAGATATAAAGGTGAAAGAAGTAAGTATATATCATAGTGGTAGTAATTACCTTGCAAAAGAAAATACTTTCTCATGTATTCAAATCCAACTACGGTATACGAAATTTGTTAAAATCAAAATAGCAGCCAGTGAGGTAAAAGAAAAGCAAGTAACAATCATTTATATAGAAAAATAAAAGCATATTACGTCACACTAAAATATGGTTTTAAAAACATTTTTTTATTCCAATAACTTACAAGAATAAACTGGAGCAATGCGAATGAAATATAATTTAAAAAGGCATTGCTAGTATTTTACAACACGAAACCTGAATAACGAGATGCTCGGTTAAAATAAAAAAAAAATATCTTCCCTGAGGGTGCTAAGCTGATATTAAAATATTTCTTTTGTTGGTGACAGATTGTTTGACGTCAACTTTACGCGGCATTCGTTTTTCACGCTGTACGGTTGGCAACTTGAGTATAGAAGAATATAGATTCTAAGATGAATTTAATACTATTATAGTATTAATACAGTAGAATTTTAAGAATAATATTTATAGTACTTGCCTAAAAACTAATTACATATCAAATTACCGGAAGCATTCACCATTTTCCATAAATCCCTGTATCTCTGCTATCGATCTATCTTATATTTTACTTTGGACATGAAAATTGTAATTTTATGAGTGGTAAAACGTCGTAATTTCTTTTACCAGAGCAGGAAAACGAAAATAATTTGAATATAATCATTTCCCTAGTGAAAAGTGAGTGACAACCATCGCGTTCACAGTCAGGTACTGTCGCACTCCCTCACGATGACAGTATGAGTTATTTGTTATTTACTTCAGAATAACCAACAAAGGAAGTTAATTGGTGTGAAATATATGTATTAAAAAAATATTTTATAAGAAGGATAATTTCCAACAATGAATTAATTTCATTAAATAGATTCTGTTTTTATATTAACTCATATAAATTAAATTAATATTAAATATATAAGTACGTTCTCTGTCTGTTATTGTGAGGTCGTCTTCTATAGGTATAGTCAAAGCCAAATTATCCTTTATTCAAGTAGGATATTACAAGCTATATCCATGATTTATATAAAAATATAAATATTGTCAATCTTACAGGAATCTAATACCAACTCGGAAGACAGTCCTACTTAGAAAAGCAAGAAGCTTAAGAGTTGCTTTTTCATATATAATTTTACTATAAAATCACAACTAAGGTTAGTCTTTGGAGTGACCACTCCACATAGTGGTTTCAACATTCTATAACAGAGTAACATAACTTACTTTCATATGAATTTTTAATTCCAAATTCGCTTTTTTTAAAACATTTTTTAAAGTGTTATTCCACACATAGGAAAATTGAAAAATACATTTAAAGAAAACGTATAAAATTTTGAATGCAGTGGGATTCGAACCCGTGGCTCCTGAATACCGTCCAGGCGCTCTTACCACTGAGCAATGCGTTCAACCCATAGCTTTAAATGTCTTTTCCAAATTCGTTAATGTATCCAACAAATTCAGCCTTTTAAACACATATATGTTCATAATTTCAACTTTAAAGTTGATTCTATACAATATGATGAATTTCAAAATATATATTTATAATCACTGCATACTCCATATGTTGTAAAATTATTTTAATAATTAATTATATTTAACTAAAATACAAAAGGTTTATGAATTATCCTTTGTACTTGACTGTACATTGTGTATATTTATTATGAAAATTATAATTCAAAATGTAATTCAATATTATTTTAGTAGTAATAGAATGAAAGCGGTAAATTTACGCTTTTTCTTGCATAGGAGAGTAGTCAAAGAGGACCTAGTGTCAATACACTCCGTTCTCTATTTCCTACCGAAATTTATTTTGGGTTAAATTACTTTATACTTGAAAATACAACATTATATTTCCAAATTTATTTAAGTTATTAAAGTGTCGTAAGCAGATGTTCTGACTGTTAAGGCAATGGTCGTGGGTTCGATCGCCACTCAGGGAATTGATTATAATTGAATACGTTCATATTTAAATTAATTTCCTATTAAATTAAGAAAGAAAAGAAGGAATTTCGTTCAACACGGAATCTTACCGTCGTCTGTGGAAAAAGGAGAACGGGATGTCATGATACTACGTTCTCTTAGCCTTATCTGCTATGGGAGATAAATCGTGAAGCCGAAGAAAAAATTATATCTTAGGTACATTACGAACGGCCACACTTCCTCTCTCGAGGCTTTTGCAAATCACTGTCTTGATTAAATTTAAATTGAAACAAATGAGTATTATGATAACATCAATGAACACGATTTAAAGGCAATGAGTCGATTAAGAAACAATATAAGGCCTGCATTGCAACTATAATTAGAAAATTAGAACGTTATCAGATCTTGTAGTAACTGTTGTAGAACTTTCAAAATGGTTTGTATTATTGTATACTATACCTGTGCCCGCGATTTTGTCCGCGTGGAATTTAACGTAGAAGTTATATATCCTAATAAAATAATAAACGCGATGGTTTTTAAGGATGTTTTTTACTCTTTTACGTAAAAACTACTAAATGAATTTAAATGAAACTTTACCAAAATATAGCTTATACATCAGAATAAAACATAGGCTACAATTCATAAACATACTTTATGAATTATCCAAAATGTCAAGTAACTTCAAGGCTATCAATACTCCTTTGATTTTAGAGTTATAACTGCTTCTTTAAATCCCGCGCGGACGACGATGTTAAGTTAGTTCTTAATACAACAGCTATCTGCCAGTAAAGGTCTCGTTAAAATCGGTATAGCCGTTACAGAGATTAGCCAGGTTTGTCATTTGTCAACAGATAGACAGACACACAGAAGAAGAATGAAAGAAAAATGAATGCTGTGGAGATGAGATCTCTTCGAAGGATTTGCGGAGTCAACATAGCTGATCGAATCCGTAATGAAGAGATACACAGAATGGCAGGTGTTAGCGAGAACGTCATAGTAAGAATGAAGAAGGGCGTGCTCAGGTGGTTTGGGCACGTCGAGAGGATGAGTGATGGAAGAATGGGAAGAAAGATTTATGAAGCAAAGGTGAGTGGTAAGAGAGGCAGGGGGAGACCTCGGTTGACCTTCGAAAACACAGTATCGATGATACTGGAGGAAGGTCACGTAAAAAGCATGAGGACCCCCCGGAGAGCGTGTATGAAGAAGTGGATGACAGTGGACAAGGCGAAAGAAGTATGCAGGGACCGTAGCGTTTGACGCTCCATTCTCTCAGACTACCCCGCAAGGGATACACACAGACAAAAATGTAAAAAATGTAATTTTGCGACGTGTACCTGATATACCATATATACTACATTTAGTAAAAGGCGTTTATCCTAGTTTTACAATCAGACACTCAAATATCATTTATTTATTTGTATGACTGTATCCATTTGTTTCATTTAAGTTATGTAAGTAGTATGTGTATGGAGTTGTGAAAGTGCTTTTGATTTGGGTTGTTGGATATTAGGCCTTTTAGTTTAATAATTTTTTAGTTATAGTGCTTCAGTGTGACTATAAATGCGATTGGTTGTGTGCTTGCTTCCCAGTCTGGGGAACAATTATTATATTATTAAAATATCTTGACAGTAGGTCCTCTCTGACTATCTTGCTAAGGTAAGCTTTTATGTATGTATTATTTTATAGCCTTTTCAAAAAGAAGGAAAACTATATAGTAAATTATTGCCTCCTCCATGTTCACCACTTTATAGGGGATATAAAAAGGGAAATAATGTTTGAGCACACGGCTATAGTCGACTCATCACATTCATCGGACTTGTTACAGTATTATTCCTACCATTTTACTAATATTCTGATACTACGCTTTAAAAACTGATTATTTTAAGTATATAAAATATTAAATTTTCTTAAAACTTCCATCATAAGTTAGATTGAACACCATATAATAATCTTATACGATATTAAAATATACAAAGAGCTACATAGTATGGCAGCTATATTAGAAGTAACCAAGTAAGCGGAGCGCTGAGTTCTGTCAGTCAATGTAATTAATATACCGAGTTTGAACCTTAAAAGAATCTAGTATAAAATCGTTCTGTTATCTAACGGAGTGTCTTAGAGAAAACTCATCATTTTGCCTGCGGGATAAGGCATAAAGATGCCCATAGTTATATCGTAAATGAGGAACGGAGTGTCTTAACACTAGGTTCCTTCTACCTACTGTGTGCGGGATTCAGCGTGAAACTAAAAAATATTAAAGCTACTTATATAAAGTGACTTTATAGACATATGTCATGAAAATACGATTATTCAATATAAGTTATCATGTAACGTAATGCAACTAGGTACATATAAACGCTAGTGCTCTAATTAGGTGCATTGTGGCGTCAGACCAGCGAGGTCAATGCTACGCCACCCTCGATTATAAGCGTAATTGCCACTCCGCCGCGGTCTCGCTCCGTCGCGTCGATCGCCACACGTTTTCATTAACATAATTTTATATTGCTGTTTTACAATCTAATATATACTTGTAAAAGCTGTATTTTATTACAAAGTTACATATTTCCTGTTTCGTTCGTAATGGTTGGGAATGGTATTTAATTGTTTATTTGTTTGAGTTGACTGGTATAGACCGTTGTGGCTTAATGGAACGGGGTCTGACTGTAAACGTCATAGGTTATATAAACGTCATAGGTATAATAGGTTCAATTCTTACTCGGAGTTATATTTAAATTAACTTTCTTTCTCTTTCTCTCTCTCTCTCTATGGTAGGATAAAACGAGGTATTGAGTTCTGCCCTTCAAGAGAGTGACGAACGGAGTTACTCGACACTAGACTCCCCCTGACTTACATGGTATACTTAAAAAAACAATGCTATTGTTATTGTTTTTCTGTATCTAAATAGATTAACTTCCGCAACTATGGAGATGGACACAAAAATGTATTTCTACATAAATTATACACAAGTCATTTAACAACTTTTTAACAATATTTACAACAAAAACTTTAATGAGTACCTTTTTTTCACTGCACCATGACCTGATGCCGCCATGGTACAGCGTCTGACTGCAAACTTTGTTTCATTGGTTGCGAGTTCATTCCTAACTAGTGGATTATATATAATTTTTTATTTGCCCGCTCTGGTAAGAGAAAACGCGGCGTTGAGTTCCATCACTCAACATACAATGTTTCGATTTGGGCATAAAATAGAGAACGCAGCGTCTTGACACGCTATAAAAACATTTTTACTTACTAATATAATTTTAAGTATTTTGTAATACTTAAATAAATTATATTAGTAATTAAAAATATCAATAAACACTTACAATATCCGCCTTTTATAATATTGTACCTCTATTTCTCGTGAGAAATAATATAAATGGCGGAAATATTAAACGTGAAAGGTGAACGAAGTTGATAAGCATAATGTGTTACAGATATAACACATAAATAATCAGAATCTGTGTCAGCTTAATTAGTATTTATTTTATTATTTAGTTCGTTTTTTTTACATTTAATTTAATGTTAATTAAAAATTTATATATATTTTTACTAACTATAATAAAAAAATATAGGAACATAATTGGAAATATACATCATGTTAAAACAATTGAAATAAAACATTAAATTTTAAACAAAATGTCTATTGTAACATTTCAAGATAAACGTACATTTAAAAAGTCTTTTTATTTAAGAATTGTATCATTTTTTACAGCCTTATGTTTCTTCAGACATAATCTAGAGTTACTATACTCCCACTTCCCTTCACACTCTACTATTTTCTTTCCGTTTGAATTTAAGTCTAACGAAGTGCTTTGATTACGTGAGCCAAAAAATAAAAAACTGTTAAATTATGTCAATTCTTTCACACATGGGATTCGAATTCACAATCAATCATGATTACAATTAGATGCTGTCCCACTGTTCTACCATCACCTCAGTCCTAATAATAACATTGTTATTCGCTAAAATGCAGGATTTTCTTCTTACATATGATATAGGTGATATAAAAAATAAAAAACTTCACGCTGTATTCCGCACACGGCAGTGTCCGCACAGGCAGAGGGAACCTAGTGTCAAGACACTTTGTTCTCCACTTTACATTGAGTATTAAATGATGCAATAACTATTTAAGAGTATACCATAAGTAACTGTGCCCGCAACTCCGTCTGCGCGGAATTTTCGGAAGTAGTTATAATAGTGGCCAGTCGTGGCCCAGTGGCACAAGCGTGTGACTGTAAACGACTGGTTGTGGGTTCGATTCCCACTCGAGGAGTGGGAATTATATTTCCATTTTCTTCGCTCTGGTGTCTAGGTAAAGCGCGGCGTTAAGTTCCGCCACTTAACACGCAAGCCTCCGAATTCGGTGGAAAGTGGGGAACGGAGTGTCTTAACACTAGGTTCCCTCTGCCTACCCTGCTGTGTGCGGGATACAGCGTCTAGTTGTAAAAAAAAAAAAAGTTATAGGTAATGAAAGGAGTCTAAATACTTGATATTTTGGACAATTCACAAAATATATTTATAAATTGTAGGCTATGTTTAACCCTGATGTATGTATATGCTATATTATTGTAAAGTTTTATTAAAATTTATTCAATAGTTTTTACGTGAAAGAATAACAAATATATCAACAAACTTTCGCATTTATAATATTACAGTGACATTTTCAAACTAGCCCCTAACAAAATATATTTCAGTAGATTAACCAAAGAATGTTATATTACATTGATTATACGAGATTGCGTTATAGGGTATGCAGTGAACGTGTAATTTTGAACATAATTTACCACTGTTCCACCCACAAATACGCGTGGAGATTACCGACTACTGCATAATTATGGGCGATCTGTCTCAAAACGCTGTTACGGTAATCATAAATAATTTTAGTGTGGAATAATTTATTATTTTTGTAAATTTTTATGAGCTTATTTGTCAATGTATACCTAATATTTGAGACAGTCTCATAATAATTGATAATAAGTACCAAAAAAGTTAGGTTATGGCGGGAGCCATATTTTCTGGATTCATTGATATAAGGGAGACCTTCGTCATACAGTAGGATAAGGTTGAACCTTATCCTGTGTAAACGCAATGGTTATGAGTTCGATTTCCACTTTTTTAGCACAATTTTGCTTTAAATTTTTTTAAAATCATTTTATATTGTTAGAATAATAATAATAAGACACATATAATAAAAAGCTTTTAGTGACTCAACAGTAAGTAAAATTGGAAACAAGCATTATCTACACGAATACTATAAACACATAAGTGTTCACATAAATTTAATAACATGTATAAAGTAATCCGAGGAACATATATAAAGGAATCTTTGTATATTATTTTCATTTCTTCGCTCTGGTACTCGAGACAAAACGCGGCGTTGAATTCCTCCACTCAACATGCAATGCCTCGACTTCTTGCGGAAAATGAGAACGGAAATCGACATTGTCTTAACATTCAGTTCTTTCTGATTATCTTGCAATGTGAAAAGATATACAGTTAAAGCATACTATGTATATACTCGTACATAAATATCCAAGAATATCCGACTCTTATCTTACTTTTAAAACATTTAAATGCATGTGTATAAATAGAATATATAGTATACATTGTATAGTCTCAATTTTGTAGTAAACTTTTAGTAGAAGTTTTTTTTTAACTTGTGTATTGAACTACGTATTGGAAAAGGACACTCGCCATGTGACTTTTACCATTTAAACTTTTAATGGTTTTTCATTTCACAAAGCACTTTGAACTTTCGAAAAAGCAGATAAATCGGTTCAACTTTTATCGAAATTAACCAAGATGGTAGCAGAAAAACTGCGTTTTAAATGTGCAAAGTATGTATAAAATTTTTGATGTTAGTTCTTATATGTGGTATTTGCTTAGTATTTTCCCACTACTTTCATCGTTATTTAGATCGGATAGTATGTATATATATATAAAATTATAATGGTTTCTTCGAATGAAATAAATATTTTTGCAGCTTCTTACCTGGAAAAGACAGATTCACGCTGCACCCAAAATAGCATAATGTCAAGACACTGTGTTCCCCACCTTATCTCTGAATATGATATTGCGTAGCAATTTACTTTACTAGACCGAGAAAATTATAATAATTTAAATTTAACACACGAGTGGGAATCGAACCTATAAATTTTGTCCCACTATATACCACTATGGCCTTCTACACTTTTATAGAGGAAGTGATATTGTTTATAATACGCTATAATGAGAAATATCTGTGTAGCATAATTTTGTGATATAAAAGTGGTTTGATCAGGTCGTTTTACAAATTAAAACTGGATTGCCCGACGTATATTCGATTGGCTTTAATGATCAGAATGACAGCCGCCCAATATCCAGCAGTAAAGAGTAATTTAATATAATAAAGTACTAAAATAATGTACTAATGACTGCTTTAGTAACCGAAACTATTGCGAAAGGGAATTCTAAGACAAAAATGTTTTGTAAGTAGCGTTTTCAAATGCCATTAAATTAAGTATTACTATAATATATTTAGGTATATAAGCTGACGGTTAACACTAATAAAATGTAAGGCTCTAGTTTTATAATTACTTAAAAGTTACCCAGAGTAGTAGGTAGTAGGTGTAAAGTTAACTCACGTAGTTTTCATCGATCTTCTACAGCGTTAAATTCAATTTCAATTTAGTTTTATCTTCACACTTTTTCCAGCATACCAGGTTAGGCAAAGATGGCTTAGTGTTAAGACGCTCCGTACTATGTTTTTCGCATGAAGTCGCAAAATTGTGTGGCGGTAATCGGGTAAACGTTGTATACGTCTTATCACCGGAAAGGAAATATGCATAATTTAAAAATATTCCGACAAGTGCATCTACTATCATAACGTAAATAGCCAGACAAAAGGAATAATGTTCGACCACTCGATAATATTATGCCCTAAAAAAAGGTAAATCAAAAATATAATTATTATATATTTATTTAAATTATAAAATAAATATATTAAATGAAAATATATAAAAAAATACTATAAAATACCTACATCGAGTCAACATTTTGTCGTATTTAACAACGCTTAACGATTCCCGACTTTCAACATTGAATTTAATGATCCCAATGATAAATCCCGTTCTTATCCGTTTCCCTAATCATTATTCAAGTACTGCGGTGTGGACCAAAGCCGTTACACGGTGACACTAATTGATGAATCATTTTATTGAAATAACAGACACATTTGTTATATAACATTACGCTTGCTAACGATTATTTTATTTCTTAAGATCCGGCATTTAAATATTTTTGTTTTTTTTTTGTTTTTGAAATAATTAAAGTTTTTCTTGACTTATTTATATAATTACGACTTCGTCTTACGCACTGTATGAGCAATCTAATAATGCATTTCATAAATTATTGAGATTGTCGCGACTATTATCGTTGTCGGGTGGTCGAAAATTATTCCTTTTGTCGAACTTTATCATGGCAAAGTAAATATTTTAAACGAATTATTTTTCGCAACTTGGTGTGTTTTTATTTTTATCTTTTGACTATCTTTTTTTGAATATAAAACATTAAAACCCGTTTTTATGCGTTTTAATAAGAAAGAACTTCTGACAATTCTCTGATGGTTTTGTCCTATACTTCTTCAGTAACCAAATCAGCATTCTACACTCAGTAGTTTTGATAGCACATTAATATAAACAATAAACATACTTGCGAGTACAAATTTTTGTAAATTTAAAAATTTTCCAATGTAAAACTATTTCTACCGTCACGCTTTATCCCTAGCCGTAAAGTCAGAGAAAACGGGGTGCCAAAAAGTTACGGCTAAACGTTGATTTTCTAATTCAAAGGGAAATTTAATCCCAACAACAATGTCAGAATCATGAGTATTCGAGAAAAAGGAACAAATTAATACCTTTGCTTACAATTAATTACCGTAAAAGCCTTTTCAGCTTACCTGTAACGCAAATTCTTGCAATGGAGAATTTTCTTTGATTTTCCTCTCTTTGTCACTTCCGCCCTTTATGTCATTTCGGGACGGAAATGAAATATTATATGACGGAAATAAAATATTTAACGGCACTGTACCAAATATATCATAAACCTACTTTTTATAGCTTCAAAGTGGTTGAAAATATGTTTACAGTTGTAATTGGTGTATTTTCAACCGTAATTGTATCATATAAAGTATATACTTCAATAAGCTATATTTTTTTTAGCTTAACACTTTATTCCGCACACAGCAGGGTAACCAAAGCGAGCCTAGTGTTAAGACACTTGTTCTCCACTTTCCGCCAAAAACATTTTGTGCTTAGTGACCGAGCTTAACGACCTGCTTTGCCTCGGCACTAGAGCGAAGAAAATGGAAATATTCAATATTTCCATTCTTCGAGCGGGAATCGAACCCACGCTAAGTGCCCCTGCACCACGACTGGCCTCAAAAGATAAATAACTTGGTTTAATTATTTATTATTCTTCTTCCTTCCTCCATAATTTAAAACCAAAGTTTGATAGTCATAGAGAACCAAGTCATGTGTAACACCACGTTCTTTCGTTAACGCCTGAAATCAAAATATTGCCTGTTGAGTGGCGCAACTCAACGCAGCGCTTTGTCTTAGGTACCAGAAGCTGATAAATCAAAAGAATTTAAATAATTATAATCATTCCTTCGAGTGGAGTGGACGAGTCACTATGACGTGAACAGCCACTACAGCCTACTTTATCACTATTTTTTTTCATATTACAAGTCACTTAGCAAAAGGCAACTGGACAGAAACATTAAAATCATAACTTCAGTTAGTGAAAAAAAAATTAAAGTTTTGCTAAGTTACTTAGCTTTAAAAAAAGCATCATACAATTTTATATACCAACGTTTTATTCTATTCTTTTCAAAGAAGTATTTGTTAAACAGTTAACTTTTTAATTAACATAATTATGTAAATTAATATTCATGATTTTAAACCAGCCCTACCACAGAGTGATAACATTTATTATATTGCTTTCAAATATTATCTCAGTCTCTTAACACTTATCTAAGGATAGTTATATTATGTAATCAGATTTGGGACTATTTTTATTTAAATAATTGGTTAATTGGGTCTTCATATACGATATATGAATACATGTTGTTATAAAAATTGAAATAAAAATGAATTCTCAGGCGTTGAGTGCCGTAGTTCGTGTTCGAACGGAAAGCATATAGGGATTGGCATTAGGATATTGCTAACTACTCCGCTATGAACAAAAAGCTTATAGAAAAAAAAATTAAAGCTCTATTACTTTACATTGATAAATGATAATTTATCTAAATTAAGACCAAAATGTATTGGCACTAAATTCTCTCTGACTATCCTGGTATACGGGAAAACTAGTGAACTAAAAAATAAACAGCTATACTTAATGTTAATATTATTAGTCATGACAGTAATCAAAAATAAATCATCTTAGAAAACAATGCAATTTGAATTGATTTTTTTATTTATTTTAAGTAGTACTTAAGCACAAAAGTCGAAAACGAAGTCTCTTTACACTAGGATCTCTCATACTCTATTATGTGAGAAATAGCGTAGCGCTAAGTAAAAGAAATATTTCTAAATTAAAGCTCTATTTAGAAAACGTATAAAAATTTGAACGCAGCGGGATTCGAACCCGCGCCTTCTGAATACTGTATAGGCGCTCTCACCACTGAGCCATGCGTTCTACTACACGCATTGCTAAATAATCTAATAGAACCTAATTAAATTAATTAGTACTAGTATCGCCTATTCAAACATAAAATTACTTACAAAGTTTCATAATGAAATAACTAAAACAAACAAACTTACATACGAATTCGTAACATTAGCCTTCATTTAAGGCTCAAGTATGGGAATGTATGTCATTGTAAATTAAGAGCAAGGCACACATTCTGCCACGAAAGTAAAAAGAACGACCTCTTCACGAAATGGTGCCGCGCTACAGGACAACGCGATGTGTCAGAAGTACCTACCTTGTTTGAAGAGGATGGTGTGATACAGGATACTTTATGTTGGGGACAATGTGAGTTACTTATGTTTTTACGTGTTTATGCTATGTTTTAATAATGTTAATATTATTGTGATATGTTTTTTGTATGTTGGAGTTGAATTTTGATTCTGCATTGAACTTATTTTTAGCAAAGCTAGCACAGCCTTGTTTTTTGTGGATTACATAAGGTAAAGCCATCGTGGCGTAGTGGGACAGAGTCTGATGGTAACCGTGATTGGTTGTAAATTCGATTCCCACTCAGTGGAACGATCATAATTTATTTATTTTTATGAATAAAACAAATCGCACAAATACATTGGGGTAGGAGGACACTTTCATTGACACTCGTGAACACAGTATAAATGATACTATAGAAAAGTAATGTAAAAAACATGAAGACCCCCGAATGGTATGTATGAGGAGGTTAATGACAGTCAACGATACGAAAAAGTATGCAGGTACCCATAGCCTTTGCCGTTTCGTTCTCTCCAACTAACCTGTTAGGGTTAAGCTGAATTAAAAAAAATAGGTACATCGAAAACTAGTGATTTGAAAAATTTAATTAAAATTCGCATAATGTAGGTACATCATACGTTCATGTGATAGATTGCAAAATTACATTCAACGAGAATCCCACTGCACTCATCATCTAAATTCTCAGCATTAAATCACGTATGTCCAACAATTTCATAACGTTGTTCTACAGCTTGAAATATGCCAGTTTTAGCACAGTCCTGTTGGACAATAGGTAATTAATATAAGTAGTATATCTGTTTATCGTTGACATGGTAATAATTATTTTTTTTTAGCTTCACGCTGTATCCCGCACACAGCAGGGTAGGCAAAGGGAACCTAGAGTTAAGACACAGCGTTCTCCACTTTCCACCGAATTTGGAGTCATAGTGTGTTACGTGGCGGAGCTTAATGCCGCGGTTTGCCTCGACACCAGAACGAAAATGGAAATATTAAATATTTTCACTCCTCGAGTGGGAAGCGAACCCACGACCATTCGCTTTACAGTTACACTTTATGCCACTGAGCCACGACAGGTCCCACATTATATTTTCATTACTTTTAAATTATGCCACACACCACTTTAACGATGACTTATTAGAGTTATCTAGAACTCTATGAGTTTCATCGGTCCTGTTTGTTTACAACAAAGTCAAATTTTGTATACAACATAGTTTTAATTCGAATAAAATTTTAAATAAAAACCATATATTATACACAATCTTGACATATTTTTAAACATTTATTTACTTACTGCAGTAATTTTCAAAGAAGAGAATTCATTATTACGTTTTTAACTTGTTCTTTGTTCTCTTTCCTATGTGGAAAAAAATAAAAACAACAAAAGCAATTTTTGGCATCAGTATCTCGCTCTGGTTATTGCATTTGAAAAAATAACACAAAATATATGTTGCAGATGTTATTTCGTAGGATTTATCTCCTCTACGGGAGTAAGAAATGTACGTTTGTTCATGAATAGTTAAAACGGGTGTCCTATCAGTTTATGTAAAACGAATAAACTGGTTTGCAAATCCTTACATACAGTGCAGGTAAGGTTAGGTCATACATAAATTCTAAAGAAAATACGGGTAATATTTTGAAGTAACTTTGCACTTCAATACAGCCTAAACGTTTTATTTTACTAAACTTAGGAACTAAGTTTTTATTACTATGAGGAATATAGTCTTACTAAGGAATATAGTCTTACTAGTAATATAGTCTAGTAATATAGGAATATAGTCTTACTAGTAGCGAGATGTAATCTATGTTATATGTTTAATAAATAACAAATGCAAAGTAGATGGATATTTTATTTGTTGTCACTATAATTTGTTTTAACGGTTTGAATCAAGAAGATCAGAAAAAAATAGAATAAGAAGGATTCATGCAACAAGTATGTATACAACGTTACTTTACCCAACCAACATTCAGTGTCTCGGAACATCGACAAAATTAAAAAAAAATCTTTTAAAAAAAATCTTTTTGGATATCCTCTTAAAATATTTAGTGATAAAAAATGAACAGAGCATGACCATTACCTAACTTTCCTTATTTTATCTAATTTCTAACCAAATGTAAATTCTTTTTTTTTTGTTTTTTAGCTTCACCCTGTATCCCGCACACAGCAGGGTAGGCAGGGGGAACCTAGTGTTAAGACACTCCGTTCCCCACTTTCCGTTTCCGTCATTTCAAGTATCTTAAGTTCAAGTTTTCCAAATCTTTCCCTCGAAACATTGTTTTGACAACAGTACTGAACTACAGTACTATGCAAAGTAAATGAATTGGCCCACAAATCCTAGTATCTGGATCAGGTAACGACGGACCACACGCGCTGAAATAAGTTGGTCGTTTGCAAGTCCTTAATTCGCTTGCTTGTTACCACGGTATGTAAATTAAAAGTGTAATAAAATGCAAACGATACGAGTAAAAGCTTCGTAGAAGTGAAGTCCTTTTTGCTTGATATGCTGTATACATTAGTTAGAGCTTACGAACAAGCATACATTCATTTATATACAGCTTTAGATTTTCTATGTGAATTTTTCGAGCCTAGGAGTATTTAATGAGGATTCCTCATATAGCAGGGTAGCCAGAGTCCTAGTGTCAAGACACTCCGTTCTCCACTTACCACCTAAAATGGAGACATTATGTATTAAGTGGCGGAACTCAACGCCACGCATTGTACGGTACCAGAGCGGAAAATGGAAATAATTGAAATGTAATTATTTCTCCAAATGCGAATCGAATCCAAAATCATCGTGTATACAGTCATATGCTGTCGCACTGAGCCACGTTAGCCTCAAGCTTAGTTTTCATTATTTCTGTGCGTTTTTTATAAATATTTTTCGTTTGCAGTATTTTTTTCATTTCGACTTTACCTACTGCACTTGCCAGGTTGGTTTAGTTTTAATAATTGTAGTGTTTTTAATTAAAAAAGACGTCTGGCTAGAGTGTGACAACAAAATATTGTGTGTCAGATGGTAAGCCCATATCTAACTTACCTAAAGCGTTGTATGGAATTGATATCTATAAAGCTGCACGTTTAAAACCCAATTGTGTTCTTAATTTTATATAGAAAGTCAATCAAAATAATAAGACAATATGAATATTGTAAGGATAAATTGTATTGACAATATGGAGGTGTAAAAATATCTAAAAAAGAATTGGCCAATATAATATCAAATCACACATAATCTTTTATTATACGAAGAATAAAACAGAGCAGAATTATTCTAAAGTCGATTAAACAAACGATTTTTTTATTCATTTATCTACCAAAGCGCCTTTCAAAAGTTAGCGAACTTTAAAATTACTTAAGAAGGCTTCTATGTATAATACTAAATAATAATTGCAAACCTCAAAATAGACTTAAAATAAATTAGAAGTGGCAGATCTTTTTTTTTTTTTTCATTTTCACGTTTTTTCTTACAAACATAGACTAGTATAAATACAGTCCGTTTTCCACTGTCTGCCTCATTTCAAGTTGAGTGGCGGAACTTAACGCCGCGCTTTATTTAAATGGAATCCGATTGAAATACTAAATGTTTCGATTTTCGTCAATCTCGTGTCAAAGCAAAGCGGGGCGTTAAGTTCCGTCACTTAACACGACGGAAAATGGGAAACATGATGAAAATGCAAGTGTCTTAAGATTAGGCTACCCTGTTGTGTGATAGAGCGTGATGGAAAAAAAAATATAAAAATTTTTTTTTAAATATAATTTTTTGATTTCATACATATTTAATGAAAAAGCAATCACAAGTCTTCACATATTTTAGCGTTCTCGAGTAAAATAGCGAAGTTTTTCAACCACATCGTCTATTAGTGGCTTTTATATAGAAACTTTTGGAGTTGCGGTCAGATAAAAAGTTAAATGAAAGATATTAGGGGGGTCTTGTACGAGGTGCGGTTTCGGAATGGTAATATAACATTTTAATCTTCCGGCGGGTAGAAGTATAGCCGATTTTATGATTTTATACCAGAAATTTAACTTTTAACGTGTTAATTCGGAGCTTTTGTTGTGTTATATTTGATGATTGTATAATGACAGGGGTTTGGCTCGTTTTGTTTAAATTAGATTGAATTTTTATTATTACTTTATTATTTTTAGCAGTATGTTTATGCTTCACACGATTTCCGATATAGTCAAAGAGAACCTAGTGTCAAGACACTCCGTTCTGCACTTCCAGAGAATCGAGATATTGCATGTTGAGCGGTACTCAAGGCTACTAAGGTACTAGAAGTGAAGATAATTTAAATATTATTACAGTCAGACGCCACTCCACTGCGCCACTGTCGCCTCTAAGATTTTTTAAATTCGAATATTTTTAAATAATACTTCTGCATCTATTTTTTTAAAATAGTTTAAATATAACATAATTTATATGATGTAGTTACATCTTACAATTCAGCCGATTGTAAGATCACTTAAGGACAATAACTGACTGATTCATCTATATATTCTGAGTACCTTATTATTGTAGTTGTTGCATTTTGACGAAAACCAGCTTTAAAATACTAAAGAAACTCACTTTTTTAATTTTCTATGTGATATTTCGAAATTACACAAATTACATTTAAAATTAGTTTAAAAATATACAAATTCAAAAAATCTTGTATGTACAAGAAGTTATCAAAATAAAGTAGAAATATTCTTATAAAGAAAATAAATACGTAAATTACATACAAACATATAAAGTGTTTTACATACATGATGTATATCTTATCAAGAAGTTGAAACTTAGTCTTTCTGATATATTCATATACTTCGACGAACCTGAAGAGTTATAATAAGTTGTGGGAGTTCAGAACGCTTGTACCTATCTGTAGTGGATAATAATAATTGTTTTGTAAACTAAATGTTGACAGTAATAACAAGACATTCATTGTATTATTTCACTTTTTCTATGTTTACTAATTTTGCGTAGACGTTATTATTAAAATACAAGCGGCCCGCTCGCGGCTTTGCTACGTGAACTACATAACTGTTTAGTTATATTGCGATCCTCGGGAGTGGATTTATGAAAAATAAAGTAACCTATGTTTAATCTTGGATTATCGACGATATATACACTAAAATTCATTACAATCGGTCAAGCTGTCTAGATTGTTCAGATAAACTTTCGTCCCCTATTTCAACCCTTTAGAGGTGGATATGTGAAAAAATAAGTAATGTTTGACACTGGGTTTTTTTACTACTTTGTTCTAAATTTTATCCAAATCGGACCGGTAGATTAGCCGTGCCGATTTTAATTTTTTTAATAAATTGAACGTGAATTAAAATAACTAAAAATAAAAACTAAAAATAGTAAAAAAATAGTTATTTGGGAAATAAATCTGAAGCTTCACCTTTTAACCTGGTAATCTAATGCCCTTATAAGGCTTTCGAAAAAATATTGGACACATCTGTTTAAACGTGACAGTTTCGAAGCGTCTCGTAACGTAATGTAAAAGAGATTTTTTTTAGTGCTGAACTACATACGTGTAGTATAATAAGGCAAAATAAACCGTATTTACACATTGAATTATTGTAATCACATATTCGAATCAAATTCAACTTTTTTTTAAATTTTACAATTTTGTGATTACTCACAAATAAAAAAAAACTGGTTACAGCTTTTACTCCGCATAGTAGGGTATAATTCGAGAAGAGCATATAGTTTTTTTTAGCTTCAAGCTGTAGCCCACACACAGCAGGGTAGGCAGAGTGTTAATACACTCCGTTTCCCACTTTCCCCGCAATTTCGGAGGCGTTGCGTGTTAAGTGGCGAAACTTTGCGTCGACATCAGAGCGAAAAAAATTAAAATATTCAATATTTCCACCCCTCGAGTGAGAATCGAACCCACAACCAGTCGCTTTACAGTCGCTGTCACTTTATGCCTCTGCGCCACGACTGGCCCCACTTGGTATATATAGAGCTTATTATCTGTTTTTCACTTTTTGCCTGTAATCGAGACATTATGTGTTTGATAGTAGAACTCAAAACTAAATATTGTCTTAGTTACTGTAGCGAAGAAATAAAAATGATATATAATTAACTCATCGAGTGCGAATCGAGCTCTCAACCATCACGATATAGCCAAACACTGTCCTACTCCGCCACAATAGCCTCAATTATCTAAAACACAGAATGCTATATAACTTCACGCTATATTCCGCGCACAGCAGGGTAGGCAGAGGGAACCTAGTGTTAAGACACTCCGTTCCCTACCTTCCGCCGATTTCGGAGGCATTGTGTGTTAAGTAGTGGAACTTAACGCCGCGCTTTGCCTCGATACCAGAGCGATGAAAAATCAAACATTAAATATTTCCACTCCTCGAGTGGGAATCGAACCCACAACCAGTCGCTTTACAGTCACACTTTGTGCCTCTGTGCTACGACCGGCCCCCAGAATGCAATATATTTTATTATTATTGTAATTAAAAGCAACGCAGCAAAATTAAACGTTGCATTTTGGGTGGCAAAACCAACGCCGTGTTTCGTAAACCACATCTCTAGAACTAAAATGTGTACGAATAACGAATGTAGCTAAAAATCTCTCACTATGCCTTAAAAGTAAAAGTAATTTATTTTATAACAACGTTTATATTGCAAATTATAATTTATTAATTATTAATAACCAAAATTTAATATTGACAAATAAATAATAACACAACTAAATTAAATACACGTTAAAAGTGAGATTTTTTCTCAATTAATTTTTATTCCCACGATTTTTAATTCATCCGTTACAGTATTACCATTACATAAATTTAAATCGAGCTACATTTATTTAAAACATGATTAAGAAGTAATTGAACATCATATCCTTAATCTAATAATAATTACCGCTTTCAAAACGGCCTTTCACTTTAACATTTTAATATAAATTTAACTGTACAAGTGCACTAGATGCTGGAAACCGCACCTATAAGCCGAGGTTTCTCTGCAATATTTGTATGCTACTTGCGCATTTATTAACTCGGCCCAAGTATATAGAGTGAAGCGATTTTTAATGTGTGTATATATTTCTTTAGTTCTACGCTGTATTCCGCAACATAGGCAGAGGGAAGCTAGTGTTAAGATACTCCGTTCTCCGTTTTTCGTCGAATTTTGAAGACACTGCGTCTAATTAAGTGGCTTAACTTAACACCAAGATTTGCCTTGATATCAAAGCGAAAAAAATGAAAATATTTTTATATTTTTGTTTGTGGCCAGTCGTGGCCCAGTGGCACAAGCGTGTGACTGTAAGCAACTGGTTGTGAGTTCGATTCCCACTCGAGGAGAATATTTAATATTTCCATTTTCTTCGCTCTGGTGTCGAGGTAAAGCGCGGAATGAAGTTCCGTCACTTAACACGCAATGCCTCCGAATTCGGCGGAAAGTGGGGAACGGAGTATATTGATACTAGGTTCCCTCTGCCTACCCTGCAGCGTGAAGCTGAAGAAAATGGAAATATTAAATATTTCCACTACTCGACACACTTTTCCAAATGGAAATATCAAACCCACATTCAGTCGTTTTCAGTCACACGCTTATGCCACTGCGCCACGACTGGCCCCAAGACTTCTATATTTAGTATTTTTTATTTGACAATACCAAAATTAGCAAAGCGCTAAGTAACCTAAAAACATACATTACAATTGTGTTTAAAAGGAAGTGCGTCGCACTGATAACAGACGTATTTCCTAAATTATATATTAGCTCAACACTTGTTCCCATTGCAATTTAGTTCAGATTAATATTAGCACTTAAGAATGGGTTGCGTCTTATAGTCTCTTAGATCTGTTAAGTTAAATAGTGGTACAGCTATTTACTTGTACTGTACTGTAATGTAATCATAAAAGAAAACATGCTTATTGAAGGAATATACGGAAGAATAAAAATTTTTTTTAAAGTAATTAATATATTATTATGACAACCGATTGTGAAGTGGCAGACTTTGAATGCGTTTAAGTGTCAGTTCTATTCCCACTTATGTGGATTTTTGATCTATTTGTTTTCTTTTTTCAATTTTCCGCTCTCGTAACAAAAAGTTAAGTTAAGCGTACGCGGCGGTAATTTTCGCCATTTAACAAACACGGAGTCACAGTAATAGTAGATGCAGGTAGAAATTTCCAAAGACGAAATAAGAATGTTTGGACGGTTCGGGCTAGATTTTTTATAACTACTGTCCTACAGAGAGAAGTGTAAAACTGCCTTTATAAAAAAAAACAAATATTTTTCTAATTAAATTAGAATTTATATCTAAAACTTGTATTAAGACAGTTGTTCTTGATAACATAACGACTGACATTTGCTAGTGGCCTGGCTGAAATACCTCTAAGTAATTTATTTCTGTTTCTTGCAACAATTTTATTGTCTATACTAAGTATGTATACGATACATTTTCAACTAAACGTTCAATCTAAGGGGTGTGGCTGTACAGTGGCATACCACACCCAGGTCAGATTTATAGGAAATGTAATTAATATTGTATAAAATGTTAGATTATAAATTGTTGATAATGTAATTAAAATATATTCAATATATATAAATTAAAGCCATATGTATTCGGCTATGTACATTTTTATTCATTAAAAAAATGAGATTTTGTTAATATATATATCGAAAATCAACATAATTATAATTAATAATAATGAGTATTTTCGCTAATACACCCTTTTCCCACATAAGTTGTAAGCAGAGACAATATAATATCAAGACATGGCCTGGCCATTGAGGATATACCTCAATGGCCAGTCTTGGTGCAGAGGTGCAAAGTGTTGCTGTAAAACGACTGGTTGTGAGTTCGATTCCCACTCAAGGAATGGAAATATTTAATATTTCCATTTTCTTCGCCCTGGTGTCGAGGCAAAGTACGGCGTTAAGTTCCGTTAAGTTCCGTTAAGTTCCGCCAGTTAACAAGCAATGTCCCCAGAATTCGGCAGAAAATTGGGGAACGGAGTGTCTTAACACTAGGTTTCCTATATCTACCCAGACGTGTGCGGGATATAGCGTGAAGCGAAAGAAACATAATATATACAATTACAAACATTTTTATATACTTATATAATTTGACAGATTTTAATTGATTGATTACTCAACAAACTAAAACTTAGTTCCCATATTCTTAGGTAACATAATATTTGCTTCACCTGCCTCGCCTTAGCAATGTCTAATTATCGCAAGACCGGCCTGTGACTGGGCGCTGTCATTTGTTGTACATTTATAATGACAAGTAGATGAATATCGTAATATTTTGCACCCGACTAAGATAAATTGGTTGTATTTTATATTTTCTATCTATAAATTGTGAATGTAATGTATATAATATTACTGATTCTGATTGACATTTTGATCTTAATTGACGATTTGAAAGTATTTGCAATAAGCTATTGGAATAAAGAATGAAATTGATTATTAGAGTGTATATCTTGTATGTCAATAAATACTGGGTTTAAAATTCGTCTAAGTTTACGTTTTTTTATAGCTTCACGCTGTATCCCGCACACAGCAGGGTAGGCAGAGGGAACCTAGTATTAAGATACTCCGTTCCCCACTTTCCGCTGAATTCGGAGGCATTGCGTGTTAAGTGGCGGAACTTAACGCCGCGCTTACCACGACAACAGAGCGAAGAAAATGGAAATATTAAATATTTCCACTCCTCGAGTGGGAATCGAACCCACAACCAGTCGTTTACTGTCACACGCTTGTGCCACTGGACCATGACTGTCCACACAGTTTTTTTTTTATATGTGGTAAAAACTCTTGAAAGCTCATCTAATATCAAATAAAAATATATGTTTCCAATTGAACCTGTAAAATTCAGTTAAATATAAAGTGTATAATAATGATTCACATGAAAAAAGGTAATATACTTATTTTCTCTTTAACTATAGTAGAATGATCATTGTTTGATTGCCAACGCAGGTGTTACTAAAAAATAATTGAATATTTATATATTTTTTTGAAAAATCTAAAAGCTGAACAGGTAAATGTGGTTCACGCTTTTTAACTTTTCTCCTAAATCTTAAACATTTGTGTGAAGTAATTGAACTCAACTCCATTTATTATATTGTGCCCAGAGCGGACAAATTAAAATAATTTAAATATAATCTTTTTCCAAGTGGGAACCAAACTCGTAACCATCGCTGATACTGTCAGACGCTGTCACACAGCAGCAAGACGGACATCTACCGAAGATGTATAAATCTATTAAAATTACATATCGGACAAAATATTACATATAGAATAAAGACAATGTAATTTTTTCTACCACATAAAAGAATCTAAAGGTCTAAAAAAGCGGACACACAAGCCCAGATTACTAAATTTACATATCAATAGTGTAGTACAAAAATATAATCTGCCATTCACACGCACACGCAATGTATTACGAAGGGGACCTCAATGTGTCATGTTAAAATCATAGATCGTTAATACTCTACACGGGAGTTACGTATAGTACGCGCATTTTATGTTGACAGGACGTATCAAGGCTTTTCGAGAATTTCACGCAGGTATATTCAACTAGCCAATAGTTTTGCGAGTGACTGAGACATAAGACATTAGGCGTCATTGAATCACCAACGTGTGTCTCTTGCCCGTCTCGCTCACCGAGTAACTTCATAAAAATCGGTTCTGCGATATCTATTGTAGCTAGATTCCATCCGTTCAACTAAGAATGCGCTTACTATACTCGTATATGGTAGGTAGATATGAATTCATTGATAACCATTCAAGCTTGATCTTTCATAGCACGACAAAAGCTCTCCTTTATACACTGTCATGCTTCGCCTAGCATTCAAACTGGGTGAAGTCCTTGGTTTTGTGCACAATTTTCTAAATAGTAACGACGTAGTTTTGTTTAATTTTACTACATGAATGAATGAATCATGAATGAATGAATTAAATGATAATGAAATGAATTCGTAGATGTAACGCAATGGTTCTGGGTTCGATCATTACTCAAGGTACTGATATGGTAAGACAAAGTGCGTCGTTGAGATCCGTCAAACAACAGACAATATTTCGCATTTGGGTGGAAAGCGTAGAAGGAAGAAAGGTTATTTCTTCTCATGCATGATGAAGCATAAAGTTAAAAATAAATAAATAACATTTTAATAATTTGGTAGTACTTATCTGATGACGCAATGGATTGTTTCATAAAACAAAAATTACATCTAAGTTGAAATATATTTTAAAAATAACTTTCATGCTGTACATTTACAGGAAAATTAAGCTATGTTGTCATTATAAGAAAAACATTGAATCCATTGTGACCAGACCACAATATATCGATAGTCTGGGAGCTTAAAATGCTCAAGTTTAAAATAATAATGCTTAGATGTATGTAGCGGACTAAGTTCTTTCATTATAAACGCTATTATTCTTCATCAAATGAAAAAAAAGACGTAACGTTGGATAAAAATGCGTGTTAAAAAAGCAAGTTCAAAATGATGTCAAACTTGAAAATTTCTAGAAGGATACAGGAAACATAACATAACAGTGAGAACCAACAAAAATAAGTTTCACATTTACTTACATAACACATATAAAAAAATATATCAATATAAAAAACGGATGTTTTCAATCCTACCAACATTATTCGTAACTTTTATTTATCAAACGTGACATGACATAATTGGTTCGTACGCACAGTGTCATTATAATTGTTATTTTAAAATGTATTACGCAATATGATATTGGTAATACAATATTTTTCATAGAACAATGAATTCAATATTGCTATTGTAATAAATGTAAAATGCTAGTTTACCTTTTTGAATAATTGGAATAACGAGTGATGTAAAAAATTATGTAGGCCATTGTGGTTCAGTAGAACAGCGTCTATCACCGATTGTACCGTGATTGTATGTATTTTCGACTTACATTTGAAAGAATATATTTTTTTATGAAATAAAGGAGGCAAACGAGCATAAGGCCACCTGGTGTTAAATGGTTACCTTCGCCCATAGACATCCACAACATTCGAGTTATGTATGCGTTGCCTGCCTCGGAGATGTAGGACAGAAGGAGGAAGGAAGGATGTGAATGGTGGGAATAGGGAGAGATGGCTTACATGCAGAGTTTGGACACTAAGATCTCACTGACCATTCTGATATGCGGGATAACACATAAAATTGAAAATTTAAAAACTCCATTTACTCGGTGACAGATGAACAAACTGTCTTATTAATAATACCAAAGAATTGATTAAAAATATTGGGAATACTTATTATACTAGTATTTGGGAAAGCTTCTTTTTTACAACACCAGAGTACAGGCGAGTGGAATATTTACTAATAAAGTACTGTTATGCATTACAAAAATATAGAGCAACACTTAATAAAACTAGTTTTGACGGATTTTACAATCATACCAAAACCATATACATATGTCATTATCACAGTTAAGTTCAATATTCAGAAAATAAGTGATTATTGACTTTGCCGAAATGATCATTGATATATTAATGGAAGCCAAGTGCTGTAAATAATACCAATATTAACAGCATAATTACTTATTTTTTGGACCACATGAATAGTTAGTGTGTAGTTAACATTTAACTATTAAAAAATTCTACAGTTGAATTATTCACATAAAGCAGATACCTGAAGTTGAAGCCTAAGTTTGTTGGTTTTAAAAAGAAAACATGTATTATTATAATAATAGTAAAGTAAATATTTGGAATTATGACTATGCTTTTGAACGGTTCCCCGTTAAAGTGATCGCAAATCATTGATCACGGAACAGTTATTTTTTACTCAAAATAATAAGCAGTTTTTTTATGTAATAATTGATACAACTATCAGCTGACACGAATGCCACCTCAGATTCCGGGTAAATACTACCACGGGCTGTTGATGACAGGACAGCGGACACTAGTCCAAAATCACGAATTTGTTATTATATATTTTCGAATACCGCTATAGGTGAATAATTCGATTAAAATAGTTTCAAAAAAAGTAGGGAAATGAGTGTCTTAACACTAGGTTCCCTCTGCCTACCCTGCTGTGTGCGGGATACAGCGTGAAGCTAAGAAAAAAACCCTCATAGGAAGCAAGTGCCAAGCCAGTTCAGCGCCGCGCTTTGTCTCAGGTGCCAAATAATAAAACAATATAATTAACACAACTCCTAAGCTTACAGTCAGACGCTGTTACACTGCACCTCGACAGCCTTAATTCTCAATTCCGTTATCAAAATCAAAAAATCAAATTGAAATATAACATAATTCTCATGCCCTTTCACTACCGGCCAAACAAATGACTAACTGGCAAGGCTTCAAGGGTGCGGCTGTCGTGAGGTCACGCCCATTCAAATGTGCTCCAACTAATCTGCACGAACGCTTATCTGTGATTACATTATGTTTTGCAATTGCTGCCGACGCAATACCATTGCTATACCACCTGCTTGTTGTAATAATGAAAATTAGAACTTTTCAATTATTTATAAGTTTAAGAGTTATGTTTTATACTTGAATTGTATTTGAGGTTGTCGTGGTAGAGTGGGATAGTGCTTGACGGCTGTAAGTTCGATTTTCTGACGAGGAAAATTGAAATATAATTTCCACTCCTCGAGTGGGAATCGAACCCACAACCAGTCGCTTGCAGTCACACGCTTGTGCCACTGGGCGACGACTAATTATATTTAGTTTATTTTCATTTCTCCGTTCTTGTAAGACGAAGTACTGCGTTGAGCTCCGCCGCTTTAATACGTGACATCTCAAATTTTGACGGAGGACGTGTAGGACAGAGTATTGACATTAAATTTTTTTTAGCTTACCTTCTTATATAAGAAAAAGCTACTGAAAAAAATAATTATACTTAGCTAAAGTTTATACGGAATACGGCTGTTGATAAAATCTCTAGTATTTAAAAAAAGTCTAAATGTAGTATACTTTTTTGAATTTTTACTTAAAAATTTCATTCCAAATTTTATTACTTCAGTCTACACTCGATACATGAGCATCACATTAAAAAGCTTCAAGGGAAGTAGCCGACATACAAATGGTAGTCAAATTTAATTGGGTGTTATTTCCGAAGTAATGACTTTGAGTTCAATCGGCGCTTTTAAAAACTTATTTATATGAAACCATTAACTGAACCAGTTCGATTAATCGATAAAGAAGCTTAACTCATAGAAACTGTTATAATCTATATACAAATAAACAAAATTTGACTGTCTGTGTGTAATATTCCAATAGCGGCTTTTAATAAATGCATTTTAATTTATAAACGGTACATATATACCAAAATAATTTTTTGTTACCTTTTTTGTCTGTCTGTCAGTTTGTTCCGATTATTCTTTGGTATGGCTGGACGGATTTTGATAGGATTTACAATTTCAGATAATAAGAAGTAACGTCGCCTACTTTTATTTTATAACTGTACCTTTTTTGTTACATCTCACATGAACAAAGTCGCGGGCGCAGCTACTATGGTCAATAAAAATAGAGGAGCTTATATATCTATGTGGCTAATGTAACTTTGGGCGGAAATTGTAATATTAATCTTAATATCTTACCGTTAAGAATTAAATATGACAGCACTATTTCCTTTTAAAGATTTATGTAATGTATGAATAACTCGTACGTTTGTATATTACATTATTCATATGTACAACAGCTTTCTCGAAATGACTGACAGCCAGTGGTCTTACACTCGGAAATAAAGTGTTCTAATATATAATATTGAAGAAATATTTTAAGAATAGAATAGAGACCAGCTGTGGTGCAGCGGCACAAAGTGTGTCTGTAAAGCAACTGATTATGAGTTCGATTTCCACTCGAGGAAAGGAAATAATTAAAATTTACACTTTGTTTACTCTGGTGTCAAGGTATAGCACGTTCCGCCACTTAATACGCAATGCCTCTAGAAATCGACGAAAAGTGGGGAACGGAGTGTCTTAACACTAGGTGCCTAGCCTGAGCTATACTGCTGTGTGCGGGATACAGCGTAAAACTGAAGAAATAATTAAAAATATAATATGAGATTTGAAAATATCATTCTTTTTATTGTATTCATGCTAGAAATTTTGAGAATACGAAACAGGAGTCTATCCCGCGCCTCTTTGAAACCGTCCAACAGCTCTGACCGCCATGCCATACGTTAAGACGTCGGTTCAATGATTTGAACGTGTTTTTTTCTTTTTCTAAGTGCTTGAATAACATTTTAAAATGTTATAATATTTTCGTGGTTATCAGGTGTAATGCTATTTATGCAAGAGATAGTTTCGTTTTGCATATAGGACTTGCCTCTAATCTTGGACAATTCTTAAATTATATAACAATAGACTATAAATGGAGAATTTAGTGATCAGAATGTCCGTTATTTTTGCTTACAGTGTAAAATGTTCAGTACGTACAGAAAAAAACTTTAACTCAAGAAATATTTTTATTCAAATGAAGATTTAGTAGAAGTTTAAATTTATTAAAAATATTAAAGTTAGGTTTATATTTATATAATATTATATATGTTAAAGATTTATATTTATATAACATTATATATTTAAGTTTTTATAATTTTTTGAAAAAAAAACCACTAAAATAAAGGGAAGAAAACCACGAAAAGCCTTACCAGAAAACTATTGCTATAAAAAAATAGTTTCAAAAAGGATCTTCATAGGATTACCACTCACGCATAACAAATTAAAGTGGAACTCAATTACGCACAGTGAGTCTGCAGTCGTTCAAAATTGATTAGAAGAAAAAGAAATGATCACGATGCCAGGTGGCTACACAGGAAACGCCAAGGACCCGCCGCCGCGCGTCGAATCAACCATGTCAATGTTAATTAATCGCTTAAGAAGCTTAAGAGAAATTTTATGCTTCATAACCTAATGCAATCAAGGGTTAAGCTGACGAAGGTATTTTTGACAAAGAGTGTAGGATACGGACTCATTATCATCTATTAATCATACTTAATATGTTACTTATAGTAGATATAGTTTTGAATACAGCGTCACGATTCCTATAAAGCAGGGGAAGACAAAAGAAACCTAGTATCAAGACAGTCAGTTCTTATCTTCCGTCCGAAATCGAAACATTGTTTATTAAATGTTAAGTACTAGAGTGGACAAATGAAAATCCATACTTATATTATAAATGCGAAAGTCTGTGTGTTTGTCTGTCACGCTGTCACGGCTAATCTACCGATCAGATTTAGATGAAATTTAGAATGAAAGTAGTAAAAAACCCGGTGTGAAACATAGGCTACTTATTTTTTCAAATATCCACCTCTAAGGGATTGAAGTATTGGGTGAAAGTTTATATAAAAAATCTATACCGCTTGACCGATTGTAATGAAGTTTGGCATAGATATAGTTGATGATCCAAGATCAAACATAGGCTATGGTTATGGCCCCGATGGTTGCAATATCACAATACAGTTACATAGTAATATATAAATACTCCCAGGAATAGGAATTGAACTCATTATCAATGCGTTTAAAGACACTGCCATACTGCGCCATGAGAGCTTCCCAGCCCCCAGCAGTATATTTGTTTGTAATAAAAAAAACAATTTGGGACCAGCATATCGCAAGGTAAGTGTGACTGTAAACGCGACTGGTTGTGGGGTTGATTCCCACTCGAGGAGTGGAAATATTTAATATTTCCATTTCCTTCGCTCTGGTGTCGATTTAAAGCGCGGCGTTAAGCTCCGCCACTTAAAAAATATTATTATTACGGAACTCAGCACCACTCAATACACCATGATTGAATTCGGCCGAAAAGCGAAGATCGGAAGGAATTTCCTCTGTCTCCATACCACCCTGATATCTGGAAAAAAAGCTACGTTATAGTATTTTGATTTTTATTTTATTTTTACAATAATGCAAGTTGAATATATGAACGTAAACAAGTTATATTAAATCAATACATATTTTAAAATCAGTTCTAGCAAACGTTCGAAAATTCAATACCAACCACGAATATTGAATTTCAGGTTATAAATTTTAAAATTCTCCGTAAAGCGGCAGTAAATCCTAATAATATGAGTGCAATTTATTTAGCTTTAAGCCCCAGTGAATAGTAAATCACAGGTTTTCTTTAATCGTGCAAATTCAGTCTTTCGGCGAAAATATGCATAAACAACTATGAAAAGTTAATGATATATCACTGTATTTTTTTAATATAAAATATATTTTAGCGGTACCTTTGAACTATTTTACACCTTACGTCAATAAGAAATCCTAATTCAAAAACTACAACCTTAGATTGATCTTGAAATCAATGCTCTAAGTAAAGAGCGAATGCTTGTTTAAACTCAAATATATGAAATATACTTGAGTATGTTTCATTTATTTGAGGTTCACAGGTACCCCTAAAATAACGCATAAAGCTAAATATTTTTTTTCAAGTTTTTGTAAACTTGACTGCTAAATCAATCTAAGGTTGTAGTTTTTAGATTCGGATCGATTATTATCGAATTCGACGTTTGTTTATAATCTGAGTGTTCTCACTTGTTCGACAGTTATTGGTCGAACTCATTGGTACAGTTTGGTGAGATTAAAAAGACCTTGGGTTTAGTCAAAAACTGAGAAATGGAAATAAAAGTTGACATCGTCACTTACCTCTCTCCACTCCACTTATCAAATTTAAGATACATATTGCATGTGAATAGCGGAAAATTAACGCCGTGCCTATGCTAGAACGAGGAATTGAAATTAATAATTTAAATAGGTATATTTTTCCGAGTTGGAATCGAACCCAGAATCTATGCTTTTACACCTGGTACGGCGATTATACCATTATGGACTCAACATGTTGTCATAGTAAATTAATTCAAAATTATGTAATTATATTAATACCTATACATCGTAAGATGTTAAACTTTCTCTACGCTTAAAGGAAGTAGGAATTAAACTTCTGACGGCCCGTATCCGTTAAGTCTTTTGCAATGAATTAATAAATACGAATATAACTCAGTTACGACTCAGTTGATTCACTTTCGTCGCTAATAACTCTTTGTTTTGAAATTGAAAAATATATTATTATTTTAATATTTACCAGGTTAACTAATTTGTATATTAATTTGATGTTCCCCAGTTTAATAAACTGTGATAAACGATTTCATCACCGTTTTTTTTATACTTACATACGGTTAAACAAATTAAAGCTAATACTAATTACTGATTATTAACTTGAAAGAAATTATAAACTAACAAAATATTATATAATAACGAGCCCAGCTTTATAAGCTAAGTTATAATTGACTGACCTAAAAATTATGGATGTTACGGATGTAACTTTTCATATCTGGATAAGTGTATAAGAAGGAACTGATATAGAATATCAGTTTTACATTTAAGACAATTTCAGTAAGTTTTCGTAACTTTTTGAATAGTAATTTGTCAATTTTTGTGTGTCATGTTACTTTTGTCACAGGTGCCTTTATTTTTTAAATAGCTTGACTCTTACTTAAATTTCACCTATATTCAAGACTATACGAAATTTTTATATCGGATTTAGTTACAACTAAAAATCATCTAGAGTTTTTTTTTTTAGCTTCACGCTGGATCCCCCACACAGCAGTGTAGGCAGAGGGAACTTAGTGTTAAGTAACTCCATTCCCCACCTTCCGCCGAATTCGGAAGCATTGCGTGTTAAGTGGCGGAACTTAACGCCGCGCTTTGCCTCTCAAAGCGAAGAAAAATGAAAATATTAAATATTTCCACTGTTCGAGTGGGAATCTAACCCACAACCAGTCGTTTACAGTCACATATTCGTGCTAGTGTGCCACGACTGGCCCCGTTTTTTATTCCTGATATCTGAATATTGTTTACAGTTACAAAGTTCCACAGAATCTCTGCTAAACCAGATATGATAACAAACAAATAAACCAAAAGCGAAAAACAGAGTACCTATGCCCTCTCTACCCAGCAAAACGAGAAAGAATCACAAAAATAAAATAAGAACCAATACAGTAATTCTCTTCAATAATGATATAAAATAAATTTATAATATCGACACGTATGTCAGGACATTAACCTAACATTCCATGAATGTTAAACACGGCTGAGTAAGCTGTAGACAGCTCTCTGCGATTTGCGGCTCAGTTGGCTCGCTCCATATGCATGCCATCTTGTTGATATCTTTTATTTTGTCCTTTTATAAACACTACTATTGTCGGTGAAGCAAAGATAAATATATCAGAGGTTATTATAGTTTTTATTGGTTTATTGTGAACATTGTAATACTATATTTAATTATTCATTGAAAAAAATAATTTTATCTACTTTTTTCCGCATGTTATGGTTAGAAGTAGGGTTAAGACACTCTGTTCTGCACATTCCGCCTGAAATCGAGACAGTACGTGTTGAGTGACGGAATTCAATAATACGCTTTGTATTCACCCGTAGGGGGATTTGTTAAGAATATAATTCCCCTCTGCAGCTGGGGAACGTCCCGTAAAACGCGGGTAACCCAGTAGCTTGGTGGTAGGAGATTCGACCGGCTCACGACCACTATCATGTCAAAGACGAACCGTCATACATCTGATGATGTGTTCTGGTGATGTGTTCCGCCAAAAATCGGAAGGTATGTAAGCCTGCTCTCCCTGTTCCCACCATTCCCATTCTTCCTCCCGCCTTCACCCTTAAGGCCGGAAACGCATCCACAACTCTAATGGTGTAGATATCTATGGGCGAAGGTAACCACTTACCATCAGATGGTCCTTCTTCTCGTTTGTTTCCTTAATACAATATAAAAAAATATATAGGTACCATCGAGCCCACAATCAAACTCGTTCGCAAATGATTGGTTTAATTATTTATCGATAACGACTAAAAACTGTTATAATTTTTTTTGGAACTTTTTTTTAATTATTCATTTAAATAATTCAATTAAAAATCAACACAGCAAAGTGTCGTTATTACTCAGTGATGGAATGTTTGAATATAAACGATATCTTTTGATTCAATTGAGGAATATGGTTTTAATAATATAGACCAAAAGAAGTACCTTTTAGTTTGATTAAACCGGAATTTTTTTTTTTTTAAAAAAAAATACTTGAAGCAGAATTTAAACCTGTACCTCTTGGAAACTATCCAAGCTTCATACTTCAACCCTGCAGAAAAGGTATACAAAATAGTGTTAAACCCCCAGTGTCAATGCAAGAAATAAGTGAATTATAAAAGAAAACAAAGAAATATAAAATTATAATCGTTTATTTTATAAACAACCTATTTATCCAACAACGTCATAACATTTCTGACTGAAAGTTAATTTAAATACATATTTTATTATAAGATCTATATAAACACAACTTAAACATTAAATACGATCTAGTATCACAGTTCATATTGTCATAAGGCATTAAATTACCGTTTCGATTTATATCGGAAAGTGGAGAACGGAGTCTCTTGACACTAGGTTCTCTCTGACTACCTTGTTACGTGGAAAAAGCGTGAAGAATTAAATTATATAACACAACACTTCAAGCTAAGATTGCTTATATAGTAGTTTGTTTGTCTCTATTTGTCTCTATTGAGAAAAGAGAAAAAAAAGAAGTCCCGCTGAGTTTCTTGCGCCGGTTCTTCTCCGGTCTGAGGCTAACTTTAGTGAACCGGTGGTAAACTATTTGACGTTCAAAAAAGGAAGCTTTTGACATAGTGTCATGGCACTACGTTCTCCACTTTCCGCCGGAAATCGAAATATTGCGTTTTGAGTGATGATACTCAACGCCGCTTTGTCTTACGATCCCCACCCGAGAACAAAAATCATTCATTCGTTTGGGAATCGAATCCACAACCATAGTGTTTACAGTCAGATGCTTGTCTACTTAATGTGTATTAATATAAAATATCTTTTAAAAAACGATTACGATTAACGATTTAAACGAAGCTTTTCTATCCAAACATTATTAAAACGAATGGTCATTTGGCCAGAGAAATTATTTACTCAAATATTTAACATTTTTTTTGTATCTCCACGCTTTTTCTAGCAAAGAGGGGAAGTCAGAGAGAACCTAGTGTTAAGACACTCCGTTCTCCACAATTTACTTAATAAACAATATTGTACATAATAAAAAATAAAGATTGTTAAAATAATATCACAATCTATGTAAACAAATAATAAACAACTCAACTGTAAGACCCTTTCATACTCTCACTAGTCCAAAATATTTTATATTACAATATACATATATTAAATTTCTTTTAAATTTTATTACATTTTTCATCGTATTTAAGGGTCTTCATAAGATCTTTTTTAAAATATAATTAAATCTAAATTAAAAATGAACATATTAATATTATTTTTTATAGGAATGTAAAATAAAGTGTAATTTTTTAAAAACTATTTTGATATCTAACACTATTATTTACTACCTCGGACAGAATTTAAAATGAGGGAAGAGGAAGCAGTGCAGTGAAAGGAATCTGAAACAAATTGAAAATGTTGTAACTCTTGACTTTAACACGATAAATTAGAGAGAAATTCTATTATACGCTATTTTCAAAATGATGAACCTTTAAAAGGTTTTTTTTTCATAACTTTTCATAATTTCTTTGTTAAATGACAATATATTCGGAAATTATTATAAAGGGTAATATTTGCTTGTCATGTGAGTTTAAATTCATAGCGAAATTAGAAAAAAAATATCTAATTGATATCTGAGTATCATTTATTAGTTAATTAATGTGTAAATATTTTTTTTGTATTAATAAAAAATAATTTTAAAATTTGAAATTTTACATATTTTAATTGACATTATTTTAAATGATTGACCGTTTATTTTTATTCTGGTACCACTGGAATACTATTCAGAAGGAAGTCCAGTAGTCGTAATTGTTAAAATGAATTTTTAAATATTAAAAAATACACAATTAATGCAAGTAAAACGGTTTCTTAAAATATACCACTTAAAATAAAGTTAAAGCAAAGTATCAATAATATACCAAATAAAACTTACCTAGTTGGATCATATCTGACATCGAAACCGGGAACGTTTATAACATTCCAACCAGTTTTCGAGTGTGAATAACTGAAGGATATTTGGTCACGAAAAGTTTCCGGCATCAAGAGTTTCATTTGCTCTAAGTGAGAATGAAATTCTGGCACTCGAGTCAAATTTTTCTTCATAAGATGCTCTGAAACGAAATTTAATATTTACTTTCCTACTCTATTTGAATGCTGAGCGTTTTACTTCATCATTTGACACAGGTTTAATAAAGTTGTGTAGATATTTGCTATTATATTATCTGTTGTTTTGGTAGTATTAACTAGAAGTCAGTATACTGTATACATAAGAGATTTTGGTTCAAGCCCCGAATAGTATAAAAAAGCCTTAGCCCCACCTTAGTCACGATACTAGCGAGGCAGCTTGCTTTGTACTATTCAAATGAAAATTATGTTATTTACATTTCTATGCAATTATGACTACTTATATAATTTTATTTAGTGACTGACAAACACATGTCTAGGTTTTATTTGTTGTTGAAGCTTTACTTGTACCTAAACTCTAATTGGATTGTACACTATCTGTTATTTTTTATAGCTTCACGCTCTATCCCGCGCACAGCACTTTCCGCCAAATTCGGAGGCATTGCGTTTTAAATTTTAGGCAAAATAATATTAATTATTATTATTTATATAATATATTTTATTTTGATAAATGAATTTATATATTAAAAAAGATTTATATTTAAAAAAAAATCAAAAGATCTTCGTACCTATGATAAATCCCATGGACACATCATCTGGAAGACGAATACCCTCGCAAATGCTTATAAATCTGCCACCACTAAAACAAACAACTTTATTTTTTAAAATTTAAAATATGTATAAACTAAAACTTTATTCTCAACTGTTACTTTTCTTCTGTTGATCTCAAAAGAGTTTAAAATTAAATATATTTTTTTCCTATCTTACCTCGCTACGGGCAACATTTTCAAAGCTAAACTTCGGCTTATACAAAATCCAGCTCCACCAGTTGCGAACCAGAAAGAAAATAGCAACTGGAACAAATAGTTTCATTTAATTACATTGCTTTAAACAAAAAATGTTTTATTGTTAAATAAGCAATGTTAGGATTTTCGACTGCCGTTCTGCAGGTAATTTAAAACTATCGCGGGTACTGTGTATTGACCATATAAATATCTATATATACTCGTATTTACATATATGTTGTACATATATACTTTTTTTTGTAGCTTCACGTATCCCGCAGGTAGCAGAGTAGGCAGAGGGAACCTAGTGTTAAGACACTCCGTTCTCCACTTTCTGCTGAATTAGGAGGCATTGCGTGTTAAGTGGCGGCACTTAAAACCGCGCTTTGCTTCAGCACCAGAGGGAAGAAAATGGAAGTATTAGATATTTCCACTCGTCGTGTGGGAATCGAACCTACAACCAGTCGTTTACAGTCACATGCTTGTGCCACTGGGCCATGACTGGCCCTTGACCTATGTATATACTTAGTTAAGACGAAATAAAATGTGTTTTTGAAAACAATCATTGGATGCGGTAATACGAAAGAAGTACATCATTATATATGTAAATAATATTTTTGGGCGAAAAATCTATCGAAAGCATGATGTAACCTAAATTGAAAGCACCTATTAAAAACATCCGCATCTTTTATCTCAATGTATGAAAACAAAAATGATTTGTCAATTGTCAATATAATAAGTTTAACCTAAATAATATAAAAAAATCTTGAGTTTTTATAAAAAAATACTGAATCGACACAAATAAGGCAAATGTTAAATTAATTTCGTCTCATTATAAAAATTACAAAACAGATTTTTTTTTAAGTAAAAATATTATTTTTAAGTAAAGTTATTTTTAATTAAAATGTCTCTATTTCAACTTACCTTGCTTACAGGTTTCTTATATATTTTCACAGGTTCATAGACGGACGTTTTTCCCAGATACCAGTCCTCTTGGTGATTATACGTTTGTAATACAGCGATTAGCCGCGGTACGTTGACGTAGTTGTCATCATCGAAATGGCAAAACCACCTATGACAAAAAAATTAATGTAAAGCGACGAATAGCACGCAATATATTTTAGTTTTTTATTTAGTACTATGAGTTGTCACCCGTCATTTTATTTGCGTGTATTGTAAAAACAAAAAATCTCTTTTTTTCTCATTAACGTAATAATTTTGAAAAATTTTCTCTTTTAGCGTTTCCCTACACTTTTGAAAGCACCTATATGCCAAATTTCTATATCTATTGCCAGCTTTCTCTGTTAATTTCTTTCTTTGTTGTACAGTGTGTGCCAGCAAGTAAAGCAAGAATTTTACATGTATGTATGTATGTATTTAATAAAGGTTTTAAATTTTCATTAATCGAATACTTAAGAGAAAGAATACTTATTCTTCAGCCCTTCTTAATAGAACTAACGAACAAATTTTCGAACTACCCATGAATCAAATTAGAAAAAAACTTAATGTTATCGACACATTTAGGAATAGAAAAGAACGTGTACTTCAATTAGCTATAGGCTGGTTTGGATAATTTACAAGAAGCGCGGGTTCGAATTTACGGTAAAATTTCATACGTTTTCAAAAATCATCACTGTTAAGATTTACTATGTACTTAATATATTTTAAATATTATTTTTAAAATACTTAAGACAACTAAATTCCAAGTACTCAATAACAATTATGCTTACATTATCCAGTCTCAAGACTGGAACGAATATATTAAGAAAATGACTTTAAATTGCCAGGTAGCATTTTACGGTTGTCATCTTGGCCAAGTACCAAAAAAACACTATCTGCATCAAGATTGCATTAATGGCAATGACATAATTATACACTTAAAGTCGATACAAATTATTTCAAGCTTGAAATGCATTTACAAGTACAAATTATACAACGTATAATTCGCTTATATTATGGTTTGAGTAAATAATACCTGCGCCCGCGCAATCAGAGCTCGTATATTGCAAGATGGCGTACGACAAATGGTTGCATACAAAATATGTATAAGGGATCCAATTTCTGCATATCGGGTTCATTCGAGAATTTTGTGGTTAACCTTGGCATCTCGTTATGAATTTTCATTATTTTTTTTGTTCTATATGAAGCGTGTTAAAATATATTGTGTGTAATATATATATATATATTTTTGAAAAATATAGTTACGATAAAAACACCGTAGAGCATTTTAACGTACACATAATAACAATAAAAAAATTATATAAAATATATCAATTTATTTAAGGACAGAATTCCGTTTCTATCCTTAAATAAAAAATATGTAAATTTTAAGTAGTAAGAGATATATATATGTAATAGAAATTTTAGTTAGATTACGTTTAATAGTCAAGTTGTATGTTGTTAACATGGACAATTTAATTTGAAAAAACTGGACTCTCTTAGGGTATATTATATAAGCTTAGTTTTATGTACTGAAATTGTAAAAAAAATGTATTCTATATGAAAAAGGAAGAATAATGTTAAAAAAGGTACAGACCTTATGTCCGTATAAAAAACAATAAAGAAACACAAATACATATTTTATTCTACAATTAGCACATATGTTTAAATTAGTGGAAAATTCAAATACTTAAAAAATCAAGTCAATCAAGTATTCGATGTTAATTATCAAATTAAAATATTTAAGCTTTTAAATAATTTGTAATAATCTAATGCAAAATAATATTATATTCATAGCATATAGGTATAAAACTACATTTTTAAAACTCTAATACTAATAACGTCTTCCTAATACAGACTTATATTATAACTATGACTTTATCCACAGTTATGACTTTATCCATACTTATATTATAAATGCGAAAGTCTGTCTGTTTGTCTGTCACGATTTCACACCTAATCTACTGGTCCGATTTGCATAAAATTTAGAATTAAAGTAGTAAAAAATTCAGGGTCAAACATAGGCTTGAAATCTAGAATGAAAGTTTATATCAACAATCTAAACTAAATAAATATAGTTAATAGCCCAAGGTTAAACATAGGCTACTTTATTTGTCAAAAATCCACTCTCCCGCGAGCGGGCCGCTAGTAGTCAATAAGGCAATGGTTAAAGATTCAAATCCAATCTGACTTAATTAGACAAATTTCTATATTAGTTCCGCTATCAATCACGCAATATTCATAAATTATTTCCACCTAATCCCTTATATTACGAACAATATAACAAAACACCAAAACAAAATTATCATATTTCCATTTAAAATAGTATTAAAGTATCAAATAATGAGCAGCCCGAGTGTAACAAAGTAGAACATGTAGTCGCGGTCGTAAATATCCTAGGGGATTAATGTTGGAGTTACTCCAGCAAGTTCCGAACCTCTCATACATTGGTACCTCTCGTAAACTGTAACTAGAAACGTAGAGAATGTAGTGCCTTTGACCGAGCCGCTTGCGGTACAGTCGAATTTTCGAATTAAACTATGTTATGTAAATTATGCGGCTTGTAAATTGTTATATTTATTGTTAGTTAGTAGTAGGTTATATAAAATTTCGTTACACAATATAAATGCAATAAAGTAATTATAATTTGGATATAATTGACGATTACGGCGTTAAGTTCCGTTTGTCAACACACAATGTCTTGATTTTCGGGTAGAATATGGAAAACGGAGTGTTTTGATCCTAGATCCTGTTTGATTATCCTATTATGGGGGGAAAGCGTGAAGCTGCAAAAGAATATTTAAGGTAATACGGTATTTTTTTTTAGCTTCACCCTGTATGGGTACAGCTTCACACAGCTGGGTAGGCAGAGGGAACCTAGTGTTAATACATTCCGTTCCCCACCTATTGTAAATTGATTGTAATAACACTGTTTTGGTTATTAAATAATCATAATTTGGATAAAACACGGCGTTGAGTTCCGCCATTCAACACGTAAAGTCTTAATTTTAGGTGGTATATAGAGAAAAAATGTCTTTTTGACCATCCTGTTACGAGAGAAAGCGTGAAGCTGTATATATACTCGTATAACTAAAATTTAATATTTTGATGGAACCCAAGAGACGTTTTTGGCTAATTCCATTTAAATTGATTGTTTAAAGAGGATCTCCGTATGTGTTCAAATAACTTCGTTATCAATTTTTATTCATGGAATTATAATTCCAACTATAGTTGTAATCTAATTTTCAATGTTTAGGATATACGTTTGTGGTTTTATGTTTGTGTGCACATTAACTAATGATAAAGTGATTAGAATAATATTATTCTATTCACAATATATATAAATCAATAATCATATTTTTTTTAATTTATATACTTATGATGGAAATTAAAATCAGGTAAATTATTAGTTCGGTTGTACCTACGTAACTTATAAAAACGTTTATTTTTTTAAATTCTACTATATAAAAAAATGTCCTGTTAAGTTCAAGTATTTAAGATATATTAAAATAGTTTGTAGATTTCATATATTTAAGCTATTTTAATGTCATACGAGTATATTTAATGTCATGTACATTTAATGTCATATATTTAATATATATGGTATTAAACGTCAACTTAAGTATTTATTTTTTCAAAAGTACTCATCCAGTATGAATTTATATGAATGTAAGCCATTATCTCATTATACAAGTCAGGATATCCACCTGAGACCAATAAAGAGAACGCCAATTCCGCTTAGAATACAATTTGAACGATTTGGAAGTAAGCTTTGTTATACGCGTTATACATTATTTTGCATGTTTCAGCTTGATTTATGTATTTTATAACAAAATGTGATTTAATAATTTTAGAAATAAGTTCATTTTTCTATTAAAAATATGGAACTTTCACATTGAAATTTGTAAAGCTGGATTTGAACTCGCACATATTAGAATTTGTAACGTTCTAGTTATCGGGCTAAGGGTTATTATCGTACCCAAAAAATCCTTATATGATCGATAATACTTTTATTAAAAGCATCTCTGTAGCAAAAATATTTTAATATATCAAGTCGATTTTTTTAAGAAATAAATAACTTTGCATTTCGTTCCTTATAGCAGGGTATCCTAGTGTCAAGACACTCCATTCTCCATATTCAGACCTAATTTATCTAGTATCTACAAGTTATATTGTATTTTATTCTCAATAATTAATAATTTTAGTAACAATAAATTAATAAGCGTATATAATATGATTAAATTTCTATGAAGAAAATGATTTTATTGTAAAACATCGTATTATAAATGATAAGCGATATTGAATCTTATTATTAAAAGTCATAGAGTTTAATACAATAAGATGTTATCTCTGACAGTTTTAATTTTATTATGCTCGCTTTAAAGCGTTTAATTTGAAATAGCAAATTGCCAATTAATTCGACGGCCTTTTATTATTTTATAACTTCAATACAAAGGGCAAGAATTGTTGTAAAATTATTGTACTAATTTATTTGAATATACATATGGGTACATATGTATGTATCTGTATGTTGGAAGGAATATATTTGAACACGTTAATTTTCTTAAAGTTACATATGAGATCCTTAAAAAACCATAAGTTGTAATAAGCGTATAAGATTTCGACATAATTGGTAGTAAAACCTATGGCTTAGCGGTCAGAGCGCTTAGACGTTTTCCAAGGAGAGCACAGGTTCAAATCCCGCTGCGTTCAAAATTTTATACGTTTTCTAAATGTCTTTTTTAAACTCATTAACCTACTATCACTATCACAATCACTTTAACCAAGTTAGTAAACTGACTTGGTTAAAGTGATTGTGATCATTCATACTAACAATGAAAAAAATACTTTTCTCAACAATAAATATTGTACTCAACTAAAAGATTTTTGAATATTTTAATCTAAAATTAGGATCGATCCATATGTTATTCTTTCCTTCACGCTTTCCCATATAACAAGTTATTCAGAGAGAGAGCGCGCGGGACTCAACTCCGTGTTCTGTCTTGCCAGAGCAGAGAAAAGTTGAATAATTTCGATAAAATAATTCCCCTAAATGCAAATCGAACCCGGAACCAATCGTCTTTACAGTTACACGACGGCCGATTTTTGATTGATTATTGTTTTTTTTTTATCTTCACCCTGTATCCTGCACACAGCACAGTAAGCAGAGGGAACCTAGTGTTAAGGCACTTCATTCCCCACTTTCCGATGAATTCGGGGCATTGCGTATTAAGTGGCGGAACTTAACGCCGCGCTTTACCTCTGATACCAGAGCGAAGGAAATGGAAATATTAAATATTTCCACTCCTCAACTGGGAATCGAACCCAAAACTAGTCGTTTTATAGTCACACATTCGTGCCACTGCGCTACGACTGGCCGCAATACATTTATATTATATTTCAAAATTAAAATCCACAAGAAACGAGAAAAAAGCAGAGCTAAAGCAAAACTAACAAAGCATTTCTTTGCTTTCATAAACGCGTAAAAATTATTGTAAGCCCAAAATAATATTAGACGTGCTCTCAAAAAACCATTAACTTTTGTTGTTTATTTAAAACCTGGAGGTCTCAGATTAAGGGGTCTACTATATGAATAGTAGTTAGGAGCCGTTCCCCTTGATAACTAAGTAAATTTAACAGGTAGTTCTGTCATGGGATCATTATGGCGTGTTTGAGAGGCGTCGAGTATCATTTGAATGGTATTAACATTACACAAGTTGTGTTTATACTCGTAGATATAAAAATAAACAGTCTTTTCCGGTTTTTAAAGAAATTTACGGTTTAGGTGATAGGAATTTTAATTTATTGAATTAGATATGACCTATATAATAAGTATGTGTATGAAATCAATTTATTTTTTTAATTTTTAGGCACTTTCTTTCATACCAAGGAAGGTGCAAAGAAAACAGTGTTCATATTCGATTTCGGTCTTTTCCCCCGAATTAAAAATGTTGCGTGTTAAATTGCGTAAGTTAACCCGCTTTGTCTTATCAAAAGGAAAAATCAAAATAATTTAAATATTATTATTCTCTCGTTTTGGTATTCAAACCCACAACCAATCGTGTTTACAGTTGACGATGTCCCACTATGTTACAATCGCCTTTAAAATTGTATCTAAATAATTACAGATCTACTATTTATTATCTATTGTTATATTATAATATATAAAGAGATACATTTGTAGGATCACACGCTTTGTAATAATGAATAAATACATTAACCTTGCACGTATTCGTTTCGGTTTGTTTGACACACATTAGACCTTAATTTTTGCCACGTAACACGCAATGTCATTTTTCATATTTTGTGACATGATTTGTTCAGTCTAGATATTCTTCGTTTTCTGGGATTATATTGAAACTGTACACAGATTATTCATAAAAGACTTACGGATTCGATGCAGTATAGTTAGCTACATGGCAAAATAAAATAAAAAAATATATAAAATATTGTGGGGAACGCAATGTCTTAACAATATGTTCGATCTGCCTGTATGTATCCCGTGAAGCTAATAAAATCATGATATTAAAATACAGTTAAATAAACTGTATTGCATAGTGCATGAAACAATTATTATTATTTTTTACATATATTTCAATATACGTATTAATTAAAAAATAAATAATAAGTTCGTTCAAATGTCTTGAACAAAGAATACTTGATATGAACATTTGTACACAGCTTCTGCATTTATCATGTAGAATTTTATAAAGATATCTTTACATCTTAAAAATTACATAAATTACCTATTAACAAGTTATTTTTGAAATGAATCATCCCACTAAATGTAAGTAGTAAAACAAAACAAAACAAAATAAAATAATGATCAATTAGCATTCAACGAGTAAAGCTACAGTTATTAATATAAGCTGAATGCAATTAAGCCAGATAAATGCATTTTTGTAAGGGCCAATGAGACTCGCTTGTGCATACCATTCTTGCCTATATAACGGTCATTACCTTCGTCAAACAATGGTTCATATTCATTATTTATCTAAAGAAACCTCTCAAAACAGTAGTTAAGAGCGTTTTGTTTTTACTAATAACAGAAACGAACACAACTTCAATTTAAACTGGCCGGTTTTCGGAATACATTAATGAATTAGTTGGCTTTCAGAAAATATTTGAGTAAATATTTTATAGAAGCTTTTAAATGTTGAAATGTTTTGTTTGAACAAGTATTTTACTTGTTTTTGTGTTAATTAACGTATGTGGCGCGTTTTAATTATAATTTGGTGGAATGTATTGTTTAGTTTTAGTTGTTTGGTGTTGCCAAATGTAATGCAGTGTTGAGTTCCGCGAGTTGGTATATGTTTCAAAATTTTGGAGGAAAGTTAAGAACGGAGTGTAATGACTCTAAATTCTCTCTGTGTACTTTGTTATGCGGATGGAAAAAACGTGAAGTTGTATATTATTTAATACACATTTATGTTGAATTATGCTATTAAGTATATCATTTTTTTATAATATGATTAACATAAGCTACTATTTGACATGAAGTCATACTTTCTTTCACTGATTTTATAATTGAGATTGATATTTTATCGTAAGTTACAAGAGGAAATTCTACAAATTAGTTTAATCAATTCTGAAATTCATTAAGATGAATATAAAATTATTATATAGTTATTCCGATATTATTATATGTTTATTCGAAAAGTTTAATTTTATTACTTTATATTATAAGCACTTTTTCTATTATTTCTTAGTATTTTTTTTAATATTTTAGTTCTCCTTATATTAGTATAAGTGTCAAAATATTCCATACTTTTTTAGCTTAAGCACTTCACATAGTCTTGATTTTAAGGGGAAACTGTAAAAGTAGAACGGAGTGTTCTAACACTAGGTTCTGTCTGACTTCCCTGCTATGCGAGAAAAACTGTGAAGCTATTTTTTGGCTTAAGTGCTAATATCCTTCAAATCGTTACGAAAACGGTCACGTCCTATATTAATTATAGAGTTGTTATAGTATCTTAAGATTAACGTTGATTAATTACACCCATCGTGTAATGATATAAACAAAAAGTTTAATTGCTTTTTAATAGCTAAGAACATTTGTTCCGTAGTGACAAGAGATAGATAGTTCAAAAGAAACTTAATTTTATATGTGACTAAGCTTTATCTATAGACGCCTTTGTAACGCAATTGTTGAGTGTTTGATTTTATATGCGGCGGTTGTAGGTTTGATTTCTACTCGAGGCAGTTTTAAACAGTTGTTATTTCTGTCGGTCTAGTAAGATAAAGCTCGAAAGCATCGCTATATAGCGTAGCTAAAACATATGGTACGTTTTTAATATTTTGCGACAGTTTATACAAAAAGCTTATTTTAATAATCGATTTTTTAATTAATTGCGAGTGAAGTTCTATATATACTACTGCGTTTGATTTCGATAAATTTATTATGAACTTATTTATAAGTGAATGTGTAAATTTTTATTTCTATTTTTTAACTTAACGGAGTGTCAGAATTGCAGGCTCTCTCTGGAATTTTCCATTATTGAGCAAAATACATTTTTAAAATCTATGATAATTATGATTAAGTATCCTGTAATGATTAATAAACCTTACGGGGTACCTTGTAATCCATATTTATAATATAAATGCGAAAGTCTGTCTGTTTGTCTGTGACGCTCTCACGGGTAATCTACTTGACGGATTTGGATGAAATTCGGAATAAAATAGTTGATGACACGGAGTCAAAGATAGGCTACTTTTTTACCCCTAAAGGCTTGAAATAGGAGATAGAAGTTTATATAAAAATCTAAACGGTTTAGATTTTCATTACAATTTTTTTAGTTTAGAAATTCATTACAATTGTGTAATGAATTTTGGAATAAATATACTTAATAATCAAAGGTTAAACATAGGCTACTTCATTTTTCAAACTTCCAACCCCGAGGATTACAATATAACGCAACAGTTATTTAGTTTTCGCGGCGAAGCTGCGAGCGGGACACGAGTGATTAATAAACGAGCTATAAAGCAATTATAAAATAAATGTTCCATCTATATACAAGGAAAGTTTATAGTATATATAAAGTATATATATGATACTATAAAAAATCTAAAAACTAACACCAAAAGTTTTCATACGAAAAAAATAAGAAAAAACCTCATAATCCTGCAATTTACACGTGCTTACATTCAAAATTAGTGGCAATTTCAAAACCGTGTAGCTTAATATTATGCATGTTAAGGTACTTACTTTTTACCGCTATCCAGAAAGTGGTCATATTCCACGGACATTTTGCAACAGAGGTGTTTGCGCTGATGTGACGCCGAGCACTTTGTGTTTACCATGTGGCCGTCTGGTAAGGAGAAATAGGCAAATTTTAATCTTATTACTTAATAAATAAGGTTTAAATTGCATTATTAGGGTAATTATGAAGTATCGGTCTCAATTGCTACTGCTTTGAATTGAGATTTGAAATTTTCAAAGTTTGACGGCACCAAACATTCTCATATACATACTTGTGTGTCCCATTCAGTTAGAGATATGGCTGGTGTTACGAAAGTTTGTAAAAATAATGTTTATTACGCTGATATTCGCGAAGTCGAGAAAAATAAAACCGAAAGGTAAAGTTGGAGGTACTTTAAAATTTTATTTTACGTTCGTTCTTAAAATTGGATGGATTTTTAAATATTAAACTACGTATTTATATTTTTTTACAGTTTCATTTTTTTACTGCATATCAGAGTAGTTAGTTAGAGAGAGCCTAGTGTCAAGACACTCCGTTTTCCACATTTGGATTGGATTGGATTTGGTTGGCGGAACTTTGACTTCTTACCAGAACGGAGAAATGCATACAGAAGTAATAATTTACCTCAATTGATCATTTCCACTAGTGGGAATCGAACTCACAGGCGTTTACAGTCAGACGCTGTCCCAATGGGCCACGATGGCCTTAGTGTATACTGTGCTATAATATCATTGGTTTTGACAATTTCTACACATTTTAAATCAAACATTTTAGTACTAAACATACATATATAATCAGTGAGCACGATCTGCTGTAGAGCATTCGAAACGTTATATTTTCTATAATGTATTTTCGAATCCCAATGGCCAGTCGTGGCCCAGTGGCACAAGCGTGTGACTGTAAACGACTGGTTGTGGGTTCGATTCCCACTCGAGGAGTGGAAATATTTAATATTTCCATTTTCTTCGCTCTGGTATCGAGGTAAAGCGCGGTGTTAAGTTCCGCCACTTAACACACAATGCCTCCGAATTCGGCGGAAAGTGGAGAACGGAGTGTCTTAACACTAGGTTCCCTCTGCCTACCCTGCTGTGTGCGGGATATAGCGTGAAGCTATTTTTTTTTGAATACCAAAATATTATATGTTTAGCTTAAAATTATTAAATGATTTATAATCTCTTAATATTTTGCTTTTGAATAATATATTTTTGTGATTACTTACTTGTTTGATCCTGTAATTGTTTGTTGTCTATGTCAGTGAAGAACCATGTCTGAAACAAGGAAAAATATAATATCAATATATGTATTTTCTTAGTAATTTAAAATATTACTTATTAGTTAAGTGGGTACTATTGTGAACGGTTGGTTTGTGTAAAAGCATATCCCAGCGAAAAAAAAATGTGGGTACTATAGAGTAATGGATATGACACTTAGATCTATGTATGCTCACGACTTACACCCAATGTCAATAATCGATCCTAATCCAAAAACTGCAACTTTAGATTGATCTACCAACAATTTTTTGGGAAGTAAAGGTTGAATATGCAATCCTTCGATTGGTTGCTTAAGGTTGCATTTTTTGGATTGGGGTTCATTATTCGTATTATTATATGCTGATTATGCAATAAAAGCTTTTGCATTTATTAATGTAATGCGCCTGTTAAATTTATACCTAAGCTATGTAGGTGGTAATGTTGGTGAGTTGTACTAATATGCAGATTTGAATATGAAGTAAAGCATGTTTTTTATCCATATATGTACGTAGATATATAAAAGTCTCTCGTTATTAAGTGATTAAAAAAAATAAAAAAAAAACGTAAAGGAGATAGTTTGTGGAAATTGTGGGAACACTGAAAAATATGGATTTTATGTTCTTCAATCGCAAATCCGAAAGATATAAATGAAATTGGTCGCAAAGGCCGTAGAAAAGAAGTTGCGATAACTAGTTTATGATGCTTAATACGACATTTATAATAAGAAAAAATATGTATTGTCTATAATTAGAAAATTCATTAATAATGCAGGCCTAAATAAGTAATTAAAGTTTTGGTAATATTTATTAATTATCTTTGTTAACTTAAATCTGGAAACTTGAGAAGTATTTTTTAGTGTTCATTTATTACTTTTTTTCAAAAAAATAACTCCTATAGAGTTGAAATAGGTGACAAAACTTTGCATGAAAATTTTAAGCAGCGTGTCAGTTTTCATTGATTTTTTTTAAGAAGATATTTGATAACGCAAGCTCAAACATGAGGTATTTTTATTGGATTGCATTGGGGTATAACTTATTTTTTTCAAAAACCACCCCTGCAGGGCTGAAATAGGCGATGCAAATTGTAATTATAGTTACAATTGTAGTTTAGGCAAAGCGAGTGATAGGCAAGTAATATAATATATATATATATGTATTTAATAAGGAAATAACAAAGTTATAAAATCACAATATACTAAAATAAACTTTTAGTTAACTCATACCACAGAGTAAACATAGCAACAGAACTTACTAATGATAAAGTTAATATTAGCTAAGTTTATCTCTCAGATAACGCGTACTAGGAATGCATTGGCATAACAAACTATAAACAAAGTTCTCACTTCTCAGAAGTTGAGGGTTAAAAAAATTAAAATGACATGGTAAAATATGATATGCTGAAACAGGATATTTTAAATTAGGGGCCAGTTGTGGCGCAGTGGCACAAAGTGTGCCTGTAAAGCGACTGGTTGTGAGTTCGATTCCCACTCGAGGAGTGCAAATATTTAATATTTCCATTTTCATCGCTCTGGTGTCGAGGCAAAGCGCGGCGTTAAGTTCCGCCACTTAACACTTAATGCCTCCGAATTCGGCGGAAAGTGGGGAATGGAGTGTCTTAATACCAGGTTCCCTCTACCTACCCTGCTGTGTGCCGGATACAGCGTGAAGCTACAAAAAACATATTTTAAATATATGAAACCTTCAGTAGCTTCACGCTTTTTACCGCACAGGAAGGTTTCAGGTCTCCACTTTCTACCCGAAATTGTTCCCAATGTCTCGAACATCGTGTGTTGTCATGTGAACATAGTGACTTGTCTTAGGTACCAGAGCGGAGAAATGAAAATAATATATAAAAATCCCTCGAGCAGGAATCGAACCGGCACTCATCGTGTTTACTACCTAACGCTATACAACTGCGCCACGATAAAGAAGTTTTAGATATTGTTCACTTATGATATCCTCAGGTAATACCTATTATACTGAGTTCTAAGTCGTTTATTCGTCGTTTAAATTACAGTAATAAATGTAATGTATACTTTATATTATCACAACGAAAAATAAACCCCTTCAGAGTACCGCTAGACTCGTGGCTTGGCGAGAAAAGGATATGGGTCATTTTAATAAGTTAATAAAAACACCGCCTCTAGTTCTTTCATTTCATTTCCACTTGGGATTGTTATTTAAACAGATCATATGTTGTTTTCAACCGTTGATTTAAGCATTATGTTAATTTGATCTATACTCTAATCTCCAATATATTCAATAATCAAAATGACATTCAGGCTGACCTGGGGGTCATCAGTATATTAAATATACATATATCAATTATTAATTTATTAATCAATTGAATAATAATATATTTTTCCACATTTATCACTAATCTTTAAATGTCAAGCTTTATAATCATCACATAAATCTAAAACTATAAGTTCACATTTATACTAAAAAGGGTGAAAGCAAGGCAACAGTCCGGTCACGTGGCGCGCTCGTGCCACGCGCTGCGCAAGCGCAGGGCCCGTGTACAATAGTTATTTATGTTGGTCCTTCGAGCGGGATTAACGGGCGATTATGCACGCTCCAGATTCAGAAAACGAGCTAAACGAGGTATTGCTCACGTTTGACCCCAGTCTGTTGTCTATTGTTAGATTCTAGACTCTTTATTGAATAAGTCGTGGTTGAGTTGAGTGTTTTTTGGTATTTGGTAACATTGGTTTTGTGGTAGGAAAAAGTGGATACTTATGTTGTTGATTTTTTTTATTATTGACATTTTGTTTTTGGGTCAGATACGCAGAACAGTCCTTTGTCCGGTTTCATGATGCGTTTTTTACATATATATTTTTCAAAAGTGAGATTTGATCTTAAAATCATTGCACACAGTCAAGCAAGATGTTTAAAGTAGTAAAAATAATAACGAATTATGTTAAAAAATATAAAATAAGATGCAGTAAAATGAAAACGCAATAAGAAATAAGCAAGATTATTATTTTTGTATTTTATAGTTTAATAAATATATATTTTTATCTTAAATTATGTGTTAATTATCCACATCTCTAGCTCACGAATTTCGAAATCAGTTTACACAGAACCACTATTCTGAAATTTATTTCCCTTCGTTAATTTTTATTACGTCCAGTATTGAACGATAGTATCAAATTTTTATTCCCATCACGCACTGAACCCTAACAACACATCTTGTGAGACAAGTCCGGTACAGCTTGTATAATTTAGATATCAGGTTTTTAACGACGACTTTTGGCAGATGTTTCTCTAAATTGTTTCGGATTCTGGATAAGCCATCACCGATGGAGCGATAAGAGAATAAAATTAAGAAGTATCTTGTAAAATCATGTAATATTGACCTTTAAAGTCGAATTGCGAAATTCCAATCTTAATGGTGTTCTCGCAATATACTTGTTATTGTAAATTTTCGTTGAAGCGGTTTTTTTATTTTTTAATTTATTATATTACATTTAAAATTTATTAATTAAAGTATTTTTTTTAATAAATGATAATTATCTTTTTCTATTATACACAGCAATGGTTCTACTAGTTTAACTTAATATACTAAAAACAGTATATGTTGCCATAGCAACGTTACGTTTATACAAAAATGTTTATTAACGTCATTGTCATTGACATGTTATACTTATAAAAAAAATATCTAAATAAAGATCTTCTTTATAAGGACTTTAGTTGTTCTAGATTTTTTACTCGTAAATAAAAGTTTAAATTAAAAAAATATATTTCAATCAATGTGTCGCTATAATAAATCTAGCCGAAATAGAATTTAAATAAAATTACAAAACACGCACATAGCTTTTTAGTAATATAAAATACAAAACACGCCATAAATAGCATATAAAATGTTTTGTAAAAAAACAATATATTATGTACAATAAATTATAAAGAAGGGAGTAAAATAAAAACGAAAATTACACAACTATTACATGTAATTTATGAGAAAAAACGTAAGGAAAGGTTAAGACGTTTGACTCTAAAAGTCTTTAAATTTCTATATTTAAATAAAACAAAATAGTTTTAGATTGTGGCCAGCCACTGCGCTACAGCGACACAAAGTGTGACTGTAAAACTTCTAGTTGTGTATTCGATTCCCACTCGAGTGGAAATATTTCATATTTCCATTTTCTTCGCTCTGGTGTCGAGTTAAGCGCGGCATTAAGTTCCGCCACTTAACACGCAATCCGAATACGGCGGAAAGTGGGGAACGGAGTGTCTTAACACTAGGTTCCCTCTGCCTACCCTGCTGTGTGCGGGATACAGCGGGAAGCTATTAAGAAAAAAATAATAATCATTTGAAAAATAACGAGGCCGGATTAAAGCTTAGAAGCTTAGAAGGTTTTAAGAGGAGCGGATTCAAATCCCGCTTGCATTTAAAATTTTAAATAATATTTTTAAAATTTTCTATGTGTGTGAATAACACTGTAAAATATAGTTTGAAAACGCTGAAAATCTTTCGATATCAGTATGTTTAATACAAAAAAACTATGACTTAATTTACTAAGTACATAATTTGTTATGAAATTTGTTATTATCATTGACTTCAATTATATTACTTCTTGGAATATTAGATTTGTTTTTTTAGCTTTACCCTGTATCCCGCACACAGCAGGGTAGGCAAAGGGAACCTAGTTTTAAGACACTCCGTTCCCCACTTGGGGCCAGTCGTGGCGCAGTGGCACGAACGTGTGACTGTAAACAACTGGTTGTGGGTTCGATTTCCACTCGAGGAGTGGAAATATTGAATATTTCCATTTCCTTCGCTACCAGAGTATCAGAGACAAAGCGCGGCGTTAAGTTACGCCACTTAATACGCAATGCCTCCTAATTAAGGCGGAAAGTGGGGAACGGAGTATTAGATTTCTCTTTTTTCTTCAAACTTTTTTGACTTTTCAACCCACATGTTTTTACACACAAACAAAAAAAATTGTTCAAAACAACGAAACGAAACGAAACAAACCAAAAATGGATCAAAAAGTGACGACTCATTGAGTTCTATGATTATGATTTAAGATAAATATCATATTTTGAGCAGGTAGCTATTATAGTTACTTATTTATTAATTATATAAGGGTATTGATTGATTCTATACATAAAATAATATAGTGTAGTGTATATAAGAATTATATTTAAGGTTTTAAATTCAAAAGAATAATAAAATTATTAAAAAAAATACATTTGTTCCATTTTTACGCTACTTAGGATTTCTATTTTTAAATAATAGCTTTTATTATGGAGCACCAGCTGTTTGATATCAATGTAGAACAAGTGTATTTGGTATGTACATTATAATCTAAGCAGTGAAGTCATATTTAACATATTCATTTGTTGTCATATGTATGGACTATGTTTATTAACTTATTTGTTTCTTTATAATATAAAAAAATGATATATTGGCGATTCCTAAAATCGAAATAACAACGTTTAACAAATCAGTTATTAGTTAAAGTATATTTAACATTTAAAAACAAGTAAATTGTGTATCTTTTCTTATATTCTATCCGGTCATTTATCGGTTACATAAAAAAAACTGTAAGCTTACCTGTTCCTTTGCTAATTGGAACCACGTCTTCAATATAACTGGCAGTCTTGTGTTTTGATAATGTTTAGTCGTCTTAACACTTATAAAAACATCATCCAATGTTATATTTTTACTCTGACCACTGTCATAAATACTGGTTTTTGTCACAGGTTCTATAGATAAATCGGCTACTTGCACTGACCGACTTTCTTGGAAGTTAAAATTCACTCCACCCTGATAAACAAGTAAACTGCTGTATCCTAAGGCTATGAGGAGAGCCGCAGCCTTAATTATCCTACGCCCACCCATGGCTGAGCCGGCTGGCGCCAGACCGCCAATATTATTGGCTAAGTTAAGTTTTGTCACTCATCTGTTTCACTTTGTTATCGAAACGCACAGCTTTTGAATGGGAAAAACACTTGGTCCGTCAGAGAACGGTTATAAACTGAATAAAAATGTAGCACAGGCGGCAAATACGCCCGCGCTCGCGCAGCCCCTCCACTGTGAGAGAGAGGTCCAAGAGGCCCTCTCTTTCGAACTAAGCTTACCTGCGCGTGCGCCGGCCTAACCGCCACCAGCGACACGCGTGTCAATGGCTCACGTAATTGTTGCCTTCATCGTTGCATCTACATACATTGTGCAGATGTTTTTTTATATATAGAAAACAGATAATCGGCTTTGCTTTTTAATTTTTTTTATTTATTTCTGGGATTGAGGTTCTTCGTTTAGTATTAGCATTCTTGATTAATGTTAATATGTTTTTGTATATTTGTGTATGAACGGATGCGATATGGCATCAAGTTGATGTGTTGTTGATTATCGTTTTATAAGCTTTTTATGTTTCCGTGTTGAACTTACATAAATTTAAGAATCGGTTATAAGAAAATTTTTATGTTTAAGTAGAATTACCTAATCATGTTAAACTTAGTTAGTCTAGATATAAAAAGTGTATTGTATTTCATGTGATTAATTTTCATTATTTATTCAATACGTTATGAAAGAACTAATATAAGAGCAGACATAATAAATAAGATCACTTCTATTGTAGATAATTTTAGTGTTATAGAGCAGGAATTATAAGAAAACCATTATTATATTTTATTGTTACTGAGTCCAAATATTTTTTGTTTTTATGCAAAATAATATCACGATTGAATAGAATGCTTACGAAAATAAGAATTTTCTTAATTAACTTATATTCTTTAATCCAATTCACCCAATTTGTAAATGATATCGGACTAACATTTTTAAAGTGTTAATCAAATTAATTAATTTCTTCTACCAACGAAGCTTCTGATGCAACTGCCACAAGCATATTCTGATCGAAGAGTATCTGATACGTAATTAACTATAAAGTAATATAATTTTTGAAAGTGCATTATAAAAATATTGCAATAAATAATGCAGCCTGTCCGCCCATAATTCTTTTTATGGCTCCAGATTTCATTAAGCCGATCTGTAGCTGGCTTGTAGCTTGTGATCGGCTAATTAGAAATCAAGCCCACGTCGGTCAGTTTTTATAACATTTTTAATTGAAATGCATAACGTAGTAATGTTAACCGATCGAATTCTTCGTTCCAAGTTTAACTAATTATGTCTGAGACAGCTTAAAGCGATTATAGGTATACAAAATGTACTTATTGGGTACTACCGGGCGTTTGTATTAAATTAATATTTTTCACAGCTGCACCGTACATTTCATATTCTATGTTGATTAGAAATATAAAAAAAGTATATTATTTTTTTAATTTCTTGTACACTTTTGTTTCCCAACAAAGCGTGGCAGGCGGAGAGATAAGACTCTCCGTTCTCTTTTACCTGACAACACACGCAATTGTGTGTCGTGTGATGGAAGTTACTTGAAATATTTTTCTATTTTTTATATATTATCCACCAAGTGGGAATCGAACCAACAACCATCATGTTTATAGCTGTCCCACATCTAAAGTCTTGTTATATAATCACAAGTATTTATTGTTTTATTGTTTTAGGATGCCTGGCTTTAAGAAGTCCCAATAAGTTCCTAGCCCTGGAGCTAAATAATTCCATTCACCTAGCACCCAACACTTATCGATATCACCTCGATTTTTAACGTAACCTATTATCTACAGTTTTATTTGCTTATTTACATATTGTGGTAGGAAAACAGAAACTTAACTATACGTATCTGTAATGTATTTTTTTTACGTATTTATCGGTAATGCTTGATTATATATTTTTATGGTTTTTTTGTATTTTTATATTTTTTTTTCATATATTTACCTACATATGTAAGACATGTCACTCCATACTATCTTTTAGAAATTTATTTCAAGCATGCAAAATATCTAGACTTCATATGTCATATATCTAGGCATACTTACGTACATATATTATGTATTTGCTTACTTATATATGTTTAATGCTAAAATAATAAAAAAAAATGTATTTTTTAAAATGGTTTTGGAGTCGAAATTTCCATTTAAGATTGTATTTTAAATAATTTTTATTCGTTGTCATTCCCCCCCTGATTGGATTTTTTTACTATTTCTACTACTACATTTATACATTTTAATAAATTATATAATATCTAAAATCTATTTAGTTTATATTTTATATTATTTTAAATAAAGATCTATATGACTACGTTTTCTGGAACGGGTAGCGCCATCTGTTATGATATAGTTGACATTGTATTAGATATATCCGTACTCATTAATATTATTATTATAAAAATGCAAAAATCTATATCTATATCTTTTATGTTTTCGCGTGTAATCTACAGATTTCGTACATATATACCAGATGGTATATAAGTGCGAAATCTGCTATCATTTAGATATTGTACTAGATGTATCGCTGATTTTCTCAAGAACATAATTAGTGACGCCAGGCCAAATATAGACTACCCCCTTTTATAAAAAAAAAAAACAATCCCAAAGAGAAATAGAGGATAAAAGTGGCAGTTCACGTGGCGAAGCCGCGAGCGGGTCGCTAGTACTAAATATTGTGGTAGTAAAACAGAAACTATAACTATAACGTATATAATTTCTTATACATTTATCGTATAATGTTTTATTAAATAATATATTTTTATGATTTTTGTATGGTAGGTAAAGAAATGTCACTACCATACGATCTTTTAGAAATCCAGCACAGTAATGCTGGGTAGCGGCACGGACCATTACAATTTATTTCAATAACCAAAGCAGGCAAATATCTAGACTATACTTATATGTATATCTAGACCATACTTATGTATATGTATGTATTTGCTTACTTATATGTTAATGCTAAAAATATAAAAAAACTTGTATTTTTAAAATGGTTTTGAGTCAGAAATTTCGATTTAAGATTGTATTTAAATAATTTTTATTCGTTGTATTCACCCCTGACTGGTTTTTTTTTATATTTTTAATTCTTCTCGATACTATTTCTACTACTACATTATACATTTTAATACATATATAATATCTAAAATCTATTTTAGTTATATTTTATATTATTTTAAATAAAAGATTTATACTACATGAACGATCAAACAGTAGTTAGAAAGCCAAGCTAATTGCGGAAGCTTGTAATGAGGATCGCATACGGTTAACGTGGGAACAATAACCGTTTAGAATACATAAATGTATACACGATTACGTTAACTCTCTCCTAACCTTGTTGAAGCATCATTTAAAATAATTTTAGCATCTTAAAGTCACATATACTAAATTGAATTGTGTAAAAAAAGCTTTCGATGTTGTATTTTGTTGTTATATAATTTTAAAATAATCTTCAACACAATAATTTTAAAGAGAGGTTCTAAAAAAGAGTATAATACAGATAATTAAGCCCCTCAATATGTAAGATATAAGCTGTGCTCACGACTAGGTTCCAGTAATAAAATAAATCGGCCATTGAAAGTTTCGTCAAAATTGGTCCAGCCGTTTTAAAGATTAGTCGTAGACTGTAAGATGTCCGCTTGTCAGAAGAGATAGACAAATTGTAAAACTGTTATTTCATACATACGCATTTAGCAAAGAGTGGTTATTTTAATATTACAAAGAGATACTTAAATTTATTTATTTGTTGGATTTATTTAAAAGAAAGATTTTTGAAAAACAACTTGGACACTTTGCCTTAATACTAGGTAAAAAATAAGCAAGGAGATAAATATTTATATATTATGAGTATATAATTAATCAAAAGTAAAAAAAATTATGACAAAAAATAAGTCCTTAACTCTGATTACCCATTAATGGCTACATTTTTGAGAAACAATTTGAAAGTGACGGCGATTTCATCTATTTTAATTGAAATAGTACTCAGTGTTTACAAATATATGTAAGTACAGATAATGACCTTAGAAATCAACTTAATGTGCTCTGGTGTCAAGGCAGAGCGCAGCGTTAAATTCCGCCACTTAACACGCAATTCCTCCGAATTCGGCGGAAAGTGCGAACGGAGTGTCTTAACACTAGGTCCCCTCTGCTATTAGTGAAGCTAAAAATATCTCAATTTTATTATTTGACATATTTCTTTCCTTCTTTCCACGTGTTATTCAAATATATAACTTCCGGTGGACTTCACCAGCACAGTGGAGCGTAAAAATGAAACAAAAACAAATTAGGAAAGTATTCAATAGTATAAAAACATAGCTTGTTTATCCGGCTAAGCAATCTCGCGATTAAGTCATGTCAAAACTTGCCTTAGTAATCCACTGACGCGTAAAACTAGCTCACTCGTGCGATTGGATCTATACATAACGCGTATTGATATTGGAATAGAAGAATCAAATGTAATAAATGATAATAATATACGTATGTTTTTATACCTTATCTGCCTACCCTGCTGTGTGCGGGATATAGCGTGAAGCTATTTTTTATGTTTTATATAGATTATAGAGCTTCATGATGCCATATGGGGGCGAGTCGTGGCGCAGTGGCACAAACGTGTGACTGTAGACGACTGGATGTGGGTTCGATTCCCACTCGAGGAGTGAAAATATTGAAGATATATCCGTCTTCTTCGCTCTGGTATGGAGGCAAAGCGCGGCGTTCCGCCACTTAATACGCAGCGCCTCCAAACATTTGCGGAAAATGGGGAACGGAGTGTCATAACACTAGGTGTCATCTGCCTGCCCTGCTATGTGCGGGATACAGCGTGAAGCTAAAAAAAAGGTTTATGATCTTTCCCGCATAGTGGAATAATCAGAGAGAACGTAGTGTCAAGACACTCCGTCCTCCAACTTCTACCCGAAATCAAAACATTGCCTGTTGAGTGGATTTCAACGCCGCATTTTGTCTTAAGTGCCAGAGCGAACATATAAAAATAAATTAAACACAATCACTACTCCGAGTGGGAATCGAATCCACAACCATTGTGTTTACAGTTAGACGCTGCCCCATTTCACTACAATAAGTTCACACGCACACTTTATGTAACAGGTATATAAATAAGAAAAAACAAAATTAATTACAAAAAAGCTACACAGTAATTAAGCATTTATAAGCCCATTTTCTGATTTAAGCTGTCATTGTCACGGTTTTTTGGTGTTCGGAAGCTCCATATTGTGGGATTAAGTGGCACATTACACGGGCCACTTATCGGCACTTGCGCCAATATACTGATTGGTGACGTCCGCCGCGACGCTCGCTATTATTCAATTTGTATGCATATATGGTACTGTACTGACATTGATCACCGTTTGCTGTAATGGATTTATGGAAGCTCTTATTTTGTGTAATATGTTAGAATTTTAGAATGCTTTGATCATGTTTTAGGTATTAATGCAATAGAGAAAATATTGTAGAATAAGCAGAGAAAATATTATCATTCAGTTAATAATTGTAATATATAATAAATTATGATATGTTGACAGTGGCACAAAGTATGACTATAAAGCGACTGGTTGTGGGTTCGATTTCCACTCGAGGAGTGGAAATATTTAATATTTACATTGTCTTCGCTCTGGTGTCCAGGCAAAGAGCGGCGTTAAGTTCCGCCCCTTAACACGCAATGCCTCAAGAATTCGGCGGAAAGTGGAGAGCACAGTGTCTTAACACTAAGTTCCCTCTGCCTACCCTGCTGTATGCGGGATACAGCGTTAAGCTAAAAAAAAAGATTATTTGGTCACTTTGATTGATTACAGCGCTGTGGGTTTGTAATGAGTTTCCCAGTATTATCTTCATGGAGGTACGGAAAAGCTTTTTTTTATGTTCTAATGTCAACAAAAGCACAGTTATAATATCTTAGAAGTTGCAGTCACTTTTATTAATGGATAGTGTTACATAAATATATCCTATACATTAAGCAATTTAATATAATTTTACGCATGTACTAATTTAAGTTAATTAGGTGCTGATATGGCGCATTAAACTTAATGGTTGTCAGTTCGATTCCCGTTTGGGGGCACGATTTTATTGAATTTTTTTTTTTCTATCTGGTATGAATATCTAAAGCAAAACACGTATCTTTCTCACGAAAATAGACATAGGTGTTTCTTGTACTAGGTTATTTCTCCCCTGTTCTGCAGGAACAAGCGTTAACCTGTATATAAAAAAGTGGAAAAATTAAAATCATTTAAATGTAATAAAAAAAGGTCAGCCACTTAACTAGGAATTCGGCGAAAAGTGGAGAACGGAGTGTCTTAACACTAGGTTCCCTCTGCCTACCAGATGTGTGCGGGATACAGCGTGAAGCTAAAAATAAATATATTCTAATCACTCCTACGAGTGAGAATCGAACTCACAGCCAATCGCTTCTAAAGTCACTGTCCCACTGTAACACAACGGCTGGCCTAAAGAGTTTTATTTCTTTATAAATCAACTTAGCCCAATATAGATTGTCATAACATTATAAATTACGGTAAATGAAAATCTTTCTTACAAATTGCCATGTAGTTTTTGTTAACATGAAACGTATATGTTAAGCTATAAAATTAATTTATTGGAGGTGAAATAGAATGAATTCGGGCCAAAACAGGAAGGCCCTGCTGTGTTGAATACATTAGGTTGCATACACATTAGAGGTAAATCTACCTTTACTAAGATTATAAAAACTTTTTTTACACATTTTTTCCCTTTTTTTCCGCATAGTAGAGTAGAGACGTCCTCGTATATAAGACACTCCAATCTCTATTTTCTCCTTAAATATTAGATTTTGAGTGTTGAGTGGTGGAACTCATCGCTAACCCTTATCTTATTAAAATAAATTAAATATGATCATTTTATCGTAATCGAATCTAGAATCACTAATGTTTAGAGTCAGAGGCTGTTCTATTGCACCACTATGGCCTAGAATATTACTTATTTCATATATTACTTACTGTATTTGTATAAAAGTATATATTTACCTATTGTTATAATATTGATCTTATGTGTAAAGTTTTATGTTCAGTTCAGTTGTACAGTTATATCTCGGCGTATCTTCTTATAATAAATATTCACTTTTATTATTCAAATAATTGTTAGAAAAAATAGAAAGCAAAGAAATGCAGCTTCACGTTTTCCCAGCAGCAGCAAGGAGAAAGAACCTAGTGTTAAAACGCTCTATTTTCCAGAGATATTACGTATATAATCATTGCCCAAGTGAGAATAGAATCTACAAATCGAATCGAAATGCAGGTCCCTAAAGAAGAATATTATAAATGTTGTATATTAAACTTCTATTAAGATACTCCGTTCCCCACTTTCCGCCGAATTCGGAGGCATTGCGTGTTAAGTGGCGGAACTTAACGCCGCGCTTTACCTCGACACCAGAGCGAAGAAAATGGAAATATTAAATATTTCCACTCCTCGAGTGGGAATCGAACCCACAACCAGTCGTTTACAGTCACACGCTTGTGCCACTGGGCCACGACTGGCCACAGTATTAGAATATTATAAATGTTGTATATTAAACTTTAAAAAAAAAATCTAAAAAAAACAATAACATAACTTGGTACACGGTTGATAAAGGGGCTTGTAACCCTTCTCATCACTTTGTCCAATTTTGAATCATGCGGGTTGAGTGGTATTTATCAACGTGACGCTTTTATCTCGACGCACTGAAAGAAATATTTGTATGTATAACACAAACAAAAACATTTTATGTAGGGACTGTATTAAAAATTCAAAATATAACGTCATTATAATTTGTTTACTTTGTTTTGCTATATAAAGAAATCATCCAATTGGGGCCAGTCGTGGCGCAGTGGCACAAGCGTGTGACTGTTTACGATTGGTCGTGGGTTCGATGCACTCTCAAGGAGTGGAAATATTTATTATTTTCATGTTATTCGCTCTGGTATCGAGGTAAAATGCAGTGTTGAGTTCCGCCACTTAACACGCGATACCTCCAAAATTCGGCGGAAAGTGGGGAAAGGAGTGTCTTAACGCTAGGTTCCCTTTGTCTACCCTGCTATGAGCGGGATAGAACGTTAAGGTAAAAAAAAAGAAATCTTCCAGCAAAATTAATTGAGAGATATTTTAAAGGCTATTTTTATTTTTGTTACAAATTGATAATTTTTGAGATTATTTTATTATTATGAATATATTTAATGATAATATACTTTCATAAAAAACATTTTCATAAATGTATAAAAATTTAAACAACTGAATTCGAACACGCGTCACTCTGAAGCGCTCTAACCGCCAAACCATGCGTTCTACTTCTAACCTTGAAATTCTAATAGGTACATTTATTACAACTTACCTTAGTTGTTAGCATCTTTGTGAAGAGATTTTTACAAATTTCTGCTACTCAAAGACATTTTTACGAACAATCATTAGCAAACAAGAAGATTTAATAGTTTTATTATTTTTAAAATGTTATTCACAAACTTAAGATATGAATCTACTTTCATTCCCCACATTATGCAGGGTAGGTAATAAGAAGCTAGTCATACGTCGCTCCATTTTCCACTTTCCGCCCGTCTAGATATTGCGCATTAGATCTATTTCGTGCTAGACTGGAGACGTACCTACAACGTTGGTATATTATAAATATATAAAAAAATCATAGAATTATATCTTTAAGGTTGTCATGGCGCAGTGGGAAATCTGACTGTAAATGATTGTAAGTTGGATTTGATTAAATTATTTTTATTCAACGTTGTTCAATTTTTGTCTAAAAAAATGTAGAACGGAGTGTCTAGACACTGTGTTTTACGATACCTTGGTATCGGAAAAAACCTTGAAGCGCAAAAACTAAGTAAACCAGATTTCTTACAGAACATCGTCATTTACTTTTAAATTTAAAACCTTTTTAAATAATCAATCAGTAGAAAGCTGAAAACGAAAAAATATAAAATAATCCTAAAAAACCTTGTATAGTGTGGATGTTACCTAATTAATCTGACCCCAAAAACTAACGACCCCATGGGAAGTCGATAGTTAGTGTCACCTTTCACAGAACCGATCATTTATATGAATCTAAAAGCATTTAGTTATCTGTCGAGAAAACAAGTGATACACTGTTATTATTCTTGCTAATGGACATCGTTCGTGTAGCATATTCATTTTAAACAAATAATTATTTTATTTAGTAAGTATTATTTGGTGGCCAGTCGTGGCCCAGTGGCACAAGCGTGTGATTGTAAACGACTGGTTGTGGGTTCGATTCCCACTCGAGGAGTGGAAATATTTAATATTTCCATTTTCTTCGCTCTGGTGTCGAGGTAAAACGCGGCGTTAAGTTCCGCCACTTAAGACGCAATGCCTCCGAATTCGGCGGAAAGTGGGGAATGGAGTATCTTAATACTTGGTTCCCTCTGCCTACCCTGCTGTGTGCGGGATACAGCGTGAAGCTAAAAAAAAACCGAAAAAAGAAAAGGTAATATTTGATTTGGTAGTTGGAAAGCCTTTGATTATGATTGGGAAAGTTGTAGGTTTGATTTCTTCAGTACTATTGCATGCTTCAGTAATGGTGTAGCTCCTAAACTTGTGAAGATTATCTAGAGAAATTGGTTTTTTTTAGGAAAAGAACATTAAATATTAAAAAAATCGAAATTCACAAACTTTTTGTATCTTACGCGAGGTCATCGCAGGGCATTAAGATAAATACAATAAAACATTAATATTTAAATTATTTATGTATTCCTTGATATGTTAAATGTGACGTTAAAGTCACCATCATACAGTATATTTAGAAATATCCCTTCCCATCTATAAGAAACCATACAAATTATAATATTTAGAAGAAAGCATTATATTATTTAGACAAGTTTCAAGTATACCGTACCAAACGCTCTAAGCTTAAATGGCAATAAATGAATAAACTGGCATATGAGGTTTCATAGTTTGCATCTCAAGAGCACGATATAAGCGCTGCAAAGCTTTATGTACGCTAAGCATAAATAAAACTATGAATGCATTACTTATGTAAGTGGATGTAAATTCCTGATTCATGTAAATCTCTACTATTATATTTGTTTCTTTTTATATCTTATGTATTTTTCTTCGTCGTCGTGGCGTTAAGTTTCGCCATTTAACACGCAATGCCTCCAAATTCGTCGGACAGCGGGAAATGGAATGTTTTAACACTAGGTTCCTGCTGTATACAGGATACAGCGTGAAGCTAAAATAAATGTTATTATATAAAAGGAACATTTCTATATATGTGAGGCAGTCCGCGCATTGTGAGATCATCTGACTGTATACACGATGGTTGTGGGTTCGATTTGCACTCAAACACTTTGCTCTGTTCCCCGCTTTCCGTCGAATTCGGAGGCGTTACGTGTTAAGTGGTGGAACTTAACACCGCGCTTTTACCTCTGATACCAGAGCAACGAAATGGAAATATTTCCACACCTAAAGTGGGAATCGAACCCACAACCAGTCGTTTACAGTCACACGTTTGTCCCACTGCGCCACCACTGGCCCCACATAATAAAATTTATAAAATAAAAAATCTATAAAGAAAAAATAAATACTGTTTTACTATAAAACTAATATATTATAGCTTCTTCAATACAAAATTACCTGTCCCCAATGTTGTAACTATAAAAATAATCAACTCAATACTTATAAGAGGTTTATAAATGTCTCGCATAATGCGTATCAAAATAATCGGAATAAGGCATTAAAATATTTTCAACTTAATCTCTCAAATAACTGACTTACGACTGTCAGCCTAACATCACGTTAATACTATCTTAGTGGCTCGGGCATTAAGAGCTATGTCTTCGGTCTTAGAAGTTAATGTTATAGGTAGATTTAATGCGATTACATCACTGTGACAGGGGTAAAATGGGAATAGCTATATTTAGGAGTCTAACGCTTTTTTTTGTATTTTTATTTTTCCCGCACACATCAGGGTAGGTAGAGAAATCTTATAGTAAGACACACCGTTCCCATTTTCCGTTGAATTTTGGAGCAACGTGTTGAATTCGGCATCGACATCAGAGCGAAGAAAGTAGAAATATTAAATATTCCATTTCCTCGAGTGAGAATCGAACTTATAACTTGTCGTGTTTACAGTCACACTTAGTGCTCCTGACACGACGCTCACGACAGGTCTCAATGAATAAACGTTTTATATTTTGGTAAAAATAATAAAACGAAAGTTTTAGATTCTGGTAAAACAAAGGGCGGTGTTTAGTTCTGCCACTCTTAACTAAAAGGGTTGAGTACTAACTATCTCTCTACTCTTTCAGGTAGAGAATGAAGAAGGAAGTGTCATGACACGCCTTAGTGTTATGATACTAGGTACTCTCAACCTAGGCGAGATAAGGCGTGAAGCTGAAAATCGCTTCATACGATTATCCGATAGTTGGTTGAGCTTGTACAGAAGTTTTTCTATTTTTTTTCACCTCACCCAATGAGTCGAATATAATGGAAAATGAAATTTATATAACCACAGTGCAATAAGCTCTTATTAATGTTCAATTAAATTAATTGTATCGGTAAGGTAATAATATAATACACCACATGTTTTTAACGTTAAATAAGGATGTACCCATAGTAGTATCATTAAATAGTATTTTTTTAATAAAATTTCCAAGTTTAAATATATTAATTTTAAATAACAGAAGAGGACTAAGGAGGTCAAATTTTCAAGAATATATTAGCTTTTAATATATTTTTTTGTTTAGCTTCACGCTGTATCCCGCACACAGCAGTGTAGTCAGAGGGAACCTAGTGTTAAGACACTCCTTACTCCACTTTCCGCCGAATTCGGAGGCCTGCGTGTTAAGTGGCGGAACTTCGTTAAGTTCCGCCACTTAACACGCCGCGCTTTACCTCGACACCAGAGAGAAGAAAATGGAAATATAATTTCCACTCGAGTGGGAATCGAACCCACAACCAGTCGTTTACAGTCACACGCTCGTGCCACTGGGCCACGACTGACCCAGTATAATATTTTTATTGAATACTATATTGTCATGTAGTAAGTATGTGTTAATATAAGACCGGCATAACCGATTTGCATACGTATATGGCCACAGGAAAACCAATTGACTATCCAGAGATAATAGAATAAAAATAAAATCAATAAATTTTCTTTGATTTCATTAACATTTTTATATTTAAAAATGTGTAGCATTATTATATGTTTGTTTTATAGTTTTTTCCACGCATAGCAAGGTATTCAGAGACAACACTATAACCCTGTCGGTCTCCATTGTCTGTCCGAATTAGGGATATTGCATATTGAAAGGCGGAACTCAACGCCGCATTTCATCTTGTTCGCTAGAGAGGGAAAATGAAAATAATTTAATTTATACCATTCTACAGTTTGGGAATTGAACCCACACTCAATTGCAATTACACTTAAACGCTGTCCCTATGTTCAACGATAAAGTTGTTCTGAAGTAACAAAGTTAAAATAATTTTTAAAACAGTTATAAAGTTTAAAGTCACCTGTGTTTTGAAATCGTAGTTCAGACAGTCTGTCTGACGTCTAACTTAGGAAAATGGCAATTGAATTACATCTCAGAGCTTCTTCAAGAATGACCAAGTACTATCTCGAACAATTTTTCTTTGTGGAGACTTGAGATAAACATGTTATTCTGGATAAAATAAAATGAAAGTTTTAAATAACAGAAAATAAGTTAATAATTGTGAATTTGTATTTATTGGATAGAATTTAATTTGATTTATTGAGGTTAATTGATCGTTGTGGCGTAGTGGGAGAGCGTCAGACTATATACGAGATTGATTGAGGGTTCGATTCTCACTTTGTGGAATACTTAAAATATAAATTGTTGCTGCTATTACAAAGAAAGACATTGAATTTTGCTTTTCAACACGCAACTTCTCGGTATCGGACTGAAGTAGAGAAAGGAGTGTCTTGACACTAGGTTCTTTCTAACTACCCTGCTATTAGGTAAAAAGCTGAAAATCCATTTTTTTTAAGAACTTCATAAAATATATTGCCAAATCACAAAAAATATTCTGGAAGAGTTTAAATACGTCATAATTCAATTCCTTCAAGGAAAATTTTTCGCATTGTTAACGTGAAATCAAGATAACGTTGGACATCCCATCTCATAAATCACTCTCTTCCTTTTACTTATTCAATGACGGCGTCTTGGAGTGCGGTATTCGACGCTAGATCTTGTTATAAGGCCAGAGGAAAGTGGAGTTCAATTTTAGACGTTTAAAACTACATTTTTTTTTAAATTTTATATGATTATATGTTTATTTTAAAATAAGCGTTAGCTATATAGAACTTAATGATTTTGTTCAGCTTTTCCTACAAAGCAAGCTTGTCATAGGAAACCTTGGGCTAAGATTTGCTCATTTTAAGTTCAAAATCGAGAAATGGTGCATTAAGTAGCAGAACTTAACGCCGAAATAATATAAAACTTAGTGAAAATTATGTTAAACTGTAAAATTCATCACACTTAGCAACAAAAATCAAAAAAAAAGAAAAGTAAGCAAAAAGAAAGCCGGGTAACAAGTTAATGTTTTTTTTTTTTTTTAGCTTCACGCTATATCCCACACACAGCAGGGTAGGCAGAGGGAACCTAGTGTTAAGACACTCCGTTCCCCACTTTCCGCCGAATTCGGAGGCTTGCGTGTTAAGTGGCGGAACTTAACGCCGCGCTTTACCTCGACACCAGAGCGAAGAAAATGAAAATATAATTTCCACTCCTGGAGTGGGAATCGAACCCACAACCAGTCGTTTACAGTCACACTCTTGTGCCACTGGGCCACGACTGGCCACTACACCACACTGGCCACAAGTTAATGTTACATATTAAAATATACTCTTAAAAATTTCTAATAACAACATTAGTAAAGAGTATGGTACAGTTATTTCTTTAATTTCAAGAATTAGACAAGTTGTTTAATGAGATCTTTCATTGCACACACACATGCAGTTTTTTTTTTAACTTGACACTTTATGCGGCATAGCAAGGTAATCGGAGAGCTGTATTAAGATACTCCGTTCTCCACTTCTTGCTCGTTATCAAGACTTCAATAGGTGTCAGAGTGGTGCGGTACATTTAAGGAAAAAGTTAAAAAATAGAAAACCATATAAAAAATTGAAAGTCTTCCATAGAAATACCATCGTGATGGTCGTGATAGGTAAAGAATATTTAAGATTGCAGATAAGCTTAACTAAATGATTAAATAATACTCTTACAAAGCTTCGTCTAATATGAGTCTTGAAATAGCACAAAGTGGAGTCTTACTATGGCTTAGTATTATAATATAGGAGAAATATTAAATAACTACTTGTCCTTAATAATTTTATACTTAATACTTTGAGTTAAGATGTTTATAAGTCAGACATAAATAAGACAGCTTCCTAAAAAGCATGAAAAGATTTATCTAAATTATTAGTTCCTTAGGCAAACTATTAAAATAATTTAATAACTATATATTATATAAATATTTTCCTTAAAAAACCAACATCAAAAGCTATCTTCCCAATAAACTATTGAGCTTATTCTATAGAAAAGACTTATGAAGTAATAGATTTTATTTAAATGCAATAAAATTTAATTACCGTAAAACGAAAGCTACGAAACTGACTGTTAATCCATTATTTATTGATAAAAGCTACGACTCGACTAGTGGACCATGTACGCTATCAGTATTAAAATATTAACCATACGCATTATTCATGACAATGAAGACGAAAAGCTACTATACGTTTGGAACTATCAATAAATCACACCTTATTTAAAATTTACTAACATTACTTTCCAAAATTAGTATGCGTTATTGAATTTTGGATTTCATTTAAATATTATAAGTCGACTGGTCTGGCTTCGTTTGTGGGAAATTGATAAATATTTTTATGTGCAGTATTTTTTTTTATATAATCGTTATTTTATTAATATAAAGAGGAAAAGATAGAGATTTATATAAAAAATGTGCAGACAGAGAGACATACAATTTTGGACTCTTTGGTGAAATTTACATACAGAAAAAAATGTGGAATACTAATATGCTATACATTAAAAGTAACGCATTGAAAATACAATTAATTAATCAAATAAATTAGGTATTAAGCATAAAGACATAGATAGGTCCATATGTATAAAGTCATATACACTTGTCACGTATTTTACTACTGCTCAAATACTATGCATATATACATACATACTATACATGCAACACGTATTTTACTACTGCTCAAATACTACTAGTTTAATAAAAAAATATATAAACACTACAATTGAATTGAAGCATAAATTAAAATTAAAAATTATATTACTTAGACATAAGAAGTATATAAATATTTTTATTGTATAATATATAAATATTTTTATTTTCACAGTTTTATCTTTTTTCCCGCACATCGTGATAATTAGAGAGGTACGTTCGTTCTGTACCAAAACTCTTCACCACCTTCCACTCCAAAATAACACATACTTTAAGTGGCGGAACTCAACACCGCCTTTTGTCTTATATACCAGCACGAAGAAACGATAATAGGTGATTTCTATTTCTCAGAAGCTGTCCCATTGCATATATAAATATTTTTTTTAGCTTCAGGCGTGCTTCATTGCGTGTTAAGTGGCGGAACTTAACGTCGCGCTTTACCTCTGATACCAGAGCGAAGAAAATGGAAACATTAAATATTTGCAATCCTCGAGTGGGAATCGAACCCACAAACAGTCGTTTACAGTCAAAACGTTCGTGCCCCTGCACCACGACTGAACCATATATAAATCTTAATTTCCTAATTTGCCCTGTTACTCAAATTAATTACCAACTTTTCAGTCTATTTTTGTTTTAAAGCGTAACAAAGGGTTTTGCTTGTGTTAGGTTTGTGAATGTAATAAATTAAGTTGAAATAATATTTTACTTTGCTGAATTTAAGTGAAGATAATGGTATAGACCTTTTTTTCCATTTTTCTTCCCTTTTTCTCGTAAGCCAGACATAACTTAGTGTCATGGTTCTCCGTTCTCCGCTTTCTGACCGACATTTTGCTTGTTGTTTGTATTTAGAAATATTGCGTGTTGAGTCTAAGTGTTTAATTATTTGATTTTTTTTAATATTGTCGCTTTATTTACAAATTTGTCACCGAAATTTAAAACATTACTTTAAGTATCAGTATTCAACGTCACGTCTTACCAGACAGTAAGTAAAAAAATTAAATGTTATCCTCATGAGTGGATATCGAACTCCAAACCGCCGCGTTTATACGTAGAGGCTATACCACTGGACCACGATGGCCTGAAATTAAAAACGATTTGATTTTTTCCTAAATGATCTAAAATAGAATACTGTTCTAGTACTAGCGAACTATTAATTTTATAAGTTTAAATTCACTTGCCAATACTGTCAGATCTCACCTACTTCAAGAACAACCATATATCGTGGAAAGTATGCCACGTCATATGGATCTATGTTACGAGTTATCTCTAGTTTTTTCAATATAAAAGTTACAATTTCAAATAATAATGAAATTGCAAGAATAATACAAAAATACATTATTATGAATGTTTGAATGTGTAAGATTAAAATTACTATTGAAATGAACAATGTTATTGCTCTTATATTTCCTCAGGCATTGTACAATGTAGGAAATTAATATAATTATATTTAGGCCACCGTGGTCCAGTGGGATAACATCTGTCTATCAAAGCTTTGTGAGTTCGATACCCACTCAATTAAATAATTACTGGTGGTCTGACTGACACTGGTCAAAAGTGTGTTTCGTTGAGTTTTAACTCTTCCTGGGCTATTTGCAGCAGACCTCTGAAATATGGCAGGGATATCGAGCACAGTGTCTTGTGTGCCGTGAAGTTTTTTGGTGACAATTGTAATTGTAGTTTTTGAATAAATGGTAATTAAATGGTCATAATTGCCCATAGACTTAGGTTGTAGAGCGTTTTGAAATCGCACGCAGGTTCACTGGACATCACTTCACCCAGCTGCACGAGCGAATAAATTTGAAAAATCCGAACATCCAATTTACTTTTTCTCACTGCTACTGCTACTTTTAGTCAATTCTCATTAAATATGTACTTCGCTCAGCTCTTCCTGCCATACAGAGCAAAGAGGCGATTCCTAGTATTTGAATTATTTTCATTTTTACGCTCTGGTACCGTTTTTTTTTTTTTATCGTCAGGAAAATCCGTTACGGATATCCGCCCGGGGTGGGAACCCGGACTCGGTTATGTGGGACTCCGGTTCGTTCCTCCGTTTACCCACTAAAAACCTGACGGTGCTCCTTACCCGCCACTAGCCCAGGTCTCGGGCACTGCCCCAATCGTCCGCGGACCTGGGCGGACGCTCTGGTACCTTTTTTTTTTTTTTTTTTTTTTTTTTATCGTCAGGAAAATCCGTTACGGATACCCGCCCGGGGTGGGGACCCGGACGCGGTTATGTGGGACTCCGGTTCGTTCCTCCGTTTACCCACTAAAAACCTGACGGTGCTCCTTACCCGCCACTAGCCCAGGTCTCGGGCACTGCCCCAATCGTCCGCGGACCTGGGCGGCGGGTTACGCTCTGGTATCTAGGATAAAGTGTGACTTAGAGTTGTACCACTCGACCCGCAATATTTCGATTTCCTGCAGGAAGAACGGAGTTTCTTGTTACTGGGTTTTCTCTAAAGGGTAGTTATTGAGAAACTAGTATCATACAGGAAATCGGAAAGTATTTTGCAACCTAGCTTACATTCTATATAGTTGCCTATACTTTAATGAGAAGAGATATTTAATTAGTTGAGTTCTATATTTATATTATTCAATTTTTTTTTGTTACGTAATTCACAAGAAAATCGAATACATTTTATTTGTGTTAAATAACAATACTTCATGGATCGATATCCGGATCATATATGGCGGTATCTTTGATTTATTATTATGCAAATTTAAAGTTAGAATCATCTTAAAACTGACTTCCCTATTTATTGAAAAATGCAAAGCATTGAAAAGTCATTTTACACATTAGTTAACGTGTTTAGTAGTAGCTTATAGAATGTTTACTGCTAAATGTTGCTAACAATTAATGAACTTCGTAGTCGTAAAACAGACAGATAACGCGCGGAATATAACAATTGCAGTTATATTTTATCAGGCGCTCAAATATTTTCCTCAGTTCAAATCTATCGATTTTTCAGAAATAAAAAATAATCAGAAGGTTATGGTTATGGTATCAGAAGGTATTAAGGTTATATACTTTAACATATTTCTAATATAGCTCAGTAGGAGGACGGAGAGAACATAGTGTCAAGACACTGTTGTCCGCGTTCCCATGTACTTACCTACTACGTGACCAGTTGTGTAGCGGAACTATCGTGTGCCTTACGAGAGAAAAATAATAAATATAATTTGAAAGCATGGTAATCAAGTTCATATTTAAAACCAGAACCATCGTTTTACAGTAAAAGCCCACTGCGCCATTGAGGCTATGTACTATACTATGTAACTTACTAGCGGCTCGCTCGCGGTTTCGCCGCGCGAACTACGGTTTCGTTATATTTTAACCCTAGGGGATGGATTTTTTAAAAATAAAATAGTTTATATTCAGCCTTAGATTATCAACTATATTTATCCAAAAAATCATTACAATCAGTCAAGCGGTGTAGATTTTTCAAATAAACTTTCATCCTCAATTTTAAACCTTTATAGGTTGATTTTTGAAAAAATAAGTAGCTTGTGTTTGACCCGGGATTATTTACAAATTTCATTCAAAATTTCAACTCAATCGGACTGGTAGATTAGCCGTGTAAGCATGACAGACAAGCAAACAGACTTTCGCATTGAAGATATAAGTATGGATGTTTATTCTAACTAATTTATATTCATACTTATATTATAAATGCGAATGTCTGTGTGTTTGTCTGTCACGCTTTCGCGGCTAATCTACTTTTCGATTTGGATGAAATTTAAAATGAAAGTAGTAAAAATGACTGGGTCTAACATAGGCTACTTAGTTTTTCAAAAATCATCCTCCAAAGGGTTGAAATAGGGGATGGAAGTTAATATGAAAAATCCACACCGCTTGACCGATTGTAATGAATTTTAGCATATGTATAGTTGATAATCCAATGTTAAACATAGGCTACTTTATTTTTTATAATTCACCACCGAAGGCTGCAATATACCGAAACAGCTACTCAGATCACGCGGCGAAGCCGCGGGTGGGGTGCTAGTATTAAATAATACTCAATAACAAAGTTTTTGTACACGCTTCAATTACTTTGAAATAATGGATCTACGATTAAAAGAAAACCTATTTACAAACTTTTTAGTTACAAAGAATAATTTTTCGACTGTAAATTACCTATATAAATTTTATTCTGTACCCTAATCGTTTCCTCTATTAAAACATTATTTTTTTAGCTTCACGCTGTATCCCGCAGACAGCAGGGTAGGCAGAGGAAACCCACTCCGTTCCCCACTTTCTGCCGAACTTGGAGGCATTGCTTGTTAAGTGACGGAACTTAACGCCGCGCTTTGCCTCGTCACCAAAGTGAAGAAAATGGAAATATTAAATATTTCCACCCCTCGAGCCGAACCCACAACCAATCGTTTACAGTCACACGTTCATGCCACTGCGCCACGACTGGTCCCTCCATATCTATTTTCGTTAATTTCTCAAATTTATAGTTGAATTATGTATTTTATAGAATTATATCAATACCAGCGTACGCAAGAAAATATCATGTTGTAATGTTTTACTCGCGGACTACTTTATAAGTATAAATTAATATGGCTGGAAATTAATTATTTTAAAATACATATACGGCTATAGCATTCAGGTTTAATGTAGCTTTTTAACAGTGAAAAAATTGTACTTGACTGTAAACGACTGATTGTGGGTTCGATTCCTACTCGAGGAGTGGAAATATTTAATACCTCCATTTCCTTCGCTCTAGTATCAAGGAAAAGCGCGGAGTTAAGTTCCGCCATTTAACACGCAATGTTTCCAAAAATTGGCGTAAAATGGGGAACGGAGTGTCATGACACTAGGTTCCATCTGCCTACCCCGCTGTGTGCGGGATACAGCGTGAAGCTAAAAAAAAAGAAAAATAAGATTACCTACCTCAAATATAAAATGTGACAAACACTCTTCATAATTTTAGAGTAAACCCGTAGTACTAAATACACATCTTTTGTTTACGAATCCAGAAATATATCATTATATCTTGCTTAGATTCATATCAAAAGAATCGCGTCTAATGATTATATCATTACGACGATAATATAAAATGAAAAGAATATTAATTCACGCTCCGAAACATTTTGTATTGTATGGACTGACAATTCCTCGCCTTTTTAATCTTGATATCAAAGACACCTTCCGTCCCCAAGTGTCATTTATGAGGGAAAGGTAGGAAGATTTGACGTGAGAGTCGCTAAAAATTGCCCAAAAAAAGACTAACAATGGTGGAATATTCAAAATAACCCCCTCGTGTTCTCCCTCTGACTCCCCCTAGGATTAACAGATTCTATTTTTACTTTATCCATATTAAAGATGCTATGTTAAAGGAATTACCTTATTTTGTTTACCATTTTAACAGATTTACCATTTTAAAGGAAAGAAAACACTTTTTTTTTAGTTTTTGCTTAGTTAGTATTGTTAGAAGTTACTTGTTATTGTTTTGTTCTATTATGTCTAATACATTTGCGGTACTGCTTGACGTCACGTTGCGTCCTCGATTTTTCTATCAACCGAGGGGCATCGGGTCACATCGTATCCCGCCGGTTTGCGAGTGTCCTGCGCATGCGTTAGAATTGCGCCAATTTTGCACGTAGCGGCCTCTACCGGCCCTTTCAGTCTCCTTCCGCCACGAAAGAGGGATGTTGCGTCGCGCTAGACTGCATCGTACGAAGTATATCACAAATTTGAAAATGCATCCGAGAAATGTCATCGGGTTTGCATAGAGAAATTTAAAAAAATAAATCCGCGACGGCAATTCTTAGAAGTAAATTTAAATATTTGCTAGAAAGTGTTTATTTATTAGTTAATAATGTGCTAGGTTTCTTTTTTTTTTGGTAAAAATAATATAGTTTTTCATAGTTTCGTGTAGATTGCAGTGTTTAGAGTTGCAGTGGGCGCGCGTGGTGTGCATAACCTTGACACGTTACCGCCGTACCGCTACAACCTTGTTTTCAATTGCACTCTTTTTAATCTTGACATTTGCAAACACGGAAGCTGTTATATTGAGTGAATTATTGAATACGATGTGTTGTTCGTGATTTGGAAAGTATTTTTCAATGAACAATGATGACTATAAGATGATATTATGGGCACGTAGCGGTAAATGATTTAGGAAATTGATGATAGATTTAATATTGGGCTAACATGATTTTGTGACCGTAACGGTGAATTGGTGTGAGCAAGATGAAAATTATTAAAGGTAAGCTTTCTTAATAATATAACATAATACACATTTTATTTATATTGAGAAAAATGTAGAGACTTTTATAAATTTTCTTATCAATTCTTAACGTACACAAGAGATCTAATATAATAAAATTACTGTAACTGTAATAAATTCTAATTATTGAAATACAAATATAATTTTAATATAAATTGTAAAATTAACTATTTTTGTAAGCCTTAAGGGATTTAATTATTTAATGCCTCCTCCGTACTACGAGAACGTCGCTTAAATATTATAAGCCTAAAATAACATTTTGTTAGGGCAGTGTGCTTAGAGACGTTGATTTATCCCATGAGATAGCAAATTGAGTGTTCACGGAACAGTTTAAACAACTAAACAGTTTATAATTCAAAGTTAAGTATGATGAAAATTAAAACTGCTTTACAATGCACCTATTTAAAATCCTGTATCCTGTATTTTCCTAATAAAAATAAGTAAATAAATAAATAAAACCTTTCATTGTTAAGAAATGTTTTTAAAAATTGAGTCTTATATTAATTTTACATATTAAATAAGTATTAGTAACTAACTTTAGGATTTTTCCCACTTAGCAAGATAGGCAAAGAGAACGTAGTATCAAGATGATCCGTAACCACTTTCCACTCGATCCAGACACATTGCGTGTTAAGAAGCAGACCTCAATGCTTTATCTTCTCACCTGAGCAGAAAAAAGAAGATATGAAATTATGATAATTGCCAAGAGTGAGAATCGAACTCACAACCATATACGCACGTATGCATATACTCAGAAACTGTCACACCGTGCTACGATCGCCTCTGTAAATTGAAAAAATATTAATTGACAAGTATGGAACCTGTCGTGGCGCAGTGGCACAAGCGTGTAACTGTAAACGACCTGTTATGGGTTCGTTTCCCACTCGAGGAGTGAAAATATTTAACATTTCTTTCACCATGTTATCGAGGCAAACCGCTGCGTAAAATTCCGCCACTTAACACGAAATGCCTCCGAATTCGGCGGAAAGTGGGGAACGGAGTGTCTTAATACTTCCCTCTGCCTACCCTGCTATGTGCAGGCTATAGCGTGAAGCTAAAAAATAATAATAGTATTTAGATAATGATTTCCACATTAATCAATTTGTTATAATTTCGTCAAGAATCTTTATTTAAAAAATCCATTGTAAGCAATTAAATTTTGATATTCAACTCTTAATGGGGAATTCATGATTAACTAACACTTATAATTACTAATTTGCAAACCAACAAACGGAGGAAGAATTTTATTGTCCACGTAACCAATAGTCTTATACATACATATGTAATATACCTTTACCCGTTTTCTATTGTGGACGCCAGAAAAAGGTTACGCAGATTTTTTTACAAATTTACGGTTTCCCAAGTATCAAGATAAGGCTCCATTTTCTATTTTCCACTTGAATTGGACACATTGCGTGTTGAGATGCGGAATTCAACGCCGTGAATAGTCTTACCAGGCTGGAGAAATAAGAATAAATTAAATGTATTTATTACCCCAAGCGGTAATCGAATCCACACTCAATCACGTATTCCACTCATCAGACGCTGTGCCACTGCAGTACGATGACCTCGTTTACATAATTCTTAGAATTTGATAATAATGCTCTAAAAATATTTTTTGTTTTTTTTAGCTTCACGCTGTATCCCACAGCAGGCGGAACTTAGTGTTAAAACACTCCGTTCACCGCTTTCCGCCAACTTTGGAGGCATGGCGTGTTAAGTGGCGAAACTTAACGCTTCGCTTTGCCTCGATACCAGAGCGAAGAAAATTGAAATATTAAATATTTCCACTCCTCGAGTGGGCATCGAACCCACAACCAGTCGCTTTACAGTCACACTTTGTGCCACTGCACTACTACTGGTCCCAATGCTATATATCCACGTATATAATATATCTAGAACTGTTATATAATATGAGAATATAATATATGAGTGTTTCAAGCTAAATGGCTAACTAAAGAGCCTTCATGTGAATTAGGTACAAGTATTGTTTCCGAGGGAATTCCAATAATTTGTATTTTTCTTGTTACGAAGCTGATATTAAAATATATAAAAAAATATTTTCTATAATGTAGAATTATCTATCAGTACTTTTATTATGTTTTAGAAGAATAAATTCAAATAGAAGCCAGTCGTGGCGCAGTGGCGCGAACGTGTGACTGTAGACGACTGGTTGTGGGTTCGATTCCCACTTGAGGAGTGGAAATATTTAGTATTTTCAATATCGCTCTGGTATTAGAGGCAAATCGCGGTGTTAAGTTTCGCCACTTGACACGCAAAGCCTCCGAATTCGGCGGAAAGTGAGGGACGGAGTATCTTAACACTAGGTTCCCTCTGCCTACCCTCCTGTGTGCGGGATACAGCGTGAAACTAAAAAAAAACATTATTATGTAAAACCTCAACATAAAATATCACAGTAGAAGTCGTAATTTTCTAAGTCGTTCTTTTCTTTTGATCTAAATACATAAGATAATAGCATATAATAGATTAAAACTAGCTTCATATGTGTATTTATCCAAACATTTTGCTTATTTTTTGTAACGAAAACTGACCAAGAATAGATTTACATTTAATTAATATGCCATAGAAGTTGTCCCGAGGGGTACAGGTAAAGCAAAATCTCTATAATCTACTAAAATATCTAGGAGATATTTTAAAATCTATCATTATTCTAATATTAGAATTAGTTAATTTCTAACATGTTATTCGAAAGCGGCGGTAGTATATATTTTTTATTAAATTTGGTTAAGCAGAGGGAAGGGCTCGGATAGTAGTCGAGCGTTAATGCATTTTTATACACAATTTGGGAAAATCGAGGCTACTACAAGTCTCACTATCTGCAACGTGATAATGAATCCACGCACTGCTAAGGTGCTTATTTTCTAATAAAAGACTCGATGACACGCTAAACACGCGTAGCCTATATTGGTATTGTTAATATGTATGTTCTCCATATTCTGCCCGAAATCCGAGACTCAAGTTGCGGAACTCAACGCCGCGTTTTTCTTAGCAACGAAGAAATGAAAATTTAGTTGTAATAATTCCCCGAGTTGGACTCCAACCCACAATCATCACATTACATACAACCAGACGTGCCACTGTGCCACGACGGACTCTTATGTATACTTATTAATATATAAATATATCACGTCATTTACTATAAAGGCTGTAACACCTATTACATTTTAAATAGGTCACCAGTAATTTGATTTCTTTACAAGACAACGTTAATCAATATTATGTACATTGTAGTATATATGCACATTGTCTTTGGTTAAACTACAATTATCTTAGTTGACAGATCAGAGTCTACGGATGTGAACAATCAAGTGGCACGAAGAGGGAAATATGTTTCAACAGTGTTTGAGTGCCTTGCGTTATTACGATTTAATAGAAATCCTTATATCTAGTTTCTTTTATTCTGATATTTTCTTAGTGATTTTGTTTTAATATTTTTTTTATTTATATTATTTTTATGTTTGTTTGTTTGTTCTGATTCTCTGAAGTTTTACAATGTCATTTAGTTTCCATGACCTAAATGATGGTTTAAAAGATTGTTAAGTGTCTGTTGTGGTTTTAATAGATGTATTTTTTTTCATGTTAATGGAACAAAGTCTACTAGTTTGATTACTAATTTAATTTATTTTTTTTACCCTTTTAGCAGAGTAGGTAGAGAGCACCTAATGTTAAGATACATCGTCCTTCACTTTCGCCTGAAACTCAATGCCGCGCTTTATCCTATCACCAAAGCGGATAAAAGAATATCATTTAAATAATAATTTTACACCTCAAAAATTTTCCCGAGTGGCCGATTCGAACCCACAACTATTTTGTATACAATCAGATGCTATCACACTATGCCACAATAGCCTTCAAACTTAGATCTTATAACATTAATACTACTAGTATTAATACTAGTATAATATGTCTAAATAAATGTTAATAAAATTCTATATTAGTACATAAAGTGACACTTAACTATTCTATGAATATAAAATCCAAAATCCTAAATAACAAGCTCTGACGTTAAAAAGCTAACGTTAAACGACTATTAACGAATTCAATACGCATTTATGATTCATATTCACGTGCAAATATTGAAAATCCACCGTTCAAATACCATTTCGTATGCGTTATTAAAAATAATTCGAGAGCTAAAGAGATTTTGCCCATATTTTAAATTGCATTCGTTTGGCCAACAAATATCGGTACTTTGGGAATAAAATTTTAAAGGAGCTTAGCTCAATCGATCCAAATAAAGATGTTTATACCCGGAGGTCGAGCAAATGAGGCGAGAGCACAGTTTAGCCTTTATGTGCCATTCCAATTTATACTGTGGTGGTAAAAAGACAATCCCGAGACAATCTGTTTTCCCGCTCCGTTGAAAAGAACGAAGCCTCTGGTTGTCTTTTCTTTTCTTTTGTATTGTTTTCCATTTGTGAACCATCGTTTATTGATTTTAAAGTAGGTTAAACATTTGTAAAGTTATTAATTTTCTTTATATGAACTTAATAAGTTATGGATTTTTTTTTATTTACGCTTTTGCTTGCATAGCAGGGTCAAAGAGAACCGCAGGTGCTAAGACACTCCGTTTACCACTTATGACAAACACAGTTATATATTTCAAATTTGGATATTATTATTTTTCATCTATCTCATATTTAATTTTGAGCTTTGTGCCTGAGCCTTTGAGCTTTTGGCCTTTGTGCCAAGGTTACCTGGAAGAGATCGCTGTTTTCTTGGCCATTTTTTTGTTTGGATATACAATAAAAAATACTTTATTACTAGCGACCTGCGAAACTACACCACTTTTTATGCAAATTTTTGTTACTTATTTCAATCTTTTAGGGGCTGTTTAATGAATAAAAGCCCCTAAAAGATTGGAAAAGTAGGTTATATACGTTGGATTTTCAATTATTTTAATTCTGAACTCCATCGAAATCAGGGTAGTAAATTAGCCATGAAAACGTAACAGACAGATAGACAGACCTTCCCATTTATAATATTGGTATGGATTATTATTCTATTATGTCACGATATTCTAAGAACTCCTTTACTCCTATATAAAGCAGTGTATCCTATATTATATGTAAAAAAAGCTTTTAGTAATAAAAGTTTAACTAGGTACACTATACTACACATATACTTAAGGTTTCATGGGCTTTTTAATCTATTATTTCTTCATTTACTATTATAGCTTTTAAAACGGCCTGTACGTTAAGCTTACTTGGGTAATCGCCTATTACTCTTTATATATAGGTTCTCTTCCATTAGGTTTTATTTTATGCTCAGATCTACTAAGGAACGGTTATCTAGCTAATGTATAAGATGTGTTATTTTTTTAATATGTTTAAATTTTATAAGAACCCGTAGCCCAGTGGGACATCGTGAACAGACGTGATTATTTGTGGGTTCAATTCTTATTCGAGGGAAAGATTATATTTGTTATATTTACATTTCTCTTATGTGGTAAAAATAAAACGCGGCATTAAGTTGGTACAGGCGCGCAATATCTCGAATTCGGGCATAAAGTCGAGAAAGGTGTGTCAATATCAGGTTATCTTTGACTACTATGCTATGGGGCGGAAAAGTAAATATACATAAATTCAATGTTACATACATATATTCAATGTTTATTTTTAGCTTTACACTGCATCCCGCAGACAGCAGGGTAAGCAGAGGGAACCTAGTGCTATTACATTCCTCATTTTCCGCCGATTTTTGGAGGCATTGTGTGTTAAGTGGCGGAACTTAACGCCGCACTTTGCCTCGATAACAGAGCGAAGAAAATGGAAATATTAAATATTTCCACTCTTTGAATGGGAATCGAACCCACAACCAGTCGTTTACAGTCACACGTATGTGTCACTGCGCCACGACTGGCCCCTCTCCTTTAGTGGTATTTAAAAGAATATGATATTGTATGTAACATTCACTTAAATTAAACAAAAAAATATGTTTTTATTTCAAAAATACCTACATCTTTCGTTTAATTAAACAATGTGTTACAATTAAGTCTTTACGAAGTAGGTACAAAGAGGACGCCTTGAATAAGATACTTTTGTAGACACGTCTATAAAATTTATTGTTAGTTAGACGAGGTCAGAAACCTGTGAAAAGTCTGGGATTTTGACCTTTGCCAGTTCACCTCTTGTGACCTCTATGTGTTAGCTATCTCTCCTTTCTTTTAAATAAATTGTTGAAAAGTTATAGTTACGTATATTTTGAAATGTGAAAATATCAAAGTACTTGTACGTTTTTATTTTTGTATATTTTAGTTTGTGTATTATTTGTAATTAAATAATTATTTTGGCGCAATGTAACTTCTAACTAACTAGCATCTAACTGTATAACCGATGGTTACGGGTTCGATTCCCGTTAGGAGAAATTATTATATTCAAATTATTCTATACCTATGTCTAGAAATTATGTGGCAAATAATAAATGGTGTCTTCATACTAAGTTCCCTCTGACTACCCTGATGTGCGGGAAAATTGGTTACCTAACTAAGAGTTGAAATGTATATCAATAGAATAGACTGTTTTAATATGACACATTTTGCCATACAGTCGTTTAACGTTTGCATTTATTATAACATTTTTGCAGCGTCAGGCTGTCTGCGATGATTTTGGGTTAGATTTTCAATCGATGTTACGTCAGTATCTTGACACTACATTCTCCCTGACTGACATAGTAGTATGCGAGAAAGAGCGTGAAGCTAAAAAAGATCGTAATTTTTAAATAAAAAAAGCCTTTTTACTGTATATTTATGCCTGCGACGGTGTTATTTTCTTGAATTATGTATTCACCTATCATTTATTTTTCATGAAACTCAGGCAGGCCATTTGTAAGTTTGTGGCATTGTCCCCAAGTAATCTACCTTAAAAGTTTCATGAGCGACATAAGGCGTGGTGTAAATTATATAGTAGAACGTTTATATTCATGAAATGTTGGTGACGAAACAGTTTAATGTTTTTAAGTGAAATGTAATGAGAGACAGCTATTTTTTTGAATTTTGCTATAAAATCTATACATATATAAACATTTACCTCATCGCCTTTTGTAAATGGAAGGTTATTACTGGAGATATTTATTCATGTAATAAAACACATAACACTGATTGTTTTTCTGATTGTCTGTACGTTTAGGGATGCTAATCCCAGAAACAGCAAAATCAATTTAAATGTTTTGGCTTTTGTATTTTGGCAAGCTTCCCCTAACCTGCCGGTGGTAGCTTTTTTCGACGACGACGACTACTATATTATTCGATGATTCGATGATTATTCAATGACGAACTACTTGAAAAAGTCTTTGTGAATAAAGATATTTTGAAATTGAATTTAACACTTAGGGTTTATTTTATTCCAAATCGGTTCGTAAATTAAAAAAAATAACAATAATTTAAATGACATCGCGGGCGGAAACGAAATAGTCGTGTAGTTCACGCAGGCGAAGCAGCGAGCTATTCGCTAGTACATATACAATATTCGACAAACTATGATAGTTTCAGAATACCAATTTAATTGTAACGATTCATTGTGCGCTGTTAGTGAGAGCTCCGCAATATATTACACCGGTAGAATGTTTGCAAGGAAACCGACTAGTTAAATATTGAGCTACATTAATAACTATGCGATATTCTTGTGTTGAAGGTATGGAAATGTAGTAGATTTTTATTTTGCTTGTAGGTTAATGGTTTTTACAGGGTTATTTTTTTAAAGCAGGGTAGGCAGAGGGAACCTAGTGTTAAAACACTCTGTTCAACAATTTCCGCTGAATTCTGGAGACATTGCGTATTAAGTGGCGGAACTTAACGCCTCGCTTTGCCTCAACACCAGGCGAAGAAAATGGAAAGATTAAATATTTCCACCCGGTTATTTCTCAAGAATATATCTATTCCAATAGAATAGATCTATGATAAAGTAGCTTTGCGCTTATTCCCCACCGAGAAGGGTGAGCATTGAGCCTCTAAAGTCAAGACACTACGTTCTTTGCTTTCCACCTGAATATACACAATTTCCCGTGTATCGAGTGTCATATTGAGTGACGGAGATATTCGTCTCAGAGATAAAATATGAAAATAATTTTAGTTAATCCTTTCCCCGGATGGGGATTGAATCCATATGAACCATTTACGGTCAGATTCCGTTCCACTGTACCATAATAGCCTCGATCTATCGAGTCATTTATTCAATTTAAACCGTTTCAATGATGTCGCCATAAAATGGCAACAAACTTACGCTTACGGCAGTACGTGTTTTATTTATTCATTTTAATGTTATTGCACTGCGACAAATTAATATCAGTTTATTTCTTTATTTATTGCATTTAATTCAATAGCAAAATTGCCTTTTTCTTATTGCAGTCAAATCTATATATTTTCTTAAGTTACTTGACTTTGAAATAACAAAAATGTGTTGCCAGTCGTGGCGCAGGGGCACGTAAGTGTGACTGTAAACGCGACTGGTTGTGGGTTCGATTCCCACTCGAAGAGCGGAAATATTTAATATTTCCATTTCCTTCGCTCTGGTGTCGAGGTAAAGCGCGGCGTTAAGTTCCGCCACTTAACACGCAATGCCTCCGAATTTGGCGGAAAGTGGGGAACGGAGTGTCTTAACACTAGGTTCCCTCTGCCTACCCTGCTGTGTGCGGGATACAGCGTGAAGCTGAAAGAAAAAAGAACAGAAAAAAAAAGTTATATACTATAACTTATTAAACAGAGGCAATCGTGACGCAGACTGTAAACCCAGTGGTTGTAGGTTCGATTCCTACTCGAGGAATGGTTTATATATTATTTTTATTTCTTCCATAAATGTATTGATTTTAGGCGGAAAGAGGACAACGAAGTGTGGTGACATGGCGGAAGTTCTCTCTCACTACTCTAGTAAGCGGGATAAAACGGGAAGCGTTTATTAAAAATGTATTTTTGTATTGTATATGTATTTCGTACCTTAGTAAATTGAGGTAAATTTTGAATTGGAAACCTCTTCAGCGTTGACTAAGTACGGTCAGTACTTTCGTGTAAAATGTCACTTGAGTTATAAAAACAGCAATGGATTTGTTTTCTTTAGAACATATATCAAAAATAATATAACGATCTGCCTAATATGTATTTATTAAGTAAAGTTTACGTATAATGTTTAACTCAGGATAAGTATAAGGCAGATAAGTAACTTTAAAGTTCTAATAAAAGCATTAAAATGGGGACGTCGTGGTGCAGTGTGACAATGTCTGACTGTAAACGAGATGGTTGTGGTTCGATTCCCATTCGAGGGAATGATTATTTAAATTCTCATTTCATCGATCTGGCGAATAAGACAAAATGGGCTTTGAGTTCGCCGCAACTCACCATACAATGTCTGTGATTTAGGCAGAATATGGAATACGGAAGGTCTTCACAATAGGTCTCTAAATACCCCGCTACGCGCAAAAAAAACTAAAAAAATGTTATTTTTCATACATTTCTAATTTAAAATGTATTATAAAATTGAATGTTATAAAAATAACAAAATTTATATATTTTACAAGCTATTATTATATAAAAAAAGAGTAAAAAGAAGATATAAACGAATTTCTTTCAAAATAGAACTATTCGTCACAATTTAATCTAACATTGCAGTTATTAGTTACGAGTGGAAGAGGCAAATCTAATTAGCAACTACTAGTTGAATTCTCTCTTAGACTTGTGCTTAATAAAGTAGATATGTGGAACTTTTGCTGTAATGTAAATGAAAACGTGGAGGCATTAAGCGTGTTGGTGTTCACTTGGCATAATTGGCTTTTTGAAATGTAATTTGTAGTATAAATTATTAAACTGAAAGCCTTTGTAAATTTTCTGTTATTTTTTGGGTATAATTATTGCTCTCATGCTAGTTTTAATGATTTAATTAAAAAATGTATGTTTTTTATAGATTTTTAGTAGGGCTTATAAGAAATAATCTCTTAAGATATAAAATGTCAAGGAAATTCATTATTAATTGATTGACGCCATAATAGGCATTGGGACAACGTCGGACTTATATGCTGTGGTAATGGGTTTGATTTTAACTAGGAGGATATTTAAGACATTTGATTAATATTGAAAAAAAACTGGACTCTCTTATGGTATATTTTATAAACTTAGTTTAAAGCTCTGATATTGTTAATGAAAAAAGGAATTTATAGATATAAAAAAAAGATTATTTAAAAAAAAAGGTACAGACCATATGTCTGTAGTGGTATAAATTAAACTGTAAAAAAAAACAAACCTAGGAGGAATCTCAACTAGGGCAAACTAGGAGGAATATTGTAACTTTTTTCATTTCTTCACTCTGGTATGAATAGCACAATCTTGAGTTCCGCCACTAATATCGTAACCAATTTCGACGAAGTGCCTTGACGCTAGGCTAAATCTATCCTGTATGCCGAATGACACATTCGGAAAAGAAGGTAAATCTAACTATTTTTTCGTTAACGCAATCATACCGATGTCCACGTAACGATATAATTGTTATTTAAAAAACATATTATACAAACATATTTATTTTTATAAATATTTTTTGTGCCTTAATAAAGTCAGAAAATAGGTTTTGCTATTAGCACGCAGTGACTCAAAGTGTGTGGAAAGTAAAAATCGAAGTGAATGTAGGTCGCTAGTTGCTCTATTTGAAACGCAACTGTATGAATAAAAATGAATATACTTAAAAGAATACTTCATAACCCAATATAATTTATAATACATTTAATTTAGTATCAAAGTTACTTTTCAAATGAATCTTGAATTTTTAATCATTATTGTTAAATTAATAGTTATAAATTATTTGTAGTTTTTTTAGCTTACATTAACGAAAAAATATATTTTTTACGAGTTTTTCCGCACAGTAGGGTAGTTCCGTTAAGAGGACCGTCCGTTTTCCATTTTCTGCCAAAAATTAAGACATTGCGTGCGAAATAATGGAACTTCACGCCACTGCTTTGTTCTACCAAAGTGAAGAAATGAAAATATTTAAAATAATCCTTCAAATTTACATCAATCCTTCGAGTGGGATTCGAACTCACAACCAATCAGGTTTACAGTAAGACACCGTCGCATTTCATTGCAATGCCCTTTTTATAACTATGTACATTAATACGAGTAGTTCCAAAAGTTAAAATTTAGATTTTAAATTAAGTTTGAATAAAATCTCAGAAGTCATTGGACCATTCAGATCAATTTAATGTCAAAAAAAAAAAAAAAAAAAACAAGAAAAAAAGAAACATACGAGGTATATCTGACCAAGTAACATTGTTTATTCGTCCAATGTATCATTTCACAGAATTATTACACCAGTTCTTCGTAGCATAAAGCCGTAAAGCGGCCATGGCGCTGTAAAAGTGTTTTATAACGGAAATTATCTGCAGATGACGTTAGAAACCGTTGTGACAAATATTATAGTTGAATGTTATACTATGTATGTATTTTTTTGTTCGAAAAATTAATGTTATATTTCTGTTTACCTTACCTTAGTTAGTAGTTCGAGAAAATCATTTTCAAAATAAAAAATTGAATGCAACGGGATACGAATCTTCACCTCTTAGAAAAGATCCTAGCGCCGACCGCTAAGCCGTGCGTTTTCCACCCGGCTGCGTCGAAATTCTTGTACGCTTATTATAATTTATTTTTGTTAATTTATGCTACCTAAAGATTATAGTACTAACAATTGTTTGGCAACAGAGAATGATATTCATTAAAATTTTTTTTAAATTTTAAAATGTTATTCACACTATTAGGTATGTAAGTGTAAAATATGTTTATAACTTTTCTAAACAGTGGCCAGTCGTGGCCCAGTGGCACAAGCGTGTGACTGTAAACGACGGGTTCGATTCCCACTCGAGGAGTGGAAATATTTCATATTTCCATTTTCTTCGCTCTGGTGTCGAGGTAAAGCGCGGCGTTTAGTTCCGCCCCTTAACACGCAATGCCTCCGTATTCGGCGGAAAGTGGAGAATGGAGTGTCCTAACACTGGGTTCCATCTGCCTACCCTGCTGTGTGCGGGATACAGCGTGGAGCTAAAAAAAAAATTGAAAGAAAGAAAATTTAAAAATGTTGAAAACAGATTAACCGGTTTCGTTCCAAGTAAAGATGAAGATTGCTGTTTAAGTCACGTTTGGATTATCTTCTAGCGGTAGAAAATAATTTAAAGTAAGGGGCCAGTCGCGGCGCAGTGGTACATACCCGTGACTTCAAACGACTGGCTGTGGGTTTGATCCCCACTCGAGGAGTCGTAACATCTAATATTTACATTTTTTTCGCTCTGATGTCGAGGCAAAGCGCGGCGTTTAGTTTCGCCACTTAACACGCAATTACTCCGAAATTAGCGGAAAGTGGGGAACGTAGTGTCTTAACACTAGGATCCATCTGCCTACCCTGCTGTGTGCGGGATACAGCGTGAAGGTAAAAATTAAAGAATGCAATATGTTTTTCTTATGACAAAGTAATTTCTAATTCAACCCATGTCTTATTGAGGCATTTTTATTTTACGAGTTGAATAATCTCATGAAATTTTCTCGACTCTTTCATTTAAGCGGTACCAAATGGATCTATCTTCGCCCGTATCAAATCGAGGGATCTCCCCAGAAGGATCTATCTCGCCGTACAGGCATGTTAGTATTTCCATAGTGAGGCTACGCGGTAAATATAGATACATGTAGGCATTTATACTCAATAAAATTGTTAAACAAATCTCAATTCAAATCGATTTTACAATACAGTATAGAGCAAGGCTAAGATATATTTATATAAAACATTAATGTTTAATTAATATTTTTAGAATTTGATGGTGGGTAAAAAACTGTTGGCAAAAAAACATCAAGGTGTTGATTCGAGTTCCGCTACGTTCAAGTTTTTATACGTTTTCTAATAATATATTTCAACTTATTATGCATTATACTTACAAACAAACACTAAATTAAAAAAAAAATAATACAATTTTAAAAAGTGGAACATTTACCCCGGTCTTGTCTAGACATGACGAAAATATTAGAAATATTAAACTTAAGATTTCTACTTTACTTGGACTAAAAAATAAAAAAATAACAATAAGAAGATAGAGAGGCTTATGTTGTAAGTTATTTTGAGAAAATATTTTCTTAGAAAGGATTTTATATTCCACTATTTAAATCTTATTTTCATAAAGCTGCCCACTTTAGCTGGGCTTAGCACATAATACTAAGTGAAAGAAACCCGTCAACTTCAGTTGCCTACAGTGCCATAATTTTATGTAGGTTCGTGCCAATCTTGTAAGGCTATTTAGTTTTGAAATTTCTTCTTTTTTTACTGTAATTTACTTGAAATATGCTTGTGTTATGGACTTTTATTCTCAGTCCTTAAAAATATATTAGTATATATATATTTTTTAGAATCAGATTTTTCTTAAGTTCGTATTTACGTTGTACTATAAAATACTTATTTTTGACTATTTGCTATATAGACAATAAGAGTAACCATGCTAGTATTATAAACACGATGGAAGCCTGCCTTTTAGCGGTTTACAAGTTTGTAACACGCTAAATGACAATTTGACCTCTGATGTTACTTATGTTTAACCTTTTAATAATCCGGACTAAACAAAAGTCAACCTACATATATAAGGCAAAGAATGAGAATAAAGGGTCATCACCATTCAATTTTTCCAAAATGAAGAGCAAGTAATAGAGAAAAATGAGGGATTTATGTTCATTCAATTAAGTTGACGCTATCATGACGCAATGAGACATCATATGTTTGTAAACGCGAGAAATCCATAAACAAATGTGTTTCTTCAACTCTGAATATTGATTTTTTTTACCTTCACGCTGTATCCCGCACATAGTAGGATAGGCAGAGAGAACCTAGTGTTAGACACTCCGTTCCCCAATTTCCGCCAAATTCGGAGGCATTGTGTGTTAAGTGGCGAAAATTTGCCTCAACACCAGAACGAAGAAAATGTAAATAATAGATATTTCCACTCCTCGAGTAGGAATCGAACCCACAACCAGTCGCTTTACAGGCACACTTTGTGCCTCTGCGCCACGACTGGCCCCAATATTGCCCTAATTTTAGGCGGATAGTGGAGAACAGAGTGTATTGACACTACTCTCTTTGACTACCCTACTATAAATAAAGAAGCGTTAAACGACTATTGTTTATTTTATTGCCCTTACAATTTGACTTCTAAGAAAATGTTAGTAGAATTTACCTTTTTGAAACATTTCTACTTTTATGTTTTATTCATGTCTAGTACGACTTTCAGCAAGCTTTGATATTGGTTCGTTTAAATTAAAACACTCCTGGGACAAGTTAACTTGTTATATTAGCTTCTATTGCTCCTTTTTAAACTTTATCCTCTCTTTGAGATTTCTTTACCATTGAAATATATAACAAAGAGCAATTACGTTGAAATAAAATCAGTTTTTACAAATTTTATCCGAAAATGTCCCCATTTATTTGTCTTGTATTATATTTAACTTAACCGAAATTCATTTGAATAGGTTTTTAATTTTTAACTTTTATTTATTAACTTACCCTTACCCTTTTTCCTGTGGGGGGACGGGTTAAGAATACAATTCCCCCCCGCCGCTGGGTAGCGTCCCGTAAAAGGCGGGTAACCCAGTAGTTTGGTGGTAGGAGATTCGTTCTCCGACTGGCTCGCGACCACTATCATGTCAAAGACGAACCGCCAAATATCTTATGATGTGTTCCGGTTCGATGACATGTAAGTCAGCTCTCCCTATTCCCCACCATTCCCATCCTTCCTCCCTCCTTCTGTCCTACATTCCTAAGGCTGGCAACGCATCCATAACTTTATTGTTATGGATGTCTATGGGTGAAGGTAACCACTTAACACCAGGTGGGCCTTCAGCTCGTTTGCCTCCTTTATTCCATAAAAAAAAAAAAAAAAAAAAAAAAAACTTACATTCATTTAACTAATGCTAGTGTGCTCTTTTGGTTAACGTTTTACTATTGGATACAAAATTATTTAAAATAGACTTTGACTTTGATGCATAAATGCTATATTCGTATTCGGAGGCATTGCGTGTTGTCAATGATAGATCGTCTCACAAACGAACAATTTGCAAAATGAGTTTAGGTATGTGTGAACTGACCAAACAGAACAGCGACAGAAAACAAAATAGAGAAGATATTACAATAATACTGGCTACTCAATTAGTGGCAATTAGTGGTCTACGTGAAATACTTTATTATTGTTGAGTTCCGTTATTTAACACGCAATTCGAACGGAATTCGAACGGAAAACGGAGAACAGAGCGTCTTGACACTAGGTTCTCTCTTAATACAAAATGTGTTAAGGTAAAAAATGATTGTATTTGCAAAGAAATATAAGTTTTTTTTATTTAAAGTAAAAACATTCGTTTGAGGTTTGACTATGAACCCGAATCTCAAATTTGTCGATTCCCACTCTCATGGACATATATTATTTATATTCCCTAAACTGGTAAGAACGAGCTGCTGAGTTTCGTCACTAAGCCTTTTTTTTACTTAATTTTTTCTCTGCCATCACCATTGTTTGGTAAAAGAGTAAAGATTACAATTTTTTGACGCCAGAGTTAATATATATGTGTAGAATAACATGTAAACTACTAGCGAAACATTCTCATCAATCAATTATTTTTTTTAAATTAAATTCACACTTTATTCCCCAAAGCATAGTAGCCAAGGGGAATCTAGCGCGAGAGTATTTTTTTTAGTTTCACGCTGTATCCCACACAAGCAGAGTAGGCAGAGGGAAGCTAGTGTTAAGACACTCCGTTCTCCACTTTTATGCCTCGACACCAGAGCGAAGGAAATGGAAATATTAAATATTTCCACTCCTCGTGTAGGAATCGAACTCACAACCAGGCGTTTTACAGTCACACGTTCGTGCCACTGCGCCGCGACTGACGAGAGTATTCGTTATACCATTTGAAATAACATATTTAATTCAATAAAACTCCTTCCTAGAGTTAATTGTTACCGTAAACAAATAAAATAGATATAAAATCTCATAGAACCGTAAAATCCGTATAACAAATATGTATGTAACAAACATAAATTTTAATAGTAAACAAGTTACGACGCGGGTACGGAAGTGTGAAACCCGAAAAGCTGGGCGAAGCATTCACGTTCAAAATGTTATTACAACGGCCATTTAACTAAATTCATACAAGATAGTGTTGATAATATGCAAGCTTTGTGTATGGGAATGGCAAGGTTGTTTAGAATTCTATTATGTTGTTATGTGTAATTCGTTTACGTATATACCGTAGATATTGAGACAGCGTCGGACTTTAAACGCAGTGGTTTTGGGTTGGATTTCCACTTAAAGTAATTAAGGTATTGATTTTTTTTAGCTTCACGCTGTATCCCGCACATAGTTGGGTAGGCAGAGGGAACCTAATGTTAAGACACTCTGCTTCCCACTTTCCGCCGAATTTTGGAGGCATTGCGTGTTAAGTGGCGGAACTTAACGCCGCGCGAAAATATTAAATAAATATTTCCACTCCTCGGGTGGGAATTGAACGCACGACCAGTCGTTTACAGTTACATGCTTATGCCACTGCGCCACGACTGGCCCCTAAATAGGTAATGATTATATTTAAACTATTTTCATTTCGCCACTCTGGAATGTCAGACAAAGCGCGGAGTTGAGTTCCGCCACGCAATATACACTGTCTAGATTTCGAGCGAAAAGCTTAGACCGGTGTGTCTTGGCACTAGGTTATTTCTGACTACCCTGATGTATAGGAAAACATAAAGTGACGCTGTATATAGCTAATGGTTTCTATAATTTTCTTAAATAGATTATTGATATTATATTTACTTGTATATTTTTCACTGTTAAAATATATTAAACACAAACAGTAAAAAGATTTTGGAAGCACCACTGAATCCAGACAGAAATCAATTCAGTTCGGTGACTTTTCATTTCACTTTCATACCTGTCATTCGTATGGCTGGCTGTGCTGCGATAAACATAGAACAACGAGAACTCAGAATTGTTGGCATTTGACCTTGATATGTGATCTAATACTTACAGCTTCTTAGTCATAAGACACTTCGTTCTCCACTTGCATGCTATGTGGCGGAACTTATGTTGCATATAATCATTCCCCGTGTGCGAAAATAAATTTTAATTTCCTTTTTTTATTTCATGTATTGATTTATTAAGTTTATTGGGCTTTAAATTATTTTTAAACCTCAAATTCGCGATTTTTTTATTTTGAAATAATTTTACTTGTCTATTCTTTGTAATACTTTAAATACTTCCACCCGTACTTTCCACCCGTGGGGGGACGGGTTAAGAATACAATTTCCCTCCGCAGCTGGGATAGCGTCCCGTAAAAGGCGGGTAACCCAGTAGCTTGGTGGTAGGAGACTTGTTCTCCGACTGGCTCGCGACCACTAGCATGTCAAAGACGAACCGCCAAATATCTGTTGATGTGTTCCGGTTCGATGGCATGTAAGCCAGCTCTCTCCCTATTCCCACCATTCCCATCCTATCTCCCTCCTTCCCTCCTTCATCCCTATGGTCGGCAACGCACCCACAACCCCTATAGTGTTGTGGATGTCTATGGGCGAAGGTAACCACTTACCATCAGGTGGTCCTTCTGCTCGTTTGCCTCCTTTATTCAATAAAAAAAAAAAAAAAAATTTATTTTTTCATACTTCATTAGTTAAATGTATCTTTTATGAATAAATGTCAAAATTATCAGTAATTATAGCAGCAATGTATAGTTCAAATCACTTATATGTATACAATACATTTATACTGGGTGGAGATTCATTCTTCGACTGGCTTGCAACAACCATCATGTCAAAAACTAACAGCTAAATATTTATTAATGTGTTCCGGTTCGCTAACATGTAAGAAACAGCTCTCGTTTCACTTTTCCTAACCATCCTTCACCATCAAGGCCGACAACGCATCTACAATTCCTGAAATGTTTTGGATGCCTATGAGCGAAGGTAACCACTTATCATTAGGTTACCTGTTCTTCTACTCGTTTGCCTCCTTTTTACAATAAAATAAGAATTAATAACATATATTTTGTATGCTAACTATATGCTGAGACTATCAAAAATACATAACATCAATTTGGGACAATTTACCTGCCATACTAAAAATCCTAGGTACACTCCACTAAAAATAAAATGTTGTTATCCCAATTTATTAGTACAGCTTATAGGCTTTGTGGTGTCACACATTGGTTTTATTTAGGAAGAATGTAATATATTTTGTTATTCGGGCCCCGGTATTCGGGTCGGGGAATTATTCAAATTTCCTACTATTTAGTACTGTGCCGCGTTGTTTTAATACCACTGCTGCTATATTAAACAACTTCTGTGTAACTCAGAATGCTACAAATGCTTGAAACTTACAAATTTAGTAATAGTTTTTCTAGTCAGATTTCCTCTTTTTTTTTCTTGTGTGCGCGAATATAGAGTTCACGCTTTTCACTGCATAGTTGATTAGTAAGAGAAAACCTAGTATCAAAACACTTTATTTTACACTTTCTGCCTGAATTTGAGGCACTGTGTGTTGAGTAGTGTGTGTGTGAGTTGAGAGTAACACAGGTTTGCAGCGATGAAATAAAAATAATTTTTAAATTAATCATTGGACTGGGAATCGAACCCATAACCAAATTCTTTTGCAGTCAGATACTGGTCTTTTGTAATTTTACACGATAATATAATCAATTAGGTAAGAATTAAAGTAATATATTCTATTTTAAAATACATTGGTAGAGAACATGTTAAGACTTTTCACCCTACTATTTAAGTTTAGAAGGCTACATTTTGTATGTAAAAATACAATTGTATTTTCAAATTTTTATAAGACTTGATAAACAAAATATATTTCAGATTTACATGAAATTCTGAACGAAAAATGTCCCTGGGTTCAACATACGCTAGTTTTCCAAGATCATCCCCTAAAAGTTTGAAATACTCGAGTAAAGTTTGTATAAAAAACCACCGGTTCTCAGGAAGACAGTGGATGATGCAAGTTGAAACGTAGCCTACTTATTTTTTTCAAAAACTAACCTTTACAGCCTAAATCACGCTGGCGTAGCCACAAGCAGGTGTCTAGTTGCTTATATTTCAATATAATACACTTTCTATTCATAAAAATTTTAATCATCTAAAGCAAATTCTAAAATAAGATATTATTACAGAAAATTATTATAACTTAATTTAACATTCATACACATTGGGTGTCAAACAGATATAGTTTCCTCTAATTCTATATACACACATATATAATATATAATACTCTATATACTGATTAGCTCGTGTCACAATATTACCATATGCCACAAGAGACCTCAACCCAAACAGTACCGTTCGTTATAATCCCTTTTAAACTAGGATCCGTAATTCCGTATATACTGAAAACAATAGGGTGAGAAAATGAGAGTCGTATTTACGTCTATTCAGATAACTTTTACCCTCAATTAAATTTTAACATGTTCTTTAGGGATATGGGAAAGATAGTTTTAGCCTTATGTTGTTAAAATAATATAAATTATTTAAGATTTATATATTGATTTTGAGATAAAGTTTGACGCGTTTTTACACATAGCAGGGTAGTCAGAGAGAACCAAGTGTTAATACGTAGCATGTCTTAACATTGGGTTATGTCAAATTTCACCCAAAACCAAGATATTACGTGCCTAGTGGCGGATTTCAACACCGCGTTTAGTCTTAAGAAAGAAAGTGGAGAAATGAAAAGAATATATAATTATTGAAAAAGACATTTAGAAAACGTATAAAAATTTGAATACGTTTTCTAAATGCCTTTTTCAATTTTCCCAAGTGTGGAATACCACTTTAAAAATGTTTAAAAATATATATGCTGAAGTTTGTCTGTTCTTAATATTAACACAATAAAATTAAAGTACTAAGATGAAAAACACAAGTATGGATTGATATTTTTTTAATACCGAATAAAAAAAATAACGTTTTCATACATATGTTTTAAAAGGTTAATGATGATTAATAAGCCTATTTTGTGAATGACCTAAAATACGAACCAGTACCGGAAATAATCACAATTAAATTAGAATTTGTACTATTATGGAATATACAATTAATTAAAAATGTATACTTAGTAATATAATTCAGAAGAATTAAAAAAAACTCAGTACAGAAATTGCTTTGCAGAAATGCTTATTAAAAATGCTACTGCGGTTCGATCTTAAGCCGTCGGTATTAGAGAAGGTATTACGGAAAAGTAGAAATGAAGGCGGATGAAAAAACTTGTTTTGTATCTTTTTGTGATTAAGACAGTTAATTAAATAAATTAATTAGAAACGTAATGTAAAATATACATTTGATATATATTTTGTCTTCTTTTCTTTTACAACTTCACGCTTTTAGTCAGATAGAACCTAGTAACATTGCGTTCCTCACTTTCCGCCCGAAATTGAGGCATTGCATGCTATGGTGGACCTTAAGAAAAAGAGTTTCATGTATAATAATAACATTATTTTTACTTACTTCGTCACTTATTTATTTTTAACCTCTTTTTTTTCTTGTATAGTAAGATAGTTCGAGAGAACCTGTGTCAAGTGTCAAGACAATCACTCGAAATTGAAAAATTTCGCGCTGACTGGCAAAATTCAACGACGCACTTTGCTTTAGTTACCCCAGCATAGAAATTAAAATAGTAAATCCATAATAAGCCCACGAAAATAGTAAATAAAAAAAATAGTAATAGTAAATTAAAAAAGTAAACTCCCGAATGAGAATCGAACCCACCTACTGTCGACTTCACAGTCAGATGCTATCGTAACCAGCACCTCAAGAATTCAGACGGCTTTCTTTTCATTTTTTTAAAGAATAAAATATAATATTAGATGAATTAAAAATTGTTTCACTGTCCTACTTCGAAAAAAACATACAAAGCCAAGCAGAAATCTTTAATCTTTACAAATCGATTCATGAAGCCAACCCAAGTAGATGGAAATGCGCGTTCTAGATACCTTGCCGCAGATGAAAAATAGGATATTGTCGTGAATAAACTGCAGAAATTCATAAGCTATTCTTACGTACTGTGAAAAGATATAACGTTAAATTGATTCGAAGTTACTCATACTAAAGGGTTGAACCTACACGCTTTTTTTCGCATAGTGGGTTAATTAGAAGGAACCTTGTTTCATGACTCTCCGTTCTCCACTTTTCGCATGAAATGGACACGTCGTTTTTTGAGAAGCGGAACTTAATATTATGAATTGTCTTATATACTAAAACGAATAAATTAATATAATATTTAAACATTCGCTGGAGTGGAAATCAAACCCACATAGTTGTGGGTTCGACTCGTATTTACAGTCAGACGTTGTCCAACCGTGCCACGACGACCTCAAGCTTACACAAAATGGTAAAATAATAAATATAGTCTTTACTTTGGCTTCACCTTTTTTCCATAAAGCGGAATAGGTAGACATAATCTGGTGTAAACACTCCGTTCTGCACTTTCCGTTCGAATTCAAGACATTTCGTGTTGAGTGTCGGAAACCTTGAAAATATATTCTTGTTTTATAAAATTTTGTTAATAAGTATCAATAGACAAAATAATATAAAAGAAAAGAACATTTTAGGAGTGAAGAAGTTAAACTCCAAGTTAGGTTCCTTCACATAACACATACCTGTTTACAGTAGCTAGTGGAAAATGGAACAAGGTCATTCTCTTCTTGCCGTAAAGTTCTTCGATATAAGTATTTATAATATTTTTAATATATACATAAGCACCTTATTACCTAGCAATATTTAGCAATAGAATGTTTATAATTAGCATTGGCTAATTGTCACTTGACAGTGGTAAAAAAAAGAATATGACAATCCAGAGGCCATCGTGGGACTTTGTGATGGCGTCTGATTGTAACAAAAAGTGTAAAACCAAAATAACAATAATAATAATATTACCTATATTCATTTCCATTACAGGTATACTCAAAAATCTACACCAATCTAAACAAAAATACTTGATTTGCCTCCCGTATAGGGATACGTACGTCCTTCTGCAAAAAGTAGCGATTTTAAACACGTGCAGAATAAATAAGGAATTTTTTAAGCGTTCCGCAATTTTAAATAAGATTCTTTCTTTATACTTTTTCTGGCTATCACTTCACTTTGGTCCGTGATGGTCAATTTAATAACCGGTTATATAAATCGAGATCATTAGAGAGAAAAAAATACAGTAAATGCGTTTTTTTTTTCTCCAGCTTCACGGTGTATCCCGCACACAGCAGGTAGGCAGCCCTCTGCCTACCTGCTATAAACTAGGTTCCCTACCTAGTATTAAGATACTCCGTTCGCAACTTTCCGCCGAATTCGGAGGCATTACGTGTTAAGAGGTGGAACCTAACGCCGCGCTTTACCTCGACACCAGAGCGAAGAGAATGGAAATATCAAATATTTACACTCCCCGAGTGGGAATCGAACCCACAACTAGTCGTTTACAGTCACACGCTTGTGCCACTGGGCCACGACTGGCAACAGTAAATACATAATCGTCAATTATAAAATGCAGTAATAATAAGTTAGTACCCAAAATTAAAATGACGTTTAATTTTAAACTCCCTGTCTTATAAAAAAAATGTAATTTCCCTTCTGTTCACTTTTTATAATAAATTGGAGTCAATCTTAATTCCGATAAAAAAAATTGTCACTGAATTTTTGCGTCCCTCCTTGATGAGCCAGCTCGTCGTATTGATTTAGATTCCATTTATAAGAAATGTTACTTACTGTTGAATTTGGGATCATTTGTCAATATTTGATTTTAAATAATGAATATTTTCTTAACCATCGTGGGATATTATCTTATTATAAATTCGGCGTTTGTGGGTTCAATTCCCGCTTGGGGGCTCTGCATGGCGGGAAGAGCTGAGCGAATACATATTTAATGTTATTACATGTTAAAAAAATTGAAAAGCAAACACTTAACACTAAATACATTTAAACATTTTTAAAATGTTATTCCACACTTAGGAAAGTTGAAAAGACATTTAAAGACTAACTTAACACTTTAACGATTAACAGGGTCTATGGGTACTTTATGACCATTTCGATTCATTACCAGTCACCAAAAAACTATACAGCATACAAGACACTGTGGTCGATATCCCTGCTAAATTTCAGAGTTCTACTACAAATAGCCCAGGAAAAGTTAAACCACAACGAAACACACTTTTGACCAGTAAGAACTTCGCTTCGCTCAGCTCAATAATTTCGTGTGTTGTTAATATGTTGACATGATGAAATTCTCTAAAGATGATTTTATAGCTTATTATAAACAAATAAACGTGCAAATTTCAAAACATAACAATGCTTGGTTTCAAATATACAAACATGAATTCAAATTGAAAACAAACATCTAATAGTACGTATGATGTTAACGTTGGTATAATGAACTTATGTAAATACCAATAGCTTAGCTTCATCACTATCTTTATTACATCGATATAACTTATAATAACTATTTAGTTTGAATCTCTCCAAGTAGTTTCAATTATCTATTGTATTATACTGGTTATAGCCTGCGTTGCTTTTGCGTGAATTATAATATGTAAAATCCTGTTTCTTCCCAGTTAATAAAAATTTCAAATTATGTCAAATTTCAGCTTTTGACGCCCACTAAATTTTGGTGACTTTTTGAGTATATCTAACTATCTAACGATAGGGAGGGGTGTCATAACACTCCGTTCTCCACTTTTTACCCGACCTCCAAAATATTGTGTGTTAATATATCGTTCTTGAACTGTTGAACTCAACTTCGTACTTTGCTTTAGGTATCAGAAGGAACTGAAAATAATTTAAATATAATCTTTCTCCCGGGTGGGAATCGAATGCACAACCAATCTCGCTTTAGTCAGATGCTTTCCCACTGAACCATTCCACATTCTTTCCCACAGGAATTTCAGGAATTACTCCCATAGTTTTCCACTAGAGCATCAAAGGAACATGCGAAGTTTCAGCTTTATTAGCACTTTCCGTTGTGTTGTCTGTCAGTCACTATGTGAAATATGTTTTTCTTGTTTAGAACGAAACTTTGTAGAACGTTTTATAATATTTACCATAAAATAAATTAAGTACTCCTTTTCTTTTGTTACAGATCTCGACGTGAAAACTGTATTTGTTGGAATAATAATCATAGCAACAATAAACGTAACAGGCGGAGATCTAGTAAACGATATACCGAAAGTGGTATATCAGAAAGACGGTCAATATAAGGACATAATAGAGCCAGAACCACTGCCAGTTCTACATGCTAATGACAGCAAATGTAAAATATCAGAATATCAATGCTTTAATAAGAAATGTATACCGATCAATCGATTTTGTGACGGCAGCAACGATTGTGGAGATGCTTCAGACGAGCCGAGACATTGTACACGTGAGTAATTTTTTGACTTCAAATGACTATTTTTAGTAGTATTACCTGTGTTCTGATTATCTTTAAATAGATTTAAACGTGTAAAGTTAGTTGAAAAAACATGACCAGGAAATATGTTTTTTAGTATGTTTTGTTCTCAAATATAGTGTGAAAGTTGTGAATGCATTACGCAATATTTTTTAAATAAAGAGTTTATCGTAATATGCAATGCTCTTATCTTAGTGTAATATGATTTTCTAAATTATATATTAAAAACATTGAAAAAAAAAATTTGACAATAGCGACAGCGCCATATTTTTTATATACCATTATAAGGAATATTATTACAAATTTAGACATATTATTAAATACATTCTATGATAAAATGGAACGCAATATCAAAAGAACTTTTAAGTCTACAAAAGCCTATTATAGTCTTACAAAAGCTTTCATATACCAGCCTTTTACGTCTCTCTAACCCAAAATATCCATTTAAACGTAATTTTGACTTATTCGTCCATGTCGCGTAACAGCTGAGCGACAAACTCGGCTGTGTTTTATTCAATTTTACGTTGGTTGAGTAGGTTTTTAGGCAAAAACATTTCCTGAAAATGGCATGTGTCGCTGATATGTCAATGTTGGGATAAAAAATTTTGAATTCTGACTTTTAAATCAGATTTTCGGTTAAATGTTTGTGAAACTTCTAAAGTTGTAATGTATGTGGGTTTATGAATATTCTATGTATTTTAGCAGGGTATGCAGAGCTAAGCTTGTGGTTTAATACTGTATTTTTACTTTAACTTTTTGCAGGATGTTATATTTGCAAATGAAAACAGAAATGGAGATGTCTCTAATAAAAATGTTGTTGTCTTAGTCGTTCGATGCCTACTTGAGGTCCCACAACGATCTAGAGATCAGGTCGTTGACGACCTTCTATCCTGTACTGCCACTATTAATACTATACTATTTATAAACAATGCAAATTCTAATAATAGTATCTAAACCCCTATACAGAAAGAAATAAATATAAATTTAATTAAATTAAAATTTGCACAAGTAAATTGTCAGAAAAAAAAAACATTAAGCATTTGAAAGTAATCTTAATCCAGTTTTCGTTCCGATTCAAGTAGAAAGCGGAAAACATAACTAATCTCCTTTGCAAGCACTTGATCTATCTATCTAACCCCCTCACTGCAACGAATTGCAACGAAACTTTAGCTACTTTTACTGCTTTTATCCAAGAAAATGTTCTGGAAAATTTTCTTAGAGGAATCGTTAGTAGTTGTAAAATGTTTACCTATGGTTGAATGTCGACTTTAGAGTAGGGAATCTATTTTAAAATACACTTTATTGGGCTACATTTGGAATAGTTAAGTAAGTTTTTTAATTTTATTTTCTCGTCACGCTGTATCCCGAACTCAGCAGGGTAGGCAGAGGGAATCTAGTGTTAAGACACTCCGTTCCCCATTTTCCGCCGAACTCGGAGGCATTTTGTGTTACGTGGCGGAACTTACCGCGCTTTACCTCGACATCAGAGGGAAGAAAATGGAAATATTAAATATTTCCACACTTCGAGTGGGAGTCGAACTCACAACCAGTCGTTTACAGTCACACGCTTATGCCACTGGGCCACGACTGGCTACGTTAACGGCCAATTAAGTAAGTATTTGTGGAATCGTTTTTAATTCGTAAATAAAATATTTGGATCGCTGTTTACAAAAAATATATGGAACGACAAAATAAATTAAACATTAATGAATAAAGTTTATTTAGTGTATTTCACGTGTGAAATCTAATTATAATGTCAAAAGTCATTATTTTCATAATAAGACATTACAAAAATATCGAATTATTAAAATAAATATTACATGCACTAACTTGCGTTTAACATGACATACGTTGCTAAGGCAACATAGGTTTACGTATCATCTAACCTCGTAGTACATAAAAAGCAAAATTAAAAATTTTGAAAAACCCCACCCAGCTTAATTGTAATTGAAAAAGGATAAAATAACTAGAAATCCCCCGCCTAAAAAAATATATGAGGGGTATAAAAGCAAACCCGCTTCAGTCACAAAATACCTAAATCGAGTAAAGTGCAAATTTCTACTGTGTCGTAATTAATCAATATTTCTACCCGAATTATATGTTGGTTCTTTTATTGAAATACGTTATTAATATAACATTAATTAAAATAAAATAACTTTACAATAACTATATAAAAATTGAGAAATACTGAGGACTTAGGTGTCTTTGCATTTAAACGTTGGACTAAAGCGTGTTTGCACGGTAATAATCATAGTATGACAGCTAACAACCACTATCCACAATCGACTTACTATGAAAAATGATATATTCGCCATCTTAGATATTTTGAAATTACGACTTTTGATTGGTTGATTGTGACTGTGGCGTATTTGCTCGTAACATTTTTTGGATCGAAGCTGTTTTGCATCTAAACGTTATTTTCTAAGTGTTTTTTTTATAGGATCGGGGTGGAATATCAGGTTGCCTCTTATCATATAGTGTAGCCCTTTGTGAGCTCTAAAATTTCGTATACTCAGTTAAAAAAATGCATTTTTGGACTGAAGCGTTTTTGCTTTTATACCCCTCATATATAACTAAATAATGGGGACGACTTCGTCGGGGGCTGCCAGTTTACACATATACAGTCGCCGTTCCGTCGCGGGTAATAAATACATAAATAATATTTTTTTTATTTAATTGATATTTATTTATTAAATATAATTTTATTCTTCTTGCTTAAGCTCTAATATTCCTGACATGGTAATTTTAATTGAGTTATTATACACTTTTAAATATAAGGAACGAGATAATATTAATATATTTATATTATGCCTTTCTCTCTATGAGGACAATTCAATGCGCGTTCCGCCACCCAAATACAATGTCTCTTATTTGGGTGGAAAGTAGAGAACGAAGTGTCTTGATACTATGTACTTAACTGTACTGTTAACGTCAGGAAATCCGTTACGGATACCAGCCCGAGTGGGGACTCGGGACGTGGTTATGTGAGTGTCTTCACAAACTGAAATAACCAATTCCAAAACTTTATAATTTAAGAAATTACTGCCAAATAATGTGGCCAGTCGTGGCCCAGTGGCACAAGCGTTTGACCGTAAACGACTGGTTGTGGGTTCGATTTCCACTCGAGGTGTGTAAATATCTAAAATTTCCATTTTCTTCGCTCTGGCGTTGAGGTAAAGCGCGGCGTTAAGTTCCGCCACTTAACACGCAATGCCTCCTAATTCGGCGGAAAGTTGGGAACGGAGTATCTTAATACTAGGTTCCCTCTGCCTTCCCTGCTGTGTGCGGGATACAGTATGAATACAGCGTACAGCGTGAACTGCCAAATACTTTAATACAGGCGCATCGTGATGTTTATTTGTAACATTTTAAAAGATTACCCAAGCACCGACACTAATTACAACCGATATAAATGTGCCTCAAAAAAAATCCACATTCAACTTTTAAAATAAGCGTTCATTTTTTCACATAGAAACTCCTTATAATTTCCTTGCAGGATATTTTTAAAACCCTCTCATTAGCAGATCTGTTTCTGAATAGACATCTAGCATAACATTTTGTATGGCTTACATATAACGTCATCTATATGGATATATAATAATATAAAATGTGAAGTGAATTTTATATCATGTGGAACAAAGTATGTTTTATAAAATACTATCTATGAGTTGCATATTTTCGTGTTAATAATGACTTGGAAGTATGAATTGGAAAATAGTTCTTATGTAAATAAAAAAAATAAATAAAAATAGCTTCACGCTATATCCCGCACACAGCAGGGTAGGCAGAGGGAACCTAGTGTTAAAACACTCCGTTCCCCACTTTCCGCCGAATTCGGAGGCATTGCGTGTTAAGTGGCGGCGTTTTACCTCGACACCAGAGCGAAGAAAATGGAAATATTAAATATTTCCACTCCTCGAGTGGGAATCGAGCCCACAACCAGTCGTTTACAGTCACACGCTTGTGCCACTGGACCACGACTGGCCACGTAAATAAATAATATCATTTTTATATAATTTAACAGGCAAGCAGGTTCACATTTTTTCCTCTATAGCGGGATAGTCAGGAAAATTTAGACTACAATACTAAATGTATTACACTTAGAGAGTGGTTAAAACGAGAAATTGATAATTTAAGTATAATCATTTGCTCGAGTGGAAATTGAATCTACAACCATTGCATTTCAGTCAGACGCTGTCCCACTGCGCTTCGAGGGTCTATAATTTAACGTGCTTATATAATATGTAAATAATGAAGTATCCTAAAAAAAATCTATAAAAAATATTACTCTGATCCTCGCAAGGATATGCTACGAAAATACATATATTGTTATCAGTGGATCTGGTCACGTCAGGAAATTGTCAAACCAATCATACGGCAAGAAGTGGGTCAGATGAACTAAGATAATATTGTTATAAATATAAGTAAACTTAATAAAAACATGTTAAAAAATAAATAAATATTCAGGCAGATACTTGTAAACTTAGTAAAAAAAAGTATTATAATTCTTTAAAAACTCAAAATTTCATATGTGTAAGAAGCATAACTAAATATACTCATGGTTACACAATAAATCTCTAATCTAATCATTTATTTAGTCTTTTTTTTCAGTAATCACTAAATGTTATTCAAAAGTAACTAAGGATCTACTTAATCGAGGGTGCTTACAAAAAAATAAAAGGGCAGCATTCTCTTATTTTTGTTTTACGTAAATACGATCACATTTCCAATTTCCGTGCTCAACTTAAATGGCTTCCAATCCAACTTTACCGTGATATGCATATTCTTCCAGTCCTTATCCGCTGCTTTTACTTTACTCTGGAACAAATTTCCTAAAACGATTCAATATATTAACAAATGTATTCAATCGTTGAATGTTTCTGAATAAATATTGTATTTTATATTGTGTGTTATACTTTGCTTGTGAAAATAAAATAAATGAAAATAAAATAAAATAAACTGGAAAACGAAATGTATGGACAAGAAATAATACTTTAAAAATGAAAATAATTTTTTAGCTATCATATTTGTGGCTCCACTTCCTTTTGCTGTTCCCATAGAAATTTCAATAAATCCTTTCTTAGTGTTTTTATACATTTATTAAGGAATCAAATGCCAAATTTGAGCTTTCTATGGCCACTAGTTTGGGCTGTGCTTTGTTTCTCAGTTACTTAGTAACGCAAGCGTTATATAATTTTTCATATTGCATTAACTATTCTAATAGTAAAACGAATTTATACAATTTTATTTAACCAAATTAATATCTTTATTCTAAAAATTTAATTTGAACCAGCAACTAACGCATAACAACCCAACTATACCACAATGGTGTAAAAAAGAATAAGTATGAAGTTAACCAGAAAGTTTATTTTGCTTGTCAAGAGGCTCTTTCTTTGAAAAGCGACCTATATTATAATTGAGTTTATGAATGCGAGTACACGGAGCCCGTTCCAATCGTATTCCCTCCCTAATTCTTTAAAGTGGATTTACTTGGATCACTTTGTCTTTTGTCTCGTCGATATTAAATTAAAATATTCAATTATATTTAATCATGTCAAGTCTTCAAATCTCTTTTCGTAAATATGACAGATGGCACGTGTACAGTCTAGCGAATATTGTGATGTAAAGTTATCTATATACAGTTTCATATGTATTCTTATATAGCGGGGTAGTGCCAAGACACTCTGTCCTCCATTTTCAGCTCGAAAACGTGATATTGGATGTTGAGTGGCTAGTTAATGCTTTGCCTGCGACAAAAGGTATCAACTCGAAATAATTCAATCAGTTTCAAATATAATCACTCCTCCGAGTGGGAATCGAGCCCTCAACCATCACACTGTGCATCACAATGCCAATGAACTTTTAAATAACAGTGTTATCATAAAATCTTGAATATTAGCTGAAGTCATGGTCTGGTCTACGTTTTCAGCGATGGTTGTAGACTTATTATATAAGTCAAAGATATTTTGTTTTGTGGCTAGTCGTGGCCCAGTGGCACAAGCGTGTGACTGTAAACGGCTGGTTGTGGGTTCGATTCTCACTCGAGGAGTGGAAATATTTAATATTTCCATTTTCTTCGCTCTGGTGTCGAAGTAAAGCGCGGCGTTAAGTTCCGCCACTTAACACGCAATGCCTCCGAATTCGGCGGAAAGTGGGAAACGGAGTGTCTTAACACTAGGTTCCCTCTGCCTATCCTGTTGTGTGCGGGATACAGCGGAAGCTAATAAAAAAAAAGATATTTTTTAAAGGTAAAGCTAATTTATTTCACCAGCCTTTAAACAAAACATTGTATCTATTCGAAAACACGGTATCGACGATACTGGAGGAAGGTCACGTAAAAAGCATGAAGACCCCCCCGGAGGGCGTGTATGAAGAGGTTGATGACAGTGGACGAGGCGAAAGAAGTATGCAGGGACAGTAACGTTTGGCGCTTCGTTCTCTCTGACTACCAAAAGGATACAGCGTGAACCTAACAAAAAATGTATCTATTACTAAATGGTCACTTATTCCAAGATAAGATAAGATAAATAGAGAACAGAGTATTAGACCACTACGATCTCTCTGCCCACTCTTACAGAATAACGGTTCATCTGTCATCTGTCTTTGATAAAAAAAGAATAAATTATGATAAAATTTAAACGCTCTGTTGTTTCAATTCGTTTGGTGTAATTTATTTTTAATAAAATATGTATACAATTTATCGCGTGGCACTGGACAAATATGGAATACTGGAAACAATTTTGCATTTTGTAAATTATTTTAACTTTTACAGATGAAATATTCGTATAATAAGTAAAGAGGAATTTGTATCGCAGTGGAATAGCATATAACTTTTTATACAATGGTCATGGGTTCGTTGCGCGTTTGGGATTTATTTTTAAATTCAGGCTTTTTCAGGCATAGTAGGTAGTCGACAGAACCTATTGTAAAGACATTTCTTTCCCCCCTTAATATCGATACATTGCGTATTAAATAGCCAGAACACTTCTTCATTATAGGTATCAAAGCAGAAAAATGTAAACAATATATAATCATTAACGCGTGTGGGAATCGAACTTACAACCTTCACGTTTACAGTTCGACTTTATTCCATTGCGCCATGATAACCTCGAATTATTATAATAACAAGTAAAATATTTTCATTCTCCTGTTCTATGGGGGAAAGTGAAAATCAGAGTGTCTCAACACTATTTTCTCTACGTCTACCAAAAAACAGCAATTGTACATTACATTAAGTAGTAACCAGTAAGTAATTATAGCTTATCCTATTTCTTAGACACGTACAAAGTTTCAAAGCGCTTCGTTACCTTTTTGCACGCTTCGGGGTATTTTCAAAGGGTTGTTTATTAAGTTTTACTTTGTGCTGCATCTTATTTCCAAAAGACCATTTCTCTTATTTCAACGCTCAAGTTAATTATGCTTTGACTTTGCATGGGTGTGTTGTGATATTTGTATAGTACGCTTCTATTAATATTTATGTAATTAAGCTTTCTAAAATAAATGTAGAGAAGCATTCAAATTAAACATAAGAAGACAATGCGCGGTGTTAAATTCCGCCACTGAACACAATATATCTAGATTATTTGACTACTTGCTATGCATAAAACAAAAGGCAAGCTTAAATGACTTTAAATTACCTTTTGAATGTTAACAATATTAGGAAAGATACTTAAATAGGGCCAGTGGGCCAGTCGTGGCGCAGAGGTACCGAGTGTGCCTGTAAAGCGACTTGTTGTGGGTTCGATTCCCACTCGACGAGTGGAAATATTTGTTATTTTCTTTTTTTGCTCTGGTGTCGAGGCTAAGCGCGGCGTTAAGTTCCGCCACTTAACACGCAATGCCTCCGAATTCGGCGAAAAGTGGGGAACACAGTGTCTTAACACTGTGTTCCCTCTGCCTACCCTGCTGTTTGCGGGATACAGCGTGAAGCTAAAAAAAAAAATATTTAAATACTTTCTTAAATCGCACAAAAACACATATCGTTTGTTATTTGTAATATTCTTTGAAATTATAAAAATACAAATCTTAAATGAACACTAATACAGCAATACTTAACATTCAATTCAAGAAAACATTGACAAATGACGGCAGTATGAAAAGTATTTGATATGAAATATATAAAAAGAAAGTCTTTCAGTAAACAACCTCACTCGGTATTGGAAAATTTATTTGGGGACTTGGGCTTGTGATATATTGAATGTTTCCTTTCAATCTGCTTTGAGGCTTTTCAATCAAAAAATGAGATTAAATGTATGAGTATGTGCCGATATCAATAGCAAGCTATTGATATGACGTTATTTTCAGCGATATATCAAGTAGTGGCATACAAAGTGTTTCAGCTTTTTATCTAAAAATAACTTTTTTAGAATACATTAGTTAGAAATAATTATTTTTTGTGTACGTTATTTGAAATTTATTTAAAGTAAATAGGGTTGGTTAAATGTGGCCAGTCGTGGCCCAGTGGCAAAAGCGTGTGACTGTAAACGACTGGTTGTGGGTTCAATTCCCACTCGAGGAGTGGACATTATATTTCCATTTTCTTCGCTCTGGTGTCGAGGTAAAGCGCGGCGTTAAGTTCCGCCACTGAACTCGCAAGCATCCGAATTCGGCGGAAAGTGGGGAACGGAGTGTCTTAACAGTAGGAAAAAAAATAGGGTTTATTTTATTTTGAACAATCCATACTAATGTTATACAAAAAGTTATTTTGTCTGTTTGTTATCTTAAGTGAATAGTGATGCATATATGAATCACATCAATCTTAATGTAACATTATGTTTATTTTCGTCCGATAAACTATTTTAGTACTTTTATATAATCTTATTAGTGTAGAATTAGTATTAGTAGCTTAACATTTTTTTCCGCAAAACAGGGTAGTCAAAGAGAGCATATAGTCAACAACATTAAATGGCGTCAAAATCAAACATTGAATGGCGAAGATTAACCTCGACTATATTTTTTTTAACTTCTCCACTTAAATAACGCCTTAGAAATGAATAAAATATTTATATAATCATACCTCCGAGTGGGAATCGAACCCACATCAAATACCGTTTACAGTCAGATTCTGAAAGTATTTAATAGTTTATATTTTACTCTAGATATGTATATGAAATTATTACTACGTGATCAGCGAGCACACAATTTGTAATTAAATTTCAATAACGTGAATGAGTGCTTTTAATTTTATTACACAATAACGCATTCCAACAACCATTTTAAACAGTTATTGATATATATTTTCATTTTACGCAGAATAGTGTTATATATATTTTCCGTTGAAGCTTTATTTTAATAACTTGGTTTTTTTTTTCTATTTTTAAATGCAAAAATGTAAGGGAGCCAAAGTTATAAGTTACAGTAAATGCAGGGTCTTCTGTTAATTCTTCTACGTTAGAAGAATGATATATGCATGGCTGACGCGCAGGGTAAGATACAGGGTCACCAAATTTATTAAATATAATTTATTTTATTTATATGAGATATTTTAAATATAAACATCTACGCTAACGGAAATGGAACACACAACCATCGTGTACATAATCAAACTCTTCATACGTATATGCTTTAATTATGATGTAGGTATATATCTAAATATTTATATACAAATTTCAATTCGAATTAAATGTTATCTGATATCCTTGAGTTTCTGATAACGTGTACATACTCGTAATAAAGGTAACATATATGAAATTTTCAAACTTATTTACAACATACTTATATTTTCACGCTTTACAGAGAAAATAGTGTGAAGACACTCCGATCTACACTTTTCTTCCCATTGCGTATTGACTGGCTGAATGCAACCACGCGGCTTAAAATGTTAACTTATAATTTATAATATAATTAATTGTTATACCAAGAAACTTAATAGCTTTATATTCGTTGCTAAGACTACAAAGTCGATTTTCGATCTTCTCATGAGATATTCGATCCTCAAATCTAAAATTGAAACAAGGTTTTAAATTTAAAATAACAATCATTTTTTCATTATTTTCAATAATATTTCTTATGTTGAAATTGCTAGTCATATATGCCCCTTACGTAATATGAGTTTGTGATTTGTCTACCTTATTTACAACTTAACTAAGTTGTACAAAAAACAAAAATAAGTCGTATTGAGCGTATAATACTTTAAATCTACACAGATATAGAACGCATGGTTTATAGACAGAGCGCTTGGACCGCTTCTAAAAAGCGTGGGTTCGAATCCCGTTGCGTTCAAGTATTTACATTTTTTTAAAAACGTGAATTTGCAGTATTTTTAGGTATTCCTAGTTTTTCTTTAGATTCCAAACTTCAATGAAACTTCCCGTCTATTACAAGCATGCTGAGCTTTGCTACTCGCATTGTTCGAAATAATGTGACAGCTTACGGACGTAAACAGAGCTCGATTCACTTATTTCAGTTATTTTCTTAGAATCTTGTCGTATAGATAACTACTTTGGGACCATTCTGGATACTGAATCAATACGTATAATTCAAAAAAGAACAAATCATGCTTTTTACAGCGTGAAAGATTGCAGCTACCAATTGTCTGCGACGATTTTAAAAAGAAGAGTATTCTTGCTATTATTTCATTTGTTATTTGCAATAATATATTATTTATTTTTCAAAACTTAACTGTAAGTTTTCGTTTTATAATCGTAACGCCTCGATTTTAGGCGGAGATTATTGTGTGATAACAGAAGAATCTCTCTGACTACCCTGTCATGCAGGAAAAAGCTTTATACTGTTATGTCATAGCATTTACTGGCACACGATTTTAGATCTATCATTTAAATTTTTAATACTTGTTGCGCCATTTTTAATACTTCTGCGATTTCTTTTCGTTAGTTCTTTAAATTAATGGTTGCCTCACTCAAGAGATCACTTGTATTAGTAAGGCCGCCATTGCACATACCAATTTTGTTTACAATGTTATAATTGTTCTTTCGTGTATTTCTGTAAGCTTTTATGTGCAATAAATTGTGTATTTTTATTATTATTAAACAACTTAAAGTTAATAATAAAATATATTTTTTTTATTAAGCAAAATATTTAATCCTTTCTAATAATACCCTAATATAGGTAATACAAATAATTGAATGTTAAGGTGAAATTATAAACAGTTTTTACTGATAAAATATAAAGCTAATAAAAATAAAGAATCTTCACGCTTCGCATAGCTAGAGAGAACGTAGTGCTGGGACACCGTTCTCCATTTATCGCTTAAAACAGAGACTTAGTCTGCTAAATCGCACCATATTTTACCATACCATATTTTTTCAAGCTTAGTTATTTCTAATGTTGAATTATGTTTTGAAACAATATGTCGAAATATATGTAATATGGTGTTTCTTGAAACAAAAGACTATAATTGTTGCTCTGTAAAGAGGTTATTTATTAATACTAATTATTTTTACATTATTTTACAATAACATTTTTACACATTTTATAATAATTACCAACCTGTAAAGAGAAACAACATTAAAAGCTATTGCTTCAATATTATTTCTTACAATCTTAATTTTAAATATTTTATGTAAAAATCCACGCTAACGTTTTTTAGTGTCACAAAACCAAAGACAATTCTTCAAAGTTGAATTTCCAGAATGCACAGAGTGTGTAGTGCCGTAGACATAGACAATACTAAGACGTACAACGTAACGTAAATTAAATTAATTAAATTAAGAAAAAGAGCTTAATTAACATAATAATAAAAATCGGCTAAACTTTATTTGTAATATAAATATTTTTTAATTAAAAATACTTATTATAATATTAACTTACAATTTAATCCCTTTTTATTATAGAACGACCTAAACAAAGATACTTCACAATGAGATTCCTAACAATAGCCTCGTAAGGCTTCTCTAACTTGTTGACGCAGTAGTTAGGTTTAGACGTATTTGATTGTACACGATATTTGGTTGCTTTAATTTTATTCACTAGAAAGTTTGCGTGTGTAATATACTAATAGTGGTCGTCAACTTCTTTTGCGTGCATTTAATGACCTTCTATCTATTTCTATATATATATATATATATATATATATATATATATATATATATATATATATATATATATATATATATATGTATATATATATATATATATATATATGTATATATATATATATATATATATATATATATATATATATATATATATATATATATATATATATATATATATATATATATATATTATTAGATGACAGTTGCATTAACTAACAAAAAAAAAAAAACTGCCGATACCCTATAAAAACAGGCAGCGTGGTCGACTCGGGGTCACTTTGTTTTTGGTCGTTGTGCTGAACGGACGTGTTGTTTACTTTGTTATTCCAATTTGTTATTTTTTGTCAATTATTACGATTTGCTTATTGTTAATTTTGAAATCTTGTAATATTTAGTACTAATCAAGTTAATTATTCAAAATGTGATTTTAATTTCTATCTTTTGTATGTTTTTGTTGTGAAATATATTTTTTTTAAGTAAAACCCCTTCTGATTCCTAAAATCAGAAGTGGGATATGATACTGCGCCCATACTTGCTATTTTTCAAATTACTTTCCTATACTGAAAATTGTTATTTTTATACGTTCGTGAAGCACAAAAACTAAAGGCAAAGTACCCTCTTATTTTTCTGGAACTATGTTAGTATCGTACACGTAAATAGTTTCGATAAAATTAAAATATGGGTCGATCGTTGCGAATCCCATCCCGTGAACGACGCTATCATAGTCCCAGTGCTCAGCGTTCACACCGCAGGAGGTCTACCAGAAGGAGTTTACGTAGTTCATCATGTGGATATACACCACCCCGAACTGAGAGATCGCTACGAATCCAGAATCCTCTAACCGGGAATCAAGGCGAGAAATACTTAGGCAGAGGACGGCCGAACGGCTACAGAAAAATCAATCACAGCAAGATGCTGTCATTAATAAAGATCGAAGGCCTTCGCGTGTATTTCAGAAAGAAGATCTCGTTTTCGTCATTAAATATACTCAGTCCCAGAGCAAGTTAGACCCTGGTATGCGGGGTCCTTATAAAGTTGTCTACGTGTTGTGTAATGATCGATATGAACTTAAATTACTTGCTGGATCGTATGGAAAAACTACATTTGCGGCAGCACAATATATGGTCCCTTGGAAGGGCGAATGCACCCCTGAGACATGCGCTGCATTTTTTTTGAAGGGGTGCCTTCTTTTATGTATCTGTTTTTTTTGAGATACCTTGTTTTATGTACCTTAGAGGTACCTTGTGAAGGTGTGCACCTACTTTTATGTATCTGTTTTTTTTGAGATACCTTGTCTTATGTACCTTAGAGGTACCTTGTGAAGGTGTGCACCTATTTTTATGTATCTGTTTTTTTTGAGATACCTTGTCTTATGTACCTTAGAGGTACCTTGTGAAAGCTTTTCGCGAAGAGTCATCAGGGGAGTATCTTATACTCTTTTCCCCTGGTGTGAAATCTTTCCGTTACACGGAGAGTCATTGGGGGAGTACAACCTCTTTTTCCCCCAATGTGAAAGCTTTTCGGTAGGGATCCATACCGAAGAGTCACTGAGAGGCTTGGGTAGTTGCCTTGTAAGTTCTCAGTGCATATTTCTATTTTTAGCTTTACTGTTTTCTTACTTGCTGGGGTTGAACTTTTGACTTATGAACAGTGCATTGTTCATAAGCCGAAATGTTCTTTAATTACAGACTATTTTATGTTTCCTGTAAAATGAGAAAATTATGTGTGTTTCAGACTTAACCGAAGACGACAGTTTAAATACAAATCGACAATTGGATGAGTCTGGAAAATCCTCTTCCCACACTGAACAAATGAGATCTCCGCCAAGATTGGTTCTCACACCTTCAGAGGATAAGAGCCTGACGGGGACGTCAGGATGTCAGGAGAGGCCGTATTAGATGACAGTTGCATTAACTAACAAAAAAAAAAAAACTGCCGATACCCTATAAAAACAGGCAGCGTGGTCGACTCGGGGTCACTTTGTTTTTGGTCGTTGTGCTGAACGGACGTGTTGTTTACTTTGTTATTCCAATTTGTTATTTTTTGTCAATTATTACGATTTGCTTATTGTTAATTTTGAAATCTTGTAATATTTAGTACTAATCAAGTTAATTATTCAAAATGTGATTTTAATTTCTATCTTTTGTATGTTTTTGTTGTGAAATATATTTTTTTTTAAGTAAAACCGCTTCTGATTCCTAAAAATATATATATATATATATATATATATATATATATATATATATATATATATATATATATATATATATATATATATATATATATATATATATATTTATATATATTTTTTTTTATTATTCTATTTATCGCTGTACGGACATAAGGTCTGTACCTTTTTTAACATTATTCTTGTTTTATGATATGTAATACAATTTTTTTTTTTACGATTTTAGTACTTAAAACTAAGACTTAAAGAATATACTCTAAGAGAGTCCAGTTACAAATTTAAGTTGCCTGTTCATTGTTCATTTTATAAATTATTGTAATTTCTCCTTAAAAGACAGCTTTACGCTTTTTCTGGCATAGCGGAGTAGTCAGAGGAGCCTAATTTCTTGACACTCTCTTCTCCATTGCCCGTCCGAATTATAGTCATTGCGTGTTGATAGGCGAAAGTTAATTTCACGTTTTTCCAAATTAAATTATCACAAAATCTCGTTTTTTCATATGTCTTTAAAAAATATCTTCGAAAAATTTATAGCTTTCCCACACTCTCCAAGGAACATAAATACATTTGGTTTCAGCAGCCAAATTTCAACTGTCTGCTCATAGCAGTGTAAATTCCTTATCTGACAACCACTGACTGAGTCTGCTATTCACTTAGTCAGTTTTATATATCGAGTTATACAAGTAAGTGGTATGAAGTGGTAGTATATTTTATAAATATAACAATAATTCATTTCGAGATATGAAAACTTAAAAGTCCTAGATAGTTTTTTCTATGCCTTAAAAACATGTGGACTTCACCAACAAGCCTGGGGCGGATTGAATCCGTCATTATTAAGTTTTAATGAACTTATCCACAGTACTGCCCTGGAAATAAACTAAGAATAATAAGCTTTGCGTACTATGAAATAGGGCTAACATCTCTATTTCAAATTTTAGTTCTACTTATGATTTTCTGCTGTACAAACCAATATACTGTAGTATGTTAATTATGTGCTAACCAAAGTTTAATCATATGAGCTTCGAGAAATATTAAATGTACTTTAACTTTTCTCTCGAAAAACTCGAAGCTTTAGAATACGCTATATGTATAGTAAAACGGAACGGAGTGTCTTAACACTAGGTTCCCTCTGCCTACCCTGCTGTGTGCGGGATACAGCGTGAAGCTATAAAAAAATATATATGTTAAAGCTATGTAGTAATTGTATGTAATTATATTATTTATCATTAAATACTAGAAAATTAAAATGCTAATACTAATGGAGGAAGCAACTCTATTTAAAACGTAATGTTCAAAGTACGTCTATGGATTTACATTAAAGTTTATTTTTATTAGGGACGGAGATATTAATATGTGAAGGCAACACTTTAAACCTCTTTTTAATATGAAAGTTAAAATGAATTAGAAATTAAATAAATAAAATACATATTACACACACTAGTATTTCCATAAATTTTTTTTTTAGTTTTTTTAGCTGTAGGTAACTTGCACACAGCAGGGTAGGCAAACGGAATCTAGTATTAAGACACTCTGTTCCCCATTTTCCACCGAATTCTGAAGGCATAGCGTGTTAAGTGCGCGGTATTTAACCGCGCGCTTTGCCTTGACGTTGGAGCGAAGAAAATGGAAATATTGAATATTTCCATTTCTCGAGTGGAAATCAAACCCACAGTCAGTCGTTTTACATTCAGTTTGTGCTCCTGCGCTACCACTGACCTCGAGTTGTGAAGACAGTACATATATAACGCATAAACATTGCTACCAGTTTAACAATTAGTAAATAAATAAACAAAATCAACACTTACTTTTAAAAATTTTAAACTTTGAAAAAAAATAAAAAAAAGCTTATAACCAAAGTTCCTATAAAACCATACATAATTCCAAACAGGTAAATAAAAACAAAATAATAACATTTTAACTTCCACCATAATTGGCTTAAAATGCTAAACGCCACAATCAAAAATATTTATCTCCCCCTACGGCATAGACCATAGGCGATCGTAATAGGTCAGCCATCTGCATGCAAATCAAATTACAAAAGCGAAATTGTACTCACGTTGCGAATATTGAGTGCCTGCTTGTTTATACGGTTACTGACACTGGGCCGGGCTCTAACGATCCGTATCGTTATACATACGAGCACATATAACTGTGTATTCAATGTGTAAGTAATAGAATAAGGGGTAGCAAGTTGTTTTGATTTTCTGTTTTGCTTATCTTTATGTGTCTGTTTAATAGAAGAAGTGGTAAGAGAGGCAGGGGGAGACCTTGGTTGACCTTCAAAAACACAGTGTCGAAGATATTGGAGGAAGGTCACGTAAAAAGAATGAGGACTCCCCGGAGGGCGTGTATGAAAAGGCTGATGACCGTAGCGTTTGGCGCTCCGTTCTCTGACCACCCCGTGAGGGATACAGCGTGAATATAAAAAAAGATATTGTGTATCTAGTGATAGAAGTAATTGTCGAGGTTTTTCTTAACAGCCCGGATTCGTGACAAAAATCGAATGTAATAATTATTTATGATTCAAAATAATGATTCCCAAAAAGGACAATCACGGTGTATACATTTAAACACTGTCTTTTGGATGTCAAAACGATTATGTATTTCACGATTTTTCCCATATATTGGGATAGCTAGAGAGAACCTAGTCATCATAGATCAACACACTCCATTCTCCACTTTTCACCATAAACCGAGACATTGTGTGTTGAGTTCCAGAACTCAACGCCGCGCTTTGTCTTAGGAAGGTACCAGAACGAAGAAATCATTCAGTGAGAGGGAATCGAACCCATAACCATCGCTTTACAATTAAACGCTGTCCCACTACACCATGGCAGGCTTTAATATATTAAATGTAATTATTTTAATCAAATATATACCCGAAGACTGGTATGGCAAAAGAAAAATGAACGCTGTAAAGATACTGTCTTCGTAGGATTTACCGGGCTGAATTGGAATAATGAATGATAGGCGTTTGTGAAAGTGTGGTAGTAAAAATGAAGGAAAACGTACTTATGTAGTTCGATGATGTATACTGGATGAGTGATGAAAGATATGACAAAAAATATTCAAGAGTGAATGCTCTAAAAAGTTACAGTTTTTGGTTATATTTAAAAAAAATATTTATTTATGTATACTAATGTCTTTATTGTATACCGTATACTGGAATAGGTCTTACTAATTGTATGTTTTTTAGTTTCACGATTTAATTCACATAGTGTGGTAGTCAGAGGGAACCTAGTGTCAAGATACTCCGTTCTCCACTTTCCGCCCGTATACGTGACATTGGCTGGTTCTTGAGCAGGTGATCTTACCATTGAGATTTCTCTTACCAAAACGGGTAAATATATAATCATTTAACCAAGCGGAAATCGAACTCATTACCACTGAGCCACAATGGCATCCTATATAACATATACATGCAAAGTCTATTAAACATAATATTTATATTTGAAACATGAGCGTTGTTCCGGCTTGTACAGACGTGTGGTGTTAGTTCCGCCACTCAACACTGTTGAACTTGGAGCACCTACTCGTACAATATTTACTTGCGTGTTATACGAATTAATTGTTTACGAGGTGTTGATTGATCGCTTCTACTAAGTTCAGGAAGTTTGAAACTTGGAAAGAAAATGTTTTATGAGTTAATGAAACATTAATGAATTCTATTAATGGGACATTAATCTAATACTTGGTTTTCGGCGATAATATTGTAAATGTTGACTAAAATGATACGTTTAAATCAGAAAATATATAAGATTTCTTTACTATATTTTTTTCTTATAATATAAAGATGAATAGTGTTTGTCAATAGAAAAAAAATAGCTTCACGCTTTTTCACGCATAGCAGAGTAGTCAAAGAAAACATAATGTTAATACACTCCGTTTTCCACTTTTCACCTAAAATCGGGACATTGCGTGTTGAGTGACAGAGCTCAACGTCGCTCTTTGTCGTGTACCACAGTGAGGGAATGGCAGCAATTTAAAGATAATCATTCCTCCGAGTAGTAGTTCGTACTACTCCACGATTGCTTCAATAGATTGACTTTTATGAAAAGATTGACTGCTTATTTGCAGGTTAAAAGTAGTAATTGTAGTTAAAGTAAAAAAAATAGCAGCTTTTTTCAGTCACAAAGAACTTAGTGTCAAGATTCTCCATTGTCTACTTTTCGCTCGAAATCGAGACGTTGCGTGCCAGAACTCAACTAACTGTGGTTAACTTCTTAAATCAATATTTAGTCATCTTTTAAAAAAACTTTTTTTCTCAGAAACATTACTGTAAAGCTAAAAAGAGCATGTATTTTTGTATTAAGACTACTAATTCATTAAACGACCTTACTATAAGAGAATTACAGAACATTAATTCTATTCAATCCATACTTTGTATCGAAATGGTTGGTTTAAATTGATTTGCTCAACGACTATTCTAATTTAAACTCAGTCTAGAGAAGGAAGTTTGAAGCAAATCTATCAAGTCGCAGGTACAGGTTGTTTACAATGAACTAATTAACGTTTGACGCTGAACTCTGATTGCAATGTGTTTCTAATTCTGAGCCCACGCGAACACATATGAAAACACCTACGTACGTGACGAATGATTATTTACTTCATAATGTTAATGTAATCAGCTTTAGTTGTAAGTCTTATATCTATAGATAACAGTCGTAGGATTAATATCCTATGACTGTTATCTACGACCCTACGACCCTATTAAGGGTATATAATTTCGTTATTAAGGAGATATGCTTATTTTGTAATTAAAATAAAGATTTATGGTTCAAAGGTGAGTGGTAAGAGAGGCAGGGGGAGACCTCGGTTGACCTTCGAAAACACAGTATCGACGATACTGGAGGAAGGTCACGTAAAAAGCATGAGGACCCCCCGGAGGGCGTGTATGAAGAGGTTGATGACAGTGGACGAGGCGAAAGAAGTATGCAGGGACCGTAGCGTTTGGCGCTCCGTTCTCTCTGACTACCCCGCAAGGGATACAGCGTGAAGCTAAAAATAAAAAAAAAATAAAAATTAGGAATGCTTATTTCATACTAATTGATGCCCACAGTTCCAATTTCGTGGAACTTTACGGCTAAGTATATATGAATATCTGCTGACTTTAAATTTGAACCTAAAAAGTTTTACTTACTAAGTAGTAGTTTTCTTGTCTCTAAGACTTCTTGTCTGGAAGTCTTGTGTCTAAGACTTCCACATCACATATTTCAGATGATTGTAATATTTCCATTAACTTAAGGCATTTTTGTCTTTGTACAAAAAAAGGACAAAATGACCAAATATTTAGTTCCACGGAGAGCACACATGAAAATAATTTAAATATTTGTAAGCATTTTTAAAAAATAAAGGTTTCAACGCAGCTAGATTCAAACCCCTATAATGACAACTTTTTATTATATCTATTTTCGTTATATGTATTATATATATTTCCTAAGCATGCGAATAATACTAAAATGATTATTGAAATTACTTATTTAAAATATTTAAATATACACCATTCTGCCTAGTCAAGAAATCAAACCCACAACATTTGCATTAATAGTAAGTCGCTGTGTGTGATACTTTTAATACTATGCAGGAAAAACATGATACTGTTTTTTTTTTTTTAAATAAAATACATGAATTATGAATTTAGAAAGAATATCATAAAAATGAATTCATCAAATAATATTTTTTTCATACATTATACGAGATTTTCTTTAAAGAAAACAATTAATTAAGTTCTGACCTAATTTTGCAAAATAAAAGTGAGATAGTCAGCAGTTACAGGCAGTTTCAGGTTGTATTAAAGCGCAAGATTAAATCTCTAACTTCAAGAATTGGTTCGGAAGCTTCAACGTTTCAAACTTTCAAACAACTCATCGTCATTAAACGTCAAAAGTTTTGTTTACTTAATAGTAAGCAGATATTTAGCTTGTTAAAGTCATATTATTTTAAAAATATATATAAAATATATTTTAAAAAGACAAAATAAGATGAATATAGATTGTAAATTATAATTATTTTCAAAATTATTTTATTTAAAATAAATTTTATATTTAATTACTTTATATTATATAGTTTTTTTCAGCTTTTATTAGTCGGCACAAATCTTATTGAAACGTTTTTGTCATATAAATACATTGTAAAGACTCATGAGCTATATAAAAACGAAAAGAACTAGCACAGCTAAATAATAGTACTATAATTTTATAGACTCTAAAAAAAGTTAGTTACACTTAGTTATTACCATAAATATTTAGTAATAATAACAAAGTCATATTATGCTTAGTACGACCTTTGTTTTTCGTGATCTTTACATTATACTTTATTCGTAGCATTTTAAAGATAAATATTTTAATCAGATTAAATGCATATATTATGGAATTCGAAATAATTATAATTATTAGAAAAACCGTTATTTTAAAAAAAATACAGTAGCAGAGGTCGTAGATAGTCACCTGTCACCTGACATACTTTTATAAAATGATCTATCTTCTTCGACGATAACAAGCTGGTTACAAAACCAATTCAAAAAACAAAATAAAAAAGTTTTCTATAGATTTATTAATAAATAGATAAAATCAATGCTAGAAAAGCATGTTAAAATAATCATATTACAGTTAATATTAATAAATAAATGAACAAAATAATAGTAATAAAATGTCATTCAAAGTTCTAAAATCAAATATAACAACAAAGAAAAAGGATGAAATCCGTCTGAAGCACAAAGCCGTTGCTTTCAACAAATAACTAACTACATCACAGTATGACCTTCTTTCATGTTATGTGTTATAAGATCTGGTGCCTTTTCGCGTACTTCCTACATGTCAGGATAACATGAATAGAACTAGTGCATTTATGTAATTTTACTGGAGTAATACTGTATATCTATTGTATTTTGAGATTTTTTTAAATTTTATTAAGCAGGTTTAATTTTTTTCTGCATTAGAGGATAGTCTGAGAGGACATAGTGTCAACACACTCCGTCCTTCATATTTCTCCCCAAATCTAGACATTACGTATTGAATGACGGAATTCAACGCCGTGCTTTGTCTTGGTAGGCAAGAGGATTAATGATAATAATACATAATCATTCCACCGAGCGGAAATCGAACCCACAACCAATCGATTTTACAGTCACACCCTACACCACGTGGCCTCGACAGCCCTCTTATATCAACATTTTATATGAATATCGTTTAATTTAATATAGGTACAATGTATACACACATTATAAACATGAAAACAGTTAAAATTTAATATAACTAATTATATTTAAACACATTATAGTCACGAACAGAAGCAGTTTCGTAATAGAATTGTTAAAACTCATAATGGATATAATCGTTCACAGTGCAACTTGGCGTATCGCCAATGCCAATGCTGCAACTGAAAGATGTGTGCTCTTTAATACTTTTAACATGGACTTAATTCATAAATCCTCTTGATTACGACATAGAAATATGTTTTCTTGAAATTCAGGATTCCAGTTCGATAGGAAGCTTTTACTGTATTCGCAAATAGATAATGGATTTATGGCTAGTTTTTGGCATTTTGATAAAATTTTATTAAGTTTTTTTTTATGAGCTTCACGCTGTTTCCCGCACACAGCAGGGTAGGCAGAGGGAACCTAATGTTATGACACTCTGTTCCTCATTTCCCAGAGAATTCAGAGGCACCCGAGTGAAGAAGATTGAAGTATTAAACATCTCCACTCCTCGAGTGGGAATCGAACCCACGACCATTCGCTTTACAGTTACACTTTGTGTCTCTGCGCCTCGACTGGCCCTGGATGATGTTATTTTTTGTAGTATATGTTGATTTGAGAATTTGTTTGCATTACAGATATGGTCTGAAATAATGTAGAGTGAAGTTGTGTTGAATTCACTTTCTATTTCTACAATGTTTGCATATCTTCTTCGTATACGTTATGTAACAAAACTTAAAGTTAGCTATATTAGCCCAAAGAAGAAGAAAATGAGGCCAGTCTTGGCGCAGGGGCACAAATTGAAAAAAGTCACTGTGGGTCCGATTCTTACTCGAGGGATTGATATATTTCATTTTCTTCGCTCTGGTGACAAAGCAAAGCAAGGTGTTAAGTTCCACGGGGAACGGAGTGTCTTAACATTAGGCTCCTTCTGCCTACAGATGTTTGCGGAATACTGTGTGAATGAGAACAAAAACATCAATTAGGGTTTATATTAAATAAACAATACTAAAAATATAAGTCTTTTTTTTTTAGCTTCTCGCTATATCCCACACTCTCGCTGTATGCACACCGCAGGGTAGGCAGAGGGAACCTAGTATTCAGTTACTCCGTTCCCCATTTTCCACCGAATTCGGAGGTATTGCGTGTTAAGTGGCGGAACTTAACGCCGCGCTTCACCTCGACACCAGAGCGAAGAAAATGGAAATGTTAAATATTTCCACTCCTCGAGTGGGAATCAAACCCACACCCAGTCGTTTGCAGTCACACGCTTGTGCCACTGGGCACTATAATAATAACATAAAATTTTCAACTAAATTATGAAAAATTATAATTGCAAGTGAACAAGTCATTAATACCGTGTGCCACTCTGTCCACTACGTTACTTGGGTTGTTATACCCACTGCTCAGTTACGAGCGATCGTAAAACGTCAGTTGGAAAACAGGCCTTTCATACAGAATTTTTATACTTTACGATCTAACTCTCTATTAAAGCTTTCTTGAGATTTTTATGTGTTGATATTGTTCTTGTTGCTATGTTATTAAGTGTATAAGACCATAATATCTTTATTAATAGACTTTTGTAAGCACTTTCGAATCGTTGAATGAACACAAACCGTCTCGGAAGGCAGTTCTGCTGAGAAGAGTCGGCTAGAAACTCAGCAGTTGCTCTTTTCAAATATAAAAATTACAATTTTATTATTTTATTATTTGATACAATAGTAGCTGGCCTTAAATTAAAATAATTCCACGCATTTTTATCATTTAAATATTCTTCTACAGAATAAAAAGCCTTAATTAATAATATATTTTTTACAATGATTTGAATTTTCCACTGGTAAATCTAAAATATGAAACTTTCTCCGGCATAGCAGTACATTCAGAGAGAATCTAGTGTCAACCCACTCCGTTTTTTACTTTAAAGCTATTAGAGAAGATAAATGTAATTAACTAAATTATGATTGTGCCGAGTGGCAATCGAATTCACAACCAGTTGCATTTAGTCCAACTTCGTCCCACACCACGATACACATATAAGACAAAATGTGGTAATGTGTTGCGCCACTCATTTATTCATTAAATTCACTGTATGTTTTTGATTTCAGAAAGAAATCGGAGAACAGAGTGTCATAACACTATGTATTTTCTGCTTAATCACAACACATCCCTTAACACTGCATTCACCAGCAACACTAAAGTTGCAATAATGGAACTTTCAAAAAATTGACATTTCCAACAAATCGTTGTTAGCGAAATCTAAATCCAAACACATTTCTTCTTTAGAATTTTCCTGAATAAGCCTTTTTGTTTTCAAGGCGAATATTGCTGTATACGTGACGTAGAAATACACCTTTAAAGTGATTTTAGAGCACTCTCAATCTCAGCATAATAGTTCTTCAGAATTTTTAAAAATTGCTATCGGAAATGTTTTAAAAATTCACAATTTGATTATTGTACGTAATAGTTTTTTAATGAATGGATTATATATTTAACTAAGAAAACAACGATTTCAAGCTTTTTCCCACACAACAGGATAGACAGAGAGAACCTAGTGTCATGATACTCCACTTTTGTTCACCGCTTTTAGCTCGAAAACGAGACATTCCGTGTTGAGTGGTGGAACTCAAGGCCGAGTTTTGTCATAGGTACCAGCGACAAAATATTTTTTTTTTAAATATATTTTAAATTTTGAATGGATTGATCTAATTATGTTAATAATTAATATCCATACATATGTTAAAAATGCGAAAGTCTGTCTGTTTGTCTGTCACGCTTTTACGGCTAATCTAACGGTGCGATTTGAATGAAATTTAAAATGAAAATAATAAAAAAATCAGGGCCTAATATAGGCTACTTATTTCTTCAAAAATCCACCTCTAGAGGATTGAAATAGGGAATAAAAGTTTATATAAAAAATCTAAGCTGCTTGACCGATTGTAATGAATTTTGCCATAAATATAGTTGATTATCGGAGGTTAAACATAGGCTACTTTATTTTTTTAAACTCCACCACCGAGGCTTGCAATGTAACGAAACAGCTACGTATTTCACGCGGGGAAACTGCGAGCGAGCCGCTAGTTATTAAAATAATACTAGAACATTTTACTACATTGTAATACATGTACAATTTTAAATATTAACAAATAAAGCAAAATAATAAGATATTCGTACTAGATTCTCACTTTCAATAAAAGTATAAGATCGTTACTCCACATTTACTATTTGCTGTTACAATAAAAACCATACGCATCAACCCATTTCCTTTAACTTAAGTATCGCGCTATCAATTTGGGCCGCTTTAGAGGTACTTTCACCTTATTATAGCTAGTAAGCTTACCCCCAAGAGATAGTAAGAAAGAGGCGTAGAAACCTTCGATAAAAAGCACTTTATGTTCCCTATCTGCTTATGATTACATTTTTGTTCCTGTTAGGAATAAAGTTAAGTAAAGATATGGTTTTAGATGTAATGATGAAATGTTTTGTAATGAATATAAATATATTTACAAAATTATGAGTAAATACACAGAATAGGTGCTAGCGTCTGGTTGTAGACGAAATTGTTCATTGGTTTGATTCCCATTCAGTTAAATTATTTTTGCTCCGCTCTAGTAAAAAGCAAAGCATGGCTTTGAGTTCCGCCATTCAACACGCGATGTCTTGATTTTGACGGTAAAGGTAAAGAGAGGAGTATATTGACTATTTTTTCTCTGACTACTATCTATCCTCTATCATTAGAGAGATATCAAAATAGATACATTTCAGGTCTACATTCAGATTATTATAATTCTTAATTTAATATTCAAACATACTAAGTAAAAATTATTAAGTTTCCTTTCACAAATATTCGATACTTTGACTTTTAAAAGGTACATTGTGTTAGGGCACGGTGATGCACAGTGACAGCTAGGGCATTGTCTTCCATGGAAAAAATATTTTCCAGAGATTTTTATTTGAGATCTTCGTGGCGCAGTAGAACATCATCTGTGTGTATCTCTGGTATGTAAGACAAAGCGCAACGTTAATTTCAGTCAATGTCTAGGTTTTCTCTGACTTTGATTATACGGTAAAAGCAAATCACTACTCTTACGAAAAAAGGTTTTGATTTATTTATATTTCGATTGTAACAAAATTAATAAAAAAGCTATTCTTACTTTTATTTTCAAGTGAATATATTGTAATAATATTTCAATTTACCTACATAATATTATATTAAGAACAAAATTTATGTCGATAACAAGGCAATTTTAAAATTACAAACTTAAGTTGAACTATAAAATAAGATTTAAAAGCTCTACACGCTCTTCTTCTAAAGTGCATAGAGCTTAATGGGTGAACTTACAGTTCGCTACATCTTAAGATCTTAACAATAACGTTTTTATTGTAGATATCCCTTTATTTAGTACCAAAAACAAGAAGGTGAAAGGACAGAATTTTTTTAAAAATATCTACAAAAAATATATATATTTTTAAAATAATTTTTAAAGAAAACGATCTTTAAACTAATGGTTTTTGTTAACATTACTCTTTAACTGTATATAACATTAATGTTCTGCGTGTAGACCATTGCTTATGTTTTTTTTTTCACTGTAAATGATTTTTTTTGTGGGTGCAATCTGCACGCGAAAGAATATTATACGTAGTTACTCTAATTATTATTTTTTAGCTTCAAGCTGTATCCCGCACACAGCACTCTAAAATTTCGTTTATCCGAAGATTAGGCGTCAAAAACCTAATGTTGAAACATTCCTGTTCTTTTCAGTTTCGAAGCATTAAACTTAGTCAACCGGTAGCGAATTAGTTCATATTAGAAAAAATAAGCATATTTCTTTATTAAATTTATTAACTTCTTATTTTGGATAAAACTGTTTGAATTTGTCTTTACCTCTGTTTTCCATAGTGTATGTCGGAAGGTGGAATCAACAAGATTAGGGAAATAACAATTTAAATAATATCATGTGCCAGTCGTGGCCCAGTGGCCCAAGCGTAAACGACTGGTTGTGGGTTCGATTGCCACTCGAAGAGTGGAAATATTTAATATTTCCATTTTCTTCGCTCTGGTGTCGAGGTAAAGCGCGGCGTAAAGTTCCGCCATTTAACACGCAATGCCTCCGAATTCGGCGGAAAGTGGGGAACGGAGTGTCTTAACACTAGGTTCCCTCTGCCTACCCTGCTGTGTGCGAGATACAGCGTGAAGCTAAAAAAAAATATATCATTATCCCAAATAACAGGGACAGAACACACAACCTACTTAAATTATGGCACTTTTCTTCTGCACCGCGATAGCCTGAATAATTGTAAAAAAAATCCTATTACTGTTAGACGATGATAGATATTAACTCACTTAATCCGGTAGTTAGAGCTTAACAGTCAGTCATGATTTAGTCTCTCATAATTTTCTGCCATATCTATTTAGATCAACAAACAAGATTTCCTCTTTAATAAAGTGATGTGTGCGAAAACTAGGTCATGTTAATTTTTATAATCAACCTAACATTTGTATAGTGGCTTTGCTATTCTATGAAAACTTTTAGCTCTTGATATATGTATGTATGTATGTTTGTATGTTTGTGACATGCGTACTTATGTGTGATTATCTTAAAGTGCTTTTTAATCAAGTAAATTGTATAATTATTATAAGTATGTTTTTGTACGTCCAAAAATACCTGAGAATGGAGTGACATAATACTACTCTTTTTGTTTTCAATTGGTTTTTTTTGTTAAATTAAGCCTATTCCAAGCGGAAAGAAATGTAAGTGCATACTGCAAGTTCAGTTGATTCGTAAAATATATATTTTTTCTTAGTAATACTTTATCATTTTATTGTAAATATATCTAACATGTGGTAGTGGGTAATATTTATTTTATAAATTTTGAATATTGCTTGCTAAACATTATTGTGATGAATGTTGGCTTCTACACTTCATTTCCATATATAATAAGCTAGGCTTAGTTTTATGTTTCTCTGCCCAATCGAATGTTTTTTTTCGCGTTTAAGATATATGTAGGTACATACAGAAATTATGATTCCATAGTAAATACAAAACATAGATAAAACATATAAGAACATATAAGAAACTTGAATACCCCACCTTTACTTATAGTTCACACTCCTTTTTTATAATTTCACGCCTTATCCTTAGTGGGATAGTCAGAGAGATGTAATAAAAAGATAGGAGATTATAAAACAAAGAATTGAGTGCACTTCCTCCAAAAATATATTACATATTTCAACTTACAGCACATACTTTGCTTAATGTGAAATTTTCTTACAAACTTTAAATATAAAAGTAATTTAAAAAGATTTTGCAGCAGCACGGCCACAGTGTTAATGTTTTATAGTTCTGCACTGTGGGCAGTTAGCCAAAGCCACTCGGACCACTTTATAGGTAGTCAGAATATTTAACTATATTAAACATTTTCAGAGGAAATTCTCGTGTTATACGTTATTTAAACATATGAATTACATATTTAGGGATAGATGAAAGTCACTTTTGTCACGTTACGGTCTCACTCATTTTTGTGGTTTGCAAGGTATATACGTATATACCTACGTATATACCTACTAGTGTATGTGGCCAGTCGTGGCCCAGTGGCACAAGAGTGTGACTGTAAACGACTGGTTGTGGGTTCGATTCCCACTCGAGGAGTGGAAATTATATTTCCATTTTCTTCGCTCTGGTGTCGAGGTAAAGCGCGGCGTTAAGTTCCGCCACTTAACACGCAAGCCTCCGAATTCGGCGGAAAGTGGGGAACGGAGTGTCTTAACACTAGGTTCCCTCTGCCTACCCTGCTGTGTGCGGGATATAGCGTGAAGCTAAAAAAAAAAAAAAGGTATATACGAGTATATATTATTAATTTTAGTTAACAAAGCGTTGGTGTGTTGTGGCCAGTCGTGGTGCAATCCGCACCTCCTGAATAGCGTCCAGGCTCAGTGGTGAGAGCGCCTGGACAGTATTCAGGAGGCGCGGGTTCGAATCCCGCTGCGTTCAAGTTTTTATACGTTTTCTTTAAATGTATTTTTTCAATATTTCAACTTGTTTTTCCATTAGTATCCGATATGCATCGTCAGTAAATAAGTTAGTCGTCAGTAGAGAAGTTTTATGATTATTGATTATGTAATAGCTAAAAAATACGCATATAAATACGTAGTTTTCCATAATCACTGGTCTATAAAGAAAATGTAGTTTTGATTGCAAACAAATTCTCAAGCCTGAATAGTGGTCATTAAATTGGCATAATAAACTTTCAAGCATTTCTTAAGCGATTTTTAATATGAAATCAATATTAAATGGTACTAAAAGATTTTAGTTTGGTATCTAAATGAAATAACATAAGTTATTATAAGAACTCAGTGACATAACGAACGAGTGACGAATCGAACTCATGACCACTTTTACAGGTAGATTTTGTTCCACTGCGACATGATACCATCTATAAATTATAGAAGACATCCGTATATCACTTTCAAATACACACACCAAAATATCATTTTGGTCGAGTCGAGGTCGAGTATTAAATAAAAAAAAATATTCAAATCGGTCTTTCCATTCGAGATCTATGCTACTAAGCCAAATTTTATGATCGAAGTCAAAACCTGATTTAATTTTTTTAAAAAATATTTATAACCATCGTGGCGCATTGTGGTAGTGTATATAAACGTTTTTGGTTCTGAGGTCCATTTTCATTCGTGAAAATGATTATATTTTAACTATTTTTATTGCTTTACTAGTAAAAAGACAAAGTGCAGCATTAAGTTCTGTCTTCTTCTGTTCTCGTAATGTCTATATTTTGGGTGGAAAATGAAGAACCATTTATTTTGATACTAACGGCCCGCTCGCAACTATGTTTAAGCTTAGATTACTAACTATATTTATGCCAAAATTTATTATAATTGGTCAAGCGGTTTAGATTTTTCATATAAACTTTCATCCCCTATTTCAACCCTTTAGCGGTTGATTTTTGAAAAAATAAGTAGCCTTTGTTAGTTCCAGTAACTTTTACTACTTTCATTTCAAATTTCATCCAAATCGAGCCAGTAGATTAGCCCTGAAAGCATGACAGACAAACACACAGACTTTCGCATTTATAATATAAGTATGGACTAGGTTCTCTCAGATACCAAAAAAAAGTATTACTAAATCTCTAACAAAAAATATAACTATTAAATTCAATTCACTATATACGTACATACATATTTACATATAACACATATACCACCCCTTAACCGTTTAATTAACCTGAATTTGAAACACGGCGGTTGACCGCAATTACCACCACCGCGGGAGTACAGCTAGTATCGTGCAATCTCTTCAAACGAACAGTTTGTACTGACCGAGTAGTACTGAGTAGATGTTTCATAGCGTTCAGCAAACTCAATGGGCATGAAAATACCTTGCAATTATCACCATTCAGCATTAAGTGTATGGAGGTTTGTATTTTTTGATTATAATGGCTCAATTATTCGTTATTTCTGCTTCTTATACGCTTCTTACAATAAATATAAAGTGTAACCCTATTAATATTGTAACTGCGAAAGTTTATAAAAAAAAGAAAAAATATATTTATTAACAAAAATATATTTAACAAATTTGGAACATCTGAGGACCCCACACTAGGTCTTCCTGTATCGTGGGTGCCAATATACCAGTTAACAGTTTAGTGCTACACTCGGTTTTCCGATAATGAAAACACTACTAAAGATAAAAGTATTAACTTAGACAAAAAATATATATATACGAATACAAACCAATCAATGAAGTAACAGTTGAAGTTAATTACATGTAAAATCATTACTATTGTGTGTGTAAAATAAGTTTTTCGGTAACATCATAATTTAAGGAGGCAAGCTGGGCGGCAATTTTAGTTCTGGCTTGTTGCTGTAAGGATGCTTGTTACTCTTTCACGTAAAAACTACTGAATGAATTTTAAGTTCAAGATTTTACAGTTATAACTGCTTTCGTAAATTTTAAAACGCGTGGTTTTATTAGCTAGAAAACTTAGGCTTAGACTTAAAAACTTATGAGGCGGATTCGTGTTTCTATATATGGCTTTTTATTTTTTTTTATTACAGCTATTATTGAGTTAATGTTTCTACCAGTAAATATTTTGTACTGTCTACCCCACAATATGTGAAAAAATGTCATTTTAATTAATAAATATTAATTGAATGCGTCGTGACGCAATGGTAAGTAACCATCTAGGTATAAACGCGATTATAGTGTATTCGATTCCTACTTGGAGGAAAGATTATATAAAAATTATATTAATTTCCGAGTTAGCCACATGTAAGACGGCGGCAAAGCGCGGCGTTGACCACCGGCTCTCAACCTGCAAAATCTCGAAATCAGACAAATGTGGAGAATGGAGTGTCTTAACACTAGGTTCTTCCAATTTATCTATCCATAAAAATCGTAAATCTACATAATAAATAATAACATATAGATATTACCGTAAATCCTGTTTTCCAAGTTATTAATAAGCCATAATTACAGCCCCTGTATAAAATAAGTGTTCATAATTAGATTATCACGGACGCGACCAAGCGGGTAACAAAGCGTTCGATCCTTTACTAGACAATCGGATTACTTTCGCGGATTTGAACAGTGACCTCGATTCCCCTGTAACCTAACCCATCGCGACACGACATGCAACTTATAGTGATTTTACATGGGGTATTTTTATAAAGCAAATTATAAAAGCTTAGACGGGTCAATAGAACTGGGAGACCTTGTTTTTCAGATGTTTGTCGTTAGTGGGATGTATCTATTTGTACTGATATACTAGTAATTCCTATATGACCTTCTATTTCTTCATTTTTTTGTGATATGGATTATCGATTAAAATATTATGAGTATTCTTATATATTTTTTAACGAGATTTACTATGTCTATATTGTTTTTTTTTAAATTTGTAATGATGCATCATTTGTTATTAGTCATTCTGTTTATTGCTTTTCATCCAATATGGAGTCACTCTTAAAAAACACGTATGTATTATTTTTAGGCTTTGAATTTTTTTTAGCTTCACGCTGTATCCCGCACACATCAGGGTAGGCAGAGGGAACCTAGTATTAAGACACTCCGTTCGCCACTTTCCACCGCATTCGGAGGCATTGTGTGTTAAGTGGCGGAACTTAACGCCGCGCTTTGCCTCGGTACCAGAGCGAAGAAAATGGTAACATTAAATATTTCCACTCCTCGAGTGGGAATCGAATTAAATCTAATCAATCATCGAACCTTTGAATTCAAAGTTAGCATGTTCTCTAATAAATGCGATTATCACATTGCATGAACATGCTAACCGCTACTATGTATTACTAATTATTATACTAACTAAATTATCATTTACTCTTAAGTAAATTCTAGGGGACAGTCGTGGCGCAGTGGCACGAACGTGTGACTGTAAACAATGGGTTGTGGGTTCGATTCCCACTCGAGGAATGGAAGTATTTAATATTTCCATTTCTTTCGCTCTGATATTAGAGGCAAAGCTCGGCGTTAAGTTCTGCCACTTAACACGCAATGCCTCCGAATTCGGCGGAAAGTGGGGAAAGTAATGGGGAACGGAGTGTCTTACTGCTGTGTGCCAAATATAGCGTAAAGCTAAAAAAAAATCTTTACCTGCCATCATTTTCAATGAAATCCATATAAAAATTGTAATTTAACACAAAAAATTTAAAAATATGCAACTGTTTACGAATTCCGTTTTCGCTTATAAATGGGATAATTTATGATCGTCTTAACGACCACTATTTACATTCCCGAGATGTTCTGTCGACGGAGATTATGTAAATCCAAAAGAGAATGCTCCTTGAAATTGAAATTTTACTAACATTTATAATTTTTCAATAAATTTTATGGAATAAAAAGAATGATTTAAAATAAGTTATTGTATTTTTTACCTCTTTTTCTCGGCTATTATGATGTGTATTGTATAACAAGGCCACCAGGTCTATGAGACTGATTTATGAATTTGGTTCTGTGTTTGATTCCAGCTCCGTAAAATGATTACATTCAATTTTGAAATGAAACTATTTTTAACCGGATTAATCGCGTAGAGTATTGCGCAGGTAGACTCTCTTTACCTTCCTGTGACCACGGACTACTGTAAAGTATATAAATTTATACAGTAAAAATATATTTTATATAAATTTATAAAATTTTACTTCTAAAGTGTTGGACAATGTTAGTTTCATCTGCTCTATATGAGATGTGAACCTCCTATGCCCAAAAACAGATTACGACAGTAAAGGAAAGAAACCTATACAGTCTGGTGCTCTATACAATAATTATAAGAAGTTGTGACCCGTGGAGGGATGGGTTAGAATACAATTCCCCTCCGTCGCTGGGCAGCGACCCGTAAAAGACGGGTAATCCAGAAGCTTGGTGGTAGGCGATTCGTTCTCCGACTGGCTCGCGCCCACTATCATGTCAAAGACATCTGGTGATGTGTTCCGGTTCGATGCAGAAGGGTAGGAATGGTGTAACTACCGTTCTTCCCTCGTATCGTCCACCCCCGTTAAGGTTGGCAACAAATCCACAACCTTTCTCATCTTGTGGATGTCCATGGGCGAAGCTAACTACTTATCATCCTTTTGCTCGTTTGCCCGCCTTTCTTCAATAAAAAAAAGTTAAAAATATTATTCTTTTATATTGTTAAAAATTGTGGCCAGTTGTGGCGCAGTGGCACAAGCATGTGACTGTAAACGACTAGTTGTGGGCTGGATTCCCATTCGAAGAGCGAAAATGTGTAATATTTGATTTCTAAAAATGTATTTTCGAATACCAAGAATATACGCGATTAATTCGGTTAAAAATAGTTTCATTTCAAAATGTGTAGTAATCGCGAAAACAAAAAATCATATTATGATTATATTCAATTTTATCTTAATCTAGAATTAGGTGGGAAGTGTAGAACAGAGTATCTTGACACTTGGTTCTAACAATATGATTGTTACAACTTGAACAAAACGTTTTAAGTCCATTTGATTTTTGAAAAATGAAATGTATGTAAGTGGGGAACGGAGTGTCTTAACACTAGGTTTCCTCTGCCTACTACCCTGCTGTATGCGGGATACAGCGTGAAGCTAAAAAAAAAAAACCGGTTTGTCTAGTTAGTTGGAAAAATCTTCCTATCCTATCAATTTCTTTGACAAAGAATGAAGAGTATATATTAATAACTTGATTCATAAGTTACTGTACAATTTAAATTATTCTAAAAGTTAATAATTATTATCTTTATGCAAACAAAATATTTAATTACGAACATTTTTTTCAAAAACATATATAAAATACCTTGAATAAATAATTTAAATTATTCTGAAAGTCAATAATTATTATGTTTATACAAACAAAATATTTAATTACGAATACTTTTTCAAAACTTTATCTAAAATACCTTCAATAAAAGAAAATATAAAAAGATAAAACTTCTTCTACATACATGTTTAATAGTTTGAAATCTCTTGAAACTGTAATACAATCATACTTCTACCGCAATAACAACAGTGCAAGTCTAACTTGAAATTGTTCCTCCGAGACTATATAGTAATGGATATTAAAATTTAAACAACCGCAGTGGGTTATTTAATACTGGAATTTTGCATGCTTTAGTTCACATTGTACGTGTGAAGAATCATTTTATAGTGTTTATACTTTAAAGTTTGTATATATGCTTTTTTTCTTTTTTATTATTATTATTGAATATGGTAACTACTGTTTGTAAATAATAAAATTAAGAGTTCTTAGGATATCCATTTTTTTCGCTTCACGCTGTATCCAGTATTTCATTGCAGCTTTACGTTTTCTCCCACATTACAAGTAACGTGAGGTAGGATCATAGTGTCTTAACACAAGACATTCCGTTCTCTATTTTCTGTCCAAAATCGAGACAGACCACAGTGGAGAAATGAAGAAATGAAACTGATTTAAACATAATTACTGCCTCGCCTGGGAATCGAACCCAAAATTATCACGTTTACAGATATCAAATGATAACTTTCTGCGCCAAGAGGGCTTCGCCGGCCGGTCTATAAATATATTATATTCACTTTTCCTTCTTTTTTTTCTTAAAAATACACTTAAATTGTGTAAATAAGTTTAATGTTAAGACATTTTGTTCGTCATTTATCATCAGACACATAAAAAAGTTGTTATGGATTTAATACTCTAAGTCAGAATCGGGAGAGTGACTGTGTTTCAAATAGTCACTTTCCTTTGTCGTGTTCAGACAAAGTATGACGTTAAGTTTCGCCACTCAACACGCAATGTCTAGGAGAGAAGAGGAGAACCGACTACTGAGTGTGTTGGCAATAACTTGCTACGCGGGAAAAGGCAAGGTACCGTATAGTGCCTCTATGTACTTGTATATATAAAAATAATTTAATTTGGCCTCTGTATAACACATTTACGGTGTATCCCGCACCCAGCAAGTTAGACCTTGTGTTAAGACAGCACGTATGATAGATATAATTTGTCTTAAACTTAAAGTTTCATCTAATCTTCTACGTAATATAATTACAAAGCAAATTAATAATGTAATTACTAACTTTTATACTTCTTCTATATACAATACTAGAACTAAACAACATTGTAAGTAACAGGCTAGTCACGTACGGTCAGATAGGTACATATGTATATCTACTCTAGCTACGTCGGTCATGGGTGACTGACATCACGACATTTGATCGATGATTTCAACGAGCCTTTCAGTAGGTACAGTAGGTTTATCTTTTATGAAATTGGAAAATAAGAAATATTGGCGTAAATTTTTAACATATTATTTGGTTTCAGAGAACAAAATAGATATATGCAATATTTACTTATTTTTTTAATACTTGCATATGGGTAAAGTAATTAATAATGAATAACTTATACGGCGTTCGCGGCGTTAAGTTCCGCCACTTAACACACAATGCCTCCAAATTTGGCGGAAAGTGGGGAACGGAGTGTCATAACACTAGGTTCCCTCTGCCTACCCTGCGGGGGCGGGATACAGCGTGAAGATAAAAAAAATAACTTATACGTAATAATTTAGTCCTCTATATTTTTATCGCGAGGGAAGACTGGTGAAACCAATCCAAGATTTTGCAAAAATGACAAAGAGAAAGATAGGCTTAGACGTTGACAAAAATAGTTTAAATCCATAACTGTCATATTTTTAAAAATAACGCGTAAAGTTATAAACAATATGGCGTTTATAATATACGTAGTATGTACATTTTCATTACGTACGTAATAAAATTTTATAAATAGTATTACTTTAAAATTTACATAACATTTCTGTTTAGTTTAGGCCATGCGAAGCTTTAATCATTTAAACTATTTAAAAGCAAAGCGTGCTATGCGGAGATAAATGTATTAACTTCGCCACAATTATCCCTCGTTTGTGGAATAGGACTGCGTTTGACTGTAACGCGATTGGTTGTGGGTTCGATTTCCATTCGGAAGAATTGAGGATTATATTTTAATTATTTTCCTATTTCGCATTGATAAGAAGGCGAAACATGGCGTTAAGTTCAGCCGCTCAATAAGCAATGTCTAGATTTCGGAGAGAAAATGAAGAACGTAGGTGTCTTGACACTAAGTTCAAGGAAAAGCATGAAGCTACCATAATTTTCTTTTTTGAAATACATTAAAATCTTTTTTCGCAGGAACTTCTTAAAACTTGAGTTACTTGCAAAAAAGGCTACGTTACACGCTGGTATAGCTGACTGCAAAGTGTCTGCTTGTGGCCTAAAATCCCACTAGCATGAAATGCTTCTATTTAAATGATCATTTTCCTTGGTACCTTTGGTGAGACAAAACGTGGTTAAATTCCGCAATTTAACATGCGGGAGGAATGCATATTATATATATAAGGAACTAGCGTCCTGCTCGCGTCTTCGCCTCGTGGACTACATAACTGTTTCATTATATAAAAACCCTCGGCGGTAGATTTTTCAAAAATAAAATAGCTCATGCTTCACCTTGGATTATCAACTATATTTATTCCAAAACTTATTATAATCGATTAAGCGGTTTAGATTTTTCATACAAACTTTCATCACCAATTTCAATCCTTTAGGAGTTGATATTTAAAGTAAAAGTAGACTAACGTTCGCATTTATATATAAGATTGCATTTATATATAAATGGATTGTCTTGATATTACGTTCTCCATGCCTATCCTGCAATGAGGAAAAAAGCGTAAAACTAGTTTTTTAGGCGAATAGAAAATAGCTATATTCTTTTCTTTCAATTTATGTTTATAATGGCATAGCATTAAATGATGTTTATCTTTTGCATATCTAAATAATATACTATAATTTCAAACTATCATACAGATAAGGTATAGAATTGAAAATACTTTGGCAGGGTAAAAAGTTTATTTGTAGCCAATACTATGAATCCTTGTGTTGTTAGTTCCTTGTTGTTAGTTTTTTAAAAGTTTAAGAACCACATTTCATTGATTTCATTTGTATATTTCGAAACCGATATCGTTATGTACAAATTAAATTTTGTGTAAAAATAAAATAAAATTAACATCCATACTTATATTATAAATGTGAATGTCTGTGTGTTTGTCTGTCACGCTTTCACGGCAAATCTACAAGTCCGATTTGGATGAAATTTAGAACGAAAGTAGTAAAAATGACTGTGTCTAACATAGGTGACTTAGTTTTTCAAAAATCAACCTCTAAAAGGTTGAAATAGGGGTTGAAAGTTTATATGAAAAATCTACACCGCTTGACCTATTGTAACGAATTTTGGCATTTATATAGTTGATAATCCAAGATTAAACATAGGCTACTTTATTTTTCAAAAATCCACCACTGAGGGTTGCAATATACCGAAACAGATAAGTAGACCTCGCAGCGAAGCCGCGAGCGGGCCGCTAGTTTTTAATATAAGGAATAAGCAGGTTATATGGTACTAAGCGTTGTGTAGATTTTTTTCCGCAAAGCAGGGTAGGCAGAAAGAACCTAGTGTCAATATACTTCAGTCTCCAGTCCATCCAAATTTAAGACTATGTGTTAACTAAGGTACTTCAACGTCTCGTTTGTATTGTTAGTTTCTTTTTATCTTCACACCGTGTCCCGCACACAGCAGGGTAGGCAGAGGGAACTTAGTGCTAAGACACTTCGTTCCACACTTTCCGCCGAATACTGGAGGCATTGCGTTTTAACGCCGCGCTTTGCGACACGACACCGACACCAGAGAGATGAAAATGGAAATATTAAATATTTCCACCCCTCGAGTGGGAATTGAAGCCACAACCAGTCGCTTTACAGGCACACTTTGTGCCATTGCGCCACGACTGGCCCCATTAGAGCGCAATTATGAAAATAATTTAAATATAATCAATAATTTAAATAAAATCATTCCCCGAGTGGAAATGGAATCAAGACACTGTCACACTACGTCACAAAGACTTCTGATTTACTTTACTGAACTATTCTTATATTTTGACGTACTAGTAAACGACTTAACAAAACAAAATTAATATAAAAATAAGAAAAAGAAATAGAAAAAAACAAGTATAAAATAATACTTATGACAAAAATGTTATTATATTATTATACATCCATATACAATACATAAATTCATATGCCTGACATGTAATTATGAAGCGCTCTTGGAAAAGAGCAATTTCGGTGCCTTTATAACTTAATTATTATGAAGAATTGTATTATATAATACATATGAATACTTAGGGGGCCACTCGTGGCGCAGTAGCACGAACGTGTGACTGTAGAAGACTGGTTGTGGGTTCAATTCCCACTCGAGGAGGAGTACATTAGGTTCCCTCTGCCTGATATGTGCGGGATACAGGTGAAGCTAAATAAAAAAATGAATACTTTTATATTTTAATTATTACTTATATGTTCTACAGGTACAATTATTCGTACAACAAGTACATTTGTCGTAAAATTGACTTGACTTGACTTGACTGTCATTCTTACAAGCAAAATAACATAAGATAATTAAAAACAGCACGGATGATAATAGTAATGTTAGTTTAATTATATTTAAATATTAAATAAATAAATAAAATAATTAGTTTTATAAAATAATGTTTAAGGGCGAATATTTATTGCTAGTTCAGTCTAGTCGTAGCACAAATAAAGTTCCAATTTTTTTTTATTCCAAATAAACATAGAACCCCTTATACCATAAAAATATAATTTTCCTACAGCAAAATTCACCTTCCACCTTTAATTACCCGCTGCAAATTTTAACTTAAACATTTCAAGTTTCAGACCATTAATTGTAGGAAATATAAAAACTAACTAAATACCAGGCTACATTTAAATACAGTGAAATGAATATTTGAATTGCAACACCGGAGTCCGGCCTCGCATCGTTGAGCATTAATTTATTCCCTCTGGCCATCCCTATGCAATATTACACTACTCAAACAGAAAATGAATGTTTTATAATGATATGGCACAAAATAGACGTTTTTGTTCAAATAAATTTATTGTAGTTTTTAATTTGCTTTTTTAGATAAGTTCATATCAATGTAGAGGCCATCTCGTTTGCGACAAAAGGAGTGGGTGCAGTGGGACAAAGTCTGACTGTTGATCGGTTATAAATTCGATTTCTACTCGATGGAAATGATTATATTCAAAATATTTTCTTTGCTGTAGGGTAGTCAGAGAGAACTTAGTGTCAAGGCACTCGGTTCTCCACTTTCTGCACAGCAAGGTAGTTAGAGAGAAACTCCCAGTTCCCCACAGAAAATTTAAAAAGATAAAAATGGACAACGGGTGTCCATTTTATGCCCGAAATCAAAAAATGGTGTATCTTCCTAATACACAAAATGAACGAAATAATAATTATATATACAGTCCATAGTGTAAGTGTCATATACGTTAGTACCTAAGGCATTGCGAATTCTACGCGTCTAGTAGCTAGTATATATAAAAAGGCAGAGAGAGAGAGAGAGAGAATTAACTCACTTAATCTCAAAATTATTCCATATTTTGGTTATTATTAACAAAAAAAGCCAGAAAAGAAAAGTGAAAAAAGAAAACTCGTGGCGCAGTGGCACAATCATGTGACTGTAAACGACTGGTTGTGGATTCGATTCCCGCTCGAGTAGTGGTAATATTTAATATTTCCATTTTCTTCGCTCTGGTGTTGACGTAAAGCGCGGCGTTAAGTTCCGCCACTTAACACGCAATGCCTTCGAATTCGGCGGAAAGTGGGGAACGGAGTGTCTAAACACTAGGTTCACTCTGCCTACCCTGCTGTGTGCGGGATATAGCGTGAACGTAAAAAAAAAGAAAAACGTAATAGAAAATATGATTCTTCGCTAAACTGTGTATTATACTAAATATTGGAAAAGAGCAAATATTTGAATGGCAACACTCTACAGTGAGCTCGTATCGCTGAACATTAATTTATTCCCTCTGGGCATCACAATGCAATATTTCCCAAGCCAGCCAGACACTGAATAAATGTTTTATTAAAGTACATTTTACAAAACAAAAATGATGCTGGGGATTTAAAGGTTTTAAAAAAGACAGATGTCAGTTTGTAATTGTGTTATAAGCTTGGCTTTTCATAATGAGTTTTTTTTACGTTCAGTAATAATGAAAGGCCTTCGTGGTGTAGTGATGTGACTGATGTACGTGATGGTTACGAGTTCGATTTCAACTTAAAATGATTAGGTATATTATAAGTTATACCATGTTTGTCCATTCTGGTGCCAAAACAAAGCGGGGCGTAGAGTTGTCCTACTTAACTCTCAATGTCTAAGATTCCAGTGGGAAATGAAGAAGGGAGTGTCTTGACACTACTTGATATTTGCGAGAAACAGCGAGAAATGGAAGAAAAAACAAATAATAAAAAGTAATATTATGAGAATGAAGGTTGTAATTATAAATGTTTGTTGAAAACTTTTAGCGAAATCAGACACCATTTGCAAATTTTACTTTTGCTATTCTTTCATCTTTCGTTTGGTTAGTAAAGAAACCGTCCAATTAATGTAGAAAAATCAAATAAAATATCTCAAGAAGAAAATTGCAGTTTAATGCAGTTTACTAAGAATTCCTCTTTAATTTGAATTATTATATAGCTTTTTTCATATTCTAAAGACCTTCCTTATAAAATCTAAGAAATCTAGAGGATATCAGCTTGTTGTATGGATAATGATGGTATGCACGGTGGGGAACGGAGTGTCTTAACGCTAGGTGCCCTCTGCCTGTCCTTCTGTGTGCGGAATACAGCGTGAAGCTAATAAAAAAATTCCTCGCATAGTAGGATAATCAAAGACAACTTGGTGTCGAGACACTGACACTGGCTCATGGTAATATTTAATATGTCAATTTCTTCACTCTGGCATCCGAGACAAAGGACGGCGTTGAGTTGAGTGTTTTAACATTGGGTTTCCTCTGCCTATCTTGCTGTGTAAAGTATACAGCATGAAGCTACAAAAATAAATGTTTAAATCGTAACAATCTAAATTTCGACCACTGGTTAAACAGGCTTAAGTAGCTTGTAACATTTGCTAAGTTACACACATTTTACGACTCAGATAATAACAAGGGTTTCCAGTACAAACGTTTTCTTTAATATATTCCAAAAAGGGTTACTGAGCGTAACGTGAGGTGTCAGGCAGTATATTAAAAGTAGCATGTTCAAAAAAAAACGTGGACGATATGAGGAATTTAAATAGAAAATTCCGAACTGAGCAACGGAAAACAATGGGGAACGCTAGCTCGTCCTATTTTTTCACTTTTATAAAAGCCTTCCTTAGAAATGAGATGAATGTAGATTCCGTGGCTGCAATTTCCAACTTAGGTCAGCTGAAGGTGCTAATTTGTTTTCGTTAATTACACCAATTTGCATAATTACGCCTCGCTCAGTTAATAACTGGTACTGTTTCAAAAAATTTAATATTTTGTAATGGCAATTAAAATGGTTATTAAATTAAAGTTGTGGTTGGATTTTTTGGTTTATTTTCGGGTAAGTTTTAAATGTTTATTTTAAAAGGATAAAACGTTCATTAAACGTTATTAAATTTTCATTTTTGTAATAACTGGACTTTTTTAGGGTATATTCTTTAACTCTTAGTTTTAAGTACTGAAATTGTAAAAAAAAAGTATTGTATATGATAAAAGAAGAATAATGTAAAAAAAGGTACAGAACTTATGCCCGTAGTAAAAAAATAGAATTATAAAAAATAAAAAAAAATATATTTTTTTCCGTTGCATTCAGGCGATAAATGGAACGAAAAGTTTTGACACTAAATTCTGCTATGTGGAAAAAGGCATGAAACTTAATTTCATTTCTCCGCCTTTTTTCTTCTATTAAGTGTGGCGTTAAGTTACGTCACTCTATATGGACTTTCTTAAGACAGAAGTTTCAGTTGAAATAGGAGAATAGTTTTAATTCTATATTCTCTATGGCTTGGTGAGAAAAAACGTAGAGACCAAAGTCAACTGTTATCTTTATATATATATAAATCCATATATCTGTAAAGGAATAAATATTATTTATAAACTTTCAAACTTTGGAAATACAACTTCCAGCTAATTTCAACAAATTGCTAAACTTATTACAAGTTAAATTGAAACTCAGATTCTGCCTATTCGGTTTTGTTGGAAATTTAAAACTTTATTATTTGGGACAAAAACTTAAAGACGCAGTTGGCACAGAATTTTTAAAGTGGCTAAACTGTTTTTGTTTTTAAAATGAAAATTATTTCTATTATCTAAATGTAGCATTATTTTATTCAAACGTATTTAATTATTTTAGAGGCTTTCGTGGATTTTGTTTTTTGCATAATGACAAACTAGTATTAGGACATTTCTTTTTCCATTTGAGACGTTTGGTGTTGAATGGCGAAATTTATGTTGTTTTTGCAATGAACGATTTTTTAAGTTATGATTTGAAGTGGAAGGATTGTATTGATTTATGTGATTTTTACCCAGAATACGCGTCTTTCTTTAAAGAACCATTTTCACCAAATTAAATATGTTGGAAAAAAATATGACTTATGGGGTTTTTTAAAATGACCGATTCAATTATGATCTTCCTCTGAGTAGAAATCGAACCTCAACTATTCGTGTTCATTTTCAGAAATTTAATCAAATTTAAGCCATCGCTAAATTTTATATAATTTATGAAACTACAATGTCGCTTTAATATGAGAAGCTAAAAAGGTTTCAAGTAAAATATGACCATATTTTATAAAATGCTGATGCTTTAGATGCGCAAGTGGCACATTTGTAACTTATATGACTAAACTGTAGTTTAAATCCGGGATAGATATTATTGAATTAAAAAAATTGGAAAAAAATTGGATTGGAATTGGATCTATTCATTACCAGTAAAAAAGGCATAGAAATCGACTTAAAACACAACAATATATATGTGAATACTTGGAAATGTAACGATAGAAAAAGCAATTTCACACTTTTCTTGACATAGCCTAGAGAACTTGGTGTCATAACACTCCGTGCTCCACTTTCCGCTGAAATTGAGACAACATCTTGTTGTTGTAGTAAGTAACAGAGCTGAGAAATAAAAATATTACATAATCATTTCCCCTGAGTGGGTATCGAACCTACCTAAAAATACTAGTGGCCCGCTCTCAGCTTCGCCTCGTGAACTACATAACTGTTTGGTAATATTACAAGCCTCGGGGGTGAATTTTTGAAAAATAAAGTAGCCTATGTTTAACGTCGGATTATCAACTATATTTATTCCAAAACTCACTAAAATCGGCTAAGTGGTTTAGATTTTTCATATAAACTTTCATGCCCTATTCCAACCCTCTGAAGTATTATTTTTAAAAGAATAAGCAACCTATGTTTGACCCTAGGTTTTATACTACTTTCGTTCTTAAGTTCATCCAAATCGGACCAGTAGATTAGAGGTGAAAGCGTGACAGACAAACAGACAAGTCTTTCACGTTTATAATATAAGTCTGGTTTTAATTTTTTATACATAAGAGTGAGTTGACATATCATATTAATCATCAAAGTGGATGACTTTCAAAGCTGATGACTCTTAAACGAATGAATCTAAATAAAAATGAAAATAATTAGTTATATCTTCTCTTTTATACAATTCATCTCGATAGGCTTTCATACTTGTTTGATAAAGTAGTTCAAGGTTGGTGTTATAAAACTGATCTAATTTCCGTCACCGTTCGCTATCAAAGATATCATCAATCACAGCTGCGAAGTTTTGGGAAAACAGAATATTCGACATTACATAAATTTGGAGGACCTCGTGGATAAGTGGGTTAGTGTTTGTCTGTGAATGCGATGGTTGTGAGGTCAATTTCCAATTGGGGGAATGATTATATATTATTTTCATTTCTCCACTCTCGTACATAAGACAAAGCGCAGCTTTGAGTTCTGACACTCAATACCCAAGTCTTGATTACGGGCTGAAATTGGAGAACGAAGTGTCCTGAAAGTCTAAAGCTGTCTTTTTTAGCATAATTTAATCTTTTGTTTATATAATCTTTTAGAAGTTTATATGTTAACAAAATATTTTAATTAAAATTTATATTGTACTGCTATATAAAATTTATTACTAAAAATTATAAAGTTTTTACTCTAGAGACTAAATTACTTTGAACTTTATATTACATGAACGACTTATTTACTTATATGGGTAAAATGAGATGCCTAAACTTAGTTATATAATGGTATTTTAAAGTCTAGATATTACCTATTTTGAGATATAACGAACAAATATTGTTTATATTCTGTATCTTCTTATAGTAACATCTTTACTTTTTTTGTTATGCTAAGTAGAGTAGTCAGAAAAAACCACTTTCCATTTTCCACCAGACGTCGTCATTGCATATTAAGTGTTGAAAACCTACGCCGCGTTTGGCCATACCAAAGTTATTTAATGCGATTACATAATTTAAATATAAACATTTGTTCAAGCGAGAATCGAACCCGCAATCAATCAAACTTACAATCAGACATTGAACTGGCATACAGGCAGTATGTTATTTTGTACCATTTTTAGATTTTTCACTATATTTTTTACTTAATACCTAAACCAATTTTGATATTAAAGCTAAAATCTTGTAAGTAGGGTCAGCAAAATGCCACAGCTTCTAAGACGTTATACGAACTTAGAGCACTTAACTGATCGATATAGTTTCGGTTCTTCAAAGGCAGTGCTTGAAAGGTTTCTCAACCTTTTACCGCATTCTATTAGGGCCGAATTATTTTTAAACGGCCTTAAGATTATTTTTGAATGAAAACATTTTCCTATATTTTGTGAATGTTCACATGTTGCCTTAAATCTCTTTATTACGTAGTGTAATATGTTATATTTTTTATTTCTACAAAATTTTTTTGAGCTTCACGCTGTATCCCGCACACAGAGGGAACCTAGTATTAAAATACTCCGTTCCCCACTTTCCGCCGAATTCGGGGGCATTGCGTGTTAAGTGGTGGAACTTAACGCCGCGCTTTACCTCGACACCAGAGCGAAAAAATGAAAATATTAAATATTTCCACTCCTTGAGTGGGAATCGAACCCACAACCAGTCGTTTACAGTCACACGCTTGTGCCTCTGGGCCACGACTGGTCACAAAGATTTTTAAATTTTAGAATGACATTTATTCAAAAAACAACACTCACTACGTCATCTTTTGTGCAAAAAAACAAAATTAAAAATTTTGAAAAAACCCACGACGGTTTAATTGTAATTGAAAAAGGATAAAATAACTAGAAATCCCCCGCCTAAAAGAATATATGTAACGAGATGATGGGGACGACTTCGTCGGAGCTGCCATTACTTTAAGTTTGCTAACTTCTCCTAGATTTTCATGCTGTTAAAACAGGTTTGGGAAAAAATTAAAATATTAATATGAATTTACAGTTTTGATAACTGGTATTCCTTTTAAAAACTTTAAGAACGAAATCTATACTGTTAGCTACTATATTTAAAATAGAGGTTGCAACTGGCAGCCCCCGACGAAGTTGTCCCCATCATCTCGTTACATATATTCTTTTAGGCGGGGGATTTCTAGTTATTTTATCCTTTTTCAATTACAATTAAACCGTCGTGGGTTTTTTTCAAAATTTTTAATTTTGTTTTTTATTTTAAACTTTTTAAAGTGAATAGATACACATTATATATTATTACATATTTCGAAATACTTTATAATTAATCTTCATGCAAATCCAAAAGAAAAGAATTATAAGCCCAATGCTTTCTGGTTATCAAATACTTATTGCAGCGCCTGGTAGATTGTCACCGTAACATTTTCAGGAAATTTAAGTCTAACCAAATCAGTGAAAATCACAAAACCCACTAGTAGTTTTGATTTTGAACAAACTAATTTATACTGGAGCGCCCCGTGGTAGTTCGTGATATGGCATATAAAAACACGTAACAATTAAACCTGAACCTATCACAGAAAACCGCATCTAAATAGGTTTCACACAAAAATACAAGTAAATGCTCACTGCAGCGCCCCCTGGTGAGGTGTCACCACGACACATATACAAGAACACGCGCTAATTAAGCCTGATCCTATTTTTGATAACTGCATCCAAATCGGACTTATAGTGTTAACTTTGCATAATTAAATGTTTAATGCAGCGCCCCCTGGTGAGTTCTTAACGTAAAAAAGAACCTAAAAACTTACACCAAGTAAAGGTAAATCTAATACTAAAAACTCTGCCCAATCGGACTAGTAGTTGTGGTTTTGTTTTAAATATTACAAACAAATGTTTACTGCAGCGCCCCCTGGTGAGTTAACACGATTAAGCATATCCAAGAACAAGCATTAATTAAACTTGAGCTTATCATTGAAACTGCATCCAAATCGAATTCGTCATTTTAGCTTTGCACAAACAATATTTTACTGCAGCGCCCCCTGGTGACTTGTCACCGTAATATAAATTTAAAAACATGCACTAAGCAAAACGGAATCTAACACTGAAAACTCTTTCCAATCCTACTAGTCGTTTTGGTTCTACATAAAAAAATTGAAGCAGCTACTTACTGCAGCGCCCCTAGAGAGTTGACACGTACATGAAAATATGCACTAAGTAAACATACATGACACATATATGAAAATATGCACTAAGTAAACTTGAATCTATCATTGAAAACTGCATTCAAATCGGATTCGTAGTTTTAGTTTTGCACAAACAAATGTACTTACTGCAGCGCCCCCTGGTAAGTGGTCACCGTAACACATATATGAAAAGATGCACCAATTAAACCTAAACCTATCGTTGAAAGTTTTATCTAAATCGGACTAGTAGTTTTTACTCTGCATAAACAAATGCTTACTGCAGCGCCCCCTGGTGAATTTTCACCGTAACAAAAAAACAAAAAACTTAAAATATGCATCAAGCAAAGCTGAATCTAGTTCTGAAAATTCTATCCAATCGGATTAGTAATTTCGGTTTTAGACAAATAAATACAAGATAAAATTTGGTTTTACACAAAAAAACTCAAACAAATGCTTACTACGGCGCCCCCTGATGAGTGGTCACCATAACACATATATGAAAAGACTCACCAATTAAGCTTGAACCTATCCTTGAAAGTTTCATCTAAATTGGACTAGTAGTTTTTGATTTGCATAAACAAATGTTTACTGCAGCGCCCCCTGGTGAGCTTTCCCCGTAACAAAAAAACAAAAATCTTAAAATATGCGTCAAGCAAAGCTGAATCTTTTTCTGAAAACTCTTTTCAATCGGATCAGTAGTTTTGGTTTTAGACAAATAAATACAAAAAAAGTACAAACAAATGCTTACTGCAGCGCCCCCTGGTGGTTTGACACGATAAAACATAGCTAAGAACATCCACCAATTAAACCTGAATCTATCACTGAAAATCTATCGAAATCAGACTACTATTTTTTGAGATAATTGAAAACATTCGTTTTCACGTAAAATGCTTACTGCAGCGCCCCCTGGTGAGTTAAGTCAATAAAACATATCTAAAAACATAGGCCAATTGAACCTTAACCTATCATAGAAAACCTTATCAAAATCGGACTTATAGTTTTGGAAATAATTGACATAGTAATTTGCACAAACACACAAACAAACAAACAAACAAACAAACAAACAACCTCTCACCCCAAACACATATACAGTCGCCGTTCCGTCGCAAGTAAAAAATAAACACTATCTAAAGAAATTTATTCGTCCTAGTTTCTATATTTAACAAATTTAACCTCTGAACGCAATATATGGGTTTCAAACAATATTATGTTACTAACAATGCATTGATATTTGAACTATACTTGCAAGCGATATTTCGGGTCAATCTGTTTGCAGGAGTCCGACTTAATAGTCAGTAATCAAATTTCAGCTACATATGTGGAGTAAACGATAAAATTCAACAATATATAGTGTTTTTTATAATGCAAATTAAAGGTTCTTGGCTTTTTTATATTATAGTACGGAGCGGCATATTTAAAATGGTATATATCTAGAATGCCAGTACTTAACAATATCGATATCTCATTTATCAAAAAATTAAATTAAATAGCTTCACGCTGTATCCCGCACACAGCAGGGTAGGCAGAGGGAACCTAGTGTTATGACACTCCGTTCCCCACTTTCCGCCAAATTCGGAGGCTTGCGTGTTAAGTGGAAATGGAAATATAATTTTCACTCCTCGAGTGGGAATCTAACCCACAACCAGTCATTTACAGACACACTCTTATGCCACTGGGCCACGACTGGCCACAAATTTATCAAAAAATAATACATAATTATTTTTTTTCTTAGTTATATATTACACAGGTTTGTAGAGGAGCTTGGACAGTAGCGATGAGAATTAATGCGCGTTTTGAAAGGGCCCTTTCAGTTTATACTTGGGTCACAAGCCCTTAGCCCAAGGTTCCCTTACCTCTCTCTGAAACGCGATAGGGCCGGCATCCTCACAGTGAATTCACAAAATATTAAGGAGTTTCTTCTCTAATATAAATTCATCAAGAAAATGTATGGTAATATTACCATCTAGATATTAAAACTTTTTACCTACAACTCGACTTCAGCCTTCATATATCAATATCACTTTTATAGTATATAATTATGTGGAAGGAAACTTTTAAGCATGATGACTTGCAGTGACTCGCCATTTCATTCTCAGAACATTGATACGGGCTAATGCAATGAGTCTGCAAAAATTTGTTAAACAAGAACGAGAGTGTAGTGGTATAATGGTATTGAATAATTACAAAGAATGTTTATTAAAACATATATTCATTGTTACTTTACACATAGGAAATTGAAAAAGACATTTTTAGAAAGTGTGTACAAAATTAAACGTAGCAGGACTCGAACCCGCGCTGCGAACAGAAATAAAGCTTATAAGAATTTCAACGCAGTGGGTAGTAGAACGCATTGCTTAGTGGTCAGAGCGCTTGGACGGTTTCTAAGAAGCGCGAGTTCGACCCTCGCTGCGTCAAAATTCGTATACGTATTCTAAAAATGTTCATAGTTTTTCGTTAAACTTTTATTTCAATGTTTTCCAATACTACTTTATTGTTTATAACTAAATTACTAATAGAATTGCTAATTACATTAAATTATTTATTTGAGAAATAGGAAAATAAACATCTCTTCAGATAAACAAAAACTTATAAATAAAAGAAAATGTTTGTTTTCAATTTTTAAGAGTTTCTACGCAAATATTTTTTTACTAAAAATAAAAACCATATAAAAATAATAAATACAATAACAAAAATACACATTCTCAGGTCAACAAATACGTATACCTATATATTGATATGATATACATAAACGTATATATTATACTTATAAGTTTATGCATATGTCGTGACAATATTGTAAAATTAACAATTTTATAAAATCTTCGTCGATATCATTTTTATAATGGTTGTATTTCATGAAATGATCAATTACCGATTAGGTAGATCACGATGTGCTTTGAACAGATGAATGATAACCTATCGTTTAATAAATATGATATGATGATATATGATCCACTAAACGCGCAGCTATTTTATTTTGATGCTAGTAACGAAATCAAAACTTTTTTACTTAATATTTTTTGGCTTCACTCTGTGGTACGCTTTCCGCCGAATTTTGGAGGTGGTGGAACTTAACACCGTGTTTTGTCTCGACACCAGAGCGATCAAAATGGAAATATCAGATATTTCCACTCCTTGAGTGAGAATCGAATCCACAACCGCATTTACAGTCAGAGTTCCCTGAGTGAGGAATTATTTGTTTACTTTACGTAAAAATTGCTGTCTTGTTAAAATATTCTCCTTTTATTTTAGCTAAAATTTATAATCATTTTTATTTTAAATCGATAATATTATAACTAAAAAAAAATATATATAAAATAAATAACTTAACCTATTTAATTGACAGCTCGACGATTATACAAAATGGTAATATGCAGTTAGTAGTTTCATGTAAAGGAACCATTTTATGATATCGTCGATGAAATTGTTAATTTTCACTTCGGCTAACTTTAACAATGTGTCTTTGTATCTTTAGACAGTAACTTATACTAAAAATTTATCTCATTTTAAGCCTAGTACTAAATAAAAAAAATACAGATATTCCATAGAGAAAATATTATAAAAACGGTAAAATTTCTTACTTCAATCTTCCTTCACTGTAAACGTTATTCAAATTGACAAACCTTGTTTAAATACCGTTCGTGCAAGTGAGCCACAGTCGGCGTTTCATTACCTAAGCCTTGTTTTACAACTAGATTAGGGATTAGCTTTCATGCAAATGATGAATGCACATCTGTTGAATGTTATACAATGTATAACTTTACTATTGGATTATGTTTCTCTATCTCTTTGTCGTGGAGAAGGAGATACTTGTCGATAGTTAGTACAAGTAGTTAAATAGAGTGCAGCGTTAAGTTCCGCCACTTAATTAGCAATGTATGGATCTGTGAATAAATTGACAGATTATTTCTCTAATCTTTCTATATCTAGGAAATTGTATTATTATTATTTTTTAATTATATTAAGCAATTAATAATAACTTTGCCATATACCATACTTAAAACGTAATAGAATCTCTTTTAGCTCCCTATTCGGCGATTATAAAAGATGCATGTCCAAATACTATATTATCTTAATATTTGTGGCCAAGTCGTCAGTTCAAGGTTCAAGTGGCCAGTCGTGACCCAGTGGCACAAGAGTGTGACTGTAAACGACTGGTTGTGGGTTCGATTCCCACTCGAGGAGTGGAAATATTTAATATTTCCATGTTCTTCGCTTTGGTGTCGAGATAAAGCGCGGCGTAAAGTTCCGCCACTTAACACGCAATGCCTCCGAATTCGGCGGAAAGTGGGGAACGGAGTGTCTTAACACTAGGTTCCCTCTACCTACCCTGCTGTGTGCGGGTTATAGCGTGAAGCTATTTAATTTAATTTAATTAATAATAAGTTTGCCACACATCATACTCAAAACATAATAGAATCCCTCCCTTTTAGCTCCCTATTTTCTGTTCGGCGATTAACTTCCTGTTCCGGCCTGTTCGAATACTATATTATCTTAATATTTGTTTTATTTAACATCTAACATGTCACGAAGAGACAGTTTAAAAAAAAAAAACAAACGCAACTTTTGTTTGTGATTAATTTCTTTTAAAGTCTCTGTCTTTGAGCATAATGCACAGTACCAATACATTTTAAAGTAGGCTTCCATCTGCCCTAGTTTTTAGCATTTGTTCTCGTTTGAGGGACGTTTGAATTTTTTCAAGCACAGTGAATCGACCGACCAAGATATAAATATTCTATGTAGTTCATGTTAAAAACATAATCCCAACTATTTTTAGCGAAACCTTGTACGTTTTTTGCTGAAATGCACATTGTGGATGGGCGCATCTAATGCTTTTAAGCGTTCTATTTTAAATTAAATTGTTTTAATCTGTTGTATTCAAAATTAGGTCACTTAATGTTTTTTTTATAATGGATTAATTCGTAGCCATCGTGGCGCAGTGCAACGCCTGGTGTGCCTGTTGTGGGTTCGCTTCGTACTTTAGAGAATGGAAACGAAAATAATTTAAATAGAATCGTATTGAAATTATTTATTTTTTTTTCCATTCATTTTACAAAATGTAATTCGGCGTTGAGTTCTGTCATTTAACATGGGTTTGGGCGGAAAGTAGAGAAGCTACCCTTTTCTATGCAGGAATAAAGTGTGGATTGTTAATAATTGTAATATAACCCATATAATAATTGTTTGATATTTTTTCGAAGATTCTTAAGATTAAGAAATTATAGATCAGGGAAATTACTTTTGTTAAAAATTAAATATAACATTAAGGTCAAAGAATTTATATTCGATAAGAAAAAAATATGTCAAAATTAGTTGAAAACGCTATAGTTTCTCTTGTTTAAGCATTATTAATACAAAACCTTAGATTTTCCTTTATTAATTTACACGTATATAAATAGATATGTCATAAGTATGTCAACAGAGTACATTGGGCAATCTATAAATAGCACCCACGGTGGATTAGCGGGGTTTTCAGCGAGGCTTCAGATGGGAAATGGGAAAGAGCTTAAAGCTGTAAAATATAAGTGGCACGTCTAATAACGTGACGTTCAGATACTTTATATAAAATAAGATATTGTTGTATAAGAGCTAGTTTTCATTTTATCTTATTATACGGGCCGGTCGAGGCGCAGTGGCACGAACGTGTGACTGTAAACGACTGGTTGTGGGTTCGATTCCCACTCGAGGAGTGGAAATATTTAATATTTTCATTTTCTTCGCTCTGGTGTTGAGGTAAAGCGCGGAGGTTACGTTCCACTGCTTAGCACGCAATGCCTCCGTATTCGGTGGAAAGTGGGGAACGGAGTGTCTTAATACTAGGTTGCTCCTGCCTACCCTGCTGTGTGTGGGAAACAGCGCGAAGCTAAAAAAAATGCCTTGAAATTGATATTTTGTTCATCTGCTTTAGAATGTACATTCTGGAGAAAGAATAGCGTAAACTCACTTCGATCTTAACTTTACGTTTGAGATATTTTTTTATTTGAAGAGTTGTTTTATTTATATTGCTCTTTCTTATCAAATTAAAACAAAGAAATACCTATATATATTTTTTGCGGTGTTTCGTTATTCATTTAGAAAATTTGAATTATGAAATGTACTATTATAATGTCTTGTATAAGAATCGATATAATTTATCGCACAAGTTAAAATATCTGTTCAATTCCTACTCATATACTACAGCACAAGTCTATAAATTAAACAAGAAAGCTTGCAAAAGAGTTTTATGTTCATAATCCGCTAGAAATAAGGCATTTTCCGAATATTTCGCTTTTGATTTATAAGGCAACATACATCAAAGACCCATTTGGAACAAACGGCACGCGGGAACAAATGATTACTGGTTCGTTTGCAATGTCGTATTTCTACTACTAATATAAAGAAATTATGAGCAAACATAATATTTTTTTTTTGATTTGAAACAATACGATGGTTTCAAATCAAAAAAAAAGCTTAGTGTACGTCTGTCTGTATATGTGATGGTCGTGGGTTCGATTTTCACTCATCGGAATGTTTTTATTTCGTATATTTTCATTTAATTTCCTCAACATGCGATGTCTTGGGCGGAAAATGTAGAACGGTTCTCTCTACTGCTGCCTCTCTGCTCTCTATAAGCGGGTGTAAAAGTATAATTAAGGTGTGGGTTACAATATTGCTACGTTTTTTTTTAATTTTTATACGTTCTTTCTAAAATATATTTTTGTGTGTAAAAAACATATATCTTGTCTAAATATATTTGAAAACCATATCTGGGGAAATATGTACATATATTTGCAATAAAGATCTGAATCTTCTGGTTAAAAACCTCAGTCTGTTAGACAATGTATATTGAAATTCTCCCATCTTGCATACAATGTTTCTAAAATCGACGACATATGGTGAGCTAAATGATGGATAGCAGGTAACCACGTGCATCTATTTTTAACTACCTTGATAACAAAATTGAAATAAAATCGTATCAGACAGACAGTATAAAATAAATAAATGCATTAGTTTTAATAATTTGCTGTTATTATTTTATTTCTTCTAAATAGGAAAAACACGTAGTGGCTTAAAACTTAATTATGTAAGCTTTAATTCTTTTTCAATTTCACTTGTTTCTCTTCTAAGCTACGTAGTCAGAGAGAAAGTATGCAGGAGTTACCACCGTCCGCTCGAATTTGAGACGCCTTGTTCACTCAATTTTACATTTTTCTTATTTAATTACATTTATATTTATATAAAAAACAAAATACCTTATATAACAAAACATATTATGATTAAGAAATTTAGAAAACGTATAAAAATTTGAACGCAGCGGGATTCAAACCCGCGCCTCCTGAAATCCTCCTTCAAATTTTTACACGTTTTTAATGTCTTTTTCAATTTTCCTAAGTGTGGAATAACACTTTAAAAATATTTAAAAATATATTATGAATGTTCTATCGAGTGGAAACTGAACCTACCATCAATCTTGATAACATCATAAACCATTAAATTCATTTAAATGTCGCGTATATTACTCAAAATATAATTAATACAATTTATCACAACTAATGTAGCTAGTAGACTAATAGATTTTCACTATGCATGCTAAATTGTATTAGGAAGCCTTGACCAATCAATTGTGGTTGCGGTGCTAACCGTCACGTTAGGCGCTTTGCTGAATCGATAGAGGTAACACGTGAGCTACTAGTACTACCTATATTTGTATTCTTTACTACTATACTAGAAATTGTTGAACAGCTGAATTGATAGCTTTAATTGGTTATAATTTTCTTTTTTATATATGTAATTGTGATTTATTTGGAAGGAAAAAAATATTTCAAATCCAAACTCACTGTATGAATACGTAAACTTACTAGTAGATAAGGATTTATCAAATATACTTTTTCATTTGAGAATTTAACATAGTTAGAGACAATTTACTTAAAAATTAAAGAAGACAAACCGTATTGAGCTTTAGAGCGATAGAAGAGTATAAAATTGTATATATTTTACGTTTATATGGAGCAAAGCACAAGAGAAGGCAATTTTTCCATGACAATACATTAAAAATGGCATGTACAACATTCACATTGTAAAAAGACAACAGGTCGACTATGTATTTAAAATAAATAGATCTGTATGATGGTAATAATTTAAAGCTAAACTGTTCTGTATCGTTTTCTGTCACGTTTTTTCCCCCGCATAACAAGGATAGTCAGAGACAACTGTATTAATACGCTCCGTTCTTCACTTTCTGCAAATTGAGACATTTCGCGTAGAAAGGCGGAACTCAACGCCGCGCTTTACTTGAGCGTGAGAATTCGAAATAATATAATCATTTTCTGAGTGGGAATCGAACCTACAACCGTCGCTATTATAGGCATATGCTATTCCACTGCTCCACGAGAGCCCCTTTACGTATAATACCACGAATAATAAACATAAAACTTTCCTATTATGATGTACTTTACTTTACTCCGTTGTTTATGTTTAGTCTCAAGTTTGAAGTGAGCTTTACCTTGATATTTACTTTCCATACAACGAGAGGAGATGAATGAAGTCTTTAAGGGATCACAGGGGGTATACAACGGCTTACCTTTCAGCTTGTCTGAATCTTGTAATATGTATTTTAAAATATCCTGTAAGTAAATTATGAATGGATTTTGTATATTCATATTTGATTTATTGCAATAAATAAAGAAACTTTGGATGTAATAGCATAGATAGATTATTTACAAAATTGAGCACTTACTTAAGAGTATATTAACTAGATAAGATTGCATGTGCAAATGCAACCAGCATTTGCACATGCAATAATGAAGACACTTTTGAAACACTTGTTCGGAATGCCTAGGACTTGTGACCCAAATGTAGGGAACCCCTTTCAATTATACATTAACGTTAACCTCCACTGTCTATATTTCTCTCTTTATTTAACAAAATTTGAAAAATAAACCAGAAAGTTGGTATACTTCAATTATTTGAAACTAAAACGTAATGACAAATTCTTAAATTTAGATTTTAGATGGTGATAATTTAATATCTCACCAGTTTAAGTGACAGAAAACAAGCTATAATAAAATGATACACAGAGACATCAATTAAAATTTAACCACCATTAAACCAACCTAACAACGCTTTAAAATCCATTCTTTATATGAGATTTAATGCCATTTCACGGCATCGATTAATGTCATGTCGGGTATTTAATCCGTTTACAAATAAATTTCCTCGTTCACACGCAATTATTTTGAGCGTTCTCATTATGCCTCGTGTCGGCGTCATTAATAAGCGAGTTTTTATTTTTTAAGTGTTTTCATACAGATTTTCATCTGAAACTATAGCAGAGTAATAATTAATTGAATTTAATTTTTAATCTATGTGTTTTATTGCTATATATAGGGATATTTTTAAAGGTAACATTAGTATGGTTGTTTTTCATATTAATTTTTAATTTTATATACTATTTTTATTAGTTTAAATTTGTTTAATAATATGATCAGACTTATCTACTTGTTTTCTAAAGAAGCAAAAATGTTATTTTTTCGCTTCACATTTTTTCCTCCAATATTTCTTTCTGAATTTAGTATCCACTATATTCTTCACTACCATTTTTTATTGAGTTGCTGAACTCAATAAGCTGCTATTAATCTATGAATATATGAAAAAATACATACATATATTAACAATTCTTGGAACGGGAATAGAACCTACTACCATTATGTGCGCACAGACAGACGCTATTGCAGTGAATCCAGTGTAACATTTCAATATTCCCTTATATTTACATCAATATCGATAATCAATTAGAACATATATTCGAATAGGTACATTTTACTTTAAGCTTCGCAAATTTTACAAAAAACTATATTTCAAATAAAAATATAAATTGAAAACAGTTCATCAAAAATGTTTCTATATATGAAAGTTTATTGAAAATGTTCGAAATGAGCAACAGAGCGGAAATTACAGTTCAAATTTTAGTTATTTTCAATAATAAACTCATTCATGTACAATGAGGATGATAACAGTGGACGAGATGATGAATTATATATATATAGGTGATAGACATTGGGGCCAGTCGTGGCACAATGCCACAAACGTGTGACTGTAAGCGACTGGTTGTGGGTTCAATTCCCACTCGAGGAGTGGAAATATTTATTATTTCCATTTTATGCGCCCCGGTGTCGATGCAAAGCGCTTGCATTAAGTTGCACCACTTAACACGCAATGCCTACGAATTCGGTGGAAAGTGGGGAACGGAGTGTCTTAACACCAGGTTCCCTCTGCCTACCCTGACGTGTGCGGGATACAGCGTGAAGCTAAAAAAAAACACTATTAAAAGCACTAATACCAGTATCCTATTCTAGAATTCAATCAAATAACAACTTTCCAGCCAAACATTCACAAAACAAAACAATACCTGAAGTCATTCACCACCTCTCTCTTTGATTGCAATAATACCTATGGTACTTGGCCACTAGGACACGTTTACTGTACATACATACACATAGGTGAGCTATAGCCACCACTTTGTCGCTGGTGTTCGTAGAGCGTTCTCTTGGCAACGGAAGTGCCCTGCAACTGATGCATTTTCGTTCTCAGAAAATATTGCTGTGCCAGTTTTTGATATGCTGGCGTCGCAGTCGGCATTTGCAGTTCGTACTTAGTGTTCAATGATTTGAATGCGTTTTAAATGAGTTTTAAATGTTTTCAATAAATATTTATTGTTTATAGCTTATAATTAATATATATTTGATTATTTTCTGCAAGCAAATCTAGGTAAATTTGAATATTTTTGTAAAATATAACGACTTAAATATTTACCTCTAATTGTATGTTTGTATGTGTCTAATTATACGTTGTGAAAAAACCATCGTAGCACAGTATGACACCGTCTGTCTGCAATTGCTATAGGTTGTGAGTTCGATTCCCACTCGAGGGCATGATTATATTTAAATTATTATCATTTCTTCGCTCTGGTACAAATGTCAAAACGTGGCATTGAATTACGCTGCTTAACAAGCATGAAAGTTAAAATATTTAGAATCGTGGCCTATCATGAGTTTATTTCTCGAATATATTTTTAAAGAAACATCTGTAATATAATAATAATTCAAAACTTGGTAGAGTAAGAGAATCTTGAATAGATTGAGTGTTAAGGGACCACCAAGCCTACACTTGGATCGTAAGCCCCAGGAACGTAATGGTGCCCTCACACCTCTCTTGTTCCACCTGTTCTAGCATGGTTAATCTATGGAACAATAAGATGTTTTGTCGACGTTGACATTTTATATATTTTCTTTTTTTATATTAATAAGACAAACGTATAATTTTACTAAGAGTAAAGAACTTCTTTAAAAATATCTTAACAGAATAAAAAGCAGTAAAAAACAATTGTCGCGCAGGTTTTTGAATGTTGTACCAAGAAACTGGGTATTTTTATCTATTTCAAAGACAAAATATTAGAACGCTTTTGCTATGTTATATAAACAGTATCTTTATTGGGCCTGCGCCTAATATATCGTTGGTCAGTTCAGAAGTTGATACCGGAATGCAAACTGCATCCCATATTGGAATATATATTGCCAAACAATCGTGCCTTTATATTATTACATTTGTTCTTTTACTGTGTGAATTTTACTTTCTTGGTTTTTTTAAGACTATCATGGCGTAGTAAAACAGCATCTGACTGTTAACGTGATTGGTTGTCGGTTCCTTTTCAGTCGGGGGAATAATTATATTTAAATTATTTTTGTTTATCTGCTCTGGTTCCTAAAATAAACGCGGCTTTAATTCTCATCACTCAACACGCAAAGTTTCGGTTTCGGGTGGAAAGTGGAAACCAGGATGTCTTAGACTATAGCAGGGTGCAGTGCGAAGAAAGTTTAAAACGAGTAAATTTGTAAGGTAGTGTGTGTTACATTTATTTAAATAAGCAAATGTTTTTATAATGCATTATTACTTGTACAATATATACTTATATTTCCCCATATAAATTTTAACTGTTCCAAAATTTATATTCCTCTGACCGCATGATAAAGAGCTCCAACATTTTCCTTTATTTCGGTGAATACAACCAACACAATACTTAAAAGATTAATCTTATAATCCAACTATGTATTATCAGATTAATAAATTATATACTTTTAAAATTTCAAAACAATAAGAAAGCTTGGTCCACAATTTTCCAAATAAGCTCGTCTCCCAAAGGACAAAGTTCTACCGTTGAAGTCTGAGACACATATTTATTGTTTGGGCAATCAACTTGAAAGCTTCCATACAAGAGCAAACTTTGTTCTGTACAAGTTGCCGTTACACTCAATGCTTACGAAAGTTTGGGAGCCGTATCTTATACCCAATGTCTCGTGTTACACTTGTTATTGTGGAGATAAAATTGTTTGAATTCGATTCTGTTTACTGTTGTATGACTATATAATAATATAATTATGTTAGCAGTCTTATAAGAGTATTTTTATAATATGCTGTATGTAATTACTTCAGCTTCACGCTTTTTCCCGCATAACAGGATAGAACGAAGTGTCAACATATTTCTTTTTTCACTTTTCGCCTGAAATCAAATCCTGGTGATCAAAAGACCATAGTCAAAGTCAAAGACAGTCAGATCGGAAGCTCCTCCACTCAACACACAAAAACAGCTAATGATTATATTATTAAAATAACATCATAGACATTGCCAAATAACAATATTATAAGAATATAATCAAAGACATAACGTCATTCGGCAAGGTCAAGATAAATGTACAAATTTTAAGTAAATATAAAAAAAATATGATTCACGCCTTTTCCCACATAGTGGCATAGTCAGAGAGAACCTAGTAAAGACACTCCGTTCTCCGTTGTCTGCTTGAAATCTTAGGCACCTGAACGGAAAAATTAAAATATTATATAATTATTCCCTCGAGTGGGAATCGAACCAACAACAATCGCGTTTACAGTAAGACGCTGTGCAACTGCGCCACGACGACTTAAAATTTAAAGATTTTAAATGAGCTAATTCCAGCTAGGTTTCTACAAAGAATATAGGTCACGGCCGCACCGGGCGGGAAAAGGTATATTTCTTTGCGCAAAATTTTACACGCATTTCACAATTTTCCTTTCTCACGAATGCCTTTATTATAACAACGGATTTAAAGCATGTATATAGCAGCAAGTCTGTTGTGGTTCTCGGCTTGCAAATATATTAAGTTTTTAATTAATTAATATTAAGCTTAATTAATTTTTAGTTAATATTTTAATTATTTTTTTTAATTAATATTAAACTTGTTAGTTAACTGTAAACGGGGCTGGTTGTGGGTTCGATTCCCACTCGGGGAAATGATTGTTTAAACTTTTTTCATTTCTCCGCTGTGTTACGTAAGATATGCTACAACGTTGAGTTCTACCACTTGACATGCAACGTTTCCATTTCTTGTGGAAAGTGGAAGATAGAGTTTCTTGACACTAGGTTTTCTTACCTACTTCTACCTTGTAATGTGGGGAAAAGAAAACATCATACCACAAAATAAATTCGAAAATGTAAAATAATTTTGCGGAAAGTGGGAAACAGAGTGTCTTAACATTAAGTTCCCTCTGCCAACCCTGCTGTGAGTGGGATACAGCGTGAAGCTAAAAAAAATGTAAAATAATGAATTTACACTTGAAAATCTATCTTTTTGCTTAAAAAACATTACTTGCTCTTATACTTAACGTAATGTTTCGTGTAGAAAAGCGGATTTATCACACGGCACTTCCATTATAGGAACAGCATATTATCTTGAGAGATGTATCTAAACATACATATTTATTATTTATGAATATAAAATGTATCGAAAAATATATATTGGTAAAGTTTTACGAAAGACACTCTCCATCTAAATTTGAAACATTGTGTAATGATTCGTTCGAGTTATAATCGAACCCTTAATTAATCGCATGCAACGCAATTGCAACCACTGTCCCACTGCGTCATGATGGTCTCGCTATTTATTTGTCTTACCTACCTATATGATTAAAAAAATATGATCTTTAAGCTGATTTAGCTGATTGACTTAAAATAAAACTTTTAAAAAAATATATGAATTAATTATACAAAAAGTAATATTTATAGAAAAATATTTTGTCCACAGGTTGCAACAAAACCTACTACGGCGACATCGGACGTACCTACGAACTCGAGTTGCACAGGCCGAGGGAAGATTTAGTTCCATATGTGTGTCTGCTTACTATAACCGCTGCTGGAGGAGTACATGGTGATTTAGTTCAGGTATGTACAAATATTTTATATTAAAGTAATATATGTATATAAGACACTGAAGAGGTCACTCGCGGCGCAATGCGAGATAATGTTATATTTTGAATCCAAAATTTTACTTTAATGTCCATATAGCTTCACGCTATTTTGACACACAACAGGGTAGACAGGAACTTCGTTTCAAGACACTCCATTCTCCGCTTTCCGCCTGGATTCGTGACATATTGTACTAAGTGGCGGAGCGTAATACCGAGTTTTGCCTTACGAAAGCAAAAAAAGAAAAGTTAATTCTTTATTCACTCCCCTAAGTGGATATCGAACCCACGACCACGTGTTCACAGGCAGACGTTATCTCACTCCGTCGCGGTATCCTCATACTCTATATGAAACTCATAATTGGAATACACGTGCATTCGAGTCGCATCTCAACAGGCTTAAATTTAACGAACACCGCCGCATAAAGGCAGTCACTTTGAATTACGTACATACGTTCATTGCGAAGTTTGTTGTAGAACAGTACCATAACCGAAGGCAGTAATTAAAGTCTTCTTTTTAAATTTTCTAAAAATTAGAAAAAAAAAATGAAATATTCTAATTTCTCAATTTCAATATATAAGAGACCATCGTGGTGCAGTGGAATAGTGTCTAACTGTAGATACGATTGGTTATGGATTCAATTTTGATTCGAGGGAATGATTACATTTATTTTTTGTCAATTTTCCGTTCTGGTACCTAAGAAAATGGAGAATGAAGTGTCTTGTCTCTACGTTCTCTCTGAACAGCTATGGTTTACGGGAAGTGGCCTGAAGCTACAAAGAAAATTTATATACATTTTTACATTGTACTTAAAAAGGAGTAATAAATTGTGTCAACAATTCTTTTATTTCTAATAAGCTTGAGAAAGTGCAAGACGTAATAAAACTTTTAAAAATACCCTTAGGCAACAACGGCCATTACAAGGGACTGAGCTGCTTTATTATATTTACTTTTGTGTATGTATTACCTCGTTCGCGCCGTTGCGTAACAATTGAAATTAAGATGATTACTGTGTATTTCTGTTTTTTTTACTTATAACCCTAATTTAATCAAAGAGAACCTATTGTCATTATACTCGAGTCCCCACTTTCTGCCCAAAAATCGAGACATTGTGTGTTAGATGGCGAATACCGAATAATCTTGGCTTTTTTAAAAAAAATTAAATCGTGATTATTCGACCCGAACACCATTTCTACGTTTCGTTGTCATTTGTTGTAATCTTCTTTATTGTGCGTACATACATTAAATATTTTTAATTCAAAGTCTATCGACATACAGCATGTATACAATGTATTTACATTCTTAAGTCCTGAAAAGTTACGTTAAGTTAAAGTTTTGAAAGTATACTTAAATACGCAAATATAATACTGGTTAGAGAGTAACCAGTCGGGGATATCTATATGAAAATATTTTTGAGTGCAATTTGAAGCCATAACATTTTATTTCTTTTAAAATAATTAGTTTTCAGCCATAGAAATTAAATAAAAAAAATAATTTATAGAAAACCGCTATCGAAAATCTTTTCGTGCTTCCGCTCGTATTCATATAATTCATTATAATACATAATTCAATATATTTATAAAATTGGGCAGTTTGCAATTTAAACGAGATAGCTTCACGCTGTATCCCGCACACAGCGGGGTAGGCAAAGGGAACCTAGTGTTAAGACACTCCGTTCCCCACTTCCGCCTAATTTTGGATTTATTGCGTGTGAAGTGGCGGAAACCATACCAGAGCGAACCATGGTACCAGAGCGAAGAAAATGGAAATACTAAATATCTCCACTCCTCGAGTGGGAATTGAACCCACAACCAGCCGTTTGAAGTCACACGTCTGTGCCACTGGCCCCAAGAAACGAGAAGCGGTCTGCCAAAACTATGAAATAGCTATAGTAGAAAAAAATTACGCAGGCGAAGCCACGGTCGGACGTTAGTTAATATATAAGTCTGCTTAAGATTTTTATTATATGTATTCAAATGTTTAGTTTAATTATAAAAGTTAACTAAATTAAATTAAATAGCTTCATGCTATATCCCGCACACAGCACAGCACGCAGCACGCAGGGTAGGCAGAGGGAACCTAGTGTTAAGACACTCCGTTCCCCACTTAAAAGTTAACAATTTATTGTATCCAATATTTTTCTTTAAAATGAATCAATGTCAAATAAAATATAAGTGGTAGCCATAATTGTTGGACAATATTGTCTTGTTAGTAAATTAAATTACGTAGCTTATTATTTTGTTCTTCAGTTCGAGTTTTCAATGAGTCTTTTGAACTGGTAAAGCGTTATATTTATTTTTTGGGGTGGTTTTGTTACGCTACGGACCAATCCACTTACAATTTTGTTTGAGTGTTCTTCATAAGCTCAGTCCTATTATAACTTTTCTCTTAAACACTTTTCTAAGCAATTTTGTACGTTTTTCTTTTTATATTGGTTATGGGAATATTAAAGCTATATATTTTTTTAAATTAATGTATGAATTTCTATAATTTATTTATTTTCATTTTTAATTGATCATAATTAATTATTTTAATTAAACTGATTTAGTGAATATGACAAATTGTGATGTTGAGTTCCATCATTCTGCAGGTAACCTCAATAATTTCAGGCAGGAAGTGGAGAACGAAGTATTTCAAAATTATTTTCGTGACGAATTTTAAAAAAGTCTATTTAATTAAAATTATTATCTCGTAATATTTTCTATCTTATAAAGTAAATATAATAAACCTGCAGGAGAACAAGATATTTAGAAAACGTATAAAAATTTGAACGCAGCGGGATTCGAACCCATGCCTCCTGAATACCTAATGCTAACAACAAAAATAAGTTGCAAGAGAACATTGATAGTGTTATGTATACGATATAATAGTCAGCTTTTGCTTTTGAAATTGTGAATAACGGGTACATTTAATAGTAGTATGATTAATTCTGAATGTATCCAATAGCGAAATTAATTTGTGATATCTCTTCCAGAGAATGGAGTGTCTTTATATTAGTTTTTGCCTACCGTACTATGCAGAAAAGGATTTTTAAATAAAAAGTTAATACGTGATATAACATTTTTTTTATTGCTCCAGAAGCTTATTTAGCAGCACGGTATTTGAGTGTGTCACCTTTATAAAATTTATAAAAAACTAGTACGTATTTCTCAATCATAATTATCTTTTGTTCACATTTAGCCAATGTTAAGGTAGTCGTGACCACAACCTTCTTTAGGGGTTGGATCCATCCCCGTGGGACATATTCTGACTATCTAAACACAATTGCTTGCAGGAACACTTCCCCATCGAAGAAGTGATTATATCTAAATTGTACAATGTTTATTAGGGTGGAGTGATTTTTTTTTTTACTTAGTTTAAAGTCTCCTGCCTTTTCAAACAATGATCCATAGTAATAGAAATGTTCATGCCAAATTACAGCTTTCTTACTCAATATCTTGAGGTGGCGCATTAGGTATGAAATTAGAAGAAAAAGAGTTACAAGCAAACATTTATTTCTGACAATATTACTATATATTTAACTGAATTTATACTTAAAACTATTAGCATAATGAAATACTATATGAAATAACCATAAAAATAAAAATTTAATGATTAGTATCAGAGGTCCCGGTGCCTTCTTTTTGGCGGAAATACTGAGATTTAGTGTCAAAAATAGGTATTTCTTGCCTGGATTTTATTCTAGCCCGAATAAAACCATCTCTAGCATCGGGTCCACAAACAGGTGCCGAAGCCTCCGTTACAAGTTTAACACACCTTTTAACTGCTTGAGTGTGTCAAGGGTACTTCTCAATTTCAAACAATTTAACTTCAGATACAATTTTTGTAGTAATTTCCGAGATGCTATATTTCATTATTACAGCAGGTTCTGTTACCGTCTCTTCCGCCCATTCTATCAAATCATAACAATTTGTCTTATCTGTTTTTAGCTCTGGTAACTGGAATTCACGAACTTTCTTGCCTTTACACTCTTTCTTGCCTTTAAAACCCTCCGAAGCTGGCTGCTCTCGTACTTGTTGAATATCATCTTGTAACATGGCCAGCAAAAGATTTTCTGGGTGTATGAAGAAAGCATTACTTTGACAATACTTTTTAAGTCATCTCGTAAATACATACTTCTTTTGACCATATTAAAGATGAGAATTGGACCAAATTTACGAGCGAATTTTGTTTTGATATCAAACCAAGTTGGTGCGTAAACTTTCATGATAAAAGTGGCTAGTTCTTTCAAATTGTTTGTCGGTTTAGATGTACCAATATACAAGCGAAGAATCCTGTTTGCGCGAGCTAACCATCGAGAATGGGCTAGTTTTCCTGGATCTTTGTTAGCTAAGTTTGGTGGAACTGTACCAGTAAAAATAGTAGAACACATCTGGTGAAGGTATTTTGGATCGGTGCTCAACAAATCAATATTCAGATCAGGCAAATCGGTGGGGATGGGTTCGAATGCTTTTATTTTTAAGTCAAGACACTTATCAAGCTGTTTTCCTAATCTGCTAGAAAAAGTATTGGGGTCTGTAGTAGTACCGTCGAGACTGGAAAACAAATGGTGAAGTGGTAATTCATTTGCACGTAACAAACACATAAACCATTGCAAAGGGTGCTTCAGATGTTTTTCTAATAAAACAATGAGTCCATTTTTCCGACCAGTGTTAACAGCAGTACCATCACATCCAATTGAACGAATGAAGAACGGAATTCATTTTAGATGTTAAATTTTGAATGTTAAATTTTAAATGTTAAATTATTATGAATATGTCGTCCCCACACCATTATTCAACTCTAACATATCGTTTCTTATCCATAAGTCGTGTTTAATCACATCACAATATGTAGGTAACATATTATCATTTAATTTCACTGAATCGCCAAATAAAGGACACCGCAAATCTTCACGCGTTTTAGGCATTTTTAAGTATAATTTACATACTTTGACATTATTTTACAACTATATATTAAAGTTTTATAAGAAAATATTATATTTGTATACGAGACAACACTTAGTAGAAGTTAAAAACAGTATATTTTAAAGCAAAGCACATAAGCTCAACTCTTTTTTGTGGATAGTCTTATAGTTAAACATATGAATTTTTTAGAAATTATTTTCTCGATGCGCCACCTGAAAATAATGTCGTAGACCTTTGAATTTTTGCATAAACAAAGCTTTTACGTATGGTCAATAATTAATAATACAGGACACATGAAAAGAGAAAAAAAAATTTTTTTGTTATGTTTCACTCCACCCTAACGTGTATACCTATTATTCGTTTCTCCGCCTTAATGACGACTAAGCGCGGCGTTGAGTTCCGCCACTCCACACGAAATGTATTGATTTCAAGCTCAAAGTAGAAAACAGAGTGTCTAGACACTAAGTTTCCTCCCGCTACCCTCCTATTCGAGAAAAAACTTGAAAGTAAAAAAACATATCGAACTTAAGATAAAAAATGATCTAACGTAGAAACAGTAATTATTATTTTTATATAACCACGAAAACATTTTATATTTTCATCGTTTTAATAACATGCTGCTCTTGAGACCGACAACCTTGACATTTAAAGCTTAGCACCGAGCTTTTAATTCAAGTCCATTAAATGAAAAAATATTTCATACTCCTTCTGTTTATTCATATTTCATGAATCCGGAATCAGCGAATCGTGAACGTGTACTACTTTCTTTTATTAAAAAAGTGGTTTTCCAACACTTAGTATTGCCTCTTGATATTGTCGGGTAAATAGGGAATGATAGTTTTTAAACAGATTTAAGCAAGCATATAATGACCAGGGGCCAGTCGTGGGGCAGAGGCACAAAGTGTGACTGCAAATCGAAGGGTTGTGGGTTCGATTTCCATTCGAGGAGTGGAGATATTTAATACTTACATTTTCTTCGCTCTAATGTCGAGACAAAGCGAGGCTTTAAGTTCCTCCACTTAACACGCAATGCCTCGGAATTTTTCCGTAAGTGGGGAACGGATTGCCTTAACACTAGGTTCCCTCAGCCTACACTGCTGTGTGCGGGATACAGCGTGAAGCTGAAAAAAATATAAGCTTTATTTTTTTTTTCAGGTTTTATATATTTGTATTGGTGATATTACTTTGATTGACTTTTGTCATTAGCTTATTTAAATTGTGAAATAGTTATATATGTTTCAGCTTCACGCTTTTTCCGCGAAGCTAGAGAGAAATTAGTGTCAAGACATTTCGTTCTCCACTTTGCGCTCGACGTAGTGTGTTGAGGAATTGAACTCAAAGCCGCGTTTTGTTATATCACCAAAGCAAAGAAATAAATATAATTCAAACATAATTATTGCTTCATGCAATACTTGATGCAAACCAAACCCACAACTATTGTCTATATAGTCAGAAGTGCTTTACATATTACTAATATTAAATTAATAAAATAAATATTATTTTTCACAGTACAGTATGCTTAACATTATACAAAAGTGAATGTTAAGCATACTGATGCTTAACATTCACTTTTGTATAAAGTGACATACACATTGCTAATGGAACTTTGCTTGCTATATAAAATTTTCAGCCGCATTATACCAACACATAACACATAAGAAAATAACAATAAATAAATAAACATTTACAACTAATCTCATACCATACATAAACCATACCGGAAACGAATCAAAATCTAGAATAATAAGACACTTAAGCCAGCCATTGTTGGTATATTTGTACAATGTTATGAGCGCAACCATACTACTTGCAAATGCAGCGTAGTCAGGTGAGGCAGAGCGTATTTTAATTCCGAGCTCGGCATTCAAAGCTATGATAACAGACCCTTTCAGCCCTTTAACCCCGCAATTATGAGGTCACTTCACTTGCGTTTAACATTTCAGAATTTGCTCGTGGATAAAAGTATTTTGTCACGGGTTTTTCTTTTTTGGTGTTCCTTGAAAAGTATTACAATGTTGGTTAAGTGTCGTGTGATATTTGGTGGTTTTATATTTAGTATAGATTTTTTTCTATGAAAAAAAAATGAATTTTTATATGAAATGGGGAATGGAGTGTCTTAACACTAGGCTTCCACTGCCTACGCTGCTGGATACAGCGTGAAGCTAAAATAAAAATAAAAAATCGAAGGAGTTTCTTATTTTATTTCGTATTCATATATTTCTTTACGGTGACGCCGTTGTGGCCGTCTGTCTGTAAACGCGATGGTTGTACGTTTGATTCCCACTTTGGGAAATGATTATATATATTTTTTTTTCATCTTCTTCGCTCTGGTATCTAAGACAAAGCGCGAAGTTAATTTCTGCCACTTTATAAGGAAAGTCTCGATTTCGAACGGAACGTGGGTTCCGACTGTAGGTGTATTAACTTATATGTTAATTCTACATAAAAATATATCATACATTACATACAGAGTAGACCAGATGTGGTATTTTTTTTAATTCATAGTGTATACTCCGAAAATATGCTCATAAAAATATTTTAAACAAAATTTGTACAAGAGTAGAAAAAAAGCGGTCAGCAGTGGCGCAGTGGCACGAACGTGTGACTGTAAACGCCTGATTGTGGGTTCGATTCCCACTCGAGGAGTGGAAATATTTGATATTTCCATTTTCTTCGCTCTGGTGCCGAGGCAAAACGCGGCGTTAAGTTCTGCCACTTAACACGCAATGCCTCTGAATTCGGAAGTGGGGAACGGAGTGTCTTAATACTAGGTTCCCTCTGCATACCGCAGGGTAGAATAAAGCGTGAGTGCTGGATACAGCGTGAAGCTAAAAAAAAGTAGATAATAAAGGAGTAATTGTATATTTCTTTACTGATCGAACTCTGTGACATATGTGTATGCACAGTCGGGTTATTTTTTTTATTAGAAAGCCGTTATTATAAGTTGTTAGATATAAATTTCACTGTAAATTTATTTAATTTTATAAGACAGAGCAAAATGAAATGAAGTATTTAAACATTTAAATAATCAAAACTCAAGTCAAGGCCACCGCGATTATTAATTATAGCTGGGCATTACGTTTAGTATATGTATATTTATTTTAGTAAAATTATTAATAAACGTTTTCACCCTAAATTAAAGACAATTTTACCTTTATATAAGATTACATACACATAATTATAATAATATATACATAATATAATAAGAAAATAATTCGATTTTACTTACACCATACTAAAAATTTGGCCATACTAACATTATAATTTCGAAAGTCTGTCTGTTTCTCTGCCTATACGGCTAATCTACTGGAATGATTTGTTTGTTTATAATCAACATTGTATTTTTAATACTTCAACGTACTGTTACCGCTTTTGTTTAGCATTAGAAACATAATTATTCATAGAAAACGTAATTTGAACGCAGCAGGACTCGAACCCGCGCCTCTTGAAAACCGTTTAAACGTTCTTACTGCGTCTTACTAAGTCATGCATTCTATATCCAGCTAATTCTTATATTTTTGTATCAACGTACATATTTGTTTTGTTAAATGCAAAAAAATGCTAGTTCGATTCCGGCTGCGTTCAAAGTTTTATACGTCTTATAAATATAATTTATCTATACCAATTTTTAATACTTTGGTTTTTTAATACTCAGTCCACCTAACGATATTCGTATTTTTTTAATTCGTCTGACACATTTGAAAAAACGTTTCATGAAATGCTTACAAAGGTGACGCTCATTTACCTGTATTTCATATTTTAGGTGTGACAGAATAACATACAATTTCTTTGTTTATAATACTTTTTTAAAATATATTTCCTCTTGCTACATATATCTAAATATATTTCGAGAATACACACATTTGTATACTTTTAAAATAAAATCTATACAGTTCCTACTGAGCTGAATAGTTTTTAGTTTTAAGCATATAGTGCATTTACGTATTCCCATATAAAAAAGTAGTCAGAGATACCAGTAATAATACACTTCATTCTTCATTTTCTGTCTGCCAACGCCACGCTCACACCAACCCAAAGCCACGCTCTGTCCTACCAGAGTGGAAACGATAATAACATTTAAATATAATCATTCCTCTAAGTGGGGTTCGAACGCACAACCTATCACGTTTGCAGTCAGACGTTGTTCCACTGAGCCTAGTGGCCTATCAATGGCAACGAGATTTTAGTATTAAATAAATATATTCTTTACTTTTCACATCAATCGCGTTGCATTGAGTGCTGAATTATTTTTAAAGAGATCATTAAGTTGTTTAGATAGGTAGATTTATTTGTTAAACGATGGGTCTGGCATAATCTGAATATATTAAAGACCTTTATATTTTCTAGAATAAAAAAAATACTTTTTACAGTTTTAAGCAAAGCATTAATATACATATAATTTATTTTAAATATTTTACCAATTGATAACTGAACCCACAATCATCTGTGCCCTTTTGCACCATAATGATCGATTTGAATATATTTATTTTGAAATTTATTATAATCTGGTAAATTAATATAAGAAGAAATATTCATGAACTTAATTTCCAGCTTTCTAAGAGGTTTAGAAAGAACAAAAAGATAGAGACGCTTAAATAGGTTTATATGACAACAGGTGATTGTAAGATAAAATCATTTATTTTTGTAAAAAGAATTTATGAATACATATTCTTTACTTTTATATAAAGAAGTTAGTTTTATATACATACATTTACTTAGTAACGACCTACATATAACCGTTGCGAAATTTTTAAACTCAAAACCGCGATAGATCATGTTGAAATTTAGCGTGAATAAATATTATTTTTTTATATATTGTAAATAATACATCACTATTATGGACCACATATAGAATTTTTTAATTTCCCTGAAATAATATTTTCGTATACGCGTTTAAATTTTAAATGAAAATTAATTAAAAATATTTATAATTTAAAATCTTTAATATACGTAACCAGTTCGGCCCAGGCCAATCGTGGCGCAGGGACACAAAGTCTGACTGTAAACATGACTGATTCTGGATTCGATTGAAATATTGAATATTTCATTTGTTTGGTAACGGAGTGGTTTCTTTGGTAACTTAAAAATTATATAGCGTGACGCTAAAAAAGTTCAAATGTAACTCACATAGTTAAAACACTTAAAATTATGTTCTTCACTTTTCACAAAAATACACTTACATAATTACAGCATTCTTGAAAATAGTAAAAACGAGGGTTAAATTATAAATATTAATTGCAGTTAAGTATAAAGCTCATCTTCCCAAGCTCAATACGTTAGGCTCATTATTGCTAAAGAACAAGCAAAAACACTGAAAAGTACAAATAGAAAACATTTAAAGAAAAATTGAACGCAGTGAGATTCGGACTCGAGCCTCCTGAATACGTCCAGGCGCTCTCACCGCTGAGCCATGTGTTCAGCTGCGTCGAAATTCTTATACGCTTTATTACAACTTATTTTGGTTGTTGGCATCTCTGTAGAGAGATTTTGATTTTGCAAATTTCAGCTACCCAAAGAATCAATTTCTATTAATTTTCCTAAGTGTGGAATAACACTTTAAAAATGTTTAAAAGAAAAAATACTGTCTATAACAAAAACTTTAATTATTCTGCGGAAAATGCCCCCGGATTTTGTTAACCAAACGAATAGCTATTCACGTAGCTATAAATTCTTTAACAATTATCTACTGACACACATATATCTGTGAGTACTGACCCAATAATAATCAATTATAGGCATAGCTCCAGGGCTTAAATGGAACCCTAGTAACTAAAATAGAAAGTCTTAATATATCTCGTTACACGAGGCTAGGGTAAACTAATAAAGGAGCATGTTATAAAAGCCAGATAAAATAAACCTTTGGCGGTAACGTCATGAGAATTTATATCACATTCAACGCACGACTCTGCTATTTATGTATTTTCCCCTAATATTGACTTTGTCGGTGTATTTGAGGAGATACCTGCAGAATTTACTAATGCCGCATTGGTATTGCTTGTGGTATTGTTATTCTTGGTTCGAATCCATGCCACACATATATTTGAAGATTATAATTGAATATCTTATTATGTATTGGTAGAAGGTGTCTTCGCTCGTATGAACTACTATTTTCATCCCTTATTACAGTCCCTTAGGTATTGTTTTTTTATAAAAATAGGTACCCTATATTTGACTTTACATCATCTACCATCTTCCTGAGAAAATTTACTGAAATCGTTCAAGCGGTTTAGATTTTTATAAAACTAAAGTCTATGTTTGAGCCTGGGTCTCCAATTATTGCCATTACGAATTCCATCCAAATCGGGTTAGTAGATTAGTTTATTTTTGTATTTTTTTAATTTTATGGCGATATGAGACGTCAGACTGTACAAGTATGTATACGCGAAGGTTATGAGTTCAATTCCTTCTCGAAGAAATGATCGTACATATACATATAAACCATTGTCATGTCTCTGGTGACAATACAAAACATGATGTTGAGCTCTTCCACTGAACACGCAATGTCTGGGATACAGATGAATACGGAGAACGGAGGGCTTCTTTCTGACTACTCTACTGATTATTAATTATTACTTTTACAACAAATATTTATATTATATACTTAATTAAGCTTCTAAATTACCTTTATATAACGCCTGTTTAATAATAAGTGAAAACTATGTACAAGTAAAGCAATATATTATACGTAACTTATAGTAACAGTTTGTGAGAAACATTCGAGTAATTATAGCGTTCAATTATGCAAAGATTTAACTTAAGCCATTGAAGAAAACTCATTTCTACAGTGTTTTCATTAAGTGACACCTTTCTTAGTTAGTTTCTACTTCATTACTCATTCCTCTTTAATTTAAACGAGCCATTACTTTAAATATTACCGGCTAATTTGTATTTAATTGGTCGAGTTTCTTTTGCTTGTAGTACGTTTATTTTTATGAAAATGTAAATTTTGGTATAAATACGTAAATATACCTTGAAACAAGTTATTTTTCTCGCTTGAGAGTCAGCCTAGTGTCGAAACTCTTCGTTTTCCACTTGAAATTGAGAGATTGTGTGTTGAGTGGTGTCTTCTTCACCAGAGCAGAGAAAATGAAAATTATTACATTACTAGCGGCCCGCTCGCAGCTTCGCTGCGTGAACTGCATGACTGTTTTGTTATATTGCAACCCTCGGGGGTGGATTTTTCAAAATAAAGTAGCCTATGTTTATCATTGGATTATCAACTATATTATTGCCAAAATTCATTACAATCGGTCAAGCGGTTAAGATTTTTCATATAAAATTTCATCCCTTATTTCAAACCTTTAGAAGTTGATTTTTGAAAAAATAAGTAGCCTATGTTAGACCCAGTAACTTTTACTATATTCATTCTAAATTTCATTCAAATCGGACCGGTAGATTAGCCTAGAAAGCGTGACAGACAAACAAACAGACTTTCGCATTTATAATATAAGTATGGATGATAATTTCAACGAATGAGAATCGAACCCAAAACCAATCGTGTTTACAGTCATATGCTGTCGGCTGCGCCACAATGACCTCGTGTTGCTATGGCAACGCATATTTTAGTTTTACTTATCATTTACTAATTTGTTATACAAACCATACTAACCTCAAAAGAATTGACCTTCGACTTTTACAAATTTCATTAGTTATTATGTTAAATACATTCACATATTCAACATTAACAATAATTAATGTCGTCGTTTCTGTATTGTAAGGAATAAAACTTACTATTTTTTTATTTCTGTCCAAAGTACACCCATGTATATACTATATATTTTGTATTAACTAATATATTATATAATAAAAACAATAAAATAATAACCCAATAAATAGTAAATCCAAAATGTTTTTCTGAATCTCCCCGTTTCATCAACTAATGTCCCGTACAAAGGCTGGTACAGACATTAGTGATTACACATTACGTAATGTATGCTGGTAAAACAGGTCACCCGTACTCATCCGTTGGCCGGAAATGTTTTTTCTACTTGTTATACCTAAACGATGCTTTTGGCTATAATTTTTGAGTAATATATACAATATACAAAAAGGCATATGAAAATTGTAAAATAATACTAGTGGCTACGTGGCGCAAAGGCACAAACATGTGACTGTAAACGACTGGTTGTGGGTTCGATTGCCACTTGAGGAATGGAAATATTTAGTATTTTCATTTTCTTCACTCTGGTTTCGAGGCAAAGTGCGGCGTTAGGTTCCGCCACTTAACACACAATGCCTCCGAATTCGGCGAAAAGTGGGAAACGGAGTGTTTTAACAATGGGTTCCCTTTGCCTGCTGTGTGCGGGATACAGCGTGAAGCTAAAGAAATATAATATTAGTATTATCGTTTTAGAATATTTTCTTGTATGCTAAGATAAGATTTCCGAGATAAGATAATAGTTTAGTTCCGTCATTCGACATGAAAGTGAATGGTAAGTACGGAGTGTCTTGTGCCACTACGTTCTCATTTCCTTAAGTGTTATGCTAGAAAAAGCGTGAATCGAGTGAGCTCCTAATTCTTACTAGATCCTAATTTCTCCGTCATATTGCTGAAGATTTTTAGCTATACGCATTTCTTTTATTTAGCTTCACGATGTATCCCTCACACGGCAAGGTAGGCAGACGGAACCTAGTGTTGAGACACACCATTGCCCACTTTCCGCCGAATTCGGAGGCATTTCTATTCTTTTATTATTTCATATCTATTATTATATTACTATCTTCATGTCAAATTCTTAATTGCGATTAGTTGTGGGTTCAATTTCTACTCGGTGGAATTCAGTCACTCGGTGGACTCGAATTCAGGTGGAAAATGGTAATGAAACACAGGATTCTTATGAAATCAAATAAAGCAAAGTTTAAATATGTTGACGCTTTTTCAATTGTTTTTTTTATTAAAAATTAACTTATAGTAGTTTAATCAACTAAGAGTAATATTAAGTCTAAGGGACTCTGTATAACGATTCACTATTTTGCTCCCCATACATTAAACCATATAGAGAATACATAAAAATGAAAGAAAAATACGTAAAAACAAAGATAAGATAGAAAAGCAACGAGGAAAGATATCACAAACTTTCCGAATTTAATACACTAAATATGTCAGTTTTATATAACTCCGATATACGAGTGTGTTGGCGAAGGTTCGTTATGAAAACACCGCAGTCAGTTCAAAGATAATATTTGTACCAAAACGTATTTACTTGAGAGAGACCTAATTTCGTGTAACTTTGGGAATAAGCAGGAAATGTTTTTTATTACTTTTTCTTTTATTGTAATTCTTTTTACATCATTTCACTTTTATGCTGGTATTGACTATCGGAGTGACTTCTTGTTGTGCCAATTGATTTAGTCTATTTTCACGTATATTGTTATTACAATTGTCTCTGATAGTATACAGGTTACTACATTATCAGAGAGATTTGAGTGACCAGACACTCCGTTCTACCTTTTCTGTCCAAAATAGAGACACTGGGTGAAGTGTTGAGTAGTAGCAGACACAAAATGAAAATTACTTTAAATACACTTTTTATCTTCTCTTTTTACCCGCGACGGAACGGCGACTGTATATGTGTTTGGGGTGAGAGGTTGTTTGTTTGTTTGTTTGTTTGTTTGTTTGTGTGTTTGTGCAAATTACTATGTCAATTATTTCCAAAACTATAAGTCCGATTTTGATACGGTTTTCTATGATAGGTTAAGGTTCAATTGGTGTATGTTCTTAGATATGTGCTATTGCTTTAACTCACCAGAGGGCGCTGCAGTAAGCATTTTACGTGAAAACGAATGTTTTCAATTATCTCAAAAAATAATAGTCTGATTTCGATACGGTTTTCAGTGATAGATTCAGTTTTAATTGGTGAATGTTCTTAGATATGTTTTAACGTGTCAAACCACCAGGGGGCGCTGCAGTAAGCATTTGTTTGTACTTTTTTTGTATTTATTTGTCTAAAACCGAAACTACTGATCCGATTGAAAAGAGTTTTCAGAAAAAGATTCAGCTTTGCTTGGTGCATATTATAAGATTTTTCTTTTTTTGTTACGGGGAAAGCTCACCAGGGGGCGCTGCAGTAAACATTTGTTTATGCAAATCAAAAACTACTAGTCCAATTTAGATGTAACCTTCAAGGGTAGGTTCAGGCTTAATTGGTGCGTCTTTTCATATATATGTTGTGGTGACCACTCATCAGGGGGCGCTGTAGTAAGCATTTGTTTGAGTTTTTTTGTTTAAAACCAAATTTTTTCTTGTATTTATTTGTCTAAAACCGAAATTACTCATCCGATTGGCTAGAGTTTTCAGAATTAGATTGAGCTTTGCTTGCTGCATATTTTAAAATTTTTGTTTTTTTGTTACGATGAAAATTCACCAGGGGGCGCTGCAGTAAACATTTGTTTATGCAGAGCAAAAACTACTAGTCCGATTTAGATGAAACTTTCAACGATAAATTTAGGTTTAATTGGTGCTTCTTTTCATATATGCGTTACGGTGACCACTCACCAGGGGGCGCTGTAGTAAGTACATTTGTTTGTGTAAAACTAAAACTACGAGTCGTATTTGAATTCAGTTTTCAATCATAGATTCAAGTTTACTTAGTGCATATTTTCATATATGTGTCATGTATGTTTACTTAGTGCATATTTTCATGTATGTGTCAACTCTCTAGGGGGCGCTGCAGTAAGTAGCTGCTTCTATTTTTTGTGTAAAACCAAAACGACTAGTACGATTGTCAAGAGTTTTCAGAATTAGATTCCGATTTACTTAAAACATGTTTTTAAATTTATATTACGGTGACAAGTCACCAGGGGGCGCTGCAGTAAAATATTGTTTGTGCAAAGATAAAATGACTAATTTGATTTGGATGCAGTTTCAATAATAAGCTCAAGTTTAATTAGTGCATGTTCTTGGATATGTTTTATCGTGTTAACCAGCAGCACCAGGGGGCGCTGCAGTAAACATTTGTTTGTAATATTTAATGCAAAACCACAACTACTAGTCCGATTGGGCAGAGCTTTTAGTATTAGAGTTACCTTTACTTGGTGTAAGTTTTTAGGTTTTTTTTCACGTCAAGAACTCACCAGGGGGCGCTGCATTAAATTATGCAAAGCTAAAACTACAAGTCCGATTTGGATGCAGTTATCAAAGATAGGATCAGGCTTAATTAGCGCGTGTTCTCGTATATGTGTCATGGTGACACCTCACCAGGGGGCGCTGCAGTAAGCATTTGCTTGTATTTTTTGTGTGAAACCTATTTAGATGCGGTTTTCTGTGATAGGTTCTGGTTTAATTGCTGCGTGTTTTTATATGCCATATCACGAACTACCACTGGGCGCTCCAGTATATATTAGTTTGTTCAAAATCAAAACTACTAGTGGGTTTTGTGATTTTTACTGATTTGGTTAGACTTAAGTTTCCTGAAAATGTTACGGTGACAATCTGCCAGGCGCTGCAATAAGCATTTGATAACCAGAAAGCATTGGGTTTATAATTTCTTTTGGGTTTGCATGAAGATTAATATAAAGTATTTCGATATTATGTAATAATATGTAATGTGTATCTATTCACTTTAAAAGCTTAAAATAAAAAGCAAAATTAAAAATTTTGAAAAAACCCTCGACGGTTTAATTGTAATTGTAAAAGGATAAAATAACTATAAATCCCCCGCCTAAAAGAAAATATGTAACGAGATGATGGGGACGACTTCGTCGGGGGCTGCCAGTTGCAACCTCTATTTTAAATATAGTAGCTAACAGTATAGATTTCGTTTTAAAGTCTTTAAAATACCAGTTATCAAAACTGTAAATTCATTTTAATATTTAATTTTGTTGCCAAACCTGTTTTAACAGCAAGAAAACCTATGAGAAGGTTTGTGCAAACTTAAAGTAATGACAGCCCCCGACGAAGCCGTCCCCATCATCTCGTTACATATTTTCTTTTAGGCGGGGGATTTATAGTTATTTTATCCTTTTACAATTACAATTAAACCGTCGAGGGTTTTTTCAAAATTTTTAATTTTGCTTTTTTTAACGTCAAGAAATCCGTTACGGATAACCGCCCGGGGTGGGTGAGTAACCCGGTTACAATATAAAATTAAGTCAGTTTATGATCTATGATTATAGATAGCTCTTTTAAACCATAACCATTTTTAAACTAAAATAAATGATATTTGTCATATACCTAACACATTGAATTGCTTTACTTTCCATCACAATTATAAACTAACAGTGACACGCTTACACTGCTAAATATTTTAGAATAGCTTGAAAACGTATTTCACTTGAATCGGTTTTTTTTTAAGAAGTATTTTGATAAAATGGATAAAAATACGCTATGTCTCGGATTCGGGCCGAAAGTGGAATGCTTTAAAACTGAAAAAAAAGTACTGAAAAAAAATATTACCCATGGTTGGTAAGGTAACACGAGTATTACGCGTCTTCTAGTATTAGGTAGGTATATAACAATGTCTATTGAAATTTGCATATATGAGTAGAATGGTGACTTCTGAAGAAGCAAAAAAATATCGATCGTGAAGCTTAGCACTTAAATCTCTTTGCCTAATATATACCTGCATTGGTATTATATGTAGATGATTTTTATTTTATTAGACATAAGATAGTATCATTATTTACTTTTACAATCAATAATTGAAAAGGCTTTTAATAATTGAAGAGGCTCTGAAATATCAAAGCTTTTACTATCTGTAAAATTATCTTTGCGTTTAGTAGGGTTGGCAGAGAGAAGTAGGAACCAAGGTGTTAAGACTCTCCAGTCTCCGTCTTAACAACTGAGGGAACAACAACTTTTAATTATAGCCTTTCGTTCAAGAGCGGATCGAAACCACCACCGTGTTCATAATCAATCCACGTTTTACTATATCGCAATGAATAGTTAAAATATATAAATAAATAGGACATTAGGTCAAACTCTAATTATATTGTATCGGACTAAAAAGTTAGAGATAATAGCAAATAATTCTATTCTCATTATTTCATCCAAATAATATGCTAACATGCAAAACTTAAGTTTCGCTAATGGTCAGAACATTTTGTCTTGCCCTATCCAAAAAATATCCACCCTTATTTTACCTACATTGGGGTAGCAATAAAAACATGTCAAAAGTTATTTCGTTGTTTATCCAAAATAAATTCCTAGCAGTTCGAGACTTTGAGAAATTCTTCAAGCTATTACTATGAGCTGATCTGGTTCAAAATAAAGGAACAGAAATTCAGCAAAAGTATTTTCACAAGTCAACCTAGTTGCTCTCAGATAAAAGTTTCAAGAGAATTAAAGAACTTATCTAATAAAAGGTAATATTAAGTAAGTTTTACTCATTTCAGATTTGCTTAAAGTATTCTATTATATTGACCTTTATATATTGTCTAATACTTTTATAAAAAAGAAGAAGACCATGTTTGTTATGAAGTTTACATATAATTGTAATGAACTAAGTATTTTTCGAAATTTTGTAGTAACCGCCCAGGCGTAGCGCAGTGGCACAAAGTGTGATAGTACAGCGACTGGTTGTGGGTTCGATTCTCACTCGAGGAGTGGAAATATTTAATATTTCCATTTTCTTTGCTCTGGTGGCAAAGCGCAGCGTTAAGTTCCGCCACGCAAGTCTTAACATTAGGTTTTCTCTGCCTACCCGAATATGTGCGAGATAAGCGTGAAGCTATATAAAAAAAAAACAAAACAAAAATTGTAGTAACCGCATAGCATTGTGCACCTCTTTACGTTTGAAGGTTTTAGCAAAAAAATTAGGGTTTTCATACAAATTTGCAAGAGCCTTTGTACTTCCTTAATTCAGCCCTGTTGTAAAATCTGTTCTTACACAAGTTTAACTATAAATAACGATCCTGTCAAGTTTTAACTTGGTACATCAAGCCGTTATCGATATATGGTGACGAGTGACCTTACACTTTTATATGTGTAAGTAGATTTCAGTTCAGTTTAGATATACATTGCACATATGACAAGCAATATTTTTTATCAACTCATAAAAATCACGAAAAGACGTCAAAATACGTTTAAATGATGAATTGCAAAAATTACTCATTTAGTGTTTTAACGCAAGGGGAAAACTATTTTATATTTAATGTTACTTATTTTTGAATATAGTCGTATGGTAGTAGAGGCATATAATTTTCATTTTTCATCGATGTCCTTCTATGTCTTTGATAAACGGGCTAAACCAGTCTTAAACAATTTTTAATTCATACTAGTACTTCCTGGCTCTAGCGTGTTCATCTTAGCATAATATTATCATGTCTCACAATTTATCTTTTTCTTTTTTCAAGTCAAACAAAAAAAATGTTGCTTTCATGTCAAATAAATAAATCTTAAATTTGACACTAAACTGAAATACTAACAAAATATGTAATCCTATCATACTTTATAACTCCAATTAGTCCAAAACACCTCGAACTGCTTTAATCAGGTCCCCGGAGCCGAAATGCAGAATATTTCACTCCCATCTCGAAACTATTACCTAAAGTTATGCAGAAATTTATGAATGTAGAAAGCTCAGAAACATTTTCGTTAAATGACTAGCGACTGTGTTTATTTTTAGAAACAAACTCATTTATTGTTGATTTCATATGCTTTTTAAAGTTGTCTAGTTGTTTAAGCTATGAAATTTTCATTATTTTACTTATAGCACCACGCTTTTTCCTATATAGCAGGTTAGCCAAAGGGAACTTAGTGTCAAAACACTCCGTTCCTCTCTTCCTGCCGGAAATCCAGGTATTGCGTGTTAAGTGGCGGCACTTAACGCCGCGCTGTGTCTTCTCCTCCGAGTAGAAGACGAACCTACAACCTCGCCCCGTTATCATTATTTTATTTATTTCTTTTAACTTCTAGAATTTCGTATAGGAAAATTTCAAGTTAAGCATAAACATGTAGCAGTCTAGGTATATGTACATACACAAAAATAGACTCACGGATCGATACCAAAATGACAATGCAGTAAAAATGTCAATATGAATATGAATAGCACTTTTACTATCTTATCATACAACTGATGTTGAATACAGATTGCTTGGGATGTATCACGGTTTCGGCACCACAAGTTATCTTTGAAAAATATACAGTGATTTTAATACATTTATTCTAAAAAAATCTACTGTAGAGTTCAAAGGTTCAAACTGTAGGTATTTTTAAGCGTTACGCTTTTTTTGGAATACCAGGGTTGTCAGATAGAAACTAGTGTCAACACACTCCATACTCCATATTTCTTATTAATTTACAGATGTTTTTCGTTATATTGCAGCCCTTGGAGGTAAATTGAGAAAAAATAAAGTAGCCTATGTTAAACCTTGAATTATTAACTATATTTATGCGAAAATACATCACAATCGGTCAAGCGCTTTAGATTTTTTATATAAATTTTCATCCCCTATTTCAACCCTTTGGAGGTTGTTTTTTGAAAAAATAAGTAGCCTATGTTCAAACCTCGATGTTTTACTACTATCATTCTAAATGTCATCCAAATCGGACCAGTAGATTAGCAGTGAAAGCGTGACAGATAAAATTCATCGATATATTATCACAATAGACTTTCCATTTTAAATGTTTTTAGTAGATCTTTCCCTGATAAAATAAGAGCAACTTCACTACACACTCTTCTTGCTTAGCAGGGCAGTCAGGGAGAACCTACCAAGAATATGTTCTCCACTTTCCTTATGGAATGGATACATTGCGTGTTAAAAGACGGAACACAACACCGTGCTTCGTTTTATCAGAGCGGAGCCACGAAAATATTTTAAATATATTGAACCGACAACCATTGGGGCTTACAATCAGATAACCTAACCAGCTCTAATAAGCTAGCCAATATCTTTTCCTACTTTTCAGCTAAAAAAATATATATTTAAAATAAGTTAATATAAAAATAAATCTTACAAAAAGAATATACGAACTCCTGATAACAAATAAAAGCATAAGGCAATACGAAAGTTAACAAAACTTTGAATAATGTTTTCTATCAAAGATGTTCAACTATTCACGAGAACGTTTCACCGCGTGTGAGTTACGTCTTACTATTTCACTGAGAACTGACATTGTCAGTAAATCGTTGAGAAAGTTTCGTAAAAATAGTATAAGTAGGGGAGACTGGGTACGGATTGTGTATAAGTTATATGAGGATTGGTAATAGCTAAAGAAGCTAAAGTGTATTATTGCTTATAATTATTTTAAGAATAAATAATATTTTGTGCAATAAAAATGTTTGATTACCATTGTCGTGTATTTTTGAACTTCCCACTACCGATCACAAGTACTATAACAACCGCCCCCGGGGTGTGATCGGTTGTGACACTTTTCCTTTTTTTTCTAACTTGCTCTGGTAAGCTAACCGTAGTACTTGGCAATCTATTTTTCGTAATTTATCATTGAAAAAAAGTTATTTCGTAAAGCTAACTGCCATATTAACAAATTTATTATGACAGTTAGCTATATTGGTCTTCAAATGAAAGTTGTCACAACCGTACCCAGTCTACCCTATATAAATTTATGCGCCTAGTATATTATTTTTTTAGGTTCACGCTGTATCCTGCACACAGCAGGGTAGGTAGAGGGAACCTTGTGTAAAGATAGATTTAAATTTATTTACTAAGTAAAAAGATAAGTTGTAAAGTACTTAAAAAGTACAATTTCATTAAAAATATTGCAAATTTTATGATGTGAGTTATTATTCGGATTTTTACTAAATTTTAAATGCAACTAGACGGCAAATATTAGCTTTACCCACCTATACCTACACATTTAAATTATTTTTATAAAATTTAATTGTTGTTATAATCTATTCCTTGTACGTATCTTGAGTCTTAAATAACACTCACGTTCCAGCTAATCTTCCTACTCGTATAAATTCTCACCTAGTGACAACTTCTATATACTTGTTATAATATTTATTGCATAATAATTATTTTTTTTGTTGTATTTGATATATTTTTAGTAATTTAATATAAGAAAATGCGTCATTGGGGCCAGTCGCGGTGCAGGGACACGTTAGTGTGAGTGTAAACGCGACTGGTTCCCACTGGAGAAGTGGAAATATTTAATGTTTCCATTTCCTTTGCTCTGGTGTCGAGGCTAAAGATTAGGCGGGAGATTAAATTCTTTTAATTTTGTTCTGTTTACATGGAAACTTGGACTTGACCATAAGTTATTTGTTACTTGGATAAAAAAATGTATCACTTGTATGCTAAATATATATAAAATTCCAGAGCCTCGCCCTTATATCCAAATATTGTTTATTTAAAATTATGGAAAAACTGCTGATTTCAATTTAAAGCTGTAATTTAAAAAAGATCAAATGTGTTTTTGAAGTATCCTTAACAAATTGTGCTGAAAAGTTGTTTACAAGTATAGTATAGATGACAATATACAGAGTTGATAAGCTGAGGCGGCAATATGGCTGGATAGATTTTTAATGGCAAAATTGATGGAAATTTCATCATAATTTTGAAAATAACAGTATAGATATCTCATGAAATAGCTTGCTAAAAGTAATTCAAAAGATATTTTTTTTTATTTGAAGTACTATTTTTTATACCTTAATATAAATAAACATTATAAATTTATATAAATACAATCGGTTTTTTTTCCTACTCCAACTTGCCTCGTCCTATCTGTCCTCACAATTTTATACGGGCAACAGTAAGGTTTAGTTAATTAGGTTATTTATAAGACAAAATAATTCGGTTTCTAATAAAATGAGATATGAACTAAAGGAGATAAATATTTCCTTTTAATAAACTCGAGTGTTAAACGATTTTAAACTTGCTATTACTACGTTTACAAATTGTGTGAAAGAGTAGACGGCTAGTACATCGTCCAATTGTTATCGTTAAATGCAACCCTACAAAATTAAGAATATAAACTTGGAAAAAGCAAAATATATTTCAATTAAAGATCATCAAATAATATAATAACCGTTCAAAACAACAATCAAAATTGAATACTTAGTAATCTTTATGTCAACTCATAAAGGGAATTGAAACGTCGGCTGTTTATTGATGACGTCTATTCCTCAATGCAAGTTACAATAACAATGGGGAAGCTCAGAATAGGCTATTAATAATATTTGTTTGCTAAACAACATTTTGTAACAAAGGTATGAAAGCGTGAAATATAGCATCAGACGTATTGTATTATATTGTAGAAACGTGACCTGGTTTCACCTGCTTCAAAAATCTATTTTTATATATATTAACATTATCTTAATCTGATTTTTGTACGGTTATAACATATATAATAAAATTCTTCAAAAAAAAATTGAAATATCATGAAAATATATTGCGAAAGATTCTTAATTAGAATTGTAAAAGTTACTTTGTAATCGATTTAACTATTTTATTAACATAATTATAGTTTTAGGATATTCTGAGACACAATGCCTCAGATTATGTGTTAAGTGGAAATCAACACCGCTCTTTGGCTAGTCATCTGAACGGAGAACTGAAAATACTATAATAAGTCCCTAGAGTGGGAATCGAACTCATGATCATTGTGGGTGTAGTCAAAGTGTGCATATCTATGTCTATCTAGACTACACACAATGTCTATCTAGACTATCTAGTCTATCTAGACTTTCATTTTTTAAAACAGGCATTTAAATAGATACCTTTTTAGAATGGCCTAAATCTAGCAAAATGAATTACGCTAAACTAGCACAATTAAAAGTTTTAACTTTGCATATTATTTACAATGTTAGTTATAAATAAAAGTAAGATTTACCATTAAAAAAAATACTCGTTTTTAATTTCTTTTTTAAAATAAATATAAATTTTACCCGTAGGAAAACAAACAAAATAATAATAACAAAAAACACAATTATTTAATTAAGACATCACGTTAAATTAGTCGACATAGAAATAATCTTGAATCCTTCCCTCACGTTCGCAGTGACGTCGACCGGGGGTTTATCTCCGGCGATTATCCACGTAGATCCATTGCCGCCGGAGTTAATTACACCCATTATGCCAGCTACTGCTGATGTTACTCTGAATGAAACGAACGTTTATCAGATTGATGTACATGATGCTTAAATGTGATCGATTCAAAAAGTTTTTATAATTATTCTCTATTTATAGCGTAACAGACATACAGACTTCCGCATTTATAATATTAGTATGGATGTATCTAGATATAAAAATGTTCGATTTTTCTTCATAGAAATGATTTTAATTAAACAAGACAAAAGCGCAGCATTCGATATTGACGGTTAACAAGCAATACCTCGATTTCAGGCGGAAAGTGGAGGACTAAGTCTCTTCACACTAGGTTATCTCTGGTAACCCTGCTTTCCGAGAGTGCTAAATTAATATGGTAATATTTTCAACAATTTTCACACTACGTGAATATTATGTGGCCTGTAACGAAAGCTTTTCAGGCTTCAAGGGCATTTCGTCGCTATGTAATTTTAGCAAAAGCTTCCGGCCGCTGCCACCCTTGTTTTCTTAGTATAAAAGGAGGGTGATCCGAAATGCCAGTCTTTGTTTGATTTCGTTAAAAACTTGTTCAATTATTTGGGTTTGGTTGGTATTAAGAGTTTGAATATAAAAATAGACTATTTATTTAATAATATCTTCAAACTGAAATTTAATTAATACTTTAATGAGACAAGCATTAATTAAAATTAGAATTTCAATAATTTGATTGTGTATTTTAAACTACAGCTATATATTCTACCCATCTATGATATTTTTAGGAATAAACTAGCAGAAACTAGCGATATATTCTTTTCTTTCAATTTTTATGCATACCACAGCATAGGCAACGGAACCCAACGCTATAAAAACGCAAACATATATCAGAGAAAAATTGTAACTCATCGCATCTTTATAATTTATTGGTTCACCAAACCACTTTTACGCGTGTCACGTTTGGATATTGCATTGAATGGATGCAAAGTAATGTATCGTTCTGCCTTCAACCGAGGATTCAGCTTTCGGCGTATCACAAACGAATTTAATTTCGCAAATGTGACTACCCATAAAATGTGGAAATTGGAACATTCCGGTTTGAGGCTCATGCATAATGCATGTCCGACAACATTCCAACTTACCTGGAGTCGTTCGTCAGACTTGTATGTTATTAGTCTCCTGTTTTGAGAATATACAGAGGAGATTTAGTGTCAAGACACTACGATCTCTACTTTCGTCAGTTTAAGAATGTTTGATAGTATATATTTTTATGCAAATAAGATATAAGTAGAAATCATTTTATAACATATTTTTTACTTGTGAGTTCAACGTGGTGTAGTGGGATAGCGTCTTGCATGCAAAATCGATTATTAGTGGATTGTTCGTTCGCAGGAATAATAACATACATATGCAGTTAAGTTATTTTTATTTTTCTCGCTTTGGTAAGAAAATGGCGGCATCGAGTTCCGCCACTTAACGACTTTATTCACTTGAACTTGTTTCTGCGTATTTTGTTCTAGAGGAAAAAGGTGATACGGTTTTTTTTCTATATCTTATTAAATATAACTTGACTTACACTATTTTATTATTAAAGCTATTTTTTATCTTAAATAGATTTTTTTTTAGATTCACGCTGTATCCCGCACACAGTAGGGTTGGCAGAAAGAACCTCGTGTTAAGACGCTCCGTTCTTCACTTTCCGCCGAACTCGGAGGCATTGCGTGTTAAGTGGCGGAACTTAACTCTAATTAGGAATATGTAATACTTTTATTTACAAAAATATCTTATATTACAAATACTATCCTAAAACATGCATTTTCTTGACAAAATGGGACCGACCTCAGCACACAGTCTAAGCAACTTCGTTTAATCGATAATCCTATTAACGCTACCTCTTCAAGTAAACACCTGTTACCTGAATACACACAAATTTAAAGACCCCTTGCCATTAATTACTAAGCATTTACAAGCAATTTGATATTTAAGTGAATAACTTTACATATTTCGTTGGCTGAAATGACTTGTGAATGGTATTAGCTAAATTGTTTTAGGTTTTCTCCTTCGTTTTCGTTTTGTCTTCTTTCTTTGTGTATGTTTCTTAAAATTTTAATTTTATGAAAATTTTAATTTAACGAATTTTTTTTTTCAAATCGTGTATATTTAGGATATTATAAATTGTTCAATCATCAGTAGGTACTATATAGCACTAACATTTTAATTTTTTTTAATTTCTTTTAAAATAGTTTCACCCCTTTTTCAACTAGCTAGATAGTCAGAGAGAATGTAGTGTCTTCACACTAAGCTATCTACTTTCCTCTGAATTTAAAATATTTTAGTGAGAAAGTTTTCGATTGGCGAAACTCAACGCCGTGCTTCGTATTATGTCAATGAAAATAACCAATTGATATACGATCATTCCTTGGAGCCGAACGTTTACATATCTAGATATTTGCGTATCAGTCTAATTTAATAAAATAAAAATAATTTGAATTTTACCATTTACCTTTGTCTCTCAGAAAGTTCTAAAGCCATAATCTGTTCCTTATTGTAGTTGTGTCTATGAAGTATAGCAGTATCAGTGGGACCCAGGCATACTGTGACTATACGAACTCTAGTCTTCGCATACATTTCTTCAGTCTGAAAACATAAAAACCGAATTAAATTTCCTGACTGAACTAAGTTGAACTGAACCGAATGAAGTTTATTTTCTTATAGCAGGGTAATTAAAGGAAACCTAGTGTAAAGACACTCCGTTCTCCACTTTCGGCCTAAAAGAGGCATTGCAGGTTAAAAGGCGGAACTTAACGCCGCGCATTGTCATTTACATTATTCGTCGTCTCGCAAGTTGAAATCGAACAGTTGAAGTCGTCATGAAGTTTACAATTGAAACTCTCCGATTAATTCAAGATGGCCTCAATTTTAACAAAATAACAATATTTCTCCGCTCCGGTAGCATTATGCATAGCGTTGACTTCCACCATTCAATTTGCAATATTTTGAATTCTGATAGAAAATGGAGAATTAAATGCAAGACATTCATATTAGGTTCTCTCTGCCTTATCTTGCTATACGAGAAAAAGAATAAAGCTGAATTTAATTAAATTACTAAGAAAAATAAAATATAACACAGATATTTACCGCAATTTGGTTACTAAATTGTAGCACAGCGAACTTTGTAGCTGAGTATATAGCAGGTGATTTCTGTTGAAGTGCTTCTACCGATGACATGTTCAGCACAATGCCGCCTCTGCCTCCATTGTCCACCCTCATCAACTCTAACGCCTTTAATGTGCTGTTGATTGTTGCTGACTAAATAAAAAAAATATGTTTCGGCTTATATGAATTATATAGGTATTTCTACTATATTCAAGTGACTCTTGTATTAATTCATGGGAATTCTTATATAAATTCTTATTTTTTAGCTTCACGTTGTATCCCGCACACAACAGGGCTGGTAGAGGGAACCTAGTGTTAAGACACTCCACTCCGCAAAATTTGGAGGCATTGCATGTTAAGTGGCGGAACTTAACGCCGCGCTTTGCCTCTACACCAGAGTGAAGAAAATGGAAATGTTAAATATTTCCACTCCTCGAGTGGGAATCGAACCCACAATCAGTCGCTTTACAGCCTCACTTTGTGACACCGCTAAAAAATGGCGTACGTTTTCGTAAATAAGTTTTTGGTAATGATGATTATAAGTTTTTGGCACTGATTTTTTTGTTATTCTATTCTTAAAGAAAGAAAATATTTTAGCACTTTTCGTGTTTTTGATATTTGTGCTATCTCGTTTGTGTTTATAGTGGATAAACAATTTCGTTGAAGTATTAATATAAATAAAATTTAATGAATGAAATTGATGAAATAGTACAGTCTAAAATAATTCAACAGTAAACTATTTTAATACTTGAAAACTATGGAGTACCTCGAAACAGCGCATGCACAGTATGAACTATTTATAGATGAACTTAATCGAAACATAGAATTCGATGCATGTAGATAGTCATCTAATGTCGTATCGGAAATTCGATTCGCAAACTTTGACTTAGACGCTTTATGATTACGTATAAAAATTTGATGAATCAGAAGGTGGCTTAGTGGTGAAATATCTTGGACGATTTGAAAATCGTCCAAGATATTTCACCACTAAGACGCGAGTTCAAATTCCGGTACATTCAAATTTTTATACGTTGGGCCAGTCGTGGCGCAGAAGCACATGTGACTGCAAAGCGACTCTTTGTAGGTTCGATTCCCACGATTAGTTAGATTTCCATTTTCTTCTCTCTGGTACCGAGAAAAAGCACGTTAAGTTTCGCCAGTTAGCACGCAATGCCACGCAATGGAAAGTGGGGAACGGAGTGTCTTAACACTGGGTTCCCTCTTTGCCTACCCTGCTGTGTGCGGGATACAGCGTGAAGCGAACAAAAAACAACTTACTAAATTAACATCAACTGTTTTCTTATGAAATCCATCTCCTACAGCAATAACTGCTGCGTTGTTTATAACAGCATCAAGCCGTCTATATTTATCTATTACTTGCTTGTACGCCCTCGCAAGTTCGTCTTCGTTGGAAATGTCACATTTTATAAACTTAGCTTTCAGGGCACCGAAGTTGTTCAATAGTTCCACCTCCAAGCTTTCCCCTTCGCGTTCCAATATGTCCAAGAAGGCGACGTGCTGTAATAATAATTTGTAGAAATTTCTCCAATATCGTTTTATGAAGTTTTATTGAGTTAGTGTAATTAAGTTATTCTTAGATTATTTAGTCCTTAATAAAATGTTATTAGCTTGAACTTATTAATATAATTCCGTATAAATGTAATTTTACTTTTATGTAAAAATATTTATGTAATAAATTAAGTGTAGGTATGTATAGATGAGCAGTCCACGGCTCGCTTTATCTTTCAATTATATTATACATTATTAAAATAGAAGAATATCTGTATTTTAACGCGATCTGTTCCAACATGTATTATGGTTACGAAGTTACATATTAGATCTTTATTGATTTTTAATTTTTCTATATAATCTTTTTTATTTTTGTGTTTTTGTATTAAAAAGCATGATTTTGGCTCAACTGAAAATTGTATTAAAAAAGCATGATTTTGGCCCATCAACATTAATTAATCAATAAATAATTAACATTTGGATTACCCAATTGCTAAAGTTGCTCCTCCCTACAATAATAAGTAAGTAATTATATTCAATGTATATTATTTACTAAGCTTATATAAAGACTATAATATAATAAAAAACTTACACTAGCATTGTACGTTAACAAACATCTGACAAGACCAGCGCCAATACCCGCAGCACCACCTGTCACTAACACCACTTTTCCTTTAAAATCCCAATTATTTACCATTTTTTACTCCACTATCATCACTATACGACTGACAAATTAAAAATGACTAACAAAATTTACTTTAAAATTATTATTTATCGATTCAAATATGCTACGTGAAATCTATCTTTAGATAACAGAAATAGTTCTAATCTTTAGCAATTGTGATTTCAAACAAATGGGACAGCTCAGTGTTTAACGTTATATACTGATTATGTTTACTTTGACTTTGACCGTATCAACATGATTAGTGATAGGCGGGGTGTTTTTGTGTTATGCGTTAATATTTGTTTATCTGTCAATATTTGGATATGATGATTACGAAATTATGATTACGGTATTCTTTTTCATAATGTATTTTAATTTTGTTTATGCATTTAAGGATAATATGCATTAATTAAGGGCCATTAATAAAATGCATGAATTAATTTAAGGATAATATGCATTAATGGGGTCAGTCGTGGCGCAGAGACACAAAGTGTGGCAGTGAAGCGACTGGTTGTAGGTTCGACTTTCACCCGAGAAGTGGAAATATTTAATATTTCTATTTTCTTCGCTTTGGTGTCGAGGCAAAAGCGCGACGTTAAGTTCCGCCACTTAACACGCAATGCCTCCGAATTCGGCGGAAAGTAGGGAACCGAGTATCTTAACACTAGGTTCTTACCCCACCCTGCTGTTTGCGAGATACAGCCATATTATGTCTTCAAGTACCTGAGCGAAGAATAGAAAATTCACATATAACCATGCCTCCGAGTGGGAGTCGAACCCACAACCATCGCTTTTACAGCCAGACACGGAAATATAGTTAATATATACATATATTGTCACCTAATAGTTTCCAAGTTCATTTTCAACAAAGGTGGTAATTGAGCGAAATATATTAAAATTCATGGAGTTCGGAAGTGCTTCTCAAAGGCGTGTTAACCGCGAGCAATCTCAGTTTACGTGAAGTGGTTTCGAAATTCATCTCTTAAACGTCTTGGGGCACATTTGGTCAGCTATTGTAAAGTGTGGGGCAGACGGCTCAATTAGTTTAGGTGGTGGAGTTATGTGTAGTTAACTTTACCTAAGTTAAATTAGTTATATTAATATGTATATGTATATAATATTTTTGTGATGTCATGGCGCAGTGGAATAACAGAATAAACGTGATCATTGTGTTATAATAAAATTATCTTTATTTTTCTGTTCTGGTAAGACAAAGCGCGGTGTTGAGTTCCGCCACTAACTAAACATGCAATGTCTCGAATCCGGGTGGATAGTTGAGAAAGGAGTGTATATTGATAATAGATTCCCTTTGCCGTTTTTTTAGGGAGAAAAAACGTAAAGATTTATTGTTTTACAACCGTTTTAATTTTTTATTTGCTAAATTAAAAATAATAAATATAAATTTTACGTGTATAAAGAAATCAGACAAAATAATTAATAAATTGTCAGTTAGTATTATTAAGATATTTTTGTGAAGAACTTAATACAACGTTCCTTACAAAAATAGGCTGTAATCACTATCCTAACGTCAACTGAGCTTCTATTTAAAAAAAATATCTTCGAATTATTAAAATACCAAAATATATAATTAAAATTTTCCCTAAATTATTAAGTTCAGAGTGTCAGATTAAAAGCCGCTGTATTATTTAAGCACAGTTAAATCAGTGCGACCGCAGCCAGTGGCAATATGAACGTGCCAGTTTGACCAAGTTACAAAGCACATAAAATTTTAGTTGGTTTTTATTTATCCCTCATTAACGCAAAATTCTTTCCTAAAAGTAATAGTCACGTATGTTTGTCATATATACATATAACAGAAATGTAACTGATCGTCGTTTTTACGTAAAATACATAAGAGAAATATTATTTTGGACGTTTAACAATGTTATAGAACCCATTACAGTTTTCTTTTTTGTTTGTCTGTTTGTCTGTGTATTTACAAACGCTGGTATTCTTCTTAGTAGCAGAGCGGAGAAATGAAAATATTAAATAATTATAATCATTTCCCCGAGGGCGAATCGAACCCATAACCATCGCTTTACAGACAGACGCCGGCCCTACAGCACCACGTTGGCTCCAATCTATGAAAAATTGAAGAATAAATGCAATAATATGTTTAATCGGAATAGACAAGTTTAAGTTCAATTTAGTTCATCTTAAAAATACAAAAAATACATACGAGTGTGCAGTTGACGGTCTTGACTTTCGCAGATATACTCACCTGTTTTATGCTTCTTCTTTGTCAGTGTTTAGGAAGGCTCTGCTTTTTAATGAAATCTTCACGATCTGCACGATCTTTAATATTTGTCCCTGATTAACGTAACTGAAAACTGTTTTTACGCCTACCCTAAGAAAATTAATACTATGTATGATTTTATTTTATGTTAAGTTATAACGTAAAGCAAACCAACGAAGTATCTTCGAAAGTCCACACAAAATGACCGATAAAACATCAAAGTATGAAACAAAATATCTTCTATATATAAACATTTTTAGCATTATAACCTAAATTACCTAAATTTAATACACGAGGTCAACATATTTTCGAAAATTACGTTACAGGCCATCTCATCTTCATTGTTACATGACCGGCGGAGGGTCACTCGATCGAAATATAACAAGCTATCGGACGTCTATCTAGAAACGCAATTTAGGGTAAAATGAACGCTTAATATTTTATTACGGGCGGGAGCCTATGTACCTACGAATTTTAGTTAGAAATTTCATTTATTTTGTTGGAGTTACATGTTTTTTTGCCGCATAGGAGGGTCAGAAAGACATAGTGTCAAACCCAGAATAATTTCTCCACCTTCAGTCTAAAAATGAGATCGCCTTTGGTCTTTCTGGAGCGGAAAGTATACAAAAAAAATAAATTTTCTCGTGAGCTGGAACTGTATCCACTGCCAATCATGTCTACAATTCGACGCTGTCCCACTGGGTACAACATCTATTTTATTGATATAAAAAAACAACATAACAACTGAAATATTAAACAAAGTTTAAAGAAAAAATTCTATGATAAAGGGTAATTAACATTACCCTTTATCACAGCATTTATGCACTGCAGTTATTATCAACAACAGGGACAGAGTCTAACGTCTGAGGAACATCGTTATCGTTTCTTTTATCTGTTTTTCATAAAAAATATCATTTCATGGTTTTTTCTATAACAAGGTAGGTTCAAAGACAATTCGTCCTCAGCTTCATCTTGGATTTGAAACAAAACATGTTAAAAAGCAAAACTCAACGGCGCCTGGCAAGACGAAAGTTACCGGAGCGTGGGGAAATATAATTATTCTTCTGAGTGGGACCGAATTCACAACAATCAAATTTTTACAACTATACCACGACAGTCTCTCAAAAAATATATAGTGACCATTTAAACGTACGCAGAAACGATAATCTATTAAGAAATCACTTCATTCTCTATTTTACAAATCTATATAACACCAGAATCAATACATAATATATACGTACATTACAAATAACATACACTTAATTTATATCAATTTAACAAATTTTATACAATCTAACATACCAATTAAAAATACCCCTATAACAGATAATTACTAACTTACTTAATCAAAAATACATATATAAAACGCTCAACAGAATAAGGAGACAGGTGACTAATATTGTAAGAGATATACCGTCATACTCATACCCGGTCTGTTCGTGTGGAAAACACAGTTTCACCGGCAGACGCGTTTGCCTTTGATAAAATTTAAATGTACCCGAATAAGATGTGGCATTTCAATTTGCAACGAAACGCTAGATAAGAAATGTGTTAGCTAACATTTGTTTTGCCAACGCTTGTTTTAATTTAACATGTAAATTGGAATGGGATTAACGCTTACGAGTAATTCCATCTGCCACTTTGCATTTGGGTTGTGCATAATTAAGTATTTTTATTTCGAGAATGTGTTTTTGTTTTTGTGAATGAAACATTTTTTGTACATTGAGAAAATAGTCTCAAGACACTCTGTTCTTGCTTGGACGGTCTTCGGTATGCGCGGGTTCGAGTCCAGTTTACTAAAAAGGTTTGTCATGGCTTAAGTGTGTGAATAACACTTTAAAAATGTTGAAATATTTATTGAATCTGCATATCTTTTGCCAAACGTAAGTTCCCACTAATACAAACACTGAAAAAATTTAAATGTACTCGTATATTGTTCAAATACATGTGAAAATAAATAATTTGAAATATTTATTACATTATAATTTACAAAATATTTTATATTTAAAATACACCATATATTTAAAATATTATCTGGCTTATATTGCAATAAATATTTCAAATTAATCTTTCTAATGAATAAATTTTATCTTACTATTTATGAGATTACAAAAATACTAACTAGTCTTATGCATTCTCTACTCCACACTTACTCAGTTCCCAAATCACAATTTTATAAAAAGCAAAAAAAAAACACACAAAACACATAGAAATATATATTTTATTTTAAAACCTTTTTTAATTTAAAATTATGTTATTTATTTATTGATTTTTTTAGCTTCACGCTGTATCCCGCACATAGCAGGGTAGGCAGAGGTAACCTAGTGTTAAGACACTCCGTTCCCCACTTTCCGCCGAATTTGGAGGCTTGCGTGTTAAGTGGCGGAACTTAACGCCGCGCTTTACCTCGACACCAGAACGAGGAAAATGGAAATATATTTTCCATTTTCCTCGAGTGGGAATCGAACCCACAACCAGTCGTTTACAGTTACACACTTGTGCCACTGGGCCACGACTGGCCACTTAAATTACAAATTTAAATAAATTAAAATTCATATTTCATTATTGTAACAAAAAAAATCTACTAAAATGTAATCTCAGTTAGTCTTTTGTACTGGGTATTAAAACCTGGGTACTGTTCAAACTGCACTGCAGATATAACATTATACAGCGATCAGTTATTCATGACGTCACCTCGCTTGACGGTTATTATTATCAACATTGGGCGAGCATAGCGGCGAAATTATACAAGGAAAAAAATATTAAAAGTTCTTTCATGAAAAACGTCTGTATGTCTTTTTATTTTGATATGTATTATTACTTTTTTATTTTAAGACAAAAAATTGTGCCAGTGTAAATGCTTGAAGGCACCTGCCATGTTTTTTACTCTGGTCTTCATTTTAAAAGTGAATTGAAATGATTTCCTCAACTACTTAACACCTAATTAACAACTAATTACTATAACTAATAACTGATTACCTTCATATTTTTTAGTTTCACGCTGTATCCCCCACGCTGCAGGGTAGGCAGGTAGGGTAGGGTTTCCCACTTTCCGCCGAATTTGTAGGCATTGCGTGTTAAGTAGCTGAACTTAGCGCCGCGCTTTACGTCGACACCAGAGCGAAGAAAATGGAAATATATCCACACCTCGAGTGGAAATCGAACTTATAACCAGTCGCTTTACAGTCACACTTTGTGCCTTCGCGCCATGACTGGCCCAATTGGACTTCAGTTTATTATTATTATATTAAAGAATTGGTGTTTTCTGGGCATAGGAAGCTAAAACTAGACATGTATACATATGTCTTAGAGAGTATAGGAGAACGCTAAGAGAGGATTTTTGGAAAAGCTCACCGAATAAACTTATTTCTTCAAATATTTTTTTTACATAAATATATTCAGACGATTTGAACAGATTATTTGTCCAAATAGGGAAATTTTAATTTTTGACAGTAATTACTATAAAATAGAATATTTTAAATGAAATCTATATGCCGCCTCGATATTAATTGAGCCAAAAAAGGAGCATGACTTTTTTAGTAAAATATATTACGATTTGCAGTTTCAGTTTATTGAAATTTAAATATTCTTAGAATAGCAGAATCATAATTTATGGTTTAATAATTATTTGAAGTATTTTTTGTATATAAAAGCTCTTATACCGAATCTGGATAATAGCTGTTTATAAACAATTACTTAATTAGTTATTATCAATAATTTGATATAAGAGGGATTATAGGAAAAAAAATATAAATTCGAATCGATTCAATATTGTACTGAGGCAATGTTGGATATATCTGACTGTTTGTGTGTCTCGAATCGAACCTATATAAGGTTTGATTCCCATACGGGGGGACTTTATTAAATTATTATCATTTCTTTGTTCTGATAAGACTAAGTGTTTCGTTGAATATAGCTACTGAGCCGTCAATTGCTTGATTTTTATGCTTAAAGCGGAATGTTTTCTTTTGACTCTATGTTCTCCCTGTCCACCCCAAAATTCCTAATAATGTATAATATTGAACCATAATTTGAAGTGTATATATTATAATGTCTCAAAGGAAGAACCTAGTGACCTGAAACACAGGGAATGCTAGTTCAGGCGTCAGTCTCCATTAAAATTGATTTTAGATTTTTTTTTAGCTTGTAAGTCTAAAATTGTAATTATAGTATTTAAGATGTTTTTATGTGTGTGTGAATAAATAAATAAATAAATAATTTCTACAACGTATAGTCTACTTTTAATTGAATTGCCCTAATTGTATGCATTGTTTGTAGTTACACGTGTCTCCAGCAATTTGTGTTCGTATTGCGAGTTGGGTTGTAAATTTTAATGCCACACTTAGTGTAATAAGATCGGGTTATACACATTTGAATTTAAATATATTTTTTCGTAGCAGGGTAGTCAAAGAAATTATAATGTCAAGACACTTTGCTCTTCATTTTTAAAATATATTTGACTTGAAAATCGATATTAACGCCGCGCCTTGTCTTAGAAGAGCTGAGAAATGTAATTTTTTTTTTTAGCTTCACGCTGTATTCCGCACACAGCAGGGAAGGCAGAGAGAACCTAGTGTTAAGACACTCTGTTCCCCACTTTCTGCGAATTCGGAGGCATTGCGTGTTAAGTAGCGGAATATAACGCCGCGCTTTGCCTCGGCACCAGAGCGAAGAAATAAGAAATATTAAATATTTCCACTCCTCGAGTGGGAATCGGACCCACAACCAGCCGTTTACAGTCACATGCTTATGCCACTGCCTACGACTGGCCCCGAAATGTAAATTATTTAAATATAATCCTTCTAGTGGAAATAAAATCCACAAAAAATACCTTTACAACCAGTCAGTCAAACGTTATCCCACTGCGCTATGGTGGCCTAAATATTTTTATATGGATAATAAATAAATATCTAAATCAAATCACTTAATAGCTACTTCTTAACTAACACCTTTTTAATTTGTTCGCAGATTTTATTCGATAGCTTCACCCTCGGACGATTCACTTCATTCACCGACGATGGCTGTCCAGATGGCTATATGCAAATACAAGAGGCTAGTCGGCCACAAGTGGGAGGCTCTTGGTGCGGAACGTCATGGGGTCCTTCTATATACTATAGTGAAACAAAATCAATTACTCTTATAATACGCTTATTACATTTATCGAAGGAACAAAACAATTATAATTTTGATTTTCGGATGGCATACAAGGTTTTGAGGAAAGAATTCGCAACGGTTCGATATGGAGGAACGCCGCCTTCAGGTGATTATTTCATTGTTCTACTGTTATGCTCTTATCTATTATATTTTTAACTATTCACACTAATATTAAAAATTTTGGTTTTGGATGAAATTTGAAATAAAAATAAGTAAAGTGACCCAGCGTCAAACTTATGCTACTTTTTTCCAAAAATTAACCCCTTAAAGGTTGAAATAGGGGTTGAAAATTAGTATGAAAACTTGTATAGTTACGCAAGCGAAGCTGCGAGCGGTCGCTAGTAAAGTCATTTATACTTTTATTTTCAACATCATGCTGAGATCTACACATATTAAGAAAATTTTCACACAAACTTTGTTTAGCTACATATATCTTTTATGAAACTTGAGGAATTATCATCCTTGTTTTTCGATAACCCTAATAGCTGTTCATACCACAAATATGTTATACCAAAAGAAGAACTCACTTTTCTAATAAGCATTACTTTCAGAGCGCCCATTTTTCAAACTAAGGCCAATGTTATATCCCGTAAACATATCACGTGAAGATACGAACGTAGGAAGGACGACAAAAACTCCAGAGTATTACCTCGGGGATTTGATCTCGGGGACTTATTGCTCTCGGATCTTTAGTGACTGCGATCGTAAAAACTGTAGATTACAGTCGCCCAACTTTCCCGGTGTATACCCAAGAAATCTGACTTGTTACTATGCTGTTCGGCAACACGAAGTCCCTCAAGGGAAACACGCTTTGATTGTGGTTAAACAGCCAAACGGTCAGCTAGTTTCAATCAGGAGTCAAAAAGCACTTTACGCCCCTTCCCAAAATGATAGAGAGAACAATGGTAGAGAGTTGAAGTTTTGGCATCAGTGTGATGAAGTGCAAGATTACGTGACAGTGTATGACGGGTATACGACCAGAGACCCGGTTATATTGAGGTTTTGCGGTGGAGGTGTGTCAGTACCAGAAGCTATATCTAGCGGGCCAGAATTGTTAGTGGAATTCACCACGTCGCCCTTTGGAACATTTCTACAACCGGTAACCTCGCAATCGCTGCATGGATTCCAATTGGAAGTTGAAGTAAGTCTTTAAAAAATATTTGTTGTTACTAAAAAATTGAAAGCAAACGTTCACAGTTAGTGTCGTCTGTCGTTAGTCAATATAGCATGGAAGTATCAAACGAAATATTTCTTTTTAAGAACTTAGCTTATAAAACGACGAACCGTGAGGGTAAATATTGAACAACTGACATATATGATACTTCTATGAATCTTTTCATAAGTTGCTGTACGTGAAAATACTTGAAAGTTAAATAATAAAGGTTAGAGGTACTTCAAAAAGTATTGTCACAAGTATAGAAGAATCAAGTAAATAGGTCACAAAATGTTGTTTTCATTTGCTATCGGATATTGAAAGAAAGCAATAGTAGATAGCCTCAAAGACAATCTATTATCATTAGTGCGGCTAGATCGAGCTTGCTACGTGCGAGCCGGACATAATGTCGTTAAGCCAACAACGATTGAGCTTTTCCTGAAGCTTTTATTACGGTAAGTTACGTAAGCCTTAAATGAGATTAAACTTTTTACCTTTTCGAGGCAATTTCATTTTTGTTGAAGCACGTTTAATATGAAACGTTTAATAAGTAAAGTAATGAGTATTTTGTCTATATTATTAATGACTTTGTTATACACTAATAGAACTGTAATTATCATCATTTTAGTTTTACGCATAGATAGTCGGAGAGAACCTACTATTAAAACACTCTCCAATTTCCGCCCGAAATTGAGGCATGGAATGTTGAGTGGTAGAACTCAACGCTACATTTTGTATTTTAGGTAACAGAGCAGAAAAATTAAAATCCCTCAGAGTGAGAATCGAACCCACTCACACTTACAGTCAGACGCTGTTCCACTGCGTCACGACAGCCTCCAAATTGCAAGAGTTTTTTTAGGCTTCACCCTATATCCCCATCCACACTGCAGGATACGCGGAGGGAACCAAAGTATTGAAATATTTTGTTCCCCACTTCCTGCCGAATTCTGGAGGCATTTTGTGTTAGGTGGCGGAACTTAACGCCGCGCTTTGCCTCTACACCAGAGCAAAGAAAATGGAAATATTTCACTTCTCGAGTGGGAAACGAATCCACAACCAGTCACGCTTAATGCCCCTTCACCACGATTGGTCCCAATTGTAATAAATAAAATTGTAGACTCCTAAAATTTACCTAATCTTTATGACAAGTACAACTTAAATGAATTATATATTAAATTCTAAGAGAATTATTTTGAAACTTCTGTTGAATCAATTTACAGTGAAACCTTTGTGCCTAAAAGCTTACAATTGTTTTTAATCTACTCAGAACGTGACTGTCCTTGAGATAAGTTTAAGCCGCCTACGGTTAAAATGTAATCACAAATGACTTTGAGCCACAAAACTCTTATCGAATTTAAAATTTCATCAGGAAATGCTACCATTACATTTAAAATGCAAACTTTCTATTAGTGAATGTGATTCGATACATCGTTTTAGTTTTAACTACACACGTAAATCAATTTTTATGGATTTAAATCTTATAAAGGGATGTGCTTCTCTAAATGAATTATGATATTGTATTATAAATTTTGATTTTAATCTGGATTTACACGTTTTATTTATTAACTTGTCAGTTATTATGGTTGCTTTGTTATTGTAGTCTTACAGCAATAACTATATAATATATAAAATTTATTATATGAGGTATAATAATTGACTAATAAGAAAAACAAAAACAATATAGAAAAATGTGTATTTTGTATTATACTTCGGTTCAAAAATCATTTATTGAAAATTGTATTACCAGGACAATTTATTGCCAAAGTAATATTTAAAGTTCTTCGTTATTAGCGCATTTATAAATCAGAGCTCGCGAACCTCGTTTGGGTGTCCGCCAAAGCGTAATTAGTACAGGCCGCATGGTCATAACAATGAAATGACCAAAATTTCTACAGCCCTACCTTTTATTTCAAGTTAACCAAAATTAGGTCACGGTCTTTTTTATTCAATTACATCTAACTTAAACTTTATATAAAAACAAACAAGTCCCACTGCTTTAATATGTGCCTTTATTTATCTGGACTTAAACATCGACCTAGTTTCTCTAACAAATAAGATTTTCATTTTATTATTCTCACCCGTAACGCCAACTGGCTTAAAACTTGAAGTAAGAGCTACACATATATAATTCATGAATAAGATATCCCAGATGTACAAAAGTATATTATATTAGATATTGTAATATATTTTTAAGATGATATTAAGAAAATAAATACTATTTCCTTTTATTATTTTAAGGTGCGATTCGTGGATCAACAGTCACCAACGTATGCAAAAAATAAGAGAGCATGTGAATTTTGGATAAGAGGCACTGGGAGGGGAGTTTTAGAACATCCACAGCATTCCCTCCCGCCGAACACAACGTGTCTCTATCACATGCAAGGAATAGACACTTCTGGTCCCTCGGGCAGGAATATTATTTACAGGCGACAATTTTCCGCACCCCGATTCAGAGTGTGGTTCTCAGTATTAAAGTTTTACGTCACCAATGCTATAAATCCGAATTTGCCTGAAGATGAGTATTGTGGAAGCCATTTGAATATATGGGATGGGCCTATGAGGATATCTCCCGGTTGCAGTGATATTTTTTGGTAAATTCATTTTGCCAATAGTATTAACATATTTTTATAGGGATTTGTAAGATGTAAAGAATAATATTATAACTGATCTTAGAGATAACTGTGTCCTGCTATAAGACCCATTTATTTTTTATTGAAACTAGCACATAAAAAAAAATCTTTAGATTTTGCAACCCAAAAACTTAATTCAGCAAAAGGTAGAAATAAAGGATTTCCTATTTATTCACAGTGATAAAGAGCGCTCAGTGCAAATGTCACGAGCAACGTCCCCTCAATCCGTAATTGTTGGACGGCCCCCAACAAATGCAACGCTAGTCGCGAGATTCTGTAGGGAGCGAGCACCTCGAACATGCGAACACGCCTTGTTAAGGAGATCTAGGGCATGTGCCAGGACAGAAAGCTTTCTGTCTAAAGGAGACTCGTTGACATTAGAATTAAAGCTGACTCAAGGAACTGCTCTGAAGTAAGAATTGATTTTATTAGTAACAATAGCATTTTTGTCTCATTTAGTTTTTTTATTTTTATGATAGGTAAGAGAGTTCGACAGTTGTGTTCTAATATAAAATGTTTTACATTTTATAAAATGACAATTTACAATTCAAGTTTATGAGTATAAAACTTACTTTTATTATATAAAATTCATTTATATTGTGTAAATATACATTTTCAATATGTATGCAATATATTGGGTTACTGTAGAATAAATTAGACAGTGTACTATTTTTTAGGGGTTGTACCTCTAGTATCGAGGTAAAGTGCGGCGTTAAGTTCCGTCACTTAACACGTAATGCCTTCGAAAATCGGCGGAAAATAGGGAACGGAGTGTCATAACACTAGGTTCCCTCTGCTTACCGTGCTGTGTGCGGGATACGGCGTGAAGCTATAAAAATAAAATGTTTTTTTATTGCAAATGACCTTTGCGATATTTTTTAAGTCTTATATGTACTATTCTTATATTGATATTTTTAGACCAGTTTTCTTCAAAGCACTATATGAATTTGTGGATCTTCATCAAGATGGTGAACACTGGGGCCGCGGACCATGTTCTAGACGATTTGTGTCGAGATCTTTTCCAGAAGCACCACCTGATCCACCTATTACATTCTCTTCACCACGGGATGTGTTCTTGTATGGAAGAGGGGGCAACAGAAATATAAGGTAACGTTCTATGATTTAATATAAAATATCTCATGAAGTGTCTATCTATACAGATAAATTTATAGAAAGATATATAGGATAGATAGACTATATAAGATATAGTCTTAGTTACGGAACCATAGCTTAAGCATAACGCGATTTTGTGGATATCCGCAAAACATACAATGGACAGGAAGTGGTTAAGTTAATATTTTTTCGTTGTGAATTAGCCACATCATTTAAATAAAATCGATACTTCCTATTATTTTATAAAATGTTCCCATAATCTTCCTTTTCTTTAGTTGCACATATCGCTTCGAAGCTAATCCGGGAGAAGTAGTACGTCTACGTGTGTGGGGAATTCGGAACGGAGGTAGACTCTGTAGATCAGTCCACTCTGCTCATTCTCCGTGGTACAGGTGTGGTGGAAATCCTACAGCCGCTGTTAGAATATTTGAGCGTCCGTGGAGAGATAGTGGTCCAGGTGTACCAAGGGATTGCTTATGCAGGTATACAATATGAGTGTTTTTTAATTAAATTTTAACTACAAAAATTATCCATCTCATTACGATTAAGTCAACTTCCATAGGACTAAAATTAGAAAAATACTATGTGTATTTATATATTGAAATATTAAATACATAGTATAAAATCGAATATAACATTAAATGAAAGTTTTCTTCAAATCTGAGCAAAACAGTAACAGAAATAAATAATTTAACACTCACCAATATTCCGCTCCCATAATCTTGAGTAAAATTGTAAATATAAAATTTCACATTTCCTATTTCGACTTTCCAGTGACGTGAACGAATACGAATTTACGTCTACAGCAATGGTAGCGGAGCTGAAATTCGACGTCGTAAATATGTCGGCAGTTGACGATTTTCGGTCTTTTGGTTTCGAAGCATCCGTTGAATTCATTCGACTTGACAGTGTTTGCGACAGTACTCACAGAGTGTACGGCGCTAGCGGAGAAATGAGGCTGTCAGCCCACGCGCCAATGTCAGATGCTGTAAGTATTGGTGATACTAAATATACGAAATAAGTTTTGCTTTAACGAAATGTTGTTTTGGTTATATTTTTGTCAAGTTAAAGAAAAGCAAATTTTAAATGTATCATTTATATGATATTTGGGTTTGGTTCAGATGTGTTTTAGTTTTCGTGGTATTATGCAAAGTTTTAAAAGATATATCCAAAAAAAAAACAAAATTCAAACTAAAATTTTAAAGAAACTTTTACTACAGTTTACAATTTACGTAATAAAATAAGATTATTAGATATATTTTTTTATATTTAGTTTTAAAGAGCTAGAATATAGAATATACTAGTATTTTGAATATATAAAAGATTATATAGGTAGTGTTTACAATAATTTTATATTCTTATAAATAAAGAAAAATATTCAGTAATAATTTACCTGACTGTTAATATTTGTATTTCTATACACAATTACCACTTTTTGCAATGATTCGTATACTCCACTTGATTTTTTATTAGATGTTAAACATGTTAAATTTTTTCTCAAACAAAGTAAAAAAGACCTCATTTCTATTATCTTGAAATTTACGAAAATATCTTTATTTAAATTTCAGGAGCGTTGCGAACACCGTCCTTGGCTAATAGACCCAGCGCCTGGCAGATATTTGTACCTTCAAATTCAAGGAAGTATTCTTAAAGAGCCGGAGCTAGATAATTTTACGTTGCAAAATAATATTACGGTTGCCCCAGATTTGGGGCACATGTGCCGAACGCCGAACCGATTAGCGGTGTACGCTGGCGGCTTAACTCCAATATTCATATGCCCGAAGCCTCCTGAAGAACAGGTAAAAGCCTCCTGTATAATAGACTACTTTTATGTACTTATTACGATGGTGCATTTTGCCTAAGTATTATATTGTTAATTTTAAATGAGCTTTCTTTGAGATTTCTTAACTTAGTGTTGTTATAGAAGGATTACGATGTAGTAGTCGGAAAGTATATATAACAGTTTTTTTTTAATTTGTTATGAATTTTTCAGTAGTTTATTAAATAAAATATAATTTGTAATAATTTTATATAAAAAAATAAGCATGGCGACTTTTGGAGTTAGGTTATAGTTTAACTAGTGTTTTTTTATTTTTTGTGTGAAGGAAATTTAAAACCTAATATTTAAAGGACATTTTCGCTAGACAGTATATTCTAAGAAATTTCCTTGGATTCATATAAAAGTGCTTGAAAAAAAAATGTTATATTTCATTTAAATAAATGATGAGTTGTTAGTTGAGTGTTACAATATTTTTTTTTTAGTAAAACGTGTATGCGACTAATGGAATAAATAAATGAATAATGGACATGAGTAGAATGTACTAGCATACTTTTTAAATATATAGTACTTGTAAGATTAATACTTTAAGAAAGAATCTTCAAGTATCGTCCTTTTACTGTCAAAAGGAAAAACATATTTGGCACATCTTTTCCTTAAATAATTATAACTCCCTTTCTGTGCTTACTTTACAGGAAGACGACGTAGTTGAAGTGTTTTCTGAAGGCTGGTCTAAAGAGGTCGACCCTCTCGCCCGACATGTGTTAGCACCGCCGCCATCTCCAGACCGCTTCGATCTTGACTGGCCGAGATCGTTATCTGTTGAATTAATACCTGCAGAGAGTGGTTCCTATTATGTGACGTGGTTAGAATTGTCTAGAAGGTAATTTTTAGAATAGTTCAATATAATATGTTCAGAATAATTTAACTAAATACTTACGAATCATAGATTAACACAAAATTAAATCTTAATTATTCATTTACATATACTCGTACGTATTTACTAGGGCCGCAAACACGCAAGCGGGGGCAGCTGAGCGAACAGTCAAATTTTTAATGCTATAAATTATTTTAAAGTGATAAATTATTTTTAAACATTTTTAGAATGTCCACACTTAGAAAAAATTGAAAAAGACGTTTAAAGAAAACGTATAAAAATTTGAACGCAGCGGGATTCGAACCCGCAAACAACAAAAATAAGTTGTAATAAAGCGTATAAGAATTTCGACGCAGCGGATAGTAGAACGCATGGCTCAGTGGTGGCGTGGACGCATGGCGCCTGGACGGTATTCAGGAGGCGCGGGTTCGAATCCCACTGCGTTCAAATTTTTATACGTTTTCTTTAAATGTTCTTTAAGTAATAAATTATTTTAGTCATTAATACATTTCTTATTGTAAATAATTTTACTTTAAATTATTTTAAACAACAATAGAACAATGTTCAGCGCGCAGAGCAGATCCATTTATTCGAAACACACTTCGACCAATAAAAGCTTTACTTCCCTTGGGTCAATTAGTGCATATAGGTAACATTTATAATTTATTTTACTGAAAAACTTCACATAATTTGTGTTTGAAGTGTTTTTTAACGCACTGGTTGTGTGTTCGATTCCCACTCCTTTAAATGACTATATTTAATTTGTCTTTATTTTTCCAGTCTAGTAAGATGCACTCCGTTGAATTCTATCCGTAGTACGCAACTTTCGAAAGTGAAAAATAAAATAACTTAATGATAGTTACACTCCTCTAAGTAACCGAGAAAAAATGTAAAACGGGAAAGGAACATGATTATTTAGGTTGTAAATGATTTGTAATATAAGTAATTATAGTTTAAAGAAAAACAAAAAATGTATTGAGGTCATTGAAGCGCAGTGTGACAACGTCTTACGGTAAACGCAGTGGTTGTCGGTTCATTTCTAGTCGAGAGAATGATTATAAATATATTATTTTTATTTCCCCCATTTTGGTGCCTAAGACAACGTGCGGCATTGGGTTCCACCACTTAACGTGCAATCGCACGATTTCGGATGAATGTTGAGAACAGAGTGTCTTTCCACTAGGTTCTCTCTGACTACCCTTTACTTTTTTTATTTTTTTTTTTAACGTCAGGAAATCTGTTACGTATACCCGCCCGGGGTGGGATCCCGGGTGCGGTTACATGGGACTCCGGTTTAGCAAGATGGTACGCCTCCGTTTACCCACTAAAACCTGTCGGTGCTAGACGGCACTAGCCCAGGTCTCGGGCACTGGTCCCAATCGTCCGTGGATCTGGGCGGCCTCTCTGACTACCCTGCTATACGAGAAAGAGCATCAAACTGAAAAAAAAATGCGCGCTTTTACCTTTAATATTTTATTTAACATTTACAACAATATATTTAATGCAAAAATAATCTTTCCAGACATCCAAGCGACCGTGGCGGAGTATACGCCTTATCCGGCGACTGCCAATATCGGTGTACATCACTAGACGCGTGTATAGAGCCCTCGTTATGGTGCGACGGCATCGCGCAATGCCCGCAAGGAGAAGATGAACGCCTGTCCCAGTGTTCTGCCTTACTTAGAGTGCCCGCGCATTACGCCGCGGCGCTACTTGCCTTTACTGTGTTAGCTGCTTTTGCTGTGGTATGTAATATTGTATTGTATAATATGGTATTTTATGTATTATTTTTTTATATTAATGTTTTAAAATATTTGTCCAATTTTTTAATATGTTTTTGACCTCTTTATATCCATAAACTTATATACAAAGTATTTAGAAAAACAGTGCAAAATATTACAGCACTCTGTGTTGAGTGGTAGAACTCAACGAGAAAAGAAAAGAATAATGGAAATAATTTAAATACCATCACTCCTGTTTGAGTGTGAGTGAGTAGGAGTTCATTAACAATACAGTTCAAATATTAAGTAAAGATAGAAATTTTAAATCGTTCGTCAGTAGCAAGAAATATTACAATGGGGTTAACGATGATATTTGAAATATTTAAGTTTCTTCACTTTGGTGCCTAGGTCAAAGCGCGACATTGAGTTCCGCCGCTCAACACACCATGGTTCGATTTCCGGTAGAAATTAAAAACTGAAGTATCTTGATAGTAGATCCTCTGCGATTACCCTGCTATGTGAAAAAAACACGCAGCTGTGAAAACTATCATTATTTGAAAAAGACATTTAGAAAACGTATAAAAATTTGAACACAGCGGGATAAAAATTAAAACGTATAAAATTTTTCATAAATTTTTATGCCTTTTCTTAATGTTTTTTCTATTTTCCTAAGTGTGGAATAACACTTTACAAATGTTTAAAAAATATCATTATTTACCTACATAATTAATTAAAGTCAATATATATCAAATAACATATTTAACACAGAAATATTTTCCAATTCCAGATAGGAGTAGCGCGTTCATGCCGCCGGCGGCGTTCAGCGCTGCAACAGAGACTCAAGAGCCTGTCATCGGACACGGCGATATTCGACGAGAAGGAAGTGATTTGCTGACCAAGCGAGGACTCTGTGCGATACGTGGAAGTAGATAGGGTCACCACTGTCTGACTGGCTTCCTGCACAGGGTCGATAATTATGTACGCAAGTTGTTTATTATCTTGTGATTTGTAATGTTGAAATGAAATTATATTGAGTATGAGTATGTTCTGAGGTAGTGTGAATTCTTACTGTTTTTGCGAAGGTTTGTGGATTGTATTCTGATTCGGGGAAATTTTTATGTTTAATCTTTTTTATTTTTTTCGTTCTGGTGACTTTCGCTATTCAATACACAACTCTCGATTTTGGGTGGCAAGTGGAGAACGAAGTAGCTTAACGCTGGCTTTTATCTGCGTGGTTACGCAATATTGACGAATATTGATGTGCTTTAGTATTTTTAAATAATAGAAGCAAAGAAGAAAAACTGTGGGTTCAAATCTTGTTAGTGTTATAATTGATATCAAGAATATCAATTAGCAAAACCTAGTAATTGACACATTGAATTTCACACATGCAATATCTCTCATTATTTAAAAGAGGATAGCTAATTAATTTGTCGCTAAATTATGTTTACCACTCCATAAAATATAGTAGATATATAAATACAAAATATTTATTTTATGCATATACTTATGGGCATATCCCATTTTTGCTGTATTTAGTATAATTTCTAATATGTTGCTTTATAATATTAATAACTACGCTTTTCATAATCATTTTTATGTTATAAGGCTAATGAATATAAATTATAAATAACATACTCAATATAATTTCTTGTCAAATGAAATTACCGTACGTTGCTCGAGTGGATATGTTCATAAAATATTAGAAAATTCGTAGTCTTCAATTGAATAAATGATACAACAAATGTTAGTAGATCTAAGCCATTGGAAAAGAGAAATTTGACATAAAAAATATTTATAGAAGAATATATAATTTCAAATGCATTTGGACCAAAGATAGTTATTTTTTTGTGTCCACTTTATAAGCCTGCCTTTTATTTTAAATCTATTAAGAAAACCGACAATATTGTTCTGATATTGAGCTATAACGCACAAAAGAACCGGTCAGCTAGTGGCACAACTTCAGCTGTCATTAATATATGATTACTCAATTGTGATTTTAAAAGCATTGTACATATTTTAAAGTAGAATTCCTTAACACGTTGATTGCCAACGCGGTCAATGCTGACCGACAGCATGCTATCCCGACAGGCCAAGCAAAAATCACATTTCTATCCAAATGTCACTATTTGTGACGTCATTGAACGTCGGTCAGTACTTGAAATTGTCGTCTTACTTCAAAGTATTTTACATTTTTCAAAAACATACCTATTTTAGAGTAATCAGTGAGTCACGCGGGCCAATACGTATGATTTTAAGTTACATAGCAGTGCCCTACGGTCTATATTAATGAATCGAAAGTATCCGAAACCGCGGTCAGCACTGACCGACGCGGCCCGAACGGAGTCTCGTTGTCGACCAGCATTGACCGACGTGGCCCGAACAGGAAGATATATAATTTTCTTGGCGTTGAACGTGTTAAGAGATAATAAGTGAAATTCTAGACATGTAATTAGGCTTTACAAGGATATCGTCGTGGCAATAATTCTGTTTACATTGTGTTAAGATCGGTATGTCACCTGTGTTCTTATTGTTGTTCTAAATTTGTATACGTGATACTGTACTGCCATTTTATAAAACGAAAAAAAAACATGTTAATATTAAATTTATCCAAATAATAAATATTATTTAACCAAATAAATTATTATACAAAATTTATTTTACAAACAAATGTTCTTTTTAATATATCGTCTATTGACGAAGATATTACAGTTGACGGCCACAAACACGCCACAGATAAATAAAAAATATTGATCTAAAATATATATAGATTAAATAAAAAGAAAGATTAAAAATTCCAATTATGAAATATCCTAAATTGTGTAAATAAAATTAACACTATTCATATCTTAGTAATGTATTAAAGTGATATAAAAAAAAAACATTGTTTCCCAAGGAAATTATTGAAATCTATAAATACATGTTAACTATTAGTGAAATTGTAGACTCGAAATCTTACGGAACACCTCGTTGTATTAACAATAAGTAATAAATACGATTAAATGAAGTTAGTTGCGTATTAAATAAAACATAAGCTGAGATTATATTTGTGTGCTTATTTCCCATTTACGATAAATTAAATTAAATTGATGTATATATAAAAAAAATCTTTTGTTTTGTAATAAATAATCAATAATTTGTGATTTTTTGTTGAATAATTCCTCTTAAAACAAGCAAACAAGTATAATTAAGCTGTATAGATTCTAAATTCGATAAAAAAATATATATAGAAACTGTTAAACGAGGTGTAGTTGTAATTTATAAAGTGTTCTTTATCAATATAAATTGTATCATAAGTGGAAATGATTTGGTGACGTTCAAAATTTATGGAATGGAGTTTTAAAACAATTTTGTTAATTTTTAAGGTTTGTTATATAAAAAGAATTAAAAGTAAGTTTTTAGAAAGTCGTTTAGGAAATGTTTATATCGTCTTCCATTATGTACATTGATTCAGGATTTTGTTTTCGTTACTTTACACCACTAGTATTGTTATCCACAAAGTCTTACGTACTTACATCGAGGTATGTTTAGCATTTGAATACGTCGTAATGCTTATAGAAGCTCTTTAGAAAATGTATGTACATATCTGATAAATATTGACTATTTTTAACTTCTATTACCACTGATATAATATAGCATAATTATGCAGCTCTTGTTGTTTTCAATTTATGTTTTTGTTATGATATTATTAACATAACTAATGACATTTTAATGATTTCTTAAAAATAGCATTTTACTTTTTTTTTACTAAGCAAAGATTTAAATTAGATTAAATTTATAAATGTTGTCTGTAAGAGTTAGCTTCGTTTTATTTTTTGTGTTATTTACTAATAATTTGTGTAATATAAAGTACCATTCTCTATTCTTATATTCAATTTTCTTCCTATACTATATTAATTTTTTCTTGGACATTTGTTATATATTTACAATTTCTTAACATAAAAACATTTTTTTTATTTAATAACTAGAACGTTATAAGCTTTGTGGATAATAAGACTTATTAAAAAGAATATAAAAATAAGTTTCCACTAATGGAAGTGAACTAACTATCCAAATCAGGTATTATCCTGGAAGACAATAATGAAGGAAAAATAGCAGATTAAGCAAAGATACTAATTTCAAATCATTCAAGGCGAAAGTAATGGTGATATAAGAAGTTTTTAAATAAAATTATTTATTGCATGACTATATGTTTTATTTTATACTGTTTTCCTAAATTTACTTTGTGATTTGGGGCCAGTGGTGGCGCAGTGGCACAAGCGTGTGACTGTAAACGACTGGTTGTGGGTTTGATTCCTACTCGAAGAGTGGAAATATAATTGTAGTGTTAATAATATAAATTGTGGGTAATTTTGAATAAGTGTACAAAGGACAGTTGTGATCGAGCAGTAAACGTGTAAGGAGCAGCTACAGATTTTGTTTTATTATACCCAAATATATTACAATTGGCGACGAGGGACTTATCCACGTTTGTATATACGTGCATATACATGTTATAAAAGTAATAATAATAAGAAGAAGGATATTTTGGGAATTTATTACAAAAATGGTATCTGCAACGGTTTTTGGAACTACGCTGGCGTTCGATCACCGCTCACAAGAATGGAGTATTTATGTAAGTCGTTTTAAACAATATTGTTTGCTGTACAATATTAGTGATGAGAACGATAAAGCAGGAGTGAAACGTCGAGCTTTGCTACTAACTTCATTAGCGGAGGACACATACCGCATAGCAAAAGATTTAGCTTTCCCTACAGATTTAGAAAATATAGAATATATTATTTTATTGCAAAAGCTAAACAATCATTTCTAGACGAAAAAAAGTATTTTTGCTGAAAGATATGTGTTTTATAAAGCTGAGCAGTATCCCGGGGAAGAACTTGCGGACTGGGCGGCTCGGGTACGCAAACTGGCGCAGTATTGCGAGTTCAAATCAGACCTGGACACCGCTCTAAGGGACAGATTTGTACTGGGGCTACAAAATGTAAAAGAAAAAGAAAAATTATTTGCAGAAAATATTGAAAACTTGACATGCAACAAGGCTTTGGAGTTAGCAGCGAACGCTCGTTGTGCACGGCTTGCGTTGCGCAGCGCGGGCATCGAACCTGCGACTTCACACTGTTTCACGAGGGACACACGCGGCGACGGCGGCGACACCGAGGTGTTCGCGGTGCGAGCAGGCGCATCGACGTCGAAGTTAAGTACTCTGTCTAACGCGAAACCGGTTTGTGCAGTGTGCGGCTATAAAAATCATAACAAAAATCAGTGTCGTTATGCAAATTATACGTGTCGGAAATGTAATAATAAAGGACATTTGCAACGTATGTGTAGAAAGGAAAGGAAAGATACAAATTGTAACCATTTTTTGACTAAGGATGAGAGCGACGTTGATGAAGGTAATTTTAATTGCTTAAATATTAAATGCATAAACGGTGCGCCGATGCAAGAAGTAGTGTTAATCGGTAGCGAGAGAATAAAATGCGAAATAGATAGTGGTAGTGCTGTTTCCGTGTTACCGGAACACGTTTACAAGCGATGTTTTGAAGGGCGATTCGAGTTGCAATCGTGTCGTGTTGTTTTAAATTGCTATAACGGTAGCAAAATGCATCCGTTAGGATTTTTAGTAATGCCTATTAAGTATGAAGAACAAACTCAATTGCTTAAAATGTATGTTTTACAGTGTCCTGCTCATCAGCCTGTTCTATTGGGTCGAGATTTTATTAGCTCGTTTAAACTACAATTGTGCTCAATGACGTGTAATAATATAGCAGGTGAGGAACTATTTAACTATTTGGCAGAAAAATATAAAAAACTGTTTGAGGACGAGTTAGGTTGTTTTAATAAATATAAAATTACGTTAAAGATAAAGTCAGATGCACAACTAAAATTTTTTAAACCGCGACCGGTACCTTTTGCGTTAAAGCCGAAAGTTGAGCTGGAATTGAAGAGATTGGTAGATTTAGGTATTTTTTCCAAAATTGACCATCCCGATTTCGCGACTCCTATTGTTCCTGTTTTAAAGCCAGACGGGAATATACGGATATGTGGAGATTTTTCAGTTACCTTAAATAAAGTTTTGTACACTGATAATTATTCCTTACCGAGGATAGAAGAATTGTTTTCGAAATTACATAGAGGGGTAGAATTTTCAAAAATAGACTTGTCTAGGGCCTATAAACAATCATTTCTAGACGATTCTAAAAACTTAACTTGCATTAATACTCATAAGGGTTTGTTTCGTTTTAATAGATTAGTTTTTGGATTAGCAAATGCACCATTTATTTTTCAACGTACAATGGAACAATTATTGTCTAATATCGAAGGAACGTGTATTTTTTTGGACGATATATTAATAACAGGTCCTACTAAAGCTATTCATTTAGAAAGATTAGAATTGGTTTTAAATAGATTACAAGATGCGGGGTTAAAATTGAAACAGGACAAATGTGATTTTTTTAAAACTTCAGTAGAATATTTGGGTTTCGTAATTGATAAGGACGGGTTACATAAGTCAAATAAAAAAATTAAAGCAATACAGGAAGCTGAGTGCCCGAAAAATGTTAGTGAATTGAAATCTTTCCTCGGCATGGTAAATTATTACAGGTGTTTTATTCCTAACACGTCTAGCATTTTACTTCCGTTACATTTATTATTAAAAAAAGGCGAGAGATGGGTTTGGGGAAAATCACAGAATGACGCATTTAAAAAAATCAAGCAAGAATTAATATCGGACCGGGTTTTAGCTCATTATAATCCTGAGTTGCCCACTATCGTGACGGCGGACGCGGGGCCCGCGGGGCTCGGCGCGGTGCTCGCGCAGCGCCAGGCGGACGGCACGGAGCGCGTGGTGGCGTACGCGTCGCGATCTTTGTCTAAAGCTGAACGTAATTACGCACAAATACAAAAAGAGGCGACGGCTATCATTTTTGCGATAAAGAAATTTCATCATTATTTGTATGGGCGTACCGTTCCATTTACGTTACGCACTGATCATAAGCCACTGTTATCTATTATAGGTGCAAAAAAAGGCATTCCCGAACTAGCCGCGAACCGTTTGCAACGCTATGCAGTATATCTTTCCGCGTATAATTTTATCATAGAATTTGTTAAGGGGGGAGAATAACATTGCTGATTTTTTGTCTCGATCTGTTCCTATTGAAAAGAATGCTAACTTAAATGACGAAGAAATGGATTACTCAAGTATTGTAAATTTTATATCCGATACATTTTTAAAGCCTGTAACTGTAAGTGAAATTAGGAAAGAGACGGAGAGAGATGAAATTTTAAAAATAGTAACTAAATATATGAAAAACGGATGGCCTCGAAACGTAACCGATGTGAAACTGAGACCTTATTTTTTGTGTCGTTTAGAATTGTCTTTAGAGAATGGTTGCTTATTACGCGGACATAAGGTCATAATTCCTATGGTTTTTCGTGATAGATTATTAAATGAATTGCATTCGTCGCACTTTGGTATCGTAAAAATTAAAACGGAAGCCAGGAGTCGTATGTGGTGGCCTCATATAGATAAACAGATTGAAGAGAAAGTGGGGTCATGTAGTTTGTGTACCGCTTTCCGAAGCGCTCCTCCGCGGGCGCCTCTAGCTCCATGGCCTTATCCAGAGCGTCCTTGGGAAAGAGTACACCTAGATTTTTTCTCGATATATGAAAAAAATTTTCTTATTGCAGTAGATGCTCACTCTAAATGGGTCGAATGTTATCCTATGTCCTCTACGAATAGTGATGCCGTTATTGTAAAATTATACGAGCTATTTAGTAGATTTGGATTAGTTGACACTTTAGTTACAGATAATGCAACGAATTTTAAATCTAGTCAGTTCAATAATTTTTGTAGAAGCAATAATATAAAACATGTCACGATTGCACCATATCACCCAGCATCGAATGGTCAAGCAGAAAACTCTGTAAAAACAGTTAAAAAGGCTCTTAAGATAATTTTAAAAAGTGAGCATAATCAAAGAAATATAACCGTAAAGTTACTTAAGTTTTTGTTTGATTACAGAAATACGGCTCATTGCACCACGGGTTTCTCACCCGCAGAACTTATGCTTGGAAGGAAATTGAAGTCCACGTTAGATTTTTTACAAAATAGCAACATTTTACCTAAATCAACGTCGTTGGCATCCGAGGTCCAAGCAAATGTTCAATGTAAGCAAGACTTACAAAGTAACCATTATGGTGGTGTACGTAATGTGTATTTTAATATAGGTGACCAGGTGTTAGTACGATGTTTTTATAACAATGGCACTAAGAGTACATGGAATTTAGGTGTAATTAAAAACAAAATAGGATCTAGACTTTTTATGGTATATGTTCCCGGTTTAAATGTAATTGTTAAAAAACATATTGATCATTTGTTAAAATATACTGGTGTTACTTGTTTTCCAAAATTAGATGACAATATTTCTGTATCCGATTCTAATAAAAATGATGTTTGTAAATCTAGAGAGTCTGAACCTACATTGGATCAAGAGAGGGAGGAAGAAAAGGAGCGATTGAACACGGAGGATATTGCGTTAGAAACAGAGTCCAATGTAGATTCAAACTCGACTACGGCCAGTGCAGAGCCTGTGGTTTTGGATAACCCTATATTGTCCGATGGAGCATCTGCTCATCCAGTGTCGGTGACGACGGATACTGCGAGGCGGTATCCTATCCGTAAGACGCGGATTAAAAAAATATAAGAAATTTTAAATGTCATTTTTATGTCTTTTATATTTTTATAATATTGGTGGAGGGATGTAGTGTTAATAATATAAATTGTGGGTAATTTTGAATAAGTGTACAAAGGACAGTTGTGATCGAGCAGTAAACGTGTAAGGAGCAGCTACAGATTTTGTTTTATTATACCCAAATATATTACAATAATATTTCCATTACCTTCGCTCTGGTAACAGAGGCAAAGCGCGGCGTTAAGTTCCGTCACTTGACATACAATGCCTCTGAATTCGGCGGAAAGTGAGAAATGGAGTGTCTTAAGGTTGGTTCCCTCTACCTACCCTGTGTGGGGGATATAGCGTGAAGCTGAAAAAAATCTTGTGATTTGATTTTATATATAGCTGAATGTCACGCACTTTCTGCTCATCGTGCAGTTGGGTAACGCCTGACTGTAAAACAATGGTTGTGCGTTCGATTCCCACTCGAGGAACGATTACATTTAATTTTTTTTTTCTTCGCTCTGGTGCCTAAGACAAAGCATAATGCACTACCACCATCAATACGTAATCTCTCGATTTCGGGCGGAAAAGGGAAGACGGAGTGTCTTGATAGTAGGTCTCCTCTGACTATCTTGCTGTGTGGGAATAAGTAAGAAGAAGCTGTAGTCACGAACGCCTCGTCGTCAACGAAAAAATATCGTTGTTTATTTGGTCGAGTATTTCAAAATTTCTTATTTTTCAGATATAAGAATATTTTTAAATGCCGTGAAAGCATCACGAAATACTTTGGATTTCACGACTCAACAGACGCTTACTTTTTTGTATGGACAAATACTTACATGTATCTATAATATCTGAATAATTTTTTCCGAGACTTTTAGATGAAGTGTTATATTGAGTTGAAAGTGAAAAACGGAGTGTTTCTACACTACGGTCTTTCTGCGTGTCCTATAGAGGAAAGAGTAAAAAAAATAAACCTATATTAAAACCTATCAGATCATATATCATTATCAAAAAATAACAGAAGAAAATCTTTTATAAGTGTGTATGTCAAATATAAGGAATTACTTATTATAGTGCACTTTCTACGCTCCATTCTCCAAATGTAATTTTTGTAATGATTGAATATCATAAAACTGTAAATAAAAATATATAAATAAATGGAATTAATAGTTAATTGCAAAAAAGTAATTATTTAATTAACGTACTTATTATATTATAGATTTATATCTTTTCCAATAGTTATATTATCGTAAAAAAACACCAAACAAAATATTGCAACATTTATAGCCTTACACAACTTACACAATAAAACATATATAATATACAAAAAATAAGAAAAAGCACCTGATAAAAAAATAATAAATAATCACTATTTCAACTTCTGCATACAATACAACATTTTACCCTTTGGTTTTCGCCATTTAACGTCCAATATCAATAATCGATTCTAATCCAAAACTGCAACCTCAGATTGATATAGCAATCCATTTATTGAGTAAAGGTTTACCTTTACTTATTTACGTTTTATTTTAACCTTTACGTTGAATATACAATCTTTCGATTGGTAATTGTCAATAACAATTGCGTATTCAACCTTTACTTTTTTTTAGCTTCACGCTGTATCCCGCACACAGCAGAGTAGGCAGAGGGAACCTAGTGTTAAGACACTCCATTCCCCACTTTACGCCGAGTTCAAGGGCATTGCGTATTAAGCGGCGGAACTTAACGCCTCGCTTTGACTCGACACCAGAGTGGAAATGGAAATAATAAATATTACCCATTCCTCTAGTGGGAATCGAACCCACAACCAGTCGCTTTACAGTCACACTTGGTGCCACTGCGCCACGACTGGCTTCAATCTTTACTTTATTTTACTTTACTCAAAAAAATCAAGCAATCCTTTGCTAGATCAATCTTAGATTACAAGTTTTGGATTAGGATCAATTATTGATGTTAGGCCCAAATCAAAAATCATTCATAAACACCCTGGCTTAATATTTCATATGCCTTAACAACGTTGCTAGTAATATCTTCAGCGGGCCTGTCCGAGGTAATCAGCCAGCTGCTTCCGCTGGCGCCGCTTTCCAATGCGGTAAGAAGTCCTTGGACAGCCGAGTCGACGCTGCAATGTGTAAAGAAATATGGGATGTCAGTTTTGAAATTAGTGGATGTAGTTTAATTTTTTTGTCATAATTATCCTTTGTTTTCGCGATTATTACACATTCTGTAATAAAATAATCTTTAACCGGATTAATCGCGTATATTTTTAGTATTTTAAAATACGTTATTAGAAAACCCGACGATTCGAAGACGTCGACGTTACAGTAGTCCATGGTCACAGGTATAGCTTCACGCTGTATCCCGCAAACCGTAGGGTAGGCAGAGGGAACCTAGTGTTAAGACACTCCGTTGCCCACTTTCCGCCGAATTCGGAGGCATTGCGTGTTAAGTGGCGGGAGTTAACGCCGCGTTTTGCCTCGATACCATAGAGAAGAAAATGGAAACATTAAATATTTCTACTCCTTGAGTGGGAATCGAATCCACAACCAGTCGTTTTCAGTCACACGCTTATGCCACTGCGCCACAACTGGCCCCAACAACCAACTGGCCTATTACAGGTTAGGTAATCTGGTTAAAGGTTTTATTTCAAAATGTTTTGCCAATTTTCGCGATTTGTTAATTGTAGAGGCTGCAGGCGCAATGGGAGAACGTGTGACTGTAAGCACGGTTCGATTCTCGTTCAGAGGGATCATTATATTTAAATTATTTTCATTACCTCGATCTGGTAAAAAGACAAAGCGCGGCGTTTAGTTCTGCAGTTCTACATATTTCTTTTTTTTTTAGCTTCACGCTGTATCCCGCACACAGCAGGGTAGGCAGAGGGAACCTAGTGTTAAGACACTCCGTTCCCCACTTTCCGCCGAATTCGGAGGCATTGCGTGCTAAGTGGCGGAACTTAACCTCGGCACCAGAGTGCAGAAAATGGAAATATTAAATATCTCCACTCCTCGAGTGGGAATCAAACCCACAACCAGTCGTTTACAGTCACACGCTTGTGCCACTGGGCCACGACTGTAAAGTCTACATGAAAAGTATTGATATCTGGCGGAAAGTGGAGAATGAAGTGTGATGAGCACTGGGTTCTCTATGACAGCGGTTCCCAACCCTTCTTGATCAGGGACCATTTTTATAATATCCTTGCTAGCAGGGACCACTATGTATGTAATCCTCGCAGTTTCAGTCATTTTGTAGTTCGATGAGTTGTATAACTTTGTGTAAAATCCGTTAAATTTAAAATCGTTCGCGGACGAGTTTATGACCTCTGTGGACCACTGGTGGTCCGCGGACCACTGGTTGGGAACCGATGCTCTATGACTACCATTTGTTATGTTGAATATTGTATCAACAATAAAATCTTACATAAATATTTGAAAAAAATTTGAAGGTTATACATAATTTTCAAAGGTGTACTTACGATTGATGTGGGAGTGTTTTTAAAGCTGCTTCCAATCGGACCTCGAGTTCTTCGTCCAAACATTTTATAGCAGAAATTAGGTTTGTCTTCGTGATTCCAAAGCAAATTGCGATCACTCGTACTCCTGTTCTTGTATAATTTTCATTTTTCTGCAATAAACATTATTTATTTAATTTTTTTTAAAGAAATGAAAATGAAATTAGGCTTAAGTCAATAATGTTTTGTTATTTACTCGCTTTTGCGTGGAGATTTAATTTTTAAATTTCAATACAAAATGTCCATCATACTGAATAACTCTTGTTAAGGCACTGCTTCCATATTTTTTATGGTATAGCTAGTCTATTCTGGTTCTGTATTAGGTATTCCACTCTTAAAAAATAATAATTCTAGGCCATGCCTATGGTTAAAAAACTATGTACGAGAGAGTTCCCATAAAGGGCAATATTTTCTATATCTATACATTGGGGCCAGTCGTGGCGTAGTGGCACAAGCGTGTGACTGTAAACGACTGGTTGTGGGTTCGATTCCCACTCGAGGAGTGGAAATATTTAATATTTCCCTTTTCTTCACTCTGGTGTCGAGGCGTAAAGCGCGGCGTTAAGCTCCGCCACTTAACACGCAATGTCTCCGAATTCGGCAGCGCGTGGGGAACGGAGTGTCTTAACACTAAGTTCCTTATGCCTACACTGCTGTGTGCGGAATACAGCGTGAAACTAAAAAAAAAAGAAATCTATACATTAAACATTTATTACAGTTTTTAATAATAAATCTATTCACAGTACATTTTTAGTTTTATAAATACAGCGTATGGAGTCTGGCGGAGATAAAAACTCAATTACGCAATGTATTATAGACAATGTATTAAAATAAACAAACAGAAAAAACTAATTCAAGTGGCGGTAGCTCATTATATCTCCCATACCAGCACTCCGGTGTCAGTGTAATGAAATAAGCAGCAATATTAAGGATTAGGATGTGGCCTATGATACCACAGGTTTTAAACGAAAATGTTTTAAATTCTTGCAAGACTCTTGACTACTCTACTTGTTAATTTTTATGGTAATATTTTGTTTCAGTTTTTTTGTAGTTTTTGTATTTCATCTTTTTATTTTTTTGTTGGAAAACATATTCTCTAGATTATTAGTATAACATAAATAATATATACATTTTTATTCATATTTTTATATCTATGTATGTGAAAAGTTGGTGCATGTTGTGTCTGCCTGTAAGTGGGATAACACCTTGCAATGTTTGTATTTATATAATATGTTCAAGTGATGTTACGTGAATATTCTGTTGTGCAACCCTTATAAATAAATGAATATCACATATTGCAGCTTCACTTTTTCCTTAGCATAGCAGGGTAGTCAGAGAGAACCTAGTGTCAAGACATTCCGTTCTCCGCTTTCCGTCCGAAATCAAGGCAATGCATCTGGAATAGCAGAATTCAACGTCGCGCTTTTTCTTATGTACCAGAGCGAAAAAATTGAAATAATGTAAATATTATGTTATTCATTTCCCCAACTGGTAATTGAACCCACAACCAATCATGCTAATAGTCAGACGCTGTCCTACTGTACCACGATGACCTCTCAAGTAACATATAACAATAACAAATTTAATTATATTATGGCCAGTCGTGACGCAGAAGCACAAAGTGTGACTGTAAAGCGACTGGTTGTGGGTTCGATTCCCGATTTGAGGCGTGGACATATTTGATATTTCCACTTTCTTCGCTCTGGTGTCGAGGCAAAGCGCGGTGTTAAGCTCCGCCACTTAACACGCAATGCTTCCGAGTTCGGCGGAAATGGGGAACGGAGTGTCCTTAACACTAGGTTCCCTCTGCCTACCTTACTATGAATCCAGCGTGAAGCTAAAACAAAAAATATTATATATTATGGCTTATATTTTACAATACTAACATTGACATTAAAAAAACTTTAAAAAATTAATACATATTTAGAAGAGTATTTGATAAGAAATCATAACGATACAGATAACGTTGTGTTTTCGACTCGCCGTACTTAACTTGTTTGTTTACGCTATATTTTATCTACACAACTTAAAACGTGTAGTGTATATTCTTGTTAACACAACAATATACGGAGGTTATTGCACTGTAATAGTATTTAGTGACTGTCAATACAGTGTCTGATAGTAATTGTGATTGGTCGTGGGTTCGAGTCCCTCCCTCCGTAGGATGATCATAATTTAATTTAATTATTGCTATGTTGAGCCCCATTCAACAATCAATGATTCAGTCGGAGCGTAAAGAGTGTTATTAGGCAAAATTATCTTTGGCTACCTTACTGTACGGACAAAGCCAGGATACCAAAAAATACACTTAATCCTGTTGGTTTTTTTTTACTTTTAAAAATAATATTGCTTCAAAAATATATCCATAGAAATAGGTAACTAAGAAAAAGCTATTAATTATTGCAATTATAATCATAAATTATTGTGAAAATATATTTATATATGATATTAATATGTATATGTACATGGTCATTTTTCATATGTTTTTGCTTCATAACCTCTTTTGGATATTCACCGCAAAAACTTCAACGTGCATTCTGTTGAGACATACCTAGGTAGGTATAACTACTATAAGTATAATACTTAACGCTGGTAAAAGTTGTTTCGTTTTAAAATTGCTATTGCCACAATTTCAGACGAGTAGGTCACTTGCACATGCCAAAGCTGGATCGATGAATAATCTTAGTTCCATTACGTGTTCATTTTAAAGTCATTTTGTGGTCGAATTACTTTTTCTGAGCTCTACTATAAAACCGCCAATATCAGAGAAATGCAAAAGATATTTTTTCATATAGATTAACAGCTTTATGCCTTTTCAATATAATATCAAAACATTCCATTCTCTACTTTACATCTGAAATCGTGACATTATGTACTTGCAGAAAATAATATACTTTAAATGTAATTATACCCTCGAGTAGGAATCGAACCATGAAACGATTGCGTTTACAGTCAGACTTGTCCTGCTGCGCAATGATGGTCATTACATTTTTGTATACCAAAAGATGAACGTTTTATAATAAAAAATAACACACAGAAAAATACGACGTGTGATAATTAGTAAAACTAATTTCCGTAACTTTTTTAATATATAATAAAAAAATAAATAAATAAATAAAATTATATTCAAATAATATTATTTTCCCGTTCTAATGAGTATAGAACTTGAGCGGGAAAGAATGATACTAAGTTCTCTCTACCCCTCCAATCTACAGTTTGGAAATACCTATGTCAATTGCCAATTGAGCTAATTTAACATTGAAACTGATCGAGGTATTATTTAGTCATTCAACGTTGAAATGGAATTCACTGTAATTGCAATTAGTGAATCATTAAAATGTCATAAGTGATAAACAAGTAGATAAAAAAAAGCATAGCAAATTTTTAATAAAAAACACTCCTATATTTCTGAGGCTATTTTTTTGCAATGCTAAGTTCGACTGTAAACACGATTGTTAGTATGTTCGATGGCTTTTCGGGGGATTATATTTGAATTTCTCTAATATTTCCTTTCTCTGCTCTAGTACTTAAGACAGAGCGCGGCGTTAAATTCTGCACACATTACGCAATGTTTCAATTTAAGACGAAAAATGGGGAACGGATAGGCTTACAACTAGTGTCTCTCTCACTAACTGGGAAGAAGGGTGAAGCTAAAAAACATATACATATATCAGCGATTTTTTAACTCTAATGCATTCTAATGTAAGGTGCCTACTATAAAGACATTACTGTCATCGAAACCGGTCACAAATGCAAATTTTCATACAAATCAGATGGCAAAAAGTGGGTCAAAGCGGTATTGTAAGAATTTCTTGACATTGATAGATTGTGTTACTTACATAGCTTGTATAGATAATTAATTTATGCTAAAATTAAAATGAACTTAGGAAATAACATACCTAATATTTTTCTAGTTATATAGTGGTTTTTAATAATTGCTTTTTATTCTATTTTTTATTTTGTATGATGGAGGTTTTAATAAAAAAACTGTCCAATTGTTCCCAGATGGAATACAACGTCACCAATAGTGGGAACTCTATGAAAACAAGAACGTGAATTGACGCAAGTGACTTTTTAATATAAATCTTCTTTGCATGTTCTATTAATTTTGCAGACGGTTCGTTTCATTGACCTTGTATATATTGGTGTTAACTGTGTGTGTAAAATTGCACGTCTTATTCATTTTTAGCAACATTTTAACACTCTTTTAATAAACTAGTGGCAATTCACAGCTTAGTTAGTATGGATTTTTAATGTATATACGTCAGTTTAAATTACCATTAGTTAAATGGTTTGCTTTGCATGATTATTCTCGCACGCATGCCTTATAGGTTAATTGCCTACTATCTTGACTCTTTGCATACCTCGGACTCAAGAGACTGCGTTCCGAATTTTGACATTGAATGTTTAGTAGCCGAAGTAAGCGAAGAAATAAAAATAATTTAAACATAATCTATCAATATTATATATATATATATATATATATATATATATATATAGATATATATATATATAGATAGCTACAGAATAGCTACAGATAGATACAGAATGAAAATATGTGTATTTTCCCGTCGTACACGGATGCACTAAGATAATTATCAGATAATAACATGTACTTGGCAGTTTCTTTTGAAAATGTTTATTAATGGAATAGGAAAACAATGACAGTATGAAAAACAAAGTGTGTAAAAAAATTAAAAGTATAAAAAAAATTAAACGCAGCTAGGATTCGAACCTGGGCCTCCTGGCATCCGTGCAAGCGCTCTGATCGCTAAGCCATGAGTTCTACATCCGACAGTAATAAAACCGCATTCGAATCTCACTGTGTTCAAATTTTTATACATTTTCTAAAAATGTTTTTTTTTTTATTTTCTATGTGTGTGAAACATTGAAAATGAATAATTACTGCTAGAATAATTTCTACTACAATTTTCTTAATTTGTTTAAAGTAATGAACCGAAATAACATTAAAATTTTTTACTTACTCCAAGACAATTACTAAATTGTAAAACAGCGCTCTTGGTAGCGCTGTAAACTGGCATCATATAAGATTGAAACAACCCAACTATAGAAGAAATGTTGATTATGGTACCGCCCTTCCCTCCTTTATCCTTTCGCATTAAACTATACGCTTTAAGAGAAGCGGTCATCAGGGCAGACTGTAACAAAAAGTATTTGATTAATTTCTTACTGTCTATATTATACAACGAAAGAGGAAAAAACATTGTACATTACCTAGAGGCACAAAGTGTGACTGTAAAGTGACTGGTTGTGGGTTCGATTCCCACTCGAGGAGTAGAATAAAATAATATTTCTATTTTCTTCGCTCTGGTGTCGAGGCAAAGCGCGGCGTTAAGTTCCGCCACTTAACACGTAATGCCTTCAGAATTCGGCGGAAAGTGGGGAACGGAGCGTCTTAACACTAGGTTTTCTCGCAGATTAGGATAAAATAATAGTCCGCCCAGGTCCGCGGACGATTGGGGCAGTGCCCGAGACCTGGGCTAGTGGGCGGGTAAGGAGCACCGTCAGGTTTTTAGTGGGTAAACGGAAGAACGATCCGGAGTCCCACATAACCGCGTCCGGGTCCCCACCCCGGGCGGGTATCCGTAACGGATTTTCCTGACGATAAAAAAAAAAAAAAGGATAAAATAATAGTACATACAATTCTTTTGTAAAGGTTAAAATTCCAAGGTTATCGCAGCGCAGTAGTACAACGCTTGTCTTGTCTGTAGACACGATTGGTTGTTAGTTCGAATATATTTTAATTTAATTTCGCAAAGAAATTAGGTAAGAAACAAAGCGTTTAGCCGTTGAGTTACACGACTCAACAAGTAATATTTCGAATTTAGAAGAAAACTGGGGAACTGAGTGTCTTGACACTAGGTTCTCTAGGTTGTTCTTTTTTCTTTTAACTTCAAGCTGTATCCCGCACACAGCAGGGTAGGCAGAGAGAACCTAGTGTTAACACACTCCGTTCCCCAGTTTTGGCCGAATTCGGAGGCATTGCATGTGAAGTGGCGGAACTTAACGACGCGCTTTGCCTGACACCAGAGCGAAGAAACTCGAAATATTAAATATTTCCACTCCTCGAATAGGAATCGAATCCACAACGTGTCGTTTACAGTTACACGCTTGTGCCACTGCGCCATGACTGGCCTCACTGGTTGAAGTTGAGAAAAAGACTTAAAATTATTATTTCTTAATAATCAGTATAAAAATAATAGTTGCCGCAATTAGTGTGCATGAGTATATAATTACTAATACCTATATGATTACCAATACATAAGAAAATATAAAAATAATATTTATTTCGTTCTTGAAAATAAATTGCTCATGTTGCATATGTTACTACAGTTATAAAAAATGCTTTAGTAAAATGTCGCACGCAATTTATGAGATACATTTCACTCGACTAAATGAAGAACTTTACTTCTTCAAAGTTAAATGGATGTCTTTTTTCATTTCTTTTTTTTTTTAGCTTCACGCTGTATCCCGCACACAGCAGGGTAGGCAGAGGGAACCTAGTGTTAAGACACTCCGTTCCCCACTTTCATATATATATACTAATATAATAAATTGGTAACCTTGTAACTTTGCTTATAAGGTACCCCTAGAATTACCATACTGAACGGATCATGAAGATTCTTTCACAATTAGAAAGCTACATTATTCAGGAATACTATAAGCTATGTTTTATAATGATTGAAGAGAAAGTTCAGAGAATCCTAAAGGGGTCCAAATAGGGAACAAGATATAGATCATGCGGCGAAACCGCGAGCGGGTGGCTAGTGGTATATAAAAAAGACAACATCAATAAATATACAGAAATAACTTCCCACATAACGGAGAAGAGATGAAGTCGAGACACTCCGCTCTCCACTTTCAACCCGAAATCGAGACATTGTATGTTGAGTGGCGGAACTTAAAGCCAATCTTTGTCTTAGGTTATACACACATGCCCCCGAGTGGGAATTGACCCCAGGACCATCACATTTCCACCACTGGCTTACAAGTAGCATTATACAAAATTTTGGAGATATATGTTGTAGAGTGAATAATGAGTTATACTACTTTATTTTTTATAGTTTCCGCTGTATCCTGTACACAGCAGGGTAGGCAGAGGGAACCTAGTGTTAAGACACTCCGTTCCCCACTTTCCACCGAATTATAGAGGCATTTCGTGTTAAGTAGCGGAATTTAATGTTGCGCTTTACCTCGACAGCTTTTACTACTTTAGTTTTACTTATTTATAATGTATGTATATATAAAAAATCACCATTAATAAATATAAATTCATAACAACATTTTTTGCCTAACAACGCGACATCTAAACGTTACTTTAACTATAAAAAAATAAAACATACCAATTTTAAATCATAATAACATGCGAATATTTTTCCTTGTGTAAGAACCAGATGAATAATTATAATATGATTAATTTGCAATGCAACATTTGGCTAAACTTATTTATCAAAATACTTTAAACATTTTTAACATTTTTAAAGTGTTATTCACACTCTTAGGAAATTAAAAGACATTTAGAAAACGTATAAAAGTTTGACCGCAGCGGGATACGAACCCGCGAATCCTGAAGACCGTTCAGGCACATTCAATTTTTTGTACGTTTTCTAAATATCTTTTATTTTTTTATAGCTTCACGCTGTATCCCGCACAGAGGGGGATATACAGAGAGAACCTAGAGACACGCCATTCCCTATTTGCTTAACGCCGCCGATTTTTTGTTTAGCGCCGCGCTTTGCCTCGGTTCCAGAGCGAAGAAAATGCAAATATTAAACATTTCCACTCCTCGAGTGGGAATCGAACCCACAAGCAGTCGTCTGAAGTCACACGTCTGTGCCACTGCGCCACGACGGGCCCCTTTGGTCTTTTACTTTAAATATTAAATATTCTCTTAAGCTTACTAAGGCATCGTGGTGCAGAAGGCAAGCGTCTGACTTCAAAGTTCAATTGGTCGTGGATTCGATTTCGACTTAATGATCATAATTTAATTATGTCCATTTCTCCACTCTTGTGAAAAATATCCATCCATATAATGTGTCTGCGTATAATTTTGATTGGAAATCGGAGAACGGAGTGTTTTGACACTAGATTCTCTCTAACTGTAGTCAGTAACTGTACTAAGCGTGGCACTGTCCGGAGCTTCCCTTATATGCTATGCGATATTCCCGGCATTGTCTTGGCAACTTCATTAAATGCCAAAGACTTTTTGACAACAGAATCACTATTTATTTTATTTTGTTAAAACAGAGAACTAGAGAACCGTAGTGTTAAAGCTCTATAGTTTTCGGCTATTTTAGAAGGAGATATTGCATGTTGGTAAGAACATTTGACATCGTTTTATCGAAACAAAGTAAATAAAATTTATACAAATAAAAAAATAAAACTTAAAATAACCACCTTTTACTAAGCCCATACATGTATGTACCTACAGTATATATGCCACCATTTTTTAAAATGTTCGTTTGTCCGTCTGTTTGTTCCAGATAATCTCTGATTTGGCCTACAGAGGTAATAAAGAGTAACTTGGCTAATTTCATTTCAGAAATACAATTATTTTGCTAAATTTAATGCAGACGAAGCCGTGAACACTGCTAGTTTTTACACACAATAATCTGTTGAGTAGTGCAGAATGATCGCAAAATCAGAATTATGATTCCAACATGTACACTTTCTAGCGTAGACTAAGATTAAAATTATAAAAAGTATTATTTGCATATCTTACCAAATCAAATAATAAATAAATAACCGTAACACACAATTATAACACAAAAAATGTAAAGTAGTAATAATATTTTTTTCTTGTAGTTTCACGCTGTGTCCCGCCCACAGCAGGGTAGGCAGACGGAACCTGGTATTAAGACACTTCGTTCTCCACTTTCCACAGAATTCTGGGGGCATTGCGTGTTAAGTGGCGAAACTGAACGCCGCGCTTTACCTCTCGACACCAAAACGAAAAAAATGGAAATATTAAATATTTCCACTCCTCAAGTGGGAGTCGAACCCACAACCAGCCGCTTTACAGTCACACTTTGTGCCACTGCGCCACGACTGGCCCCAAAAAAACCCCCATTCATAACACATAATTGTGAAGTACTTTAGATTTCAATGTTATCGATTAAATAGTTGTTGTCCTCATTTATGAGGAAGAATGCAACTAGACATTAATATGCCAATAATTTTACCAATTTTGGTATGATACATTGCAAAAGTTTATGATAATGATTGAAAATAACGTGTGTATTATAATTTTGTCGTGAAACCGGATATAACTGTCAAAAATAAAAATAAAAGGACTGATCAGTGAGGTTGTTGAAGATCGTGCAAGGTTTATAGATTAAGTTGGAAGGTCATTGCTAAATGCTAGAATTAATACCAGGAAAAAGAAGTTTATATATGTGTTATTGAATAATATAGTATAGATTAGTTATAGAGTACACTACATGAATTAAGCAAAATAATACCGCGTCTTTCTTTTAATTTTTAATCTTAATAAATATTTCCCAATAATGACCTACATTAATTGTGGCCAGTCGTGGCCCAGTGGCACAAGCGTGTGACTGTAAACGACTGGTTGTGGGTTCGATTCCCGCTCGAGGAGTGGAAATTATATTTCCATTTTCTTCGCTCTGGTGTCGAGGTAAAGCGCGGCGTTAAGTTCCGCCACTTAACACCCAAGCCTCCGAATTCGGCGGAAAGTGGGAAACGGAGTGTCTTAACACTAGGTTCCCTCTACCTGACTTGCTGTGTGCGGGATACAGCGTGAAGCTATAAAAAAAAACGACTACTTTGTCAAATTTACGACTAAAGTATTTTTTTTTGATTACTATATACCTAGCAATGACGTCATTTCAGCGTGGCCTAGAAAGTGTAACTAATAACCATACACTATACGATGTTTGTTAGATTGATCTCCATATGGAAATGTGTTTATTTTTAAAATCAATTTACATTCATCTGATATGACGAACTGCGTTTTTTGGATTCGTAGTTTCATTCCTAGTACATTACTTGTCTAAATTAGAAAAAGTGACGAAATAAGCAATTAACAAGAGCTTATAAAAAATGTCGCTTTAATTTTTTTAAGCACGCTCTTTCCCGCATAGCGGGATAATCAGAAAGCATCTAGTGTCAAGACATTCCGTTCTCCACTTCTCGTCTAAGACATTGCATTGTGAGTTGCGGAACTCAACGCCGCGCTTTGTCTTGAATACCAGAACGAACAAATCAAAATATAAATATAATCATTCCCCGAGTGGGAATCGAACTCACAACCATCGCTTTACATTCGGACGCTGTCCTACTGGGTCACAACGGCTTTATTTATTTATATAATATAAAATTACATTATATGTTTATGTTTACTTTACTTACCACATTAATTGCAATCTCCTTTTCGAACACATTAGGATGGTCATTCATAATACCAGCATTGTTTATTAAAATATCAATATAACCAAACTGCTTGATAGTTTCGTCAAAGGCTTTATGTAGTTCGTCTGTCGACACATCACACTTAAAAAACTTCAATTTATTTGCACCGTATTTGGCATTCGATTCCTTTTCCAGGGTCTTTCCTTGCTTAACATTTACATCTAGTACAGCTACATGCTGTAATATTTAAAAAACATACTAATTAATAATATATAGTGAACGAAAATTTTATTATTTTTATATTTAACACTAGATTTACCACGTATATTTTATTAATAATTACAAGAAATATATTTATTACTATTTTTTTATAAAACAATATAAAATTAATTATTTACTTACACTTACAAAAGTTTATTTACTTACAGTTACAAAAGTCATCATATCAATACAGAGAAAAAAATTACATGCAGTAAGAATTTTAAATTGCAATTGTAAGAAAATCAGGTAAATCTAGTAAATCTAGTGTTAATTAGTACCTTGGCTCCTTTTTCTAACAATGCGCGGGCCACACCAGCCCCTATGCCGGTAGCGGCGCCGGTAACTAAACATACTTTGTTAGTAACACTCATATCGTCCGTCCACTTTCGTATCAAACACAACTGTGAGTGAATGCTGAGCGATTCAAGCGATTGCTTCAAAACATAACCTCTTAGCTATATATACCATCATTATAACTCTATATTTTACGATACACACATATGTACATGTATGTACGTATGTATGTATATATTGATTGCTGATTTTACACACATACTTATGTATACTGATATGTTTGTATGTGTAATATGCAATCTATATAACAGATCAGAGAATTAATTATAAGATTAAATAATATTAATTAGTACTTTATTTGTAGATCAATTAAAGTAATTACGTATGTAACGTAGAGACAATAACATATTATTATGTTAAAAACCGCTCAAAATGCATCGCTTAGTTGTCTGAGCGTTTGGACACTTCTTTCAATTTTTTTTATGGAATAAGGGAGGCAGACGAGTAGAAGGTCCATCTGGTGTTAAGTGGTTACCTTTTTTTTTTTTTTTTCCTCCCGTGGGGAAACCCTGTTACGGGTATCCGAATGCTACATGTATGTAACGCCATACGGATTATGTGAGGCTCATGCTTCTGCATCCTACTCACTAAAACCCCACGGTAGCCCACCAAACTACGTTACTCGAGGCCACGGGTACCGTCAAACTCTACCGCAACCTCGAAGTAGTTGCTTAAGTTGCTAAGCTCCTCTTCTTATTAATCCCCCCGGTTTCATTCTCCTTATCAATTACCACGCTCCAGGACCAATAGACATATAGTCTCTCCTCGGGGACCTTTATATATGTGACGACAAATTCCCCAAATCTGCCGTCCACAGAACCTTTCTATGGTGGCTGCAAATTGGCATTGTCGCGTCGTGTACGTCTTCTGCAACGAATAGAATTAGACAAAGCCTCTCTCTCTCTAATCTTTTCAGCTGCTTCCTTTCTCGACATCACATGTTCACAAAAAGCGACCACTTTATTCCATGAGTCTAAATCCTGGACCATACCCTTCACTACAGCCGGTAGTGCGATGTCACTGCCAAGTGTCTGAATTAGACGTTCTCTTGGTTGTTCCCATGTGGGACATACTTGTAGTGTGTGCAACGCTGTATCCTCAGATGCTCCACACTCATGACATTGCGTTGTTTGTTTAAGTGGTTACCTTCGCCCATAGATATCCACATCATTAGAGTTATGCGTTACCAGCCTCGGAGATGTAGGACACAAGGAGGGAGGAAGGACGGGAATGGTGGGAATACGGAGAGCTGGCTTACATGCCATCGAACCGGTACACATCATCAGATGCTTGGTTCGTCTTTGACATGATAGTGGTTGCGAGCCAGCCGGAGAACAAATCTCCTACCACCAAGCTACTGGATTACCCGTTTTTTACGGGACACTACCAAGCGGCGGGGGGGAATTGTATTCTTAACCTGAAAATGTAAAATAATTATTATATTATTTGTATATATCTACCTGTAGTATCAGTTTACATATAACATATTCAAACGTAAGTTTAGTAAATATATTTCTACTAGCGGCCCGCTCGTGACTTCGCCGCGTGGACTACATAACTGCTTCATTATATTGCAACCCTCGGGGATGTTTTTTTGAAAAATAAAGTAGCCTATGTTTAAGCTTAGATTATCAACTATACTTATGCCAAAATTCATTATAATAGGTCAAGCGGTTTTGACTTTTCATATAAACTTTTATCCCCTATTTCAACCCTTTAACGGTTGACTTTTGAAAAAATAAGTAGCCCATGTTAGACCCAGTAACTTTTACTACTTTCATTCTAAATTTCATCCAAATCGGACCGGTAGATTAGCCGTGAAAGCATGACAGACAAACACACAGACTTTCACATTTATAATATACGTATGGATAGGACATATAAAAATCTGAAAAGTCATGTTATTTACAATAACAATAATACGATAGTAAAAAAATCTACAATTGTTTTATTTTCTTTTTTAATTTATTTTACTAACTTACGATTATTACGTTTTATTGCATCTGACGGAAATTTATGTTAAGAATTGAAACAGTAAATAAAATATTTTACTTAAATAAAATATTATACGCAAACAACAAGTAAGTTAATGGTTTTTTTCAGCTTCCAGCCTTATCCGGTATGGTAAGGTACATAGGAAGATAATAAGTTATAGAAAATGTCGCTAATTACATTTGAGAGATCGGAGGACTAATCGATCGAAGCTTTTAGTTTAGAAATTCATAAAAACCATAGTTTTATGCGATATAATTAATTTGAAAATAATTCTGATTTTTCCAAAGAATTTTATTAACATTTTTAAAGGGTTTCGGTTACATCACTTTGGTCGACAATCATGTCTTAAATATATACATGTCTAAATTATATTATATTGTTTGTTTCCGGTATATTATTATTTATCATGTAACAATTATATAACGATTTAAAGACCATTTTTTTTAAGAAGGGTCAACAAGATAATAACAATTCTTATCACTGAATGCTCATATTATAAGCGATATTACGCTCGGGGTTACAAAGTTTTGTATTTCCTGATTGATTCATCATATAAAAATATATACCTTATTTTATGCATTTTAAAATTCAAAACTATCCCTTAGTCAACAAAATATTTTCGGTACATTCATATTTTTTTTATTTGAGGCTATTTTATATATTTGAGTACATTGCGACACATTGGGACAACGTCTGACTGTGAATCATGGTTGCAGATTCGATCTCCAATCACGAGAACGATTATATTTGAATTGTATTAATTTACCGCCTTGATACTGAAAGCAAACCACAGCGTTGAGTTCCGCCACTCAAGGTCCCAATTTTGGGCGAGAAGTAGATCTAATACAAAAACGGTTTTTTTTACTAGGTTAGGTAACTGACAACCCTGCGAAGCGACAATGCCATTCGCAGCAGCGGTTCATTCATCATCTTCTGTATCAGAAATTCACAGGTCAGTCAGGTCAGGATTCTGGACAACAAAAGACATTATCCATTCAACCTACACTGTAATAATTTTAACTTGCAATATGTGCAGTAATCTTAGGAAAACGAGTACTTTGAAAAAAATGTTTATCGTCCACACCAATTGTATGCCTTTGCCTGATCAAACTTTCACAATCCTTTTTTAATTCCTATTCACAATCCTTTTTTAATTCCTAGAAGGTTCTTTTTTTATCGCTGGAAAATTAAGTTTACGGAGACCATCCGTGCGTAAAAAGCCTATGTCTAGAAGGTTTCCTACAAGTGAAATAATCTCTCCTGTAGCGCGCATAAGTAAGTCGAAATGTATACATATCGCAAAATACAACTTTACTAATAAACACAAAATAGTTTGCACAATTTTGAATATAATAGAAATGTTAAGAAAATAATATGAATAAAAAAATATATAATAAAAAGATAAGCCAATAAATTTGTTTTTGATGTGTCTTACGAGTATTTAGAAACATGGTCAACCTATAAGAAAACAAGTGAAAGTTGCTCGTCATAAATGGTCTACAAAATTATTCTAATGTCATTTTATTCTAAAAAGACCAGAAATAATTATTAACGCCTAAAAGAAAATCTTTCAATGTGTTTTTGCTTTTTTGCTTATTTTTTTTAGCTTCACGCTGTATCCCGTACACAGCAGGGTAGGCAGAGGGAACCTAGTGTTAAGACACTCCGTTCCCCACTTTCCGCCGAATTCGTAGGCTTGCGTGTTAAGTGGCGGAACTTAACGCCGCTTATTTTTGCTTATGACCAGTCTATTTGCCATTTTACGATAAAAAGTAATAGAAACTAAATTATTTACAATTAAATTTGCTACAAATAACGATTTATATAATTTTCTATAGGGCTGCTAGTTTCCGAGGCCTGGTCACGTCTGAGGCATTAACTTTAAGTTAACCGGTGATAAATTGTTTGACATTAAAAAAAATAAGCATGTAACTTCTTATTTTGAATAAACTTAACCATAAACCGTAACCCAATAAACTTAAGCTTATACTAATCCCTTCCACATAACAAAAAAAAAATAACTATTTCCGATGAACGCCAAGTCTTAAAAACTTAACATGTAATGTATACAAAATAAAATATATTCATAAAAAAAATTATCAAAAGTTAAATTTTTATATAGTGGCCAGTCGTGGCCCAGTGGCACGAACGTATGACTGTAAACGACTGCTTGTGGGTTCGATTCCCACTCGAGGAGTGGAAATATTTAATGTTTCCATTTTCTTTGCTCTGGTGTCGAGGTAAAGCGCGGCGTTAAGTTCCGCGCAATACCTCCGAATTCGGCGGAAAGTGGGGAACGGAGTGTCTTAACACTAGGTTCCCTCTGCCTACCCTGCTGTGTGCGGGGTACAGCGTGAAGCTATACAATACAATATAACATCCCTTTTATGTACTTAAAAAATATGACTAATAAAAATATGTTTGGTAATTCACTGACAAGTCCCCATGACCTTGCTCATATCGTTGCAACTCAATTGACTTTTAAATTTGCCGAACTGATAAGTGCTAAACTTGCACACTCGAAGTGTCATAACTAAATAACTCAACTGACTTTAAATTACAGTATATAAGTATAGGACGATAAGATAATAGGTAGTTATCATTATTAAGTGGCCAGTCGTGGCCCAGTGGCACAAAGCGTGTGACTGTAAACGACTGATTGTGGGTTCGATTCCCACTCGAGGAGTGGAAATATTTAATATTTCCATTTTCTTCGCTCTGGCGTCGAGGTAAAAAAGAGGTTTTTCTTATCCTAAACGCACGAATAAACATTTTAAAATATAATAGTAAAAATATTTAGTAAACAAGATTCTCTCTTATCAACAGGCATTATGATTGTTTCTCAGAAATAATCTTTGCTAACATTAAAAACTTACTTGTAACATACGTATATGAATTTCGACTTAGCTAGATAGAACGTATGGTTTAGTAGTCAGAGAACTCGGACGGTTTTCCAAGAAGCGCGGATTCGAGTCCGTTAACTTAAAATCTTTGTTCTTTTTTACCCGCGACGGAACGGCGACTGTATATGTGTTTGGGGTGAGACGTTGTTGTTTGTTTGTTTGTTTGTTTGTTTGTTTGTTTGTTTGTTTGTGTGTTTGTGCAAATTACTATGTCAATTATTTCCAAAACTACAAGTCCAATTTTGATACGGTTTTCTATGATAGGTTTAGGTTCAATTGGCATATGTTTTCAGATATGTCTTATTGCCTTAACTCACCAGGGGGCGCTGCAGTAAGCATTTTAATTTTAATTTTATTTTATTTTATTCGTGAAAACGAATGTTTTTAATTATCTCAAAAAATAGTAGTCTGATTTCGATAGATTTTCAGTGACAGATTCAGGTTTAAATGGTGGATGTTCTTAGATATGTTTTATCGTGTCAAACCACCAGGGGGCGCTGCAGTAAGCATTTGTTTGTACTTTTTTTCTATTTATTTGTCTAAAACCGAAACTACTACTAGCTTTGCTAGATGCATATTTTAAGATATTTGTTTTTTTGTTACGATGAAAATTCACCAGGGGGTGCTGCAGTAAACATTTGGTTATGTGCAGAGCAAAAACTACTAGTCCGATTTAGATGAAACTTTCAACGATAGGTTCAAGTTTAATTGGTGCATCCTTTCACATATGTGTTACGGTGACCACTTGCCAGGGGGCGCTGCAGTGAGTACATTTGTTTGTGCAAAACTAAAACTACGAGTCCGATTTGAATGCAGTTTTCAATGATAGATTCAAGTTTACTTAGTGCATATTTTCATATATGTGTCAACTCTCTAGGGGGCGCTGCAGTAAGTAGCTGCTTTTATTTTTTTGTGTAAAACCAAAACGACTAGTACGTTTGGAAAGAGTTTTCAGTATTAGATTCCGCTTTACATAGAGCATGATTTTAAATTTATATTACGGTGATAAGTCACCAGGGGGCGCTGCAGTAAAATATTATTTGTGCAAAGATGACTTGGATGCAGTTTCAATGATAAGCTCAAGTTTAATTAGTGCATGTTCTTGGATATGTTTTATCGTGTTAACTTACCAGGGGGCGCTGCAATAAACATTTGTTTGTAATATTTAATGCAAAACCACAACGACTAGTCCGATTGGGCAGAGTTTTTAGTATTAGAGTTACCTTTATTTGGTGTAAGGTTTTAGGTTTTTTTTACGTTAAAAACTCACCAGGGGGCGCTGCATTAAACATTTAAGTATGCAAAGCTAAAACTACAAGTCGGATTTGGATGCAGTTATCAAAGATAGGGTCAGGCTTAATTAGCGCGTGTTCTCATATAGGTATGTGTCATGGTGACGCCTCACCAGGGGGCGCTGCAATAAGCATTTGCTTGTATTTTTTGTGTGAAACCTATTTAGATGCGGTTTTTTGTGATAGGTTCTGGTTTAATTGCTGCGTGTTTTTATATGCTATATCACGAACTAACACGGGGTGCTCCAATATACATTAGTGTGTTCAAAATCAAAACTACTAGTGGATTTTGTGATTCTCACTGAACTTGATAACCAGAAAGCATTGGGTTTATAATTTCTTTTGGATTTGCATGAAGATTAAAAAAAGTATTTCGATATTATGTAATAATATATAATGTGCATCTATTCACTTTAAAAAGTTTAAAATAAAAAGCAAAATTAAAAATTTTGAAAAAACCCACGACGGTTTAATTGTAATTGTAAAAGGATAAAATAACTATAAATCCCCCGCCTAAAAGAATATGTAACGAGATGATGGGGACGACTTCGTCGGGGGCTGCAAGTTGCAAACTCTATTATAAATGTAGTAGCTAACAGTGTAGTAGCTAACTTTGCGTGTTAAGTGGCGAAACTTAACGCCGCGCTTTACCTCGGCACCAGAGCGAAGAAAATGGTAATATTAAATATTTCCACTCCTCGAGTGGGAATCGAACCCACAACCAGTCGTTTACAGTCACACGCTTGTACCACTGGGCCACAACTGGCCACAAAAAATAAAATCTTTGTAGTTTCTGAAAATGGTATTTTTAATTGTGATTTCTTTTATTTTATACTAGCGGCCCGCTCGCGGCTAAAACTACGTAGCTAAGTAACTGTTTCGTTATATTGCAACCCTCGAGGATGGATTTTGAAAAAATAAAGTACCCTATGTTTAACCTTGGATTATTAAATATATTTATGCCAAAATTAATTAGAATCGGTAAAGCGGTTTAGATTTTTCATATAAACATTCATCCCCTATTTCAACCCTTTCGAGGTGGATTTTTGAAGAAATAATTAAGCTATGTTTGGCTCTGGATTATTTACTACCTTCATTCTAAATTTCATCCAAATCGGACCGGTAGATTTGCCGTGAAAGCGTGACAGACAAACAGACAGACATTTGCATTTATAATATAAGTTAAACTCATGATTGAGATCGTTTTTTACAAATTACTTATACATTATTTAGTGGAATATTACTGGCAGTCTGTCTTAATTTTAAATAAGTACGAATTACAGCATAAAAACAGTAACTCACATATGACATAACAAAAACTATTAGCCAAGTATATAAAAGTATCAAAGACAAGTAGTATTTTATCTTATTCTTCATAAGTATTATTACAAATTGTTTTATGAAAATGAGCCTAGTCAAACATCTAACAAAATTATACAATGCTCTTAAGAGGACTAGAAGAGCCCTCCTTGGAGTCTAGCTTGCTGACTGAGGAAAATAGTAAATTGATTTTGATAATACCATATAAATAATTGATGAAAATGAGATGATTAAAAAATGAGCAAAAAAATAGTGATAATTTATCGTTTAAATGCATACGTACATAAAGAAATTGTTTATACAGCTTTATGCTTTTTCCCGCAAAGGAGAATAGTTAGAGAAAAGTTAGTATTAAAATATTCCATTCTTTATTTCGTATTTTGAGTAGTGGACCTCAAAGCCGTGTTTTGTATTTTCACTAAAGAAAAGAATCGAATGAGTAAAGAATCGAAAACCAAACGTGATAATAAATAAACACTACCCCACTGCTTCAAGATAGTTTCTTTTAAATACATATCTATATTAAGCGACACTTATTATATAATAAGTGTCGCTTAATACGCAAAAAGTATATTGTGTATAATTACGAAAATTAAATAAAAACTTGAACTCGTAGACAATTAAACATTTATATTGTTTTAATAGCAAAAGAAAAGACGTAAAAATATCACATTAAATCGACCATATTATTGTTAATAAGCAAAGTAAAATGTTAAACGATTTCATTTATTTATGTCGTAATTATAATTATGTAACAGTAATATAATTTTTCATCAGGTGAGTATAACTCATTTGCCAACTCTTTGGTTAATTTTCGAACACTATAAAATATGATTTGAATAGTTAAAGTAAAGAAAGACGAGAAACTGCCAAGCAAATTAAAAAAAACATTTAGAGACCCATTTTAGAAGTAACACTTCTAAAATGATAAAATGCTAAGCACTGTTATACTTTCACGACTAATTTACTAGCCCGATTTGGATGCCATTCGAAATGAAAATAGTTGAAGACCCAGACAAGACTCAATAAGGCCTCCCTTTTTTCAAAATCTATCCCTAAAAGGTTGAATAAGGGATGAAAATTTGTATTAAAAATCTAAACCGCTTGATCGATTTCGATAGATTTTCCAAGAAGATAGTTGATGACGAAAGGTGAAACATAGGCTACGGCCCTAACATTTTTTTCCATAACGGTCAGTATTTTGATAGATAGAAAAAGTTGAGGAAAATAATTCACACAGACGAAGTCGTTCGCTATTTCAAATATTAGTATGTTATGTAAACATTTACCACGGAAACACTTAACGTCTTAAGACTTTTTTATTATATAAACATACATATGTGGGCTACAGAAAAAACTTTCAACATAAAATAAATACTTTTTGCCATCATTACTTCTCCATAATATAGTATAGTAGGTATATGTGTTTTTGCTATATACTTCAAGGTTATATTTTATTTATATATCTACCAAGGTATTTTCATTCGTTTAAATAACATGTCTCTTGAACATCAAGTATTTATATTTTTTTTTTATGTAAAAAGGACAAGGCAAACGAGCGTTCGGGTCACCTGGTGTTAGGTGAACACCGTCGCCCACGGCCCCGTGTAACACCAGAGGAGCTACAGGGCCGTTGCCGGCCTTTAAGGTGGAGGTAAGCGCGCTTTTTGAAGGTACCCATGTCGTATCGACCTGGAAACACTGCCGCTGGTAAGCCATTCCCTAGTTGTGTGACGTGTGGAAGAAAATGACGACGGAACCGCACAGTACTATAGTGCCAGGTATCCAGATGGTGTGGATGATATTTCAATCTGGCACGTACTGTGCGGTTGGAAAATTCAGTGGCAGGTACCAAGTCAAACAGTTCTCCAGAACACTCCCCGTGATACATGCGATAGAGAACGCATAACGAGGACACGTCTCTACGCAACGCCAAAGTGTCAAGCCCAGCACAGATTCTTGGGTCCCTGACAATTCGAGTGGCTCTGCGCTGTATGCGATCAAATGGTTCGAGCTGATACTGGGGGGCACCAGCCCAGAGATGAGAACAGTACTCCATATGAGGCCGCACCTGGGCCCTATACAGGGACAATCGGTGTTTTGGCGTGAAGTACTGTCTAGCTCTACCGATGACACCCAGCTTCTTAGAGGCCAACTTGGCCTTACTCTCCAAATGATCACGATACTGGCACTCACTCGAAACTTTCAGGCCCAATATGCTAATGCTGGGCGCGGCATGAAGGGGAGTGTTCTGGAAAAGTGGCGATACGACAAATGGGGATTTCTAATACTATTCCCACCATTCCCCTCCTTCCCTCATTCATCTCCAAGGTCGGCAACGCATCCACAACTCCTCTGGCGTTGTGGATGTCCATGGGCGAAGGTAACCACTTACCATCAGGTGGTCCTTATACTCGTTTGCCTCCTTTACTCAATAAAAAAAAATACTATTATTATTGTTTTTAATGCATATGTATTTATAGTCATTTTAGTTATACAAAACAAGGAGCAAGTCAAAACTACAATCATTGTATGTTGATTTACTTAATATTCTTGTTGAAATTGGTGTAGTAAGTAGTCCTTAGTAATTCGGAAATTTATGTGTTGAATGGCGAAATTTGACTCATTCGGGACGAAGAAATGAAAATAACATAAATATAATACTTCCTCCGAGTGAGAATCGAACCCATAGCTATACAATAGATGTACACCTAATTTCCACCAATTAAACCTAACTTACACCAAAATTAAACCATCTAATTAGTACACCGTTTACTTGCAAACCTTTTACTTATCAGTATATATGTAATTTATCTTACTATATTAATATGTACATATAAATATATATACTTTTAAAATGCAAATGAATGTAATTTTTTGATTACAATACAATTATTTCTTATATCTATTGTGCTTCGAGGACGCCGTGGACGTAGTATAATAACGTCTGACCGTAAAGATGGTAATGGAGAACCCATTACCGATATAATGAACCGTGGGAATGAATATTTTCATTTCTTAGCTCTTGTAACTAAGACCAAGCACGGCGTTGAGATTCGCCACTCAACACGTAATGTCTCAACTTTAGACGGAGAGTAAAGGACGGAGTCTCTTCACACTAGGTTCTCTTAACAAGCGTGAAGCTGCTTACATATTTTTTTTTAGCTTCACGCTGTATCCCGCACACAGCAGGGTAGGCAGATGGAACCTAGTGTTAAGACACTCCGTTCCACACTTTCCGCCGAATTTTGGAGGCATTGCGTGTTAAGTGGCGGAACTTAACGCCGCGCTTTGCCTCGACGCCAGAGCGAAGATAAAGGAAATATTAAATATTTCCACTCCTCGATCACACGCGTGTGCCACTGGGCCACGACTGGCCACTACAGTGTTATTTTAAGACTTTAAAAATGTTAAAAATAATAAGTAGCATTCTTCTCTCTTGTCAAATGACTGTTCGTGGGCTTTAATTTTTGTGGAGACATATAAAAAGACATAAAAACAAGCAAAAATTTATTTACGATTCTGTTTTTATTTTTTATTTTTTTGGAACATCTGTTTTTTACCCTAATAATGCTTACACAAATATCAATAAAAAAGCATGAAAAAATTAAAAAAAAACATTTTTGATTGTCGAAATCGTGATACTTTGTCTTTTTCAAAAATTTAATCGAATGCAACAAATACACGGCTTGATAGATCCGAATCGACAAAAATATTATTTTCCATTCAGTGTTCGATATTTCAACAATTTGTAAAAATTGGAGAACTGAGTGACTTAATACTACGTCTCGTCAACAGAGAGTGCAAAAGAGTAAAACTTCTAAATTATAAACAAATGTCGTGTGAATGCTATATGAGTCATACCTACAAGATATTATATCGTTAACCCGACCAGGGTTCAACTTTTATATTCAATTTTTATGTCCTATCGTGTCCTGTACTTAATATTTTTTGCCAACATTAATATATTGTCCATTGTTTGTTGTATTTTATTTTACTTATTAACAATTTTATTATTTTATAACAATACTATATATTATGATGTTGAGGCGTTTGTGGCGAAGTGGGACTTTAAGTGCCACTGGTTGTGGTTTCGATTCCCACTCGAGTAACATAATTAAAATTATTTTTATTTTTTCGTTCTGGTGAACAATACAAAGGGCGACGTTGGCTTCCGTCACTCAAAACGCAATGTTTCGAATTCGGGCGAGGGCAAAGTGACGTTTGAAGCAAAGTAAGGCGGGAAAAGACGACAGTGAAAAAAATTACATACAATGGAACAGAACAAAACTGTTTTACATTTGACACTATAAATAAAATCATATAACAAATGTTAACTTATTATAACAGTCCGTAAATTATGAATTTATATTTAAAAAATGCATATTTACACAAGATTTTATCTATATACACAAGAATAACCTGTTACGCTAATTATATAACTATGTAAAATCCAGTGTTGCGTTTAGTCAGTCAATGGCTCTATTTCAGACGGAAAGTGGAGAACGGAGTGTTTTGATACTAGGACAATAAGGAAACAGGAAATAAACTTATTTTTTACAAAAAAAAAGAAAAGCAACTTCAAATAAAATAAACCAAAAAAGAAAATAATCACATATTCAGTTCACCGAAATAAAAATTGACAATTCTGGAGTCGGTGTCCTTCCTACTTCAAAAATATAATTAATCTCAAATTTAAATTAAATGTGTTTATATCTATCTACTTACTCTTAAGAGTATATTTTTTTTATTATTAGGCGTCTATTTTTTTGCATATTTTTTATTTTACTGTTTTACAGGGTAGTAATTAAATTTGTTAATTATAATGCATTCGGTTATTCACGCTCTTTACCGCCTATCACTACATCTGTACTATAATAAATCTGTAAAAAAGTTGAATATTTTTACGAAAAACCAACTCAGGGGGGTGTAAAAATAGTAATAGAAATAAATCTATCATTATTGAAATTTTTGTCTGTCTGTTTGTCCGTTTGTACGCGCACATCTTTTGATCTACTGGACAAATTTGAACTGGACCTAATGAAGAACTATAATAGTCCAGCTAAAATACCATAAATACGGAGAAGCCGCCCTAACAAAATTTGTTGAACTTTATGTGCATTTTGCGATGATATATTTTTTTGGATTTAGAATACCGGATGGAGGACTATAATAGTTCAGCTAAAATATAATATACCAGGGGCTCGCTCGCGGCTTCGCCGCGTAAACTACACGATGGTTTCGTTATATTGCAACCGTCGGGGGTGGGTTTAAAAAAAATAAAGTAGCCTATGTTTAACCTTGGATTATCAACTACATTTATGCCAAAATGCATTACAATCGGTCAAGTGGTTTTTTTAAATAAAGATTTTTTAAATAAAGTTTCATTCCCGATTTCATCCCTTTAGAGGTGGATTTCTGAAAAAAATAGCCTATGTCAAAACCCACCATTACCATCCCTACATGTTTTACTACTTATCAAAGTAATAAAACACGTGAAATTCTACTCTGAGTAAGTTTATGGGAAGAAAAAAATTCCCACTACTGGTAAGAGCGCGCGCACAAATTGCTACCTATACGCTATACCTAAGTGCCGATGCATATGAATTATATTAACTTCACAAATAGTTAAAACATGAAAAATTTCAAAATAATATAAGTAAGTGGAAAAAAGGAATACGATGCATTGCGGAGGTCGTTGGGTTTAGCAACAGTAATTATATTACTAATCTGTCGGCGTGTGTGGATGCGATTTTAATACATTTTACATTATTCTAGTTCTTAGATTATTGTATTGCTTGTCGTACATGTTTGCTATTTTTTTATAGAATTTCACTAGATTTAGACTGCATTTGTGGCACAGCGAGACAATGGCTAATTGTAAACCTGGTTGGATTCGGGACAATAATTATATTTAAATTAACATTCATTACTTCGAATCCGATTAAAAATTAACTACTATGTTATTAACTTCTCCACAACTTCTCCGATCTAGTGTTTAAGACTGAGTGTAGCGTTGAGTTCAGTCACTAAATGGAATGTCGAATTTGTTCAGAGAAAAGAATATAGACGGGTAGACAGAGAGAACCTAGTGTCAAGACATCCTTTTCTCTGAAAAGGATGTCTTGACACTAGGTTCTCTCTGTTTACCCTTATATATCCGAAAAGCGTGATTCTGAAAAATAAGATTACGTTAGAGAGAAGGAAAAGTCGCATACGTAATCCAATTTTATGTCTCTCGTCCTTTCTACTACATTTATTCAGGATATAAATGTCTTCGTTTAATGATATAATTTTGAATATGGGTAATAATAAGCTTGGCGTTCTAGAACTGTGCCTAGCATAAGAATATATCATAAAAATATACGAATAATACCGATGAACATACCTCTAAGTACACATAAAATCCTTCCGGTACACACTGAGTGGTCAATAAGCCAAAAGTACCACCGTAAGCGCCGGGCAACTCGAAACTAATAAGCTGAAATTTGGCTGTACATCCCTCGATATACGATATATACGAGTATATAAGAGCACTTACATATTTTTGAAAAATCCTGTGATATAGTATAAAAGGTTTTCATTTTGAATTCGAAATTATTATACATAATATATTGATATGGATATGGTATGGAAAGATGTTTAACATTTTTAAAGCGTTATTTGCTTAGATATTTAAGATTTAAAAACCTTTTTATAAAAGGTATTAACACTTGACGGTACCTACAGGCGCGTGTTCGAATCCTACTGCGAACAAATTCAAATATTTTTAAACATTTTTAAAGTGTTATTCCACACTTAGGAAAAAGACATTTAAAGAAAACGTATAAAAATTTGAAATGTTGTTAGCACATAAATAAGTTGTAATAAAGCGTATAAGAATTTCGACACAGCGTGTAGTAGAACGCATGGCTCAGTGGTGAGAGCGCCTGAACGGTATTCAGGAGGCGCGGGTTCGAATCCCGCTGCTTTTAAATTTTGTACGTTTTCTTTAAATGTCTTTTTCAAATTCATATATGAAAAAAGTCATAAAGTTCACACAACCAAAGTCACGAGTGACAACTCTGTTTATAAAATAACCAAACACAAATTAGCCATACCTTCTTGAAATGTAAAGAAAACCTCAATTTTCAATTTATTGTTCAAATAGATTTTGTTAGGAGAAATTCAAATATTTGATTTTAAATATTCTAGGCCTTTATCCGTCCTTTCTAAAGAAAATATTTCACGTATGCGCTTTTGACGTTGGTAATGATCTACAACTAATGTGCATTCATATCTGACGCAACGTGACTCATTCAAATACTTTTTATGGCACAAAAAAGGCAATGCGTAGTACAAAAGGCAGGTGATTGCAAAAACTGGACTCTAAAAAAACGCATAGAGACATTAAGATCTATGAATAATTCTAGTTTTAAATAATACCAAAACCATACAGCATACAGTCAGATCAGATCACTGCGCCACTATAGAATCCATACTTATATTATAAATGCGAAAGTCTGTGTGTTTGTCTGTCACGCTTTCACGGCTAATCTACCGGTCCGATTTGGATGAAATTTAGAATGAAAGTAGTAAAAGTGACTGGGTCTAACATAGGCTACTTATTTTTTCAAAAATCAACCTCTAAAGGGTTGAAATAGGGGATGAAAGTTTATATGAAAAATCTAAACCGCTTCACCAATTGTAATGAATTTTGGCATAAATATAGTTAATAAATCTAAGCTTAAACATAGGCTACTTTATTTTTTAAATATGCGCCTCCGAGGGTTGCAATATAACGAAAAAGTCCACGCGGCGAAGCCGCGAGCGGGCCGCTAGTAATAAATATTATTGTGTTATTGTTTACATAATATTTAGATTTATGAGACAAAGCGAAATGTAAAGACAAAGCGCAGTTTTGAGTTACGCCACTCAACACGGAATTTCTCAATTTAGGGCGCAAAGTGGAAGTCGGAATGTCTTGACACTAGGTCGTCTCTGAAAAGGCGTGAAACTGAAAAAAATACTCTCCTATAAGAAAATAGTAAGAAGTAGCTGTTATCATTTTTGTCTCAAGGTTCAATGTCAACGTAGTATATGGAAGTATTATGATATATAAAGTCATGAGGTCCACGCTAGCTGAGCTTCAACTAAAGTCTTTTCAATATGTATAAGGATGAGTACTTAAAAAATAAAGTATAAAAAGTTAAAGTTAGTCACAGTGGAGCAATTGCGAAGTGTCTTACTCTAAAAAAAGGTTATAGATGTTATTCTAAGTATTGTTTATATTTTGAGAAATATTTGAATACGTACTTGAGGCTGCCGTGGCGCACTGGAATTGTGTCTGACTGCAACACAATAGTTATGGGTTCGGTTCCCATTATGGGGAATAATTATATTTTAATTTTCATTTCTTCAGATAGCGTCTAAACTAAATGTTTTGATTATTGAGTTTTTCTTCAATGGTACGGTTATATTTGAATTTTTATTTTCTACCCAGAAGACTCTATGGGGCGTTGCATTCCGACATGCAATATGCAGTGTCTCGAATTCGGTCTTAAAGGGACTCGCCAACCTATTATAATTTTGACTGCAAATTTCAATGTAAGGTAGTAATAGATGTAGTACCTAAGTGTATTATAGTCATAAAGGCCACGCAAACCAAGTTGCGGGCAGTTGCTAGTTATTAATATAAGAGTAACACCAAATCAATATAAAATGAATAATAATTAAATGAAATAATTATAACAAAGGGAATAGAAGCTAGAATGTGTTTCCTATGAGAAGCTTAGAATTTCTTTCCTAAATATAAAATTTATATATTTAAAAGTCTGACGCCGTCTTCCAAACCTGTCATGTAAACAATTTAATTTACATTCTCCTGAAACAATCAAATAGCACATCCGATAGAAAGGGCTTTAACGTGCACGGAAATAAAGTCTTAGTGCAACATTTTTTTTAAAGTAATAAATAATAAAAAATAAGTTTTCAGTCTAGTCTATATTATGACAATATAACAGTAAAATATTTAAATTAAGCTAAAGGAAATAATGCACACTAACAATTTCGAAAATAAAGAAAATTACTATATAATATTTTTTACTTTTTAAACATTTTTATAGTGTTATTCCACACTTAGGAAAATTGAAAAAGACATTTAAATTGCCTGGACGGTATTCAGGAGGCGAGGGCTCGTATCCCGCTGCGTTCAAATTTTTATACGTTTTCTTTAAATGTCTTTTTCTTTAAATGTCCTTTTTAATGATTTTTACTTTTAGTTTTGTGTAATTTAATTTAATTATTGTATTTTTTAGACAAATAAATAATTATAATCCATGTAGTTTTTATGTTGGGATAATTGGGGTAATTGGGGCCAGTCTTAGCGCAGAGGCACAAAGTGTGATTTTAAAGTGACTGGTTGTGGGTTCGATTCCCGCTCGAGGAGAGAAAATATATAATATTCTCATTTTTTTCGCTTTGAGATCGAGGCAAAAGCGCGGCGTTAATTTTCGCCACTTAACACACAATTCGGCGGAAAGTGGAGAACGGAGTGTCTTAACACTAGTGTTAAGACACTCCGTTCTCCACCAGGGCAGCAGGGGGAACCTAGGTTCCCCCTGCCTACCCTGTTGTGTGCGGGATACAGCGTGAAGCTAAAAAAAATATGTTATCTTATCATTTATGATGTCTATAATTAATCGCTTTACTTCCTATTTTACGGTATCTTTTACCGCCTATATTAGGGTAGACAAAGAGAACCTAGTGTCATAACATTCCATTCTCCACTTTCCACCTGATATTGACACATTGCGTATTGAATTAGCAGAGCTCAACGTCGCTCTTTGTATTAGGTACCTGAGCGGAAAAATAAAAAACAAATTATGCCCTGAGTGAATGGAACCCAGAACCAATTGAGTCACGCGTTTCCCACTGAAGAACTATGGCCTAAATATTTATAATGTTCATTTTTATTTTCACGAATCTTCCAAAGTTGCAATGAATAGAGATGAACTAAACTTAAAAAAAAACCTTCAAAGACTTTATCTGTATACGAGTAAATGGTGGCGATAACGCACGCAATGAAAATATATAAAGGTGCCTTTAATAATAAATTTTTAATTTCGTTAATTTGATATTAATTTATATACATAATTACCAAGTATTAACATTATTAATAATAAATAACTTATTTCTTCACTCTAGTCTTGATTAAACCAATCACCTTCCAAGATATCGTACGCTTCATCAACTTTGTCTGTTATTTCTGCAGTTTTATCCCAAATGACCCAGACGCTAGCGCTTTTACCAACTTTGTAAGCTTCTAATGTTCCTATTGCAGCGTCTTGTGCTCTGAAATATTTGAATATAGGAGAAATAAATTAATAAAATGGAATATTTTCTCTTAAAACATGTAAAAATATTACTTACTAGCGGCCCGCTCGCGGCTTCGCCGCATGAACTATTTCATTATATAGCAACCCTCGGGGACGCAAATTTAAAAAATAAAGTAGCTTATGTTTAAGTTTAGATTATCAACTATATTTATGCCATAATTCATTACAATTGGTCAAGCGGTTTAGATTTTTCATATAAACTTTCATCCCCTTTTTCAACGCTTTAGAGGTTGAATTTTGAAAAAATAAGTATCCTATGTTAGACCTAATCACTTTTACTACTTTCATTCTAAATTTTATCCAAATCGGACTGGTCGATTAGCCGTAAAAGCGTGACAGACAAACACACACTTTCGCATTTATAATATAAGTATGGATGATAACAAAAATGATATAAGCCGCTTCTCTCCGTCCTTCCATTATTGACAAAGCGATTACTTATTACCTGTACTTATCGTAGAAACTCTTAGATCTAGGAAATATTTACTTTAGATATTTATTTATTTTTTTAGCTTCACGCTGTATCCCTTGTTGGACAGTCAGAGAGAACGGAGCGCCAAACGCTACGGTCCCTGCATACTTCTTTCGCCTCGTCCACTGTCATCAACCTCTTCATACACGCCCTCCGGGGGGTCCCAATGCTTTTTACGTGACCTTCCTCCAGTATCGTCGATACAGTGTTTTCGAAGGTAAACCGAGGTCTCCCCCTACCTCTCTTACCACTCACCTTTGCTTCATATATCTTTCTTACTATGATATTTATTTAGATATATATTTAATTTATTATTTATTTATTTGTTATGACACTACATTCTCCTTTTTCTGCCAGTAATCGATATTCTTAGATAGCAAAACAATACAAGATAAGAAAGGCGACGGAATAATAAATATTTAAATTATTAAAATTTTATAATTGCTTCGCGTGGAAATCGAACCCACAACCAGCGAACTCATAGACAAATGCTGTCACACTTGCCACGTCATGTCACCCATGACGTCGAGAATTTATAAGTTTAAAAAAAAAAAAACAAAATATTCTTACGTCTGTTTAGGAAAATGTTTCACAAAATCGCTTATATTAATGGTAATTTCGTCGTCGAAACTCTTAATGTTGTATATCATATCGGTATCAGTCGAGCCAAAACACATAGTAATTGTTCGTACCCCCGTCCTTGAGTAGTAACCTTCTTTCTGGAAATAATAAACATAAAAATCATTCATTAAGACCTGGGGTACAGTATCTTTTAATAGAATAACGATTTTATGCCTTTTCTCATCATTATACATCTCCAGGTTAATTACGTTTAATACTTGATACTATAGTCAAATACTTTTTTTGGACTATGAAACAAGCTTCTGTCAAATTTTTGAAAATTAACTTCAATTTAGCTTCATGCTTTTTCCTAGACTCAATCAGGTATCAAGACACTCCGATGATATTTATATATAATAATAAAAAATAGAAAAAGAGACCCTCTGGCTTATACTTTGGCATATTTAAAACTAATTGAGACTGGTGTAGACTAGATGGCAGAACTACCAACAAGTTAATATTAGAATTTTTATGAAGTCTTAAATTATCAAACGCTGCACGTATATATAAAAATACTAACGGCCCGCTCGCGACTTCACCGCGTGAACTATGTAGCTGTTTCGTTAAATTGCAACCCTCGGGGGTGGTGTTTTGAAAAATAAAATAGCCCATGTTTAACCTTGGATTATCAACTATATTTATGCCAAAATTCATTACAAACGGTCAAGCGGTGTAGATTTTTCATATAAACTTTCATCCCCTATTTCAACCGTTTATAGGTCTCAGTAATTTTTTTAATTAGTAATAGTAATTTGACTCAGTAATTTTTACTACTTTCATTCTAAATTTCAACCAAATCGGAACGCTAGTTAACCGTGAAAGCGTGACAGACTAACAGACAGACATTCGAATTTATAATATAAGTATACATACATATAAATAGTAGTAATATTTTTATTCCATTACTGATTGTATGTAATATTCAATAATGAAATAAATGGAAACAATTTACGATTTTTTCAAAAAGCCTAGTTAGAAAGAATTTAGTGCTAAGCTACTCCGTTCTTCGAGACATTACGGATTGAGACGAAACTTAATGGAGGGAAAATGAAAACGATTTATTTAAAAACATTTAAAATTATATTGTAGTAGTGCAAAACGCCAACTTAAGGATACAGTCAACTGTGTGATGAGTGGAAGAAACGAACACCATTTTCTTAGGGACATTGTCTGTGTTTTGGAAATCGGAAATTAGAATATGAGGTGACTTGATACTAGGTTCTCTTCACCATTCTCACCAACCCCTCACCACCAAATAAGGCAGCTTATTTACTAAATATTTTTCAATTCGACACCTTATGCTTGGGCGGTTGCCAAGAGGTGCATTTATACATTTTCCTATATAAAAATGATTTTAATATCCTAAGGGTTTGAATAAGTTTTCTATGTCAATTAATATATTATTATCCTAAGGATATAATTCATATCCTAAGGGCTTGACTAAGTTTTCTATGTCAACCCTGTGCGGAAAAAAGTGTGAAACTAAAATTAAACAAAAATAATAAAAAAGCTTACCCCAATACTGGTTGTAAAGTGAAGAACACCAGCCTTAGTAGCGCCATATATAAAAACATTAGGTGACGTCAGCGTCAATGCACTAACAGATGCTATGTTAATGATGGTTCCCCCTTTACCTCCACGATCTTTCCGCATTAATTCCAGCCCTTTCAAAGAACTCGCGATAAGAGCCGTCTGAAAATCAAATATTTTTAAATATTATTTTTTGCGTGGCCAACATCTGGTTGTGGGGGTTCGATTCCCCACTCCAGGACTAGAAATATTTAATATTTCCATTTTCTTCGCTCTGGTGTCGAGGTAAAGCGCGGCGTTAAGTTCCGCCACTTAACACGCAATGCCTCTGATTTCGGCGGAAAGTGGGTAACGGAGTATTTTAATACTAGGTTCGAAAATTCGACTAATATTCTGAGAAAAAATCGGTCAAGTGGCTTAGACTTTTCATACAAACTTTCATCCCGTATTTCAACTTTATAAAAGATTTTTTAAAAAAAGTAGCCTATGTTTGACCCTGTGTAACTATTATACATATATTGGGAACTATTTTCATTACAAATTTCATCCAGATCGGACCACCACAATAGCCATGATAGCGTAACAACGTTAACAGACAGTCAGGCTTCCACGTGTATAAAAGTATATTGATTTTAAATATGTTCATTTTTTTTACAATGTTTGCATTTCAGATTCATTTCAATACATATTTTAATTGCTTAACAATAGTGTCTGCCTGAGTAAGTTTTTTTATTTACATTCATATTAGATCACCTGTTGATATGCAAATAGTAACTTATTTTATTGTTTGTTTAAAAATAAATGTATAATGTCTCAAATTATTTTATGAAATTTGTAAAAGACATTTAGGAAACGTATAAATATTTTGAACGCAGCGGGATTCGAACCCGCGCCTCCTGAACCGTCCAGGCGCTCTCACCACTGAGCGTGCGTTTACTAAATGTTTTTTTTCAATTTTCCTAAGTGTGGAATAACACTTTAAAAATGTTTAAAAAGTTTTGTAAAAGACAATTGTATTTTCCTCAAAAAAAATATCATGATTCCTTTACATTTACCGTTTAGACAATATACAAAAAATATAATTTCTCTACCGGAAACCCTAAGCCCAAATAGTAGTAAGGTCAACGTGAACTATACGTAGCGCAGTTGCACTGTAAGGAAAAGCGATTGGTTGTGTGTTCAATCCCAACTCTAAAAATTATTTTAAATTACTCCACTCCAGTAAAGAAGCGCGGCGTTGAATTCCGCCATTAAACACACAATGTCTTGATGTTGCGGAATGTATAGATAGATATAAATAGAAAAATAACTGAGTAAATAATTAGCACCAGTCGTGGCGCAGTAGCACAAACGTGTAACTGTAAACGACTGGTTGTGGGTTCGATTCCCACTCGAGGAATGGAAATATTTATTATTTCCATTTACTTCGGACTGGTATCAAGGCAAAGCGCGGCGTTAAGTTCCGCCACTTAACACGCAATGCCTCCGAATTCGGCGGAAAGTGGGGAACGGAGTGTCTTAACACTAGGTTCCCTCTGCCTACCCTGCTGTGTGCGTGATACAGCGTGAAGCTATAAAAAAGAAAAAAACTGAGTAAAGTAGTTAGAGAGAACCTGTTATGACATTTGGTTTTCAATTTTTTTTCATAAGTCGTGATTGCAGGTTTAGTAGCGGGAAGTAATATATATGTCGTGGTCATATCGTAAAATTGACGACTTCATGAAATCGTTGACTATATCATGAAACGGGCGCAGTTCATGAAATGACCAATTATCGTTTGGCCAGATCATGATGTCGTTTGACGAAATCAATGACAGCCTAACGTTTAACGATATGGTCAAATAAACGCGTGGCTTTTTCATGAATTTGTCGATATTGTTTGACCAAATTGTCAAATAAATACTTAAACGACCGATAGCGGCGCTAGAAACGCTTTTTGTATATCAGCTGTTCGTAACAAAGTCAACATTTTAGTTTTAAATATGTTTTTTTTATTAAAAGCGGAATTTTTCGCTTATTTTAAGTAACAAAATCTTAATAAAATATTTTTATTTATATAAAATCATTTTAATTTTAGTCAAATCAACGTGCAATATAATAAAAATAAATTTAAGAAATTATATAGTACAGTAGTAAGTATTTTTATATACTAAAGAATCTGTTAAATAGAAAAAGTGTAACCTAACCTAACCTATCTTGTTTGATTTTAATTATCTTGACACAAAATAAATCTAATTACGTAAAATATTTTTAGGTTAGGTTAAACTTTTTTAAATAAATTGATTCTCTAGAGATTGAAAGTGTTTTTGTCTAAAAACATCGTCATCGTCATTATATAAGGAGATAGTTTTACGCATATATTATACATTTATATTAAATATATTATAAGGACACCTTATTTTACGATATGACCAAACGTCGATGACGAAATCGTTAAACGTTGACGAATCAACGATATCGTCAAATTCAGTTGGTCATTTCATGAACTGCGACCATTTCATGATATTGTCAACAATATCATGAAGTCGTCGATTCTACGATATGGCCACGACATATACATTACATTACATTCCCCCAAGTAGGAATCGAACCCACAACCAGCGCGTTTACTGTCAGACACTGTCCCACTGCGACGACAGCCTCAAATAAATGTAAACATTTAATAAAAGTAACTTACAAGGTTTATTTCAATTTCCTTTCGGTATTCTAAGTCATTTGCAATGGCTGCAGCATTAACAATGACATCTATGTACGATTTTTCTTTAACTATTTGTTGAAATAATTCATTAAATTGATCTTCTTTTGTGACATCGCATTTCATGAATTTCACTCTATTTTTGTCATATTTTTCCGTTAATTCTTTCTCCAACGCACGACCTTTATAATCGTTCACATCAAAAACGGCAACAAACTGTAAGTAAAAAGAAAAAAATAAAAAAATTAAATAAATTAAATAGCTTCACGCTATATCCCGCACACAGCAGGGTAGGCAGAGGGAACCTAGTGTTAAGACACTCCGTTCCCCACTTTCCGCCGAAGTCGGAGGCTTGCGTGTTAAGTGGCGGAACTTAACGCCGTGCTTTACCTCGACACCAGAGCGAAGAAAATGGAAAATATAATTTCCACTCCTCGAGTGGGAATCGAACCCACAACCAGTCGTTTACAGTCACACTCTTGTGCCACTGGGCCACGACTGGCCACAAAAAAGTAAAAAGAAAAAATTGTACATAATAAAAATAAATTTTAGATTTACATATATAAATAATAATAATTTAATTTTTAGACCGTGTACATAATATTTAAACGCAGCGAGATACAAACTAAGGCAACTTGGAAACGATACCGATCTTGTTTCTTGACATGTTTTTTTTTATTCTTGAATAAGTAATATAAACATAAACTTAATTAAAATCTCAAGAATTATTTAATTTGTGGGGAACGGAGTGTCTTAACACTAGGTTCCCTCTGCCTACCCTGCTGTGTACGGGATACAGCGTGAAGCTGAAAAAATAATAATAATAAATTATTTCAAAAATACTGTTAACATTGCAACATTTACTTATTTATTACTTTATAAACATATATTTCCCTGAAGTCCTTCCATTCCCTGAAGACTGACTGTAAATGCGATTGGTAGAATTTGATCCCTAGTTGAGGAATTATTCTTTTAATGTTATTTGCATTTTCCTCTGCTCTGTTATGATAAAATAATGCGTTGAATTCGTTGAAAGTTGCGCCATGAATAGTAGAAAACGGAGTGTCTTGGCACTAGTCCTTTCCAACAACCTTACTATTAAAAAAGTGTTAAACTTGTATCCTATCCTAAAAGTTTATTTTTTGAGCATTCAAAATAAAAACACAAGCCAAAGGAAAATGTGTGATAGCAATCTAAATGACAACTTAGAAGATCCACACTTGTAAATGTATAATAATTATAGACTATTAATATTTACTTTTCCTTCCTGAATTTGTTATTGAATCTTTACCTTGAATACTATATTATTACAGTAAATAAAAATGAGGATATTATGGCGAAAATAAAAAAAAATAAGTAGATGGATAATATCGGCGATGTACTAAGACGATTTTGCTGTTTATGTGAACATAGTTCATTAAAAATTACAGCCTTACGCTTTCCCCGCATAGCAGGGTAATCAGAGAGGACCTAGTGTCATGACACTCCGTCCCCCATTTTCCGCTCAATTCTAGGGACATTGCGTATTGAGTGAGGGAACTTTAGACGCCGCCCTTTGAACCAGAGCGAAGAAATGAAAAATTATAAATAATCATTCCTCTAAGTAGGAATAGAAGCCATAACCATTGCATTACAGTCAGGCGCTGTCACACTGCCAAAATTAAGAATGATTTTTACATTTTTGACTCTATTATTAACTAGCGGCCCGATCGCAGCTTCGCCGCGTGAACTGCCCAATGTTTCGTTATATTGCAACCCTCGGGGGTGGATTTTTGAAAAATAAAGTACCCTATGTTTAACCCTGGATTATTAAATATATTTATGCTAAAATAAATTACAATCGGTAAAGCGGTTTAGATTTTTCAAATAAACTTTCACCTCCTATTTCATGCCTTTAGGGGTTGATTTTTGAAATAAAAAGCCTAGACTATATTTGACCCTGGATCTTGAACTATATTCATTCTAAATTTCATCCAAATCGGACTTGAAGATTAGCCGTGAAAGCGTGACTGACAAACAGACAGACTTTGGCATTTATAATATACATATGTATTAGCCATGCTATTTCACGAAACGAATTCAAACGGCAAAACCCAAGGCTATACTTTGTCTAAACAGAAAGACAAAAAAGGGGAGAGACAAAGGTTACTATTTGTTTGTCTGTTTGTATTATTTTTCTCAGTTTTTAACATATTTGTTTTATATAAATGTTGTAATTACTCTCTCTAACTGCTTTATTATACGTAAACATAATTTATATAGTCCTTACAAATTCATTTATTGGATCTGAACCCAACCGTCCGTTCTAAAAATGTTTTTCCTAAATGTATAAATAACACTAAAAATGTTAAAATAATTATAATAACTATTTATGATAACTTCAGCATTATTAACTACTAGTGGCCCGCTCGCAGCTTCGTCACGTGAAATACATGACTATTTCGTTATATTGCAACCCTCGGGGGTTTTTTTTTTTTTTTTTTTTTTGAACTCCCACAGACTTCCTTCCAGAGAAAACCCCGCGATTTGATACGGGCGAAAACCCCAGAAGTTATTACGGCAAGAGTGAGTTATATTTTACAAACATGAGTAAATGGGGAAGGAAGTAGCCAAATTATAAATCCCTCGGGGGTAGATTTTTAAAAAAAATAAAGCCTGTGTTTAATCTTCGATTATCAACTATGTTTATGCCGAAAACCATTACGATCGGTCAAGTGGTTTAGAATTTTCATATAAACTTTCATCCCCCAATACAACCCTTTATAGGTTGATTTTTGGAAAAAATAAGTAGTAAAAATAAGTTGACACAGGCTTTTTTACTACTTTCATTCTAAATTTCATCCAAATCGGACCGGTAGATTAGCCGTGAAAGCGTGACAGACAAACAAAAAATATATAAAAGAAAATAAATAGATCGGATTCAACATGCGCCTGTTAGATACCGTCCAAAAGGCGCAATTTTAATACATTTTCTAAAAATGTATTTTCGACTACCAAATATATACACAATTATTCCGATTAGAAGTACCTACTTTTTTAGAATATGTGCTCTTCAGCACCTTACTAATAACATGTTAAAATATAGGAAAAATGTTCTCACCTGCGCCCCTTCTCTCAAAAATTCTCTCACAATCGCAGCACCTATACCTTGTGCCCCTCCCGTAACGAGAGCTACTTTATTTTTTATATCGTACATGCTTATTATTCGAGCAGATCTTTCCAACTGACTGGCGCTGCTATAATACTAACGTTTATAGTATTTTATCAACACTCAATAGTAATTTATAAGAAACACGAAAACACAGTTGCTTTGTATACGATGCAATTATGTAGGCTATCATATTGTAAGCATATAGATATGTACGTGGCATATGTATATGTGTGTATGTACAGTGAACGAAAATATAAACGCAACTTCAGTAAGAAATTAAATGTTAAGATTGTTCTTCTCTAATTTCCACCCAAAATCGATAAATTGTACATTGGGCGGCGGAACTCAACGCCGCGCTTTATCTTACATACGAGGAGAAATCATAATTGTACCACCTCCAAGTGGTAATCGTCCCTACAATATCATCGCGTTTACTTGCCACTCTATACTTACCTACTTGTCCTACTTGACTACTTGTCGTGCCACTACGGTCTTAACAACAAATATGTTGACAACAAGTGGTCAGTCGTGACCCAGTGGCACAAGCGAGTGACTGTAAACGACTGGTTGTGGGTTCGATTCCCACTCGAGGAGTGGAAATATTTACAATTCTTCGCTCTGGTGCAGAGGTAAAGCGCGGCGTTAAGTTCCGCCACTTAACACGCAATGCCTCCGAATTTGGCGGAAAGTGGGGAACGGAGTATCTTAATACTTGGTTCCCTCTTCCTACACTGCTGTGTGCGGGATACAGCGTGAAGCTAAAAAAAAAATAAAAAAAAAATATGTTGACAATAGAACTGGAAAACGAAGCGTCCTGAGACTGGGTTCTCTCCGACTACACTTCTATGCGAAAAAAAGCTTGCGACTTCTTTTTAAAAAAAAAAGATCTCAAATAAAAATCACAGTTTTAGATCCAAATATACTTAATTTCCTAACCCATTTAGTTAAAATTTAGTCAGACCAATATAATATACAAATAAAAAATCTAGATCTGCATAACAGAGAGACTAGTACATAGATAAGGTAGCTTTTATTTTACAAGCGGCCTTATAATATTGTTTTGCAAATTAAATTTGATATAATGGTTTTTTTTATGCGTGGCGGCGCTTATCTACCTTTTCTTTAGTTATTATTAGATATAAAATGATCGAAGCGAATAAAGTTTTTATATTACAATTAATAGTTTTGAAGACGTAAACTAAAATTACTTAACGAATTACTTTTTTAAAAAGTCTTGATATTTTTGGAGTTACTTTTACAGTTTTTTCTGTTTTTCCTAATTCTACTATATACCTAATTATACTGGTTTTTGGTTCTGTCTAAGTTTCAGTATTCAACTTTTTACTAGCACTCAAATGTTTAAGCTATTACTCATAACTTAAAAATAAACAACAAACATTAAATGCGCCAGGTTGTGTGTTCTCTTCCCATTCGAAATATGGATATTGGGTCCATATTTTTTAAAAATAAAGTAGCCTATGTTTAAGCTTAGATTATCAACTATATTTATGCTAAAATTTATTACAATTGGTCAAGCAGTTTACATTTTTCATATAAACTTTCATCCCCTATTTCAATCCTTTAGAGGTTGATTTGTGAAAAAATAAGTAGCCCATGTAGATTAGCCGTGAAAGCGTGACAGACAAACACACAGACTTTCCCATTTATAATATAAGTATGGATTTCGGCGACAGCCTCCAATATTCGGCGGAGAGTGAGGAATTGGAGTGTCTTAACACCAGGTGTGGGATACAGGGTGAAGCTAAAAAACGTCAATTTCTTCAACATTTTCGTACGAAGTGACATCTACGTCTACTAATACAATGCGCAATTTACTCGCCATCAAAGCTACTAAAAACAAAGCAAAGATAACACTTTTTTACTCTAATTAATTATTACAAAGATTAGTGGGCGACCTTTTGAAACTCATATTTATGATAAAAATAAAAATACTTTTTCGCATAAAGCATGACATAGTTGTTTGTGAATAATTTATTTATCTTAATAAATAACGATGGAGTGTCAGCTTGTAATAATAAAATAACCGGTTTTTACTATATGCATATATGGACGTACTTAGGCATACCAGAACCAAACCGGTGGTCAAAAATGACTTGAGTATTCAGAGAATACGTACGTTTTAACAATATCTGTAAATTTCATAATGATCTAACAACTCTCTTAATAAATGATGGTGTTCACAAAATTACCAGCTCCTCTAACCACACTTTCTAATTCAACAAGAAAGAACCATGCTATATGATAGTGTTTCAAAACTAAAAATCTTTGTAATTGATTTTTTTGATAAGGAATCATGCCACATGATTACTTAAAAGTCACACACTTATTACTGACTAGCGGCCCGCTCGCGGCTTCGCCGCTTGATCTACGTAGCTGTTTCGGTATATTGCAACCCTCGGTAGTAAATTTCTGAAAACTAAAGTAGCCTATGTTTAACCTTGGATTATAAAATATATATATGCCAAAATTCGTTACAATCGGTCAAGCGGTGTAGATTTTTCATATAAACTTTCATCCCCTATTTCAACCCTTTAGAGGTTGATTTTTGAAAGACTAAGTAGCCTATGTTAGATCCAGTCATTTTTACTACTTTTATTCTAAATTTCATCCATATCGGACCAGTAGATTAGCCGTGAAAGCGTGACAGACAAACACACAGACATTCGCATTTATAATATAAGTATGGATTATCCGACTTGAGGTGAAAGATTGTTTGTTTGTGCAAATCAATGTTGTGAAAATCTCCAAAACTACTAGTCCGGTACTGTACGGTTTTCAATGATAGGTTCTGATTTAATTGGTGGACGTTCTTAGATGTGTTGTTGAGATAACTCACTAGAAGGCGCTGCAGCAAGCATTTGTTTGTATTTTTTTTTTGTAAACCAAAACCACTTGTCCGATTGGATAGAGTTCAGTACTAGATAAAAGGATAGGCAGAGAGAACCTAGTCTTAAGACACTTCGTTCCTCGCTTTCCGCCTAATTCTGGACCTATTACGTGCTTAGTGGCGTAACTCAACGCCGTGCTTTGCCTGAACACCAGAGTGAAGAAAACGAAATAGTATCTAAATAATTCAAATCCTCGAATTGGAATCGAATCCACAACCAGTCGCTTTTACGGTCACACTTTGTGTACTAATTTTTATATTCCGATATTTCCTCGAGGTAAATATCAAGTTTTATGAAGTGTAATATGGTATGCCTTTGCCATTATTAAATGATTTATTTATTAAGTAACAATATCGTACATATACATACGAAAAAATATAGTTTATAATTCGTTTTGAAGCACAAAAATCTAAAATGAAAAATTGCACAAAAAAATTATAAAATAGACTTTTTTAAGAATTTTTCATAAACTTATCTGACTTGTATAAAAGTAAAGTAATATTGTAAAATATAGTAAATAAATTATACATGACCCAAAAAAATATAAACAGATGGACTTTTAAAGAGAAAATATCAGGTGACAGAGCTACGCTCTGTATTTCTTATCGGCACATTGTGATTTTGATCTTATTACTGTTGTAATAAAAAAAACGAGAAAATAAATAAAAATATATAAAATGATAAAATAAATAAAACATAAAATATGACAAAAATATTAAAATTAAAAAAAAATATTAAAAAATAAAAACAAAACAATAAATTGTGAAAAAATATATATTTACCTTCACGCTGTACCCTGCACACAGTAGGGTAGGCAGATGGAGCTGAGTGTTAAGACACTCCGTTCCCCAATTTCCGCCCAAATAGGAGGCATTGCGTGTTAAGTGGCGGAACTTAACGCCGCTCTGTGCCTCGACACCAGAGCGAAGAAAATGGAAATATTAAATATTTCCACTCATCGAGTGGGATCGAACCCACAGCGAGTCGCTTTACAGTCACACTTTGTGCCTCTGCGTCACGACTGGCCTCAGTTAATTAAAATAATAAAACAATATAACTAGATTCGAATCTCGTAACGTATTTGCCCGTTTTTTGACTATTACAAAGTTGTCAATAATAGCGAAAATAACAGGCGTATAGTAATTATATTTTGTTTTTTTTTTAAATACGGATGAAAAGATATTTTCGTAAAGCGAAACTTAGCTGGATCAAATTTTACATACACAATTTCATGAACATTAACAATTAAGTAACTCTTACTTTTTATTATATTCATATATTGCATATTAAAATTTTTTATGAAATATTTTATTTTACAAACATGAATATTTTTTTATTACTTGCACGATTTTGAATATTATTTTATGACAAACCTTGTCATTATTTCAATAACTTCGAAGAGGAAAACCATTTCGCCAACGAAAATTGTTTATTTGTTTAATATATATTCGTTTTCTTCCAATTAAAAACTTATTTAAAATATAATATGCATACCTTGGTAGACAAAACCGCTATCGTAATTGGTGGAGCAAATGGAATAGGAGCAAGTATTGTAAAAGAATTTCTTAAGGAAAATGTAAAGGTATCGTAATCTAGACTACATAATTGGAAAAAAATGAGTTTTACATGATGCGTCAAAATTCAACACTTATTACAGCTTACGCTTGTTATCAGCAAGTCTGTAGAAGGAGTTTTTCACATTTCTGCTACCCTAAGATTATTCTGTAAGCTTATTGTTCAGAAAGAGGCTATTATTCATTAAATATTTTTAATATTCTTATCTTTTAAGTTCGACACTTATATTGAGTTATATTAAAATCAAAACATCAATAAGTTTTCTAATATTTTTTTGTCATAAAATATGTGAAAAACACTTTTAGACAAATACATAAATCTATTTTTTTAGCATATCGCAGTTGTAGACATCGACGAAGCTTCTGGCATTAAGCTTGAAAAGGAAATGCTTTCGACGTACAAGAGGGAAAAAATAACATTTTACAAATGTGACGTCACAAATATTAAGAATTTGTTTCAAATATATGAAAACGTGGCAGATAAGTATGGGCCCATCGACGTAGTAGTGAACGGTGCGAGTATTGCTCATGAAGGCTTAGAAAATTTTAAGCTGCAAATTGAAACTAACTATGTAAGACACGATTGGTTTAAATTAATATTTTTTATTAATGCACCAAAGATATTTTCTTTAGCTTCACGCTATTTCCCGCATAGCGGGATATTCCAAGAGAATCTAGTGTCAAAACACTCCATCCTCCAATTTTCGCCCGAAATCGAGACATTGCGTGAGGCGGAACTCGATTCCACACCTTGTCGTTACCAGAGCGAAGATTATAATTTAAATATAACCATTCCCTCCAGTAAATTTTTCAGTTTATTTTGTGTGATAATTTAATAAACAGATATTTTAGAGATACTCCGTCTCTTCATGTGTTAAAAATGTATAAAATCAGAAATCGAACCTATAATTATTACGTATACAAACATGTTTAACATCCTCATCATCTACTAAGATGATAATGTTATGGAGCAGGAGCCCCAAATGGGGTTCCCACTGCACGATTTGAAATTTTTTATATTTTTATTTTGTTCGCTCTCGTGTCGAGGCAAAACGTGGCGTCAATTTCCACCACTTAATACGCAATACCTCGCGAATTCGCCGGAAAATGCTTTATAAAGTGTCTCAACACTAGGCTCCCTCTGCCTACCCTGCCGTGTGCGGGATAGAGCGTGAAGCTAATAAAATATTTTCCTTTTTTGGTTATCGTGCAATATATCCATTATTTAATAAATGTAAACGTACGCTAATCAGTATACAAATCGCGCATCACCTTGGACAATATGCATAGTATTAAATTAATGAACACCAATAATTGTTTTCGAAAAATACAACCAAAGCATCGCTATGCTTCGCCTAACGCTTTAGGCGGAAAGTTAATAATGATTGTCTCTGCCTACCTCGCCACGTATATGGACCTAAAAAGATATCGCTACATATTATCAGTGAATATAAAATAAGTAAATATGATACAGTAAATATAAAATTTAAATTACACTTATTTGTGTCAATAAAATTTTACTTTTATATTGAAATTCGTTATTATGTCAAGGTTTAATTATTTATCAATAGTACATTTTGCGGCTGCCTAATTAATACAAGGCAATTTATGTATATAGATAGTTGTTATTATTTGACTGTGTTATATAATGTTAACGTTTTAAAAAATATAGAACATGTCTATAATTTCATTATGTTATTAAAACCAGATGTGAGGTATTATTTTTTTATATATTTTCGTTTCTTTATTTGGCCTTATGTTTAATAATGTATTATTTCTTAAAATTTAATCTTATTTTTTTAATAAAATATAAAATGCAGTTGCTTCAAGATTTTTTCGTATATACACGAAAAAAACTTAATGTTAAGTCATTTCGTTTCGACGTACTTTCTAGCTGCATTTGATACACTGCATATTAAATAGTGAAGCTCAACGCCAAGCTTTCATCAAATAAATAAAAGTTAATTTAAATATAATTCAATCTCCCAAGTAGATATCGAACACCATCAAGTTCACAAAAAGACATTGCCTTATTGCGTCACGATGACTTTAAAATATGAATAACTAGCGACCCGGTCGCGGCTTCGCCGCGTGAAATATTTCGTTATATCACAATCCTCGTAGGGGTATTTTTAAAAAATAAAGTAGCCTATGTTTAAGCTTAGATTATCAACTATATTTATGCCAAAAATGATTACAATTGGCCAAGCAGTTTAGATTTTTGATATAAACTTTCATCCCCAATTTCAACCCTTTAAAGGTTGATTTTTGGAAAACTAAGTAGCCTATGTTAGACCCAGTCACTTTTACTACTTTCATTCTAAATCCAAATCGGACCAGTAGATTAGCCGTGAAAGCGTGACAGACAAACACACAGACTTTCGCATTTATAATATAAGCATGGATGTAATATTTTTAACATTTTAGAAAATTCAAAAATTCATAAATTCAAAAACATTTTTAACACAAAAAAGTATAATTTATAACAATAATGTTTTCAGACTGGAGTAGTTTCGACAACTCTGAAGGCTTTGGAAATGATGCGTAAAGATAATGGTGGAATTGGAGGGACTATTATTAACGTTACTTCATATGCACCTCTGACTCTACGATTCCCATCACTTTTCGTGTATGGATCTACACAGAGTGCTATTCTACAGTTTGCTAATTGTATGGGGGTAAGATTATTAGTTAATAAAATTATGTTAATTTAAACAGTCCTTCTTAGATAAATGTTTCGTTTTGAGCCTTTGGTTAACAAATATATAACTAAATTTAAACTTATAATTATGTATATAAATTATATATTGTTTATTATATTATATAAAAAAAGGTTCTTTTCAGAGAATATATTTTTCCAATAGTTTCTTTTTTTTTAGCCTGTATCCCACACACAGCAGGGTAGGCAGAGAGAATCTAGTGCTAAGACACTCCGTTTCCCACTTTCCGCCAAATTCGGAGGCATTGCGTGTTAAGTGGCGGAACTTAACGCCACGCTTTGCCTCGACGAGCGAAGAAAATGGAAATATTAATTTCCACTCCTCGAGTGGGAATCGAACCCACAACCAGCGTTTACAGTCTCACGCTTGTGCCACTGCGCGACGACTGACCCTTATCTGGCCTCTTTATTATCACAATTATGTGTAGATTGAGGCATTTTACTATTGAACTTGATTGAATTGATTGGATTAGTTACATTTACTAATCCAATCAATAATAATATTTTTTGTTTTTAAAAATATATAAAATATATATTTTTTAATTTATATTTATAAAATAAACTTTTCTAATATAATAATTTAATTAAAATAATAAATTAATATACACATTTTTTTTTAAATTACAGATGCAGGAATACTACAAAACGACTAACGTTCGCCTGATGACCATATGCTTTCAATCACCTACTAATAAATTGTTTAATAACAACATCGATTCTAACAAAAGCTCGGCGACTACGAAAGCTGTGTAAGTATTTAAGTTATTAAAAATATATTTTTTTGATATTTTTTATATAACGTTGCCAAAAACACTCCGTTTTCCACTTACCACTCTAAATTGAGACACTGTGTGTTGAGTGACGGAACTAAACGCACTTTGTCTTCTTCATCAGAATAGAGAAATGGAAATAATTAAATTATAATTATTCCTTAACTTTTTAGTTATTTTAAACTTTTTCTAAAATTATTTTATTAACAGGTTTGATAAAGCAGCAGAAGGTGTGGTCCAAAGCTACAAAAACGGAGGAAGCGGAAGTGCTTGGGCTCTAAAAAACAATAAAGTAATTGAAATAACAGAAGACATACGTCGAGCTTATAAAGTAATGTCCACAAACGTAACAATTATAAATAATTACTAAATTGTTATTACATGATAATTAATGGGTATCGGCTAAGTCCAAAATTAATAAAAATATTTCAACATAAGTGTAAAGTTTTTATTTCAGTTCATTATTAATTGAAATCCTTAAATTCCTTTATAACCTTGCCAAGTGTCCCAGTTTTGACTCCGCTCCAGACTTTTAGGTCCAAAATTGGAAAAATCGGGCTGTGCTTTGTTTTACTGAAGAAAGTAATTTATATGAAATCATTACCCCGATTGATCATCGACCCCTTAATCATTACACTTTAATACAATTATTTTTTAATATAATAATCATTATAATACAATTAAAAAGATACTTTAATTACAGTTAATTTAAATACAGAAATAAATATCTATACTTCTATACTTAATAAATAAAATTGGAGTGTCTGTTTGTTATATTAAAATGATAATGAAAATACAAAAAATCATTATTCCCGTCTTGGTTTAGTGTAACACTTATTAAATTGCTTCATGAAAAGGATAAATTAAGAATCAATTACCGTAAATATAGAAATCCGCTAGACTTAATAGTATACCAACTACTAAGAGAACGATGTGATGACTTACTTAACATAAATTATTGTAATTATTGTACTAATGTTGAATCAAACATTATAAAAAATTCAAAACACTTTTGGCGGTTTATGAAGGATAAAAGAAACGGACAATCCGTTATTCCTGACACAATATACCTTAATGGAAATAGTGCCCATACTGGTATAGAGATAGTCAATACATTCGCTCAACATTTTTCTTCAGTTTTTTGTCGTAATTCAATTCCCTCTGGCAGGCCTCTGCAATTGGCTGGTGGAAAAAATATGTCAAAACTAAGCTTCTCTGAAAATGTAATTTTGAAGAAAATGAAATCTATAAATATTTACAAAGGACCCGGTCCAGACGGCTTGTCTCCACTTTTCATAAGGCGTTGTGCATCTGTGTTGGCTCTTCCTTTTATGATGATTGTCAATCAATCCTTAAAAAGCGGTTGTTTCCCAACGGAATGGAAAAGAGCGAGAATTATACCTATTTACAAAAAAGGTGATAAGAGTAACGTAAAGAACTATCGCCCAATATCTATATTATCCTCTTTTTCAAAATTATTCGAATCTCTTATAAGCCCTTTAATATCATCATTTGCTGGATCTGATATTTCTATTCATCAGCATGGATTTAAGCGCGGTCGCTCTACGGAAACAAACCTCTTGTCTTTTATATCAGACATTATCTACGACGTTGACAAAGGTAAGCAAGTGGATGCCGTTTACACTGACTTTAGTTCTGCATTTGATAAAGTCAATCATCTGCTTCTCATTAGAAAGCTTCAGGCAATAGGTATAAATGGTTCATTGCTGCGGTGGTTTGCCTCTTATCTGGATAGAAGATCTCAAGTAGTTGCAGTAGATGGATACGAATCTCAAGCGTATTATGCGGAATCCGGCGTTCCCCAGGGCTCACACCTGGGTCCCATTTTATTTTCAATATTCGTTAACGATATAACTCTGGTAATTAAGCACTGTAAGTTCTCTCTTTTTGCAGACGATTTAAAGATTTACAAATTAATTGAGTCTCAACTTGACGTAGCCTATATGCAGAATGATATAAACAATATAAGCGCATGGTGTAAAGACAACCTGATGGATTTAAATGTTGGTAAATGCTCTTATATAACATTCAGTAGAAAGAGGAAGCCAATTGTAACATCTTATAACATTAATGGAATTTCTCTTATAAAAGTTAACGAAATTCGCGATTTAGGTGTTACAATTGATAAAAAACTGACATTTGTGTCCCATGTAGACCAAATAACTAAAAAATATTTTCAAATGCTAGGGTTTTTAAGACGCAATACAAAGATGTTTAAAAATCCCTACACCAAAATTACATTGTTTAACGCATTAGTACGCAGTCAGTTAGAATATGCTTCATCGATATGGAATCCAACTTATAGTATACACAGTCAGCGCATCGAACGAGTCCAGCGAGCGTTTACTCGTTACTTAGCGTTTCATTCTCATAAAATATCATTCAGATGCCCGTACGAACAACGTTTAATTCATTTTGGCATGAAGAACCTGCATGCTCGACGTTCAATTCATGATTTAATCATTATGTACAATATCATAAATGGCAACATTGATAGCAGCCATCTACTAGCTCAGCTTTCTATTTCAGTACCTTATAAAATTCCTCGTCAACGCATTACTAAAATTTTTTACCATCCAAGAGTTCGTACAAATCTAGGTGCGCATTCTCCACTTGCTAGGATCTGCAACTTATACAACTTCTTAAATAAAGAGATAACAGATTTGGACATGTTTCATGATTCATTTTCAAAATTCAAACATACTCTGCATAAATATTACTCTCTAAAATTGTAACTGTTTCACTTTTAATTTTATGTGTAGTTGTTTACATAACTTTATTTATATATATAATGTTGTTTTTTTTTTTTTTTTTTTTGTAGTAATTTAATTTAGTTGGATTAAGGTGTTATCGTTGTTATAAAACTTCTCGGACAATGTTGTGAATACCTGTAATTGGTGTACATATGAAGATCAGATACTTTTGACTGTATATTTAATATAAATGTTGCATATGTGTACTGTTGGTGTTCCTAAATAAATAAATAAATAAATGAATGCATATGTATATAAACATGGTACATATACCAAAATAAAGAATTTTAATTTTTTGTCTGTCTATTTGTTTTGGCTAATCTCTGAAACGGCTCGACCGATTTTGACAGAATTTTCACTGATTATAGCTGATATAACAGGGCGTAACTTTGGCTAATTTTATTTCCTTTTCCCTTCCTTCATTCCAGAGATTAACCGGAAAAACAGGGACAGATAAAGTTGCTATATGTACCGTGTACACATACAAATGCATTTAGTTATAAGCAGATATTTGAATATTCTTCATTATATTTATTTGTATAAACGTATCCATACTAATATTATAAACGTGAAAATGTGTTTGTTTGTTAGTTCACGTTTCACAGCGCAAAGAAACAATGTAATGTTACAGTTTTCTTAGTGGAACAAAGGCTAATTTATACTGTGAGTTACTTAATTACGAAGTTATCGAGAACATAAGCTTATAGCTATAACGCCTGATATCGATTATTACTTACTTTATACATATTTTAAATTATTGATCTGTAATATTGCAAACATTCAAAGAGATACTTTTAAACATTTTTAAAGTGTTATTCCACACTTAGGAAAGAAATGTTTCTAAATGTCTTATTCAAAGAGATGTTTCAATATAAAAACATGTATAAAAAGACTATCATAGCATAGTGAGATAGTGTCTTACTGTAAACGTAATCTGTTGTAGGTTCGATCCCCACTTGAAGGAATTATTACGTTTAAATTACTTTCTTTCCCTTGCTCTGATAAAATTGGACTAGACTGGACAAAACGACGCGTCATTCAGTCCCGCTACTTAGGACGCAAGGTTCGATTTCAGGCCGAAATGTACTAAGTGACTCTAGGTTTTCTTTGCCTATTTTGCTATACGAGGAGAAGTGTAAAATAAAAAAATAGGAAAGAAGAAGCAAATGTCGAAGATACGTATTTAAGTCCAGAATTAAAATCCATACGAGAAGACACTCTTCAGCAATCCATGGGTTCACTATTCGAGCACTGGCCTGGGCTATTGCGTTACAGAGAGAGGAGCTTGGAGCAGTGATTGGAACTTGGGACACAAGTATAGGCTTAAGTATAGGTTAAATAATGCATTTAAACCGCGTATTTACGTTTCCCTACACTGTTAAAATAGTTTCTAAAAAGCACGGGTTCCAATCCCGCTGCGTTCAAAATTTTTATACATTTTCTTAAATGTTTTTAACAGAGTATTTGTATATAATATAAACAGTCACAGTTATATACATAGAGCAGAGCACTTCATATATGTCGTAACACAGTTGAGCTACCATGTGTACCCCTATATTAAAATTAAAGCTTCACGCTGTATCCCGCACACAGCAGGGTAGGCAGAGGGAACCTAGTGTTCCCTAATTTCCGCTGAATTCGGAGGCTTGCGTGTTAAGTGGCGGAACTTAACGCCGCGCTTTACTTCGACACCGGAGCAAGGAAAATGGAAATATAATTTCCACTCCTCGAGTGGGAATCGAACGTACAACCAGTCGTTTACAGTCACACGCTTGTGCCACTGGGCCACGACTGACCACAAATGAAACAGTAAAATTAAACATACCAGTTAAAATTAATTGAAATGTAATACCCTTCGATTAAGTAACGGCATGAAACTGTATCATACAACTTGGATAGAACATAATTAATGCCAGACAAGAGTGGGAAAAGGTGAAAATTCTACTAATGTCTAAACTACTACTGATCTATTTTTTCAATTTAAATTATGTTATTATGTAATTTGCTATTAAACTAAGTGTAATATTTGGACTATTACTGAAACGCAAGGGTAATTATTAAAGATAGCGGAAATGAACTTAGAAAGATTGTGCTTCTCCCAGCTCCAGAATCTTATGTTTTTATTCCCAGTCGTAAGACATAATATTTTACATATCGTATTAAATTTATTCTACGTCCAGAGCTGTATATACATGTTATAAAAATATAACACCAATGTGGAAGACGAAACACTTATATGCGCTCGCGGTTTTAAAGATCCACCAGACATTCAGGTAAGCTTAAAGCGAAGCAAGCGTTTCGCATGTACGTAGACTTTGCGATTAATATTATCTTGAGTTCTTTTTAATATCTTTAAATGTATGAAGTATTTGTCATCTATCATTACACCGGGTAGGCATTACTTATGTATCATGTAGAATGAAATTATTGTTATTTCTTACAGGCGAAGCGGGCTAAGTCGCGGGTAACATCTAGATTATAACTAAAATCGATATGATTATCTTGAAATATAAAATCAAAGGAGCCTAAGTAGCTCCGGATTACATCATCTCTTTGCATTGAAGTGAAAATTGTAGTTATGGTTCACTATTTTAGCTGTAACTTACACATAAGATATACATATATTCTGTGGTAAACTTTGTTGTAGGACTATTTAAGAAAAACACCTCCATCATATGTTACATATATGTAAATTAAATTAGTAAAAGTTTTGCTTCTTAGTCTGAGAGAACTTAGTGTCAAGGCACTCATCCTCACGTGTGCCTTGCCACCATTCTGTTTATCTCTTCATTGTGGATTTGATTAGCTAATCTAAAGTTAGCTTTCAGCACATACTATAAATAGTGAAAGGTTAGCTAAAGTTAGTTTAAAACTTTTTAGATTAGCTATTAAAACCGCGAAAGTGAATGGTATGAGAGGTAAGGAGGGTCCTCGGTGATCTTCGAGAACACACATAGATGTTAACAGAAGAAAATCGCGAAAAAAGCACAAGGACCTCCCTGAAGATATATAGAGAGTGACCGTAGTCTTTGATGCTACGGATAGAGCGTGATACCAAAAAATATAAAAGAACCATTAAAATGCTATAACTGGCAAATTACTAAAGGAAGTTTTTAATGTAATCGTTATCATGTCCTTCTGATTTCGTGACAATGTTTCTCATATAAAAATGTTATAATATTTTAGTAATAAATTTTATTGCATTTTCTATATAAAACATCAAGTATCTAATAAAACGGACGCGCATCTTGTCAAATATGTATAGTATAGCGAATAAAATAGCTGTTGTGACAGGAGGGGCGAGTGGGATAGGAGCATGTATTGTACGTCAATTTTTACACGCTGGTGCAAAGGTATTGCTTCAATTTTTTTTCTATATTCTTTCATATTTTTTAGCTTCACGCCGTATCCCGGTTACGCCAGTGTAGGGAAGGGGAAATTAGTGTTAAGACACTCCCTTCCCCATTTTTTACCTCATTCTGGAGGCGTGAAGTTCCTCCAGTAAACTTTATTTAACATAAAGTAACTTAACACCGGGCTGTGCCTCTATAACAGAGCGAAGAAAATGAAAATATTAAATATTATCGTTCTTCAAGTGGAAATCGAACTACCAGTCACATTTAAAGTCCCACTTAGTGCCTCGACTGACCTCTTACTCATTTTATAAATATTTATATAAGTGAGATAAGTATAGTTCAATATTGTCATTTTTTTAGCTTCATGCTATATCCCGCACACAGCAGGGTAGGCAGAGGTAACCTAGTGCTAAGACACTTCGTTCCCCACTTTTTGCCGAATTCGGAGGCTAAGAGATATTGCGTGTTAGGTGACGGAACTTAACGTAGTGCTTTGCCTCGATACCAGAGCGAAGAAAATGGAAATAATAAATATTTGCACTCCTCGAGTGGGAATCGAACCCACAACCAGTCGTTTACAGTCACACGCTTGTGCTACTGCGCCACGACTGGCCTTTAATATTGTTTTAATTTGATATTATTTCAAAGGACTAGTTAATGTTAAAAAATATATGTTATAATTATCAAAAAGATAGGCTATACTAAGATAAGTACCTATATCTCAATTTAGAATAAATAAAAGGCAATTCTATATTACCACAACCGGTAATGAGTCGCTTATGTTGATAGTTTTATTAAAAAATCGTTTAATAAATTAATTAAGCCGTAACGTATCTTAAATTGTATAACAAGAAAGACGTAAAGTACAGTGAAGTAAGTCGTGACCAGTCGTGGCCCAGTGGCACAAACGTGGGACTGCAAACGATTGGTTGTGGGTTCGATTCGCACTCGAGGAGTGGAAATTATATTTTCATTTTCTTCGCTCTGGTGTCGATGTAAAGCGCGGCGTTGAGTTCCGCCACTTAACACGCAAGCCTCTGGCAACACTAGGTTCCCTCTGCCTACCCTGCTGTGTGCGGGATACAGCCTGAAGCTACAAAAACAAAAAAACAAGAAAAAGTTAATTATAGGAAGCAATATAAACAACTATCAAAATAGTATACAACATTTTTCAGGCGCTGAGTTAATTTAAGACTGCATTCTCCACTTTCCGACTCAAAACGAACGAACGTAGAGTGGCGTAACTTAACTCCGCGCTTTGTCTTCTATACCAGAGAAGTAAATTAAAAATATTTTAAGCTTAATTATACCTCCACTCTAAACCAAAATGTAACTTTCATTAGAATTGCAGTTTAATTAAAATTTGTATTTTTAGTATGTAGCAATTTTGGATATGGATGAAGACACAGGAAGAGTATTTGAGAAAGAACTTATTTTAAACGATTTCAAGAACAACATGGAGTTTATTAAATGTGATGTGACAAATGACGATCAACTGGGTTCAATTTACGATGGGATTGCTAAAAGATTTGGCACAATCGACGTTGTTGTTAATAACGCTGGCATTTCAAATGAGACTATGAGTGGATATAAAAAGGAAGTTGATATTAATGTTGTAAGTGTATACTTATTTTTTTTCGTTTAATGATATTTTCAAGGTAGGCAGATAGAACTTAATGTCAAGAGACTTCGTTCTCTACTTTTTGGTCGAATTCGAAGTATAGCGTATTGAATGGTAGACCTTAACGTCTACGAGCTAACTAAAGCTAAAGAAGCTAAAAAAGCTTCTTTGAAATTTCTAAATCTTTCCGGTTAAAAAAAATTGCCCACTAGTAGTTTAGAAACAAGTCAACTGACTTACGCTGGATTTCAGTATTACCGTATCACCTTAATATAATGAAAAAAATTTTTGGTCCGAGGTTCTTAATTGTAATTAGATATTAATCAATATTACAATTTGACACTGTACTTAAGACATATCTAAAAAGTTGAACCGATAACATTGTGATCAATTTGTAAAGATAAGCTGTACTTGAAGGCTTTGTAATCGAACCTGATTCAGAAGAAGAAATATATTAATAGTAATGTTCGCTATTCTGGCCAGTTCTTCTGTAGGTTTCTTCTAAAATACATACAAATACATAAATAATGAGTTACCAAACACTGCTTTCTCTCTGATAAATCCACTAATTGCGCTAAAAATAAGCAAAATACGCTACTAACGTATTAAAAATTGTTTTAAAACATGTGCATCTAAGGCTATTGTGGAACATAGCACCTGGCTGTCAACGCAATTATCTGTTTGTTCGATTTACATCTATTTCAATTATTTTAATGTCTTCGCGGGGCGTTGTGTTCTGCCATTCAGCATATAATGTCTCGATTTCAAGTGAAATCTAGGTAACGGGGACAAAATTTGGGGCCAGTCGTGGAATGGAGTGTCTTAACACTAGATTACCTCTGCCTGTTGTGTGTGGGATACAGCGTGAAGCTAAAAAAAATTAGATAACAGAGTTTCATGACTCTAGGTTCTCTCGAACTACCCTACTATGAAAAATGCTGTTTTTTTATATACATATTTCCCTCACAGACAGCTCTTATATCGTCAACATGCAAAGCCATAGAGATAATGCGTGAAGACCGCGGCGGTAAAGGAGGTACTGTTATGAACATATCATCGGTTGCTGCTCTCGTACAGTTTTCGCCAACTGCATTTGTTTACGCTGGGACTAAAAGTGCTGTTCTTTACTTCAGCAATTGCATTGGGGTTAGTATTTTCTTTAGTTATAAAATTAGTAACATTCTTAGATAAACTAAAAAACTAACTTGTTAATGTCAAAATTAAGACTATAAATAACAAGCGTCGCTTTAAAGAAAGTTAAAGTCTATAAAGTTGTTTCCGTGGTCTAGTTAGTTAGTCTAACAAATACAGAAAGGCAGAGGCAGAGAGAGTGTTTTAAATTATTTTGGTAAGCAATGGCCATTGGTTTAACTAACATACGAGCTTTGATCCATACTTATATTATAAAAGCGAAAGTCCGTCTGTCAGTCTGTCACGCTTTCATGGCTAATCTGCCGGTCCGATTTGGATGAAATTTAGAATTAAAGTAGTGAAACATCCAGGGTCAAGCATAGGCTCCTATTTTTTAAATAAACCTCAATGAGTTTATATGAAAAATCTAAACAGCATGACCGATTTTAATGAATTTTGGCACATATATAAGTTGATAATTTAAAGTTAAACATAGGCTACTTTATTTTTCACCCCCAAGGGTTGCAATACAACGAAACAGTTATGTAGTGCACGCGGCGAAGTCGTCAGCGGGCCGTTAGCTTAAAATAATGGATTGGATTCAGTAATATCCATTTCACTTTCCGTATATAAAAGATAAGATGATATCTTAAATCCTTCCGTCTTCCCGCCATGATGATGCAACAATACGCGAAAATATAACCAATATTGCTACTGAGGATTTTCCCTATACAATGTTAACATCTGCAAAGTTTTACATCCTTAGTACATTATTCAGGACGTAGGACTTCCTAGGTGTTATTTTTTAATATTTTTGTAAATATAAATTAATATCTATAAAGAGCAATAACTATACCAATAAAATTAGTATGTGTACAGGTTAATATTGTTTTGTGTGGTACAAAATTTATTTACAGGCAGGGGGAACCTAGTGTTAAGACACTCCGTTCCCTACTTTTCACCGAATACGGAGGCATTGCGTGTTAAGTGGCGAAACTTAACGATGCGCTTTGCCCCGACACCAGAGCGAAGAAAATGGAAATATTAAATATTTCCACTCCTCGAGTGGGAATGGAACCCACAATCAGTCGTTTTCAGTCACACGCTTGTGCCACTGCGCCACAACTGACCCCAAAAGAATAATTTACAAATTTAACTTACTACAAATTTACTTTACTATTATATTGGGAAGAAAATCACCAGTAGTAGGTACTACAGATAATACTACATAGTAATACAAACTGAAATAGGTTGTTTTTTAAACAACATATATAACACTAATTATTTTTTTAGATGGATGAATACTACCAACGTACTAAAGTACGTGTAATAGCAATGTGTTTTGGGATAACAACAACGAGCTTACTACAAAAATACGACAGCTTCGATCAAAATATTATAAAAGAGTATAAAAATAATGATAAAATCTCGTCCGCTGTTAAAAGTAATAGACTTTTTCAAACGTAAGTATTGTTTTTAATTCAGATATTCAATAGATTACTATTTTGATTGTTGATATGAGGTAGTTGTGGCACAGTGGGGCAGTGTCTAATTGTAAACGCGATGGTTATGAATTCGATTCTCACTCGGGGGAATGATTATATATTATTTTCATTTCTCCGCTCCGCTACCTACGACAAAGTGCGGCGTTGAGTTCCGCCACTTAACAGCCTACATCTCGTTTTCGGAGGATAGTGGCATACGAAATGTCCTGACACTAGGTTCTCTCTGTGTACCCTGCTACCCTGTAGCGTGAAGCTGCAAAATTAAACAGCTAGCAGTTACCTACGACTTTACTCCTATAGTAAATAGAAACTCAGACTAAGTAACTTATGTCATTGTTCACCTTCCTAACTATTCTATTAAATAGTTCATTGGACAAACACAAATACATACATCACTACTCATGAGTAAGGCCAGTCGTGGCGCAGTCGTACATAGTGTGACTGTGTTGTGGGTTCAACTCCCACTCGAGGAGTAGGAAATATTTATTTCCATTTACTTCGCTCTGGTGTCGAGGCTAAGTGCGCCATTAAGTTCCGCCACTTAGCACGCAATATCTCCGAATTTGGCGGAAAGTGTTCCCTCCGCCTATCCTGCTGTGTGCGGGAAACAGCAAGAAGCCTAAAAAACTACTAATGAGACTGACCTGTTTTAACGCAGTAAGAAGTAGCTAGTTAGTAGGAGTTAGGAGTAGAGAGTTACTATCCTGCCTCCTAACCATCACTCAAAAAATGATAACTTAACATATTCACTCCATTATACTATTATAGTATACATAACCAATTTAAAAACATGGTAGACAGGGGGCAGAATGTAAGTAGTAAGAAATGTTCTTCAACCTTGCCACGGAATAAAGTAAAAAACAAAAAGATTGGTTGGGATTTTTGGTTTCGCCACCCACTAAGTTCTAATATTTTTTTTTACATCATATCTTAAGTGTAATATCAACAGTTATTATAGTAATACTAGTACCTAAAAAACACTTTTTTTTTTGGTTTCGCTGTCCATTTATTGTTAGTTCTAATTATTAACTTCAAATATTTTTCTTGTATAGCCCTGAAGCCGCAGCTGCAGCTGTGTATGTAAGTTACAAAAATGGCAAAAGCGGTAGCACGTGGGTTGTTCAAGAAAGTGTAGCACAAGACATCACTGAAAACGTACATGAAGCTTATAAAATTATGACGAACGCAATTGGGGCATTTTAAAACACTCGTTTCTTTAGCCTAATAAATATTTTGGTTAAAAGTTATTACATTATATTACTAACTAGAATTTTTAGAAAAATGATCCTTTTAAATATTAACCTAAAAGCGAATTTAGAAGAGAAAAGTTTAAACTCTGTAAAATTATTCCTCTTTATAACAAAATTAAATATTTTATATCGAAAGAAAATGAATTTAAGTTACAAGTTCAGAATAAAGGCACTCGAGATAAGTGGTTGTTCGTAGTGTTTATTTCATCCGAGGGTTTCACTATAAATCATTTCTTCCCCGTTCCCATTATCTATTATACATGTTATTTAGCTTTTTACATCCAATACTTTTGGTTCATTTTGTACCTTGTCTATAAAGAAAATTGAAAGGGCAAATGAAAAATTAGAATTATTAGACTTTTATAACATATTTTTATTAATTACACGACAAAAAGCAATCTTTCTGTTGTTTTTATCTTCTCCACTTCTCTGTATTTTCTTGATTCTCGATTTTTAATTAAAAAAAAACGTAAATAATTTATAACTTTTTATTACATTATTCAAACAAAACAAATTAACATACAATTATGAACCCATATTAAATTCAAATAAAACATTAAAATTATCACCTCAATTTAATGTCCAAAATTTAAAAAAAGTAAGAAAACAAAGCTATAACCTTTTCAGTTAATTATAAACAAGTTCAGTAAGAATTGAATAGGCTTTCTTTATAACATCAGTGACATCTCTTACTGGTCGATCTGCTATAGACAACCATGTTGAACCACTCTCACCGTGCTTGATTGTGTCTAAAACTGCTCTGGCTGCAGATTCCACCCTGAATTAAAAGAAAAACCATATTAAAAAGAAAAGAATAAATATTAAAATATTAAGAAAAAGAAAAACAAAAAAATATATATTAATTTTGACATTAAACGGTGTTACTGTCATTACATGTGTTACAGGCATAGGAGGGTAGTCAGAGACTAGCTAAAGTCAAGCTACTTTCGTTTTTCGCCACTTTTGTTGAGTGATTTTACATAACGTCGCATTTTGCTTTCCCAAAGCTAAGGAATGGAAGTAATTTAAGCATAATCAATTTTGTTTCAAATTTGTAAAACTTTGAACATTTTTAAAGTATTATTCCATACTCGTCAAACACTGTCTAACTACACCTTGATGATTCCATTAATTATCGATAATTTAAGTATTTGTTAAATAAATTATATTTTTCTTATAATTTCACCCTCAAACATTTTTAAAAGTCCTATATCCTAGAACTATTGACCTAATAAATATTTAAATTACAGGAACATTTCAAAAAATTATTCAGCTTTAAAAAATATATTCTTACTTTTGCAAACGATGAACGCTAATATCACTAACAAGTGTACTTGCGATTTTTTTGTCGAAATTGCCTAATTTCTTATCAGAAAGAAGTGTAGTACTTGTTGCTCCAAAACATATAGTCAATACACGCACGCCTGTTCTGTCGTAGTACGCTGGAAGCTAGAAAATATAAAAAAAATGTTAAAAATTAACATTGAACAAATTATGTTTCAAACAAGATAGTTATAATAATTAAAAAAAAAAACAGAAAATAAAAAAGAGAGTTTGAGTCGGAGAGAATATAGTGTCAAGACACTCCGGCTTCTACTTTTCCCCGCAATGTCAGCACATTGTGTGTTAAGTGGTGAAATTTAACACCACGTTTTGTCTTATGTTTCAGAAATGTGAAGCCGGGGAAATGGAAATAATATATAATCATTTGCCCGACCGACAATCGAATGCACAACCATTGCGTATCTAGCCAGGCGCTGTTCAACTGCGCCACGACAACCTCCTATCGAGTGTCTAATGAATGGTAAGCAAATTAAGCATAGAGTATATACTCTATGCTTAATTTAGGTTATATAAGCTATAAAAAGGAATAAAATAAATATTAAACAAACAATATACAAGCCACAAAACTTATTTGAACTGAAGAATACGACCATCAAAAATAAAAAATGGCAAAAAATACTAAAATATACACATTATTTTTTTTTTAATAGCTTCACACTGTAGCCGGCACACAGCAGGGTAGGCAGAGGGAACCTAGTGTTAAGACACTCCGTTCCCCACTTTCCGCCGAATTCGGAGGCATTGCGTGTTAAGTGGCGGAACTTAACCCCGCGCTTTACCTGCCGAGGTAGAGCGCGAGCCAGAGCGAATAAAATGGAAATATGAAATATTTCCACTCTTCGAGTGGGAATCTAACTCACAACCAGTCGTTTACAGTCACACGCTTGTGCCACTGGGCCACGACTGGCCACACATTTTGTAAATTTATGATATCTAATGGATAACATTTATTTAGCAGTGATTTTAATATTATCGCCTACACTTTTAATAATTTATCAAAAAGTTTTAAAGAAACTTCAAGAAAGAACACTACAGCAACTAGTCGTCACAAGGAACCTGTGACCACGGTCTAAATACTGTATCGTGTTCAAAACGTCAGATTTTCCACACATTAAAATAATATCTACATATTTTTTTTATAAAAAATCTTACCCCAATGCAGTTGCTAAATTGCAACACGGCACTTTTAGTCGCGTAGTAGATGGGTAAGAGATGATCCTGAACTAAAGCTGCAATCGACGACATGTTTATCACTACCCCTCCTTTACCACCGTTTTCTTTGCTCATTATATCAATGGCTTTCAATGTGCTTGTTACTAATGCGGTCTGAAATAATGTAATATAATAGAATTAATCAGTACATAGGTACAAATTTAACTATTTGTCTAGATCGAATATATCCAGATTATCATTTTTGTTGTCTTTACAATTCTAGAGATCACTAAAAAGTAAAAAATAGTAAGTAAGCTATCAGTAAAAGTCGTATTTAATATAGATTAAATACGACTTTTACTGATAGGCCAAATTGCCAAAATCAATACAACGAACCAAGCTGAATTTGGCATGTAGGTTCATTGGGAAGTAAAAAAATCAGCTTTACGATTTTTCTCGCATAGCAGGATAGCCAGAGAGAATGTACCAGAGAATGTACCAGAGCCAGAGACATTGTATGTTGAGTGGCGGAACTCAAAGTCGCGCTTTGTGTTAAGTACTAAAGCGAAAAAATTACATATTATAGTTTTTATTATATATATTTATCCCGATTGGGTCACAATCAATCGCGTTTTCAGTCAGACCTACGTTCTCTAATTCCTACTGTACTGAACAAGGATTTTACTTTTTACTTTTTAGTGCTCTCTAGAATTGTAAAGACAACGAAAAGAATAATCTGAATATATTCGATCTAGATAAGTAGTCAAATTATATAATTATATAATTTGCTATGTCATTATTAGAAAATAATAATTAATAATTTAAATAATTACTTTGTGGGCTTTGTGTTATATCGAAAGGGTTAAATGAGCGACATTAGCGCGATTATCTTAGAATGTACCAGTAAATAAGAAGCATAACTTCGCAAGAGCGCTTTCTGTGAGGCTCGAACCTCGGATTGTGCTTTTTTTGTAGTGGGGGCTTCCTTTTACACTGAATAAAAGTTTTCTATGTCTACTGCGGAAAGGCATCCTTCTTCATAATTTTCGCAAAAGAAACAAGTTTGATGACTATTATAATGTAATAATAGTACATTTAATTTCTCAGCTGTGGCCAGTCGTGGCCCAGTGGCACAAGAGTGTGACTGTAAACGACTGGTTGTGGGTTCGATTCCCACTCGAGGAGTGGAAATTATATTTCCATTTTCTTCGCTCTGGTGTCGAGGTAAAGCGCGGCGTTGAGTTCCGCCACTTAACACGCAAGCCTCCAAATTCGGCGGAAAGTGGGGAACGGAGTGTCTTAACACTAGGTTCCCTCTGCCTACCCTGCTGTGTGCGGGATATAGCGTGAAGCTATTTATTTATTTATTATTATTTAATTTCTCAGCTAATGTATTTATTTTTATGCTTTAGGACAAGGGCAGATAACCTGGTATAAAGACTTTACGATCTCCACATCCCTCTCGACATTGTGTGTTGAGTCAAAAGAGAGGGCAAATTAACGCTCTGTCTTATCGGATGGGAAATTTGAAAAAAAAAAGAACTTAATTATTATTAGCTCAAAATATTCCTCGAAATGGAAATCGAATCCACAGCCAAATGTGTTTACAGTCAAACGCTGTCCCCACTGCGCCACAATGTTATACGAATATAATGAACATTTCATAAAAACATCTTAGCTTATAACTAGTATATATTAACATTTTTATCGAAAATAATCCATACAAATCAATATTAATATTTTAAATATGAAAGTTTGTCTTTCTGTTAGGATTTCGCGAATTATCTAGTCTCAGCCCGATATAGATGAAATTCAGAATGAAAATAATTGAAGATCCAGGGCCAAATATAAGCTACGTAAAAAAATATATTTTTAAATGTAGCCTGTATTTGTCCTTAAAAGCTTGAAAGCGGCCCTAAAGGCTTAAAAAAGAAAGGATTAAACTTTGTATAAATAATTTAAACCGCTTAACCCTGTAACAAATTTTGGCATATATTTGATAGCTAGGGTTAAACGTATTCGATTTTATGTTTTACAAAAATGCATGCCAAATGGTTGCAATATAACAAAACGGTTATAAATGCACAGTTCATGCGGTGAAGCCGGAGCAGGCAGCTAGTTAAATGTAATTGTTAGTATTTAAAAATACCTCGTAATAATACCTCATAGTTTAATAATTGACATTTTATCGGTGCGAGTTTTATATAACCGTATAAATAAATATAAAATTCTTTGAATAATTATGAATATAAACCTCGAGGCATATAATTGTAAAGTACATAAGATAGGTTGGGTTTTAAACTCAGAGGAACGCTTACATTAGATATATGTATACACTAATATAATTTGTTTAATTAACGTTGATAAAAGTCATTAAATCAGAAAATCTAACCAAAATTACACAAATAAAAACAATTTTAAAAATGGTTTTCGGAAACCGCTCATTTGTATTATATAATATATCTACATATCAACAACAACTGAGGTAGGAAATTAAAAAATTGCAAATGAAATAAAGTCAAAAATTGGTAAATGGAATAAAAATGTCATAAAGTCTTACGTGCAAATGAGGTTGCGAGGATCAACTAAAAGTGAATAAAATTACAATACCATTTTTATTATCTTCACGCTTTTTTCATTCAATATAGTGGGGTAGTCAAAGAAAACCTAGTATTAAGACACTCCGATGTCCATACTCGACCGAAATCGAGACCAGAGATTACATAATATGATCTTTTGTTTTCGCGATTACTATACTCGTATAATTTGAAATGAAACTATTTTTAACCGGATAAATCGCGTATTCGAAAATACATATTCAGAAACCGAACGTTTTGAACAACAACGACTACTGTAAAGTGTTTTTTTTTTCAGAAATTACATGTTTGGCGATACTCAACGCCAAGTGGTATCTACTAAAGCGAAAAAAAGAAAATAATTTTGGGCTCTACCATAACTAATATATGATCTATAAATAGATACTAAATCTTACCACATTGACTTCAATTTCCTTCTTGTACATCTCTTTACTATCGTTCATTATTCCAGCATTATTAACAACCACATCAATGTATTTATATTCTTTTAAAATTGTATTAAAAGCCTTTGTAAGATGTTCTTCATTTGTAACATCACCTTTTATAAATCTTACTTTATTCGCCCCGTACTTCTTATTAAGGTCATTTTGAAGAGCTACTCCTGTATCGCCTGCTACATCCAAAGCCGTTATATGCTAGAACAAAAAGTAGCATAATTAGGTGTATAATAATTGTATAAATTATTATTTTTGTTTTTATAAATAAATATTATATCTGAGTCTTATAATAAACATTATATCTAGATTATATCTAAGATCATCGTGGCGCAATTCTCAGCATCTGACTGTAACTACGATGATTGGGAGTTCGATTCCCAGAAGGGGCAAAGATTATATGCTTTTTTATTTCTCCATTCTGGTACCTAAGACAAAGCGCAGCCTAGAGCTTGGTCACTTAACGTGCAATGTATCAATTTTGGGCGCAAAATGGAGAACGAAGTGTCTTAATACTAGGTTCCCTCTGACTACTCGGCTATTCGGGAAAGGGCGTGATGTTGCCTTTTTTCAAGTTATAGCCTATGAGTAAAATAATAATAAACATAAAATAACTCATATATTTTTTAATGATACGTGATTATTAATTTTAATAATACTCTATGCATAAACCAATTATTGTAAACATAACATTTTTTTTATAGTTCCTATGCATTAACCGGTGGCGATTACCTGTGGTTACTCAGAGATGAGAGCATCAGAGCAAGCCACATTGCTATGTTTAAGAAACTCTGGGTCCACTCGCAAGCCTTCCGAAGAACCGGGTTCCTTTGAACCCGTAAACTTTATCAAGAGATTTGTACATAATAATAAAAATAAAATTATAATAAATATACCTATAGCATCTCTTAATATACATTGCTACAATGAAAAATATTTTTTTTATATTTAAGCTTTTGTCCGCATAGCAAGGTAGCCAAAAAGAACCTAGAGTCAATATATTGCGTTTCCCACTTTTCACCCAAACCTGAGACACTGCGTGTTGAGTGGCAGAAGTCAGTATCGCGCTTTGCCTCATCTCCGGGGCCGAAATCTCAAAATCATTGTAATATAATGATTTCCTCAAATAAGAATCGAACCCACAACCAATGCATTTACAATCAGAAGTTTGCGCCACCAAATTATTGCGAATTTCGGTTACACACATTTAGATTTTCTTTTTTAGCTTCACGCTGTATCCCGCACACAGCAGGGTAGGCACAGGGAACCTAGTGTTAAGACACTCCGTTCCCCACTTTCTGTCGAATTCGGAGGCATTGCATGTTAAGCGGCGCTTTGCCTCGGCACCAGAGCGAAGAAAATGGAAATATTAATGGGAATCAAACCTACAACCAGTCGTTTACAGTCACACGCTTGTGCCACTGGGCCACTACTGGCCACAGCTACTTGCAAACTATTTCTATTAATTCATATAAAAAATTAGCCAATAATCAAAGTTATTAAAAAATGGAACCAACGACGAGATAAGAAATTATTAAAAAATTGCGCTACAAAATTATTGCGAATTTCGGTTACACACATTTAGTGTTATTACTTATTCTTGTAGAACAGGGGTTCCCAACCCTTCTTGATCAGGGATCACTTTTACAATACTCTTGCTAGCAGGGACCACTATGTATGTAATCCTCGCAGTTTCAGTCATTTTGTGGTTCGATGAGTTGTATAACTTTGCGTAAAATCCGCTAAATTTATAATCGTTCGCGGACCAGTTTATACCCTTTCCGGACCACTGGTGGTTCGCGGACCACTGGTTGGGAACCGATGTTGTGTTTATTTAACTATATTTTTGGTAAATTGTATTGTTTTCTGACATTCGTTCTTCCTTGTCAACATGTCAATCATTATTGGAATAAAGAATAAACGTTGAAAAAAAAAATAGGCATCCTAAAGCACGACCGTGAAATTACCTTAAGATAATTTAGCAAATTCAGGTGAAAAGATAATATTTCCGTGGCTACATTCATATAATAAAAAAAAAACAAAACCAAACCCTATAGACCGCTAAGCGATTACCAAAAGGCTCGTGTTCGAATCCCGCTGCTTTCAATTTTTTCTGTCTTTTTCAACTACTTTATAATTGAATAATACTTAAAATTAAAAAATATAATTAATTCCCTTAAATAATAATATAAATCTATGCTGTAATCAATTTTAACGATTTAGATATAAGAAAAAGGCCATTGGGGTCAGTCGTGGCGCAGTGGCACAAGCGTGTGACCGAAAACGACTGGTTGTCGGTTCGATTCCCACTCGAGGAGTGGAAATATTTAATATTTCCATTTCCTTCGCTCTGGTGTCGAGGCAAATCGCGGCGTTAAGTTCCGCCACTTAACACGCGATGCCTCCGATTTTGGAGGAAAATGGAGAAAGGAGTGTCTTAACACTAGGTTCCCTCTGCCTACCCTGCTGTGTGCGGAATATAACGTGAAGCTAAAAAAAAACAAATTATATATAAGAAGACATTTGTAAATATAGTGTTGAGTAACAGTAAATGTAATTACCACTGGTAAAAAAATTTACAAACACAATAGAAATAGGATAACTTTTTTGCATTAAGAGTTATGTCATAAAAATACCAGCCATTTATTAATAATATTATAATTAACTTTTTATTGATTATTTAAATAAAATAAATATTGATTTCTTTTTGCGCTTCTTACGAATACGCTTCTCACGGAAGGTCCCTTCTACGAGTATATTAAAAAAAATGGATTGGCTGTTTGTAACATTGCAATAGTCACTTTTTAAGTTTTTACTCTAAGATATATAACTATACACAACGTAAACATACCAAAATAATATTTATACGAATTTTGTCAGTCTGTATATCCGCATGTTTTCCGTGTCCATCCGCATCACTTGTAAAAAATGGTATTTTTGTATATGTATCTTGTATATATTATGGGGGCCAGTCGTGGCGCAGTGGCACAAGAGTGTGACTGTAAACGACTGGTTGTGGGTTCGATTCCTACTCGAGGAGTGGAAGTTAATATTTCCATTTTCTTCGCTCTGGTGTCGAGGTAAAGCGCGGCGTTAAGTTCCGCCACTTAACACGCAATGCCTCCGAATTTGGCGGAAAGTGGGGAACAGAATGTCTTAACACTAGGTTCCCTCTGCCTACCCTGTTCTGTGCGGGATACAGCGTGAAGCTACAACAACAACAATATATTATGTACCTAGTAAAATCGGTTATTTAGATATTACAAACAGACACTCCGATTTTATTTATTTGTATAGATAAATAGTAATGATTGCGGCATATTAGGATTAATTGATGCTGTAATGACGCATATCACTTGAGAAGCCGCTTCATTTGCAGATAACATTATTTACATATTTACTGCAAAATAGTCTTATCTGCAATTGTAAATTACTACTTATACAAAACATTTCCGGAAATGTTGGGTACGTAAGTTAATAAAATACCACAGAATCATACTAAGCACCAATTGTTTAAAAACAGACTGAATAACCACTGCAAGTTAATAAAAAAAAAACGTAGAGAAATTAAAATAATTAAAGAAATACTTTAAAAGTAGCATTATTCGGAGCGGTTTGCCAGTGGTAATTGATTGTCTCTAACTACCTTGTTAGGCATAAAGTTAAGACACTCCGTTCGGAGGCATTGCCTGTTAAGTTTGCCTCGATACCAGAGCGAAGAAAATGAAAATATTAAATAATTCCACTCCTCGAGTGGGAATCGAACCCACAACCAGTCGTTTACAGTCACACATATGTGCCACTGCGCCACGACTGGCCTCAATTTTTTTTTTATAATAATTATTAAAATTATCTATTTATGTACTGGAATCCTAAGTAAATATATACTGGATATATCTACAGATATATCAAGTATACGTACATATAGTAAAAATATAACTGATCACTGTCTGTACATGAAAAATATATGAGAAAAATTATTAGGGACAATTTTAAGTGTAATCCCATTGGTGTCCCATTAAATTTTAAATTTATTTTTTGTTTATTTGTTTGCTTCTGAATGCCTCAGAAACGACTTAACGGCAACACGGCGAACGGTAGATTAAATGCAGTTTTGACTATTGTATTTTAGTAAACCTTCCTTTACATTCAATGTATGTTTTATTAGAATCGGTTCATAAATAAAAAAAGTTGCTACAATTTAAACAATATTACGAGCAGGTAAAAACGAAGCCGCGAGCGTGTTGCTATATGGAATATGTTATTTACTTAGACGGTACATGCATTATAAACTTCAAGAGGAAAAATATAAATTAAAGTTACATTTTTTTTATGGCTTCACCCTGTATCCCGCACACAGCAGACACAGCAGGGTAGGCAGAGGGAGCCGCCCAGGTCCACGGACGATTGGGACCAGTGCCCGAGACCTGGGCTAGTGGCGGGAGAGGAGCACCGTCAGGTTTTAGTGGGTAAACGGTGGCGTTACCATCTTGCCAAACCGGAGTCCCACATAACCGCGCCCGGGATCCCACCCCGGGCGGGTATCCGTAACGGATTTCCTGACGTTAAAAAAAAAAAAAAAGGGTAGGCAGGGAAGAGGGAACCTAGTGTTAAGACGCTGTTCCGCATTTTCCACCGGTTTTTGGAGTAATAGTAACTTCTATATTAAAAAAGCACACACATAACTATGATACAGGAAAAAATTGAATAACGACATTCCGTAATCATTAGGTATATATTACGTAGCTCTTCCTGCCTGCCTCGTAAGGAGCAAATAAATAAATGTTTACATCCGAGAAAATTATAAAGAAACATTTGTACTAGAGACCTTGGTAAAGTAACAGTAGACGCGAATCGGTTGTGGGTTCGATTCCAGCTCTATGGAATGATTGTATTCAAAATATTTTTAGTTTTTTCTTCTTTTTTTCTCATAATCAACGTGTGGCGGCAAGTGGAGAACGAAGTGTGTTGATACTAGGTTCTCTCTGACTAACCTATTACGCGGGATAACGCCTGAAGCTGCTTTTCTACCATACAATAAATAAGAACCTAGATATAGGTGCAATATTATCATCAAGTTAATTATCATGTTAATTAGCTTATTGGGGCCATTCGTGGTAAGTGTGTTGTGTGTTCGATTCCCACTCGAGGAGTAAAAATATTGAATATTTCCATTTTCGTGGTCTAGTGTCGAGGAAAAGCGTGGCGTTAAGTTCCACTACTTAACGGAGTGTCTTAACACTAGGATCCCTTTGCCTACCCTGCTGTGTGCGGGATACAGCGTAATGCTATTTTTTATTGTTTATGTTATTTTATGACTTATTTCAATAATTTATTACAGACAGAAAACGTAATACCTACTATTTGTATTCGTAGTTCAAGTCTTTCTATAAAAGGTCAAAACCCGGACGAATTTTGGTATATCAAATGAACAATAAATTTTAAATATGTATTAATATAACAATTAAATAAATTATTTTCTAATAAATATAATATAACATGACTAACCTTAACTTTTTCATCAAGCATATACTCAATAACTTTAGCGCCGATCCCAATAGACCCCCCAGTAATAAATACAACTTTATCTTTGAAATCGAACATCGTAGAACACTCACGTAGTTGAAGCAGTCTACTGTTTACACAATGTCCTATGGCGACTTAGATTGCCTGAATGATGAATGCAGATTACTATATACTTGACATTGAGTGGCTTTATACGTATGTATATACATATATAGTATATGTATATAAAATACATAAAACAAAAGAATAGAGTTCATTATTAAAGTATGAAGGTATTTTTATAGTTTTTTTTTTGTAGCTTCACGCTGTATCCCGCACGCAGCAGAGTAGGCAGAGGGAACTTAGTGTTATGACATTCTGTTCCCCGTTAACTTGCGGAACTTAGCGCCGTACTTTACCGCAGCACCAGAGCGAAGAAAATGTAAATATTACATATTTCCACAGTTCTGGGTTCGATTTCCTCGAGTGGAAAACTGTGGAAATATTCGAACCATTCGTTTACAGTCACACGCTTGTGCCACTGCGCCACGACTGGGTTAATATTTCAAAGCTAATTATTTCAAAACATATCTAGTTTTTTTAGTATTGTTTATGAATGGGAAAAATTTAAAACGAATTACTTAGTTTTATACAGTAAACAACTTACTATATGTACGGGTAATTTACGGTAGGAAACATACGATTAGAAGTCAAGTAGTCTATTTATTTACGTATTAGTAGCATCCGCCCGCGGCTTTGCGCTTTGAATGGTGTTTCAATAAAAGTAGCTTAAGTAAGGAAAAGATCCACAGCTTTGAACATTCCGTATCGAATTTCATTATATAACTGCAAATTCATTGTTAAATAAACATTTACACTGAAATACAGACAGTTAAAAGTTACTTTATCTTTTAATGCTAAGTAAGGGTTAGAACACAAATTATTAAATTTATTAAAGAGGATTACTAATTATAATACTAACCATTATAATTAGTAATCCTCTTTAATAAATTATTATATTTATGTTATGTTGTTGATTATTATATTTTAAGCGACTTCCAAAAGATGGAGAAGGAGATTATCTATTCGGCTGTTTTTTTATGTGTGTTACCGCCGAACTTTTTACTGAGTGGATCAATTTTTATGATTCTTTTTTTAAATAATGTGAAGTGATTGCAGTGTGTTTCCATTTTTTTTCAATAAAATCTAACAAGTAGTTTTTTAACAATTTCAAAAAAGGTGACCATTTAGAACTCGATTGCATTTTCACCTTATTTTACTGAGTGAATCGATTTCGAAGTTTTTTTTATACGAGAGCTAATAGCTAATAACTGGCCAGCAGCTTTTATCCAACTTCAGTTCAGTTGAAGGTTTTCAATTCGATTCTATTGTTTACGTACTTTACAGCATATCTTTTTACTAATTTAATCAATTTTGATGATTATTTTTCATATGACAGCTAAATTGCTTAATTAATAAGCTTATTGGTACCACAAGAGTAGCGGTCTGGCTCATAGTAGACGCCTATAGCGATTTATTCAAGTCAATACTAATTTACAATTTCCGTTTACATTAAACAATGAAAAGTAGAATTTATCGCGTTCTAATTCTGATAAAAGGAAACTATAAAATGTGCATTGTATAACAGTAATCAGTTAAATTGCATCTGTGATTGCCTATTTTGAGTATATTGACTTCCATGTAAAATATATATACTTTTTTTAATTATTTCAGGCCAGGATCCCGAGGGTTATATAGGGATTGTGTAAATCCAATGGCTTAGGCAGGGACAGCAATAGCTCTCAGAAGACATACACTTTTCTGACATATCTAATACACTGTATTGTTGCTACAGTACCGTCACAAAATCTTTGTAAATTGTAGTCGTTGTGTCATCTTCATCCATAATATTAATAATATTACCTAATACTAATTTCAGAATACGTATGAAAAGGGTCAAGTGACAATTTATTTCCTTCTTCAATTTTTGTTGATAGATTGATACCCATAATATTTAAATCTTTTCACTTGACCTCACCTGATTGGCTAATTGTAAATCTTTTTTTAATATTATGTCTTAAAATGGTGAATCGAATCCGTAACCATTGCACTTATTTTCAAACAAATCTCAACTGCGTCACAATCAAACTGCGTCGTCATACAAGTTATCCATTTACGCTAACCGCATCCACTATTCTTACCATAAAACTTAAATCTGACAATAAAATATAAGTAGTTCTATTTTATGATTAAATCCAAAGAAATAACTTGGATTTAACCAATATATCTAAATGGTATAAGGATTAAAGAAGTAAAGAGCAAACTAAGTAAGTCTGTTACATTTATCACGATATAATTATTATGTATGTATGTATGTACATATCACTTGAACTACCTATAATATTTATGTTATTCATTATGTAAACCGGTCGTTCCCTATCTTAGTTCTTTTAATACTGGTTTAATTCATTTTTTTATTCGTAGGGCTACAAAAAAGTAAACCTGTGCTGAAGTTATCAATTAAATAGTGTAATAACTCTACTTCTTTCCTAATTACTTGAACAAAGATATTATTATTTATAACTAGTGAGCTGCTCGCGGCTTTGTTCGCGTAAACTACAATTTTTAAGCCCTTTAGCTATTTCATGCATTATCTTCCTGAGAAAGTTCATCGAAATCGATCAAGTGGCATAGATTTTTAGCCGAATTTTTAGAGATTAATTATGAATAAATACCCCAAACATTAGGAAATTAAAAAAGTTATTTTTAGAAAACCACTAAGCTCTAGGTGTCAAAGGGCTTGGACGGTTTCCAAGAGAAGCGGGTTCAAATCCTGGTGCGTTATTTTTCTTTACGTTTTCTAAAAATATCTTTATCGATGGCTATCGATACTGTAATTTTACAGAAAAACAATTGAAACCATCATACTATTTTACAGAATTTACATTCATAGAAAGATGAAGCCAGGGTGTGAAGCAAGCTTGTATAATATTGATTATAAGTTTGTATTCTATTGATTATATAGCTTGATTTTATATTGACGTGAACATTACGTTTTCATAACAAGTATTATTTTATGAGATTATTTATTATTGTTGTGACTTTAGGTTATGTAAGTCTATTAGCATATTTTATATATATGTACCTTGCTTACCGACAATTGTATCTATCAGTCTATGTCTGAAAATTTTGCAATTGTCAATAGAAAATTAGACATGTATGCTTTCAGATCTGAAGACAACATAATATTTTCACGGTATGGACATGTTGTTCTTGCCAGGGTGACCAAAATAATATTTTTAGGCTGGCTCTTCTATATTTAAATTACTTTATGAACTAAGATGTTATTTTACTGTTAATTTTTAGCCTGACATAGGTCTCTGACTACCCCTCAGGACATAAAGCGTGGAGTTATAAAATACAATCACATTTAATAAATTTGTTGGTAAAACTACGCTTATATAATTAGTTCATATCGGGCGGAAAATAGTGGAATATGTAGAAAATATATTTTTCCTCTGTGGAGTTCAAAACACAATTTCCTACCGCTGCTGATGAACTTGATGGTAGAAGAGTTGTTCTCCGACTGGCTCGCGACTACTATTACGTCACAAATGAGCCTAAAAATATCTGATGATATGTTCCGGTTCATTAAAATGTAATCCATTTCTCCCTATTCCCACCCATCCTTCTCCCTATTTCATTCCTAAGAGCGGCAACGCATACTTAAGAACACAATTCCTTTCCGCTGCTGGTTAGCGTCCCGTAAAACGTACTACGTTTTGATAGTAGAAGAGTCCTTCACCGACTGCTTCGAGACCACTATTATGTCAAGAACGAGCCGCCAAATATCTGATGATATGTTCCGGTTCGTTGACATGTAAGCCAGCTAATTCGATTCCCACCCATCCTTCTTCCTTTTTCATCCCTAAAGTCAGCAACGCATTCGCCCTTACCAATAAGTGTTGCTTCTGCTAGTCTACCCCCCGTTAGCATACTGTAAGAAGTCCTTACAAAATTTCACAGTGGGGTTTTACACCTATCCAGATGGGGTTTCTCTGAGTGTAACATCCAAATATCGAGATAATAAATCATCATAATTACATATTATATTAAATTAAAAATTAAATTAAATAGCTTCACGCTATATCCCGCACACAGCAGGGTAGGCAGAGGGAACCTAGTGTTAAGACACTCCGTTCCCCACTTTCCGCCGAATTCGCAGGCTTGCGTGTTAAGTGGCGGCACTTAACGCCGCGCTTTACCTCGACACCAGAGCGAAGAAAATGGAAATATAATTTCCACTCCTCGAGTGGGAATCGAATCCACAACCAGTCGTTTACAGTCACACTCTTGTGCCACTGGGCCACGACTGGCCACATTATATTAAAGGTTTTTGATAATTAAACTTAATCGTATTAACTTTAAATTTCAGCTTATTAAATTGTGAATTTTCGTGATACATGAAATATCAATATACTTCATCATATCGATCCAAAATGTGTTGGCAAAATAATGAAGCAATATAAAAATAAAGTATATTGCCGACATTTTTGTTCAGGCGCACAGTTTTTTTCGTTCACACAGTATTCACGCTTTTCCCCACATATCAGTGTAGACAGAGAGAACCTAGTGGTCAGACACTGAGCTCCACTTTCTGAAACTGAGACCGTATTGAGTGGCTTTGATTTAATGCCTCTTGCCATTTTAATTGAGAATAATTTAAATACAATCATTCTCCGAATGTTAATCAGGGTCATCGCCACTATACAAATTCTGCCGTACTGCGCCATATAGCATCAATATAACGGAATAGTAAAAAAAATAAACATTCTATAAAATAAAAAAATATTCAATATAAACCGCAAAAGATTATTTAATATAAACCGGTTCCAAGAGATGACCTTGCAAAACAATAACTGAATTCTGAAAAGTAAGTAGGTACTGCGTATGTTCGCGCTGTCAATTTATGTTAAAAGCTAAATTGAGTTTTTTACAATAATGCCGCCTTGGAATAGCTGATTGAATGAACATAAGGGGGAGTTCTGTTAATACTACAATAAATTATATTTTGTTACATTATTGAGGTCGTTGTGGCGTAGTGGGACAGCGTCTGACTGACACGCGACAAATGTGGATTTTATTCCTATTCGAGTGAATATATATAAATTTTCTTTTCTATGCTTTTGTTATGGTACCAAAGACGAAGCGCTTCTTCCACTCAACACGTAATGTCGGCAGAATGTGAAGGACGGAGTGTCTTGACACTAGGTCCTCTTTGATTACACTGCTATGCGGTAAAGAGCGTGAAGTTGTAAAATAAGGAATATATTTTGTTACTATATAAAATCTCCAATTGATTTTTTTATTAATTCATCGTTCAAAATATAAAAGCCGCACAGTTTACATATTTTGATTTCATAACTTTTTCCGTGAGTCATTTTAGTCACTTAGTGACGTAGCTAGTGCCATATAACATACGTAAATAAACCTACGTTATGACGTATTAAAAATGTGTATAATAAAATAGGATAAAAATGATATCATTGCTTACTCATGATAAAGTTAGTTATGAGCATTTTTGAATATTAATGTAAAGTCGTCCCCACCTTCGGACATGACGATAACTCAACAATGATTCAAATCATCTGACAAAAAAAAAAACACAAGATTTAATGCCGATGACGTGCCAAGTGCGTCATATGAAACTCTAAGGGCCCAATGACGCGCCTGTTACGCCATACATTTGAGTTTTTAATTGTAATTTAGACCTTAGTGTTGAGAAACTACTATTTTTTAGTTATAAATTGAATATTAAAATGGTTGCTCAGTTATATATGGAATATATATTGAAAATTACTAGGTATACCTACTAATGGGGCCAGTTATGGCGCAGAGGCACAAAGTGTGACTATAAACTGGTTGTGGGTTCGATTCCCAGTCAACGGAGTCGAGCAGGGTTAAGTTCCGCCACTTAACACGCAATGCTTTCGAATTCAAACGGCACAAAAAGTATTATATTGCGAGTATTATATTCAAAAAAGTACTGATTTATATTTCGCATAAAGAGTATTATGGGACTGATTACAAAAGTCACAAAAAAAAAGATGTAGTGAAAAGTAATTAGCCACACTATTACACAAGAAGCTTAAAAAACAAAGGAAAATAAAAAAATGACCATATATATTTTCAGAGAGAATTGTATTTATTCATTTTAATCCTGTCCGCTAAAATATTATCTTTGATTAAAGAATGTAATATTCCTATCCCTACTTTTTTAACTTTTAGGCTTAGTTGAACTAAATGTTAATGGAGATAGCTTGTTGTCAAGTAAAATGTTTCTCAATTTGTTGACGTTCTGTTTCGATTTAGAGGAGACACAATTGACACAAATATGATGTTTTTTTTGTTACGTTGCCAACAGTTGGAAAAACAGAAGTTGCCAACAATTTCGATGGAGGCGCACAGTAGTAAATTTTAAATAGTTGTTAATTCTTTTAAGATCGCCATATTACGTCAAAATACACCAAATATGTAATATGTTACCTAAAGAAAATAAAATTCTATTTTTTTTTTAACTTTTTAATTTTTTTCGTATTTTCTACCAAGCATAGAAAGAAAGGACAAATTTTTGAATATAAATCCTTGTATAGTGATGTAAATAAATTAAAGGCTGCAACATAATTTTTTAAACGACTAAATTATTTCTGAATTAATTTATGAATAAATAAAATAATTACAGTGTCGACTATGCTTTAATTTTAAAATGTTACTCGAAATCTTATAAAAAACGCTCATTTCTTTGGCAGCATTGCTTGCCACAGATTGCTAAATATATATGGTTATAAAGTTAGTAATATCTGTGGTACACATTTCTGTAATTATTTACCTCTCGCTTCCACAAGCCGTTATTATCACTTGTCGGACAGAAACGAAAATTCTGACGTTTGCAGCCATTATTCCGGCCCAACACAAATTACTTCAGTTCAGTATATACCTACTTCAGATAGAATTAACGGCCAGTGTCAAGTGAGCGTCTTTTCGGTTTAAATAATACTTATACGTCAACGTGTTATATTACAAGAATTAGTCTGTAGTTATTTTATATTTATTAATTACATTTGCATTTTGTGTAGGTACTTAATAGCAACGCGTACTTAACTTCTACAAAATGAATCCTTACCAAGTAAGTAATGTGTGAAAGTGTAGCCTATAATTAGTTTTGCCCGTTTTGTTTATCACAAAATGAATGGATTACACACATCGAGAAGGTAATATAGATTTATTTCGTTTTAAGGGTCAACAAAGATACCTTCACAATATTGGATTTAGCAACGCAGCTCCACAATCTTTTGGAAACCCTATGCCAATGCCAGGCATGCCAACGATGGGTTATCCGGCAGCTCCGGCCGGTTACCCTGGTTCAGGCTATCCTCAACCACAAGGCCAATCGCAACCAAGTGGCTATCCTAGTCAGGGTTACCCTACTCCAAATGCTGGCCAAGGCTACCCTACTCCAAATTCTGGTCAAGGCTACCCTACTCCAAATTCTGCTCAAGGCTACCCTACTCCAAATTCTGCTCAAGGCTACCCTGCCGCTCAAGGCTATCCTCCCAGTCAGGGCTATCCTCCTGCTCAAGGGTATCCCCCTTCCCAAGGCTATCCCCCTGCCCAAGGTTATCCCACTGCTCAAGGCTATCCTTCTGCTCAAGCGTATCCTTCTCAAAGTTATCCATCCACTCAGCAATCATACCCGTCTGCTTATTCTCAAGGACCTGCGTCAGGGCCACCTGTAGAAAAGGTAGGTCTTCAAATAAAAGGTAATTCTTTGTATGCAGTATAAGCTATGTTCTGTATCTATTTAAAATTTTGTGATAAGCAAAACATTGGTGTAGTATTTTAAAATGCTTTGTAGCTTGTGCATTACTAATTTTTAATTCTATAACAGGAAGTATATATTTAATTTGAAAATCTATTAGATATTTTGTATTAAATTATATATTTTGTATTAAAATCTCTAATATTTAATAATTGCATTTGTTATTCTCACAATTTGAATTTACTTATATTTTTTTGTATATCTCACATCTCATCACATCACAATGATTAATGTTTGACAAAAACCATCATTTCTGCAATTAACAATAACCATTAATATAATCACTTCATCAGTAATTACTGCTTGTAAAGATGAATTTTGACTCCTAATAATTCTTTAATGAAAATTTTCAAAACTGTTAGAAATGTTGATACAATAAAATGTTTAGAAATAGATTCCCGTTACCAAATATAAACAACATAATATTAACAAGTAGAAATTTAATATTGTCTTTTAAAGAAAATGTTTTTTTTATATTGTTATCGTGATACATATTATTTTTATTTTATAAACAAGTTTACTCTTAAATGAGGTTTAAATGTTGTGTAAAACAGTTTACAATTAGTCATCAGCGCACATGATTCACACTACACACTATTGTACTATTTTAATCAGATTACATACTGATAAGTGGCATGAGTCCAATTGTTTTATATTGAATGAAAAGACCCATACATTTTATTTTTATGCTAATATATGCTATAGCAATGCCGTCTACTAGTTTGATTGCGGCACATAAATTATAATTTTAAAGTGTAAGTAGCCTTACTTATTTCTTATTATGCTGTCTATCTGCTAGTGAAAATCACATCAAAATCAGTCCAGCCATTCCAGAGATTAGCTGAAACAAGCAAACAGACACAAAAAATTAGTCAATATGTTATTTTGGTATATGTTATGTTATTTTGGTATATGTCAATATGTTATTTTGGTATATACATACATATATATTTCCTTTCCTTATAAAGAGTTTACATGGATTTTTTAAGTTTTTATTTATGCTTATCGTTCTACCATGACCTAGATCTATTTATTACATACTAAAGTGACATGCGAACTAAATAACTTATAGATTTTTTAATACAGGTTAAAGTAAAGTATAGGCTAGTTTTATGAATAATCAACCAAGTACTTATAAACAGCCAACAGGAAATTCATTTAAGATTTTAGAATAGCGGGTTACTTTCATTTTGAGCTTTAGCTTCCTGTTTTTTAGGGTCTTTGTAGGCAGAGAGAGCTTAATGTCAAGATTTTTCTTTCTGTCAATTCGAAACTTTCCGCCAGAATCCAAGATGTTGAGCGTTAAGTCGCGTAATTTAACATCGCGCTTTGTCTTGTTACCTGAGCGGAGAGTTGATAATACTTTTAATTGTAACCAGTTTGCCAGGAGGGAATCGAACCCACTGTGTGTTGTGTTAGCCATTGCGTACTCAGTCAGACGCTGTTACTCTGTGCTACAATGGTTCATGTTAATTTTAATAGGTTTAAGTTAATAATAATGATGAATATGATGAATAATGGATGCTTTCCTTTTGATAACGGTATAAATACGAAAATATCATTAATATAGGACACGATTTATTTTATTTCAGCCAAAATTCGATAATACAATAATAGATTGGCTAATTACAATTATTTTTAAATTATATATTTTATTAATAAATACTGTTTGCCCCTAACCAATACAACTTGTAAGTATCATATATTCGACATCAGCTATAAGATGTTCGTACCGTACCTATACGCAGTGACTCTATTCAAGGAACAGTTTACTGCAATTACATTGTTATGCTCACTTCGTCTCATACATTTATCACAATAACCGATTCAGTCTTGGCTTTGGTCCCCGCTATGGATGTAGCTTACTAAACTATATATTTTTTTTCAAAAAAAAGCCAGTTTACTTGTGATATGTATTTGTGATGATTGCGCGTGAAATTCTTTATACGTACGTCCGTGAAAGTCGTATTTGAAACAATTAATATGTCCTCGGTCACGTCGAATTCGAGTATGCGCAGCGTTTATAGAGCGTCAATTGGTATACGGCGTGGGTTCAAGTCGTTTCGTTATACGGTAATCGGTTTTCCATTTGTTTAAAATAGGTCCAAAAGCTTAATATAGTAAAGTATTATAATGACTTACAATATATGATCTTATCTTTCTAAGTAACATATATGACAGATAGGATTTCTTTTTATGTTGTTTTTGAGGTAGTTCGTTGTTTAATAAGAATAAAAGTAAATTATCATGTTTGACGAAATAATTTTGAATATATACATATATACAAACAAACATATATACAAACGAATTATACATTTATTTCGATCATATTGCTAAGGTATTTAGTAAAATAAGCTTTCATTGTCAATAACACACTATTCTAACATTTATAACTTTTTAAACAGTTACTAATATATCACCATCAAACTCTTTTAGCAAATTTTCATAGTTGTTTTTGTCCTACAGTCCAAACCAACTGTGGTCCCAGTCAACCCTTTCGACCCTCGTGATGATGCTGCAGTACTCCGCAAGGCTATGAAAGGATTCGGTACAGATGAAAAGGCGATTATACAGGTTTTGACCCGTCGCAGTAATGAGCAGCGTCTAAGAATTGCCTTCGAGTTCAAAACTTTGTATGGAAAGGTATGTTGTTTTTTCACTGTTTTTATTAGTTTTATTTGTAGTATATATAAGTATATTTAAAATTGTCACGTCGGATTTGTTTTAAAATTTGTACACATGTATTACTTATTTCAATCGATGTCAATACAATATATTATAGTAGGTATAAACCTATGATGTCTATGCCAGGATGACCAACATAACAAAACAATGATTTTAGATGTTTATTTTTAAAACTAATTAAAAATATATTTTTTAATATTATTCTTAACTTGGAAAATACTGTTTTGTCTTTCGTTGTCTTGCTAGAAAGATTTCGTAATAAATGGAAATTCCTTTGTGATAAGAAACGGTGAACAGATAAGGGTTTTAGGTGATCTAATTTTTTTCTCACAAAACAAAAAAAAGCTTATTCTGATTTAAATTACGAATTCAATTTGTCAATATAGGTACTCGTTTCTGTGTACTATCCACTTTCTTGCTGTTTACCATATTTGGTTCATATACGTCAATGTTTGTCAGTTACTTCAAGGTGAAGGTGGTATTTTTAAATTTTAACAAAAGAACACACACACACACACGTGCACATGTGCACAAACAGAAGTTTTAAAAATCAAATATGATATTAATCTCAATATTATAATAAGTTTTAATATATATTCTCATTATTAAATCGACGTATATTATCATCAATATAGGGACGACAGTGTTGGACTGTAAATGCAATTGGTTGTGAATTCGATTCCCGCTTAGGGGAATGATCATTAATATAATTATTCTTTTAAATATTTTTAAACATTTTTAAAGTGTTATTCCACACTTAGGTAAATTGAAAAATACATTTAGAAAACGTATAGGAATTTGAACGCACCGGGATTCGAGCCCGCATTCGAAATCGAACATAATTATTCTTATTTCTCCGCTCTGGTGATTAATGCAACATTTGGCGTTGAGTTTCACCACTCAACACGCAATGTCTCGAATTTTCGAGCTTCTTAATATTAGCTTCTGACTGCTATGCAGAAATTGGCTATAGGCTAAAAAAATAAACAATTAAATGTTAATAAATTATTGATCACAAATTATTTTAATTAATAAATCTAATAATAACCTTATATACAGTTTTTCTATAAATTTCGAAATCTTATACATTATGTCATTTCCGTGAACAAACATTAAGGAGTTTATTCAGTGAGTTACGAGCAAATTGACTTTATAATCAGTCAATGTCAGCTGATGTGCTGTCAACCTATGACATTCGAGCTTCAGTTATAAATAAGTATAGATGCATATAAAACCTCTTCTTTGTAAATATTGTTTGTATAGTTATCTATAATCTGTTAATAACATTGTATTCCTACTGTATTGTACGTGTAAACTTTTTTTAGTATGAAGATTAAACTTTTAGGATTTGTTCTACTTTGCCGAAATGCCTTTTTAGTGTCTTAATTATTAAAATGTATAAATTTAACATTTTTAAGGCGTTATTCCACACTTAGGAAAAATTGAAAAAGACATTTAGAAAACGTTTCAAAATTTAAGCGCAGCGGGATGCTGCGTCGAAATTCTTCTACCCTTTAATACAACTTATTTTTCTTGTTGGTAACAGAAATTTGTAAAAATCTCTCTACAGAGATGTTGTAATAAAGCGTATAAGGATTTTGACGCAGCTGGTAGTTGAACGCATGGCTCAGTTGTGAAAGCGCCTGGACGGTATTCAGGAAGCGCGGGTTTGAATCCCGCTGCGTTCAAATTTTTATACGTTTTCTAAAAGTCTTTTTCTTAATAATTTATGTTTACCAATATGCGATTTAAAAATAATTAAAGGCACCTTGTCTATAATATAACAAATTATCGTTCAATTTGTCGTTTCTTTAGTTCGAGTCACGAGTTCAGTCATTGTAACTGTGCTATAATAACTTCGACTCTTAGTTTTAATTTATAATAATCGATATACCTACAATCGCATAATGAAATGCAATTATCAATAGCATATTTTTCTCATACATGGTACTTTTTATATAATTATAATTGTCGATTAGTAAGTGTAGTAGACCATAGAAGTATAGAAGTTCTTGTAATTATTTTTATTAAATATACAAAAAATATTATAAATTAATTACTCAGTAATTCCCTATACTCTATGGATTACGAGTTATTTATATAACATGTACATATGTCGTGGGTCGGCACATCCTTTTAGTGATATTACTTTACTGTAATCAATTTAATTTTGCGGCATTTATGGATATGGTTATGATAGTAAATGTTTAATTGGGCTAGTTAATATGTTAAATATTGATGTCAGTAATATATTTTTATGTATAGAAAAAGTCATTGACCCTCTGATTGGTGGTGACATAACCCTGAGAGCATAAATGAACATCTTACGTTATGAAATTATTAATTTTATATTTTTTTAATTATAAGATTAATTAAAATACGCAAGGTATTTGTCAAAATGCCTTATTAAAATAAGATTTTTTTTGTGAAAAAAATATATTTTGTAGCCATTTTTTTAACTTTACCCTGTATCCCGCACACAGCTGGGTAGTCAGAGGAAACCTAGTGTTAAGACATTCCGTTCCTCCCTATCCGCCGAATTTTAGAGGCATTGCGTATTAAGTGCATTTGTTTCGACATCAGAGTGAAAAGAAATGAAATATTAATATTATTATTTCTACTCTTCGGGTGAGAATCGAACCCACAACCTGTCGCTTTACGTCACACTTTGTGCCTTTGCACGACTGGCCCACTGTAACCGCACTGTACTGAATTCGGCGATGCATAGGGAACGAAGCGTCTTAACACTAGGCTCCCTCTGCTTACCCTGCTGTAACGAGATATAGCGTAATGCTTTTAAAATTATTAATACATAATTTAATATACATTTCACGCTTATGACTTACATTTTACCCTTTCTCCACAGGACCTCGTATCAGACTTGAAAAGCGAAACCAGTGGTAAATTCGAAGACCTGCTAGTGGCTCTCATGACGCCGCTACCCCAGTTCTACGCGAAGGAGCTCCACGACGCCACCGCCGGCATAGGAACAGATGAGGACGTGCTCATAGAAGTCATGTGCACCATGTCCAACCACGAGATCAATGTTATCAAGCAGGCTTATACTGCGAGTGAGTTGTGTTCTTTTGTTTTTTTGACTATTGTTTTGTTTGTGTGTTTTGGGGTTTTTGTTTATAGTTATTTTATATATTTTCTTTTAATTTTTATTTCTTAATGGTTTAAATACGAACCAATGTCTTTTTGGTGTTAATTTTTATATGTAAATATACATATTTTTTATATACAACGTTTGTTGGCCATCGTGGCATGTGGCGCAGAGTCTGACTATAAACGCGGTTGGTTGTAGGTTCCATTCTTACTCATGGGAAAGTCGATCGAATTATTTTAACTACTCTGTTCAGACAATGTGCAGCGCTAAGTTCGACCATTTAACATGTACCTAATCTATATCAATTTGGACTTTGGACGGAATTTAGAAAACTGAGTGTTTTTACACTATGATTCGATTCTCCGACTACCTGCCATGTGGAAAAAAGAGTGAAGCTACAAAAAAACAAGATAAAGCTGAAACTAGCTAAAATGAAACTAACCTACTAGCTCTTATGCAAAACAACTTAGGATCTATTAAATTCATTTGCCCACCAATTACAATTTGATTTCGCATCATTTGAAAATGAGCATAATGCTCAAGTGTAGGATACAAGCAATTCTAAGTGAATGACTAATATGCTATAGTTACCGTGAATCCACATACTTGCATTGTGTTAAACATCCTTGAACAGAAATGAACTATTTCCTCCACATGTACGAACGTTCCTAAAAGAAGAATATTTTCGTTATTATGTATATAACTACTTATGTGGCCAGTCGTGGCCCAGTGGCACAAGCGTGTGACTGTAAACGATTGGTTGTGGGTTCGAATCCCACTCGAGGAGTGGAAATATTTAATATTTCCATTTTCTTCGCTCTGGTGTCGAGGTAAAGCGCGGCGTTAAGTTCCGCCACTTAACACGCAATGCCCCCAAATTCGGCAGAAAATGGGGAACGGAGTGTCTTAACCCTCTGCCTACCCTGTTGTGTGCGGGATACAGCGAAAGTTAAAAAAAAATAAATAACTACGTATAATAAAAGACTTAATCTAATATTAAATTTTGCCAGAGATTGTTGTTTCGAATAAATTTTCAAGGTGTGTTGTTATACTTTTTTATATTTATTTATCTTGTTGTCATTGATATTTATACCTTACTAATATTTGTTAATTGTTAATATAAATTTAAAAGAGTGAAGCTAAAATAAAAAAAAATGATTAAAAATCTGTTGTCATGAATTTGTTTTCAGTAGGTAGGTACTATATTAAGTTATAAGTATATATTACTTTTCATATTTAAAATAGAAAATATGCTTTCTTCTAAATATATTTACACACAAATATAACTTTTTATATATATTTTATACATATTATGAAGAAAAAATATTAGCACAACACAATAATATTATAATAACTGGTAATGTGTCAATTCGGCCTCGATCTTAGTGAATAACAAGGCCTAGAAACCTTCAATATGAACTCAACGTTCCGAAGCAGACAAATGAAACAGTAAATCTTAGTTATAGGAGGCCATACTTTTTGATTTACTTGTTTTTCCTTCCTTCGTTTCCTGGAAGTGAAAACAAACATCGTGTCATTTTTGTATAGCTTCTATGTAAAATAGAAATATTTACATCTTAGTTGAATGAATTGTATTTGTCGTCATTTTATTTATTTATATATTAATAATCTTATGTATCTAATAACCCTAAAAATTGGCTTCTTTCGGGGCTTACATTAATGTTATATCTATCCCTTTCTCCCGCAAAGCAGGGTAGACAGAGACAATCTGGTGTCAAAACACTCTATTCTCCATGTCTCACATTGGGTAGCAGGATGTAATGCTTTGTTTTGTCTTATTCAATAGAGCGGAGATATGAAAATAATCAAATCATCATTCCTTTGAGTCGGAATGGAACCCACATTCAATATCCATTACAGTCAGATTCTGTCCTATTGTGCCACAATGTAATATGTATAGTAACAAGAAATTGGAGTTCTCACACATCCCCTAATGCTTACGTAATAGTTGAACACGCCCTCAATTGCCCTTATTTCCATGCTAAACGTTACTAAGAGTTATAATTGCCTTCAAATAATCGAGGACATTAATAAGCCGACACAAAAAGAAAGTATTAATTTTATAATTGAAAAGAAAAATATTTGAAATTAGGGTCGCTTCTGATCTGTGTCAGTTTGTGGTCAATATCGTCGTATATTTTTTTACAAAGTATAGGGAGATAAGTCTTTCGTCATTTAATAATTTCACTTTTTACCCGCGACGGAACGGCGACTGTATATGTGTTTGGGGTGAGAGGTTGTTTGTTTGTTTGTTTGTTTGTTTGTTTGTGTGTTTGTGCAAATTACTATGACAATTATTTCCAAAACTATAAGTCCGATTTTGATACGGTTTTCTATGATAGGTTAAGGTTCAATTGGCGTATGTTCTTATGTATGTCTTATTGCCTTAACTCACCAGAGGGCGCTGCAGTAAGCATTTTACGTGAAAACGAATGTTTTCAATTATCTCAAAAAATAATAGTCTGATTTCAATAGATTTTCAGTGGTAGATTCAGGTTTAATTGGTGGATGTTCTTAAATATGTTTTATCGTGTCAAACCACCAGGGGGCGCTGCAGTAAGCATTTGTTTGTACTTTTTTTGTATTTATTTGTCTAAAACCGAAACTACTGATCCGATTGAAAAGAGTTTTCAGAAAAAGATTCAGCTTTGCTTGGTGCATATTTTAAGATTTTTATTTTTTTGTTACGGGGAAAACTCACCAGGGGGCGCTGCACTAAACATTTATTTATGCAGAGCAAAAACTACTAGTCCAATTTAGATGAAACTTTCAAGGATAGGTTCAGGCTTAATTAGTGCGTCTTTCCATATATGTGTTATGGTGACCACTCATCAGGGGGCGCTGTAGTAAGCATTTGTTTGAGTTTTTTTGTGTAAAACCAAATTTTATCTTATATTTATTTGTCTAAAACCGAAATTACTTATCCGATTGGCTAGAGTTTTCAGAATTAGATTAAGCTTTACTTCGTACATATTTTAAAATTTTTGTTTTTACGTTACGGTGAAAATTCACCAGGGGGCGCTGCAGTAAACATTTGTTTATGTAGAGTAAAAACTACTAGTCCGATTTAGATGAAACTTTCAACGATAGGTTCAGGTTTAATTGGTGCATCTTTTCATATATGTGTTACGGTGATAACTCACCAGGGGGCGCTGCAGTAAGTACATTTGTTTGTGCAAAACTAAAACTACGAGTCCGATTTGAATGCAGTTTTCAATGATAGATTCAAGTTTACTTAGTGCATATTTTCATATATGTGTCATGTATGTTTACTTAGTGCATATTTTCAAGTATGTGTCAACTCTCTAGGGGGCGCTGCAGTAAGTAGCTGCTTCCATTTTTTGTGTATAACAAAAACGACTAGTACGATTGGAAAGAGTTTTCAGTATTAGATTCCGCTTTGTTTAGTACATGTTTTTAAATTTATATTACGGTGACAAGTCACCAGGGGGCGCTGCAGTAAAATATTGTTTGTGCAAAGCTAAAATGACGAATTCGATTTGGATGCAGTTTCAGTGATAAGCTCAAGTTTAATTAGTGCATGTTCTTGGATATGCTTTATCGTGTTAACTCACCAGGGGGCGCTGCAGTAAACATTTCTTTGTAATATTTAATGTAAAACCACAACTACTAGTCCGATTGGACAGAGTTTTCAGTATTAGATTTACCTTTACTTGGTGTATGTTTTTAGTTTTTTTTTACGTTAAGAACTCACCAGGGGGCGCTTCATTAAACATTTGATGGTGCAAAGTTAAAACTACGAGTCTGAATTTGATGCAGTTTTCAACGATAGGATCAGGCTCAATTAGCGCGTGTTCTCGTATATGTGTCGTGGTGACACCTCACCAGGGGGCGCTGTAGTAAGCATTTGCTTGTATTTTTGTGTGAAACCTATTTAGATGCGGTTTTCTGTGATAGGTTCAGGTTTAATTGTTGCGTGTTCTTATATGCCATATCACAAACTACCACGGGGCGCTCCAGTATAAATTAATTTGTTCCAAATCAAAACTACTAGTGGGTTTTGTGATTTTCACTGATTTGGTTAAACTTAAGTTTCTTAAAAATGTTGCGGTGACAATCTGCCAGGCGCTGCAATAGGCATTTGATAACCAGAAAGCATTGGGCTTATAATTTTTTTTGGATTTGCATGAAGATTAATATAAAGTATTTCGAAATTATGTAATAATATATAATGTATATCTATTCACTTTAAAAAGTTTAAAATAAAAAACAAAATTAAAAATTTTGAAAATACCCACGACGGTTTAATTGTAATTGAAAAAGGATAAAATAACTAGAAATCCCCCGCCTAAAAGAATATATGTAACGAGATGATGGGGACAACTTCGTCGGGGGCTGCCAGTTGCAACCTCTATTTTAAATATAGTTGCTAACAGTATAAATTTCGTTCTTAAAGTTTTTAAAAGGAATACCAGTTATCAAAACTGTAAATTCATATTAATATTTTAATTTTTTCCTAAACCTGTTTTAACAGCATGAAAACCTAGGAGAAGTAAGCAAACTTAAAGTAATGGCAGCTCCGACGAAGTCGTCCCCATCATCTCGTTACATATATTCTTTTAGGCGGGGGATTTCTAGTTATTTTATCCTTTTTCAATTACAATTAATTAAAAGTCAAGATCAATGTTATTGTCGTATATATCGTTTCATGAATATATTTTTTGCAAATTTTATTGTATATACGACCTAAAATTTATTTCAACGCGAACACTACGCTACGCTCTTGTCTCAGACATCTCTACTGTTCATAATTCTTTAATATTCTAGCCTTCCCAGTTATAATTAATTTTTTTTTTTAATAAGTCGAAAAAGACATAATTTTTATTTATTTATTTATTTATTTTTTTTTTATTATATAGTTTCACGCTGTATCCCGCACACAGCAGGGTAGGCAAAGGGAACCTAGTGTTAAGACACTCCGTTCCCCACTTTCCGCCGAATTCGGAGGCATGCGTGTTAAGTGGCGGAACTTAACGCCGCGCTTTACCTCGACACCAGAGCGAAGAAAATGGAAATATAATTTCCACTCCTCGAGTGGGAATCGAACCCACAACCAGTCGTTTACAGTCACACTCTTGTGCCACTGGGCCACGACTGGCCACTTTATGACATTATTTCAAATATGTTTTTCTAGGCTTGTTAGGTTAGGTAGGGATCGGAGTTCGGATAGTGACGGCGACCGTTAATGCATTTCGAAAGTGCCTCTTAAATCTATACTTGGGTCGCAAGTTCGCGCGTACGGTGAATCCAAAAAATTATCTTATTAACTCGCTACAATTATCAATGTTTGTCTTTTTCCTATATTTTCTACAGCACTATGAAATATATTTTTTCTGTGCCAATAACCATCATAATGATAACAAACCGCCAAATGTTATGCTTGATTATACATTTCTTGGAAATTTAACATTTGTTAATAAAAAAGATATTGATATAAAAAAATATATATTTGTAGAAGGACAGACTAAAATTGTAAAAAATGTTATTTTGATGTATGTACCATATATACATAAATTTGAATTCATTAAAAAGCAGTTATTTTAATATTATAAACAGACACTCGAATTTTATTTATTAGTATATAGATAATGTCTGTCTAAATCTGTTAAAATTAAAGTAATTTACAATACATTTATGCAATAAATAGAAGGTGCATTTTCGTTTCCGTAAACTTTATGATTCCATACTAGTTTTGTAAAAAACTAAAAATAAAATGAACAAGGATATTGCAAGTATTTATATAATAATAAAGTTATTGTTGTTGTCACTCGTAATTAAAATATTTTATGTGCTTTAATTTATTTCCACTGATAAGGCCTGTTCAATGATGATTCATGCGCATATGAACTTCAGTTAATTTTATCCAACTGAGATTTTGATAAACAATATATGTAAATACTTATTTGTTATGTATTTAACAGCAATTGCACGGTATTCAGAGATAATTTAGTGCCAAGACTTTCCGTTTTCCATTCTTCGTCAACATATTGCGTGTTGAGTGTCATTTACAGTCAGACGTTGGCCCATAGTGCCTAAGGATTTTTTTTAACTTCACGCATAGTGTTAAAATATTCCGTTCCGCACTTTCCGCTGAATTTGGAGGCATTGCGTGTTAAGTGGCGGAACTTAACGCCGCGCTTTGCCTCTGATACCAGACCGAAGGAAATGGCAATATTAAATATTTCCACTCCTCGAGTGGGCATCGAACCCACAACCAATCGTTTACAGTGACACATTCGTGCCACTGCGGCACGAGTGGCCCCCCGAAGGAATTATTTACTTTTTTATTTATATTATTGGATTATTTATGATCCAAGTGAACTTTAAGTCAGTTCGCACACGATGGTTAAATGTTATTTCTTCTTTAATTTTCCTTAAGTTTCCTTTAGATTTGCTGCAAAAAACATTACAAAAATGCGTATACAAATAAACACTTAGTAATGTCACACAGTCACACACTTCCGAGTAAAATACTAGCTTCACGCTATATACCACAAGATTGACAGAGAGAACCTAGTGTCACTCTGGTCTCCCCTTTTGTTGTGAGGATTTTATAATGAACGGAGAAAGCGGTTCTTTAAAACGATTTTGCCGTTTTGTATGTTAATATATTTCTCAACGTTTTCCATGACCGTCATATTATTGTTATCGGTTTCTGCATAAATATTGCAATATATACTTTTATTGATAATATCAATTTAACATCTTATTTGCAAACATATTCTTGTATTTTTTTTTATTTTTTTTATTACGAATATTTATTGTGTTATAATTTGTTATATATTAAAAAAAAAATAGCTTCACGGTATATATACCCGCACACAGCAGGGTAGGCAGAGGGAACCTAGTGTTAAGACACTCCGTTCCCCACTTTCCGCCGAATTCGGAGGCTTGCGTGTGGCGGAACTTAACGCCGCGCTTTACCTCGACACCAGAGCGAAGAAAATGAAAACCAGTCGTTTACAGTCACACTATTGTGCCACTGGGCCACGACTGGCCACTATATATTTTATATTATAATTATTATTTATTATATTATATTTTGTTACAATTTTAAAGAAAAACACGATTTAACAAAAAGAAATGCCAAACTAAGCTCAGTCATCCTGATGATATATAGTTATAGATGATAGATGTACATACATATATATGATCACTCTCACTTGACCTATTTTCATACTAGAACATTAATCGATTGTCCCGTTTGCTAGTATAGGTATAGCTTGTAGGCTGGTTGGATCGTAACATTTCGAAGGTCATGTTATCGAATAGCTCGATGTAGTAGAGAGTATTAGCTCGATGAAAAACTGACTATTCCAATAATAATAAAAAATATTGTAACTTTTTATTGAAAGTGTTATTCACACACTTAGGATATGACAAATATTAACTCTATTAAGAAATTATTTACGCTTTAAAATTGTTTAAATATTTAATAAATAAGTTTTCTTTTGCCTGCCATTGTTCGTAGAAATAATTTGTTAAAACCTCTCTACAGAGATAATAATAATAAAAAAAGTTGTAATAAGCGTCTTAGAAAAAATACTCTACTTTTAGTTAGGTTTATTAATAAACGCTTTTCATACTTTTAAACATTTTTAAAGTGTTATTCCACACTTAGCCCCTGAACGGTATTCAGGAGGCGCGGGTTCGAATTCCGCTGCGATCAAATTTTTAAACGTTCTCTAAATGTCTTTTTCAAACACTTTTCATATCTTAATTACGGTAGTTATTAGGGGTGCTTGTTACAGGACGAGGCACGATGTTATGTTCCTCCACACAACACGTAATGTTTTGATTTCGGACGAAAAGTGGGAAACTGAGTGTCTTTACATTAGGTTTCCTGTTCTCTGACAACCACCCTTTCTCTTATTTTCTCTGTTCTCTACTATGCGGCAAAAGGCATTATGCTGTTGTTTAAAATATTATCTTATGTCTCCCGCTATAAAACGCATTAAGTTCCATTTCTGTATGGTTTGCTCGTTAATATTTTTAACCTTGACTTTTAACTAATGAATCAGCTAGTCTATGATCGATTTTAAAGTTTGTTATAGAAAACACTTAATAACGTATGAGCAACTAATATACTAGTGTCTGTTTTCTTCCATTAAAGTTATTTGATATAAAACGAGCAAAAGTTCATTGTTTGTGTGGTTATACGCACTTACTAAGCATGTTTTAATTATTATATATTTACCAAATATCTATATATAGATTTCAAGAAGACTTTCTTCGTATCCTATGTTTAAAATATTAGGTCAGATTCTTCTCTTTACATATATATTAAATTTGTTAGAAGCGTCTCCCTTTGTAAACTGTTAACTGTTTAGTAATCAGAGCGTTAACCTGTACAAGATAATTAGTCACCTCGAGGGTCGAGATAAGAATTGTGAAGTCTTATGTACCTAATCGTTTTACAATCTAAGTTTTCTGTAGAGAGTGGCAATAAGCATTACACCTTTAAAATAAATGCGTATAAATTATATAATGCGTATAATTATTAATATAGCTAGAAGAAAATATACATATTACAAATTTATTGCAGCTTTACGCTTTTTCTCACATAGCAGGGTAGTTAGAGTCCTCACTATAGAAAATTTAACGCCCCACCTTGCCTTCCCAAGCCAAGTTCAGAGCTCATATAGCTCCGCCTCCAAAGCCCGGTGATGCTGTCAAGGCCGCTCTAGCCAAACAGTATACTACACATTCGAAAAAAAAGCACCATGCCTTCCGGTGCGGAGAAAAGAAAATAGTTTAAATATAATCATCATTCCTCCCATCGAGAATCGAACCCATCACCAACCTCGTTTTCAATCAAACGCTGTCAAAGTGTAACCCGTATCCATACATAAATATAATATTTAATTAGTTCACTTTCTTATAAGCTACAAAACTTCACTATATAAACATCATGAATGTGGCCAGTCGTGGCCCAGTGGCTCAAGCGTGTGACTGTAAACGACTGGTTGTGGGTTCGATACCCACTCGAGGAGTGGAAATATTTAATATTTCCATTTTCTTCGCTCTGGTGTCGAGGTAAAGCGCGGCGTTAAGTACCGCCACTTAACACGCAATGCCTCCGAATTCGGCGAAAAGTGGGGAACGGAGTATCTTAATACTAGGTTCCCTCTGCCTACCCTGCTGTGTGCGGGATACAGCGCGAAGCTAAAAAAAAAAACATCATGAATAGACTTTTTAGCAACGAAACAGCTGAACCCTACTTATATAACTTTTTCCTCTTTCATAAATGACGACTTATACTAATTTGAAAAAAGTATTGTTATTAAATAATGTAATGTAATTATACGAGAAAGTAAAAATAACAATGATGAGGAGATTACTATGGAATTTCCAACTGTTGGGTTTTAAATCGTATCTTATCCACAACCTTTCATGTTGTTCAGTTCATTACATTGACCTAGGACTGACAACATTGTTATTTTTATCTTGAGTCATAAGTATTGGAAAAAACTGTTTTGTATTAAACATTTTTTCTCGTACAGCAGGGCAGTAAGGACAGGGCAAAATAATATTATTATTAAAATATATTATAAAACACTCCATTTTTCATTTTTCATCCGAAATCTAAACCTTATGTGTTGAGTGGTAGAAGTCTATGCCGCGTTTATTCTTAGGTATCAGAAAGAAATGAAAAAAAAAAATATTACCTTGAGTGAGAATCGAACCCACAACTAACCCCATTTACAGTCAAACGCGATCGTTAACATTATAAACGGTTTGATATTATATTATGTAATTTATTTATTTAAGTTCTTTCGTATATAAGTTATTTTTGCTATTGATACTAACAAATACATCGAAGACATTATATGTATCATCTTATTAAATTAAACGTACAAACACCTATGTTCCAATACGTATTACGATTATAATCGTTTATAATTTTTTCCTCGTACTTTTCGGTGAGTCATCAATGACGAGTGATTATATTATGAAAGAGGAAAATGTTACTTATATAGGGCTCGCGTGTTTCGTTGCCAAATGGTTTATTAACGATGTGGTATATACAAGAATGTACAGGGATTTTACGTTGCTTTAAAAAAAGTCAAGTAAATAAGTATAATTCAGGAAAAAGACATTTAAAAAACGTATAAAAATTTGAACGCAGCGGGATTCGAACCCGCGCCTCCTAAATACCGTCCAGGCGCTCTCACCACCGAGCATGCGTTCGACCGTTCGGTTCGAATCCCGCTGGGTTCAAATTTTTATACGTTTTCTAAATGTCTTTTTCAATTTTCCTAAGTGTGGAATAACACTTTAAAAATGTTTAAAAGTAAGTATTATTAATACTTATGTATATAAAAGTTTCCAACGTGGCGCAGCTTGACATCATCTGACTGCAAACACGATTGGTTGTGGGTTCGATTCCCACTTGGAGAAATGATTATGGTTAAATTATTTCTGTTTCTCCGTTGCGGAAAACAAGGCGCGGTGTTAAGTTCCGCATTTCAAACGTTATGTTTTGATTTCGGGCGGAAAGTGCAGGACACTCCGGTGTCTTTTGTTTCTCGCTATGTTTCTTCCGACTACCCTTGCTATGTGGGAAGAACCGTAGGCTTACAATAAAATGAATAGCTGTAAGCTGGGGCCTAGTGTTAAGACACTCCATTTCCCACTCTCCGCTGAATTCGGAGGCATTGAGTTAAGTGGCGGAACTTAACGCCGCGCTTTGCCTCGACACTCCTCGAGTGGGAATCGAACCCACAACCAGTCGTTTTCAGTCACACGCTTGTGCCACTGCGCCACGACTGGCTCCAAACAAAATATTATATTTTTTTATATTACCGAATATATTAGCTTTAGAAGAAACACGAGCTCCAGGTACGGAACTTACGTTCTAATCCATACTTATATTATAAATGCGAAAGTCTGTGTGTTTGTCTGTCACGCTTTCACGGTTAATTTACCGCTCCGATTTGGATGAAATTTAGAATGAAAGCATTAAAAGCTATTGGGTCTAACATAGGCTACTTACTTTTTCAAAAATCAACCTCTAAAAGGTTGAAATAGGGGATGAAAGTTTATATGAAAAATCTAAACTGCTTGACTGATTGTAATTAAATTTGGCATAAATATAGTTAATAATCCAAGCCTAAACATAGGCTACTTTATTATTTAAAAATTCGCCCCCAAGGGTTGCAATACAACGAAACGACTATACAGATAACGCGGCGCAGCCGCGAGCGGGCCGCTAATTTTTATATATTTCCTAAAAATGTTTTAATATACGTTTTATTTTTTACTTAAGAATTTAAGCTTTTTATATCTCTAGTATAATAAAAGCGGCCTTGTAAAGTGATTGTATAAAAAGCGACGGGTAAAAATATATTATAACTTAATTTTGACTTTTATGTTTGACTCAACTTTCACCAGCATTATGTACGTACTATAAATAATTTATAGAAACATCTAACGAAATTTTACTTTCGCAATATAATATTATAGTAGAATGTTGTATGTATTTAGTTTGTGTATACTGATAAATATTTTTATAAACAATTTCCTTTATGAATCACTTCTCTTTTGTATTTTAATTTTACGCGATAGGGGAAAGACTTATTATATTATGTATAAAAATGAAGTAGCCTATGTATGACCCTGCATTATTTACTACTTTCAATATAAGTTTCATCCAAATCGGACCGCTAGATTAGCCGTGAAAGCGTGATAGACAAACTTTCGCGTTTATAATATTGTATAATATAGGTATTCGAATATTATTGGAGGCCAACGTGACCCAGTGGGTCTTTGTTTTATTGTATATACGATTATTCATGGGTTTAATTCTCACTTTTGCGAAGGAATAAATTTAATTGAGTTTTTTTCGGCCCTGGTAAGACAACACTCAAAGTTGAGTGTTAACTCAATAAACAGTGACTCAAATTTAGACGGAATGTCATGATGAGAAGTTTTCTCTGCCTTCCCTTCTACACGGTAAAAAGCGTGAAACTCAAATAAATACAGATACCCAACTACACACTATTAGAATAAAAAAAACAGACTATTGTTGTTTAACATGTTGCTTTAGTAATTTAATTCAAATTGAAATTCAAATTCAAAATATCTTTATTCAAATAGACTTTGTAAGCACTTTTGAATCGTAAATCGAATGTACATAAAGCTACCACCGACTCGGAAGGCAGTTCTACTGAGAAGAGCCGGCAAGAAACTCAACAGTTGCTCTTTTTAAATATATAAATTACAATTTTATTATTTGATACAATGGTAGCTACCAACATTGGACTAATTCAGATTAATTCCACGCATTTTTGTCCTTTAAATACTAATCAACAGAGTAATAAATAAGCCTTACTTATTAATGTATTTTTTACAATGATTTTAAATTTCTCCAGTCGTAAATCTAAAACAAGTTGTAGAATTTTATTATATATGCGTATACTCCGACCCATAAAAGATTTATTTACCTTTTAGAGGCGATAATTTTCAATCAACTAAGTGCTTCTAGGTTTACGGATCACAATATTGTACTAAACTAGATCTTTTAGTGCGGAATATTCCGTATTCATTAGTTCTACAGCCTAATTATATGAAAGTGCCAAGCTTTAATCACAAGTAATGCCTTTCTTGCCAAACCATTGTTGGTAGAAATAATCTTTTGGTAGCAGAAATTTGCGAGCATCTCTACAGAGTTGCTAATAACAAAAGCAAGTTTCAATAAGCGTACAAGAATTTTGACGTAGCCAGATGAAGCCGGACGGTTTCGGAGAAGCGTGGGTTCGAATTCCACTGCAGTAAAATTACTAGACATTTTTTTTTATTTTATTTTTTTGTGGCCAGTCCTGGCCCAGTGGCACAAGCGTGTGACTGTAAACGACTGGTTGTGGGTTCGATTCCCACTCGAGGAGTGGAAATATTTAATATTCCCATTTTCTTCGCTCTGGTGTCGAGGTAAAGCGCGGCGTTAAGTTCTGCCACTTAACACGCAATGCCTCCGAATTCGGCGGAAAGTGGAGATCGGATTATCTTAACACTCGGTTCCCTCTGCCTCAAAAAAATCTCAATGTTTGCACTCATTTCTGTTACTGATGTTTTTAACCTATAGTTGTTTTGTATTAACAAGTAGCTTATAATTTTATGTATTTTCTTCCAGTGTACGGCACTCTGCTTGAGGATGACTTGCGCGATGACACCTCCGGTAACTTTAAGAGACTGATGACTTCACTGTGCATGGTAATACATTATGAATTTATATTAATTATATAAACGTTTTAAGAATAAATAAATGTTGTGTAATTGAGAGAAATTACTATAGAGGCTTTGGTCGTTGCACAATTATATTAAAATAAAATACTTTAAAATGCTCCACTTAATACGCAGTCTCTTTTAATGAAACGAAGTGGAGAATGAAGTTTTTTAACACTACTTTCTTTCTGCCTACTCTGCTGAATTCGCAAAACACGTAAAATATAAAAATTAGGGCGACAATATGACACAATATACCTAGTGTTAACCTAGTGGGAACCTAGTGTTAAGACACTCCGTTCCCTATTTTCCACTATTATTTTAAATTACTATCATTTATACCCTGCATGAAAAATAAAATACACAGCTGTCCTCAATTCGATATGCACTTAAGACCGTTCACTCTTAAGTTAATTACCGCAATTGAGTTTTTTTTCGTTAAGTAAACTGTTAGGTTGAATAAAAGTAAAATGAAATTTTTCTATATATGTTATTATTTATTTAGCTTCACGTTGTATCCCGGAACCTAGTGTTAAGACCACAGACATATCCACTCCTCGAGTGGAAATCAAACCCACAACCAGTCGCTTTACACTGTGCCTCTGCGCCACGACTGGCCACATTTATTATTTATATTTTTATGATTTTAAATGTATCTTTTGCAGGGCAACCGGTCTGAAGATTTCCACGTGGACCAGGAGAGAGCTAGGGAAGACGCCAGAAGCCTATTGCAAGCTGGTATGTTATATCAAGTTTACATACAACAAGTTAAAAAAAGTTTATATTAGTAAATCAGTATGGGGGTCCCACAGGGGTCTATTCTTGGTCCGTTTCTCTTTTTAATATATATAAATGACTTACCATTTCTTGTCGAAAGGACCCATGACATAGTATTGTTTGCGGATGACACTTCATTGATTTTTAAAATGAAAAGACAACAAACCATATATGACGATGTAAACAATGCTCTCTCGAAGATAGTGCATTGGTTAAGTGCTAATAATTTATTACTGAACAATAAAACAACCAAATGTATAATTTTTAGAACTCCCAATACAAAAATTGTTCAGACTAATGTACTCTTAAATGGTGATGCCGTGGATCCTGTCGATTCTACTTTATTTCTCGGCATCACCATTGACTCCAAACTACAGTGGGGACCTCATATTGATGGATTGGCGAATAGACTTAGCTCATCAGCATTCGCAGTTAAGAAAATTAGATCATTAACTGACGTAGAGACGGCTCGGCTTGTTTATTTCAGCTACTTTCATAGTATTATGTCATATGGCATTATACTCTGGGGTAATGCAGCCACTATTAATACAATCTTTGTCTTGCAGAAGCGGGCTATTCGCGCAATCTATAACCTAGGTCCTAAAAACTCCTTGAGGCAAAAGCTTAAAGAAATTAATATATTAACAGTTGTGTCACAATATATTTATGAAAATGTAATTAATATAAAAAAAAATATTAATGATTTTGCTAAGATCGGTGATGCACACAACATAAATACCAGAAATAAACATAAACTTACCGCGCCTGTAACTTGATTGCATCGAATCCATAATTCTTTCATGAGACAATGTATACGCTTTTACAATAGGATCCCAGAAAACGTCCAAAAATGTTCCATATCACAATTCAAAAAAATTGTGAAGAGACGTTTGTGTGTTAAGGGTTATTACCTAATTAATGAATTTTTGAACGATAACACGCCTTGGGAATGAAATGCTCGCTCCAGGCTATTCCAATGGTATCATTGTCAATATATAATATAATTATCTGTAAATGCTTGACTTAAAAAAAATATATATTAAAAAAAAAATCGTCCCGCTGAGTTTCTTGCGCCGGTTCTTCTCAGGTCTGAGGCATTAACTTTAGTGAACCGGTGGTAAATTGTTTGACGTTCAAAAAATGAAGCATGTAACTTCTTACTTTGAATAAAATTATTTGACTTTGACTTTGACTTTGACCTTTAAATAAAAAAGCAGCTTTACGCTTTTTAACACCTAGCCGAGTATACTAATAAAGAGAACTTAGTGTGCAAACACTCCGTTCTCCTATTTCTGCTCGTATTTGAGATATTGTATGTTGAATGAAAATGGATAATGAAAAAAACATATATAAATTCAATAATTTCTCTTACTACTTACCTTAGTAAGAGAGGCAGGGGGAGACCTCGGTTGACCTTCGAAAACACAGTATCGACGATACTGGAGGAAGGTCACGTAAAAAGCATGAGGACCCCCCGGAGGGCGTGTATGAAGAGGTTGATGACTGTGGACGAGGCGAAAGAAGTATGCAGGGATCGTAGCGTTTGGCGCTCCGTTCTCTCTGACTACCCCGCAAGGGATACAGCGTGAAGCTAAAAATCGTTTATAACCATCAGAGAATGTGTATAGAAATTGTTATTCGTTCATTCATTCATATCGATATATCAATTTATGTGAAATAAAATATTTTTATACATTTTTTATAATGGTTAATTCGATACATGCTATAACATACAATTTACAGCTATATCATTATTTTGTTTATAAATTCAAATCGTTTGACTTTTTGAGGAATCGGTTCCTTATAAAAAAATTATATTTTCATTTCTCTGCTCTATTAAGACAGAACGTGGCGTTGAGTTCCCCTCTTACGCTAGGTTCACTTTGTTATTGCAAAAAAATGTACCTGAAATATAAACGAAATTTAATTTTGTGTTTTCCCAATATAATTTTATAAGATATGAGTTTTTTATTCATAATTATGTTATAATTTTTCAGGTGAACTCCGCTTAGGAACAGACGAGTCGGTGTTCAACGCCGTGCTATGCTCCCGCTCGTTCCCGCAACTTGCGGCTATATTCCAAGAGTACCACTTTTTAACCGGCCACGATATTGACGATGCCATCAAATCTGAGTTCTCTGGTGACTTGGAGAAAGCTATGCGGGCTATTGGTAAGGATTCTTTAATTAAGTTCTTGAAAATTATGAAATATAATATGTTATGTATTGAGTAATGTATTATATAGTGGAAATAGCCACTGAAGCTATGTTTTACATAAAAATATATTCTAAAACCTTTTGTAGCGCGATTTTTATATATTCTGAATTGAAATTATTTTAACTGGATTAATCGTGTATATTTTTGGTGTTCGAAAATACATTTTCGTTAATCTGGCGTGTTCAGACACCTATACAAGATACTCTCACCCTAAAGAATTCTTGAAAGGATGGATTCTTAGCCTTAAGACAGTTTTTTGTAGTTTTGTTCTTTTTTTATTTCCCCCTTCTCCTCAATACAATGTGGTGTACAAATATGGTAATAATATTACGCGTAAGGTCATTTTTTCTGCACGAACCACTTAATTGGATTTACAAATTAAAAAAATATTATTAAAAGATCCTTTTTCGCTATTTTTTAGTATTCTGTCTACATAGTGTATGGTCTACCTGTTACCCGGGAATACTGTTAAATCTCCGGAATGTCGGATTTTCTAAAATATCGAATACCAATAATATACCCGTTGAATCCGAATTAAATAGATTTAGATCAAACACATTAGATAGAATTTCAAAATTATAAATAGCTTCTCTCCTTTTCCCGCATGGCAACGTAGTCACATCATTCCTTCGAACAAGAAGTGACGCCAAGAAGTGAAGAACGCCCTTTATTCAAGTGCCATCCTAATGGGCCATAATCGAAGAATCAATCAATACGATATCACAATATAATCAAATATATAATTTTTAAAAATCAAATCTTCTATATTACATAAAAATATATTCTAGAATTACTAAGTATTAGAAAACGTTGACTATATCTAATATCTATATATAATTATTATTTGTACACCAACCAATATTCTTGCGTCCTCTGATCTTTTAATTGGCAAGGGTGGTCTGGAAGAGATGACCTGTGATGTAAAGGCCGCCTTTACACCGATATTATGTGCAAATTTATATGTACTTATTTGATATATGTTTGTGTAATAAAGTATTTAATAAATCAAAGTCAAAAATGTTATTCAAAATAAGAAGTTACATGCTTCATTTTTTGAATGTTAAATAGTTTATCACCGGTTCACTACAGTTAATGCCTCAGACCTGAAAAGAACCGGTGCAAGATGCTCAGAGCTTATTTTTATATATTTTTAAATGTTATTCCACACTTAGGAAAATTGAAAAAATATATTTAGAAAGCGTATAAAAATTTTAACAAAACGGAATTCCAACTTGGAAACCGTTTAAGTCTGATCGCTAAGCCATGCGTTCAACTACCTGGGTCGCTACTACCTCCTGAAATTTTTATACGCTTATTTACAACTTATTTATGTTGTTAGTGTACGAATCCCGCTGCGTTCAAATTTTTATACGTTTTCTATATGTCTTTTTCTAAGGCACTTCTTTTTTTTTTTAAACCAATTGTAATTAATAAATAATTGAAATTTTTTTACAGTAAAAGTGGTACGCAACAAGCCATTATTCTTCGCGGAACGCCTCCACAAGTCCATGAAAGGTCTGGGCACAAACGATCGTCAGCTCATACGCATAATGGTGACGCGCTGCGAGCTCGACCTCGGCGACATTGCGGACATGTTCCAGTCGAAATATGGTGAAACTTTGCAGAGTTGGATAGAGGTTAGTTTGCGGATGTTTGAGATATGTTTTAGTATATGTGTTTGTTTTTTTTTGTTTTGTTTTATATTTGTGAACAATACTGTAGTAGACACTGGACGAAAGAGAATAATTTTTATCGTTAGGTAATCGGATAATCGATTGTATGAAGAAAAGAGAGTTTAGTGTTAATTTTTTATAGCTTCACGCTGTATCCCGCACACAGCAGGGTAGGCAGAGGGAACCTAGTGTTAAGACACTCCGTTCCCTACTTTCCGCCGAATTCGGAGGCATTGCGGGTTAAGCGGCGGAACTTAACGCCGCGCTTTGCCTCGACACCAGAGCGAGGAAAATGGAAATATTAAATATTTCCACTCCTCTCTCTCCCTCCTTTTTTTATGGAATAAAGGAGGCAAACGAGCAGAAGGCCCACCTGGTGTTAAGTCGTACCTTCGCCCATAGATATCCACAACATTAGAGTTGTAGATGCGTTGCCAGCCTTAGGGATGTAGGACAGAAGGAGAGAGGAAGGATGGGAATGTTGGGGATAGGGAAAGCTAGCTTACATGCCATCGAACCGGAACACATCTTCAGATATTTGGCGGTTCGTCTTCGACATGATAGTGGTCGCGAGCCAGTCAGAGAACGCATCTCCTACCACCAAACTGGGGAATTGTATTCTTAACCCGTCCCCCCACGGGGTCCTTGAGTGGGAATCGAACCCACAACCAGCCGTTTTCAGTTACACGGTTGTGCCACTACGCCAGACTGGCCCCGGATGTATAAAGAAAAGAAAAGCGAGTTTTGTGTATATGTAGTAGGTTATATGTTTTTTACCCGTTAAGAATACAATTCCCCTCCGCAGCTGGGATAGCGTCCCGTAAAAGCTTGGTGGTAAGAGACTTGTTCTCCGACTGGCTCTGGTTGATGTTGATGTGTTCCGGTTCGATGGCATGTAAGCCAACTCTCTCCCTATTCCCACCATTCCCATCCTATCTCCCTCCTTCTCTCATTCACCCCCAAGGTCGGCAAGGCATCCTCAACCCATATAGTGTTGTGGATGTCTATGGGCGAAAGTAACCACTTACCATCAGGTGGTCCTTGTATCCCCAGACTGTATACTCTAGTGCAGTGATTCTCAAGCACTGCGCCGCGGTACTTTTGCTTGCCGCCAAATTTCAAAAGTGTGCCACCAAATTTTGCAAATATATAATAATGTTACTATTAAATTATATCATTTAAAATCTTTTTCTTTGTGTGCCTCCAAATTTTTAAATCGTTAAATATGTGCCGCAACAAAAGATAGCTTGAAAGGCGAGTGAAAGAGGTAGTGACAGCCTTGTCTCTGGTACCAAAACAGAGAAATGAAAATAATAAATGATTAAGACATTTGAAGAAAACGTATAAAAAATTGAACGCAGCGGGAATCGAACCCGCGCCACCTGAATACCTTCCAGGCGCTCTAACCACTGAGCATGCGTTCAATTTTTTATACGTTTCCTTTAATTGTCTTTTTCAATTTTCCTAAGTGTAACAACACTTTAAAAACTAATAACGGAATAACACATTAAAAATGTTTAAAAGTCATAAATGATTGTTACCCCGAGTGAGAATCGAGCCCACAACCAATACGTTTTCAGTTAGATATGACTCACTGCACTTCGGTGGCCTAAAATTAATATAAAAAAATATAATAATTTAACATTTTGTTTCAGGATGACTGTTCCGGTTACTACAAGAAGTGCCTTCTGGGTTTGCTCGGCCTTTACTAGGCGTTTAAAATGAATCACAAACTATATTAATTGTATTGATGTTTCTCTCACCGTCAATCTCTTTAAGATCTTTATTTACACTTTAATTAGCTTTGTAGTTTATAAATTCCTTTATTGTACTAGTTTTAAACTAAATTGGAGACATTTTTTTTTTATAATATATTTTGTAAGAGGATAATAATATTTTAGGTTTGCTCAGTTAGCACTTTTGATTATGCGTTAGTTTTTTTTTAACTTGAATTTCACTGTAGTTATATTATTTTTATTTAGAAGAACACGCTATAGAAGTGAAATTTAACAGAATAATTTGAGATTTATTTATTATATAATATTGTTAAAAAAATTAAAAATGACTATTTTATTATATTATATTAGTTGTTAAAGAAAAGACTATAAATGTATATTATCTGTCTCTTTTTCGTACTGCATTTTCGTTACATTGTGTTTTTCAAATTACAACCAAGAAAGGAGGTTTATTTCAATAATAATAACATATTTATATAATAAAAATACGATCTGATATAAATAAAATATATAATCTGCTATATTGGCTGCCAGTTGTAATTTAGAAAGGAAAATTGAAAAATATATATTTAAAATATATTTAAATAGAATTTATGCAAACGTCAAATTGACGTTCTATTTGACAGTTAAAGTCAGTGAAAAACATTATATATGTAGGTTATAGAAACTATATTAAATTGATTATTCGAATTGCATATACATTTTTTAAATATTATTAGGTATTCGGTGTTATTTTATTTATTGGGCTAATAAAAGACTAAAGTAAAGAATTTCAAAGAAATTAAAATGGAACTTAAAAAGTATTATAAAGGAATAAAAATTAAACTTAAAATGTCTTAAAATATGCCGTAGTATGTATGTATGTTATTCGATTTATCGTCTTGCTCGAATATGTTGTTTATTATTATATACATACAAAATTATTTAACTTTTCCATAAAGTCAGCCTCATACTGTTGTTGCTTAAAAGTTGTGCCTTTACATTATATACATTGAGCTTTTTGCTAGAAAACTAAGTTTTACAAATAATAATTATAATCTAAGCTAATAGTAAAATGTGAAATAGAAGATATAAAGCTGTTTCTTTTTCATATATATATGTATTATTTTTTGTTTTAATTGTTTGATGTTTGAAATCAATGTGGCCAGTGAGTATGATTGTAAACGCAAAGGTCGTTGATTCAATTCCCATTTAGGGAAATGATTATATATAAAATATTTCTGGCAGAATGTGGAGAATGGAGAGTTTATAAGACAGGTTCCTTTTTAAGTATCGCTAAAAACCGATAAATAAACTTAATAATACTGAATTTAAAGTTAGCTGTTATAATGTAATGTCTAACGCTTTTTCTGGTGTTGAAATACTCTATTCTCGGGTTCTTTGAAAGTGTGAAAAAAATTAAATAAAAATATACAATGTAGATATATTTTTAAAGTACAATTTTTAAAACGTTTTTGATATTTATCACTATGGGTGTTTTACACAGGTTGTATTTTTTGCACTAAAATATATACTTATAGCTTAAGAAAAATTAAAAACATTATCTATATGTAAAAAACTAACAATTTATCGATGAAAAATCATACTAAATAGAATGTTAGGTGAATTCTGCCATTTTCTATTTCTTGTTTTGAAAATGAATTATTACATGGGTTGTTAAATTATTAATACATTTTGATATTTATAATAAAATATGTATTTTACTATAAATCTTCTAACCATTGTACTGCATTGTATTGTTATACCGCTTTTGCCTTAATGTAAACTTTAAATATAAGAAACTTATTTGTAATACATTATTGCCCCATTAAGAAATTAAAAACAGAATAATATTGTAAGAGACTATGTATAATAGAATTCAGAAAGGAATTAAATTAAAAAAAAATATATATGTTATTTGAGTGAATACATGTATATTATAAATTAACTATTATATATTACTTGTTGAACTAGTTACTTTCACAGTATATTGTAATCTCTTCAAACGAAACAGTCTTTAAAATTTAAAGCTTTTATCTATCTTAGTATGAGCTGTTAAACAATAAAACCGCTTAGGATATAAACATTTTTTTTACAAAACATGAAAATGTAAACGCATGGCTTACCGATGTGGAATCGTGCTAACTTTGAAGCTTTTCTAACAATACTTTCTTTAATATATTTTTAGAAAATGTTTAATATTTTGTATGCAGCGGAATATTAAAAATCCTTGAGAAACTTTTTATTCGTTCTTGTAGAAATTTAAAAATTTCTTCTTTATGTTAAATTTTAACTGTCGTCCGATGGCGTAGTGTTTATTATTTATGGCCCACAACATTATTTGTTTGAACTTTGCTATGACCGTCTCAACTCTACTCTATGTAGCCCACATACAAAATTTCGACTTTGCGTCCAATAGTTTTATCTGTGCGTTGTCTGTCAGTCACTCAGTGATGAATGGAAGTTATTTTTATTATATATTAATATATTTGTGAGTTAATTGTGATTATTTACTACTATGAAAGTGTTGGATTTTGATTGTATGTATATAAAGATTGCCTTTTAAAAATTGTTACCTCGAATTTCGATGACTTTTAAAGTCAAAACTCTTTGAATGTTGATTCGTGCCTTTAAATTCACGCAACTAAGTTGTTAATTTTATTTTTTTATTAAAAATATAATAAAGAAAAGATAGCTTAAGTTTTTTATATTTATCTTATGTTCGAATTATTATGCCATATTTGAATCTCTACGTATTACTTTCTTTTTCTTTCTGATTTTTTGTAATAAAGGTTGATTTTTTTAAATAAATATAAGTGCCTATACAATTCAATAGACTTTAAACAAGCATTTTACAATATTGCAGTAAATGTTACATTAAGACATAAAGTACATTTTTCACTATTTATACTAATTTACACACGTTTACACTGATTTATACACATTTATTGTAAGAAATAAAATATATATTATGCATAAAATGTATGGAGTTGTCTACATCGCTTGTACGCTTTAAATGTATAACCGATAGTGCTAATTGCGGCCAACAATTTTTTTATATATAAGTTACATACTTTATGAATAAATTTTATTATTAATCAATTTGGTTTTTTATTTATATTGTCTTTAAAAGAGTAAAATACAATTTAAATTATCGCCTTACGCTTACATTTGGATAACAAGTCTCAGGGACTGCCCCGAGCTCCTGTCTTGAAATATTGAGATGTTTTTTTAGCTGCACAATTCTTCTCTTCTGTAATTTCTGCTAATTATATTCTTAGTGCGGTATTTTTGTCTCATTAGATATTTTAAACAAAATTTAAACGTTAACGAATGAATGGAAGCTTTCCTTGAAATAATATGCCACGTAAATAAATGAATTGTTCCCACAACGGTTGTGGGTCCGCTCTTGATCATACAGTAACAACAAGGTGTAACTGTGACGCGAGGGAATGATATGATATATTTTTTTATAGCTTCACGCTGTATCCCGCACAAGGCAGGGTAGTCACAGGGAACCTAGTGCTAAGACACTCCTTTCCCCACTTTTCGCCGAATTCGGAGGCTTGCGTGTTAAGTAAGTGGCGGAACTTAACGCCGCGCTTTACCTCCACACCAGAGCGAAGAAAATGGAAATATAATTTCCACTTTCCTCGAGTGGGAATCGAACCCACAACCAGTCGTTTACAATCACAGGCTTGTGCCACTGCGCCACGACTGGCCACAATGATATGATATAATGATATATTTATATTATTTCGCGTTTCATCGCTCTGTTAAGATAAAACTGCCACTCAACATATATAGGTGTGTTTCTAATTTAGACCACAATGTGGAAAAGGGAGTGACTTAACTCTACGTGTTACCTTCTTACCCTATACGGAAAGTTGAAAAGAATACAAAACATCAATTTTATCTATATAAAAGAATATGTATTAACAACATTAACTGAATGGCGGTAAGTTTCATTTACAAATTAATAGCGGTGTGATGGATCGTCGCGAGACAATAAAAATGACCGCCCAAACTTCCTTGATGAATGGGGTATCAGATATGCAAACAAAATGCAGCCCATCACTCCTGTGGAGTTGACGTCTTTTGCTTTATAAATAAATACTTTGGCTTGGTTTTGTAAGTGTTTTGTTTCGAAGAACCTATTTAATATATTATTAGGTGTCAAAAATATCTTAACTACAGCGCAAATTATTCACATTTAATTTCAAAATGTCACTAACTTTAATACTATAATTAAGAGGTGCCATAGTATTATTTATGTATGAGTTACACTGAGAGATTTTTAACTCTATTATGTGCTTTTCACTGCCTAAACTCAAAGACATTGCGAGTTGAGTGGGTGTTTACTTTTTATTCTTTCCTTCTTTCCTTCACTTCCTATATTTTTACCTCCTACACGTGTCTAGTCTTAATATGATCTTTTGTTTTCACCTATATTACACATTTTGAAATGAAACTATTTTTTTAACCATAATCCGGTTAAAAATAGTTTCGGTTTCGATTCCGGTTAAAAATAGTTTAGGCGGTGGTTTCATATCATTATGTATCAACTGACAGACGAATACCACCCCAGTCTACCTGTGACCACTGACCTGACTGATAAAGTGTTCGAAACCTCAGGTTTTCTAAACATGTATTACAAAAATATACGCGATTAATCTGCAACATCGATTATTAGCCTTTACCATGAGCCTAAAAATAGATTCCGACCGCTACCTAAGAAATTTTCGGCAATTCTTCTCATACTCTTCCCGTAATTCTTTAGGAATCAATAGACAACATTTAGCTTTCTACACCCAATAGGTGCGTTGCCTATCGCCCAGTGATTACAGTACGCGCATTTTATCTTGACCAGTCATATCTAAACTTTCCGAAATTTCGCGCAGGTACAGTCAACCAGCCAATGAGAGTCGATGAGTGACTGAGACACAAGATGCACTATGTATTTTCAAATACCAAAAATATACGCAATTAATCCGCAAGTTTCATTATTTACCCTTTGTTTTTAGGGTCATGACCCTAAAAACAGATTCCCACCGCTACCTAAGGAATTTCGACAATTCCTCCCATACTGTTACCGTAAACTCTTTAGGTATCTATAGACAACATTTAGCTTTCTACACCCAATAGGTGCGTTGCCTCTCGTCCAGTGATTACAGTACGCGCATTTTATCTTGACCAGTCATATCTACACTTTCCGAAATTTCGCGCAGGTACAGTCTACTAGTCAATAAGAGTTGATGAGTGACTGAGACACAAGATACACTATGTATTTTCAAATACCAAAAATATACGCGATTAATCCGGTTAAAAATAGTTTCATTTCAAAATGTGTAGTCTTGTTTTCGTATATATCTACTATTTTTCTGTATCCACTCTCATTCCAACTAACTAACTCTTCTCTCCACTTCTCTCCTTTTTTTACATAATTTAGGAATTATCCTGTAACCTTATTTACCCTTCACTCTTGACATATATCTAACGAGAAAGAACAAGCAGTTTGGTACAGCACGAAAGTCGAACAACGAATGTGATTGGGATATATAAGAGTAACGTAACTAATATTCTGAATTAGGTTGCTACATCATTTTCGGACCTTTTTTAAATATACATTATATTCTATGCCAGAAAAGCAACTATTTTCTACTACTTTAAAAGTATAATAATTTCACGGATTGTACTTTGCTATTTTAAGGGTTATGTTTTAGATTATTAACTGTATTCATATTCATATTGTCTGGAAAGTTTTTGAATTTAATTTCAACGTTTTCATTTTCAACATACCTTAAATAGAAAAAAAGATTAACTACGATATCGTACAAATCTAAGTACAATAAGGAATGATTTAAAAATCCATTTTTTAACCATTATAAATTTATCTTAGAAAAGATAGTCAAAGACAAGGGAATCGAACCTACATCAATGGCGTGTACAGTCAGACGCTGTCCTACTGCGCTACAACAGCCTCCAACATTTATACTATCTTAATTTATACAACGTCCATGCAAAATTATTATTACTCTCTCGATATACCTGGAAACGGAATACTAATGACTTAAAAGCATTTCATAGACTCATAGAGTCATGACTTTGATCTGCAATCCATCTGTAATTTGTTGGATAACGTGCACTTTGTACTTGTACATACAGACATACATAAGTCATATTAAATGTCCTTCTGTGTATGTCTTTAATATCTGATATATTATTTCGGTACATTGCAACCTCGGGGGTGGATTTTTGAAAAATAAAGTATCCTGTGTTTAACCTTGGATTATCAACTATATATATGCCAAGTTCGTTACAATCGGTCAAGCGATGTAGATTTTTCATATAAACGTTCATCCCCTATTTCAACCCTTTAGAGATTGATTTTTGAAAAACTATTTAGCCTATGTTAGACTCAGTCATTTTTACTACTTTCATTCTAAATTTCATCCAAATCCGTCCAGTAGATTAGCCGTGAAAGCGTGACAGACAAACACACAGACAGTCGCATTTATAATATAACTATTGATGTATGGATGTGGTACATATATATATTTTTTCATCTTTGCTTTTTTCGTTAAGCAGAGAGAATGTAGTGTCTCCTTACTACTACTACTTTCCTAAACCGAGACGTTACGTGCTAAGTCGTGGAACTGAACGTCGCGCTTTGGGATGGATTGGTACCAGAGTGTCTAGTTACCAGAGCGGAAAAATGAAAATGATTGAAATATAATCTGTTCCTCGAGTGGAAATCGAACCTACAGTCATCGCATACAGTCAGAAGATGTTACACCGCGCCATCGCCTAGAACTATATTTATTTATTTACATATTGGTTTATCACAATGGTATAATTATAGTATTACAGGTAGAATTAAAACAAAAAAGATACATTTGTAGTAAAATACAGCAACCAGTTTAAAGTATGTTATGATACACATGCATAATATATATATATTCTTTATTGCACGAAACAAACAAGGTAATTACAAAACTTAACTAATGTTAGCAAAAGGTAATATATATGTGAGAGAAAAAGAAAAAATGATATATAAATCACTATTAGCAAATTCAGTACAAACAACTGTATGATATACAAAAACTATTTATTGAACGCTTAATTAGAGGATGACATAAATACTACAGGTGTAATAACGAATGGCGCGTGTGAATCAAATATTTCATTATCTCGTGCAAAGCGATTTTCAAATTATTTCAAATTCAAATGCAATTTGGATTCCAAACGAGATTTCAGTTGAAAATATTGTGAGAATTTATTGATTTTGTCAGTTAACATTTTCACGTTGTTATTTGTACTAACTGTTGTGAACTAGTAGTTGCCCGCAACTTTTTTTCTATAGATTGGATTTCTTAGTGACTCTTCCTACCAAAATATCCATTACGTACATCTTTTGTTAGGGTCCAATTTTCTTATAATTTGTAGTATAAATGGTTTATATAGTTCTACATTAGGTATTCCACTCTTCAAAAGCTATGCAACAAAAGTGATTTTATTCAAATTTGTCCAGTAGTTCGAAGATGTGCGTATACACACATACTGTATTTACTGTTGGCTATATTATAGTACAAGTGTAGGCGAGTCGTATTATATGGTTAAATAGTTGTATCACTAACGAATGATTATATTTAAATTACTTTTATTTTCTCGTAAGTCAAAGCGCGGAGTTGAGTTACGTAATGTTTTCTAATACGCAACGTCTCGGACTTGGCGGAAGACGAAGGCACGAGGTTCTTCCTGCTAACACTGCTATGCGGGACCTAGTGTAGAAGTAGAGTAGAATGTAGAGTAGAATTTCCTACGTACATATCAACTATATTATTATGTAGATTCATTATACGTTGAAGAAAAATGTTAATTGATTATATATTGTGGCTACTTATATAGAGGAGACAGCAATTGTGCAAAGGCTGTACATTTCATTGTAAATTAAAGGCAATTTAAAAGTTATACCGATTTAAATCATTTTTAGTTAACAAGATCTGAGCAAGACAACTTTAATTCACCACATATTGTGCAATGGGCCGTAAACAGTGCTTGAAACTAGAGTCTCACTGCTTAAAAATCGCTGCAAATAGCTGCAAAAAATAAATAATTTAATATTGCTGTTGTTTTTTTATGTTTATTAAATGTAATTTATTTTTTAATTATCAATATTTTTTTCATCTGAAGATTATCGTATGTGATAATCGAGTAGGGGCTCTTTAGTTTAATATATAAATTATATTTATATCAGCATTTCTACCACATTTTATTCTTAAGTGAAATTTATCTATGAAATCATATTCTTTTTATACTTACATTTAAAGATCAGAAAAAAAACCATCGTCGAATATGTCATAAAACTGTAACGATAAAAACATTTTGAAATGAACATAGTAATTTATTTTCGTGTTTTTTCAACAAAAACTCTATAAAACGACATCGAGTGAAATAAATGACTCGAGACTAATGAGCTAAAATACACGGGCGGCGGTTGTGCTCGTCATATCGGAATCTCTTTGACATATCGCACTTTTTTAATATTATTAAAAATTATTATGTAGTGGTGTTCTTTCTGATTTATAGACGTTTCAGGAATGGAATTTCGCTCAAAGGAATGCTTTATTTAAATTATTTCCATTTCGAGTATTACTGTTAACGCCTTTGTTTGTGGAGTTCCATTTCACCACTCTGAATACAAGACGAAGCGTTACTGAGTTCAGTCCCATAACATACAGTGCCTCGCATTCAGGCCGAAAGAGGAGAACAGAGTGATTTCACAGTATGTTCTATATGACTACCTAGGTACCTATGCGAATAAAGCATGAACTTTCATTTTACTTTACGTTGTCGAATATATGACAACAATATTTGAACCCCGAGTGGTAATCAATTACCCACAAACATCGCGTTTACAGGCAGGTACCGTCCAACTGCGTTACAACGGCAATTAATTAATTTGTTTATTAATAAATTCACTCATAGGTATTACATTATGTAAATCCAAAAACACACAAGCAGAATCAAATAACTCCAAAACTATACATAAGAAAACAAAGGTTCTTTGTTAAAAAGATTATTGTTTGTTTTCACTGCTTACACGCACAGTTATGGAAGATATATTAATACAATGTTTTCTTTAAAGGACTTCCTCCTTAATTTTTTACTATCCTGTACTGTCAAAGAGTATTCTAAAATACTTTAATGCTAATAATAAAAGGCAAACATTAAATAAATCCAATATAAAACGCTCGTGTTAAAGCGTAATATTGCTACCTGTAAACTTTTCTTGAGAGATGCCCAATTTTCCGCTACATGAGAAAACCGATGGGGTAATTCAAGAGCCCACTAACCCTTTTTCTGTGCCTTTTTATTTAAACTTATCCTGAGACCTGCTTTGAATTTATCAAGATCATATTGAAAATTTGTTGTATTTTTTATAAATTACTCAATGTATTCGAAACAATCTATTTTATAATATATTCCTGTTTAAAATTAACAGTACTATAAATATGAAACATAATAATATATTGAGCATCGTAGCTCAGTGGGTCAACGTGCGAATATAAACGATGGTTGTGATTTCGATCCCCTTTCGGGGTAGTGATTATATTTAAATGACTTTTTGCCTTTGCTTTGGTAAGATAAACGCATTGAGTTCCGCCACGAAGCAAGTAACGCCCTCAATTCAGCTGGAAAATGGAGACAAGAATGTGTTCCGTCTCTATTTTAGACGGAACGGAGACATCGTGTTCAACACACGATCGTGTATAAAGGAAATGTCAAAACTATAGAATTTTTTTTTTTTTTTAGCTTCGCGCTGTATCCCGCACGCAGCAGGGTAGGCAGAGGGAACCTAGTATTAAGATACTCCGTTCCCCACTTTCCGCCGAATTCGGAGGCATTGCGTGTTAAGTGGCGGAACTTAACGCCGCGCTTTACCTCGACACCAGAGCGAAGAAAATGGAAATATTAAATATTTCCACTCCTCGAGTGGGAATCGAACCCACAACCAGTCGCTTACAGTCACACGCTTGTGCCACTGGGCCACGACTGGCTATAGAAAATCGAACGATATCAATTACCATTGCTGATATTCTTTGGGTAAATATTGCGTATATTTGTATTAAGAGACTACACTCTGATAAGTCATTAGTTATTTCTTCGCGGCCCGTCATTAGTTAGCTGTACCAATAATTTATACGCATCAAATTCCTCATGTAATCAGCCGCTGTCAGGTCCGATCATAGCATCGGTGTACAATAAAACCGCAGTTCTTGGAAAATCTCATTTGTTACTTATTAAGATCGTTAACTTGTAAGTTCATAATACAACATATATAGGAATTTATGTACGTTGTTAACTTTTTTAAGGTATGTCTTTAGGATATTTTTTTCTATATATATTGTATAGATATACTTTCTGGTCGAATTTTGAAGCCAAAGTCAGTAGAACTAATATTTTGCTCACTGTCTAGTTTAATTTGGTTATGAAAATAGATAATTGTAAGTAAACAAGTTCCTAATATTTATACAATTTTTTTTGTTCATGCTCACATTTTATCAAGCTAATCGTCCGAATTTCTAATATTGTGTACCAGAACGAGTAAATAAAAATAATTTTAACATAGTTCCTCCTAGTGGGGATAAAAATTACAAACAGTGCGTCTGCTTTTCAGCGATTGCCTCATATTTCAAAAATATTATATTAATTTAATATTATAATAATAACTTATTTTTTTCCCTCTGAGTATTATTCGACGTCAAACGTCATGATGGCGCTAATATTGAAGGATATCAATCGTTAATAAAAACCTATTCCATGCGTAAAAACTATAGGCGTGAGTAAAAAAATATATATTTAAAATTATAAAATGCTTGAGGCCAGTCGTGGCCCGGTGGCACAAGCGTGTGACTGTAAACGACTGTTTGTGGGTTCGATTCCCACTTGAGGAATGAAAATATTTAATATTTCCATTATCTTCACTCTGGTGTCGAGGTAAAGCGCGGCGTTAAGTTCCGCTACTTAACACGCAATGCCTCCGAATTCGGCGGAAAGCGGGGAACGGAGTGTCTTAACACTAGGTTCCCTCTGCCTACCCTGCTGTGTGCGGGATATAGCGTGAAGCTATTTAATTTAATTTAATTTAATAAAATGCTTTATTATACTAGACCGTCGTGACGCAGTTCGACAGCGTGTGACTGAAAACACCTTAGTTGTGGGTTCGATTCCTACTTGAGAAATAATTACATTCAACTATTTTTCATTTCTTCGCTCTGCTAATCAGACGTAGCGCGGCGTAGAGTTCCACCACTCAACACGAACAGTGTCTGATAGTTCGAGCGGGAAGTAGAAAACGGAGTGTCTTAACATATATTCTCACAGACTTCTCTGCCCTGTGGGAAAAACGTGAAGTTGAAAAATAAATAAATAACCTTAATTATACAAATAATAAACAACATTACTGTGTTCGCAATAATTATTCATTAATTAAGACTTTAAAAGTAAAGTCAAATGTAACACAGTTCCCAATTATTATTAAATGCGAAATTTAAATGATCGTGCACGTCGTTAATTCTCCATATGTCGGCGATAATTTTCCATCCACCAATTATATGATTTAACAGGGTTTATTGTAAACGAATTACTTATTGTATATTATTAACATGTAAAATATTTCAATTATTTAAAATAGTCCATCATGGCACAGTGGGATAGCTCTATAAGCGTAGGTTGTGGGTTTCCATATTTTTTCATTTAGGTACCCACTCTTGTAGTATAAACTGTGACGTTGAGTTCTGCCACTCCTACATTATCAGGTATTCAGAGAAAAAACAGAGAAAGGAGTGTCTTGGCATGGACTTCTCTCTGCGGCGGATAAAACCTTAAGGGAAATAAGCGTTATTTCTATTAAGTAACGGTTTATACTTCAAACTTTATTGTCTTTTATATTCATTTGTGTTTTCTTTTTATTTTGCTGCATCTCTAACACATAAGCAGGCTATTACTAGACTAGACTTACTTATACACTTAGATACTTAGTACTTACTTAGATTATTACTAGGCTTAGGGAAATGAAGTTTAGACCACAAACATTTTTGATACCTATGTAATTATGCTCCCAATTGGGAATTGAAACCATAACCATACCCTTAACAGTCAAACACTATCTCATTGTGCCTCGATAGCCTTGTGATTTTTGTGATATCATGTAACGATTTTTTTTAGCATTTGATTTTTTTTTAGCATAGCATATGATTCCATTTTTTTCAACATCATGCTGTGTCCCGCATACAGCAGATACTGAACAACGTGTTAAGACACTCCGTTGCTCACTTTTTTAATGCTGCGCTTTGCCTCGACATCAGAGCGAAGAAAATGGAAATATTAAATATTTCTACTGAGGAGTGGTAACCGAAACCACAACCAGTCGCGTTATAGTCATACTTTGTGCCCTTGAGCCACGACTGATCCCTACATAGATTAAGTATAAAATTATTAAATAACCATTAAACTGTGGTAAAGCTATTCTAACCAACTTCACTTTATATCGACCATCAAAATAAAGTAAAGTTGTTTTTGTTACGTACATTTAAATACTTTAACCGTCGCCTATAAAGCATTCAGAAGGGCAATATCTGTAAAACAGAATATAACAACGAAAACAAGGATCTGCTTTCCTTTAACGTTAAATTATGAGAGTAAAATTATTCCCTGTGTAATATTCGAGCGGTTCTGTAATCTTTTTGAAGAAGATGCTGCAATCTTTCGGGTAAATATTAGTGAAGTACATAAGATATCTTTGTGTTTGTGTATTTTATATGTACGTGTATAATTAGCTGTGCTCGCGACTTCGTCTGCCTGTAAAAGTATCCAGCTATGCCGTATTATGACAGCTATCTACCAGTGTAAGTTCCATCCAAATCGGTCCAGATACACAGCCACCAGAGATTAGCCGGAACAAACAGACGGAAAGGCAGACAAAAAGTGTTAAAAATGGTATTTTAGTATACCTTCTCGTATATGCGTCGTGTATGAATACATATGTATTTAGTAAAAAGCGGTTATTGTAATATTACAAACAGACAGTCTAATTTTATTTATTGGTATAGATGACTTGGTGGTAGTGTATATATGTATATACTCTAAACAAGTTACAAGTTCGAATTTAATGGTTTTTCTTTGTTTGAATACGAAAAATAACATTAGTAGAGTACTAAGTAGAGCGTCTCACTAATTACTATAAGCGTGATTGATTGTGGCGTTAAAACTTACTAGAAAGAACGATTGCATTTAAATTATTTTTATTGTGTCACACTTACTCAATACTCTGTCTCAATTGGTATGGAGAAAACGGAGTGTTTTGATTCTAGCCTCTCTCTATGTAGCAGGGCTATGTGATAAAAGCAGAAAGCAGCTTAACAATAGTAGTATCAAAATTTGAAACTTGTTCTTTTATAGCCATAAAAAATTACATTCTAACTTTTAACAATTTAAAAATATTTTTCCCCCCTTAATATGAAAAACAATGTTCTTGGACGGTTCTCAAGAAGGGCGGGTTCGAATACGTTCTTCGACGTTCAAAAGTTTTATACATTTTCTAAAAATATTAGTCTTATCTTTGTTACACAATATATAAACATTTACTTCAAAATATAATAAAATCAGTAGGGTCTTTAATTAGCTATTGCGTACAACAAGAGAGCAATAGAGCTGTGAAGATGTTTGTTCTACATTGAGCAATTGTTTGGGGACCCCTCAGAAAGGAGATAGCAAAATGCGACAGTATTTTTAGCTGACAATAAATATCATTTTGTTGATATAATTTCGTCATTATAAAATTAATTAACTTCTACGATGTTTGCTAGTTATATAATATTTTTTTTCTTATTATATTTATATTCTATAAATATTACAGTGTTGAGTTCCGCCTCTCAGCACGTGGAAAGTCGAAAGCTGTAAATCACAATATATTTAAAACTATGTTCAATATATGGATATTTACTAATATATATGTTTTATTTTTATTTAAAGTCAAAGTCTTAATAATTACTTATGAAAAGGAAGTGTTTTGATACTAGCCTCTCTCTATGTAGCAGGGCTATGTGATAAAAGCAGAAAGCAGCTTAACAATAGTAGTATCAAAATTTGAAATTTGTTCTTTTATTTATATAGCCATAAAAAATTACATTCTAACTTTTAACAATTTAAAAATATTTTTCCCCCCTTAATATGAAAAACAATGTTTTTGGACGGTTCCCAAGAAGCGCGGGTTCGAATCCGTTCTTCGACGTTCAAAAGTTTTATACATTTTCTAAAAATATTAGTCTTAATCTTTGTTACGCAAAATATAAAAAATTACTTCAAAATATAATAAAATCAGTAGGGTCTTTAATTAGCTATTGCGTACAACAAGAGAGCAATAGAGCTGTGAAGATGTTTGTTCTACATTGAGCAATTGTTTGGGGACCCCTCAGAAAGGAGATAGCAAAATGCGACAGTATTTTTAGCTGACAATAAATATCATTTTGTTGATATAATTTCGTCATTATAAAATTAATTAACTTCTACGATGTTTGTAAGTAATATTATAATTTTTATATATTTTTTTTCATATTATATTAATATTCTAGTAGTAGAGATTACATGGTTGAGTTCCGCCTCTCAGAACGTGGAAAGTCGAAAGCTGTAAAATATGTAATAAAAGTAAATGTAATATTTAAAACTATGTTCAATATATGGATATTTACTAAGATATATGTTTTATTTTTATTTAAAGTCAAAGTCTTAATTTATGAAAAGTGTCTCAACTTTTCTTTTTCTAATTATTGGTAAACTAAATAAATTCATTAATATTCTCTCTGTATACCCAGAAAGGGGCTGGTATTACCTTAACATCAACTAGATATTATTTGTGGACAGACAGAGGTCTATAATTTTTTCCAATACATTAATAAATTCTTGGAAAGGTTAACGAGCTATGGCGCTTACAAGTTATAAGTTAGCATTTAATTGTGTCAGATATAAATATTTCAATATTACGATTAATGTAATGAAAATTTATTATATATTATTTATATGTAAATATTTATTTGTCATTTTAAAAATATATCAGGCATAGTAAATACTTCCATTTTCTTTTTAAGATCCCTCTTTTTTGTAGTTTTATCCTTATTTCCTTTATAGATTAGTCTAAGAGTGTCAAGACACTCCGTACATCACGTTCTTCCCATAAATAGAGGCATTTCATGTGTGAAGAGAATTGAAAATAACTTAAATATAATAATTTTCTCCAATGAAAATTAAACTCACGATCAATCGCGTTTAAAATCAGGTGCTATCCCAATGCTCCTCTTTTCGCATGGATTTTTTCGATCCAAAATGTAACTACTACACTAAGATGTACCTATGCATATTAGTAATATAAGTAAACTGGGGCTTGAAAGAAACTTAAACACCTGGTTGTGACTTAAAATACGAGGCTTAACCTTATATATCGCATAGATATGTTTTATAATTTTAAACGTCATAAAAATATACCTAAAATAAATATTAGGTATATTTTGCTCGTAGCAGGTTAGGCACAGCAAGTATCCAAATAACACGATTCGCACCGACTCAAACTCAACTTTCAAATTTTGCAGCTGAAGTGGAGAGAACCTAGTGTCAAGATACTCCGTTTTCATGTCTTAATTTTATGTCGTATCACCAGAGAAAGGCAATGAAAATATATTTGAAAAGAGCAATTGTTGAGTTTCATGCCAGTTCTTCTCTGTAGATTTCTCTGCCAACCTGGTTGTAGCTTCTGTTAAGACTAATATTTAACGTTAATTAAAAATTCGAAAGTACTTGTGTTTGTTGCTTTTTGAATAAAGAATGTTTTAATTTTGATATATATCATCATTTCCTCGAGTGGAAATCGAACCTATAGCCTGCATATATTGAACGAGACAGCACTAAAATATCAACAGATACCAAATAAAAATCAAGTTAAAATTGAAAAAACTATTTGAACTTCAAAAATTATCATATAAAAATAGAATTTCGGCGGACATCAGCAATTTATTGCAAAGTTAATCAACAGTGCAAATATGTGCGTGTTCCGTGTGATTTATCGAGCACAGTCAGTCAGATTTAATTCATATGACAAATAAATGATCTCAAATTGCGCGTGAAACATTGCTTTCATTGATTCGTAATTCCCACACGAATTTAATTTGAATTTACGGTAGTTAAGGTGTTTAATAATTTAATGAAATCGTTGACAATATAATGAAGTCGTCGATTCTACGATATGGCCACGACATATATACTTTGTAAATAAATTTTAATAAGCATTTTATGAAAATTGATACGTTATATTTCATTTGTCAGGATGTCCCAATATTTTAAAATTTCATACTAAACCAAAATTATTCTTCAATTTTACTTTTAACTTATGCCAAAGAAAAGTATTTAATACAATAAATAAATAATTGGTTAAAATTACACATTCGAATCGTAAAAATTGTATCGATTGGCTATATAAAAGCAATATTTTGGATGTTTCTTATTTACATACCAATACGGTCGGCGTCAGACAAAGTTACGCGTGTTTACACATGAATATTCCAAGGAATCTATGTTATAAAGGCAAATTCTGTTTGTGTTTTTCTCTTTCTTACGACTACAAAGGAATGGTGCGTAGTGTGAAGTCATGCCCTCATAAAACGACAGATTGGGATCCAAATCTATCCGAAAAATGTTTCATTTTGCAAAACATCTTTTGTAGCTTTGTAAACATTGTCTTAACAATTGACATACGAGTACATACATGAGAGGATATAAAACACACTCGGGTGCACTTTTTGATGTTATTTTTCTTTAGTTTTCTGTTTTTTTTTACTATTAGCTTAGGTACTTTTCATATTTCATATAAGTGACTCATACTCATATAATTTGTTCATCATGTGAGGAAAACTACAAATTATATCCAATGGATATCCTTTGATTTTTGTCATTAACATATAAGTATATACATATTTGTAAGTGGAGGTATTTTAAAATAAGTAAACGCGTAAAATTAATCACAGTCTACCTCTGATTATGGATTATTTGAAACTATTAAATACATATCCATGTATATTAATCTCAGATAATATATATAGGAATATATATTATCTGACATTATTTTACAAGCTTATTAATGTAAAGAAATAAAAGAGTGCCAAGTGGGACTGTGACTAGCTAGGATGACTGTGTTTCAACTACTACTGTAAGAAAGAATTGCTATTAAATTATTTTCATTTCACTAGTCTTGTAAAATAATATAAGCAACAGTTAAGTTCTGCCATTCCTCACGCAATAAGTGGAAATTGGCTGAAAAATAGAGAACTTAGGGCACTGTGTTCTCTCTTCCAACTCCGCTATCGAAGATACGAGGCGGCTGTTATAAAATAGGTCAATTTAATTAAACACATACAACACAATAAATACATACATATATATATTAATACATTATATCTCGTTACTGATTCAGCTTCTCACCAAATGAGCGTGCTAAGCTCTGCACAGACACTCGCAGTCGCTTGTCAACTGTCAGTAAGTACAACTTTCAGCGATTTCAGGCACGTATGATATTCATACGACTGACACGCGCGGAGTTTGGAATCAAATTGCTCAACTGTATTCTGTACATCGAAATGCATATGTGATTTGCTGAAAATAATTTATATATACATATACATGTTTAAAAGGTTTTGATTAACTTCGCCTGCTCTAACCATTGTAGTGCAGTGGTACGACGCAGGACTTCCCGTTCCCCCGAGGAGTTCTTCGTTTCCTACCGTTTGCTAGAAACGAGGAACCACTCAGGGAAATAATTATATTAAGATTATTTTAATCTCCACGACAGGTTCGAAAGAACGACTGGAAGTTCTGAGACACAACACACAAATCCATGCAAAAAGTGAAATACGGAGTGTCTTGTCTCTAGCTTCTATTAGACTACTACGTTATGCAGAAAAAGCGTGAGGCTATTATAGGTTACATTAATATATGTTTCAGGCAAATATTTAAGGGCATTGTAAGTTTTAGTTTGACTATATGCTACATTAACGGCTTAAAACAAATCTGTTAATCTCTTAAAATGTAAAGTTAAGGATTATAGAATCATGTTTACATAACACCCATAGGTCAGTAAGGTTTTTTATAAAATTATTGTAACATCTTTTGTGTAGTATATATTATATAGTAGCATTTGCTATAACTACTTAGATTTCGGGTTCAATTTTTTTTTTGTTTTTTTTATAATTCTATTTTATCACTCTACGGACATAATAAGGTACCTTTTTTAACATTATTCTTGTTTTATCATATGCAATGCATTTTTTTGTATTAAAAATTTCAGTACTTTCTTTTCGGGCTCAATTATTAGGTTGTTTTTATTTTTTGGAAATATTCTGATAATTTAAGTAATTTGAGTTTCATGCTGGAGAGAATATATATAATACAATGAGACTCATCCCGCCTAAATTCGAAACATTACGTTTTGAATGGCGCAAACAAAACAATCGTTCAAACTTAAACAAATAATATTCTATAATTAAGTTAAGATTTTTTTTACTGCTTATCGCTTTTCCTGCATTGACTGAGAGAATCTAGAGTCACGACACTCCATTCTTTACTCTCTGCCTGAATTCGAGGCATTTTGTATTGAGTAGTTGACTTCTATTCACTGGCACTTTGTCTTGTTCATCAGAGAAAACAATTGAATTATTATAATTCCACCTCGTGGAAATCAAACGCATAGCCAACAACCAGTAGCTACAGCTAGAGTCCATTGCACTATGATGGCCTCAAGATTAATTTTATAACCTTAACCTGAATTAACAATAGCTAAATATGTAACATACATTTAACTAATGACTCGTTAAATAGTGGTTTAGTTCATCAGTCTCCACTATTCTGCTATTAAGTCCATTTCTAAAGCAATACACAAATTATTTTTTTCATTCAAATTTGACTTTTATTACGTGTGCCGTAACGCTTACTGGTTGTTGCAACGTGTTGATGAATAAAGCCAGAGATTTCCATGTAATTACATGCTCAGTGCATGCTCATTTAAGCCAATTAGCAATGCTGTTTAGTTTCTATATTGACTTATTACGCAAATTTTTTGTATGAACTTTCTTATATAAGACAGGATTCCTGTTTTTAAAAGTTAGGTAATAGATTTTTTATTGGGAAAATTGTATCGGTGAAGGTGGTTTAGTACTTTTCGTATCACCAGAGCGAATAAAATAATTTAAATTGTAATCGTTGCCTCGAGCGGGGATCTAACCCTCAACCATACCGTGTACCTCACTATTCTTTGAAATCGAACCCAAAACCAATACTTTTACTTCTGTATAATACTTATAGCTTAAAATATTTCCTTTTCCATAGCCAAGTTGTACTAATTTCCAGCTTTTAGAAATAGTATGAAAATATTTGGTATAAACTTCACACTAAAGAGTAAGTTGGCCTTTAGCATGTAGCAAACGCTTAATGCTACCAAGTGACCGTGTGAAAATAATTTCTAAGCTTTTAAACGTACAAATTTTAATGACTTATTTTGAATTAACAGTTTCTTAATAAATTTAGTAAGATTTAGGTCAGTCAATTAAATAAGGTTAGGCGCGGCGTTATGTTCCGTTACTTTATTTTTTATTTTATGTATTATTTATTATTATCATGTTACAGATGGGTGGAAATATACTTTGATATAGAACATCTAAAAACCAAAATGGTTTGAGCCGATGTTACAATTACTTTATGCTCGTATGTTATATGTGATCATTATGTAAACTTTTTTTTTTGCTTCACACTATATCCGGCACACAGCGGGGTAGGCAGAGGGAACCTAGTGTTAAGACACTCCGTTCCCCACTTTCCGCCGAATTCGGAGGCTTGCGTGTTAAGTGGCGGAACATAACGCCGCGCTTTACCTCAACACCAGAGCGAAGAAAATGGAAATATAATTTCCACTCCTCGAGTGGGAATCGAACCCACAACCAGTCGTTTACAGTCACACGCTTGTGCCACTGGGCCACGACTGGCCACAAATTTATTATCAATATTATTTAGACAATATAATTTCGATTTTCTTTTGATATTTGTTTTTGTTATGTTATTACACAAATCTGGGGGTAGTCTGTAAATTATCCTGGAACTAGGTAGGCTGCAGTGCGCTCGCCGTAAGTATTGTTAGCTCGTATCGTATATAACTGGTTACGGGCCACGTTTCGCGTATACACAGAATGTTTTATAGGCAATGTTTTAATTTCAGGCCTAAAGTGAAGAACGGAGTGCCTCGGAGGTTCTCTCTGGCTACCCTGCTATGGAGAAAGCGCAAAAGTTATAAATTCTATAAAGTTAATGCGACTAGTACAAAATGTTAAGTAAATAATAAGCATTGACGTAAGGTCATATTTGTACGCGCACAAAAGACATTAAGTATGTGAACACTAATATTTGTGTTCTAACGTTGTGAGTTGCTGTTTTATTTGGCTTTGTTGTAAAGCAAACGCAAGCCAATGGAAATAATTTACAAATCCGTTCTCTAATCCGTCATTTTTTCTAGAGTGAATATTTATTTGGTTTGGTGAAATAAAAATATTATTTAATTGAGTAAAATATAATATATATTTGACATTATAAAAACATTTGATATATTAGATAATCGAAATAGGTATCGCTTAGCACGGTAGACGGACTAGTGTGTAGTGTTAAGACTTTTCGTTCTCCGCCTCCCGCCACAATTCACGTCATTTCCTATAGAGAAATGGAACTCAACACTGCATTTTGTCTCCAATACTGGAGAAATTAAAATTATTTCATTAAAATCATTCCCCCGAGATGCGACGCTATCTCACTGCGATATGATGGACTGGGCTTTATTATAGTAGAATTTAAGATGACTTTTATCCATTCTACTGGTATAAACACTTGTACTTATAATAATTTGATGACTGGTTGTGGGTTCGATTCCCACTCGTGGAAATATTTAATATTTCCATATTCTTCGTTCTGGTTTTGTGGCAAAAAGCGGCGTTAAGTTAAGTACCGCTACTTAACACGCAATGCATCCGTTCGGCGGAAAGTGGGGAAACGGAGTGTCTTAACACTAGGTCACTCTGCCTACTCTGCTGTGTGGTGAATACAGCGATGAAACTGAAAAAAAATCTTATAATGACAACAGTGAATTTAGTGGGTATTAAAGACATCTACTTATATAACACACTTGTTGTTGCTTACACTTGTTGTTGGTTATTTATGTATTTATTTATAACAATACAAAGTGTTATAAATAAATACATAAATGACCAACAACAAGTGTAAGCCAACTGCATATAAAATTCACAAAGGTTACAAGTTCAAATCTTAACGGTGGAAATCTCATTCCATAATATAGCTTAAAATATCTGCTGTCTCAGCTATTTACACTCCAGTCCTCTGGAAGAGGACTGGAGAGTGAATAGCCTAGAATTTTAAATTTTGTTAATATGAGATCTTCTCTTAAATTATTCATATATCGTATGCCAAAGTATCGATGTCAATGTCTTCATAAACTTTAGTTAGTCTTTGGTTTTATTTATTTGGTTTTTAGATTTTATTTATTTAATTATTTCATTTGCTCATATGTTAAAATAATTTAAATTGTCTTTTACCTAATGCTTAAAAAAGGTAATGCAAAAATTTAAATAATAAAGTAGTTGTAAGTATATACTTAAGAAAGTTTGGGCTGTGTCAAATAGTATTTGTTTTTGATATAATAAATATGAATTAAAATTCATTTTACGCAGAACGTACGTTATGAGAACAAAATGAAAGGAAATAGCAAAAATTCTTTTCGGCGGGGAATCGAACCGCGATCTTCCGCGTGGCAAGGATTCGTAAGCATTAACTAAAAGTGCATTATGTTTCTAATACTACTATTAGTTTTGCTTGTATTCTATCTATCATTGGCGAAAATCTGCGCAGCGATATTTTGAGAAACTTGTCATCCGATTTACTTGAAAATTTACATACTCTCGTGTGTTTATAACGACAATACAATATTTTCCTAGCATGAACTCGATGCCCTTATCAGGACAACCAGCATAACGAGAATATAATTACAAATAAATAGTAAATACGTGAAAGAAAAACTTTGAACCGTTTTTGGGGAAAATGTGCGGACTTAGCATGGAATTTCGGATAGTTAAATTTTGTATAGATATGAAATGCAAATGTCTATTATTTTTTAACAATCTATAAAATATAAATCAAATAATAAAAAATATTATTCACACTACCGTACTATATGTGTGACACAAAAAATGCTAAACCAACATGTCAACAGGATATCTATTTTATTAATTACATAAATTAACTAAATATGAAATGCATTAATTAATTAATATTCCTCAAAGTCTACATATAATCAGTATTACTTGTACGTACATACAATCTACATTCTTACGCATGTTCAGGCTGACGACTGTATCATCACATCCCCATCGACGTAAATGGAAAATGGATATTTTATAGCAGTTGTAAAAAATGCAGAACACTCCAAGGAACAGCGTTAGTAAAGACGCGATAGAATGAATATTGTAACAGGTACGCACTTTGCGTTATCGCTTACAATACGCGGAGTTGAAACATGGAATTCTTTCTTTTGTTGAATTTTAAGTAATGCGAGAAATATCAGTGGAACGAATGATTTAATATGAAATATTTTTTATTATGATAGTGAAAATGCCTTTTAATATTTTTAATATTTGTATTGTTCTATAGTGATTACATTAACTGATAGGTCAACGTCGTGTTAGAATTTATGATTTTTTTTATTTTAAAACGTTTTTTTCGTATATACGGTATGTGAAAAAAAGTGATGACTTAATTCTATTCTTTACTTTCAGTTCATGTATGACGACTCTAGGTTAGGATGAGTTGACTGCCCGTATTTAAAATAATCATTTTTATACATTTCGCAAAGTTTTTTTGAGTAAAAGGTTGAGTTTTATTTCAATATCTCTCTGTATTGAAATGAAACTCAAAATTTTTAATTATTTTTATGTATTTCTTTGATGATAAAAAACACATAACGATTTAGATAACGACTCTAACTAAAATAATAACAACCATAATATTTATATTTCGTAAAACCTCACAGTAATTTATTTCGCTTGATTAAAAATGTTCACATGCACGAAGTGACCGGCGCTTTGCTTCCTGTCTCCTATATTTCTCAATGTTGCCCGTTTTTTAGCCCATTTCATTCAATAAAGTAGACCACTGCCTTTTGTTTACGTCAACGCTGAGATTAAAATACTGTAGTACCTATTTTAAGAGCTAATAAATTCAAATTTTAAATTACGCTAATTTACTTATTACTTAATACACTTATAGTGGCCAGTCGTGGCCCAGTGGCACAAGTGTGTGACTGTAAACGACTGGTTGTGGGTTCGATTCCCACTCGAGGAGTGGAAATTGTATTTCCATTTTCTTCGCTCTGGTGTCGAGGTTAAGCGCGGCGTTAAGTTCCGCCACTTAACACGCAAGCCTCCGAAGTCGGCGGAAAGTGGGGAACGGAGTGTCTTAACATTAGGTTCCCTCTGCCTACCCTGCTGTGTGCGGGATACAGCGTGAAGCTAAAAAATATATATAAATAAATAGAATAATACACTTATTACTTAATATTATTTATTTGAATTTAGATGGGGGCGTTGTGACGCAGTAAAACTATGTCTGACAGTAAACACGGATGGAACCCAACACGGGTTCGATACTCTCAGGTCACACTCTGTCTTAGACTAAGGCAAAGCGCGACGTGTATTGTAAATAAGTGTACTGTGTGTAATTTTAGAACACTTTACATTACTTTGATAAATTAATTTTATACTTTAAGTACAAATATTGATATATAGAATAATTAATACAAAGAATTGTGGCCAGTCGTGGCCCAGTGGCACAAGCGTGTGACTGTAAACGACTGGTTGTGGGTTCGATTCCCACTCGAGGAGTGGAAATATTTGAAATTTCCATTTTCTTCGCTCTGGTGTCGAGATAAAGAGCGGCGTTAAGTACCGCCACTTAACACGCAATGCCTCCGAATTCGGCGGAAAGTGGGGAACGGAGTATCTTAATACTAGGTTCCCTCTGCCTACCCTGCTGTGTGCGGGATACAGCGTGAAGCTAAAAAAAAAAAATGGTGGTTATAAATAATGTTCTGTAATAAAGTAAAATACTGAACAAAATGAATCAACTTAAATAAAATCTTAAGTCACTAGGTAATACGTTACGTAAAGATTCTCCATAGGTAACTCCAAAAATGTCTTTTCAATGTTTTCACTTGATATATTGAAATCTAAGCCTGTCTGAAACATGTTACTGTAGGTAAGATGTAAGAAATATCTTCTTTGAATTATTCTTAGCTTTACGATATAAAAATATTTTTTTCTATTTTACATGGTTATTTGAGATACTTCTTCGGCGTCACGTTTTATTCTCTTTGACGAGGTAAACGGAGAGAATCTAACGATATGACATTCCGTTCTCCAGTTTCCGCCTGATTTTAATACACTGAGTGTTAAATGACGAAACTCTAGGCTGCAACTTGTTATACGAGATGAAAGAAATGAAAACGCTTAAAGTATAGGTAATAGTTATAGGGCGGTCGTGGCATGTCACGCTATATGCCAGGGGCATGTGTGACTGTAAACAAGACTGGCTGTGGGTTCGATTCCCACTCGAAGAGTGGAAATACTTAATATTTCCATTTTTTTTACCTACCTACCTATAGTGTAGGGTAATCGAATCGAGGGTTTACTAAAATATATTTTGTAATTCATAAATATAGATAACTAATACGATTAGAATAGTATCATTTAAAAATACTTTCTAAACAATTTTAAAACCTTAACATTTATAAGTGTTTGAGATCTACCCTTGTTCACGCTTTGTCCCGCATAACAGGGTATTCAGATAGAACCTATGGTCAAGGCATTCGTCCTTTACTTTACTCACGAAATCTAAAAATTGCGTGTTGAGTGGCGGAACTCAACGCCGCGATTTCTCTCAGGTTCCAGGGCGAATGAATAAAAATTTTAATATCCCCCGAGTAATTAAAAACATTCCCCCGAGTGAGAATCAAATCCACAACTACACTTTTGTACAAAGTGACATACTCCTGTATATTGCTAAGATAATGCATATTTTACATATCAACAACTGCTCTTATTTAGTAGTCATTTTTGTCTAGTTACTTTTTTTATCTTTTTATTTTAGCTTCACTCTGTATCCCGCACACAGTAGAGTAGGCAGAGGAAACCTAGTGTTAAGACAATCCGTTTCCCACTTTCCGCCGAATTTTGGAGACATTACTTGTTAAGTGGCGGGACTTAACGCCGCGCTTTGCCTCGGTACCAGAGCGAAGAAAATGGAAATATTAAATATTTTCACTCCTCGAGTGGGAATCCAACCCACAACCAGTCGTTTTGAAGTCACACGTCTGTGCCACTGCGCCACGACTGGCTCCACTTTTACTCTACTTTTATTTATTTCTCTCCAAAATTATATTCGACTATAAAGTGATAGAATATATAGGAATTACCGTACATATATTTAACCTTACAAAAAATTCATTGACATCTTACCTACTTCCCTCGGGGTCACCGCAATAAAATTTTACTGTTCCTATGGTTTGTACAGAAGATTTGGGATTCGCACTATATTAGACGAGTATCTATTTCGATTTGGCTTATATAAAGGGGTCAGTTCGATACTTTTCAAATCCAGATTATAGTCGTTCTCATTTTATTTTTTCATGGCGTTCTTATAGAAATTCATATTATTTTGGTTATCCTAAGGTTGCTTGTAAGAGATCACGATCGATCCATAGTCCACTTATTGTGATACTTAACTAATAATTGTTATATATACAGTTTTACTTCAATCTCCACTTTCCAGAATTCGACATATTGCGTGTTTAGTGCCGCGTCTTGTCTCGGGTACTAGAGTGGATAAATTACTATAATCGTTCCCCAAATACTCTCTAATTTTTTTGTTGTAATTTTGTTAATTTTGTAACTTAAGGGTTATTTTCTTTTTACCCAGTTTTCCCTTTTCGCTCGTATTTATTGTATTCGATCCGGTCACTATCTCGTTTACTGCAAAGTCACTTTCCACTGATCTACATCCTCAATCGTACTATTTATTACTTTAAGGTTTTAAATATCTTCATTGAAAATGTATTTTATAAAATCATAATCTCAATGTTTTCAAAGAGTTTCATGTTTTATTACCTATAGAAAGCCTTAACTTAACTGACCTATATATAAACAACTCTCATCGTATTTGAACCTACACCATACCACAAGCAACTAATTTACCTTTCAATTGAAATACTCATTATGAAAAGTAATTTCAAGTAACACGAACAAAAAACATACATTATAAATGAACGAATACATTAAAACATATTATATATTGAAGCCGACTTTTAATCAACAAGTTACTTTTGCCCAAACAAACTAACAGGCTTTGTGAATACACATCGGCCTAGTTTAAGTGTAATTATTAACGAGAGTGCTTTGGATTTAAAGATCTGCGCAAATTGCTAACTTAAACTGTGTAACATATTACTTTGATGGTTTTCAATACGTATGTAATATATATATATATGCTTTATATTAATTGCGTTTTAACTTTTTAATGGTCGAGTTAGTGTTCTTAATTTATTATGTCATGAGGGTTATGTGGAATGGTTGAAAATAGGTAAGTTTACAAGATGGTTGCATATTCGATTTCTAAGAAGTTTAGTGTTTAAATTATTATTATATATTTCGTCTAAGTGTAAGCGCGAAGGCTCTGGGTTCGATTTCCACTTTATTTTTGAAAATTATTATATTTCATTTTTTTTCCCGATCTAAAGCTTATCTATTTTTTTTAAACGCTCCAAAATTATCTTTTTACACAAATTCATAATTTATGTCACTAAAAATGTATTTACATACAGCGAGAATGATTAGTATTCTTAACAGTGTTAAAAATAATGAAAAAGTGTTAATAATTTACAATTAATACATTATTTTATTATTCTGTACTTATGTAAAATAGTATGCACCTACCTATTTCATAACTTTAAACGAATATCGACTAGAAAACTTTTGTAAAGTAAATTATAAAAAATGTGTGGCGCAGTTTGAAATTCTCGACAGAGTTGAAAGTGAACGTGTCAGAAACAAATGCGACGTCCGCCGACGCTCACCAGATGACGGCACCTGTATGAATATCGCCAACCAAATGTTAAAAAATATATCTTTTAAAATTTATTATTAATACATTGTTTTATATAACATTTATTACATTTGTCTCCTGGAAAATATATATATATATTTCGTTGTTTGATTGGTTGACATTTTCCATATTGAAAAAGTAAACAAAACTAATACAGCACAATTATTGATGTTATAGGTTGTTTAGGTCTTTTTTTTCACACACATTTTATATAACTTTCTAAGTAACTTCTCTCTCTCTCTATTTACTCATTTTCACTAAATTATCGAATGACTGGGGTAGACGTCATTCTGTCTATCGCCATACATACATATGTGTATAGTCAAAGTCAAAGTCAAATAATTTTATTCAAAGTTACAAGCTTCATTTTTGAACGTCAAATAGTTTACCACCGGTTCACTAAATTTAATGCCTCCGACCTGATATATAATTGTACAGATATATTTGTGTACAAATAAATACTATCAGATTAATTTAAAAATGTGTATACAGATCTTGATTTGAGTGTCGTAAAGTAATTACTTTGGATTAGAATTGAAGTATGTTTGTGCTTAACACGTACGCACTCTGTGAGGTGGGAAAACATAATTTACTTAAGATCACTTAAAAAACCCCAATTTATCGTACCCTTAATCATATAATTCAAGCGCTTAGAATATTTATATATTTTGTATTTACAAATTGATTGAAGTAATTTATGTACGTACTAGGGCAGGGATGCACAGAACATGGCCCGCTTTGTATTAGTATATATCACGCTAAGCATTTATTTATATTACAGATATTCTCTCGTTACTTCTTATATTAGATAAATTTTCTTCACTAAAAAAGCTTGCTAACCCCTATAAAATATTAAAAAGTTTAAAAAAACATGTGATCTTATTTTTGGTAATATAATAATTATATCAATGTCAATTATAGTTTGACTAATTAGCTAATTTTTCAGAACCTAATGTCAACACATCCACTATCCACTTCCCACCCGAAATGCTTGAAAATAAGGTGCTTGTTAAGTGGCAGAAGAAAGAAGAGAATAAATGAAATTAATTAAAATATAATTATTCCCCTGAGCGGGAATCGAACCCATAATTAATCAGGCTTACAGCTAGACGCTGTCCCACAGCGTTATGATCTACAATTTTTGAAATATACGAGAAAAATAAACCTTAGGCAAGGGATTTCTTTCGAATAATTTATACTCCAGGAAGGTATTGCAGGTGCCTTGCTCCTGAGTGTCTTGCGAAACAAATAACATGTAAATATTACAAATGCCACTTCAGCAAAATAAGGGTTAGGCTTTTACATCACTGGAGATTTGAACGATTATACAAAAATGTTTTATTAAAGTGTTCAGATTTAAGATAGGAGCGGATCCAGCCCTCAAAAAAGGTTGTGGTCATAGCCAATTTTAAGGTAGAATTAGACTAATGTGAGTCGAAGTAAGAATATAATTAAGAGAATATTCTAATAAAAAAGACTAAATGAAATTAAGTTTTTTCATTTAATTAAAGTGATACGGTGATACTGAAGTCTGGAGTAAGTTAGGGAACTTGTTCATGACCAAAAATAGAGTCACAAGCAATTTAGGTTGGGGGCATGCTCATAGTGCCCACAACGGTGTATCACATGGGTCCATCATTGGCTGATATTAGTCCACCAACACGTTGTAATTATTCCTTATTATTAATATTTTGTTGCCATAAACGAAAATTTTTGAATCATAAAAAGAAAGTAAAAAACAGTTTCACATTTTTTTGTATAGCAGTCTATTTAGAGAGAATCTAGTGTCAAGATAAGAAGAAAGTACCTACCTACATTTTGAAATTCAACGACACACTTTATATAAATTTTAATTATTAAAATAGTATATAATCATTCCCCGAGTGGAACTTGAACCTGCAACTATGACATACAACCGCTGTCCCACTGAGTCATGACAACTTTACATTTCACGGTTTCATAGGTTAACAAATGACATACAGAATTACATATACATGAATAGATAATTTGTAATACATTTGTTAGTTCCTACAAAAGCAATGCACATATGTATTTTAATATCTAACAGTGAATAAGAATGCACTATCAGTTCTTGTATTTCATTGCTTACACACTCTATTTGTTTTGATATCACAATAACCTATTTTAGCTCCAGTTTGAAATATGCAAATAGTGTATAACATTTTAATGTTTAATGTTATGTTTTCTAGGCATTCTTAGTATGAGTTATAATATATATTTAAGCATGCAATTTCAGGTAATAATATTCATAGCAGAATTGTTTCACGAGCCAGTTAGCCTGGTGACCAGTTGGATAGACATTGGCTATTGACATTTTTATGTTATTTGACTTGACTTGATTTGAAAGTGTTTCTTACAGTCTTTTGAATTTGAAAGAAGTAGAAGAAAGCGAGTCACACTTTTTCTCGCACAACATGGTAGTTAGAGATAACCTCCATTCCATCATTTCGACATCGCGACTTAAGTGGCGGAACTTAACGCTGCGTTTTGTCTTAACTACTAAAGGAAAATGATATATAATCATTCCCTCGAGACGGAATCAAATACACAATCACCGCGTTTACAGTCAAACGCTGTCCGACTACGCCAAGATGGCTTCAATAAACTAATAAATATAAAATATAAGAAATAACCAAGTAAAAGCTTAAAAATATAATAAATATACTTAATGTATTCCTAAACTAAAAACAGTTACTCGTAACACTCAATACAAAACAATAAATTATTTTCTAATAAAACAAAAGTATTTAGCCGAGTCGAGTGGCAGTTAAATTTATCAAATTCTATATAGACAATTAAATCTATTATTAAACAATACAATGTACTAAAATAATTCTGATAATTTTACGATTCGAATACAATAATAATAATCTTAACTTTTCATAAGCAGTTATTGTCATCAAAACACATAAAGATTCATATTTTAGCGTCACAATACGTTCAATATCGGGAGCTTAGACGCTCTATGGGCTTTATTTTATAGAATATAATTGGAGTTCTATAGAATTGGAACTCTAGTTGAACATATTTGCATATGAATAAGTAGTGATTTTAAGCATAAGGAAGGCGGAGAATTGAAAGATCTGGTGTTGGTTCTAACGGTTAAGAAAATAATGTTAATTATAATATAATAAAAAAAAACATATACTTTTCCCGCATAGCAGTGTAGCCAGATAGAACCTAGTGTTAAGAAACTCCGGTTTCTACTTTCGACTTAAAATCAAGACATTGTGTATAGAGCGGCGGTACTCAACGCCGAGCTTTGTCTTTTTATCAGAGCGAAAAAAAATAAATAATTTAAATCTTAATCAATCATTACCTCAAGTGCGAATTAACTTCACAACCAATTTTAACCACTTTTATACAGTTTACTAAACTTACTTTAGTAAACTTTATGTCACTTTATAGACGTGTATGTCAACCAGGTAGAATATGTTGTACCTATTAATCTGTTTTAATTTAATGTACTCTTATCGCAATATTATGTAAAAATGTTTGACTTTCTGCAGTTCTTTCCAAATTTCATATTTCCTTGTCCGCATGCTTTTTCTTAAAATTACTCATAAATTGTTCCATCACGTATAAATATATAAACCAGATTTCAAGATTATTAGATACATTTATTTAAATGGAACTTAATATATATACAATCTAAACTACATAATTTCAATACATACTATGTACATAGACATAGACCTCGTGCTTAAAATAATTTTATTTTTTTAAATATTCAGTAAATTTTACACCAAACTGTACACTTAGCTTTTTGAAACTTCTCTTGTTAACCAAAATTGCATTCAGATTCTTCAATTTATCTTGCACTAAATCGAATCACGTCCGCACTCCCACGAAAAGTACTTCCCGACCTCTTTAAAAATATTGTGTATTACATAATTTAATAAGAAATTCAGCGACAAAAATTTTATCTTATAAATGAAAATGAAAATAAATATAGATTTCATATGAATATAATTTGAGCTTCACGTTTTTCCGCCGAGTAAGCAGAGAGAACACAGTGTCAAGACACTCTGTTTCAGACATTCGATCTAAATTCTAGACATTGCATGTTGAATGGCGCTGGTTAATTGAGTTTAACGCGGCGCTTTTTCTTATTTGCCCAAACGGAGAAATGAAGACAATTAAATTTTGTTTTTTTTTTAGCTTCACGCTGTATCCCGCACACATCAGCGTAGACTTTCCGCCGAATTCGGAGGCATTGCGTGTTAATTGGCGGAACTTAACGCCGCGCTTTGCCTCGACACCAGAGCAAAGGAAATAGAAGCATTAAATATTTCCACTCCTCGAGTGGGAATCGAATCCACAACCAGTCGCTTTACAGTCACACTTTGTGCCACTGCGCCACGACTGGCACGACTGAATTGTGATCATTCCTCCAAATAAGAATCGAGCCCAGGACCAGTGACGAGTTCAGTCAGACGCTTTCCCACTGCGCTACGATGGACTCAAATATATAAATCGGTATAATGTGACAAGTAAAATACAACAGAATATTATAACCTACACACACAACTTAATATTTTCCTGAAAATTGGACTCATAAAGTACTGAAATGGAATTTGTAATGGACGTGGAGATTGTATTGAAAAATATTCTCATATACTTACTTGTATTATATAAAAGTTCATGTTATATTTAGAATATTATTATATATATATTTTTTTGCTGTTTCATGATTTCCGCATAGCAGAGTGGTCAGAGACACTCTATTCTCCGCTCTATTTTAGCCCGACTCCGAGACATTGGCGGAATTTAAATTTATACTTTGTCTAAGACACCAAGGCGACAAAATTCATCTATACTTATATTATAAATGCGAAAGTCTGTGTGTTTGTCTGTCACGCTTTCACGGCTAATCTGCTGGTCCGATTTGGATGAAATTTAGAATGAAAGTAGTAAAAGTGACTGGGTCTAACATAGGCTACTTAATTTTTCAAAAATCAACCTCTAAAGGGTTGAAATAGGGGATGAAAGCTTATATGAAAAATCTAAGCCGCTTGACCAATTGTGATGAATTTTGGCATAAATATAGTTGATAATCTAAGCTTAAACATAGGCTAATTTATTTTTTTAAAATATACTCCTGCGGGTTGCAATATACTTCACGCGGCGAAGCCGCGAGCGGGCCGCTAGTATATAATAAAATCGTTCCCTCGAATGGGAATCGAATTCACAACCACCTCGATTCAGCAGGCTTCATATTAATTTTACGTAATTCATGCTAATATTATAATTTAGACAAACATTTAACAATCATTTGAACACAATGCTCTCCAATAGATTTAAGTCATTGAATCTGTCAATAAGAGCATTCTTGTCAAAGAATCTACTTGGTATGACCACTCCTTTATTGGGAATAGTTCAAAGGCGCTACATAATAAGAAAGTTTTCTATTCAACTAGGGCTTAAATATAATGTATTATTTTTTATAATATAAAATTTGTTTTAAGTGATTTTTTTAGTTCGAGTTTTTGAGTTAATGTTTAAGACGTAGGTACTATTATAAACTATAGATATAGTCCTAGTGATGAATAGTACTTTTATAATTAAGTACTTAATGGACTAAATTAATGGAGTGGATCTTTATGCATGATTTATTACTTGAAGAATGAAAGTTTACAAGAACTTTTATATATAAGTATAGCAGAATCAAAATTATATTCTATCATTTTTACCCGCGACGGAACGGCGACTGTATATGTGTTTGGGGTGAGAAGTTGTTTGTTTGTTTGTTTGTTTGTGTGTTTGTGCAAATTACTATGTCAATTATTTCCAAAACTATAAGTCCGATTTTGATACGGTTTTCTATGATAGGTTAAGGTTCAATTGGCGTATGTTCTTAGATATGTCTTATTGCCTTAACTCACCAGGGGGCGCTGCAGTAAGCATTTTACGTGAAAACGAATGTTTTCAATTATCTCAAAAAATAATAGTCTGATTTCGATACGATTTTCAGTGATAGATTCAAGTTTAATTGGTGGATGTTCTTGGATATGTTTTATCGTGTCAAACCACCAGGGGGCGCTGCAGTAAACATTTGTTTATGCAGAGCAAAAACTACTAGTCCGATTTAGATGAAATTTTCAACGATAAATTTAGGTTTAATTGGTGCTTCTTTTCATATATGTGTTACGGTGACCACTCACCAGGGGGCGCTGTAGTAAGTACATTTGTTTGTGTAAAACTAAAACTACGAGTCCTATTTGAATTCAGTTTTCAATGATAGATTCAAGTTTTCCACTTTTAAACATTTTTAAAGTGTTATTCCACACTTAGGAAAATTGAAAAAGACATTTAAAGAAAACGTATAAAAATTTGAACGCAGCGGGATTCGAACCCGTGCCTCCTGAATACCGTTCAGGCGCTCTCACCACTGAGCAATGCTCGAACGCATGCTCAGTGGTGAGAGCGCCTGAACGGTATTCAGGAGGCACGGGTTCGAATCCCGCTGCGTTCAAATTTTTATACGTTTTCTTTCAATGATAGATTCAAGTTTACTTAGTGCATATTTTTATATATGTGTCATGTATGTTTACTTAGTGCATATTTTCATGTATGTGTCAACTCTCTAGGGGGCGCTGCAGTAAGTAGCTGCTTCTATTTTTTGTGTAAAACCAAAACGACTAGTACGATTGTCAAGAGTTTTCAGTATTAGATTCCGCTTTACTTAAAGCATGTTTTTAAATTTATATTACGGTGACAAGTCACCAGGGGGCGCTGCAGTAAAATATTGTTTGTGCAAAGATAAAATGACGAATTTGATTTGGATGCAGTTTTAATAATAAGCTCAAGTGTAATTAGTGCATGTTCTTGGATATGTTTTATCGTGTTAACTCACCAGGGGGCGCTGCAGTAAACGTTTGTTTGTAATATTTATTGCAAAACCAACACTACTAGTCCGATTAGGCAGAGTTTTTAGTATTAGAGTTACCTTTACTTGGCGTAGGTTTTTTTTACGTCAAGAACTCACCAGGGGGCGCTGCATTAAACATTTAATTATGCAAAGTTAAAACTACAAGTCCGATTTGGATGCAGTTATCAAAAATAGGATCAGGCTTAATTAGCGCGTGTTCTCGTATATATGTCATGGTGACACCTCACCAGGGGGCGCAGCAGTAAGCATTTGCTTTTATTTTTTGTGTGAAACCTATTTAGATGCGGTTTTCTGTGATAGGTTCTGGTTTAATTGCTGCTTGTTTTTATATGCCATATCTACCACGAACTACCACGGGGCGCTCCAGTATAAATTAGTTTGTTCAAAATCAAAACTACTAGTGGGTTTTGTGATTTTCACTGATTTGGTTAGATTTAAGTTTCGTGGAAATGTTACGGTGACAGTCTGCCAGGCGCTACAATAAGCATTTGATAACCAGAAAGCATTGGGTTTATAATTTCTTTTGGATTTGTATGAAGATTAATATAAAGTATTTCAATATTATGTAATAATATATAATGTATATCTATTCACTTTAAAAAGTTTAAAATAAAAAGCAAAATTAAAAATTTTGAAAAAACCCACGACGGTTTAATTGTAATTGTAAAAGGATAAAATAACTATAAATCCCCCGCCTAAAAGAATATATGTAACGAGATGATGGGGACGACTTCGTCGGGGGCTGCCAGTTGCAACCTCTATTTTAAATATAGTAGCTATCAGTATAGATTTCGTTTTAAAGTCTTTAAAATACCAGTTATCAAAACTGTAAATTCATTTTAATATTTAATTTTTTTGCCAAAACTGTTTTAACAGCAAGAAAACCTATGAGAAGGTTTGTGCAAACTTAAAGTAATGACAGCCCCCGACGAAGCCGTCCCCATCATCTCGTTACATATATTCTTTTAGGCGGGGGATTTATAGTTATTTTATCCTTTTACAATTACAATTAAACCGTCGTGGATTTTTTCAAAATTTTTAATTTTGTTTTTTTCTAGTAGCATTTTCTGTATGCCTTTATATATATATTTTTAAATTAAATTATGTGTATTTTTTTTACCTTCACGCTGTATCCCGCATACAGCAGGGTAGGCAGAGAAAACCTAGTATTATGACACTCCGTTCCCCACTTTCCGCCGAATTCGCAGACTTAACGCCGCGCTTTACCTCAGTACCAGAGCGAAGAAAATGGAAATATTAAATATTTCCATTCCTCGAGTGGGAATCGAACTCACAACCAGTCTCGTTTACAGTCGCACTTACGTGCCCCTGCCCCACGACTGGCCCCTGTATTTTTAGGCAATAAAAAATATTTTACAACTAAATAACGTTTATATGTGAACTTTGAACTAGTAAAATGGACCTGGTCCGAAATTGAATCAACAGAGGTTACATAAAACAAGCTAAATAAAACTTTTTAATTAAAACTTCATATAATACACAAATTTTTAATCTGTACCAACAATCCTATAATAATACTTATTTGACAAATTCAAAACATGAATGACAATTTTTAATCTTTTACATTATTTTTGTGTGTTTTGTGTATATTTATAAAATTGTAATCATGGCGATGGCGGAAAAGAAGAATGAATACCCGCCGAGCGTGGAGGCGGACCGACGCTTGCTGCCTTTCGAGACATGGGAGGATTATTTAGATTCCCTCATAGAAATTGCTGATCTGTGTAATCTTAGGAGTATCAAGTCCGCTCGTACTGTAGCTGCTCTTGGTTATAGGTATGATATCCAAATCTATTCTATTCTAGTTGTTTTTTTCTATAGTACTTGCATTTTTGTTACAGTTTTAGTGTTTTTGAAGTTTATTTGTTTTATAAAATACATTGTTAAATATTCTCAATATATGGAAAAATATTGAAGATTACTTCAGTTACAAAGTCTTTTTTTAATACATTATTTCTAATGTATATTTGATTTATGATTATTTTATTAATCAGGATATGTCGAACAGTAGACGCAAGGACTGGTATACATATTCAATTATCAGGATAGTAAGGAATTTGTATCTATTAAATAGATATGTAGCATTGTCTCATGTACACCAGTAGTGAGTAGTGGGGGAAAGTGGCAGTCTTGTGACAGACGTCGTGGACGGTGGACGTGCGCCTGCGCTGCTGCGGTACTGGTGTAGTGGTGAGCCAGTGGTATTCCTGTTCCGTTTAGGTCGTGCGTATATCATTTGTAGCCGGCCATACACTACAAATGGCGACGAGGATAAAGGTAAAAAAGTTAATTATTAAAAAAAAAAAAAAAGAAAGGAGGGTAGAAGTTAATAAAATGATTAGAGAGAATGAAAAATATTAACTAATTATATCTTACTTCTTATTACAAGAACCAAATGTAATCAGAAAATGTAACCCTACGTACTTTTTATTATAATTATTATTAATGTCAGCTAGGTTATATAACTATATACGAGTACAAAGATCGCAAACAAGACGGTATTTGATTTGGTTTGCATTTAGTAAAGTTATCGTAGATCTAACTTACTTATTAAATGATATTAACAATCATACAAAAATACATTATATTAAAGTTTTAAGGGGAAGTGCTGCAGAAATTAATTCAATATTTATTCTTCAAAAAAGATCCATTTATAATATAAGAGTCAGAGATTCTTTGCGAGATGTTTTTAAAGACATAGGTATACTTACATTCGCCTCACAGTATATATACTATAATATTTTATTTATCCGACAACATGTTCTGTGCTTTGCTAAAAACAGTGACATACATACTATAGGAACAAGAAATAAAAACGAACTTGTAACGCCACGTTATCGTCTCCAAAAGGTAAATAAATCTTTTATGGGTCGGAGTATACGCATATATAATAAAATTCCACAGCTTGTTTTAGATTTACCACTAGAGAAATTCAAAATCTTTGTAAAAAATACTTTAATAAGTAAAGCTTATTACTCTGTAGAAGAGTATTTAAAGATTAATCTAAATAAGTCCAATGCCGGTTAGCTACCATTGTATCAAATAATAAAATTGTAATTTATATATTTGAAAAGAGCAACTGTTGAGTTTCTGGCCGGCTCTTCTCAGCAGAACTGCCTTCCGAGTCGGTGGTAGCTTTATGTACATTTGACGATTCAAAAGTCTATTTGAATAAAGATATTTTGAATTTGAATTTGAATTTAATCTTTTATGTATCTTAATGTAACATAGAATTGTCCAACAATTCTTTATTTAAAAAATATACAGTATTATTGGTTGGAAATAAGAGATTATTTGATTTGATTTGCCTGTAGTAAAGTTAGTGAAGAACTAACTTATTAAATATTAATACAAAATTATTGAAGTTGTAATATTTTATAAATGTTCATATAACATAGATTTGTATTGTTCAACAATTCCCTATTTCTAAAAAAACATATAATTTGTATTGCAATATGGTTTAAAACGCTGGTTACAGGATATAGATATCATTTTATGTAATATTTGATACTATGTTTATTTACTTCACCATTATGTGTGTCTAATTGTAATTCATTTTTATGTATAACTAGTGGACCTTTCTTTGGTTGGTTAAATAATTGTTTTTCGATTTGGTCAAATAAGATCGATGATTTCATGACGTCGTCACACAAATGGATGATCCATATCGTTAAACGACAACTTATAACTTATCATTGATCATCCAACGTCATGGTCTGGCCAGGTGACAATTAGTAATGTACTAATATGCGACCTTTTCATATTATCGTGTTGTCGTCAACTTTAAGATATAACTACGAGACGTACACTAAGTAAATAACTGAATGTCACTATGTCCAATATGTTAAATTATCACAATATTCCGTCTCATTCGCACGATTAAGATTTTTAAAGAAAATTATCCCTTGGATCCTAATACCGGGATAAAAAGTATCCTATCTTTTAAGTTGGACCAAACAATAGATACCTACAAAATTTCACTAAAATTGGTTAAGTAGTTTAAGCGTCAATCGCGGACAAACAACGTGACACGTAATTTATATACGTTAAGACTTATAAAATGTATAATTCTAAAATACAAATAGCCTGGGTTGCTCCTTGTTACATCAGTGTCTGCCAGTGAAAGATTGGTGGATTTACCTATTGTGTATACATATGTTTGGTAAAAAGCGGTTATTTTGATATTGCTGACGGACGCTCCAATTTGATTTATTAATATACATTACTTTTACATGTCCCATTCTATTAATTATTATATTTACTTTCTCCATTCTACTAATGTTAATAAATTGAAATTTTATTTAAAAAGATTTATTATAGTATAGATAATAAAATGTAAAACAAACATATTATATGACTCATATTACAGATATTTTAATCCTTTATATTAAAATGTTTATAAAGTTGAATTTGGTTCTGTTGGAATCATAGGGCATAATTAAAATTAAGTAAGTATTCATATGAAGTATTAAATACGTAATAAAGTTTATTAAATTACATTATTTATATCAAGTAATAGGTTTGGGTACAGTTTGTATACTTTTATTTAATTTGAAGTTCTATCTTTTCCATTAAATTGGAATTACTTATCGGAATTCCATTAAATTGGGAATTTGGAATTCCATTAAATTGGAATTATTCGCCAGACTTCCATTAAATTGGAAGTAGGGAATTCCATTAAATTGGAATTATGTATTCCATTAAATTGGAATTATTCGGCGAACTTCCATTAAATTGGAAGTGTGGAATTCCATTAAATTGGAATTATGGTATTCCAATTTAATGGAATTCCACACTTCCATTAAATTGGAAGTGTGGAATTCCATGAAATTGGAATTATGGTATTCCATTAAATTGGAATTATTCGACGAACTTCCATTAAATTGGAATTATTCGACGAACTTTCATTAAATTGGAAGTGTGGGATTTCTTTAAATTGGAATTATTCGTCTGGCTTCTATTGGAGTTCTATAGAATTCTTATCATCACAAACTATTTAAGGCTATGGCGAGTCAGCTGCCTCCACCAGGAAAATTAGACCTGGACGGTGATGGTACACTAGTGTGAATCGGTATCTACAAATATATTTTGAAGTCGCTGATATTGCTAGGCTTATTAAGAAGCTACACTGCGTCCTTGGTTGGACTGCGTTCAAGAAATGTTATATAATATAACGAGAGCAAGTATAGTATCAATAGATTATCTTGATGTTTTGAGGTCGCTATTTGTATATTAAACAATGACTTCCACCTTCAACCTCATAATATGAGAAGGGAAAAGTTTTGGAAAATTCTTCATAAACTTAGGAGTTAAGCTGGAAAACGTAAATACGAGAAACAACGTGAGGAACATATAATTAATAAAATTATTGGAAATATCAGTCAAAGATTAGAAAAAACTTTAAAGATGGGCGATGAAATAAAATTGGATAAAGGTATTACAATTGCTAATAATTTAAAAGTTGTTATTTATTAGGAAGATACATATATGCAAAAAATTACTATAAGCGACAACAGAGAGAAATACACTAAATTGTCTTAAAAATTAATAAGTTTAATATATATGACTGACGATGCAACAATCAAATGTAAAATAGGGGGACTATATTTAAAAATAATTACCAACTCTTTATGCAAGATAAACTTATTAACTGACAGACCTTAGGAATATCTAAAGAAAAACAAAGTAATTGGCTACAATGAAGAAGGAAAATTCAATTAAATATTACTCGTATATGGAAATAAAACGCTATCGTTAATATAGAGTAATAAAGAAGTCATTTGAAGCAATAATAAAAATAAACGAAAAGGAGAAATGCAATACAATAAAAATACATTACCTAGGACATATAAATCACGAAATATACTAGGAAAACATATAGCAATACACAGTTAGAGGTATTGAATTTGGGTGTAAATATAAACAATTTAAAAATGGGAATAAATATACTTAAATTTAAATAGAATTTCGTACGAAGCTTATTACAATCAGAAGCCCATTAAAATCAGACTGAATAAAATCAGTTATACAATCATAAAGAAGAATACCAATACCGAAGAATAAATAACTAAAAAAAAAATAAAAGATAGAAGACGTACACGAACCGTCACTATGGGTATCCCATTATGCATTGCTATGCGTTATACAAGCGCAGCTATTCCACGTGTAAATCACCGCCTACCTTGCATGGAAAATTTGTTACCTAAAATTATAAAACACAATACTTCTCGAAGATTGATATATTATTTATATTTTGCTTTCTATCAAATAGAGCTTTATCCTAATTTGAGATATTTAACTACAATTATAACAACAAGTGGTTTATACAGATAAAAAACTATTTATATTCGGAGTTATGTGTCCTGAGCTTTCAAAAAAAAAAAAAATGTCGGAAAATGCTCATAAAGTGGGAAAGGTTACAAATTCTATTGTCGATATATTTGGGGAATCAATGAGAAAGAGGCAAAGTCTTACTATAAGAAGTGAAGGCAAGCTATGTGTTATTAAATCAAATTTAATGAATGTACAAAACGCAGATAATTAACTATTTTGAATATGAATGAAAATGAAGATATGAATAGAATTTATGACCTGAATGAGCAAAATCACTCTGCAAATATTTATCTGAACTTAGAGTACCAAAAACATTAGATGAGTTGCAAAGTTTCTAGGATTAGCAAACTACATAAATAAATAAATGGATCCTTAATTTGGCTGCCATAACAAAGCCTCTTAAAGAAATACTGAGACAGAAACTAAGAGGAAAAGCTAATATTGGGAGACACTGGTATAGTAATAAAGATCGAATAATAATCGACTCCAGAAAGGGGTTTGGAACTTAATACTGTAAGAAATGGAATTTGTAACTTTATGAGTGTGTATCAATGTGAATGTGTAAAGCAGTACAAGCATTTCAAGATGAATTTTATAAATATGAAAATATACTTTTAAAAGGAAATAATTATTTTAAAAGGAATCATTTGCAAGCTCCTATAAAACGCAGTGAACTCCTTTCTGAACCGTGGACAGATATTGAATAAATCTATTTATTGAGGCATTATTATGTAATGATTATATTTTGTTACTATTGACTGTTATAATCGTTATAAAGAAATTAAAATTACAAAAACCATAATGAGTGCACATATTATAAAAAAAAATGGAAGAAATTTTTACTAGGCTAGCCTACTTACTTACAATCCACTATAGCTGTCAGCAACGAGGTTGGCGATTTTGGTAAAACTTTCAATACTATACTCTTCAATACTGTGCCATATTGGCCAAATGAATGGAGGAGCGTCAAAACAGGGACACATTGAAGAGGTTAAAGATAAGTAAAAGTGGAAAAGAATATGAAACTAGCAATATATGGATATCTGATAATGTACAACTCCACTCCTCATTCTGTTACAACTCCGTCTGAACTTTATTTTAGAACAATGAACAGGAATAAAATATCGATGACAAGAGAGATGAATTCCTCAGAGAATAACGGTGAAATAAGAATTAAAAAAAAATCGGCAAAAAAAGAAAAGGAAACGAATATAGGGACAAAAAGAGAGAAGGAAAACATGTGGAGTTTGAAGAAAAGGAGAAGGTATGGGTTAAGGAAATTGATAAAACTAGAAACTTGCAAGTACGCTTGATGTCACAACACATGTGGTGATTAAGGACAAGGATTGATTAAGGACAAGGATTGAGAAGAAATGTGATTTACTTAAAGCGGGTGGAAAGACAATGGAAGACAGTGGAGGAAGGGAATGATTTAAATTAAGATGATATAAAAGAATAATAAATACTTCAAATAAATATTATGAGCAAGAAATAATATAATAGGTATATTAATTGATAATTATAAATTCTGTATATTTACATAATGATGATTTAGTAAATAAATAAAAATATATAAAAAGGAAGGGATGTAGTGTTTGTATCTATTAAATAGATATGTAGCATTGTCTCATGTACACCAGTAGTGAGTAGTGGGGGAAAGTGGCAGTCTTGTGACAGACGTCGTGGACGGTGGACGTGCGCCTGCGCTGCTGCGGTACTGGTGTAGTGGTGAGCCAGTGGTATTCCTGTTCCGTTTAGGTCGTGCGTATATCATTTGTAGCCGGCCATACACTACAGATAGTAAGGAATTTGTTTTATTTGAAATATTTACAAATTATTTCGTTATTACTAAACTTGGTGCATATTTTTTAATTTACTTAATGCAAGTTTAACATAAATATCTTTAAACGTTCAAAATTATAGAAAATAATAGCAAATGGAAAACAGAGTATCTATCGTTATACTATTTATAGTAAAGTGTGAGTAATTTTAAATTTAACATACATTTAGAAGGCAGTTGTGATATATGTGACCAATAAACGTGCAATCTCTAATAGGTATACTATAAATTGGTCACGAGAATGTGATTTAACTCATGTTTCCATAGCAAATTGAACGTACTACAATGACCGTAAAATACAGAAATTGAAAATTATAAAAAAAAATATATTTACTGGGGCCAGTCGTGGCGCAGTGGCACAAGCGTGTACAACGACTGATTGTGGATTCGATTCCCACTCGAGGGGTGGAGATATTTAATATTTCCATTTTCTTCGCTCTGGTGTTGATGCAAAGCGCGGCGTTAAGTTCCGCCACTTAACACGCGATGCCTTCGATTTTGGCGGAAAGTGGGGAACGGAATGTCTTAACACTAGGTTCCCTTTGCCTACCCTGTTGTGTGCGGGATACAGCGTGAAGTTAAAAAAAATACTTTTATCAAAAAAAATAACGAAAACATCCAAATAATTATTATCTCCAGAGCAAATGGCGATACGTTAACCGAAAAAGATTTCTACGCACGTCGAGCTGTCATACACAGTATAGTGTACCCCGTAGTGCGTCCCCACGTGCTGGTCAGCGAGGGGGCCAGGATCGACGAGCCCTTTAACCGCGAGCTGGCGGCACGGGAGAGGGCGAATAGAGTGGGGATTTTACAGGTATTTTTTTTAATTAAATTGTGAGTTTTATGTGTAATTTCTGTAAATAATATTTGTATGGAAGATAGGCAAAAGTTTTGTTAGGTAGTATGTATATGTATAGGCATCGTGACGCAGTCGTATCCCACTCAGGAATTTTATATTTAAACTGAACCCGCGTTATAGGAAAATGAAACTTGTATTAAATTTATTTTCGCTTTCTCTCTGTTATGATGCTAGATAAAAACCGGCGGTTAGTTCAGCCACACGACACGCAATATTTCGAATTCGGACCGAAGAGGAAGGACAGAATAATAACTCGAGGTTCTCTCTGACGATTCTGCCTACCGCGGCGGGATATAGCTTGAAAATAAAAAAAAACACTTTCAAATATATTCCAAGAGCGTAAATCTTCCAATAACATGTTTTTGTTTTTTTTTTTAGTTCATGCTGTATCCATGCACGTACACAGCAGGGTAGGCAGAGGGAATCTAGTGTTAAGACACTCCGTTTCCCAATTACCGCCGAACGAGGCATTGCGTGTCAAGTGGCGGAACTTAACGCCGCGCTTTGCCTCTGATACCAGAGCGAAGGAAATGGAAATATTAAATATTTCCTCTCCTCGAGCAAGAATCGAACTCACAACCAGTCGTTTATACAGTCACACGTTCGTGCCACTGCGCCACGATTGGCCCTATATTCCAAGAATATATTGTGTTAATGGTATATTAAAGGATAACAAAGAATTTTATAGCCTACGGAAATTTAAAAGTTTTGTCTTCTAAATTATTACTAAAACGAAATTGTTTAGTCGATAAGTTCTTGAGCTTGATACTAATTGCTTTTAGAGAGATTTAATTACTCCATTATTGATAAATGTAAAATAGTGAGTAAAAAGTACATTTAATATCTATGTGTTAAATATTTATGTTTTCTTCAATAACTCAAATAGGTAAAATGGTTTATTTTTTTTTATAGCTTCACGCTGATCCCGCACACAGCAGGGTAGGCAGAGGGAACTTAGTGTTAAGACACTCCGTTCCTCACTTTCCGCCGTATTTTCGGAGGCGTTGCGTGTTAAGGGGTGGAACTCAACGCCGCACTTTGCCTCGAAACCAGAGCGAAGAAAATGGAAATATTAAATATTTCCACACCTCGAGTGGGAATTGAACCCACAACCAGTTGCTTTACAGTCACGCTTTGTGCCACTGCGCCACGACTTAAACGACGAACTACCACGACGAATTAAACGCAACATAAATTAATAATATGCTCCATATAACTTTTACTAACAGTTTTTCTATTAATAAAGCTAATCGCATATAATTCGTATTGCAGTCGATAATTTTCATTCGACACTTCACCAAAGGCGGTTTCGAAATTTCCGGCTACATAGACTACGCGCATCGACTGATCACAGACGATTGGGGGCCGTTTTTTCGACGTAATAAAACACTTTGGCCTAAGGACAACGATTTAGGCTACTATCATTGGAGGCATGGAACTGTTAGAAGTAATATTAGTAGAAATTATAAGGTATTTTTTTGTGACTGATTGTGTGATTTTTTTGTGAGTGATTTTAATTTTTGCAACTTCTCTTTTGTCCCGTATAGTTACGTCAAGATACTCTGTTCTCCGTTAGTTCATTTGATTTTCTTTACATCGGCTGAAAAAACTAACTCTACAGGCTCAGATATGTAACTCTAATTTACCGTCCATATTTAAACATATTATGTAATGTTTGGCGGAACCAATTTGGATACCTATCCAGTCTAGACACAAATCTAGACCTATTAAATATATAAGTAATTAAATATTCTTGCAAGTTGTATTCGAAACGCTTTTATTGCGCTTTCTTAAGTATATAGAAACTACTCCTTAGTACTTACGTGAAAATTATATGTATATATTAAGTAATCACACTGTAGATATATTTATTTTGACCTATTATTCTACTTCTTATTGTTATTACGTGCTACTTTAATATATGTACTATACCATATGTTTTATTTGTTATAAGTAGGTATATGTATTTTTCTTATAAATTACTCCCTAACTTTTTGGCATAAAAGGAATACAAGAAAATCCATGTTCAGTTGCAGTCTGAGCAAAACGAAAAATCTGTACCCTATAGAAGTCGTCATAAAATTTCTGTAAATGTTGTCCCGTTTCCGTTCCCACTGTGAAAGAAATAGAAGGCACGTGTGTTTTATTGCATTACACACGTTTTATATCCTCCTTTTTTTTACGTATAAAATTATTAGTACAAGTATAATTTTTAAGCTTTTAAAAAAAACACTTGAAATAATAATTATTTTATAGTAGTAGTATTAGTTTCACGCATTGTAGGGCAGTCAGGGAAATTATTATGTTAAAACACTCCGATTTTCACTTTTCGTCAACAATATTGAGACATTGAGTGGCAAGTGGCGGAGCTAAACGCTGCGCTTTGTCTTAGTTATCAGAGTAGACAAATAAAAATGAAATAAAAGCATTTCCTCAAGTGAGAATCGAACCCAACCATCTCGTTTACAGTCAGAGACAGTTCCATTGCGCCACGACACGGCTTCAATATATTTTTCATTAAGATAAAAATTTCAGGATGCTGCAATCATTTTTTTGTTAAAAATTATGAGTATAGCGTATACTATCAAATGATTACTATCAAGTGATAAAAGCTTCTAGTTTGGAATGATTGAGTATTGTGGCGCAGTGAGTAAAATAAGTGATAAAATTAAAATTATTTTTATTACCTCGCTCTGGTTAAGACATAGCACAGCGTTAAATTTTGCCCTCCAATACGTAATGTCTCACAAATTGATATGGAAATTGATGAATTGAGAATATCGACGTAGACATTAGATTTCTTTGCCTTGCCTGCTTTAGATTAAAGAGTGAAGTTGCTTTTCGTTTTTTAATTAAATTCGATGGTTATCTAGCTTTTCGTCCATTTTTAGTAGCACTTTACATTTATAACAAAAGAAAATTACTATCGCCATTTTACGTCGAAAGATATTAACATCGCACTAAAGATAATAGGGTAGGTAAAGGAATTTAGTCACCTGACAGGAGATTTTTGGATAATTTTAAATATTTTTTGCTTACCTTAAATATTTATTTTAAAAACACTTTCAAGACCATATTAGGGCAGTGGCACAGCATTTGACTTTAATAGTGGTGATTGTGGGTTCGATTCCCACTAGGGGAAAATAATTAAATTTTCTTCTCTGGTACTTACGAATAAGATAAATGGTATTAAGCTCCGTCACTCAAGACGCAATATCTCGATTTAGGATGGATTTAGGAACGAAGTGTCTTGGCACAGGGACTCTCTGACTACCCTGCAATGCGGAGAAAGGCGTGAAGCTGTTTTTTTCTTATTAAGCATATCCTACTACTACTACTACTACTACTAATGTGTTAATAAATTATTTTGATTTTGAAAAAAAAACATAAATAACGTTAAAATAAACATGTTTGTTATTATTTATTTGATAATTTAACGTACCGCCCTAAATGATTACTTAAATATGAAAGAAAAGTAAGTGACGATATTCGTGCATATATATATGAAAGACTCTTATAATTTATGTGAAAGACAAAGCATGGCATTGAGATCTTCCTCGGAACACGTAATGTCCGAGACATTTTGGTGGAAAGTAGAGAAAAGAGTGTCTTGACACTAGGTTCTCTCTGACTACCTATTTTTGCAGAAAAATCAGCTGTAAAGCTGTAAAAGTAAAAACTCTCGCAAATATGATAACTCTTTATTGCACAGGAAAGAAAGTAAGTGTCAATAATAGATAAAAAAAAATTAAAATAGACAAAAAAAAACAGAAAGAACAGAAATGCTTAAATTGTACGTACAATAGACCTTATCGTTAAAATAGCGATCTCTTCCAGGCAACCTTAATACATAGAATAACGCAATATTGAGAAAAATGGGATAGGGTGTAAACTATATAGAAACATAAAATCAAAATAATATTAAAATAATATTAATAATATTAAAATCGTTACTACAAATTTACATTTGTATACATACATAAACATACATAAAAACATACATGCATAAATACACACATGCATACATACATAGACAAAATATATATCTATAAACTAAATAGAAGAAGAAAATATTTACTAGTAATTAGATTATACCTATTGTGGCCATCGTGGCTCATTGGTACAACGTCAAACTGTCAACGCTGTGGTTGCGGTTTCGTTTGAATAATAATTGTAATACTATTTAAAATATTATATATAATATTTTCATATCCTTGGTCTTCTAGTAGAAGGTAGATAAAGTAAGCCTTTGAGTTTCGTTACTTATAAAAGACAATGACTCGCATAGGAATGGAAATGAAGAATGAAGTATCTTGACACTAGGTTCTCTCTGTCTACACTGACAACATGTAATTATACTAAATAAAATTATACTAATAAAACGCAATTTTATTAATGACATGTTAAGTACATATAAATCTATTGTGGACGCAGTGAGACAGTGTATGACTGTAATGCGACGGTTGTGGGTTCGATTCTCAATCGGGGGAATGATTATATTTTGAATTTTTCATTTCTTCGCTCTGGTTAAAGCACGGCATTAAAGTTCAAAAGCCACTCAACACGCAATGTCGTAATATTGGGCAGAAATTGGAAGACGGAGTATCTACGAAGTATCCTGCTATGCCATGGGAAAACTGATACTCTGCTAAAATAAAGTAAGGCTTCAGCTTCCGTTTTTTTTTAATATTCAATAACCAAATACTTTTACAGCCAGTAATGGATCCAGATCGAGGTCTATTGTTCCAAAATCGCCACGATCACAAAATCATATGCCCCGACCCGCGCCAGGACCCCGGACAGAATACTACCAAGCATAGAATATACTCGCTGAAGTATACGCAGGTTGAAATATACGACCATCTTGTTAGGAGGAAGACTTGAGATTACTTTCGATATTTTTTTTTCTTTTGATATATGTAAATTATGATATTTTGATAAATGTTGCTTGTAGTATTTGAATTGGTTATTTATGTATTTTAAATATGAAACGATTTTATGCCAGCTCTTGTATATATTTTTTGTGAAAAATAATAATTTGATGAATTTTCTCGTTTTTTTTTTATTTTAGTTTTTATATATTGGTGGTAAGTGGAGAGTGCCTTGATAATATAGTTGGTTCTCTCTGATTACCTTACTACGATAAAAAAGCATGAATCTATTAATTTACTAATTCGGTATACTATAAAAAGATATTAGAAAAATAATAAAATAAAACACAGCATAAAGTGTATATCGTTTAATTATTATGTGTTTTATATACTTTGGTCGCTTCAAAACCTTTACAATACTTCTTTCTTACTCTGTTCTTAATAAATGGTGCTTCAATACTAACTAAGTCATTTTTTCTTTATCTTTATAAAAGTATCGTAATATATACGTTACCTAACAACGTAATTATCAATTTATGTAAATTTATTATTTTGATAAATTCCAATTTTTTTTATAATAATGCATTATAAATATAATGCATTATTATAAAAAATATTGGCTTTCTATACTTCTTCTCTATGTAAACTTTTACTATGGCAAATTCTATATTTTCTTTCGTTCGTATAAATTTCGTTAAAAGGAGCGCTTGGTTTCCAAGAAGCGCGGGTTCGAATACTGCGTTCATATTTTGAACGTTTTCTGGGATTTTTATTATTCAATGATTTTGCTTTGATTTTAAGAGTAATTTTTATTATTTTTTTACTATTCTATACTATTTCTTTTTGATATTATATTGTAAATGAAAACATTTATAAGAATCAGCAAGCAACTTAGAATATGTAGCAGATAGGTGTGTACCAACAGACATATTAGCTTAAAGGAAACTAAAAAATATTTACATCAGTACATAATTGAAACTTTATCTATCAGTTATGATGTATATTGTATATTGCAAAATTAATTAAAAGAAATAAAAAATATGCTTGCAAATATTTTTTTATCATTCTGGTCACTTTGTCAAAGAAAATAGGTTCTAGCTACGAAAACTTAAATTTTTACGTTTGAAGCCTCGTAACTAAAAAACTAAATAATTTTTTAAACAATCTTTTATTGGCATCTATTATTTAGACTCTGCCAATATCCGAAAATTTTAAGTCTACTTTTTATAAGTGAAACGGTTACGGTTACCAATAGTTTTTTTATTTGTTATATTCGATACATTCCGTTGTCCAACTTATAGAGCAAGAGTCATAGCAACGCTGAAATATTAAACATTTCAGCAGGCAAGTGGGTTAAGAAAATATATCAATATATTTTTATATTGATTATTATATAGTGGATAGTGGCCAGTCGTGGCCCAGTGGCACAAGCGTGTGACTGTAAACGACTGGTTGTGGGTTCGATTCCCACTCGAGGAGTGGAAATATTTAATATTTCCATTTTCTTCGCTCTGGTGTCGAGGTAAAGCGCGGCGTTAAGTTCCGCCACTTAACACGCAATGCCTCCGAATTCGGCGGAAAGTGGGGAACGGAGTATCTTAATACTAGGTTCCCTCTGCCTACCCTGCTGTGTGCGGGATACAGCGTGAAGCTGAAAAAAAAATTATATTAGTTATAACTGTAAAAATGTTACCAATACGTTTCAATGCCTGTTAAGGTTGTGGTGGAGATTCAGTTGAATAATACTATAATTTTTAGTAAAAGCTTTTTTTATTATTTCATAAATAACTCTATTAATACTGTTTATTGAGATAATCGTTAATATTATACGATTATTCGATATTTTTATACTCAAATACATGTTGTAGGTTAACATTTAAAATACACATTTTGATTATTCATTGTTTTTTTATATTCAGATATTTAGGATTAAAAAAATAATAGGTAAGTTAACAAAACCGATATTTAAAGTAACGCTTTCGCCTGAAATCGAGACAATGTGAGTGGCGGAAATCAAAATTGCGCTTTTTCTTTATTACCAAAGCAAAAAAATGAAAATTTAAATATAATTTTTCCCCCGAGTAGGAATCGCACCCAACAACTATCGCGTTACAGTCAGACACCCTTCCACTGCGCGACAACTGCCTACAATTTAAATTGTTTTGAATACCCTTTTGTTTCATTATTCAATAAATATATTTATAGTATATAGATAAGTTGTTATTTGTTGTTAGCTTCACGCTGTATCCCGCACACAGCAGGGTAGGCAGAGGGAACCTAGTATTAAGATACTCCGTTCCCCACTTTCCGCCGAATTCGGAGGCATTGCGTGATAAGTGGCGGAACTTAACGCCGCGCTTTATTACCTCGACACCAGAGCGAAGAAAATGGAAATATTAAATATTTCCACTCCTCGAGTGTGAATCGAACCCACAACCAGTCGTTTACAGTCACACACTTGTGCCACTGGGCCACGACTGGCCCGACTTATAACCCACAGAGATAAGCTTATCTATTTACTACAAATATGTATTACTTTTCAGCTTTTTGTTATATTTCATATACAATATAACAAAAAGTTGAAAACTTGCTTCATAATGTAGTTTACAAAAATGATATTGTATTATGTACCTATTCTTGAGATTGAGAGTTCATTAATTTTAGTCATCCTAATTCTTATAGAGTAAAATACAATGAAGTATTTATCTAATATTTTAAGTAAAATAAATGGTTATAAAAGAGTATAATTCAAATAAAAATGCAAAAGAATAGAATGTATGAAAGTTTTTTCGAACAATAGCATACTTCCTGACATCTTAAATTATTTAACTTAATTCAATAATATAAAATACTTTTACGAAATTTATGTTAAATTTATAAAAAATAGTAAAATTTAATTATATAGTAATACTTCTAAAATTATTAATTATTTATTGCTTAATTAGTAAGCTATGATCCGGATTCGAATCTTGTCCTTTTCGCCGTTTCCCGTGAAGCCTTGTGTACGATTGAAGTGCGTAATGTTATACCGAATATGTCTTCGTGATATCTGTTTTCATCCTGTAAGAAAAATATACGTAAATTTTAATTAAAGTAAAGTAATTATATATTAAGTCAGTCGTGGCGCAGTGGCATAAGCGTGTTACTGTAAACGATTGGTTGTGGGTTCGATTCCCACTTGAGGAGTGGAAAATATTTATTATTTCCATTTTCATCGCTCTGGTGTGGAGGCAAAGTGCGGCGCTAAGTTTCGCCACTTAACACGCAATGCCTCCGAATTCGGCGGAAAGTGAGGAACGGAGTGTCTTAACACTAGGTTTCCTCTGCCTACCCTGCTGTGTGCAGGATACAGCGTGAAGCTAAATGTCATTTAAGTTCTCTCTACAACCTATGGCTAAACTAAAACAAAATACGTACCATTAAATATAATATAAAGTCTTCAACTTCATCTTCGCTTAAGTTTCCATGTAGTTTAATAACTTCCTTTAATTTCTGTTGCACTTCTTCCGCCATTTTGCAATCGCCGCACACGTAGAAATGGCCGCCTTCGTCCAATAGCATGCGCGTTATGTCCGCCCCTTCGTCTTGCAGTAAAGCTTGGACGTGTTTCTGTGATAAAAAAAAACATATTTTAAATATTTATCTTTACTTTAAATATTCATTTTATATTTGGCAGTTAAAAAATAAGTGACAAATATAATGTAAAATAAATTTATTGATGATAAAACGAGAAGTTCAAGATGTAATCATTAGTGTTGTTTCTATCGAATAGGATTCAAAGCTTAAAAAAGAGGACCAGAATTATTGCTTCACTGAAAGATTGGTACATCATCTATATCAATACATGTAAATTTGGTTGACAACAAAAGTTAAACGAAATTTGCAAACGACAGCCAATTAACAGTCCTATTAACTTAGTGACATAAATTAAAATTTTATATCAAAATTTATTGTCCTTATAAAAAAAAAAAACAGAAATCTCACCTTATTAGACCCCTTCTCTCTTGACAAAGCGAGTAAGGACTTAGTGATAACACCGTCTTCTACCGCTTTCTCCTTCTCTTCCTTATACAGATCCATGCCTTTGTATCTGCAGCCGAAGAACAAGTAGATAGGTCCAGATTCCTTATCGGTGTCCCTCATCTGACTTCTCCTGTGATGCCAGAACCCTCTGAACGGAGCGATCCCAGAACCAGGTCCTACTAGGATCAGTGGTGTTGATATGTCTTGTGGCATGTGGAAGGTTGGTGCCCTGTTCAAAAAAGGATTATGTTATTTTGATATTTTAAAGTGAAAGTGTTATTTATGGGGCCAGTCGTGGCGCAGTGGCACAAAGTGTGACTGTAAAACGGCTGGTGGTGGGTTCGAATCCCATTCGAGGCAAAGCGCGGCGTTAAGTTCCGCCACTTAGCACGCAATGCCTCCGGATTTGGCGGAAATTGGGAACGGAGTGTCTTAACACTAAGTTCCCTCTGCCTTCCCTGCTATGTGCGGGATACAGCGTGAAGCTAAAAAAAGAGAAAAAAATTTATATATGCACATGTGACTGAATAAACTGACCAAATAAACACTGCAATAGACGTGTGAGAAAAACATTATAAGAAAAGTAAATATAAAACAAGATCCAGAACAACAAAGGTATGGAGCTGCGTTCTTGAAGACGAAAAATTCTTTAGAAAAAAAGTGTTTTTTACATACTTAGAATATGAAAAAAATTTTTTAGAAAACGTGTAAATAAAGTAGTCATAAATATATATTCAAAGCAAGCATCTTTTGCAATTCAACAAAGTTAATGAATTAAAATTGTTGATTTTATTTATTAACTGTTAATTGTATATTATCCGTAAAGAAAATCTTCCTATCTTTTTTTGTGAAAATTATGTATTCGGGTGAATATAACATTTGACATAGTTAAATTATTTATTGAGAAAAAATATAGAAAACCCATAATTGTATAATTTTGCAATAGTTTACAATTTTAATTAAATTGATTAAGTAAATACGTGTTAATGTGTTATTATACAGTTTTTTACGTATGTCATAATTAGGTACTGGGTATTTTACGTGTCAACTGTACTACTACCATAGGGTTGCCAAATTTCTGTTTGAATGTATTATTTTTATAAAACTAAAAAATAAAGTTAAAAATTCACTTCAAAAAATATTAGGATTTTGTGGAAATATAAATAGACTAAGTCACATTTTTACGAAGTTGACGAATGTTTTCTTGTTAGATTTTGTGTTGCAAAATATATACATTGATCTATCATATTCAAATATAATATTTTCACGTGCTATGCATTTCTTGGTAGCCAAATAGTATAAATACGAAAGAATTGAACGAACGAGAATACTATTTATTAAATACTTGTAAGCATTTTTAAAGATGTTTTATTACAACTTAAAAATAAGTTGTATAATGACTTAGTGGTGAAAACGCCTAAACGGTATTCAGGAGGCGCGGGTTCGAATCCCGCTGCTTTCAAAGCTAGCCGCTAGTCCTATAAGTAGTAAGGTTGGCAATCGTAACTACTAATATAATATAGTTTTATTTGCATTCTGTATATAAAAGTTTGTAGAGATTTATAACGCTTTACGATAATTTAAGTCGATTTCACGTCAGATTACATTCCATCTAAATATATCAAGTAATTTATGTTGTTACAGCTGTCACGTTTGTAAAACACATTCATAATTGGATAAGCATTTAATATTGATAGCGATTTTAATAAAATTTACATGGAAAGTTTGGTATATTTTCTTTTAAAAATACGCAGACTACAGAAATTAGATAATTAAACAACATTTTAATTAACGTTTGGTAACTAACTTTTAACTATTTTGCCTCCTTGAGCTTTAATTTCATTCTTCGTCTAATTTTATTAGAATATAATCTTTTCCTCTAGTAAGGATATATGAACCTTACCAATCATCGCGTTTTCAGCTAGGCACTATCATACTACTTCACACGGTCTCATTATTCCTTTCCTTGAATACTATATAAGATATAATGACATATTGCCTTTGATATTTTGACTTTTCTCATTCTCTTGCCAGCTATATTGATCAATCACTCTGTTCTCAATTTTGTGTTCATATTAAGACATTAACTTACCTACTTGCTGGGTGGCAGAACTAACACCTTCTTTAACCTTGTTCGCAGGTAAATTTTAATTTAGTTGGGTTAGGTTTTTACTTTAAAAAATCTCCGAGTGGGAGCGAATATAGAATTATTGCATATATATGTGTGTATGTACAATTATTATACATCGTATTACACATATATACACATTGCAAATAAAAAAAGGGAATGAAACGTTACTTTTGTATTACACAAGAAATTATATATCAAAATACTTGTATAGAAAAGAATATCTAAACATCTTAAAGTTATTTTAATTGTTAATTACAATACTTACCGCCTTATAAAAGCAAAAACTTCATCACCAGGCTTCAAACTTTCTAAATAAGTTGAACAGACACCGTAATGAGTTGGGCCTTCACCGTCTGAAACAATTTGTTACATGAATATTATCTTATACTTTACAAAGTTAAAATTTACATGAAAACTAATCTTTTTTTAGAAATTTAATTAACGAGTATTACAATCGTATGTATAAAAAGTTAACTTAATCGTATAAAAGGATGGTGTGGGATTTGAACTCGCACTTTACGTTCGAGAATATGTTTTTCGATTACCTTTAAATGACCGTTAAAGGTTTAAATTTTTAAACTTTTAAATTTTCAATAAAAGTTTTTATTTCCGTAAAATTTCTTGTATATTTGTCGGTCCGATAGAAATTAATGACGAATCTCAAATTAGTAAAAAATAAGTTGAAGATAAAATACGTGTAATTTTATACAAAACTATATGCCAAGCATATGGTGCTGTGTTACATTTGTTTTTTTCTTTTAATTTACATATTTATTATGAACTAGCGGCCCGTTTGCGGCTTCGCCGCGTGGACTGTCTAATGGTTTCGTTATGGTGCAACTCTCGGAGGCGGATTTTTGAAAAATTAAGTAGCCTATCTTTGACCTTCGATTATCAACTATGTTTATTCCAAAATTTATTACAATCGGTAAAGCGGTTTTAATTTTTTCATATAAACTTTAATCCCCTATTTCAAACCTTTAGCGGTTAATTTTTTAAAAAAATAAGTAGCCTATGTTAGACCCATAGTTATTTACTACTTTCATTCTAAATTTCATCCAAATCGGACCGGTAGATTACCCGTGAAAGCGTGATAGACTTTCGCATTTATAAAATAAGTATGGATTACTTTAGAAAAATAGATTTCTTAAACCAACAAAATTTATCTTTTTATAGTTTTCGGATCGGAAAATTTTAGTAAAAAAGGATAGAAAAATTTTACTTCACGTATTAATATAGACACAATTCGTTCAATAAAATTAGATAAAAGAAAATATTTTCTATTATGTAAACACAATAAAATTAAAAACAAATGCTATTATATATAAAACTTCTGTATCAAAATTTGATATACTTCAATGTTACTGAAATAATTAATGAAAAACTATTTAATAAAATAACGTCAAAATATATAATAAAATTAAATGAGGGTATAGATATTGTCTATTAACCGGGAAGCTAATTTTAGTCATAATTACCGAATATTTTGCTTACAAAGTCAGTGATGTGAAAACATTAGTGTGTTCCTGTTCTAAAAACGACGTGGTCAGTGAAATTAGGTCATATGAGATTTAACCCCTTAACATTATGATATTTAATGTAGTTATAGCTAATTTGGTAGTGAAAGTTATGAGTTCCTTAATGTTTTAAAACGTACGTAACGGTGTGTTTTAAAACGATTTTTTCAAAACGAAGATTTTTTCTGCATTTTCTACTACGCGTAACGTAGGAAAAAAACGTACATAAAGCTGATCGTCAAAGCAGGATATTTAAATATTACTGATGTCCCCAAGGGAGAATAGAATGTTAAACAATAAATACAGTCGGTAGTTTTACTCTTAAGCTTTACTTTAAAGATGTGGTCTGTACGTTTTTGGAATTTAATTAATTTTATTTTTACCACGTCTATCTGAACTCATTTTTGAGCACGATATTTCGAAAAAAAAATTATAGTAATCCATTACTACACTATGTCTTTGTTAGAAATAAACAGTTTTAATTGCTAATTTTATTTTTTTTTTCAGTTACACCGTTTTTCCATTTGACAAGTTTTAAGATAGAGTCTCGAAATTAAAACATTGCGGGTTAAGTAACGGAACTCAGCGCCGAACTTCATTTTGTCAGAGCGGGGGTGATGAAAATATTGAATTTACTATAACATTTTATAGTGTTATTCAAATACTAAGGAAATTAAAAAACATATTTTTAAACTTGTAAAAACTTTAACATAACGAGATTCAAACCTGCGTCCCTTGGAAACTGTAGAAAAGTTGTGTTATGGTTTTTAAAATATTTATACGGTTGGTAGTATGGTTTTGAAAATATTTATATATCGAAACGGGAATCTAACCGACTACCAATCACTATTACAAACTACTTTAATAACAATCATATACTCACTTTGCGTCCTATAAACGACCACAGCGACAGTCAAATGCAAGTGTCCCTTATGTTCTCTGGGCGCGGACGACACAGAGTAGTATCTGGGCCGCAGAGGCGGCAGCAGCGCCGCGAGGAGGGCGGCGTGCGCTCGGCATGATTGTACGCGGCTTACCACTTCTGCTAGATTTGGTGCGTGATGGTGACTCCATTCGTCGTATTTGTTTGAATCCTGTTTTAAATGTATTGAGCAAAGTATTTTGAGCAAGTGAATATATATTTTAATGATTTGGAGCGTCTCGCTTAGCAGGGTAGTCAAAGTAGTTACTGTGAAGACACAAGAGTGAGAATTGAACACACAACCAATTGCGTTTAAGTCAGACTGTCCCACAACGCCAGCGCAGTTTAATATTGTTAATAATTTTAAGCATTTATCCTAATAATATAGACAAAAAGAAGATGTATTCATTGAATATTAGTGTGTTAAATAATACAACTAAAAATGCAAGGATTAATTTCGAAATTAAAGTTTTTTAAAAGAAATAAAATCGGCTAAATGTCTCGAATTTTTAATTTTAGTTAAGTTCAAAATATTTTTTGTGTAATACAAGTGACTATTACAGTGCAGTACGGTGCAGTGGGATATCATCTAAATATAAACACCTTTTATGGAGTCTCTCCTCAAATGAGGGAAGAATTATATTTAAATTATTATCATTTCCCCAGTAAGACAAAACGCGGTGTTGAGTCATTCCACTCAGCACATTGACTATCGATTTGGATAGAATCGAACTTTATTATTCTTAATACTAGATTTACCTCCACTCTATCTACCCTCCTACATAGCTACATTATATAACCAATCTTATTAATATACAATTCCCATTTCCTATAAAAAACTACAACACACATTTATCAATACCAAACATTTACCCAAAAAATATTTTTTATCAGTATCAAAACTATAAGCAAAAGACCACATTCTCACCTCAATAAGTTCCCTCAAATAGTCCGCCTCGCTCTGGTCGCTGCACACCGACGCGAGGTACTTCAGCACCTTAGTGGAAGGCGGCGACGTTATGTCGAGGAACCGCGTGTATATCTCACGCACTGATAACGCCGGGAGACGCTCGTGGAACTCCCAGGACTTTACTGCACCTGATATGGATTTTTTTATGAAATAAAGGAGGCAAACTATCAGAAGGCCCACCTGGTGTTAAGTGGTTACCTTCACCCATAGACATCCACAACATTAGAGTTATGGATGCGTTGCCAGTCTTGGGTATATAGGACAAAAGGAGGCAGGAAGGATGGGAACGGTGGGAATAAGGAGACCTGGCTTACATGCCATCGAACCGGAACATATCATCAGATATTTGGCGGTTCGTCTTTGACACGATAGTGGTCACGAGCCAGTCGGAGAACGAATCTCCTACCACCAAGTTATTACCCGCCTTTTACGGGACGTTACCCAGCGACGGGGGGGAATTGTATTCTTAACACGGGCTAAATATAATATGGATTTGGAATTATATGTTGGTCTAGTGTTAGTGGAAGAGGAAATTAATATTAATAGAAAAATGTGTTTTAATGTCTACTTGAGACCATGGATGGAGTGTAAAGTGTTCGAAACGTTGAGTTTTCTAAAATAATCGCAAAAATAAAATATATTATTATTTTATTAAGTTTTTCTTTAAACATCCTAAAGTGCTATTTAAATAATGTTAATAATAATTAGCAAATATCTTTGGATAGCAGATATTCATAAAAATATCCACAAAGATGATAACAACAAAAATAAGTAGTAATAAACGTAAAAAATAAGTAGTAATAACCCACTTACGTCGAAATATAATAAATATATTTCGACGTAAATGGGTGTCAAACAGATGGCTTAGTGGTTATAGCGCTTAGAAGGTTTTTAATAGACGTGGGTTCAAATCCCGTTGCGTTCAAGTCTACACGCTCTCTTAATATGTTTTTGTTTTTAATATAGCATAAGCTATTTTGCCTTTTATTAATTTGAATCCTGTATTCATAAATAGAAACTTCAATTTACGCAGACGAAACTGCAAGCGGGTAACTTACTAGTAAAAGTTATTTATTCAGCAAATACAAAAATTATTCTATAACAGTCAGTTTCATACCAGTAGGTGTAAGAGTTTCCTTCATGACCTTCAACTGCACCGGTCTGTCGAAGTTGTCGATCCCTTTTAACCTCTCTAGCACGGCGTCGACGATCTCCTTCCTGTTGCACGCCATTATACCGACGTGGTCGCCCGGTTCATATTTGATGTCCGACTGAAAGAAAAATTGAATATGCTTATATTTACTTTAAAATTATTAAATTTAAAATTTAAGTATATTATAATGCAATAAGAGATTCTTTAATGAAACTGTTCTAAAAAAAATGATTTTTATTTCTTATTACTTAAAAAAATATCAGTAGGTATGTTTATAAAATGCAAGATTACTTACATTAGATTCCATATCAATAAATATAGTAGCCCGATCGTTAGTTGACTCTCCTAGATATTTATTCTCATTAATTTTGCAAGAAATGAAATTCTTCTTGTAACTATATTCGAGTGCAGATTTCATATCTCGTTTATTTTCAGTGCGACTGAACTTCACAGTTTCTTCTGTTAGCGGTATTTTACCGAATGCTTTCTTTGCATCTTTTACCATATCATTTTCTTCTAGACAAAACGTTTCGCAGGCAACCTATAATATAAAAGAAAAACATTATATATTCAAGCAAGTCTTTAAATTTACAATCATAAGGCAAAATCATCTTGACGCAGTTGGACAGTGCAAAACTGTAAATGGTTGTGGGTTCGATTCTCAGTCTGAGTAATAATTATATTTAAACTAGTTAAATTTCTACTTTTGATACCTAAGACGAAGCGCGGGGTTGAGTTCCACCACTCAACACGCAAAATCTCGATTGTGGGTGAAAAGTAGAGAACTTATGGGAACTATATGGGGAAGACGAAAAACAGAAAAAAATCCATCAAAAAAATTAAAAAATATCTTCTAAAACATATATACATTCAAAACTCACATGAAATATATTAGACGACCACACTCTAAACTGCTGTTCCTGCCCACACATTTCATCCCCACAAGTGACTTCCAAAAGTCTTTCCCCTCCCAAGTCTTCTAAGATCTTGTCAACGGTTTTACCAAATTGGCAGTACTTTGGGTAAACGCTGGAGCCGAGAGCGAACACCGCGTAGCATACATTGCTTAAGGGCCCTATGTTCTCAGCTGACGAAGTTACTGTTATACTACCTGGGGATAAATAATTGATGTTTTTATTATGAAATGGATATTATTAATAGCATTTTGAGTTTTTGCAATGTGCAGGTATCTTTAAATGAAATTACTTTAACACATATTGGAAAATCTGACGTTTCGAACACTGTACAGTATTTAGACCGTGGTCACAGGTTCGTTGTGACCACTAGTTGCTGTCAAGTGTTCTTTCTTGAAGCTTTTTTAAAATGTTTTTGAAAACTTTAAATAAATGTTATCCATTAGATATCATAAATTTACTAAATATGCTAAGTGCTAATTTTGAATTAATTAAGATCATTTGCAATACGTTCGAGTTTTATTGAATAAAAACCGATATCGTAGTTTTCAAACCAATTGCCGATTCACTTAGATTATAAATTAAAACTATTATCAATAAATCATTATTATGTAACATTTATATTTTTTGTCATATTCAAATATGTTTTTCATATAAAATATAATTTACTATTCAAACTTACTTTTATTAGATTCTAGCCTCGATAGTTGCCTCTTATAGTCATTAACATTAGTTTTATTGGACTCCATACGAGAAAGCTGTTTCTTGTATTCAATGCTGGGCGTGACACTGTTTGTACGCATTAGAGATTTTGGCGTCGGTACTTTTGTGAGACTGTTGAAAAAAATAATATAAAATTAAATATTTAGGTTATGGAGAAACAAAAATATTTTAATATAACTTTCTCAAATGGGAATCGAACCCGCAACTATACTAAACTATTGGACGCTGATATACGCCATAAAAGTTTATTTTTTTATTAGCTTCACGCTGTATCCCGCACATAGCAGGGTAGGCAGAGGGAACCTAGTGTTAAGACACTCCGTTCCCCACTTTCCGCCGAATTCGGAGGCTTGCGTGTTAAGTGGCGGAACTTAACGCCGCGCTTTACCTCGGCACCAGAGCGAAGAAAATGGAAATATAATTTCCACTCCTCGAGTGGGAATCGAACCCACAACCAGTCACACGCTTGTGCCACTGGGCCACGACTGGCCACTCATAAAAGTTATTCCATCACATATTACTATATTAATACTCACCCAGCGCTATCCTGATCGCCAAAGTTTTTCTTCTCATTACAAAGCATCTGACACAGGTGTTTAGCGAAACCCTGTGAAATACCAACTCACTTATATTACGATGCAAAACAAATGATTTAACGTGTAAGTGTCAAAAGTGACACCTATTTTGTAAAGATTGTTTGAATATGACTTAAGTAGATGACCATTTTGGGTATTTTGTACCAATTGAACGTTTTTTGTATGACTTTTAAGGAATAGATAGTTTTTTATTAATTTACTTTATTAATTAACTATGTATAATTTTAGGATAAATGATATTCATCGATTGTTTCATTATAAGATAATGTAGGACAGAAGGAGGGAGGAAGGATGGGAATGGTGGGTATAGGGAGAGCTTACATGCCATCGAACCGGAACACATCATAAGATATTTGGCGGTTCGTCTTTGCCATGATAGTGGTCGCGAGCCAGTCGGAGAACGAATCTCCTACCACCAAACTACTGGGTTACCCGCCTTTTACGGGACGCTACCCAGCGGAGTGGGGGAATTGTATTCTCAACCCGTCCCCCGCGGGACTAATTAAATTATAAACCAAGAAAATATATACCATTGTCATTTTTTCACATAAAGAGTTAAATTATAATAACAAACACAACATTTAAAGAAAATTTGAATACATACCTCCCCATTAGCCGGAGGTTCGCCGTTACCAAACGTTGAAGTCACAATCAACAAGAGGGTTTCGTGTTCTATAGAGAACACATCGTATTCCGACATGCAGTGTACCTAAAGGTAAAACTAAATTATATATTATTTATTTTCACATATATTTCGATTATTGTTATGTTGGGGCCAGTCGTGGCGCAGTGGCATGAACGTGTGACTGTAAACGACTGGTTGTGGGTTCGATTCCCACTCGAGGAGTGGAAATATTTAATATTTCCACTTTCTTCGCTCTGGTATCCGAAGCAAAGTGCGGCGTTAACTTCCGCCACTTAACACGCAATGCCTCCAAATTCGGCGGAAAGGGGGGAACGGAGTGTTTTAACACTATGTTCTCTCTGCCTACCCTACTGTGTGCGGGATACAGCGTGAAGCTAAAAAAAGATTAAATAGGAAGCAACAAAATTAACTCACTTGAGCATTAAACGCATGTCCAAATATCGTGCCAAGTTCCTTAGCATACTGTTCAGATTTGCCGGTTTCAGTGGCGTACAGTATCGTCGCCTTTATCCTCTTAGAGAGCGCTTGTCCGAACAGCTTCGAAGTGAATTTCACAGCTCGGGCGATTTGCTTGAAATGAAACTTCCTAGTTTTGGGTTTGCCCTCGTCTTTTTGCCATTGGTGTGTTTTCCATGCTGGTTCCTGATATTGTTTTATGTTTTTAAGTTTTTTTTTTAAAGAAAGAAAAGAGGGGTGTGTTGTAAGTTTGACGTCGTTGTATATGTCGTCGTGTATCTGTCTGAGGCATCGTAGCTCTCAAATTAATGAGATGATTTTGATGCGGTTTTTTATTTAAAATACCAATTGACTTGGTCGAGTTTTATCTATGTTTAGTAAACATGGTCGAGCAGTTTGAGAAATTTTTGACATAAAATTGAATATTTTAAGAGTTGTCTCTTAAACTGCTCCTGAGAATGTCTTTTTATTTAGGGAGTTTATTTTTTTATTTCTTTATGACATTATAACTAGTAATAGTCTAGTCTACTAACCATGAAGGTTCAATAGTAGATACGACTAAGTTACCTATTATAAAATAATACAATTTAGATGGATAGTCCCTTATAATTCACCAATATTGTAATAAAATTATAAAATACATATACTAATTATTAACTTTAAGGTGAATTTAAAGAACTTACTTGATAATCATATGAAGGCCTGATATAATAGAGTGCCATTTCTTGATGGAACACTGAGGTGAGAGAAGAAGACATCGGAGGAACTATCCAAACCCAGTCGGAGGGACATCCTCCCCTAGTAATAAAGAAATTCATATACTATAAGTAAAAAAGTATTAAACAGCTTATCACCAATTCGACATGTATTAGAATAATTACTCATAACAAATATACAGTCAATAAAATTTATTAGTAAATTTATGATAATTATGTATAATAGGTATGTAAGGAGACAAAGCGCGGCGTTGAATTCCGCCACTCAACTAGCAGTTTGTTTCTTGATTTCCGGTAAAGTGGAGAGCGTAATGTCTGGACCTTCGTTTTAAATGCCATGCTAAGAGTGAAGGTGAAAAAAAGTACATGAATTACTTGCAAGATTCGCGTAAGCCTTTTTTTTTAGCTTCACGCTGTATCCCGCACACAGCAGTATAGGCAGAGGGAACCTAGTGTTAAGACACTCCATTCCCCACTTACCGCCGAATTCGGAGGCTTGCGTAAGCCTTTATTTATTCGAATTTCGCGAAGTTGCAAAGTTTCGTTAAATTCGTATTATGCATCATCATCATAGTGGTAACAATAATTATAATATATTAAATGAATTGCATTTTATTACATGTAAGAAAAATATATTAGACATGTCAGTCCGAATAGACATGCACTAGAATAATTATTCATAACAAATGTGAGCAAAGTAAAGTAAAATTTAGTAGATTATGAGAATTATGCAAAATAGGTATATATAATGGTATAGGTAATAGTCATCTAACAGGAAAAATCACATAAAAAATAAATATGGCAATGTATATTATGTATATATTTAATTTTTGTTCCTTACTCCCAATTGATTCTTATTAGTGAAAGGTCAAAAATTTGCCTCCAATATTTTTCTTCAATTGATAGCGTTTTTTGTTTGCTCAAATAAATGCCTTCAATTGACACTAACAAGGAGAACATTAAGTCCACATTTACGTTTTTGTTTTTTATATTTCAGTTGCGATGTAGTTATATTACTTATTTCGCAAATGGTTGATTTTATTTTTAGCCAAGTTTTTTTTTATTGATGAAAGGAGGGCAAACGAGCAGAAGGACCACCTGATGGTAAGTAGTTACCTTCGCCCATAGACATCCACAACATAAGAAACGTTGTAGAAGCGTTGCCGACCTTAAGAGGGGAGGAGGAAAGGAGGGAGGAAGGATAGGGATGGTGGGAATAGGGAGAGCTGGCTTACATGCCATCGAACCGGAACACATCATCAGATGTTTGGCGGTTCGTCTTTGACACGATAGTGGTCGCGCGCCAGTCGGAGAACAAATCTCCTACCACCAAGATACTAGGTTATCCGCCTTTTACGGGACGCTGCCCAGCGACGGAGATGAATTGTATTCTAACCCGTCCCCCCACGGGGACGGGTTAGAATACAATTCAGACTGACTTATTACAATCTTTATAATCGCAAATATGTTATATTTGAAAAATAATTTTGAGAATCAAGTTTCTAAGTGGTTGAATAGCACAAAATATTACAATGTTATAAATTTTCAAGCAAATTGTAAGGGAAGAAGTATGATAAAATAGCTGACATTAGAATATTTTCTAATATTGATACATAAAGGATAAACCAATAAAGGCACAAGCATGTTCAAGTCTTGTAGTACACCACTCGACATGTTTTAGAAATATACTGCATACTTTATAAGTAAGTTATATAAATATTGAAGATCGTAAAATAAATTTTACGATTTTAACTTCAGAACATTCTACAGGATTTCATATTTTACATCAATCTGAGATTCGGATATTTCACAGTAATATCTGGTTTGCAAAGAAGATCTTGGTTATTAAAACATGAGTATGAATAAAATTAAATTATTCAACGATAAGACTAGCTTTAGTTATATTAATTTACTAAAAGAGTACTTTAATCTTATGCTTCTACTTTATATGAAATAAAAGCATAAGAAGTATGTTATATTAATCAAAATCAGCTTCACTTCGCTCTTATACACATAGGCAGAGATAATCTAATGTTGTGTCATTCCGTTCCCCGCTTTTTGCCCGATTGAGAGATATTGCATGTTAAGTGACGGTAATTAACTTACCAGAATTGTCTTATCAAAACGCGGTTTTTTTTTCTCGAATGTGTAGTATGCTGTTGGCCAGAGCGGCCTCGACAGCTTCACCGGGCTTTGGGGGAGGCCGAGCTATATGAGCTCTGACCTTGGCTTGGGATCCTCGCTTGTGAGGAAGCCATCAAATGACGACGACGGCATGGCAAGGGCGTCTCAGTTGAGACTCGAACCTCGACTTGCGACACCGTTTTAGTGGGGGACTTTGCTTCGTTCTGTCCGAGCTAGGCCTAACTAGGGGCGCTGGTGCCCGGGGCGGTATCGGAGCGTGTGCGTTTGCGTGTGTGTTTGAATTTACCTAACACTTCTGTAATGGCGTCAGTTTGGGTGAGAAGTTCCCTAGGCCTCGCGGGGCGTTTTTTACTGACCGTATAATCGCAGGCGCTTACTACCAGCGGGTTCGGATGCGTAGCTGCTTTTTCGAAGTAGCTACTGGAGAGTTTCCTCAAAACGCGGCCATCACTTCTCTTTAAAAATCATTTCTCAAAGTGGTGATCGAACCCACAACCATTGCGCCCACAGTGAGACACTGTCCCACTATGCCGTGATGGCCTCAATAATATTTTAAGTTAACTGTGTTTGATGTTTTGCCTCAATTTTTTCTTTAAAATGATGCATTAAGAACGATTGCAAAAACTAATTCTATATACAAAATATTCCAATAATAAATCGAACTAATTTAAGTTTTTCAAAGACGTTTTGCACAGTTAAATAAAATCAACCTGACTTTCATATAATCATTTGAACAAAAAGTTAATTTTTATAGCTAAATGGATGAATATTATTAAATCTATTTTAAAGAAATGTTTATTTTTAATCAGAAAGTTAAGTACGTAAATATTATTTTTTTCACTTTTAGGCCCTTTAGGGCGTAGCAGAGCGGTTAGACCGGTGCTTAGTGTCAAGACACTTCTTCCTCTACATTACACTTGTATTGGAAATATTACGTGCTACGTGGAGTACCGTAACGCTGTAATTTATCGGTTTCACTTAAGCGGAAAAATATTTTTTCTTTTTTTTTTCAGCTTCACGCTGTATCCCGCACACAGCAGGGTAGGCAGAGGAAACCTAGTGTTAAGATACTCTGTTCCCTACTTTCCGCCAAATTCGGAGGCATTGCGTGTTAAGTGGCGGGACTTAACGCCGCGCTTTGCCTCGATACCAGAGCGAAGGAAATGGAAATATTAAATATTTCCACTCCTCGAGTGGGAATCGAACCCACTACCAGTCGCTTACAGTCACACGCTTGTGCCACTTTGCCATGACTGGCCCATAAATAAAAAAAAATATGTAAAAATAATTATACCAGCGAGTGAGAATCGAACCCATAATTAAAGGTCAATACAGTCAGACACTGTACCACTGTACCACGATGGCGGATTATATAGTATATATTTATATTTGTTTCCGATAAAAATAAAACTGAAAAATAAACCATTTTCAATATTATTCCCACCTGCTCTTATTTTCATTGTCCAGATGTTTTATAAACTGTTCGGAAGCGGAATGGTGATCGACTATTGACACGTTGTCTCTATGAAAGCTGTGTAGCACTGCAATATTTACTTCCACTAACGCTTTGTCCTTCCATAGAGATACGAATGAATTTGTGTCCAAGCCCAATTTTATGGCTGCACTCTGAAAGAAAAAACATTGTTTTTATTTGTATTTTTCAAATACGACACGTTCAATTTTATTTACTAAAAAAAAAATTAAATGCTAATTTATAAAAAAATAAATAGCTTCACGCTATATCCCGCACACAGCAGGGTCGGCAGAAGGAACCTAGTGTTAAAACACTCCGTTCCCCACTTTCCGCCGAATTCGGAGGCTTGCGTGTTAAGTGGCGGAACTTAACGCCGCGCTTTACCTCGACACCAGAGCGAAGAAAATGGAAATATAATTTCCACTCCTCGAGTGGGAATCAAACCCAGAACCAGTCGTATACAGTCAGACTCTTGTGCCACTGGACCACGACTGGCCACTATTTATATAATCTTTGTTGTAATAAAACGTGGAGGAAAAGCTTTGGACTCGTTTCTACTAAGTTACGTGGACAAAAGTATGAAATTAAGTATAGGTAAAGTTTATACGTCTTCTTATGACTTCTTTCGATATTAATCATTAGAAATACATCAAAATTAAAATTAAACAACATGAATACAACACTATCATCATTTTAAAAATTATTTCACGGCATCGCATTTAACATACATTATTTAATTTGCCTCATAATTATTACAAAAAAAATTTTTACAGTTCATTTTACTATTTTTGTTAAAAAAGGAAATGCAATAAAATGAACTCTTTCAAATCTATATTAAGACTTTCAGTTATTTGAATGAATAAAGCAACATTAACAAAAAAAAGGGCTTTTATAAAAAGTAATTTATAAAACCTCGACTTTAAGGAGCTTTCTAACGATACCCAGCAAATTGAAGTAACAGAAACACAATAATCCCTACTCTATATTAAGACAGGTCTTCTAAGATTGAGAGCGAAATGTAAAATGAGTTTTATATTTGTAATGTTTACGTTATATAGTTTAAGTAAAAATAGAAACGTTTAAAGAAATTGTATTTTTGTTCTTTTTAAACTCTAAGCTCTTTCGCATTAGAAAACGTAATGTCAAAACACTCCACTTTCCACACAAAATCGGGACATTGGATATTGAGTGGTGGAACTCAACGCCGTGCCTTGAAAAAGACATTTAAAGAAAACGTATAAAAATTTGTTCAGGCGCTCTCACCACTGAGCCATGCGTTCTACAACGCATTCTGTAGAACGCATGGCTCAGTGGTGAGAGCGCCTGAACGGTTCAGGAGGCGCGGGTTCGAATCCCGCTGCGTTCAAATTTTTATACGTTTTCTTTAAATGTCTTTTTCAATTTTCCTAAGTGTGGAATAACACTTTAAAAATGTCTCAACGCCGTGCCTTAATATACCGGAGCGATAAATTAATATTATATAAAAATAATAACCATTCCCTCAAGTGAGAATCGAATTCATAACCATTATTAATTAGTATCTTAAAATGAAAATGGTATATGTATAAACGTATGGGTTATATAAACGGGACTGTTTTAAGTTGTAAATCTAATTTAATTAATGTTTAATATCAGCAATAACATTTAATATTTAATAGTAATGATAGAGACAATTAGTAGGTTAAATTAAAAAAAATACAGACACAATCGAGATTTCTCCATTTCCTGCAGAAAGTGGAGAACGGAGTGACTTGACTTGACCCTTTCATTTGACCTATATACATGAAGTTATTTTATATGATTTCTTCTACAATTTTTAATGAACAGCCTATACAAATACCTAATAAACATAAAAATTAAAATACATAAACTAAAACATTCTTACCTCAATAATATTAAGCCTGTTAGAATCACACAGATTTCTGCATCCAATCTCAGTGCCCATGTACCAGCCGTTGAAGGCGGTGCCCGTGAACTCCAGACCACCGCAGTCCAACTGCATGTTAGACACCGCGGGCAGAGCGTACCAACGGAGACCTAGGTCTTTAAACCAGTCGTATCTAGAAACAAGATTTATTAAATTTTATACACTATAGGAGTTATGCAAAATGGTAGAGAAGTCAGAGAAAACCTAGTGTGAAGAAATTCCGTCCGAAATTAAACATTTATGCTGAGTAACGGAACTCGTCACGTTTTGGTTTTAGTACTAAAGGGTAGAAATAAAGATAATTTATAATTTATACATAATCATTTCCCCGAGTGGGAATCGAACCCACATTCAATCGCGTTTAGTCAGACCGTAACCCATTGCACCACGAGGGCCTCTAGTATTATTTAGCTTTGGCTCATATTATATAAATAACTAATTTCATTTTTATGGCCAGTCGTGGCCCAGTGGCACAAGCGCGTGACTGTAAAACGACTGGTTGTGGGTTCGATTCCCACTCGAGGAGTGGAAATATTTAATATTTCCATTTTCTTCGCTCTGGTGTCGAGGTAAAGCGCGGCGTTAAGTTCCGCCACTTAACACGCAATGCCTCCGAATTCGGCGGAAAGTGGGGAACGGAGTGTCTTAACACTAGGTTCCCTCTGCCTACCCTGCTGTGTGCGGGATATAGCGTGAAGCTATAGCGTGAAGCTATTTTCTTAAAGTGTATTAAAATATCGATCTTAATCTTCTATTAAATGAAGTAATTTAGTTGAAACCTGATTGTAATTTGTTTACCAAATAGGTACCGAGAAACTATAAAAAGTCAGTAGAAGACTGCGGTTTCACGTTATGTAAATTTAAATTGGCCCTACATTATTTATTGTGCAAGTTTATGCTTATCCGCCACAAATTAAGGTCAGAATATATATTTTTTTAACAATATATTCGATTTTTTGAGAGACGTTTTCGGTAAAACCGCGTCTTTTTATAATGAAATTGACCTAAAAATGAAAACGCAATTATGACGCCTTTATTACTTAAGATAAAATTGTGTATATATTTAGATATTCGTTAACAGGTTATATTTAGATATTCGATAAAGCCTTCAACTTTTACTAAAATCTACTTTCGAACAATAGAAAACTTTGGGTCAGTTTTTACGTAACTTATACGTCCGTATAAGGACGGAGGAAGGAGGTGAAATTTAGTACTGTTGAGAAGTGAAAGAAAAAAGAGAAAATCTTAAATTATTAAAATAAATATTATAATTACTATACACATGTCAACATACACTTTTGTATAAAGTATCATTTAATGTATCAATTATTTTTTTAGCTATACAGTGTATCCCACACACAGCAGGGTAGGCAGAGGGAACATAGTGTTAAGACACTCCGTTCCCCACGCACCGCCGATTTCAGGAGGCGAACTCAACGCTGCGCTTTGCCTCGCCGCCAGAGCAAAGAAAATGGAAATATTAAATATTTCCACCCCGTAAGTGGGAATCGAACCCACAACCAATCGCATTTACAGTCACACTTTGAACCCCTGCGCCACGACTGTCTCAAAATTTACTTAAAACGTATAAAAATCACAAATTTCAAAACCATTATAAAACATAATTTAACGTACATATGTAACGTGAAACAAATTCGACGCTTACATTAAGATTGTAAAACAGCGTAATGCCGGTAAAGATTTTAACCCAAACTCGGAGAAACATTTGCATCATTAATTACAACTTTAACTAAGTTTACAATTCTATGAGTTTTAAGGTATTGAAATTACAAAGTTAATTTGTAGAGAGAATTAGTAAGTTAGAAACATTGGTGAGTTTCTATAATATGTATGTAGGTATTTTTTGAGCTTTCCATTTTTTCCCGCATAGGTTAGGCAGAGAGAACCTAGTGTCAAGACACTCCTTTCTCCACTTACCGGTCGAAATCGAGACATTATGTCTGAGTGTATGTGTAACAGGCGGAACTCAACGCCGCACTTAGTCTTTGTCATCATCACGAAGAAATGAAAATAATAAACATATAAAATTATTCCTCCGAGTGGGTATCGAACCCACAACCATCGAGTTTACAGTCAGTCACTGTTCCACTGCACCATAACATATTTTTTTGGCCTCTAGAATTGTTTTATTATTAGAAAACATTTATACTCACTCTGGATGTTCCATTTCTACTTCCATTACGATTTCACGCGGTATATCAAAGTATTCTGGGTCCCTGCCGTCTGCTGACACCACTATGGGTAATATATCCCAGGCAGTGCGAGGCGCTTTCCATCCAAGCTTTATGCAAATCTAAAATGTTATTGTATATGTGAATTCTGATCGAAAAAACAAAATTTACGCTTTTTACCTAAAAGCAAGGTTTTTAGAGACAACTTAGTATTCAGACACTCCGAGACATTAAGAGTAAAGTTAAGGAAATCAAATCGCGTTTTGTGTTACCAGAGGGTAGAAATTATAATAATTAAAATACAAATGATCCCCTGAGTGAGGACCGAGTCCACACACACTCGCGTTTATAACCAGACATTATCCCATTGCGCCATGATGGTCTTAAAATGTAATTAATATAAATTAACTTAGCATGTACAAAAAGTATACTTAGTGATAATTACTTTTCGTTTCTACGTACCTTTTACTGACTAAAAAAGTATGACAGGCTTTTAAAAATTTTTAAAGTGTTTATTTAGTAGTAAGTTTATAGTAGTTAGTTTATTCCACACTTAAGAAAATTTAAAAATTTGAACGCAGCGGGATTCAAACCCGCGGCTCCTGAATATCGTCCAGGTGCTTTCACCACTGAGCTATGCGTTCTACTACCAGCTGCATCGAAATTCTTATACACTTTATTACAACTTATGTTTGTTGTTACCATTTCTGTAGAGAGATTTTGACAAATTTCTGCTACCTAAAGATTATTTTACGAACAATCGTTTGGCAAGAGAGAATGCTATTTATTAAATACTTTTAAACATTTTTAATGTGTTATTCCACACTTAGGAATATTGAAAACAATATTTAGAAACCCTATAAAAAATCCCGCTGCGTTCAAATGTTTATACTTTTTTTAAATGTCTTTTTCAAGTACGACAGAATTTAATATAATAAAAATCGAAAAGCTTTCATTTTACATGTAAATTTCTAAATAATAGATATTACAATTTTAACAGATTATACCAACATTTTTTTTGTGATTTAAATAATGAGGTTATAATTTATGTATAAAATTTGAGTATGCAAATTTATACTGCAATAGGTGATATGGCAATTGGTGGCAAGTATATTAGAATAACAAGAATATATGGTGTCATTTAAAATTAGAAAGTATGACTGTATACATATTATACATATATGTGTGTACTTGTGATTATGTGTGTGTTTGTGTGCATGTGTTTATGTGTACATGTGCGTTTGTGCATGTTTCGATGTGTGGGTGGAGAAAGATAAAGAGAAATAGAGAGAATATTAAAATTAATAGATTTATGATATATAACGTACTTATGAAGAGGAGAAGCAAGAATATACATACATTTAAATACTTATGCAGCTTAGATTGCAATTTCAGGTTTTTAAATAATATGTATGTATGTATATATGTAGTATGCGTTTAACTAATTAACTATTATTTTATTAAAGACATTTTAAGAAAACGTACAAATATTTGAACGCGATAGGATTCGAACCCACACCTCGTGGATACCGTCCAAGTGCTTTGGTCGCTAAGCCATGTCTTCAAATTTTTAAACGTCGTTTAAAAATGTTTTGTTCAATTTCTTAAGTGTGTGAATAACAGTTTAAAATGTAAAAAAGTATTATTTTGCTATTTACTCATAACATTATTTTTAAATATTCAAGTTATAACATATTTAAAATGTATTGCCTTCTCAATTTTATTACCAACTTAAAATACGCTTGCATGAAAAATACACAAATAAGTAACCTTTTGTTATAAGGGGAAAAAGGCAAACATGTTCAGAATTGCGAAATAAATGAATCTTTATTAGGGTTGAAGCGATTTTAGAATTATTTAACATAAGTTTTCGGATAAACAAGTCTCTATTATGCTCAATTTGGTAAGGGTTGTTGTCTTTTCATGTTAGCGTTTGTTCAAATTTGTACTAATACATGTCCTTTAATCTGAGTGATAAGGCATATAACCATGCCCCACATGGTTATGGGTTCGATTCCCACTCGAAGAAAATATATTTTATTGACTAAAATATTTCTGCTCTGGTACGAAAGACTAAATGCTGTGTTCAGTTCCGCCACTCAACAAGAAATGTCTCGAATTCAGGTGAAAAGGAGAGAACAGGTGATCTACTATGCGGCAAAAAAGTGAAGTTGTAAAAAAACAAAATAATGATATAATACTACTTCTTCATTTTTTTTTGTTTTCTTTCATTTATTACTTCGAATGGAGCAGTAGTGACGTGTTAATCTTAAACAAGGAGTGTGTATGATGAAGGAGTCATCATTTTCAAAACATTAGTTAGACTTATAAGAACATTATATGAAAACTCTACTAATTTTATGTTCTTTTTTGATACAAAAAATGAAAAGCGCGGCGGTAAGTTCCGCCACTTAACACTTAATGCCTCTGAATTCGGCGGTGCGTGAGGAACGGAGTGTCTTAACACTAGGTTATCTCTGCCTACCTTGCTGTGTGAAGCTAAAAAAAAAAGAAATTTCTAATATAGTAACTTAAGAAAATACGTAATGTCAATCCAAATCACATTAAATATAAAATATCTAACCACTAAGTGAGCTTTCAAAACTTTCGTCAAGGCAATAACTTTTTTACGCGAGTCAACTCGAGTTAAGTGACGATATCTTCAAAAATATTCGTAAAATATTTATTTTACCAAACGTTATTTCAAGAAAATATGAGTATACATAGATAGAAATATAGATTTCAAAAAAATTTAATTTTTATTTTTTTAGCTTCACGCTGTATCCTGCAAACATCAGGGTAAACAGAGAGAACCTAGTGTTACGACACTCTGTTCTCAATTTTTTCGCCGAATTTAGAAGGCATTGCGTGTTAAGTGGAACTTACCGCCGCACTTTGCCTCGATAACCGAGAGAAAAAAATGAAAACATTAAATATTCACTTCGAAAGTTGGAATCGAATCCATAACCAGTCGTTTACAGAGACACGTCTACACGTTTGTGATACTGCGCCACGACTGACCACTAATTTATTTATTTCTATTATATTTTCAATAAAAATACTATACGATGTACATTAAACTGCTTGCAACATTTTGTGCACGAAGTAGCAAGGTTGCTTATTTTATTCAAAAATAACAGATCTCACTACCACGATTTTAAAATATTCTTGGATTTTTTTCATCCCAAGCGTTGTAGTTATAGCCAAACGTTACGTTTTCTGCATATTTCTTTCGTCTCGTCTACTGTCAATAACCTCTTCATGTTTCATGTATATGTATATATAAAAATTAGTACGCAAATAATATAGTCAAAGAGAACCTAATATCAAGACAATCCGTTGTCCACTTTCCCTCCAAATTCGAGACAATTTCAAGCGTGCCGGTTCTCAACACCGCGCTTTGTCATATTCATCAGAGCGGCGAAATGCTACTAATCAAATAGGTAATCATTCTTCCGACTAGAAATGAAATCCACATTTATAAACCCAATTATATTCAAACGTTATCATTCATTCTCTAAACTTAAAATTACATAATAACGAATATTGTTGATTATAATGTTTCCTATTTTAATAATATAGATATAATAAATATAAGAAATATTTTTTTTTAGCTTCACGCTGTATCCCGCACACAGCAGGGTAGGCAGTCCGTTCCCCACTTTCCGCCGAATTCGGAGGCTTGCGTGTTAAGTGGCGGAACTTAACGCCGCGCTTTACCTCGACATCAGAGCGAAGAAAATGGAAATATTAAATATTTCCACCCCTCGAGTGAGAATCGAACCCACAACCAGTCGTTTACAGTCACACGCTTGTGCCACTGTGCCACGACTATCCACAAATATAAAAATAAGCAATAAATATAGAAGAGTAATAATAAACAGTAAATACCTCAGTGAATTCAACTCTAGCTGGGTCGCCCAACACCGTCCCATCTGGCTCTATGTAGCCAGCGTAGTTAATGAGTTGCGGATTCCATATCCTGTAGTCGTGCTTACCGTCTGTACGTTGAGGAAATATAGTTATAGCCGACCTGCAAATCGATGATGGGTAAACATAATTGAATATTGATTTTAGGATATAAGTTTATAGATTTTTGAGATTAGTAAAGTAAGTGGCGCAGTGGCACTGACGTCTAACTTCAAACGACTGATTGTGGGTTCGATTCCCACTCGAGGAGTGGAAATATTTAATATTTCCATTTTCTTCGCTCTGGTACCGAGGCAAAGCGCGGCGTTAAGTTCCGTCACTTAACGCGCAATGCCTCCAAAATTCGATGGAAGATGGGGAACGGAGTGTCTTAACACTAGGTTCTCTCTGCCTATAAATAGAACAGAAAATAGTATTAAAACACTCTGTTCCTCACTTTCCGCCCCAATTTAAGGGATTGCATGTTAATTGGTGGAAACTTAATGTGTGTTGGAATTGGAAACTTAATGTGTTTTAACTTTTAGGTGTAACTTTTACTATAGTGAGAAATTAAGATTGCAACGCCTTTTCCCGCTTAACGAGATAGTTATTGCCGACTTCTAAATAGATGATGGTTTACCCCATCATACAATTATGGGATTACATATTGCCTTTGAGTGAAGTTCTTTTCTTATATTGTAAGGTAGTCAGAGAGAATTAGTATCAAAATACTTCGTCCTCCAGTTTTCGGCCTAAAACGAGACTTTATGTGTTGAGTGGCGGTACTCAACGCCGAGTTTTGTCGTAGGTACCAGAGCGAAGAAATGGAAATTTATATAAAATGGTTCCATCTGCTTTCATCTGAACCCATTACTATTGTGTTACAGTCAGACGATGTGTGGGACAGCCATGATAGCATCAGAAATAATAACATAATTCAAATAATCATTCCCACGATTGGGAATCGAACCCATAACGATCAGGTATGCAGTCAGAGGCCAGACACGCTACAATAACCTCAAGTTTCATTTATACATAGTAAAGAAATATATTTGTAGTTTCACTCTCATTTTAAAGTAAGCATATCAATTTAACGCGCCGTCAGCTTCGTCTGTGTTAAATTACAAGTACTTGTAAAGAGAAGTGGCTAGCATTTTCTAAAAGAGTTAATAGGAGCTTAAATTAAAATAGTTAAGAAGTACACTTCTAGTTTTATGTTGCTTAGCATTTAACTCCATACAATTATATGTTTTTGTTTGAGAAAGTAATACTAATTTGGTTATTTTACTATAATTTTTATAAAGTATATACAGTAAATATATATAATCCAGATCTAGGAAACGGCTCTAACGATTTCCATGAAGTTTGATATATAAAGGGTGTATTTTCAAAAAATGTCGCTTTCTCCGTTTTATGGGGAAATTTTTTGGGGAATTAAAAATGACTATAATATCATTACTATACGACTGTCAATTTCGCAATATTTGATAACGTTGTAAAAGCGCTGTTTTTTTTAGCTCAGCTTTCAGTAATTTACAAAGCTGAAGTTCACGTTTCAGTCCTGATATCCAGACTATTTTTTTTTTTCGTTTTAATTTTTTTTGCTTTAATTTATTTCTTTTTTTATAATACTTTTAATTTATATTATTTTTTATTATAATCATTATTTATTTATCAAAATAACGATTTCTCGAAAGGAACACCGAGCGGAGTTCGGTCACATATTAATACAGTAGGGTGAGTATATATAGTGAGCTCTTGTTTTATGTAGAGAATAAAGGATTGGAAAGTGGAGGCGAAGGTTAGTGCGTATTTCAAAGGTGCCCTTTAAAATTACACTTTGGTCGCAAGTCTCAGGCAGTGCTCCAAACTCTCCTCCCGGGCATGCATGGGGAATGTATGGAATGCCAAAGATATTTTTTTCTACGATAAAGTATGTAGTTGGGATGCTATGTTAGGAATGCTAAGGATTTTCTCCTCCATATTATAATAGGTAGTCAATCAGGACCTAGTTCGGTCCTTCATTTCGTCTATTTAGAGCCCTTTTGTGTAGTATGCCAGATTAAAAAGAAAATAAAAAAAAATTAGAAACCCTTCAATGAAATTGGAATCCGTAACAGTTTTCATTAGTTAGATATTTTTTGACTGTTGGTATATGCACATTTTTAAAAATAAATTTACGCTTGTATTTCTACAATGCTTTTTCTTATTACGTTATAAACGCCACGTGTTTTGTTTGAAAACAGAGCTCAATAATGCTATAGTCAATGATAATGTGTTCAATGTTATAAATGTTAGAATATATAGAATTATCATTTTATCTTATGAAAAATCTTAGTTAATATTATATATTTTAGTAATATTTTGTTGCAATTTATTTTTTTCTTGTATCGTATGTCTTATTGTTATTGTTAAATTAGATTTATTTTCGATTTTGTTTATTTATATTCGTGATATATGTTCAACAACACCTACGCCCAACGTTTATAACTAATTATATTTACAAGAATTATTTTTTAATAGTGAAGAAATATATAAAAAAAAAGAAAACCTTCACTACTTTCTTTCTTTCTATAAAAAAGCTTCATAAAATCCACCTTCCATAGATACTCCTACGCACAAAGTTAGTATTAAAATGTAAAAAAAGACGTATATACGATATAAAGCCAGGTCAGACATGATACAATATACCCTTTTCACCACATAATAGGTATCTGAAAAAGTTGTCCACCCATTCATTCATTAAGACAATTGTGGCGATGTCAACTTTGCCCTTCCTTTTAATTTGCTTTGTTATAACTTTCATTACGCGTTTTGTTTCGGTACAAAAGGAGGCAGGTATACAAAAAAAAGCTTGTTGAAGTCCCTCCGTTCATGCTTCAAAGTTGGTTACTTCAGAAACCGTGTCATTATCATTATGTGATTTTTTATTACGAATTTTTTACAAATTATATAAATCTAAATTTCAAATTATATGTTTGTTTAAGCTTCACGCTATTTTTCCGCATAGTAATTAGAGAGAATATGGTGTCCAAACACTCCGTTCTCCATTTTTCAGCGGAATTCAAGCGCCATTTGTCTTGTTCACTACTATATTTGCAGATTTCCCTAAGTCGGAACTGGACCCACAACCAATCCCCGTTACAATAAGACATATCACTGCATCACATATACGATTTAATAATAGGTATAAAATATACATATAAATACTAAATCATCAACGATTCAATATTCATATTAAATGAATCAATGAAATAAATAACCGCTGGTTTCAAAACGTGTCACAATAAATCAAAATTACCATACAAATGGTAATAAGGAATATTATTCTCATATGAATACACGTCTTACCGTATGTTCCCTTTATTTGTGGCGTACTTGATGTGATTGCATAGAGCCTCGAACATGCCGCTCGCGGTCGTTACGGCTCTACAATCGAATATCTGTAAAAATTGAATTTATTATATATTGTTTTTTTTTTATTTTACACTTTTTTCCACATAGTAAGATAGGCAGAGAGAATTTAGTGGCAGTGGTAGACACTCCGTTCTCCCCATTCCGCTTGAAATCGAGACATTATAAAATCTGAACGTCTAATTTCTATTCTGTATAACTAAAAAACTATTTCAAATCACTCAATTTTATAAATTAACAATTTTACCTTTTATAGTGTCTTGACACTAGGTTCTTTGCCTACTCTGCTTTGCGGATAAAGCGTAAACTATTTTTTTAAATTTAAAATAAATAAAATGTACTGCAAAGTATTTCTATAATAGAACTGATCTTAGGACTGTAGAAGCGCTAATTTAAATAAAAATGTATTTAAAATAAAATCATATTATAACATTTCACTATTTCTATAATTCATATTTCGCTTAAAATAGTCGAAATTTGGAACAAACTATTCAGAATTTTAATTACTTGAAAATATTTTATAACTTGTATTGTATTTTTTGTAAACTTAAGTACACGAAGAGCCTACTCAATTTTAAAAAGCAGAGCATAGCTATTGAAGTAAAAATATAAAAGAGGTTTTTTTATGTATTTTATGTATAAAATATGTTTCTGTATTTTGTGAATACGTTTTTTTGTACCAAAAATTCTATTTTTATTTAGGTATATTTTTTCCTTCGTTTAGGTAAGCTAGGTCTAATAAGCAAGTATCTAGTCTCAGATACTTCGACTCTGACACACTGCGTGTTGAGAGGCAGTACTAAATACCACGTTCTATCTTATTCACCAGAATAGAGAAATTCAAATAGTTTAAATATAAATCATTCCTCCGAGCGGGAATCGAATCCACAATCAATCGCGCTTGCATTCAGATTCCATCCCACTGCGCCACGATGGCCTCAACTTATTGCGAATAGCAAGCTTCTCTATCAGCATAATCTCATATATCAGACATTGAATGTTAAGACGGTGAAACATATTATATTATGAAATTTCCCCGTTTAATATAAAACCCCGATAAATATACGTAATAACTGTATTACTGATACTTCTGATTTTTGTTATTTTTATTACTTTTTTTCGTTTTTTTATTGTCCTTTTGATTCCTATAAATAAGTTCCTAACTGTCCTTGTTAAAACTTTTCATGTGACTGACCAGTCGCGGTCAAAGGAAACTCAAACTACTATCGCTTAGAAGCTTTGATAATTATTATTAAGCAGCGTAAAAATAAGATTACTGTACACTTTTTCAGCTTCACGCTGTATCCCGCACACAGCAGGGTAGGCAGAGGGAATCTAGTGTTAAGACACTTCGCTCCCCATTTTCCGCCGAATTCGGAGGCATTGCGTGTTAAGTGGCGGTAATCAACGCCGCGCTTTATCTCTGATACCAGAGCGAAGGAAATGGATATATTAAATATTTCCACTCCTCTAGTGGGAATCGAACCACAACCAGTTGTTTACAGTCACACGTTCGTGCCACTGCGCCACGACTGGCCAATACTTTTTTAGATAATATTTTAAATATTAACCATTCTGCGTGATTTAATTTTTTTAGCAACTAACTGGAGTTCCGTCAGCCAATATAGTACAGGACGAGCAGGACAGAAAGTACCTACAGGATGGAGTGCTTTGACACTAAGTACCTTGTGATGCGTAAAAGCGTGAAGTCGCTACAGTAACTTAATACGAATATGCTATCGAAGAATTTTTAACTAGTAATAATTTAATTATATTTCTTTTAAAATATAATATATATATTAGTTGTAGTTAACTCTAACTGCGTGGTCAGTAAAAAATCAGGCCACGTGGACAAAAGTCGTAAAGACTCCTGTCATAAAATTACCATATTTATATCACTTAGATAAAAAAAAACACATTGGCTTTATCCCGCATAGCGAGGTCTGACTAGTGTCAGAAAAGACCTAGTGTTAAGACGCACCATCCTCCACCTTTAATTTTATTAGTTAAACGCAAAAAATCGAAAGAATACGTTCTATAGACACTAAATACTTTGCAAGTGCCAAATTACAGCTTTCTCCGCCTTGTAGTATTGGCTATGTTTCTATCGGTCATTTAGTAAAAAACAGAATCATTTTTTTATATTTTATGGGCATATTTTTTAGTAAAAGGGATCATAATTGTCTTTACCTAATAATATATACATTACACACCTGTAATTTTTTCCATTGTATTCTACCGATGCATCGCGACGCATTCCTCCAGGCTAGCTTAGCACCAAATACCAGTTCTGATGTATTAAGTTGATAAGTTCCATTCTTTTCCAATTCTCTTTGAACTTCTTGTAACCTCTTTATATGAGCATCTGTGTTTTCTCTGAAAAAAAAAACATTAAATTAGTAATCAATAAAAATACTGTAAAATATTTAAGCATCATTATGAAACCTTGATGCTGTATCCGACTGTTTAGGGCATTGGTTGTGAATTCGAATCCTACGAGGGGAATCGATAATAAGTTCTCCCACTCCACAAGTAATTTTTCACATTTATGTCATAAGTGGAGGACGGAGTATCTTGACACTAGGTTGTCTCCTAATGTGCATCATAAAATGTAAAGCTGTATTAATCTGGCTTAGATAAGTATAGTGGCCAGTCGTGGCCCAGTGGCGCAAGCGTGTGACTGTATACGACTGGTTGTGGGTTCGATTCTCACTCTAAGAGTGGAAATATTTAATATTTCCATTTTCTTCGCTCTGGTGTCGAGGTAAAGCGCGGCGGCTTCGAATTCGGCGGAAAGTGGGGAACGGAGTATCTTAATACTAGGTTCCCTCTGCCTACCCTGCTGTGTGCGGGATACAGCGTGAAGCTAAAAAAAAATAAAAAGATAAGTATACCTGCAAAAATGAAAATGGGTCATTCAGATATCTCTCTATACTGGTAACAATACAGAAAACACAAGACGTTTACAATGTAATAGAAAAAAACATTACGCTTCTAACATTTAAATGAACATCGCTATGTTTACAATACCGTAACAAAATACTGGAAAGAACGTAGTTTAGAAAATATTTTCTTGTTTTGAGGTTATATTTAAACCTCATAAATAATAAATTATAAAGTGACTAACCTGCGTATAGAAGAAAAATATTGCTTGAGAAAAGTTTGAGCTTCTTTGTACACTTCCTCCACAGTTCTCGGTGTGTCGCCTCTGTTTGGAATGTCCATTATACTATTCTGACAGACAGCTGGTGTGCATTTCGTATTCTATAACAAAAAAATATTATTTATTTATTATTATTTAATTAGTCCAACGTGGCTCACTCCTAGAATGACTGGCTAAGCGATGTGTGTGGGTTCAAACCCCACTGAGAGAATTATTGTATAAAAAATATTTTTATTTTCCCGCTCTGGTAACACAACAAGCAGCGTCGATTCGCACCTCTTAACACGCAATATCTTGATTTCAAGTAAAATGCGCAGTACGGAGTGTTTTAACACTAGGTTGTCTATTCCTTACCTTACCATACTTTGTTAAATTACAGGACAAAATGTGAAGCAGAAAAAAAATTATAGTATTTTTCTTATTTCCTTTGTCTAGTCGATATATACATATTTGTATTTAATTATATAGAAATATTATATAGAGATAATAAATTGACATACATACATTTATACGTACTAATTATTTTATATATACGCTTAAAAATCCACACTTTAACAGCTTATAATTCGATACGTAGACTAAAGAATGCTTTGAGCTCGAAGTATCCATTTTCTTCACGTTATTGCACAAAAAGCTAAAACCGCACGCTTTAACACGGTATGCATTTGCTAATTATTCACGTTATAATGAATAAAGAAAAATATGTTGCAGTAAAATATTATTAAACTTATACTCATTTTTATAAAAAAATACATTTTATTATTGATTAATAATTAATTACATCAAGCACAGTGTCTTGTGTGTTGTAAAGTTTTTTGGTGACAATTGTAATCGTAGTTTTTGAATAAATGATTATTAAATGATCAAAAAGTGCCTATAGACTTAGATTGTGGAACGTTAAGTGTTATGTTGAGTGATTGCTTTTCCAACTTTTTTAACACGTAATGACATTAAATATGTGCTTCGGTCAGCTCTTCCCGCTATGCAGAGCAAAGAGGCGGTTCCTAGTAAAGGTGAATACATACATATATACCATGTGAATAAATACATTTATAAATAAATACATACAAAAAGTAGGCTTTATTTATAAATGTATTTATATATAAAGAACCTATTTTCAAGACACTTCGTGGATATCTAAAGTCAAAAGTGCGCTTTTCTGAGGTCAAAAAAATCTAAATAATTTAAATATAACATCTTGCAGATCTAACCTACAATCATTGCGTTTATAGTCAGTCACGATTTCCGACTGCGACGATGGTGACAAATATACTAAACGGTTTTTCTCTTGATACGCCTTTGTTAACTTATTTATTGTCACTCGAAATGACCGTGCAATAATGAAAAGTACAGCTCCATTATTTCTTGCCTAATTTGTTGGTTCAAAATAGAAAGATTGTCGTTTTCATTCACAAGCAGTTTTATTAAATATATCTATACAAATAAATAAAATTGGAATGTTGTTGTTTGTAATATTAACTTCTTACTCGTTAGTTAGTTAGTACTCGTATACACGGTATATATACCAAGATATTTTTTTTTAATAGTTTTTGTCTGTCTGTCGGCTTGTTTGGGCTCATCTCTGAGACTGCTGGACAGATTTTGAAGAAACTTTCAATGGCAGAGAGCTAATACAATTAAGGAGTAACTTAGCCCACTTTTATTTTAGAACTTTAACATTTTTCTATTCCACGCGGATCAAGTCGCTAGTTATGTACACTGTTGATATATATTTTTAAATGCTATTATTATATAACTTAATGTTGTTTGTTTGAGGCCTTGAGACTAATTCAACATCACGTTTTATTGTTTATAGTGGAAATAACGTTTTATGTATATTAAAAATTCCGTGAAAATAGAATTGAGATAATAGCTTCCTATTTAATACATGTATGTGCCATCAAGTTTCAACCTTCAGTTTGATTTAGCATTCTACTATATAAATAAAGTAATGACTTAAATTCTAACATTTTTAGACAAATTTGTACGTAGTGGTATTCGAAACTGTCCAAGTGGTCTGACCGCTAATCTACGCACGCATTGCCTGAACATTAAAAACACATGGCTCAGCGGTCTGGGTGCTTCGATCGGTTGCCAAAAGGCGCAGGTTCACATCCCATAACATTCAAATGTTTATACTTTTTCTAAAAATATCTTTCATATTCTAAGAGTATGAATTTACTTTACAAAAATGTTAACTTATCCGACATAATTGGTTTCATAGTGAAATATTAAGTACCGTTAAATCATGCATTTCAGTATTAAATTAAAAAGATTTTAAATGGATCGTTTACTTGTAACTAAGCAAGAACCTTTTGTTAGAGTGAATAAGCTGACCATCAAATGCCTGATGCCTTCATAATTTATACTTCATATAGATATATTAGAGCCATATGTATCACCTTTGCTTACGAACAAAAAAAACGATCGTAACCGGTCCTTCCTTTAGACATGCAGACAATGCGCAAAATAATATCTTTCTTTTTGCTTCGGGATTTAAAAATGTATCAGTGGCTAAAGAATGTTACAATGTACTCAAATTTAAATAAAATTATTTCGAATGGTCAATGGATACACTGATATTTTACATGATATAAATATTTCGACAAAGTATATAAGTAAATTTCATAGGCCCTCGTAGTGCAGTTGTATATGCTGCTTCAATATACTCGTTTTAATTAAAAAAAAATCAGTAACACTGTAACTTCTATACAAGAATACAGATAACTAGTATTATACAAACGCATACCTATAACACTTAATTCCAAGTAATACTAATTAGTTGGTTAGTACTTAAGAAACATGACGTCAACATCTGCTAATCAGGGTTACATTGTCGTGAGCTCCTCGGGGACCTGTCGTCTGCAAGATTCAGGGTTCAATGAAGCTCGCTAACTAGATTGACCATATGATGAATAATTCATATTCGTAATTTTGCATTACTTATGTGTATAAGTTTGTTTTTATATAACAGTTTTACACTTTTTCCTCAGCACTGCCGGTATCCCACGGGAGGACAAAACCTAGTGTCAAGACACTCTGTGGAATTTTTTATCTCAAATCGAGACATTCCGTGGTAAGTAGGACGTATTTCTCCGTAGATAGCAGAGCCGAGAATTCAAAATAGTATATATTTATTTCCCCGAGTAAGAATCGAACCGACAACAACCGCATTTATAGTCAGACTTTGTTTCACTACGTCACTCAATATTTTCCAATTTCATAATTTACATGTTCATACTACTTTTATGATTAATGAACACTAGTAAACTCCTTGAGAAAAGCGTTAAAGAAGCGTTGCCCTGGTGACATGTACGTCACTTAATATAATATTGTAAATCAAAAATATGATAGTATTTATATGAGGATTTTTTTAGCTTCACGCTGTAGGCAGAGAAAACCAAGTGTTAAGACAATCTGCTCCCCACTTTCCGCCGAATTCGGAGTGGTGGAACTTAACGCCGCACTGCCTCGATACCAGAGCGAAGAAAATGGAAATATTAAATATTTCCACTCCTCGAGTGGGAAAAGAACCCACAACCAGTTGCTTTACAGGCACACTTTGTCCCACTGCGCCACGACTGGCCCCAATGTATTTGTTGTATATTAATTTAAGAGTATTGGCGTTCTGCACTTCTCTATACACCCAAACTGTAACAGTGCCAAATTTCTCATACGTCCATCTACTTTCCATAATAATATATCCAAAGCCTTTCTTTATGCATTGATATTCATATTATTCCAAGTCCGTACTTAGGAGGGTAGACGTTCAGATAAATTATATTTTTTTAATTTTTCCTCTCATAGTTTAAGGTGAAGCCATACTTTAACGTATTAAACTATGAAAACTACTTTATTTTATATGAAAAAAATGTTATCATTGAGATTTGTCAATTGCTCATCGTTGTGACGTTTCAGGATATAGCGTAGCCGGCGTTAGCTTTATATTAATTCAACAATACAAAATTGTTTGTAAAAGTCTAATTCAGTAAAAACTTTTTTGAATACGTGTTTTTATACAACAAATATACACCATGTCTGTTAATATTTATTTATTAAGTGATATACAGTCAATAACATATTTAACTATTTTAAAGTTACTCGTAAAAACTTATTTTTGAAAATCAAATTTCGAAATCTCACAATTCAAACTTGAAATTAATTTCAAGTTTGTACTGTGAAATAAAAATTTTATGCATAATAAAAATACATTGTTTTGTTGTTGTAATATGGAAGTACTTTATTATGGAAGAAAGCTAGTTACACAGTACTATGAAATATACTGTATATAGAAACAGGTTACAAATAATTAAATGAAATCTATCTATAAAAAACTTAATTTAAAAAACAATCAAAAATATAAAACGACATAAAATACAAAACTAACCTAAAACATATAAATTCATAGACCATAATAACATCAATTTATATACGTTACACTGAATGTAAACAGTAATTACGAGTACAGTACGTGGCAACAAACATCAAAGCGTTTACAATGCATTTAGAATCAACTCCGCGGAAATGACGTCCACAATTGATACGAGGAAAAATATGACGAGTCGTGTCACTTTTGTGATTTCTGTTTATTGAAGGTTGATAATTATAGTTATCGCAGATGGCCGGGTTATTTAGAGATTGTGACTGTTGTACTTGTTAATGGTGCATTCTAAATGAATCAGGTAGAAATTGTTTCTTGGTAGGTTGATATAATATACCGTTAGCTCGTTTTGTTTAATAGTCATAGAGAACCTTACTCTCCGTTATTCATTAGTTGAAGTAATTCAAGAAAACGTTATTTTATTAGTTGAAGTAGTAAGGAAAATTAGGGAGATTAGAGACATATGTTTTCTATTTTCAGTGCATGGCTTTCTGACATATAGGCTAGGGCAAAGAAAATTTAGAGATAATAAGATTTTTGAACTGGTTCAATTTGGTTTTTCATGTATTTATTAAATTAAAAATATTTTTATGGATTTGTCGTTTGGATTTTAAACTATCTGTATTGTAAATACGACGTAGTCAACATTTCGCCACAATACGTGACCACACCTCAGTTGAAAATATTTATCTTTATTGAAAGTCACTGCATTTTCCAATTTTCAACCATTTTAAAGATTTATAAAGACTATCGTGGAGCTGTATCGCAGCGTTTGACTGTGAATGCGGTGTTTGTGGGTTCGATTTCCACTTGGGGTAATAGTTATATTTGGTACCTTAGACAAAGCGCGGCGTTGAGTTCCGCCACTCGACACGCAATATCAGAATTTCAGGTGGAAAGTGGAGGACGGAGGACAGGTCTAGGTCTTTTCTGACTACCCTTATGCTATGTGGTAAGAAGCGTAAAGCTACAAAAAAAAATATCCTCACGAGAAATTCTTACTCTATACAGCGAAATATATTACATTATTGTGCTATAACAACTCAAAACGTATTTAGTTTCTCATTTAATTGCTACATTTAGTGGTACTAAACGTTAGTATCAATATAACTCGATACATTAACAATTTAACTTAATTAATCGTTAACTTTGCATATTTAAGATAAATACAATGTTACTATTTGATATCCATTAAGTGGCATGATAAAATGCAATGCTCGCTTAAAGTGGTATAACCAATAAAAATATTAACATAACCTTGAATATATTAAGGAAAATATCAATAAAATCTTGTTTTAAAAGCGTTTTGCTGTAAACAGGGTAGTCAAGGGAAACAGTGTCAAGGCACTCTATTCCCTACTTATAATTAATACATTTTTTTATTACTTTTATAAAAAGTCAACGTATAAAAATTCCTCCATTCTGGTATCAGAGGGTAAGCGCGGCGTTAAGTTCCGCTACTTAACACCCAATGCCTCCAAAAATCGGTGAAAAGTGGGGAACGGACTTACCACTAGATTCCCTCTGCCTACCCTGCGGTATGTAAAAAAAAGTATAAAAAATAATATAAAGAGATTCGAATCCCTACCTCGTGGAAATCTTTCAAGCGCTCCGACTAATTAAGCTATACGGCCCTATCCTATTCTACGTACGTCCGAATTCTACTACGTTAAAAAAATGTTATGCTTTTGTTTATCGTTATTTACAAAGTAATAAGTTAATATGGTATCTAGTTCAGTACTCGATAATTCGACTTAAGTTTTAATGGATTGAGCAACATTAAAATTAAAATAATAATTATAAAGGTGGTATTGGGTATGTCTACAGGTTATTAGATGCTGTCCTGGCTCAGTAGTAGAGGCTCTGATTGTAAGCGCGATGGTTATAGGTACGATTTCCACTCCGGGAAATTATTATATAAAAAGACATTTATAAACGTATAAAATTAAACGAACAAACGGAGAGGGATTCCATGGATGAGACGTGAACGCATGGCTAAATGGTGAGAGCATCTGGACGGTATTCACGAAGCGCAGGTTCAAATTGTTATTCGTTTTCCAAATGTCTTTTTCAATTTTCCTAAGTGTGGAATACCAGTTCAAAAAAATGCTTAAAAATAAAAAAAAATCTTTCGTTTGTTATTATATATTTAAATTGTTTTCATTTCCCTGTGCTAACAAGAAAAAAAACCGCAACTTCAACCACTTAACCCCAAGGGCTTAATTTATAAAGAGTGGAGAACGAAGTTTTTTGACATTATGTTCTTTTTGTCTACCGTGTTACGCATGAAAATGTACTAAGCTTCTAAAAATTGATAATTTATGAATATATCTATTTAGAGCATACATTAAAAATTAGAAAATTGCCTAATTTCACATTTTCCTTTTGTATTCTTTTATAGGTTACGTCTGCAAATCACTCACGCACACAGCAGGGTAGGCAGAGGGTAACTTGTGTTAAGACACTCCGTTCCCCACTTTCCGCCGAATTCGGAGGCATTGCGTGTTAAGTGGCGGAACTTAACGCCGCGCTTTGCATTTGTGATATTATCATGCTATTACGGAATTAGAATATTAATTTCATATTACAATCCTAATGCTATTTGAATCCGGTTTGCGGCCGCCGTGTACGTTGTTTGTTCAACAAATAATGTTGTTGACACATTAAATACCTTTGTTTGATATTAAATTATTTAAAAATATTTAGTAAAAAGAATCCTTCTTAGATCATTACTCTAATATCCGTGAATTTTAAGAATGTAGTAATGTTAATGGGGCCAGTCGTGGCGCAATGGCACGAGCGTGTGACTGTAAACTACTGGTTGTGGGTTCGATTCCCACTCGAGGAGTGCAAATATTTGATGTTTCCATTTCCTTCGATCTAGTATCAGAAGTAAAGCACGGCGTTAAGTTCCGCCACTTAACACGCAATAATTCCGAATTCGGCAGAGAGTGGGGAACGGAGTATCTTAACAATAGGTTCCCTCTGTCTACCCTGCTGTGTGCGGGATACAGCGTGAAGCTAAAAAAAAAGGAGTAATGTTAATTTACATGAAATAAACTGCAATGAGAAAAAAATACAAAACTTTAATTCCTGCAAAGATAAGGCATCGGGCCTTCTTACCCGTCAGACTATTTCTTCAAAGGGGCGGAATTATAAATATCACATGGCAGGGCAAGGTAGGGTAAGGTGGCAGGAGAAACCTAGTATTGAAAGATAAAACACTCTTCGCTTTTCGCCTAATTTTCAGTTATTGCGTATTGTGGTTACCACTCTTAGGTCAACGTAAAGTAAAGTTATATTCTGTTTTACTATTATAGTAAAATCAAAATAACTTGGATGCAATTTACCCTACTAGTAATCGAACCTACAACTTCCACGTGTTAATTCAGACATTAACAATTGCAATACAATGACCACGATATATTACAAGATTTTTTTTCCCACAAAATGTATAAAGTGGAGTTAAAAAAGCCAGCCACGACCTTTTCAGGTAGGGTTATAGGGTAAAAGTAAAAAACGAACTTTCAATCTACGTTTGTACGTGATTTTCGTTTGGTTGTTCTGACTTTTCCTCGGTGAGGTAGGTAAATGGAATAATGCAATATGTCATGCCTTTTATGATTGATTTTTCTAGGTTTAAACTTAAACTTTTTTTATAAATAATAATTTATTTACATTATTATTTATAAAAAAAGTATAATCCTAATAATTTTGGTATATGGATGTTCAATATGAAAAAATACGACGCAATTACATATTTGTAATAATTATTAAATGGTACTTACAATTTATTGATATTGTTAACAAATGCAGCTGCATTTGCTAATTAGTTAATGAGTTGTATTTTCATTTTTAATGAAAATGATAATGCAGTTCTATGATAGTATAATATTAATTAACTACAATTAAAAAAGTCATTCAATTCAAATGGAATAAAAATATTTTAAATGTCAATAGTGACATTTTTTAGTCTATATCATGACTCTCCGTTTTCCACTTTTAGTGACGGAACTCATCGCCGACTTTATATTACCATAATGGAAAAACGACAATAATTTAAAAACAACCGTTTTTCCAAGTGGAGATAGAATCTAGAAACATTTGGTTTACAGTCATTGGGTTGTCCCATTGCCCCATGACAGTCTCGTCAAATATATACAATGGAGTTACAAATTTCAGAAAATAAATAAGTTAACAAAAATCTCATACATTCATATAAAAGAAAACAGAAACATTTCTTAGTTACTATGCTTTCAGGTTATAATACAAAATTTTGATATTCACGTATACCATGCTCCATACTGTATGAATAAAACATGGAATACAGCGGTATTTGGTTAGAGCTATGGCGAAACCACGGCTAACTATCAATTGTGCCGTCCCTTGTTTGTTTATTGGTTTATTAAGTCCAAGCCAATCAACCGCCTGTCTTGTCAATACGACATGCACTGACAGGTCCATATAAGATATTGATTGGAATACGTTTCAACGTAAAATAATATTGTGATGCAATTAATATGTATTTTTGTTAACTTTTTGTAATAAAAAAACGTAAAAATTAATAATATTTAAAACTTACCATAAGATAAGCGTATATTGTTTCCTTGTTCCTTTTATTAGATGGAATTTTAGAAAATGTTATGTCAATTCCCTCCCTTTTCCAGCACTTTGAAAACCACAGATAATATACTACTTTTATTATTACAATTGGCGCCAAAATTAACATGCGCCAAAACGCCAAAACTAACTTTATATGCATACAGCCATTTTAAGTAAAAAATGTGAAATTATGTATGTATAACTTTGTAAGTAAAAAAAAATAATTAAATTATTTACAAAACTTACTAACTACTTATTATATATTTTTAATAATGTGTAAAAATAAAATGGAAGCGATTACAGTTATCCAAATGAATGAGAGCTAGGTTTCAATTTTTTGTCTATATTTTACAAGAGCAAAGTTATTGCTGTCAAGTTGGTAATTTATATTCCTTAGTACTAGTTGAGAACGCTCATTAATTATCTTCATCAAAATTATAAGAAAAATATTACGTACATTTATTTTACAAAATCCCGTTTCTAATATTTAATTTAATCTAGGTATTGTATTAGGTACCTTATTTTATAAGAAAAGGGTCTAGGAGCACCGCCATGGAGTTGTGGCCCAAGTAGAATCTTAAATGTTTAATATCTGTGTACTTAAGATTATTCCCATATTCAGTCAAGTGATGTTATGACATTTTATATTTGTAGGGTAAAAATGTTAAAAAAATTCTATGGGTACTCTTAAAAAAAAATTGACATAATTTACTGACTTTAAGCTCTTAGCGTGTTTTGGACATCAATGCAGATTCAAATTCATCTTCGAAGTGTATCTTTATTTTACCATTAAAAAATCCTTAGCATATAAAATGTATTTCTATTTTTATAATAATATAAAATGCGTGCGTGCGTATTTAATATTTTCATTTCCTTCGCTGTGGTATCAGAGGCAAAGCGCGGCGTTAAGTTCCGCCAGTTATCAGGCAATGCCTCCGAATTCGGCAGAAAGTGGGGAACGGAGTGTCTTAACACTAGGTACCGATAGGCACTAGGCGTGAAGCTAAAAAAAATAATATAAAATAATATTTTAACAAGGAAAAGACTTATGTGGTGCTACATTTAACGAGTAAACCAAATAATAAATAGCCAACGGGCTATACAAATATTCATTACATTTGTAATAGGGGTCAATGTACTTTTAAGACACCGTTATTAGCTGGAACTAGCTACTGATCAAATTGACATTTTCATTTATCATAAAATAATACAACCTTCTTTGATTCTTTGAAATTGACCTTGAAATTGACAAGAAGATATATTCATGTTCATAATACTAGCTTTTGCTCATGGCTTTCATTAGAATATTTTTATTATGTTTCATTGCTATTTATTAGTGTTATGTATTAATTTAATTATTTAGTTGTTAGTTGATTATATCCATACTTATATTATAAATGTGAATGTCCATCTGTTTGTCTGTCATGCTTTTACGGCTAATCTACCCGCCCGATTTGGCTGAAATTTAGAATGGAATTAGGAAAAATTACTGTGTTAAACATAGGCTAATCATTTTTTAAAAACCAATCAATAAAGGATTGTAATAGGGGATGAAAGTTTATATGAAAAATCTACACCGCTTCACTGATTATAATGAATTTTGTCATAAATATAGTTGATAATCCGAGGTTAAACATGGGCTACTTTATTTTTCAAAAATCCATCCCTGAGGGTTGTAATATCACGAAACAGCTATGTTTGTGCCCGCGGCAAAGCCACGCCGCTAGTTATTTTATAGAGATCAATAATGGAAAGATCAATAAATAAAACTTATAAGTTTTATTTTTAAATATTTAAAACATATTGGATTATGTGCAACGTTTTGGTCACTAATCACCCTATTGTATGTTTTGTATTGAACATCTAATTATTTGTTATACTTTTGGCCAAAATTATGGACACAATATATTTTCCGAATATATACAAACATATACAGTTCTATCTTAAAAGTACCTTGCATATATCTCTAATATCCGATTGTCACAATTCTCATAGTCAACTAAGCGCATAATCATGTACTGGATCCTTTTTATTTATTTACTTTAAGATTATTTTGGCTTATCTACCTTTTCTAAACCGTACATAATTAGGCTTATCACTATTCTAATAATATAAAAGCTTTTTCGTATTATCATTTGTTGTATGGCAATTCTATCCTTGGAGCAAACTATATTTAACATAAATTGATTGAATGACTTGGTTAAAAATAAAAACATGGCAGAGTATTACTATACTCGGTTATATTAAGACATGAGTTGCCGTGAAAATATTTATGCAGTATAATTTTAGGCTACTTGAAGAAGAAAACCGTTAAATAAAATCTTAAATTAAACGAGAGTAGCTGAACTAAACGTCGTGGCAAAATCTGATAGCACCTGACTTATAAGCATGACTATGGGTTCGACTCCCACTTGGGTAATGATTTTATTTAATTTTAATTTATCCGTTCTGGTCCTAAGATAAAGTGCGGCGTCTTGACACAAGGTTCTGGCTGTATAACCAGCTTAACCAGAAAAAATATGAAGCAACTTTTTTTTAACTACTTCAAACTAAACGATCTCTTTTCTAGCTAACTAAACATTCCTAAGAACTCTAAAAAAGAAAAAAAAATCTAAGTTAAACGTGACTGATAGATCTATTAAGTAACAATGAAATTCGATTTATCAATACGTTGAACCCTATAATAACTGCGCCTGCGCCGTCTCAGGGTTTTTCCCGCATCCGCTTTGTCATGTGGCCGCTCGTCTGAAGATCGTCTGTATCTTTGCCATCTTTCTTTTTTAATACTTTTGAATACAATTTACAATTTTAATGGCGAACGCTTTTTATGCTTAAAAGGTTTTTTGGAATTTAGTAGCGTGTTTAATTCTATAGTGCAGTTCTTGTAATCGTTACTTAGCTAATAGTTTGAACTACATGATAAAATTTATGATGATATTTATATGAGTTGTGGATTTCTAGCAAATTAAATTAAAAAATACAATTTCTAGCACGCAGCTTCATTACCAGAACTCAAAAAGAAAAGATTTGAGGGAGTAATTTGAAAATATCTTTAAATGTATTTCTAGTTTCAATAGAAATTATTATTTATACTTTTCATGAAAAACAATAACTTTGTTCTTGTTTTCTTTTTGAATGTTGTTGCAATATTTGCTTTAGCTTCATCCTTTGTCCTGCCAAAGTTTTCTCTCTCTCTCTCTGCCTACCGTAGGCTAAAAAAAACAATCTAGAAATCATGTTTTTTGCCTTCTGAACGGATTCGCTCAGCACCACTCTTAGTCCTAGTCCTAGTCCTAGTCACCAGAGCCGAAAAATGAACCCAGTCCTATAATACTTATAATCATTTTCCCGAATCAAATTTACAACCTTCGTGTTGCCAGTCAATTGCTGACACACTGCGCCACGACGGCTTCAATATTTTATACATTTAAAAACACTATTCTTGACATTTATTCAAATTAATTTAAAAAAATCTCTTTTAAACTAAATTATATTTGAAAAAGGCATATTGGCCGTATTTTCAATTTTCCTAAGTGTGGAATAACACTTTAAAAATAAAAAAGACATTTAAAGAAAACGTATAAAAATTTGAACGCAGCGGGATTCGAACCCGCGCCTCCTGAATACCGTTCAGGCGCTCTCACCACTGAGCATGCGTTCAACGGTTTAAATTTCCCTAAGTGGGGAATAACACTTTAAAAATATTTAAAAGTACTTGAAAAATGTTTAAAAAATAAATCATATTTGTTAACAGGTACATATTGCATGGGATATAGGTCAATTACCAATCTTATTACGGTCGTCATCTAATTCTCTAAGTGCGTAATAATTAATTATAGTGTTCTAACAAGTAGTTCGGAAAACTCGTTCATTATTTAATACGTTGTTGTCAGTCGGGCTTTGTTAGCAAATTAGCACTTTATACTCATTTTGGTCCGCAGTTCGTTCTCACGACCGTGGGAGGTGTTTCAGGAAAAATTGCGTGATATTATGCAATTTTTCTACTATTTTATTCTTCAGACGTCAGTATTAAAGGTATAATAAAAATAAGAATTCTTTATCGAAATAATAATAAAATAATACGATGATATACTTGTCTCTTAAAATACTTAATATTTATTTATAAGTGATTCATATAGAACTTAAACAAAACATTAGTTTCTGTTTGTTTCACTTACTTACAAATAAATAAATAAAAACAAAGTCTCTAATTGGTAAATATATGAAATAATGGTTAATATTATTTAAAAATATTTTTGAACGTAATAAAAATACATGTTTTTAATAAAACTAATACAAAAATCATATCTTGAAAAAAAACATATTTTAGTAAAGTTCTTCTAATCTATCTAAGCACTTGCATCCATTCATATAAAGTAGTTTAAGCGTTTTTTTTTTTTTTTTAGCTTCACGCTTATCCCGCACACAGCAGGGTAGGCAGAGGGAACCTAGTGTTAAGACACTCCGTTCCCCACTTTCCGCCGAATTCGGAGGCATTGCGTGTTAAGTGGCGGAACTTAACGCCGCGCTTTACCTCGGCACCAGAGCGAAGAAAATGGAAATATTAAATATTTCCACTCCTCGAGTGGGAATCGAACCCACAACCAGTTGTTTACAGTCACACGCTTGTGCCACGTAAGTACGTAAGCGTTTTGTACTACTTTAATTACAATACTACTATAATTACAATAAAAATATATACATCGTGTATTGAAAAATAAAAAAATATATAAAAAAATACAAAAAAAATACTTACAACTATTTTATTTAAAGTATATCTTCAACAATCACTTGTAAATTATATAACAATCGAATTGGTACAACAGATTATTAATAACTAAACTTTCTACAGCATGTATCTATGACATTGTATCTTATATAATACTATTATCTTAAAATTGAAATCTTTCTGCGGCATACAAAGGCCGATTGGTTTGCTATCGAGATAGTATCCATCATTATCTCAACGAGATTATTTGACAGGTATTATGTTGCCGAATGAGTTCAATTTGCTTAAGAATTTCATTTGACATAAGCAAGACTATTTTTAGTAATACCATTTATTATAAGTTATAGGTTCACGTTCAAAAGTTAAAAAAATATCATTTATATATATAATAAATAAAATAATAAAGTGTTGAAAACGGACGTTAATGTTATTATAAAATATTATGAATTTATGTTAATAAATTAGCATATACACAACTGTAGTGTTTTAACATAACTTAATTTTGTGTCTTCGGCGGCCCACATTCTCGATTAATTTAAGCGATTTATATTCATATAAATTTTCAGTGTAATTTTGTCATTCAACTCCTTAGAGAATAGTTTTTAAAAATATAGGTAACCTATTTTTGACCTTGTGTCATCGACAAATTTCCTGAGAAAATTCATCAAAGTCAACCAAACGCCTATGTTTATAGTACAAACGCTAGCGATAAACGCTAGATTTTCAACTCCTCTTTGAACCCTTCAGAGGTTCTCATTTTGAAAAACAAAGTTGTTTTGGTTATCTTCAACTATTTTCATAACAAATTCTGTACCAATCGAGCCGCTACATCAGCCTCGAAAGTGTATCACAGACAGGAAAGACTTGCGCATTTATAATTATAGTATGGACTGAATAACGTAAATGGATTATTAATTTTATACTTGACCCTATATTGAAATCATTGACATTATTATAATAATTCTTGGAAATTGTATTAATAACAAATGAAATAATGGACAAAATTCAAATGAATGCTTTTACATATTTTACATTGACATAAATTTATATGTAAATACTTGTAAGTCATAAAAAAATTACAAAATGAATAACAATGAAAACATAAATTCCTTTTTTTTATATAAATAAATTCATTTATTGTATTCTCTATACAACGTCACATTTAAAAAGTCATAAGTGCTCAACTTGCACGTTTGAAACGACGCAAAGGCAAAGAAAACATAAATTCGAGATACCAGAAGTGAAAAATGCAAATAATATAATAATTTTCACGAGTGGTAATCGAACCCACAGCTAAATGCGTCTACAGTCCGACACTATCCCACTGCTCCACGATGACAATTTTATATTAATGTTATTATGATTATAGCCGTTTTATTCATTGTGTAAATACTACTGTAGAAAAATATTGTGTACTAGCAGCCCGCTCGCGGCTTCGCCGCGTGGACTACATAACTGTTTCGTTATATTGCAACTCTCGGGGGTCGATTTTTGAAAAATAAAGCCTATGTTTAAGCTTAGATTATCAACTATGTTTATCCCAAAATTCATTATAATCGGTCATATGGTTTAGATTTTTCATATAAACTTTCACCCCCTATTTCAAGCCTTTAGCGGATGATTTTTGAATAAATAAGACCCTACTTGGTCTATCATAGGCTACTTATTTTTACTACTCACTTTTACTACTTTCATTCTAAATTTCATCCAAATCGGACCGCTAGATTCGCCGTGAAAGCATGACAGACAAACACACAGATTTTCGCATTTATAATATAAGTATAGAAATCTACACAAATACTTTGTTTTTGTTGCCTCATACGAATAGACGGAACTGAATTTAAAGAAGCATGAGCAAGTTCTAATGATCTATATTTCATAATGCTATTCGGTAATCAAAGATTTCATTTATTTTTTTATAATTATAATATCTTGTATTAGAGTCAATAGATAAGATAAAATAAAAATGAATTCACTCTCGAGGGTAATCCCAACGTATGATATACTCGTACATATTTGAACAAAGTAATCGATCTCCGTAATTTGTGGCTTTTGAATGATATTTATTTATGTAGAAGGACAGACAAACGATTACAAGAATAATATATTGATCTTCTGAAAATAATTAATAGATTATTAATAAATAATATTTGAATCGCTAATAAGCAGTAACTAACTTATAATAACAATTTTTGCTTGCTTTTTGTGGTTTTTTTAGTGTCCTGTTTTTTCAGACGCTATACCACTGCGTCATAAGTTTCTTCATTTTTTTTAAAGTCACTCTGTGTCCCATATACAGTAGTGTAGGCAAAGGGTTAAGACACTCGATTCCTCACTTTCTGCCGGATTCTTACGGCATTGTGTGTTAAGTAGCGGAACTTAACTCCCCGCTTTGCCTCGACACCAGAGCGAAGAAAATGAAATATGCAATATTTCGATTCCTCTAGTGAGAATCGAACCCACAGCCTGTCGTGTTTATAGTCACACATTGTGCCTCTGCGCCACAACTGGCCTCTAATGGTTTCTAATTATTACTTCTATTTTATATGTATATAAGTAAAATTTATAAGAGTATCGTCTCATCAACACTTGAAAAATCATATCGTGAACAATAATTTTATCTTTGAAACACTTTGAGATATCGAGATAGATGGTAATGCAGATTGTGGACAAAACTGTTTATTTATATATTATAGATTTATATAAATCAATGTATATATCGACTCCAACAAAGAGAACGTAGTGTTACATCACTCCTTTTTGTATTTTCTAAGACATTGCTCAATGTGTGACGAAATTTAGGGTGGCGTTTTATTTACTTGAGCAGGGAAATGATAATAACGTTATTTTTTCTATCTTTATAATTATTTTTCGTATATAGTCAGAACATAGATTCGACACTCCGTTCTTCACTATACGCGCAAACTTTGATAACTGTTGTATTAAATCAAGGGGCCAGTCATGGCACAGTGACAGGAACGTGTGTCTATAAAGAACTGGATGTGAGTTCGATTCTCACTCGAGAATCTATTACCTATCAGAGGTAAAGCGCGCCGCGGCTACGAATTCGGCGGAAAGTGTGGAACGGAGTGTCTTAACACTAGATTCCCTCTGCCTACCCTGCTGTGTGCGGGATACAGCGTGAAGCTAAAAAAAGAACCAAAATAATTACAAATAATGTCTATAACTATATGTTTTTTACTTTATGGTGATGAAATCATTTATGATGCTTGTCTAATAAAATGCTTATTAGAATAAAAATAAATAAATCGAAGAAGTACATGGATATTTTTGCGCAATAAATAAGATAATAATCATCTTTAAATAAGTAATCGTTACGTGGTTGGAAACCTCTTTTAAAATATCAATGACATAAGTTTAGTAAAATCATGGTTGACTTAAATGAATTAGTTTCAAATGAACGGTTCTTAATTACAATGACATGGTCAAAAAAATTACGACCTTCGTGTTTAACGGAACGGGGAACGAATCTATTGTTGGTCATTGAGCACTAAGTTGTGGGTTCAAATCGCTCGGAAAAGAATTTTTATCTTCATATATATCGCATATACATATATGGCATAGCAAGGTAGGTAGGTAAAACCTGGTGTTCAGACACTTCGTTTTCCGCTTTTGACCTAATTACTATAAATTGTTACTTGTAATAAATTATTATATTATAAATATATTAAGAAATTAAAGCGATATTTTGATTGGGATCGTGGTGAAGTGGGATAATGGCTGTAAATGTGATGTTTGAGTATATATTCGGTTTCCACTATAAGGAAATGATTATATATTTTTTTTGATTTTTTGTTCTGGTACTTAAGATAAAACACGGTGTGGAGTTCCGCCACTTGACACGCAATGTGTCAAAATCGTGCAAAAAACAGGTCCTCTCTGACTATCAGAGAGACATCGTGTAGCTATTTATATTAGAAATACCCGTATAAATGTAACTAGAAATCCTTTGTAGCTTTCCATTATAGTTGGTTAGCCATATAATCGGCTGAAGTGACAACCCTCATTAGCAAAAGTGGAAAATATTATTATTGCCATACGACTTAGAACTCTATATCATAAATTTTATAGTTCTAAATTAAATAACAACATAAGTCATGGAAAAGCGTCACACATTTATCAATTATAAAACCCTATTCATAATCATCTCATCAAAATCTATTAATATGTATGAGAGAAGCGCATTATTTGCTTTTGTTAATTGAGTACTGATGTTAGAATTGACTATTTGTATGCATTTTGTAGCATTCACTTTGTTAACGGTGTCCTTTTTTAATTTTGAACCGTTAATGTGTATTAAAGTAAGCACCTACTAGACAATATTTTTTATATTGCTTTGAATTTTCCATGTTCTTTTTATGTAAGGATGATATTTAATTTGTCATTTTCACGGAAATTCTGCTGTTTTAGAAGAAAACGTAACACCAAGAAAACAGAATAAATTTATTCCGCTTTACGTAAATTCTCGTTAAGTAATTTTCAAAAAAAATCCCTAATATGTGATACTAAGTATCCTTATACTAAATAAAAAACTTATTTAAAAAAAGACCTGTAAAAGACTGGCTACTTCGAAATGTTTATGCGCTTATTACAACTTATTTTCTCCTTCTGTTGTCTATTTAGATGTATTTAAACATAATTCCATTTATTAAATACCTTAACATACTTCTTTTAGTAATTTAATTTACTAAAATTTCTAAACATTGTAATTTTTGCAAGCAATCTATGGAGATTGCTTGTCCGTCCGTGATGGAGATCGTGTAATGGTCCACGATCTAATTAATTTACAGTTTGGCACGTTACGTGTAAGTGAGGTATTTATATTCCTCGTACCTACACCTACATCTGGACAACGTAACTATTCACGTATTTCGCCTAATAAAGCGTTGAAAACGTTCGCTTCCTCTATGATATCACCGACATCGAGATCTTGAGTACGTAAATCAAAATAATTATGTTACTATTTATGTTACTGGGGCCAGTCGTGGCGCAGTGGCACAAGCGTGTGACTGTAAGCCACTGGTTGTGGGTTCGATTCCTACTAGAGGAGATGAAATATTTAAAATTTCGATTTTCTCCGCTCTGGTGTCGAGGCAAAACGCGGCGTTAAGTTCCGCCACTTCACACAATTCCTCCGAATTCAGCAGAAAGTAAGGAACGGAGTGTCTTAACACTAGGTTTCCTCTGCCTACCCTGCTGAATGCGGGATACAGCGAGTGAAGCTTTAAAAATTATGATCCTAAATTCTATACTACCTATCTAGTATAAAATATATTCCTTTTGGTTTTTATTTTTGTCTTGTTTTGATTGGAGAAGCCCATCTTCGAGTGCTTGTTGCTTACAAATAATGGATACGTAATGTTTTTTTGAATCGAATATAAAAATTGATTAGATGAATGGATTCATAGCTATTAAATCATTTGAACAATATATGATGATGATGAAAGTATTTGAACAAATGACATAATCGTGGGTTCGATTCCCGATTGAGATAATGTTTATACATACATATAACAAAATAGTTATATTGGCCATCGTGGCGTCGATGGCAACGATTATATACTTAAATTATTTTCATTTCCTTATTCTGGTGCCTATAAGAGTGCAGCGTTGAGTGTCACAAGTACGTGCAATGTCTCGAATTCTAAGGGAAAATTAGGAACAGAACCTCTTGTGAATAGGTTCCCTCTGATAACCCTGATATTAAATTGTAATAATATGGTATAAAGCGTGACATCGTTTTATTCTATTCTACAAAATGTATGACTACATTATATAAAAAATACGAATCCTTTTTCTTTTGTACCATCAAATAAATTTATTTGATTTATTAATGGATGGATGATAAATATTAAAGTTTACAAGATAGGTACTTATTTCTTGCAGACAGTTATAAGATCATCGTTTACTAAGTAAACACTAAAGTTAATTTACCCGTTCGGTTAGCATGGCGGCTATAGGTGTTTTTATTATTTGAATTTAGTAACTAATAAAAAACTGATGCTTTTGAATTTTTGGCATATTTATATATTATGAGTAATATGTGAAGGAAAATCTTTAATTATTATTTAATCAGATGGAGCAGTATGAGATTTGGCACAATTAAAGTAAATACGGATAAGAATAGGAACAAATTTTATTAATAATATAAATTTATACACATATTTTGGGGCCAATCGTGGCGCATTGGCACAAACGAGTGAATGTAAACAACTAGTTGTAGATTCGACTCCCACTCGAGGACTGGAAATATTTAAAGTTCCACTACTTAACACGCAATGCCTCCGAATTCGGCGGTGCGTTGTGAACGGAGTGTCTTAACACTAGGTTCCTGGTGCCTACCCTGTTGTGTGCGGGATACAGCGTGAAGCTAAAAAACGTTTACTTAAATGTATAAAAATCCACAATATATTTGTCATTTCACCACTTTTTTCTGCTTAACGCTTTTTCACTTATTACGGTGTAATCGGTACGGTGTAAACACTCCACTGTCCTGTTTCCGGGAAAAATTTTGGGCTTTGAGTGGCGGAACTCATTCGTGTGCTTTATCTTATACCGCTACATATAAAAAACATAATAAAAGTCAACCTTATAATAAAAGTCAATAATAAAATTATACTCAACTTTAATAAAACACTATAAAATTAAAATTTCAATAATCGTGTAATTCAAACAGATAAATCTAAGTTTTCCAATAACATACATACATATAACAAGTAATTACAAATAATGAACGTTTCGTTCATATCATCGTTTTTCCTGTATGTATTCTAAACATCGATGATATAATAACAGCCGCTCAAACAGTTAACACTTTGTTCACAGTATAACAATACATAACCTATTTTTTGTTGTAATTAATAACCGGACACATGAACTTTTTATAGATTCTCAATAATGTTTAGTCATGTCTAAAAAAAATTATGATCCATCGAACAAGGGACAAAGATGGAGTGCGATGTAATGATACGACTCAAATACCTTTGTTATAGCACCTGACTTTACTTGCTATTTTCAAAATAGTATTTGTCGTCATTTTTCTTACTAAAATTCAATTTTAGTAGTTTTGAAATGAGACTACAAGACAAAGAAGGAAACGGTTAATTTGTAAATTATTATTTCTTGTGATATACTCTAATATTAAAAACAGGAAGAAAAGATATTCTACAACATCTCAATTTTCCTTTAGAAAATCTAAATAAGTACGAATTTGAATGGATCTCAATGTGCTACATTCGCATAAATTTTGAACTTAAATTACCTATATTATATAAATAACTTAATTAGTTCACAGAACAATATTTAACGTCCATTAACTAGAACGGAGTGTCATGACACTACCTACCGTTACCTTGCTATCCGGGAAAATTTTAATTTTTGATTACTTAAATAAAATAAAATTGGTCAATGCTAATAAAAATAAGTCAAACATTAAAATAACAACTCGCATACCAATACTTATAGCGTAGTAGATTATTTCATGCATTAGGATTAAAGCATCATTGGCAATCGCGTGTCACAAGAACCAATTGTAGGTCTTCTGTAGAACAATATAATCCGTATTCGCTGTTATAATACCTCTTTGTATATTTATTCAGCTGCATCAGACATGTTTTTATTATTTTTATATGAATATGTCCCTGGTACAATTAATAAGGCTTCGGCTATTTTTAATTGAGGTTAATATATTTCATGTTAGCAGCTTCATGTTTTTTCATGTATTACAATACAGTAGTTAAGGAGAAACTAGAGTGAAGACACTCCACTTTCCTTTTTTAACCGAAATCGAGATATTTCGTGATAAGCAGTATTCATAGTCAGTGTAGTAGAACCCAAAACAGTGACTCAATTTTTTTTTCTGTTGGTCTGTTTGTTAGTGTACGCTAATCTCAGAAACGACTTAATCAATTATTTCAATCGGTTCATGAATATAAAACTACTATAGGTATATAATTTTTTTTAGGCAAAACTGTTATAAAATGTTTTAATTAATTGGCTGAAACCTTAGTTTACGCAGGCGAAGTCGCGAGCGGGACTCTAGTATGAAATATGTCAAAACTTTAATCATCTTGTGTAAAATTTGTTAGTTACTTTACAATACTTTTCCTTTTGTACCGACAAGTTAAAGTACACAAAAGAAACTTTATAACTAAAACAAGTATACTTAGAACAAAAAGCTCTATTACTGAAAGCTTGAAGCTTTCACCATTGAAACTATTACAACATTCAATAAGTGTATAACTATTTTACGAAAAAGGTTGAATTTCAGTGTTTTAGTACACTTTAGCCATATTGATATACTAGCGACCCATTCGCGACTACGCCCACGTGTGCCATTTTCATCCTCTTTCAGATTTTTTAGTTCAGAAGTTGGTTTTTTGAAACAAACATACCTTTTTGTTCAAAAAGGCCTGACATCGATATTAATCAAGTGATCTAGATTTTTCATACAAATTTTCATCTCCTACTATTACGCTTTAGGCTACATATGTTTGACTTTGGGTCGTCACCTATTTTCATTTCAATTCCGTCCAAATCAGACCGGTTGATTGGACGTGAAATCGTAACAGACAGACAGCCAGACAGATTGTCGCATTTATAATACGGATTATAATTAGTACGGATGATTTTCTTTATATATATATTTTAATAGAAATACCCTATATTTGTTGTATATAGCAAGTGTTATTGTTATTACACGTGCACTTAAGCTCATTGTTTATATTTTTTAGAACAAATATTAAAGCATGAGATTTTTATCTATATACATACATACGAATAAACATCACGTGGAACAATATACAGAATGTAAACAACTGGTAGTAAAAAAGTTACAGCTTCAGGTTTTTGCCGTATAACTCTTTGCCGTATAACTGTAGTTAGGAAATAGTATGAACAACTAGGATAAGACGTCTAGTGTATTCTATCATCATCAGTACTCTTCATTTTCTATCCGAAAACTACATACAACGAAGCATTCAGTGCTAAGAGGAGAAGGCGATTTTTTTTTATTAATTTAAATTAATATTTTAAATATAATAGCTTCACGCTGTATCCCTCACACACACAGCAGGGTAGACATAGGGAACCTAGTGTTAAGACACTCCATTCCCCACTTTCCGTCAAATTCGGAGGCATTGCGTGTTAAGTGGCAGAACTTAACGCCTCACTTTGCCTCGACACTAGAGCGAAGAAAATGGAAATATTAAATATTTCCACTCCTCGAGTGGGAATCGAACCCAAAACTAGTCGCTTTACAGTTACATTTTGTGCCTCTGCGTCACGACTGGCCCCAATATTAAAATAATTCATAAAAAAATATTTCTCCCGATGAGATCGAACCCATAACCAATCGTGCTTACTAACGCTGTCCTTATTGCGTCACGATAAGGTATTACCTTATCGTAATTTAGCTAATACATATTTCCTAAACATTTGAAATACAATAGAAAAATAGCAGATTAATAAAAAAACGACCTTAATTTTGTAAAGTATAATAATAGGCTGTTGCATGTGAATTGTACTAACAAAATGTATTAAAATCTTTTGTTCCGTTTACATTGGGCCGATTAGCTAGCTATTTTAGACAAGCCATCATATAGCCAGTCATGGAATAGTCGACATTATATACGACCTACTTCATTAGACTTCAAATCCAGTAATATTTTGTTTTAGTTCGTTTTTTGATATTTGGTGAAGAAAAGACAGATACTTTAAAAAAATTACACATCATTCAATATAAATTTAAGTAAGAGACCCATATACTCCCGTATATGATTATCTATATAAACAGGATTTTGTCATCCACTGCACCATCTTATAGCACTGTTGAAATAATTAACTGAACGTAAACATTTAACTCTGACTGTGTAACTACACAGTCAGAGTTAAATGTTTTCGTTCTGTTAATGTGTATTTTTATAAATATATGAGATTTCATATTTTTAAACTTGTACTACGGACATTTACCCATATTTTTATTGTACTATTTTTATTTTCCATTTATTTTTATTTCATTTAAACGAAACATGTATTACTCTTATAAGACCTATAGAACAGAGTGTATTTGTGTTTCTTAGTATTTCTTTTGTTTTCTGCAGCAGAAGAATTTAAAATTTTAAATAATAATTCCCTCGAATGGTGGTCAAACCCGCAACCATCGCGTTTGTAAGCGTGGATTGTGTCCTACTACGTCACGACGGCTTCAGTTTTTTTTTAGCTTCTCGCTGTATCCCGCACACAGCAGAGGTCAGACAGAGGAAAGCTAGTGTTAAGACACTCAGTTCCTCACTTTCAGCGGAATTCGGAGGCGTTGCGTGTTAAGTAACAAAATTTAATGCCGCGCTTTGCCTCAACACCAGAGCGAAGAAAAATGAAATATTAAATATTTCCACTCCTTGAGTGGGAATCAAACACACAACCAGTCGTTTACAGTCACACGCTTGTGCCACTGCGCCACTACTGGCCCCAAGATAATAAAATTACGACGGCCTCAGTGAGATAATAAAATGATTTATGGTATATTATTTATCGTTTTAGCAGACAAACATAAGAGACAACAAAGAACAGTCTGCACCACATTATAATTTTAAACATTGCTCCCTTGTTGCAACTTGCATATATCGCTCATACAAAAGCATTCTTTGTTTTTTTATACAGTGATCCGAATACTAACATGGACACAACAGACATTGGTTATCTATAAGATGGAAACAGAATTTAAATGCATTGGCTGATATTTTTTATTGTATTTATAAATTTGTAAGGTTTGTTTGTTTTAATTTTCGTTTTAAACTAATTTTCGACGTTATACTTAATTTTTTTATTAAAATTTTCTTTATTATTCTATTCTTATAATTGTTATTCATAACATTTTAGGGCTGAATATGATATGAAAACATGCATACAATTTCTGTATTTTTTTTGAGCGTCACGCTTTTTTTCGTATAGCAGGATAGGCAGAGAAAAACTTATCTAAACCACTTTTCGACCGAGTGCGAGATATTTTGCTTGTATTATCAGTGTGGAGAAATTAATGACGTCATTCCTTCTATAAAAATTGAACCTACTACCAGTCGTATTTACAATCAGACGCTCTCCCACTGCACCACGATGGCCTCAATCAATCGCTATTTATATCATCAATTATGATTATGCAATACTTAGAATGAATGTAGGTATTTTTTTTATATATTAATATTGAATAATAATGATATTTATAATTCGCTTTGTAATTTCATTTCGGGGATCTTAAGCTATTTACAAATGTCACTAGATTCTTTGCGTTTGTTTATGTCTTCTTCTTTTTTTTTTTAGTTTCACGCTGTATCCCGCACACAGCAGGGTAGGCAGAGGGAACCTAGCGTAAAACACTCCGTTCCCCACTTCCCGCCGAATTCGGAGGCTTTTCGTGTTAAGTGGCGGAACTTAACGCCGCGCTTTACCTCGAATGTCTTCAAATAACCAATTAATAAGCCAAGTAAAGAATAGAGTGGGCAATGTCACTTATTCAAAAGTAAAGTTTGAACGCATTGCTTTCAGACTACTTTGCCGGATTCCAAGAGGCGCAGGTTCGAATCCTACTATGCATAATTTTATACGTTTTTTAATTATGTTTTTCATATCCCAAGTAAGTGTATAACTCTTTAAAAATGTTAAAACCTTTTTATTTTCTTTTGGCTGAATGAGTTTCAACAACTTTCATTCTTCCACTCATTATATTTTTATAATTTTAATAGAGCTCATTTTTTTTTAAAATGAAATGAAAACTTTTTACTGCAAATTCACGATTCAATTCTTGTGAAAATTAATTTAATATGTGTTTTATTCGGCACCGAACAAGCAGCTGCATTTTAATATTTCGTATTTACATACTGATTATATTAACGATGGTTGTGATTTATCAAACTTGTTGATTTTCTGAGATTTTCTCTGTATGTAGCTTCACGCTTTTTCTCGCATAGCGGTGTAGTCAGAGAATACTTAGTGTCAAGACCCTCCAGCCTCTGCTCTCTGCCCTAAATTCAGGCTTTGTCTTTGAAATCAGAGCGAAAAAATAAAAAAATGAATACAATAATTTCACTGAATGGGAATCGAACCCACAATCAGGGCGATTACAGTGAGATGCTGTTACACTGCGCCAATGGTCTCAATGAATGGATGGCATTTTAAGATTTCGTATACATGTACTAATTATATTAACGATAGTTGAGATTTATCAACGTTGTTGTATTACTGAGTATTATCTTTTTAGTATTTAAAATTTAATCCTAGTATTTATACAGCAAGTGCTAATCGTAGAGTACCTACTTAACGAAGAACATAATATATTGACGATCGCTTGTGTTTACTTTAAGCCAGTAGGTATTTATCGTTCATAGTCGTCGAAGAACATTGCTTAAGATCAGCTGTTTGATAAAATAAATATGTAGATAAATTGAGTCTTACAAAACCAATTACTATGTTATGTTATATTTTTTTATAGCTTTACGCTGTATCACACAAACAGCAGGGTAGGCAGAGAGAACCTAGTTTTAAGACACTCCGTTCCCCACTTTGCGCCGAATTCGGAGGCATTACGTGTTAAGTGGCATAACGTAACGTCGCGCTTTACCTTGATAAATTGTGAAGGAAATGGAAATATTAAATATTTCCACTCCTCGAGTGGGAATCGAACCCACAGCCAGTAGCTTTACAGTCACACTTTGTGCCATTGCGCCACGATTGGCCCCTTACACGGTTGTTATATGTTCAATAATATTCAAAATTATAATGGTAACGAAAGAGTTACGATAATTTTTGTAATGAAGTATTTGAAAATAGATTTTTAGAAAACTTGACGTTTCGAACACTTTACAGTAGTACCTACGTGGACACAGGTAGTAAGAAAGTAAACAAGAAAACTATACGAAATAGATCCGATTAAGACAGTGATTTTTTTTTTCATAAAATATGTAAAAATGGCAAAAACAAAAGATTTTATTATTTAAAATTTATGTGAGAAAATTAATTCACTATCTATTTACCACTTCATTATGTTATGGTAATATAAAAATGTTCAGAGTTTATTATGCTCAAGTATAAACAAGATATTCATTATTATTAATACAAAGAATGTCAACCAATTCAGGAAGTTCGTACCTTATCGCGTTATGTCAACGAGGATCTATTAAAAATGGTCCACGTGACTTAACACGCTGATCAAATTAATGTCTCTTAATATGTCGTATGAACAGTATTAACACTCGCTACTCGTACTTATTTTTTTCGTTATATGTAGATATTGTTTAGAATATCGACTGAATGTATAAATTAAATAATATATTACTGTATCTTGACTATGTTATGGATAAAATCTAGCATATTTAAACTTTGAACAACTTTTGATATAGATGTATCTATATGAATGTTTTCTTTTTATTTATCACAATAAAAATATTTAAAAAGTTAATTTACCTTTTTTTTGCATTATTATAATACCTTTTTTTTGCATTATATAAATAATATGTAGAGGTGGAAACTTAATTCGTTAATGTTGTATTCGTCTATATCAACTTTATGTTTGGTTAAAACTGCTTCTTTTTCCAAATGTAAAAAAAATAAAATATTGATTGATATAGGAATTTATTTATTGTATTTACTATTAATTATTGATTGATATAAAATAATATACGAAATACTTACAAAACTACTAATTTCTTCAATCTGTGAATGTAGCACATCGAAATTTTCTTCACCTACAAGGTGATTCTTCAGTCTTATCGGCTGAGGAACTTTTAATCTCAAATTTGGTTTCATTTGCTTTTGGTTTTCCACTGTCATCTGCGCACCTGTAAACGGGCAGGACGCATGCCCATTGATTTGTTCCTTTAAATTCATTTTTCCGAAATCAGTCTCCGATTTTCCATTTGTTTCTATTTTAGCGAAATTTCTCTCCATTTTGACTAACGTTGTTTCTGTTTTAACAAAACCGTTTTCACAGTCTCTTTCTTTCATACAACACTTGAATATACTTGACATTTATTTTATATCGCGCACACGCACTCTAAAACCGTAACCCGCGCAGGCAACTGGCGATGAATTTACTGCAGCATTATATATATGTAACCGGGAGTACATCTAAGAGCGGACTGAACGCGGTTGTCTCGGCAACCGGTCCGCTAGTTCTAACCACTGATCGCAAAAAATATCAACAATCATGCGTCACACGTCGCTACCGTAATAAAAAATGGATATAATAGAACCACCTTGGCGTAAGATATTGGTGGACTTTCCAATTATTTAACATCTCTTCCCGTTAGCTGTACATCCGCTTTAGTTATTGTGGTCGCTCTAATGAAGGTCACTAAAACATTATGAATGACGATATTATCAAGATTATTATCGTAATAATAATATATTTACATATGTTAAGACGGTTTTTGAGTGGTTTCATTCATATTTATGTATATTTTTTTTACTTTTAAGTTGTATCTGTCCTTTTTCATTAAATATTCATTTTCAAATATATATCTAACACTTCTAAAAGGATAATGTGTATATTTAGTTAGGCATATTCAATATATGACTAAATTTGAATTTTAAATTGTTATTTTATTACAATAATAATTATAAAGATGCTGTAAAACATTGACTCTCACGAAATAAAAGCACCTGTGACCTTCATTTGTTTGAGTGATGATTTTGAAGGAATTTAAATATGATTACCTGTTAAAGTAGTAATTATTTACTTAAAGTAGACCAACTCTGTATTATTTATAGGTTTCGAAGGTCGAAACTATAATATGATTAGTCGACGGTAAACATTATCTAGAAGTTAATAAAATTACCTTTAAACCGTATAAACTATTAAGCCATAACACCATACTTTGTAACCGATTAAATGGAATAAAGTTACTTATACTGTGGCCAGTCGTGGCCCAGTAGCACAAGCGTGTGACTGCAAACGACTGGTTGTGGGTTCGATTCCCACTCGAGGAGTGGAAATATTTAATATTTCCATTTTCTTCGCTCTGGTGTCGAGGTAAAGCGCGGCGTTAAGTTCCGCCACTTAACACGCAATGCCTCCGAATTCGGCGGAAAGTGGGAAACGGAGTATCTTAATACTAGGTTCCATCTGCCTGCCCTGCTGTGTGCGGGATACAGCGTGAAGCTAAAAAAAAAGTTACTTATATTATTAACAGTAGTGGCCTGCACCTTCGTTTGTCTGAACTTTAAAAATGTAAAATATGTTTTACTCGTAGGAATTTCTAAAAATTTTGTCATATTGCTTGCTCACACTCTCCAAGAAAGTTACATTCTAAGTTTAATGTTTTATGTCCGGTAGATTTGGCAGATTTTTGTCTATATATTGTTATCTACTGAGTAGCAGATTCAGTAACGGAAGAGTTTTATACTTATAGAGTGTTATTAAAATCTTATATTTTGTGAGATAGTCAGCGAAAACTTAGAGATCTCTCTTAAAAGATCTCTAACTTTTCCCTGATTATGTCTTAACACAAAAACAGAAACTCTTTTCTTTACTTTCAGCTTGCTTCAGGATGTTTGCTTGTTAATAGAAGGAACCCTAAATGCTATATACAAATTATGTATAACCAATCACGAAAAAATATATTTTTAAACATTAACATTCCTTACTACGCTACATAAGCCTATTGATAACAGTGATTTGAATATTAATAGGACTTAAGAATATAATAAATCTCTACTTATTTTACTATACCAATAAGAAAGAGAGAGTCTCTAGAAGTACCAATAAGTAAGAGAGACTCTACTCTATAGAATAGATTTTTTTATTTTCAAGGTGTTCTGGAAATCACTTAAAGCATTTTTTTTCCTGCAAAAAGGGAAAACATATGATTAAAAAGGATATTAATACTCAAAGAATAATAAATAAATCTTTATTAAGTATGAAAAACACCATATAATTAGAAAAATATGCTAATACATTACCATATTTTTCTCAATACAAAATTACATCATCGGTATAAATTCTGATGAGAAACCATTCACTCTAACATAAAAGTTATTAAAATAAATATTTAGTATTAGAGTTAATATGTACCTTTTAAATATTTTTAACGTGTTATTCATACACTTCGGATGAAAAAAAAATATTGTTAAAAAATGTAAAAAATATCTCGTCTCCCCTTTGGTATATAAGACCAAGCGTTGCGTTTAGCTCTGTCGATTTCAGTCGAAAAGCGGAGGACTACTACATAGGAAAAAATGTTACATTTAAAAAAAGAGATTCAAAGTTTAAACGTAGCGGGAATCGAACCTACGTCAAATAGCAAAAATCATTTGTAACAAGGATAAAGATTAGAATTTAGACGTCGAGCGTACGCTGATTGAGCGTGTGACTTAGTGGTGGTATGACTGTTTCAAAGAGGAGCGGGTTTGAGTCCCCCCCATATTTATAGCATATAGCTGTTTGTAATAGATTCATAATTGTTTAGCTATAAAATTACAAGCGGGACGCCCCATTTCAGTATTGACAAATGCCTGCGCTATCAAACACGCATTTGTGAGTCAGCGATGAGTATTGATGGATGTTTACCTGACACTACCGATAATGCTTGTATATTATTAAGTAATGTTAAGTACCAACCTGTACTCTTGGGGCCAGTCATGGCGCAGTGGCACAAGTGTGTGACTATAAACGACTGGTTGTGGGTTCGATTCCCACTCGAGGAGTGGAAATATTTATTGTTTTCATTTTTTTCGCACCGGTATTGAAGCAAAGCGCGGCGTTAAGTTCCGCTGCTTAACACGCAATGCCTCCAAGTTCGGCGAAAAGGGGGATAACGGAGTGTATTAACACTAGGTTCCCTTTGCCTACCTTGCTGTGTGCAGGACACATCGTGAAGCTAAAAAAAAATAAAAAAAGTTAAGTACCAACATATTGCATTATATTTAAATTATACTTATTTTTCCACTGTGGTATCTCAGACAGAGTGGAGAACGGAGTGTCTTGTCACTAGGTCTTCTGTGCACTATCTTGCTGTGTAGGTAACATCATAAAAGTAAAAGAAAAAAGTAAATGAACCTATATTTAAAGAACAAAGTTTTTAATTGAAAAAAAATAGCACCTTACTGCCTAAAACTATAGAAAAGAGAAATGCAAATAGTATATACAATATGCAATAGTATTAATAGGCTAGAGTAATCTACGCAGTTGAATGTCTAGGTGACAGCTATTAAAAGTATAAAACAAAGGATATAATCATAGTAATAATAATTTCCTTTAATGTAGTTTTGCTCAATTAACTCCAGTTATTGAATTATGTTATCAACATTTAATACAACTTCATTGCATTTAAAAGTGTAGATTGCATTTTCTGCTTTTCTTTTTTTTTTTTAATAATGGAGGCAAACGAGCAGAATGACCACCTGATGGTAAGAGGTTATCTTCGCCCATGAACATCCACAACATTAGAAAGGTTGTGGATGCGTTGTCGACCTTGAGAGTAAAGGAAATAGGATGGGAATGGTGGGAATAGGGAGAGAGCTAGCCTACATGCCATCGAACCGGAACACAACAGATAATTGGCGGTTCGTTTTTGACATGCTAGTGGTCGCGAGCCAGTCGGAGAACGAATCTCTTACCACCAAGCTACTGGGTTACCCGCCTTTTACGGGACGCTATCCCAGCTGCGGAGGGGATATAGAATTATTTGGGAACAAAGAACAAACAAAGTCCTGCTTTCTTTAGTTTTTTGAAATGGGCATGTTGTTTAGCTTACCTCTTCCCGTAGAACACAATAGAGAGAACCTAGTATGAAGATACCGTTTTCATCCGATTTCAGAGCAGAGAAAAGAAAGTAATTATATTAATTTCATTCCACCAAATGGGTATCGAATCCCCAACCAATCGTGATTAATCAAACGCTGTCCTACTGCACCATGATGACCTCAAATGATGATTTAATTTTTAATAAAAGTAATAAAACTGTTAAATAACTTCTCTTTCTAATTTATTATTTTATGTAGTATTTAGGGGCCAGTCGTGGCGCAGTGGCACAAGCGTGTCTGAAAACGACTGGTTGTGGATTCGATTCCCACTCAAGGAGGAAATATTTATTATTTCCATTTTCTTTGCTTTGGTATCGAGGCAAAGCGCGGCGTTAAGTTCCGCCATTTAACACGCAATGCCTCCAAATTCGGCGGAAAGCGGGGAACGGAGTGTCTTAACACTAGGTTCCCTCTGCCTACCCTGCTGTATGCGGGATACAGCGTGAAGCTATAAAAAAAACAATGTAGTATTTATTTCTGTACATGAAATTTAACTAGGTATACCATTTTATGTAGTATTTATTCCGCATCTTTTCTGTAGAAAGAAAAACATTGGGCACGTTTTTCCTACACGTCATACAAACGTTAAAGATTATATTCTTATAAACTTTTATCGCTTACATCACAAAGGCTAGACTAAGATAAGGTGCTGATTAGTCACACTTCCTTCTACTCTTATAGTTCATAGAAATTGTTACACGTTGGGTAGCAGAATATAGTATTAAGACCATTTTCCACTTACCGCCCGTAATTGCACAGACATTGCGTGTTGAAGGGTAGATCTCAACGCCGTGACTTTATCGTATAACCAGAATTAATTATAATTTTTAAACATTTTTAAAGTGTTATTCCACACTTAGGAAAATTGATTCTAGTGTATTAGTGAAAATTTCTTTAAAATGTCTTTTAGAATTAATTATAATTTTATAACCAGAATATATTTATTACTCTAAAATAGGGAATCAAATCCACGACTAATCACGGTTACCGTCAGCTGTCTCTCTGCGGTATAAGGGCCTCGAAACTTATCAATCGGTAACTATATTATATCATGCTACCAATAAAAACAATAGTGCCACTCAATTTACTACGCGAATTAAATCGTAAATCCGTCTTGAGGCCGACAATCGATTGTAAGTCTAACGTGACAAATCAAAAGGTACTTTCCGGATTTTAGTATTTGCTCAAACGTCATTCTATTCTATGTAATTGGTAAAATATTCCCAATGACGGTTTGTTGTCTACATGAGTTGTATCAGGCTTTATCATTATTTTATGTGGCCAGTCGTGGCCCAGTGGCACAAGACGTAAACGACTGGTTGTGGGTTCGATTCCCGCTCTAGGAGTGGAAATATTTAATATTTCCATTTTCTCTGGTGTCGAGGTAAAGCGCGGCGTTAAGTTCCGCCACTTAACACGCAATGCCTCCGAATTCGGCGGAAAGTGGGGAACGGAGTATCTTAGTACTAGGTTCCCTCTGCTTACCCTGCTGTGTGCGGGATACAGCGTCAAGCTAAAAAATAAAATCATTACTTAAGTACTTAACATAGTTTTAGACTAGTAACATAAATGAATTTCACTTTAGCAAATAATTTGCGATGTATGGTTTTCTGTGGTGTACCTTAGACGACTTGGTGTTTATAATATATATGTATATGATAAATTGAATATATGTCCGTTTATTTCAAATATTAACTCAAGTATTTAGATTACTGTAACCAAAACAGTTTATTATATGTTATATATATAGTTTTTGAAAACAATCTTGGTCCATGGATTCAACGTGTAGCTGCCAATTGCGTTGTAGAAAGAGAAGCTTGGAGCAATGCTTGGGACTCGAGACTTTTGAAATTTTTCTTCTTCTCGAAACCGTACTACTAGTATTACATAAATATTTTTTAAGTTTCACGCTGTATCCCGCACACAGCAGAGCAGGCAGAGAGAACCTAGTGTTAAGAGGGTCCGTTTCCCATGCAGCGCCGAATTCGGAGGCATTGCGTGGCGGAACTTAACGCCGCGCTTTGTCTCTGATACCGGAGCGAAGAAAATGGGAATAATAAATGTTTCCAATACTACTTATATTACAAATATTCTAGTATAACACATTTTATAAGCTGCTATAATAAAAAAAAAATGCTGGTCGCCTTAGGATTTTTTAATTGTTTCATACAATATATCAGTCATCAAAGTCCAATCAGGAAATCATGCTAAAATTCAGTAAGGCTTCTATAAAATATTGATTAATGACGATTTTTTAAAATACACCTTAGCAAAAAAGACTATAAACATAATAAATTATATAATATCGTGTTTATTTTTACGTGGTATTTCTTTGGTGCCTATACCTTCTAGTTCACTTTAATTAAAGTCACACTTCATATCTATAATTAACATTTAATTGCTTGCGACAATTTTCCACGCATACATTGACATTGTTTCTAATTAAATTAAAAATGCACTAAATCATTACACAATGGTATGTAATAAAAAATAATACGTATAAATTAATACTTATATAAGACATCGTTAATAATATAAATAACAGGAATTATATTTTAATAGCTTCACGCTGTATCCCGCGCACAACAGGGTAGCCAGAGGGAGCCTAGTGTTAAGACACTCCGTTCCCCACTTTCCACCAAACTCGGAGGCATTGCGTGTTAAGTGGCGGAATTTAACGCCGCTCTTTGCCTCGATACCAGAGCGATTAAAATGGAAATATTAAATATTTCTACTCCTAACCAACCAACAACCACACCCCCTGACCTGACTGGCCGCCTTTTATAAAAAATATCAAGAGAAGAGAATAAACGAGAAGAGAAGAAAACGAGGCTGTCGTAGTGCACTGTGACAGCGTATAACTGTAACCATAATGGTTGTAGGTTCGATTCCCGCTCGGGGGGAATGATTATATTTTAAGTTTATTTCTCCACTCTGACAAAGACAAAGCGCGGCGTTAATTCCCGCCACTTAACACGAAATGGAGTTAGTCACATTTGCCTTTCTATATCGAAATTATACTCAATAAATTACCTCTGGATACGGAAGAGGAAATTAAAGGTGCTCAGTAGCAGATAAACCACGACATACTCGTATAGTACTAACGTCATTTGATATAATCTCCTTTCACTTATTCACTTAAATTGTGTTAGGAACTCCTATCTACTATTCCAGTGAAACAATCATGCTTGTTTTTTTAAATAGGTTCACGCTTTATCCCTCATAACATGGTAGTCAGAGAGAACTTAGTGTCAAGATTTTCCATTCTCCACTTTCCGAATCAAGATATTGTGTTGAGTGACGGAACTCAACGCCGTGCTTCGTCTTAGGTACCAGAACGGAGATATAAAAACAATATATGAGCATTTCCCCAAGTGGGAATCGAGACCACAATCATTGCGTTTACAGCCAACGTCTCTTTTTTATTATTTTTTAAGTCAAGTTGATTTTTCTTTCAAATAAGGATGTTTTAAATCTATATGTTTTTATAAGTAAATGTAAATAAAGCTAAGTAACTAAATATACTTTAACAACAAGCTACACTATATTTTAGTAGAGTACTGTACTGTACTTAGTATATGTACATATACTAAGTACTGTAGTGTTAGACAACGTAATCCTAATTATAAGTAACTTTTTCACTTACCGTTCATTTGAAGGAATTGCATGCTAGGAAGCAGTTCTTAACGCCGCACTAATTATGTCTACCCAGACTCAAGAAACAATATAGTATTTAAAGATAATTTATTCGAGCAGGAATCAAATCCATAACTGTTGCACACTTTGAAAACCTAACTAAGAAGGACGTCTACTAAAATCTAAATAGTGTTATATTAGAGAAGAATTGTAATATAAAATGACTGACATATTAAAATGACAATATAAAATAGTTATATAAAAATAAAAAAGTCGAATAATATAATATATTATGTCAAACACACATTTTGCTCGTATCATATGTATATATAAGTTTCTTAGAAAATATTCATGACAGTTGGAACAGTTTTGCCTTGATATATGAACTTCTACGAATTATATTATATTATACAATACGTTTAAAGAATAACGTTCCAGTATAAGTTATTATTGCACTTTTTTCCGCAAAGCAGGTTAGGCAGAGATAATTTAGTGTCAACACTCTTCGTTGTCTGCTTGTCACCAGAATTCGAGACATTGCGCCTTTCATGGCGGAACTCAACGCCGCGTTTTGTTCAAGTTTTTCTCTTTCTGCCTTTTTTTATGTGCAGTATAACAACAAAGTAGATGTAATGATTTTTAAGCGTAAATTTTGCCAAGAACAATGGTATGCTACACTTAGACAATTCTAAATAAAATCGGGTTAACGGTGTAATATCATAACAGTTGATTATTGTATTTGTCAAAAAAAAATATCCAAACTACATTTTTCCTTTTACAGATGAAGGTCAATGACTTATATATGAATTCTTGTTTCTTTTTAAAGCATGGCACTAAAAGACAATTGTGTGAGTCATTTTAGCATTGGAGCTATTGTAACAAAGTTATTTTAAATAAATTAAATCTTATTCTGTATCAAACCACGTATCAAAACATAATAAATATTATGCGCTCCAAATAGTTTTCATTAGTGTGAAATTTGAATAGAAATGCATTTATAGTGAAATACATTTACCTATAGAAAACGTGTAAATGTTTGATCGCAGCGGGATTTGAACCCCCACTTCTTGAAAACCATCCAACGCTCTGACCGCTAAGTCATGCGTCTAAACCATCCATTGCTTATGATTTTTTTGATAAAATTTCAAAGTCATTACAACAATTGTGTGTCAACTATATAGTTCACATTTGTATTTTTTTTAGCTTCACGCTGTGCTGTGCACACAGCAGGGTAGGCAGAGGGAACCTAGTAAGATACTCCGTTCCTCACTTTCCGCCGAATTCCCTCCGAATTGCTCCGTTCCCCACTTTCCGCCGAATTCCCTTGCGTGTTAAGTGGCGGAACTTAACGCCGCGCTTTACCTCGACACCAGAGCGAAGAAAATGGAAATATAATTCCCACTCCCCGAGAGGGAATCTAACCCACAACCACTCGTTTGCAGTCACACGCTTGTGCCACTGGGCCACGACTGGCCACAAAGTATTTTTTTTCAAAAAGATTCAAAATATTAATAACAGATCAATAACAGGTAGGTATAAAAAATAAAACAAAAATTAGTCATTACCGAATATTAAGGAACTTTATTTGTTAACAAGACAATTTATAATCCAATATTCGCAAACAGCGTACAATAGCGAGTTGCCCGATGCAGTCAAACATTACTAGTTGAAACAGTGCGAAATATAGATATTCTGATATGAATCTGATAAAATACATTTTAGTCCCAAACGTGCTTTTAATTTAGAAGATATGACTCCAATATCTGGTAAAGACGATTATAGGTAATTTCATAATATTATGATATAGAAATATTAATCGTTAGAAATATTTTGTTGTATATTTTAATATTTAAACATGAATAATAGAAAATATGAATAAATTTCTTAGGACTAGCGTCACAGGGATCACAAATTCAACATTCACGACTAACAGCGTATAACAGGGGTGAGCAACCTGCGGCCCGCCTTTTAATTTAATTATATCAGCAAAATATCTGTAAAAAAATGATTATTTTATTTTACAGATATTCTGCTAATTTTTAAATACTATTAAGAAGTGTGTTTTGCCCATAAATATTCAAAATTTGAATAGGCCAGTTGCTGCGAAAGGTTGCTCACCCCTGGCGTATAAGATAGAATAGTAGACGATGATAAACATATGTATCTAGTACATTTATATTCTAAAATAGTTTTGATTAAATAATTAATTAATATATTTGGTATATAGTAAATATGTATTGTATTTCTTAAAATAATTATATATTGAATGTATTGTTGGAAACAAAAGTTGATAATTTTAACACAACATTTATTTACATAAGCGTAAAGTAACCTAGCTATAAAATATTTTGTACAATTTTGGCAATCACAAATGTTATGAAATAAACTCTCGTTGTTCGCTAACTACTTTAATTAAATAGAAAATAATATAAAAATATTAATAAACATTTCATTACGTACTAAAGCTAAATGCATTTCATATACATGTGAGAATATTATAATATAATCGTAATGGACAATGTGAATGTGAAAATCGATATTAGTAATCGATAAAAGTTATTAATTAATAATATATTCTAATATATTAAAATTACAATCTAAAGAGTATGGATTAGTAAATTCATATTATAACTATGAAGATGATAAAAATTGTAGCAATAATAGATCGATTGAAGCAATCACGTTAAGGTTTAAAATTTATCAAATGAAAATAAATATTTTTGTGCGTAAAACATGGTAACCCTGCTTTTAAATCTTAAACGAAATTTTACAGATAATAATATATTTTATTTTTTTTTATTATTTTATATATGACCTTTTTGAAATTGCTAACAATTTTCAAAGCTGCATTTAATAAATCTTTTCGCAAAGATATACTTAGCAATTTATTGAAATTGATATATTAAATTAAATAACGGAGGTATGTATATCAAATTATAACGAAGCGTACTTAACATTTTTTTTTAATATTTAAAATCAAGTCAATTATAACTTAAATAGACTTTAATATTTATGCCATGAATCGAATAATTGTTAGGCTTAGATTTAATAATCTATATAGTATTCAGACAAAGATTTTTAATTTATTTAGTAGTAATATACACTTGTAAAAGATTACAATAACTATATGATATTAAAATATTGGAATGTCTTTGTTTCTTTCTAACTTTATAGTAAATTGTGTTGCACAAGCTTAGAAAACGAAAAGGAGTCGAACCCGCACTTCTTAGTAACCATCCAAACGTTCTGACTACTAAGCCATACGTTCTTTAACTACGTTTGAATTTAGTAGTATTACTGGTCGAGCTGAAGTACAAGATCCGCTATGTGCATTTTTTTAATATTTTTTTCTGAAATATTAAAAAAAATGTAAAATATTTTTTGCCAGAATAATTGGTTCTCTACAAATATATATAATAGACACCAATATAATTTACTATTCAAAGTTTAATATTTTGATTGTAATAAAAATGAATCTACAACCTTATTTGATGACAACACGCTAATTCTTGATTCTTAGTTTGTTATTTTTTACTCTTTCGAAGATATTGTTAGTTCTCTAGTTCTTGGTTGATCCTCATTTACTAATTAATGCTTGGACAAATCGTATTTCTTTTGGTCTTAACATTAAAAAGTTATGACACATTTTGTGATTTAGTTCATTCATCTACGTGTATTATATTTATTCTTTTGTCACTTGTACGTTGTTTACCATTCTAACTCTTTGATTGTGCAAATTTATATACTACAGGTTATTATTGTAGTGATGTTTTTTTGTGTTTTGGCATGTTTGTGTAAATATGTATATACCTAAAAGTAATAAGTGTATGTCTGTTTTAGTTTTTGTTTGTGTAATGTGTACAATTCAATACACATAAATCATCAGTAAGTCAGTGTGTAATATTATATATGAATATTTATGTATGTGTGTATTTAACAAACGTTTTGGTGTATGTGCTGATATATTTAAATAGTAGGAGAACTACTAGTAGTACTTAAAAATATATACTTTGTGTATATATTTTTAAGTAATAGTAATAATATTTATTTGATTGATCAATCGCGTATATCTTTTGTATTTGAAAGAAAATACATTATTATAATACCAACGTTTCGAATAATAGAATAGTCCGACAGACAGTTCATTTTTTCAACCAACTTAGTGACGTCAATTTTTTCAATACCAAAAAATATACGCTCAAATAATAAAAAAAAAGTTCTATTTCTTCAAACAATCAAAATATCATTAAAACCCAAAAATACTAGAATAATTCCTCCCAATAAAGAAAACAGCTCTCCATACAAGCTATTCCCCAGCAGTATTGCCGTCGGCGGGCCGCGACGCGCGGCGTCAGGGCAGCGCGGCGACGCGGTTGCGGCGCGCCGACTCGCGCGAGGCGCTGTGCACCTCCGCGGTGCGCAGCGTGATGCCGAATATGTCCTCGTGGTAGCGGTTCTCTTCCTGTTTTTGGGGTAAATGGTATTGTTATGTGGAGAACGAAGTGATTTAATATTACGTTATCTGTGACTATACTGCTGTGCGGATAAGTGTAAAGCTACTTTTACTTTGTTTTTTAGAAATTTTGTGTATTGAAGTACTAAGTAGATATGATTATTCGCAGTTATATCGGTATGTATTGAAAATATATTGATCAGTAACTGTTTGTTTGAATAAACGAAGGTTTAGAATTGTTAAACAGGATGAAAAAGATATAATTTGCCTATAAATACATGGAGCTTACACTTTTTGTGCATAGCAACATAGGTAGAAAAATCTAGTGTCCAGACACTCCATTTTTGTCGTTACATCATTATCTTGTTACATGAACTTAAAAGATTGCACATTAAGGGATGGTAATTAGCTCATTACTTCATCTTACTTGACCAGGAAAATCATTTAAAAATGAATATTTTTCCTTAAAATTAATATATACCCGCAGTGCGGAAGGTGATAACGGTTCTCTCCCTGCGTTGGGAATATGTCTTTGTTTTTGTGGAAGATACGATTTGTAATAGTTTCTGCGCGATTTACTGCTGTGTTGAACTCATTACTTTGTCTCACTAGATCAGGGAAATGATTTAAACATGATTATTTTCCTTTAAATTAATATATACGTCCTCGTGGTTGTGGTTCTCTTCCTAATTGGGTATTGGCATTAAGTATATGTGTATATTGGCATGCCTGGCGTTAAGAAAGCAAATTTATTCGTTAAATTAAAAAAGTAAACGCCTTTAGTTTCTGTCAGAAATCTATGAAATAAAAAAAGCATGTTTCGTCTCAACTCAATTTCACAACAAAAAACAAGTTAAAGAGTCAAAGTAAAGAAGAGTAAAATGTGAATTTGTCCAAATATTAACATTTTTTTTTTATTTATTGTGAAATTTTGCCGCAGTTATTTCAAGTATTAATATAAAATATTATATATTTCCTTTGAAAAAGATATTAAAAATTGCTTTAATACAAATGTTAAATGTCCTTCACACTTATTTTGATTATAGATATTTATAATCAAAATAAGTGTGAATGACATTTAACATTTGTATTAAAGCAATTCTTAATTGAATTTACACTACGTTTACCTACCTTTAGTAAAAACATGAAGTTTTGTACTTGTTCATCAGTCATATTGCCATGTTTTTTCACAATACCCTTCAGTTTCTGATGCACATCTTCAGCCATCTTACAATCACCACACACGTAGAAGTGAGCTCCTTTGTTAATTAACAAATCATGAATCTCTGCTCCTTCATTTTCAGCCAATTCTTGTACGTACATCTAAATCAAATATACAAGTAATATAAAATTAGAAAATAATATTCTAAAGAAAACGTTTCAAAATTTGAAATAAATTAGTACATCATTTATGTCTACAAAAGTACCTTAGGAATATTTTTCTCTCTTGACAACGCCAAAAAGACTTTAGTAAGAACGCCTTCCTTAACGGCTTGCTCTTTTTCCTCTCTATACAAATCCATGGTCTTCGTTCGACATCCGAAGAACAACCAAACCGGACCAATACTGGATCGGGAACGAGTGTTTATAAGAGCTTTGCGATGATGCCAAAAGCCTCTAAACGGAGCTATTCCTGTTCCGGGACCTATCAGTATGAGAGGCACGGAAAGGTCATGTGGGAGATGGAAGTTGGGAGCGCTGAAATTGAAGAATATTTTTAAAAAGGTAGTAAAAATTGTAGGTTCTTTATGTGTGTGATTTGATATTATTCTTAATAAGAGATTTTTTTGAAATAACTTAACAATACATCAAAAACAAATCAAAAATAAAAATTTTACAACACCACAAAAAAAACCTTTTAGAAATCTAATTCTTTTAAAATTAGAATGAATCATAGTTTGCCAAAACAATCTTTAGCCACTTCAATAAACTACTATCAATTTTCTTACATCTTTGCCGAAAAGATTTTATGTGTTCTGATAGAAAGTTGATATGCGATAAGGAAGTGATTACCTTCGGATGAATAGACACACTTCATCCCCAGGTTTACGATCCATGAGATAATTTGAACAAACACCGTAGTGGACAGGACCTTCGCCATCTGTTCAAACATTACATCATCTTGTATCTACATATGTACGTGTGTTCTTAACATAGTTTATGCTATTAGAACAGGGTTGAGCAATCTTTTTTACCAACGAGCCATTTTTGGTAGGTCAAGAAATCATATTTCTTATTAATATATAATAATAAAGTGGAGATAAAGAAGTAAAAAAAGTAAATAAAAGTGGAGGAAAAGAAGTAAAAAGTAACTGTAATATAAATAAACGTATGACAGGCTGCGAAAACAGGCACCGGTCTATTATTATACATGTAGGCCGATGGCCGCGGGTTGCGTACCCCTGTCTTCTCGATTTTGATTTGCGATAACAAATATGGTATGCTTAAATACGTATATTCAATTATGATAAGTATTGATTTTAAATACAGAAGTATTTAAAATCGATACTTATCATAATCGAACTTCTTAATAATATAAAAAAATATATAAAAAAAATGGATTATGTGTATTTTATCTAAATTCAATACTGATTATTAGAATCTAATACAGCAAATACAATATAATCTTTGCTTAAATATATAAACATCTATCTAAAAAAGAAGCCTAATGAAGTCACATCCCAAAAGCATTACGTCTCTGCCCCATTACATAGCCTAAAAAAGGTATTGTTTTAAAACATATTATCCCTCATTAGAATCTTAGTAAAATAAACTTAAAAATAGCTATAATAAATATACGAGCGAGTCTCAAATCATATATAACCCAACCTGCAATAGACATTCTCACAGAGCTTACAATGAAAATAGAATGTTTTGCAATCAAACAGCGGTATCTACGTAAACTACGTGGGATCCGACATTGTAAACTTTGATCTATAAATGCGATAATGCCCCAAATAACGACTACTCATTCGTTTCATTTGTAAATAATTCATCTGAAACTCGAATGTGATCATAAACGTTACGACTTACGATACTGTAGTGCATTTTACGTATCTCTTACTGTTAACCTGTACTCGTATGTTTAGAATAATCAATTGATATGGCAGTCTTTCTTTAAGTTTTCGATTTTTAAATTTTTTAGGTTATGTATAAAATTTCACGTAATATAAGTAAATATTGAGTATGTGTAACTTAATATGTTACTCAGTACTGATCAACTATACAAAAGTTAAAATGTAAAAACATAACAAATGGGACAATCCGGTAGACAATTAATCATTTTTTTTTACTTTCACTCCGAGAAAAAAGTGAATCTGTAACAAAGTAAACATGCCCTATAAAACGCTTTACATCCAAAACTACTGACTTTTTGACATAATTTGAAATAAAACCAAAAACAATTCCGTACACAAAATCTAAACTAATAAAAAACTCATAAATAAACTTACCCTGAGTCCTATAAGTAACAACAGCCACAGTCAAATGCAATCGCTTCGGATGCGCGATGGGAGATGACGATATGGAATAGAATCTCGGCTGTAACGGAGACAATAGAGCCGCGAGGAGAGAGGCGCAGGGCTTCGCTGAGGGGAACTGTTCCAGTACTTCTGGTAATGTTGGGAAACGGTAGTGACGCCAGTCTTCGTAGGATGCTGGGTCCTTTATGATAAAAAATACTTTTGAAACAAATAGTTATAATAATGATTGGTTTAAATGACTATAATACTATTTCTATAGTTTATATAAATGCTTCCAATGCTGGATTCTTAATTATTAAAAAAAATCAAATGGTTTTAAGGCTAATGGTTTTAAGGCTAGTTTTAAATATACCATTAATTTTATTCTAATTCATCTAATCTATGTATTTATAAATCTCTTCCGTTACCGAGTAAATGATAAACAGACAACGCAAAGCCAAAACTATTGTAAGTAAGATAGAAATTTGTTGTTTTTCAAGGAGTCTAGATGGGCACTAGGATTAGGCCGATTCCTTAAAATAGCTCCGGTAACGAAATGAACATGATTATACATTTAAAAATAAGTACAATATGTATGTAATAAATATTTAGTATTTTTTTCTAGAAGGTAATTTTCTGAAAATCTTTTCACTGATTGTTAGCAATAATTACACATACAATATTATTGATCTAAAATTGTTCCTTAAATATGTAATATTAATAATCATAAACCTGTTCCACACATAAATACCTATAACTAAAAGATATACTTAAACAAAATGAACCTTACCGTAGCCAAAGTATTCAACTGCTTCTTTTCTTCTTCATTATCACATGTCTTAGCTAAATACTGCAATAGTATAGTAGTGGGTGGAGTGGTTATATCCAGGAACCGCGTGAACAAGTCACGAACTCCGACAGCGGGCAGACGCTCGTGAGGCTCCCATGATTTTACTGGACCTATATAGAATTTAATTTCATATACTACTTTTCTTCTTATTTTCTATAACTTTACGCCTTTTCCCGCATAAGAGAGTGGTCAGCGAGAACAGTGTTAGGAAACTCTGTTCTCTACTTTCCGCCCCAATTTCGAGTTATTGTGTACTAAGTGGCAGAACTCAACTCTGTGCTTTATCTCAGGTATCAGAGCGGAGAAATGAAAATAATATGCAAGTCCCCGTCACTGGGAATCGAACTCACAACTATCATATTTACAATCAGACGCTGTCCCGCTACGCCACGACGGCATCTATTTTATTCTTATTATTATTTACTATAAAACATTTTAAAGTTTCGATTATATGACATAAATTTATTTTAATATTCAAGAAGGCCAATAAATTAATTGACTCGTGTAAGTTAATTACCCTTCTTAATTTATTCGCTTATTCTGTTTGGCTTTTATTATATGTTTGGCAGTTTATATGAATACATTATATATTATGTAGCACATATTAAACATTTATTGGAAATCCGCAGCTATCACGTTTACAATCAGACGCCATAATCGATTAATATAATACAAATCGAGACTAATCGTGATCAACGTAGTACAGTAGGATGGCCTACTTACACAATTGGTTGCAGGTTCGATTCCCACTCGAAGAAATGATCATCTTTAAATTAATTCATATGTCCACTCCACGCACATATAAAACAAAGCGTGGCATTGATCGCTACTTAAGTTACAATAACTAAATTTTACCCACAAAATAGAGAACAGTGCGTTTTGACAATAACTTCTTTCAAAAATTAGAAACTTGAAAAGAAACTTAATTAAACAACAAAACTCAAGGTTTTATTCTTAAAATCAGTCTCATAAACATCAATTAAAAACACATCAATTTAAAAATCAATCCTGAATCCAAAAGAAAAAGCTCAATAATAAAGATTGGAGCTTCAACTGGAACAATTTATAAGCTGTAAATTAATAAACACATGTCATTTCCATTCCAACGATATTTGCTCACCACTTGATGTGTGTGTTTCTTTCATGAGCTGCAATTGCAACGGCTCATCATAATTGTCGATGTCCTTCAACCGCGCGAGGAGGGCGTCGACCAGATCTTTACGATTGCACGCCATTATACCGACGTGGTCGCCGGGGTCGTAATTTATTTCACCCTGTAATTATTATTTATTTATTAAATGTTCTATATATAGAACATATGTATATGTAATATATTTAATTGTATATATATATGTATTTTCATGCGTCTATAATAAGATTAACAATAGGTTTTATAAAACAGTCTGTTCACTACTTTCCTTTGTATTGAAAGTCATTGCATATCATAATTTTTTCGCTTATTTATAGCAAAAATAATATGTTAATATTAAAATAATGAGCAAACAGAGAATGACTATATTATTTCATTTATATTGATTTCTTTATATTTGATTCTTGTTACATAAAAGGCAGCGTTAAACACCACCATTTAGGTCGTAATTTCTAAATCAAAAAAAAATTTGAAAAGTAAACAAAATTACAATTACATACCTGAGGTTCCATATCAATGAATATAGTAGAACGTTCCGCACTAGAATCTCCCAAATCTTTGTTCGCTTTAACAACACAAGTAACTAATTGTCTATTCTGTGATGATTGTAAGGCGTTTAACAACGCCGGGGGTTTACACGCAGGTAGTGTAAATCTTACTGTTTCTTCACTTAGAGCTACTGTGCCTAAAGCCCTCTTTGCCTCTTGTAAGGTCTCATCATCGTCCAGGCAGAATGTTTCGCAGGCAACCTAAAATAGGAATTTATTTTGATAATATTTATTTATTGTACAACAATTATTAAAATCAGCAATCGGCAACAAAATAAAAAGAATATATAATTACAAAAGTGTGTGACACAAAAGGCGGTCTTTAAACTTATAAATATTGATGAGATTCAGTTGAAATAAATTGTTCTTAATATGATGTGATCTTTTGATTTATGATGTTAAATTTTCAATTGAACACATTGCTGTGATTGAGGATAACTAAAAATTGTTACTTAGTTAATTTAGTATCATGTGCAAAATTTATAAATTCGTACCACATCGTCACTTAAGTTAACGCCAACGAACGAATGAAATGGTAATTTTGAACTAGGTATTTAAAAGATATATTTATGGCCACTCATAATTTAGAATTGGAGCCAATACCAGTGAGTCATTAAAGAAAAGTACACAATATACGCTATATTGGATAATATAAGCCGTAACAGTTTTCTTGGTCTCCTGAAAAGTTATTAATTTTGATATCTGCAGTATTAGAAGTGAAGCAACGGTATCTTAGATGTCAATCTGTAGTTTTCCTTTGGATTATAATATTATCCTTTTTTAATTGTAAACTACGCAAAAAAAGCTGACAGCATCATAAAAACAAACATGAACACCTATATCTTGGAAATGACGTTATAGAAAGTTCGTATCTGATAAGATAAGCTTTACGATGTTTTAGGAAAAGCAACACAAACATGGATAAGAATGACGCTTATAATAACAATTATCAAAAGATTAAGAAAGTAAATATTGATACTATTACGTTAACGCCTCAGGCGTTATCTGCAGAGACAGAATGTCTGACTGTTAACTTGTATTACATCCCAAAATTTCAGGCCTTAAAAGTAAAAGAAACTGGTAGAACTTACGGTTCTGTGGAAATTAAATAGGTCCAAAGATTACATTTTTAAATGAAGTAAACAAATACTTCGAAATTAGTAACGTTCTGACCAGAAATAGGTTTAGAGTTCATTTGTACGCGGTAAAAGTACAAGCACAACAAGATATAGAGAATCTTTTTAAGTTTGGTGAGGTAAGGGAGGGGAGCTCGAACAGTGGAGACGAGCGTTTTAATGGGGCTCGTTAGCCTATGAGGTCGCAAGCCCCAAGGGCTGTTCCGAGATCCTGTCACTTCAACGTGATGGGCATCTTGCACGTTGAATGCTTAGAATGCCGAATTACGATGAGTATATGGGATTATATAAATCTAAATATAATCACTAACTGAATACTTATTATTAAAAGATTTCAATATATTTCAATATATTATAATAAATACAGTCATTTAAAAATACAAGAAAAACAACAGATGACAACGGTACCCTCATTCTTTATAGTGAATAATAGCAATAATAAACGAATGTTTTAGAACCGTTAAGTCTCATTATTTTTTTAAATTAGTTTGGTGTCGTAATTATGTTGATTTATTATTACATAGATAATATTTTAAGTTAAAGTACAATGGAATTGTATATGAAGCATGGGAATCCCGACCTCAATGAGAAATAAAAATATTCCATCATCATATTTATGGCGTAGTGTCATGTTATAATATTCAATTACTTCAATTACTTGTAATATACAATAGGATATTTAAAAAATATTTAGTTACTATTAATATTGTGTTAGAGTAAAAAATATTCAAATAAAAAATATTTTGTATGCAGTTCACACTCGTCAAATAGAAACTACGAGAAATATTTGAAGAAGACAATAATTTGGGACTTTCTTGTAGTAATTTTGTTAAAAAAAATAGAAATTATTATCGTTCCACTTAGAAATGAGAACTATTCAAGAGAAACTCCCCATCAAAATTATTCTTAAAAAAACACTTACAAGTGCAAAACCTAATACATTATTCAAACGACTCCCATCCTTCCTGGTTCTAGGCGGTCCACATAGTGGACCTCACATAATATACAATCATTTTTATAAACAAACGACTTACATTAAACACGCTAGAAGCCCACTTTCTAAACGCCTGGTCCTGTCCACACATCTCATCGCCAGTCGCCACATCATGTATCCTTTCTCCTCCTAAGTCCCCGAGCAGGCGGTCCACATACTTGCCGAAGTTGCAGAAGTTGGGGTACGCGCTGGAGCCGAGGGCGAATACCGCAAAGCGAACGTTGCTCAGCGGTCCGAAACTGTCTATTGATGTTGCGTCTGTTGCACTACCTGGTTGTTTTATTAAATATTGGTTTATTTTTTAAATGTTAATTTTATGAGTCAGGGCTAGTGTCAAGGCACTCTATTTTTCAATTTACGGTAGAAATTGAGACATTGCACTTCGAGTGGTATCTTCTTATCAGAGCGGATAATTGAAAATAACTTAAATATAATCATTTGATCGAATAGGAATCGAACCCACAATCAGTCATATTTGTAGGGAAATGCTATTCGTTGGCCTCAACTTTAAAGAGGAAATCAATAACTAAGCATTTTTTTTCTAAATATACATTTTCTAGATACTCTTTTTTCGTCTTGGTATTTAATAACTAACGAATACTTTCGTTATATTAACTTCCTAGTATATTCAATTAAAATTTAATATTAATCTTGTTAAAATAAAAACAAAACCTCTCAAATAACAGATTAGTTATAAATCATAATAAATAATAATCTCCATTATAAATAATTATTTCAATAATTATAATAAATAATAAATTTAATTAAAATTTTAATAACTACCTAATTAAAAAAATCTTGGTCTAGATATTTACTGTACCTTTCAATGACTCGAGTCGGCTCAGTTGCTTGGGATTGGCAACGGCGTATCTTTGGAGATCAATTTGACTATTCGCTTTGATGAACGACTTCGGTGTAAGCATTTGGGAACCCCTAGAATATATATTATGTTTAAAATATGAACTCATTAACAAAATATTTTAATAAACACGTAAAAAATGATAAAAATTGTACATTAATCATTATTATATTAATAAGTAACGAAAATTCTTTTAACCATTTTTTGCGAAAATTATTCAGATTTAGAACAGTTAAAATTTATTTTTAGAAGAAGTTTAAATAATATGCTTTATATAATATGAAATTAATAAAACAAATATTAACACGCACTACCATATGTTGGCATATATGTTTGTATAAACTGATATAACGTTGCTAAGGCAAGGCACATTATACGCAATAACAATTAATGTAGTAGTATAAATAAATATGTATATAATGTATCAAAAGTTTTAACTTTTTTTATCGTTAAAAAAATATTTATTCTAATCTATAAAAAACATCTCTTCTTTCTTTATCATTTTAGTAATTTATAATAAAATTTAAAGCAAATAAGATATCAAGTACTTTATAGAAAACATTTTATTAAATATTTTAACGAGACTAAGTTTCCTCATCGTATTCTTGTAACTTTAACAATAAGTATGATGTTACAATCACTAGTTCGCCTAATTAGCTTATCTATGATATTTTTCCAAGAAATAAAGAGACTTTCAGTTAACGGCGACATGGTTTATAATATACTTATATACTTACTCATATAAATCTACTTTAAGAAAAGCACTATTCCACTTTTTTAACTATTATTATATTATTTTTCTTTTTTTTTCAGCTTCACGCTGTATTCCGCATACAACAGGGTAGGCAGAGGGAACCTAGTGTTAAGACACACTGTTTCCCACTTTCCACCGAATAAGGAGACATTGCGTGTTAAGTAGCGGAACTTAACGCCGCGCTTTACCTCGGCACTAGAGCGAAGAAAATGGAAATATTAAATATTTCCACTCCTCGAGTGGGAATCGAACCCACAACCAGTCGTTTACAGTCACACGCTTGTGCCAGTCGGCCACGACTGGCCACAATTATTTTATTATTAATAAATAATATAATTATTGACGACCTGACGCGGCTTCGTCTGTGTAAACTACAAGATCCCACTTAAATAACAAACTTCGCTTAAATTTTTAATATAAATTATTGTGACTTTTTTATTCATGAGCCGATTGAAATAAAATAAATATTAAACCTTACGGGAAGTCATTGTTTTGAATTCTTACTACATTGATATTTTATTAATGCCACGATATAATTAAATTTCTCATAAATCTTCCATGTATAAACATTCAAAGCAATGGAGCGATTTTTATTATACATATGTATAACCTTATTAATAAAACTTCAATATAAATAATGAATTAAAAGTTTTAATGTTTCGCCTTTAAATGTTAACAACTCAATTCTCAGAAAAGGAACCAAAAATATAATTTAGTAGTGTCAATGAAAAAATATATATGAATATAATTATACTCACCCAGTTCCTTCTTCACCGACTTGATCAGCATATAACAGCTCACAGAGATGTTCTCCAAAAGCCTATTTAAAATAAATATTTTATTATTTTCTTAACATGTCAATACCATACAAATCATTTTTATTACAATTTCACTCTTTGCTTCTCAAGGGCAAGGCAGATAGAGACCCTAGTGACAAGACATTCCGCTCTCCGTTTTCAACCCTAATTCGATACATTGCATATAAAGTGGCGGAACGTAACGCTACGCTTTATCTTGAGAGAAAGGGAAGATGAAAATTATTATAAAAATAAATATTGTTGCCAATCACAGTTGCGGCGCCCCACTGCACCATAATGATTTATATATTAAATTGTATTTGTTGACTTATTTTTGTACTGAACTGAACGTCACACGACATTTCGTTTATTATAGGAAACCTAATAATACAGGTCATTCTGTTCTGTAATTTCGGCTTAATTATAGACATTCAGTTCAGGCAAATGGCAATGGCTTGCCTAGGACACATCTGTGCTATAATAGAATGTGATTCTGGATTGTGCAACTCAGATATGGATTTTGGCTGATGTGTCATAATAATAATACAATAAATTATAATCTCTGAGGGATCAATACTTGTTGGACCTGTATCCTTACGCAAGCTGTTTGAGAGACCGGTATCATCAGAGGGGAAAAACGAAAATAATTAAATTATGATTATTTCTCCAAGTGGAAATCGAACTCAATCGATGCGATGGCCAACGCAAACTTTGCATATATCATATTTCATTTGCATATTTCGGATATTAGAATTTAGTGCCCTTAAAAGCTTAAAGATAATTAATAAATATATCAGGTTAACTTTTTACGTAAATGGTGGGCTTATCATGAAAAGTGATTTTTAACAGGTAACCACTAAAATACAAGATTGATTGGTAGGCGACACACAAGATGATTATGAGTGTTAATTATTATAACGAAGTTTTCAATTTTCTAAAAATGTGTAAAGCAATTCAAAAATGTTAAAACAAGGGTCTGTATTTCCCTGGCTAGGCTTAAAATCTATAACCAGCATATAATCTAGATGTTCTGATTGCACAATTATTTTCTTGACTTTTTTTTTATTTAAAAATCTCTCCTACATTTTTACCATTTACAACTCAATGAATTATAAAAATTTTAACTACAATTAAAACACGAAGCTATTTACCTATCTTAACAGATATCAGAAAATACATTCCTTACCTAAGAACCTAACTACAGAACGTTCTATTATTACTATATCATGCATTAATTTAGCTCCGTATCATATATTCAACACGTGGTATGCTTTTGTGTTAAATATCACAAAATACGCTTATCTCGGAACTATTGACAAATAGTTCGTGTACGTAATTATGATATGCAAAATGCTTGTTAAAGTTACGCTAAATTAATGGCGGATGGAATAGTCCTATTACAAATGGGTCTATGCATATTTATAACAGATTATTATTGAGATAAGGTCCCATTGTATCCAATGTTTGTAATTAAATTGAGTTTTGTGTCTAAAAAAGTATTGGAATAATATTATTTTTATTCAAACTGGAGCCGTTAGTAATTAATTATTCCATTCTTTCCTTATTTTATTTTTAAGATAACCTAATGTTGCCGTTTTTCTAACCAATGCAAAAAATAAGGCAGTTAAATATACCTAAATAATACTCGGAGTAGAATCGAACGAAAACTTTCGCGTGTACAGTAAATAATATATAGCTTCAACTGTTTTCACTCGTAGCGTAAGTAGTCAGAAGAAACATAGTTACAACAAAACACTTCGTTTCTCATTTTCCGTCCGTGTTGAAGTCATTATGACGTGTCGTGCTTAGTGACGGAACTCAATGCCGCACTTTGCCGTACCAAAGTGAATAATTGAAAATAATTTATTTAAAAATTTGAACCGTCCAAGCGCTCTGACCGAGTCCCCCATGCGTTCTAATATCAGTTGCGTCTAAATTCTTATACGCTTTTTATTAGGTACAACTTACTTTTGTTGTAAGCATCTCTGAAGAGACATTTTTAATTTAAATTTAAACTTCTACTATCCAAAATTTTTCTACAAACAATCTTTTGACAAGATGGAATGCTATTTAATAAAAATCTAATTTTAACAATTTAAAGTGTTATTTATATTACACAATTTTTTAATCATTTGTTCAATTTTATACGTTTTCCTAAAATGTCTTTTTTAATTTTCTAAGTGTGTAAATAACACTTTAAAATGTCAAAAACACTTTAAAATGTATCAAAAGTATATAATATAATCAATCCCCCGAGTAGAAATCGAACCTGCAACCATTGCTTACTGTCACATACTTCCGGATAACAAATATAAACATTTAATTAAACACTACAATAGATATTTAAATGTCCTTTCTATATTTAGTTCAAATTGTTAATCTTTATTTATAGACGTGAAGGCAACTCGTTCTTTCTCTCAGTTCACTTTCAATTTATGAATCACTAAAGACGCAAGAGCGTTACATGAATGAAAAGTTATGTTTACAAAAATAAGACTATTTTTAAATTCGAAATACGTAGTGTGTACTGTTTGTGTTTTTCACATAAGAAACTATTTTAAAGTCTTATTATGCCCATCCATCGTGTGACAGCTGACTGACTGTAAACGCAATTGGTTGTGGGTTCGATCCCCGCTTGAACCTTGAAACTAGGTTCTTTCTGACTACCTTGCTATGCTTGAAAGAGCAAATATTTTAATTTCTTGGCTTTCTTAAGCTAAAAGGCAATGATTGAACAAAGGTAAAATTGATTTAAATGAGTTCTTTTAACTTTAAAATAAGATTTTAACAAACTAATAATAACTATATACATATATATATATATATATATATATATATATATATATATATATATATATATATATATATATATATATATATATATATATATATATATATATATATATATATATATATATATATATATATATATATAATAAAAGAGTAGAAAAGTCAATTCTGTACATGAAAAATTTCAGAAAAATTTTAATTGGGTATGTTAATATATCGATAACAGAGGCGAAAAAACCACTCAGTAGAATTTTTGTCTGTCTGTCTGTCTGTCTGTTAATTTGTTCGCCAATCACGCAAAAACTACTGGACAGAAATGAATGAATTTTAGTATAGTGATAGCTTATAGTCCAAAGGTACATATAGGATAGTTTTTATCCCGGTTTTCCATGTAGTTTTTTTGGAAATAATAAAAAACCGATATCAGTAAATCATTTATATACTGATATCTACCGGGTAGAAATTAATGAATTTTTGTATGGAGTTAGCTTAAAGGTTAGAGCAACATATGGGATAGTTTTCATCCTGGTATTCTATACAACTGCGGCAGAAAAATAAAATAAAAAAAAACATTTAAATTGTGTTGATAGTTCACGAGTGAAACTAAATTTGTTTTAATATCACTAATATTACTTAAAATAATTATAAAATAAATTGAGCACAACATTTATTGAAGATAATTTGCTATTAAAAATACATTTGTCCGGTCTACAAAACTTTATATTATCTATATGACAACAAATGTCACTACGTTTTCTGTCACCATCTGTTATTATATAGTTGACATTGTACTAGATATATTCGTACTCATTAATATTATTATAAAAATGCAAAAATCTGTATCTCTTCTATAGGTTTTGTTTTCACGGGTAATCTACTAGCCCGCTTTAGATGAAATTCGAAAAGAAGAAGTCGTAGGGTCAAATATAGGCTACTTTTTAAAAAAAATCAAACCCTAGGAGGTTGAAACAGTGGATGAAACTTATGTATGTTAAGAATATAGTGAGAATGAAAGATCTAAACTCCTTGACTGATTTCGATTAATTTTCTCAGGAAATAGTTGATAAGGCAAAGTCAAATATAGGCTACCTCTCTTATTTAAAAATAATTCCAGAGGTGCTAAAATAGGGTATGAAAGTAGTAGTTCACCCAGTGACGCCGCGAGCGGGTCGTTAGTTTACCCTGGTATTCAATATAGTTCCCGCAGAAAAATAAAAAGTACCAAAGTCAAGTTATACCAGTAAGTAACACAATTGTACAATAAAATAAAAAGTCTAAAATTTATTTAAAATATTATGACCAGTTTATAATACTATATACCTGATGGTATATATGTACGAAATCTGCTATCATATAGATATATGATAGCAGATTTCGTACGTTTTCTTACTATATCAGTTATCACTATAAGTTATCAAATAGTATAGACATTGTACTAGATTCATCGATGATTTTCGCAAGAATATAATTAGTGACGCAAGGTTAAATTTAGACCATCCCCCTTTTATAAAAAAAAAACCAATTCCAAAGAGGTAATAGTGGATGAAAGTGGTAGTTCACGTGGCGAAGCCGCGAGCGGGTCGCTAGTATATAAATAAACATTCTAAGAAATAATTTCTAGGTAGCGGAAATTTGTATAACAACAAAAATAATTTGTAATAAATAATTTTTAGTCTATACTAATAGAAGAAAGAGTTTTTAAAATTTTTTTCAAAGGCATATCTTCGGAAATACTGGACCGATCATGAAAATTCTTTCACGATTAGAAAGCTACACTATACAGGAGTGCTACAGGCTATATTTTTGTATGATTGAACTAAAAGTTCAAAAAACCCTAAAGAGGCTCAAATAGACGATAAAGGTGCAGATCACGCGGCGAATCAGCGAGTATCTAGGGTCGCTAGTATAATATAATTCAATAAATGTTAGTAAGTGTTTGTTAAAACGCGGCGTTGAGTCCCACCAATTATCATTCAATGTCTCGATTATCGGGGGAAAGTGGAGAACGGAGTGCCGTAACACCTACCACCACCTACACGCTACCGCTCTATGCAAGGAAGACTGTGAAGCTGTTTTTTTTAAATTGTTAGTACACGATATAATCTACGACTATTATTTTATAATTTATTCTCGCAATAAATCAGATACTATAAGTTGTCCATAATAAGATATCATAATAAGCATACGATTATATAAAGATCTCATTATATATAGTATTGCGTGCAAGCATGACAGCGCTTGCCTACATTAGTTGAATACATAGTATTATGTATATTAATATCGAATCAATTATAAGCCTTTTAATAATTAAATTTGTATTGTAACCTTTATTTTTAATCATTATAGTCATATTACAAGATGCCAATCGATTATTTATTATATAGATTTATATACTACCAGCGACAAGCTCGCGGCATACCTTGCGTAAACTACACGACTATAAGTCTGTAGTTTTTCCGCCTCAAATAACTTAAATTGTCAAATTCAACTGAAATTGTTGTAACTTTTTTATTTATTGACCGATTGAAATAAAATAAATACTAAATGTTGAGGTAAGCTCACTAATGCAATACTTAAAGCTGAATTAAAATCATATAAACGTTTTCCGAGCGTTTTCCGAGATTAACGCACATATGCACAGTCAGTCAAAGAAATAGAAAAAGAATAAAAATCATGGTTTTCAACTCTATTACATTGATAAATATAATAATTTGTCTCATATCTTCCATGTACATACAGTGATTAGTTAAATATTTATATTATATAATTATATATACAGAATAAAAAAAATGATTTTTTTAGCCAGCCAAAATTTTTCTAATATTAATTAAGCCCGTTGGTAAAAAGGTTGCTGAACCCTGCCTGCATTATAGATTTTGCTTAATAGATTTAATTCAAGATTTTCAAACTAAATAGACAATAATCATACTTACAATGCCATTCTCAGGCGGATCTCCGTTCCCGAAAGTCGAAGTGACGACCAGCAGAAGCGCCTCATGTTCAATAGACGTGATGTCATAATCAATCATGCAATGAACCTGAAAGTAAATTCCTATGAAACCATCTACCTCAATGAATCACCCGTTTATAATTTTAAATCTCCTATTATACGCTCTGATATGACAGATTTCACGAGAAAAATAAGATTTTGAAGCGTTTAATGTATTTTTAAATAGATATCAACGTCATGCTTGCTTCAAAATTGTGTTTTTTGGTTGTCTTATACAAGTAATTTTTGACAAATTAGTTCATGGTTATAAATATAATGAGACGAGGCGTAATTATTTGTTAATAGAACATGCCAATAGAGTTAGTCATAGATGTATATTAACTACTTGTTTCGTCGGTTATATCAACGCACGATGAAAGAACATTGACATATGATTGTCAATTTTTTTGGCTTATTTATTTATGTTATATTCGAGTCTAGAAGCATATTTAGAGTATTAAAAAGTTATTTTGTTAAATATTAAAATCTAAACTTCAGTTTGATTTTCTAAACTCAAAACTTATTTTAAATCCTTAATAATTTAATAAGAAAAATAATTCAAAGTTTCAATAGTATCAAATAACCTAGTACGGATTAAAAATATAACATAAAAAACACAACTATCATTCAATCACATTGTTCTAGAAACGAAAGAAAATAAACAGATACAATCATCCCTTTTACAATAACTATACATTAAGTAAAATATAAATAAGACCAATACATTTCACATAACAAACACTCATACAAACACACTAAACAAATAGTAAGTAACAAAAAACAGTTGACAACTGGAACATCTTACTATCGCCATAACAGGTACTACAATGGCCAGTACTAATAGTACATAATTTCATTCTAACACATTATGTTCTAGAAACTATACAGATACAATCATCCCTTCTACAATAACTATATATTAAATACAATATATAATAAATAAGACAAATACATTCCACATAACATATACTCATACAAACTCACAAAACAAACAGTAAGTAACCCAAAACAGTTGTCAACTGGAACATCTCAGAGCGATTACTAGCACCATAACAGGTACTACAATGGCCAGTACTAATAGTTTTATTGCTTTACAAATACCTGAGCGTTGAACGCGTGTCCGAATATGACTCCTAGTTCCTTGGCATACTGTTCAGATTTGCCAGTTTCAGTGGCATACAAAACGGTCGCTTTAATCCTCTTAGAGAGAGCTCTTCCGAACAGTTTGGATGTGAATTTGACGGCGCGCGCAATCTGCTTGAAGTGGAACTTTCTATTTATGGGCCTCTTGCCTGTGATCGGCTTCGACTTCTGCCATTGATGGGTCTTCCATGCTGGCTCCTATGGCAGGCAATGTAAAAATTTAATAAATAGTCCTAGGTACAAATTGTTAAGGAGTTGTCAAATTTTAGTATATTTTTTAAAGAAATTAACAAATATATATAAAATCAAATCAAAATAATTCGTTTAAGTAGTACAAAAGGGCCACAAGTAAAAAAGGAATTAAAAACGAGGTAAAAATGGCAAAATCAAACTAAAATTTCTTTTCTTTTGGAATAATTGAAGTACCCATGTTTATTACTGCAAAATGATATTATGATATAGCGACGACAACTTAGCAAGTTATCACACATAAGTGCTTCAGCAAACGAACTAAAATTAACACATACTTTGAATAACTTACAAAACTATATGTTTATATTTCATATTAGATATCTATAATATAATTGGCACGCCCATATCCTCGGAAATGTAGGATAGATTTAAATGAAAACTTATTAAAATACCTTTAAAACCTAGGCAAGATCTAGGCTATAATTATGGGTTATTTAAAGACTGAAACAGCTAATCTAAAAATATAATAAATCAATTACTCTATAATATGCAAGGAAAGATGCAGAAAATGCAACTTAACAATTTTTTTTTAGCGTGATAGATATTTTATCGGTAAAGATCAGTCCACACAAACGAAGCTACTAGCTGTAAATAAATCTATAACGACAATTCAATACTAAATATCATGATAAAATCAAAGTTTAATAACCTGATATTCGTAAGCGGGACGCAAGTAGTATAGCGCCATCTCTTGATGAAATACCGGCGTGATGGATGAGGACATCGGCGGCACGATCCATATCCAGTCCGCCGGACAGCCGGACCTTTGAAAATTATATTATATGAACAGATCAAATCCTATATACGTCTGCTAACAGGAAACGGCCCACGCGTATGTAGAAATGAAGTTAGCTTTGTAGAAAGATTTGTAAGGACATTTTTATACTGTCTGTAATAAAATAATAATAGAAACCGTCGTGGCGTAATGTGACAGCGCCTGATTGTAACTGCGATGGTGGTGGATTCGATTCCCACTCAATTGTTTGATGAATAGATTGTATTTGCAATATTTTTATTTATCGCATGTTTAAGTCAGAGAGAACCTAGTGTTAAGACACTCCGTCCTCAGCTTTCAGCTAGAAAATCGAGATAATGCCTGCTTAGCTATCTACATCGCGTTTCGCCTATAGTACCAAAGCGAAGAATTGAAAATTTAATTAAATCGTTCCCTCGAGTCAGTATTGAACCCATAGCCATCGCGTTCAGACGATGTCTCATTATGCCATGACGGCCCCATTTCCCAGAAAATTTTAAGTTTTCAAAAAAATATATTCCAAAAACTAAAAAAAGCGTGTTATCCCTAAAAAGTTCAATATAAAACACTATCTATTCTAAGTAAATTTCATCAGTTCTGATATTAGATAAATTATAATTAACTAATGTGCAAACTAAATATAGCTGATAAACATTCGCGTCATAGATTTACATCACGTGTGCAACAAATTCTTCATAATAAATTCGTGAATGTTGGAAGTATTACGTACTTTGTATGCATTTCATAATTTGTAAGCCGATAATAGTGTATGAACAATGCTCCCCATATTGTAAATATTTAAGAGATTTAATTAATTTGCCGTCTTCCTCACCGACATACTGTCTGATATACTGCATTTTATACCTGAGTTTAAATTGTTCAATATAATTTATTAAATATGTATATTTTATGAGGTACACGTTTTAGAAGTATGTACTATAGTAAACTATAAGTCAGTCATCAATTAGCCAAATAAACATTGTCATAGAAAATCAAAAGTATACTCTTATCACACCATAATGTTAATAATAAATGTTTTTTTTTTTCATAAAAAAAGTACCGTGGTCAATACATTATACAAAATATATTGAAAAAATATTCAAGTAGGTACACGATAACAGTTGGCCGTACGAGGGTTAATAAAAGACGTATTCGCATATATCTTAAAATTTATACAATTAATAATATAGAAATTAATTTAATTAATAATATAGAAAATTTAAAAAAGGATACGTGAATAGTCTGTGGTGTTTAAAAACTCAATTAAAAATCAAATTGTAACCACAACTTTTAAAGGCTACTCTAAGACGATCCTTTAATGATTTTACAACTTTATTACTATTTTATGTATTTGAGAATATAGGCCAAATCTATAAGCAATATTGCCTTTTCATGATTACATACATTGGGCACATCTTACAAGACAGACACAAACAGTCACACGTTGTTATCGGACATGTGGCTAAACAATAGCAAGGCTGGCGCGTTGATAGCTTAATGGCAGCAAGTTGTCTGGATTGCTTGCAATTACGCCATAAGTTTACTTAGTTTTGCGTGTAAATATTTTGATTTATATGTTCCGTTCCGTTTTGTTTTGTTTGTTACGATGCACGTTTTCGTTTTGTTTTGATGACTCTTGACTTTAGTTTAGTAAAGATTTTTTTTTCGAGTACAGTAGTTGTTGTTTATTTTAAGCATAGTATGTAAGTTAATCTTTCGACTTCATTTGTGTGAATTACTACAACACAGTTTTGAACACATGGCTCAGTGGTGAGAGCGCCTGGACGGTATTCAGGAGGCGCGGGTTCGAATCCCGCCCACTGCGTTCAAATTTTTATATGTTTTCTAAATGACTTTTTCAATTTTCCTAAGTAAGGAATAACACTTTAAAAATGTTACAAAGTTAAAAAAATTATAATAGTTAACAAAAAGTTTACTAAACGTATTAGGATTTAGATTAACTGTTTAAAAAATACGCGTCTTTTAAATATTTTTCTTATCCTAATTGCACAAATAACGCTTTAAAATATATACATTACGTTGAAATGCTTTTCTAAAAGCTATTTTTATCCAACACATATTATACTGAAATTTTTCAGCCAAGTGTAAATATTCCCGCTGCGAAACTTATAAATTCATACAAATTGTTTAACTTTCCGTTCTTAACCTCTATAAAGGAATTTTACTTTTTCGTAGCGTTTTATTAAAGAAGAGTATTTTAAAGTTGAAATTATGCTAACTTTAACGGGTAATATTTTGTCTAATGAACCCTTACAATTTAAACTTTTAATCTTTAAAGCTTTCGTTTAAATATTTAATTAAAATATTGCGAGCCGAAATAAAAAAAGTAGCTTCACGATTTTCCCTGCATAGTAGGGTAGTCAAGTAGAACTTGGGGTATTGACACTCCATTTTCCACTTTCCGTAACCAAGACAAATCGATATATTGCATCTTAAGTAACGGAACTTAACGCCGCGCTTAGTTTTAGATACTAGAGCAAAGCAATAAAAATAATATATAATCATCCCTTCGAGTAGGAATCAAACCCACAGTCATCACGTTAACAGTCAAACGTTGTTTCAAGAAATATATGAAAAATAATAAGAATTCCACTTACCGTAACCTGTTTTCATTATCTAAATGCTTAATAAAACTCTCAGAAGCTGTGTGATGGTCGACAATCGTAGCGTTGTGTTGCTGGAAGCTGTGAAGTACTGCAATGTTGACTTCAACTAAGGCTTTGTCCTTCCATAGAGTAACTGGAGTCCGTGTATCTAGTCCCATTTTCTGAGCTACTTTCTGTATAAATAAATTATATAAATAATAAATTAAAAATAAAGTATATTAAAAAAATAACATATTATTTAGATGAAGTATTTTTAATTTTAAGTTATATTTTGTATCGGAAATGTTTAAATACTTTATTTTGTTATATAAGTCGCTTATTTACCCTACAAATAAACGAAATTCTAATATCCATAAAAAAAATAATAATAAAATAGCTTCACGCTATATCCCGCACACAGCAGGGTAGGCAGAGGGAACCTAGTATTAAGACACTCCGTTCCCCACTTTCCGCCGAATTCGGAGGCTTGCGTGTTAAGTGGCGGAACTTAACGCCGCGCTTTACCTCGATACCAGAGCGAAGAAAATGGAAATATTAAATATTTCCACTCCTCGTAGTGGGAATCGAACCCACAACCAGTCGTTTTCAGTCACACGCTTGTGCCACTGCGCCACGACTGGCCCCAATAAGTTTTTGTAATACAAGAAAATGGATATGTGAATAGAAAGTGGAGAATTGAGTGTCATGTCCACACTAATATACAGTAATAAGTGTAAAGATATCAAATCTATTATATCTCTAAAATAATTATAAGAATGATAATTTTTTTATTAATATAAATTATCTAACTGAACAAAACACATAGTACATAATAAATAAACATTAAAATACCCACCTCAAGCATATTTAAGCGATTAGTATCGCAAAAGTTTCTGCAACCGATCTCCGTACTCATGTACCAGCCGTTGAAGGCATTCGCGGTAAACTCTATACCGCCGCAGTCGAAGCGCATGTTAGAGACTGCTGGTAATGCGTACCAACGCAGCTGTAGTTCTTCAAACCAATCGTGTCTGTTTTAATATAAAAAAAAATAATAAGTATATTTTTAAATAAAAATATTTATATATTTTGCCTTTTTTCCTAAACTTTTCTAACCAATTTCTTATTAAATAGAGTAAATCCTTGATAGACAAGTCTTCTTTTTTCGTGCGAAGTGTGATTTGTCTCAATAAGCATTTTTTTTTATATTAGACTCATCTACTATCACATTTGAACATATAACCAAAAACAACATAATACTATAAGGTGGTATATAAAAAGTAAGAAAAATTGCCAAGGAAATTGGAAGACAAATAGAAATAAACTTCAAGCTAAGCGGCACGATTTCTCCTGCATACAAGAAAAAATCTAGTCTTAAGGTTCTCTGTTTTTCATTATCATTCTGAGAATTTAATATATTGCTTGTTAAGTGGTGGAGCTTAGCGCCGTACTTTATCTTACCAAAGGAGAGAAATGAAAATGATTCATATGTCATCAACTAAAAGGTACTCTTGAACTTACATGCAATCACATTTACAGTAAGGCACTGTCACATTGCACCACGACGGTCTCAAATTTTAAAATACACGAGAAAAATAAGAATAAAATGTACACAAATACAATGAGAAGAAAAAAAGTACATATCAATTTTGTTTAAACAAATCTTACCACCAATAAAATATTACGCAATATTTATAAACAAAGACTGTATGAATGACAAGGAAATCTTTTATAGTTTATAAGTAAACATCAAAACCCACTTTAATGGCAGTGTTGAGTGTACTATTGTTTGTTCTAATTAAAAACAAACGCTACGAAGCAAATGCAATCTATATAAATGTTCTATCTAGAAAAATCTTTTAAAGTAGATAGATATCCCTGAATCAAGTTTCTTGGTAAATGTAGAGCATCTGCAGAATACACGCTTCGATAAATTTCAAACAATACCCCACGTGTTAGTTTTAAAACTCGCTGCGAAGATTATTTGTGCGAAAAAATAATGATAATAAAACTCGAGTATGAAGTAGAAAAAGTGTAAACATTTTAAAATCCGTTTTCCATATTGAGATGACGTTATATTTTTGTTATGATTTTGAATCTAATGTATAGCAGTATGTTTACTATAACAGATTTTCATATAGAGGCATAGATATAAAAATGTAGTATCCTAAAAGTGTTAATAATTTTTGTAATACTAATAAAAATGATTATAATTAGTTTATATTAAATTCTAGATAACTATATATCAGAACAAATATCGCAACTGTTTTTAGTTTAAGTATGACTGAAACATATCTCTAATCTCTAAAAATTGATCAAAATCATCATACTAGACAAAAAAAAATTCAAATCAAAATTCATAATCAAAAAAATATATATTAACATCCCCATTCTTATAGAGTACAAGAACACTCAATCAAGAAGTATCACCTCTCACAATACATTACAGCCAGTTAACATTATCAATAGCGTAACATTATTGAATGAGCTCAGATTTATGGGCCATAAACGCAGATTGGAGATCAGTGGACCACAGTTTTACGATAAGCAATCTGTTCTGTATGGACGTTGTTCGCCTATTTGCGGGCGTTTACAAAGCACAATATGCATTCTTAGACTTTTTTATGTCGGCATAAATGTGATATGAAAAATGATCTATGTTTTTCACTTAAGTACCAGCTACTTGCTGGTGTGCTCTGCATCGATTGATCGAAGATCGTATTTTGATAGAGTTGTATATAATCTACATATCCATATTATTATTATAAATGGAAAAGTCTGTTTGAATATTATGCTTTCACGGTCCTATTTTGATAAAATTTATAAAGAAAATAGTTGAAGACACAAGGTTAAATAAAAGCTATTTTTTTTTGAAAAATGAACATCTAGATTAAAAGGTTAAAATAAGGCAAGAAAGTTTTGTATCAAAAATCTAAGTCTTTACGATAAGCAATCGGTATATTTGCAGGCGTTTATAAAGCCCAATATGCACTCTTCGACGTTTTTATGTCGGCATAAATGTGGAATGAAAAACGATAGCTACGTTTTTCACTTAAGTAGCTGGTGTGCTTTGTATCGATTGATCGAAGATGGTGTTTTGATATAGTTGGGTATCGTTTTTTAAATAATTTATGCATGTTTATGTGTGGGATTAAATCTCCTTTCAGTTATAAATCTATATATTCATACTATTATTATAAACGGAAAAGTCTGTTTGAATTTTATGCTTTCACGATCCTATTTGGATAAAATTTGGGACGAAAATAGGATAGACACAAGGTTAAAAATATAAGCTATATTATTTTTGAAAAATTATCTTCTAGACTAAAAGGTTGAAATAAGGCAAGAAAGTTTTGTATCAAAGATCTAAGCCCTTACGATAAGCAATCGGTATATTTGCAGGCGTTTATAAAGCACAATATGCATTCTTTGACTTTTTTATGTCGGCATAAATGTGAAACGAAAAACAATCTTCGTTTTTCACTTAAGTAACTGTTTGTGGGACCAAGGTTATATATGACCTCTAAACTAAAGGGTTGCAATAATAGATGAAAGTTTGTATGAAAAATCTAAGCCGGTTGACCGATTTCGATGAATTCTCTCAGAAAAATAGTTAGCGATGGTCAAATTTCGGCAATCTATTTTGCCAAACATCAACACCCAAGGGTGAACAACACATTTGCCAGTTATTAATATCTGAATGTGTTGTGAGTGCACTTTTCTAAAACGAAACCGAATGTGGACGATAAGAATAAAATTTTCATATGTATATATAACAAGAAAATATATAGACAGTCAGTAATTTACGCAAAAATGTATTAGAAATACATAAAATATTTATTACACATACCATGTGTTTGACAAACAGCTATGTATAAAATATGTATGTCAAACGTTTCTCAGACAACGCGTGTATTACGAGTACGCGTCAACGAGACAAGTAGTACATATAAATAATTAGTTATACATGAAGAGCGAATGTTACTACTAAAGTGACAATTTGTCTGTTTCGTTTAATATTAATACGTAGTTTTCTTGTACATATTTACAATAGATTTGTTTACGAATTTGTTTCTTAGATACATATAAAGTCACTAAACAAAAAGCATATATTACTTAAGTAAAAAGAACTATATTACGTTATTAAAAAGAACTATAAGATTATTAGTTTATTCATGTTTGCAAAAAATTTCAATTTTAACTTGTAATTAATGCAATGCGACAAATGGAGGTATTATTTTTATGAAATAAGAATAAATAACAAAATTTTAGTACTATTTATGTATTTCGATGGCTCAACAAACTAATAAATACGGTCCCCATAAAAACAGCTCACGTTTTTCTTCCATATAAAAAAGTAGACAGATCAAGCCTATGAAGACGGAGAGGTCTTTTAGAGATCCCTTTTTCCCAAGAAATCGAAATAGTCATTTCCTCGAATGGTGATCAAACCCATAACCATCGCGTATGCATTCCAACAATGTCACACTGCGCTACGATAGTTTTATAACTCTAATAAGGTAACTATCGATTACTCCTTTAATGCCTTGTATAAATATTCAAAATACTTTATTATAATACTTACATAGGATGAGTCATATATATTTCCATGACGAGTTCTCTCGGGATTTCAAAGTAATCGGGATCTTTTCCATTAGCAGAGAGGACAAGTGGTAGAATGTCCCACGCAGTACGTGGCGGTTTCCAGCCCAGTTTTAGGCAAAGCTAGATAAAATAAATATAATTATAAATATTTTAAAATACAAAACCTACAATTATATTATTTTTCAACAATTGAAATTGACATATTGTTCTTAGAACTACGCATTAAAAGTTTTAATTTGAATTTAATCATTATGATCCTATAATACTTATGCTACTTTGCTATCACGAATATTGTATAATTTATTTGAGAGAAAACTATTAAAACCGAACAAACTTTTTTTTGGTATTGAGTCTCTATTTTATTTGATGAGCGATATATCAAGTCATTTGTACATAACATGTAGCAAGCTATACACTGCATATTGGTTGCTCAATACAAACCGGAAAAATGTAAATATTTTCACTACTACTTTTACCTGGGAATCATTTATATTTATTATCACTTGCATCTCTATAAAGAGATTTTACAACTAGCGGCTTTGCCGGTCACTTCAATGATATCCAAGAGGCGTGGGTTGCCCTGCTTTCAGAACACCCTTATATATGTTTTCTAAAAATATTTTTAAATTTCTTATGTATTTCATATACATAAGAAATATGAAAAGCGCTTTAAAAGGCTTAAAATAACAAATTTTATTTTTTAAATAAAGGCATTATAACCTCACAAAGAACATTAAAAAAAGCAATTCAATAAAAAGATTGTAAAAAGTATAATAATCCTATATCCGAGGATTATCGATAGGCAATAAATAAACTTAGGTTTCAAACTCTGTCAAATAATAAATAATATGGATCAGGTGTGGTAAGATCTGGGGCGACACTATTGAAGGATTTATTCAAAGGTCAATGTTGATATTTCTATCTAAAATGAAATGAATTTACATCATTTTCGAAATTTAGGTAATATTTTGTTATAGTTGAAATACAATGAAGCTATATATAATAATAAATTGTAATATGCAAGTTATATACAAAATACAGATTTTTTTTCTTTAGCTTCACGCTGTATCCACACACAGGAGAGTAGGCAGAGGGAACCTTGTGTTAGGACACTCCGTTCCCATTGAGTTCGGAATCATTACGTGTTAAGTGGCGGAACTTAACGCCGCTCTTTTCCTCTGATACCAGAGCGAAGGAAATGGAAATATTTCAACTCCTCGAGTGGGAATCGAACCCTTACCCATAACCAGTCGCTTTACAGTCACACGTTCGTGCCACTGCACCATGATTGGGGAAACGACGACGAAAATACAGATTGTTCATAATATATGAACAGATTTTCCATAAATAATCTACTGGCAGCCTCACGCTTTCCCCGCATTTTCGGGTAATTATACACAACCTAGTGTAGAGATAATCCTTAGAGACAAACCATTCTCCATTTTCTGTCCGATTTCATACATGTTGATTGTTAGAAATCAACGTGCGCTTTACCTTGTTCGCTAAAACGCAAAAATTTAAATAATATTTGTATAATCATTACCAGAGTGTGAATCGAACCCACAACCATCGTGTTTAGTCAATCCCTCTCTAAGTGCGACACGATATTATATTAAAACGATAATTGTTAATAAAATTATACTGTAATGCGATTTACAATATTACTTTTTAAATATTTTGTTGTACAAAAAGTATATAAGTATAACAAGTAAATTTTATCAAACTTCTGGAATTACATTTTTCCACGAAACCACTCAAAACCGTATAATAAAAACAGTAAAAATATGAAATTCAAAACATAAGCCTCTTTCATTGATGCGATACAAAGAAACAGTCTTAAGTCCTAAGCAAATCCTCCAACAGCTGTTCTGTCTACACACGCAGAGTATACAGATCTAAACAATTTGCATTCGGCACAGTTTTCAAATCGGATTCGCCGATAGTCCGCTGAGAGCTCTACGCTATAGTGACAAACCGTAGAGGTTTGTAATACTCTTTCAATAACGTCAAATCGTTCAATAGTTGTACAATTTTTATTGTATTTTGTTGAGAAATATTTGAAACGTATTTTATTTGTATAAAAAATGTATTAGAGATTTATGTGTGTGTGCTTCTATATTTCAAAATATTACTTGTAAACATTATATATATTCATAGTATAATACTATTAAATATTATTAAAATTATTATCAAATCAATATAATTAATGATAACAAAACTAATTATTAGAAAAATATATAAGATATTCTTGTATAGAAAACTAAAATATATTTCGCTCCTAGAGAATCAACTTGGATTTTATACAAATACAAAATATTTTTAATCTTATAAGTAACACATATAAAATCATAGCAGGTAAATTACGAAACTCAGGAAAGATAATTTAAATAAATTAACTATTAAAGCTTATTAAAAATGCATAATTACATAGATGTATATAATTTAAAGTAACTTTACTTACTTCAGTAAACTCACAATGCATGGGGTCCCCCAGCACGGTGCCATCAGGTAATTTGTATCCAGCGTAGCTGATAAGCTGACTATTCCATATCCTGTAGTCGTGCTTGCCGTCTGTACGTTGAGGGAAGACGGTAATCGCCGATCTATTGGATTTATATTGGATTAGATTTATTTTATGAATATAAAGTTATTTCAATACAAATAACTATAATATTGAACTTTAAGGAAGAAATTTATAGGAACTATTTACGTGCTTATATATATTTATGTAAGTTGAATCTTAATTTCATATATTTTTTTTTTTTTTTTTTTTTTTAGCTTCACGCTGTATCCCGCATACAGCAGGGTAGGCAGAGGGAACCTAGTGTTAAGACACTCCGTTCCCCACTAATACAAAATGAGATATAAACAAATGTACAAAATAGCAAAAGGAATAGCTATAAAAATACCCTTATTTACTTATGACATACTCGTAAATACAGATAATAATTAGATTTCCCACTTTTAATCATGATTTTAGCTTTACTATTTTTTCCACTTGGTAGGATAAACATAGAGAGACACATTGGCTGTTGCTAGAGTCGTACCAGAGCGATAAAATAAACACAACTTATATATATTATTCCTCCGAGCGACGATTGAACCTGTAACCATCGCGTTTACAGTCAGACGCTATGACGAGAGCGTCACGATGGCATCTAATTAAAATTTATACTTTTTACAAACAGCTATTTTCATAATATTTTTGGTAACACCATGGGAAATCTTTTTAAAAGTCACTAGCAAAGTTCTCTTTAAAGATCACCACGATCTGCAATACGCATACATTTTCATTTCATTTCTAATCAGCGTAATGAAAACGCTGTGTATCTACTGTATGTTATTAATATGTTTCATACTAAAACCACAGTTCCACGCTTTCCCCCTCATAGAGAGGTAGTCAGAAAAGACCGAGTGTCAAGACACTCCACTTTCCGCCCTAAAATCAAGACATTGCTTGAGAAATAAGAATCGAAAATAGACTTAATTAATCACTACTTCGAGTGGGAATTGAACTCAAAAGTAACGCTTGTGCAGACAGGCGACCTAAATTATATTCATATTAAGAAAAAACTAACCTGATATTTCCTTTATTGGTGCTATATTTGATATGATTGCAGAGCGCTTCGAACATTCCACTGGTGGTTGTCACTTGCCGGCAATCGAATACCTGTTGGAATGTAAAATGAATTTATGACTGTTATATTTATTAGTAAGTTTTCATTTTTATTAGTGTGTATTTTCTACGAATTTATACGTAGTTTAGAGTTTTATAGAATTGTGTTTTCAGTTATTTTTGTTTCAGCTTCTTCTCTATTTCCCACATAACGGAGAATATAGAAGGAACTGAGTATTAAGTTTTTTCATTCTTCACTTTCATTCAGAATTCATTAACTTGCACGTTACAATGTCGGAATTCAACGCTGAACTTTGTTTTATAAGAATGGAAATATTCTTTGTATTAAAATTTTTCACGGTATTAGTGAATATTGATCTAAGCATATTCTTAAACCAAATTTCAAAAGTCTACTTAAATCATTATAATATTATATTTTAACTATAATATCAAAAAGCGTAAACAGCGATCGGATTCACTACGTGCTTCACATACAAGTGTTCCTTAGATATTTGCAGTGGCTCTGTTGAGTAGAATATAGTGACATTTTTAAATTAACATAAATTGTAGAACAAAGTTTTAACCCCACTTATATCGAAGAACGAAATTTATACCGTTATATAATAGAGTAGAATGTAAGACAATGATGGTACTGTAAAATATCAAATCGACATTGATTTTAAATTGCAATATCTTACAATTTTTTAGGAGAGTAGTCACAGAGATCTTAGTGTCAAGATACTCCGTTCTCCACTTTAAGGCCGAAACGGAGTCATTGCGTTTTGAGCCTTGAACTCAATACCGTATAGCATATAGAGTAGGTACTTTCGAAAAAAAGAGTGAAGCTACTTTTAAAGAAAACGTTTGTTTGTCTGTTCAAGACCTACACATTAAAATATGAATAGAGTAAAAAAGTAACTACTCAATAATGACCTTAACAACCCAATAAGCACTAACCTCTCCAAAGATACTTAAAAAATAAAATAAAATAAAATAACAAAATGAAATTCAAATTGACGCAATATAAGCAGATGGAATCTTTTCAAATAACGAGCACAAATAAAGCGGTTCTCATTCACTTAAAGCATTCCATCGGCCACAGACCGACCGACATACAGATTAACCCGAGCAATCTGTTAAAGCAATGTAATTACGTAATGTAGTCGCGAACATCAGAAAGACTTAAAAGTAGTCCCTCTAATACCGCTTTACCGACAACCGATGAAGGCGAAACGAATAAATTATTCGTAATAAAATTATGTCGACCGCGGCTCAATCAAGCTTGCTAATTACAAAAATATTAAGATTTAACTCCATTTTCCGTCACGACGGGTACAGTAGGGATAGTGTCTGAATGTAAATGCGATGGTTGTGGGTTCGATTCCCACTCGAGGGAATGGTTACATTATATTATATTCATTTGTTCGCTCTGGCACTTAAGACAAGGCCAGGCTTGAGGCCAAGCTTGAGTGGTACAAGCATGACTGTAAGCGACTGGTTGTGGGTTCGATTCCCACTCGAGGAGTGTAAATATTTGATATTTCCATTTTCTTCGCTCTGGTATCGAGGCAAAGCGCGGCGTTAAGTTCCGCCACTTAACATGCAATGCCTCCGAATTCGGCGGCAAGTGGGGCACATTGTCATAACACTAGATTCTCTTTGCCTACCTGTTGTACGCGGGATACAGCGTGAAGCTAAGAAAAAAACTTAAGACAATGCGCGGTGTTAAGCTGAGCCACTTAACACGCAATGTCACGATTTCTGGAGTAAAGTGGAGAACGGAAAGTCTTGACACTAGATTCTAATTACACTGATATGTGGGAAAATGCGTGGGCTGCAAAAAGCTCCATTTCGCTAATTGCTGTTAAAATAAAAATGTTAAATTATTTTTTTACATCAAATTACCATTAAGAATCATATAAATTATGGTCAAGTGTTTTTTATTAAATGTTGTTTTCTTTTTGATTATAATTTCTGTTAAATTTGAAATTCATTACATAATTTATTAGCGTTTCTTTTTGTTTGTATAATGTAATGTTCAGGTTTTAATAATATATTAAATGTTCATAATAAGTGTTCATAATTAAATTATTTCCAAAAATATAAAAATTTACATTTATTTCAATAATTAACTTTGACCGATTAAAAGCAACTAAATACTTTTTTTACAGTTTCACGCTTCTTTCTCATAGCAGTACGCGCTTTGTTCTTGTCCACCAAAGTTAAAATAAATAAATTATAACCATTCAACCGGACGTGCCCGTTTGGTTAAATGGTTATAATTTATTTATTTCGAACCCACAGTTGAATTAAATTTACAAATATAAAATTCAAGAAAACTCGCATTTATTCTTAATACATATGTATAAATATACTACACCGACACAAAGTAACTGTAATCGGTGTTTGATTACCGTAATAATGACTCAAAGAATCTTTGTATGGCCGAGTCATTTAAGAAAAGAAAAGCTATTACAATAATAACTTTGATGATTTCCTCAATTTTCACGCATTTCTTTTTAGAAGTTATACCTATTAAGTGTCACTAACGCGTTGCCTTAATTTTAAATAATTTAGTCCACGAATATTAAGTTAATGTCGACGTAAATTTGTGATTGTTCACGATTTTTACCCGACTGCATCAGAAGGAGGATAGTAATGTTTTTTTTTTATTTTGTACGTATATTTGGGCGCTATTTTCTTTGGCAAGCCCTATAACCCAAAACAGCTGGACATATTTCGACATATAAGGTATCGTTGAATTCATCAGAATTGTGATAGTTCCATAGGCTATACAATTTTTCAAAACGACGCCAACAATTGAAAAGAAAAGGGAATAGGTATTTTTTTTATCTTTGCAAAATGGATATCAAATGAAAAATTATTATAAGACTTTTAAGCTGTCACGTTTTTATTTTTATATATAATAATATAGTAATATTAAAAGACCTCATGGCGTGATGTCTCAGTCAAAATAAATAATATGTAAACATTTAATATGCAAACGTTTTTCTCGAGATGAAACCTATTATTAGATGTTAAGCTATTCAGCCACAAAACGATGCATATGCTTATAGAAACAAAATAAAGTGACTACTAGAAATGTTTTTGAATTTTGAATATAGTTTTTCATAATCTTGTTCATTTATAATTACTTATATATAATATACAAATATTATAAGTTCAAAAGGCTATCTGTCTGTCAATATGTTTGTCTGTCTGTTGCCTTATCACGGCCAATCCACCGGGCCGATATAAATGAAAGTGGAATGAAATTATTTGAAAACTCAGGCTCAACATAACTAACATTTTTTTTTAACTTCACGCTGTATCCCGCACACAGCAGGGTAGGCAGAGGGAACCTAGTGTAGACACTCCGTTCCCCACTTTCTGCCCAATTCGAAGGCTTGCGTGTTAAGTGGCGGAACTTAACGCCGCGCTTTACCTCGACACCAGAGCGAAGAAAGTGGAAATATAATTTCCACTCCTCGAGTGGGAATCGAACCCACAACTAGTCGTTTACAGTCACACGCTTGTGTCATTGGGCCACGACTGGCCACAACATTTAAAGTGTTAACTAACATTTAAAGTATTAAAATAGGTTATGAAATTATGTATAAAAATTTAAGCGTTCGCTTGCCCGATTACAGCGATTTTTGTCAGGAAGATAGTTGATAACGCAAATTTAAGCACTGATTACAGATTTTTTACAAAAACTTACCTTTAAGGAGTCTTCCTATTTCAATATGAGATGACAACTTAAGCAAGAACGCGGGTCATCGAAAATACGAAACAAATTTAGTTATGTAGTTCACGCGTTCAAAGCCGCGAGCGAGTCACTAGTAAAGAATATTGGCAAATATATGTAAAAGACGTCACATTTCCACATTCATAAAATGTTGCCAATTCTTTAAAATTACGTATTTAAATCAGTTTAAATAACCCAGTCAAAAGTATGAGTACCACTTATATACATTGTATACATAATACATATGTGAGCCACGAATAAGGGTGACCATCTCGAAATCTGTAAGCTAGGACAAGAAACGTGAAAACCCCGGACTTCGAACCCCCAACCCGGGCGTTTGTATCATGTATATTTTCTAAGTAATTCAGTAAAGTAAAATGTTATGTTGCTGGTCATAAATTAAACTTTTGTTTATTTTAATATAAACGTTAATATTTCGACGTATACCTTACATTCGCTTATTTTTTAATGACGACAAAAATTATTTTATCTACTTATGAAACCCCAGACCACAAATTCACAACCGGGCGTTTCGGGGACGTCTTTTAAACTAGGGATAAATCCGAGGAAACCAGAACAAATGGTAACCCTAGCCATGTATGATGTCCAGTAAATCTCGAGACCGCGCATTCGACTCACGTAGAACAAACAAATTAAGCATCACAGTGTTTAACGATACGTTGTTCGTGTAGGATTTTCTCAACATGTTAACATCGATGTAGTTCAATGAATAAAACTAATTGCGCCTTAAATTTAATATTGATTTTGGATTTTAAGCTCTAGGAATTAAGAGACAAAGGCGATTGAAAAATATTTAAATTTTAAATATCATAAAGAGTTAACGTTTGTGAATTTGTATGTTGGTCTGTGTATAATTTAGTACTACTGAAACAATTTCAAAATTTTTACACACAGTTAAAGAGCTTACATTATGGCTAACTGCTATATGTATATTTGATTTGAAATAGTAAATTTTCAACCAAAGCAATTAATGTATAAATTAATCCAAGAAAAAAAGCAATGTCGAAAATATTTTCGTGTGTACGCTAGTATTCATAAAATTCTATAAAATTTAAGCTTCGATAAAATTATTAATTTATCTAATTTTCAATTTTAATTTAATTTGTCTTTGAAGTGAGAATGTCGGCTGTCGAAAATACGATATTAGAGAATTAAAACTAGTCCTCTCGAGTGAACCCGCGGGCGGGTCGCTAATATATAAGATAATCGCCACAGTTCGTCATTTGTTACTTTGTGACAATATTGTAACGTGCTGAGATAAACATACGACGCGGTGTACCGTGACTAATTACTGTGTATATTATATGCTCCTTGGTATTTCGCTACAGAATTCCGACTTCTGCCCACAATCCAAATAGTTCAAAATCATCGTTATATAAGAAAGTGTCTTTTTGAATTCCATAAAAATATTTTCGTGAATTCTTCTGTAGATCAGACTAGGCAGAGAGAATCTAGTGTCAAGACACTCTATTCTCCACTTTCCCCGTGTTTGTCATTTATCAGTTGCAGAATTTAATGTAGCTTTGTTTATTAGCGGAAAGAAATAAAAATTAATATAATAATTTCCCCGAATGTATTGAATCCAGAACTAGTCGTGTTTACAGTTAAAAGCTGTACCACTGAGCAGTAGCACAGAGTTTAACCACAGAGGCCTCTTTAATTAAGATCGTAATAATAAATTAATTACATTAGACTTGAACACATAATTTATACGTATATCTAAATTTTGTGTTAAACAAGAAGTTTCGCATCCCCACATTTCTTAACTAAAAGTAACCCAAAGTATGTTAAATTTAAATTAACCAAGCAACTTTACCAACACTGATGAATGCCTAAAACCTTTCTTATCGGATACCTAAGATAGTTAACTAAAAACAAACTACTAGTTAATTGGCCATGTTTTTGTGTCGGCGCGGGAAATGGGAGTTTTCTCATTACAGTCGGCAAATTCATTTAGTTCCGCCGTGTTCGCCGAGACGGTTGGACGCGTAACAAGAATTGACTTAATTGATCCAGTTTCTTGTCGTTCTCGTGTTTACGTAACTTGGGGAATACCTGATGTTTCATTTTTTATTTTGTAAACATTTTTTGTAAGGTTTTAAGCAATAAATGTACTTTTAAAAATAAGATATTAGTAGAAAAATAAAAAGTATTTTTCAAATAAATAATATTTTGCCGTTTTGTTTTACTTTAGGATATTGAAATTTAAAAAAATATATACATATGTACATTATTAAAATGATGATGATGACTTTAATAAGGAATAATGTTTTTTTTTCAGCTTATCATAGAGAACCTAATGATCCCCACTTCTCCGGTCTCCACTTTTCACCAGAATTCGAGACGAGTCAAAATTCAATTGAGCAATAAAATTACAATAATTAAGTTATTATCATTCCGAGTGGGAATCAATCTCATAACCAACTACTTTTAGACACAGTCCCACTACGCTACTATGGTGTTCTTCCGGTTAATATATATATATATATATATATATATATATAGATATAGATATATATATATATATATATATATATATATATATATATATATATATATATATATATATATATATATATATATATATATATATATATATATATATATATATATATCAGCAAATAAACACTTACCTGTAGTTTAGACCACTGAATTCTGCCGATGCATCGACTTGCGTTTCTCCAAGCTAACTTAGCGCCGAAGACTAACTCCGTGGTCGTAAGTTGGTAGGTTCCAGATTTGAGTACTTCTTCCTGTACAGCCTTCCAACGTGCCTCATGGGCTACGGTATTTGCCCTATAAAAGGTTACTTATAATTAAGAATGTTAGATAAGTACGAATATGTAAATGAAGTTGCAAGATAGAACAAAATTCTGATATAAACATACATACATACATAGATTGTTTCATTCATTGAAATGTTAGTTTTAAAATATCATCTCAGGGAGGTTTTTGTAGAGGTGTGAGACTTTCTGACTTATAGGCTGATGTAGATCTTCTGAATTTACTGATCCAACAAAATGTTATTTTTGAATTTTCCAAAAATCGAAAAAAGTTCTCGTTTATATCATTTAGGAACTATCCAATTACATATATGTAGCGTTTTTAGTATAAATCCATATATATATTTTTAATATAAATAAATATTAACATTTTATTTATATAGTAGTATATATAACTAGTTAAACACAAATTCAGCAGAGAATGCGGAGTCAGCTAAAATCAATAAATACATATCACACAATAAAATATAACCTTTCACGTGAAAAAGCTTTTACTAACAAATCTACGTGTAACTAAAAATTTATGGATGCATATCCACGTACGGACAACACATTTAAAAACAACGTTTTTTTAGATGAACTAGTTCACACAATAAATTTTAAAGTTTAGTATTTGAATATTTTTAAAGTTTTCGAATCTGCATTGTTTTTATTGATATATATAAAGACTATTAATTGATATATAACATTTGTTTTTCATAATTTCTATTATTCACAGGCCATGGTGGTGCAGTGGGAGCTTTGATTGGAGTTAGTTACAAGTTCGATCCCCGTCAAGGTAATAAGAATATTAATCTGTCCGCTCTAGCAAGACAAAGCGCGGTGTTGAGTTAAATTAAGTTTTGCATTCTAAATTACGAATAATAAATGAAAGATCTATACAAAACATTCTATTCATCTATACAAAAGTATCGAATTTCAGCATAGAAGACTGAAATCACAAAATGAGAATTCTGTCCAGTCACTGGTCTGTCTTTTACCACGTGACCAAGTTTGCAAAATACATGAAAAAATAAAAGTATATTACCTTCGTATCGAAGCAAAGTATTGGCCAAGGAAATCTTTAGCATCGTTGAGTACTTCTTCAGGACTTCTCGGGACGTCTCCGCGACCTGGTATAGCCATAAGGCTTCCCAGGCATGCCCTCTCGTTGCATAGCGTGGGCTGCAAATAAAGAGAAACCATCTGATTAGTACATCTATATTTTATATATATTTTTTAAAACGATATTTTGTATAAAAAAAGAATTATTTTAATATTATATAAAAGAGGGGCGCAGGGTGACAGCGTATAAATGTTAACGCGATAACTGTGTGGGGATCCCACTCGAGGGAATGATGTTTTTTATATTTCTTTGCTCTCTATCGCTGTTTCTTGCTGCTATCGCTATGTTTTGCTACATGCAATTTCCAATTCGGCCGGAAAGTATAGGACGAAGTGCGAGCATGAAAAGCATGAAGCTGTAAAAAAGTATAAAAAACACAAAAGTTAAAAAAAGGAGTTAAGCCTTAAAAATTAAGTTAATTATTTTTTGTTTTTTTTTTTGCTTCACACTGCTCGCACACAGCAGGGTAGACAGAGAGAACCTAACGTTATGACACTCCGTACCCCACTTTTCACCGAATTCTGGAGGCATTACGTTTTTGTGCCGCCACTAAAACTCGGATTCGGCGGAACACTCAACGTCATGCTTTGCCTCGATACCAGAGAGAGGGAAATGAGATATTAAATATTTCATTCCCTCGATTGGGAATCAAACCCATAACCAGTCGCTTGCACAGTCACACTTGGTGCATCTGCGTCACGATTGTCGTATGTTTTTTTTATATATAATTTGTAGGCGTGTTATCTGCTAGCCTACATCTTTTTCCTAATGAAGCCTGTTTAGTTTCGAAATGTTAAACAAAGAGGCATTCGTATAATAAGATGTTTAAAAAATCCTTATGTTTTAGTTTGAAATTTAAAAACAAAACTACATATCCATTGTTTCATATATGATGTTCCATTAATGCTTCATGTGGCCAGTCGTGGCCCAGTGGCACAAGCGTGTGACTGTAAACGACTGGTTGTGGGTTCGATTCCCACTCGAGGAGTGGAAATATTTAATATTTCCATTTTCTTCGCTCTGGTGTCGAGGTAAAGCGCGGCGTTAAGTTCCGCCACTTAACACGCAATGCCTCCAAATTCGGCGGAAAGTGGGGAACGGATTGTCTTAAAACTAGGTTCCCTCTGCCTACCCTGCTGTGTGCGGGATATAGCGTGAAGCTATTTAATTTTAATTAATGCTTCATCTTGAAGTCGTTGAAATCCAAAGAAATATAAAATCATAGTAAATTTATTATTCATGGTGGTTAGCTTAGATAGAAGAAGTTTCTTTCTACTTTTAAGATGTATTTACACTTAAAGTCATTTATATATTTTTACCTTTTTTTAATATTACGATAATATACTAATAATACATTATAGTTTCTTATTTATTTAAAATGAATATATCTATTTGAAGACAATGATAGATAGCTCAAATCCTAATCAATAAAAATGAATGTTCGTTATATGAATTGTGTGAACGATGTTTTAATACATAACATTCGACTCTTAAGACTGCACAATTGAGTTGACTGGGGAGCAGAGTGACTTATAACCCGATACTGATAAATCACTTTGCTGACTGCAAGAGAAAAAAGATAAATCTTACCTTTGACATATCAATGTCCTATTAAGATTGTTATTTATAGAGCACTTAACGATTTCAATGCGCGTTTATGATAATATATACATAATAAATGTACGTAAGTGACCCTAAGATATTATTCTAGTAATTAATTAATAAAAGCAATGATATATATTCGAAAACACATGTTGCAGATGTGATTGAAATGCAAAACAATATATCATTGTAATTAAAATAAAAGCGCTATTTTCTACTAATCATGAATTCTTTATAAGTAAAAATTTAGCAGTATACCATATAATACATGTAAATATTTCAATATATTCATAATTTACTATTTAGAATTTTTAATTATTTCCTTTGAATAATGGTAACACTACAACTATAGGAATCACTCTCCTATATTGCGTTTGTATTAATCTACCTAGTATTTGTCGAATATTGTAATAGAATGAATTATCTATCTATTATGTTAAATTTATCTAATTTGATACACGCAATGACTCAAAAACGGATGTAAAGCAAAAACAAAGTTTGTTATTAAGTCTAGAGAAGACCCACTCAGCACAATGTTGAGATGTGCAAGGTATAAAGTATATGAACTTTTCTTATTATAATATGGACTTTTCTCTTTAAGTTAAATTAGGAAATGGCTTTAAAAATATACGTTTCATATCTACATTTATAATTGTACATATCTTTTACTTCGGCTCTGGTCAAAACATGTGTATATTAATTACATTTAAAAACGAATTTTCTGAGTAGGTTTGTTAGTTACATAAAAAGTGGGGGAATTTGTGTCTCTCATAACTTTTAACAAAGGTCAAGTAAAGAAAATAGCAGAACTTTATGTGTTAATATTTAAAATAAGCATCATAACTTTCTTAAGAAAACATTGTATTAAATTTACCTAAACCAAGCCATATTAAGTAAACGAGGTTGCGACGTGCGCAACGTGCAAGATGGGGTAATGACAAATTATTTTACACACTTTACGGTTTAAAAGAAATTAAATATTATTAAACTAATTTATGCATATAGATTTTAGTTTACATATTGATCATCTTTAATTAGCTCTTAATTTAATTACTTTGATTTAATTCTAACAAAACTTACCACTCTAGGACAAGTAGAATCATAAAGTCTGTCATACAAATATTCCCTCGACTCATGATTCTTTAACACTTTAGGCCTTGTAACTTTACGAGGTTGCTTCCTATCCAGCTTTTGTATTAGAATTTTAGCATCACCAATTTCATCTTCCTTGCTGTTTTCACCATTTTGGCTATTCACTTGAGTCAAAACAAGATGGTCGATGGGACAAGTGTTAACTTCGTCACTCAAACCGGGCAATAAATTTTCATTACGCGTAATAACTTCTAACGTGTTATTGATAACTGTTTCCGAATTTTGTATAACTCCGGGTGCCATGATTTTGATTCACCATACACTTTTAAGTCAAAATTTATGGTAAAAATTGGGAGGTTTTAAAATAATGAGCAATGAGGCGCAGGCGCATACGCGGCGCACTAATCACAAGTAGGTGTTACCGGTGTATTTATAACAGTTTTATCGTCTCTGACACCGTACTAGTTTGTTTTTAATATTTGCAAACAAAGATTTGTATCTTAATTTAATTAGTTAAGTTTAGTTAGTTAATGTATCTAAATGAAACAGCTTATCTTTGACTTCTTGCATAAAATCAAACATAAACAGGTCTACTATTAGCATATGGATCACTCGATAAGTAAGAGATTATCATTCAATTTGTTTTATGTTGAATTATATTTGTTGAATATAGTTGTAGAATGTATTTACCAGTGAATTAATTTTTCATTAAAGCAAACAAAAGAAATAATGATTATAAAGTGGAGAACAGAGTATTTTAACAAGACAGTCCGCTCTGAGTTTTCTCGGACTACCGTGCTTTGAAAATGCGTGAAGCTGCTTTTTAATTCAAAATAAAGAAAGTTACTTGCGATATAATACTAATAAAAATCACCAAAACTTAAAAAAAATAAAAGTTCTTTATCTATTTTTTTTCTTTTTTTTTTAGCTTCACGCTGTATCCCGCACAGCAGGGTAGGCAGGGGGAACCTAGTGCTAAGATACTCCGTTACCCATTTTCTGCCGAATTCGGAGGCTTGCGTGTTAAGAGGCGGAACTTAACGCCGCGCTTTACCTCGATACCAGAGCGAAGAAAATGGAAATATAATTTCCACTCCTCGAGTGGGAATCGAACCCACAACCAGTCGTTTACAGTCACACGCTTGTGCCATTGGGCCACGACTGGCCACATCTATAATATAACAATATTCGTAGTTGTATAAAACTAAATAGTTGAGCGGTTATATTTTTTAAATGAAAATGATTGATAACAAATTGGACCAGTGTGCGTATGAGAGATTGTATTTTTTCTCTACCAATTCTGTTAACAAACATCAAACATCAAAATAGGTTTTTTAATTTTTTTGTATCACATAATTGTATAGTGAAACATGCACATGCTTTTAACAATGACATGGGCCTGCTAGTAGGTAAACGATTTTCCATTTTTTTTTTGTCAGGAGAACCCTTTTTTCCGCAAACCTCGGTGGGGAGAACCTAGTCCTATGATCCGTTCTCTACTATTTGCTCGAAGTCCAGACATTTGCTTTGTACAGCAAGGAATAATAATCTAAATATATTGAGTGGGAATCGAACCCATACACAATATTTTGACACGTCAACATTTTTTGTTGCTCTCGTGGTTTAACTAAGTCGTCAATAACAGTAGTGGGTTCAGGCATTATTATTAAAAATGCTTAGTTATATCAGGAATGCATTTTTTTCAGTCAACAAGTGTTATTATTATAGCGATGAAAGCTAAATTAAAGCTTTTCGAATTCGTAAATTTGACAAATGGCAGTATAAGCTATATATTTAAGTTATAAAGTTTCTCTTGTATAAAGATAAATCAAGACGTTTTAATATTTTTTATTAATTCATTTCATTTGTAAAATGAACGGAAATATTTAACTATATAAAAAAATACATAGCAAGGTAGGTAGAGTATATCTAGAGTCATAACACTCCGTTCTTCATATTCCACCTGAATTTTATACACTGCATCATGATGTTTAGTTAGTAGTAATCAAATATAATTTTTAATAAAATTGATAATTACATGTTTTAAATTATACTTTTCTATACCTTCGAAATGTATTAACTAGTCCATTTTATTATAGACAGTCTATTTTACCTAGGCTATTTGTTATTACAAGTTATTTCAACTAGCTAGAACAAGACAGCTTTATGACGTAGAACAAAAGATACTTAAGAACCTTATCGGCATCTATTAATAGAACCGTAAGATAATAAGGGCACTAAATAAAGGCTTTAATTTAATATGGAAAGCCTTGTATGCTATATTGTGTTAACGATCGCATATTATAAATTATTCTAAGTATTTGAATTAATAGATATTAATATAGTTTTACGTTTAAAAGATTCATTACTTAAGAAATAAAAAAGGGCATTTTTTAGAAAACGTATATAAATTTGAATGCAGGGGGATTGGAACCAGCGTCTCCCAGAAACCGTGCAAGCGCTTTGAGCGCTAAGCTATACGGTAAGAACGCATGTTTCTGCATGGGCCGTTGCCTTACATTTTTTTTAAGATTATTTAAGTGCACTAGAATCTCTCTGACTATACTGCTATACGGAAAACGCGTAAAGCTGCTCTTAAGGTATTTAGGAAAAATTAGGCATTATAAAAACATAGGAGAAACATTATAAAAACGTGGATTATTCGACATATGTACAATTTAACAAGCTATTTGGTTAGCTGCTATGCTATTAACGTTTTGAGGATACAATGTATTATTTTTTATTAATTTATTATTTTATATTATATATTTAATTTATTATTTAATATTATGTATTGTTTTATATTTAAGGATACAATTTATTATTTAATATTATGTATTGTTTTATATACAGACCCATTTTCATTGAGTACATACTTAGAGCATTTGTTTAATTAATAAAATTTAAAGTCGCCTTTATTTGTGAAAAAAAACAGTTTGTTAAATTAACCTCGTAAATATAACAACCACTGATATAACTAGTAATACTGGTAGTAAATTACTAAACACTAATGGTTATCTTTTTTCTATAGATATATTCATGTGAAATCCCATATTAAAACCATGTACTAAAATAAATTTGTCCTAAATACTATAATTCGAAAAAATATAATTTCCATACGCCGATATATTATTATTGTCGTAATTATCATTGTCTGTGATTTCCCAGCCGTGTCCTTTGTATTATATTAAAAAAACATGCGTTTTTATAAATTGGTTAAAAAAAAATGCGTTGAGTTGCCTTACCCAACAGGCATGTATTTGTTTTAGTGGAAATGGAGTAATCGACCCTAAGTATATTAGAAAAACAAAGTAAGTCGCAATTTGAAATCAAAAGAAAAATGCCGGATTACCGTTGTATTTAGACTCTGATTTAAATGTTTCGAAAAACGACAAACATTATACTTTCTCCCCTGCTACATGTAAGAAGCATTCATAGCCTAAAGTTAATAAACAAACAGTTACCAAGCCAAAACCACGTGCAATCTACATATTTGGCTATCACAAATCAAATATTTTACATATAAATAAATACTACTGTCACTATACGATTGTTCACATCAGTGTTATCGCTTATGCAAACCAGCTAATAAAGCGACTTCAGTCATGTGCCATATTAATAATATTTGCATTAAGTCATGCACAGCGTATTCGATTCGAAATCATGCTGTTTACTTATGATTTAAATAGCAAAAACTAATACCAACATCTAATGTATATAATTTCAGTATTATAAGTAGTTTTCTTTATGTCGTTTGTAGAAAAGGGCACACGCGTGTCATTTCATTTAAAAAAAATGGTAAAACAAATCTTATTTCTTGTAAAAATCTTTAATAAAGAAGTTAATATTTTAAATAGTGTATTTTATATAATTTTCACTATTATATTTTTTTACTTCGTACAAATTGCTTATTTGTCTAATTACGCCTTCATGACAAATCACGTGCTGAGTGACGGAACTCAACACGAGGAAACTCAATATTCGCACACATACACAATTCATGATCATCACATGTAACATTTTTTTTTTTTTTTTTTTTTTTTATAGCTTCACGCTATATCCCGCACACAGCAGGGTAGACAGAGGGAACCTAGTGTTAAGACACTCCGTTCCCCACTTTCCGCCGAATTCGGAGGCTTGCGTGTTAAGTGGCGGAACTTAACGCCGCGCTTTACCTCGACACCAGAGCGAAGAAAATGGAAATATAATTTCCACTCCTCGAGTGGGAATCGAACCCACAACCAGTCGTTTACAGTCACACTCTTGTGCCACTGGGCCACGACTGGCCACAAAAATATAAAAATTATTGTATATAATATTTAATATTTTCTTCCTTCACGAATAGAAGCAACAAGGACCTAGTGCCAAGACACTCCGATAACAGAGTAAAAAAAAATATTAATATAAAAAAATAGATTATAAAATCTATTTTAATATATATTTCATATAACAAATACAATATTCTCAAACTGTTAAATTATGTTATTTCACATTCATTATTGTCCAGAAGTAAAGAAAATAAACATAAAAATAAATCAATGTTTTCTTTTGCTTGTAACTCTATGTAGCAGGTATAACCAAAGTTAAAATCCAACTGAAATAACACTATAGCAAAACATTTAAAATTTACTTAATACAAAACTTAGAAAAAACATATTCAACATAAATGTAAATATGATGAGTTAAAATTACATTGAATATATTGTTTTTCTTAGTTCTGTAGTTTCATCTACTATTACTATTTTACCTTCACGCTTTATTCTGCCTAACAGATAAGCAGAGAAAACCTGATAGCTAAACGCCACGTCCTTCACTTACTGCCCCATTCAAAATATTACGTGACGAATGGTGGAACTTAGCGCCTCACTTTGTCATTGCAGAGTGCGGAACTCAAAATAATTTAAATATAATCATTCCCCCTAGTGGGAACAGAACCTGTAACCACCGCGTTTACGAACGTTGTCCCAATGCGCTACGATGACTACGATTGTTTAAAATAATACAAGTTTGATATTTAGGAAAGATTTTAAATAGAAATCATGTGCTTATCCAATGTTATTGTTTTCAAAAGAAACATTATTATATTATATTATTATGTTAGCTTTGGACTGCTCGCTTCACGTATTCTTGTTTATATTTTGCTTTCAATTCTTTAAGAAAGTCATGTTATACACACGAATATTACCACATAAATATGAGCTTTATTGTTATGCTTCACATATGAAAACATACCAAAATAAATGTTTATGTTATAAAAGTATATAATATGGTGGCCAGTCGTAGCCCAGTGGCACAAGCATGTGACTGAAAACGACTGGTTGTGGGTTCGATTCCCACTCGAAGAGTAGACATATTTAATATTTCTATTTTTTTCGCTTTGGTATCGAGGCAAAGCGCGGCGTTAAGTTCCGCCACTTAACACGCAATACCTCCGAATTCGGAGGAAAGTAGGGAACGGAGTGTCTTAACACTAGGTTCCCTCTGCCTACCCTGCTATGTGCAGGATACAGCGTGAAGCTAAAAAAAATGTTATAAAACGAGCTGTGAAAGGTAATCACGTGACTAAGTGTAGCGTTAAGTTCCGCTACATAGAAAGTTTCTTAAATAAATTGAAAATCCAGATGATTAATTAAATGTGTTAAGAAAAAAAAATCATTACAGAAAATATTTTTCAAGTAATAAAACGATATTTTGCTATAAAATGTTTAAGTGTACCTAAGCTACTCAATACGCAAGCTAAAACAGATTACACATATCATAATATGTTTAATTTTTTTAAAACTTTATTTAAAATACGAGTAGCATATACTAGTATGCTATATTGTATAATCGGTCGATCACCCAATGACTAACTGCTGGACTTAACAAAGAAGTGTTTTGACACCAGGTTCTTTCTGACTAATGTTGATTAAGGTTGACCCTGTCTTGCAGGGAAGAACGTTACTAACAGAAAAATCAAACACTGATAGATTGGCTACGTCTCGCGGTTAGTAGATACTTATTAATGTTATATTCGTAAATAACCCAAGACTTTTAAGATATTAAGAGATCCCAGTGTTAAGAATAATTAAATGTATTAATATAGCATTACATTGACTGTGTCACCGACATCGGTTATCAATAAGCTATAGCGACCCACGACAGTCTTGAGGCATTACATGTATCGTCCGTATAGGTATGTGGTATTTATGTTATTATAAATTTCGTATTAGATCGTGCCAGTGTGTATATTAATATTGTTTACTCTCGCGATATACAAATCAGTTATAAATGTTATTATATTTAGAAAATGTAAAGTACAATATACATTTATATGTATTATTAATAATAAAGATGGCGGCACGGTACTCCAAATGCATTAATTTGTTTTGCAAATTTTACGTTTTTTTCTATAAAATAATAATGTAAGTATTTATTTTTTAAACCTTTACTATTATTATATTATTTGGTTATTATTCATTTTTGATGCATTTAAATAACCACTTTGTTATTTTTATATTATGAATGTAATAAGAACTCGCCAAAAAAATTCGTAATATACGAATATGCAACTTACCAATCTTGAATATCACAAAACTATTAAATTTCGATCCCTTTGCATTTTATATTTTAAATTTACTAATTAAATATTCACTTCCTTGTATTAACTTTTTATTATGTGTAATTTAATAGCAATAATTTTTTGAGCATCACTTTTACCCACGCCACGCTCCCGCCAACTTGCGTTCTTTTTTTAAAATTTCATAAACTATAATCGGCCAGCAACACATACAGCCAGCGTTAGATTTCATAAAACAAAATAATTTTATTTTGTTATTTTTGTAAAAGTATAATAATAATAATATAGTATTTTTTTTACTATTATTAAATTAAATTATTCCATAAAAATCTTATACCATAATAATCTTATGTCTATTTATACCTAGTATGTATCGTTACAGTTAACAAAACTTCATCATAACTAAACATTAATACACATTTTCAACTGAAACTTTTCAAAGCATGTTAATCTTAGAAAACTTACTGTCAAACGTATCTTAACACAAACATATTTATTTGACATAAAATAAGCAAAGTGGCTTCTCAAGTATTTATTAGACTAGGCGCTTCTAAAATATGAACAAGTCTACCGCGGGTCGGGCGTAATTAATATCGCAGATATTCCAAAGGTTGGCCGCATAAATATTCATTGAATGTCCCCCGAGATCAAATGTGATTTCGGGTTTATCTTTAAGATATCATTCCATTTTTACTTTTAAACAAGATATAACTTTGAAGGTTTATCTAAAACTTTCCAAATGAATAAGAATGTAATGGAAATAATGACATTTTGGTGAAGTTTAAGCGCAGCAATGTTATCTGTGAACATAATTTGCATGAGTTGTTTACATTTCAAAGTTATTATTTTAATTTATGCTATTGATTTAAAAAAATATAGTTATATAGACAGGCTGTAATTGCGATCGGCTGTGTGTTCGATTCTCATACGGGAGAATTATGTTTTAATTATTTTCATTTATCCGCTGTGGTAACGAAGTCAAAGGCGTTAAAGTTAGCCATTCAACATGCAATGTACTAAAATTCGAGCTGAAAGTCGAGAACAAAATGTCATGGCATTAGATTCTCTTTGACTATCCTGCAGTAAGCGGTAAGTGGTAAACGTTATGTGGAAAAAGCGTAAAGCTAAAAAGTTGTTTTATTTCTATTATCCTTTAATTTAAAACAGAAATGTCTATTATCCTTTAATTTGATGGAGAAAAAATCTATGACAAGGAAACAAGTAACTCACTATTTTTTATACGTAACGCTATTTACTTGGCGCTATCATGGCACTGTGGGACAGTAGCCTAATAGTTGGCACACGAAGGTTGTGTATTCGATTCTCATTATTAAGGGTAATGATTATGTATATAGTAAAAAAAAAGATAAGATTAAAAGCAATATTACATGAAGCTATTTTTAAGAATGGACTTAATAAAAATATATATTAAATTTGTTATCTACGCAAATCTAAAGCGGTAATTCTAATAGAGTAGTAGGTATAATATTCTTCCCAAAAGAAATGAATAAGGCCAATATCAACAGACAAAAATAGCCACTCATTGACTGTAATAACTGACTGAAGAGGAGGAGCAATAATCCCATCCCTAAGCAAACAGAAGAAATATTTAATAAAAATATTAAATACTTATTTAATGTTCAAGTCAAGTGGCGTAATGTAATTATAAGGAAGAAACAAAACATGAAGTGACAGCGTTTGTCAATTTATTGTCATCCTTTTTTCTGTATTTTGTATTTGTTTTTTTTTCTGTATTTTGTATTTTGCTTGGCTTAAGGAGATTAAAAAAATATTACACTTAAAAAGAAAAAGCATATATATTTAATAAATAAATAAATGTATCCCAATATAGATTTAATATAAAAATCTAATAAAAAATAAATTGTTGTAATGGTATTTAATTTCAATATAGCCAGATGTAGAAAACATGGTTTAGCGGTCAAAGTCATAACTTAGCGATCATGTCGCTTAGACGGTTTCCAAGAAGCGCAGGTTCGAATTCCGCTACTTTCAAATATTTATAAGTTCCCACTTCTTTTATCAACTTAGTGCGTGAATTAATATTTAAGAATGTAAAAGTATTGAACTTTGTTCAATACTTCTCTCTTGCCAAATGATTCTTCATTAAAATATCTTTGGATAGCAGAAATTTATAAAAATCTCTCCACAGAGACGCCAACAAAAAATAAGTTGTAATAAGCGTATAAGAAAAACTAGCTAGCTAATAATGTTTAGTTGCTCAGAGTTCTTGAACGATTTCCAAGACATGCGAATTCGAATCCTGCTGCGTTTAAATATTATTTTTTTTTAGCTTCACGCTGTATCCCGCACACAGCAGGATAGGCAGAAGGAACCCAGTGTTAAGACACTCCGTTCCCCACTTTCCGCCGAATTCGGAGGCATTGCGTGTTAAGTGGCGGAACTTAAGGCCGCGCTTTACCTCGACACAAGAGCGAAGAAAATGGAAATATTAAATATTTCCACTTCTCGAGTAGAAACCGATCTCACAATTTACAATCACACTCTTGTGCCACTGGACCACAACTGGCCACAAATATTTAAATGTATATAAATATTTATCCAAAATAATATTTATACCCGATATAATCGCATGCAACAAAATTTTTACAGCTTACCATATATGCTTCAACTCATTACAGTTACCATGTTATTCATATGAAAAGGAAAATTCCTTACGAAATTAGAATATAAACAAGACAGAACCTTCTTGTTTTACGTTATATCACCAAAAATTATGAAGACGATTGCAATCAAACACAAAACATCACAGTAGAATCAAAACTTAAACAAAAAGTACCTTTGTGATAAAATATGATGCGAAAAAACAAAATAAATATTTAGCTTTCCTACTTAATATTAAGCAGACCTTGTTGCTCAGTGATCTGTGAACTTATTTCCATAGGGCCTTTTTGGTATCAATATTTTAAACGTGCCAGAATTCATTCGTATATTTAGATGTAATCTGTGTATAGTAAAAGACAATATATAGAAGTGTTAACACAACAATATTTTAATCGTTCAGTATATTAAAAAAATAACTTTATTCAAATATATTATAGCCAGTCGTGGCGTAGTGGCACGAACGTGTACGTGTGACTGTAAACGACTGGTTGTGAATTCGATTTCCACTGAGTGGAAATATTTAAGATTTCCATGTCCTTCACTCTGGTATCAGAGGTAAAACGCGGCATTAAGTTCCGCCACTTAACACGCAATGCCTCCGAATTCAGCTGAAAGTGGGGAACGGAGCGTGCTAACACTAGGTTCCCTTTGCCTACCCTGCTGTGTGCGGGGCACAGTGTAAAGTTAAAAAAACTCTATTCAAAATAAACCGAATATTATAGTATTATTATATTAAAATCTGTCTTATTATTGTAATATACTACATTCACTAGGTTTACTATGTTTTTCAATGCAAGCAAAAAGTTTTAATGCTTTTTATTTTATAGCTTTTAAGTCTAGATAAACTATAAAAAATAGAGAAAGTAACGAATTGAGCATCTAATTAATATTAACACGTAATTTGACTCGAAAAAGACGTGAATGCACAGTTCACAGGTAACAATGTTTTGCAACCAGAAATGGAATCAAGGACTTGCTTGGCTTGTATATTTCTTCTTTTATTTCAGCTTCGGTCTTTCCCCCGCATAGCAGAGTAGTCAGAGACAATCTCGTGTCAAGACATTTTATAGTCCACTTTCGAATTCAAACGAATTCGAATTCGAGCCCTTGCGTATTGAGTGGCGGAACTCCACGCAGTATTTTGTCTTGTTGACTTCATGCTGTATCCCGCACACAGCAAGGTAGGCGTAGGGAACCTAGTGTTAAGACACTTCGTTCCCCACTTTCCACCGAATTCGGAGGCATTGCATGTTGAGTGGCAGAACTTAACGCCGCGCATTGCCTTCACACGAGAGCGAAGAAATGGAAATATCAAATATTTTCACTCTCTAAGTGGGAATCAAACCCACAACCAGTCGCTTTACGGTCACACTATGTGTCACTGCGCCACGACTGGTCTTGGTAACCAGTGAGGAAAAATGAAAATGATTAAATTATGATAATTTATTTAGATGAATGAAAGCGAGACTCAAACCCACAACCCATTGCGATTACAGTCAGACGCTCTCCCACAATGGCCTCTGTTAGTACAATAAGAAAGAAATCTGTATCAAAATTAATTAAAACATTTGTCCAATTAATTAAGTAACACAAGTAGTATTTAATACTTAGTAAACATTAATTAATGAATAATCACAAAATCACCTCTAAGCTTGCTACAATATTTACAAAGGCATTATAAGAGCATGTACGAGTAACGAGACAAACACCATGTGATTTGTGCAAATAGTCAGTTTACTGTAAACAGTGGTGCGTAATTATTTACGTATTAGACGCTTGTTTCTGATTTCAGATGTTATGTTACAATTTAGTTTAAAGTATATTTCAATATTTATTAGTTGCGTTCGTGAAAAAGGTGCAGCGATACCTGCACCTTTTTCACGAACGCATTTCGTTTAATATAATCGGTTTTCCGAACCGATGGCATCTATAATATATGATGACTATGTAATCGTTTATTTTTATTTTTTGTTAGCTTCACGCTGTATCCCGCACACGGCAGGGTAGGCAGAGGGAACCTAGTGTTAAGACTCCGTTACCCACTTTCACAATTCGGCGAAAAGTAATCGTTAATCATTAATCACTATCATTAGAAGAAGAGAAGTAAATCCTAAACACTCAGCTGAAACTAATGACGTAGTAAGCTTAAGTGTAGCATATAGGTTCTTTGATGAGCATATAAAAGCACAGAAAAAATATTTCTCGAAATTTCTATGGGAGCGAGAATAACGAGATTTTATATTTTACAGTCTTAGCTACAAAATGCAGATAAAATTATAAGGCAAGGGTTATAAAATCTACGCAAGCGAATTTCCGCCAACATCTCCTATACTATATTTTATATTAAGCCAAACTGCAGCTTTTACGGCTTCATGCTTTTTCGCACATAGCAGCGTTGTTAGTGAAAACCTTGTTCCAAGTTAAGTCTGATGAAAAGTGAAGAACATGCCTTTCTTCACTTTCTTCACTTTCCACACGAATTTAGGTTTTGTCACCAAAGTTGGTGTTTTTTTTAGCTTCACGCTGTATCCACAGCACACAGCAGGGTAGGCAGAGGGAACTTAGTGTTAAGACACTCCGTTCCTCACATTCCGCCGATTTCGGAGGCGTTGCGTGTTAAGTAGCGGAACTTATAGCCGCGCTTTGCCTCTGATACCAGAGCGAAGGAAATGAAAATATGAAAAATTTCAATCCTCGAGTGGGAATCGAACCCACAACCAGTCGTTTACAGTCACACGTTCATGCCATCATTTCAATTCGAACTAAATGCTATAATGTTTTAAAAATATAAAATTCTATTATTAGAAGCCGATAAATGTTCACGAAAGCCCTAAACTTTCAACAACTATCAAATATACGAACGTCAAAATCCTTAAGACCCGATAAGGACACATTAAAGTTACGAAATCGCCGTAAGCAGGATCTAGGTGACGTAAGTACATGTCTAACACTTAACCCATTTCAAAGAAAAGTTAAATACGTCAAAAATATTCTACGGCTAAAAGTACGATATTTGACTTACTTGGAAGATAACGTGTGGACAAAATGTTGTATATGTGAACCGAGGATTTATTTGAGAGTATGCCGATTTCATTTTGGGTTATAATAATGCAGCTTCAGGCTTGTGTGAAGACACTTAACGCACTGCTCAGTGGTGAGAGCGCCTGGACGGTATTCAGGAGGCGTGGGTTCAAATCCCGCTGCGTTAAAATCTTTATACGTTTGCTAAATGCCTTTTTCAATTTTCCTAAGTGCATTCTAATAACACTTTGAAAATGTTTAAAAGACACTTCATTCTCCATTTTTCGGCTGAAATCGAAACTATCTGTTGTATTCTGTTGTTTTATCTATAGTACCAATGTGGAGAAACGAAAATAATATAGAATCATTTTCCTCAGTGGGAACGGAAGTGGGTTCCGTGGCGTTTACACTGCCTCACGACAACCAAAACTTTGGATTATAGTCATTTTCAAAAAACATGCAAAAGAAATATTAATATTTTTATTAACAAAAACATGCATATAATAGAGATATCGTAGCTATTTTTGTTATAATTTAACTTAAGATCAAAGTAACAAAAGCTGTTTCCAACAGTTAATGGCTTCCTTGTCACGTGTGTGCGACGTTCAATTACTTGAAGGGTAGTTAAGTCTGTTGAACTGTGGGGGGTAACCTGAATCAGATAGGTACAATCATTTTTGTTTTATTAATATAATATGTTTATTAAAAAAATAATAATTAACGTTATAATAAATGAATTTAATAGCGTTAATAATAAATTTATTGTTGTATTTAAATTGGTCGCCCTTTTACTTTACATTTATTTTTAATTACTCTATGGTATAAGAAATCCATTTTGTCTATGTTCTTTATTTTAAAATAAGAAACCGTTTTGTTTTTGTTTTTGTTCAGAATAAATAAAAATGTCATCAGTGTAGTTTTGTATTTTTTTATTATTTAAATATAATTTTAATAACAGTATTTCATTATTTATGATGAAAGTTTCTCATAATAACAGGGTAGTCAGGAAGAAACTAGTATCAAGACAGTCCGTTATCCGCATTCCAACCGAAATCATTACATGACTGGGTTATCATCAATACCACGTTTTATTCTAATTCTTCCAAGAGGGAGTCGAACCCACAGCCAATCACAATAACTGTCAAACCCTTTGCCACGGATTTTTTAGCTGAGTTCATAATGTGTTTCTAGTGTTTTTTTTAATATCACTATATTTTTGATATGTCAATTAAAGTGACTAACAGTGGAAGATTATTATATCTGTGAATGTATCTGTATAGTCTGTGAAAGACGAAAGAATGTAAATTGGTAATTTCGCTGGAGGAAAATCGTCATATTTTATTTTTGTCTTATGTGAGAAATTTTCAATTTTTTTTAAATTGATCTTTTTACATACGCCCGCTTAATACATGCATTTTAGGAAAATAAAAAAAATCAATTAATTTGTTTTATAGATACACTTAACTATTCTAATAATCGGTGGTATCGCTAACTTCACTCTCGTTTAATATTATTTTCGAGTATGCTAAAATATTCTAGTAAAAATAACATAGGATCGTACGTTACCAACATTATGTTATTTTTTACAGCTTCACGCTTTCTTTTTTTTAGCAATGTAGTCAGTGAGCTAGTGTCAAAACATTTCCCTCCCACCGAAGATCGAGTTTGCGTGTTGAGTGGCGGAACTCAATGGTTTTGCTTAACGCTTTGTGTTAGGTACAGGAAAATAATATAGGATAATCATTTCCCGAAATGGGAATCAAATCTACAAACAATCACATTTACAGTTACGGTGATGGTGTCGTACACCTGATTGACGACCTCGATGATTACGTTATATTATGTTTTTTTTTGTTTTAACTTTACCATGTATCCCGCACACAGCAGGGTAGACAGAGGGAACCTAGTGTTAAGACAGTCCGTTCCTCATTTTCGGCCGAATTCGGTGGCAATGCGTATTAAGTGGCGAAACTTTAAACCGCGCTTTTATCTTTGATACCAGAGCGAAGGAAATGGATTTTTTAAATATTTCCACTCCTCGAGTGGGAATAGAATCCACGACCAGTCATTTACAGTCACACGTTCGTGCTACTGCGCCCTGACTGGCCCCACATTATGTAATTGACAAATAATATTATATTTATGTACATATAATATGAATTCTAATATTGCTGATGCTGTCACGTTTGTTATATTAAAATTTATATATAATTCATATACTACGATACTAATACAATTCAAGTTTGACAAACATATAGCATTTAATATTCATTATTTCAAAACAATATATTGCAGCAATAGAATTTATTTATCTCACTATGTCTAAAATATTTAAAATAGTGACACATAAAAGTGTCACTATTTTAAATATTGTGACTTGCACAGGAAGTGGCCAGTCGTGGCCCAGTGGCACAAACGTGTGACTGTAAACGACTGGTTGTGGGTTCGATTCCCACTCGAGGAGTGGAAATTATATTTCCAGGTCCTCTGGTGTCGAGGTAAAGCGCGGCGTTAAGTTCCGCCACTTAACACGCAAACCTCCGAATTCCGAGGAAAGCGGGGAACGGAGTGTCTTAACACAAGTTTCCCTCTGCCTACCCTGCTGTGTGCGAGATACAGCGTGAAGCTACATAAAAGTACCTATCTATCTAACAAAATCTGGTGTTTTTTCATGTGAATCGCCAATTTTGTGAATGACCTTGAGTTGTTGCGTGATTTTCTTCGTTTTTTCCCAAAAAATGGAAATATTGCAAAGATTTTGCGAATAAAGCTGTCAGTATTATAAAATAAGCTACTCTCGTATAGCTTTATGATTAACACTTTTAGAAAACGTGAAAAAAATATAGATTTCACATAGGCTCGGACGCCAAACCTGCTACGTTGAAATTTTTGTATGTTTTCTTAAAATGTTTTTCATAACAAATGTTTACAAATAATTATGAGATTTTTTTAGAATTTAACTTTTATTTTTAATATTCGAGCCAATATATAAAATATAAATAAAAAAAATGTCAAATTACAGGACGAAGATTGTAAATCCGACAATCCCGATCCGAACCCAAATCAAATAAAGCGTTTTGTTCAAAAAAACGTACCCGACAATAACTAAATAACCTTGTAGTTTCATTGATAAGTTTATCGTTTTCAGAAATCGTCGCATTAGTTTTATAGGGCACGAAGACAGTTGGAATAAAAAGTATTTTACGTTTTAAATGAAACATTTTTTTAGAAAACGTATATAATTTGAAAACAGCGGGATTCGTACCGGCGCTTCTTGAAAACCGCCCCAGCGCTCTAACCACTAAGCCATGCGTTCACATTCTAAGGGTATAAATAGAACATTAAAATTATTAACTCTTTAAATGTTTAAACAGTGTAGATTCGACTATGCATTACTGTAAAATGCTCGAAACGTTGGGTTATAAAAAAATATTATGAAATACCAAAATATATGCACAACAATGAACTTAACGCTTAACATTGTCTTACTAAAACGGATAAACGAATATAATTTAATTTATTACATACTAGCGGCCCGCTCGCGGCTTCGCCGGTAGCGGATTTTAGAAAAATAAAGTAGCCTATGCCAAAACTCATTACAATCGGTCAAGCGGTGTAGATTTTTCATATAAACCTACATCCCTTATTTCAACCCTAGAGGGGTTGATTTTTGAAAAACTAAATAGCCTATGTTAGACCCAGTCATTTTTACTCCTTATATTCTAAATTTCATCCAAATCGGACCAGTACATTAGCCGTGAACACGTGACAGACAAACATACAGACATTTGCATTTATAATATAAGTATGGATAATGTAATCATTCTTCAGAAAAGAGATTGAACCCTTGTGTGTTGTCAAACGATGTGCCATGTTATCTTCAACTTGTAACTTGTTAATAATACTAAATATTAACACCTATAGTGGCACATATATATATACCTATACAGTGGCACAAGAGTGTGACTGTAAACGACTGGTTGTGGGTTCGATTCCCACTCGAGGAGTGGAAATTATATTTCCATTTTCTTCGCTCTGGTGTCGAGGTAAAGCGCGGCGTTAAGTTCCGCCACTTAACACGCAAGCCTCCGAATTCGGCGGAAAGTGGGGAACGGAGTGTCTTAACACTAGGTTCCCTCTGCCTACCCTGCTCTGAGCGGGATATAGCGTGAAGCTATTTATTTTATTATTTATTTAACACCTATAGCAGGTGGTTTTGTCAACATATCACATTGAATAATTAATAAAGATAAAGGAACATAAGCAAATATTTATACGGCAATAATAATATGCCAGTGTGACACATAATTTCCTATTCAGTTTGTGGTGTTAGATAATAATGATAATATTACTAAGTTTTGTAACATATAAAATATAATATTCAAAAGTTGATATTTAAAAAAATGTTACTCATAGTGAACTAACCTAGTGTTAAAACACTCTCTGTTCTCCAGTTTTTGCTTTTTTATGGAATATTTTATGTACAATATAAACCAATGTATACTAATAAACCAAGCTAAGCTTTTTCTTGCCTAGCCACGAGTACGAAGTTTAAGTCTTATTTTCACACTAAAAATAAAATAAAAAGTGAAAAGACCATTTATTTGAAAACGTACTTTCCGAATTATTCTTAGCAAGGTCTTCTTATATTCATATGCATAAAGTACATTCAAACTTAACTAGTCTACCATCTTGAGTGTTCCGCCATGTTGGTTTTAGAGTGAAGTTATATAGTTACTATATATAACTATATACTTTCATCTAACCTAAACGCGTACATAAACTTCACCTCAGTCAGTCTTGTTGACCAGAATGGAAAAATGTATATATTTAAATGATTCTCATTGCACTGAGAGATAATCGAACCCACAATCAAGTGACAGTTAGGGGCCTTCCTATATCACATAAATTAAATAACATTTTAAATATTCCATACAAAAACCCTAATTAATTAAGGTAATAATTTATCTAGTAAATAAATTTAGCAGCCATTAACGGCTGGAGGGTACTCGTAGCCATCAGCCGTTGTTCGGTTAATAAGCAATTTTACATCCAACAGGATTGTAGATAAGACACGCGTTACTTGGTGAGAAAAACGCTATATTTTTACACGAATTCGAGATGTAGGGCAAGGAATAAAATGTCGAGGTGAAAATGCATATATTTAGAATTCACATCATGTTTTATAATATAATATTAGTTTCGAAGAATACAAGTTTTTTGTTTAATGAAGTAGTTAAGATTAGTCGCTAGGTTGATTGAAAAAAAAACAAATTGCAGAATTTTTATATTTGCCGTTTATTTAAAGTGGATTATAAATTTCTCGGTCGTACAGCGATGTTTGCAATAAACTTGATACCATTATAATTTGAAGTAGAAATTATAATGGTATCAAGTGTATTGCAAACATCGCTGTACGACCGTCCGTCAACTGGGGCCGTCGTGGCGCAGTGAGACAGCGTCTGACTATTAAAGAGATGGTTGTGTGTTCGATTCTCACTCGAGGAAATGATTATTTAAATTATGATTTCTTCGCTTTGGCATCATAGGCAATGCGCGACGTTGAGTTCTGCCAGTTAACACACAATGTCTCGTTACTCGGGCAGAAAGTAGAAGACTGAGTGTCTTAACACTAGGTCGTCTCTGACTATTCTGCAAAAAAAAAATCACTGTTTGACATACAATTACTATTATTTCTTTAACAAATATTTAAATTATCATTTTATATATAATATCATATTTCATACATAATTTTTAAAAAACCATGCGCGAGACCAACGTTCTATTATTACCCTTGTTTACAAGGTCGTTCTATTATTACTTACCTACCTTCACTTTCATCGCTTATGGTTCAAATAACAAAGTGCCTTTTAATAAGAGAGTAAGTCTATTTAAATTAAGTTTTGCTATACATTTTTTTTATTTCCAATATAAATAGGTACCTATACCACAAAACGGTATCTCGCGGAAAGTGGAAAAGTGACTACTCTTTGCGGCAAAGGTGTGAAGCGGCCCATACCTAAAAAAGTAATATTAATAATTTTGTCACCGTTATTTTTATTCGTTTTTGAAAATTTAAGAGAGTTCCTTAACTTTTTGGCTATTTCCCGCATAATAGTACCCCATAATAGTAACCTAACCTATTAAATTGAGACACTACGTGTTAAATGGTGCTATTTAACATTGAAGTTTCTCTTATGTAGGAGAGCGGAGAAATGAAAATAATATATAAACATTCTCCCGACTCGAACTCACAACCATCGCATTCAGACTCAGACACTGACCCACTGCGCCATGACGGCTAAATTTAAAATTTATACGAGTAATTATTAAAAGTAAAACACATTTAAGAAAACCTACAAATAACAAATAATAATACTAAATATAAAATTAATAATAGTAAAAAAAAATAATAAATAGAACATATCTTATCTATCAACTACGATGTTGTATTCACCTACAGTGCAAGTCCACAGAGACGTTTCATAGTAAGCCTTTGCAAACAATTACCGTGCAAATAGCACATTTGCACAGCTTCAATTCGTAGCATTAAATCTGAATATTAAAGGACTATATTTCAAGCTTCAATTTATAGATAGGCGTCTAATTAAAAACATTTGAATGAAATATGCTCTTAAACATTTTTAAAGTGTTGTTCCACACTTAGGAAAATTGAAAAAGACATTTTAAAGAAAACGTATAAAAATTTGAACGCAGCGGGATTCAAAACCGCGCCTCCTGAATACCGTTCAGGCGCTCTCACCACTGAGCCATGCGTTCTACTATCCGCTGCGTCGAAATTCTTATACGCTTTATTACAACTTATTTATGTTGTTAGCATCTGTGTAGAGAAATCTCTGAAATATGCTATTGGAATAATAGTGGCCAAGTTGGTTGAGTAATGATTTTATATGTTTATTATTTCTATTTTATTTGACTTGAACAAGATAAAACAAGGGGTTTAGTAACGCCACTCGACATACCAAATCTCGATTTCGGGCGAAAAGTGAAGAATATAGTATTAGGTTCTATTGCCTATACTAATTAGAACACAAAAAAGATTTGTGCACGAAATTAAACTTTTTTTTATAATAAGCATGCCGTGCCTATTTGTTGTATGCCTAATTGCTATATCTCGGATAAGCTCTTACATCACTTTTTTTAACTTGCGTTCGACGCATCGAACCGCTTGCAGTTTCATTGCGTGATGTATGTACATAAATATAGCTGCTGGATTTTTAAAAGCCTGCGTTTTTTGCTAAAATCATCTGGTATATATATTTCAAAGTTTTATCTCCTATTTTCAACATTTAGTGGTTGATTTTTGAAAAATAAAAATTAAAAATATGTTACCTCCTTTCTGAACTCTTCAACTATTTTATTCCAAATTCCACCCAAATTGGGCCGGTAGATTAGCCGTGTAAGCGCAACAGACAAACAGACAGACTTTCGTATTTAAAATATTAAAGTATGGATATTGTCAAAAATTCCACACTTACTTCAAACAACTTGATTTCATATTCCAACATATAATATGTTTATGTTTTCACTTAAACCCTAATTATACCTCTATCTCCACATAATGCTAATTGACATATTTGCTCTATACATTGTGAACCTAATTTGAGTGTTTAACAAAACAATTAATCTCGTGACGTATCTAGATTGGCACATCTCGCCTGAGTACAATAGATTAGATTCTAAAGCCTGTGAGCTATATCGACTACTATACGATTTATAGTTATTAATATCTTCTGTATAATGTTCATTTTTTTTATTTTAGTTTTCCACTTACTCCCGCATAGCAGAGTAAGCAGAGAAAACGTAGTGTCAAAACACTTCGTTCTCTACTTTCCGTCAAAATTTCCAATATTAATTATATTATGTCGTGGCGTAGTGGAACAAAGTGTGACTGTAAAGCGACTGGTTATGGGTTCGGTTCCCACTCGAGGTGTGGAATATTTAATATTTCCATTTTCTTCGCTGTGTGTGCCGAGGCAAAACGCGGCGTTAAGTTCCCCCACTTAACACGCAATGCCTCCGAATTCAGCGGAAAGTAGGGAACGGAGTGTCTTAATACTAAGTTCCTTCTGCCTGCACTGCCCTGTGTGCGGGATAAAGCGTGAAGCTAAAAAGAAAAAAAGATTATTTATGGTATCTCTTTTTAGAAGAAATGTAAGTAACCTCTATAGTTTTATCTATAGAAAGAAAAGTGTGATAATATGATATAAAAATAAGTTTTCACTATATTCATTCATATTTCATTTAAATTTTACTGCTCTAGTTCAGTATTCGTTTTCAGTAACGCCGATTGAAAATAGGAATTTTAGATATTGTATGTTAAACGGTGGAACTTAACGTCTCACGTTGTCTTCCCAGAGGAGAAAATTTGAATATTTTAAACATTCCTTTTCGTGCAGGAATAAAGTTTACAATCTACTTTCTTCAGTACTATAAATTTACTAGTAGCAATATCCTTATTCGGTGTTCACTTGAGTCTAATATTGAAGGAATTTCAAAGAGGTCAAGGGAAAGAAGAGAGTGATCTTAACCTACTTTTCGTTCTTTATTTCCTTTTTCTTTTTGACTTCTTTGCTTCAATAAGAATATTAACACGCTTAGTAGTGGAATCGCTAAAAAAATTAATATGTGTCTGACCAGTTACAGAATTACCTACCTATGACACACATGTTTGACAAATGACAAATAAATATATTTCGAGCTAGAACCCTCCCAATCGTGCCACACTGGCACTGTATAACGTAGTATAAACTTTTGGATTTAATTTGTATTTGAATATGTTTTATCTCGTACCCTATAGTTGATTTGGTGTTTTGTAGCAACACAGAATTGTAATTTTAGCGTTAAATTTCTAAGTGACCCAAACTGTGTATGTTTATAGTATGTAACGATTCATTAATTAAAAGGTTTTAATTAAAAATACACTTTAAATTGAATAAAAAAAATCATTTCGTTTAGTCATAAGCAGACGTCACGTACGTTTTTTCCCGTGGGGGGGACGGGATAAGAATACAATTCCCCCCCGCCGCTGGGTAGCGTCCCGTAAAAGGCGGGTAATCCAGTAGCTTGGTGGTAGGAGATTCGTTCTCCGACTGGCTCGCGACCACTATCGTGTCAAAGACGAACCGCCAAACATCTGATGATGGGTTCCGGTTCGATGGCATGTAAGCCAGCTCTCCCTATTCCTACCATTCCCATCCTTCCTCCCTTCTTCTGTCCTACATCCCCGAGACTGGCAACGCATCCATAACATTAAATGTTGTGGATGTCTATGGGCGAAGGTAACCATTGAACACCAGGTGGGCCTTCTGCTCGTTTGCCTCCTTCTTACCATAAAAAAAAAAATATGACGTACATATATGATTATAGCTTATATAAATTCCGGTAGCTGTAAGTTAACTTTAGAAAAAGGTTAAAAAAGGAAGAAAATGTTACACTAATTTAACAACTTCAAAAAAAATTGAAATACAGACAAGGAGTAAGATTTCGAAAAGTTGAATCACTTAATGTACAAAGTACAGTACTTTACTTCCATTTATATTCTGGATTCTGAGGATTTAGTCAATAAATGCATTATTTTTTTTCTCTCAATTCATAACTAGAGGAATGTTCCTCTAGTTATGTTGAGTGTTTCAAGAACCTTAATTTAACAGATTCACGCAATTTCCCACGTAGTAGAGTAGTAAGAGAGGACCTAGAGTCAAGACGCTCCGTCCTCTACCGTCCGCCCAAAATCGAGATATTGCGTATTGAGTGACAATACATACACGCCACGCTTTCTTCAGTACCAGAGCAAAAAAATGAAAATTATATAATAATTATATACTCGCAAATATATTATAAAAAAATTATACAAATATATTATAAAATTATATTATAATTATCAATTAGAATCGACCCTACACCCAATCACGTTTATAATTAGACACCGTCCCACTGTGCCACAACAACCTCTACTTTAAATAAGCCAATAAATTTTAAATGTAACAAAAACCAAAAATTTACTTAAATTGTTTCGGACAAATTTGCACATTGATCATAAGCTAATTGGAAGCGGAAGACGATCGTCGTTACTACGGTCGCTCCGTTTCCTTCATAGAGATTAATCAATTTAGCGCATTTCTCAAGATTTACTCGAATTTTCCACTGCATTTTCAGTCTTATTTGATTTTAATTTCACAGATTAATAAGTATCTTTATAATTCACTTTTCAGTCATTCCATGAATATTAATTCATTTTTCATCGAAATTTGATATATTTTAGCCTAAATTTACTTTATTTCCCTGTAGGTAAAAGATAAAGACGTAACGATTAAGGCAGAAAGTAATATCGTTATTTAACTTTACTAATTTTGAGGGCAAACCTGTTTTAGTTTATAAACTAAGTTCTTGTTTCTAACTATATATAAAACAAATTTAATTCATATTGCAATTGATACATTAGTATAAAAAAACATTAACAAAATAAGCATTCAGTGACGTATGGCTTAGCCATCAGAGAGCTTGGGCGGTTTCGAAGAGCCACCGGCTCAAATCCCGCTGCGTTTTCTTTATTTTTAATATTTTTGCATTTTAAGTGTGTGTATATAATTGTAAAAATTTTATATACACACACTTAACATGTAAAAATATAAAGTATAAAAATACCTAATATAAACACTACTATTTACAGAAATTCACATGACTTCAATTAGCTACAAGAGGTTCTTGGTACTTAAAGTTCTAAAATATCTAATGCGTTAGTGCGTATTATTGATTTATTAAGCGACTTGGGTAGTAAGACCTAGGTACTCCTTAGGAGTTCATCTCTCTGATACCCAATTAATCCGGAACCCGCATCGTCAATTTATTTAATGCTAAGAAGTTCCTTTTCACTTTTTATACATTTAACATTGTAATTAATATATTTTTTGCAGTTACACGCTTTTACATGCAGAGTAGCCAGAAAGAACCTAGTGTCAAAACTCATCGTTCTCCAGTTTCCATCCAAAATCGAGACATTGTGAGTTAAGTAGCGGATCTTAACGCCGCGCTTTATCTTAGGTACCAGAGCGGAGATATAAAAATAAGATATAATCATTCCCCCAATGGGAATCGTACCCATAACCAACTCGGTTACGTGGATACGGTATCACAATGTGCCATGGCAGCCTGTAAGTAATTAAAATAAAGCTTAATTTATTTTTATTAAGAAAAAGCAAAATACGTATTTAACTTAAAAGTAAAACACTCGTTGATATTATTTTATAAGAAAGAAATATATAATACAATTATTATAATAATATACTAGGTAGGGGCCATTTCTGTAAGTCACTTCTAATCTTTAAAGGAACGAATGATACTCATTTACATTATAAATATTAAACAGCTTATAATTTGATTTACACCCGTCTTAGGAAGTAAATAAATATCGTCATTACGATTCCTAATATTTTAGTCATAAAACATAATAAAAAATGAATGATACTTCAATAATAAGGTTAATAACAAATTCATAAGCGAAAAAAAAATGGAGGGTCTGTTTGTAATAACAAAATAATTGATTTTTTACTTTGTATGTATGCATAAAGGGTTCATATAGCAAAATAACATATTTTACAGTTTTTTATGTCTCTGACGGTCTGTTAGTTCTGGCTAATCCCTTGAACTACTCGACCGATTATGACGGAACTTTCACTGGCAAATAGCCCTAGATATAAATAAGATGTAATAAGAAATCGCTTACGCTTACTTTTACTTTAAAATTATAACTTATTTATTTATTTGCAGAAAAAGTCATGGGCACAGCTAGTATTAAATAAAATCACAAATTTGTATATATTTTTTAAAACCTACCATTACCTTTCATTTCTATCAGTAACATATAGTTGTCTATGTAATGTTACTAATTAGTCCAAGTGGTTATATTAATTAATCTGCATATAACATGTTGAAATCAATTTCGGTAAATCACTCAATTTGTAGTAAGGCTTAGCAAACCAATTATCATTCACTTGATTTAGGCTTAAATTGTTTTATTAGTCGTATTTATTTTTTAAATAAGCAAAAAGACCAGCTTCTTGCTCTTCTACGTATTGGAGGATAGCCAAAAGTAATTTAGACTCTTAGAGTTAATGTCAGACTACCCTGTTCTCCACTTTCCCCATAAGTTCCCTCACTGTCTTAAGTGGCGGAATCCAACCCTCCATTTGTTATCTTACTAGAACGTGAAAATTTAAATAAAGTAAATAATATCATTCATAGAAACAAATGATAATATTATATGAATAGGGAGCTGGGAGCATAACGACCGTATTCATAGTCAAATGATATCCCACGATTTTTATAAAAAAAAGATCCTATATGAACAGACCATCATCATATATGATTATGGTGGCCAGCCGTAGCCCAGTGGCACAAGCGTGTGACTGTAAACGACTTGTTGTGGGTTCGATTCCCACTCGAGGAGTAGTAATATTAATTATTTCCATTTTCTTCGCTCTGGTGTCGAGGTAAAGCGCGGCGTTAAGTTCCGCCACTTAACACGCAATACCTCCGGATTCGGCGGAAAGTGAGGAACGGAGTATCTTAATACTAGGTTCCCTCTGCCTACCCTGCTGTGTGCGGGATACAGCGTGAAGCTAAAAAAAAACCATATATTTACTACACACTATACTTCTCCATATAAAATTTTACTATTCCAAAGTTTATACTTCATCCATGTAATTATATAAACGGTTACGGGGAATAATTGTATTCTTAGTATATACCGTGGCACATTGATTAGTTTAGAAGGAAAATCCTCCATAATTAAAGTGTTACAGGTAATTTACCCATTTATCATATTATTATTTGTTCTCTATTTTTAAACATGTTTAAAGAGTTATTCCACACTAAGGAAAATTAAAAAAGTAATTTAGAAAAAGGTATAAAAATTTGAACGCAGCGGTATTCTAACCCGCGGCTCTTGAAAGCCGTCCAGGCGCTCTGACGTCTCTACAGAGAATGCTAACAACAAAAATAATTTGAAATAAAGCGTTTAAGAATTTCAACGCAGCTGCAACGCAAGGCTGAGCGGTCAGCGTGCCTAAACAGTTTTCAGGACGTGCGGGTTCAAATTCAGCTGCGTTCAAATTTTAATACGTTTTCTAAATATTTTATTATCGACTTTTATTTTCTTTTAAACAAAAGTAATTTTGAAAATTACATTTTTAGAATACGTATAAAAATTTGATCGCACCGGGAGGTGAACTCGCGCCTCTTGGAAACTGTCCAAGCGGTTTAACCAATAAGTCACGCATCCAATTTTTTATACGTATTCTAAAAATGTCCTTTTCACTTTCCTAAGCATGAATAACACTTTTAAATGTTAAGTGTATTTTTTTTTATTTTTTGGTGTTTATGTTGTAATAATCTAATCTAATAATCTATTTATTTAATTATCTTTGTAATATATATTTTATTGAATGTAGTTTATCCGGAAAAAATATAAACACCGTATATACTTGTAATTAGCACTCGTTATAGAATTATGCACATACTAACATTATGAAATTAATAAAAATAAAAATATCATAAGTGACAATATTTTTTTCTCCATATCTTTATATAGTTTAAATAGTAACATCTTACATGGTTTTATGAGTATTATTACATTTGAAAATATGAACAATACGTAGCAAGTAAGGGCCTTTTAATCCAATATTACCAAAAAACAAGAAAATTAGTAGGTTAATTTCTTTTCACCATTACTATACATATTACCTTTTAAAATTAAACTATTTTTAATCGGGTTTATCGTGTATATTTTTGGTATTCTAAACTATATTGTTAGAAAGCCCGATGTGACATACACTGTACAGAAGAAACATAGTTTTATCACAAAACAATATTTATGTATATGTAACTTAATTATAGAGCATTAATCAAACTATCTATTAACAGATAAGTTCCCAACTGTCCTTTAACTGTCACCGAATATTGAACGTTGTTTTCAACTATGATAACATCTTTCTGAACACCGACAGTAACATCGAATGGACCAAAGTTATTAATATTTTGATATTATAGTGTATATTTATTACTTACTAGCGACTTGCTCACGGCGACGCCCGCGTGACTTTTGTCAAAAAATGTTATTTAGCCCTTATTTAAGCCCCTTAGGTTTTAAAAAAAATGATAGCTGATCCGAATTTCATCTAAATTAGGCTAGTCGAACAGCCGTGAAAGCGTAACAAACAGACAAACCGATAGACTTTCGCATTTATAATATTAGTATGGCTGAAAGTAACTATAAAATATTACTTTGAGTTTCAAAAATAAAATTCTCGTTTCAAAAATGTCGCCCTTAACAACCTACAGTATGCTGGCAACGCGTTTCACCCTCTCTATCTAGTCACTATGTTTTCTGCTTCAAGCTTTAATAATAAAATATTTTATTTCTTAGATATTCTCTGATATGAAGTCAAGTAAAAGTACGCGTTTAAATTTTCGACCTTATACGACACGACCTACATTATGCTTTAATTTTGAGGACAATTTAACAAAATGTGAGATATTATGTTCAAGCGTTCGAAAATAGTTAATAGAAAGAAAGAAAGAAAGAAAGAAAAAGTTTTATTTGTAAACATCTTCGTGAGACAGCACTTACTTAAACAGTAATTAAAAATAAAAAACAGAAACATAAAATAACAATACAATTAAATAATATCTTATTAAGATTACAAAACAAATATAAATAACTCAAAACAAAATGCTGCCTACACAGCAGTACGATGTTACAAAAAGGGGATTCACTCAGCATATGCTGTCGTTTTAGGAATCCCACACATAGAGGGGAAAAATAAAAAAAAATATATATTTTCCTATTCACTTAAAATAATAATCTATGTGTGAAATTCCTAGAAACGACAGCGCTGATTTTCAGTGATCACCTTATTGTTGTACGTCAAGCGAACGACATTGACAATAGCCTACAATTATAACGTGTAAAAAAATAAAATAAAATATACAGATATAAAAACAAGTCTAGGGTGCGCTCACGGCTCAGGAACCTCGCGGTGGCAGTCGATGTCGGGCGTGTCGCACAATAGATTAAAATACAAAAATAAAATGCGTTGAGATTACAAAGATGTCGAGACATTTACCTACCTACGCATTCTTAAATGAGGAGAAAAAACTAAAAAAATAAACTACGTAAGTAAGAATTATATACTAATTAAAATACTATTCTATTTTATATTGTCTTTTAGTATAATCTAAATCGTAATAATACTTTTGATAATTTGTATTTATAGTGGGCATTTAAATACAATGAACATATTACCATTACAGACAAGCTGTCGCAAGCAGGTCGGGACGTGCACCAAGTTGATCCAAATTATTACTCCCTACTGCACTACCTCCCGTTTAAACAAATATAACAGTCAATAAGAAGTTATTATCTCTTCATTAAAATAGTCTAGCCAAGTCTGGTCAATACTCCACCTTGCTAATGGAACATGCACTATAAGGTGAGTAGATGTGACTATATATTTTAATACTTATACATACATATATACATATACAAATTGATATAGAATTATCATAGTTACGGCATATATATATTTATATATACAACAACTACATATAAACACACATACACACACAGGCATGTATATTTATATATTTAGGTAGATACATTTAGATATAAATATATCATATTTAAATTAACTGAGGTGAATAAATCAATTGCTATGATGCTTTTGTTTATCAAGAAGAATTTTTCTATATTTGTTTCTAAAGTTATGAATTATATTTAGGTTCCTCAATGGCGGTGGAAGGTCGTTCCAGCACTTGGTGGCGGCATATCGAAAACTACCACGGAAGGCGGCCGTTCTAATAGTTTATAGTAATTAAATATTGAACTTTTAGCTAATCTTAGAAATATTTTCATTTTTAACTTCACATTTTCTTATTGCGTATTGACTGGCGAACTAAGTTTGTCTTACGAAAAACGAAAAAAAAAGAACTTTATGTATAACCATCCCCCGAATGTGGATCGGATCCACAGCCATTCGAGTTTACGGGTAACCTTTGTCTCACTGCACCACGAAGTTTTCGAAATTAAAGTGTTTATTACCTTAGAAGATACAAAAATATTTCAGGTGGCATTTTCTAACCGTTATGTCCTAAATTTTAACTTTATCAGGGAGTATTTTCGGTGTCACGAGTCACGACCCAAATCGCATCATATGTGCAAGCGCGACGAGCTGTGTGGCCAATTACGATACAGGTACTGAAAATTTTAGCCTCGAAATAATAAACTTCCAGTACATAGCGAGTTAGATACAAAACATCGCTGTATATGATATGGTTATAGGTTCGATTTTCATTTAGATGAATATCTATATTTGAAAAGTATTTTTACCTTCTAAGTTATGGTAGAAAAAGTTCCTCTACCAATCTCGTCAGTAAATAAAACTTAACTCTGATGACTCTTAATGAGATTTTCAGTGAAAATATGCTTCCTCATAGAATGGATAATATTTTATGTTGTGAAAATAAAATAAAAAATATAATGATGTGTACTTACATTGGTCTACGTAGTATATTAATGAATGAATTATTTTAAAAAGTCGCTATTTAATTTCATCAATTCAAACCAAAATTAAAATGGTTCAATAATTCACTCTAAAAAAAACTAATTATTATTAAATGTATATTAATAGAGACAAAAAATAATATGTCAATCTAAATGTATGACCATGATAACAAAAAGGTTCATATAGATTAAATAAAACTACAATTTTATAGTTTACCTACAATTTGATATTTTTGAATAACAAAATCTGGCTACTATATAAAATTTACTATCTTTGTTATTCAGACAAACAAGACAATAAATGTACCAATCATAATTCTAGCCAGCAGCAATCTTGTAACATATTTTTGAATAAAGATTTTCTGTTGAACTATTTTGGCATATAACATTTAAAAATATTGATGCATCTAGGCATTGTTGTCCCACTCCTCGAGTGGGAATCGAACCCACAACCAGTCAGTCACTTTACAGTCAGACGCTGTCACAAGACACGATGCCTTCTATTTAAAACTTATACTAGGAAATTTTGAAATTAATAAGATTTGAATCCGTTACGTTGTTTAACAAAAATTCGGAAATAATTGATCAAGTTGGAACTGAACGTGGATGGATATAATAATAATAAATTATAGGCAGACCAGTCGTGGTGTGCACAAATTGTAACTATAAACGTGATTGGTTGAGGAGAGGAAATATTTATTATTTCCATTTTCTTTGCTCTTGTATCGAGACGAGGCGCAGCATTAAGTTCCGCCACTTAAAACGCAATGCCTCCAGAATTCGGCGGTGCGTGGTGAACGGCGTGTTTTAACACTAGGTCCTCTCTGCCTACCCGAATGTGTGCAGGATATAATGGAGCTAAAAAAACCGCAATAAGTAAGACATGTGTATACGACATGTATGTACAAGAATATACCTGAAAATATACCCTGTTATAGTTGACTAATTGTACTGACAACTAAACAAACTAAAACTGACAAATTGTAATTTAAATATTATTTGGAGCCAGTCGTGGCGCAGTGACATCAGCGTGTGAATGTAAACGACTGGTTGTGAATTCGATTCCCACTCGAGGAGTGGAAATATTTAATATTTTCATTTTCTTCGCTCTGGTGTCAAGACAAAGCGCGGCGTTAAGTTCCGCCACTTAACATAAATGCCTCCGAATTCGGTATAAAGTGGGGAATAGTGTGTCCTAACACTAGGTTCCCTCTGCCTACCCTGCTGTGTGCGGGATACAGCGTGAGGCTAAAAAAATAAAAATTTAGGATCCGAAATCAATGGCGGAAAGCGGAGAACGGTGAATTTTGACACTGGGATCTTTAAGAAAAATAATAAAATTTTATTCTCGCTGTATAGCATTGAAGTAAACAAATAATGGCTTGTTTAATACATTTTCTATTTCAAATTCCGTAAAATATACAGACATTTATGTAGAAGGCTTAATTGTGAGTTTGCGGGCAACCAATTAGCCTACGTCCAGATATTGAAGTAAATCCGATATACATGTGGTTATTGTTAACTCTCAACCTAATTAACACTCAGGGAATTAAAGTTAAATAATAATTATTGTACTGTCAATATAATCTTTAATGTAATTTTATGACAGAAAATCTCGTTTGACTATTATATAAAAATATTACACATATTTTTAAATATACATCCATTCCTTTCTTATAAATAATCATTTATTCATAATTAATAAATAAACTAATGTCTTTGCAAAGATGAATAAATTAATAAGATATAACAATATTAAATACTAGTAGCCCGCTCGCGGCTTCGCTTGCGTGAATTACATAACTATTTCACTGTAGGCACGCGCCGCCGCGTTGACATCACATTAGAAACCTGTGAAATTATCAGTGTTTCTCTACTATATTGTGCATGTATTATACATATAAACCTTCCTATTAAAAGAAACTGCATCAAAATCCATTGCGTAGTTTTGAAGATCATATACATACAGGCAGACGCGGATACTATATAATGTTTTTTTTTGTTAAAGCTCATATAATTATAACATACTTAAGTAATTTTACGGAAGTTTATGCTTTTATAGGTTGAAGTCAACCATCACTTTGCTACACTACCGATCAATTTAGAGATGTTGTATAGTATGCTATATATTCATTCTCCCACAGTGTCCAATGAGAATAGAGAAACATTTAGGCACTATATTAAAATTATGCTATATGAACTAAGCTAACTTTCCTTTTATTATTTAAGCAATGTTCTAAAAGAACCAAGACATTGCTATTCAACTTAATACTGTTCATATTAATACTAACTATACTCAATACTAATAAAATAATCGTACTTAAATTTATGTAGTACCTGTGTCTGTGATATGGTCGGCATGGAATTTCACAAAAAATGTTCTGATTTTAACATAAAAGTTACTCCTTAAAACAACGGCTATCGGCTAGTGAAAGTCTCGTCAAAATCGGCCTATTCGTTTTATAAATTAGCCAGAACAAACAGGTAGACAGAAAAAATTGAAAACATATTATTTGGGCATATATACTGTGTATCTATACATAAGTATTTAAAAAGCGGTTACTTAAAATGTAAAATGTGTTTTTATATTTACATACTGATTTAATTTTATTAGTAATGGCCAGTCGTGGCCCAGTGGCACAAGAGTGTGACTGTAAACGACTGGTTGTGGGTTCAATTCCCACTCGAGGAGTGGAAATTATATTTCCATTTTCTTCGCTCTGGTGTCGAGGTAAAGCGCGGCGTTGAGTTCCGTCACTTAACACGCAAGCCTCCGAATTCGGCGGAAAGTGGGGAACGGAGTGTCTTAACACTAGGTTCCCTCTACCTACCCTGCTGTATGCGGGATATAGCGTGAAGCTATTTAATTTTTTTTTTAACTATATATAAGGAAAATATATAAGACAAATAAATAACGACATTTACATCTAATTAACGCTTTCAAAACAAAAACGACCTTTAAATCACCACGGACAATAATTGACCCTTCGTATCTCCACACTCAACCATTCTTTGAAATAACTAAGTATCCCAGCCCTTCACCTTAATCACTGACTTAATCAGAAACAAACAAAATTACACACAGTACACAATGGGACATCTGTAAGTCCCTTAATGAATACGAACCTTATTTCGCGGTCTGTCGACCTTTAATAATTGTAGCGTAATGTTTTGCGGGGTTGCAAATCGGTGGACATATCCCGCCCTACGACCTGCGAGGGCGGACATCCGATGGGTTGCGGTTCACCGAAACTAGCGCAATATGTCAAATACGATAGTTTAGCTAACAAGTCGTTGTAGTTTTGGATTTGTTACTGATTTATAATTGTTTTTATATTGCTTATCGATTTTTCTTGTGTTAGAGATAGAATATATTTTCAACATATTTAGTTTTTTATATTTTCCGGGTTAATTTGAAACATTAATGTGTTAAGTGGCCAAAGGAGAGAAATAATAATAATTTAAGTATAAGCCCTGAATGCGAAACGATTTTCAGAAATCGCGATAATTAAAATGACATATATATTATTATTGTTTTGAAGGAAATAATCGTATCCATACTTATATTATAAATGCAAGATTCATTTCCATATACTATATTAGTATTTCTAGATCTTTTTCTCTCTTATTTTAATAATATTTTTATATTTACGAATAAGTAGCCAGGGGGCCAGTCGTGGCGCGGTGGCACGAACGTGTGACTGTAAGCGACTGGTTGTGGGTTCGATTCCCACTCAAGGGATTCCATTTCTTCGCTCTGGTATCAGAGGTAAAGCGCGGCGTTAAGTTCCGCCACTTAACACGCAATGCTTCCAAATTCGGCGATGCTTGGGGAACGGAGTGTCTTAACACTAGGTTCCCTCTGCCAACCCTGCTGTGTGCGGGATACAGCGTGAAGCTAAAAAAATAAAAAAAATATGTACAAATAAAAGCATAATGGCATTTATGTCGTATATATGTTTAGTTGCAAATTGAAAGGTGCTCTAGTTCCCCAAATACATAAGCCATCGAAGTGCATCTTAATCTAAGATAAGCCTAATGTATGTATAGAATATGCTTTGTAGAAACAACATAATAATTTGTTGGATTGTTGACTTAGAGTTTAAAAGTATTCATTTTCGGTAATTATTAATATTAGCTGCGAATTATTGTCAGGTACTTTAAAAATAACTAATTTTATTCATAATAATACATTACTACACAAAAAAATAAATATTGTAGAAATATTGTATACCTTTTTGACATACTACTTTACTTTACTGACATATAAGTACTTTTGTACAAACTAGCTTTGATGGTTGGACTCGGTTCTTATATGATGGTGTTGCGAAAGTGTCAGTAGAACACAAATTACTTCGACAATGTGACGCAGAAAGGAGAACACAAAATTTATTTAATGAGAACACACGATGAGATTGAATATATAAAAGAAGAGTAAAGTTCCAGTAAAGGCGGAAGTTGCTAGTGCAACAGGTATTTTACGCGTTAACAGTTTGAATAATATAATTTTAATTCAATTTAGGTAACCAGAAAAAGTAAAAAAAAGTTAAAAAGTAGGTGCGATTTCCACTGTGTAGAATAAATTACATTTAAAATATTTTCATTTCTTCATCTGGTGACACAATATAGCGCGAATTAATCTGTAATTTAACATACAATATTTCAGATGTAGAAAGTGGAGAAGGGAGTGTCTTAACACTAGGTTCTCCCTGTTTACCCTGTTATGTGAAAAAAAAAACGTGAAAGTAAAAAAAAATGAACTTCAATACAAAAACACACAAAACCTTAATCTTTCTAAATAAAAATAGATTATACGTAACGTTTAAAAGAAAAACTATAAAGTCGTTTTTATAGATCGTTTACATATTTTCCTGGCATAAAAACTTACTACCATTTGGTTCGATAAGACTACAGTAAAGTATGTAAGCACATGTCTGTACCTCGTAAGCACTGTTACATATTTTCATAAGCTTTTAGAGGTGTTTGTCACATACTATCATATAAAATGATGTTTGTTTTTCATATACAAAAAATGTTGTCACCCTACAATATTTTAAAAGCTGGCACGTACAAGGCTAGCTCCTTGTATCTGCATCGTTATTCTAATTCTTTTTTTCCCATACATTTTTCTTTCTGTCGACCCGAATTCAATCTATTCATTTATAAAAAAGGTTGATTGTTAAAGTTTAAGTTATATCGCACTGTACAATACGTCGACGTACGACCAGTCTAAATTACGCCACGAAGTAAATCACTCTACCTAGTACTACAGACACAGATATTTGTAACTAAATAATATGTATAATTTTTTTAAACATTTTAAAGTGTTATTCACACGCTTAGGAAATTGTAAAATAATAACAAAAATAAGATGTAATAAGCGTATAAGAATTTAGAAGCAGTTGATAGTGGAACGCATGGCCTAACGGTTGTTTTATCGTCAGGAAAATCCGTTACGGATGGGGTGGGGACCCGGACGCGGTTATGTGGGACTCCGGATCGTTCTTCCGTTTACCCACTAAAAACCAGACGGTGCTCCTTACCCGCCACTAGCCCAAGTCTCGGGAACTGCCCCAATCGTCCGCGGACCTGGTCGCGGACGGTCAGCGCGCCTGGGCGGTCCCAGGGGGTGTGGGTTGGAATCCCATTGCGTTCAAATTTTTATACATTTTCTAAACGTATAAAAAATATACGTTTTTTTTCAACAGAAATGGTACGTTATGCGCACACAACATTCAACTTAGTGATAAAATAAGAAAAACAATATTTATAAACTAAAAAAAATTGAAACGTTTAAAATATTGACGCGTTGTTCTGAACCTCCAGACTAGTCGAGACAAATCGAGTTCGTGGTATGAAAACATTATATTTTTACACGAGTGTTTTTTTTTATTATCATTGAAGAAAGGGGGGCAAACGAGCAGAAGGACTACCTGATGTTAAGTAGATACCTTCGCCCATGGACATCCATGGGTTGCCGACCTTAAGGGGGAGGAGGAAAGGAGGAAAGAAGGATGGGGATGGTGAGAATAGGGAGAGAGAGCTGGTTTAAATGCCATCGAACCGGAACACATCATCAGATGTTTGGCGGTTCGTCTTTGACATGATAGTGATACAGTCGGAGAACGAATCTCCTACCACCAAGCTTCTGGGTTAAACGCCTTTTACGGGACGCTGCCCAGTGACGGATGGGAATTGTATTCTAACCCGTCCCCCCACGTCAGAGGATGTAAAGTGTGTAAATCTTTATCAAATTAGACGCAAAAAGTGAATGAAAATAGCGTTGAAAGATTTTCTTACTGTCATTGATAGATATATATATGTACATAAATAGTATAAAGTATAGATATAGTGTCGATTTTATGCCCGTTCTGTTATCTCTTACAATTCTGTATTACCAAAGACAAATGTCAATATCAATAAATGTCATAATCAAGTAGTAAACAACCACGCTACTAAGAAAGTGGAAGTTAAAAAACATTATTTTAAATCAAGAAATTGCAGTTAACTAAAGTAAAAACTTAAGAAGAACCGGAACAAAAAATTCAGCAGTACTTCTATTTTTCAAATCGACTCTAATTATTAGTAACAGTAATAAGATAATACATAAAAATATTTGTATCTTTTTAAGATTTTTTTTTCATTTACGAGTAATTTAAAAATTTTTTGACCTCCACCACGTAAATACATATGTACATCGGCATACTCGTGCCAGGACACTAACTATTTTTGATTGTTTATTTATTACCGATCCTCCATTTATCCCAATTTAATACCTAAGTGCTAATTAATATCCCTGTATGTAGCTATTATTACAAAATATCTAAGTCATAATAATTTTATGGCTTTATTTACTACTATCAATAAGTAATATTTGTGCCATAAACATTTTGTATAAAGGAAATTTAATTATATTTTGTTTGTTAAATAAAATATTAATTTGTCATTTGATTTGTATACTTAGGATCGTAAAACACTTGTTTGCACAAGACTTAATTAGTGTCTTAGAATCTTAAGATTATCTAATATTTGTTTTCGAGGAGTCACGTTGACTGTAAATGCTTTGGTAGTGAATTCGAATCCCACACTAGGTAGATTATATTTAAATTATTTCATGATTCCCTTTGAATTTTGTCATTTAACATGCACTGTTTCACGTTTGGACGGAAAATGGAAAGTTTTTTTTATTCAAAATAAAAGCTTTTTGTTTTCTAGTTACATAGATGCGAACCACGTAATCGAATCTTCCACGAATATCAAAGTACATTTCTCATTTTTTTTCCACTTAGCAGGGTTATCAGAGAGCACCTAGTGTCAACATTCTGTTCCGTCCTAATTCATGATGTTGCGTTTTAAATGGCGGAACTCAACACTGCGCTTTATCTCAAAGTCAAAGTCAAATAATTTTATTCAATATAACAAGTTATATGCTCGCTTTTTAGAACGTCAAATAGTACCACTACACGGTTCACTAAAGTTCACTAAAGTCCTCAGACCTGAGAAGAACCGGCGCAAGAACCTCAGCGGGACTTCTTTTTTTAAAGCCATTGTGGTATACAGATTTATTGCTGACAGTGATACTTTTGAAATAGTCTGGAGCGAGCATTTCGTTCCCAAGGTGTGTTATCATTTATAAAATCATTAAATAACTAAGTAACCTTTAACACACAAACGTCTTTTCACAACTTTCTTAAATTGTGATATAGAAAAATCTAGGATCCTGTTGTAAAAGGGTATACACTGTCCTTTGTATAAGTTATTGACTCTAACATACCAGATCGAAAAAAAAATAAAAATTAAATTGTGATCATTCCTCCGTCTGGGAATCAAACTCACATCCAATCCTATTACAGTTAGATGCTGTCCCACTACGCCACGATGGCTTCTATTTAAACTAAGTGTTATTAAAATATACTTCTACTAAAATATGAAATTTACGCAAATGCCTTTTATCTTAAGGTTGCTTCGGCAACAATACCCACAAATTAATACCTAAACAAATAATTGGCAATATTGGGAGCGTGAAGGACTTATTGAGGTGAAAATGGGGAACACAAGAACTATTCATTGTGCTTATCAGTGCGAGTGTAGCGGGCTCAAGTGAAATCACCATTGTTTAATAAATTTCAAAGCGTAGCATTAAATGTGTTTTATTGCAAAATTGTAATTATTTTTAATTTTATTATATTTTTTTGTATAATTTTTATTATATACGTTACTGAAATAAATGTTTCTTTCAATTTATATCCTTAATTCCCAAAAGAGTCCAGGTGGACTCCCAGAGTTCCACGGGATGCTTTACATAGGTCTGTGTTATTAGGACAGCAAAACACCTTGTAAGCCACAGAAAGTATTTGATTTCAAGGAAAAGTAATGTCTTGACTTCGTCTATCAATGTAGGCAGATAATATTTAAAGAAGCTAGGCGACTGTTACTTGTAAAAAATTCTACACTAAGGTATAGTTAAAGGAGAGGTATCCTACAGACAACCGCAACAGAAGTCCAAAGTCAAATCTAAATCTTTGGAAAAAGTCAGGAAACCTCTAATTTATTTGAATTCAATTAATAAAAGCATCGCACGATACTCCTAAAATATTATATTGAGTTAAATAATGAAAAGTACTATTTATTCATACGTAATATTATAGTAAAATAAAGAGGTCGTGTCCCAGTCGTGGCCCAGTGGCACAAGCGTGTAAACGACTGGTTGTGGGTTCGATTCCCACTCAAGGAGTGGAAATATTTAATGTTCACATTTCCTAAGCCCTGGTATCGAGGTAAAGTGCGACGTTAAGCTCCGCCACTTAACACGCAATGCACTCCAAATCAGCGGAAAATGGGGAACGAAGTGTCATAACATTAGGTTTCCTCTGTCTAGCTTGCTGTGTACGGGATACAGCATGACACTATAAAAAAAAAAATACGAAGAACAAGACACGAGTTATTGAGTACGTAAAAATACATTCCAAAAGAACCATAGTATCAGTCTATGTAACTTTAGTCAAGTTAGTATAAAGATGATTTGCTTTGAATATCAAACAATACATCTTATTGTAAACGTATGTACCTACCTACATTATATATTCGACCGGTACGCAATACGACCAAGACTTTACCTCTATCTTATTATGCAAATCACTGGAACCAAACTTTATCAAAATTACGACGTCCTTGCTGTATTATTTCGTTTTACATATATAATATTGAACAATAATATAAGTATTTGTATATTTATGCACTTACCGCATTTAAAGAGTAAACAGATCAAACGTAGGAATCAAAAGCCTTCTTTTCGACTGTCAGCTTATTTTAAAAACGTCACGAATGGTGTTGGTTAAAATAAACTTAGGTAGCTTAAAAAAATAGAGGTATAAGCAAAGAGAGTCATGACACACAATCCCCAGTCTTACGCCCAATTAAAAGTTGCAAATTAAGGGCAGAACTTAACGCCGCCGGAGTTATTCTTTTTTTTTTATTTTTTTTTTTACACCTTCACGCTGTATCCCGCACACAGCAGGGTAGGCAGAGGGAACCTAGTATTAAGATACTCCGTTCCCCACTTTCCGCCGAATTCGGAGGCATTGCGTGTTAAGTGGCGGAACTTAACGCCGCGCTTTACCTCGACACCAGAGCGAAGAAAATGGAAATATTAAATATTTCCACTCCTCGAGTGGGAATCGAACCCACAACCAGTCGTTTACAGTCACACGCTTGTGCCACTGGGCCACGACTGGCCACGAGTTATTCTAATGAGTGGAAACCGAACATACTCGTATAGTACCCGGCAATAAATAATGATTACGGAGTTATTCTAATGAGTGGAAACCGAACATATATATCGTATAGCACCCGGCAATAAATAATGCACATCGATGCTTAGAATGAAACAGTCGGTTAGCTTCGACTTCGTAGAGCGTTGTCTCGGTCGCTTAAAGTAATATCAATGAGAAACGTCACATATCAACTGAGTGACAAAGACAGCGCTCTACGAAACCGAAACCGACCGACTGTTTCATTCTAAGCACGATGTGCATTATTTATTGCCGGGTACTATACATCCGATCAGGTGTATGACGACGACGTTGACCCATGCTGTCATAATGACAATGTAAATTAGTTCCAGCATTGCCTATTATTTACATTTTAAGAACCAAACCTTTTATATAGTAACATTCAAAGTCGAATTTAAACCCACGACCATCATGTGTAGTAAGTCCACTTTTTAATTAAGAAAGATAAAGTTTTCTATTCATATTAATGTTATTACAATTATTTTTTGCTTATATTAAATTTACAAAACTGTAATCATGTAATGAGAAATTTAGTTAAGCCTTTTTCACATCTTGTACAATTATTGTTTATGTTTCAGGGGATCACCAATTTTGTACGAATGATATCGTAAAATCAATTTAATTCTACACCTCTAAGAACAATAAATTCGAAAGACTTGATATGAGTTTGGGGAAAATTCACATTTAGCTACGTTTATAATGTTATGTATTACATAATTATCATATTTACTGATTATAACCCAAAAATGTACACTTTTGTGGTTAAATTTGTAATAAATAAAAACATAACGAGACAAGAAAATGGCAACAAGGCCTAAGTAAAGTATACAAGCGAAACAGTAAACAGCAATCGTTAATAAGAAAAAATGAAATATTTTACGATAAGTGAGCCATTTAATTTAAAATTGTAAAAAGCTTGCAAAGATATGATTTTTTATCATTCTAGTTTTCAGTAAATTTAAAGTTTACAATTTTTTAATTTTCTATCATTGTTTGTAAAAATTACATAAATTTTAGCGACTTTTGAACGGCAATAACAATAAAGCTTTTATTTATGAAATTTAAATAAGAATTCAATTAGATTAACAAGAGTCAATCTAAGAATTTTTTCTTACAATTACAAAGATTTTAACATGCAAATCAATGTTTATGTTTATATGTTAAGAATATATTCTGAACTATGAGTATTGAAAAGTGGCCAGAAATGGTTCGTGTAGTATACAGGTAACTGCGCCGCTAGTTCCCTCCTTAAACTTGCCAAGTTTCGGTTTTATTATTATTTATAATTACTATTGTATTATTTATAATTACTATTTGTATATTCACATATTTTTTTTATCTTTTTTATACCATCATATATCTTTCTTAATTTTACTAGGAATGCAGAATATACAATATGTATGTATGTAAAACAAGAAAACAAGAAAAGAACCCAAGCTTTTTTACGAAAATTCTATGCAGATAAAGGAGTATACAATTTATCATATTTAATACAATATATCTAATTCTTAGAAATACGTAAGTTCATAATAGTAAATTTATTATAATATCATAATATACTGATTACTATGAGCTTCACATTCATTTTTATACAAAGTAGCATACACCTTGCCAATGCAACACATATTTTACACGGCATCGGGGCCACTTTATACAAATATTATCATTATACTAAATTAATCTAAAACAAGAATTAAAAGCAATTATTAAAATAATTAACTATATCCAAAAAAAGAATAAGAGGAACATAAACCACTCAAACAAGTAACAAAACGACGCAATCAATCTCACCATAATTACCAAACATCTTTTGTTTTATTAAATAACACAATAAATTCAAAACTTAGTTAATTATAATTGTAGATACCATTTCTATTCGATCTCTCCTCCTACTGGGACCTTCTCATACTCGTATAATTGTGAGGTTAATATCACGATTAGCCCGGACTGAGCTATTGTTGGCACCTGGTCCGCTTTATTATGAGGCACACAGAACAATTTTAATGTATAGTAAATTTGAAATTTATGCATCACAATATTAGGACCTTGTAATGGAAATTAGTATGAAATAACTTTTTAAGTAAAGCAATCTGTTGCTTAATGAAATTATTAATTTAAAAAATCTTTTCTCAATCATTTTATTTAAAACTAAACCAGTTATCCAGATACTGTATGTTGTGTAGCGAAACTCAGATTTACACTTTGTCTTTGTCGTAGGTACCTCAGTAGAGAAAGGAAAATAATAGTCACAAGGTGGAAATCAAACCCACAACCAATAATGTTTAGAATCAACGGGGACAGCGACCGATTCTAGTGATACAGTCACCGCGCCACGACGCAAATTACTAATTTAATTTATATTGAAAATACCTCAACATAATATACGAATATAATCCTTTTAGAACATTTAAGAATTCAAGATATTCTGTTGTAGTGCTATAAACTATACTATAAACTATAATTATAACAAATATTTGATCTATATAATTTGCCTTACAAAAAATAACAGGCCAAATTTAGGGCCAATTGTGGCGCAGAGGCACAAAGTGTGACTATAAAGCAACTGATTGTGGGTTCGATTCCCACTCGAGGAGTGGAAATATTTAATATTTCTACTTTTCTCCGCTTTGGTGCCGTGGCAAGCGCGGCGTTAAGTTCCGCCACCTAGCACGCAATGTATCCGAATTCGGCGGAAAGTGGGAAACGGTGTGTCTTGACACTGGGTTCTCTTTGCCTACCCTGCTGTGAGCGGGATACAGCGTGAAGATAAAAAAAATATCCAAACATCTATAAAACTATCAATACTTTAAATTTAAGACACAGTATATTAATAAAAATGACATAGCAACTGAACTGTACAATATGGACACCTATAGACTTCAACAAAATGTCTCTTTAGTATAAAAGCCCTAGAAATTTAACATTCCTTTAAACTCTATCAGCAGAATCATTAATATATGTAAGTCAAATATTAATTAATATATTGTATGTAATTTTAGGCATAATAACAAAAACAAAATATGGACTTAACCCACTTTGCCCTCTGACCGTAACAGTGAAACAGATAAATACGCACCACCGAACGTAATTGAATTTCAATCGGCCATACCATTCATACCGAGCGTCGTAACCCCCAACCTACAGATTTATTAGAGAAAGAAAACTGATAATTTTGCCTAAATTGATATTTGAAAATGTTGTTCCAAATATAATTTCGTCATATATTTTCATTTGTTTCTACTTGGATGTTGTGGCTCAGTGGGTCAGTGTATGATTGAAATCAGATTGTCGTGGGTTCGATTTTCATTCGAGGAGTGGAAATATTTAATATTTCCATTTTCTTCGCTCTGGTGTCGAGGCAAAGCGCTACGTCTACGTTCCACCACTTAACACGCAATGGTTCCGAATTCGGTGGAAAGTAGGGAACGGTATGTCACTAGATTCCCTCTGCCTACCCTGCTATGTGCGGGATACAGCGTGAAGGTAAAAAAAAGCTGAGACGAAGCATGGCGTCAACTTACACCACTCAATTCGCAATATGTAGATTTTGAATGGAGAGTGGAGAACGGAGTGTCTTGACACTAGGCGCTTTCGGACTATCCTGACTATACGGAAAAAAACGAGAAGCTGTTATTACTACTTGAATCTAGGTCAATGGCCCATAGATAAAGTATCGTAATTAAACCTTACCAATATGACAAGTAAGACTGAAAGAAGATCTGTATCAGATTTTAAATTAAATTAATTATTTAAAAAGACATAAAGATAATAAATTTAATTCAAAATCTGCATAGAAGTACTTTTCCAGCCTTATTTGTAACGTTGGTAAAATACAGTTACGATGTATATACGTTCAAAGTAAAATACCTAAAGCTTTGTGAGATATCGCTCTATAAAATGAAAACTGTAATAATATAAATTAAGCTTAGAATATATTCTTATAATGATACCATATATTGGATATAGCGTGTAATAGCAAACATATTTACACACGATAGTTGAGCATAAAAATGACACGTACAAAAAATGTATTTATATGAAAGGTAACTTTCTAGGTTTTGGTCCACATTTATAAGTATTTATAAAATAAATTTAAAATAGTGTGATATTATGTGACTTTGTTTACTTTCAAACGGCAGAATAATTAGAGAGTAGAAGATGATTTACATTCTTAAGTATGTTATATTGTTAACTACTTTACTAATAATAGGTAAGCGACAAGTCTTTTCCTGCATAAAAACTTAGTATCGAGATAATTCGTTCTCCATTTTCCATCGTTTCGAGTTAAAGAACTCCATGATACTCTTTATTTTACTCCAAGTCGGAATAGAACCCATAACCATCGCATTATATAGGCATTAGATGCTGCCCCACTCCACCACGGTAGCGTCAACTAGCCTGCGTTTACTTTAATTCGACATTGTCAGGGACATACAGCAAAATCGAAATGAAAAACATGAAAATATTCAACGTATTCAAATGCCCATGTGTAGCAATTTTCATTAGCTATGAACAGAGTAGAAATTGATTCGCTATAAAGCGAGTCAGAGCAAAATGGATTACATGAAAACTGTTTGTATCTAAAAACTTACTATGTTTTTTTTTGTATGTGCCATCTAAACAATTGTTGATGAATCAAATAAATAAATACTTTGGATATTACAAAATACGTATATACGAGTATACAACAAAAATTGCAAACCCTAAACTTTTCAGTCATTTCATGACGTTTTGAGTTTTGTTAATATTTAAATATTAAAATGTAGTATATTATGAAATAAATGTATTATTCTTTGGATATATTAATAAATTTAATTTAATATAAAAATCAAGTGTTAAACTACGTAGCACGATGAATTTGATTGGACGGAACCGACATATGGCACGTATTCATTAAAATTATAGTTGAGGATGATAAAATAATATATATCATATACTCAAAATTACAATTAATGCTTTTACAATAAATTATTTTAATATAATACTATAAATTATGTAAGTATGTTTAAATGGTATTCCGAGTATGTTACATTTATGTTTTCTTAGATGTAAAAAGAGGCAACTTATGATTTTTTTATAGTTAAAATCAAATCAAATATAAAAATATCTTTATACATATACGCTAATACAAGCACTTTTAAATGGTCTTAAAATGAGTATTGTCAGCTCTACAGGTAGAAGGAGTCGGCGAGAAACTTAACAGCTGCTCTTTTCATTTCAAATATAAATTGACCATAAGATCACAACTATGATTAGCCTTTCGAGTGAACTTCATCAGCGTTCATTTTTATTTTATTGAATAAAGGATGCAAACAAGCAGAAAGACCACCTGATGATAAGTGGTTACCTTCGCTCATAGACATCCACAACATTAGAGTTATGGAGGCGTTGCCTGCCTTGGGGATGTAGAACGGAAAGGAAGAAGGAAGGAAGGGAATGGTGGGAATAGGGCAAACTGGAGAACTGGCGAACTGGCTTGCATGTTATCGAACCGGAACACATCATCAGATGTTTGGCGGTTTATCTTTGACATGGTAGTGGTCGCGAGCCAGTCGAATAACGATTCTCCTACCACCAAGCTACTGGTTACCCGACTTTTAAGGGACGCTGCCTAGTGGCGGAGGGGAATTGTATTCTAAACTCGTCCCACCACGGGTGAAAAATTCCTTACAATATACTATTTTTCAACAAAATAATATACATTTTCAACAGATACACCTCGCGTAGCTTTTTAATCTTGACTTAAAATGGTTCCACTGGTAGATGAATGTTCGACGGGAATATGAAATTATTTGAGTATACAAAGATAGTTGCGTGACCCCCTTTCTCGATATAGAATATAAATAGAACATGGATTAGAATTTCATTTCCATAACAGTTGATTTGAACAGGTATGGATTCGTACTTGCCCGTTTTTTATGATTAAAAGGTAAATTAAGTTTATAAATTATTAAATTAGATTTGTTTAATATTAACACGGCTTGACTATTTAAGTTTTAGTTAATATTATTAGCAATACAGAAATAATTACTATATCGTAATTACAAGCTTATCCAGATCAACTTTCTTGATATTTTTGATTACTTTTTCCCACTAACAAGTATCCAACCACTCCGTTCTCTCCTTTCCTCCCTGAAATGGAGACCGCGCTTAATATTATCACAGCGGAGAAATGTAAATAATTTAAATATAATCATTTCCCGATTAGTATTCGAACTCTAAACTAATCACGTTTGCCACCAGACTGTCTCATTGCGCCACGAATGCCCTTTAAACATTTTTAATTCGTCACATTCTTTATATTAAACTTGCAATTTACAGAAAAAACGTCAGATTAAATAGATTAAAATGGTTCAAAAAGCTCAGTGAAACAGAAATAATTTTGGATAAATACAAACGAATGAAGTTTAGCCTACAGTCCTATAAAAACTGCAAAAGCACTTCTTCCTTTGACGTTCTTAAAAGCTTTATGCAAGTAAATTACAGTGTTTTGAAGTTTCCCATTGACAAAACAACTCTTCTTGCTTTAAGAAAATATTCTATTTTTACTTTCTATTATTTCTCTCGGTTTCTTTTGTCATAATATTTTAATTAAACAATGGTAATGAAACAAGAGTATTTTTTGTTTTTAATATTGCTGTTGTAATACTATCAGTGACGATAGTCTTTTAAAAATATGTCATGCAAAATAATAGTGAGAATAAGACTTTAATAAATAACGTATAATAAATTTGGGCCAAACGATTGTTCGTAGAATAATCTTTGGGTAGCAGAAATTTGTAAAAATCTCTCTACGGAGATGCTAACAACAAAAATAAATTGTAGTATAACGTATAAGAATTTTAAGCAGCTAGTAGTAGAACGCATGGCTTAGCGGTTAGAGCGCCTGCGTTCAATTTTTTATACGTTTTCTAAATGTGTTTTTCAATCTTCCTGAGTGTGGAATAACACTTTAAAAATGTTTTAAAAAATTTGGGTTGTTTACATTTTATTTCTTAGGGGACATTACATAGACACTAAGCTTTAAGTCGTATAAACCTAGTTGTAAATACTGAAAATGTGTTTTTTTTTTAAAGAGATAATATTATAACAAAATAATAATCGTCCGTAATGTGTAAAAAATAATGACTGCTATTAAATAATAATTTAATAGCAGTAATTATTTTACATAACGCATTTTCTTCTTCCGTGTTTTTCTTCGTGAAAATCTCTATAAATATTTTTTTCAAAACTACGTAGTACAAAGTATAATCTTGGGAAAATTCAAAATTCATGCAGCCATTTTATATGTTATTTAAATAGCTTTGCGGCATTGCGTGTTAAGTGGCGGAACTTAACGCCGCGCTTTGCCTCGACACCAGAGCGAAGAAAATGGAAATATTAAATATTTCCACCCCTCGAGTGAGAATCGAATCCACAACCAGTCGTTTACAGTCACACGCTTGTGCCACTGGGCCACGACTGGCCACGATGTTATTTAGAAGATTCCCTCTGCCTACCCTACCATGTGTGGGTTACAGCGTGAAACTAAAAAAAAGCTGAGACGAAGCATGGCGTCAACTTTCACCACTCAATACGCAATATATAGACTTTGAATGGAAAGTGGAGAACGGTGCTTTCTGACTATCCTGACTATATGGAAAAAAGCGAGAAGCTGTAATTACTACTTGAATCTAGGTCAATGGCCCTTAGATAAAGTATCGTAATTAAACCTTACCAACGTGATAAGTAAAAAGATATGAAAGAAGATCTGTATCAGATTTTAAATTAAATTAATTATTTAAAAAGACATAAAGATAATAAATTTAATTCAAAATCTGCATAGAAGTACTTTTCCAGCCTTATTTGTAACGTTGGTAAAATACAGTTACGATGTATATACGTTCAAAGTAAATACCTAGAGCTTTGTGAGATATCGCTCTATGAAATGAAAACTGTAATAATATAAATTTAGCTTAGAATATATTCTTATAATGATACCATATATTGGATATAGCGTGTAATAGCAAACATATTTACACACGATAGTTGACGTACAAAAAATGTATTTATATGAAAGGTAACTTTCTAGGTTTTGGTCCACATTTATAAGTATTTATAAACGAAATTTAAAATAGTGTGATATTATGTGACTTTGTTTACTTTCAAACGGCAGAATAATTAGAGAATAGAAGATGATTTACATTCTTAAGTATGTTGTATTGTTAACTACTTTACTAATAATAGGTAAGCGACAAGTATTTTCCTGCATAAAAACTTAGTATCGAGATAATTCGTTCTCCATTTTCCATCGTTTCGAGTTAAAGAACTCAACGCCACTCTTTGTTTTACTCCAAGTCGAAATCGAACCAAAAACCACCGCGTCATATACGCGTTAGATGCTGCCCCACTCCACCACGGTAGCGTCAACTAGCTAGCGTTTACTTTAATTCGACATTGTCACGAACATACAGCAAAATCAAAATGAAAAACATGAAAATATTCAACGTATTCAAATGCCCATGTGTAGCAATTTTCATTAGCTATGAACGGAGTAGAAATTGATTCGCTATAAAGCGAGTCAGAGCAAAATGGATTACATGAAAACTGTTTGTATCTAAAAACTTACTATGTTTTTTTTTGTATGTGCCATCTAAACAATTATTGATGAATCAAATAAATAAATACTTTATTACAAAATACGTATATACGAGTATATGATAAAATTGCAAACACTAAACTTTTCAGTCATTTCATGACGTTTTGAGTTTTGTTAATATTTAAATATTAAAATGTGTATTACATTTATGCAATAAATATATTATTCTTTGGATATATTAATAAATTTAATTTTAATACAAAAATCAAGTTATAAAACTACGTAGCACGATGAATTTGATTGGACGGAACCGACATATGGCACGTATTCAGTAATTATTATAGTTGAGGATGATAAAATAATATATATCATATACTCAAAATTAAAATTAATGCTTTTACAATAAATTATTTTAATATAATACTATAAATTATGTAAGTATGTTTAAATGGTATTCCGAGTATGTTACATTTATGTTTTCTTAGATGTAAAAAGAGGCAACTTATGATTTTTTTTATATAACTTAAAATCAAATATAAAAATATCTTTATACATATACGCTAATACAGGTACTTTTAAATGGTCTTAAAATGAATATTGTCAGCTCTACAGGTAGAAGGAGTCGGCGAGAAACTTAACAGCTGCTCTTTTCATTTCAAATATAAATTGACCATAAGATCACAACTATGATTAGCCTTTCGAGTGAACTTCATCAGCGTTCATTTTTATTTTATTGAATAAAGGGTGCAAACAAGCAGAAAGACCACCTGATGATAAGTGGTTACCTTCGCTCACAGACATCCACAACATTAGAGTTATGGAGGCGTTGCCTGCCTTGGGGATGTAGAACGGAAAGGAAGAAGGAAGGAAGGGAATGGTGGGAATAGGGCAAACTGGAGAACTGGCGAACTGGCTTGCATGTCATCGAACCGGAATACATCATCAGATGTTTGGCGGTTTATCTTTGACAGATAGTGGTCACGAGCCATTCGAAGAACGAATCTCCTACCACCAAGCTATTGGGTTACCCGACTTTTAAGGGACGCTGCCTAGTGGCGGAGGGGAATTGTATTCTAAACTCGTCCCACCACGGGTGAAAAATTCCTTACAATATACTATTTTTAGCTTCACGCTATATCCCGCACACAGCAGGGTAGGCAGAGGGAACCTAGTGTTAAGACACTCCGTTCCCCGCTTACTTACTATTTTTCAAGAAAATAATATACATTTTCAACAGATACACCTCGCGTAGCTTTTTAATCTTGACTTAAAATGGTTCCACTGGTAGATGAATGTTCGACGGGAATATGAAATTATTTGAGTATACAAAGATAGTTGCGTGACCCCCTTTCTCGATATAGAATATAAATAGAACATGGATTAGAATTTCATTTCCATAACAGTTGATTTGCACAGATATGGATTCATACTTTCCTTTTTTTATAAATATAAGATAAATTAAGTTTATTAATTAAAAAAATAGATTTGTTTAATATTAACACGACTTGACTATTTAAGTTTTAGTTAATATTATTAGCAATACAGAATTAAGTAGTAAATCGTAATTACAAGCTTCTGCAGATTAACTTTTTTAATCTTTTTGATTACTTTTTCCCACTAACTAGTATCCAAACACTCCGTTCTCTACTTTCGCCCTCGCTGACCGCGCTTTATATTAGGTACCAAAGCCGAGAAATGTAAATAATTTAAATATAATCATTTCTCGATAAGGATTCGAACTCTAAACTAATCATATTTGCCACCAGATTATCTCACTGCGCCACGAATGCTCTTTAAACATTTTTAATTCGTCACATTCTTAATATTAAACTTGCAATTTACAGAAAAACGTCAGATTAAATAGATTAAAATGATTCAAAAAGCTCAGTGAAACAGAAATAATTTTGGATAAATACAAACGAATGAAGTTTAGCCTACAGTCCTATAAAAACTGCAAAAGCACTTCTTCCTTTGACGTTCTTAAAAGCTTTATGCAAGTAAATTACAGTGTTTTGAAGTTTCCCATTGACAAAACAACTCTTCTTGCTTTAAGAAAATATTCTATTTTTACTTTCTATTATTTCTCTCGGTTTCTTTGTCATAATATTTTAATTAAACAATGGTAATGAAACAAGAGTATTTTTTGTTTTAATATTGCTGTTGTAATATTATCAGTGACGGTAGTCTTTTAAAAATATGTCATGCAAAATAATAGTGAGAATAAGACTTTAATAAAATACGTATAATAAATTTGGGCCAAACGATTGTTCGTAGAATAATCTTTGGGTAGCAGAAATTTGTAAAAATCTCTCTACAGAGATGCTAACAACAAAAATAAATTGTAGTATAACATATAAGAATTTTAAGCAGCTAGTAGTAGAACGCATGGCTTAGCGGTCAGAGCGCCTGCGTTCAATTTTTTATACGTTTTCTAAATGTGTTTTTCAATTTTCCTAAGTGTAGAATAACACTTTAAAAATGTTTTAAAAAATTTGGATTGCTTACATTTTATTTCTTAGGGGACATTACATAGACTAGTTGTAAGCACTGAAAATGACGTTTTAAAAAAGAGATAACATTATAACAAAATAATAATCGTTCATAATGTGTTAAAAATAATGACTGCTATTAAATAATAATTTAATAGCAGTAATTATTTTACATAACTCATTTTCTTATTCCGTGTTTTCCTTCGTGAAAATCTCTATAAATGTATCTTTTTAAAAAGTACGTAGTACAAAGTATAATCTTTGGAAAATTCAAAATTCGTGCAGCCATTTTAGATGTTATTTAAATAGCTTCACGCTATATCCCGCACACAGCAGGGTAGGCAGAGGGAACCTAGTGTTAAGACACTTCGTTCCCCACTTTCCGCCGAATTCGGAGGCATTGCGTCTTAAGTGGCGGAACTTAACGCCGCGCTTTACCTAGACACCAGAGCGAAGAAAATGGAAATATTAAATATTTCCACCCCTCGATTGGGAATCGAACCCACAACCAGTCGTTTACAGTCACACGCTTGTGCCACTGGGCCACGACTGGCCACGATGTTATTTAGAAGTATCTATGAATACACACAACAAACATAAATCAAACAAATACAAAAACAAACGGTACACAAATCAAATTATAAATTACATTTTCTAAATCACTTAAAGGGCGCCCTTGTATCGTAGGTACAGTTGGAACAAAAAATGGCAAAATAAAACACAATCGCTCCCTCAGTCTGAGTCTCTACGGTAAAAGATGAATAACTAATTATTCGGTGTCTTAAATTTTCCGCCAGGCATTTGATATCCGAGGATTACAAGCTGGAATATTATAAGCATTTTATAATAAATAATTAAAATGTTAGACACTTGGACGAACATTTTGATACAGTTGTCGTAATTTGAATTCTTTTGTTTATATTAATATGTTTGTTGAATATAATTTGTGGCCAGTCGTGGCCCAGTGGCACAAGCGTGTGACTGTAAACGACTGGTTGTGGGTTCGATTCCCACTCGAGGAGTGGAAATATTTAATATTTCCATTTTCTTCGCTCTGGTGCCGAGGTAAAGCGCGGCGTTAAGTTCCGCTACTTAACACGCAATGCCTCCGAATTCGGCGGAAAGTGGGGAACGGAGTGTCTTAACACTAGGTTCCCTCTGCCTACCCTGCAGTGTGCGGGATACAGCGTGAAGCTAAAAAAAAAAGAAAAAAATATATGTAATTGGTCGTGCTGGTTCAATGTAATATCGTCTAACTGTATTCGCGATGGTTGTGGGTTCGATTACCAATGAAAAACATTTTCTTTTTAAAGTGATTATATCTTAAGGTATTCCCAGTTGGGGGAGTAATTATGCATAACCTAAATTATTTTCGATTTTCCGCTTCGGTGAAGAAAATAAAGCGCGGCGATGACATTTCACAATGTCTCAGAATCGAGAGAAAGTAATGAACAGAGTGCTAAACTAATTAAAAAATTAAAAAAAAAATAAAATTTTGAAAATACCCACGACGGTTTAATTGTAAAAAGGATAAAATAACTAGAAATCCCCCGCCTAAAAGAATATATGTAACGAGATGATGGGGACGACTTCGTCGGAGCTGCCATTACTTTAAGTTTGCTAACTTAAAGTAGGTTTTCATGCTGTTAAAACAGGTTTAGGAAAAAATTAAAATATTAATATGAATTTACAGTTTTGATAACTGGTATTCCTTTTAAAAACTTTGAGAACGAAATCTATACTGTTAGCTACTATATTTAAAATAGAGGTCGCAACTGGCAGCCCCCGACGAAGTTGTCCCCATCATCTCGTTACATATATTCTTTTAGGCGGGGGATTTCTAGTTATTTTATCCTTTTTCAATTTCAACCGTCGTGGGTATTTTCAAAATTTTTACTTTTGTTTTTTCTTTTAAACTTTTTAAAGTGTATAGATATACATTATATATTATTACATAATTTCGAAATACTTTATATTAATCTTCATGCAAATCCAAAAAAAATTATAAGCCCAATGCTTTCTGGTTATCAAATGCCTATTGCAGCGCCTGGCAGATTGTCACCGCAACATTTTTAGGAAACTTAAGTTTAACCAAATCAGTGAAAATCACAAAACCCACTAGTAGTTTTGATTTGGAACAAATTAATTTATACTGGAGCGCCCCGTGGTAGTTTGTGATATGGCATATAAAAACAACTAAAACAACAATTAAACCTGAACCTATCACAGAAATCCGCATCTAAATAGGTTTCACACAAAAATACAAGCAAATGCTTACTACAGCGCCCCCTGGTGAGGTGTCACCACGACACATATACGAGAACACGCGCTAATTGAGCCTGATCCTATCGTTGAAAACTGCATCAAATTCAGACTCGTAGTTTTAACTTTGCACCATCAAATGTTTAATGAAGCGCCCCCTGGTGAGTTCTTAACGTAAAAAAAAACTAAAAACATACACCAAGTAAAGGTAAATCTAATACTGAAAACTCTGTCCAATCGGACTAGTAGATGTGGTTTTACATTAAATATTACAAACAAATGTTTACTGCAGCGCCCCCTGGTGAGTTAACACGATAAAGCATATCCAAGAACATGCACTAATTAAACTTGAGCTTATCACTGAAACTGCATCCAAATCGAATTCGTCATTTTAGCTTTGCACAAACAATATTTTACTGCAGCGCCCCCTGGTGACTTGTCACCGTAATATAAATTTAGAAACATGTACTAAACAAAGCGGAATCTAATACTGAAAACTCTTTCCAATCGTACTAGTCGTTTTTGTTATACACAAAAAATGGAAGCAGCTACTTACTGCAGCGCCCCCTAGAGAGTTGACACATACTTGAAAATATGCACTAAGTAAACATACATGACACATATATGAAAATATGCACTAAGTAAACTTGAATCTATCATTGAAAACTGCATTCAAATCGGACTCGTAGTTTTAGTTTTGCACAAACAAATGTACTTACTGCAGCGCCCCCTGGTGAGTCATCACCGTAACACATATATGAAAAGATGCACCAATTAAACCTGAACCTATCGTTGAAAGTTTCATCTAAATCGAACTAGTAGTTTTTACTCTACATAAACAAATGTTTACTGCAGCGCCCCCTGGTGAATTTTCACCGTAACAAAAAAACAAAAATCTTAAAATATGTACGAAGTAAAGCTTAATCTAGTTCTGAAAACTCTAGCCAATCGGATAAGTAATTTCGGTTTTAGACAAATAAATATAAGAAAAATTTTGGTTTTACACAAAAAAACTCAAACAAATGCTTATTACAGCGCCCCCTGATGAGTGGTCACCATAACACATATATGGAAAGACGCACCAATTAAGCCTGAACCCATCCTTGAAAGTTTCATCTAAATTTGACTAGTAGTTTTTGCTCTGCATAAACAAATGTTTAGTGCAGCGCCCCCTGGTGAGTTTTCCCCGTAACAAAAAAAGAAAAATCTTAAAGTATGCACCAAGCAAAGATAAATCTTTTTATGAAAACTCTTTTTAATCGGAGCAGTAGTTTCGGTTTTAGACAAATAAATACAAAAAAAGTACAAACAAATGCTTACTGCAGCGCCCCCTGGTGGTTTGGCACGATAAAAGATATCCAAGAACATCCACCAATTAAACCTGAATCTACCACTGAAAATCTATTGAAATCAGACTATTATTTTTTGAGATAATTGAAAACATTCGTTTTCACGTAAAATGCTTACTGCAGCGCCCCCTGGTGAGTTAAGGCAATAAGACATACATAAGAACATACGCCAATTGAACTTTAACCTATCATAGAAAACCGTATCAAAATCGGACTTATAGTTTTGGAAATAATTGACATAGTAATTTGCACAAACACACAAACAAACAAACAAACAAACAAACAAACAAACAAACAAACAAACAAACAAACAAACAACCTCTCACCCCAAACACATATACAGTCGCCGTTCCGTCGCGGGTAAAAAGAAATAAAATTAAAAAAAAAAAACGAAAAAAAAAATAATTTCCTTAAAATTACATAATATGTTAATTCCTTTTTTAAAGCGATTTTTTCTTGTAGTTCTAAGATATATAGTATTTATTTTCTTAAAAGATAGATAAAGAAACAACGTAACTTTTTCCAAGCTTACCAAGTTGCTGATGACATTTCCTTTATTAAATACTTTGACGTTTCCAGTCTTCCCGTATTGTTTTACTTTTAATTTTCTCTATTATCATTCTGCTAAAGACAACATCATACTTCCAACGTAACTATTGAATAGATACTCCTTTATATTATTCTACGGTATTTTATCTGTCATTCGCAAGATATGCACAGTGCGCCGTTATAGCTGTAGGCATTAATATAATTAGTATTACATTACTTTGAATATAAAATAACTGACGTTTTTATTTTCGTGACTTATTCAATACTAGTGACGAGCTCGCGGTTGTGCCTGTGTGAACTACACGACTATAATTGTTTCGTTATATGCGCACTTGCATTCTCACTTAAATTACAAACTTTGTTTATGTTTATAATTTATATTTTATAACTTTTTTATTTTTTTACCGATTGAAACGAAATATAGACTAAATTTTAAAGGAAGTTCATCAAAATATAATCAACCAAAATGTTTAGCCGTTTCAGATATTAGCACGCCAAAAATACAGACAAACAAAAAGAAATTTAATCCAATAATATTTTTATCAAATATCTTCCACATAAAGTTACATTTTACATTTTTAAGCTGTTTTTATGGTTTAATAGCAAATTTACAGTAAATTATATTTGCACACAAAAATACCTATCGCATTATCTCCCAATTAGCTGTCTAGGACAGCATTAAAATGTAAAATCTTCACAAAATTGAAATTTCGCACATTTCGGTAGTCGACTGTAATTGGAAAGGCGGAACGAGTTTGCGACGTACGTCCAGAATCGCAACTAGTAGAACAATCGCATTCAGTTCTTTAGGAATCTATGTCAGAGAGTTCGAGTAGACTGGAGTAGATTAAAGTTCTGAATACCTCTTAAGATGAAAGCAAATTAGCTAAATCTTTTCAGTGAATAATTAAATTTTAATACAATTTTGTTATATTCAAATTTGTCTCATTTACCTAATTTAGCACCTATGTAGATTTTTTTAATTATTAATAATGTACCAAAACGTAAACCTCTGCATGTTTCGCATCCACGTGCCGATTATTAATATTCAAAATATGACATTTCTTTAATAATTCTGGCGCTTTTTCTTTAACCTTTTTCTAACTTCTATCCATTTTTCTTTATAATCGTTGTTTTTAAAAAAAGCTTCACGTGACAAGTCACTCCGTTGTTCATCTTCTGACCAAAATCAAGATATTCTTTAAGTCTATCTCATTTTTGTAGATGGATTGTTAAAATTATTATTAGAAAAGAATAAAAAACTGAACAGGTCTTTTTCTTGTATTCAAATATTGAAAATATATTTGATTTTGGAAACGTGTCCGTTTGTTCGATTTTTTGCTCATTTGTTGCTCTCTTATTTTCTTAGCTAAAATATCTCTGTCTAGTTCTGATTTGGAACACCATGGTTATGTGGTTTTGAAACGCACATTACATCGACATGCCTTTAAAGAAATAAAAGTAAAATTTAACTTGAGGTCGTTCTGGTACTATGCGACAGTCACTGACTGTAAACGCAATCATTGTGAATTTGTTCCTCACTTAATATATTTAAAAAATATTTAAAATTTCATCTCTAGAAAGACAATGCATAGGGTTTAGATGCACCACTCAACTTGTTATGTTTGGCATATAAAACAAAGCGAAAAACAGAGAGTACGGACACTAGGCTCTCCCGATCCTTACCTCATCACAATGTCGGGGCAAAATTCAATTGCAATTAACGATTAAATATTAAATTCATTATTTGTTTGTGGAGAAATCACATAAAAATCACAATTACTTGAAACTTAACAAGTTCTTAATTATTAATTATTACACTATAATTAACAATGAGTCAATTGTTAATTATGGTTTTTGGCACAAACAAACGATCAACTGTTAATTGCAATTAAGTTTTGCCCAACACTGCCTTTGTACATTCATATACATGCACAAACAATAAGCAAAACGTTTTAAAATAACACTTTTTTTAAGTAATGATCCCTAACAGTAAACTTGCATCGTAAATAAAAATTATGCTAACAGTTATGAATACATAGCTGGGTGGCTGTATCGAGTGCTTGGGTAATTTATTACTGAACTTGTCGGCCGCCTCTTACACTTTTACAACTTATTAATAGAATGAATATTAAACTGATTTTGAACAAACTTTCAAGGGGGCTATAATTTTCAAATAGGAAATTTTGACGGCTGTTTTTAATAAATTTTGAACAATACAAATCGGCTCACATTTAGTATAATAAATTTACGGCTAACGTTAAACAAACACAAAAAGTTTAATATAAAAGTTTAATGCTACGCTTAAAATCAAACCTGGGAAAAGAAATACTGAGGCCATTGTGGCTCTACGGATACTCGTATATACACGATGATTTCGGTTCGATTTCTACTCGAGAAATTCATTATTTTTAAATAATGTTCATTTCTTCGCTCTGGTGAATAGACAAAGCGGTATAGACTTTCGGAAATACGCAACACTTCGGTACTCTCTCCTGAAGCTGGAGAAAAATACTGAGAATAAAATGTAATATTTATTTTGTTTCCAAGCCATATGTAAAATTGTTAAAGAATACTTTACGGTACCCAATTAAAGCTTTTTTAACTTTAACAATAACGAATAATGTGTTTTTTGTGTCACATTTTAACAAGGAGTCAAGTTAGTCAGAAAATTAAGTGTCCAGACATTTAATTTCAAACTTTTCCTGAATTCGATTTTGATTGACATTAACGTATTGAGAAGCCGAATTCAACGCTAAACTTATTAACCAGAACAAACAAATAAAAGTAACTAACTACTAACGAATCCACAACCAATCCCTATTAAATTCAGACGCTGTGCCACTGCGCCACGATGGTCTTTCTGATAAGAAAACTTAGTTCACACAATTGCCTCACAAATCAAAATAATAGTACCACTAAACACTAAACTTGTACATTACAAGCAAAACATCTTCTAACAAATTGGAAATAATGTTTGCGTTTTAAAATTCACGAGTTTCTGTATCTCGAAATAGAGATATACCGCGTGATGTAGACGTGCAAATGCGAGCCGACGAGCTTTAGCTCCCGTCTCGGTTTATTCGAATGCATTTTTTATGTCGATACATCCCAATAGAAATCTATCAGACTTCAATGGAATATGGTTTATTCATGTACACTTGGCGAGTTGTTCTCAATCTTTATATCTCTTATTTGTTACGTTATAAAAGATTTTTGTAGCTAGCTGGTAGTAATATTTGCTGTGAGCTTTTAATATAACATATGATATGTTCTTTGGTAGGTTTTTTTTTATATTACGTATTTTTTCTACTTTTGGAGATTAGGGTATCTCCTATGTCTAATAATATTATGTTATTCCTTTCTTTCTCCTAACAAACATAACGTAGTATTTGTTTTAGTAAATCAGAAAATCCAATCAAAAATATAAGTTAATAAGTTCACCAATATCTTTATTTGATAATTCTGCAATTATAATTCCCACTCGTGGAGTGAAAATAATTAATATTTCCATTTTCTTCGCTCTGGTGTCGTGGTAAAGCGCGGCGTTACGTTCCGCCATTTAACATGCAATGCCTTCAAATTTGGCGGAGAGTGGTTAACGGACTGTCTTAACACTAGGTTCCCTCTACCTAACCTGCTTTGTGCGGGATACAGCTTGAAGCTAAAAAATACAGCGTGAAGCAATTATAATTACTAATTAATTGTTCCTAAAAAAATCGAGGTTTTTATTGTTTCACGTATTTTTCATAGATGGATAATTAGTGAGATAGACATTGATTAGTTCACTAGAGAAATTAAAATAATAAAATTATAACCATCATGGGAATCAAACCTACTACCAAAGTACTATAAACAACGAACGATTAACGACTTTGAAAATATTTTTAGTAACCTGTAAGCAAATTAAGTTAACTATATTGTCGTTTTTTAAAGTTAATGTTATGCTAAAAAGTATTATCTAAAATTTCAATTACAACCAAAAGCGTTCCTTTGCATTAAAATTCCTCAAGATTCTCCTATTAAAATTTCCTAGCCACAAATATTTTAATGGCTAATATACTAAAAAGCATATGCATTACAAAATTCCATGCACCACTAGAAGGATAGCAAATAATACCAAGAATTTCTACATCCTCGCACCGCTTTAGACACTTGTATGTTATATACCAATATAAATACAATATATGAACAACTAACCTGTAGGAATAGTACTTATTAAAAATCAGCATCACGCATCTTCCCGCAGAGCACTGTATTCAGAGAGAATCTAGTGTTAAGACACTCACCCGTAAACATGAATTTTGAGTGACATTGCGTTTTGAGTGGCGTAACTCAACTAAAGTCTCATTTCAGACTAAGGTATCAGAGTGGATTAATGAAAATAATTTGTAATAATTCCCTCGAGGAGGAATTGAGCCCACAATCATAGCGTTTACAGACAGACGCCGTACCACTGCACCATTGTACTTAATTTGTCTCAGCAGTACTTAATTTCTTTTTTGTTTAGCTTCACGATGTACTCGCACACAGCAGGGTAGGCAGGGGGAACCTAGTGTTAAGACACTCTATTCCCCACTTTCCGCCGAATTCGGAGGCATTGTGTGTTAAGTAGCGGAACTTAACGTCGCGCTTGGCCTTAACACCAGAGCGACGAAAATGGAAATAATAAATATTTCCACTCCTCGAGTGGGAATCGAACTCACAACCAGTCGCTTTACAGTCACACTTTGTGCCACTGCGCCACGACTTTGTGACAGTACTTAACGCGTTCAAATATACTACCAACAAAATTTATAACATTCATTTTGACTTGAAACTCCGCTTGATAGTTCGTATGTCGCATCATCATTCCTCAAGCCCCTATTATTAAGCTGTAAATGCTTGCAAATCCTTATAAACGGCCATAGACACAGGTTGTAGCAAGACAAAGTACTGCTCACAGTTTTTTAAAAGTACCGCCAATTTATAACACTACTCAGACGAGGTAAACTAAAAATGTTGATAGTTAAAATGTTATTTAGGAACATTTTCTTAAATTACACCAATGTTTTAGTTTTTTATTCTGATATTCTTGTATTTTAAATAATCTTAATAGCTAGTTGTGGGTTCAATCTCCACTCGAGGGGACAAATAAAAAAAGGACAAAAATTACATATTTGGAATGTTACTCTTAATTCTACAATGTTACGAGAAGCAGACACAGTGGCAAGAATATAACTTTCAACTAATTCAAAAGTATTTTTTTACCAATTTAGAAAAACTTATTTTGACCAGGTTTCTCTATCATAGAATATGACAATGAATACAACACTTAGCTTTCCAAGCTACATCAACATCAAAATGTACATTTCTTCAATACATAAATATTCTTGCTTTCCCCTTTTGGCCCATTTACAAATATTACACGTCGAATTGCGAGAAGAACGCTGCGTTTGTCTAATAAAAGGGTGAGATATAATATATACCTATAATAAATATAGTACAAGACTCTTGCGTTACTAACTGACTGCCAGACAATGCACAGCCGGAAATAATGGGCGTAAAGAGTGAATCTTGGCATGGCATGTGAGTTCCTTGAAGAGTAGGGGAACACTAAGAGAAATTTCTTCTAAACTCCAATGGGAACGGCAAAACAACATGTTCATAAGCAAGTAAGATAAATTTGAACTCACTAGCATCGCGTGTTTCAAAATTGGAGCTATAAGAGTATTAATTCATAAATTTGTTAATAATATTGTTTTACATTAATATTATATATACAAAAGCTTAAAGTAATAATAACGTCTCGCGAGAAACAGCTATTCTTTTCTTAATAAAAAGTACTTCGTTTGTGTAAAGTAGCAGAATAGTAGAAAAAAGGAAACACAGGCGCATGACACGGTCCCCCACAGTCCTGCCGTACAGTGTTTATACTAACCAAGCACCTAACGGGGCCACTAAATATGAATTAAGTGAAATATCTCTTCATACAAGGTACGAATAACAAGAATCCAGTCTATAAATATGGGCTATATTATATTCTTATATTATTTAGTATTTAATGTATTTATTATCTTTATAAGTTCATACATAAATATATTCTTTTCAGCTTCTCATTTTTTCCGCATAGATATTTAGTTATAGAGAACGTAATTTTAAAAACCCTCTTCTCCACTTTCAGCCCGAAAATCGAATAATTGTGTATTAAGCGGCGAAACTAAACATGCCTTGCCTTGCAGAGTGGAGAAAATAACTTTAATATAATGATTACTATAATTTTTATAATTGAAATATTTAATATATCATTTTTTTCTCTCTGGTGTCGTGGCAGAGCGTGGCGTTGAGTTCCGTCACTCGACACCTTGTGGGGAAAGGAATGTCTTAATATTAGGTTCCTTCTACATACCCTGCTGTGTGCGGGATAGAGCATGAAGTTAAAAAAATAATCATTACTCTACATGGATATTAAACCCATAACTAGTTTCGTTTGTTGTTCGCACAAAAACTTTCTACGAATAATCAATGTAAATAATTTTAATATTATTAATGTATTAATTTGTTAATAACTTATAAATATAATATAGAAAAATATATACGGGATATATTGTTATATAATTTAAAAAAAATCTCAAAAAAAAAAAATTGTGGCCAGTCGTGGCCCAGTGGCACAAGAGTGTGACTGTAAACGACTGGTTGTGGGTTCGATTCCCACTCGAGGAGTGGAAATTATATTTCCATTTTCTTCGCTCTGGTGTCGAGGTAAAGCGCGGCGTTAAGTTCCGCCACTTAACACGCAAGCCTCCGAATTCGGCGGAAAGTGGGGAACGGAGTGTCTTAACACTAGGTTCCCTCTGCCTACCCTGCTGTGTGCGGGATATAGCGTGAAGCTATATAATTTTAATGACCAGAAAATTAAATAATATTTCAACACTAAATTCTATCGCTACCTTAGTGGCCTAAACGTAAAGCTTTGAGATATTCTCACGTGCGCAAAATATTAGCAAAGCAGTGTTAGTAACAAGTAACATGTTAGCTTTTAGTACTGTTTTCAATATTTTGTTATGCTTCTATTTCAGAACAGCAACTTGTTATAATGGTATGCATATTAATGCAAACTCATTATAAACTAAAATTCTTTGTTATGTTTAAACTAGGGGTTATGTTATTATTTATTAAGTATAGTTTATTTATTTTTTTCAGCTTAATATTTCAGGGCCAGTTGTGACGCTGTGGCACAAGCGTGTGACTGTAAACGACTGGTTGTGAGTTCGATTCTAACTCGAGGAGCGGAAATATTTAATATTTCCCTTTTTCGCGCTGGTGTCGAGGCAAAGCGCGGCGTTAAGTTCCGCTATTTAACACGCAATGCGACGAAGAGTGGGGAGCGGAGTGTTTTAACACTAGGTTCTCTGGGTACCCTGCTGTGTGTGGGAGACAGCGTGAAGCTAAAAAAAATAAAAATTTAAATCTTATCCTTATCTCTTATTTTTGGGTAGGCAGAGAGATTATTGAGTCATCACACTCCATTCTCCGCTTTGCATTCGAATTCGAAGCAATAAGGACCCAACGCCGAGCTTTCGCTCCTAATTTATGTGTTTGAATATTTTTTTTCCCGCAAGGTAAAACAATACGCGGAGACAAGTTACGTCTTTTCTTACAGTAAATTATTATCCACTTATATATATATAAACCTAAAATACAGCGTTAGAAGTACATATAAACGGCTTAGCCTAAGACAAACGACACTGTCCAGCTCAGGTGTGAGAAAACAATACTTTGTTCTAATTTTCTTACTAACATTGTGAACTCTGTTGTCGCCATCGAAATTACTACAGGGATAAAATCTGGAATTAACGTGTATAATTTAGCTACTTCTCGTTTTTTTAATATTTAATGAAACTAAAAAAAAATAGTATGCAGGAGATTTCGGGGACGATAAATTGATCTAGCTAAGTTTCATTTTTAGAAAATGCCGTTTTTTTGTATTTTTTCTACAATAATAGCAGCTACAATATCTTTAGTATAGGAATGTTAATATGGTGCCTAATGGTAACGTTTTAATAGCTAAGGTGGCAAATGGGGCAAATTCAAAAGCAGAAGTTCCCGGTTCGAATCCAGACTTCTGTTTTGATATTTTCAAATTTTAGTTATATTCTATCTATAATATTTTTTCTGTTATATTTATTATGTCAAGTTTAACGTTTGATTATGATTTACAAAAAACCACGATTTATCAAAATTTATCAAAAAAAATGCCGAGCGAAGCCCGGTCAATCTGATTTTTTTATTTAATTATAACATTATTTATTAACGAATAAAACCAAACATTGTTTGATCAGATTATATTATACTTTAATCGTTAAAATCAAAGCTTACAGGTTCTGGAAAAAGAAAAAATGAATATCGCGCTACTGACCCATCAAGCAGGTAAGGCCGAGAAAGTTAGATTTTTTATTTTGGACATATGTATGTATATTGTATACGTACTACGACGCCCAGGTAAGATTTTATTCCCATTTTATTGGTTGTTTAGCTAGTTGGGTGTTAAGAAAAGAGTAAGAAGTGTGAGAGAGCAATGCCAATTTAAATAACACTCGAATAGCCAAAATAAAATAAAAGAACTAAACATTATGAATGTAATAAAAGATTATTTAGTAGGTTCTAATAAACTTTATAACAACGGCAGTAGGTTATGTTACTTTCACAGAGCTACAAATTTGCAGCTCCTTATAGAAATGCAGATATCATTAAATATTGACAGTCTTTTTGAAATTAATGGAAGGAAATTGTTTCTGCTATCTATATATACCTGCTATGTACACTATATAAACTATACTACAATTTTACTATATACACTATAACTTTAATTGAAAAGTATCAACGACTTCTATACTATAAAAATCCATAAATTCTAAAGAAAGAAACTTTTTTAACGAAGTTTCAACCAGCCCATACAAAATATCCTTGAAAATCAACTAAATAAGCTTTTAAATACCGTTATTTTAAAATTCTCGAACTATGCTTGTGTTGATTGCGATAGAAATTTCGCGCTCGCTTTGAACAGTACTTAATTTACAGTCAAAAAGCACTTTTTGGCAAAGTTTTCGTAGAATTTTACAAAATATGAGGCAACTTTATGCTACCTTTTGCATATCGCGCCAAATTCAGTCTGTTCGTGTTATTTTGTGAGCTATATTAAAGTATGAAGTATTTGTTGTATAGAATGATAATAATGTGCTTGTTGTTATACAATTTGCATACAAATTTATTTTTTAACTGCTACATAGATTACTCTATGAATATGCACATAACAAGTTCACCCTTTTTCAGCATAGCTGGGTACTCAGAGAGAAACTAGTGTTATCTCCAAAGTGATATTCCGCTCTCCGTATATAATAATAACAATTTCTTCCGTAATACTGAAAAGGCTTAGAGGCAGTGTTGGGCAAAATTCAAATATAATTATTAATTAAATATTAACATTTAATTTTTTATTTGTAGGGGGTATTTGCATAAAATCACAATTAATTGTTAATCGTAATTTTCAGACAAACAAACGATTGATCAATTATTCTTAATATTTAATTCTTGATTGCAATTAAATTTTGCCCAATACTGCAGTTAGAGGACCATGTAGAACGTATTCCATTTCTACTACTACTTTTTCTTAGTATTAGATACATATGTCTGATCATATCTCAGATCATGGTAACTTAACGTCAGTAGCCAGTGTGAAGATCAACATTTTTATAACCGAACTGAAGAATTTAAATTATTTGTAATTTATATTGGGGCCAGTCGTGGCGCAGTGGCATAAAGTGTGAAACGACTAGTTATCGATTCTCACTCGAGGAGGGGTAATATTTAATATTTCCATTTTCTTCGCTCTGGTGTCGTGACAAAGCGCGACGTTACGTTCCGCCACTTAACTCGCAATGCCTCGCAATGAATTCGGCGGAAAGTGGGGAACGGAGTGTCTTAACACTAGGTTTCCTCTGCCTACCCTGCGGTGCGCGGGATACAGCGTGAAGCTAAAAAAAATAAATAAAAAAATATGTGGAATAAAAATGATTAGGGCAAAGTAAAACTAACATTTCTAACCCTGAATCAACTTTATGCGCAAAAATACGCAAAAAGAACAAATATACCTTTCTTAAACTGTATCGCAGTACTGCTTTCAACTTCAGGTTTTATAATATAGGATTTATTTCGCCAATGCCTTTGGCTTTTTGATTTAAACGAAAATAAAAAAAGAACAACTTCGTATTTGCTAGCATTCTTTGTTGTGGTTTACAGGAAAAACTGTCGTATGATATCGCTTCGTTTACTCTCTCGCGCAATAATATTACTCACGTCCCAATGGACGTAATTATTTATATATGCTTTCTATAAATGAAATTAACTTAACCTCCACGAATGCTTCATATAATTATATTACGTACCGGAAGGAAAAACTTAGCATTCCTTTTTCTAGCATGGTGTAGTAGTTTTGAAAGTATAGAAAGAAATATTTTTTACCATACGAGAACAAACAAATTAATATTTCACAAACTATCATGCGTTTGATATATAAACACATTTTACGCGTCCGAGTTCTAATAGTACCTACTCGAAATACACTAACGTACCAAAATAAAAGCACATTTAAAACTATTTAAAACAATTCCAGTAAATTTTTATTTCTCGTATAATTGAGAGGTATTTAAATCTTAAAATTACTTGATATTTTAATACTTTTGGTTCATTATTAATTTAAATAAAATATTATCCTCATCTTATTTAAAATATGCTTACACAAAGTGACTAATTGATCAATATCTAGAGAATGAAGTGATTGTTAAATATTTTTCCATCTTAACGCAAATAAGCAACTAATTCTTATATACGAAATATCCCAAAAATAATAATTTTACATAATTCTATACATAACATAAGCAAAACAAATTGATTGTTAAACTTAAGCAAAACAAATTGATTGTTAAAATTAAGCAAAACAAATTGTTGTTGTGGCCAGTCGTGGCCCAGTGGCACAAGCGTGTGACTGTAAACGACTGGTTGTGGGTTCAATTCCCACTCGAGGAGTGGAAATATTTAATATTTCCATTTTCTTCGCTCCGGTGTCGAAGTAAAGCGCGGCGTTAAGTTCCGCCACTTAACACGCAATGCCTCCGAATTCGGCGGAAAGTGGGGAAAGTGGTCTTAACACTAGATACCCTCTGCCTACCCTACTGTGTGCGGGATACAACGTGAAGTTATGAAAAAAAACAAAAAAATGTCCTAACTCCAAAAAAACACTTTTTAAAATATCCTACATAACAAAATCAAAACAAATTGATTGTTAAAATTAAAACAAAGTCCATTTATTGTTTAATTAGGTGTGCTTCCACTAACACGTGAAGTTTCATATAGCGACACTATAACAAACGCGCCGCGTCCCACAGGACCGTGCCCGTTTTACGAGTATTCCTTCCACCCCCGGAGGCGAGAATTCGCTGAAAATGCATTACAGCCTTGTGTTTTTGCATCTGCAGTGGATGACACTTGGTAATGCTTCTGAACGGTTGTTTTAATATACAAAAGTTGTTTTGATATGTTAATAAAATGGGAAACGGAGTGTATTAACACTAGGTTCCCTCTGCCTACCCTACCGGGGTGGGATACAGCGTGAAGCTAAAAATAATAAAAATAATAAATTTTAACCTACATACTAAGGTAATAATTAATAAATTATGTGTATACGGCAAATAAAATATTATAAACTAAGTTTTCCTGTTTTATCAAAAATTATAGGGGCGAACATGCCATAGTGATACAGCGTTTGACTGTAAGTGCTGGTTGGTTCGATTCCCATTTAGGGGAATGATATTTAATTTATTTTATTTATTCGCTCCGCCCTGGTATAACAAAACGCAGCATTGAGTTCCGCAACTAAATATGCAATATCTTAAGTTTAGCAGGAAGTAGAGAAATCAAATATTTACCGTTACTTGACATAATATTGAACAAACCATTTGTTTTTCTTGAGAGAAACAATTGAATAGCTTTTCTGAATGAAATAATTGAAAATTCATATAAATTAGAAAATCTTGTCTCTAAATAAGCATCAATTAAGAGTTTAACAAACACTCGACGGCGGTTTACAAACGAACTTTTGTAGCCCTCGTGTAACAAGATTTATAAAGTTTATTTAGTACGCAAACTTTTAATAAGGACTAAGCATTGTGAAACGGCTCATGGCATGCGGTTGGACGAAATGCGTTTAACTTTTAGGAATATTTGGGTATCATTTTAATATAAAAGAGCCTTATTAGCTTAGATGGGATATCTGTGACCGTTTTGAGGCAACTCCTGTTAAAGTTTATCCATAATTGAGGAAGCTTCAATTTGTTTTGGTGTTTTTCGATGTTGTTTAGATTTGACTATTGTTTATATTTAGTTTGATTACTTTCGTTTTATCTGCTTTCTATACAAATTTGAGGCATCACATATTAATTTTATCTCTATTCAAAAGCGGAGAAATGTTTATAATTTGAACACCGTTTTCCGAAATGAGTTGAACCTGAAATCAAAATTTATAGGATGTGATACGATAAAAAATATATTTGTCAATATAAAATAAAAATTACTAAATTACATAAAAAGTATAATGTAGACTTAAATATTTAAAAACGTCATATATATTATTCCTTTTATTATAGCAAGATTTGACATCTCGATTTTTTAAAGAATATTTACAATAAACCAAGTATAGAATAACTAAAGAAAACGGACATTTTTATCATTTTTGTTATATCTTCGCAAAAGAAACCATTGCTCTTACTATATCAGAAGAAACGTCAAGTATCCATACGAAATTCTTTCTTTCAAGGCACGTCTCGGTTTCATCAAAATATCTTCATTACCTATGAATATAAAGCGAACTGAAAATAAGGTAATAACCACTACTCTACCAACAAAAGCGCCATGAAGTTAAAACGTGAGAAAGAAACTGAAAATAAAGGCTTTTCACCATGTATTGTTTTTTTTTAAATAACTTTGGGCAACTCGCCATATTACGGACGTAAAGGGGCATTAATAACAGTTGACCATTAAAAGCAGCTTCAAGCCTTTTCATAACAGAGTCGTCAAAAAGAACCTAGTGTGGAGACACTACGTCCCTCCACTTTCGACTATGATCATTACGGCATAAAATATTGTTCTGGTATTGGGTAAATATTGAATTTAGAATTTTTGACTCAACGCTAAATTTTTTTATATGATTATTATTACTTAACAACGTAGAACGGAGTGTTTTAACTATAAGTTATTTCAGCCTACCATGCTATACGGAAAAAATATGATATAAGCCACTAATATAAGCTATAAAATATCATACATAAGAAAATGAAAATATCAAATATTGGAAATATTCTCCTTGAGTGGGAATCGAACCCACGACCTGTCGTGCTTATAGTCACACTTTGTGCCTCTTTGCCACGACTGGCCTATAGCTTTGATAGTTCATACAAAATGACGAAACTCAGCCCTATAATTCAAACTAGAAACTGACAATCGGTTTTAATATAATAAAGAGCTAAAATTTGTAACTTTGTTTGGAAGAGCTAATCTTCAGAAATACTGAACCGATCATGAAAATTCTTTCACAATTAGAAAGCTATAGGCTATAGGCTATATTATATTATGGTTAAAGGGGCTCAGTAAAAGAGGATAAGATGTGCAACGAAGCGACGAAGCCGCGAGCGGGTCGCTAGCGAGACCGTATTTGACTGTGAACCCGCTGGATGTAGTTTCGATTTCGATTCATGCACCCAGGAATCATATTATTAAAATTATTTCAACTTATCCGCTCTGAATACAAAAATATATGTAAGATTCTAAATTCTAATACATACATTTTCTATGAAAACAAAATCAGTTCAAAGCAAAATTCAATTTCTCTAGTAATATTAAAGTCAGTATAAACACAAGTTAATAAGTTGAACTCGGTCGTTTTCAGCAATTAAGCTAACAGAATCCGTGTTCCAGCATCTGCAGCATGCATTGTCAATTACCCGAGCGGGGTCAGTGGGATGAATCTACATAAAAGTAATATATATCTGTCCATCTGTACCACTTTGTTACTAATAGTTAGTTTCTTGTTCATTTATATTTGCATATGCAATTATTTTATATGCGCTTATATGTTTTGCTACGAGTAACATGATAAATATGTTGGAGTATGTAGCTTTACGTTATATTCCTTGTGGATTCATTTGAAGGATAGTTCAAATTGTCCGAGACAGAAATTATTCGTTTGCATTTCTGGTGTAATATCTACTGTGTCCTTTGAGAATAGAATTCGGAAATTTGTATGACAAACTATTCTTCATACTGTTTAACGACTTTCTTAATAAAACAAAATAATAATTTCATACTACAAAATAATAATTTAATACTACAGAGAAAATCTAGTTTTAAGCCACTCCGTTCTCCACTTTGCGCTTGAAAACGATATATTATATTACTAGCGGCCCGCTCGCGGCTTCGCCACGTGAACTACGTAAATGCTGTGTTATATTGCAATCCTCGGGGGGGGTGGGTTTTTGAAAAATAAAGTTTAAGCTTATATTATCAACTATATTTACGCCAAAATTCATTATAATCGGTCAAGCGGTTTAGAATTTTTATATAAACTTTCAACCCCTATTTCAACCCTTTAGCGGTAGATTTTTGAAAAAATAAGTAGCCTATGTTAGACCCAGTAACTTTTACTACTTGCATTCTAAATTTCATCCAAATCGGACCAGTAGATTACCCGTGAAAGCATGACAGACAAACACACAGACTTTCACATTTATAATATAAGTAGGGATATTATATACGCGTAGTGTGTGGCGGAACACATCCCAGTCTTATCTTCTCACCAGATGAGAGAAACGAAAATAATAAAAATGTAACAATTTCCTTGAGTGGGATCCAGCCTACTAACGAAATCGAACCCACAACCAGTAACGTTTACATTTAGCCAAAATAGAAGCATGTTTCCAGATGATATGTCGAATTGATAACTTGGCGTCTGTAATGTAGCCTTTTTATCAAGCAAACTTCGTAATTATGCAGTTTGCGGGCTTTTCCGAATAATGACAGGATTTTTTTTTGTACACGCGTATGTGTGTTTCTTATCGTTTGCAAGTACATTTTTGTGTGCCCGAATGCAAGTATCGAAGTATACGAGAGATTTTCAGAAGTATTTGCGAAAACTTTGAATACCATAATTTATGGTCAATTATGGGAAATGTCGGCCTCCCTCCATTAAATATCCTTCGTTATGATCCAAACAATAGCCCCAAAGTGTAAAAAAAAATTCCCGTCGTTTTTCGGAAAAGCCCTCAAACTGCAGAACTACCCAAACTTCTTATATTATTTAAAACAAATTTAATTAGAAATACAATATCATATGAACATAATTCATATGATACAACAACTATGCTTTACAGCAAACTTTATGAGTCAACTATTAAAATTCAATGTCGGATATAAATTATTCATATCGCCCATAATAGAATAAGGCTCGCTCTTCTTTATACGTATACGTTATACGTAACATATGAACATATCTGTTTCTGTTCTGTTATCTTCATGCTGTATCCCTCACACAGCAGGGTAGGCAGAAGGAACCTAGTGTTTAGTCACTCCGTTCCTCACCATTCCGCCGAATTCGAAGGCATTGCGTGTTAAGTGGCGGAACTTAACGCCGCCCTTTGCCTCGGCACCAGAGCGAAGAAAATAGATATATGAAATATTTCCACCCCTCGAGTGGGAATCAAACCCACAACCAGTCGCTTTACAGCCACTTTACATTTTTTTAGACATTCAAAAATACATTTTCTAAAAACCTGAAAATTCTACAGTAGTTCGTGGTATTCATTTGAAAAAGCTACTGTTGCATTGAAATTTTAATAATGTTTCTAAGAACAGGTACGTATTTTGGATTGCTATTATTTCTTTTTATAAAAAATATATGTAGTATTATTAAACGAGAATTAATATTAAAATAAATATAATCGTTAATCCTTTTCCCTATTATACGGGCAAATGGAGCATTCATAAAATGTTTTTAATAAAATCAATTAGCTTCCGTTATTATACGAGTACGTACTGAAAATAAAAGCTTTTAATCGCTGTACCGTTAAATTACACAAATGTGTAAACTTTTTGGAGGCGGTATTCAATATTTTTAATATCAATTTTGAATGATGATAAGTTTAATTGCGAAAATCATTTTTAGCTTGTAGCGATTTAATTACTCGCATATACAAGTTTTTTATAACTTCTGTAGGTAACATAAATACGTATACTTCGAATATAAAAAACATTTTCAGATGATTAACTTTAGCTAAGATGAATCATCAAAAATCTGGTAGCGTAACGGAATTAGCAGAGTCATCAGCTAAAATACGATACAGCTCGAAAGACAATGTATTAAGCTTTATAATTGTATAGTAAAGTTTTAAAAATTAAATAGATATTTAATTTTTTAATTTAGAAATTTACTAGATAGTAAGTCGTTAGGAAGGCATAGTTAGGAATTTAGTAACACCACTTTGGGCTAGTTCTGAACAACACACAGCCAAAATTCCTAGGCGTAGGAAGTAACGAAAAGAACGTCGGAAGAAAGGGTTATAGGGGAACAGAGAAAATTGCATGTTTAAAGGAAACCTTATATTTACGTATATTATTAATACTACTCCAATCAGAACCTCAACAACTGAATTTCACAATTTACCACTATTTTGAAGAAATGTCAAGCGCGGTGTTATGTCCCGCCACTTAACACGCAATACCTCCGAATTCGGCGGGAAATGGGAAACGGAGTGTCTTAACACTAAGTTCCTTCTGCCTGCTGGGTGCGGGATACAACGTGAAGCTAAAAATGAATACCAAAATATATTCTAATTACATAAATATAAATTAAACGTATTTATAACTTAGACCACACATCAAAGTGTACTTAAGCGTTACAAATTATATGACCAGTAGCGATTTTCCAAACGAATGGTAAATGATATCCCCAGTGACACTACAAAGCTAAATGTCGTTGTATTTCACACTGCGTTATGCACTTTAATTGAACTTTATATATTTGCATTTCTGCAGAGAATTGTGGATTTGTTATAAATGCCTATATTATGTTATTATTATAAAAAAATATGGGTGAAAATAGAAAACGGAATTTCTTGTCACTAAGTTATTTTTTCTTTCGCCGAATATCCATAATCGATCCTAATTCAAAAAGTGCAGTCTTATATAGATCTATTGTAAATTTAAAATAATATGATAAAATAATATTATTTTTATATACATATAAAAAAATCGATGTGTTCAAAAATATAATTTGTTCGTAGAATAATCTCTGGGTAGCAAAATTTTGTAAAAATCTCTCTACAGAGATGCTAACAACATAAATAAGTTGTAATAAAGCATATAAGAATTTCAATGCAGCTGGTAGTAGAACACATGGCTCAGTGGTGAGAACGCCTGGCCGGTATATAAGAGGCGCGGGTTCGAATCCCGCTGCGTTCAATATTTTATACGTTTTCTAAATGTCTTTTTCAATTTTCCTTAGTGTGGAATAACACTTTAATATGTTTAAAAATAATGTTTTAATTAAAAATAATTAATTATTAACATTCTGTTTCGATAACAATAAATTTATCACCCAACTTTAATAATTACATCCGTCAAACGATCTATTGAACAACGAAATAACAATTTCAAACTAATTTAACAAAATCAACACTTCTGAACAGGCGCACGTATAAATGACAATTAGTGTTTAAGTAATATTAAAGTTTTAACTAATATTATTTGCAGGGGCCAGTCGTGGTGCAGTGGCACAAGCGTGTGACTGTAAACGACTGGTTGTTGGTTCGATTCCCACTCAAGGAGTGGAAATATTAATTATTTCCATTTTCTACGAAATTCCGTCATTTAACATGCAATACCTCCAAAATACGGCGGAAAATGGGGAACGGAGTGTCATAACTCTAGGTTCCCTTTGCTACCCTGCTGTGCGCGGGATACAGCGTGAAACTAAATTATTTATGAAGGTTTTCAAATATTTACATGAAGGTATGTTGAAGATGTAACATTTCGGATTCGGATACGGTTAAGGATATAGTCTTAGGTAGAATAAAATATTATTACTTTTGGTTTCGGTTACGACTATAAGCTAAAGTTGACCACTGAATTATTAATTACCTTTGTTGGATATTACTTTAATCCCCAGTGTCTTTATTTTTTTAAGAGAGGTTTACTGACTTGTAAACTTTTGTTTGCCTGTTTGTTTGCGCACGGTAATCTCAAAAACGACTTAAACGATTTAAATTCAGTTTTGACTATTGTATATGCTAAACTTCGCTTACATTTATTTTTTCATGCGGTGGATAAATAAAGAAAAATATAAATTTAAGCGAAAACGTTGGCGGGTGAAAAAATAAACAGTTAAAGTCGTGTAATTTACGCAAGTGAAACCACGAGCATGCCACTAGTTTCATCATATATTTAGAATTTGTTTGTTTGAATAGTACATACCATATTTACTCAGTCAGTTGCCAAAAGCCTATTTGCTTTACCCAGCTTAACAAAAGAAGGCAACACAAAGTTAATACAACAATATACAATATAGAACTTGTCATGTACCAACAATTCATTATAATTTTACAGTTACGTGACAGGACTTTATTAAGTTAAATAAGATTTATTTCTTGTTTTATTTAAGTTCATTATTTGTCAACAAAGTTTCAGTACAAACTTTTGTTAAACGGACTGTGAATGAAAATAAGTGTCGGAGCGTGTACTCTGAATTATATTTTTAGATGGAATCGAGATATTATTTGTAATTTTAACTTTATTCTATATTGAAAAAATAGATTTTTTGAGTGGAGAACGGAGAAAACGTACAACTAAGATTGATTGTTGTAATAATAACAAATATCTGGTGACCGAGTTATTTTGAAATAATTATTATTATTATAGCTTCACGCTGTATCCCGCATACAGCAGGGTAGGCAGAGGGAACCTAGTGTTAAAATACTCCGTTCCCCACTTTCCGCCAAATTCGGAGGCATTGTGTGTCAAGTGGCGGAGCTTAACGCCGCGCTTTGCCTCTAAATTTGATATAATGATTATAATAAAAAAAATATAAAATAAATAAAAATTACATTAAGAAAAGAATTATTAACAAAAAAATAAATAAAAGAAAATCAAAATATTAAATAAAAAAAAGAAAACAAACAAAAATGGACTGGATACCAGGATCGAACCGTGGACAAAACCGTAAAAAGTAACTATAAAAAGCAACCGCTCTTTCAGCTGAGTTATCACAACGTTGTCGACAATCGCGAAATTGACATTCGTATACTAATGATATTTTTAGTAGTTTTTTAACTTTACTTCATATAAAAGCTAAAGAATATATAAAAGAATAATCGTTATTGTTATGTGCAATGGTGGCCTTATCACTACAAGTGACCTCTTGCATATTGATATTGGTATCCACGAAACTAGACTGACTAGTGGTACTTTCAGACACAAAATTATAGGTAGGTACTGGCAATATAGCAATTTCTGCCTATTAGATATTTCATGTTAGATGACATTTCATGATAAATACATGTTATGATTTCGAATCGATCTCCCTTAACATCCAATCCAAGACTACTCAGTTATTACATGCATTTAAATAAAAAACATAAAACCGAAATATATATTTGATTTGAATATAAATATTATATTATTTTACAGCTAATCATTAAGATTAGATTCTTGGTTAAACAATTATACTAAAAACAATTCTACTAAAACTAAATAGATTGATTAATAAAAATGATAACTTTCAATAATATATAATAGTTAAAACATTTACCTACTATGACAATGCAGGTTAGCCAATTTCGTATTTATCTTAACCACTTAACTAGAAGCTAGCTCTCGACCAGATTAGCTGTGCAGCCAAAGTTAATATATTCTGCACATCATCAGCGAAGGCTAATATTGGACGTGTCCTTAGCTCTATATGTGACTACATACATGTATTAATGAACTAAGTTCACCATTATTTATCTCTAACTGAAATATTAGTGTAAAAGAAGATTAAGTTTGTAAAAAGATGTTTGTTACAAAATACTTTAGGATCACTATAATAGTACTGAAATCTAACACATATTAATATTTTTTTCATTAATTTCATTTCATTTCATCAATTTTAATATTAGTCAGGTAACACCAGTGGCCAGTCGTGGCCCAGTGGCACAAGAGTGTGACTGTAAACGACTGGTTGTGGGTTCGATTCCCACTCGAGGAGTGGAAATTATATTTCCATTTTCTTCGCTCTGGTGCCGAGGCAAAGCGCGGCGTTAAGTTCCGCCACTTAACACGCAACGCCTCCGAATTCGGCGGAAAGTGGGGAACGGAGTGTCTTAACACTAGGTTCCCTCCGCCTACCCTGCTGTGTGCCTTATACAGCGTGAAGCTAAAAAAAAAAAAAGATTTTCACCACTTTTTATCTCTTACTGAAATATTAGTGTAAAAGAAGGTTGAGCTTGTAACAAAATGTTTCTAAATACTTTAACTTCACTATAATAGTACTGAAATCTAACACATATTAATATTTTATTCAATAATTTCATCAATTTAAATATTATTCAGGTAAAACATAATGTCAAGCAATCCATTATTTTCTTTCCGCCCGAATCCAAGACGTTGCTTCTTGCTTATTAATTGGCCATCTCCAGTCTATCAGAGAGGAGAAATAAGTAATCATTATAAGAAAGAAATAACCATTCCATTAAATAAGAATTGAATCCACAACCGAGGAATTAAGTTCCGCCACTGAACACTCAATGCATCCGAATTTGGCGAAAAGTGGAAAACGGAGTGTCTTAACACTAAGTTCCCTCTGCCTACCCTGCTGTGTGCGGGATACAGCGTGAAGCTAAAAAAAAGGATCCACATCCAATCACGATTATAATTTATAGTTCATATACGCCCACTACGCCACGATGGACTCAACACATTTCCGTTCTTTTAAAACATTTGTCATACAAAAGATTATTTACTAGCTTAAAAATTATAGTATATAAAATTCAAGGACAGCATGAGGAGCTAATAAATGATAATGTTTGCCTGTAATACTCATTTGACAATCTATAAAGCTTCATGCTATATCCCGCACACACACATTATATTTCCATTTTCTTCGCTCTGGTGTCGAGGTAAAGCGCGGCGTTAAGTTCCGCCACTTAACATACTCATTTGACAATCTATAAAGTCTAGATCTTCCAACAATAGAAAAAAATTAACATATCAGTAAGTGTATACTTAAAAAAAAATACGCTAAGAACATCAAAGAGAGGGTGAGAAAAAATTACAATGTAATATGTTTATGGGGAGTGACAGGAACTATGTATTTCAAAGGCCACAGCTTAGATGTAAACAAGCCTGTTTATTTTTATTATATGGAGCTAGAATTTTGTATAGAAATTTAGTTTTGTAATAGTTGCGGTTTTGACGCTGTTATAAGATATGAGGTGTGTCATAAAGGATAGTCTTAATTGTAATTGAGGAATTATCTATTTCTTTAGGCAAGTTGTGCTATAAAGTTTTTAATAAATTGTCCTAATATGAAAGCATCGTCTCTATAATAAATATTTACATAAGCTACTCAAGAAATATATAAGTAGTTTAAGATATTAAAAAAAATATGCAATATAAAAAATATAAGATATTTCTTAAGTTGCACAATTTTGGAATCACAAAGGTAACTGATACTCTTTAAGCTACTGATCCCATGTTTACCAAGATAGCTAACTGGACCACCGCAAGAAAACTGGCCTTTGAATACAAAAACAGTAACCATTCGTTTGGGAGCTATGATGCCACTGACAAACACACATGTATTAACGTAAAATTTACACCTCCCCTCATTTTGCGTCGGGAGTTAAACAATAATAACAATAAATAAATAATAAAACATTCTCAAAATTTAACAGAATTAAAAATTATTTATTACGTAAAAGTTTTCCCGTACAAAAATATGTAATGTAACATAGCTGTTAAAAATATATTAGGATGTGACCTACTGCCATGATGCGAGTTTGAAAGTGAAAAAAGTTGTCTATGGCGCCCCGTGTGAGGTTTAAGGGATATAATATGACGTGAGAATTATTGTAGCCCTCGTCCTTCCAACACGTTAGTAAGCCCTTAAAGAACGCAATATTTATCTGCGCGGTAAAAGTATAAAAACATTTGTTGCGAAAAAATCTTAAGTCTTCTTGCATTTTGGTTGACAGAGTATAATATTTTTAGAAAAAGGTAAAAAAATTGAACGTAGCGGCAACGTCGGTATTCTTATACGCTTGTTACAACTTATTTTCATTACAATTTTTTATATGTTTTATAAAAATGTTTTTCTTATTCTAAGTGTGGAAATAACACCCTAAAATGTTAAATTTTTATTTTAAATATAAATTTTTGACCAAAAGGTCTTTAAATCACAAGCATATTAACAATTATGTTAGTAGAACACGTTACTCCGTTGATGACTTCGCCTATTATCACTTATTGAAAAATAATAACATAAATGTTTTTAAATCTACAACTAACTAGAATAAGCGTATGTACATACCTTAACTTAGGACCATCTTTTCTTTTAAAAGTAAGTTAATTATTGAATATAAACACTTTACCGCACGTAACAAAACATTTTACTGACACCTCAGTAATATATTAGGTTGAAATCTTATTAGTAACACAGCGGGAAAAATACTTACGCCTACAATACGCCTTAACGATAAAAAGCATATAAAGTCTATACCTATTATAAGTATGACTAGAGAAATATATATATATATATATATATATATATATATATATATATATATATATATATATATATATATATATATATATATATATATATATATATATATATATATATATATATATATATATATATATATATATATATATGCGCTGCCTAACTTGTATTTCACTTCATATAAAAAATTATGTCAAACACGTGATAGCGTGCTTAATATTTATTTCATGAATTTCTATATAAATTATGTCTCTTATATTTTACAAAATAGGGGCTCTAGGGGCCAGTCGTGACGCAGAGGCACAAAGTGTGACTGTAAAGCGACTGGTTGTGAGTTCGATTCCCACTCAAGGAGTATATTTTTTTTTTCCATTTTCTTAGCTTAGGAGAAATATTTATTATTTCCATTTTCTTCGCTCTAGTGTCGAGGCAAAGCTCGACGTTAAGTTCCGCTACTTAACACACAATGCCTAAAGTGGGGAACGGAGTCTCTTAACACTACTCTTCCTCTGTCTACCCTGGTGATTGCGGAATACATCGTGAAGCTAAAAAAAATGACTTTCTTCGTCGAATAATATACAGAATATCTTAAATTGGATCGGATCGGAATAAAAATCAGATCAGAAAGTGAAGAATGATGTATTTTAACACTATATTCTATTTCTTCCCCAATATGAAAAAAACCTAAAGGTAAAGGTTTCTTAATAATAAATGTGTATATGAAATTATTTTGAATTTTTCAAGATATTATGTTTATTTGGAGACCTTTTTCAGTATTAGTAAGACACGTCCCAAGTGCCACCTTTTCTATGGCAATTGAAATAAATAACTTATTGAAGCTCTCTAAGGATTCATATTATTTTATAGCGAGCTCGGGTCACGATGCTTATGAAATTTATAGAAATGTAATTTTTTGCACATACATTTTTATATTTAAAGACTACTACGTAAATTTTGAGACGAAGTTCTTAAGTCGTGTTGTTGTGTATTGTGCATCGCAGTGGCTCGAACATGTGACTGTAAATGGACTGGTTGTGGGTTCGATCCCCACTCGAGGAGTGGAAATATTTAATATTTATATTTCCTTCGCTCTGGTATCAGAGGTAGAGCGCAGCGTTAAGATCCGCCACTTAACACGTAATGTGTCCGAATTCACGGGAAAGTGAGGAACGGAGTATCTTAATACTAGATTCCCTTTACCTGCTGTGTGCGGGATACAGCGTGTAGCTATAAAAAAAGTTCTTATATAGTATAGTAGACAAAAGTTTTTGTTATATAGCTTACTTAGAACGAATTACAGATGAGAAACCATAACGGAAGATACTCGACAATTCACAAAACATAAAAAAAACGTTTACGCTTTCTACATGTTTTATAGCAGTTTAGAAGGAGAGAACTTAGTAACAAGATATTCCGTTCTCCACTTGCTTCGCTCGAGATAGAGACATTGTCTGTTGAGTGTCGGAACTTAACACCGCGTTTTGTCTTTGGTGCTAGAGTGGAGTAATAAAATTAATTAAATCGTGACCATTCCATAATATGATCTTTTGTTTTCGCGATTACTACACATTTTGAAATGAAACTATTTTTAACCGGATTAATCGTGTATATTTTTGGTATTCGAAAATATATTTTTAGAAACCCGACATTTCGAACACTTTACAGTATTCCGTGGTCACAGGTAGACTACTATTGCAACTAGATGTCATAATTTCATTATTTACCAAGGAGTCAAAACTGGAATCACTCGCTTTCAGTCAGACTCTGTCCTACTGCGCGAAACCTCTTTAATAAAAGGGAAAATACGATATATAATATTGATTTTTAAAATCCATATTTTAGTACATTTTAATACATACTTCACATCTAGTTTGCTTCATTAATCAATTACTATTTGTTAAAGCTTGAGGCTATTTATATCATTTATAAATATAAACAACGATGATTCGAGCAAGGCAAAACAGACACAAAATAAAAACTCAAAGACATAAACTTAGTATACTTTACAATACACACCTGTACCGCGTGTACCATAAAATCATACATATACAAGAATTCAGAATTACTTACTCCAGAATTCATAAACACCGTTTTCTCATTTTCCCGAATGATATTCTATTCCACAAGAACGGCTACGCTTTGCATGTATATTGTACTTTGACAAATTATACTCTTGCTGCATGTCTTTTTACATCGTAATTTGAAAGTTTGTTTCTACTACTAGATACTACAAGTGGTTTGGTCAATAGAGATCTTGAGAGTGGGTTTTCCCACTCGTAGAAGTGATGGTATTTTCATTTCTCTTGACTATTAAACGAAATTGTGACGTTGAGTCTCGCCACACAATATGATAAACATGTCAATTCTAACGCCAAGAAAAGAGCAAAGTGTCTTGATTACTGTGTATTAATTTTATTTATATTCATTTCACTCTGCCTGTTCTGATATGCCGAAAAAATCATAAAGCTTCACGTCTATCTTAAAAAAAATAACGTAAATAGTTATTATCTCTTATATTATAGGCATAATTTTTTGTAGATATCATATTTATGAATCCAAATCTATGTCTTAAAAATTTTATACCTACTTATTTTAAGTTAGAGTATAGTTAGTACGTTATATCTCGTGATCCAGCATGCATTTTCTCTTATTTGTGTAAGTGTGAATAAAGTGGAGAAAAATGTCAACTTTCTTTCAAGTCCAAATTCTTACTATCAAAAATATGCTTATACGAGCTCAAAAATATGCTTATATAATGCCTCTATAATATCAAATCGATAGTCATCTATGTTTGTTACATAAAATATCGGCAACGACTATAAATATAATATGGAATAACGCAGCCTAAGTGAAAATATTTGAATATTGCTTGTAAAATGATTTATTAAATTTGAATGAAGTTAGCAGCCCTTTTGCGCCACGTTGCGACCGGAAGACACTTACTTCCTGCATCACAAGTGACGACGCTTCGGTACTCTGCCTAATATAGACATTTGTTGTGCACCTGTATTTATGCGAAAATTTATTTATATATCTTGTTTTTACACTGCAAACGAACAATAAAATTTTATATTTATTTTTATATATACATTTATAGCAAACAATTATTATAACTTAAAATAAACAATATCTTTTATTTGAACTTAAAGTTTAAATATTCTTGTCTTGATTTTTTTGAAATAAGTTAAAAATTGCTAAAAAAAATAAATAGCGTACAAGAAAACATATTTTTACTATTAAAATATATCTATTATTTTAACAGAGCTATTTATGGTGCAGTGGGACAGTATCTTAATGTAAACGCACCTTGTAGTACTATTTTCCTCAGGCAATTTTGGAATGTATATAATTATATAATTCTCATTTCCACACCCTAAAACAAAATGTAACGTTAAGTTCCACTACCCAATACACATTGTCTCAAATTCGAGTAAAAAGCAGAAATCGGAGAGTTTTGACACGATTCTCTCTTTGTATCTACTATAAATAAAAAAACTGACAGGCTGCCCAAAGAAAATCTCGTAAAGAACAAGATTCGAAGGTTATTACTTAGCCAAGGTCGAGATAAATATAAGCTTAAGATTTCCAGTCACTCACAACGGCACGACGACGCGAAACGTCAATCAATGCGTTAAATTGCAGAGAAATATCCGCGGCATTTCATTCAGCCGACGTTGTGGATTTATACATTGCAAATTGCCTCGTGTACACCGCAAGCTTGAAAGTTGGAATTTTCATTTTATTTTGTTATTTTCTCTTGTTTTATATTTGCGATCGTTTCTTTGGTATATTTTAATATTATTTATTTGAATATTGTTTTGTTGAAAGAAGAAATATTTCTTGCAAATGTGCTAAAATTCATAACAATCCGTCAGCGGTTTAGATTTATGAAAAAATAGTAGTCTATTCCTGCTTCAACCCTTTAGAGGTGGATTTTTGAAAAAGTAGTAATCTATGTTAAAAACCCTGGGTTTTTTACTACTTTCATTCTAAATTTCATCCAAATCGGACCGGACAGACTTTCGCATTTATAATATAAGTATGGATTTGAATATTTAAATTAGAAAAATATATTAGTAGCTTAATAATTATAAAATAAGAGTTCACGTGTTTTCACACGTTCGCACGTTTACACTTCGTTCACTTTCCGAAATACGAAGTCAACGCCATGCTTTGTTACCAGAGCGGGGAAATAAAATAGTTTAAATTTGCTTCTGAGTCGAAATTGAACCTTGTGCCTCGTTTACGATTACAGTGAGACGTCCCACTGCACTACGATGGTATTTTATAACTTATAAATTTGAAAAAATTTTTTTTTTTAGCTTCACGCTTTATCACTCACACAGCAGAGTAGGCAAAGGGAACCTAGTGTTAAGACACCCCGTTCCCCACTTTCCGCCGAATTCGGAGGCTTGCGTGTTAAGTGGCGGAACTTAACGCCGCGCTTTACCTCGACACCAGAGCGAAGAAAATGGAAATATAATTTCCATTCCTCGAGTGGGAATCGAACCCACAACCAGTCGTTTACAGTCACACGCTTATGCCACTGGGCCACGACTGGCCACTTCTTTTTTCACTGAAGAAATAATTCTATTCGGGGCCAGTCGTGGCGCAGTGGCACAAAGTGTCACTGTAAACCAACTGGTTGTGGGTTTGGTTCCCACTCGAGGAGTAGAAATATTTAATATTTTCATTTCCTTCGCTCTGGTGTCGAGGCAAAGCGCGGCGTTAAGTGTCGCCACTTAACACACAATGCCTCCGAATTCCGCGGAAAGTGGGAAAGGGAGTGTCCCAACAGTAGGTTCCCTCTGCCTACCCTGCTGTGTGAGGGACACAGCGTGAAGCTAAAAAAAAACAATTCTTATTTTTAGTAAGCTAAATTTAGGTTTTAATAGTTACGCCAAAAAAATACCATGACACTTAGGAATTGAACCTCAACTTTTTAAAACTGAAGTTATCCATTACGGATACCGGCCTAGTGGAGTAGAACATCATACAAACCATTTATTATACAAATCATTTTCGACTTTTACTATAATATTAATAAAATATATTTCTTATACTGTAGTTAAAGGCCATCGATTTACTATTACAGACTTACTTAAAACTAAACATCTGAGCTATACAAATATTAAAGAACTCTTTTAAATCAGTAAACGAAATAAGAACTACATAAAGCTATGTAGTTTTAGTATACACGAGTAGAAGCAGCAATCAAGGTACCTTTAACTCATTCTCATTGGTAAATAAAACTGCGCTTGAAAGCTTTTCGCTTATATTCGGAACTTTAAATTTCGCCTTTTTAAAATTTCCCGTTCAAGTGTGTTTAAGCTGACAGTAATGTTAAAATATTTATGTTGCACAAATCTTCTACGCTATTTTATTTAAATTTTACAAATATTATTTGAAATTATGTGAACTAGCTGTATCCGCGACTTCGTCTGGGTGGTCTAACGAAAAAGTTATAACTATCCTAAAATAAAAGTAACCTAACTTACTGCTTATTACTTTAGTTAATAGTCAGTGAAAGGTCTGGTAAAGCCAGTCAAGTCGCTCCAGAGATTAGCCGGAATTAAACAAACAGACAGACAAACAAAACTTGTAAAAATATTAATTTGGGATTAGTACCGTGTATATGAACATATTTTTATTAGCTTCACGCTGTATCCCACAGGGTAGGCAGAGGGAATCTAGTGTTAAGACACTCTGTTCCCTATATTGCGCTGAATTTTGGAGGAATTTCGTGTTAAGTGGCGGAACTTAACGTCGCGCTTTACCTCGGCACCAGAGCGAAGAAAATGGAAATATTAAATATTTCCATTCCTCGACTGGGAATCGAGCCCATAACCAGTCGGTTTACACACTTTGTTACAGTCACACTTTGTGTCCCTGCGCCATGACTGGATTCACTATATAATAGACAACTAATAAACATTTATATGTAAGTGAAAAAATATAGATAAGATAAGAACTAGACAAACACAAGAAAATTGTAGAAATATGTCATAATGAACCCTGATATCTCTTAACTTCTAGGCGTAAAATTTGAACCTATATTGAATTAAGGTGCAAAGTTAATAATGAAAATAGCTTTATATGGGGTTGTTAAATACAAACGTTTATTATTTTATTTTTAAAAAGCTTCAGTCGTTAATAGTTAGGTGTCCGTGAGTTAGGTTTCGGTATATTTAATTTGATTAAGTTTTGTTGGTTTTCGTCAATTAAAAGTTAATTGTAAATTTAAGTTATAGTATAATTAATAATAATGCATTAAATTATTAATAATAATGCATTAAATTATTAATAATAATGCATTAAATTATTAATAATAATGCATTAAATTATTAATTAAATAAAATAACAACAAAAAATATTACTAACCTTTACAAAGTAGAAGAAAAATTCCAAGACAAACTTAAATTGAAAAAGTTAAACTTTTTAATTCTACAATTCATTAGATATTAGGGTGTTAAGCGCTTAATGCTAAACTTTTAAATTAATGTACGATGATAAAAAGGTATTAGGGTTTAATTAAAAGAAAGGCGGCTAAGAAGAGTCGTGGAAAGATGGTTTGCTCTATAAATCGTTTTTAAGCGGTCTTGATTAATAATTTTATTATAAGTGTTCTTGAACTTTTTTATCTTATAGCATGCTTTTTGCGGTTTATAAAATTGAATTAAAAATATACTTTACTGAAAAAGACTTTTTCAAGAACTATTGAATCGTCAAATAAACATAAAGTTACCACCAGCTCGGAAGGCTTACCAGAAGGTAAAAACAGCCAGTGAGAAACTCAACAGTTGCTGATTTCAAATCATATTTCATAAAAATTATTATAAACTAGTAGCGGAGATATACAAGGTTTACATGTTATAATTGACGCTTCCCACAAAAATATCCTCAACCCTTTGTTAAGGTGTAATTTCTTTATATCTTATAGAATAGGAGGTCTATTATAGTACCACAGAAGTGTTCCAAGTGTTGTAATGAATCAAAGGTCACTGTGGTGTACGACAGTGCCTGAAAGTAAATCCGATTGGTTTTGGATTCTATTCCCGCTCGGCGAAATAATTGTATTTCAATTATTTTTATTGGCCCGTTTCTCTAATAAGACAAAGGGTAGCGTTAAATTCGGCCACTCAACCAATTTCAGGTGAAAGTGAAAGTGGAGAACCAGAATGTCTTGATGTCTTGTTAGATTCTCTCCGACTACCCTGGGGGGCATTTTCCCCCAGGTTGAAAGCTGTAAAAACATGCTAAAAAAATTACTTAGTTCTAAAGAAATTATACGGAAATATTACAATATATTCACTTGTTCATATGTTGTAGTATGTTTTTCGCGTGTTAATAATAATAATATTTAGAAAATGAAACTTCATAATCATTTTATTACATGTCCCATTCATTTTGAGTTTAGATTTTTTTCTTTAAATTAGAAAATATATATTTTTTCTTAAGTTAATGATTTTAAAAGGTTGAACAATGTCATTAAAAAAGTTAATGAAAATAAATTGAGTAAGTAAATATTATATAACAACCTAAAATGCAGTTAAATTAAGTAATTCGTACTAATAGTTAGTTATAAATAAAAAAAATCGCCAAAGGTTAATTCCGTTAAAATTTTAAATTTCCCAATAGTTTTAACCTTTTGTCTGCTGATAATAAAAATGAAATTAAGTTACTAATGAGACTAACGTCCCCGTTGGCGAATTAAATACGTACTATGAGTTACGCATTGCATGTTGCGCAACATTTGAAACCCTCCAAGGTTATAGGTTCGATTTCCACTTGGAGGAAATAAGTAAAATATTTTTAATTCCACTGTGGGGAACGGGGTGTCTTAACATGGTTCCCTCTACCTACCCTGCTGTGTGCGGGATACAGTGTGAAGCTAAGCTAAGCTAAACTTTAAAAAAATAATTAATAATTATTATTTTCAATTTCTTGTAAGACAAAGTGTGGCATGTAATTCCGTTACCCAAACACGCAATAATTTGGCTTTGAAATAAAAGTTAATAAGGGAGTATATATATACTAGGTTGTTTAGCAGGGGCAGCCTGCAAAACGAAAAAAGTGATACTCTTGCTTGTCACTGAAAAATACATAATAACATATTTAATGCATCCTACATAAGTTTAGTGCTAACATATTAAATGTCAAATGCTATTTTAAAAATATTACTCAACGTAATACCCGTATTAAGGTTGCTTATAAGTTATAATGCATCATTAAAAAGTTTTAACTTCTCATATGAAGCAAAAGAAAATTAGAGTTTAATATGTCTTAAGTTTCACCGCACTGAGTAACCGAACGACAAAGTGGTAGAGATGACAGTTACATAAAGCAGTTAAATCGGTTATATTTGTAATCATTTTTAAATATTTTGAAAAAAAGTATATTAAAAAATAAAATTACTAGAGAGGTGTCAAGACACCCGGATGGAACGAAGTTACTTGCGATTGATTAGTGAAGTTTTTTTTAAGTTATAATAATATTTTTTTTATTATTAATTATTAATTTATTATTACTTTTATTATTAATTATTATAATTCAATTTATTAAATTAATTATATAATAATTAATTAATTAATTTTATTATTCATTTATTATTAATTAGAAATGATAATATCTGGCTTGCTTTCTATAAGAGAGAGAGAGAGAGAGAGAGACAGTAAACATGCGCACGCCGCACAGCTTACAATAGCTTACTATAGCAAAATGTATCGTCACAACTTTTCGTGACAATTTTTTCCGTCTAGCCCCCTTTCACAACGCGCGATAAGGAACTTCGTTCCAATTATTAAAGTGATAAGGAACAAAGTAAATTTAATTAGTAAATCAGCAAAATAATTTAAATAAGAACTTTTGTTTTAGCAATTATTACACATTTCGAAATATATACATATATTTGTGTATGTCGTGTGTATTTCTGGTATTCAATTTTTTTTAGAAACTTCGACTTTTAGGACACAGTCATAGTCGACAGTAGTCGTAAAAACACCCTGTATTTATATTTCAATAGCCTCGTGGATTATTTTGTATATATACGAGTATGTTAACCGATTGTATTTACATTCAGACACTGTCCTACACAAGGATATCCTTTGATTGATATAGCACGCCTTGGGAATGAAATGCTCGCTCCAGGCTATTTCAAAAGAATCACTGTCTACAATAAATCAGTATATAACAATCACTTTAAAAAAAAAGAAGTCCCGCTGAGTTTCTTGCGCCGGTTCTTCTCAGGTCTGAGGCATTAAATTTAGTGAACCATGTAGTGGTAAACTATTTGTCGTTCAAAAAATGAAGCTTGTAACTTCTTATTTTGAATAAAATTATTTGACTTTTTGACTTTTGACTTTTGATTCCTTACTTTTTAATGAAAAATTAGATAAATCTGTATATATAATGTATCATTTACGAAAATGAATATATTTCAACCACTTTTATTAATACCTTTAAGTAGATATTTTTTGCTTTTAAACATTTTTAAAGTATTATTCCACACTTAGGAAAATTGAAAAAGACATTTTCATTAATATATTAAGACACGTTTTTTTTAAATGTCTTTTTCAATAAATAAATAAATTTGAACGCAGCGGGATTCGAACCCGCGCCTTCTGAATATCGTTCAGGCGCTCTCACCACTGAGACTGAGATTTGATGGAAGCATTTGGATTTACAATTCAAATAATTGAATTACTTTTTTAACTTCCTTCAACAAGTAGCCGACTTAAAATTTGGAAGAGTTAGAGTACTACTCATATTTCATGTAATCATGTACATCATATATAAAAATTTATACTAAATAAACATTATAAGGGTATTGGAGAATTATATTGCAGAAAACATCAGCTATATTTTGTATGAGAGCATGAAAAAACGATGTTATTATACTCGCTACTAGTAAAAGCTTCATTTATAGCCCGCAAAAGGTAAAAGCTATTACGATCTCCACAATAAATAAACTAGAAGGCTATCCTATAAATCCTGAAAAAGCATTGCACTTAGTACAAGAGTATAAATAAAAATCGCTTATTACATTATTTCAATATTCTGTTGTATTATTGAGAATGAATAAGCAATAAGTTTAGCCTACTTGGCTGCAGATAAGATACTTAGCTTCATATTTTTTTCCGCATAACAAGATGTAAGAGAAGAGAAAAAGGGTGTCATGACACTCCGTTCTCTACTTTCCGCTTGAAAGTTTCCGTCTACAAGTTGAGTAACGGAACTCTACGCCGCGCTCAAAGATTCATATAATAGTGTTTTTGACGAAATACTGTTATTTAAACTTTATTTAAATAATAAAAGATGGGGCCAGTCGTGGCGCAGTGACACCCACTCGAGGAGTGGAAATATGTTATATTTCCATTTCCTTCGCTCTGGTGTCGAGGCAAAGCGCGGCGTTATGTTCCGCCACTTAACACGCCTCCGAATTCGGCGGAAAGTGGGGCACGGAGTGTCATAACACTAGGTACCCTCTGCCTACCCTGCTGTGTGCGGGATACAGCGTGAAGATAAAAAAAAATCTTATATATCTATAAATTCAAACTTTTCATCCATATTCATAGCTCACTTCAGAGCAACAAAATATGAATATACGCTACGCAAATTTCAGAATATATGCATATTGTATCAAATGGACACAAGCCTAGTCTAGTCACATACCGACTAAAACAAAACACCGCTCGAAACCCCTCTATCACATATCATCGATCGTATTCATGAAACATCTTTTCATCTTCAACAGCGACAAAAGAACAACTTCAAGTTGCATAAAACGTTAAATATCAAACTACTTTGAATATTTCAAAGTTCGTAAGAGAAAGAGCGGTACACCTTACACCGTATACCGTCTTACAACAAAGTGTCTTGATACTTAAAATTGATAAGTGTTGTAACAATACATACTATGTATAAATAAACGTAGGAATATAAATAAATTAAATAATTTAATTTAATAATAATAAAAAAATATATACAATTTTATGGAATAGTTTAAACAAATAATAAAAAAATATTTTATTAATATTTTCAGAAAAAGCAACGTTGGCTGTATGAGTTGCTGGCATATTAGTTTATGATTTTTAAAAATGGAATAGAAGAGAAAGGGAGCATGGCGGGAGCGTGGCGTCGAAAAAAAGTGACGCTTAGGAAATTATTGATATTAAATTGCAAATATTATAAATTGAATACAAGGAAATGGATATTTAATAAATAAATTTAACATATTAAATGCAAAGTGATCGAAATATAATAATTTTATAATAATCAAGTTTGGTAAGATGCATATTTGTTAATTATGAAGAATTGCTTGGTGAGTTCTTATTACATTAATAATATAAAAATAACAAAAGCGAATATTGAAATGAATATTTAAATAATAATAACTAAATAATATAATAGTATTAAAGGCAATAAATATTTTAAATATTAGTTCTATGAAAAAGAAAACGTATAATTTGCAGTACAAATTAATTAAAATATTTGGCGTATGGCGGCGCCATCTTAAAATAGTGTTATATGAACACTATAGTTTACATTTTCCTAAATATTATAAATTTATAAATGAATTGTAAGTTGCGAGTGTAAATAATATTTATTAAATAAAAATAAATGAGGCTTTGGATGATTAAATATTTTATGGCAAATATTCTCATACAAATATATGAAATTTAAAATAACATAAATATGTACTACATGTATAGGGGCGATTCATGTAGTACAAATAATAATAACAAGATATTAATATATAATGCTTGTTAGCGGCCTACGCGCCAGTATCCTCAGCTCTATCAGGCGAGCTAGAGGAGTTCTGGGAGAGTGTCAGGGAAGTTCTAGGTAGCGTAAGAGCGAATGAAAAATTAATAGTGTGCGGTGACTTGAATGGATGGGTCGGAACCGAGCGGATCGGTTACGAGCTTATATTAGGGAAGTACGGTGATAGGAGAGTGAATGAGGCTGGTAAGCTTATTTTGGAACTTTGTAAGGAGAAGAATTTGTTTGTGGCAAACACGATGTTTGACCACAAACAAATTCATCAGTACACATGGGAGCGAATGGAAGAGAAAAGTATGATCGACTTATTCCTGGTGGATCAGCGTATTCGGAACCAAGTTATGGACACACGTGTGTTTAGGGGTGCCGACTTGGGAACGGACCATTATCTAGTTGTTACTAGAATAAGGGGTCTGTTCACAGGCTGGCGCGCCCGCACGAGGTGTCCAAGCTTGGAGGCGAATAACCGCATAAGAAGCTGGAAGCTTCAAGATCCACCTATTAAAGAGGAATATAAAGAAAGGGTTTCCAAGAAGCTAGACAGTTGCGAAATAGGAAATGAGAGTGTAGAAGTATGCTGGCAGAATCTTAGGAATAGTATGACTGAAGCAGCAATAGAGGTGTGTGGTACTGTGAAAAGAGGCTTTAGTAAAAAGCGCGATGAATGGTGGGATGACGAAGTGAAAGATGCCGTAGAAAGAAAGAAGAAAGCATGGCAGGATTATAAAGCCTCTGGTAAGAATAAGTGTATGAGAGAGATCAAGAAGAAAGAGTACAAGTTGCAAAAGCACCAAACGAAAGCACTGATTAAGGCGAAGCGTGAAAAGTCGGAGAATGAAAGAGACGAAAGGTTGACGAACAACTTCCGAGAAAACACGAAGCTTTTCTGGAGAGAAGTTAGTGGTTCTCGGGGTTCTTCGTCAACCTGCAGAATGAAAGGGGTGCTTTCGAAGGACGGTGAAATATTAACAGAACCAACACCTGTTTTGCAACGATGGGTAGAATTCTACAAGGAGATGTATGAATGTGATGACGCCTCTGTCTCAAGTAACAGCGATATGCTGAATCTTGATGTAGCAGACGGCGAAATCAGTATAAAAGAAGTAGAGAGTGCCATAAGAAGTCTGAAATGTGGTAAGGCAGCGGGAGCAGATGGAGTTACTACTGAGATGATCAAACATGGTGGGCCGCGCGTCTTGGACCTGTTCTTTCATCTGTGCAATTTATGCTGGAAGAAAGGGGAGGTCCCAGATGATTGGCGAGGCGCAGTCATCGTGCCTTTGTATAAAGGCAAAGGTTCACAGATAGACTGTGCAAGCTATAGGGCTATCAGTTTGATTAGCTTAGGTAGTAAAATTTATGCTAAAATTTTAGCGAGAAGAATGCAAGAGAGATCTGAGAGGCTGTTGTGGGAGGCCCAAGGAGGCTTTAGACCTGGAAGAGGGTGTATGGACCAGATCTTCTCCCTCCGCATGATCATAGAGAAATTTTTGGCTGTAAACCAAAAAGTTTTCTGTGCTTTTGTGGATTTGGAGAAGGCATTTGACAGAGTTGTGCGAAAGAAGTTATGGGAGATACTGCCTCGGTACAATGTGAACGGACCCTTGTTGCAGGCTGTAAAGTCTCTTTACCGAGATCACTCAGCCTGTGTACGAGTAGGAGCTGGCATGTCGCCTCGGTTTGATATTCAATCGGGTGTCAAACAGGGTTGTGCCATGTCAGCTTGGCTGTTCAATTTGTACTTGGATAGTTGTCTCCAAGGAGTGAAACAAAGCGATATGGGAGTGAAAGTGGGTGACTTGAAGGTAAACTGCCTGTTGTACGCAGATGATGCAGTGCTTATTGCATCATCAGAATGCGAGTTGCAGGCATTGGTCACCATCCTGAAAGATGGGTGTGAAAATAATGGTCTAAGCCTGAATGCGAGTAAAACTAAGATTCTGGTGTTTGAAAGAGACGAAGAAAGAACGGAATGTAAGATCATGTTAACAGAAAGAAATTAGAACAAGTGAATGAGGTGGTATATCTGGGAAGTATGTTTAGCAGAGATGGAAGGTATGATATGGATGTTGAAAGGCGTATTGCTGCCGGTAACAGGGTTAACGGTGCCCTCGCTGCGTTGATGCGACGGCGGAACGTGAGCATAGCCGCACGTTTAGCTGTGCACAATGCAGTGCTGGTACCGACGCTGCTATACGGCAGCGAAACGTGGGTATTGCAGAAGAAGAATGAAAGAAAGATGAATGCTGTGGAGATGAGATCTCTTCGAAAGATGTGCGGAGTCAGCTTAGCTGACCGAATCCGCAATGAAGAGATACACAGAATGGCAGGTATTAGCGAGAACGTCATAGTAAGAATGAAGAAGGGCGTGCTCAGGTGGTTTGGGCACGTCGAGAGGACAAGTGATGAAAGAATGGTAAGAAAGATTTATGAAGCAAGAGTGAGTGGTAAGCGAGGCAGGGGGAGACCTCGGTTGACCTTCGAAAACACAGTATCGATGATACTGGAGGAAGGTCACGTAAAAAGCATGAGGACCCGCCGGAGGGCGTGTATGAAGAGGTTGATGACTGTGGACGAGGCGAAAGAAGTATGCAGGGACCGTAGCGTTTGGCGCTCCGTTCTCTCTGACTACCCCGCAAGGGATACAGCGTGAAGCTAAAAAAAAAAAAAAAAAAAAAAAAAAATAATAAAAAGATATTAATATATAATGCGTTGAATAGCTGGGTATTTTATGGCAATAATTGGCACGATCTCATACGAATGTGTAAATCTTAAAAAAACAAATATAAACTACATGTACAGGGGCGATGCATGTACTGTCTCTCGACTGTCAGGGTTCGGTTATAGCTTATAGCTGACTGATAAGCGATGTCGGTAATACAACCAATGTGGCTTTGCAGCACCGAGGCCGACATGTTTGGTAAAGTGATCCGCTATAGCGACGTTGGTTAGTTGTATCCTTTCTGATGCTGTCTTGTGTAGCGTAAGCGATGCTTGTACAAAGTCGGATTGTGGTATAACGTGTGACATGCGACTGTCGTAGGTTCAGGTAGCTTATAGCAATCTGATAACTGATGTCGGAGACATTCACTGAGTTTAAATGTTGGTTTTGACAAACGACTGCAACGCGTGTGCTGTGCGGTTATTTAACTTAATCGGCCACCGTGTGGTTGTGCGTTCGAACTGATATGCGAACCAGTAACATTGGTCTCACAAACCATTAATGTATATCGGCTTAACAACCCGACGAATTCATTGGTCTCACAAACCAGTGACGTATATCGGCTTAACAACCCGACGAATTCATTGGTCTCACTAACCAGTGGCGTATATCGGCTTAACAACCCGACGAATTATATTGGTCTCACAAACCAGTAACGTATATCGGCTTCACAACCCGACGAATTCATTGGTCTCACAAACCAGTGACGTATATCGGCTTCACAACCCGACGAATTACATTGGCCTCACAAACCAATGTACAACTAATTAAATATATATAATAAGCGTAACAAGTACCTTTGAGAAAGATCACACACAAACTTAACAAACATGACGTGACAGCTAACTAATAATTGATCGTTTGCTAAGGCATCGTAAGTATCATATACGTGAACTGTTTCGTTGTGTCTCGGAGGGTTCAATATGATCGGTCAGGTCTGCGATCGGACGGAACTCACGGCAAGTGGCGGGGCGGGGCCACACGGCCATTTTTCTCTTAATATAGCTATCTTGCATAGTTGTAAGTGAGGGATAAATGAGACGATCCTAGGGCTTTTCCTCGGACGAGCTCTGGGTGATTGCATCGGATAGTTTGTGTTAGATACTTGCATGTCTAGATCCCTTCTGATGGCTAATTAATATATAAATGAGTCTATACCTTCTGATGGCAAACTAATAATTAAGAAGGAAGACCTTCTGATGGCTAATTAATATATAAATGAGTCAATACCTTTCTGATGGCAATTATAATTAAAAAAGATTACCTTCTGATGGCTTATTATATGTATTTAATATATTACACGTAGAATTTCCTAACACTGTTACCTCTGAATCTCAAAAAGAACTTGAGTTACTTACATACATAACAATAAAGGTCCTAACCACAAGACGTATCATGAGCCAAGGCATGATTTGATTAATATATTTTCAAACATTTCAGATCGATGAAGGGATGAGTTCAACGGAAGGGGGGGAGACCAGTTACACTCTGAAGAAATAGTCTGCATTTGCTTTCTATAAAAGTATTAAATGAAATATTATTTTTTTAAAAAATATCTATGTTTGTTAAGATTTCTAATATCTAAATATTCCAATGAATTTTTACATACTAGATAGATTTATACTTACAACTGTCTGCGCTAAGTCACTCTTTTAAATAACGCCGCGTTCGTTTCGCCGCGTGAACTACATTACTGTTTCTTTGTATGGCAACCCCCGGGGGTAGATTTTTTAAAATAAAGTAGCTTATGTTTAAGCTTGGAATATCAACTATATTCATGCCAAAATTCATCACAATCGGTCAAGCGGTTTAGATTTTTCATATAAACTTTCATCCCCTATTTCAACCCTTTAGAGGTTGATTTTTGATAAAAATAAGTAGCCTATGTTAGACCCAGTCGCTTTAACTACTTATATTCTAAATTTCATCCAAATCAGATCGGTAGATTATCCGTGAAAGCGTGACAGACAAAAACACAGACTTTCACATTTATAATATAAGTATGGTTCACGCTATTTTTCGCCTAGCGGGATGGTCAGAGAGAACTTACACGGCCAAAACACTCCGTCCTTAATTTTCTTACCGAAATCGAAACAATGCGTATTGGCTGGCGGAACTCAATGCCGTACTTTTTCTCTTAGTTACAGAGGGAAGATTACTCCTATAATTATTTGTATTAAAAAAACGGTTAGATTCGGATACTTAATGTATGGGAATAATATCTCCCGAATTAAATTTGGCATACAATGATCATAGTTAGGTCACGTTTCTATATTTACTAATAAAACGAACATTTTCTAACGTTAAATTTAACATAAAGTGCCAGTTAGTTATCGAAAGAGAGACGTATGTGATACATTTTCACGCGAGGATGCTGTTCACTTGAGAGCCCTCTAATTGAATTTTTGCAGGTAAAAAGCTCCATATTTTTAAGGTTACAGAATGCCAATAGCATGATGTATTGGACTTATTTAATTTTGATTTGAGATTCAATTTATATACCGTGTTACCGTGTTGCTACCTGCTGCTGTATCTGTTTAAAATTGCGAAATTTAAAAAGAAATAAAATTATTAACATAATTTTTCTTTCTTAAAAATATTATTATTGTTTTATGCAGAGACAAACATTTAAATGCATGGCAACATAAATATTTATTAACATTGGAAAATTTATTCTAAAAAACATTACAAACATACCATCATTATTTTAACGCTTTATTCAGTATTCAGAAAGAACTTTGAGCTGAAACACTCTGTTTACCCAAAATAACATATAAGCACATAAAGTGGCGGAACTCGACGCCGCCTTTTATCTTACTAGATCGAGAAAATCGATACAATTTTAAATTTAAGCATTTTCTCAAGCCCGGATCGCACCCACAACCAATAGTGCTTACAATAAGACACTAAACTGCGCCACTATACCATAAAAACATTTAAACGTATAAAAATAAAACACAAGCATAAACAAAAATCTCAAAGGTCAAACAAGATTGTCGTAAGCAAATGCATATTGTATTAAATCATAATTTGACGTACCGAGGCGGGCGAGCGAGGGCCGGGGAAGCCAACGATCCGGTATTGTGGACACGTACGTGACACAACACACACTTGCCTGTGCACTGAATCTAGATTTACAGTGAATATTGGAACATACTTCCGGCATAATGTTATACTTAGTACTTATTATATCTCTTAAACGTTTAATAGAATGCTCAGAGGTCATTTAGGGGCAGTGGAGCGCGTCTGTCTGTAATTGCGATTGGTTTTGGGTTCGATTTACGAGTTCTGGTAGTAAGTTTAGTAGAGCCCAGTCGCGGCGCAGAGGCACAAAGTGTGACTGTAAAGCGACTGGTTGTGGGTTTGATTCCCACTGGAGGAGTGAAAATATTAAATATTTTATTCAATCCATTTTCTTCGCTCTGGTGTCGAGGGAAAAGGGCGGCATTAAGTACCGCCACATGACACGCAATGCCTTCAGAATTCGACAGCAAGTGGAGAACGGAGTGTCTTAACACTAGGTCCCTCTGCCTACCATGTTGTGTGCAGGATACAGCGTGAAGCTAAAAAAATACTAAGTGACTATCGTGGCAATAAATGCGCGCTTGGCTGTAATTGCGATTTTTCTGTGGGTTCGATCCCCACTCGGTGAAAAATGGTATGAACGGTCTGAGTGGGGACTCAACATCCCATTCGAGCGGTTAGTGGAGAACGGGAGTATCTTGACACTTGGGTCTCTGACTACTCTGCTCTGTGGGAAAAAGTAAAAAGTTGGCAATAAAGAATGATAATATAAATATCTCTAAATAAATAACTCAAAATTTATAATAATTTATGTTCTACACACTTATTGGCTCGTATCTTTTTATGAATCTGTCAATATAATCAATGAGATCGTTACAACCCCATTTGGACCTACTTTCCGTTTGATTTGCTTTGAAAAACTATTTGTATAAAAGTACACATATCCATACAAACACACATATGTTTAATTTAAAGAGAAAAATGCTATAATCTTGTCTAACAATTTAAGCGTTTTAGGAATATGTTATTTCTTCTATGGAAAGGCAAGTCAAGTGACTTTTCGTTTACATTTTCTTACAGTTGAAAAAGTTGGTATAAAAAAAGTTTTTCTTTAGTTAGATTTTTTTTTAAGTTTCACTTAAAAAGCGAATACACAACAGCAAAACACATAATATAATAACTATAATACATATATATAATTATTATAATTATAAAGCGTGCTAGTGACAATTATTATAACCATAATAACAGCATTTAAACAATTTTCGTTATCTCTACACGACACAAGAATATCATAACATATGAAGTGTAATTAATGTAACATGTATGGAAAAAGTGCTTTGACTCGTCAACTGATAATGAATACACGCAAAGGTGGAAACAAAGTTAACAATTGCCTTATCCCGTATTTTCAGGTTATATTTTATTACTAGGGAAAAAAATAGGTTTCTATGATGTGAAACATTTCTAGAGGCCCAAGTAGTCGTACACCGTTACGGCAAACAGTATGACTACAATACTCTCTCAGCGACATCACTATTATTTTTGCTCATTCACTCTTTAAGCCGTATAGCAGAGTAATCAAGACCGCATAAATCAAAGAACTTAGTGTCAAGGTACTGTGGTCTCAACTTTTTCTTTTTTTTTAGCTTCACGCTGTATCCCTCGCGGGGTAGTTAGAGAGAACGGAGCGCCAAACGCTACGGTCCCTGCATACTTCTCGCCTCGTCCACTGTCGTCAACCTCTTCATATACGCCCTGCGTATTAAGTGGCGGAATTTAACGCCGCACAACTAAATCAGCGGATATCAACTTTAACCTCTTTGTCCTCTGACTAGAGTGGAGAAATAAACAAAATTATAAATATATATAATCATCGTCTGAGTAGGAATCGAACCCATGTCGATTGCTTTAGACAATATCCCGCCGCAGCATGATAGCTCCACTATTAATTTTCATATTTATGAATAAATATTCTGTAATTATTATTTTAGTTGAAATAATAAAACATATATATTTTTGTAGCTTCACGCTGTATCCCGCACACAGCAGGGTAGACAGAGGGAACCTAGTGTTAAGACACTCCGTTGCCCACTTTCCGCCGTACTGGGAAGCATTGCGTGTTAAGTGGCGGTACCTAACGTCGCGCCTTACCTCGACACCAGAGCTCCTCGAAATCCTCCTAGGGAATCGAACATACAACCAGTCGCTTTACAGTCGCATTTTGTGCCACTGCGCCACGCCTGGCCCCACATATATGTTTATTAATTTAATGAATATTATTTTATTAATCAATAATTCAAGTATTACCATCTGCGGGGTTACACAGGTCTACTAGTGGCCCGCTCGCGGCTTCACCCTCGTATGAATCATCGCCATGAAAGCGTGACAGACAAACAGACCGACATTCAAATTTATAATATAAATATGGATTTGTTACACATCCGTAGCCAGTTGTGAGTTATGAATTTGTTTGCCTGTTTTGTTTCTTTACTTTACCGCCCCGGACTAGAAAAAAAATTACCTCCGCTGTGCCAAGTGCCATTTAAATCTATATTTATTGTAATTTGAGGTTCAATTAGTCAATTATTGGCTCATTGGCTGGTCAAATAATGGCTATTTAGTATACCCTGTTTTTAATATTTAAGTATGTGAAAAGATAGTGTGACAGGTAAACAATGTTTTTTCAAAAAAAGTCGTCCAGTTTAAAAAGTAATCTTATTAGTTATTTTTTTGTTTATATTTTTGTTTAATTTTGCATTACAGCTTATCTGAGCCAATAAATTAAATGATGACGTAAATATATCTTTTGAATTAAAACTCGTGTATTTTGTATTATGTTTAATAAAATTATATCTATTACAGAAAGAACAATCCCTTAAATCAACGAAAATCTATTATACACACTAACAATAAATAGTAAATACATAAGCAGATTACTCTCACAGTTCACAAGCATCCAATATTAACTTTAATTAAAACAAACTATAAGACTGTTTAACTTGTCACTGCTTTATGCTTGCTTAGTAATCAAATGATGGTGTAAAACCCACACGAATGTACTAATGCTGTTCAGCGGTTAACAGATACGAATACAATGGGAGCGGTCTGTTTGATCAGACAAGATAACTTATACACGATCTTATTTGTTTACGTATAAACGTTGTCGATAATTATGGTCGTTTGCATAGAAAGGAATGTTTTAGTAAGCTATGCTATTTTACTTATTTACTTAAGTGTTTACTATAATGTATAATAAGAAAATTGTGTTTAGTTTTTGCTTCTCCTGCAAAGCAGATTAGGTGGAATACGCAGGGTCAAAATCCTCCGTTTTCCACAAATAAGACCCGTATCTTTATGTAATATGACAAGTAAAAATTAAGAAATAAATAATATATTATTCTTTTCATTACATTCCACTTGGTGTAACATTTTAATGCCCCTAGGATGCAAAATATTTCACAAAATCAGAGAAAATACAGTGTTTTATTGATATGTGCTCTTTAGTGGTTAGTAAATTTAAAACTATCTCGTACACGAAAATCTTTTATTATTTTTAAATATTGATAATCTTAGGCTTCATATTTTGTGTTAAAATTATTAAGACTGTTCCTGCAATTTCACCTTATATATTTGAACCATACCAAGAATCTGTACCGAACCTTAAAATTAAATCCATAATCATACAACAAAATAATAAAATATAAAAATTAAATCTATAACTTACCAGAATACTATTTCCATACAACGTGTCATACGATTCTGCTTTCGACGCCACATTTCTCAGCTTGCAAGGTTTTTTCAAGGGCGGGGGAGGCTGACCGTGTTTAGGGGATGCCTGTTGATTAATCTGCCCACCAGCTACATGGTTCGCGTTGGATTTATCCTTTTCCTTCACAGATTTGCTATTATGCGTCAAGTTGTTCTTAGTGAAGTTGCCGAGCTGCTCGAACATGCTTGATAGATGTTGGGACATCATTTTGACGTTTTCTTACCACAAACTCAGCCGAATTCAAACAAACACAAGTTCATGACTGAATTTTAAAGTTTTTCCATTGTTTATTGCTTACATTGTTTTTGGACTGTTGAATTGGAAGTTAATTATTGGGGAAATTCGTCTCTGGCATATATATTTTTTTTATGAATAACTTTTATATATATATATGTAATTTATGAATTCTTTTTAAACTTTTAACCTATTAGAAGCTTTTTTTTATACTACTCCTATTTTTCTCATTTTATCTGTACCCTTTACTTTAAACGGAGGACTATAAGATTTAGTTAACTGAGTTAATCTCTCGTAAATATTGTTGAGCTAAAATAATCTGGATGCTAATGTAATGAGATACAGATAAGAAGTAAATAAGATAAAGGTTTTTTAATGAATTTGAGTGTTAAACGATTTTAAATTTCCTTTTAGTTTACCTCAATCGCTATAATACAAAAGTATCTGCGCTTTTAACCGCTCGCAACCGCAATAAATAATAGTCAATATCAGTGCTTTGTGTTTCTTTCCATATTTGCAGTAACTCATATATCACTTCTATTACTTATTATATTATTAAAAGACGTCTAAGCTATTTAAATAAGCTATTTAAAAAGTCTATTCATCGAGGAATAAGTATTTATTTAAGCCGTTTACTTGATATACATACATGTACCAACTTAAGAAAAGCAATACCATTTTGACCCACTTATTGCAATGTCTGATCCATATGAAAATTTGGAATCCTTTTCATATAAAATTTCCATGATAAACAAGAAAATACATCAAATTGTCTGTTTGTTTATTTCAAAAGCTATTTTTAAATAACCGTGGTTTTATTAATTATTAGCGGCCCGCTCGCGGCTTCGCTGCGTGAACTACATAACTGCTTCGTTGTATTGCAACCCTCAAGTGTGATAGATTATCAACTATATTTATGCCAAAATTCATTATAATCGGTCAAGCGGTTTAGATTTTTCAGATAAACTTTCATCCCCTATTTCAACCCTTTAGCCATTGTTTTAAAAAAATAAAATGTCTATGTTAGACCCAGTAACTTTTACTACTTTCATTCTAAATTACATCTAAATTGGATCGGTAGAGCCGTCGTAAAAGCATGACAGACAAACACACAGACTTTCGCATTTATAATATATAAGTATGGATAAAAAAGTACCATTAAATTTTTGTATTATAAATCACCCACAGTTGATATGGTTACCCAAGCAGAGTGAATATGACAGTACGGTAGAACAATGTCACAAGCGATACTGGCGCGGTTCCGGTAACATTCAACTTGAACGTACTTGCCAACTTGCTAGATATATTATTATTAGTTAGTATTTCACGTCTGAAACATTTAGCATATAGGTTGGATCTAGTTTCGACTATTTTCTAAATAATTTCTAATATAATATTTATTTGTTAGGAGGTCATTCCGATGCATTGTGACAGCATCTGCCTGTAAACTCGATTGAATGTGGTTTCGATTCCTATTCGATACATAGCTTGTGTTCAAATTATTTTCCCTATATCTTTAGTTGTGTTACGCCACTCAACACACAATGTCTCGTTTTTTGGCAGAAAGTGAAGAACAGAATGTGTTTATATCTGCTTCTCTGTGCCTGAAAAAGGGTCCTTTGCGTGAAAATATGTGAAGTTCAATTTTATATTAAAAAATATTTATAATATTTTTTTATATATTGTTTTATTCAAAAAATTATATAAAACAATATTATAAATATAACATATTTTTTCAATTTTATTATGACGTATTAAGAAATAGAAACCAGTCTAAAAACAACAACATAGTTGATTACAACAAAAATTTTTTTGCTAATTCCTCTCACATAACAGATATACAAGCTCGTCTCAATAACCATTACAAGACTATAATGACACATATCGTAACATCCTCAAGTAAAAGATTTTCCTATGGCATTTTCCTTAAGTTGTTACAATTGTCCAGCGAAAAAGTAATTCCACTTCACCCGACTGTAATGAACGAATTTCCTCACTATCCCAAAGGCTTGTGAAGCAATGTCAAACAAAAAATAATGAAGCAATATTTTGAAAGCGTTTTCGACAAAACAAAGCCTACAGAATAATAGCCCTCAAAGTTGCGTTAAAGAGACCGTTTCCATTGTTCCACACCGGTTTCGGAGACCGTATTAAATTGAAAATAACCGGAGCAAAATCATTCATAATTTGCTTGTCGTTGCCTCGTTGAATTTTTTTACAATAATATGTTTTGGTGTTAGTTAAATAAAGATTTTAAGTATGTACTGTTAAAGTATCAATAGTCTGAAATTAATAAAATATAATACTCAAATTTATTGAGAATGTATTTGGTGCATATATTTCGTACAATATGGTGACAGTCTACCAACCTTGCATTATAAAGCATGTGAGACCAAAATATTGAGTTTGCTGATCCTAAGAAGATTATTAATATAATATAATCTGACTAGCGATCCGCTCGCGACTTCGTTCGTTTGAAGGTAAGGGTGTTATATCCCCCGTTATAGGCTGGTTTATGAAAAGATTAGGTAGCCAATATTTGATCTATGTCATCAACTACCTCTATAACAAAATATACCAAAATCTTTCAACCACTTTAGATTTTCCATATAAACTTTTATCCCCTATCTCAACCCTTTAAGAAAAAAAATACTTACGATCCTGGGTCTTAAATTATTTTTATTATGTATTTGATCCTTATCGGGCCGGTAAATTAGCTGTAAAAGCATAACAGACAAACAAATAATTTTTTCCCTATTTATAATATTAGTATTGAAGTACAGAGTTAGTAGTAGAGAAGTATGTACTTCGAACTTATATAACTCGAAATATTATTTTGACCAAATTGTATTGTTTGTTGTTAGCAAAAATAACAATTCTAACATTCTGTTTAGACAATGAATTTGAGGAAAATATATTTCTCAGAACAATGGAAACATATATAAAGGGAACAGATCACAATAACTTGCGTTATCTTGTCTAACTTTGGAATGACACTTATCCACTTTCCCTAGTATCGATGCCACTCCAATATATTTATTGACGACGTGAAAATGTCGCAGCCCACATATAGGAGATAAGAGTTGTATAAACATTACACATTTCATTGGTTAAACGGTATGCCTTTTGTCATTATTCGTATGTTATTATTTCCAATGACATATCATACATAAGCTTTGTGTTTTTCAATATAATACTCTTTTGGCGATGATAATATAAATTTATTTTATTCCACGTATACACTTTTTCCTGCATATAACGGTATGCAGGAAATACATTTAACCAAATCTGCATGAGAATCCGAAACATTGTATTATGTGGTGGTTCTAAACGCCGCGCTTTGTTCCGTTTCAAGTGGAATCGAACCCACAAATAAACTTGTTTATAGTTGTTTACAGTTAGACGCTAGCCCACTGCGCCCCGATTGATTGTGAATTCGGATCCCATTGGGTGACCATCATTTAATTATTTCAATTCTACGTACTGGTTAACAAGATAAAGGGCAGCGTTGAAGTCCGTCCGTATAAAAAATTGAACGTAGCAGGATTCGAACCCGCGTCGCCTGGAAGACGTCCAGGCACTCTGAGCCCTAAGCTATACGTTCTACTACGTATTACAACTTTTTTTTTTGTTTTTATTCACTTTTAGTCGAATTCGTCCAAATTCGACACTAAATGCAAAAAAGTGAAAGTAAAAAAAAATTCTAAAATACTTGAAACAAAAAGGAAATGAAATGTCAAAACAATATCTACTTGCAAATATATTTTAACAATACATTTTTTTTATAAAACAAAATGTAAGCATCTCAAATATCTATTGACTTTATATGGCATAATCGAAGCTTTGAATCGTTATCACCTTTTCTTTTGTTACTTTGACGATGGTATCAGAAGCCCGTATAAAACTTTCTACTGACCAAAATTTGTAAATGATTTTTTTGCTAAAGAATTTTATTTTGCACGTAATAATAATTTGAAATATAACTAAGAACCTTTCAGTTGGTTCGTTTTTCTCAGCTCTTAAAATTTAGAAACTCATATCGGTTGTTAATGTATAGAGAAGAAATCCGTTTAGCTGAATAAAATATTATATTTATAGTATAGTTCATTGTTGTGATTTTTACATTGTAATTGAAATTCAATATTATCTTAATATAATAAATTTGTATATAAAAGAATAAATTTGTATATAAAAGCATGAAAAATTTAAATGTTTATGAACTTTTTGACCTAAAGTCAAAATTATAAAAGTTATGTTACAAGAGTTGCCTGTACGTAAGTTTTATTACAAAAAAAGTAATAAAACCTCTTAGTAAGCATTAAATATAAATAAAAATTTTAAAATACAATTTTATTTAGAGAATGAAATAAAGAAAGAAAATAATAATCATAGTTCTTAATAAAAAAAACATTTAAAATCAACCATTATACATAAAACTGCAATAAATCGAAAATATGTTTCACCACCTTCATACGTTTATTTCATATTTAATGGTTATAATTAGGATCGATTAGTATCTGTCTATCAAATCTTGACACACGATTTTGACCCACTTGTGTCTTATGAAAAAAAAAAATGCGTTTCTTTTAATATATTATTTTGTGTTTATATTATTTTTATATATAATAAAATTAATAAAATATGATACACACAATATAATCCCCATTAGGTACTCAATAGAAAAGAAAATAAATAAAATTAAAACACGTTTTCATATCGGTTTACGGGTCATGACTCCGATCAAACGGCTCGCCGAAACTTTGCTCACTGAATTGTTATTAGCGTCATTTTCTAAATATAACTTTTTTGTAATATGAATATTTTCATAGGTATATAGTTGTTAAAGTCAAATTAGGCTAAATTCATGTTTAAATATAGCTACTAATCTGAATTAGTTAGGAAAGAAAACTTTTTTGTGTATCTTTTCTTTTGTTATTTTAGATAATGTTCACTTTAAAGTGAAAGTGAAAGTTTCAGTTTTGAGCTTTAGTTATTTACGATTCACACTTTTTGATGGTCACAGAGAACCTAGTATCAAGACACTCCACTTTCCGGCCGAACTGGAGACATTACGTGTTCAATGGCGGAATTAAATGCCAGGTTTGTTCTGAGGTACCAGAATAAAAAATGTAAATAATATAGAATCATCCCCCAAATGGGAATCGAACCCTCAGCCATTGCGTTTACAGTCAGATGCTCTCTCACTACGCCATGGTGTCACAGAATAAAAAATATTTAAGGTCAAAAGTATAGAAAATCATCGTTTTCATCTAATAACAATTCACGTCATAGGCTTGAATTTGCTGAAACTACAGGTGCCACATTTAGAAATTCCGCAGCTGTGCTAATTTAGCGAGACTTGAATGTTTGTTTGTTTTTCAAGTGGTTTATAGGCGGTTGATTTTAGACCAATTTAGCATTTTAGTCGTTTAAATTAGGTCTGTGCAATATGCTGCAAAAAATGACAATCTTACAAAATAATATAAATAAAATTATAACGTGAAAAACTTTTTTAAATTATCTTTGAAATTTAATAATTTTTGACCGAGACATTAAAAAAACATTATAAACACGTTGCACGTGGTATCCCGCACACAGCAGGGTAGGCAGAGGGAAGCTAGTGTTAAGACACTCCGTTCCCCACTTTCCGCCGAATTTTGGAGGCATTGTGTGTTAAGCATTCCCGCATAGAGGGGTAGTTAGGGTGAAGGGTCAAGACACTCCGTTCTCCACTTTACCCTAATCTGAGAAACATTGTGTTGCTATCGTCACGCCGTGTAAAAGCGTCTGAATATTCGCGCGATAGTTGTGCGATCGATTCCTACACCGAAAATGATTACACTCAAATTACTTTAATTTCTCCTCTCTGATGACAAAGAAAAGCGCGGCGTTTAGTTCCGCCACTCAAAACACAATAAGTATTTCTTGAACACGTAAACAATATACTCGTTAGCAGTAAATTTTCAATATAAATAACACTTCAACAATTCTGCGATGCGTTTTAATTTTCTGTCATTTCCTAAGTAAACTTGGCTATAAGGAAAAGGTACGCTTAATATTAAATAAAAGACTTTGTAGCACAATATTTAGAAATGAACAATTTTCGTAAAAGTATAAGTGAACAATAGCTATTTTTAAGTCCTTGTAAGAGAGCAACCCGTTGTTAAATTGAACCGAGTAATCAGAACGCTTGTTGGGAAAGCTGAAGTATTAAACGTGGAATTGAATAGAATTGATATTATTTAAATTCCAGAATTTCAGATTTGTAATTAATATTTTACTTTAACAATAGCTCTGCCTGCGACTTCATCCGCATGTAATTTAACATAAAAGTTAAAATTGTAATATAAAAGTAACCTATGTTCCTTCTTAAAAGATCAGTTATCCGGCAGTGAAAGTCTTATTAAAATCAATTAAGTCGCTTCAAAGATAAACCAGAGCAAATATAGAAAAAAATATAAAATACATATTTTGATATATGTAACGTGTGCATAACTAATTAAAACGTAATTATTTTAATATTACAAATAGATACTCCAACCATTCCTGCCGTGAACATATATATATAATTTCTATAGCTATAAACAATCTAGTTAAGCAATGCCTTCTTATACTTAAACCGTAAGACAGTATTGCAATAAGTAACGCTATAAGAATATATCTTTTTTTTATTGAATAATGAGGCAAACGAGCAGAAGGACCACCTGATGGTAAGTGATTACATTCGCCCATGGACATCCACAACATTAGAATTGTGGATGCGTTGCCGGCCTTGGAACTGAAGGAAAAAAGGACGGAGGAACGATGGGAATGGTAGGAATAGGGAAAGCTGGCTTACATGCCATCGAACGGGAACACCTCATCAGATATTTGGAGGTTCGTCTTTGGCATAATAGTGGTCGCGAGCCAGTCGAGAAACGTATCTCCTACTACCAAGCTACCACATTTTAAGGGACGCTACCCAGCAGCGGGAGGAAATTGTATTCTTGACCCGTCCCCCCAACAGTTAAAAATATAATGTCACAGATAGATACATACATATATACGCCTACTTATATAAGAACGTTAAACTAATCTATTATTAATTCACAAAAAAAAAACCTTGTAACATTTGCTTCAGGGGTTAAAAAAGGACTTTTATAAATTATGTTAATGTATGTTTGATAGTTTAACTTTCATAGAACCATCATTCCACGAACGTTAATATAACATGAATATTATTAGAATATGAATCAGAATTCTAAATTTATAACAAAGATGTTCTTTTGTTTTTTATTCATTTCAAGTAAGAGAGAACTGGCTTCTGTAACTTTACTTCAATGTTTTTTTTACCTTCACGCTGTATCCCGCCTAAAGCAGGGTAGGCAGAACCTACCCTGAACCTAGTGTTAAGACACTCCGTTCCCCGCTTTCCACCGAATTCGGAGGCATTGCGTGTGAAGTGGCGGAACTTAACGCCGCTCTTTGCCTCGACATCAGAGCGAAGAAAATGGAAATAATAATCATTTCCACTCCGCGAGTGGGGATCGAACCCACAACCAGTCGTTTACAGTCACACACTTGTGCCACTGCGCCACGACTGGCCCCAGTACTACAATTTTAGTAATTTTATAATAGTTTTCAGTTACAGCCTCATGCTCTTTCCCGCATAGTGAGTAAGATCCTAATGTCAAGACGAGAAGAGTGTGTAAGGGCCTAATGTCAAGACATTCTGTCCGCCTCTATCTGGCCGAAATAGAGACATTGTGTGCTGAGTTGCGGAACTCAACGCCGCGTTTGTCCACAAGGAATAAATAAAAATTGAAATATTCAGCACGTAAGAATCGAACCTACAATTATCGCTTTATAGTCAGACGCTGTCCCACTGCGCCACGACAGTCTTTAATAAATTTATATAAATTTCAGAATTTTTTAATTTGTTATTAGTATTATGCTTTAAATAAGTTTTCCATTAAAAAACCCCTCAGTAAAATAAATAAATTTACTAGTTACAATGGTTACTACCATTTCACATATTTTTATTTTCAATAAATAATTTCCCTAAAGAGAGGAAATTATTTTAATTTAATCAGGGCACAGTGTTATTAGCTTTAAAAAAGTTATGTCATGTTTTTTATAATACATTTTATACAGCAATAAGCGAATTAAATATTTTAAATAAATATATAATGTTATTTTATTATACTTATTATTTTAAGCAACAACATTTAACGTCAAATATAGTTAACAAAGTAGAACGACAAATTTTGAACATAGTAGGATTCAAACCCGCGCGTCTATGAAACCGTCCGAGCGTTTTGACTGCTAAGCCATGTCTTCTATTACGCGTTAGCATTCGTTCTTGTTCAGTTTCCTAAGTATGTGAGACTATTTACGAATATTGAAAACTTTTTATGTCATTAACATGAAAAACATTGAAAATTTTGATACATCGTATTCCAATTTTAAGAAAATCCTATTTTCTATTTCAATTTTTGAAAAAATTTTTTGCTCCTTTATTAAATATCATAAATACTTTATTGATCACAATAGTAAGTATTTAAAGTTGAAATTCTTAACAAAATACTCAACTTGTTAACTTTAGAAGCAACGTATTTCACTTTCCGCATTCTGTACTCGAAGGGCATTAATTTATAACGTGATAAAATTATATTTTTTAACTGAAACCATTTCTTTTCGGTGAGAATAGAAATAGTCTGATTACTGTTTGATTAAAAATTGCTAATTTTTGCTTTTAATAAATATAGAACATACTAGCGGCCCGCTCCCGGCTTTATCTGCGTAAACTACAAAGCTCCGTCGCCGTTGACGTAATTTAAATTATTGTAACATTTTTTCTATTTTTGAACCGTGAAAAAATAATAATCGCTAAATAATAAATTAAGGAAAGATCAAAGTACAATAAACAAAACTGCATTGAAATCAGTTAAGCTGTTTCTGAGATTAACGTGCACAAATACACAGACAAACGAAAAAAATATAGTTTTGGTTTCTATTAATTTGATAAATGCTTCGAAATTAATACTATTTCCCGCATACCTCCGATGTGGAGACAGCGATCAGTTATTTTTTTATTAAATAGATTCATAGATTAGTAAAATAATACATACAATTTGCAAAAGAATGGACTTATATCATTTTTTTAACGTGCTAAGTGGCAGAACTTAGCGCCGCGCTTTTGCCTCGACACCAGAGCGACGAAAATGGAAATAACAGATATTTCCAGTCCTCGAGTGGGAATCAAACCCACAACCAGCACACTTTGTGCCTCTGCGTCATGACTGGCCTCAATAATATAAAAATTATTAATAATATATAAAAATAAAAGATTATATAAAAATAAAAGATGTACTGAATCAACCTCTTAACTTCAACATAACTAGAGTCAGCTTTACTTCACCGCTAATGGACGGCTAAAACTTCTTACTACATGTTTTCTTTATATGTATTAATCTAGTAAAGTATTAGTATTTTATTACTAACACTGAAAATCTCAAATGGTTAATGAAAAAAAACCTGAAATGATTTTGCTTTAAAAATTTGGAGTAATTATTGTATTTAAATATTTTAAGGGGCCTGTCGTGGCGCAATGGCATAGACGTGTGACTTCAAACGACTGGTTATGGGTTGGATTCGTACTCGAGGAATGGAAATATCTTATATTTTCATTTTCTCGGCTTTGGTATTGATGTAAACGCGAGCGAGAGAGCGGCGTTAACTTCCGCCACTTAACACGCAATGCCTCCAAATTCGGCGGAAAGTGGGGAACAGAGTGTCTTAACACTAGATTCCCTCTGCATACTCTGCAGTGTGCGGGTTACAGCGTGAAGCTAAAAAAAAAAATAATGCAAACATCCGTGAAATGGTTTTGCTTCAAAAATTTGGAGTAATAAGTTCCGTTCCGAGTGTTAAGTTCCGTCACTCACTGCACAATGTTACGAATTCAGATGAAAAGTTGAGACCGGAGTGTCTTGACACTAGGTTTTTTCTAACTAATATGGTTTACGAGAAAAAAAAGCATTTAAATATAAAATTTCGAATATTAATACAATTGAATTACTTTTAAGCGAGGAAAAAGACATTTAGAAAATGTATAAAAAATTTGAACGCAGCGGAATTTGAACCCGCACCTCCTGAAAATCTATGTACATATTTTTAGACCAAAAATCGTAGAAACCGCATTTCCATACGGCTGTTTCGATTTCCATCTAGCGTGGCGGAATGTGAGCGCATAGCTTAATTGCTTTGACGAGTTATGCTAGAAACGTAACTTAAATTTTGCCACAGACAAATTGATTGTGCTGAGTGGCGGAACTCAACGCCGCGCTAAACCTTAATAAAGTAGGAGAATGAAAATAATTTAAAACACTTACGGAGACACTTACGGAGTGTCTTGACACTATTTTCTCTCTAAAATAAAATAAATGCTATCTACAGATTTAGTCTATAGCACTTAGCACTTCTAGTTAATATTGTATCGTTTGACAATTAGTTGTTGTTTTTTTGTAAATTGTGAAATAACACTCAAACACATTATAAAAAAAATATATGTTACCTTATCAAAACTTAAAGACTACCCTATTTAAAGATTTATATTTATTTAAAAAAATATATGACACAATTTAAACATACTCTATGCCATTTACGATTAGTATGTATAATCTGATTCACGATTTACCCGCATATAGCGAAGACGGAGAGAACACAGTGTCAAGACACTCCCATCTGATATCAAGGATTTACGTGTTAAGTCTAGTCACACTAGAACTACTTATTATTAATCTCATGTATTACCAGTCAGCAATGTCAGAGAAACTCACGTAAAAGTAAGATGAATGCAGCGGTAATGAGATCTTTCAAGCAGTATGGACTTATTCGGTGACAAAAAAAGCTATTAAGACATTACTAATTGCTATTGGATTAGAGAAAATGTAGAAGACAGCTAAGCTTAGAAGAATTTTACACAGCTTTTGCCAATTCGACGATATTCGTATACGATCCATTGGGAGAAATTAGCTTTCTCAAAGCTTGCATGCATGAAGATACATAAGGACTATCGAGGCACAGTATCTGCGTGTAAATGTGATTATTTGGGGGTTCAGTTCCCAGTTGACTGAATGATAATATATTTTTTTTAATTTCCTCCGCTCTAAGTAGATAAAGCGCGGCGTAGAGTTTCATCACTCAACACGCAATGTCCCGGTTTCTAGCGGAAAGTATAGGGCAAAGAGTCTTGACATTAGATTTTCTCTGACTACTCTGCTGTGCAAAAAAAAAGAATGAAACTGCATATATGCAAAAAGTGATAATTTATTTAACTACAATAGTCAGAGAGTATCTAGCCCGAAATTAAAAAAGAATGTCGCAAGTCTAAAATTAAGACAATGCATGGTGTTACATTTAGTATATTGTTAAAAGAATTTATTAAAGTTGGATATATGTTATTTAAAATATAAAATGAATATCTTAGAAAATCGTAATAGAACCAATAGAGAATAGCAGGAGGAGATAAACCAACCAGCGATTCTCGATACGTATAACCGAGTTCTCGTTTTAGCTTCATGTTATTATATGATAAATTAAATAAAATATATAATATTATTAGCATACCTTTTAAATACATATTTATTTCAGGCTCCAAAAATGAAAATTCAAATTTTCAATAATGGCTTGGACCATCAGGTACTCGTAGCTTACGAACTTCTGATCTAAAGCAATATGCTACAAAATTTAAATAGAACAAAAGTAATTTAAGGAAAGAACTAAATGTATGTTTTTTAATATCTATTAGAAAATTATTTCTTAAATCAACCAATCAATGTCTTAAATTTAAGAGAAAACATTTTTTGCATAATTTAGTAGCCTAACATTAGGAAAAATTATTAATGAAAAGGTGAAAAATGTTTCTTTTATTCTTATTTTTTTTTTATTCTTTGTAGTTTTAGTATTTTTAATTGTTAAATAAATATAACCGATTCTAGTTTCATCTTTGTATTATTATGTTATAAATTTACAAAAATATATATTACCTTTTATTAATTAATTGATTAATTAATTAATTAAAAATACACATTCATTTCCGACTATAGCTTAAGAAAGGAACTAATAGTATTTTTTTAATATCTATTACTATTTAATTATTTTATCAATTTCTTAATTTTTGTATTGCAAACTTTAGTGACTTTACATTTCGATAAATTATTAATGAAAAGGTAAAAAATGACACTTTTATCCTCCATATATTTTCAATTTGTATGCTCGACTTTGTATAGGCAAAATTGAAAGTTGACGTTCTAAAGAAGAATATATTTTATTTTTTTTTAGCTTCACGCTGTATCCCGCACAGTGTATAAGAATATTTCTTAATATAAAGTAATGAAGAAAGAAATTGTCATTATCTCTTTCCATAGTCTACTTTCGCTACAATACGCAAACCTTGATTTTCAATATATACATATCTATTAGTTAAAAATCGACTGATCGATTATATGACTTTTTTTATGACTTTCCTTATTAATAGTTTATAATTGTTATAAAAAAATGAAACTTGCATAGAGTTAGTTCTTTTAATCTTCGTTAAAATTATTTTATTTCTTCGTTAAGTTCCGAATTGATTATTATAAATAGCTTAGTCAGAACAAAGTCAGAGGAAAGTAGTGTCAAGACACTCTGTTCTAACACTTTGCGCCATTCAAAAAATTAATTAACTGTCCAATATTCCTATTTATGAATATCCTCAAAGTATAGATAAAAGACTGTTCAGTTACTGTTTTATTTAATTACCAATATTTTTTTATACAATAACACTTTATCCTGTTATTCTATTATAACGATAAAAACTATTTATGTACATTGTTGACTTTTTGAAGGTATTTTCCTTAATTTAGATTTATAATAGAGCTTATTAGAATCATCAAATTAGACTTATTGATTTGAAAATCAATATCGTTTGTTATTATTTTGCCAATGAATGGTGAACGCAGTGTTTTGCCACTAGCCTCTCTCTAAATATGAAAGAGACTTAGTGTAGCCTCTTTTTCTAGACTTAGCCTATAAAAAAAAGAATAAATCAGTATTTGAATCAACAATAACTTTTTTTTTCTATCTTCTATATATTATAGGTACGTTATACGTTTTCATTTATGCGAACCCTATTTTTTTGTACGTATTACTTTTCTAAGTTTTCTTTAAGAATCTCATTGGTTATTTAAAGCTACATATTTTTAAAATATTTTCGTATATTATTATTTGTCTAACAATAATTATATTTAGAAGTTAGTAGATATTCTAAAAAGACTTTAAATAAAATTTCAAATTATTCTTTTTTCAAGTGAATATATATTTTTAAGATGTTAGGCGAGTGGATTGAGTTCGCGGCGTTGAACACCGCCACTCAACATGTAATATATCTGATTCGAGCGAAACGTCATGAAAGCAGTGTCTTGATGCAAGACAAAGCGTTAAATTGAAAATAGTTTTGTCTCTCCCAATACGGAAAAGAAGGAAAAAGTAAAACTGAAAAATATTTTGGTTTTTTACGCATAGTATAAGTATTTAGTTAACATTTGGTATTAATATTCGGTTATTATAATAATATTTATTTACGGACCATTTTCCATTACAGTATTCACGACCTTACACGGTGTGTACGATTTAAGCGTAAAATCTCTTTGTAATTATATTTTAGGCATAGTTTTTAGTATGATGATGCTTACATTCCTATTTAGTTACGCGTGATTTTTGGTAAGTTAATTTTGTGGGCCATATTGAGTAATAATAAGTGTTTATTGTAACTAAATTTATTGTGAGAATTATGTTTTAAATGTTTTATTTATATTTTTATAATAATAAAATAGTAGTATTTATTAATATATTAAATTAAATTGTCCTTATATGATTTTTTAATAATTAAAATTTCTAATATGTATATAAAAAATAATAATAATACAAAACAACAAATATAATAATTTTAAATTGAATTATAATATTCTAATTTACCTAGAGACGAATTTCCACCAATAAAAAAGTTTTACGAAAACTTTTAAAAAAACTTTTTTTTTACTTTCAAAGTTAGATAACTTAATGACTATCGTTTTTGTTATGGTTTTTAGCTATAAGTAATATTTACGTAGTTCACAACTAAGCTATGCAGTGCATCGGATGCGTCCGCATGGTACCAAGGGTCCGCGGCAACTGCTCCTACAGTGGAGTTGTCGACGATGGCAAGCATTTCTTCAGCGATTGTTCTACGCATGCGTTGGTTAACTCCGCCTCTTAAACTTTTTCTTTAAAACTTTTATAGGTCAGAAGTACTTGAGATAGTTGTGTAGGTTTCAAATGGTCTTTTGTTTAAATTCTATTATTTAAAATATTTAATATGAAACTATTTTGGTCGGACTAATTGCGTTATTTTGGTATATGAAAATGCATTTTAGACATTCTTTGCGTTCGTTTCCAACGATTTACCTACTTCAAAAGGAATTCAAGCAGTTTGTTGCTATTATATTAGGTATATATATATATTTTTTTACTAAAATAAATATTGTTTTGTAAACTTTTTATTAATAGAATTTGCAAAGAAGCTTATACATATAGTATGACGCAGTTTTCAGGTATCAACGCAATGATTGGGAGGTGAAGAGTGGTAAGTGGTTACCTTCGCTCATGGGCATTAACAACACTAGAAGAGTTGTGGATGCGTTGCAAGCTTTGAGATTGAATGAGCATGAGAGGTAATAGGAACGGTGAGCTGGTTTTTATGTCATTCAACTGGAACACATGATCAGATGTTTGGCGATTCGTTTTTGACATGATAGTGGGCGTGAGCCAGTCGGAAATCAAATCTCCTACCAGTTACTAAGAGTAATTGAACTGGGAAGAATTCTATTCTTGACCCCACTCTCACAGGTGAAAAACGTGGTAGCATTTTCTAAATTAAGAATTATCAATTTAGGAGCTGCTTACAAGAGTAAAAATCATGTACCCACGACGAACAAAAATAATGTTAGATTATATATAAACGTAACTACACCTATGACTATAAACTACTATGAAATAATTTGAATCCAGCAGAAGGCGAATCAAGCAAGAAAATAATAGTACAATATATAGTACTGAAACTTTAGTTTTACGTACTAAGTAGAAGAGTAGCTGAAATAACAAAAGATTCTATGACATTTTAAGTCATTTTAGCGAACAAAAAATATAAAATCTGATTTACAATTTACTGATTACGGGTGATTTACTGATTATCAAATTTAAAATAACTGCAAAACGAAAACAATAATTACGACAGTAAATTTTGAATGAAAATTAGGTATACGATTTTATAGGTATGTATAGGTAGTTTGGTTTGTTTTTGACTCGTAAAGGACTAAAAACGTTCATTAATCTTCATTAGATCTATCTTTATAAATATAAAGATTTAACACTAATGTAAAAATTTTATATAAGAAATTTGAATATATTTCAGCTTGAGATATTATTTGCTGTCACAAAACGAGACACTTGTTAAGGGACGGTGTTCGGGGACTCTAATCCGCTATGAGGCCGGTTTATAGCCGTATGTCAACATAAAGAAAACAATGACGTTAATACAGACTAAAGCTCACTAAACCACTAGATAAATTAACTGGGGGCGAAACGTTTTTATATATTGACTATTTTTATTATACTTTTTGGTTAAATTGAGCAATAAATGTCAATGAATGTCTAATTATAATTAGAATTAAATTATTTGATAACAGTTTATCGCGTGTAAACCTATTAATAATTATTAGTTTGTTTTACTTGACTACGACAGAGAATGCTTTTCGAGCATATGTGTGTGTTTGTACATAATTTATGTGTATTGCTTTAGTATGCCCTACAGTCCATAACGGTTGGACGGATTTTGACATATTAGCTGTCGTCGAATTCACCAAATCAGGCGAATTCGTCATCACTATTGAAAAGGGAGGAGGTTTGTTTTTTTTTCTTTCTTAGCAATATAGTAACAAATGTTTTTTTAAGAAGTCGGACTCTTAATTTTATAACAACAATTGAGGCCAGCCGTAGCACGGGGTGGCCGGCTAGGGGATGGAGTGTCTTAGGTTCCCTCTGCTGAATGCGGGACGCAGCTCGAGGCTAAAAAAACCTAAAATAGTTAAAACCTAAAACCTAAACTACTAGTACTGTTACTTACTATTTTAGTAGATATTTCTAAGATTTAACTGCTCTAATAAACTAATAAAAATCGTAAAAATGCCCTTTTTTATTTTTTGGCATAAATCCTAACTAATCAATTTATCTTTGATATAAGACTTATCTTTTACTTTATAAAATAACCAAAAAGAAACTATTGACATATATGTACTGTTCGCCACTTTTCGTCCATTTTAAGAGATCGCGTGTTGTGTGGCGGGAACTATTCGACACGCGATTCTTACTTTGTCTCACTGCCGGAAAAACATGTTTTAAATATAAGCATTTCCTTGAGAGTAATTTGAAGCCACGAGCAAAACTTACATTTAGACACGTTCCAAGTATTCCACAATCGCAGTCTACTAATGATAGACTACTATTTATTATTATTATTTTTTTTTTATCTTCGCTTCGCTTTTTTTATCTATGCAAATGGGACAGGGCATTCCGTTCCCCACTTTCAACCAAATTCAGGAGGCATTGCGTGTTAAGTGGTGGAACTTAACGCCGCGTTTCAGCTTGAGACCAGAGCGAAGAAAATGGAAATATTTAATATTTCCACCCCTCAAGTGGGAATAGAACGCACAACCAGTCGCTTAACAGTCATACTTTATGCCTTTACCCAATTTATTTAATATTGTTTTTTTATTATTATGTAGTATATATGTAGATTACATATATACTAATATGAATTTGTATTTATGGTGTTACTTTTATTTAAATTTTATATTTCTTTATTTTTTTTTCAGCCCTGGTTGCCTGGAAAAAATTTCTACTTATAAGATCACCTTTTGTACGTAAAATTTATGTTTAAATTTCCGTTTTTATCTATTTTTTTTGTCATATCTTTTGTTTGTAAATAAAAAGAGATATTCTTTAAAGGCCTGATTTTGCTATGAAAGGCGCAAATTTTTAATCTACCGGTGTCACGTATAGTAGAGAAAACTCGAATGCGATGTATTACTTATTTATATTTTTCGGTTACATAGCGTCAAATTTATTAGAATAATATTTTATGTAAATAAAACAGGTAGATCGGTACTCAATATATTCTAGAATATTTTTACTAATATATACTTTTACAGCAACTTCGTTGTCATTGTAAAAACACATTAAAAAAATATGTAACAATATTACACAATTAAGTCGTTTTAAACGATTATTAAATTTCTTAATTATCTAATTTCTTAGAAATTATTTAATTTCTTAATCTTTTTTTTTAGCTTTACGCTGCATCCCGCACACAGCAGGGTAGGCAGAGGGAATCTAGTGTTAAGTTCCCCACTTTCCGCCGAATTTGGAGGCATTGCGTGTTAAGTGCTCTTTGCCTCGACACCAGAGCGAAGAAAATAGAAATATTAAATATTTCCACCCCTCGAGTGGGAATCGAACCCACAACCAGTCGTTTACAGTCACACCCTTAATTATCTTAAAACTAATTCGTTTAACAGTTAAATATGTTCCTAAAACACAAAATCTTTAACAAAAACATATACACCCATTATTTACATACATTTAACAGCTGTAACCCTCGAAAACGTAACAACCGACAATCAAGTCAAATATAAAGTAACAGCCGTCTGTTGTAAACCGTTCATATAAAGGCGACGAGGAGCAACACGCTAAACTCAAAATGTATACGATTTTATTCCTAAAATAGGTTCGCCATATTTATTACATAAGTATTGAAATTTGCTGTTTTTTAATTTGTTTATACATATCATATAAGATAAGTAATAGTGTAAAATCCTGAAATATATCTGTCATAAACATGATTGGTTGTAGGTTCGATTCTTATTTAGGGAAGTAATTGTATATATCTTTTTTCTTTGTTTTAATCACAAGACAAAAGGCAGTGTTAAGTTCCGCCATTTAACATGCAATGTCTCGATTTCTGGTAAAAAAAAGAAAACGAAATGTCTTGACAATAATTTGGTAAAGCAGGTAGTAAACGTAGACTGAAAAAAATGACTATATACTCGTATGAGGTAAAAAAAAATGTGTTTTTTATCTTGTATTTTTATGAAATTTTATGAAAAACTGTTCAATGAACACTATAATTGATTAGAAACACAATATTTTTACACTTTACTAGTGCATGTTCAAACAAGTTGAAACTTGAAAGCTTTTTAAAATTTATGGTGACACTACTGAAATAACAGAGCATTCCTACCTTCCAAACAGGCATAAAGGCTGACTTTATAATGAGCAGTACGTTTTTACGACGCTGCATCCTATTACGAGATTAGGACGTTATGACGGATACCAGTTAAATATATCGCTTTTTCTATTCTCTTTCTTTCACATATGTACCTATATTTTACAAAAATTAAGATAATTTATACTTGTGAGTGCAAGATATATGGTACTAAGAAAAACAATAAGATTTATTAAAAGGTTACATATTAAATACTAGCTGTTACCCGCGACTTCGTCCGCGTAAACCATGAAACATCTTCATTGAGTTTCGATCCGGTTTTCCCATCTTCGAGTAATCTGAGGAACATACGTATTAAGAACCTCCACCTTTATGCAGGCGGTTAATAAAATGAGATGATAGTCAGATACAGATCTCCCAATTGCGTTATTAGGTATACGGAAAAACCACATCTATGCCTTTCAAATTTGAGGGTTGCCCTCGATTTCTCCAGGATTCCATCATCAGATCCTGATCTCCTTACCATGGGACCAATTGTGAAATACACCCTCTCAAACAAAAAAAGAATTTTGAAAATCGGTCCATCCATCTTCGAGTAATCGGGGAACACACATAATAACCTCTTTTTTTATGTCGGTTAAAAATCCCTATAAATTTTATTTATATAGTTATTATGTTATTTTGATATCAAACCTATATTACTGCAAGGTTTCATGAAAATCCGTTCAGTAGTTTTTGCGTGAAAGAGTAACAAGCAGTGTGAGTGCTTGTTACTTTTTCACTCACGCACATCCGTACAAACTTTAGCATTTATAATCTTAATAGGATTACATAAGACTTATCATTTCAAAATTAGGTATCAAGTCAAAAGTTTATATAAATGTCATGTAAATTGTACAAAGTCCATTTTCGTCTTTCGTTTTAAAAAGACTGCGTGCTAGTTGATGTCAACATCATATCTTTTGTATCCTTCATGGACTAGAATTTGATCAAATTCTCTACTGTGTCAATACAGGATTTTCTTAAATAATGTCAACAACCAGCATTTACTTTGTGGTATTATTATTAATTTGATTTTAAAATGACTTTATTGGCACTAAAAGTACATAAAGTTATGTTACACAAATAACACATTAACAAACATATACAATCCTTATAATTTATAGGCTACAAATAAAAAAAGCCTTTTTAAAATTTTACTACTGTTAAAAAAACCATTAATGGTATTATTTGGGGGTTCAATTCCCACTCGAGGGATTATTAAAATATTTTCATATATCCTTTTTAGTAAGATAAAATGTGGCGTTGAATTCTGCCACTCAACATGAAATATCTAAATTTCTGTTACACCGTGCTATTTGAGAAATAAAGCTGTTTTTTTTGTCAATACCAAAAGGTAAAAACATGTAAAACATCATACAACCATTCAAGTTACATCCGTCAAAAATATAGCTCCATATATTTTTACGTCCGCAAATGCACTCTTTGGTTATCTTTACATTATTTACAAACAAAAAAGTTGAATATTGGACAAAAAATGTTTCTCTGCAAATATAGTTCTTAAAACCTGGTCTGAAGAGCGATATTGACGTAAAGGATTAATATTTACTGTCCACTCGAATATTCATACTAATATTATAAATGCGAAAGTTTGTCCGTTTACCTGTCACGCTTACATGGCTAGCCTACTGATCCAATTTGGAAGGAATTTGTAATGTAGAAAGTTGAAGACCCAAGGACCAGAGTAAACATAGGCTATTATTTCAAAAATCAACTACCAAAAGGCTGAAAGTTCCCCCCTGGACTTTAAAACTTACATGAAAAAACAAAACCTTTTGACCGACTCCAATGATTTTTATGAGGGGTGTTACGACGCAAGGTCAAACGTAGGCTACCTATCCTTTCATTAAGCAGCCCCTAAAAGGTTGTAATAGGGGATGAAAATTTGTATGAAAAATATAAACCGTTGAATTTTTGTGGCAAAGTCGCGAGCGGTTGGCTAGTTTCAAATACGCGCGGAATAACCTCTGTTGCGTCCGGCGTGGAGCCATAAGATTAAATCAAATAACTCTACGACATTTTGTTTTGTCAACATTGTATGACCGCAGCGGGATTTCCATTTTGAAAACGTTTTTATTAACGTCACGTGCAGTACTTGTTAATGATATCACCGTATATGATACAAGGGAGATGATAGCTCTGTTTGTGTATGAAATGTTTTAATTAGAAATGTAAACTGCTTTCTAAAACATCACATCGTGAACTCACGTAGGGTTCTTCTCGATTACGCTGAAAAGACTTTTAATATAACATGCAATCGCAACAGCACCAGAAAACAAAGGGACTTACGTGCTGCACGCGCACTTACAACTCCCGCCACCTTAAACACACGTATACAGCAGCACATAGTATACACACATCCACAAAATGTGACTCAAGGTACTTCTATACAATTGCTAAAACACGCTGAAACGGGCCAGGCAGGATTGAAAACAATAGGGGTAGCCCTATTCATGCACAGTGTCACCGAAAGATTGGGCATAAGTTTCTGCAGGCCTAGAAATCACAAATTTATAGCGATTTCGCCAGGACTGGCCAATCTATTGAATGGAAATACAAATAGAATCGCATTAAGACGCAAAGTTTATGAAGCGTTACCCTCAAGGATGGTCGGTGACGTCGTCTGTCGCATAGTAAAAGTGAACAATAAGTCTATAATACTGCTCAACTGGAGTGAAAAGACGCCGTTTGAGTGGGCTTGCGTGCTGCTCAATGAAATAAGCAAGTTAACAGGACAAGGAGCACGAATAATAAGCATAGATGCAATGGTGGTTGAGTATAACAGAGGAGAAGTGGCTGACCGACTAGGTTGCTTAAAGGCCTCAGAACAGCACGAGGTCATAGTGTACGAGGACAGAGGTGAAGACCTTAGTTACCTGAAGCCTGCACGTGTTAGCACTCAAACGGATCATCCGAGAATGATTACTACAACTAGGGAAAGTGGTTCTGAACGTCTCCAACGAAAAATGACTGAAGAGAAATCTAAGAGTCCAAAGACAGATCATCGACTCTCATCTGCGAGGGCCATGTGCAGCGCCTTCAGTGCAGTTGTAGGAAACATACTTGGCAGGAGGAAAGTTCTAGCTAGTGACAAACAGGGAGCGGCACTGGAGGAGTTCACAAGGAGCTCTTCAATAGATCCACCTGCAAAAGTCTATCCTAAACCCAAATGTAGACATAAGTAGTAAATGTAATACTCGCTTAGGTTAATTTAAAACATCAGTTTAGTTTTGAGTAGTATGTAATTTAAGATTTGTAACCAAAAAACAATTAAGGAAAAAAAGGATACGAGACCGAGTGTCTGTAGAGCTTCAATATTTAATAAAAAAAAAAAAAAAAAAAAACTGCTTTCTAATTATGACAAAGTTAAATCTATATGTATGAATAAAATTAGAGTGTGTGTTTGTAATATTAAAGTAAAAGCTTTTTACTAAAGAAAAAAGACATCTCTGACTACCCCGCAAGGGATACAGCGTGAAGCTAAAAAAAAAATAAAGAAGGACATTTTGTATGTTTCAAAAATTTTGTCAGTATCGAGGCAGGTATAATGCAAATAAAATATAAAATATATTTAAGAATTAATTTCCTGGTAATAACAAAAATTGTATCTGTATAAGTTGTAATAAGCGTATAAGTAATCCGACTTACTACTACTAGATATGTTTATGTGGAACATAGGACCTAACCAGGGCAGGGCGTTTGTCCAAATGGTGCAGGTTCGGATTCCAGTGCTTAAGAAATTGTATTTTTTTAAAAGTTATTCATATATATCCTAAGAGTATGAGTAATACTTTTAAAATGTTAAAATGTATACTTTAAAAATAAAGAACATTTTTTGAATCAGAAAAATTATGCAAGTGGGTCATAAAATAATTATTCTTTTCTTTTTTTTAGCTTCACGCTGTATTCTGCACACAGGGGGGTAGGCAGAAGGAACCTAGTGTTATGACACTCCGTTCCCTATTTTCCGCCGATTCTTTGGAGACATCGCGTGTTAAGTGGCGGAACTTAACGCCGCGCTTTGCCTCGATATCAGAGCGAAGGAAATGGAAATATTAAATATTTCCACTCCTCGAGTGGGAATGGACCCCACAACAAGTTGTTTACACTCACACGTTTGTGCTACTGCGCCACGACTGGCCCCAATTATTCTTATGTTTTACTAATAAATAAACAAAAACGTGCTAAAAATCAATTGGTTTTAATAAAAACTACGTAACCAAAAAAATAATATTCTTATAAAATAATCTAAGTAAAAACACATTATATCACTAAGAAATATATTAAAATATTAATAACGTCAAACTTTACACCAATATTCAATAAAATGATTAAAACGAAGGACGTTTTCAAGTGAAATCAACAGATTATTGGTTTGCAAATAATTTAACTTATTAAATTGTTGACATTTCGAGAAGCTAATCATCCAAAATGAGTTAAGCCTCGAGTGTTCTGTCACAATTATTACGCGCTATTATTGTCAAAAACAGTAGCTAGCGTAATCAAAGTAAGAATATATTATATAAGTAATAAAGCAGCTGTAATTAATTAATCGTTCCATTACGGCACAGTAGAACAGTGTTTCCCTGTATGAAGGATGGTTATAGGTTCTTTTTTGTATGAGCAAAATGCTTATATTTAAATTATATTTGATTCTTAAGTGTGTAAAGAAAAGGCGATGCATTGTAGTTAAATACCCTTAAAGAAATTCTTTCTTTAAAATGGACAAAGAGTGAAGAACGGAGAAGTCTAAACACTAGATTATCATTTATATATCAAAAGTTAAAAAAACATCCCACCATACTGCATTATTTTTTTCTATTCACCAGATAAAGGAAATATACTACATTAAAAAAATGATCAGTATTTTAAATTTAGTATGTATCTATGAACAGTACCTTATTAGCAGGACAAATAGCTTAATTATATCTACGACAATGATATATAATATAAATAATCATTTTATGTGTAAATAAAAAAATAGATTAGATTTCACTTATAAGGCCGTCAAACTCTCGTAGTAAAGCACAAGCACTGTATCGGTGATACTGGAGAAAGGACATGTAAAAATCATAAGAATAAACACAGTGGACTAAACGAAACAAATATGCTGGGTTCGTAGTGTTCGGCGCTCCCTTCTTACTACTGCGCTAGGTATAAAGTGTAAAACTAAAAAAACAGTCTTCCATATACAACTCAATTTATAAACTCTGAATGCAATATGTCTAATTTTTTCTTGTTTTTTAGCTTCACACTGTATCCCGCACACAGCAGGGTAGGCAGAGGGAACTTAGTATTAAGGCACAGCGTTCCTCACTCTGTTCCCGTTCCGTTATGTCCAAAAATAAATCTATAAAATGATTTTCGTAGAAAATTTTTAATTTAAAGTAATAGTGCTAACTTCACCAACATCTGGCTCCGGTAGCAGATTGGCGTATTAGGGATTTAGCGATAGGTTTCTGCCGGTCATCGCTTGATCGCTGCAAAACAAGCAAATCCATCCATATGTTAGTGTTCCACAGATTACGTGTATGCTTGAATTATTATATGCATATTGTATATTGCATAGCTTATTCGTCTTTGTAGCTCTGTGAGAAGTGTATATCGTATAATAGGTACTTGTTCAAAGTTATACAAAATTTTGAAAAATGTTTTTTATAGATTTACATCATCCAGTTAAGAAAAGTCGCTTGTTAGATTTAGTTACTTTAAGCCCAGTGATTTTACTTAGTTGAAAACTTGCGAATGAAGTGATCTCTGTTGAGGGTCTTCAATGCTTAGGAGTATATATATAATGCAGATAATAAATGAACGAAAACATTAAAATATGCAGGGATTATAGACACAGTTCGTCCTCGAATTCTACAAGAAATCTTCGGACAAAATCATAGGAAATAAAAACCATTCAAATAAACTTTCGCCAGTAGAGGTCGAAACCACGACAAATTATATACTACTATACTAATACGCTATTCCACGCGATGGATGTGATCCATCACTTGACACACATTGACTTGAATTCGACAGAGAAGTGGAGAACGCAATATCTTGTCACTAAGTTCTCTCTGCCTACACTACGTGGAATAAAACATGGAGCTGAAAAAAACTTGGATCATATCATACTTACGATATTTAATGGTGTATGCCATCATTATACAGTTTTTGCTTGCATTAAATTTACAAAAAGCGAATATAATAAAAACAAATTTGTATACAGTAACTTGTAATTTGTATACATGAATGAAATTAAATTAAAAATAATATGAATAGTCTTTTCAAATGTACCTGAATTCATGCAACATTGCAATAATAGAGCGGCCTATTCGATTGAACAAATGGACTGGATTCACGAGATAGCGGCGATATGCGAAAAGTGTTTTATGTAACTTTGTATAGAAATTTAATAATAAAAGATTAATTATTTTTTAGCTTCACGCTGTATTCAACACATAGTAGGGTAGGCAGAAGGAAGCTAGTGTTAAGACACTCCGTTCCCCGGTTTCCGCCGAATTTGGAGGCATTGCGTGTTAAGTCGCGGAACTTAACGCCGCTCTTTGCCTCGACACCAGAGCGAAGGAAATGGAAATAATAAATATTTCCACTCCTCGAGTGGGATCGAACCCACAACCAGTCGCTTTACAGTCACTCTATGTGCCACTGCGCTACGATTGGCCCCTAAGATTTAATTGAAGAAATTAATAATATATCTTTTATAGCATACGTTGTTGATTGGGTTGCAGTAAATTATTAATTGGTATTTATATTCAAGAGATTTTCGCCCTTTCCTGCATTGTAGGTTGTGTCCCACGATCATCACGTATACAGTAAGGAATCAATTAAATAACAGTACAACAAAGATTTCAAAAATAAATAATAAAAATACCATTAAAAATATGATGAACTGTAATGTTATATTAACGAAAAATATATTATTTTTGTTTAAAAGGGCAAACCAAACTAAACTTTCTCGTAAAAAAATGTATATATATACATGATTTAACAGCTGCGTAGCTAGTTCAATTTTTTATTCGTGGTTTGGCTTGAATATAAATCATTTCATTCAATAAACTCATAAATAAGCTTAAATAGTATAAAATTTGTTTAGAAATCGAACCTACACCTATCTTATGTGAAAAAAACTCTACCTCACTGTGCCACGACGCAACATAGAATAATCGATTCAATACATTAACAGGTGCAGGTAGCTTTAAAGACAGCATGAAAACAAAAACTTTAAGAATTCAATTTCAAAGTTTTAAGAATCTAACAGCTAAGAAAAGAAAGAAAGACTTGGTTTATCTTCTATTCTACTACTAATATGTAAAAACTATCGAATGTAAATTATTTTTATTAATTATTATTTTTACCCGCGACGGAACGGCGACTGTATATGTGTTTGGGGTGAGAGGTTGTTTGTTTGTTTGTTTGTTTGTTTGTTTGTTTGTTTGTTTGTTTGTTTGTTTGTTTGTTTGTTTGTGTGTTTGTGCAAATTACTATGTCAATTATTTCCAAAACTATAAGTCCGATTTTGATACGGTTTTCTATGATAGGTTAAGGTTCAATTGGCGTATGTTCTTAGATATGTCTTATTGCCTTAACTCACCAGGGGGCGCTGCAGTAAGCATTTTACGTGAAAACGAATGTTTTCAATTATCTCAAAAAATAATAGTCTGATTTCAATAGATTTTCAGTGATAGATTCAGGTTTAATTGGTGGATGTTCTTGGATATGTTTTATCGTGTCAAACCACCAGGGGGCGCTGCAGTAAGCATTTGTTTGTACTTTTTTTGTATTTATTTGTCTAAAACCGAAACTACTGCTCCGATTAAAAAGAGTTTTCATAAAAAGATTCACCTTTGCTTGATGCATATTTTAAGATTTTTCTTTTTTTGTTACGGGGAAAACTCACCAGGGGGCGCAGCAGTAAACATTTGTTTATGCAAATCAAAAACTACTGGTCCGATTTACATGTAACTTTCAAGGATAGGTTCAAGCTTAATTGGTGCATCTTTTTATATATGTGCTACAGTGACCACTCATCAGGGGGCGCTGCAGTAAGCATTTGTTTGTACTTTTTTGTGTAAAACCAAAATTTTTCTTGTATTTGTTTGTCTAAAACCGAAATTACTAATCCGATTGGATAGAGTTTTCAGAACTAGATTTAGCTTTGCTTTGTGCATATTTTAAGATTTTTGTTTTTTGGTTACGGAGAAAATTCACTAGGGGGCGCTGCAGTAAACATTTGTTTATACAGAGCAAAAACTACTAGTCCGATTTAGATGAAACTTCCAACGATAGGTTCAGGTTTAATTGGTGTATCTTTTCATATATGCGTTACGGTGACTACTCACCAGGGGGCGCTGTAGTAAGTACACTTGTTTGTGCGAAACTAAAACTACGAGTCCGATTTGAATGCAGTTTTCAATGATAGATTCAAGTTTACTTAGTGCATATTTTCATATATGTGTCATGTATGTTTACTTAGTGCATATTTTCATGTATGTGTTAACTCTCTAGGGGGCGCTGCAGTAAGTAGCTGCTTCTATTTTTTTGTGTAAAACCAAAACGACTAGTACGATTGAAAAGAGTTTTCAGTATTAGATTCCGCTTTGCTTATAGCATGTTTTTAAATTTATATTAAAGTGACAAGTCACCAGGGGGCGCTGCAGTAAAATATTGTTAGTGCAAAGATAAAATGACGAATTTGATTTGGATGCAGTGTCAATGATAAGTTCAAGTTTAATTACTGCATGTTCTTGGATATGTTTTATGGTGTTAACTCACCAGGGGGCGCTGCAGTAAACATTTGTTTGTAATATTTAATGCAAAGCTACAACTACTAGTCCGATTGCGCAGAGTTTTTAGTATTAGAGTTACCTTTACTTGGTGTAAGTTTTTAGGTATTTTTTTTACGTTATGAACACGCCAGGGGGTGCATTAAACATTTAATTATGCAAAGCTAAAACTACAAGTCCAATTTGGATGCAGTTATCAAAGATAGGATCAGGCTTAATTAGAGCGTGTTCTCGTATATGTGTCATGGTGACACCTCACCAGGGGGCGCTGCAGTAAGCATTTGCTTTTATTTTTTGTGTGAAACCTATTTAGATGCAGTTTTCTGTGATAGGTTCTGGTTTAATTACTGCGTGTTTTTATATGCCATATCACGAACTACCACGGGGCGCTCCAGTATAAATTAGTTTGTTCAAAATCAAAACTACTACTGGGTTTTGTGATTTTCACTGATTTGGTTAGACTTAAGTTTCGTGGAAATGTTACGGTGACAATCTGCCAGGCGCTGCAATAAGCATTTGATAACCAGAAAGCATTGGGTTTATAATTTCTTTTGGATTTGCATGAAGATTAATATAAAGTATTTCGATATTATGTAATAATATATAATGTGTATCTATTCACTTTAAAAAGTTTAAAATAAAAAGCAAAATTAAAAATTTTGAAAAAACCCACGACGGTTTAATTGTAATTGAAAAAGGATAAAATAACTATAAATAACCCGCCTAAAAGAATATATGTAACGAGATGATGGGGACGACTTCGTCGGGGGCTGCCAGTTGCAATCCCTATTTTAAATATAGTAGCTAACAGTATAGATTTCGTTTTAAAGTTTTTAAAATACCAGTTATCAAAACTGTAAATTCATATTAATATTTTAATTTTTTGGGAACCTGTTTTAACAGCAAGAAAACCTATGAGAAGATTTGTGCAAACTTAAAGTAATGACAGCCCCCGACGGAGTCGTCCCCATCATCTCGTTACATATATTCTTTTAGGCGGGGGATTTACAGTTATTTTATCCTTTTTCAATTACAATTAAACCGTCGTGGGTTTTTTCAAAATTTTTAATTTTGCTTTTTAATAGCTTCACGCTATATCCCGCACACAGCAGGGTAGGCAGAGGGAACCTAGTGTAAAGACACTCCGTTCCCCACTTTCCGCCGAATTCGGAGGCATTGCGTGTTAAGTGGCGGAACTTAACGCCGCGCTTTTCCTCGACACCAGAGCGAAGAAAATATAAAAATTTAATATTTCCACTCCTCGAGTGGGAATCGAACCTACAACCAGTCGTTTACAGTCACACGCTTGTGCCACTGGGCCACGACTGGCCACCTATGTTTATATGTTTTTATGTATTTTTATGTGAGAAAAATAATACCAATGTGTATGTCGTGGCCACATCGTATGTTAAAAAGCACTCTTAGCGACTTAATCGGTGATTAAAGTGATTATTTTACGATTTAAATCGACAATTTCATGTGGTAGCCACGCGTTTAGTTGATCATATCGTTAAACGACTAGTTATCATTGATCTGGTGGATAAGCCACGTTTTGATTTGACCAATCGACAATTGAGTATATCGTAATGAAAAATGGTCCCACATTTTATGAGCAATAATCGATTACACTAACGATTTCATGAAATCGTCAATTCTACAATATGACCACGATATATGTATAAAAAAATAATGATTAACTTAAGTAAAGAGCAACGAATACCATTACCAGACCAGTGTCTAATAAAACATTCTCGTTTTTTTTTAATTATATATTTTTTTTAAATCTAGTACTTTCATTTTTTTTTATAAAAAGGACAAGACAAACGAGCGTCCGGGTCACTTGGTGTTAGGTGAACACCGTCGCCCACCGCCCCGTGTAACACCAGAGGAGCTACAGGGACGTTGCCGGCCTTTGAGGTGGAGAAGAACGACGTACACCTAACATTTACTACTAAAGCAACAAGCTTTTACAACTACTTCTTTACTTCTCTGTACAATATATAAATAAATTTGCCTACAATCTTTTTCCTTACATGAAAAAACCATAAATCAAACTTTCAAATCCTTCCACGTGGCAAAGCGCGGCGTTAAATTCCGCCACTTAACACGCAATGCCTCCGAATTCGGTGGAAAGTGGGGAACGGAGTATCTTAATACTAGGTTCCCTCTGCCTACCCTGCTGTGTGCGGGATACAGCGTGAAGCTGAAAAAAAAAATCCTTCCACTTATCAACCATATACCATAAAAATAATACAACGACAGGAACTAAAATAGAAAATGCACGTTATTTATAGCCAACAAGAAGCAAGTTAAAACAAAATATTATAGCATCTAACGAGATCTTACAAGCTGGGAAACACGATGCGAGTATAAACCCGCGCCATTGCGTGCGTCTATTTTCCGCCACATGCATCAACACGCCCCAGTTGGTTAGCAAGCCGCCACTTGCAATGCCGACTCAATGAACGACGGCACCGATAGCTGCATTGTGGTATCATTTTATTGTCATTTTATAGTGTTTTATTTGTCACTTATATTTAATATATTTGTAAAATTAGTAAAAATGTGGTAGTGAATTTTGATAAAGTTGAAATGATTAAATTGTTGTATTTGGTAATTTTATAAAGAAGATACTAATTCTAGTTTTATCACAAAAAATCGTAAATTTTTGAGCATAGTTGGACTCGAACCCATAAAACCCGGAAAGCGTCCAAGGGCCTTGACTTCTAAGCCGTACGTTCTATGCGACCACGTCGAAATGTACAACGATAATTGTATGATAGTTTCGACGTAGTTGGATGCAATGTATGATTTAGTGATTACAGTGCCAAGTTTGCTATGTTCAAATTTTTATATATTTTCTTAAATTGTTTTTCATATACTAAACGTATAAATAATACTTTAAAATATCCAAAAAGTCAAAAAAAATTATCAAGTAAAGTTTAAATTTTGGGAATATCAAACTATTATAACAATTGATACTTAGCTCTGCAATACTATGGAAATGATAAATCTGCGGGAACGAAATGAAATACAGACAACCATTTATAAAATACTTGACTTGATATATAACGCAATGAATTTCTTTGATAGGCTGCTATATCCGTTGCGAAATAGGCAAAAAGGTCTCGATCTTCGCTATTATGATTTATTTGTTGTTAATTTTCTTCAACTTCACACCTTTTCCTGTATAACAGTGTAGTCAGAGAAAACCTAGTGTCAAAACACTTTATTTTCCGTGCGAATCTGACACATTTCATATTTAGTGGTGGAACTTAACGCCATGTTACGTCAAGACATAAGTTATCAAAGCGAAGAAATAAAAGAATTAAATATAATAGTTCCCTCAAAATGGAACGAACCCGTAACCATCTCGTATAGTAAGAACCTGATTCACAGTAGCCGAGTTACTTATGCTTCATTTTTTTATATTTATTATATTAACAAAACATAGTTGAGTTAGTCAGAATATATGACTTATACATATTCCATGACTTTTTAAGTTTAAATTGTAATATTTAAGGTATTTTGATACTGTTTTTACAAAACTTCTTTCTATATTGACACATCACTACGTTCCAATTTCAGAATATTTAAAAATAAACCATAAGTAGCGACTTAATACCTTTCTCTTGCTTTATTATTAATATAATAATTCCATGAATAGGATATTAAAATTGCCATGTTCATTTAAACATGATATATCTTCATTATAACGTTTAATATTAACCGCTTGTCACCGCAACTTCGTTTGCGTAGAATCTATGTCCCAACCATTCATACTATTTCCAATTTACAGTTTTCATTTTCAAATGCGAAATTTTCCCTTACTAAAAAAAAACTGTATAGTAAGACCGGATATGTTGTCTGTTTATCGCTCAATGAGCAACGGAAAAGTTTGATTTATATAAATTAGGGATTTAAAAGTTGTATAAAAGACTTCGATCCGATCAGAATAATATATTTTAACAAAATTTTACAGGTAAAGTGACGATTTAACGACTTATAAAAAAAACAGGTTCACCCTTTTTCCTCAGGGGGCTGGTCGGAGAGAATGTAATATTAAGACACTCCGTTCTATTTCATATTAGCTTTACGCTGTATTCCACAAGTGGCAGGGTAGGCCAAAGGGAACCTAGTGTTAAGACACTCAGTTCCTCACTACTTAAAAATATTATAATTCCAAAAAAACATCACTACTTAAACAAGCTTAAAAAATATCTATTTTCACACATCAAAACGACAACTTTACCTAAAACTCAAAGTACTATTGAGAAAGTATTTTAAAATCGTTTGAACTCTTAAAAGGGTAAGTTCTATTCGCCCGTGGGTGGTAAACTGAAGCGGTGCAAAACTATTTCCAATCTTGTACCGCGTATTTTTTCAATAGATGTTAGCCAAGCGTGGACTTTAGAGACAGCAGGAAATTGAACTTTTGATTTAATATATAAATATGGAAAAAATCGAAGAAGACTTTTGAGCTAAAAGTATATTTGATTCAAATGTTGATATTAATGTTTAATTATAAAAAATTAAATTGAAATCGAAATTCCAAGAAAAACGCAAAGTCAATTAGTTAGGTAAATAGTGTTGTATTATGTAGCAATTTAAGCATTAAACATTAAATACCTTTATACTTTGTACCTTTATAATTTTTAAACATTAAACATTAGATACATTTATTAATATGCTTCATCGAATATGAGTACTTAAAAAATAAGCATGAGCGATTCTGCTTTTTATGAACTTCCCGCGTAACAGCGAGTTAAGTGGCAAAACTTAACGCCACGATTTGTCTTAGGTACCAGAACTAAGAAATAAAAAAAATATATAAACATTCCCTGGAGTGAGAATCGATCTCACAACCATCGCGGTTACAGTCACATGCTGTCCCACTGTACTACGATGCGAGACGGCATCTTATACCATAATATAAAAAGAATACATATAAATTAAAATTTATATAAAATAAAAATGATATTACATAACAATCGATTCACTCTCTCTTATATATTTAATTTTCTTAAACAACGCAACGTTCGTCTTCTATTAATTTCGATATCGATTCTGAAGCAAGTCTCACACAAAAGGTGCCGTCAGACCTTAGCTGTTAATTAAAAGCAAACAAAACTTGAGAAAAATCTCTTCCAAGACAGGTTTTAATTTATTAAAGATTAAATCTTACATAATCGAATTTCAAGTAATAATCGTGATTCGTAGAAGATATGCCCACGTAAATATAATTTAAATATTAAAGAAATGCTATTAAAGAGAGACTGAATTGAGATGTACTATAAATTTTATACTTAATAATTTGAGGCTATCGTGGCGCAGTGCATCAGGTTATAATCATTTTTATTGTTAAGGGATTCATTCCCATTTGCAGAAGTGATCATAATTTTACTATTTTTATATTCTCGCTCTGGTTAACGAGACTATATGCAGTGTTGAGTCCCGCAACACGTCATGTAATTTATCGTACAAATCTACCCATATGAAAAATGAGAGGAACGGAATGTGTTAATACTAGGTTCTCTAGTACTAGTTTGAGTAACTACCTTGCTATAAGAGAAAAAACCTTTGTTTGTTTTTTTTTGCTGCATCCTGCACGCAGCAGGGTAGACCTAGTGTTAAGACACTCCGTTCCCTACTTTCCGCTAAATTCGGAGGCATTGTTAAGTGGCGGAACTTAACGCCACGTTTTACCTCTACACCAAAGCTAAGAAAATGGAAATATTAAGTATTTCCGCTCCTCGAGTGGGAATCGAACCTTTAACCAGTCGCTTTACGGTGACGCTCTGCGCCCCTGTGCCACAACTGGTCCCAGTATTTTTTTGTAATAATTTAAAACTTATAATTAATTTAAATCTTACAGGTAATATATACACTTTTTAATACCACCTTTTAAAGAATTCAACAGCAAACATCCGATAGTTAGCTAACAATTTGCTCCATTTAATAAAAACGAATTAAGGTATGTGAATACCGAAGCACGAAAGAGCATATCTTGTCAAGAATGTTCAATAAAACCAATCAATGCTCCATCCGCGCCGGCTGCTGTTCGGACACTCTACACTGACACATAATTGCTTTTTGACGGAAACATGCAATTTGATTTCTTTTACTAACATTTTCATTAAATATTTATTATTATTGAAAATTTTTTCTTCACTCTGGTGTCGAGGTAAAGCACGGCGTTAAGTTCAAGCCTCCGAATTCGGTGGTACGTGGGGAACGGAGTGTCTTAACACTAGAGTCCCTCTGCCTACCTTGCTGTGTGCGGGATACAGCGTGAAGCTAAAAAAAATATTGAAAATAGTGAAAATAATAAAAAGTATATATGAATAAAAGAGACTATGGGTTAATGGTACAGTATCGTATATTTGGCGTCGGCGTAGTATATTTTAAAGTTTTAACTACGCAAATTGGGAAAACAATGTTTTTAGAAAAAGTGTAAAAATTTAAACCTAACAAAGTTAAACCTGAGTTTCCAAGAACAAACTTTACAAGCACTCTAACCACTAAGCCATACGTTCTATCTAACTTTGTTGAAGTAAAGAAGAATTTCGACGTATTTTTAATTTCGGTTCCTTTTTAATCACTTTTTTATTCTCTATTACAAATTAATTCTATATAACGAGCAAATATAATGAATTACACCTAAAATAAATTTAAAATATTAGTAAAGAATCTATCGCTTTCCTAATTTCCAGGAAAATTTAGTGCGGGCAAGTAATAACCTTATAATTAGGTTTTAAGACCGAAACCACTCAGAAAACGAACAGCTTCTCAAATAACTGCGATCGACTCTTCAAGTAATTGCCTCTCGTACGTTTGCATAGATATAGGTTTTTCATATTGATATCACAATGAAATAGTCGAAAACGTGCTCTCAACATACGTCTCTGTGTATGTTATTGTTGTTAAATTGATTTTTTTATATTACTACGAAAGTTTGTAATGGTACATAATTTTATTAAAACTTATGCTAAAGATGCTAATACAAAAATTTATGTAAACGAAAAACCGTACTTCACAATTGCATTGTGCACTCTTTTTAAGTGGATAATTTTAATGTATTTATTTTAAAAATAAAATACCAAGAATGTCACACTCTTATGCTGTAGAGATACATTTTTGTTTTGGACTATAATGTTTTTATCATTTTTCAGACTATATTTCTTTTTGAAATAAAAATATTTTAACCGGATTAATCGTATATATTTTTGATTCGAAAATACATTTTAGGAAACCTGACATTTCGAACATCTCATAGGACTGCTATAAAATGTTGAACCTGTATACCTGAAAATATACCAAAAATATCTCGGTGTACCTGAAGGTATACCAAAAATATACGCCATTGATATCGATCAATGGCGTATATTTTAATCGTAAAATAATCTCATTTCAGTAGCTTCTCGCTATATGAGTTAATCGCTATAGTATCCTGCTATGCGTGATATAGTGAAATATATTAGTCATAGAGAGTGGTATTTTATCGTAGATACCGGAACGGTAGGATTAAAATAATGTATAATCTTCCCCCGAATGGGAAACGAACCTACAACCATCGCGTTCATGTTCTCCCACTACAGTACGATCTTTTACATATATTTTATTTAATAAACATTTGACTTATATACTTAAAACACTAGTAAAAACAGTATTATTTAGTGTTGATGTTCATACATGAACACGTACTCGCCCCAAAGAGTAATACTTTATTGTTTTATGTCCGCGAAAACTGCCCAATTTGTCTATCCGACGCTGTCACCCTTTTTTATCTTGGCAAATGATGATGTACAAAAATATATATTCCACAACAGAAACGCCGCATGAATTTTAATATTCGGCTGAAATGTGCGTGACAGAACATGCCCACTATTAGTGAGTAAAAATATATGAAGGATTTTTTTGAAATGCTTCTTTTTACTGTGTAAAATGTTCAGGTTATTGTTGCACTGAAGGTGAAAAATCGTAACGAAATATATGTATATTTTGTTGATAAATTGTTTACATTTTAAGTTATAATGGTAAATAGTTTATTAGTATCTTTTTGAGTATATTCGCGCTTTTTCTCTCACAGGAACGAGTCAGAAAGACCTGGGAGACATTTTGTTTTCCACTTTCCGACTGGAATTAATGTTTCGTACATTACGTGTTGAGTGGCGGAACTCAACGCCGCACTTTGTCACTAGCTACAGCTACAGAGAAATAGTATATAAATGATATTTTGTTTTAAGTGTATATATAATTTTGATAATATTTTATTTTATAATTTGAATTCTCTGTATTGTTGAGTATATAGGAAAAGCTAGTAAAATTTATTTCATTCCATTCTTCACGACTTGTCTCGTAAAATGTGTCCCACGGTTAGTGTCAACCAAAAATGGCCCATGCTCTAGGATAAATATGCACTACATGTAAAGATAAAAAGTTATACTTTCAAGAGTTAGTACTAGTTGAATCAAGAGTGGGTAACGGCGGCGTTACCATTTAGGAACCACCTCTAGCACCTAAAGCCAGTCGCTCTCACATTGCGAAAATGACTATATCTGCGTTTTGTATTAAATACATAAAAAAATCTAGTAGCATGGAGTACGAATTCAATAAAAAAAAAATTAGAAAAACAGTCTAATTAACATGTCTGCGATTGAACAACTCACAACCCAAACGAATTTGTGAAATGAAGGAAGGAAAGGAAAAAACATAAAAAAATCCAAAAATGTTTCACCAAAATATTTTGATTCAACGAAAACGTCAACAGAACAAGGGTAGGAATTTTAAATGTCTTCACGTTCCGTCGCGAGCCGCGTTTTCCCTGATAAAGGGACCCTCGTCCGATCAAAACCAAACGAAATATTCTTCACGGTTTTAGATGAAAAATGTTTACTCTGTTTGTTGAGCATTTTGATATCATTTTTAATTATTGTTTTTTTTTTAGCTTCACGTTGTATCCCGCACATAGCAGGCGGGGGGAACCTAGTGTTAAGACACTCCGTTCTCCACTTTCCGTCGAATTCGGAGGCATTGCGTGTTAAGTGGCGGAAATTAACACCGCGCTTTGCGTCTCATACCAGAGTGAAGGAAATAGAAATATTCAATATTTCCACTCCTCGAGTGGGAATCGAACCCACAACCAGTCGTTCACAGTCACACGTTCGTGTCACTGCGCCACGACTGGCCACATTTAATTATTTTTATTGTTATTTTATGCTTTTAATATCACCTGTATCTGTAAGAGAATATTGTTATTTTATTTTGGTCGACTTCTTGTCGTCACTTTGTTAAATAATTTACCGTAGTATACGGATTCGACGATAATATAACATTTTCATAGCATTTACCTAATGTTAGTTGAATAAAATTATTCGTGTTAAAATTTTTAATTTCTTCTCTAAATTAATTTACTGGTTTGTTTTATGCATCCAGCTCAGCTTGAAGTCATCAGTATTCGAAATATATTATATTTTTATTACAACTTAAGTATTTGAAACTAGAGAGTATATACATATGTACGAGTATATTAGTTTGAATTAAGGTATCGTTCTATTTTGATCTACTATTTATTGTCAAATTGTCAAAAATAACAGATTTACAGATTGGATGATAATACAAAAGTTTATCAGCATTTACTCAACTTTGAGTGTAAAAAATAATTTATTCCTGTTTAAAAAAAAATTTCTTCCCCAATTTTTTTTTTACACGCAGCACAGCTTAAAGTTATCTGTACGTGAAACATATGATATTTTAATTACAACAAAGAATTCTAAACCAGCAAGTATATAGTAGAAAAAAGGAATTGACATATAAATGATTTCAAATAGTCCGATAGTCTGATTTGTAGTGAGTTTGATTCCCGCTCAGAGCACATATATTTTTTTATTTTTATTTTGTTTATATAAAAATATAACAGCGTGATGTTAAAAAAAAAAGTATAAATCCAAAGCATAGTAGATAATGTTAAAGTTGCTATAAGGCACGCAGTTTTCCGAAGATAAAAATATGATTAATATATTTTGATTACTATGAAATTGTTGCTTGTATTTCACAACAATCAATAAATTTTTAATATTTAACAATGAATATATCTAATTTTCATACTTATTTTTACATTAGTCTTCACATAAACGGTTACTTCTGTAGATACGATATGCACGACAGTTGTACGGTAACCTAACAAAGTTAGTAGTAGTCAAAAGCCTGTATAATTCTCGTAACTAGTCTAACCACTAAAGGCAAATATCAGATGTTCTCTGTAAATGCATAGGATCAGTACGCTTACTTACGACTTACGTTATAAGTTAAAAAATGTAACAAAATCTTCAAAGAAAAAGTAGGTATATTTACAATATTTTTTTATACTTAATATAAAATGTAATATTTATTTTTTTATGTAACGTAGTGGCAACGTATGCCCGGTGGTTGTGGATTCGACTCTCACTAGGGGTTGACTTTTTACGGCGTAGAATTCCGCTATTTAACATTCAATGTCTTAGATTGGGGAGGAAGTCTCAACGGAATGTCTTGACATTAGTTTTTTATTACTGAAAAAAAGTTAATTAATGTCGTGATTTGGCAGGAATTACTCACACAATATTTTTTTAGAATAATATAAGGTATCCCCTGTTAACCGGGAAAAAACAAAGGAAAATAAAAATGTCGCCTTAAAATATTTTATATCGGTTATTTTTTTGTACAAATTGCTATTGTAAACGGTAAGGCGCAATATATTTAAACTAATATTACACGTGTTGTTTTAGTAACAATACTGTAATTTCAGTAATTATGAAGTACAGAGTGCCTTGACACTAGGTTCTCTCTAGCTACTTCGGTATACAGTAAAAACTTTGAAGCTTTTTTATAAATAATTTAGGTATATTATTTAAAAAGATAGACTCCACTCAAGGAGTGGAAATATATATTATTTTCATTATTCGCTCTGGTGTTGAGGCAAAGCGCGGCGTTAAGTTCTGGGGCATGGAGTGTCGTGTCTTAACACTACGTTCCTGTTACCTACCCTGCTGTGTGCGGGATACAGCGTGTAAAAGAGATTTAAATATTTTACAAAAAAAATATTTATCTGAAATTTACTTCGAAAATTTCTATAGATAAACCTGTAAGTACAATCACGCACGAGTGAGCACCAACGATGTAGCCCAGGAATAGTTATTGCGAACTTTTGTAATTACTTTCATTAAACTTTATTTACAATACTTTAAATAATTTCACTAAAAGTACTTTTATTGTAAGCTGATAATTTATTATATCGTCCACGAATATTTTATGTCTTTATTCTTTTAATAGATAAAAATCTATTAAAATTTAATTTTAAGGCCCTCGTGGAGCAGTCGGTCAGCGTCTGACTGTAAACGTGTTAGTTGTAGGTTCGATTACTACTCCGGGCGATGGGAGAATGATTTATTATATATCATTTTAATTTACCATTCTGGTACCTAAGACATAGCGCGGTATTTAGTTCCACCAATAACAGAAAATGTCTCGATTTTGTATGAATGAGTAAACGTTTGATAAGCAAATTTGAAAACGTATTTTCTTGACACTAGGTTTTCTCCGACAACCCTTATATGCAGGAAAAAGCTTAAAGCTGAAAATGTTTATTGATTTTAGGGGGTTTTATTCTTTATGGTACTGAATATAGTAGAGTATATAATTATACTTCAACAAACTAATAAATGAAAAAATAAAAGAAATATATGAACCATAAGCCATAACTTAGGATTCTTATTACCCTCGACGGTACGGAGACTGTATATTTGGAGTGCAAGTTTGTTTGTTTTTTCTTGTTTGTTAGTGCACACAAAAGTTGTCAATTATCTCTAGCTCTCTAGTAGTCTATAGTTATCAATGATACATTCAGGGTTAATTGTTACTTGTTCTGAGACATGTTTTATCGCGACAACTCACCTGGGGGCGCTGCAGTAAGCATTTATAAAAATCAAAACTATAATAGTCCGGTTTGGATTCGGCTTGTATATATTTTTATTTTAGATTTTAAAAAAATAAAATTAACAGCAATATTTAAAAATTTGAAAAGCACCACGATGGTTAAAATGTAATTGTAAAAGAATAGAATAACAAGGAAACCCCTCAAGAAACCCGTCGGGTTGTCATTTTAACCGTCGTGGATATTTAAAAAAAAAACTTTTTCCTCTAGATTTTTTCTATTTGCAATACATACATAATTGCTTGCTTAAAGAGAAAAAAATTGTGACAAATAAATATAGATAAATAGACTTTGTGACAAAAAATTATTATTAAATTATGAAACTAAATTTTACTTTATTTAGGTCTAAAGGGCCATTGTGGTGCAGCGTCTGACTGTAAACGAGACTTATGTGGATTCGATACTCACTCAGTTTTTTTATTTATACAAAAAGAACAAGGCAAACGAGCGTTCGGGTCACCTAGTGTTAGGTGAACATCGTCACCCACGGCCCCGTGTAACACCTGAGGAGCTACAGAGACGTTGCCGGCCTTTAAGGTGGAGGTAAGCGCGCCTTAGGTTAGGCGCGCGCTAGACGGTGTTATGCGGCATGTGTGCGATAATGGACGCCGTGGTATTGAGTGGGGAATAAGCAATGTCCTGGAGGATCTGGACTACGCCGATGATGTGTGCTTACTCAGCCATACTCATTCTGACATGCAGTCAAAGCTCGATGACCTAAAGCTAGAAGCAGCAAAAATTGGGCTTAAAATCAACACCCGGAAGACCAAGGAAATGCGATCTGGAGTGGTGAACTCATTACCGTTGCTGATTGATCTCATATCTTGGTAGTGTCGTGTCTGAGACAGGGGGTGCGGAACATGACATCAGTTCACGTATTGCCAAAGCCCGAGCAACCTTTGCGCAATTGCGACCTGTGTGGCAGTCTCGTAAGTTGACCCGCAGAGTCAAACTCCGAATTTTTGGGTCCAACGTAAAGTCTGTGCTGCTGTATGGTTGTGAAACCAGTTGGCTCTCTATTATACTGCTCTCTACTGTAGGTAAATGAATGCAAACCTTTTTGTATAACAAAAAAAGAATAGATTTCTACTTTAGCATGCGTCTGAGTTTAATAGTTTCGGCTCGGCGATGATAAATTAGTCAGCCAGTGAATCAGGACAAGCAGTTTTATATATACACAGATCAAATAAAATCTTTTTTTAAATGTACCAACCTTCGAAAGCAACCGACACCCTGCTACCTATACCTTTAGGTGCTTTATTGTTTTTTTTTTTTTATGTAATAAAGGAGGCAAACGTGCTGAAGGCCCACCTGGTGTTAAGTGGTTACCTTCGCCCATAGACATCCACAACATTCAAGTTATGGATGCGTTGCCAGCCTTGGGAATGTAGGACGGAAGGAGGAAGGAAGGATGGGAATGGAGGGAATAGGGAGAGCTGGCTTACATGCCATCGAACCGGAACACATCATAAGATATTTGGCGGCTCGTCTTTGACATGATAGTGGTCGCGAGCCAGTCGGAGAACCAGTCTCCTACCACCAAACTACTGGGTTACCCGCCTTTTACGGGACGCTACCCAGCGGCGGGGGGGAATTGTATTCTTAACCCGTCCCCCCACGGGGAAGAATCTTTTATTGTTAATTCAATATTGTTTTAATAACGGAAATTTAATCGGCACAGTCGGAATGCCTTTTATTATAAACACGATTGTATGTGGGTTCGATTTCCACTCGGGGGGAATGCTTGTATTTAAAATATTTTCATTTCTCTACAATGACATTTAAGATAAAGCACGGTGTTGAGTTCCGTCTTCGGGCAAAAAATGGAGAGCTGAGTGTCTTCCCACTAAGTTATCTCTGAATATCCTTCCATGAAAAAGCGTAGAGTTGTATATAACAAAATTCAATCATAAAAGGCATAGGCGCACTGCAAAACAAAATAACAAGTCACTTTATACAATTTATTGCCTCACGCCATTTCCGACTGTTTACAAAAAGAAGTTATGAGCGCTACAATTTTATTACGGGCTTTAGAATGTCTGACTACAATCTCTAATATAATCGGTTATGAAATTGATTTAGATTGTTGTATATATATTATAGAAAAACTAGTATCTGCGGTACTTTAGTCTGCACTCTGTCTATAAGTTGAAGGTTTTGAATACTGAACTGTAGGTCCTAGCTTCGGTTCCTGGTTACCCGATTTTTTTTTATTTTATACTTTTAAATAATGTATAGACCAATTATCAGATCGCTGACGATGACGAAGATCAAAATGTAGAGTCAAAATATTCTTTTAAAAAATGTAAAAAGATATTTTTTATAAATTTTTTGACAGCGTCTGACTGTAAAGCGATGGTTGTAGGTTCAATTCTCACTTGAGTAATTATTATATTTAAATTTTCATTTCTACACCCTGGTACCTAACACAAACTGCCGCGTTGAGATCCGCCACTAACCACGTAATGTCTCGATTTCGGCTGAAACTCGATGACGGAGTGTCTTGACACTAGGTTCTCTCTGACTACAGCGCTGTGCGAAAAACCGTGAAGTGCTTATTTACGATTACTATATGAATATTTGTATTTAATGAATGAATAAATGGATGAAATTGTATTTTATGAATATTTCTATATGCATTTTTAACTAAATTGTAATTGAAATCTACAAGAACTGTTTAAACCTTCATCGTCCTTACAAATTTCTACCAAAATATTCAAGGACTAACATTAAACGAATGTCTCAACTTTTAAACCGAAAAATGTCTCAGTCCGAGAGACAGTTAATGTGTCGAAAATTGTTTATGTTCTGAACTTTGTGAATTTAGGACTCGAATCGCCAGCGAAGTAACTCTATTATAAAAAGTAAATTTCTAAGTAAAATATACCAAAGGCGAATTGTTTTAAGCGAATTGAGGTCATCGTGGCTCAGTGGTACAGCGTTTAAGTGTAACCGTGATCGGAGATTAGACTGTAATCGGTGATCGGTTGTGGATTCGATTCCCACTCGTTAAATTATCATAATCTAATATTATCTACTTTTATCATTTTTGAAGTGTTATTCACACACTGAAATTCAAAAAGACATTTAGAAAAAGTATAAAAATTTGAAGCGAGCCCGTGCGAGATTCGAACCCGTGCCTCCTGAAAATGCTAACAACAAAAATAAGTTATAATAAAGCATGTAAAAATTTCGATACAGCTGATAGTAGAACGGATGACTTAGCGATCAGAACGCCTGAACGGTTTTCAGAAGGCGCACGTCCAAATCCCGCTCCATTTAAATTTTTATACGGTTTCTAAATGTATTTTTTTTTAATTATTACCTTTTTTCGTCTTAGTTGAACCAGACAAAGCGAGGCGTTAAGTTCCGTCACTCAACACGCAATTCTTCATTTTTTTTATCATAACTTGTTTTTTTTTATGTTGGCTTATATGTATATATAATCATGTAAAAAAAATATTATTTTTAAATATAATTTTTACTTTCCGCTCTGTTAAACAAAATGCAGCGTTAAGTTCTGCCACAACAAACGCAACATCTTGAATTCGGGTGGAGAGTGCGGAACGGAGTGTTTTTACACTAGAATTTCTCTCTCTGCTAGCTATATTTTTTTATAAATAGACGATATCTACATAATATGTTTACAGCTACGTAGTCGTAAGAACACAGACGCATCGTAGCGGAATATCAAGGTTAATTTGGGTCACTACGCGACGCCCTACATATGAAAGTGTTGATCGGCTGGCTATCTCATTTGTTATTTAATAATAGTCCTTGTATTCGTAAAATATTTATTGGAATATATTTGTTTTTATAGTCTTAGATTTAGTTATTGTTAAGATTTAGATATAAGTTATGTTTATAAAATAAATGAAAGGGCAAACGATAATTCGGGACTTCTGTAGCCAAAAGTATGTGTAACATCACATACGGAAGCTACAATCTTTAAGGCGTATCTAAAAATGTGCTACCTATCGGTCTGTACCGTAAATAACTGCAATTTGCGGTGTCAGACCTAAAAATACTTAATTAAATAAATAAGGATTAAGGAATTGTGGCCAGTCGTGGCCCAGTGGCACAAGCGTGTGACTGTAAACGACTGTAAACGATTCCCACTCGAGGAGTGGAAATTATATTTCCATTTTCTTCGCTCTGGTGTCGAGGTAAAGCGCGGCGTTAAGTTCCGCCACTTAACACGCAAGCCTCCGAATTCGGCGGAAAGTGGGGAACGGAGGATAAAAAAAAATAATTAAGGAATAAGGAAATAAAAATAATTAAGGAATCAATTAAAGGCCTAAAATTTGTGGCTTTTTGGATTTGGTGCTCAATTATAAGAGAGAATAAGAAACTTTTTTTTTTTTAGCTTCACTCCATATCCCCCACACAGCAGGGTAGGCAGAGGGAACCTAGTGTTAAGACACGCCGTTCCCCACTATCCGCTGAATTCGGAGGCATTGCATGTTAAGTGGCGGATCTTAACGCCGCGCTTTGCCTCGACACCAGAGCGAAGAAAATGGAAATATTAAATATTTCCACCCCTCGAGTGGGAATCGAACTCACAACCAGTTACTTTACAGTCACACTTTGTGCCACTGTGCCACGACTGGCCACAAATAAGACACTTTAATCGGGTCAAAAACAAATACGCAGTTGCGGTACTTTACTACGATGAATAAGATGTTGATCAACGACAGGACGGGGGATTTTTTAACAACTATAAAAATTCATCTCGCATATTTAAAATCAATATTTATAAAACAATAGAATAGAATATGTATATTTGATTATTCGTAGCTAGAAGGCCGACACTGTTTTTACTAAATCCTTACTTTAAATTCCGTTCGTGATTCGAAATATCAAAGCCTAAAAGAAACGACGCATTGAAAAAATTGCTTTTGTATTTACTTCATATTCGCAGTTTTCAGTTTAAATTGCTAAAGTTATAAAAAAAAAACATTTATGAGAACAAATGGATCATTTTTTTTTTTTTTTTTTTTTTTTTTTTTTTATTTTAGCTTCACGCTGTATCCCGCACACAGCAGGGTAGGCAGAGGGAACCTAGTGTTAAGACACTCCGTTCCCCACTTTCCGCCGAATTCGGAGGCTTGCGTGTTAAGTGGCGGAACTTAACGCCGCGCTTTACCTCGACATCAGAGCAAAGAAAATGGAAATATAATTTCCACTCCTCGAGTGGGAATCGAACCCACAACCAGTCGCTTACAGTCACACGCTTGTGCCACTGGGCCACGACTGGAAAAAAATTAAGGATTTTTTTCTTAAGTCGAAACTGCGAAATTAAAATTTAAGATGCCACGTCGTTTTTATGATTCAATAGACTATTCTGTACACGACGTGGTTAGATTTTGGATTGTCTTAAGTTATATTTTAGATGGCATTACGTTGAGTGAATTTGATAATGTCGTATAATAGTGTATAAATCTACAATTATCTGTCAATGAAGTATTAAGCACGCTATATGTTTTATTAATATTGAATAAATAATAAAAAATATATTGATTAATGACGAAGATAAAAATTATTTTAACTGCAACTAACTCTGGATTATTTGTTTTTACTTGATATTTAGAAAAAGCTTGGAGTTTTAACTTCAAGTTTTAATCTTCTGGATTCTCCTTTAATAATACAGAGGATTACAATCCTCCGTTCTAGAGTATTTATCCTTTCTTAAAGACTTTATCCTGAATAGTAGAGTTAGTAATCAGTACCATCATGTGCTGCCCCTCCTTAATCAAGTTTTTATTTCCTACTATGGCAAATACATTTATCTTACAATAATATAATAAATAAAAATAGGTAATCTTTAAGACTATATTCATAAAATATACATTAGATTATGAAAATACACAAATGTACAATACATTTAAAAAAATAAATTATGTACAAAAATTAAGTAGACAATAATAAAAATAACATATTCTTCGCAATCGTATTACTTATTGGATCAAGTCGCATTCATTTGGTAGATATAAAATTGTTAAGCGGGCCGCATATTGTGTATCTCTGCCATAGACATAGACAATATTACTGCAAATGTAATTGTATTTTCAATTTCTTTAATTATTTAGTAGAACCACAAGTTACGAATTGTACGTGCTACTTGTACATCAAAGTTTATGTCGTTGCTGTTTTACATTCAGAATTTTGAAAAACTGCAAGAAAGAACTAAAGAAAGCTTCTTTACACAGAGTATTTTCTTTTTCAATAAAAACCTAATGGTTATTGACTAAATTAGGATATAATAAGTATTAGATTATTATGATATATGAATTCTAAGTACCTTAATTTCTAAAATAAGCCACTAAACGACGAGATTATTAAAACTTTATTTTTTAGGCTAACCTCTTAATTTTTAAATGAACTACTAACGTTAGCGCGATGGTCAAAACATGTTATTGAGCTTATTAGTTACTAGCGGCCCGCTGGCGATGGCGGTTTGGCCGCGTGAATAACATAGCTTTTTCGGTATATTGCAATCCTCGGAGGTTGATTTTTGAAAAATAAAGTAGCCTATATTTAACCTTGGTTTATCAGATATATTCATACCAACACTCATTACAGTCGGTTAAGCGGTGTCGATTGTTCATATAAACTTTCATCGTCTTTTTCAACCCCTTAAAGGTTGATTTTGAAAAAAATAAGTAGCCCCATGTTAGACCCAGTAATTTTTACTATTTTCATTCTAAATTGCAAATCAAACCGGTAGATTAGCCGTGAAAGCGTGACAGACAAACAGACAGACATTCGCATTTATAATATAAGTATGGATTTGTCCCATAGCAGCGTAGGCAGAGAGAACCTTGTGTTATGATTCTCTGTACTCCACTTTTCACCCGAATCCAAGTCGCTTTGTATTGGCGGAGCTTAACGCCGCACTTTGCCTATCCAAACTTATTTATAGTTATTGATATATCAAATATCAATTTAATCTTTGAATAATTATACGTAGAACATAAAATATCAATTTAGCTTGCCATTAATAATCCCTTAAACGGACTAAGTAAAGTAATATCTAATGTAGTGAATAGTAGTGAATTCGACACTTACTTGATAATTTAGTATTTATAAGACTTACTAGCGGCCCGCTCGCGGCTTCGCCGCTTGATCTACGTAGCTGTTTCGGTATATTGCAACCCTCGGTGGTGGATTTTTGAAAAATAAAGTAACCTATAATTAACCTTGGATTATCAACTATATATATGCCAAAATTCGTTACAATCGGTCAAGCGGCGTAGATTTTTCATATAAACTTTCATCCCCTATTTCAACCCTTTAGAGGTTGATTTTTGAAAAACTAAGTAGCCTATGCTTGACCCAGTTATTTTTACTAGTTTGATTCTAAATGTCACCCAAATCGGACCAGTAGATTAGCCGTGAAAGCGTGACAGACAAACACACAGACATTCGCATTTATAATATAAGTATGGATAACACGTATTATAGTCATTTCTTCAGCATGGAGAGACGATACGGGGCGATAAGTTCCGCCACGATACGGAGAGTGTACATTCTATTCTGTCAAATCATGCGAGATATGCGTGAAGCTAATAAAAGGGAGTCTATCTTTCAATAGGTATATGACGTTTGAAATATATATATAAAGCAAAGCATTAATTGTAACTCCTCTAGTTTTACACTGGGTCGTAGGCAGTAGTGTTCATTTACCATCAGATGACGGGCCACCTATTAAAGAAAGTATTAATATTTTTTCATATTTTGAATTACATTTAAGTATGTCATTCATTATATAAAAAAATAAAGGAAAGAGTGCATACATATATATTTAGACCCACATATAGCAATTGAAGTGGGCAAAACTAGAAACAGTAAAGCATTGTCGTTTGCACGTGTTTATTTAAAAATAAAATACCTCCACTGGCTTCAAATGAATGACGCTGAATGTTTTTAACTTTCATTTCGAACTTTGTTCTACGTGAAGGGAATGTTGTTGGTAATTTCACATAGTTTTCAGAACTTAGTACAATGTTCAGAGCGCTATTATAAATTTTATGTGACAAGCTCTTTAACTCACATATATAAAATAAATAAAACTCTGAAGTCCAAATTAACGTTTCAAAATGTAGTTTTTAATTTATTAAAAATCTCTAATCTTTACGTTTTGTTTTCTTTGAGTTCCGACAACACACAATGCCTTAAAACAGAGTTCACCACTTAGCACTGGAATACGAGAATAGGTAGGATATGTATTGACACTAGCCTCTCTGCCTGCTATGCGGAAAAAAGCGTGAAACTGTAAATTAATAACTAAAATATAAATTTATTTTAGCTTAAATACAATATTTATTCATATACACACCTTAAACTTTTTAAGTGTATAATAAAAAAAAATACAAAAAGGTAAACATTGGGGAATGATTATATTTAAATTTTAATTTCTCTTCTCGGAGTGTCTTGATATTGGGTTCTCTCTAACTACCTCGCTATGTAGAAAATCAAGGTGCCTGAGGATGTAACATAAAATCATTTTACAAAATTTAATTTTCTATTTTGTACCGTTCTTTCAATATTAAAAATATGACTATTTATAAATTAGATGTTCGAAGTTTTAAAATACGCTTTCACTTTCGCCTGGCCATTAACAAATTTCTTGCTTTAACAAAACCAAAATAAAACAAAATATTATTTCTATGTAGTTTATTATCTAAATTGTATCATATACTTACATTAAAACTAAACATTAAATATATTTACAAACACATAATTCATAGAATCCCTAGAAAAGGTTATTTAAGATAACCTGTCGTAATCTTATACAGTAAACAGTATTAAAATGCATCTTACTGCTTTCATAACAAAATATAGAATTATACAACACAATTATTGAACACACATACCCAGTAGGTGATATATTTTTGATAATGAAACAGAATTAATAAGAAATTTTACAAATTAGTATAACGAGATATAGGGAGAAACTGATTCGATGTAAAGAATTGAAGGTCTTTAAGTACAATTACCCAATTATCAATAATTTAAAATCTGTTTAAAAAAATAAAGAACTAACATCGCGTGTTCCAGGCAGTGTTCATTTTGCAATACGTAAATAACTATGTATGTAGCTTAAACAACACTATTAGAAATTACAATTAAATTATCACAAGGCTATCACGCTGGTCGTCTTCGTATCACATACATCACAATAAGACGCGGAGAGATAAACATTTGTCACACTTAGGGCTTGGTAATACATATTTCCGATGCGTCCAGTCTTCCAGTTTTTTTATTATAAAAAAAGTAATGTTTAATATTCAATGATTTCCGTTCTTTGCATGTTGTTTAACGTAGGGTTCTAAAGAGGTCTATTCATCAAACGCTAAGTAATAATATGTATGTTGATTCAGTCCAGTTGGAACTAGATCAACCCATTCTCATGATGTTGCGACGGCGAAGTAATCGCTCCATTGCGTAGAACACGCGATCTGACCCTCAATATGGGCAAACTATTCCCCCTGCGCCCGGGAAAGCCGCTGCGTCTGGGTAATGCACCCTGCAGATTTCTTTAAATGTTTTGCCTTGTCTCGGCCTCTCAGGTTGTCTGTAGCCATTGTAGTTATTGTATCCATAATTATAGCCATAATTCCCATAGCCGCTGTATCCGTAGGACCTTCTGCTGTTACCATTAATAGCATCATATATAGCGTCGAAGAAGGGGGCTGCGTCAACTGTCGACGCAACAATTAGTAGGGCAAAAAATAATATTCTCATGGAAGTCATCGCGGAAGGGTGCCAAGTGGCAATTGTGTCAATTCGTATGACGGTCACTGCGACCTCGGCGCACGGAACTCACGGTGGTTTGATCGCGAATGATGCCGGGTGATCTTATTGCACGCTTATATACCGGCCTCGGGTCGTCTGAACGGAGATAAACATTGCGCACGCGCCGGGTTCACGGTCTTCGGCCGGGAATCGCATTGAAGACGAATCTACAGACAGGACGAGGGTGTTACTTAGTTCCTTTAACTTATTTTTAAAAAGGCTTCTGGAATGTGCAGAAATGTGGTTATATGTATATGTACATTTATTTTCTGTTAATTCTTCCGTCTTAGAAGGATAACTTTAAATAATAGTTATATCAATTAACCACAATTAAAGGAAAATATTTTAATTAAGGATGTAAACTATGAATCAATATTCCAATAATTCATAGAACATCCTGTTCATTCCATTCTCAGAGCAGACCACATTCACTGCTATATCATATTAGCAAGAATTTCAGTATTCTTTATCTATTCATCTTTACAAAAGTTATAACAAATATGTATATAGTAGCCTCTAATCATTTCTTGTTTGTTATGCAAGATCACTAAATAACTTCAAGGAGAGGCTTAATGAAAGTACACGAAATGTGTGAAAAAATACATTCTTTCATAAGCGTATGGTCATGCAGGTAGGTACATATGTAAATGATGTACGTGCAACATTTTCATTAAAGAAAAATTAAAAAACCACATAACACTTTCGTTAGTAGAGAACGGCTATAAATAGTCGTAGAAACAAATAGTAATTTTGCTTTTTTTGGAGAACCATCTCACAATCAAATCAAAGCTAATGCGTTCGCTGAGTTTCGCGGTGGCGAAACTTTGTGTTTGTGTGGTGTGTTGAGTGAACATGCAATGTATCAAATTTAGGCGGAAATAAAGGACATCTTCAAATTAGCGGAGTTGTAGATACGTTGCCGGTCTTGGAGGTGAAGGATACAAGGAGAGGAGAACAATGCGGATGGTGGGAATAGGGAAAGCTGGTTTCATCAGCTTGGATCATAAGATGATCGGTGATCCGTTTTCAACATGATAGTGATCGCGAGCCAGTTGGTGAATGAATCTCCTACCATCAAGTTACTGGATTATCCCGCTTTTTAAGGGACGCTACGAGAAAAAAGGCTGTATATTGTAAAATATTATTACGTTTAATTCAATTACATAAGTTAGTAAAAAATCAACTTATAACCATACTTTTATTTTTAAATTATCTGCATTTTCAAAGATATTGTACTTAGTTAGTCTTCACAATTCGAACGTATCTATTGAGCACAAATTACTTCGCTTTTGTATTTATAAATATTCATTATTTTTATAAAGTTATTAAAATAATAATAATTATGTAATAAAACATGGTTTGGTAAATTAATAAACATAAAATACGGTTTTGCCACTGTTTTCGTAGTAGATGCTTAAAATGATTGAAGACTATTACAGCGTAACACATGGTAGTTGCGTCCGCATCTAAGTCAAGTTCAACTGCCGAGCATTCACCTCTGACCGTGAACATCATGTCGAATTTATTCTCTTTGATAGAGTAAAGCTTTCTTATGCTTTTTTAATAAAACATATTTATATTAAAATGTATATTTTTCTTGTAAATGTATATTATTCTTAAACATTCTGTTCTTTAGTTTCCGTCCAAAATTGAAACATTGCGTGTTGATTGGCAAACCATAAAGCCATGCTTTCTGTTAACATAAATAAGTAGTAAATTGGTCAATGAAAACCTAAGTAAATATAAACATTTTAAATATATAAATATTTTAAATATATTGTGGCCAGTCGTGGCCCAGTGGCACAAGCGTATGACTATAAACGACTGGTTGTGGGTTCGATTCCCACTCGAGGAGTGGAAATTATATTTCCATTTTCTTCGCTCTGGTGTCGAGGTAAAGCGCGGCGTTAAGTTCCTCCACTTAACACGCAAGCCTCCGAATTCGGCGGAAAGTGGGGAACGGAGTGTCTTAACACTAGGTTCCCTCTGCCTACCCTGCTGTGTGCGGGATATAGCGTGAAGCTATTAAATATAATCGTTCCCTAGAATTTGAATCGAACCCGTAACCAATCGTCTTTACAGTCAGATTGTTAAAAATATATTTTTTATTAAATTGAAATAATAAATCTGTATTTCGTGACGGCCAAACTTTAGAAGCCTTTTTATGAAAATGTTGCTGACAGAGCCTGAAATTTGAGATAGGTTATATTTACAGAGGGAAGAAATTAAAAAAATCAATATATTGCCCAATGATATAATATAAACACATAGAATTATTAAAAATGTGGCCAGTCGTGGCCCAGTGGCACAAGCGTGTGACTGTAAACGACTGGTTGTGGGTTCGACTCCCACTCGAGGAGTGGAAATTATATTTCCATTTTCTTCGCTCTGGTATCGAGGTAAAGCGCGGCGTTAAGTTTCGCCACTTAACACGCAAGCCTCCGAATTCGGCGGAAAGTAGGGAACGGAGTGTCTTAACACTAGGTTCCCTCTGCTTACCCTGTGTGCGGGATACAGCGTGAAGCTAAAAAAAATATTAAAATAAATATAGCACACTATATTATATCTAATATACACTTGTTTATAATTTGTCAGAAACATTGCTAGGCTTACTTTACGCATTAACGAATCTAGTTAAAAATTATAGTGTTAAATTTGAAATAAACAAATAATTTCTAATTAATCTTCTCTATAAAGTGAACCACCACCCTTGACCAAATTACACGAATTTTAAATTTATTTGCATCAATTAATTAGGACGTAACAATTATAATCATTATTATTGTATTATCTAACTTAGTGATGGTGTATTTTACTTAACCGAATAAAATTCGGCGTGGGTTTAACCTGTACGATTTTCTTGTAAGTAAATATATTAAATCTGATTTTTTTTAGCTTTATCCTGTATCCCGCACACAGCAGGGTAGGCAGAGGGAATCTAGAGTTAAGACACTCCGTTCCCCACTTTCCGCCAAATTCGAAGGCATTGCGTGTTAAGTGGCGTAACTTAACGCCGCACTTTGCCTCGACACCAGAGCGAAGAAAATGAAAATGAATGAAAATATTTCCACTCCTCGAATGGGAATCGAACCCACAACCAGACGTTTACAGTCACACGCTTGTGCCACTGCGCCACGACTGTCTCCTAATTTAGTTCTAATAGTACTAATTTCTTATCAATAAATTCTATGAGATCAAATTTGAGACTACCCCTACACATTGGTACAGTGTTTTAAGCACAATTGGTCGTAGGTTCGATAGTCACTCGGGGAAATGAAGTAAAAAGAAGAAGGCATTAAATTTCAAGCGTTCAGGACGGATTTCACCGTAGAACTACTACTTAACTAACTGCTATGCACGAAAAAACGTAACGTATACTATATATAATAAGATATATGTGGAATGGAATAAGATATATTTATGTATACATACTCTCAAAGTACTATGGCAGTGCAATTCAAACATTCGATTTTAATATGCAAAACTATGCACAGCCTTGCACTTGTCACGTCCAATGATATAAGACGTTGATTCAATAATTTTATTAGATGTTACACTAACATAATATTAAAATTATAATAAAATGTTTCTAGCGCGACCTAGACGCGATAGTGCAGCTAGGATGATCCCGTATATGGCAGAGAGTGACAATACACTTCTTTCTGAAGACCCGCTGAGTTTCTTGCGCCGGTTCTTCTCAGGTCTGAGGCATTAACTTTAGTAAACCGGTGGTAAACTATTTGACGTTCAAAAAATGAAGCATTTAACTTGTTATTTTGAATAAAATTATTTGACTTTGACTTTGATTTTGACTTCTTCGTTCTTACATTACATGTTGAGTAGAGAAGTTCAATGCCGCACTTTCTCTTACCAGAGCGAAACAATGGAGATGGGATTCATTAAAATATAATATTTCCCTATACTACTTCCAATAACTATCCCATTGCGCCATGATAGCATCGATTAAAAAATATTTAATGTTAAAATACATTTCATTCTTTGGAATACAACAGACAAAACAAATTAAAATAAAGTGTTTTTTCATAAATTAAAGAAAATTTTGAAATGATGGTAAAGTCTCCTCCTTGCTATACTCAAGAAAACGTCAGAAACAAACGTATAGAAACGCGGTAATATTGTTTTAAGTAAAACAGACAAGTTTTGATAAAAAAGGGAATTCTTGTAAAAACGATATATCTGAAGTTTACACACGATAGATGTAAAACTTCGAGAGTATATAAATTTTTATTCAATATCATCCATTGGCTTCAGTAATTAGCTTACACTAATAGGCTAATAGTAAGCTGATAAGCAGACAAGCCAAGAAACAAGCAGGTAGACAGAGGGAACCTAGTCTTAAGACACTCCGTTCCCCACTTTCCGCCAAATTCGGAGACATTGCGTGTTTAGCAGCGGAACTTAACACTGCGCTTTACCTCGACACCAGAGCGAAGAAAATGAAAATATTAAAATTTTCCACTCCTCGAGTGGGAATTGAACCCACAACCAGTCGCTTTACAGGCACACTTTGTGCCTCTGCGCCACGACTGGCCCCTAACATAAAATTTTTAGTATAACCTTTTCATATAGTCACAAATAACAATAATTCTAAAAAAAACACTTCAAAAAGACTAAAAGAAAAATAAAAATAAACCCAATAAATAATAATAATAAATCTAAAATACTACATTTATTGTACACATACGTAAGAACTACAATAATAAAATACACATCTTTACTATAATTGTAATTGTCTTATGATGTCTATTTCATTCACCAGCAAGCGTAACAAATAGGTTGAACATAAATGAGTTTGTAAAGGGCAATCATATGAGAGATCTCGCTTTTCCTTTCTTAAATAAACTTATAAAAATAGCGTAGAATCGACTACTTTTTCTAAGTGGCTACAAGGCAAATAAATTAAATATTATTTTTTAATATAGTAAAGGTTGTATTACTGAAGACTTATTGCATTGCTTCGAATATTTTAGAAGGTGGTTATGTGTTTGTTAGAAAAAATAAGGATAAACAACTGCTCTACCATTTTTTTTCGTTCTGCGTCCATTATAAATCAATAATTTACTTTAGAGTTTCATATTGATAACTAGGATGCATATATTTAACTATAAATTGAAAAAATCATAATTACATACTTAATACTTTCTTATATTTTCGCGTCCCTTACAGTTTTTAAGGAATATCTCTATTCCATTGTCCAGTTTCCACTTTTTTTTAATTTAAACTCTGAGTTAAATTTGAACCAATATTTGTTATGTGCATTTCAATATATAAAAAGGAAAAGTTTTAAAAAATTTTTCCCGAAAAACAGGACAGTCAAAGATATTTTAGTGTCACGACTCTTTTTTGTAAATAAAAATGTTATGTACCGGATAGTAGAACTCTTTGCCATACTTTTCTTGATATACGGAGAAAATGAACATAATTTCAATATAATCATTTCCCGAGTAAGAATCGAACTTAGAACCAACGCATATATAGCCAGACGCCGCCCCAGCTACCTACCTGTACCTAAATAGGTTAAGTAACCTTAGGATTTGCTAGGACGCCTATCGTCGTAGTGGGGAACGGAGTATCTTAAAACTAGGTTCCCTCTGTCTACTCTGCTGTGCGCGGTATACAACGTGAAGGTAAAAAAAATCTATCGTTATACCTAAACTTATCATTTGATATGTTAAATACCATCAACTTTTTATTCGTGAATAATATTAATGTAAATAAATTCATGACAATCGTATCCATTTTTAATTTAGTTCTTATTTCTCAAAAGAATCCTCACTAGTAACAAACTAGCCAAGCTATAGACAATTAGGTGCCATGGCAACTATACAGTAGTATTTACTATTTAACCATTCAGACATCTACACAAATTGTACTTGAGATATGACGGATATCCCAATAAGCCAATTATACGAGTAGTGTAGAGTACAGTGGAACATTTTGTAAGGGAACAGGAAAGAGGAAAGAATATGGTGGGAACTAACAAGTAAATGTTGTAAAGTTTGAAAAGTATGTACAAAAATATATATTAATATATGTTTTATAGAAGCTAACTGTAAATAGTTATAAATTCGGCCTTGTTTAGGGAAACGATTATAATCAAATTATTTTCCTTTCTCGCATCTATATTACGACAAAGCACCATGTTAAGTTCCGCAAGTATACACATAATGCCCCGAATACGTAGGGGAATAGCGGAGAAAGGAATGGCTTATCGTTGAAATAGCGTGAAGCTAAACTAAAAGATATATTTTTTACTATCGTAGAGAAAAAATATTTGCCATGTTGAAATTAAGCAACATTTTAGAAAATATATTGACGATATTGAATATGAAGCCACGAATTTCTAAGCTTTTTTTCTGTCATCATTGCAAGAAATTAAAAAACAAATAAGCGTACTAAAATTTATAGTAGTTATCCCAACAAAATCCACGTAAAGCTCACCTAACGTTCTTACTAACTAAACATTCATTTGTAAATGTCAAAACGAATTCTGGCCATTTATAAATCAACATAGCAGCACATTGAGTAATGTAATGTGGGCTGCGGCTAGACTTTAAAATGTCTAGAAGTATTTTATAATAGCTGACACGAAATAACTGAGAATGCGTTTAAAGTTTAAATCATATCATAATACACATACACGTAAATCATAATACACATATCCTGCTTATGGCATATAAATATAAATAACTACAAGTAAATTTTCAAACGTAATGTAAAAATGTTTTAAACTGCCTTTTAAATATTTTTAAAGTGTTATTCCACACCTTCCACATTTTTTTTCGGACTGTCATTGCAGAAGCGAAGGCGAAAGGTTTGGAGTGAGATGAAGCGCGAAGCTCAAAACCGACTGGGCTGGCGAAGCATTATTGACGCCCTCTGCCCCATGCCTAGGGGACATAGGACCTTAATATAAAATTTATAAAAACTTGAAGGCAGCGGGATTCGGACCCTCCCTCCTGAATACGGCCCAGGCGCTCTCACCATTGAGCCATGTGTTCTACTGTCAGCTACGTCGAAATTCTTATACGCTTTATTACGAACTAGCGGCCCGCTCGCGGCTTAGCCGCGTAAACTATTTCGCTATATAGCAACCGTCGGGGGCGCATTTTTAACAAAATAAAGTAGCCTATGATTAAGCTTAGATTATCAACTATATTTATGCCAAAATTCATTACAATCGGTCAAGCGGTTTAGATTTTTCATATAAACTTTCATCCCCTATTTCAACCCTTTAGAGGTTGATTTTTGAAAAAATAAGTAGCCTATGTTAGACCCAGTCACTTTTACTACTTTCATTCTAAATTTCATCCAAATCGGACCGGTAGATTAGCCGTAAAGCGTGACAGACAAACACACAGACTTTCCCATTTATAATATAAGTAAAGATAATATACATTATATAGACAACTTATAATCTGTCCGGTACATCATTTATTTTATTCCCGTCAAACTTCAGGACATAAAAGATTTCGCCAATTTATATTTTAACGTATTTTTTAACCTTTTTAAAATAAATTTATAGATTTAATAAAAAGAATCATCAATTCTGTTCATTGTTCGACATTTACAAATGAATATTAGTGTTATAAAATGATTCCCAGTACTTAACTTGCCTATTAATACAAATCCCAATCACTTTATTTCTTACTAATAACAAAGTTTAAAATAGAGCTTTAAATAAGCTTAAAATATGTTTTATCAGCGTTATGCTTTATCCCCATAGCAGGATAGACTAAGAAAACTTAGTGACATAAGCGTGACAGACAAACAGATAGACTTTCGCATTTCATTTGTAATATAAGTATGGATATGTAAACCATTCCTAAGCAGACTTCTTGATTAAAATCATTGTCTGTAATGCTTAAGTTGACTAGTTTTTTTAAGATTAAAATAATTCTTTATTTATCGCCCAATAATTAGTTTTTTATTTGTATCCTATCTTACAAAATTGGTGACACAGCGTGTGAGTGAAAATTAATGTAATACAATCATCTTCCCGAATGGAAATCGAACCCACATCTACTGCGTTTACTATCATACGTTATCCCTCTAAGCTACGAAGGCCTCGAAGCTAAGTAATATAACTTACGATTAATTTATATAACTTGAAAATAACAATACATAATCATATTTCCTTAACGAGAGCATTCCTTTAACATAACAACATTTACTAGATATCATTATATAATACAAGATACCTTAGAACTTTAAGCTTTCACAAAGTCTGTGCAATACCTGTGCATACAAACGGTGATTTCGCAACAAATGAGTCAGATTGATATCACAGCTAAGCAATAATTAGTTGCGGCTACGTGCAGCTAAAATAAGGTCTTAAAATCATGTCGTGAGCATAATATTAATATAAAATGTTGGTAAAGCTATATTTACTTCGTACTCATTACTTATCTATTAAATTCATTAAATACTTGTAGGCTGTGTTAATAGAAATGTTATGATTACTTCGAAATGTGTGCAATACAGCTTGTTTATTGCTTTGATGATTTTATAAATTATTAGTTAATACGAGTACGTCTGTGTACGACCCTATTAATTTTATAAACGCGAATGTTTGTGTGGATGTTTGTTACTCTTTCACGTAAAAACTGCTGGATGGATTTTAATGTTACTTTACAATAATATAGTCTAGACATCAGAATAAAACATAGGCAAAATATGTTTATAAATTGGATAATGATAATTTGTAATTTTTCCAATCACCTCCATCCGCAGATTTGCCACAAACTAATTTCACCGCGCAGATGTTTCGTACTTCCCTCATATCAGAGATATCGCGTCGTAGCATTCACGCCCTCCGGATCGCCGTAATTTTTCTAGAAACTTCCTTCCAATTCCTGAGTGGCTGCCGAGGCCGCTGATCACCTAAGATGGGCCTCCCTCATAGTGGGTCTCACCTGGCTGGGTTGATCGCCCGGGTAGCCATAAGCTCATCCACTTTTTCCGAACCCCCCCCCCCCTTAACCCCTTACTTATCCATCACCTACGGTGAACATTCGTTTTACAGGGCCTCATATGCCTTATCCCGTGACCCATCCATAGTCGTGGATGGAGAATTCAAATTCAAAATTCAAAAAAGTTTCAAAACTCAAAGAAGATCGCAGAGGGCAAGGCCCTGAAACCCTTTCCCCCCTCTCCCATGCGGTGAGAGAGAAGACCTGCTGTGTGTAATTTGTCCAAAATATCAAGTAGGTATATTATTATTATTATCAAGTAAATATATAAGTATTTCATATTTTACAGTTATAATTGCTTCCGTAAATTCCGCGAGAACAAAGTCGCAGACACAGATAATTGTATATAAAATGTTAAATCCCGTTCGCTTAATATTCCTCTATTAGTGCTGCTCTTCACTCCCCAAGGAACCTACATGACAAATTTCAGCTTTCTACGCGCATTAGTTCTAGCTATACGATGTCTGTCAGTCAGTGACTCGGTAACGGAGGAGTTTAATATACCTGACGAAGTTAGTTCAGTTACGACTTATTTACGGATAAAGATATTTTGCATTAAAAGCACAAGCCACTTACGTAGGAAACAATACAATTATGAAAGGTATAAATATAAGTGTCGATCTCGAACAACTGTTGAATTACTCATTTAATGTATTTGGTTTATTTTATCATTTAATTTATTCAAAGTGGGTAGGTACTGCTTAAGAATATAGTCTGCAAGTTTAGATTTAAATGCATTAAATAAGTTTAAATGCATTAATGATGACAGTGGACGAGGCGAAAGAAGTATGCAGGGACGTAGAGTTTGGCACTCCGTTCTCTCTGACTACCCCGCAAGGGATACAGCGTGAATCTAAAAAAAAGACCTTAAATTCTTTATACTTGATGGTAAGTTATTATAAAGTTTTGTATAAATAACTAAATAGTAACTGAACTGACTTCGTCAGGTGATAAATGAGATAACTATGTTATTGTGACATAATTATATCGTTAGCTGTGAATTAATATCTCACTCAGAGGAATTATTTAATGTTTCAACTATTCAGTCGCTTTAGTTACCCAAAATCTTATTATTTCAAAATTCTAATTCGCAATGTCTCTATATGAACGAAAAGCACACATGTATATAATCTAGTTTTTATTTAGCTTTACGCTTTACCGTATAGTATAGTAGTCAAAAAGTATGTAGTGTCCAAACAGTCCATTCTCCATTTTAAGCCCGAAATAGAAACATTGCTTGTTGAGAGACGGAATTGAACGCCACGTTTTATCTGAGGTACCTGAATGTATAATGAAAATAACTAAAATATTATATTTCATTTGTTTTCCATTCCCCCAAAGTTAGAAATCGAACCCACAACCACAACATTTACAGTCAGGGGATGTCCCACTGCGCCACGAAGGCCTCAAGTATGGTATGACCTTACAATTTTCGGGAGATGCTTGGTAAAAACAAAGTGATTGTTTTTGTAACACCCTTTTAAGCTTTACCCGTGTTTGTCTATTTATTATTAAGAGAGCCTATTCTGTTCTGAATTACTTTAATATAAGATATTCTATTTTGAACCACCTCTTACCACTTCGTCTTGACGCCTGAAAATATGTACGTGTCCAAATCAGATGACAAGCATGCTAAAAAGTAATGTTTTTCTAGTACGACGCGAGTAGACATTTTTCAAATATAAATAATATTATTTTTATTCATTGCATTTGAAATAGATACTAAATTTTGAAATTCTTCGTTTAAGTAAGTTATTTCACAAAAACATTTATTTTACCTTATTTTTCACTTTATTTAGGCTATCATGTGCGGATGCAGAAATTCCTCGTTTAAAATGTTTATACCATACATACGGTTTACGGTTTAAAATCACTTTATTTCTCAAGATTACAATCACTTCGAGGAGAAATAAATAAACTTAACAAATTAGTTACAATTAATGTACAGAGTGCGTAAACAAATAGACGGTATTACAAAAAAAAACTTGATAAACAAAATAAAGTAAATATGTAGGTACATTCATATTTCTCGTATTTTCTTTTTTAGTTTCACGCTGTGCGGAATGCACACATAGCAGGGTAGGCAGAAGGAACCTAGTGTTAAGACACTCTGTTCCCCACTTTCCGCCGTATTCGGAGGCATTGCATGTTGCCTCGACACCAGAGCGAATAAAATGGAAATATTAAATATTTCTACTCCTCGAGTGGGAATCGAACCCACAACCAGTCGCTTCAGTCGCTTTACAGACACACTTTGTGCCACTGCGCCATGACTGGTCCCATTCGTATTTAAATTTTTAACTATTTATAAAAAAAACTTCTGCAAAATGTTATCTCTATATATAATAAAAGAGTAGAAAAGTCAATTCTGTACATGAAAAATTTCAGAAAAATTTTAATTGGGTGCGTTAATATATCGATAACAGAGGCCAAAAATCCACTCAGTAGAATTTTTGTCTGTCTGTCTGTCTGTCTGTCTGTCTGTCTGTCTGTCTGTCTGTCTGTCTGTCTGTCTGTCTGTTAATTTGTTCGTCAATCACGCAAAAACTACTGGATAGAAATGGATGAATTTTGGTATGGTGATAGCTTATAGTCCAAAGGTACATATAGGATAGTTTTTATCCCGGTTTTCCATGTAGTTTTTTTGGAAAAAATAAAAAACCGATATAAGTAAATCATTTGTATGTCGGTACCTATCGGGTAGAAATTAATGAATTTTTGTATGGAGTTAGCTTAGAGGTTAGAGCAACATATGGGATAGTTTTCATCCCGGTATTCAACATAACTCGCACAAAAAAATAAAATTAAAAAATAAATATTCAAATTATGTCGATAGTTCACGAGTGAAGCTAAATTTGTTTCAATATCACTAATTAAAATAATTATAAAATAAAATAAGCATAACATTTATTAAATATACATTTGACCGGTCTATAAAACTTTATATAATCTATATATTTATATAATCTATATGACAACAGATGTCACTCGTTTTCTGCAACGGGTAGCGCCATTTGTTATTATATAGTTAACATTGTATTAGACATATCCGCACTCATTAAAATTATTATTATAAAAATGCAAAAATCTGTATCTTTTCTATTTGTTATGTTTTGACGGGAATTCGTAAAGAAGATTGTTGAAGATGCAGGGTCATATAGGCTACTTTATAAAAAATCAAACCCTAGGAGGTTGAAACAGTGGATGAAACTTATGTATGTTTAGTATATAGTGAGAATGAAAGATCTGAACTCCTTGACTGAAATGAATGAATTTTCTCAGGAAAATAGTTAATGAGGCAAGGTCAAACATAGGCTATCTCTCTTTTTTTAAAAATTACCCTGGTATTCAAAACAGTTCCCGCAGAAAAGTAAAAAACTGGCAAAGTCAAATTGCATTGATTATTTGCAAGTAAAGCTATTTTTTAATATCAATAAGTAACACAATTGTAAAATAAAAAGCTTAAAGTTTTTTTAAGATATTATGACCGGTTTATAATACTATATACCAGATGGTATATATGTACGAAATCTACTATCATATGATAGCAGATTTCGTACGTTTTCTTACTAGAACAGTTATCGCTATATGTTATCAAATAATATAGACATTGCACTAGATGTATCGATGATTTTCTCATGAACATAATTAGTGACGAAAGTCAAAATATAGACTACCCTCCTTTTATAAAAAAAGCAATCCCAAATAGGCAATAGAGGATGGAAGTGGTAGTTCACGTGGCGAAGCCGCGAGCGGGTCGCTAGTATATAATAAAAGAGTAGAAAAGTCAATTCTGTACATGAAAAATTTCAGAAAAAATTTAATTGGGTGCGTTAATATATCGATAACAGATGCCAAAAATCCACTCAGTAGAATTTTTGTCTGTCTGTCTGTCTGTCCGTCTGTCTGTCTGTTAATTTGTTCGTCAATCACGCAAAAACTACTGGATAGAAATGGATGAATTTTGGTATGGTGATAGCTTATAGTCTAAAGGTACATATAGGATAGTTTTTATCCCGGTTTTCCATGTAGTTTTTTTGGAAAAAATAAAAAACCGATATAAGTAGATTATTTGTATACTGATATCTACCGGGTAGAAATTAATGACTTTTTGTATGGAGTTAGCTAAGAGGTTAGAGCAACATTATAGAGGATAGTTTTCATCTTGGTATTCAATACAACTCCCGCAGAAAAGTAAAATTAAAAAAGAAACATTCAAATTATGTCGATAGTTCACGAGTGAAGCTAAATTTGTTTCAATATCACTAAATAAAATAATTATAAAATAAAGTAAGCATAACATTTATTAAAGATACATTTGAACGGTCTATAAAACTTTATATAATCTATATGACAGCAGATGTAACTACGTTTTCTAGAACGGGTAGCGCCATCTGTCATTATATAGTTGACATTGTATTAGATATATCCGTACTCATTAATATTATTATTACAAAAATGCAAAAATCTATATCTATATCTTTTATGTTTTCACGGGTAATCTACAGAGCAATAAGGAGCAATAGAGAATAAAAGTGGCAGTTCACGTGGCGAAGCCGCGAGCGGGTCGCTAGTATCATATATGGGTACATATGCAAAAACGCCATAAAAATAAGCCAGGTGTCTTTGTCAATATTTATATTAGCTACTTACATATTCACTGCAGTCACTTCCTTTACAGTTATTGTTACTATAATACCATCAATGCATTCACAATTTAATACTGCATACTAGAAGCAGTAGAATAAAATATGCGTTACCTAAGCAAGTTATATGACACTTAATACGAACACATGAATGTATGTAACATTTTCCATTTTCTTCGCTTCACGCTGTATCCCGCACACAGCTGGGTAGGCAGAGGGAACCTAGTGTTAAGACACTCCGTTTCCCACCTTCCGCCGAATTCGGAGGCATTGCGTGTTAAGTGGCAGAACTTAACGCCGCGCTTTACCTCAACACCAGAGCGAAATATTTTCACTCCTCGAGTGGGAATCGATTATTTTTTTAATTTAAGGTATAATAGTTGTATTTTACTTATATTTAAATGTAATATGTATTAATAAGCTAACCATTTACTCAATATCTTAGTATTAATAATACATGTTACAAATTTTCCATATAATATATTATTATTTGTGGCCAGTCGTGGCCCAGTGGCACAAAAGTGTGACTGTAAACGACTGGTTGTGGGTTCGATTCCCACTCGAGGAGTGGAAATTATATTTCCATTTTCTTCGCTGTGGTGTCGAGGTAAAGCGCGGCGTTAAGTTCCGCCACTTAACACGCAAAGCCTCCGAATTCGGCGGAAAGTGGGGAACGGAGTGTCTTAACACTAGGTTCCCTCTGCCTACCCTGCTGTGTGCAGGATATAGCGTGAAGCTATTTATTTTTATTTTTTTAATATTTTATTAAGGTCATTTGTGCGCAGTGGAACAACGTCTAACTGTAATCGCGACAGTTGTGGTTGCGATTCCCACTCAGGTGAGGAATAGTGTTAAAGATTTTCATTTCCACATAAAAAAGCGCGACGTTTAGTCTTACCACTCAACGCGCAATGTCTCGATTTCAGGTGGAAAATGGAGGACGGAGTGTCTTAACACTATATTCTGAATTAGATTAATATAAGATATTCTATTCTGAACCACTTCTTATCAACTTCTTCTTTTCTAGTACGACGAGAAGAGAAATTCAAAATCAAATATAAATGATATTGTTTTTATTTTATTGCATTTGAAATAGACTCTAAATTTTGAAATAAATTTGAAAATATGACGGAGTGTCTTAACACTAGGTTCGGTCTGACCCCACTATGAGGGAGAAAGCGTGCAGCTGTGAAAAAAAAATATTTTGAAAAAAGACATTTAAAGAAAACGTATAAAAATTTGAACGCAGTGGGATTCGAACCTGCGCCTCCTGAATACCGTCCAGGCGCTCTCACCACTAAGCAAATTTTTATACGTTTTCTTTAAATGTTTTTTTCAATTTTCCTAAGTGTGGAATAACACTTTAAAAATGTTTAAAAGTACAAAAAAATATTTTATTAATAATTCATACTAAATGAATATTATAGTAAATACTGAAGGCGTATAAAATGCTAATGCTTCGGCCGAGCACATCTTCCCACGCTTTGCAATTCTCAATCGTGCGCCTTTATACAGAAACGGAATAACAAGTATGAGACGTTAGATAAAGATTTCGTAGCTGTCACAATTGTAGTATATACTCGTATATTTTTTTCAAGTGACTATATTCTTTTATGATATCTTAAAGGGCCATACATATTCTTTTCTTACAGCTTCACGGTTTTTACCCTTTCTGTCTTAAGGCTTGATACGCAATAAGTTGACCATTGCTTGTTGAGAGACGGAACTTAACGCCGCGCTCTTTGTCACCAGAGTCGGAAAATGGTATCTCCATTAGTTTAAGTATTCATTTCTATAATTGGAAATTGAACCCGTAACTAACGACGTTTATAGTCAGCCGCTTGGCAATTGTTCCAACTTTTGTCACTAACAAGTTGTAAAAAAATACTTTTATCAAATTTTGTTTTTGTAAAATAATATTACAAAAATAACAATTTGAGGAAAAGGATGCTTACAAGTTTAAATTGCGTTACTTTAACCTGCATAGCGCGACGCAGATTGAGGAACTAAAATTGTTACCTGGAAGCTGGTATTCGAAACTCACTAAAAGTTAGACATTTTTACAAAAAGTTATATAAAAGCTACAAGTACTGCGCACAGTTTTACTAGTATTATATTTTAATAGATAAGTATTAAGAGTCATAGGAGCTGGATAGTAATTTATGATATATTCTAGATTTAGAATTTAATAACTTGTCTTTTGTAGTATCCACTACAATCTGTATGTGAGTAAATTAATTTTTTTTCCTCATAGCAGTCATAATTCCGCGGTAGATTACTTGGTGAACCTATTTTACTTTTGCATTATACATATTAATATTTTGAGTTCTTTTCTTACCATATAACGTAACGAAATATATTTAATCTCACGAAAATTATATTTACGCCAGTAAAAAGTGTTATTTTCCCAAGTTAACTATTTTCAAATTTATTTTCAAAAACAAATGCACCCTCCCATTTGTTTTTTGCTGTTTTTCACATGTATGCATGTAGCTTTACGCGATGACATTTAAGTTGAGGGCATGTCAATTTCTACAACCATTCCGAAACATTGTATCTCTGAACATATGTACAATTGTACATACATATTTATACATGTTTCTCTAGCAAGGGGTATAATTTTCTATTTCAATGCTACTCTAGTGCAATGTCATATGTGACTTTTCATGAATTTAAATCTTGCTGGGGAAAATGTTTAGTTTTGATATAGATGCTGAGCTGGTATGACTAGATACAGTGTTTTTCTTAAGAGAGAACACAGTACATTATAAATACAGTTCACAATATCCAGTTCCTCCAGTACCTACGAAGAGGGATTTGTCACAATTAAAAAATACGGATAAAAACATGATTAATGTGAGGTAACATTGAAGATTTATTTGCATTGCATGCTTCTTGGGTTGTTATTTGAGGCTTTTGCGAATCCTCACCATCATCGTCCGACTCCGAGTGGGAGTCAAACACTAACTAATCGTAATTACAGTCAGACGCAGTCCCACTGCACCAAAATGGCTTGTAAATACATTGAATTTATACATTATACACATATGATGTCGCTGCATCCCACACAGAGCGGGGTAGGCAGAGGGAACATAGTGTTAACACATTCCGTTCCCCAACTTTCCGCCGTTTTCCGAGGTATTGCGTGTTAAGCAGCCGCAGAACTTAACGCCGCTCTTTGCCTCGACACCAGGGCGAAGAAAATGGAAATATTAAATATTTCCACTTCTCGAGTGGAAATCGAACCCAAAACCAGTCGCTTTACGGTCACACTATGTGCCACTGCGCCACGACTGGCCCAAAAATGTCAAATTATGTAATCACATATTTAATTACTTCTACATACGTGTGTTTGAATTATATTAGGTGAAAACAGCAAATACAGCAAACAATGATTTATCTCTAACTCGGCCATGATTTATGTTACGAAGTTGATTCTTTTGATTTATAACACGCAAAGTGTAACAAAAACAATATTCAATACAAATAATAAGGTGAATATTTATATTCAACAAAAATAATTAATCAATCTGTGATTATTTTATGTATACGGATTTGTTCTTGGGTACATTAACCGAAATATGTTGTGATATATATTAGTAATATTATATTACAAAGGTATAAATCTTAAAAGAAATTATTGTGATAGAATACTGAATATTTAAAATTAAATAAATTTTAAGTAAAACACTTTATTATCTATATCTATGATTTTTGATCTTTGGGGCCAGTTGTGCCAACAAGCGTGTGAATGTAAACGACTGGTTGCGGATTCGATTCCCACTCGAGGAGTGGAAATATTTGATATTTCAATTTTTTTCTCTTTGGTATCGTGGCAAGCGCAGCGTTAAGTTCCGCCACTTAACACGCAATGCCTCCGATTTCGGCGGAAAGTGGTGAACGGAGTATCTTAACACTAGGTTCCCTCTGCCTACCCTGCTGTGTGCGGGATACAGAGTGAAGTTAAAGAAAAACAAAAAAGAATACTGAATACTGAAAATTGAAATAAATTTTAAGTGAAGCACTGCCTATCGATAATGCCACTTTTCTTATTTTGAGGCGATCGTGGTACAGCGTCTGTCTGTAAACCTATTTGATTGTAGGTTTGATTCTCACTTGAGGGAATTATTATAATTAAATTATTTGCATTTCTTCGGTAGAATAAGCCTAAGCCATAACACACTATCTCGATTTAGAATGGATAGCAGATCATAGTGTCTTCACACTAGGTTTTCTCTGTCTAGCCTGCTGTGTGGTAAAAAGAATGTAGCTGTAAAAAAATACATACATTCCTTAAGGAAAATCTTTCAATACTTTTTTATAAAACGATGCATAGAGACAACTATGTAAGCAAGTTGGTAAAGTTCAACTAAGTGCAGATGGTATTAAAATATTATAATTTTTTTTTATAGCTTTACACTGTATCCCGTACCCAGCAGGGTAGGCAACCTAGTGTTAAAACACTCCGTTCCCCACTTTCCGCCGAATTCGGAGGCATTGTGTTTTAAGTGGCGGAACTTAACGCCGCGCTTTACCTCTGATACCAGAGCGAAGGAAATAGAAATATTAAATATTTCCACCTCTCGAGTGGGAATCGAACCCACAACCAGTCGTTTACAGTCACACGTTCGTGCTACTGCGCCATGACTGGCCCCTGGGACTGGGGGACCGGGACTGGAAAATATTAAATTAATAAAATAATAACTTTAATCAAAAATATAAATTATTTACTAATACATAAAAGTAATTAGTCAACTAATATCTTCATAGGTACATATATCGCGTTGCTTACTCAGAGAAGAACATTATACCGCTATGGATTAGCGCACACTAGTCTCCAGAGGGTAGTTAGTTAGTCGTAACTCCTAAGCATAAAATATAGATAAGATTATAGAAAATATATGAAGATTCTCAATTTCAGAAGCGATTCGTTCTTAAGGTGGACGAAATAATAAACTTATATAGTTTTGCTTTCTGTGTTATTTTTTTTTTCATATTAGATAAAAAGAATTCTTTAAAATACTGATTCTTTTTGTTCGGTATTTAGGCAGGTTAAAGAAAACTTCTTTGGTTTTGCTAAATACTTTTATCTGAAGATACAGGTGTTGCTAAGTCAAGAAATCGTAGCGGAATGATATGCAAATTTTGAATGTAAAGGAAGTAACGTATGTACATAGACTAAAAAGGTTTACAATTTTATATAGACTATTGAATTTACATAGACAATAGGTCACAGAAAATAAATGTAGTACAGGTCCACACGTAGGCGCCAACAATTTATTTTCTGACTATTACATACACTAGAGATATTTGATTATAAGTATGAGATTTCAGACTATCGTGAAGCAGTGGAACAGTCTGCTATCGGGATTGATTTTTGGTTTGATACCAACTCGGAGGAATGATCTAATCGAGAAATTAAATATAAACATTTTTCTATTCTTGTGAACAAGAGTAGCCCATACAATTTATGGATTTGTATCAAATTATTTTATATCAAAATAACATGAAGTATATAAATAAAAATTATATATATTATCCTATTTACAAATATCATAGTCCAGATGATATATTTCAGTAACACAAGACACAAAACTTAATTAGGAATTTTCATTTCTTGAAGAGTTTATAATAAGCTGTTCGTCAATCTTTTACCGTTAGACCAAGTCAAGCTTTATTTTATAGCTACATACAACCACTATGGAATTTGAAAATACAGCAAAATTGACGTAACAGCTCAAAAGTTCATAAAGTCCGTTATTCTGAAAAAAGAGGAGCTAGATATTCACTTCACTTTTGGTAAAGAACTAATGGAATCGATAGCGGTACGTTTTACCTATATTTTTTGTTTCCTTTCCTGTTTCTGTTTAGCTTTGCACAAATATTAGCTTAGCTTTGGTTCAGTTTTATCGGCAATATAGACTGAAATAATCTCGGCATCTGTATTTTAAACTCGTTCGATCACTTTTCACGAAAATTATAAGGATAGAGGAGTAAAATTTGTTGTAGTTAAAGTTTTTATAATTATGCAATAAAAATCTATACTAATATAATAAAAAGTTCAAGTTTGTAACTATGTTTGCATAAATACTGAACCGATCATGAAACTTCTTTCACAATTAGAAAGCTCCACTATTTACCACATACATTCATTCATTCATCTACGATTGAACAGAAAGTTCAGAGAATCCTAAATGAATTCAAATACGGAATAAATGGTGCAAACCACGGGTACCTAAGACGAAGTTCCGACGAGTTCCGCCAGTTAATCCGCAATGTCTCAATATTGGGCGGAAAATAGAGAACGGAGTATCTTGGCACTAGGGTCCTTTCTGCTTCTGTGTGGGAAAATACGTGCATCTACTTCATATTTACAAATAAGTATTGTGGCCAGTCGTGGCCCAGTGGCACAAGCGTGTGACTGTAAACGACTGGTTGTGGGTTCGATTCCCGCTCGAGGAGTGGAAATTATATTTCCATTTTCTTCGTTCTGGTATCGAGGTAAAGCGCGGCGTTAAGTTCCGCGACGTAACACGCAAGCCTCCGAATTCGGCGGAAAGTGGGGAACGGAGTGTCTTAGCACTAGGTTCCCTCTGCCTACCCTGCTGTGTGCGGGATACAGCGTGAAGCTAAAAGAAGAAAGAAAGTATATATATCTTTAAGAACCAGTCTAAAAATAGCTTTAGATATACTTAGACAAAAGTTTATTATTTTAAATCCTAGCCAAGAAACCTTATATTAGAGTCTGGCAAGCAGTTAGTAGCGCAATCCGAATGGACCGTAAAGGAGAGTGGGCTGCGTTATGACGTCTAAACGATAATGCACACATTCTAGCCCAGAAAAGTGCAGCTTTTATAAGAATCATTAGCTTTCATGCGTCGAATAAAGTATCATTGTGACAGTAAAAACTCTGAAACTATGAAAATATATCTTTTTAACTAAGTCGAATGACGTCGAATGACGTAAGGAAAGTAAAATCTGAATACACGTGCAATCTGAATAAACAGCGTGTTCAGTCAAGTTCAAGGAGGGAACTTAAAATTTAGTTCGGTGAGGCCGTCGTGGCGCAGTGGGACAGCATTTGACTGTAACGCGACGGTTATGGGTTCGATTCCCGCCCGGGGGAATGATTATATCTAAATTTTAATTTCTTTTATCCACCAAAAACATTTGCGGCGTTGAGTACCAGCACTCGACACGTATTGTCTTCCATGTTAAGGAGCTTCTTGACATCTCTTACTCTCTACCATGCTGTGCGGGGAAAAGAGTTATTCTGTATAATTGGATTAATCAATTTTGTAATTGAGAAATACCGACGGGTCCAGTCGAGGCACAAAGCGCGACTGTAAAGAGACTGGTTGTGGGTTCGATTCCCACTCGAGAAGTGGAAATATTTAATATTTCCATTTTCTTCGCTCTGGTGTCGAGGTAAAGAGCGGCGTTATGTTCCGCCACTTAACACGCAATGTCTCCGAATACGGCGGAAAGTAGAGAACGGAGTGTCTTAACACTATGTTTCCTCTGCCTACCCTAAGTGCGGGATACAGCGTGAAGCTAAAAAAAATACCGAGATCCGCCACCCAACTTAAATGTCTGAATTTGTACGGAAAGTGGAGTGTCTACTAGCCTATGACTATCCTGCAGGAAAATAAACATGTGAAGGAATGTGTCTATAGTGAACTGTGATTTATGCAGTTTCTCCAATATTTAAGAAGTAAAAAAGTATATTTTTTAGGAAATATGAAATAAGAAGATTCTTAAACAATACGGAAATATGGATTCTTTTAAATCATAAATATTTAATGTATATTTTTTTTAATTATACATATTTAATATAGGTTCTTTTAAATTGTAGTATTTTAAATAAACGATTAAATATTTAAATATAAGCTTTATTCTTTTTGCGACTTATAATATTAGCATAATTCACATATGACAAGTGTCGCCACGTACTGGCTTTAAACATATTTCTATAAATACCTTAGAAAAATAAGATGAAAACAAAGTAACTGGGATTAACCGTTTACGTGTGTTGAATTAAAATTAACTTTATCCTGTGTACTTATCGCGTTACGTGTCCATCTTTAAAGTTATGATATTTTTAACTTAATTTTTTCTTGTTGTTTGTCTCTACTATGATCGATGCTCAAAACGCTACATAAATAAAAAAAAATATTAATAATAAATTTTTCAATCTTAACTTTTTTGCAAATGACTGAATAGTGAGACTGAATCTAGAATTATATCTCTCTGTCCTGCACTTTCCGTTCGAAGTGGATATTGCAATCTGGGCATAGTCCGTTGAGTGGCGGAACTCAATGTCGTACTTTTTTTTCTTAATTTTTTTTTTTTTTTTTTTTTAGCTTCACGCTGTATCCCGCACACAGCAGGGTAGGCAGAGGGAACCTAGTGTTAAGACACTCCGTTCCCCACTTTCCGCCGAATTCGGAGGCTTTGCGTGTTAAGTGGCGGAGCTTAACGCCGCGCTTTGCCTCGACACCAGAGCGAGGAAAATAGAAATATTAAATATTTCCACTCCTCGAGTGGGAATCGAACCCACAACCAGTCGTTTTACAGTCACACGCTTGTGCCACTGGGCCACAACTTTGAGTTACTTTTTTTATTTTAAACTTGCAAGTTATCCACTTCCACGAGTTGACTATAAGAGATCTCTTCTAGAGATGAGGCTACCTTAGTTAACTAACAAATTTATTAGCTTTCAATATACTTATTTAAAATCCAATTTAGAATATAATAAAAATTTAAAAAAGTCAAATAAAGCAATTTACGTACATAGTTGATTTATAAATTTTATTTGAACCCATAATTTCATATATACCACAAAACTTTTATAATTATCACCATACGAGCTGACAATGGACATTAAAATATACGGAACAATTTGCCTATTCAATATAAAAATTACCATTAGAATATGTGAAGAAGGAAAGCATTATTCAACCCGCAACCACTCCGTTCGAATCATATGCAAATAGCACGAGCCAAAAATTAAATTCCTGCGACTTAATTAGCGTTCCTCATTCTGTGAACTCAATTGTTTTAATCGTTTTCGCGTTAAAGCGGTCAAAACGTACTAAACTGAAAAGTTTGTCTTTTTATTATAATTTACTTTTAAATTCTATCCTTTTTTTAAGCTTTACGCTTTTTTGGAATACTAGGGTAGTCAGTAAGCCTAGAGTGAAGGCACTCCGTTCTTCGCCCGAAATCGGAACACTGCCTGCTGAATGGCGGAACTCCACACCACACTTTGTATTATCGCCAGAAGTACAATGAATTTAAATATGATCATGCCTCCGAGTAGAAGTCGATCACAACCAATATCGTTTTCAATCACACGTTTTTTTAAGAATAAATGCCTTGCGCATACGATATTGTGCTGATCGACAAATACCATATGAAACGTTTACATGTTAGTAGATTTGAAAATTAACAGGAACTATGACATAAAGAATATATAGTATTAGTTTAAATATTAAGGAATTAGATAATGATTATAGCTTTCTTTTTTTTTTAGTTTCACTCTGTATTCCGCACACAGCAGGGTAATAAGAGGGAACCTAGTGTTAAGACACTCCGTTCCCCACGCACCGCCGAATTCGGTGGCTTTGCGTGTTAAGTGGCGGAACTTAACGCCGTGCTTTACCTCGGCACCAGAGCGAAGAAAATGGAAATATTAAATATTTCCACACTTCTAGTGGGAATCGAACCCACAACCATTGGTTTACAGTCACACGCTTGTGCCACTGGGCCACGACGGCCACACTGGTTTAGGTAGGTACTATTAAATTTATTAGAATCAATTTACAAGTAAAACGTTTATAAGAATATAAATTTAAATTACATTTAAATTTATTTTTTATAGTATTTATTTATTTTTTTTATTACTTTTTAGTTTTTTTTTTAGCTTCACGCTGTATCCCGAACACAGCAGGGTAGGCAGGGGGAACTTAGTGCTAAGACACTCCGTTCCCCACTTTCCGCCGAATGCGGAGGCTTTCGTGTTAAGTGGCGGAGCTTAACGCCGCGCTTTACCTCGACACCAGAGCGAAGAAAATGAAAATATAATTTCCACTTCTCGAGTGGGAATCGAACCCACAACCAGTCGTTTACAGTCACACGCTTGTGCCACTGGGCCACGACTGGAAACATATTATAGTATTTATTATTCATTATTATAAAAAATATTGGCTCTGCTGCCTGCCTCCAAATATATTCGTAAAGTGAGCCTTAAATGTCTTTTTACCCGCAATTTTCGCCGCATTATCTGCGGGGCTGTTTCGGTATATTGCAACCCTCAGTGGAGGATTTTTGAAAAATAAAGTAGCCTATGTTCAACCTTGGATTATCAACTAATATATATGGCAAATTCATTACAATCAGTCAAGCGGTATAGATTTTACATATAAACTTTCATCCCCTATTTCAACCCTTTAGAGATTGATTATTGAAAAACTAAGTACCCTATGTTAGACCCAGTCATTTTTACTACTTTCATTTAAAATTTCATCTAAATCAGACCAGTAGATTAGCCGTGAAAGCGTGACAGACAAACACACAGACTTTCGCATTTATAAGTATGGATAAAGAAGGTATTTTTAATTTTTTTATCCATTTATCCTATATTTACATTCCTACAAATTCTTTAAGTATTATAAGAAATATGAAGAAGTACTGCGCATTTACTTAGGTGTATTACACGTCGTTAGCACCGGTTGGTACTGCACTAAATCACGCACTTCCTTAATAAAAGCGAATCACATTTGCGTTTAACAAAGGATTAAGACTTAACAAAGAAACTACTTTCTGCAGGGACAGTGGAATGCTCGTAATAAAAATATTTTATGAAGACAGCTAATATTGTTTATAAATTAACATAAATTTAACTGACAGTGCTACATTCCTCTGAATTATTATTTATGATTTGTTATCATTTTTGAAGTGAAAACTTCTTTAGGCGCGTTGAGCGTTTTGGTAGAGGGTAAAATCCTCGGTTCGCGTCACCGACATGCTAATACTATTATAGTATTGAAATTGAAATTCGTGTAAATATAAATACTATGTATAATTAAGATAATTGTATATTAATAATTTTTTCAACCACTTTGTATTTATATTTTGTTCATGATTTGTTTAACCCATCATATGTAACTAATAAATAAAACATAAAAAATTTCATATAATTTTTGCATATAGTTTTAATTACACTCAACTTAATAGTTCCGTTTTCACTTCTATCGGCAGTCCCTCGACTGCTACTGTTTTTTTTTTAGAATTTTCACCTTTTTCCTTATAGCCATCTTCTGTATAGGTAGGGAGAGAGAATATAATCTCAAAATACTCTATTTTTTGCCTAAATTTTTTGACAAGTTGTATTAAATGACAGAATTCATTACCTTACCAGAAAAGAACTAAAAAAATGTAATAATAATTTCGCAGAGTGGGGATCGAACCCTCGACTTCACGCTTTCTAGTTAAATAAGTCACTGGACATTGTACCACAAAGGCAATTGTTTTTAACAATTGTTATATTTTATCAATTATGAAAAAAAAAAACATTTTGAATATATATTAAATATATAGAACTTTTGCAGCCAGTTGTGACTGTAAACGCGACAGGTTGTGGGTTCGATTCCTACTCGAGGAGTGAAATATTTAATATTTCCATTTTCTTCGTTCTTGTGCCTACGCAAAGCGCGGCATGGATTTTTTTTATTTCCAACTTTACTGTATAGCAAGGTTATTTTTTTTAGCTTCACGCTGTATCCCGCACAAAGCAGAGTAGGCAGAGGGAACCTTGTGTTATGACACTCCGTTCCCCATTTTCCGCCGAATTTGTAGGCATTACATGTTAAGAGGAGGGGTTATAAGAGAGCATATTATAGTTGTAAGTTATTTTTGTCGCCACTGTTCGCCTAATACCGAAATAATATATATTTAGAACCGGAACTTAACACCACGCTTTATCTTAACAGAGGGGAAATGAAAATACTTTAAATATAGTAAGTAATCTATCCCGCGGGTGGGGATCGAACGGAAAAACAATCGCGGTAACAGTCACATGATGTCCCACTGCGCCTTGCGCGCTATTCGAGATTGTCGTACACTAACAAGCGAACAGATAAAGTTAAATAAAATCTCATAGCAGTATAAAACCTAATATATAAAAATCTTATTTACAACTATTAATGGCTAGCTGAGTTTTTAAATACCAAAACTTCATATCAATCTCATAATTATTATTCTACTACGTAAATTTGTAAATTGATACAATAATAACAATTTAAAAAAGCTATACTATTAACAATAGTTACTTTAATAAATAAAAACCAGTAGTATTTTGATAAAAACCAGGCATTCCATCCGACCTCGCGGGTTCATCCCGATAAGTGGGTCGTTACGTGGTCAACAGGTCGCCTAACCGCCTTAACCTTACATTACCTTCCGGGTACGAAGTATGGCATGATGATTGCTTCCTACATGCCTATGATGATCGTAAAAAGCTTAATAATACTTATTATTATCCAAAATACTGTTTTTAATACAGAAATATCGATGTTCTTTTAAAAACAACACAATGAAATTTGTCTTTACATTTCTTTTTTTTTATTTCCATGCTGTATCCCGCACACAGCAGGGTAGTCAGACGGAACCTAGTGTTAAGACACTCCCTTCCCTACTTTCCGCCAAATCAGAGGCATTGCGTGTTAAGTGGCGAAACTTAACGCCGCGATTTGCATCGACACCAGAACGAAGAAAGTGGAGATATTAAATATTTCCACTCCTCGAGTGGGAATCGAACTGACAACCAATCGTTTACAGCCACACGCTTGTGCCACTGCGCCACGACTGGCCACTCTGGATCTTTATATTATAAAAACTTCCTGTGAGTAATTCTTCTTCTCTTACATATGTATGTAGTTTTAAACTCTTATTCTTTTCGAGGGAAATCTAAAAGGAATAATTTAATGTGTAAATAACAAAAAAAAAAAATTTAAAAGTATTGGGATTGAAAAGCAATAAGTTTGGAAAATTTAAACGTATAGCAGGTTAAACAGAGTACACCTAGTAGACCGCCTTAAATCGGGTAATTGCGTCTAAAGGACTTACTATAAAAAGAATATTGTTGGAAAACGCAACGAAAAATACCAACCTAGCAAGATTCGAACCCGCAGCTCTCTTTTGACCCATCCTAATAAACAACGCTTTTTGTGTCAATTGTTGAAATTTATATACGTTATTAATATTTTAAAAAGTGTTATTTACACACATACAGAAAATTGAAAAACCATTCTAGACAATGGTGTTAGCGGAATTCGAGCCCGCGTCATCTGAAAACCCTCCAATCGCTTTGATGTCTAACATGTCTTAGCGGGAGTGGAAATATTTAATATTTCCATTTTCTTCGCTCTGATGTCGAGGTAAAGCGCGGCGTTAAGTTCCGCCACTTAACACGTAATGCCTCCGAATTTGGCGGAAAGTGGGGAACGGAGTATCTTAATACTAGGTTCCCTCTGCCTACCCTGCTGTGTGCGGGATACAGCGTGAAGCTAAAAAAATAAATATAAGTTATCTGTTAAATCAATTTAAAATAATATAAGACTTAACACATCATACACTCTGTCACATCAGCATCAACCAATTCAACACAGTCAAAACAACTTGTTACTCAACACCGTTATAAATCTAGCGGAAAAACACATTATCGGCCATTGCCAAACGTATTTTTGCATCAATCATCTTAACGGCCTCAGATATAATCGCCGAATTCGCTCTAACGCCACGACCCTGCAGTTGCGACAAATATTGTTGTTAATGCGAGTCAATGCCGTGCTAAGGCCGCCTGACTGGAGTGTGACTCATCTATCCCGGTTCTTTACGTCATTCTTCCAGAATAGTGGGCGTAAGTAAGTAATTTTATTTACACATATATTGTTATACTTTATCGAGTATACAGAGGTCCATTGAATCGCAGTGGGACAGCGTCTGCGTAAACGCTATTGGGTGTGGATTTGGTTCTCGCTCGGGGAAATGATTATGTTTAAGTTATTTTTTTTCGCTTTGGTTTCTAAGACAAATCGTGACGTTGGGTTCGGCCGCTCAACACGCACAACATGTCTCGATTTCGGGCCGGTAGTTAAGAACGGAGTGTATTGACACTAAATTATTTTCGACTATTCTTCTGTGTAGTAAAAAGTGCAATATATAAAACAAAATTAACCATGTGACAAGTAGTTCCTTCTTCAATGTATACCTATTCATCATTGCAATCATCTGCAAATTGGATGGCAATACCCAACACTGTCCGTTGTCTAATCCAAGGGAAGAAGTATATATCACATTTATTTTCATGATTGCATTCCTAATTATCTCAAAATTCTGTTTTTAAACATTTAATTTTTAGAAACTTAACTATAAATAAATTAGGTACCACAAATAAATTACTTACAATATTCTTGAACTTATATCAAAATCATTGACATTATTATTGTAATTCTTGGAAATTATATTAATAACAAGTCAAATAATAAGGAAAATTTACAGTATTTCTTTGAAATATATCACATTAATACGAATTAATAAGTAATTACTTGCAATATACAACAAAGGTTTCAAAGTTTTTTGGTTTTATTTTGTCTTTGTTTCCAGCTTCATGCTTTGTCCAATTTTGAGAATCTAGAACACTCCATTTTTCAGTTTTCGCCCGTATTCGAGACATTACGTGGTTAGTGGCGGAACTTAACGCCGCGTTCTGTACCAGAGCGAAGATACAAAATTTATTAAATTATGATAATTCCTCTAAGTGAAAATCGAACCCACAACCAATCGTGATTACATTCAGAAGCCTCCTCACCGCGCCACGATGGTCTTGAAAGTGTTATTATTGAGATAATGAAAAGATTTCAATAACTTTCAGGTAACTTCCAGAAGCTCTGTCGATACGGAAAATATTCAGTTCAAAGTCGGTTAAATATTCATAATATATTATTTAGGCCATTAAGATGAGTTATAAACCATTCTTGCTTTTACAAAGACTCTAATAACAAAAATAATTGCAGTAAACGTATAAAAGTTATTGTTGTATCTCGATAAAAATATGCAGTTTATTTGGCTAAAACCCTTGGACGGACGTTTACTTTTAAAGTAAGTTTTACTTACTTTAATACTTACTAACATATAATAAATCATGACTGTCAAAATATACATATGAGGCCAGTCGTGGTGAAGGCGCAGAAGGTGTGACTGTGACTGGTTGTGGGTTAGGTTCCTACTCGAGGAATGGAAATATTTAATATTTCTATTTCCTTCGCTTTAGAATCCAGAATTCAGCGGGAAATGGCAAACGGAGTGCCTTAACACTCACCACACGTCACCTCTCCCACTACGTAGCCTGCTGTGTGCGGGATACAGAGTAAAGCTGAAAATAAAATATGACGATCGAAAAACATTTTCATATTAAGTGACTTGTAACCAATATGCTGCATATAAAAAAGCATAAAAGTCAAGCTAACTATCATAAGTAATATTAACGGGAGTGAAGGCTTTATCCTATTTAGTTGCCGATACATACATCATCCAGCTCAGCTGATATTTCAGAAGATTTAGAAGATTTTTTATTTAAAATTGCTTTTTTTTTATTTAAAACAATGATTTAAACTAGACTCTTATTTGTTAACTGACACACAAAATTTGCACATGTGTCCGGATCCAATAATTTTTATTATGTGTATCGGATATGGGTTAAAAAATAAATTAAACACATTTCAGTTTATTATTTAAATATAAACATTTTACTGAAGGAACATCGAATCCACATTTGTCCCGTGGGGGGACGGGTTAAGAATACAAATCCCCTCCCGCCGCTGGGTAGCGTCCCGTAAAACCCAGTAGTTTGGTAGTAAGAGATTCGTTGTCCGACTGGCTCGCGACCACTATCATGTCAAAGACGAACCGCCAAACATCAGATGATGTGTTCCCGTTCGATGGCATGTAAGCCAGCACTCCCTATTCCCACCATTCCCATCCTTCCTCCCTCCTGCTGTCCTACATTCCCAAGGCTGGCAACGCATCCATAACTTTAATGTTGTGGATGTCTATGAGCGAATGTAACCACTTAACACCAGGTGGGCCTTCAGCTCGTTTGCCTCCTTTATTCCATAAAAAAAAACACACACACACACACACATTGTGTGTACAGTAAGATGTCTGTCTGTCTTAATTGTAAAAAAGATCTTTAATCTTTAATCCTAGATATACATATATATATATCTAGGCACAAAGACCTTATTAAATATTGAGCAAAATTTTCTTCACTGCTGTATTACATTACATAGAAGATTTAAAAGGTTGAAAAAGTTAGAACGTGAGCGAGACTTAAGTCTGCATCTCATGCAAACTGTTTAAGAGGCACGGCTTAAATCCCACTTACGTATTGGGACTGGAAAAATTCTATATGTTTTCTCTAAATGATTTTTTTTATATTATTTTAGTTAATAATATAATCATTTACATCTGGCATCTTACAAAAAAAATTACAATTTATTTACTACATATCAAATTAATATTCCAAATCGACTAATAAAAGGTACGGATCAATTGGTTTGTCAAAAATAAAAGTCGATCGTATAAGTCATAGAAAAAATATACTAAAACCCTGAAATAATATTTTGATACATCGTCTTATTTTTACATAAACAATATTATAAATTCCAATAAGGCCAGTATATTTACTAATCGAGTACTAAGTTCATTACGTAGCTGATAGAGGGGTCGGTGGCCAGGGTCAGCTATCAGACGGCCTTCACGTCATAGGTGACGTAGTTGACACATGATTAACGTGGAATATGTATCAAAAAAAGGTTTTTTCCCGCACTTCTTTACTTAGAAGGACAAGCAGTAAATCTGGTGACATGACACTTCGTTCTCTATTTTTCTCCCAAATTCCATCCGAGCATTGCATGTTAAATGTCAAAATCCAACGTCATCCTTTATCTTACAAGATACTATATAATATATAATTTTTAACATCAGGAAATCCGTGACGGATACCCGCCCGGGGTGGGAACTCGGGACGCGGTTATGTGGGACTCCGGTTCGACAATATGATACGCCTCCGCTTACCCACTAAAACCTGACGGTGCTCCTCCGCCCCTAGCTCAAGTCTCGAGAACTGCTCCAATCGTCCGTAGACCTGGGCGAGGCAGAGAAGACCTAGTGTTACCTACCAAGATGTCTCCGTTATGCGCTTTCCACTCGGAAAGAAGTTACATGTTAAATGGCAAAGAGAAGAAATGAAATAGTTTAAAATGTAATCATTCTCCTTAGTGTCAATCGAACTCACTACTACTGCGTGTACAGTCACTAGCAAATTTAGCCAGTATGGGCTTTAATTATCAAATATCTTTTAATTTGCTTCTTTTATATTTTTTAAATTTTTGACAATTATTTTTTAAAACAAATATAAAGATATAAAAATATAACTCGTAATTAAACTAATAACTTAATTAAAACAGCAAATATTAACAAAAAATCCATTTATATACAACATTCCACAATTTAATCACCTTTCTTCTTGCGTACATCACTTTTAAATATATATTTAATAACAAAATTAACAATTAAATAAATTAATTTGCAAATATAATAAATAACAAGCAGAATAAAGCTTAACATTACTAGAAGCACACTATAGACATCTAGTAAGTAGCTTTCGAACCATTTGCTTGTGACAGGCGTTGGTAAGTACTTGTGCCTCGCTACGTATTCAGTCCAGTAGATGGCGCTGTCTATTGCGTTCATTGGGCGGTCATGCCATAACTTCGAAACTCGTTTGGCGTTATCTTGCACTCTGTAATAAGGAGGAATATTTAAATACGTAAAATATGTGTTGCTATGGCAACATTTACATCTATTTATATTACATTATTTGTCGAATACTATTTATATTACATTATTTGTCGAGTAAAGATGTCATACCGCAACGGGACACCGTCTTTCTATGGAAACGATGGTTGCGGGTTTGAATCCACTCGGTGAAAAGATTGTTATTTTTATTTCTGCGTCCGATGGTACGTAAATAGAGAGTGTAGTTAAGGTAAGGTATGTAGTAAGTAAGAAGAAAGTAGCTTGACACTATGTTCCCACTTACTGTACCCTTATGCGTAAAAAAACGTGCATCTCTCTTTTTTAAAATTTATAATATAATAAAATTTCTAATACAACAGTTACTTACTTCAAACTAGTTAACTCTTGAATAGCTTTAGCTAAACTATCTTCGTTTATATGTTGAAAATGCATAGTCGATCCCAGGCCGCTTTCCTTAACCGCAGCGACATTAGAAAACTGATCTCCAAAGAAAGGAATGGCCAGTATAGGTTTTCCACAGTGTGCCGATTCTGATATACTTAGCATACCGCCGTGTGATACAAACGCTAAGACTTTAGGATGACCTGAAATAAAAAAAAAATATATATTTGTACTGTAATAGTCTAAAGATAAGATAAGTTTAATTTATCTAAAAAGTTATTTTTAGTAGGTTAACACATGGCTTAGCGGTCAGAGTTTCTCGGGCTCTCTAGGGCGGTTTTCAAGAGGCACGGGTTCGAATCCCGCTGCCTTCCCACTTTTATACGTTTTCTTAATGTCTTTTTCAATTTTCAAGTATGGAATAAGACTTTAAAAATGTTAAGAGGTTACTTTTACCTTCATGCTTTCTCACGCATATCGGGGTAGACAGAGCGAACCTAAGGTCGAAATCAAATTTGATTTTGACTTGGTTTAAGTGGTGAAAGTAGACGCCACTCTTTCTCTTGTTTACCGAATCGGAGAAATGAAAATAAAATAAATTGTGAGCATTCCGCTGGGAATAGAAATCGACTACATAACTATTCGCGAGTACAGTGTACCTTGATTTATAAATAATAAAATTGTAAAAGTAATGCGATTTTCTATATTACTTTAAGTGTTATTATTTTAACTACGTTCATTATTATTATGAGTATATCTGTACTTCGTATATCTATATTTTTATTATCAATAAATCAATAAAAGTATAGATATACGAAGTACAGATATACTCATACAAGTGTCTTGACACTGGTTTCGCTCTGACAAACTTGAAAAAGAAAAAAGAGTGAAGCAAAAAAACTAATAAAGTATTCTAACTCTTGGAAAATCGAGTTACAAACAATTTTCCTGTCAACCAAACGATTAAATAATTAAATATGAATTCCCGCCGTTTAAGTGACTCTACTTTTTATTGGACTAAGTAAACTACATAATAGTACTTAATATGCGCAGTTGACAAGTTGACATGAGACTGCTATACTGAGATGAAAATTCCCCCATAATGATTTTTATGTTATTACTGAGTAAAACACGTGAAGTTTCATTGCTACCCAAACTTTAACCAGAACTGGTTACTAAGATTTATTTACACATACGTTAAAGAATAAATTACGAAATTCATTTTTTTATTTTGTATTTAGCTTCACGCTGTATCCCGCACACAGCCGGGTAGAGGGAACCTAGTGTTAAGACACTCCGTTCCCCACTTTCCGCCGGATTACTTAGGCATTGCGTGTTAAGTGGCGTAACTTAACGCCGCCCTTTACCTCTAATACCAGAGCGAAGTAAATGTAAATATTAAATATTTCCATTCCTCGAGTGGGAATCGAACCCACAACCAGTCGCTTACAGTCACACGTTCGTGCCACTGCGCCACGACAGGCCCCTGGCTAATTTATAATTTGCCAAAAGTAATTACTGTCTACAATCTAATACGAAATATATACAAATAAGGAAGCAAATAATGTATTGGTACTGGTAGATACGAAAATACAAGTTCAAGGCTATGAGGGTTTTTTTATACGTCCTTATCTTTTTGTAAGGTATTAAAAAAAGAAAAAATACATTTTTTAGTATTGATTGTAATCATACGTCACACACATTTGTTTACAGCCTTACGTTTTTTTCGATTAATAAAGTGGTCAAAGAGACCCTCTCATGACAACGAGAACGAATACGTTTACTGTCCCAAATCTAGACGTTATATGTTAAATGATGGAAACCAACGACGCACTAAGACTATCTTACCAGAGCATAGCAAAGAAAATAATTGAAAATAGTATAATTTCTCAAATGGCGGTCGAACCTGCTGGAATGATTAATGTAATCCTTTTATTTCTCCGCTCGTACTTAAAATAAAGCATTGAATTGAGTTTTACCACATAACACTCATTGTCTCAGTTTCGGGTGGAAAATGGAGAACGGAGTGTCGTAACATTAGGCTCTCCGTGACTAGCCTACTATTCAGAAAAAAGCGTGAAGCTGTCATCTAGTCCATACTTATAGTATAAATGCGAAAATCTGTCTGTATGTCTGTCACGCTTTCACGGCTAATCTACTAGTCCGATTTTAATGAAATTTAGAATAAAAATAGTAAAAATTACAGGGTCCAACATAGGTAGCTTATTTTTTCAAAAATCTATCTCTTAATGGTTGTAATAGGGGATGAAAGTTTTGTATGAAAAGTCCACACCGCTTGACTAATTATAATGAATTTTGGCATATATATAGCTGATAATCCAAGGTTAAGTAAACATAGGCTACTTTATTTCTCAAAAATCCACCCCCGAGGGTTGCAATATAATAAAACTGTTAAGTAGTTCACGCGGCGAAGCTGCGAGCGGGCCGCTAGTAATTTATAAACCCGCAAACAAAACTAAAATCTATTAATTTAAAGTAACTGATAAACCGGTTACCGGACGCGGTAGCGCGGTGACTTATTAGATAATTCTTAACCTCAACCTTGCCTCAGCAAACAGGTGATGGTCGTACAAGGTCCCCAGACATTTTACTTTTCATTCCGCTATTTGTCTGTCTAATTATTTTTATTCCATTATTTAAATATATGTAAATTGAAAATTAGGTAAGCTTTGTATCGTTTATATAGAAATGTGCAATGATCATATAAGCCACACAGGATTTAAGAGCATTAAGAAGACAATTAATTTGTATTTTATGTGACAATTAATAAAGAAACAAAAAAATACTTATGAACGTTTTGAAGAATTATTTTAGGAAATTAAGACATACGGAGTGCCCCGATCGGGAAACGCAAGGTTTAACGATGAGCTTGGAGACACGGTTTTGAGTCCCGCTACGTTCAAAATGTTAGTACGTATTTTAAACATGTTTTTTGATAAAGTACATACATATTTTAATGGCAAATTACTTAATTTAATATTTCAGGATGATTACATAAAAGTGTTGACGCTACTGTACAGTACAAGACTCTAGGGCCGGTTTCCGCCCAATAACAAAACCGCATATGTTAATAATTTTGGAGTCTTGGTGTCATAAGATAAGTTGCGGCTTTGAGTTAGGTACCAGAGCGAAGACAGAAGCGAATACAATAATATACAAATTAGTGTATTTAACTATCTGTTAATTACTGCTAATAGTATTTACTTCTAAATCACTCAAAAGTAATTTAATCTGTATATCACCGAGACAGTCGTGATGCAGTGAAGCAGCGGTTTACTGTAAGCCGTTAGTTGTGGGTTCGATTTCCACATGAAAACTTCAATTATTTTTATTTCTTCATTTTGGTAAGACAAAAAGCAGCAATAACCTTAGAATAAGCTCAAGACTTAAGGTCTGGAGGTAAGTCGGACTGTGTAGCTAGGTGTAAAAGGACCCCGGTACATAGGGAAAGAATCAGCCCTCATCTCCTCCTTCCGCGTAGCTTAAAATTATATTATATTTTTATTAGGCTTCAAAATTAAAGATAGGAATTATAATTGGATATAGTCAGTTGAACTTGCCCTTAATAGGCTAAATAGTACTTATGACAACTAGGCTAAACAACAACTACCATTTCAAATATTTTGATTTATAAAATATAATGTCACAAGCAATTTAGGTAGCGGCCATGTCCATAGTGCCCACTACGGTAAATTTGCGCTCAGTTAGAGGGGCCCCCTAAGCTCCAGAGTCCTGGAAAGTGGATAACGGAGTGTTTTAATAGTGTCAATGGAGTGTTCCATTCTCCACTTCCCCGTTCTATCTGAGCCTGATTTGTGGGAAAGAGCGCGATATCTCAAAACACGTAAAAAATATTGATAATTCAATTTTCCCAATAAATATGTAAACTCAAGAATAGGTTATAGTTAGTAGGTACTTACACAAAATATCCAACTGCGGGAACCACGTGGATACAAAAACGTTGTTATTTCCAGACGGTATAGTCGTGTTTTCCAATTTCCACATCACTTTCTGGGGAATTTTCTTGAAGGCGAGGAGAAATTGTTGAAATTTTTGTTCCGACATCGTACTAGGTTTCAGGTAAGAACCGAAACTGACGTAAATTACGCCATGCTCTGCACTGGATAGAAATTTTTCTATATTCTGAAATATTAAAATTGAAATAATGTTTCTAAATATATTAATTCATAAGTATATTTATATAATATTTTGTATATGTATGTGTTTCTCAGTATATGTATGTATTCTTAACATATTTTTTTTTATTTTATTTTATTTTTAGCTTCGCGCTGTATCCCGCACACAGCAGGGTAGGCAGAGGGAACCTAGTGTTAAGACACTCCGTTCCCCTCTTTCCGCCGAATTCGGAGGCATTGCGTGTTAAGTGGCGGAACGTAACGCCGCGCTTTACCTCGACACCAGAGCGAAGAAAATGGAAATATTAACTATTTCCATCGATTTCCACCCCTCGAGTGGGAATCGAACCCACAACCAGTCGTTTACAGTCACACGCTTGTGCCACTGCGCCACGACTGGCCCCAACTGGTATTTTTATTTTATTGTTGTATTCGTATATTGTACATTTATGTCTTCCGCTATACGTTCTTTATCCACTATCAAAGGTTGGCTGGAAAAGATCTCTCTTTGGGATAAGCCCACCTCTTGTTAACTTTTATATCAGATTTTGTATTTACTATATGTTTTAAGTGCAATAAAGAATATACATAAAGCAATTTTACGCTTGCAAGAAAGAACCTAGTGTTAAGATACTCTGTTTCTTTCCCATTTACCGCTGGAAATAAAGATAGTGTATTGAGTGGAAGAGTTCAACGTAGCGCTTTGTCTAGGATATTTCTTTTTTTTTAGATTTACGCTATATCCCGCACACAGCAGGGTAGGCAGAGGGAACCTAGTGTTAAGACACTTCGTTCCCCACTTTCCGTCGAATTCGGAGGCATTGCGTGTTACCATCAAAATAATAGAGCAGAGAAGAAATCAAAATAATATATAATCGCTCCGAGTGAGAATGCAACTCCATCAAAAGCTGCTCGACGCCGTTGCACTCGTTGATACATATATCAATTCTTTTCCTTCCTGTTACTTTAGTTTAAAGTAATATTATACTATGTTTTTTACAATTTATTATAAACGAAATAATTTTGCTATTTATTAGAATAGCAGTAGCTATGTATTGTGGCCATCGTAGCGCAGTGTGTAAGCGTCCGACTTTAAGCCCAATTGGTTGTTGGTTCGATTCCCACTCGAAGGAATGTTTATATTATTATTTTCATTGTTCCGCTCTAGCTTCACGCTGTATCCCGCACACAGCAGAGTAGGCAGAGGGAACCTAGTGTTAAGATACTCCATTCCCCATTTTCCGCAGAATTCAGAGGCATTGCGTGTTAAGTGGCGGAACTTAACGCCGCACTTTGCCTCGACACCAGAGCAAAGAAAATGGAAATATGAAATATTTTCACTCCTCGAGTGGGAATCGAACCCACAACCAAGGGCTTTACAGTCGCAGTTTGTGCCTCTGCGCCACGACTGGCTCTAGTAAGAAGACAAAATGTGGCATTGAATTTCGCCACTCAACTATAAAATGTCTCGATTTCAGGCTGAACGTGAAGGATGGATGTTCTCTCTGACTATCCTACTAAACTAAACTAAACGAGAAAAACGTTAAATTACAAAAAAAACAATAGCTATATATTTTTCATTTCAAGATCTCTTTAGGTTATTTAACAGATTAATAAGCTATAACTTGAAACTTGTCTCTGATTCACAAAGAAATCGTTCATTTTGTCCCTACCTCATGGTAGATATAAGGAAAATGAAGTAATAATGTATGAAATAAATAAAATTGTAGTTGATTTAAAAAAACTCTTAGTAAAAAGTCGCTTAACAATAAAACAAGTTGGCTACTGCTTGTCATTAATTTTAAGTAAATAGGTACCAGTCTTAGATAAAGTAAATGTAGCCAATCGTGGCGCAGTGGCACAGACGTATGTGATAACTGGTTATGGGTTCGATTTCCACTCGAGGAGTGGAAATATTTAATATTTCCATTTTCTTCGCTCTGGTGTTGAGGCAAAGCGCGGCGTTAAGTTCCGCCACTTAACACGCAATGCCTTCAAAATTCGGTGGAAAGTGAGGAACGGAGTGTCTTAACACTAGGTTCCCTCTGCCTACCCTGCTGTGCGTGAGATACAGCGTGAAGCTAAAAAAGGGAAAAAAAATGGTTCTATTTTAGGTTCACCAACCTTTCGTCTATTTGAATAAATTTTATCTTATATACAAATAATCGTACATAGTCTTATCATAAATAAACGTAGTAACTAATCTTCCTAAATCAATTATTATTATCAATGAAAATATTTAACTATGTATTGTAATTACATATAATTAACAGTGAATCACAAATAAAAAACCGGTTCCTCTAACATAATCTGTTTTAAAATTCATAATTTTTTTATATTACTCAGTGCGCGATAGAGACATTCAACCGCATATTACTTCGTTTCATACTTCCTTCGTAAAAAATTATTAACTAAAAAGTGTCGGTACTTGATTTCGTTAATGGTACCTGTATTAGATATTCTTCTAATAATTCTGATTCATCTCTCACATATTGCAAATAGAAACGCAAACTTTGGTGGAATATTTTTCATTCTCTGCTTTTTACTAATAATCACTTAAGTCTAACTAGCGAAATGAAAATACATCTATTTACATGTTAAATTTATGTTTACTTTAAAGATTCATGCTCTTTCTAGACTTAGGCACTCGTTTTTCTACGTTTTTATCTTGTCTAGTGCAACGAAAATAATTACAAAATAATAACTCTCTCGAGTGGTAATCAAACGCACTGCACAACAATGGCCCCATACCCTAATCACAATAAAAACATTCCAAATTCTATTCAATGTTATAAATACTTACATCAGGCACAGGTTTTGTCTTTTTAATATGAATACCGCCAATCTCCAGAAGTCTCGGTGGGACCAACCTCGCCCCAGTGATTGAATGATGCTGGTTCACAAACGTCATTGTCAACCTCTCCTTAGCCATTTTTTCGACATCAATAACAGTATTTGGAACATATTTAGCAAAAACATCAGTTATATGTTTATTTATATGCCAACTGCCAATAGTAGTGGAATAAGAATACATAAGGAAATTTAGCACTTTATCATATAGAGAGGGACTGGATCCTGCGTCGGAGAAATAAAAAGAATTTGATGCGACGTCAAATGGGATTCCCAATCGGGGATACCCCCAAGGCAATAAAGTATGGGACGCTATGCCTATAATTGGTGCGTCGTAGAACAACGCCGCATACACAAGACCACAATCACTCATGAATTGTTCTACAAAAATCACATCAAACTTCTGTTTTTTCTCACGAAACTTCTTCATCTCTTCTTTAACGAAATAGTTTTCGCAATCCGCTCCTGTAATTTTGGGACCCACTCGGAAATGTATATAAAAGTTGTTCAACGCACCCAATAAAGGATTAGAGTTCTCATATGCGGACATAGGCACTACCGAGTACACTCTTTCCGCATTTAAGTTTACATAACTCAAATTACTTGGAGGATTGCTTTCCGGATAATTATTAATAATAGTTACGGAATGTCCTTTTAAAGCTAACCCGTGAAATAATGGTTTAAAAAACATATAGTGACTTTCTAAAGGCATAGACACTATTCCCAGTATGTTTAGGGCACCAACATAATATATATGCGACAGCGCAAAAATGAAGACGAGCTTACGATACGTCATCGTGAGGTCAATCAACTCGCGATTCTGATTGCGGTAACGATCAACCGCTACGACTGTTTGCTATAAACTGAGTGTGAAATTAACAGGATATATTTATCATGGCGATGTATTCGTGTTTGTGACAGCGCGAAAATTTGTAGATACTGAATAGTTATAGATGTTGTTATTTCTTGCAATCAATTCTATATTTTAATAGTGGGAAAGACGAGGCCTACAGGATTTCTCGATAATACGCGACGAATGTATGTTTATAGATAGAAAGCGATTTTTTTGCGAAACGACGAAACCACAACCAATCGTGACTACAGTGACACTACAGACGCTATTCCACTGCGCCATGACGGAAACTATCTAATAACGTTTAGGCATAGACTTTAGAGACAACATAGATATTTCCCTGGTAAATATGGTGACAGTTACCATCCAGAATCTCACAAGATCCAAGAAATACGTAAATAAAAATTACTCGAAGATCATCTTATTTATCTTATTTAATAAAATCCTGATTTGTAATTGATTGATTGATGAAATAGAAAATAAAGCCTGTATTATTCATACCATTACTAAAAAAAACATTAATAACTTAAAATGACAATTATTAGATTTAAAATTCCGAGTATTCTTTTCCGTTTTATGTATTCTATATTTTTATATATCTATACTTCATTCTGTTTGGTTTAAAAAAAAAAATAGAATCATTTTAATTTTACAACTCAAATTATTTTTCTAAAGTTTACAAATAGATTTTTTTATCTATTAGTAATTAAGTTAATTGTTATCTATTAAATTAATATTCACTAATTATTCAGCTCCACGATTTATCGTCGTACTTCATTTTATCAATAAAGGAAAATAATTAATACAGTGTAGTCCGTTTAGTACGACTTCGAACGGTTTAGTTTTAGTACAAGTTTATATAAAGAACATGCGTTTATTACAACTGCGCTTACAGCGACCGACCGCTTTTAACGACGGTTTTTTACATTTTTTTACAAATAATTGTTCGATTACTACGACGTATTTAGAAGTAAATCATAGACAAGAAGTTATCTTCGATCCGCCACACTGAAAATTTTCTAAAACTCGGCTTCGCCGCGTGGTCTACATAACTGTTCTTTATATTACAAGACCCAGGGGTGGTTTTTTGAAAAATTATGTGATGTGATTAATAAAAAGAAATGTCTGTTCGTTTAGTACGTCTTCCGGTTAGTACGACGTAATATCAACGGTCCCTTGGACGTCGTTATAACCGGACTCAACTGTAGTTATGATTATCAAACCCCAGAGTGAGAATCAAACCCACAATCAATCATGTAACAGTCAGACACTGTTAGACTTGCAATGCAAGGACCTAATAATTTAAATATTTTTTTTAAATATAAAATAATACAATATTCAGTTATTAAAACATTTATTATAAGAAAAAAGAATTATACATAAATTCTATTAAAAAAATAAATTACAACATCAATAGTTTGCCCTAAATATACATATATAGCACAAATTAATTTAATAAAAATATATACAAAAATAAATAAAAACCTATATCAATATAAAATTTACAACAATTTTACAATTAAAATAACCTTTTTTGAACAATATACAAACAGACAGCTAAAAAGAATAGGAATGCAAAGAACATTATCACTTTATCTGTGAACTCTCGTCTGCCATATTTCTTCAATAACTTGCTGGACTGTGTGATTGTACTTCCTGTATTTTGAAGTTCAGATTGTGTACCCTAAAAACCAATACAATTTAAAATGTTAAAAATATAAGTTAACAAAATCAAAAATAAATTTTACTAAATGCATAAACCTATATCACATATGTTCAACCACTGGATATGTTTGAAGTTCAAATATGCTTGTTACAGTCTATTTCTGTTGTTAGAAAGTAGTATTTGTGTTTCATATCCATTTTCATATCCTTATAAATATTAAAAATTAATTACTAACAACATTCCCCCTTGCCAAACTAATATTTTTAGAAATAATCTTTGTTCGGCAGAAATGTGCTAGTCTCTCTACTATAACTATAATATTATCTCAATGTTACTTTACAACAATAATACTTTATACTTTATTGGACATATTTTAATGCTTCTTACTTGAATTTCATAGCATAAATCTTACAAATACTATATTAGTAGGTAGCAGAAAGAATTTGAAAGAAATTACACTGAGTCTTTGGAAAATACAATATGCCTAAATGGGTCGAACCCACAACCTGACCCTCTTTACCACAATAGCTACTTAATTATTAATAATAATTATACTCACATGTACTATTGAGCTGGAAGAAACTAAACTGTCCAAAGTATCTTGACTCCTTTGTGTTGTAGCCGCTAATTGCCTACTAATAGAGAATAGTTGCTCTGTAACACCTGTAATATTAGAATATTTTGTTTTTATCCTTTAGCTCAATTATAAAATAAATCTTAAGTTAAAAAATGTATTTAAGTAGTATTATAATTGTCAAGAAGGCTTAAAAGAAGGAACCCATAGGATCCATTACTGTAGATCAAAATTATACAGTAGTCAAATATGCAAGTTAGTCATTGGAAGGGCATCATTCACAACATCATATATACATGAACTCAACTATTGCTGAATATCATATAATTATAGCTTTCTAAATTATCCAGTTCCTTTTAATGAGAGTTTTTCAAAAAATATATAATAATAATAGAATTTATTTTGCTAAATTTTAAAATGACTTCATCATTTAATGTGGATTCATTAAATATCACTTCATTTTTAATTATATCTCAACTTCTTGCTCTTAAATGTAAAAACATCAAACATTTTTTGTTTGTTATAATTTAAAAGTATTGTATATTTAATCTAATATATCCAAATAAATTAACCATGGCTAACCTGTTGACATTTTTAACAAGCTGTCCCTATCAGCTTTCTTTTTCCTATTCCTAACGATTGCCTCCTCTCCATCTGGAGACTTCAGTAAATCTTCCCTTTGGGCTTTTTCAATTGCAAACATGCTACTGATATTAGCTTCTTTAAATTCTTTAAGTAATCTGCAATAAATATGAAAGATAAAAAATTTAGAGCCGAGACGAGTAACATTTACAAAAAAGGTATATTTTTTTCCTTACCCTGATAAAAGATGTTTCTGTGAAACCACTTCAAGCATATATTTTTGGTCCCCAGAATCAGTTGCATAAGCAACTAAGTTTTCTAATTCTTCTCTTAATAAACAGATCTTTGCTCTACCTTTTTCGTTTAACTCATTTAAAGTTTCCATTGACTTGCGACAGTCTAAAATATCCTAAAATCAAAGGAATTGAAATTTACTTTATACTCTTTTGTAAAGTTTCACAGTACAGAACAACATACATACCTGTATTATTGCCTTCACCTGAAAATGGTATGTGGCCAAGTTTTTTACGAAATTTTGGTAAGTAACATCAGAGCTATCCATTTTAGAAAACACTCTCTGATTAATAGGTGAAGTGTGAATATCTATTGATAAATTCATTTTGGCATATATCTAAGATATATATTGTACGGAAAAGGTAGATAACGAATTCTTATAATATAATTTCTTTTTCCTTTTATTTACAAACAGTAAAAAACTATTATATCAATGAAAATGTCAAACGCAAGTGCAAATAAGTATTGAATTGACAAATGACTAAAGACAACTTAGACATAAACGTCATACTTGTCGCAGATTATTTATTAGAAAATTCATAAACTATCTGTGAGAAATTATTACTTATCTGTGGCAAAGATGTCTTGTTAAGATGTGTCTCCTTAGAAATTCTTGGCAACTTCTGTGTTTCCGACTGTTGGCAACTTCTCAAAAAATTACCAACTTTTATTTCAATTGCGTCTCCACCAAATCGAATCAAAACTGAATCGAAATCGAAAAGAAACAAATTGAGAAATATTTTAGTTAACATCAAGCTGTCTCCAGCAACATTGAATACACGAACTAGTTCAATTAAGCCTAAAAGTAAGAAAGTAGAGATATTCAATTTTTTGGAGTAAAAATGATATTTTAGCCGGCAGGATTGAAAATGAATAAATAAAATTCTCTCTGAAAAAATGTACGTTCATTTTTTTTATGTTCCGTTGTATGTTTTCGTTCAAATAATGACTTCGGATAACTATTATTACCCAGAAACTTACAGTTGAACGTTAATGACGCGAACTATGGTAGCTTAGCTGACCTTAGCCTAGCCTTAGCTTAGCTGCGCACCAGCATCATCAAAATGTATGCTACAAACGATTTGTTACCTGTGTTAAATTTCAAAGAGCTTTATTATCATGATTATGTTCTGCTGGCTCCTGAATATTCTTATATCATTTCATTCTCATCTTTTTTTATTTAAGTGATTAAAAAATCACGTAAGATACTTTTAAAATTTTTCAAGATATATCAAACATTTTTCTATTTTATGAAAATGAAGAAAAATAATAAAAAATGTTTTAATTTTACTAAAAAAGAAAAAATTAAATCTTTTTATATATTTTATTGCTGTCAATAACCTGTATAGACATTATAATTAAGTTGCAGTACTTGTAAAAGATTGGCAAAATATAGTATTATTTATAATTCCATTCATAGGCATTATCGTCTAAAAATAATTTATGATGCGCTTTGCTTCCTCGTAAGCTTCTTCGACAAGTTGGACATGAAGGTCTAAATCTTACAGCTTTTAAAAGGCACTCAGTACAAAATACGTGACCGCAAATAGTCGACGAAACAGATTCTGTGTCAACATTATTAAAACATATTGGACATTTCATGCTCAAAAACTTTTTTCTCTTCGACTTGCTCTGAAATGTGGGAGATCATAGATAGATATAATTAATTTATATATCAAATGGAATCATTATTGTTGTAATATTTTAACGATTAGGGACACTATTGTTCACCTCATCAATTAAATGTAAATGTTCAAATTTAGTAGATAGGGGATTTTAATACTGAGAAGATACTTAACAGCTAAAAAATTATAACTTCTACGTTTTTCGATTTAAAGAGAGAATACTGTTACATCTTACAATTTTCCAATTTTTACTGCTTTTTTCAAACTTGTTGGAAAAAACTCGATATGAAAAGATATATTGTGCGTTAGGTACGCACAATATATCTATAATGACCGATAAGTAAAGTGGAGTAAAGTATATTTTAAATTAATATTAAAATAAAGACCATAAAGTTACTTTTGAAATTTTAGCCCCGCTCTTTTCCTCATTCTTGGCTTTTCTCTTTCGTGGAGATTTTATTTTCGTCAATACAATCCCTGTAGTCGTGATGTCCGAAGATTTATTGACTTTCATATCTATTCTGGCCAATTTCACAAAAAATTTAATTCACGACTATAATTTCTGACAGAACTTGTAAAAAAAGACATTTCTTATTCATTCTTTTTTGCGTTCGGAAAATATTTTTATTCAAATGTTCTTAGAACTACGATATTTTACAGCGTGATAAATGTTTTTTTACATTTGATATATAAAATTAATGTAGTTATTATAATAAATATACCTAAATGTTAATGTATTTCAAAGGTGTAAATTAAAAGTTTAAATACAATTTGTATTTTTTTTCTTTCTTTTTTATTGTTTAATCTAATTTTCAGTAGGGGATTTAAATAAATAAATAAGACAAAAGATATCAATAAATTACTTCACACGTAGTTATTTTAAGTGCTTTATTCTAAAGTAAAAGAAACATAAAACTAAAATATTCAACAAATACAACTAATTTTCTTTAAAAAAAATCTAAAGCTCATTTTTAAACCATTCATTGATCTACAAAAAAATAGGTTATTGTATTCATTAATCCAATAATCATTTTTAAATCATTACCGACTAATCTTTTTTTTTTTAGCTTCACGCTGTATCCCGCACACAGCAGTGTAGGCAGAGGGAACCTAGTATTAAGATACTCCGTTCCCCACTTTCCGTCGAATTCGGAGGCGTTCCGTCGAATTCGTGTTAAGTGGCGGAACTTAACGCCGCGCTTTACCTCAACACCAGAGCGAAGAAAATGGAATTATTAAATATTTCCACTCCTCGAGTGGGAATCGAACCCACAACGAGTCGTTTACACGCTTGTGCCACTGGGCCACGACTGGCCACAACTAATCACTTACAAAGAAACATTTTAATATTATGTTTAGCGCACTTCAAAAAGCAGGTACAAGCTTATAAATAGGGAAAAGCAAAGGAAGCGTTAAATTTTTTTAATTTATATCCAGTATTAAAATTGAAATTTGAAATCCTTAAATGTTTTTTAGAAGCTTCATTTTTAGAAGTGAAAGAGAACCTATTGTCGAGACTCGAGACATTGTATATTGAATGGCGCCGTAACTCAGCGCCACGTGATAACATAGATATCAGAGCGGAGAAAATAAACTAATTTAAATATAATTATCCCCCAGAATGTGAATCGAATCTATAACCATCGCGTTCAAAGCTTGACGCTGCCCCACTGTACCACGACAGAGACATCTAAATTATACAAATGTAACTTAACAATTACTTGATATTTCTAAATATTAGGAGTGATAGATCATTTTTCAAGATTTTCTACTCTACAACATCGTTCAGAACTGCGAAGATGGAATAAGCGTTGTAGAGTGCCTGAAAAAAAATAAAAGCTAAAACTTAAATTTGGGTAAAATAACTCAAAGTTTCTAACATTTTACTTTCTAATGGAGATAATCAGATGGAATTAAATTTTAAGACGTGACTTTCTCAGTTATTTACCAATTAGGCTTAAATAGATTATGGCGCATATATTCTATTAGGCGACATTAGGCTTAGGTAAAACTTAACAGCGCTTTCACTAAATCTGAGAGATCTTTGAATATTAATATTTGGCTTTGTTTTTCTTTTTTTTAACTTCCATACCCAGCAGAGTAGGCAGTGGGGACCTAGTGTTAAGACACTGCGTTCCCCACGCACCGCCGAATTTTGGACGCATTGCATGTTAATTGGCGGATATTAACGCCGCGCTTTGCTTAGACACCAGAGTGAAAATGGAAATATTAAATATTTCCAATCCTCGAGTAGGAATTGAATTGAACAATGATTTGAATTATTTTCTCTAGTAGAAATCCATCACAAGTGTTTTTCCAATATTTAACATAATATAACATAATTATGTACATATGTATATTTAAGTTATTTACCTGACTATAAGTTTGTATGCACATTATAGACATGCCCCCTGCACTTAAAGTCAACGGTTTTTGGGCTGCTACGATCAAGATTAATAGATCTTTTTGCAAGTCTTTTGGCCACGATGTCCAACCAATTTCGTAAGCAGCGTTAGCGATACCTGTGCTCTACAACAAATCATACGTCTAACACTAAAACCTAATACAATATAAGTTAAGCGCGGCGTTGAATTCCGCCACTCAACGAGCAGTGTCTCGAACTGTCTTGACAAAATAAGTTCTCCCTAATTAGCCCGCTAAATGTAATGTAACTTAATATTCTGGACACTATCCTTATTTCTTCTTAAATTTACTAAAATAAACAATCGAGACATGCATTGACGTTATCCCATTTTTTTTCTCTATCTCACGCTTTATTCCGCATAAAAAGGTCGTGGTTATGAGACTTGGCGGTGGCTAGTGTCACAGAGGTCTCAATCAAAGAATCGATATATAGAATTTTGATTTCATAACAAATGATAATCTAAGAGAAGTAGAAGAAGAAGAGAGAAGAGATCACGGTTGTCTTTCAAGAAGGTAATATAAAAACGATGAGGACCCCCAGGAGCTTGTGTATAAAGGGGTTGATAACCGTAGCGTTTGGGGCTCTGTGTCCTCTCATTATCCCGCTAATATCAAAAATTGTGACCAGTCGTGGCCCAGTGGCACAAGAGTGTGACTGTAAACGACTGGTTGTGGGTTCGATTCCCACTCGAGGAATGGAAATTATATTTCCATTTTCTTCGCTCTGGTGTCGAGGTAAACACGTTCCGCCACTTAACACGCAAGCCTCCGAATTCGGCGGAAAGTGGGGAACGGAGTGTCTTAACACTAGGTTCCCTCTGCCTACCCTGCTGTGTGCGGGATACAGCGTGAAGCTATTTAATTTTTAATTTAATATCAAAAATATTCATTACTCAGCATCCAAAACACACCTATGTATGTAGGTGTAAAAATAACTCATACTAGATTAATAAAAGCATTTATCCTTGAAACAAATGATGACATTGATGTTCCGACGAAAATACACACATTAAATAAAATTGTATATACTGTATATTATAAATAACTTACTTGGCTGATCAGTTCATCTCCCAAATAGCAAAATATGTAAGCGTTAACCAAAGCTAAGCCCAGATATACTAAAAAGCTCGCCAACAGTGTTTTTTCTTGTAGACTTACCTATGAAAGAATTAAGTATGTTAGATATTAATATAAATTAATTTTATTTTGCTAACAAATTATTTATATTTACAAATTAAATAAAGAAAATTTACAATTGATCTTATATATGAGAATTTTACTTACGACTGTAATCATAAGCGCGTTCAAACAGAGTTCAATTGTAACTGCTAAGTTTTGAATCAAAAAGAACTCTTTAAAAGTACTCGTAAATGATTGGGAATATCTGCAATTTATTAATTACTTTAATTAAATATCGTCTCACATCGTTTTTAAAACAATAATGTAATAATATTTAAAATATAATCATTACTTGTTAAGAAAAGCTAACAAAGCACAGCTTAAATACAATCTTAACTGCAGGGAAGAAAAATTTCAAGATATGAGTAGACTCTATTGCCCTCGGATACGATTAGCACATGTGCAAATATTCAAGCATTAATCTTAACGTTTAAAAGTCAAATAGTATTAAGTAAAATAGAATACTAAGCCAGGTATGTGTAGTACTTAACATCCATACTTCCATACTTATATTATAAATGCGAAAGTCTGTCTGTTTGTCTGTCACGCTTTCATGGCTAATTTACCGGTCCGATTTGGATGAAATTTAGAATATAAGCACTAATAAACCCAGAGTCAAACATAGGCTACTTATTTTTTCAAAAATTCCCCTCTAAAGGGTTGAAATAGGGGATGAAAGTTTGTATGAAAAATCTAAACCACTTGACCGATTGTAATGAATTTTAGCATAAACATAGTTGACAATCGAAGGTTAAACATAGGCTACTTTATTTTTCAAAAATCCACCACCGAAGTAGTTCACGCGGTGAAGCCGAGAGTATTCGCCGAGTCGCTAGTATTTAAATAAAAAAATATTACAATATATACAAAGTTTAATATCGAACAAATAGTTTATTAATAGATGAACCAAATAAAATTGTATTAAAATAACTTTTTTATAAATCATCATACCCCATTATGCGAACATGTTTTTTAATTATATTCTTAACTTCATCTCTCACAAGACGATCTGACTCTTCCGAATATTCCAAGCTGCTTAAACCCTCCTGTAACTCAACTAATTGATCGCAGAAATACATAATAATACTACACACAATGCCTTGTATAGCGTAAGCTCGAAACAAACATGGGACCACGAAACCAATGGCTAAAATCTGGGTAGCCATTAACAAGTTAGACCTGAAAAATATTTTTAGTAAATGTATAAAAATTTGAATGCAGCGGGAGTCGAACCCGCGCCTCTTGGAAATCGTCCTAGCAATCTGACGGTAAGTCATGCGATCTACATCTGGCTACGTCGAAATTGTCATACGCTTATTACAACTTATTTTTGTTGTTAGCATCTTTGTAGAGATATTATAAAAAATGGAGATATTATTTCTTAAATATTATTAACATTTTTAAAGTGTTTTTGAAAAATATTATCAGTATACGTATCAAATTGTGGTGAAGGGTCACGAAGTATGACTGTAAACGCGGCAGGTTGTGGGTTCGATTCCCACTCGAGGAATGAAAGTATTTAATATTTTCATTTTCTTCGCTCTGGTATCGAAACAATGCGCGGCGTTGAGTTCCATTACTTAACACGCAATGACTCCAGATCTCGTCGGTGCGTGGGGAACGGAGTGTCTTAACACAAGATTCCCTCTGCCTACCCTGCTGTGTGCGGGATACAGCGTGACGCTAAAACATTTGAACGCCGAAAATTGTTTTAAAAAAGTTATACCTGCTCTCATACTGATCGAAGGGCATCCATGCTTCTATAGTCATCTCCCTTTTCAGCTGAGCGACTAACGTGAAGACACCCACTAAGCTTGTTGCCACAATGGTTATTACTACTACATAAAACCCCATAAGCATTTTCCTCTCATCGCTAACTCTGTCACTAGAACTCCTTATCTCAAGAATAAGAGCTCTCAATTTCTCCCTTTTTAATATGAAAAAGAATATTTTAAAAACAAAATTATAAGCAGCGAGGCATTTATCCAAGTTTGCCATTAATATGGTTATGTCATCCCTAAGTTGGTAACTTCCTATGCCAGTTAAAACAATGAACATGATTGACAAAAAATGTAGATTAATTTCGTATATCTTGTAGAGGAACAGCTTATTTTTACTCCAGTTTTCTGGCCACAAGCCGACTAGAGTTAAGTATTTTAGATTAAAATCAAATAAATCCTTATGAAGCACTTGTTCACGTATTGCTTTTAAGACGGGCATTTTGCAAATCTAACGTATTGAAGGTTAAGGTAATGGAATAATCATTCAATCAAAGTTAAACTTTGTAACTTAACCAACGTTTAGAAGTAATTTCTTAATGAATTTTTAAATAACTTTAAAAACGCGGAAAAACTATGGTAATATTAAGGTTAGTTAGAAATAAAAGATGATTTTAAATATATATATTTTTATAATAAATACAGGGTTCAGGAGAAAGCCTCGTGTATGAATGTGAGCTTGGTTTTGGTGTACCTCGACGTGTACTTGCATTTATCTCGTAGTAACTTCACTAGTTTCTTTGGTCCACAGCAATATAAATTTATGTGATATCTGTAAAGAAATCAAATGTAAACTGTTATATGTGTTATCATCAATTTATTGTTTTTTTCTATTGTGATGTCTAACAATATATTTTTTTTACACAAAAGGCTATATTTGATGTTCGGTTACTGAGCACGGGCCATTAAAAAAGTATTAACATTTTACAAATGTCACTTATCACAAAAACTTCTTTCTTACAAATCTTATCGATGTTGTCATTATAAACAGTTCATAAAATCATTGTGTCCAAAAACTAAAACAGATGTAATAAACAGTGACCAAAACTTAACAACTTATAAGTTACTAGCGACCCACTCGCGGCATCGCCTTTTATCGAGCCCCTTTAGGATTCTATGAGCTTTCTGTTTAATCGTAATAAAATATAACCTTTAGCAATCCTGAATAGTGTAGCATTCGAATGGTGAAAGAATTTTCATGATCAGTTCAGTATTTCCGAAGATTAGCCTTTACAAACAAAGTTTCAAACTTTACCTCTTTATTACATCTTTAGCTTCACGCTATATCCCGCATACAACAGGGTAGGCAGAAGGAACCTAGTGTTAAGACACTCCGTTCTCCACTTTCCGCTAAATTCGGATCCTTTATTACATTAATCAATATAAATTGGGGCCAGTCGTAGCGCCAGTAGTGGCACAAGCATGTGACTGTAAATGACTGGTTGTAGGTTCGGTTCCCACTCGAGGAGTGGAAATATTTAATATTTCGATTCTCTTCGCTCTTGTGTCGAGGTAAAACGCGGCATTAAATTCCGCCACTTAACACATAATTCCTCTGAATTTGGCGGTGCGTGGGGAACGGAGTGTCTTAACACTAGGTTCCCCGTGCCTACCCTGCTGTGTGCGGGATAAAGCGTTAAGCTAAAAAAAAATATCAATATAGACATACATATTTTTCTTTAACATTTTTTTACTTTTAACAGTGAATGTGTGTATTTACATTTTATTTAAATTTCTATTAAACAAACTTACCCAGGATATAAATGAGCCCAGTAACCAAAAACTCTATCCCAATGCGGTCTCCCCCTCCGCACTCTACAACCCAACAACGGATACTTCCTCGCAATCTCAAATTCACTGTCACTCATATTCACCACTTTATTCACCACTTTATCCACACTTTGACTTTCTCCAGAAACACTTCTCTTATTAACTGGAGTTAACAAACACTTTCTTTCATCTACTGAATAATTCTTATCCATTTCTTCATTAGCAATTTTGATTTCACTTAAATTCTTCATTTTAGTTTCTTTATGAAGAATATTATTTTTGTTTACTAAAACATTTCCTTCTTTATTATTAATAACATTGATAACATTTCCGTTATCCTTAAGTACAACTAAATGTGTATTTTCTTGTATTCTTTTGTTATTTTCATTTGAATTTGTAACGTAAAGTTCTATTTGCAATCTGTCAAGGCGGTTGTTGTTGCGTAATTGTAAAATGGCGTCGGTCGCTAAGTTTGCGATCCAAGTTAGTTCTGTTTCGTGTCTCACTATCCATATTAAGTGGACTCTACCCGGTGAATTGTTTTTGGGATACCTGAAATGTGTTATAAGTTGATTAAATGAACAATATTTTGGTTTTTTAAATGTATTTATTTTTTTTTCAAGCTTTGATTTTGTTGTGCTTGATCTATATAGAAATTGGGGGAATATTCGAACTAAATTTAACCTTGAACGATTTACTAAATCAATCAAAATAATATTAAAAAGAGATCATGAGAGTCAGAGCAGCATAACAATTCTGGATTCGATTCTCACTCGAGGGTATGATTATATTTTAAATATTTTTACTACATCACTCTGACACTTAAAACAAAGCGTGGTAGAGTTCATCCACTCAACAAACGATATCTAAAATTCAAGTAAAAACTGGAGAACGCAGTTTCTTGACACTAGATCACCAGATTTTCACTAACTATCATCAATGAGTGTTGCAAAGAAAAAAGCGTTCCTTGCTTAATTTAAACTTATAACTATACTGTGATACAAGTACAGAATAAAATTAAATTTCAATATACCCTTACAGAAAGGCTATTTACATCAAAACGAATTAATGTATTTTGAAATAAAACTATTTAAACCGTATTAATCGGGTTTTTGTTATTCAAAAATACATTTTTGAAAACCCGAGGTTTCGAACACTCTACAGTAATCCTAAGTCACAGGTACAGTCTACACGTGGTAGAGTCTATAGTCTAAACTATAATACCAATACGGGATTAATTCGGTTAAAAATTATTTAATTTCAAAATACGTAATAATCGCGAAAACAAAAGATCGAATTAATCTACTACTTACGTTAACATATCCTTAAGTACAGTAACAAAAGGTGTGATACCGACTCCCGCGGCGATACATATGGATATATCACACTGACTTATACCCTCCATTGGACTTGAGAACGGGCCGTCTATGAGGACACTGGAAATATCAATAATAAAATTAGGTAAATATTTCAAACCAATTACAGTATTTCTACTGTAATTTCGTTTAATACCTACAATACATTAAAGTGTATGTGTATTCTAACTTAAAATCCGGATTTTTGATTTTCCGGGAGCCTTACGGCAACTATTACTCCAGTTAATCGAGTTCCTACTGTATATAACACTAGTTGATGCCCACAAACAACTCTGTTTCTGTGTTGGTGGGTAAAAATTTTACAAACAGTAAAGCTATATCATATCCGTCGTACTTTAGCAACTGTTTTTTTTAACTATTATATAAACATCCCTCTATAGGTTACGTTAATAATAATTATAATACTCAAAAGTAAGGACCTGAAAGTAAGGAGCTTAATTGGTTTTTTACATAGACACTTCCCAAAACAATTTTAAACTAAATTTAACAATAACAATATTAAACTAAATTCTAATATAGTAACGGATTTTTATGAAATATTGGAATTGTATATACCATTCCTATTATTGTCATTAATATAAAAGCTTAAGGGTACTTACCTAAGATTATTTGCTCCTTTCTCTTTTATCGCTTGCTCCAATGCTTCTGTCCAGTCCCCTTTAACTTTTATCCATATTGTAAATTTTCTTTGGTTTTCTGTAGGAACCTGAAAATAAGTATACTTCTTATTACAAGCAGTTTCTTTTTTGTTTGTTGTAGGGTCTTATAAGTCTTCTTCTCGCATAGCGGACATAGACTCCCTAGAGAGAGCCTAGAGTCAAGAGACTCTCTTTATCACTTTCCGTCCAAAATCGAAATATATTGTGCGTCAATTGGCGGAATTCGACGCCGCACTTCGTTAGTAGTAAAGTATACTTCAAAAACCATATAATTATTCTGTGTGGCGGAACTTAACACCGCGCTTTGCCTCGACACCAGAGCGAAGAAAATGAAAATATTAAATATTTCCACTCCTCGAATGGGAATCCAACTCACAATCAGTCGTTTACAGTCACACGCTTGTGCCACTGCGCCACCACTGGGCCCCATATACTACGTAATGTTAATAACCCATACAATTTCAAAATGTGTATTTCTTCCTCATAAATACATAAAATAAAATTATTTACAAATAAATATATTATAAAACATTTACCTCAACAACCGTAAAAGGATGCCACTCTATCACAGAAACGTCCAAGCACTGCATCAGTACATACTGTCCCATCCTGCATACAAACTTGGGAGGAGCGCTCAAAGTCAAACTTATAGTGCGACCCGCCATATGATTTACCTGAAGTTTATATAATTTTATATTAACATATATTTAAAAAAATATTTTTATTTAAATAAAATAAATAAATAAATAGCTTCACGCTGTATTCCGCACACAGCAGGGTAGGCAGAGGGAACCTAGTGTTAAGACACTCCGTTCCCCACTTTCCGCCGAATTCGGAGGCTTGCGTGTTAAGTGGCGGAACTTAACGCCGCGCTTTACCTCGACACCAGAGCGAAGAAAATGGAAATATAATTTCCACTCCTCGAGTGGGAATCGAACCCACAACCAGTCGTTTACAGTCACACACTTTTGCCACTGGGCCACGACTGGCCACGGACATATTTTTATTTAAAATTTCAAAATCTTTTTAAAATAATCCTTCATTAAATAATAACAATTATTCTTCAAAATCTCATTAATATAAATGTCATTAAAATCTTGATACGGAAACATACTTAAAACAAATAAAATCAAATTTAATTTACACCATTTAAGGATTTACATATATAAGTTACAAAATGCGACGGTAAATTCTGACACTTAACACGCAATACATATATCGTTGTCAGACAGTAAGTGTAGAACGGAGTGTTTAAACACTGGGCTCTCTTTCTGACTACCCTGATGTGCGGGTAAAAGCGTGAAGCTGCTCTTATATATAAATATAAAAAAAAACATGCGCATGAACTTGAAACGCCATGAATACAAAAAGTTACTTTTTATAAGGTCTGGAAAAAATATTTTTAATATAATTTATTGCAAGGTTGTATTTCTTCAAAGCGTTATAAAATATATCGATTAATCAAATTATATTAAATATTTTTTTACTACATTTAATGCCATTTTTATTTTAATTTGGTTACACAATCCTAAAGACGCTTAAGTTCCAACAGGAACAATTTCCCATATACCAATAAACAATAATAATACCAAAATAATATAATATAAAAAATATAAGTCATATTTTTAAAAATATAATAGTTAAAATAAAAAAAATACACTATAAACACAAATTCCAAAACGTTTAAGGATAAAAAAGGACTATTTTTGCTGACGCTACCTGTATAAGCGAATTATGCAAAGTTTAATCGGCTAGTGGACTTAATCGCACGCCGTTGATTCCCTTTCGTTCTACCGTATAATTGAAATAATATAAAGTTTTAATTTGAAAGATCGCTGGGAACAAGCTTTACCAATTTAAGGATTACATGCATCTAGTTATAAAATGCGTAATTTATTTTATTGTATTATAAAATTTATGATTTTTTTTTTATAATTCTTTTTTATCACTCTACGGACATAAGGTCTGTACCTTTTTTTAACACGAATCTTGTTTTATCATATGCAATTCATTTTTTTTGTTTACGATTTCAGTACTTAAAAGTAACTTAAAGAATATGCCCTAAGAGAGTCCAGTTATTACAAATTTAAGTTGCCTGTTTTCATTTTATACAATTTATTTTATGAAAGTTAAATGTAACCTAACTTAATTTATTATACTCGTAAGTGTATAATTTATTTTATTTCTTACGTCTATTACACATATTTCTTACTACTACATACATACATATTTTTCTATTTAAGGATGGGGTGTGGATGGCATTAATGCTATAGTAGTGGATAAGACGCTTCGTTCCTATCTTAAAAAAATTTAAGATTTATGAATTAGTATATGGGTACTATAAAGATGTCCATTTTTTTATTATATAGGAGCTTCATGCTTTTTCATGTTGACATTACATGTTAAGTGCCGGAACTTAACACCGTGTCATGTTATTTTTTATTAATACATTTATTTTTAAAAAAAGAACACTATTATTGAATTAAATATTTAAACGTGGGGAACGGAGTGTCTTAACACTAGGTTCCCTCTGCCTACCCTGCTGTGTGCGGGATATAGCGTGAAGCTATTTAATTTAATTTAATTTTAAATAATATTTAAAATAAATTTATTTTTCTTTACTTGTTTAATGACTTTATTGTTTAAGTTGTGGTAATTTACTCTAACTTAACCATATTTAATTACTTTAGAACGACTTTTTACTTTTATTTGAAATAATAGTTTTTATTCATATAAAGAATATTAAAATATAATCGTTAGATAACTTTTGTTTTCTGCTATAAAACTTTATAGCAGAGGTAGACGAGACTCGTACGGCTTTTTGTGTAAATTAAAGTATCAAATAAATTTAATAAATAATTGAGGGTTGAAATCAAAAGATGATTGTACCATCGATAGAATTAGTTGATTTTTTAACGAAAATTGAGATAAAAAAAAAAAAACTTACTTTTAATATATGAGCTCTGGCAAGATTTCTTGTAAATACCCTCCAAAGTAGATCCAAGAAGAAACAGCATAAAGGAAAGATCATCCACAGCCACGTCTACAAAAGATAAAATATTTCTCTTAACAAGCTGCAAGTTCAAATATCAGATTGAAGAGTATTTATTTTAAGTAAACTATAGGACAGAAAAAACAGCTTTAACAGAATTCCGAGAGCGCCTAATGTCAAAATACTTTGTTCTGACGGAACTGAATTCGCGTTTTGTTTTATAAGGATGTAAAAAATAAAATTAATTCTAAACTGAGGAAAATGTATGTAAATATATATATATATATATATATATATATATATATATATATATATATATATATATATATATATATATATATATATATATATATATATATATATATATATATATATATATATATATATATAAAAACATTACAGTTCGTCATATAGAGTAAGAAACGCAATCAAAGAAGAAAAAGTTCATTTTGGCAAATATATGTATGTAATCGCGATGTTAGAAAAAATACTATCGATCAGCCTATAATTTCGCTAGCAATTTAAATTTTAACTAAAAAAAAATTGCATAGAAAAAATTGCTTTTTTCAGGATATCCAAAAGAAAATTCCATTTGAGATATGCCTGAGTAGAAATGCACGCGATGTTTGTGCTCCAAATCTAAGAACTATTTGTAGTTAATATTTGTGCTTAAATATAATTTAAAAATAGTTTAAAGTCTTATGTGTATGTAAAGTTTAGTTATAGTCTCTATATTGAGTTATAGTTTCTATTAAGTAAAAAAAACCTGTGACGACAAAGTTAGTGGGTCAAAAGTTGTGAGCGTATAAGACTAAATTATAATATGATTTTTACATGTGGTCAGGGATGTTTTGAAGATATTTTTAGTTTAGTAGTTATAAAAATTTAAATGCAGCGGGATTCGAACCCATACCTCTTTGAAATCGACCGTTTCCCAGAAGTGAAGGTTCGTATCCCGCATTCAAAGTTTTCTAAAAATGTGTTTTTTCAATTTTCTAAGTGTGTAAATAACACTTTTAAATGTTAAAAGCAGAAATGTTTTACTTTATTGCATCCTACGAATTAAAGCAGAAATGAAAATAAATTCCTGGGCGCAGATTTGTGAATGAATTAATTAAGCAATTAATTCATACACAAATCTGCGCCCAAGTTATATGCTTACAGTGAAACATTAAAAAAAATATTTTAAATATGTACGAGTATTAAGCGGAGAACTAAGTGTCTTAACACAAGATTTCTCTACCTGTCCAGCTGTATGCAGTTAATAAGTAAAAAAAAAGAAAATAATAAGTACTAATCGTTACAAAATATAACTAAACATGTATAACAACTTAACGACATGCATGATGAACCTAAAACAATGGTAGTGGGGCAATAGATTATGTAGAACGTTCATGACATTGTAAGATTGATGGACAATACAATTCAGTATCGAGGGGCTTAGCTAGGATTACTAGATTAACTTACCTAGAAAGGTATTGTAATACTACATTTATATCTATTATGTAACAAGTTATAATCAAATTTATTAAAGTATTTATTTACCTGTGTCTAAATAAGATTGAAATATTAAAGAACATAATCTATAGCTAAACTATATGCAGTTTAGCACAAAATGAGTCGTCTGTATTATCACTGATACATTGTAATAAATACATCTAATATTTATTTAAACACATCTATTTCATTATATTGCAACCCTCGAGGGTGGATTTTTGAAAAATTAAGTAGCCTAAGTTTAACCTTGGATTATTATTATAACCTATATCTATTCCAAAATTCATTACAATCAGTCAAGCGGTTTAAATTTTTCATATAAACTTTCATCCCCTATTTTAACCCTTTAGAGGTTGATTTTTGAAAAAAATAAGTAGCCTATGTTAGACCCAGTCACTTTTACTATTTTCATTCTAAATTTCATCAAAATCGGACCGGTAGATTAGCCGTGAAAGCGTGACAGACAAACACACAGACTTTCGCATTTATAATATAAGTATGGATGGTACACTTGTGTATTAGATAGTACATCTTTAATTCCGAATAATGAGACAATATATAAGATTAAAATTAAATTTAATAGCTTCACTATATCCCGCACACAGCAGGGTCCGTTCCCTTCTTTCCGCCGAATTCGGAGGCTTGCGTGTTAAGTGGCGGAACTTAACGCCGCGCTTTACCTCGACACCAGACACCTAAATTTATTATCTAAATATACACCACCATATCAATGATATTTGATTTATGTTTTAGAGTCAAAAGACAACGTACTGCAGCGTCTAATTGTAAATGCGGTGTTTCAATCAATCAATCAATCAATCAATCAAAGTTCAATCTCAAATGGGGGAAATAAACGATTACATTTAATTTTTTTTTTTTCCTCACTCTAGTAAGACCACGCCATGAATCGAGCAGTCGCGGATAACGGAATATCAAATACTGGGTTCTCTTTGCCTAGCCTAGCGGCAAGAGTGTATTTTTTTAAGAATGGTAGAACATATCTTGCATACTCTATATAAATAACAATTATACAAAGTAATCCTAAGTATATATCCCAATACAAGTGAGCTTAACAAATTTCCATCAGTATCAAATCGATTATACCTACTACTCTTATTCATATGTAAAACTGGACATAAAGCATTTAAGGAAGGTCACAAACTATAAATTTGGTAGGCGCGTCTATGATGGCTCATAAATTCTTTTATTAATGCTCCGACAGCTGCTGAATGAAATTCTACCAATGAGATCTACATAATATGAGAATGTTTATAAATTGAATACTTAAATCATGTTTGAAGATTCATTCATCGGTCAACGTTAGTAATTTTTTTTTATTTTTTTTTTAGCTTCACGCTGTATTCCGCACACAGCAGTATAGACAGAGGGAGCCTAGTGTTAAAACACTCCGCTCCCCACTTTCCGCCAAATTCGGAGACGTTGCGTGTTCAGTGGCGGAACTTGACGCCGCGCTTTACCTCTGATACCAGAGCGAAGAAATGAAAATATTAAATATCTCTACTCCTCGAGTGCGAATCGAACCCACAACCAGTCGTTTACAGTCACACGTATGTGCCACTGGGCCACGACTAGTCCCAATATGGTAGTAAATTTATCTTTAGGTTTTTTTCTCTTGGTTAGGGTAAGGAATTCAGAGTGTCAAGCGACCTAGTGTCAAGACATTCTTTCTTCTTTCACTTTCCGTTTGGATTAAAGAAATTGTGTTTTAAGTAACGAATCATCAACACCGCACTTTAAATAATTAAATTATGACCGCCGAGTGGCAATCGAACCCCCAACTAATGGCAATTATAAACAAGCGTTGAACCACTGCACCACCACGTTAGATTACAGAAGTGATTTTGTCGTAACTTCGTAAGACTTTCTGTTTCCTTTAATACCACGCCTTTCGTTACAACTTTAAGTCAAAGTAAAAATGCTTCTTATAGACTAGAATGTAATTTATTCTAAGGTTCTCCTAATCTTGTACTAAAAAAAACCTCCAAACTCACCGCTGCGTTCAAATTTTTATATGTTGCCAAAAAAAGGTAGAAAGGGGCCAGTCGTGGCGCAAAGCCAAAAAATGCGACTGTAAAGCGACTGGTTGTGGGTTCGATTCTCACACGAGGAGTGGAAATATTTTTTGTTGTGGAACTATTCAATGCCTAAAGAATTCGGCGGAAAGTGGATAACGGAATGTCTAAACATCGGCGATAAATATTTAAAGGAATAAGCAGCTTTACGTTTTTTCCCACATAGCGGGATAGTCAGAGGGACCTAGTGTAAAAACACTCAGTCCTCCACTTACCACGACAATTCGAGACATTGTGTGAATGGAGGAACTCAACGCCGAGCTTTATCACAGACACCAGAGCGAAGAAATGAAAATTCTTATATTAATTCCCCGAGTGGTAATCGAACTCACGACCATTGCTTTACAGCCAGACGCTGTCCCACTTCGCCACCACTGCCTCAAGAATTTAACTACAAACAATATAAATATACCAAAAATGGCAAACGATACATTTAATGAGTAACATTAATTTAACTTTTGTTTATGAATATGAAATATAAGAGCACTTAGCACCAGCGCTCTATTAGCACAAAGTGGTCCATCTAAAACAATCGCTCACGTGGCACTCAATTAAGTCACCCTAAGTGCCTCCTGATGGAGCCTGTCTACGTTTAACTTCGTTTAGAAATTATTACATGTAAGTAATACTTGACATTAGTTTTGATTAAAATTTAAAAGCACTAATATATGTAGCTATACTTTAGCTAGAGAAGAAAATGAAATAACCGAGTGGACATCGAACCCCCTTTTTTTCATGTCATTTCTATAGAGCTTAAATATAATTTACACTAAAGATTAAATATAGGTTAGAGGTTAAATATAGGTTTATACAAATTTCCAAAATTTATGTTTGAGAATAAGATAATGGTAATCACTAAGTTTTTTAATGTTTTTGAATTTATTATAAAAATATATTATTGTACAATTTTTTTTTTGATAAATTTGAATTAATATTAAAACAGACGCATCATATTAAGAACATAAAAAGCCCGTCGGACGATTATTTAGCCAGTGTTTAATAGTTAGTGAACCCCTGAAGGTACCTAAACGTTGTAACAAATGCTGAAATATTATTGAAATTTATATATTTTATAATATAAAACCTAACTTACCATCGACTGTATCGCAGCGAACTTAGGCGGGTCGAATGTGACGTTCCGATCACTCACATTGACTGCAGGTATTAAAGACACATTTTCATTTAAAATTTCTGCTTTTAACACTCCACTGAAAAAGAAAGATTTTACTTACAATTGAATAAAATCAAAATTTCTTATAAATATTAATTAATAATTATTATTAAATACAAGAGGCCATCGTGAAACTATCTGTATCAGTGATGGTTATGGATTCTATTCTCTCTCGGGGGATTATCATTCCCTAGATTCAAATTATATTATGACTTCATCGCTCTGGTGACAAAACAAAGTTCGGCCACTAAACAGGCAGTGTCTCGTATTCCTGAAGAGGATAACGGAGTGCTTTGACACTAGTTCTCTATGTGTACCTAGCTATACGAAAGAAAACGTGAAATTATTAAATACTATTATTTAATATTATTGTGGCTAGCCGTAGCCCAGTGGCACAAGCGTGTGACTGTAAACGACTGATTGTGGGTTCGATTCCCACTCGAGGAGTGGAAATATTTAATATTTCCATTTTTTTCGCTCTGGTGCCGAGGCAAAGTGCGGCGTTAAGTTCCGCCACTTAACACGCAAAGCCTCCGAATTCGGCGGAAAGTGGGGAACGGAGTGTCTTAACACTAGGTCAGAGGAATCTGAGGCAGGGTAGGCATCCTGCTGTGTGCGGGATACAGCGTGAAACTAAAAAAATAACAAAATTAAATACTATACCTTAACGGATGTATCATCAGCAATATCATGAAAGGGAGATATAGTTGATGAGTGTACCAAAACGCATTGTACACCTTTCGCCTTACGATCCTTGTGGACGTTAATCCCATACTAATTACTATAAGAAGCATTGATACTCCAGTGACGCCTGCTAAACTCATCAGAAGGAAGAAAGGACTCTGAAAAAGTCATTAATTAATCCTCTATTAAATTATATAATATATATACGAGCTGTACCCGCGACTTCGTCCGCGTGGAAGTAACAAAAAAGATGATATAAAATGAACGTATTCTAAGTTACTCCTTATTACATCAGCTGTCTGCTAGTCAAAGTCCCGTCAAAATCGGTCAAGCAGTTCCAGAGATTAGCCGGTAAAAACAGACAAACAGACTAAAATTAAAAAAATGGTGTTTTGGTACGTGTATATATGCATATAGCATTTAGTAAAAATCGGTTATTTTTATATTACTAACAGACATTCCAATTTCATATATTTGTATAGATTTCCAAGCACATTTACATTTAGATAGTCAACATCAGTAGGTATATATCTAGTTGTTAATATCTTTGCTAACGAAGTGCAGTGGCATATTTTCTTTCTGTAAAACGCATAGTGGGTTTGATCTCCAGTACGAAAATTATTTTCCAATATATTATTTTTTTAACATTTCTCAGGTCTGATAAAAAGTTACTTAGTGAAAAGTTTAGTTAAGTTAAGGTGTGGCGTAAAGTTCCGCAAAAATTGACCCGAGTGCGTCACTATAAAATTAAGTATTTCTTATTTTGTTTTAATTTCGTTATATTACATTTGTCATTGTCCTTATGAAACAATTATCTTAGCCAATAAACATTTTAAGTAACAAATTTTAAAAAGTAAAAGATATAATTTGAAAATATAATACACCTAAATGCAATAAATATGTATGAGCGTTATAAATTCCCACAGTAAGCGGATACGCTCTGTTGTGGGAGCCCTATCAACTTGTATCAATTATTATTATTGATTGTTAGCAAATTTTTTACTCTCACATCTCCCGCATTGTGAAAGGAAAACGTATTTCATCACTTCGATGTTCAGTTTTGGTTTGTATAACTAAATATGGTCCAAATATATTAAGAAATATATTAATTCCTCTGAACATTCGCAAAGCAAAAATGTGTATAATAAAAGATCCTTCCATTATAATATTTATAAAAAAGCAGCTTCACATTTTTTCCTGTGTGTGCTCATAAACTTTTATTGCATGTATCAGAAAGATCATGGTGTCCAGATACTCCATTTTTCACTTTTCACCCAAAATTATAACGTTACATGTTAGGTAAATAGCGAAACTCAACGACTCAACTCTTTGTTCTACTAGAGCGGAAAAATGAATATAATTTAATTATAATGTAAATAAAATCAATTCTCCCAGAGGGGATCGAACCTACGACTAGTCGTGTTTACAGTCAGACGCTGTCCCTCTGCGTCATGATGGGGTCTTTTTTATAAATGTATGTAATTTACATTTCCTTTCAATTCAACATCCATTATAATAAAAACACGCTTAATATATATTTAAGTAGACAATTTTACTCTAATAAAAAACAACGAATATAACAATTAAAAAATGCATAAAAACCTCTTCTATCCCTTAACAATTCCGCAAGAGATAATAGAAATATCATTTATTTTTTAAATCTAGTTAATGGTACACTCAGTATAAAAGCTGCCACGCGAGTGTCATAATGACGAAGAGCTACAATATGAAAAATAAAGTTTTACATTTATGTAACTCATATGAGATATGGGAAGCATTCAAAAGTGAGCCTCTGCTTCATTAATGAAATAAAAGAGTCTGCAGGATACCGTCGCGTCAACGGCAGTCACTCGTAAGTACGGTACAGTGGGTCACAAGTACGCGTCTCGAGCTTTAACGGTTCAGGATGTGATGCGCGTATTATGTATGAGTACCTATGTACATGGTGTATGTTACGACGTTTTTTTTTAATAAATAATATCTATCTATTATGGTTATTATATATTTTTTTGATAACGTATGCGCATGTCTTTATAATAGTGATTCATGAAATCAAAAAAGATAGACATCGGCCTTTCGATATAATTTAATTAAAAATATATCGCTCACTGAATACAAAATCATAGATTTATTGACTAGAATATACGGAGTCTTAATCAATATTAAAAAAAATTAAAAATATTATTAATATTTATTTTTTGACTTATTCGATTTTTTGAATCAAAATCGATCGATTCAATTTCAAGTCAATTTACGTTTTTAAGCTATTTTAAAATTTCAAATGTCAAACTCCGAAAATTATTTTTTTTTTTTTCTTTAATGGCCTGATTTTGCGATGACAGGCGCAAAATAATCTGCCAGTGTCACGTATAGTAGGGAAAACACGAGTGCGATGAAGCAGAAAATTTTGTAGGATTATGTAAACTGATGATATGAAAACAACGGATGATAAAGTGGTTTGGTACAAACCTGAAACAAATTAAAAGCTAATGTAATATATAAATGTACACAGATAATAAAATAACTAATGAGAGCAAGTAAGTGATGTGAAAATATCAACTATAACTTAATGTCATTATTTACAATAAACTTAGCAAACTTTCTAATAAAAGGACTAAAAACTAGAGATAACAAACATTTGACATTAACAGGACGCTGTATATTAGAGGGAAGAATATCATACAAGGAGTATTTAAGTTTAGGGCAATTAAACAGAATGTGATCAGTAGAGCCTTCATCCAAACCACATTCACAAATAGAGCTGTCTTTAATCCTTAATTTAGCTAAATGTAAAGGCGTACACGCGTGTCCAATGCGGAGTCTACAAATAGTAGACGTTACGGATCTATTTGCGCGACGATAACGAGAAAACCAAGGAAAGGTTGGAACTTCCGGCTGGATAGAAGCATAATACTTACCTTTAACTACTAGTGATTTTTTCCAAAAATTATTCCATGAAAATTTTAAATCTAATTTCGAAAGTGATAATAAATCATGTGAATATATAAAATTATAGTTAACGAAGCCAGTGGATACTGCAGATTTGGCATAGGAATCAACAATATCATTATCTGTAATACCAGAGTGGCTTGGGATCCACACTAGAGATACACGCAAACCTTGCTCATGACATCGGAACAGAGCCTCCCTAATTTTGAGAGAGAGGTGGCAAGGCCTACTACGGAAAGGATTTTGTAATAAAGATTGAAGAGCGCTTAAACAGTCTGTGAAAATAACTATTTTATTTAATTTGTGAGATTCAGCATATAGGATACCTTCAAGCAAAGCTATGCATTCACCTGAGAAAATAGAAGTTTCACGGGGACATTTAAAACTTAAAATAATTTTATACCTAGGGATCCAACAAGCTGCCCCGACCCCAGAATTATGTGATGACTTCGAGGCGTCTGTAAATATAGCTGTATAGTCAGACCAATTATCAGAGAAAAGATCTTGAAATTTAGCATTGGCTCCAGGATCGCCTTTGCTTATACCTAGGCCTGTTAATACCGAAGGCTTGTATGTGAGCGCACTAAAAAAAATAGAATAAAAAGAAGAAATACGAGATTTAAAAATGGGAGTCGAAAAAGACGAGAATTTACGAAAGCTTTTTAAAATGCAGGGACAATGCTGAGGGGATTTAATGGCACGAGACATGCGTTGTAGACAAACTAATAAAGGATGAGTTGAAGATTGTAAAACTTTAGAAATAAAACGATCAGAAAGATATTGGCGTCTAAGATGCAGTGGAGGATCAACAGATTCCAGTTGCATGGCATTTGTTGGAGACGACTTCATAGCACCTAAGATAATTCTTAGAGCCTTATAATGAATTTTATCTAATTTAACTAACGCTGATTTATAGCAGGGGTCCAACAAAAATATAGCATAATCAAAATGACTACGAATAATAGCATTATATAATAACTTTAACGTAAATTGATGAGAACCCCACCAAACGCCTGATACCGCACGTAAAATTTGAAGATTCTTTTCACACTTATTGATTACGTATTCTATATGGGAAGAACCGGATAATTTGGAATCTAAAAATACTCCCAGAAACTTGACGCAGTTAAGCACTGGAATTTTTTTATTGTTATAAATAATATTAACAGCCGGAATACGCCTTTTTCTAGTAAAAACAACCACGCTACTTTTATTAACAGATAACGATAAACCGTGATCTAAAAGCCACTCACCAAGGTAACTTAAGGCGGAGTTGAGCCTAATGACAATTTCATCTACATTTTTAGAACTAAAAAATAAAACAATGTCATCCGCATATTGCAAAATATTGCAAAAACTGTCGACCGATTTCTCTAAATCATGAGTATAAAAACTGTACAAAAGAGGGCTCAGGACAGAACCCTGAGGGAGGCCATTCCAAAGTGATCTAGGAGGGAGCAAGTTCCCTTGATGCCTTATTCGAATGGATCTACCAATAAAAAGATTAAAAACAAATTGAGATAATTTAGGAGGGAGGCCGAGTCTGAGCATTTTAAGTTTAAGTTTTGAAAGTATGACACTATCATATGCCGAGCTAATGTCCAAAAAGACACCTATCAAATACTCACCACTAGCAAAACTTAAGCGAATTTCGGACGTGAGAACACTAAGACTGTCAATAGTGCCAAGACCTTTTCGAAATCCAAATTGGGATTTCGGAATAATTTCCCTGCTTTCAAGTATCCAGTCTAGTCTATTTTTTATCAAATGTTCCATGATTTTGCACGCTGTCGATGACAGGGCAATGGGACGGTAGGAAGAGGAATCTTTGGGGTCCTTTCCCGGTTTTAAGATTGGGATAATGATTTGTGTTTTCCAAGATGCGGGGATGCATCCAGTGTCTAGGAAAGAATTAACAATAGACAGGTACACTAATTTAGCGGAATTACTTATATTTATAAGAAAAGAATAAGGAATGCCATCAATGCCGGGCGAAGAATCCGATAATCCACTCAAGACACAATGAAGTTCATTAATAGAAAAAGGAATATCCATCACATCAACGTGTAAAGAAAGGGGAGAATAAAAACAATCAGAGTTAGGGACAAAAGGAGGAGCGAGACTACAAGAAAAATTTTTTAGCCAAGAAGATTCATTGGAGGAGATATTACAGAGAAAGTCATCAGCCGAAGAACGAAATTTCTTAATAGATTTCCAAACTATAGATATTGGTGTACGAGGGTGCAAGCGCTGGCAAAAACGTAACCAGCCTAATTTTTTTTTTTTCTTAAAAAGTTTTTTAGTTTCAGCTGCAATTTTCTTATAAGCTATAAAATTTGCCATAGTCATGCAATGGGCATAGATGTATTCAGCAGATTTACGTCTTTTAATAGCACTAGAACATTCTTCATCCCACCAAGGGGGAGAAGAAAATAATTTGGTGCGATTTCGCTTACTTGGAATATTAGCATGAGCCGCAGCATATAAAACGCTAATGAAATTCTCATAGCAAGCCAAGGAGTTCTCGGTATTAACAATAGAAAAATTTTGAAGATGAGAGTCTACAAACAAAGAAAACTCCGACCAATTAGCTTTATTCAACCGATATGGCAACAAAGGGGAAGAGACAGGAGATGGAGACGACTTTTCTCGAAAAGAAATAATAATGGGAAAATGGTCACTGCCGAAAGAAGATGAAAGAACTTCCCAATTCAGGGATGCAGCCAGACATGGGGAACATAGGGATAAATCAACCGCACTTTTAGGGTTCTGGTAAGGGTAAACCCTGCGAGTAGGAGAGCCATCATTAATAAAACAAATGTTGGAGTCATCAAATATATCCAGCAGCTGGTTGGCAAAACTGTCACAATAATGACAACCCCACGCCGTGTGGTGGGAGTTAAAGTCACCAAGGACAATGAGTGGCCGAGATAAACTATTCAATAAAAACTGAATATCTGGCGCTAAGGAAGAATGAGGATGGGGGATGTAAAATGACGCAAAAGTAATATTGAACATTTTTACAGCAACAACATTAATATTTGTATTATGAGGGGGAAGGGATACGCGAGAAAACGAAAATGAGCGGTCAATTAAGAGTGCAGTGCCTGCGTAACCATCATTCCTGTCATCCCTAAGACAAGAGTAACCTGGGACACGAAAACGAGTACCAGGTTTTAACCAAGTCTCAGAGATGGCAAGGACAAATGGCCTATGCACTTGGATCAAGTGAAGAATTTCTGGTTTTCTGAGGTGGAGACTCTTACAATTCCATTGTATTATTTTTTTTATGTTCATTTGATGAGTTAATGGATGAGGTTGATGGAATACTGACAGTGTTTTGAGCTGCGTCGTTCGGTGTAATGTGATTAATTGGAGAAAAGTGGTTAGATAAAATAAGTAAAATAGTGTGTAATAGTTGTTCAGTAGAAGGTGGGTCAGAAGTGGATGTGTTAAGAGCAACGCCATTACCAAGACTGGATGAACATGATGAGATGATCTTTTGGTGTGCAATTTTATCATAGCCAGGTGATTTTGGAGATCGTGAACGGGGGGATTTTGTTATTGTTTTTTTATATGTGGTAGTGGCATTTGGCTGACTAATGGAATATGATTTTTTTGGATGAACAGTGGACGGAGAGGAAGCATGAGATGACTGATCTTTGGTGATTTCAGAATATGGTCTCCGAGAAGCCGGGAACCGAGCGGATGCCTCAGAAAACGAGATATTTTCATGCGACATTGCACTCTTAATAGACCGCTGCCGAGAGTGCTCCGGACAGATATTGTCAGTTGCAAAATGGCAGCCTGAGCAGAAAATGCACGACACTTCGTTAATAGGGCATTCTGCCCCAAGGTGATGCTGGCCGCATTTAAAGCAACGGGGCTTTGACCGGCAGATTTTTTTGGTATGGCCAAATCTGCAGCAATTATTGCACTGGATTGTGGGAAGTAAATATGTTTGAACTGGTAAGGCATTATAGAAAGTGTTTACTTTTTTAGGCAGCACTTGGCCCCTAAAGGTAAGTACTACCGATTGGGTTGGGATCCAATTAGGAGTCCCTTCCACAACCTGCTTTCTGTTTAGTCTACGCGCTTTTAGTACGGAACCACATCCTGTCGGAAGTTCCAAGCTGTCTACAAATAACTCCATGGACCAGTCTGTAGGAACATCCCTGACCAGACCCATTCGAGTGATGCTGAATGTAGGAATAAAAGCTTTATATTTGTAAGTGGTAAGCAAGGGGTTAATCATAAAGTTATTTGCCGACAAAGCGGACTTAAATTCGATACTAATTTTATTTCTCCCTATACTTTTTACTCCATCTTTAATGATATTCTGAATTTGATTTTTATAAAGAAACTCACCAAATTTAAGGGGTCTAATAGTTAGGCCAGCTAAAGGCTCTGGCTCAATTCTCGAGACATGCACTATGAAGGGACCAGAATCAGATTCACAATAGAAGTTTAATAAATCGTCATAAGAAGGGTTTGTATATACTGTTTGTATTGAAGAATTAGCAGCAGTTGGGTCAACAATTGTTTTTTTAAGAGAAATATCATTATTATCCGTATTATGTCGTTTTCTAGAAATTATATTGTTAGAAGGGATATCTGAGTCGGGAGTATAAAATACCTCGCCTGGGTCAGGCGGAACCGATTCTAATTTGTTTTCCATTCCTGTCAAATTTGACACATATGGAAAAAATTAAACATAATTAAATACTTACCAAAACTACTGTTAAATATACACTAATGACTACTATGAGAACAATGAAGCTAAAATTACATAAAATACAATGGACAAATTATGGAAAAAACAAATTTAAACACAGAGCTTCCAAATCGTGTGTTGACTACTTCAAACGCGATCTGACAGTCCAAACTCCGAAAATGAATTGACATTTAAACGAATTATCAAAATCAATTTCAGGTATATCAAATGTCAAATTATTTAAAACTTTATCTGTATTTAGGTCTAACATTCGAATTCATATTTTATACATATATGAAATTGGTAAAACCCATTAGTTAGCTCTATATGAAAGCTTAACATGTTACATAACAGTGTTTTCAGGACATAAATAACATAAATTTTACGTAAATTGGTAATATTTGCTGCTTATCACTGGTGCGCAGCTATGAATAAATTGTAATGGCCGTACACTGTATGGTATGAAATACAGACACCCATTAGCACTTATTCAATTATTTATTAAAGTAAACGCCTCCATTATGCCCATTTTAATGGCTGTTTCATTTAAATTGTATTTACCATATGTTTTATGTAAATGAAAATTTTAATTGTCTTCGTCTGCATTTGCTAATTATATACGTTTTATTTCAAGACATTGCTCACACACTAGGAACTACAAATATATCTAATTAATTTATAAAATCAATATGGTCGAAATAATTTGCAAAATTATTATATACCTACATATATTAGAGTTTAAGTATTAGAAGCTGACGTGGCGCAGAGCCAATGTGCTACGGCAGAGTGGATTGTAACCACGATAATTGTGGGTTGGATTCCAACTAGGAGGAATTATTATTTCTATTTCTTCGCTCTGGTATTCAAGACAAACGAACGAACGAACGAGCGAGGAAGAAACAACGAGGTATTGAGTTACACCACTCAAATTAAAAGTTTCTATTTCGGGCAGAAAAACGTGAAGCTAGAAAAAATTATGGCGGCCACTGTGCATTTTCTCTCTTAAATAACGTCAACCACACTATACGTAATACCTATGTATATGATATTGACTAATGTCAAGAACAATTAACGATTTAACAATCTTTTTTTTTAACTTCACGCTGTACCCCGCAGACAGCAGGGTAGACAGAGGGAACCTAGTGCTAAGACACTCCGTTCCCCACGCACCGCCGAATACGGAGGCTTTGCGTGTTAAGTGGCGGAACTTAACGCCGCGCTTTACCTCGATACCAGAGCGAAAAAATAGAAATATTTAATATTTCCACTCCTCGAGTGGGAGTCGAACCCACAACCAGTCGTTTACAGTCACACGCTTGTGCCACTGGGCCACGACTGGCCACACACAATATTTAGTAATATAATATAACGTTTTTTTCTTTATAACAAGCGACCAGCCAGGGGATCTCCTCCTGACAATAAGTTTGAAACACCTGGAACGTACGCCAAGTGTTTGCGTACCCTTGACTTGTCTCGCATTAATTTCACGACCCCCCCGTCATTTCAGATATGAAATCAGTCTGCATCTTTGTGTGCGAAAACTTTTTAAATATTTAAAAGGCGTTTAGCATAATTTTCCCTTTCTATATTCACCGTCTAGTTTTGCAGACTTTGAGAACGCGTTTCGTGGACACCACTCCAAATGGTTTTTGAGTTTTAGTTTACCTTTAAATATCGCTATTTTTTAAAAGTTAGGGTAGTTTAAATTTGTTTTTTTTTACTTAAAGAAAGGTATAATAATATGAACGCATCGGAGTTCGAACCCGCGCCTTATGAAAACCATCCAAGCCGCTTTTGACCGCTAAATTATTTATTCTACATTCGGCTGCGCCGAAACTCTTATACATTTTTTATTACAACTTATTTAGCTATAAGCATCTCTGTAGAGAGATTTTTACAAATTTCTGCTATCCAATGATTATTTATTGTACTAATAATCGTTTCACAACAAAGAATGTTTTATACTAAATATTTTTTACATTTTTAAAGTCCACACATAGCACTTTAAAAGTCCCAAATATTATTTTAAATTACAAATACATATAGCTTTTGCATTAAATATTTCTACGATATCCTATTTCTGAAAAAGTCGCCAGACCAGATTTAAAGGATTCTGTGTGTAGTTTTTTTTCACAACTTAACACTTACTTTGACAAAGCTTTTAAAAACTTACCTCGTTCTTGTATCTCGCCAAGTTGATTTCCTCTATTTCTTCATCGTAGCTCCGCGAGAAATTCCACAAGTTCACGAAATGCGATACGGAATGTATTACTGAAAACAAATACAAAAGTTTAGGGAAACCCTAAAGATAAGACGCGTTAATGCCTCGCTAGTGATATTTAACACCAAGATTATCCAATGAATGTTACATTTTAACAAAATACTACTTCAATAGAAAAGGCCAGTCATGGTTGGTTGTGGGTTGGATTCCCACTTGAGGAGTGGAAATATTTAATAATTTCATTTTCTTCGCTCTGGTGTAGAGGCAAAGCGTGGCGTTAAGATCCACCACTTAACACGCAATGCCTGCAGAATTCGGCCGAAAATGAGGAACAAAAGGTCTTAACCCTAGGTCCCCTCTGCCTACACTAATGTCTGCAAAATACAGCGTGAAGCTTTAAAAATGAGGATTTTCCGATATTAAAGCTAGCAATCATGTTGTTATAATTTTTATTTAGACTTTTATGGTTCTGAGTTTGATCTCCACTTAAAAACAATATATTTAAAACATTATGGTTTCCTAAATCTGATTAAACAAAGTGCTTTGTTGGGTTCCACTAGCTTTCATAAAACGCCTAATGATTCTTAAACGAAATAAAAGTAAATACTAAGTGATGTATCACTACATTCTCTCCGGCATTGTGAGAAGGGCACTCAAAAAAAGTTACAAGGGACGTGATTAGATAATATACGACAAATAAAATAAAAAATTATACGAATTTAAATACGAAACATGAATTGGTTTCAGTAGTTCATAAATAAATTACTCTGTGATTTATAACTTTGATATTCTTAATTTTATATGCTACAAACACGCAAACGTGCAAACCAACATTGATCGACATCAGGCTCCATTACATAAATTTAAATGAGTGAAGAAAAAATGTTTTTGTTTCTGTTTTTATTGTTTATTTTTTATAATTGTTTTTAATGTTCTTGAGTAATCTCTATTAATCATAGTTATTATTTTTTTACAGCTTCACTCTAAATCCTTCCGCCAAATTTTGGAAGCATTACGTGTTAAGTGGCAGAACTCAACACTGTGCTTTTGCCTCGGTAACAGAGCGAAGATATTGAAATATTAAATGTTTCAAGTCTTCCAGTGGAAATCGAATCCAGACAATCGCGTTTACAGACACTTTGTGTCCCTGCGCCACGACTGGCCTAATAAAAAGCAGTTTCACGTTTTTGCCAGCATAGCAGGATAGTCAGAGAGAACCTAGTGCCAGTATTGGCACAGATTTTGGGCTTGTATAAGTTGTATTGTACTTGTATATTGCACTTTAAGCCCAAAATTTAGACAATGCATGTTAAATGCGAAACTTAGCACCGCGTTTTATCTTAGGTACTAAAGCGGAGAAATCAAAATAAAATGAAAAAAATAAAAGAACACTATTCTATATCTATATCCAGTTGTTGTCAACGATGTAAAAAGATAAAGCCTACAAGTGACTTAATCATTGCGTGCGGTCTATTGCGATTTAATTGAAACACTACATGTTGCATAGTATAATCTCATAAAGTAAACTAAACCAAGAAGACATATTGTAAAGAGTATTTTTGTAATGTTTGTAGCGTATTATCCCCATGCAATTGTCACAAATCGCTGTCAGACACTGATGATGAATCCCTCTTCTATTATCTAATAACTTACATACAAACATACCAACATATATATTACAACCATTCTTATATATTATATATAGACTAGTGACCCGTCCGCGGTTGCGCCTACGTAATGTTGAGCGGTTCATATTCTATTTTCCCTATTTTCAGCTTCTTGGGGGTTGATTTTTGAAAAAAGCTGCCTTTATTTGTCTCTGGGTTTTAAACTATTTTAATTTCTAATTCCATACCAATCAGGCTGGTAGATTAGCCGTGAAAGCGTATCAGACAGACAGACACATAGTCAAACAGACAGACAGATAAAAATACTTAATCTTAGCAGATGGGAAATTTTTAAATAATAAATATAAAGTTTTTGATTCAAAATCACAACCATCATTCAAGTCATCTCAAGAAGAAAATAAAAAACAGGAATTGTTTTGTTTTCCGGGCTAATCGTGCGTTGATCTTACGCACTACGCTTGTAGTCTAGAAGTTAGAATGGTGTCGTAGTCATTAGCCTTTGTCTGAAGAACATAATGGCGTGCAAGAGGCGTTTAGGAGCATAAGCGATTTAAGACTCCTTTGTAAGTTAGAACTGTTGCTAATTTTTACTACTTCACCCGAATTAATAGTCCGTCTCAAGTGTGAGAGGAAAGGGTATCTTATAACAATACCATGGGAAAGTTACGTAAATAACTGCTAGAGTAAAATCCTTTTAAATTGATGTAAATCTGAATAAAACCATAATAAATTTTAATATAATAAATTTAAAAAAACAGTAAGCAGATGGTATAGCAAACTCAGAGAGAACCTGGTATCAAAATACTCTGTTCTTCTCTTTTCGCCGGAATCGAGTCATTACGTGTTAAGTGGCGGAATTTAATGCTGCGCTTTGTCTTAAGTACCAGAGCGAAGAAATGAAAAATATATATAATCATTTGCCAGTGGGAATCGAACCCACAACCCCATTGTGATTTCAGTCGAGCGTTGTTATCTTCCGCCATGACAGACGAATAAATCATTTAAATTTACTAAATAAAATATTTAAATTATCCGTCTGTCGTATTATTATTAAAAAATGGAAATTTTGAGTAAATAATAAAATATTTAATATACACTTACCACCAAATGTCACAAGAGTTATGGCCACAGTCATATGGAAGCTTTTAGCACTCTCTAGCCAAAAGAAAAATAATCCTGGACAAAGCTTAGATAGAATTCTATAGAGCAATTGGTTTAGTTTTTTACATAATGGAAGTAGGACTAGAGCACAACAGAGGTTGAGGACCGTTGCTGTGCCGCGAGACACGCACAATCCCAACTGCAATATAAAAATAGAAATCATTTGTTGTAAAACGTATTTTATAGAATTTTTTTCATATAAATTCTTATAATTTTGAAATATAGCTATTTTTAACTGGATTAATATCATTCACAGATAGCCCACGGACTGTAAAGTGTTCGAAATGTCAGGTTTTCAGAATATATAGTTATTTTTGAATACTAAAAAAATATATAGGCGATTAATCATCCAGTTAAAAGTAGTTTTATTTCATATATTTTTAAAAACTTACCCCTAACATTCGCCTCAAATAGAAGAATTGGCGACCATTTAAATAAAATGTAAAAGATTTGTAAAAAATATAAATAACTAATGAGATCCATAGTACCTGAAACAAAAATATACATATATATTTTATTGTATACAAAACAGTGTAGAACAAAAAAGATAAAGTTTACTATTTATAATTCATCAAATGCTGTATTTCATCCAATAGGTGTGTTTCAAATAATTTTATCTTATTTATTTATATTAATACATTCCAATATAAATGAGCCTGACTTATTCCGAAAGCTTACACCTTAGTGCGTTTCAGTAATTTTATCCTGATTTCTTCTTTTTCTCTCAATTATTTTAGCCTTAATTTTACTTCTTTATATTATACCTACATAATTGCTGCCATAATTATATATTATGCCATAATTACAATCAATAAGTGATCTTAGCCGTTATAAAAAGCAGTTTTACATTTTATTTACATAGAGAATCTAGGGTGGAAGTGTCCCGACACTTCGTTCTCTCTGCATTATACTCTTTTTCTTTCGGTATTTATCATCTCCAACATTTGATCAAAATTCATAATTACTAACAACAAGTGAATAATAACTAATTATGAATCTGACATTCTACAATAGCTTCGGACGTCATTACATGACTAAATTTGTTTATAGCTCACCGCTGTTACTGGGACATTCGACAAAATGCTTGGCCTGTGACTCACATTCTTGCAAATCATTATCAACTGTCACCGACCACGTTGAATTGCTAACTTGGTAGATTTACATACATTATTATATAAGGAAGAAAATTCATTTAGCAATGATATTTTTTTTCAACTTAGCGATGTTGATAGACCTAGTAAACAAGACATTCTTCACATTCATCAGATTAGAAATGATTTGTATATAATCATTACCTCTTGCGGGATTTGAACCCACAACTAATCGCATTTACAGCCAGACGCTGTTTCACTGTGCAACGACGGCCTCTTTCCCATAGTAATTGTTTAATTTTAGAAGATGTAAATAAGTTCTAAGGAGCGCCATGGAAAATAAAATATAATTTATTTTAAACATTTCATTTTTAGTTTATTTACATTTTCACAGAGTAATCTGTTCAGCTTTCAACTAAGCGTTTGCGTTTGGTTTAGAATATTATAAATACTAAATAATGCCTATGCATTGCTTTAGCCGTTGTTTATTTACTTCGAATGTACGTGTAGGTAAATTGCGTAAGGTGTTTCACATTTAGAATAGCATTAAACGTTTTGCACTGCATAGAGATAATTTTGCCGATTTAAATTAATAGCCTATAGTGGTGCCGCTTGGTAAGTACTGTCTAAGTATTCAAGCGTTGGTAGTGGGTACGATCCCCACTTTTAGGATTTCGTCTTTATAAGGAAAAATAGAAAAGAGAAACAAATTTTAAAGTAAAAAATACTTATTATCTAGATATGCAGCTAAAAGCAAACTTTACAAATGCTGAAAACGACAAGAATATAAATAATTCGACACTGTACCATTGGTCAAAGGAAGGAAGCTACATAACCTAACATAGGTACACTGTACGTAGTACGAAGCAGTTTCTTAAAGACAGTTTTCATTCAGATATCAAGTGTCAAAAAGGACACAAGTCGCAGCAAACGGAACGACATGCGTCGGAAGTTTAACTGGCACAGCTAGCCACTTCAGTGCAGACGCTATTCAAATCTTATGCGTAACGACAGCGGCCTATACAACGCTTTGACAGCCCACCTCTATTGAACATCTGAATGGAACCGATGACAGCGAACTGGAGTGTGGTCTCGCATTAATTAATACATGTCGAAGTCATTATCAAAATCAGATTTGAATGTGACGAGAGCAACGCAGCTTACATGCGTGTAAGCTGACAGCAAGTCCGAAAGGTTTCACTTTAGTTGTTTATCAAATTATTATATATTGCCAATAATAAAAAACTAATAAAATGTCCCTTAAAGCAATGATCATAGTCATGTATGTCTATCTGTAAATGAAAATTCCCAATTAAAATTTAAAAAATAATATTATGTTTAACATTTGACTTCAAAAAATTGTTAATTTTAATTACTATTGAAATGTTTATATAGCATACGATAGTATGGTGAGATTAGATTCCGCCATGCGCTTTTAAAAATTTTGAAAGCAGAGTAGTATATCAAATATCCATTGCCAAGAGTCTGAATGAACATAAAAAAATAATGAAATCTTCTTTTCCATATATTACTTATACGTGTTTCTTAATTTTTTAGGATGATTTTAAAATTACCCTGAATTTTAAGCCAAATATAAAAAGTATACTCTATAAAATCTTTAATATTTCTACAAAAATTGTATTAATAATAAGAATTACATAACGTTATACACTTCTGGTATATGTATAATGATAACGAGAAGCATATATAGGTAACGGCGCTGAAATGATTGCCAATTAGCTGAGTAATCAAATCGTATTGAAGAGGCAGTACACTTTTGAATACCATTTCAATTATACGTTTTGTCTTATAGATTGATTATAATTCAATTATTGCTTGTTCTATACCTATATTCTATTATATTCGTGCACATTTCTTAACAATGCTAATTTACATTTGACAGATATTTTACTGCCGTTTAAGAAATGTCGTAAATCAGATGAGGATATGAGGCATAATTATGTTTTATATTTCAAAATCCTTAAAATGTTGTAGTAGATATGCTAGTTAAAAGCATGGATTTGTGTAGGTAGTACCTAAGTAAAAATCATAAATATATTTAAATTACAATTTGTAACTAAAATGATTTTCTCACTACATCTACTACAAATTTGATTCGAAGGACGATTTAGTTATGTCATTATTCATCACAATTACAAGGAAAAATCAAAATTACAAACTAGCCTAATTTGTATAATATATAATACTACATTATTATTACATTCATTATTTTAAATAAAATAAATTAAAACTTTTATCATTTTTTAAATATTTAGGTATTACCAAGTCAAATTCTTTGAATCAGAAAGACGTTGACTTTCAAGATTTACATGAGCAATAGTGTCCCACTAAAATATAGAGATATGTTATCGTGTAATAACCAGCCGCTAATTAATTATTCAAGTAACCTACACTAACTGTCTAAATGTTTGCTTTGGGCTTACGTAAAGCACGCATGTCCAATTATAATTATTTTAGCAAAGCAATACATCAGATTATGCTGATAAGGTACTCTTATGATTTTACTAAAAAAAATAATACTTTTACCATATTTTTAATTTCTTTGTAAATCTTTCATTAATGTTTTTTGGGGAATAAAATATTTAAATAATTTAAAACATTTTAAGCCTTACATTTATTATTTCACAAGGCAACCTAGGAGTTCCTCTGGTTTCGTTTTGTTGTAAAGAATGCAATAAAAGTGATTCACGATTTGCGATTACAGCCGAGGCTGCTAGCGGTAACCGAGTTTAGGGTATACATTGCTGCATTTTAGTAAAATTAATATTTTTCTTGTATGATATGACGTAATGTAATTCTATATTTTACAACTATTGTTAGTACCTATATAGTTGACATCATCCAATATTTCTTAGAAGGACAGCAAAGAGCGTGCCTCTACATATTTTTTAAGTTATAAGGAAATTTTAACTAATTATTATTATTTTAATTAATTCACTTTAACTTTGTTTTTAGGAAACGAAAGTGCAATTTTAAGAGTGAGCAAAAAAAACAAGTAAAGTCTTTCTTTTGTTTGTACGGCCTAAAAAGTAAAATTGGTGCGCTTCTACTCCTTCAGTGAAACAATTTAAACCTTTCAGGTCACGGTAAACATGTTTTTTTTGTAGGTATGCAAAAGTGTTTGAAAATTCTTACAATGAATTTTGAATTTTTTACTAAAAAGTACCTAATTAAATACAAAATAGAGGAATAAATTCAAATATTCAAAATTACTCACCAAATAGATGCGTCTTCTTAGAAATGCACACAAATCACATATATAACGCGGCATATTATTAACCATATATAAAATATAAATACATTAATTAAACATATTAAATTAAATAAAACATTCCAGTCATTTCAAAAATGTCAGGCATTATTTATGCATTGTTAAAATTTTCCCGCCTTTTTTATTTTTTTTTTATTCGCAACAAAATTTCGAACTAAGGTAAACTTCCATTCTGCCTATAGCGTGTGTGAGCGAGTGTGGTGTACGACTGCCGCTGGCCGTTACGACGCGTCCGAACGCGGGAGTAATAAGCCGAGATTTGACAGGTCATCGCTTCACTCCCTGCTATAGTCCAGCTGTTCTGTAGTCAGAGCTGAAAAACCGGTTTGACGACGTCCTATAGGGCTTAATAATTAATATATGTATATAAATTTCATCTGTCTTATGTAATAATATGTTTAGTAATAAGCTTATTAAATATATTTACCTACAGATGAAGATATAGAGACTTTTAAATAGCTTTATGTATATAACATGAAACTTATACGTGATGTGATGTAATGTGGGGGACAGCAAAAACTACTGAATGTAAAATGAACCTAAATCACTTCGGGAATGAAATGGGACGCTAAAAGAGGTCTCCTAGAAATTACTACGAAAAAATTTGTTAAAAATTTAATACGTATAATTAAAAAAATGTACAAAGTATAAGTTATAAAATATATATTTAGGCCATTTCATTACAATCTTGCTATAGTAGAAATGATTCATATATGTTTTATAGAAGTCACTACAATCTATTTATACATACAATACACGGTACAGCTATAGCATCGGTGTGGGATGATGATTACGAGAACTACAGTGATTTTAAAACAGCTTAATTTGTAGGCCGTGGCGCAGTGAGACAGCGTTTGACTGTAAACTCAATTGGTTGTGGGTTCGATTACTACTTTGTGGAAAGATTAAATTAAAATTACTTTCATTTCCCCATTTTAGTATCACGGATAAGACGCGGTGTTGAGTACCACAACTCAACATGCAAAGAGTCAAATTCCTGTGGAGATTGAAGAACGAAGTCTCTTGACATTAGGCTCACTCTCTGTCTAACCTACTGCGGGAAAAAACCTAGGTCGCTTTTTTAATTTCTCGAATTTATTGGTGGACTAAGTAGTTACTTATTTGAAGGGAATAAATAAGAATAATGCTATATTTTTCCTTTTATGACCTTCCGCATTTATTCCACATTTCTTATATATAATAAATAAAGGTATAATAGATAGAGGTATATCCGCTGATTTATTTTTATTTTTACTTAATAATCTAAAAAAAATATGATATTTTAAAATAAATGGTGCTAGTAATATATAAACTACGTATCGAATTAAATTTAATAGGTAAATTGTTTAAACAAAAAGTACCTATCAATTATAATAATTCAATTATTGTAAGGTGAACTCATCGGTAGTTATCAAGAAATTTTGCAAACCTCAATTTAGCTAGCCTAGCACACTCATGTATATGCCTACTACTATCAATAAAATAAGCGCCAGGCTTAGCAAATCTGACATTAATTTTCGAACTGGAACAATTTAAAATAAAGATTAAAGATATATTGTTGAGCAAAAATTATTAGTTTTTTGAGAATATAATTATATATTTGCGTTCCATGCTGCCGGCTGCGTTCAAATTTTTATACGTTTTCTTTAAATGTCTTTTTCAATTGTATGAAATGTTTGTTTTTTATGATTGAATATATTTACATATTTCAAATAATATAAGCCAAATTTCTCGGTATCCTAGCTCCTACAGGACAACAAATGTTTTAAGGCTAACCCACATCATGACATTATGTTCCTAAATAAATATCATTTCATTATAAATGTTATTTAATTAGTCATGGCAAAATGTTTTCTGATTCTGAATTTGGTATTCAGGTATTCTGTTTCCCGTTATTTCACTTTAATACATATTTTACACGTCCTTGGATTTGATTTAATATTTTATATCGTATTTATTTATAAAATATTGAATATTGAATATTGTTACTAATGAAATTTCTCATGCATTCAAAAACGTTTTAATTTTAAAGTATTATATTTTCTCTCTCACCCCTTGGTTTAAGTATACCAGAACATATTAAAATGCCTTTTAAAGTAAGGTACTCGTATATATTTAATTTTTGGTAATAAATCATTTCATGTCTATATAGTGTTATTCAGTATATTAGTAGTTTTTTTTATGTTTTTCTTTGAATACATCATTGCAGATGGCCGCTTAGCCATGAGGCCGGCTTTTGTACATTTCTTTCTCTTACGTGTGTAATACCTTTACTGTGCTTTAATTTAATGTAGTGTACAAATAAAAAAATGTGTTAAATACCGAATTTAATGTAACGTATATTTTAATTATATTGGCAAAACTAAAGGAAACCTTTCACTCACAATTCAGTCGACTGATTTAATAATAAGAATACAATATTTCAAATATTCATGTTCCTTCTTTGTACTCTCTGTATTGTAACATAATTTTCGAATTATTACAATCTGTCGGAGTAGGTATTTTTGTAAATATTCTTTTTACTTAAAACTCCTTTTAATTTTGTACTTGGCATGTATAGGTTACAAGCCGATTTTATACAATTCGACGTTTTTTTTTTACTGTTCGATACTACATTTTTTTACTTATTTAGCAAAACGATTTGTTTTTTTCCAAGGGATGTGTAATCAAAAATGTTTAATAAAAAAAATGACATAATAACTAAAGTGTAATATAAATTTAAATAAAGAAATAGAATGTAAGATAAAAATAAACTTCTAAATTCCTTTCCAAATAAATCTGCATTTTTGATTTATTAATTTATTATACATAACATTTGGTATTGAAAATAGTTTCTCCTTAAAGTCTTTCACCAGATTATGCATGCTGAAACATTATTATTCATAACGCTTGTATTAGTAAGGAAACTTCTTTATTTCCTTTTATATGTTGATTATAGTATTTCTTCATCTGGTAAAAAATATACTGTGGTTTCATCAATACCTTTCTTGTTATTATTACTATAATAATGATTTTTCTTTTAATCTTTTAAACCCATATAAGTTCAATAATAAACTACTTAGAGTCCTCACGCCACTTGACAGCTCAAATACTGTTTCTTAACTTAATCAGCTAAAGAAGTAAAAATCTTTGAATTTCTCGTTTAAGTCTCGAAAATTTACTTGCCTATAAATATAAAGTCAAATTAGTTGTTAAGATTATAAATCGATTGAATAATAAGAGGATATATTGGAATTAAAATTATTTTATTTATCTTTTTTTAATATCCAAAAAATATTATCATAAAGTTATTATATTCTCAAAATCGATTTACGAACGAGTAGTCAATTACTAAACGAAAAACGAGAAAATCTGTCAAAGTCTAAGTCAATTTACAAATAACGTTGATTTGATATGAATCGTTGTTTACAATGCGTTTTGCACTGTTTAATAGATTAGCTCAATGAAATCTGATTTTTATTAATTAAATTACTGTATTTGTAAGTTGATAATACTTTTAAATAAATATCTTCATAACAATGGATCCGCCATCGCCATGGAAAACACCAAATCAAGTAATGCAACTGCACAAGTTAAAAAAACGCAAAAAAGCATTGCAGGTAAATTAAATACTTATTTAGTTTTTAAATCTGTATATCACATTTTGAATTTATTAAACTAAATTTAGCTTTAAATATAAAAATGGGCATGATATTTTTTTTACTATATATTGATAGGTTCATAATGATGTATAAAATAATAACTAAATTCTTTCAGGAGAGAATGCGACAACCTTCTACTTCAACTACCGAAGAAACATCTAGTCAGAAGTCTACTATTGACTTAAATTTTTCGAGAATTCTAAACGGTGATAAGAGAAAAAATCCATTTTCAAAGTAATTATTTTTTGTATACAATATTATAGACCCAAGTTAAAATATTTATATGAATTCAAAATGAATATGTACTATCATACAATATGCATGTTCAAAGTTTTTGATAATTATACATTTGTTTTTAAAGATTGTTGTGTTTTAAGAAATAATGAAGAACAAAACAAAAAAATGAAACTTCAAGAGAGTCCACAGTTAGATGAATCAAATGACAAAACCTTATTTGCATTATTAAAGATGCCTAGCAAAATAATTGAAAAACCTGCACAAGAATTGGACACAGAAAAACTATCAACATTTTCTAATTTATTACAAAAATTTACAGCCGAACATACAGTAGAAACTGTAAGTACAATTGGTATTAGAGTTTTATTTTGAATATTATTATAGCTAGCAGAATATCTTACCACTAGGCTTGTGAATCTAAATAATCGATTATTTAAGTAGAACTTATTGTTTGTGACAAATACTTTTAATGCTTAGCTTTTCCCATGAAGTAAGTTCATTATTTTATTTAGTAGTTATTTATAAAAATTATATATTAAATTTATTTTAGTGTACAATTATCATATTTCAAAGAATAAAATACATAATCTTTCAAAAATATTATCAACAAACTAATAAACAATGACAAGCCAATATTTTTGTTCTAGCAAATAATAGAAAAGAAATCTAAACACCTCACAGTAGACTGGGCACTGAAAACAAAATTAAGATTAATGTCCACAAAACCATTCCCTTGGTCGTCTAAATTAAAAGCTAGTGAAGAAGCTTCTGGTATAACTGCGTAAGTAATTTGTTTAATTATTTAAGAAGACCCCAAGTATATTTATAAATTAGTACATATTATTAGGTATAATTTATTTATATCATTATCTCATAGCATAATTATTTTGGCACATTTTAGATTTATGTATGCACCACATAAATTATGATGGGTAGAAGAAAGATACTGTTACATCCTATTTACTTCACCTCCCAAGCATTTTGCAACATATTGCATATCAAGTTGCATACCTCAAAGCTATTATTTACCAAGATATAATATAATCATTGCTCCTATTGGAGATATTCAATCTTACAATATTTATTAGCAAAGCTAACTAAACTAACTGAATTGTCTAATGCTGTCTTCTTCTTCTTCCTCCTGGCACTATCCCGGCTTTAGCCAGGGTCTGCCTTCCTACTTAACCTCCTCCACTTTGCACGGTCTTTGACATCCCCGGTGGTAAGTCCATTGGCTCTCATATCCTCCTTCACGGTGTCCAGCCATCGCTTTCTTGGGCGTCCTGGGGGTCCAGGGACAGACATATCAAGGCAAATTCTTCCGACATAGTTCTCAGGCCGGCGTGCAACATGGCCATACCATCTCAGGCGACTTGAAGCTTATCCGCTACGTCACGGACACGAAGACTACCTCGGATAAATGTGTTGCGTATGCGGTCAGCCCGCGTAACGCCACACATCCACCTCAGCATCTTCATCTCCGTAACGTGGAGCTGCTGAGTGTGCCTGGACAGTGCTGGCCAACATTCGCTGCCATATAAGAGAACCGGTCGGATTATGCTCTTGTATATTAGTCCCTTGAGCTTGGGCGGTATTCTGCGGTCGCAGACCACACCTGTGACCTCACGCCATTTCGCCCAAGCAGCGCTGATACGGGCTTGGACATCGTGATCGATGCCTCCGGACTCGTGCAGAATAGATCCAAGGTACCTGAACTTTTCCGACTTAACGGCTGGTTCAGGACCTATTTGAATCCGGGCTCCCGCAAGCCATGTACTCGGTCTTTGTCACATTTAGTTTAAGACCGCCGTTCTCAAGCGTACCCTTCCAGAGGTTCACTCTCCGCTCCAGCGTCAACCGGCTCTCGTCAATGAGCGCTATGTCATCGGCATACATCATCAGCCATGGGGGCTGGTCCTGGATGTAAGCCGAGACAGTGTCCAGCACTACATTGAACAAGAACGGGCTAAGAGCCGAGCCTTGGTGAACCCCAACAGATATCGGAAAGGGTTTTGTATCGCCAACAGCAGTCCTAACCATTGAAACGGAATCGCGGTACATGTCTCTGATGATGTCAATATAGGCCTCAGGAATCCCCTTGGATCGCAATGCCCACCAGATACATTGACGAGGCACACAGTCAAAGGCCTTCTGCAGATCAAGGAATGCCACATGCAGAGCTCTCCTTTTTTCCCTGTATGCCTCCATCAGAGTTCTGAGGGCAAAAATGGCGTCCAAGGTGCCCGATCCTGGCTGAAACCCATATTGACATTCAGAGACAGTACACTCTCGGCGGAGCCTGAGGTCGATCATGCGCTCAAAGAGCTTCATGGTGTGACTCATGATCTTAACGCCCCTATAACTACCGCAATCCTGAACACTGCCCCTGCCTTTGTAAATAGGGGTTATGTAGCTGTAACGCCACTGACGTGGCATAGTCCCAGTGTTCAAGATGCGGTTGAAAAGGTCCGTAAGTATGAGCACACCATGAGAGCCCAATGATTTCCACGCTTCGATCGGAATGTCGTCAGGTCCCACCGCTTTCCGTCTCTTCATGCGTCGAAGACAATTCCGAGTTTCGTCAGGTGTTATCGGGGCAATAAGTCCAAGATTAGGAGGTGGTTCGGTTGGAAGGCTGCACGGGTGCTGAGTGTTTAGCAACTCCTTGAAGTAGCATCTCCATCTCTCCTTCACAGAGGCATGATTACATAGCAGCGCGCCCTGGGAATCTTTGACGCAAAGACATTTGGCGATATCTTGCGTCGCTTTATCCCGAGCTCGTGCCAATTTGTAAATGAGCTTCTGCCCCTGAATTGTCTAATGCTGTATAACTGTATTATTGTTCTTTTTTTAGAAAAAGACGTTAGCATGTTCCTTTTTTCTTCATAGAAGTTTAGTCAGACCTAGTATTGACACTATTTCCTCCATTTTTCAAAGCAAATACTGTTCTACTGCATCATAATAGATCTTTTTTTGTGTGAACAACATTAATATTTCTTATTATTGACAAACATTTTTTTCAACAGCCAAATATACACATTGTCATTCAAATAATTTAATCTTTTTTTATTGCTAACATTAGAAAGGAGAGTTAGCAAAATGAAGGTAAGCAATTAAGATCTTACAAAAATTGATATTACACTGAAATTATGCATATAGAGCTAATTATATAGCTTTATATATATCTGCAATATATAGGTTATATATCTGCAATATTTATACGAAAAATAAGTTATTTATAATCCTAACAGCATTCCTTTTATATAAATAGTACATTATAAAAAAAAAATCACTAATCCTTCACTTTTCCTTAGTAAAACTAATGCAGATTTCACAATGTATACTGCATGTACATTCTATTATATCTAGAATAAGTAAAACTTTATGTCATCACACTCTATCATTTGATTTTCTACTGAATTCAAGATATTAAGTTTTAAGTGACAGAATCCAATATCAGGCTTTCTTGAACCAAAGAAAGATAATGAAAATAATTTAAATATTTCGAATGGAAATCGAATCCATAACTATTGCGTTTATAAACACACACCATTCCACTGCGCCACGACGTCCTCTAATTAGGAGTTTAATATTAATAATAAAGTTTAAGTGTAATAGAAATATTTTTTTATTACATTCAGTTTCGTTCGTTGCCTCGACACTTCTTCATCATCAACCCTGGACACCTCTCCCCGGGCGCGTTTCCACCAGGTCTGCCTGTACTGGCAACACCCACACTTGCCCTGGATTAATTTATTCCCAAGGTCTTCTGGGAGAGTAGCGGCTACTAACTTTATGGCAAACAATGAAGAAGTAAAACAAGCACTGTTTACTGAATGGACTGAAAGCTTTAGGTCTTTGTTTCAGGTTAGCTATTGTTTTATTATTTTTTTTGGTTTACTGTATTTTCTGTTAAGCAGAAAAAAGATTGTGTTAAGAGATACTATTCTCTATTTTCCTCACAATTTGGTACATTTTAGGCAGAGAATCCAATGGTAGTGGTGCGGTGGGAACTTTATCTAACTTCGCTCTGGTGTTGACGGAACACGCGAAAATAGAGTGTCTTAACACTAGGCTGCCTCAGTCTACCGTGAAGCTACAAAAAAAGAATAATTTGCGAAGTCTAAGTCTAACCCACAACCATCCACGTGCCACTGTGCCACAATGGTCTCTAATGGTTATGCATTGATATGCATGCTTTTAGATTTAACGGATATCGTAATTTTATCATCTAAAAGACAGTGGCCAGTCGTGGCCCAGTGGCACAAGCGTGTGACTGTAACCGACTGGTTGTGGGTTCGATTCCCACTCGAGGAGTGGAAATATTTAATATTTCCATTTCCTTCGCTCTGGTGTCGAGGTAAAGCGCGGCGTTAAGTTCCACCACTTAACACGCAATGCCTCCGAATTCGGAGTATCTTAATACTAGGTCCCCTCTGCCTACCCTGCTGTGTGCGGGATACAGCGTGAAGCTAAAAAAAAACAGTTATGAGCAAAATTACTTTTAATTTCTTGCTCCGACAAGTCAAAGCACGGCATTGGGTTCCGTCACTCACCACAAACTGTAATGATTTCCATTCACGTATTTTATTCACGCAACAGTTGCTCCGTGCACTCCACTGCCCGTATTTCTACGTGTGCGCGAACACGTTCACGTGCGTGTTCCACGCGGCCGGCATCTGCGGGCCGGAGCCGAGCGCGTTCATAGCTCCCACTACGAGCGGGTTTCGTAATGCATTGCGACAAGAAGGTGAGATCACTATGTTTTTCTATATTACACTGCCCCGTAATTCTTTATATTTAATCATAGAAAATCTTCCTTGGTTTTAGAAGAATAGATTTTTTGATGATTTGTTTTAAACTAACAAAATAATGTTAAATGTTCGGAGAAGATATTAATCTGAAGAATATATTAATTTGCCAAATAATTAAAAAATAACAAATTGTGTCTTTTTTAGAGAAGAAAATAAATAACATTATTACTTATTTTCTTCTCTTAAAAATATATAATTAGATTAAGATTTAATTTGTAATATAAATTAGCTTTTTATTTATTTTTAGATAGTTTAAAAAATATGAAATTACATATACGAATATTCAGCATGTACTTAAATTAATAAAATATTAATAATAATTGAATTAATTAAACTTTTATTTGAATAGACTTTCGAAATTACTTTAAATACTTTTTTTTTTATATCTTCACGCTGTATACCTCATACAGCAGGGTAGGCAGAGGGAACCTAGTGTTAAGACACTCCGTTCCCCACTTTCCGCCAAATTCGGAGGTATTGCGTGTTAAGTGGCGGCCGCGCTTTGCCTCGGCACCAGAGCGAAGAAAATGGAAATATTACCACGACAGGCCCCAACTTAATACTTATTTTAATTATATAATATGAAATATAAAAAATATATTATTTAATTTGTTCTTCCAGATGTTGAATTCACAATGCCACTCCGACCGGATATCAAAAAGAAGCTTAACAATTCCGACGAAGATCGAAAGAACACGTCTTTCGACAGTTGCTATGATACTATGGATGATATGAAGGAACAGAATGGCTCCGGTGATGAAGAGGATCCTGACCAGCTTCTGTCGCAAATGGGTTTGGGAGACGAGGAGATTAAGAAAATAAGTTACGCTCAGGTGTGTAAAAAATTTAGAAGTTTATGATATGATATTTATTGTGATTGGATGTTTATATGAAATTACCTTGTACATCTTACCTTGACATCCACACTATATTTTTTTTTGTTTTAATTTAACAGGCATTTTATTATAATTTTTATTCATTTCATCATATTTTTTTTGTTTTTGTTTTTTTTAACTTCACGCTGTATTCCGCATACAACAGGGTAGATAGAGGGAACCTAGTTAACATTGTCTTAATAGATATTCTGTTCCCCACTTTCTGCCGAATTTGGAGGCATTGCGTATTAAGAGGCGGAACCTAACGCCGCGCTTTGCCTTTGATACCAGAGCGAAGGAAATGGAAATATTCAATATTTCCACTCCTCGAGCGGGAATGGAACCCACAACCAATCGTTAACAGTCACGCGTTCGTGCCACTGCGCCAGTACTGGCCCCAATCATATTTTTATTGTAATCATTATTTCAAAATAACGATATCTCGAAAGAAATACCAAGCGGAGCTCGGTGAGCAGATATTATAAGTGAATGATGAGCATTTATGTGTGAAGGCGCGCGTCCAGCTGGCGTCGGAGAGCAGCGTGGACAGCGCGGCGGCGTCGCTGGTGCGCGTGGCGGGCGCGGACGCCATGGCGCTGTTCAACTGGCTGCTCAACTCGCGCGCGGCGAGTGCGGGCGCGCCGCCCACGCTGCTCGCGCCCGCCGCCTTCGCGGGCGGCACGCTGCAGACGCTCAAGGTGCTCGAGGATACCCTGATTAGTTTCATTATTTTATTAGCAGCAAACTCGCGTGACCTATTACGTTATATTGCAACTCTTGGGGGCGCATTTTCAAAAAATACAGTAGCTTATGTTTAAGCTTAGATTATTAACTATATTTATGCCAAAATTCATTACTGTTGGTCAGGGTTTAGATTTCTCATATAAACTTTTATCCCCTATTTTAACCCTATAGAGGTTGATTTTTAAAAAAATAAAAAGCCTATGTTAGACCCAGTCACATTTACTTCTTTCATTCTAAATTTGATCCAAATGTGACCGGTAGATTAACCGTGAAAGCGTGACAGACAAACACACAGGCTTTCCCATTTATAATATAAGTATGGATTACGTCAAAATAACCAATTACTTTAATGTTGGGTGATTCGACTCAAAGTGAATCAGGGGAGAAAATTTGATCTAGTTAGATTTCATTTCTATGGAATGTTTTTTTTTCTCTGGATTTTCGGGCATTAAAAAAAACTGCTAAAATACCGTTAGTATACGAATGTCAATTTTGCGACTGTGGACATCGTTGTGGTAACTTAGAAGCCCAGTTGGTTTTTATGGTAACTCTTTACGGGTTATCCACGGTTTAATCCTGATATCCAGTCTATTTTTTATTTCATTTTTTTTATTTTATTTTTTTTGTTTTGAAAATTGTAATAAATATAATTTTTATTTATTTTATTTTAATATATAAGATTTTTTATTATAATTTTTATTTATTTTATCATATTTTTAATGTAATCATTATTTCAAAATAACGATCCTCAAAAAAATACGAGCGGAACTCGGTCATCAGATATTTAATAATAAATTACACATTACGTTAAAATCAGTAAATTTATTGTAAAGTTATATTTAAAAAAAGCAAGCAAGTGCTGCTAATAATCTAACTTCAGTGTTCAGCAAAATTTAAAGACAACTAACAAATAAAAATTATTAACAATTGATTATTTAAGTATACAAAAATCTAAATTAACAATTCATTCATTGTTAATTCCAGCGCATAAATTAAGAACTAATAAATTTTCATCTTGAGAATTTTATGCGATTTCCCCACAAATAAATAACTAATTATTAATTGCAATTAAATTTCACCCAACATTACCTAATATAGGGGCCAGTCGTTGCGCAGTGGCACGAACGTGTGTGGGTTCGAATCCCAATCGAGGAGTGAAAATATTTGATATTTCCATTTTCTTCGCTCTACTATCAGAAGCAAAGCGCAGCGTTAATTCCGCAACTTAACACTCAAAACATCCGAATTCGGCGGTGCGTGGGGAACGGAGTGTCTTAACACTAGGTTCCCTACCCTACCCTACCCTACCCTTCTGCCTACCCTGCTGTGTGCGGGATATAGCGTGAAGTATATATATAATTTTTTCCCGTGGGGGGACGGGTTAAGAATACAATTCCCCCCCGCCGCTGGGTAGCGTCCCGTAAAAGGCGGGTAACCCAGTAGTTTGGTGGTAGGAGATTCGTTCTCCGACTGGCTCGCGACCACTATCATGTCAAAGACGAACCGCTAAATATCTTATGATGTGTTCCGGTTCGATGGCATGTAAGCCAGCTCTCCCTATTCCCACCATTCCCATCCTTCCTCCCTCCTTCTATCCTACATCCCCAAGGCTGGCAACGCATCCATAACTTTAATGTTGTGGATGTCTATGGGCGAAGGTAACCACTTAACACCAGGTGGGCCTTCAGCTCGTTTGCCTCCTTTATTCAATAAAAAAAAAGAAAAAAAAAAAAAACTAACTAATATAACTAAATAATTGTCATTCCATTCCACAAAACAGATGCGAGAAAACATAATCCACGCAGAAAATACCAAGTACTATTCAATAGAGCTGCGCGGCCCCATCCTCCCCACAGCAGTACACGCGGTGCTCGACGTGCTCCGCTCCCATACAACCACTACCAGCGTGACGTTCGCGCACCACGCGCCTACACTGGCATTCACTTGGGCGGCGAGGAAACTTGCACAAGGTTAGTTTCACCTCGCCGGTGGGTAGTGTCCCGTAAGAGGCGGGTAACCCAGTAGCTTGGTGGTAGGAGAATCGTTCTCCGACTGGCTCGCGACCACTATCGTGTCAAAGACGAACCGTCAAACATCTGATGATGTGTTCCGGTTCGATGGCATGTAAGCCAGCTCTCCCTATTGCCACCATTCCCATCCTGCCTTCCTCCCTCTGTCCTACATTCTCAAGGCTGGCAACGCATCCATAACTCTAATCTTGTGGATGTATATAGGCGAAGGTAACCACTTAACACCAGGTGGGCCTTATGCTTGTTTGCCTCCTTTATTCCATAAAAAAAAGTTTCCTTTTGATTATTTTATTTATATATTCTGTATTGCACACCACAATTACAATAAAAAAAAGAAACAATTACACATGTGTGAGGCACAAAAGGCAGTCTTATCGCTAAGCAGCGATTTCTTTCTTGTTATTTGATGAAAAAGTTTTATTTAATTTATAAAATTTGTATTTATTTAGTGTCTACATATTCTAAAGCCATTTAGTGTAAAATGATTGATGATTCACTTTTAAATCCATAATTAAATGTTTATGTTCACATGTAAATTAACATTTTTATAAAAGTCCACTATACCTACTTACATTTATTGTTGTGTATTATAGATAGAATAATATCATTTTAATAATGTTGTAATTTCAAAATAAATGCGTTATATATTAGGTTATTTAAGCTTTTCTATTAATTTTATCTTAAGCATATACAATAAAAAATGTACTAGTAGCATGCCCTTTTGATAAAACATTGTGCTTTGAAAAGATTTTTTATTATTTATTTTATTAATCCACTACTACGTGGCCTGGTGGCACAAGCGTGTGACTGTAAACGACTGGTTGTGGGTTCGATTCCCACTCGAGGAGTGGAAATTATATTTCCATTTTCTTCGCTCTGGTGTCGAGGTAAAGTGCGGCGTTAAGTTCCGCCACTTAACACGCAAGCCTCCGAATTCGGCGGAAAGTGGGGAACGTAGTGTCTTAACACTAGGTTCCTTCTGCTTACCCTGCTATCTGCGGTATACACGGTGAAGCTAAAAAAAACAGCAAAAAAAAACTCCCAATATTTAAGATATTTTTTTAAATTTATGATACATTGTTATTTAAATTATATTATTCTATTTAAAATGCACTAAAAATAAAAAATACATTTTTAAATTATTCTATATTATTACAGAGGAATTAGCAAAGGAAAAGGAAGCAAAAGATTTTGGACAAGCATTCAACAAAGAAAACTTATCAGATTGTGGCATAAACAAAGATGTTCTGGATTTATTCTGTTCAACTGATCCCGAAATTATTCAATCTTTGGATAGCGTCAAATATAACCCAGAAGATGCAACTTATACATGGTGACATTTTAATTGTAATTTTTTTTATTTAAATGGATTCAATTTTGATTTAAATCAATTTCAAAATTTATTTAATCTTATTATAACTGAATCTAATTAAATATATTGTGTATAATTATAATTCCAAAGACAAATTAATCATAAAATATTTTGTAATCCGTTGGTTTGAAAATAAAACAACTGTTTTTTGACGTAATTGTATGATTTATTCAATTTTCATTTTTGGTAAATTAAAAATAAAGATTTCATAAGTCCACAATCACTTACGCGATAAAACAAGATTCATACAGATCAGGATGAAATAAATAATATTGTGAGAGTTCTGTTCTAGTATGACGTAATATTATGTTACCTAACATAACCGCACTAACCACTAATTATATCACTTCAAACCCAAGGTGGAACAGGAATCTTAGAAAGCTTACATCTAAATTATTCTTCTAAGTGCGATGCAGACACCGCTCACTGGAACAATATAAACAAATTAGTATACTATATATAAGAAAATATATTTTCAAGAAGGCAACATAAGACAGTGAAGCAGTATGTGGTACAACTGTATGTTACAGTCATAAAAATCTTAATATTTTTGAACAATTACAATCTTTAAATCTATATACATAATATCCATATAATGTTCATGTAAAGTCGTCATATATAACGTCATACAACATAAAATGAATTAAATATTTTAAAATGAAACTATTTTTAACTGGACTAATGGCGTATATTTCTGTTACTTGGAAAATATTTTTTTTAAATGCGCCTAACTTTTTAGAAAACCCCCACGTTTTTGATACGTCGAGTTTCCAAAAAAAATGAATTAATCCGGTTGAAAATCGTTTAATTTCAAAATATGTAATAATCACGAAAGCAAAAGATCTTATTATGAATTAGATATATGTTTAAGACAAAATGTTAAGCTTTCTAATAAAAACTTGTACTCGTTTTTCAAAATCCTAATTGCCGATAATACAATTAAAATAAAATGACATGATTTACCTGCATACTTGTCAATATTTTGACGATTTTTTATTTATTACCGCAGGCTTATGATTTCTGAAACAAACAATAAAAATATAAGTATAATAAAATTTAAAGGAAAAACTACTTAAGCTTTAAAATTCAATTTTATGTGTTATTAAAAAAACAAATTACTATCCAATAATATTAATAATTAACTCGAGAATATTTTATAAACTATATTTTATAAACTATATTTTATCAACTTAGTTTTAAGCTCTGATATTTTTAATGAAAAAAGGAATTTATATATAAAAAAAAAGATCATTTTAAAAAAGGTACAGACCTTGTGTCCGTAGTGGTATAAATTAAATTGTAAAAAAAAAGACAAAATGCAATGTTTAAAATACATTAGACAACTTATAAATAATATTGGGGCCAGTCGTAGCGCAGTGGCACAAGCGTGTGACTGTAAACGACTGGTTGTGGGTTCGATTCCCACTCGAAGAGTGGAAAAGCAGAGAGATCCCAGTGTTAAGGGCAGGGTAAGCAGAAAGAACCTAGTGTTAAGACACTCCGTTCCCCACTTTCCGCCGAATCCGGAGGCATTGCGTATTAAGTGGCGGAACTTAACGCCGCGTTTTGCCTCGACACCAAAGCAAAGAAAATGGAAATATTAAATATTTCCACTCCTCGAGTGGGAACCGAACCCACAACCAGTCATTTACAGTCACACGCTTATGCCACTGCGCCACGACTGGCCCCTAGCTTTAAAAGAATAAAATCTCTCTGAACTACGCTTACGCCGTTATCTAAGAAAATGTGTAAAGTTATTCATTATAATAAGTGGGTACATACATTAGAGGAGGGCGTGGCGGGCTGTCCGGGCACGGAGTACTGCGGGCGGAAGTTGGTGAAGTTGGCGGCGGCGGCGGCGGGCGAGAAGCCCGGCAGCGCGCCGCCCGCGCCGAACCCGCCGGGGAACTGCGCCATTTGTGCTAAGGACACAAATTACATTGTTAAGCTTTGCATATCTTTGCTTTTATTTATATTTTTAGGAACGTTTATACTGTTATTTCATGCAAAATTATATGTCAAACATATTTGGTGTGAGTAATATTTTTTTTTTAACTTAATTTATATAATTATAATGAGATTATATTAGCTTTCTGCATTTTTTCGCCGTATGAACTAGAAGTTCTTACGATAGTTTAAATCTCACAATTATCGTTAAAAGGAGTCTCAACGTTTTTCTTCACATATAATATTATAACAATAATTGCAATGGTAAAGAATTATATTCGATTCATCAATTTACATAATATTGAAAAAATGTATATTTTACATCTCTGATTTTAATAGGCGCATCAATTGCGTAGATTTTACCTTAAAACACAATGTCTTTAAATAAGCAGAAAAGTGACGAACTGAGTACATATTTATAAAAATTTAGGAGTTTTAAAAATCTAAACCACACCATACCCATTAATCAGCTTGTCAACATAATACACAACATTACCAGCAGGCACAGGGTTCCCCGTCGGTGGCCGTGGCGGGCGGCGGGCGAGACGCGACAGTTATTGAGTCTCTTCCTACACAGCCCTCTGCCCCACCTAGGGGACATAGGACAATAAGTCAAGTAAGTCAAGTAATAGGTAAGCACTAAAGGTACATTATTAATTACGCGTTATTACTAAATATTATATACATGAGAGTTCTATTTTCCTAGTTTCACACGTACTAATAACAAAAATAAGTTGTTGTTTAAAAATGTTAAAAAGTATTTAATAACTCGCATACTCTCTTGCCAAACGATCGTTTGTAGTAATAATAATCTTTGGGTAGCAGAAATTTGTAAAAATCTTTCTACAGAGATGCTAACTACAAAAATAACTTGTGTTAAAGCGTATAAGAATTTCGACGCAGCTGGCAGTAGAACGCATGGCGTTCGCAGTCAGAGTGCCTGGACGGTTTCCAGGAGGCCTGGTTTTGAATTCGGCTGCGCTCAACATTTAACTATTTATGCGTTTTCTAAATTAAGTGTTTTTTAATGATATTTTGAATTTGAATAAAGTATAGCTTCACGCTGTACCCCGCACACATCAGGGTAGGCAGAGAGGACCTAGTGTTAAGACACTCCGTCCCCAATTTTCCGCCAAATTCGGAGGCAATGCGTGTTAAGTGGCGGAACTTTACGCTGCGCTTTGCCCTGACACCAGAGCGAAGAAAATGGAAATATTAAATATTACCACTCTTCGAGTGGGAATCGAACCCACAACCAGTCGTTTACAGTCACACGCTTGTGCCACTGTTGGGTTTGAATAAAGTAATGAATGTATATATTTGCGTGGTGCAGAGTTGCTCGCGACGGACGCGGCGCCGTCGCCGGGCGCCAAGCTGTCGCGCGTGCGGCGCGCCTGCCGCCACGTGCTGGCGCTGTGCGGCGCGCGCGCGCCCGCCTCCGCCGACGACCTGCTGCCCGCGCTCATATTTACCGTAACTATATACTACAACACTTATAGCCACCACCACACCCACCACACAGTTACCTGCAGCGTTTAGGGGCCCCCTTTGAGATTCTCCGAACTTTTCGTTCAGTCATAATGAAATATAACCTATAGCGCTCCTAAATAGTGTCGGTTTCTAATTGTGAAAGATTTTTGATAAATTCAGTATTTCCAAAGAATAGCCATTACGAACAAAATTGCAAGCTTAACAAATACATGCTAAATATTGCACCCATAGATTCGCCCACGTGGTCAAAATTAACGATTTCTATTGAATTCAGTATTTCCAAAGAATAACCATTACAAACAAAATTACAAACTTTACAGATACATACCTACTAAATATTGTTACCCATAGATTCGCCCACGTGGTCAAAATTAACGATTTCTATATAAATTTTTTACTCCTATCGATTATCAAATTCAATTCAAATTCAAATTCAAAATATCTTTATTCAAATAGACTTTTGTAAGCACTTTTGAATCGTCGAATGTACATAAAGCTACCACCGACTCGGAAGGCAGTTCTGCTGAGAAGAGCCGGCCAGAAACTCAACAGTTGCTCTTTTCAAATATATAAATTACAATTTTATTATTTGATACAATGGTAGCTAACCGGCATTGGACTTATTCAGTCGATATAAAATGGCGTCTTTAAATCTGACGAACTTTCATACAAACTTTCTTTTTTTGGTTTTTATCTCTCTTGCGGGTCCAAAATCTTAAATATTAATCTGTGCATGCTTTTGCGATTTTAAAAATAAGGGCTGAAAAATTTGTATGGAAGTCAGTCATTTGTAATGTTAGAAATAGGAAATTGACGAAATTTAACAAAGTATTGATTATTATAACGCAGACGAAATCAGAATTCAAAAGTCATCATCTTGCATTGAAAAAAACACATGACTGTGAACGAGATTACTTATGGCTTCAATACACAATTTGAAAAAAATCGATATTTTAATCTCTCCGGTTTACTAAGATTAAATGTGGTAAAGGTCCGTCATCAATGCATTATATAGAGTTCAAGTGGAAAACACCTTGACACTAAGTCCTCTCTGTTTTCTCTGTTTAGTGCAAATTTAAAATAAAAAAAAAAAACAGCAGCAGTCGTGGGACTGCCGATAGAAGTCAAAACGGAACTATTAAGTTGAGTGTAATTAAAACTATATGCAAAAATTATATGAATTTTTTTATGTTTTTCAACCACTTTGTATTTATATTTTGTTCATGATTTGTTTAACCCATCATATGTAACTAATAAATAAAACATAAAAAAAATTATATAATTTTTGCATATAGTTTTAATTAAACTCAACTTAATAGTTCCGTTTTCACATAATACAGTCAGAAATAGTCGATGTATTAGTGTATACGTGTACACAGGCTACTGCGCGTGCGCTAGTCTGGCTCTCCATAGCTATAGATATACTATTATCATGTCGCATGTCGGTGACGCGAACCGAGGATTTTACCCTCTACCAAAACGCTCAACGCGCCTAAACAAGTTTTCACTTCAAAAATATAATATATTTTTTATTTCACCAGGTATTAAAAGCGAATCCGCCTCGTCTGGTCAGTAATATAAATTTCGTGACGCGTTTCTGCAACGCGCAAAGACTGATGACTGGTGAAGGGGGATATTATTTCACTAACTTGGTAAGTTTTATATTATATATTGTTATATTTTAACTTATTAATACTATAAAAAGATTTTTTGAGTATTTTTTACCTCACCTGTCTCTTGAATAATGGTTTTGAATTGTTTTAAGAAGATTTTTTAATATTACATGTTTTTAATAAATTATAAGAAACTATTTTTATTTATTTTTTTAGCATCACGCTGTATCCCGCACACAGCAGGGTAGGCAGAGGGAAACTAGTGTTAAGACACTCGGTTCTCCACGCACCGCGGAATTCGGCGTTACGTGTTAAGAAGAAATGGAAATATTAAATATTTCCACTCCTCGAGTGGGAATCGAACCCACAACCAGTCGTTTACTGTCACACGTTCGTGCCACTGCGCCACGACTGGACCCAAAGAAATAGTTTCTTAGGGGCCAGTCGTATAATATAAGAAAATAGTAATTACTTCATTTATTAAAATTGGATGGTAACTACCAGACGCAGGTTAGAATCCCCTGGTATAATATGTATAAGATACCAAATGCATCAATAAACAATTAAAAAAAAAAAATTATACATATTTTACATTAATAGTCTAATTAATTATATTAAAATCAAAATATTTAATTTCCAGTGCTGCGCCGTCTCCTTCATAGAGAATCTAAACGCTGAATCGTTAAGTATGGACAAAAAGGAGTTCGACTGCTACATGGCGATGCCGGCCTCCATCGGCGGCAGTACTTGGGTGAGTAGAGAGCGAGCGGGATAGAGATATTGAGGACACGTGTGTGAGAGTGAGAGAGAGAGTTATTTGTGTGAGGGGAAGGGAAAATGAAAGAAATGATATGTTTGTGTATACGCGCATTCCTGTGTGTGTGTGTGTGTGAGTGTGTGTGCATGTGCAAGTTGTATTTAAAGAACGCGCAAAGTTAGTTTTAAAGCGCGGCGTTAAGTTCCGCCACTTAACACGCAAGCCTCCGAATTCGGCGGAATTCGGAGGCTTGCGTGTTAAGTGGCGGAACGAAGTGTCTGAACAGTAGGTTCCCTCTGTCTACCCTGCTGTGTGCGGGATATAGCGTGAAGCTAAAAAAAAGTTATCTTAAAAAATACGCTTGAAAAATATGACTTGTAATTTCGCTCCGCTACAGTCGACCAGCAAATGAGAGTGGACAAGTGCGGAGTGACTGAGACACAACACTCCGTGAGTAATGTGATCACTAGTAATTATGTCTCCGCCTCATACCACCAGTCACGCCTTAAAAGTCAGTTCTACGACGCCTATTGTAGCTAAGTTCAGACCTTTGAAGTTAGCGTGTGCTAGTGATAAGTAGTGTATTTGTACGAGAGAGAGAGAGAGAGAGGGAGTGGTGTGGGTGTGCGTGTGCGTGTGTGAGAGAGGGAGATGAGAGAAGTAGATCATATGTTTATGTGTCCATGTGCGTGTTCTTGTCTGTGTGTGTTTGCGTGCGCGTGCGTGGTGAGATATTTTGTTTTTATCTTTACGCTTTATCCCACACACAGCAGGGTAGTCGGAGGGAACCTAGTGTTAAGAAACTCCGTTCCCCACTTTCCGCCGAAATCGGAGGCTTGCGTGTTAAGTGGCGGATCTTAACGCCGCGCTTGACCTCGATACCAGAGCGAAAAAAAAGGAAATATAATTTCCACTCCTCGAGTGGGAATCGAACCCACCACCAGTCGCTTTGCAGGCACACTCTGTGCGTCTGCGCCACGACTGACCCCTAGATAGTATTTGAAGGAATCATTTTTGTGTGAGGAGTGAGAGAGAGAGAGAGAGAGAGAGATGGAAAGAGAATATATTAAAAATTATTTTGTTAAATTTATTTTTGATATTGTAATTTTATTTTAGTATAGACTTTGTTGCATATAATCAATATACTCAGTTCTATACTGTATGAAACATTGTGGTAATACTTTTTTATTAAAAAAGTATTACAATATAAGCAATATTTAGTATAAATTTAATATTAATAAAGTAAAAAAAGCAATAAAAATAAATATCTCAAAACTAAAGCAACTTTATTTAACAAAATCGATAATAGATGGCGTCACTCGTATTCTGAATCGCGCTATCGTTTGGTTCTCATGAAATTATATGGACTTTTTAGACTTAGATATAGTTAGACGTTCTTGTCCGTTGAAACAAGATTTATCGTGAAAGGGGATTTACCGGCAAATTGTCTGGTAGATTCTCAATAATGTATTATTATATTGATAAATAGGGGAGTGGCCAGTCGTGGCCCAGTGGCACAAGAGTGTGACTGTAAACGACTGGTTGTGGGTTCGATTCCCACTCGAGGAGTGGAAATAATATTTCCATTTTCTTCGCTCTGGTATCGAGGCAAAGCGCGGCGTTAAGTTGCGCCAATTAACAATGCCTCCGAATTTAGCGGAAAGTAGAGAACGGAGTGTCTTAACACTAGGTTCCCTCTGCCTACCCTGCTGTGTGCGGGATACAGAGTGAAGCTAAAAAAAAATATATTATTATTAATGAAAGTGTGAATGTAAACGCGATTGGTCGTAGGTTCGATTCCCACTTGAAGAGTGGAAATATTAAATATGTCATTTCTATCACACTGGTGCCGAGGTAAAGCGCGGCGTTGAGTTCCGCCACTTAACATGCAATCCTTTCATTTGCCGCTAAAAAAGTGGAAGGCAGAGAACACTGAGACTTCTCTCCCTTGTAAAGTGTAGGATACCAGAGACACGGATTCCAGATATATATAATACTAGCGGCCCGCTCGCGGCTTCGCCGCGTGAACTACGTAACTGCTTCGTTATATTACAACCCTAGGGGGTGGGTTTTTGAAAAATAAAGTAGCCTATGTTTAAGCTTAAATTATCAACTATATATATGCCAAAATTCATTACAATCGGTCAAGCGGTGTAGATTTTTCATACAAACTTTCATCCCCTATTTCAACCCTTTAGAGGTTGATTTTTGAAAAACTAAGTAGCCTATGTTAGACCCAGTCACTTTTACTACTTTCATTCTAAATTTCATCCAAATCGGACCGGTAGATTAGCCGTGAAAGCGTGACAGACAAACACACAGACTTTCGCATTTATAATATAAGTATGGATTATTTCTATCTTTGCCTATAGGCAGCAGCGCTATCTCTCTGCGGCGCGGTGCGGGAGGCGGAGGAACAAACGGCCCAGACGGAGAAATTAATGGAGGAAGTGAACACTCTGCGCTCTAAAGCTGAGCTCCTTGCTACTAATGCGGAGACTTTTGAGGTAGTTGTTTGAACTTTTTTAAATATTTTTTTTTTTGCATAGCAGAGTAGGCAGAGAGATTCTCGTGTTGAGACACTCCGGTCTCCACTTTTTGTCTGAAATTAAGAAGTTGTGTGTGTGAATTGGAGGTAAATGCCGCGCTTTTGTCTTTTTTACAAAAGCGGAATAATTTAGCAAATGATTTTAATATGTAATCAATCTTTATAGTGGGAATCGAATACACAACCAAACGCGCTTACAGTCAAACCCTGTCACTGCTTCATACTGAATGTTAAATTTTGTTATTTATGTATTTAATATCATGGTAAGAAGTTTTTTTTTTTTATTAGCTTCACGCTGCTTGTATCCCTCACACAGCAGGGTAGGCAGAGGGAACCTAGTATTAAGTTACTCCGTTCCCCACTCTCCGCCGAATTCGGAGGCATTGCGTGTTAAGTGGCGGAACTTAACGCCGCGCTTTACCTCGACCCGAAAATGGAAATATTAAATATTTCCACTCCTGGGAATCGAACCCACAACCAGTCGTTTACAGTCACACGTTTGTGCCACTGGGCCACGACTGGCCACTATACTTTTATTAATTAAATAAATTATGTAAAATGATATTAATTTGAACTGTTTAGATATTTAAATCTAACAAATAACTGTGTTTGTGTTATGTTTAAATGGAATTATATTGTTTATTAAGAAAAACTGTCTATTTCCCTTTCTAATATTAAATATTTTTTGTCATTGGTTAATAAATTAGCAATGGTTGAGCATTTAAGAAATAAGAGTCGCTCTGGAACTTTAATTAGTGTTTAAATACAATTAAGTCAGAATTATAAGTAACTTTAACAATTAAAATTTTTCCAATCCACAGAAGGAAATAGCGAAAAAAGTGCAAGACGTATTAGCAAAGACGCCTTTAGAAATCAAACCGAGACGAGAACCGCCTCGACTCGGCACACTACACAACTCAAGTGCTCTCATAGATCTCACCACGCCAGAAGAAGAACATAAAGAAATACCCAAGAAGGATACCCCTAGAGTACCTGAAATCGTACCTGAAATCGTATCTGAACCTATTTTACTCTTCGAAGAGAAACCTTCGCCCCCAAAATCCCCTCAGAACCAGTGGGAATTGAAGCAAAGTGGTTCTTTTGAACTATTAACCCCATCACCTCTTGGTTTTACACCGTTCGACTCGAGGTCCATAGATGAACTGATGACACCTGATGACTTCACGTCAGATCAGGCGCCTGGGCTCAGTAATATTAACTATGACATAGATTTGTCTGATTTTAGTGGGGATAATAGTTTGGCAGAAGACGCTAAAGAGCAAAAAGACCCATTTAGTCCTGATGCCTTAAAAAAATTTGATCCCTTCCAACCGCAGACTAGTAAAGATTGTAGAAATTTGGAGAAATATGATGAATTTAGTTTGATTGATGCTAAAAGTAACGAGCAGTGTGAGTCGTTTGAGGTTGTTCATAGATCTGGTGATGTTTTCAGTCCCGTTCAAAAGGAAATGTCCATATTGGATGACAGTGGGTCACCGTCTGCTGAGTGTTTCCTGCCATCTCCTTTAACGCCTCAAACTAGCAAGCCTATGTGAGGTGTTATATATATTTGTGATTGTAGGTTCGATTCCCTTTTAGGGGAATGTTTTTTTTGTAAATTATTAAAGATTAGGTGCGGCGTTAAGTTCCGCGACTTAAGAATGTCTCGATTTTTGAGCGGAAAATGGAGAATGGAATGTCTTAATATTAGATTTTCTTTGCTGTACGGAAGAAAGCGGAAAGCGTGGATTATATTATAAAGCAGTGATTCTCAACCTTTTTTTTATTGCGGCACATATTTAACATTTTCAAAACACTTGACAGCACACAAACAAAAAGATTTTAAATGATATAATTTAATAATATTAACATTAATATATATTTGTTAAATTTGGCGGCACACAAAAGTGCCGCGGCACAGTGGTTGAGAATCACTGATAACTTGTTTTTTTTTTTCAGCTTCACGCTGTATCCCAGGCAGAGGGAACCTAGTGTTAAGACACTCCGGCGGAACTTAACGCCGCGCTTTACTTCGACGCCAGAGCGAAGAAAATGAAAATATAATTTCCTCTCCTCGAGTGGGAATCGAACCCACAACCAGTCGTTTACAGTCACACGCTTGTGCCACTGGGCCACGACTGGCCACGGATAATAATGTATTAAAATGTGATTTTTCCTATACTTCACCCAATTTTTGTTTTATTATTTTGTGAAAAGCCTTCATTAAATCAGTAACAGTGTAATAAATGTGAATAAGTTAATAAATAATAAGACAGTGCATATATTTGAAGAGAAGCGATTTTGAGATTTAATTTTGGTATGTAAAGTCAATGTTTATATTATTTCAATATATTGTTATTTTAAAATGTATGATTTGGTTGAATTTCTTTTATTTTATTTTTTTGGCTTCACGCTGTATCCCGCACACAGCAGGGTAGGCAGAGGGAACCTAGTGTTAAGACACTCCGTTCCCCACTTTCCGCCGAATTCGGAGGCATTGCGTGTTAAGTGGCGCAACTTAAAGCCGCGCTTTGCCTCGACCGACACCAGAGCGAAGAAAATGGAAATATTAACTATTTCTACTCCTCGAATGGGAATCGAACCCACAACCAGTCGTTTACAGTCACACGCTTGTGCCACTGCGCCACGACTGACCTTATTTCTTATATTTAGTAGTCTATTCAGTTTATGATTAAGTAATCCTGAAACCATTTCAATTTTTTAAATAATATTCATGGTACTAGTACTGAAATGTAAGCTTTGTTTATTAATAACGATGTATAGTAAAATTAGTCAAAGTCAAAAAAGGTCAAAGCATTTCATTCCCAAGGCGTGTTATCATTTATAAAACCTTGAATTAGGTAATAACCTTTAACACACAAACGTCTTTTCACAACTTTTTTAAATTGTGATATAGAAAAATGTTGGACGTTTTCTGGGATCATATTGTAGATATTATATATGGTTGTATTGCGTTATTAATGTATGTTAAATTTGTATTATAAGTAAATACCCAAGATGTATATTATGGAACGTAAAAATAATACATTGATTAATGATTAAAATCTCATTTAAAATAAAAAAAAATAGTTTTAAATGAAATCCAAAAAAATACCTGCTTTAAATATTGTTTTCTCCTTAATTTATCCTAGAAAGAAGATCAGGTTAATACTTTTGCGTTTTGCTTTAGAAAAATAGAAGAAAGAATGAAAGCGAAAGAAAAATGCTGCAATAGATATTAATATTGTGAAATTTTTTGGGCCAGTCGTGGGTTCGAGTCCCACTCGAGAAGTGGAAATATTTACTTTTTCCATTTTCTTCGCTCTGGTATCGAGGGAAAGGGCGGCGTTAAATTACGCCACTTAGCACGTAATGCCTTCGACTTCAGCGGAAAGTGGCTTCCTCTGCCTACCCTATTGTGTGCGTGTATTGATACAGGTGAAGCTATAAAAAAAAAGTTTTCCAAAAACGACTCATGATCCAGACTCTCCATGACTCGGTTGAAAGACAGGAATAAATTTAGAATTACGCAAGTATAAAAGTATAACATTAAATTTTATTTTAATAAGTATGTATGTAAAAAATACTGTATCGAATTGTTTTCCATTTCGGACACGTGTGCCAAATTTCAATGAAATTGGCCAAATAGTGAGGCCATGTTGGAGGCATTCTTTGTCATCAAACGTTGCCTCCATTAAGTGTGACTGTAAACACGATTGGTTGTGGGTTCGATTCCCACTCGAGGAATTAAAATATTTTATATTTTAGTTTCGTCGCTCTGGTCTCTGGGCAAAGTATGGCGTTGAGTTCCGCCACTTAACACGTAGTGTCTCCGAATTCAGCGGAAAGTGGGGAACGGAGTGTCTTAACATTAGGTTCTCTCTGACCCACTAAGGGGGAAAAAATCATGAAGTTTGCCCAATAAGTGAAACGTAATTATAACGTATATCAATATATGTAGCTTATTTTAAATATTTCAAAATATTAAGAAATGAGATATGTATTTATTGAAAATATAACTATTAAAATTAATTATCTATTATATGTTTTTTTTATTTTTTGAAATAGAAGATATTATAATTAGAAGATAAGGCCATCGTGGTGTTGTGCTAACAGTGTCAAGTGTAAAGCGATGGTTGCGGGTTGATTCCGACTATATTTAAAAATAAATATTTCTTCGCTCTGGTACCTAAGATAAAGCGGGGCGTCGAGTTCCGATACTCGGCACGCTGTTTCGATTTCGGGCGAAAAGTGGCGAAAGAAATGTTTTGGAACTGGGTCCCAATACTTAAAGAAGATTTAGAAAATAATATCTTTTGTTTTCAGAATATTTAACCATTATAAAATTAAACAATTTTAACCGGACAAAAGCAAATTATTCATTAATTTTCGAAAATATATTTTAGAGAACTCGACGTTTTGAACGTTTTAAAGAAGTATATAAATATAACAATTAAGAGTTTGTGTATGAATGCTCATCCGTCTGTCTATTATGAAACTCCGCTCAAAAGAGTTATTAAATTTTAGAATCAGCTTCTAAATGGTCTCTTATGATGGATGCGTATAAGAAACAGTTTTTTTATATGTACCTACCTATAGATTTGCCATTACAGAAATTTACAGTAATTACTGTGAATTTCTACGAATCTAATCTTTACAAATGTAACAACAATGTTAATAAGTAAAACGAAATCAGAAGTTTAGTATTTTTCTGCTAATATAGAAGAAGAAACATTCTTAAAGCTAATATGATCTTTTGTTTTTGCGATCACTACACATTTTGAAATGAAACTATTTCTAACCGGATTAATCGCGCATATTTTTGGTATTCGAAAATACGTTATTTTTAGAAACTACAGTTTCAGTTACAGAAACTACAGTTTCGAATACTACAGTAGTCCATGGTCACAGGTAGACTCAATGAAATATTTTTCACATTAAAGTATATTTACGTAAATATATGATGAAAAAAACCATGAAAAAATTGTTATTATTATCAAAATACCTATAACAAATCGCATGAATAGAGATAACATATCGCATAACGTATCCTCAGAATTAATGTGATCTGACCTAAATCAATATGTTTTACCTGCATACTAAGGTAGGCAGAGAGAACCTAGTGTTGAGACACTCCGTTCTCCTTATTAAACTTAAAATTCCTATATAAACTAAGTTTTTCGCATGAAAATTGACAACAATAAGCTTAATGTAACAAATTAATATTTTTTTTTAGCTGTATCCCGCATAAAGCAGGGTAGACAGAGGGAACCTAGTGTTAAGACACTCCGTTCCCCACTTTCCGCCAAAATCGAAGGCATTGCGTGTTAAGTGGCGCAACTTAACGCCGCGCTTTACCGCTGATACCAGAGCGAAGGAAATAGAAATATTATTTCCACTCCTCGAGTGGGAATCAAACCCACAACCAGCCGTTTACAGTCACACGTTCGTGCCACTGCGCCACGACTGGCCCCAAATGAATATATGTACCTATAAATAACACTTTCATCTTGAAAATATGATACACATCATGTTTGAGATGAGAGCTTTACTCAAATGTTAATAAATAAAGGTATGAATAAAATAAATGAAAGTAGAATAAGGTGATTTTATAAATGAAACTATATGAACCAGATTAATTGGTATCTTCATTTGGGTTGTATCCTGTTAAAACACTCTCAGAAGTTATAAAAAAAAAAAAAAAATAAATTAAAAATCGCCAAAGCAGAACATCTCATTAGTGTTAAGTAAGTTAATTTAATACAATTAATTCAGATCTTTAAATGTTACAGTACAGCTTAACGCTTTTACTGATTAGCAGGACTATAATAGCAGTCACAGAGAACCTAGTGTCAAGATACTCCGTTCTCCACACATTGTCATAAATATACCCTTAAAATAAAAGAGACAAATTTAGACACTCATTTAATACATAAGAAAAATAAAAAAAGAAAAATAAAAAAAGGTCATGATAAAAATACACTTATATACCAGCACGGAGAAACAAAAAAATTGTCATTCTATAGGCCGGGAATCAAACCCACACCCAATCGCAATTCCCATTAGTTCCTTCCACGATCCCTCAACAAATAAAACCAGGTATATATTACAAAAATTTATTTCAACCAGAATAGGGCTTTATCTAAGACGTAGAAAAGTTAAATAATGAATAATCCTACTGCAAGTGTCACTTACAGAGTTACAGCCACTCGAGTGTAAGTACTCTACATTTTATTTGAATAACGTGAATTTAAAACTAGAATTACAAACGCCAAACTTCAAATTGCTCAAAAAGCAAAATAAAGTAAACGTCTAACTTAAACATATACATAAATATATATTGTACAACTTTTAAGGCATGCATATTTATATAAGATACATGTATGTTTTTCCATGTTGGCACTACAATATATAATTTAGAAATCAATATAGGTAACTTTAAAATAACATTTGGATAATTCTTCTCGCTTCAAGTACTAGGTTTTACTTGAAACTCATCAATTTATTAGGTACGGGCGATAGACACAAAAATATTAATGTATTCAGTGAAATGTATAAAATGTTATAGTTCTGTTTCATTCTTTTGTATTTAAACATGTCTGTCTGTTAATAGAAAAAATATAATTATCTATATCCTAAATAGTAAACATTGCCGTGATACCTAATAGCATATCACTTAGACTAGGATTATATGCAACTCTGTGGACAGTCATTTATATATTTTTAGCGATTGATAAATTAATATTAAGACATTGATTTAATTCCATATTTATTATTTTATTCTATTATTTTTTATGTTTATTAGTTGCATTGCATATAACCCAATATCTACATTTCAATGTTTGACAACACATATCCCTTGTATGAAAATGTATGTCAACTTCTGAACTTCCATTTAGTTTCAAACTAACCTCATTCATATATACATACTCTATGCTAATTATTTGCTCATTTGGAATTACCTTTACACAATCCTACCACATTACGCACTGTGGGATTTCACCTGTTAAAGCTGCCACAACTTCTAACTTATTTCTATAGTGAACACACATTTACAATAAAAATGAAAAAAGAAAGAACTTTTTGGTTCATTTTCATGTAGATTATATAATTATATTGATTACAAAACATGTCAAGTTATAATTTGTATGTCACAAAAATATTAATTTCAGTTCATTTTGTTTGTAAGAATTAATATACACTATCTATGAAGTTTGTTCTGGTATCCTCTCATTGGCATAAATAAGGCTCTCAATAAGTCAATAACAATTAAAATGATCAACTAAATTGGCTTCAGTACTATTGTCTTAACAAAAAATGTCCATTTAAATTGCACTCTGCGGATGACAGCGGCAAGCTTTGGCTAACAAACCAAATAAAACAGTACTTGGGTTTGAAAAAGCTGCAAAAAATTACTAACAGTTCAACCATAATACTGTCAACACACAAAACAAGTTAATACTGGTACAAAGGTGTTAAGCAATTGATATTGTGACATTGATTCCAAGGTTCCCATTATCTGCAAACAATTGTGCAAGGGATGTGTCGAAAACAAGACAATCTGAGTTCATGATGGCAGATGATACTCCTTCATGTATAGAGCGGGGCATTGCTTCCCAGGTGAGTCTCCGTCTGTGCCCATTCAATTCTAATCTATAAGCAAAGTTTTCTGCTTCCTTCCGAGATCCTATTAGTTGGACAATAGCAAAGAACTGTTGGTGACCATCAAATTTTTCTTGTTTTTCTAAAACTAACATAAAATGATGATTGAAACAGGACTGCATCATGACCCAATCCACTGCACCAGGCAAGTTGATATCTGTCGCTAAGAAAACTATGTCCTCTCCTTGTAATGTTGTGATACTCTTGTGAGACATCATCAGGTGTGGCATGACTTGGTCGAGGCCCCCTTGCCACTTGCACGACGCTCCGGGGCAAGGACAGGAGTACGGTCTGAACTCACACGCTTCCTCGTGCTCTGCCTTTTCCGTGTGAACTAAAGTAACGGTGCATCCCGTATTGGAATGTTTGCATGGAAACATCACATTGCTGGCAACTTTCTCCATGGCGAGGTTGCGTATGTTGCCGAGAGGGCCGCGGCAGGTCGGGCAGCAGGATAGCTTGGGTCTGCAGCTCGAACACACGAGGTGCCCGCTCTGACACTGCAGGATGGGTGGTAAGACATAGTCGAAACACACTGGGCACTCGAACAGTGAGGCGAGGTCGGCGGACATCGCGGTCGGGACGTTAACAAGCGCGGGCACCCCCGGGACAGCACAACTGGAACTGCTGGCTCCGCGTCTCTTGTTTGTGCTCATGTCACCGTCACGCGCACATAAAATACGTCGATCGCCGATCAACAATACAGTTTTCACAAAATAAGCGACGAAATAAAAATAGTCAGCAGTATATCATTTATATCCTTCCACTGTAGACATTTTTCGTCTGCTGGTATCGTTGAAGTACGATCCCATCACAGCTTCGGAGGCCAATGTTTTATTTTTTATCAGAAAACTTGTAATCTCTGAAATGTGAGTATTACTTGGAAATCCATATGTTCTTAATGTAGTAAGTTTAGTGTTTATACAAGAATTTACATTATTTAGTAGATAGGAATCAATAAAAAAACTATTAATACGAATGTTCTAGTCGACGACAAAAGGTGATATTCCTCGTACCATTCAATGACGACTTCACCAATCGAAAACAAATGACAGATAGCAACAAGGCTGCCAATTGTCAATTTGTAGAATAGAAATACCACAGATAATCATATAGTGACAATTTGCAAAAATAATGCAGATTCTGTAGTCTGATATAATAAACATTATAATGAGATATTATTTAATAAAGTTTTTTAGGAAACAATTATCTATATATGTATATAAAATAGGTTGTAATATACAAAATATGTATTTCCACATGTTATTCCATAAATTATATGCATTCAGGAATATATAAAATCTGTTTAAAAATATAGAATTGAACCATCATTTCGAATTAAAATATTTAATTAGTATTTAGTAATATTATGTATTATAAAAACAGAGTATAGAAAATGAATCGTAAATTTAATTATTGCTAATAGGTAATAGCATATAACATGTCATTTTATATTTTATAAAAGTTATCATAAAAGACAGTAAAATCAACCAACCATGTGGATATGGAATATAAATTCTTTGATAATTTATATAACTATACAAGTTTCGCTTTAAAATTATTTGAAATTAAATGTACAGTGATAACTGTTTGTTATATCAATGTATATATGTCAAAAAGACAGACAGATATATATTTATAGGTATTATATTTTGTATCTTATGCCTTAACTCATTTAGTTCCACCAAGACCCATTAGAAAATTAATTTGAAAGTATTCTAAAAATATAACCTCTTTTATTAATATTGCTAATAAAATGTATTATTTACAATAAATGTATATCATTACTCCAATTCTACAAAAATAAATTTCTGTTTTGATGAAAAGGGGAATTAATTAAATTAATATTAATAAGTCGTTTACCATTCCTAATTAGATACAAGAAAAGTTATTACAGTGAAATAATCATTGTTAATTAAAATAATTATTTTTGTACCTATTTATTTTCTCTTTAATAATTTTCTTGCACGCAACTTCTAAGAAATATTATTAAAATTATCTGTATCTGTTAACATAATTTAATTTTTAATTTGAGATTTTATTCTATTACATTAAATATTAAACTATAGTAGGCTATTGTGACGCAGTGGGACAGTGTCTGAGTGTAATCACGATTAGTTGTGGGTTCGATTTCCACTAGGTGAATGGCAATTATATACATTTTTTTATCTTCACGCTTTATCCCGCACACAGCAGGGTAGGCAGAGGGAACCCAGTGTTAAGACACTCCGTTCCCCACTTTCCCCCAAATTTCGGAGGCATTGCGTGTTAAGTAGCGGGGAACTTAACGCCCGGTTTGCTTCGACACCAGAGCGAAGAAAATGGAAATATTAAATATTTCCACACCTCGAGTCGGAATCGATCCCTCGTCCAGTCGCGTTTACAGCCACACAGGTTATTTTTAATTCCCCGTTTTGATGATAAAGACAAAGCGTGGCATAGCACGTCCGTCAACCAACAGACAACGTGGGCATAACGGAGTGCGTTGACACTAGGTTCTTTTACCTGGAGAACCTTCCTATCTGCTACCCGCGAATAGGCGTGAAGCTAATACAGTATAGGGGGGCCCTTAGGCTTTGTCATTCTTTTTACAATATATATAAAATGTAGGACATTAGGTCCCTATGTTTATGGACATAATTTTGGAATTGCATGATTGCGAAGGATCATTTGAACTGTGAATATGTATTATCTATATATTATGAATAGTCCACAGTTATTACAGATATAAACAATGACCTGACTCTTTCACGGTTGGATTGATGGTTAGATTTTTTATGGAATTGGCATAAATATAAAATTTGAATGTTGCAGTCTAGTCGAAATCCAAAACAGCTCAGTAAAATATTAACTAATAGCCTAATATGGCTGTGTTTATAAATAAATTTAACGTAACGTAACGCATCGACACAATTGTGATTATTTATCAAGGATAAGGAGATATCACTATAGATATCGCATACAAATGTCGAGTGTCCGATAATTGTGATGAAATTTATCTCCAGTGAGACATTGCGAGCTAAAACCAGTATAACGTTTTTGGTTACAATAAAAATATACTACTTTAAAAAGAGGTTCACGGTTTTCCTCCCATAGCAGGGTAGTCAGAGAGAACATAAAAAAAATACTAGGCATAGAAAACTGAACTGAGTTTCCTTGTGGAGTGTCGAAAAGCACCAAGAGAGAATTTCTAGAAATTTCTATGAAAACTAAAAAAAAAAAGTAATTGTGCCTTTTGAATTCTAACCAGTCCATGTATAAATATAGAACATAAATATGGAGACTTCATGAAAATTTCTAACTTTAAACGCGATGGTTGTGGGTCTCCGCTCTCCGGTTATCGGTTGTGTCCACTCGGAGGAATGGTTATATTTATTTATTTTTTATTTTCCTGTTTCAGTAAGCGGTGCTTGCGGAGTTAAGTTCTGCCACTTAACACGCAATGTCTTGAATACAGACGAAATATGAACAGCTTTATATTGACGGATAAAAAATGTAGAAATAAATAAAACGTTTGTATGTATGCAGAACATTTTTAGAAAATATACAATAAATTGAACGCAGCTGCATAGATTCGAACCTGCGCTTCTTGAAAACTGTCTGAGCGCCATATCTCCTAAGCCATGGGTCAAATCATGAATGGAGGCCAATGCCTCAATTCAATAATTGAGCGTATGGTTTAGCGCTTGAGAGGTTCGAGAGTCACGAGTTCAAATCCCATTGCTATCGCCGTTACCTAAAAATGCTTTCCCATATTCTTATCGTGAATATATAGTATACTTTAATATATTAAAGAATAAGTAACGCGCGAATATATTAAAGAAATTCACACGGTATCCCGCACACAGCAGGGTAGGCAGAGGGAACCTAGTGTTAAGGCACTCCGTTCCTCACTTTCCGCCGAAGTCGGAGGCATTGTGTATTAAGTGTTTTGCCTCGACACTAGAGCGAAGACAATAGAAATCTATATCTATATATATAATAAAAGAGTAGAAAAGTCAATTCTGTACATGAAAAATTTCAGAAAAATTTTAATTGGGTGCGTTAATATATCGATAACAGAGGCTAAAAATCCACTCAGTAGAATTTTTGTCTGTCTGTCTGTCTGTCTGTCTGTCTGTTAATTTGTTCGCCAATCACGCAAAAAGTACTGGATGGAAATGAATGAAATTTAGCATGGTGGTAGCTTATAGTCCAAAGGTACATATAGGATAGTTTTTATCCCGGTTTTCCATGTAGTTCTTTTGTAAAAAATAAAAAACCGATATAAGTAAATCATTTGTATAATGATATCTACCGGGTAGAAATTGATGAATTTTTGTATGGTGTTAGCTTAAAGGGTAGAGCAACATATGGGATAGTTTTCATCCTGATTTTCAACAAATTTCTCGCAGAAAAATAAAATTAAAAAAAAAACATTCAAATTATGTCGATAGTTAACAAGTGAAGCTAAGTTTGTTTCATTATCACTAAATTAAATAATTATAAAATAAAATAAGCATAACATTTATTAAAGATACATTTGACCGGTCTATAAAACTTCACTTACTTCACTTACACTTCTATATGACAGCAAATGTCACTACGTTTTCTAGAACGGGTAGCGCTATTAGTTAACATTGTACTAGATATATCCGTACTCATTAATATTATTATTATAAAAATGCAAAAATCTGTATCTCTTCTATTTGATATGTTTTTACGGGTAATCTACTGGCCCGATTAATATAGAATTCGTAAAGAAGATTGTTGAAGACGCAGGTTCAAATATAGGCTACTTTTTAAAAAATCAAACCCTATGAGGTTGAAACAGTGGATGAAACTTATGTATGTTTAGTATATAGTGAGAATGAAAGATCTGAACTCCTTGACTAAAATGAATGAATTTTCTCAGGAAAATAGTTAATGAGGCAAGGTCAAACATAGACTACCACCTTTCATAAAAAAAAACAATCCCAAAGAGGCAATAGAGGATGAAAGTGGTAGTTCACGTGGCGAAGCCGCGAGCGGGTCGCTAGTAATAAATATTTCCACTCTTCGAGTGGGAATCGAACCTACAACCAGTCGCTTTACAGGTACATTCTTTGCCTTTGTGCCATGACTGACCACAAGAATAAGTAGCTAACAAAGTATTACAGATCTTTCATTATTTTATCACAATATATATGATATATAGGTGAATGTTATGGCAGAAGTGAAGACAATGCTTGCATTGTTATTGTTACCTTCGCCCGTGAAGTTTACCCACAAACACGATTTAATTAAACAAAACATGCTAGTGCTACACTGCCTATGCTAATAATAGTACGCGTGTAGGGTGACCACTTATTTATATCATTAAATTCATTAAATATCGATTGATTAACTGGAAAGTGAGGTTTTCATGGCACAGTGCGTGATGTAGGTTCGATTTCTACGGGATGGAATAATCATAATTTTATTGTTTTCATTTATCCGCTCTGATGAACAAGACAATATGCGCCGTTATGTTCCGCCATTCAACGAAAAATATCTTGATATCTTGAGTTCGGGCGTAAAGTAGATTGCCATTTAGAATTCAATAGCGTGCAAGTCTAATCTAGTTTTTCGAAAAGTAATCGAATTTGTGCCACGGCATGATGCATTAACATCACTTCCTATTAAAATAATAACAATCAATCTCCAAATATTAAAGAGAAAAAACTCGTCTAATTCACTTTAAAAAGTAATTTTTCAATCACAAAAACACACATTGTGGCACAAGCGTGTGACTGTAAACGACTGGTTGTGGGTTCGATTCCCACTCGAGGAGTGTAAATTATATTTCCATTTTCTTCGGTCTGGTGGCGAGGTAAAGCGCGCCGTTAAGTTCCGCCACTTAACACGCAAGCCTCCAAATTCGGCGTAAAGTAGGGAACGGAGTGTCTTAACACTAGGTTCCCTCTGCCTACCCTGCCGTGTGCGGGATACAGCGTGAAGCTAAAAAAAAAAAACAAAAACACATAAACGCTTATACTTCGCCAAAACGGCCTCGGAGATGGCGGATCACTGGTTTGGATGTGTTCAGGTCTCGAATGCTTTCGATGCGTGAACATCGGAAACATATAGAAATTGTTGCTCAGTATCGGAAAAATAAGCATGCGTCAGTGTACACTGTTCCCAACTTGACCTTACTACCTTTTTACACATCTTTGTGTACCTAAAGGCCGGCAACGTCCCTGTAGCTCCTCTGGTGTTACACGGGGCCGTGGGCGACGGTGTTCACCTAACACCAGGTGACCCAAACGTTCGTTTGCCTTGTCCTTTTTACATAAAAAAAAGAAAAGAAAAGAAATAATATCATAACTGAGTGTGAGTACGAGAATGAAGATGGAGTTAATTACAATGGACATATTCGGACTAGTTAGTTTTTATTTTATTAAGGTGATACAAAGAATAAATATATTAATTTGAAATCTGGTTGTTTGTTGGGACCGGTCGTGGCGCAGTGGTACAAAGTGTGACTGTAAAGCGACTGCTTATGGGTTCGATTCCCACTCGAGGAGTGGAAATATTTAACATTTCCATTTTCTTCGTTCTGGTGTCGAGGCAAAGCGCGGCGTTAAGTTCCGCCACTTAACACGCAATGCTTCCGAATTCAGTGGAAAGTGGGGAACGGAGTGTCTTAACACTAGGTTCGCTCTGCTTACCCTGCTGTGTGCGGGATACAGCGTGAAAAAAAAATCTGCGACTTTAAAACCCATTGTTTTTTATCAATTACATTTTGTTTCTTTTTTCACGTTGTATCCCGCACACAGCAGGGTAGGCATAGGGAACCTAGTGTTAAGACACTCCGTTCCCACTTCGTTTTTCTTTATTATAAAGTAAGGAACTCCAACACATACCTAGTTATAAAGTGCGGGACGCGTAATGTTATTTACGTCTTTTGTAGCTTTTAACGCGTATTCGTCGTAGCCGGTTAAAATAACATTACTATTGGGCGTTTTATTCTTAGAAACGAATTGTGCTCACGAAATGAGTTGTGAAATTAATATCGTGCAATCAAATAGATTTTTGAAAGTGTTTTTGAGTCAAAGTCTAATAATTTTATTCAAAATAAGAAGTTACAAGCTTCATTTTTTGAACGTCAAATAGTTTACCACCGGTTCCCTAAATTTAATGCCTCAGACCTGAGAAGAACCGGCGCAAGAAACTCAGCGGGACTTTTTTTTTAAGTAATTGTTATAAACATATTTATTGCTGACAGTGATTCTTTTGAAATAGAAATTTGAAATTGAAATAGATAATTAAATGAATATAAAGCTGCCACTGGCTCAGAAAGCAGTTTTGGTGAAAAGAGCAACAAACTCAAAAGAAACAGTTGCTCTTTTCAAATATAAAAGTTATTTTTTTTGGTGGTAGGAGAGTCACTCTTAGTGGTACGAGATTCATTCTCCCACTAGCTCGCGATCACTATCATGTCAAAGTAGAACCGCAAAACATCTGATAACGTATTTCTGTTTGATGACACATAAGTCAGCTCTCCCTATTCCCACCATTCGTCCCTCCTTCGCCCCCTATGCTATCAACGTAACCACATCTCCTATAATATTGTAGATATCCATGGGCGAAAGTAACCACTTACCATCAGGACCTTCTGCTCGCTTACCTCCTTTATTGAGTAAAAAATAATTAAAACGAGAAATTTTATATCTATAATAAAAGTTATTCTGTATAAAAAATAGTTTTCTTATTTCCATAAAAGGTTCACCATTTTAATATTCAGGGGGAATAAATTCAAATACAATTTTTTTTTATTTAAATAGACCTTTATTTAAATAGACTTCTGCAAGCACTTTTGAATCGTCAATTGAATAGCTACAACTGGAACGGAAAGAAGTTCTGTTGAGAAGAATTATTTCTTTTAAAAGGCTAAATATGAAAAATACAGAAAATACTTACATAAAATAAAGAAAATAATAAAAATCTAATCTCTTCTAGAAAAGAAGATAGTGATGTAACAAGAAAATGAAAATGTAAAATGTACATGTTAACAAAAGGTACAGACACATGTGCGTAGAGCATAAAAATAAACAATTAAAAAAAAAATCTAATATGTATTTCGCAGTCTATTATTTTATTTTATTAGTGTTTAATAAACTGTATTACATAATTTGGTAGAACTTAATTTATAAGCGACAATCTCTATCGAGCGAGTCTAATAATATAAATAAAAGCTTAGCGGGCCCCATAAAGTCCCCTGTAAAGGCAGGCCGTATGTGGCCCCAGGGCTACGTGTTGTTCACCCCTGATTTAGAGAATATATATAATAGTGAAAATAGCTGCCAGTAAAAGTTTTCAGCCCCATGTTTTTCGCTCATAGCGGGTTGGTCAGAGAGCACCTAGTGTTAAGACACTCAGTCCTCCATTTTCTGACCAAAAATCGAGATTAAGTGTGATAAATGGCGGAACTCAACGCCGCGCCTTATCTAAACAGAGCAAAGATATAAAAATTTAAACAATCATTCCTTCGAGTAGGAATCGAACCCACAAGCATCGTGTTTTACAGTCAGTCGCTGTCCCACTGCGCCACGACGGCGCAAGTTATTTTTACTCATATTTATGTTCGTTTGTTATCAAAGAGAGGTGGTCATTTAATATTATGTTTATGCACCATTCAAGGATATACCTGTCTAATTAAACAAAAATAAATTTGACAACAGAAATTCATGTAAGGCGGTAGTCATGTGTGTCCCATGAGAACAACTATTTAATGTGAATTAAACGCTAAACAACGTCTCTGGGGACAGAAAGCCTTAAATAAGTAAAACAAAATGATTGTTTTGTAAAAAGTTTTTATACATTACTGTGCTGTGATTACCCGCGGCTTCGCTCGCGCGGGCAATGAATTCTAGTTCAAACAATAAATTCATAAATATACATATGGGATCACTTCGATCGTTCCGCAGTAAGTCCTCTAGTAGAGCAGGAGAAGGTGAAGTACGCAGTGCCTTCTCTTACCCCCTATTCTCCAACGGAAAAGCAGGTCAAAATGCGGTATATTCATTTTGCACTTGCGCACCCACACCGAAGAAAGCCGCGATCTTCGGTACAATAACGAAATTGCAGAAGATGTTCAATTTCGTTCCTAGCATAGCATACACCATAGTTTCCAATTTCTTCACTCTAAAGATTACTATACAATACAAAACATGAAATATAAGTATACACATTTTTAATCAATTATCCAGTAATAAAATTTCATGGTTTTAACTTTAAAACTGACAGACTTTCATATAAACTGTTAACTCTATTTTACCCTCTTAAGGGTAGAATTTCCAAAAATCCTCTCTTAGTTCTAAACTTCTCACCAAAAATCATGCTTGTAAGTTCAGTAGTTTCGGTTCGACGATGATGAATTTGTCAGTCAGCGAATCAGGACAAGCATTTTCCTACACTAATATAATATAGAGGTAAAATTTGTAACTTTATTTGTATTCGGAAATATTCGGAAATATTGAACCGATGGTGAACATTCTCCCCATTAGAAAGCTACACTATTAAGGAGTGCTATAGGCTATATTTTATTAAGATTGAACAGAAAGTTCAGAAAATCCTAAAGGGACTCGAATACGGGATAAACGCTGCAGATCAAGCGGCGAAACCGCGATCGGGTCGCTAGTTAATATATGTATGTAGGTATAGAGAAAATTAAAATGTTTTAAATACAGAAACTATTAAGTAACATTGTAATTAAAAAAAAACGAGCATTATTTTAAAAAAAAAACAAGTACAGACAACTACGTCCGTAGTATAGTAAATAAAATTAAATAAAAACGTTTGTAACAGCCATTGTTGAATGAATGAAATAAATGTCAAGATCTCGACTCTCGATACGCGCGAAATGCGAACAATTTAGTTTTGTTTGCGCTCTACGCTGTACGAGTCGCGTTTCGTGCGAATATTCGTAAAATTGATTCGTTAATTTTATATTTAATTAATTATGTTCATTTTATTTGCAATATAAATTGTTTGTAGATATTTGTGATATTGTGAAAGTGGCTATTGGATTTATTGTTCGATAAACAGGTTAGTTATGTCAGATTTGTTTTTTTTTTAATTTGGTTACCTTTTAATTAAGGCAATGGTTGTTTTGTAATTTTTTTTAGTGATAAATCTTTGATAAATTTTATATTTAGATAATGAATTATTAATTAAAAAAATATTATTAATTTTATTATTTATTAGTGTGAAAAATTTTATTTATTTTTTTTCAAAATTTTATTTAATCTGACATGAATCGCTTAGGGAAACAGTGTTCATAAGTAATAATAAAGAGACAATTGCCGGTTTTTTTAGTAATGATTATCTAATGACTATTTCTTTTGGCATACAAAAAAATGTGCTGGAACGTTTCACTGCACGTTTTATTAAAATGATTTCAAATAGAATAAATCTACAAATTATATTCATATACTAAACATGACACCAGCAGAATATTTTGGGTCTGTTATCACAAATTCATGCCAATAAAAAAAAAATATAGAACATACCTTCACGGCACTCCATTCTCCACTTTCGAAATTTAACTCCTTATTAGTGGCGGAATTCAACACCGCGCTTTGACAAGTGAAAATCGAACCTACAACCAAACGGACGTTGTCATACTGCGCCGTGCGGGTCTCTATACTAGTTTCTTAATATTTATTAAAAAAATGTATGTTTGATTAATTTCAAAAGTGACATTAAAAAAATTATGTTACTTGTGTTATAGGTAATTTTATAAAATTTCGATTGATCTTAAAACATGTATAGTTTTAATTGAAACACTGTTTCATAAATGAAACATTAAATAATTTTATCGATATATAATAAAACTTGAAAGAAAAAACGTTAAAGGTTTTTTACAAATATTATGCGAATGGACGGATATGATTTGGCATAGTTAAAGTTGATTAAGAGAAATGTAGAAATATATTTATGAAATAATAGAAATTCGTTTAATTAATGTTACAAATACTACAAATAATACTAGATGTTTGATTTTACACTTTTATATATAGACGTTGCTATGGTAATGCAAGTTTTACGCGTCAACGTTTTATTAATTTATACAAGTTAGTCGCTAAGGGAATATAATGTTAATTTAAATTTAAAAAGTAGAAAAATAAAGTAGACTCTTCGTTCTTAGAATACATTCCGTAGAATATAAAAAAAAGTAAAATTGAATAAAATCGCTCCAAACATTTCAATATATTTTATATTAGTCAAAAATATAGAGCCTCTCTCCACTGGAGTTAATAGTTATGTAGCATTTCGTGTATTGTTTTTATTTGCAAATGCAATTTAGCTTCCGGTAGGACTGACTGATATACGGAAAAACGTGAAGCTGATAATAAAACAAAGAAAATCCTAAAAACAGCAAAAGAAAATCTATAAGTAATTACATATTTACATAAATAAGATGTGACAGAATATAAATATTTCTGTCTCAAAACATCCTGGCCGCGATAAGCCCTGACGTAAAGTGTAAAGTCAACACGGCGAGTACGTGGTAAATCGGTACTTTCCAACGCGCCCATAAACTTTATCATTTGGCTTACAAAGTTCGTTATTGTTATACAATTTTTATTAGTTTTTCGCACCTTCATTACTTTTATTGTAAACTATTTTAAATTTGTCAATAACATAAATAAATATAAAATCAATTAATGTTTAGAAATATGTAAAAGATAGTCATAGTTAGTCATATTAATACTTTGTAATAGATATAAGTTACATTTAATAACTAAGAAAACTGGACTCTCTTATGGTATATTTAATAAACTTGGTTTTAAGCTCTGATATTGTAATCAAATAAGGAATTTATATGTAAAAAGAAAAAGATTATTTTAAAAAAAGGTACAGTCCTTATGTCCGTAGTGGTGTAAATTAAATTGTAAAAAAAAAAAAAAAAATTTGTCAATAACATTCGCTTATGCTCGCTGTCAATGTCATATCGCATCAAAATTCAAATTCAAATTCAAAATATCTTTATTCAAATAGTCTTTTGTAAGCAATTTTGAATCGACAAATGTTAGCTACCTCCGTTAAGTTACCACCGACTCGGAAGGCAGTTCTGCTCAGAAGAGCCGGTCAGAAACTCAACAGTTGCTCTTTTCGAATATATAAATTACAATTTTATTATTTGATACAATGGTAGCTAACCGGCATTGGACTTATTCAGATTAATTCCACGCAGTTTTATCCTTTAAATACTCTTCTACAGAGTAATAAGCTTTACTTATTAAAGTATTTTTTACAATGATTTTGAATTTCTCTAGTGGTAAATCTAAAACAAGCTGTGGAATTTTATTATATATACGTATACTTCGACCCATAAAAGATTTATTTACCTTTTGGAGGCGATAACGCATCACATGTACAGGCATACCATAACACATTCATTTTTTAAAAATGTATAAAAAATGAACGCAACGGAATTCGAACCCGATACCTCTTAGAAACCGTCCAAAAGGAACCATGCGTGGTCCTATAGTTAGATTAATTATTTGAGTTTCACATTCTTCATGTTTGTTTTCTGTTAAGGGGTAGTCAGATTTTCTTTATAAATTCAAAATATCAGAATTTCTTAAAGACACTAATCCTCAGTTTCTCTTCGAAGTCGAGATATTGCGTATTGAGATGCAGGAATCCAACCTGCACTTTTCCCTCCCAAAGCGGGGAGATGAAAATGATTTTGATATTATCATTTTCTAAATTAAGACTGTTAATGACTTTATTTCAAATTATTTTCACTTTGCCCCGCTACGACCAGAACGCCGTCATGGTGCAATGGGACAGCGCCTCACTAACGTGATAGTTATGGGTTCAATCTCCACTATATATTCGGAGTATTATTACTATATATAAATTTTATTTTTTCACTTTAGTAAGACGCCTAAGACAAAGCGCGGCGTTTCCCGCCACTCAACAAACAACGTCTGAATGTCGGGCAAAAAGTGGAGGACGTACGGTCTTAACACTAGGTCCTCTTTAAGCGGGAAAAAGGTGAAGCTGTCTTTTTCTTTGTGGGTTCGATCGATCGATTTCGAATGGGACTCGAGGAGTGAAAATATTTAATATTTCCATTTTATTCGCTCTGGTATCGAGGCAAAGCGCGGCGTTAAGTTCCGCCAATTAACACGCTACACGCCCTCCGAATTTGGTGGAAAGTGGGTAACGGAGTGTCTTAACACTAGGTTCCCTCTGCCTACTCTACTGTGTGCGGGATACAGAGTGAAGCTAAAAATAAAGAAAAAGAAATCTTTTTTTAATAGTTCCAAATTGGATAACAGAGTGTTCTAGAGTCCGTTGCTTGTAAACATGTACCTAACTTGAAAGCATGTTCCAAATTATATTTACGGAAAATTTTATATAAACATGAATCAATTTCCTTAAACACTACTTTTCGGTGTTTTCAGTTGTGATTACGTTTTTTATCGCTCCTAGTGTTGACGTAATAATTTGATATTATAAAATATTTTATTTAATAACTTTAAAGCAAGAAAAGTATACTATTGTTAACATTTTAAAGTGTAATTCACATACTTAGGAGTAAAAATTTTTTTTAGAAATCGTATAAGAATCTGAATACAGCGGGGTTCAAACTCGGAAATTGTCCAAGAGCTCTGACCATGTTAAACCTTGTTTCCTACTACCAGCTGCGTCGAAATTATTATCCATACTTATATTATAAATGTGAAAGTCTGTCTGTTTGTCTGTCATGCTTTCACGGCTTTACCATACTAGTAAAAGTTACTGGGTCTAACATAGGCTACTTATTTTGTCAAAAATCAACCTCTAAGGGGTTGAAATAGATGATGAAAGTTTATATGAAAAATCTAAACCGCTTGACCGTTTGTAATGAATTTTGGCATAAATATAGTTGATAATCCAAGCTTAAGCATAGGTTACTTTATTTTATGAAAATTCCTAACCCGAGGATTGCAATACAACGAAACAGTCACGTAATTCACGCGGTAAAGTCGTGAGCGGGCCGCTGGGTAAAACTAGGTAAAGCGCCCCAGTTGACAAAACGCCCCACAGCCATAGCAGGCACATTAAGAAAGCTAGATGATACACGTATTGCACGGAGAGTAGCCATAAGTTGATAAACAACATAGCTAATGTGCATGTGTGGTTTATTACGCTCCCTTAAAAAATATTAATAAATTTAGTGTTTCAGTGAAGTTACAATTTGTGGTAAGTTGCAAACATTTTTTTATATTTTAATACTCATTAAATTTAAGTTAAATTGATATTAACTGTTGAAAATACACATAAATACACTTTATTATAAATGTTCGTTAAACGTGATAACTTTGAAATTGAGGCTTTTTTCTTGATAGGGCGTTTTAAAAAGCAAAATTTGCAATACGCCCCACCGCATGTTTTTTAAAATGCCCCCGTACCGAAATTACATAGATACCAATTTATATTGTATTTTAATTACAGAGTATGTCTCTTAAATATAAACGCAAGACTCTTCGAGCTTCTTGGAGGCAATGCGATCTGTATGAAGTAAAAAAATGGGAGAGAATGAAGCTTCAAAGCACTTCAAAGTTCCATCTTTGAGAAGCACCTTAAAACTGTTCGGATATGGACATAAATAAAAGCGTTGAATGTACAGAAAATTACTACATAACAAAGTCTCCTGAAGACTGGATTCAAGTTTGACACGTTCAGGGTAGTTTGTGTAACAACTATGGGCAGAAAGCTGAGAGAGAAGCTGTTAAAAGCAGCAAGATTTGATTTTATTCTATTCAACTATTTTATGATGATTTTAATTTGGTTTATGTCAAAGTTAATTGAAAAGACTGTTATGTTAATCATTAATTTAGAAGACTGGTGTTTTTTATTGTTACAACTTTTTTTTTAATTAATTACTTACAAATGAAAATGTTTTTTTTTTATTTAGAGTTTTTAAGGACTTTTAAGTCTTGCCTTACATTTGTGTTATGTTTGTAAGTTATTTGACTATTGATATATTGTGTTTTTTTACGTTTTGGATAAAATTTAGGTATGGACATATATGAGGACATTTTAAATTGCATGGGGCATTTTATAATACAAAACGAGGCGTATTAGGTAACATGTACCTGATAAAACGCCCCACTCCATGTCTGCAAAAAAATTGAAATAGATCTTTAACCATCGTTCCAATTACATTAAGGTTTTGTAAAATTATTGTTAACGAACCAATTAACGTCCAGGAATAAAAGAAATAATTAAATCTATGATTATTTGGGTTTTATTGAAGGTTAAAAAAAAGTGGGGCGTATTACCAAGTTTTACCCTATACTTATATTTATTAGTTAATTTATTTTTAATATATTTAAGTCAATTTTAAATAAAATATCGGTTTTATTATTTTTTATGAGAATAACCTATACATATACTTCATAATATTTTTACTCTCTGTGAAGTGTTTGTGTGTTTTATATATTTTTTTGGGTTACATATTTCTTCGATTCTATATATATAAAATTAATAATTCAGAAAAAGTAACGGAAAATTATTTTCATATAAATTTGAATAGTGACTTTATTCTCTTTACAATTTAATATTTTTTTTATGTACCTATACATTTTTTTATTTTTATATACGTAATATAAAAATAAAAAAATATACGTATTTAAATTTAATTTATTTTCATTTCGACGATCTGATACCTAAGACAAACGCGGCGTTGGGTTCCATCACTCAGTGAATGTCTCGATTTCAGGCGGAAAGTAGAAAAACGGTGTCTAGACTTGGTTCTTTCTGACTAACCTGCTATGCAGGAAAAAATGCAAAGCTGCTATACAAAAATACAATGTATGTATAGTGTTTCATCAAATATATTATATGGGGCCAGTCGTGGCGCAGAGGCATATAGTGTGACTGTAAAGCGACTGGTTGTGGGTTCGATTCCCACTCGAGGAGTGGAAATATTTATTTGTTATTTCCATTTTCTTCGTTCTGGTGTCGAGGCAAAGCGTGGCGTTAAGTTCCACCGCTGAACACGCAATGCCTCCAAAATTCGGCGGAAAGTGGAGAACGGAGTGTCTTAACACTAGGTTCCCTCTGCGTACACTGCTGTGTGCGGGATACAGCGTGAAGCTAAAAAAATATATATTATATGAAGCGAGGTAGTTATCATTTAGTTGAATTAAGAAATTTCGATAGAAAGACAAGTGATGGCTCTAAAACTACGATAAAATTTCTATCTCCAGATAAGATATGTTTAGTTCTACTTCCAGTTATCAACACTCTACAGTTATTTTAGTAACTGTCGTATTGCTCAACTATGGGGAAATTATTTTTTTTATCTTCTCGCCTCTTTGTAATGTTAGCGGAATTGTTGAAATGTAATGTTGAAGTGAGCTCTGTTTTCGGCATAAAGTTAAGATCAAATTTTTATTGACAAAGCGTATGATTTTTTGTAAGGATATATTAATAAAAAAGCATAAAAATACTTAGGATTTCTTATAAATCAAACTATTTTATCCAAGTTCATTTATAAGAGTTTATTCTGTGTTTGCAGTTGCGTCTCCTTGTGTCTTCATCTTGGCATTTATCCCGGCCTAGCCAGGGTCTGCCTTCCGGCTTAAACTACTCCACTTTGCACGATCTTCTACACTGCGTTGAGTTGCGTCAGCTTGTGTCCCTTGGGTTATTGTAAAGTGTTCAAAATGTCTTTGGTATCGAAGCAAAACGCTGTTTTAAGTTCTGCCACTTAACAAGCAATGCCTCCAGATTTTGGCAGAAAGTGGGGAACGAAGTGTCTTAACACTAGGTTCACTCTTCTACCCTGCAGTGTCCGGGATACAGCGTGCAGCTAAAAGAAATAGACGTAGTTTGATAACAACTTATAGCTTAATTGTCTAAAGAGCGCTTATACGTCCAATAGGTGCGAGTTCGAATCCTACTACTTTACCATTTTTTTATATATTTTCTATAGACATCTTAAACTTAATTTTAACCTACTACAAATAAATTAAAAAAAAAACTTTAAACGATCAACACTTTTACATTACCCGGAAACGGATGTCACTTGCGTCAAGGAAAAACCGTTTGACCGACATCATAATAGTCAATTGTTTGAACCTCTTATACAGAACCGCCAATACAAATACTTATTATTGGTTATTATATAAAATTATTTAAGTGTTACATACAGTAAGCTGTTAACTTGAGTGCTACATGTCGATTGTCGCTAGCGACTCCGTTAAAATTAATGTTAATAATATAATTACGTGTAACTACTGTCACTGTAGATTTTCTTATTCCTGTTTAGTCGATAATTTGCAAAACGTTTTATTTATTTAGGTTGCTTTCTTTTTTTCTTGGTTAACGTTTAGCGGGTTGTTCAGAGAGAACGGACCACTAAAGGCTAGGGGTCTACAAGTTAAAAGTAGTTTCGTTTAGAAAACCAAAAAATTTACAAATTTCACCTCATTAAAATTACTTTAACATATAAAGTTACATTACTGATTGGCGAAACTCAACTCCGCGAATTGCCTGACCATATGTAATTCGTTAACCTCTCTTAAGTAGCTTTACAGGTTATCTCTCATAGTAGGGTAGTTAGAGAGATTCTACTGTCAAGAGACTCCGTTTTCCAATTTAAGCCCAAATTTATTCATTCATTCATCCCGGACATTGCGTGCTTGACTCCACACACGCAAGGGCGAGAAAATAAAAATAATTTAAATATTTTCTCTTCACAAACCATTCACAAAATAATTAAAAATATTAAGTAATTTTGGGGCCAATCGTCGCACAGTGGCACCAGCGTGTGACTTTAAACGACTGGTCGTGGGTTCGATTCCCACTCGAGGAGTGGGAATATTTAATATTTACATTTCCTTCGCTCTGGTATCAGAAGCAAAGCGCGGCGTTAGGTTACGCCACCTAACACGCAATGACTCCAAATTCGGCAGAAAGTGGGGAACGGAGTGTCTTAGCACTAGGAGCTAAAAAAAAAAAAGTAATTTTAGTGTCCTGACTTTCCGTTCTCCACTTTTTAATCTTCAAAAAGCATCTTATTTATTAAGACACAACAAAAACAAACAGTTTAAGATAATAATGTAGTTATGCTATTCTATTGTTATAGTTTCAAGGCATTTCTCATCAAAATAAGCTATCGTCTACTTACTATGATATCTCGAATGGTTTGTTTGTGCAAATTGCACGTACGAATCGTAATATCTTTGGCAAAGTATTAAGTATTCAGATAATTGGCTAAATGCGACTGGTTATGGGTTCGATTTCCATTCTGGTCAATTATATTTAAACTTGAAAAAGACATTTAGAAAACGTATCAAAATTTGAACGCAGCGGGATTCGAACCCGCGCCTCCTGCTACCGTCCAGGCGCTCTCACCACTGAGTCATGCATTCGTCCATCCATGGTGAGAGCGCCTGGACGGTATCAGGAGGCGCGAGTTCGAATCCTGCTGCGTTAAAATTTTTATACGTTTTCTAAAGGTCTTTTACAATTTTCCTAAGTGTGGAATAACATTTTAATTTTTTTTATAAATATATAATTATTTAAACTTATTTTCCCGTTCTGGCACTAAACGTCGCGGTTAATTTTGCTTCTCAAATTCGGTTGCAAAGTGTAGAGTTGAGTGTCCAGAATCTCCGCTATTAAAGATAGTGTCACTAGGTTCTCTCTGCCTTTTTTGCTCTGAGGAAAAAAACACGATACCCACCGTGTCTATAGTAACATAATTCACATTTGATTTATGTAAATATATCAAAACAAATCTAAATCTTCAATTAACTAAGATAAATTTAAGTAAGCCAACGCAATGCCTCCGAATTCGGCGGAAAGTGGGGAACGGAGTGTCTTAACACTAGGTTCCCTCTGCCTACCCCGCTGTGTGCGGGATACAGCGTGAAGCTAACATAAAAAAAACTAACTTAGTGATTCTAGTACTAATGATACATTATACAAGTACTTTTTATAGCCATAACAATTAGGTCCTCGGTTTTACTTAATGCTCAGTCACGCGTATTTCTCACGTGATGCACTTTCTTTAGTATCTTCTAAATGCCTCGTATATTTATTTACATAGGTATGTATTTTTCTATCTCTGTTCTGTAATAACAGATAATTTTATTAGTAACAAATAAAATTATAAAATGGATGCCTGAATGAGGCCTCGATGAAACGGTTGTGGGTTCGATTTCCACTCGAGGAGTGGAAATGTGCGGTGTTCAATTCCGCCACTTAACACTCATAACTTCTTTACCTTATCAAATTTCTTTACCTTTACCTAACCTAACCTTTTCACACAAAGCACGTATGAGAGATCTTAGGGACAAAACACTCCGCTCTCCATTTTTAAACTGAAATGTCGACAATGCGTGTGGAGTAGCGGAACTCAACGCCGTTCTTTTTGTCTTAAATAAACAAAATCAAATAAAAGGGAATCATAAAAAATACATATTATAAACAATCAAGGAACGAGTGAATCAATGAAAAATGTATGAATAAATCTGATCTCATTGTATTAGATCTGGTTTATGGAAGAAAAACTATAAAACGTTCAATGACTACGACGAACACATTACTGGTAAACGTTAAAATTTTCATTAGCTGGCTCTATAATCTATACACTCTAATGTAGACATGCTGTTGAATATTTCTCTTGCCACATGCACGGCGTTGAGTTCCGCCACTTGACATTCAGTGTCTCGAATTCAGGTGGAAGCCGGAGGACGGAGTGTCAAGACACTGACAAAGGCAATCAATTGTCAAGACATAAGGTTCTCTCTGAGTAGGGTAATCTGCTATTCGGGGTAAAGCGTGAGGATAAATTTTTGCTTTTTTTTTTCGGGATCGACGTTTCGTTGGTCGTTCGGTCGGTTTGACGTTTCGTTGGTCCTTTTGAGTTGCAGATCTCAACGCCGCGCTTTATCTTCTTATCAGACCGGAACAATGAAAACCATTTAAATTTGATCACTTCTTGTGTAGGAATCGAACCCTCAACCAATCAAACGATCAACGGTTCGATGCTATGCCACTGCGCTGCAAAGGTCTTTATTTTAACATACCACAAACAGTAACTATTTATTTTTTTATATAACTAATTATGCTCACACTAGAGTCTTGAGACACTCTGTTTCTCTCTTTTGGTGATGATGAAATGAAAAGACCTAATATGACCACTATTGTGGTTTTTTTTAATCTATTATACATTCCAACGGTCGGGCATCGAACCCCCGACTCTTGTTTCCCAAACTCTAGCCGACTGCACCGTGATGGCGTATTGCTGAGAAACACGCGTCTAATAAAACGATGAAAATATTTCCATTCATACATATTTTAATAGGTTGACGTAAATAACGTTTGGTGGTAAGTTTTAAAGGTTTAGGTAAGCGGGTATATGTTTCAGGCTTCTCTTCTATATGTACATTGTGCGATTGAGTTTCGTCACTTAACATACAATATGTCGGTTTTTGTCGGAAAGTGGGAACGGAGTGTCATGACAAAAAAATTAAAACATGCAGTTAATATTATGTTTAATGTTATTCAATGAGTTCAAATGTCAAAAAATGACATTTGCCTTGTGGCCTCAAAGAAACAATGCATTTGTAACACGCTCTTATTAGCTTGACCTATACTTATTTATAATTTGTATGTATGAAGTTAAATATATTTATTTCTCTGCTCGCCGTCGCTCTCCGCTCGCTTGAGTATAGCTTCTCTCTGACCACTCTGCTAAGTGGGAAAAAACGTGAAAAGGTTGAAAAGGCGTCAAGTGACAGAACTTGAGACCTTAGTGTTAAGACACTTCCTTCTCCACTTTCCGCCCAAATTCGAGATATTGCATGTCAACTAGCGAACTTCAACGCCTCGTTTAGACTTGTTCATCAGAGCGGAGAAAAGATAGAAACTAAGTTATGATAATTCCTTCGAGTGGGAATCGAACCCAAAACTAACCGCGATTACAGTCAAATGTCGTACTCGCCATGACGACCTCACTCATTTAATTTCTATAATTTTTACTAATCTTTATGTATTATCTCGATTTCCGGTGTAAAATAGAAGGTAGAGAAGGAAGTATCACGACACTAGGACCAGTGGCGTAACTATACCGCTTGAGGCCTGTGGCAAATTCGCCGGATGGGGCCCTCCCTTCTTTCTCTCCTCCTCCAATATAAAGAATTAGGATCCTTCTGTGTTCGCGGGCCTCTCTGACCAGGGGGCCCCTTTTGGCTCGGGGCCCGTGGCATTTTGCCGTTTTGCCACCCTATTGTTACGCCGCTGACTAGGACTCTTTCTTTAGGATAGTCATCTCCCAAAAAGCGCGAGGTTGAAAAAATCCACCAGCATTAATTATAACAACTATAAGTAAGAAATAATAAACAATTAAAGTTAAAACCATTTAAAAACGATATGTAATAAAGGGCATTTGCTGTCCAAACATAAACATATATACGTAAACTATCTTAAAACATGAAAATGATTTCCTTGACAATTAGTATAATTACAGTTATTACATGCATTATGAAGGCGGTTACAATTACGCTGTTCCGTGTCAACCGGGGTCAATAGCTGTATGAGTATAAGTATCTCTAATTCAATGCCGGCAGTCTCTCGCAAATATGAACTTGTGCTCAATCGAATAAGGATTTGGCTTTTTGTCATTTTAACATTTTTTTTTATTTCAGGAATTATTATTTTTCGTATAGTAGGGTAGGTAGAGAGGACCTAGTGGCAATACTCTCTACTTTCCACTTTTTCGCCTGAATTGTATGTTTAGTGGCGGGCGACCACTTTGTGTTACTAGACTTGAGAAATGACATAAATCGAATGATATCATTCCCCCGAGTGAGAATTGAACCCACTATCATTGTGTTTACAATCACAAATCAAATAAAAATTAATGTTGGGTAAAAATAAATGTAAATTATTTTATTGTATTTATATATTTTCATGTAATGTTGTACATGGCTGTAGGTCAAGTACCTTTCGGAGGAAGGGTTATTTTTATGTTATATTTATATTCTTGCTTTGGTAAGACGAAGCGCGGCGTTAAACTCAGCTCAGTATATCTAGATTTTTGTCAGAAAATGGAGAACAGAGTGTCAGAACACTTATTTTATCTCTGCCTACCTCATTATTATAAGAGAGATAAGTTAAGTTAAAAATAATTCATTAATATCGGTAATTTACCCGTGGGGGGACGGGTCAAGAATACAATTCCCCTCCGCAGCTGGGGTAGCGTCCCGTAAAAGGCGGGTAACCCAGTAGCTTGGTGGTAGGAGACTTGTTCTCCGACTGGCTCGCGACCACTATCATGTCAAAGACGAACCGCCAAATATCTGTTGATGTGTTCCGGTTCGATGGCATGTAAGCCAGCTCACTCCCTATTCCCACCATTCCCATCCTATCTCCCTCCTGCCCTTCTTCACCCCCAAGGTCGGCAACGCATCCTCAACACTTATTATGTTGTGAATGTCTATGGGCGAAGGTTACCACTTACCATCAGGTGGTCCTTCTGCTCGTTTGCCTCCTTTATTCATTAATATCGGTAATCTGCAACTAGAATAGAAATATAATAAGTCTAGTAAATAATATTATGAAAAACATATCTTAGCTTGAATTGAATAGCAAATATTCTTCCCACGGAAATGATTCTAACAGTTCGTACCGTCTGAAGAATTTTTTTAATAAATATTATGAGAATTCACCACTAATAAGTTAACGGCAATGGCGAAACAAAGTATGGCATATTTTTTGCTGTGAAAATCCCGTTTATTTGAGTTTTATTTTACTTTTTTCAATTGATATATTCGGCCTATGCATTAAATTTGTGTATGGAAAAAAATAGTTAGTGTAAATTGAAAACGTGAAACTATAAGAATTGGCTCAGTTTTACTACATTCCCAATTGTCATATAACATTTTTATTTTAAATTAAATAGAATCTAATGTCAAGACACTCCGTCTTCGAGTAACTTAGCTTCACGCTGTATCCCTTGCGGGGTAGTCAGAGACAACGGAGCGCCAAACGCTTCGGTCCCTGCATACTTCTTTCGCCTCGTCGACTGTCATCAACCTCTTCATACACGCCTTCCGGGGGGTCCTCATACTTTTTACATATCCTTCCTCCAGTATCGTCGATGCTGGGTTTTCGAACTTCAACCGAGGTCTTCGAGTATCTGTCTGAATTTCGAAACATTGCGTGTTGAGCGGAACACACCTCTATACTCTATACTACTAAAGAGATATTGATATTAATTAAATACCACCAAAAAGGCATTTAGGAAACGAATTTTGTTTAAATTAGAACCCGTGTCTCCTGAATGCCGTCCAGGCGCTCCACTGAGCCATGCGTTCTACTACCAGCTGCGTCGAAATTCTTATACGCTTTATTACAAATTATTTTTGTTGTTCGCATAAATACAACCAATCTCCTAAGTGGGAATCGAACCCACAAATCTAATTTAGCATCACTTGTCCCACTGCGCCACAATAGCCTTGTATATATAATACAGATATATGAAATTGTGAAGAAAGAATTCAAAACAATAAACTACTGGACAAATTACTACAAATGACATTCCAATGATATTAATAGGTCAAATAAAATATGTAATTACGTGGAACATTTCTTAAATTTTACACACTTAAGCAGTCATCTTGATTATAAAAATTAATGATTCTTCACGTTGTATCTCGCACACAGCAGGGTAGGCAGAAGGAACCTAGTGTTAAGACACTCCGTTCCCTACGCTCAGCTGAAGTTTTGCAAGCAAGTTGGAGGCATTGCGTGTTAAGTGACGGAACATAACGCTGCGCTTTGCCTCGGCATCAGAATGATTCTTCATTCTGTGGAATGGAAATATTAACAATTTCTACTCATCGACGGGGAGTAGAATTCACAACCAGTTGTTTACAGTCACACGTTTGTGCCACTGCGCCACGACTGGACCCAACTTTTTTTTCAAGTTTTTAGTTTCAATTCCCCGATTTGATAGACGATACGTGGCGTTAAGTTACGCAACTTAACACACAATGTCTCCGATTCCGACGAACTAGGAGTGTTCGAAATATGACAATACAAATTGAAATAAAGTATGCAGGAATAGAGATCGTCGTTGCGCAATTAGTATCTATTACACAGTAGAATAAATATATTTTAATTATTATCACTTTATCTGGTAAGCCAAAGCGCGGTGTTAAGTTACGCCAACGCGTGATCTCTGCAAAATGGCGGCGATGACGTCAATTGAAAACTATTTTTGGCATAATAATTTCATTTTATTGTGTAATTTATCCAAATACAATTGTATAAAATTATTTAAAACCTGTATAATATGTTATCAACAGTTGTTCTTTGTATGAAAATGAATCACCTCAGTATCTTGAGTAAATAAGATGGGAAATGATAACGCTTCAGATGGTTCTGAGTAAACGTTACGTTTTGTTTTCGATCAACTTTCAACATATTATCTGTATGACAATATAAGACTATGTAAAAGGGTAAATATTGTTAAAATATTTCTTTTTTTATCTTCTTTTTATCTTCACGCTGTATCCCGCACACACTCCGGTGAAGTAGTGGCACAATCGTGTGACTGTAAACGACTGGTTGTGGGTTCGATTCCCAATCGAGGAGTGGAAATATTTCCATTTTCTTCGCTTTGGTATCGAGGCAAAACGCGGCGTTGAGTTCCGCCACTTAACACGCAATGCCTCCGAATTTGGCGGAAAGTGGGGAACGGAGTGTCTTAACACTAGGTTCCCTCTGCCTACCCTGCTATGTGCGGGATACAGCGTGAAGCTATAAAAAAAAAAAAACCAAATATGTTATGGATTATAACTACGATTTTATTTGTATTATAAATTAGAAATGAATTTCCTAATATTACTGCAAAATTACAGTGAAATTCACTAAATAATTAAATGAAACATGTTTAAAATTATCCCCCTCTCTTTGTACTGGTTGCTAAGGCAGCAAGGACATTAAGGATAGGTAATAGTGTATTATTGATATTGTATCCTCAAACGTGAGACAATTTTCAGGAAAATCGTAGTGTAGGAAGTGTGTTGTGGTTACGTTTTTTTTTTATGGAATAAAGGTGGCAAACGAGCAGAAGGCCCACCTGGTGTTAAGAGGTTACCTTCGCCCATAGATATCCAAAATATTAGGGTTATGGATGCGTTGCCTGCCTCGGGGATGTAGAACAGAAGGAGGGAGGAAGGATAGGAATCATGGGAATAGGGAGAGCTGGCTTACATGCGATCGAACCGAAAACATCGTCAGATGTGTGGCGGTTCGTCTTTGACACGATAGTGGTCGCGAGCCAGTCGGAGAACGAATCTCCTACCACCAAACTACTGGGTTACCCGCCTTTTACGGGACGCTACCTAGCGGCGGAGGGGAATTGTATTCTAAACCCGTCCCCCCACGGGTAAAGATAAGCTTAAATAAATTGACACAGGTGAAGTTATGAGAAGACTATTACTTCAGCTGTTTCTATGTAATTATCTTTAAATGAAAGTAAACATCGCAATGCTATTTTGAACCACTTTATGGCGTCAGATGTCATTGTTAAGACACTTCGTTCTTCAGTTTTCGTCAAAATTAGAGATATTGCATGTTGAATGGTGGAACTTAACGCCGCGCAATGCCTTGCCAATTATAAATTGAAAATAAAAAAAAAACTCCTATGCCATTACATAACAAGTAGCTCAAGAAACAAGCCTTAAACTTATAAATTTTTATGACAAAAATACCTTACATAATTTCGAAAAAAAAACCTGATGTTGCATTATTTTGCACATAGCTAAGAATCACAGTATTTAATCTGGCTTTCGAATGAAAAAGCCACATCGAAATCGATCCATCTGCTTGACACCGACGATGCCACGACTGTCTAGACCAGGGGTTCCTAACCTTTTTTTGAGCAAGGACCACTTTAACATTATTCTTGCTAGCAGGGATCACTATGTATGTAAACCTTGCAGTTTCTGTCATTTCGTAGTGCGATGAGTTGTATGACGTTGGGTAGAGCTGGGTACAACACCCGCTAAATTTATAATCGTTCGCGGACCAGTTTATCCCTTCTGCGGACCACTGGTTAAGAACCAGTGGTCCGCAGACTGTGACAGACACACACAGACATCTATGTCAAACTTATAACGGGCGTTGAACATAATACCGGTATAGTTACGCCACTGTGAGTCATATTGAACTTTCCGGTTTTGGAAGGACGTTGCACGAAGAAGGGAAGGAGTAGAAGGGTGGGGATGGTGTCATTAGACGCGCCATGACATGCAGTTTTAGTGTGAGCAATGGCTTGGTCGGGACAACATCGTGCGTTCGTAGTTGAAGAGTTTATTAAAAATGGCGGCTCCGTGATCACAACACAGCGTGCGTTCCGTTTACATTTTGCTATTGGTCGACGTGATCCCATTCCCACTGGACCAACAATCAGAAATTGGGTATCAAATTTTAGAGCAACATCATCAGCATTAAAAACAAGACCACAAGGCCGAATTAGGACGTCAACGTCAGCGGAAAACGTGGATAGAGTGCGGGCTTCAATTCAACAATCCCCTCGGCGTTCTGTTCGGAAACATGCCGCTTCACTAGGATTATCTTTCAGTAGTGTCCGCAGAATACTGCATAGAGACCTTAAATTTCACCCATACAAGATTCAGGTAGTGCAAGAATTAACAGTTAGAGACTTAGACACACGAACAAATTTATGCCGCGACATTCAGCAGATCCCCCGCACTGCTGTTTTGATCTTCAGTGATGAGGCACATTTTCACCTCGCCGGAACTGTCAACAAACAGAATTTTCGATACTGGGCTGAGAATAACCCACGAAACCTACACGAACGACCACTTCACAGCCCTCGAGTGACAGTGTGGTGCGCTATTGCAGAGTTTGGTGTGTGGGGTCCCAATTTTATTGAAGAAGATGGTCAAGTCGTCACAGTTACCTCTGCTCGGTATTGCGACATGCTTGAAACTTTTCTGAAACCGAAATTGGAGGAATTAACGCAGAATCATGACAACGATAACATCTGGTTCCAACAAGATGGTGCTACAGCCCATACATCCAGGCGTTCAATGGAAATCCTGCGACAAATGTTTCCCGGTCATCTCATTTCTTTGCGAGGGTGACGTTGGGTGGCCGCCGAGATCACCTGATTTAACCCCCTGCGATTTCTTTCTCTGGGGTTACCTGAAGGAAAAGGTGTACACGCATCGTCCCCGAACCATCGATGAACTGAAGGCTGCAATCACGGAAGAAATCAATGCTATTCCGCTGAATATGACTCGACGAGTAATGGACAACTTCCGGGAAAGGCTTCAGCAGTGCGTGGTCAATGGAGGTAGACATTTACAGGATATCATTTTTAAAACCAACTAAATTAAAACTGCATGTTATGTGCTTTCAAACAATAAAATAATTTATACTGCATGTCGCTTTGTTTTTAATACACACCTTATTGAAATCGGAAAGTTCAATATGACTCACCCTGTATTTCATTTTTTTAATCGGGATTCGCACCCACAACTATCTCGTTTACAATATAAAATTACTGTAACATGAAAACAAAGTGATGGAAAATCTCCAAATTAGGGAAGTATATTGATAGCATACTATTGGTAAAACAATAAAATTCTTCATTTGGGTGGCAATGAGCTACGCCCAGTTGTTACGCTCTCTGATTAGGGCATGAGGGGAAATTGTTTATCTGCAGGGTTATAGGAAATATGTTTGGAAACATCGTATTAATAGATTTTATTCTATTTTTTAAACATTTTTAAAGTGTTATTTCACACTTAGGAAAATTGCTCAGTGGTGAGAGCGTCTGAACGGTATTCAGGAGGCGCGGGTTCGAATCCCGCTGGGTTCAAATTTTTATCCTTTTTTTTAGCTTCACGCTGTAACCCGCACACAGCAGGGTAAGCAGAGCGAACCTAGTATTGACACACTTCGTTCCCCACTTTCCGCCGAATTTGAAGGCATTGCGTGTTAAGTGGCGGAACTTAAATTTAAATATTAAATATTTCCACTCCTCGAGTGGGAATCGAACACACAGTTAGTCGTTTACAGTCACACGCTTGTGCCACTGGGCCACGACTAGCCACAAATTATACGTTTTCTTTAAATGTCTTTTTCAGTTTTTATTCTAGTTCAGAAGTATATATGTATCAGTTTATGTAATGTTTTTCACAAAAATCATTAGCAATAGAATAAATTTATATAAGTATATATAAAATTACTGACTGATAGCACATTGCTGAAACTACTGGTTGTAGAAAGTCGAAATTTGATATAAAGGTTCCCTGGGGTTATAAAAGGAAAAACTAAGGACAGCTTCACACGTTATCTCGCATAGCAACAGCAACATATAGCAGGGTAGACTTATAACTTAGTGTTAAGTCACTCCATTTTCCAGTTTCCATCCGAAATCGAGACTTTGCGTCGTAAGTACCAAAAAGCGGATGCGAAAATAAATTAAATTTTGATCTTCCTTTTGAGTGGTAATCGACACCACTACCAACCTTGTTTACGGTACTCTAATAGGATTAAGAGGAAACACAAAATTCCTATATCCTTTACATATGTTTTCAAATCAAAGATGCAGATAGAAAGTCCACGTAAACCAAATAGCAGGCCACAACTTCTTTTAGATAAACACTTAGTAATTTTTATAATTCTGTTTTATGTCACTCTACGGGCACAAGGTTTGTACCTTTTTTAAAATTATTCTTCCGTTTTTATATAAAATACATTTTTTTTCTACAATTTCAGTACTTAAAGCTAAGGCTTATAAATTACCATATTAATATTTCTAGACCTAGATGATCTAGATAGATTTTTAGCCATTAGCAGAAAATTACATAAATCAACTGCCAGCACTCATAAACATTGATTACAATAGGCTTTTAATATATCTATGTATTTATTATGTAAAAAATTAGATCACTTCGTCGCTAATTCTCGGAGACCACGCGATGATCGCCTGTTCTTTTCAAGGTTTTGTACGAAGCCGTGAATTGTTATTTATGTTTGTTTTTTACTAATTTAAAAAAAATATACCGTTAGTAAACAATCGTAGTGAAGTAGTAGTTTTTGTTGACATATATAAAATTTGGGGCCAGAGGTGTTGCAGTGGCACAAACTTGTTACTGTAAACGACTAGTTGTGGGTTCGATGCCCACTCGAGGAGTGAAAATATTTAATATTTCCATTTTCTTCGTCACTTAACACGCAATGCTCCGAATTCGGCGGAAAGTGGGGAATGGAGTGTCATAACACTAGGTTCCCTCTGTCTGCCCTGCTATGTGAGGGATACAGCTGAAGCTAAATAAAAACAAAAAAGAAAAAAAGAAGAAAAAAAAATTGTACGCTCTATGTATCTCTGCTTACCCTCGTAAGGATGGCAGGGTAGCCAAAAGAACTCATTTTTTTATCCAGGCTGTTTACGCTTTTTTTGCAGTAGGGCAGTGAGAGAGGACCGAGTGTCAAGACACTCCGTTCTCTACTTTCCAATTTGGGATACTGTTTCAATAAACGGTGGGATCTAATGCAATATATGTATGCACTAATAAAGATATCTCTAGAAAGGATAACATATGATACACAAATATTTTTACCTTAATTCAATGAATTTAAAATGTTATTGCGACGATCATGGCACAGTGACAGCATCTGTCTGTATATACGATTGGGTGTGGGTACGATCCACGCTAGGGGAAAGAAAATTGGTATTGTATACTGTGTTGAGCTTCGCTACTTAACACACAGTTTCTTGATATTAGATTTTAATGGTCAACTTTACTATGTGAAAAAGACTGATAAAAATCAGGCCTTGAAAATAAATTTTTTTTTTTGACTTCATTTTTTGCTGACTTCATTTCTGTAAAATAAAGAATATATATATTTCTTATATACTTATTATATAACTTGATGTAATTACATCAAGTAATATAATTATAATTCCATATGAAAAAAAAAGAATGTTACTTGAAATTTGGTAACTATTTCTAGGCTTTTACTCCACATATTTAGTTCATAAATAACTTCAATTGAATGTTAATAAAATTTTGGAAGCAATTTTATGAATATAATTGGTTAGAAATATGTATAAATAGAAACTGAGGCATAACTTGAGGTCATGGTAGCGCATTAGGAGAAGGCGGTACGCGCATCTCCAACTCCTCCTACCCTAGAGGAGCTACTGCGGGAGGATCGGTGTGATCCTCCTGCAAGTCATCGAGGCTGCGGGTGCTCTGGAAGAAACCCCAGAGCACCCTGAAGGCGACGGTGGCCTGCACTAGGCGGGCCGTCCACCGAGACGTCGTAGAAGAATGCGCAAGCGAGCCTACGGCGTCTTCTGATGGTGGAGAGGGTTTCCGCTGGGTTTTAGTGGGTAGTATCGGGCTCATTGGTGAGTCCCACAGTATCATCCGTTCGCAGGGCAGTTCTGTCTGTCTTGCGAACGGTTGGTCTGCGTTAAAGCATTTCCCAGCGAAAAAAAAAAAAAAAAAAAAAAAAAAAAAAACTCGCAGTGACAGTAAACGACATCTGACTGTAGACGCGGTTGGTTATGGGTTCAAAAACACTTGAAGCAATGATTATATATAAACTACTAGCGGCCCGCTCTCGGCATCGCCGCGTGGACTACATTGCTGTTTCGTTATATTGCAACCCTCGGGGTTTGATTTTTTTAATAAGACATATCTAAGAACATACGACATTGAACCTAAACCTATCATAGAAAACCGTATCAAAATCGGACTTATAGTTTTGGAAATAATTGACATAGTAATTTGCACAAACAAACAAACAAACAAACAAACAACCAACCTCTCACTCCAAACACATATACAGTCGCCGTTCCGTCGCGGGTAAAAATAAAGTAGCCAAGATAGGTTACTAACCTAACTTTGGAATATCAACTATATCTATGCCAAAGTTCATTGCAATCGGTCATCAAGCGGTTTAGATTTTTAATATAAAATTTTATTCGCTATTTCAACCCTTTAGAGGTGGATATTTGAAAAAACAATGCCTATGTTTGATCCTCTAGTTACTGTACTGCTTTGATTCTAAATTTCATTAAAATCGAACAGCCAGATTAGCCATGAAAGCATGACACACAAACAGACAGACTTTCGTATTTATAATATAAGTATAGATTGTTAATTTTCCGTTTTTTAAAACAAAAACGCTAAGTGTCAAAAAGCGAAGAGCAGAGTGTCTCGACACTAGATTCTCTGACTGCTCTACTATACGAGAAAGCATGTTAGCTTTAACCTTTAGTGCCCTTTAACTAAATAGCAATACACTTATTTATTTATTTATTTATTTATTTATTTATTTATTTTCCAAAGTATATATATAATCTTGTGTAGGATTTAAATCTTTAATCTGTAAGTAATTATAATTTATTAGGATTTAAATTTATTAGTATTCCATTGATATTTAGTTTTCAGGAACCCCTTTAATGGGTAAAGGCCTCCTCCAAGGTGCTCCACTTTTCTCTCTCCTGTGCCAGCTGCATCCAGCATGGACCGGCTAATCTCTTTATTTCATCTTCCCAACGTGTTAAAGGTCTCCCTTTTCTTCTCTTTCCCTGCGGGCCGCGCCATGTTGTCGTCTTCCTGGTCCATCTATCGTCTGTAAGTCTTGCAACGTGGCCTGCCCATTTCCATTTTAGTTTCTGAGCATACCTTAAAGCATTTGTTGCTTTAGTTATGCTTCTAATTTTGGTATGTCTTATTTTTTCTACTTTTCTTATTTTGAGCATGCTGCGCTCCATTCCACGTTGGCAGGTAGTGATTTTTTGATTTGCTTTAACAGTGAATTTCCATGTCTGGCAACCATATGTTAAGCATGGTAATAAGCATGAGTTCATTACTTTTGTTTTCATAGTTGTAGGCATATTACTTTTGAAGATTTCCTTTAAGCTCCAGTACTTATTCCACGTCTGTTGTACTCTTCTTTCTATTTCTGTTTCATTATTTCTACTATCGAAGCTAATTTTCTTTCCTAGGTAGATGTAGTTTTCTACATAGGCGAGCGGTTTGTCGTTTATCATTATAGGTTTTTGGGTGCTGTTTGACATTACCATGGTCTTACTGTAATTAATTTCTAGACCGACTTTAGAACTAGCAATGCTCAAAGATTCAATCATGAGCTGTAACTTACTGCTACTTTCTGACAATAGCACCAAGTCGTCTGCGAACCTTAGATGGCTTAAGTAAGAGCCTTGTATGTATAAACCTGTTTTACTCCAATCTAGTTTGTTTATTATGAATTCAAGGACTGCTATAAATATTTTAGGTGACAGCGGGTCGCCTTGTCTGACTCCCCTCTGTATGTTGAAGCTGGGGCCAACGGTTTCTAGTTTGACTCTGCCCTTGTTATTACTGTATAGGCTTTTGAAAATTTCTATATATATTTCTTCGACTCCTTGCTCTTCGAGGCTTTCACATATGCTTAAATGTTATATTGTATTGAAGGCCTTTTGATAGTCAATGAAAATTATATATAGAGGTCTCTGCTGCTCTTGATATTTCTCTATAATTAGTTCAAGCGTGTGGATGTGGTCAACTGTAGAGTACCCTTTCCTGAAGCCAGCTTGCTCTATAGGTCGTGCTGCTTCCAATGTGCTACTGATTCTATTGTTAATAATCGTAGAGAAAAGTTTATAGAGGCTTGGTTAGTAAGCTAATTGGTCTGTAGTTACTAATATTCTCCGGGTCTACTTTTTTGTAAATAAGAATAATATCAGATTCAGACCATTGGGTGGGTATTACAGAACTTTGTAATATTAAGTTAAACAGTTCAGCCAATGGTTCAGCCAAAGTTGTATGTGCAGCCTTTAATGCTTCATTGGTGATACCGTCAGAGCCAGGACTTTTTTCTATTTTCAGTTTTCTTATTGTTTCTATTATTTCTTTTGTATCTATTGGTTTGATATTACTGTCAGGCTTTTTTATAACGTTAGTTGTTTTTCCGCTAGTATTCGAATTGACAGTATTTTCTATTGTATTCACACTGTATAAATTTCTGTAGTAATCTGTTGCTGTCATACTAATGGCTTTACGTTTATGTAGTTCTTTTCTGGAGTCCTTTAATCCTCCTATCCACGTTTTACTTAATCTGAGTGCCTTAAACGCCTTTTTTGTACTACCCTTGTCATTTATAACCTTTTCTATGGTGGTCTGCCTGTATTTTGAATAATCATATTTTATATATTTATTAGCTAATTTGTAAAGCGCAGAAAGCTCGTTTCTTAAAGCACGTGTTTTATTCCTCGTATTTTGTAGCATTGCTCTTCTTTGAAGTAATGATGCTGAACGTTCGGATAGAATTTTATTGATCTTTTGGCTGGTGGTTATTTGCCTGTTGTAGTGTAAGCTTTGAGTGATTGCGCTAGTCAGTTTGTCGTATCGAGACTGAACTGTGTTTTCTTGGCAGAATAGGGGATCAGACAAAATAGTTGATAGGTAATCGTTGTATTTAACTTTTGCATCCTCAGTCCATAATGGTAATTTTTTATTGTTTGTGAATTTGCTTCTGCTTTTCTTGTACTTAGCTAGTTTTATTGTCGCCCTAATCATTCTGTGGTCGGATGGATAGTTCAAATTCAAAATTTCGATGTTTTGAAATAATTTTCGTATAATTACGGGAAAGCGCGTAAAGCCATGTTTTTTATTATAATCAAAGGTCAGAATAAATAATAAAATATAATAAACAAACATACGTACATACATTAAAAATAATTTCTCACAATAAAATTCTTTCTCAGGCACAAGAAACGATAATAAGCATCGTGAAAGTAAACTATCGATGGGAACGTAAGATGACAGCCTGCGAGCGTGACGACCGTACTTGAATACAAGGTGATGTTTTTATTATTCTTCACATTTCATTGCTTCAATTGAATTATTGTTGAATTTTTTAACATTTTCTTGAAGGAAATATAAAATATTATATAATAATTGTATATTGTGGCACAAGCGTGTGACTGTAAACGACTGGTTGTGGGATCGATTCCCACTCGAGGAGTGGAAATTATATTTCCATTTTCTTCGCTCTGGTGTCGAGGTAAAGCGTGGCGTTAAGTTCCGCCACTTAACACGCAAGCCTCTGAATTCGGCGGAAAGTGGGGAGCGGAGTGTCTTAACACTAGGCTCCCTCTGCTGTGTGCGGGATACAGCGTGAAGCAAAAAAAAATGTATAATTAAGTTATTGTGGGGCAGTGAGATGTCTGACTGTGAATACAATTGGTTGTGGGTTCTATTCCCATTTCGGGGAATGATTATGTATAATTAGTAAAAGGGGCCAGTCGTGGCGCAGTGGCACAAACGTGCGACTGGCTGTGGGTTCGATTCCCATTCAAGGAGAGGAAATGTTTATTATTTCCATTTTCTTCGCTCTAGTGTCGAGTTTCGCCACTTAACACGCAATGCCTCCGAATTCGGCGGAAAGTGGGGAACGGAGTGTATTAACATTAGGTTCCCTCTGCCTTAAAAAAACATTTAAATAAATTGTTTTGTTATCTCCGCTTTCCTCCGTATCGACGTTAGAGTACGGAGTATGTTATACTAAATCATCTACACCCACATTGCCCTGCAGAACAACTAGATAGGAACAATGTAAACAGTTTAAATGTAACATATATCCCATATCCCGCAAATGGGAATCGAACTATTTAATAGTCATCGTGAAAAAACAAAGACTGTCCTACTGCCAGAATTATAATTAGCTTAACATAATTAACGCATAAAAGGGCCGCAGAAAGAACCTAGTGACAAAACACTACTTTTTTAACTTTTTGTCTAAATTTGTGAATATAAAGTGCGTCAGTGAGCCAGTGTCTAATTGTAAATGGGTTTGGTTGTTTGAGGGTTCGATTCCCATTCCTGAGAATGATTGTAGAAGTATTTTTGCCGAATTCGAAGGCATTGCGTGTTAAGTGGTGGAACTTAACGCTGCGCTTTGCCTCGACACCAGAGCGAAGGAAACGGATATATTAAATATATTTACTCCTCGTGTGGGAATCGAACTCACAACTAGTCGCTTTACAGGCACACTCTGTGCCTCTGCGCCACGACTAGCCCCAAGTAATATTTAAATTACTTTATTTCTCCGATCTGGTAAAAAAGGGCGGCGTTGAGTTCCGCCACTGAACACGCAAAGTCTCTTCAGTCAGAAAGTGGGGAATATAGGATTTGCAATCGGCTTATATGATTAGCCTAGAAAAGCTAATCTTATAAGCCGAATCGAATCGAATCGAATCGATGCGATGTTTCTACATCGACGCAATGTCGTCATATGAATCATTACAATAATTGTAATGATAAAGTACACCTACACGATATGTTAAATGTCACTTGTACTCAATTTCACTTTTGACGAAGGTGAAATTTGTGATTGTATATATACCTATATATAAAAGTTGTTCGTTAGTGATTGACTGACAGACAGCGTTTACGGTTTTTTTTTTGAATAGAATAGTCAGAGAAAATCTAGTGTCTCCATATTCCGCCCTAATCCGAGATATTACACCTTGTGTAGTGTGGTACTCAATGCCGCGATGTAGTTTTGTTTACTAATTACTGGATATACTAATATAATACTACTATAACAAGTTGAAATTCGGCGTCAGATTCCGTGAGCATTTTAAGGGAGATAAAGAAGATTTTTTGGTAACGAAAAAGCAAATGGAAAAGAATATTACGTTTTTAAACATTTTTAAAGTGTTATTCCACACTTAGGAAAATTGAAAAAGACATTTAGAAAAAGTATAAAAATTATAAACGCATGGCTCAGTGGTGAGAGCGCCTGAACGGTATTCAGGAGGCGCGGGTTCGAATCCCGCTGCGTTCAAATTTTTATACGTTTTCTAAATGTCTTTTTCAATATTACGTTAAGTAGTATTCGTAAACATACTACAAGGCCCAATAAGTATGATATAAATAATCTTTTGTACCTAATTAAGTGACTGGCATCAATTAGTATTGTAGTCAACGGAACATGCAACCGATCAATTAATGTATATTTACTACTATTCCATTACTTACTGACTGAACGGAACAAATTACTTCATATAGAAAGTTAAAATTCCTTGAAGTGTAGGGATTTCTTAAAGTTTATATAAGTATACATATAGCTTCACGCTGTATCCCACATATAGCGGGGTAGGCAGAGGGAACCTAGTATTAAGGCACTCCGTTCCCCACTTTCTGCCGAATTCGTAGGCATTGCGTGTTAAGTGGTGGAAGTTAATGCCCGCACTTTGCCTCGGATACCAGGGCGAAGGAAATGGAAATATTAAATATTCCCACTCCTCGAGTGCGAATCGAACCCACAACCAGTCGTTTACAGTCACATGTTCGTGCCACTGCGCTACGACTGGCCCCTAATCTTGTCTTTCTTGTTAACTTAATAATTAATAAAACTTTTATCCGTAAATATATACATTTCCAAAATACAACACGACATTATCGTTTTAATTATTGTTTTTAGAAATCAATATTGAGTACATCATATATAATTTCTAAACCACTCTTAATTTAGTGGACGAGTCTAGCGTATCATTTACATCATATCATTACTTTTGATACTTTCTCTACTATAATTAAGTAATAGTTGCATGTTTGTTGAGATTATCTTAATATCTTAAGATCTTTGGCCGTCGTGGCGCAGTGGTCGGTCTGACTGTAAAGGAGATGGTTATGGGTTCCATTCTCACTGGGCATGAATATATAATTTTTTGTAGCTTTACGCTGTATCCCGTACACAGCGGGGTAGGCAGAGGTAATTTAGTGTTCAGACACTCCGTTCCCTAATTGCCGCCGAATTCGGAGGCATTGCGTGTTAAGTGGCGGAATTTAACACCGCGCTATGCCACGATACCAGAGCGAAGAAAATGGAAATATTAAATATTTCCACTCCTCAAGTGGGAATCGAACCCACAATTAGTCGTTTAAGTCACATGCTTGTGCTACTGCGCCACGACTGGCCCCTAATAAATAATTATATATAATTTTCATTACCAAAGTGGAGACTTTGGTACCCAGGGCAAAGCGCAGCTTTGAGTTCCGCCGCTCAATACACAGTGTCTCGGTGTCGAGCGAAGAGTGGGTACGGAGTGACTTGACACTAGGTACTCTCTGACCACCCTTCAATGCGGTAAAAAGCATGAAGCTGTGGGCAGTTAGATTTATCGTCTGACCCACGAGAAAGTGATGTGATTTTTCAATGTTTTTTTATTTATATAATTAATAAGTTACTATAAATAATAATATAAAAAAAGAAATTATTTATACGTACTAATTATAAGTTTTAGATTAGGCTCTTGTTACGGCGGTTATTGACCTCTAACTGATAAACTATAAGGTAATTAGTCGAATCACAATTCTAGTTAGCTAAATATAGTAATATTACTTTTGTCATGATATTTTTTTGTATATTAAAATTTATATATACAGAAGCTTTTTTTTAGCTTCACGCTGATTCCGCACACAGCAGGGTAGGCAGAGGGAACCTAGTGTTAAGACACTCCGTTCCCCACTTTCCGCCGAATTCGGAGGCATTGCGTGTTAAGTGGCGTAAATTAACGCCGCGCTTTGCCTCTAATACCAGAGCGAAGTAAATAGAAATATTAAATATTTCCACTCCTCGAGTGGGAATGGAACCCACAACCAGTAGCTTACAGTCACACGCTTCCACTGCAAGTCGTGCCATTGCGCCGCGGCTGGCCCCAAGCTGATGAGCTACCTACCTACCTACCACGGAATGTCTTAACGCTTAAATTTCTCTTTCTTTCTACAGAGAAGAGAAACATAAGAATTAAGAATTAAAACTTAAATCTAAGCTAATTGCATTATCGTGTAAATAAATATAGTATAAGTAAAGAAGTTTCATTTCAAATGTGAAAAAATTGTAAAAACCATACACATATCTTCTTCCAGGCCAGTCGTGGCTTGTAGGCACAAAGTGTAACTGTAAATCCGACTGATTGTGGGTTCGATTCCCACTTGAAATATGTAATATTTCATTTCCTACGCTCTGGTATCTTGGCAAAGCACGGCGTTGAGTTTCGCCACTCAACACGTATCCAGCCTCCAGAATTCAGCGGAAAGTGGGGAACGAAATGTCTTAACACTAGATTAGCTCTACCTACCCTGCTGTGTGCGGGATACAGCGTGAAGCTAAAAAAAAATTATTTACAAAAAAAATCCTTCGAACGGGATTTTAACTACTACCTGCATTTAAACACAAGGGGACTGAGCCACAGCGGTGTATTTTTATCTAATTGTATAATACGGGGTATCAACATGAACATCACTCACAATCAAGGGCGCTAATGCTAGTGTATCGGTAATAACTTCAAGTGCCTTCTTATCAGATATTGTTAAAATATTCGTGATATTTTTTGTTTATACGGTATACCCCGTGTTCATTTGGTTAGGAAGTGTGGAGAGGCGTTAAGTTATGCCATCCAACGTGAAATGTCTTGAATTCAGACAGAATGTCAAGAACAGAGTGTTTTGACATTCTGTCTACTCTCTTCTGTCAAAGTCTACTTGGGTAAAAAGTTTCAGACACTACGCTAAGATTCTTGTATTTGAAAATATACATTCTTATTATTACTAATATGAAAAATGAATCCTTTAGCTATTTAACTAAATTAATGTAAAAATAATTTAATTTAAGGTAGAGAGAGGGGCTTGCACATTGGATTCTCTTAGGGTATATTCTTTAAGCTTAGTTTTAAGTACACAAATTGTAAAAAAAATGTATTGTATATGATAAAGGAAGAATAATGTTAAAAAAGGTAAAGACCTTATGTCCGTAGAGTAATAAAATAGAATTATAAAAAAAAAACTAACTTAGGTCGCAAATCCCAGGCACTGTTCACAGCTCTTCTCTCTTCAACATACATATGTAACCTAGAACCTTAACTGACTTTTCTTAAACTTGAATTTTTTGTGAACGGATTAAAGTTATTTTAAGAAAAATTTAAAAATAGCACAAATATATTAATCGTTTTTCTGTGTTTTACTATGTGTTTTTTTATAACATTTTTAATATATTTTTATTCTTGGAATGTCATCCAGGTCATATAAGTCACCATCTGCGGCCATTTTATAAAAAAATGGGTAGTTACTTACAGGGGAATTCCTTAAATATCTATATGCCGAAACGAACCAAAAACTATTAACAACAAATTAACGATTTGCTTTTAAAATGTTATTGCATTTTTTTTCATCTCATCTTAAAATTTTTCGCTTTTTCGATTTTTCGCTTATTTACAAAAGATTTATCATATAAATGTGGTAGGCACAAAGGACCTAGTGTTATGACGCACCATTTTCCCCTTCCAGTGCGAATTTAAGTCTGGCACTGAGAGGTGAAGGAAGAGAGTGGGTTTTTGCCACTGTCTGGCAAAAACCCACTCTCTTCCTACCAGAGTAGGGAAGTGAAAATAATTTAAAAACATATACGAGCCGGAATCGAACCTATAACCATCGCGATTACAATCAGGCGCTATTCCACTGCGCCGCTACGGTCTCCCCAGTTTGTTCGTGTAACACTCGCATACGTACATCTCAAAGGGACACAGATAGTGTATCTTATCTGATTACATATTAAAGTGTGATACATGTATTATAATGTTTATACATTGACGCAAAATTGTAGTGTAAATAGGTAATTAAGTATTACGTTGTCTTTATGTCTCATGCGGTGTTATTACATGAAAAACTTTGTGTACGCTGAACAAGACGTTTAGAAAACGTATAAAAATTTGAACGCAGCGGGATTTGAACCTGCGCCTCCTGAATATCGTCCAGCCGATCTCACCGCTGAGCCATAAATGCATGGAATTCAAGAGCCGCGGGTTCGAAGCCCGCTGCGTTCAAATTATAATGTGTTTTCTAAATGTTTTTTTAATTTTCCTAAGTGTGGAATTACACTTAAAAAATGTCCACGGAGTAGAATGAAATTCAATTCAGCTAGCTTAATTTATATGAAGATAGCAACGCAAATTTAGAAAAAAAATAATAAAACATAAATTACACACATTATTATGTGTTTGACGCTCTTAAATAAAGTTACATACACGTTACCAGCCATACACGCGGGGCCAGTCATGGCGCAGTGGCACAAGCGTGTGACTGTAAACGACTTGTTGTGGGTTCGATTCCCACTCGAGGAATGGAAATATTTATAATTTCCAATTTCTTCGCTCTGGTATCGAGGTAAAAGCGCGGCGTTAAGTTCCACAATTTAACACGCAATGCCTCCGAATTCGGCGGAAAGTGGGGAACGGAGTGTCTTTACAGAGGTTCTCTTTGCCTACCCTGCTGTATGCGGGATACAGCGTGAAACTAAAAAAAACATACATGTTGCATCGCATAGTGAGATATCACCATGCACTTTGTTTTTTTCAGCTTCAGCATCGCGTATTTTGGCGCAAACCTGCTGGTTTTGCTCTGCGATCTGATAGACTCTAATGTTAGCATTACACTCTATCTGACACTCCGTTATCCATTTTCTATACGCAATCGAGGCGTTATGTATTGAGTAACAGAACTTAATTGACCGCGTCGTGTAATTTTGTCATAGTCTTCATTAACAACCATTTACTCTTCATACTTTGAGACACAAATTGAATAACTGCTGCTGCTTTACATTAATTATAACCACACATTTTTAATTTCAGATGAATAGCCGGGTCTATCAAGTTTTTAAGGCGACTTTCTTCATTTTGCTATGGACGGATATTTCTGCGAAAAGTAAGGCGTTCGAGTCATGTCCCATCGGCTTCGAACTGCTTGAGAGGAAAGATGCCGGTCCACTGTGCTACCGTCCGAAGGGCAGAGAGAAGTTCGGAGACAAATACAAAGATTGTGTTGGAAATTTGTACTCGACGAAATTACTACGCGAAGTTAAAAACTTACATCTCTTAGGGGACAATGCTGTTTGGACTGAATATAAATCGATGCATCCTGGTGGTACCTACGTTGACTGGTCTTACAGCAAGAATATGGGTGAAAAACTTGAATCAGAGTACGATGTGACGATGGATGACACACTAGATTTGGAGGACGAGTTGTGCCTTGTAAAGCATCCCTACAGTAATTACACAGTTGCTAAGTGCAACGAGTTGTATTACAGCTTGTGCGTGGTTAAGCCTTATAGTAGTGATCTTTCTAGTACAAACTGTGGTCATTTAAAAGATGCTGTCAGATTTTATAGCCCTGATTCAACGTGCTTGTCACATCTGTCCGGGGTTGGGGGTGGTACCGTGAGGGCCACGTGGAGTCAGGCCCAAGACCTGTGCTTGAAGAAAGGCGGTTCTTTACTCAATCGTGGATGGCATTACGTGAACCATAAAAAGTTTCGAAAGTCTGGTGTGAATCATGTACCATTTGGTGTTATATTGAGTTCTGATTATAATACGTTGAGATATGACACGGCAGATGATAAATCAGAGGTAAGTCATAATACCTGTTAGAATTATTAAGACCAATGTCAGTCTCGACAGTTGACACAAATTTAGAATCCCTGTACAGTAACATAAATATTTTGTTTAGTTTATTAAATTTACTTGTATAGTAAGCAATTTATAATTTATATTGTGACAGTGATACAATGCCATTTTATTATAAACTATCAGTAAAGAACAATGTAATTTAATGTCATAAAAATAGACGGCGTATATAGAATATAGAACGCATATTGTAATATCGACCCGCTATTTCGAGCCCCTTTAGGATTTTCTGAACCTTCTGTTCAATCATAATAAAATATAGCCTATAGTACTCCTGAATAGCTCCATTTTCATGACCGGTTCAGTATTTTCGAAGATTACTCCTTACAAAGAAGGATACAAACTTTACCTCTTTATTATATTAGTATAGATTATTCGAAAAGCTATTTAAATATTATTAAAAGTTCAAACAGTTTTTTCACATTTTTAAAATTTTATTAATGATAAGAAACAAAACGTACGAGTATACTACTATAAATGTTTACAGCTTCCCGTAAAGTATTTAGAGAGAACCACTTTTCAAACCACTTTTTTTGTCAAACCACTCCGTTCTCCGCTTTTCACCTGAAAACCTTAAGTGGCAGAACCCAAAACTGCGCTTTGTTTTAGGTACCAGAGTGAAAAAATGAAAATAATTAAAGTTAATATATAATTATTCGCTTGAGAGAGAATCGATTTCGTAACTATCGCGTTTACCATCAAGCGTTATCCTAGTACACAACTCCTACAAAAACTAAGAACTAAGTGTATGTAGTACCAGCAACCCTTAGAAATCGTCCAAGGTTAAATAACTTTCTACTAAAAGACATTTGAAGAAAACGTATACAAATTTGAACGCAGCGGGATTCGAACCCGGGCCTCCTGAACCGTCCAGGCGCTCTCACCACTGAGCCATGTCACGGGCGCAGCCATACGTTTTCTTTAAATGTCTTTTTCAATTTTCCTAAGTGTGGAATAACACTTTAAAAAATGTTTAAAAAACTTTCTTTCTACAATCTAATTTTATTTGTAAATACCCTTTTTTAATTTAAATACTTAATCACTACAGACTCCTGGACTCGTATACCTTTTTCCTTAATGTCATGATTTTTTTAACTCTTGAATTAAAGTTAAATTACTTTTTACATGTATTACTACTTATTGTAGATACCACTGGAACAGTGGCAGTTCAACGACACTGTTCGCGGTGAGGACACATTCCTGGGCTCTATACAAAATAATCGATGGGATTTAGTGAACAGTTCGTTTATCTTCTACGACGTTATATGCGAGAGACGTGTTCCATTGAGGAACATCACTATGCAGTTAACAACAGATGAGTAAGTTTTTTTTTTGAAACTGAAGCTCTGAGCTAAAATCTAATTATCAGACCAGGGGTGACGACTCAGTCAGATCACTCAGACGTCAGACCACTTAAAAGTCAAAATTTGGATAGGATCGTTGCCAAAAGCGGTTGCTGACCACTGGGTTAAATAAAGTTTGGCGTTTGTCTCCTTCCTATCAAAAGGTAGGAAAATAAGCCGGGAAAGGTTGCGGTAGTTACGTGTATTAGTTCCAGATATAGTAAAGCTTATTTTTCTAATTTTATTATACTGTATAATTTATTTGCGATAGCACCATTAATAAGAAAATTGTGATGTTAGACGAGTGAATTGAGAAGAGCATAGAAGTAAAAAGAGAGTGTGTATTGAAAGATAATGGCATCCGCTTATACAAATTTAAACGAAATGAAATTTAGTGTGTAGGGGGTTTCGGGGGAGGAAATTCGATCTAGCTAGGTTTCATTTTTTTAAAAAAAAATTTAATGAATTATTTTTTTAATATAGAAATATGCCCGAAAATCCAGAGAAAAAAACTGCTTAAATATCATTAGTATACGAATGTCAATTTGTAAGTTGGAAGAGCTGTTGCTTTTTATGGTTAGTTTTTAAGATTTGTCCACGGTTCGATCCTGACATCCAGACTATTTTTTTTTATTTGTTTTTTGTTTCATTTTTTTAGTTTCAATTTATTAGATTTTTTATTGTAATTTTTATTTATTTTATAATTTTATTATTATAATCATTATTTCAAAATAACGATTTATCCAAAGAAACACCGAGCGGAGCTCGGTCACCGGTTATTAACTCTTTATTGGACATGCGACGTTGCATCAAGAATATTAGCCACTTCGAATGAATTTAATTTACTCTTAAACTTATCCTCAAATAGTTTACTTTAAATTGTTAACAATTTATTTTTTAATATTTTAGTGAAAATAAACTGACACTAACAGTAAACGAATCGTTGGATGAAGAAGATATTTACTGCTTCACAGATTCAGTGAGCCGTCACCCAGTTAAAATTAGCATAAGTCAAAAGGACGATAAAAAATTTATTCTTAAACCAAAACAAAACGGCTATTATTGGTGTACACACATAAAGACCAGGAAGTATAAACTGATTGAAACAAAAAAAGTGTTATTTATAAGAGAGAAAACATCAGTAGTAAACACTTACGCGGTCAAACTACGCCTGATACACGCTCGTGACATACCTTACAAATTAGATGATTTGCCGAATTTGTTGAATATCACAGAATATAAGTTAAGAGAATACATTTACTTTAGAAACAAGTATGAAAGTATCTTTGAGGATGCATCTCCTGAAATAACAACGGACATGGTGAACCAATTCATAAGTTCTTATTCTAGTATAATTTTGAAATCGAAATTGAAAAGATTGTACATGGACAGACGATCTATATTATTTCATATTACATTAGGCGCGTATTTAATTCCCGTGAGTCCTGGTACATGGAAGGAAATGGAGATAATCTCGATGAAGCCAGTGTACTATTGTAAATCCTTTGAATTAGTTCCACAAATGATTTTGGGTGAGTTGTCAAATATTGTAGATTATTTTTTGTTAAGGTACAAAATTATCGCTAATTCTCTTCATTGCATGGTCTCCCAAAATATTGGTTCGTTATTTTTTATGGTTACACATTTAAAATTTCAGGTCAATCAATTAGCTTATTAACACCAGCTGGATGTCGAGCCCACACTTGCGTTGGTGATTTTAACGAAGGGGTACAATGGGTAACAACAGTATCAAACAATTGCAGCCAACCCACAAACAAAGGGAGAGCAGATTTTGATTATGATGGAATGCCAACAATATCCACATCTCAAATAGTAAGTATTTAAACTGTCTTATATTCGAGCTTGATTCTAATTTACGTAAAATTAGCATTAATTTCACAAAAGATGAAAAAAATATCTTTTAACATTGCTTTTGAATTATTAACTACATATTAACAACCATTGCATGTAAATAACACACTAACACAAGTGTTAACAACATCATAGACAGATGGAACAGAGGAGCCTGATAACCTAGGTGATAGCTCCGAAGAAGTCGGTATAACTACTGAGATAGTGACAACTAAGAAAAAACCTCCAAGTACTACATGCTATACGACGACAGAATCGACTACAGATAATGAATCGACTACAGATTATGAGCCGACTACAGATTATGAGTCGACTACACAAGCATATGAGTCTACTACAGAAACAACTGTCACTCCTATTCAGTCAACTACTACTACACCTATAATAAGACCGGTAAGAGCTTTTAGGTTCAAAGTCTAGCTGCCAGCATGTTAACGTTAAGTTGCATATAAATATATCTACTTAAAGCAACTTGAAATATATGAAAGTTTTTATAGCAACTTGAAATATATGTAAGTTATTGAACAAACAATTCAAGGCAGTTAAGTAATTTTGCTATTATTTGCCGTGAAGCTATTAAAAAGGAAAATAATTTCCCAAAAGTCTATATATCTTTTAGTATAGTAGTTTGGTCTAGATAATATGTAAATTAAAGTGTTAATAATAATGTTCACAGCCAGAGGACCGGCTTCAAGAAGTAATTCAAAATCTCGAGCAACTTATCAATAACGGTTCTACAGTCATGGTGGAAGATGTAGATCCTATGTTTGATCAGGTAATTTCCAAAACTCTATTGTATTGTTGATACAGTATAAATGTTGTTAAAAACATAAATGTTTACTGCATTGAGGTTTCTGTTGTTTTTATAGATACAAAATGTAAACGGTGTACCGTATACATTTGCTGTGGTAAACTGTAACAAACCACAAAAATCGTTCAGAAAAACCTTATTAAAGAAGAAATAGTTTTGTTCTCTAATATCTAGTTTTTTTTATTTAATAATTATAATATAATTATTCTAAAATAAAGTAGCTCTACGATTTTTCTATTCTACTTTAAACTTCAAAATTCTACAGGTGGACGATATCCTAGAAATCCCAGACAGCGTCGGTATTCCTGGCCGGTTCCTACATTTATTGGAAAAGCTTGGTTCTACTATAGAACTGAATGGTTCCCGCAGCGCCTTCGTTGTAAGATCTAATATAGCCTTAGGAATTACTGATTCGGGACCCGAAAACCCCGTGCGAGGCTTAAAGATAGGTAGCAGGGACAACGACAATTTCAATAATGGCTCCTTTGAAATGTTACTTGGTAAGTTTTGTTAATAAAGCAGTCTCACGCATTTTTTTCGGTTCTCTACTTTTTTCATTTTGCATATTTGTGGTAGCTCTTTCCCTTATAAGAGAATAACCAGAGAGAACCCAGTGTCGAAATGCTCGGTTTCCACTTCCCTAAAATTAAGATGTTAAGTGTATTGTAACGCTGCAATTTTGTCTTAAGTGCCAATAGCGAAGAAATGAACACTCGAATGTAATCGTTTCCACCAATGGGAACCGTATATGCTTATACTCAATTAATTATTTTTTTTTGTTTATTTTGTTATTTGAACTTTTTTATATTCCTCTTTTTAATTGTTCTTCTGATACATTTTAGTAAACTGCAACATTTAAAGTGTCAATATATATATTTTCTTTTGTAGGGGAACTGAACAGCACAGACTTGAGCGCTGATAGAAACGAGATGGTGGTTTATTTGCCGCAATCAGTATCAGATAGTTCCCAACGCCTCAGCTTCGTCGTGTTCAGGAACGACAGAGCCTTCCAATCTTCAGAAGGAGTCATTGCTGTCAATAGTCGAGTGCTGAGCGTTAAAGTAGGAAACGTCACCAATTTTGACAACGGAGAGGTAATTATTCTATGCGTACATGCGTAACTTATCATACAAATTTTCCTCTCTTATTTTAACTCTTTAAGGGTTGATGTTTAGAAAAAAGTAGCCTCAGTTTGACCCTGGGTTTACAACTATTTTCATTTCCAACAATTTAATATTTTTTCCAAGACGGGTCGGTAGATTAACCGTGAACGTGTAACAAACAGACACACAGATAGACTTTCGCATTTATAGTATATACGTTATATATAACATACTTACTATAAATAAAGTATATACGTTATATATAACATAATAATAAAATATTTCTCCAATCAAATATCGCTTTATATATAATTATTTATTATTTCAGGTAATAGATATACATTTGAGCCCTTTGTCTTCGAACCCAGAGAGAAACATTTCCAGAACATGCGCCTATTGGGAATTCCGCGAGGATGGTAGTGGGTTTTGGTCGAGCGAAGGTTGTAGGCTTATAATATCAGGACCAGGTAAATTAGACATCTGTAGATGTACCCATCTCACTCACTTCGCAGAGGTCCTGTTTCCCCGACAAGTGTTCTCACAAGCAAACGAGGACGCTCTACGAATGCTATCCATTATTGGTTGTTCTGTTTCAATCTTTGGTGTTGTTTTCGTTGGCGTCACATCTGCTTTATTCAGATCTTGGAGACGAGAGTTCAGCAACAAGATCTGGTTTCAGCTCTGCATATCCATATTCATATTGGCTCTAACTTTTCTAGTTATAATATTCGCCAAGTACGATCATTATAGTGTGATTTGTATGTTGTTTGGTATTTTACTGCATTATTCAGTTCTATCGTCATTTTGTTGGATGTTAGTCGCCGCTATACTATCTTATAGAAGGCTCGTCCTTGTATTCACGAGGGATGCTTCTCACAAGCTTCTTAGGGCTTCTGCCTTTGCTTGGGGTGCTCCCTTCGCGGTCATCGGAGTCCTACTCTCTATCGCTCCGCACTCTTATTCGGAACGTTTTGAAGATAAAACCCCTAATGGTTCATTCTGTTACCCTTCGGGTTTAGGACGTTGGTTATCTGTTAACTTGCCGATTGCTCTTATTTTACTTGTAAACTGGACACTATTTGGCTTAATAGTTCGTTCTGTGTTTGCTTCGAGCAGGATTCCAAGGCACGGAGATACTAACGAGGCTTTTCGGTGTGCCTCTGTCAGTTGTTTGTTAGTGTTTCTGTTTGGTTTACCCTGGGTTTTTGGCCTATTTGCATTCAATATAGTCGCTGCGTATTTATTTACGCTCACAGCTACTTTTCAGGGATTCGTTTTGTTCATATTTTTCGTCGTTGGCAATAAAAAGACTAGGGATATGTGGTTAAATAAACTCAAGATCAAACAAACGCGTAAAGTACCTGTGACATCATCTACGTACTCAAATAGGAGTACAGTGTGGAGGGGAGCAACTCAAAACGTCACGTTTGAAGCCAAAGCCTCTAAACCAAAGTCTTTGAGTCAGGACAATTCAAGGTTTTCTTGACGAAAGTCGAAGGGATGTTAGCCAATTGCTTTATATTTTTAAAAAATATATACTTTTTAGTTTATAAAAGATTGTACATTGTTTTCACCATTAATGCCTATATGCTGCTATTTTTATATTTATGTAATAATAGCCATGCCTTATTGTGTAGGATGTCGCGTTGACTCAATCTAGTCGCTTTTATTTTCTAAGAAAAGAGATTTAATCATACGACGTAGAGTAGTTAGATTACTTTACTACGCATCTATGCAACTTGTCATGGGTTCGATTCTAGGATGGATGTCTATTATTGTTTTAATCATAATAGTTGTCTTTTTGAAAAGGTTATTATTTCACCTGTATTCTATATTTTCTTGTCTGGGTATTCATTTAGAGGGTAGTGAGAAAGTTTTACAACCCTTTTTTGAACCACTTTTTCCCCTTTGATTTGCTTGAAAATTTGTTCAAGTATCCGGATGTGACGATGACTTTTACAGCATGAATTAAATGTCCCTTTTAATTTCTATTTTAAAGTAATATGTTTAATAATAGTAAAGATTTTTCACAAAACAAGATTAAAAATAAGAATTCGTTATATTGAAACAATTAATATATTACAAATATGAGGCTCTATATAAATAAAATTGATATAATATAACTTTCAAAATTTATGTAAGAGTAAAAATATAAATATAAAAATAAAAATTGTATATATTGTGGCCAGTCGTGGCCCAGTGGCACAAGATTGTGACTGTAAACGACTGGTTGTGGGTTCGATTCCCACTCGAGGAGTGGAAATTATATTTCCATTTTCTTCGCTCTGGTGTCGAGGTAAAGCGCGGCGTTAAGTTCCACCACTTAACACGCAAGCCTCCGAATTCGGCGGAAAGTGGGGAACGGAGTGTCTTAACACTAGGTTGCCTCTGCCTACCCTGCTGTGTGCGGGACATAGCGTGAAGCTATATATAAAAAATATATAATTAATTTTTATTATTCAGTATTGTAATAACTCGTTGATTAGTTCAGTGTCTGAGGCAGTTATTTGAAAGTAGAAATGTTTTTTTTCCTTAGAATTCGTGTATATTTTTATAGTTCAACTTAATTTATAAAATAATTTATACATAAATTATTGTATTTATAATATAAATTATTGTATTATTTAAAAATAATAAAATAATGTGTATTTTTTATAATTTAGTTCCTTAACTAACCAATTTTTAGGACTCTACATTCCATCCATATTGAGTAAGAAAACACATTTAAAATACATAAGCTCGAATAAAATAATATTCGTGTAGTTAATATATATTTTTTTATAATTTTGTTAATTTATTGATACAGACAGAAAAAATAAATGATTATTTTATATTTAAGTTATTTTAAATTTTAGTACAATAAGTTAGTTATAATTATAAATTTGTATAGTAATTAAATTGTAGTACGTAGTTGTTATTTCAAGAATAATTTTAAATACAATGGGGCCGTCTCATTGTAAGCAAGTCGGCATCGCTATAAGGCGATTAGTTGGGGGTTCGATTCCAACTGAGGGGTATTATATTTAATTAACTTTTATATAGCTCATCTGGTATGACAAAATGCGGCGTTGATTACCGCCACTCTCATAAATGTCTCGAATTCGGACGAAACGTGGAGAACGGAGTGTATTAACACTAGGTTCTCTCTGCGTATGCATTCTCTCCTGTTGAAAGCTGAAAAATAATTAAATGCTATGACCGAATGTATGGATTTGTTTATATTGTTATTAGTGATTGACTTTTATTATTAGCTTATATTATATTTAACTTTCTAATGGCAAAATGTACCACCTCAAAACACCTCTTTTTCTCTATGACTTTGACCTTATCGCACTTTACTACGAGAACTATTATCACATAATTATTCACATAATTTCGATTTATAGAACAAAGATTTTTTAGTATATAGAAAATTGTGGCATTTAAAATATGTTTTTATTATAATTATTAAGTTATTATGAATAAATATATAAATGTTTTATTTGTTTAAATTTTTATTTTTAATCTAATTTTAGGCCCCTAAGAAAGAAAAAATATATAAGTACTTTTAAGGCCATCCTGGCGCAGTGGAACAGCATATGACTGTACGCAATTGGTTGTGGGTTCGATTCCCACTCGGTGTGATTATAATTAAATTATTTTCATTTTTTCATCCTGAGTGTTTTAACAACAGAGTGTTTTAACACTGGGTTTTCTATAACCTGCTATGCGAAAAAATCGTGAAGCTATTAAAATCTATTTTTCAATATAACAAATGTGACATTAAAGTAAAGCATATGACATTTTAAAACGATACATAAGTAAAATTTGTTGCTTTGAAACTCTTGGTTATACTGTAACAAGAAAATCTAAAACACATATACTATGTGGCGTATGCAGTATGGCGTACGCAGTGGCACGAACGTTCGATTCCCACTCGAGGAGTGGAAATATTTAATATTTCCATTTCCTAAGCTCTGGTATCAGAGGTAAAGCGCGGCGTTAAGTTCCACCACTTAAGAGGCATTCGGCGAAAAGTGGGAAACGGAGTGTCTTGACACTAGGTTCCCTCTGCCTACCTTGCTGTGTGCGGGATACAACGTGAAGCTAAAAAGGAGAAATAATATATGCATACTATGTATATAGGCATCTATTCACATATGTAATTTATATCTTGTATTTCAAAATATTTATATTAAAAACATTGAAAGGTCTAATCAATGTTGCTATGGTTCTAGATTTAAATGTCATTCGGATATACAGATTTTGTTTTTATATACGTTATTGATGTGATACGTTTCATTTGACATTAGTCATTGAAAATGATCTTTTAGACTACATAATGTTTTAATTTAAAATCAACATAACCTCATTCATTTAAATTATAATTTTGGGTTACTACTAATACTACTTCTGGGTTAACCTACTTTCGAAAACCCCACGAATAAGTAACTAACATCTTTCTAGGCATGTGTAAGAGATGAAAAATAAAAAGAAAAAGCATTTTAATATATATTTATATTTCTTTACACGTAGCCTACAATTATTGCCACTTGACGGGTTATCTAGCACACTCATATTTAATTAGAGGCTTTGAGCGAGTGTCAATTATAGACAGTTGCCATGGCAACGCCCTAACGCCGCTAAGTTACTACGTATCCATGGTGTCACGTCTGCATTCATTTGACTTGCAAGCTGCGAGCTAAAATGTTCTGGGGTATAAGTCCTGCTCTCGATCTGCAAAAGGAATATCTTAGGCATGGAGATGAGAGTGCCTATGAACTCAACTTTCTTGTCATCGGTGGCTGCGATGCGAGACATCTTATCAAGACCGTTGCCCAAGCGTACCGTCATACGAGGCGTTATATGAACTTGTTTGTGATCGACGGGTGTCCAGAACTCGTCGCACGTCAGATTCTTCTTCTATCTTTGGCTTTAGAAAAAACAACAAAATGTGGACTCTTGGAGAAAACTCGCCGGTTTCTGGAAGTTTATGGAAATTTACTTCTACGCCCTCCCACTTCAAGGTATTTAATTGCTAAAGCTCGTGAATTGATAAGTATGATAACGAACCCTGAGTACATGAGTTACCTACTTCCTTGTATTTCTGTCGACCAAATGAAATATCGTGAAAGAGATTATATGGAAAACCTGTTTAATTTTTGGACAACTGGTAACACCAACCAGTTTAATGCGTGTGAATTGTGGGATCATCGCTTACGACAGAGTCTTGGGATGAGGTATGATAACAGGATTGGAATATACGACTGGGACTATCATATGCGCTTAAAAGAAGCGGCGAGTCAGATATGCTTTCAGGAATATAAGCATTTTAGGGAACATGGAGTGGCTTTCACTTGGTTAGAAACTGAAGTGTGCCGACCGAATGTGTCACTGGCAGCTGGAGTGTATAAGTGTGGTGACAGATTCTTACATAGAGGCTACCTCGGAGACTTGGTGACCTCACCTTATATTGCCTATGGGTTAGACTGCGAAGACAAGGACATGCTGAAATCTTCTCAAGGAGTAAATTACAAGCGAGCTACCGATTTATCCGAGAGAAATGTTATGAGATTGTTATATGAAGTTGAAAATCGCAAGCCATTTGACCCGAACAAATTCAATGTAGATAACCAACAAAATTTGGGAATGGCTGTCTTAAGTGAATTTGATGCCAGAATTTCTGAAGGTGGTCCTGAAGTTCCGTTGCTTTTGCGCGAAGATCGCGATACTTATATCGAAGTGGATTGTGGAAAAGTACACTTTCTCTCTCTTTCCGCTTTGGATCACTACCCACATAAGCCACAATTCCAAGGGTTATTCCACGGTGTATTCGTAGGACATAATATATTGCCACGAGTGAAGCCGAGTGTGTGGTCGATGGCACGAGATGATGCTATAATTATTATGGAATCAAGAAAGTATATGATAGAGTTAAAAAGAGATGATGTGAAATCGTATGGGGATCAAATTCAGCAAGCGGCTACAACCGCGCAATGTGAAAAAATTGCTCCTTTTAACGCTGAAAAGGATGATTTCGCCAGGTTCCTGATACGACGTAAGAGCGAGAGTACTGATCCTGCTGTTTAGAAATAAAAAATATTAAGTAAATATTAATTGATGTTTCATTTTTGGTCATTTTTGTGAAAATTGTATTGTTTTTGTTTTTCGTTGATAAATAATTCTTAACATATCTTTAAAGTGTTTATCATACACTTAGAAAAATGGAAAAAGATATTTTTAGTAAACGTATAAAAATTTGAACGCAGCGGGATTCGAACCCGTGACTCTTGGAAGCATAGCGTCCATATACTCGTAGATTGTAGTAGTTATAGAAGATTAGGTTCAAATTCCGTTACTAAAGGCAGTCCTCTCTTTCAATCTGTCTAAGGCATTATAAATGTCTTTTTCAATTTCCTTTCCATGTATGAATCAACACTAAAAATGTCAAAAGTATACCGACAGAGTTAGTGCAGTGCAAAGTACTGCATAGAATTTGTCGGCAAAGTCGCGGCGGCGGCGGCGTTGAAATTTCGTGCAATGTACCAGGGAAGCAGACCCAACAAGGAAGTATATTTTACAACCAAGATTAGACCTCTTCGCTTTATATGCACTCCTAGTATTTCTTGTAAATTTTCACAAAATCTATTATAGAAAATAAAAAACTAGAACTAAGCTGTCATCACGTGTTCAACCTCGTGAAATCCATTGTAATTTCCTCAAGTTTAAAAGTATTATAATAAAATAAATTACATCCAAATCCATACATTACTGCCCAAATTTAAAAGCTATAAAACATAAAAGTGGCCAGTCGTGGCCCAATGGCACAAGCGTGTGACTGTAAACGACTGGTTGTGGGTTCGATTTCCACTCGAGGAGTGGAAATTGTATTTCCATTTTCTTCGCTCTGGTGTCGAGGTAAAGCGCGGCGTTAAGTTCCGCCACTTAACACGCAAGCCTCCGAATTCGGCGGAAAGTGGGGAACGGAGTGTCTTAACACTAGGTTCCCTCTGCCTACCCTGCTGTTTGCGGGATAAGAAAACAGTAAATGTTTAGTTCAAATAGGTACAGTAGTTCCCAAGATGTTTGTATAATAAATAATACATAGTACAGATAGAAGATTGACTTTTGATGCAAATTAAATATATTTATGTAACATTATTATAGTTATATAATTTACTTTGCAATATGAAATTGCTTTTAAAAAACGGCAGGCGCTTCACTATTAATATACCTAAAACATTTTAAATTGGCTCTTATTACCTTCACTTGTATGTATCTATTTTAGTGGGGCCAGTCGTGACCCAGTAATTGGTTGTGGGTTCGATTTCCACTCGACGAGTGGAAATTATATTTTCATTTTCTTCGCTCTAGTGTCGAGGTAAAGCGCGGGTTTAGGTTCCGTCACTTAACACGCAAGCCTCCGAATTTGGCGGAAAGTGGGGAACGGAGTGTCTTAGCACTAGGTTCCCTCCGCCTACCCTGCTGTGTGCGGGATACAGCGGGAAGCTAAAAAAAATACTTAGCAATATGAAATTGCTTTTAAAAAACGGCAGGCGCTTTACTTTAACTTGTATGTATTCGTATCTAGTCTATTCTAGTGGGGTCAGTCGTGGCGCAGAGGCACAATGTGTGACTGTAAAGCGACTGGTTATGGATTTGATCCGACTCGAAGAGTGGAAATATTTAATATTTCCATTTTCTTCGCTCTGGTGTCGAGGTAAAGTGCGGCGTTAAGTTCCGCCACTTAACACACAAAGCCTCCGAATTCGGCGGAAAGTAGGCAACAGAGTGCCTTGACTCTTCTAGGTTCCCTCTGCCCAGTGCGGGATAGTGTGAAACTAAAATAAAATATATCTAGATTTGCAGCTTCACATTTTTTCCTTCAAAGCAGAGCAGCCGGAGATAACATAGTGTCAAGGACACATAGTTGTCACTTTTACACCTGAAATTACATTGTCTCTTAAGTGTCGGAAAGTAACCCCAAAGTAATGTTGTAATAGGTGCAGGTGCAATTCTTACTTTTGCATACATTTTTTTTAGCTTCACGCTGCATCCCGCATACAGCATGGTAGGAAGAGGGAATATAGTATTAAAACATTCCGTTGTTGCCCACTTCCCACGTTCCGCCGAATATAATAACTGACGGAGCTTAACGCCGTGCTTTACCTTTACTTATATGTATGTATATGTAACTACTTAATATAATATTTAAATTAGCAGTGTAGTCTCTTAAAACTAAAGGCATAGAATAAAACATCCGAAAAAATTTGTGTTCATCTATTTTGTTTCATTAATAATATGTTACATTCATTTAGTAAATAATATAGCAAATATATTTACAAGGACAAAAACAAACTGAAAATCTCAACGTCTTAACGTTTTCTTCGTTAAAATTCGTATTTCATATAATATCACTTAACTTTAACAATACTATAATCAGTAGTTCGGTAGTGATAGTGTCTGCAAGTGTAAGTTACATATATTATATTTCTTTTAAAACTACGTACATTGGCAGTTATTTAAAGCCTATATATATTCGACGATTACAGATTTTCAATATCACGAAATTTATTTTTACCAAAAAAAAAAATAAAAATAAAATAACAAAACACTGGCAATACTCATTTCATGAGTCTTAAGTTGTCACTGTCACAATAATACTATACTTCAAAACATAGAAATAAAAAAGGAGTTTTTATTTAAAAAAACAATACAGATAATAAATTAAACATGACATAAATAAATGTCACAGATAATTAAAGACGGGCTCGCAGAACACCAGAGCACTACCGTGAGCAATGGCCGTTACCGGCGCCGTCAATTGACGTATTAGGCCTGCGCGTGACACCCGCGTGCGGTAAACTGAGTGTTGGCAGTGAATAACATGACATTTACAATTTTTTAATTATTCCACTGCTATTTTATGAGCTTAAATTATTGTCAGGTTATTCACTTTTCGCATACAGTAAGTTATCAATCTTGCTTGTTTTTGAAGATTTTTTTTATATATATTTATATAAATATGTATATAAGTTTAATGTGAACACATCTTTTGTTTTTAAATATTTATTCAACTTGGAGACAACCAATAAGTACGTAACTGCAAAAAGTGCAATTCCTTCCATTGTATCACAAAATAAAATAATTATTCAAAATAACAATTATTTTCAATTAACATGTAAATAAATTGAAAATAACAGAAAATAATTCGTTTACCACACACGGATGCTATGGTAAGTAACGCACCTCGCGACGCCTCCTGGGCTCGACACTCGCGTACGCACCCTAATTATTTACCAGACTATTTACTGCCACTTTTGTTCGGTTTATTATGTCATTGTATAGCTGTTAGGTAGCAGTTGCGTCGCCCGCCATGCTGGTGCGCGGCGTGGCGGGTGCGCGGCGCGGGGGCGACGGCGGCCACACGCGCTCACTCGCGAACATACACGCAACATCCGCTTCCCGTCGTCACACAACTTTTGCATTTTAAAGCAAATGCAAAGTAAACACTTAGAACTAAGTACTAAAGGTCGATCGTTACGCGTTAATCGACAGAAGTTGGCAGTTAGAACAATCTTTACACATATCACGTATTATAAAAGTGCTTATCGTGTGAACTAGTATATTAGTGCTGATGTATAGATCTATTTACATCGATTTCATTCTACTTATAAAGCAATGCTGTTATTGTGCGAAAAAATCATTAAACGTCCTTAACCTAGCCTATTCTAAGTAATGAACCATGTAAGAACTACGAATTGATACACATATCTACTGATCGTGAGTAGCCGGAGCCGCTCGCCCCCGCACCGCGAGTGTCGCCCAGTACAGAGTATAAGAAAAACGACTACCCTGTACGCGTAATTAGTTACCTAATTTACCTTACCTACGAGTTACGACTGCGACTCCACTTACACAATGATTATTATAGCGCGCCCGCCGACGCGCGACACGCGGCGGCGGCCGGCCGTGGTCTATTACATCTCTATAGTATTATAACTTTAAGTCCTATTAGTAATACGTGGCGTCGCCACCTAGCCTAGCGTACATCAGAAACGATAACCCTCTAAATTGTCATAATAAAATAAACGGAAAACTGTAACACACGAGGACGGGCGCCGGTACCGACACTACTCTAAGCTATGTCGCCCGCACCGCGCCGCGCCTCCCGCGCCGCGCCCGTCCTCCCTCTGCGTAAATTCGTTTTAATTATACATATACATACGTACATATCTGATAAAATTCCGAAATAACTTATATTCACATTAACGTAACTATTTTAGAATATGTGTACTTTATGAATCTAAATACAAAAACGAGTGTGAGCCACGAGTGCGGTCGCGCTCGGGCGCTGCTCGGCGTCGTCGCTCTGACGGTCGACGGTCTGACGCGGACGGTTGCGGTCCTGCACTCGACAGGAGCGCGCAGGAGTCGACAGGAAGACGCGCGTCTCCAAGCGACCGCTCGATTAAAGCTTCGACGAATCTCTTTACCAAAATTTGTTAAACGCCTATCTAAATCGTTAAGTCGCGTAATCGCGTCGAAGCCCGCGGCCGCCGTCGTCGCCGCCGTCGCCGCCGCGCGGGCGGGCGCCGGGGCGCGGCGACGCGGCGACGCGGCCTTTCGTATTTACGCTAAATCTATAAATATTTCAGTCATATCGTTAAATTAACTGTGCATTCAGTATTTACATCCGGTCGGACTGCGCGCAGGCGCGGCGCGTCAGTGCGTGTACTCCGGGAAGGCGGCGCCGGCGGGGCGCTCGCTGCCGGAGCTGCCCGCCGGCGAGCGCGGGGAGCGCGGGGAGCGCGGGGAGCGCGGGGCGCGCGGGGAGCGCGGCGAGCGCGGCGAGCGCGGCGACGTCGGCGACGGGAAGTAGTCGCGCGCCGGGACCGCCTCTTCACTCGCCCACCGGGCTAACTGTTGTTGAGCTTGAATAAATTCATCACTAGAAAATGATAGAGAAGAGGAACGGAGAGTCGAGGCGCGTCGCTGCGGCGCGGCGGCGCGGCGGCGGGCTCGCGAGTCACCTACGGGCGTCGGCTGACAGGCCGATGTGAGGGGTTCGAATGGACACTACTCAAAATTGGATTGAACAAAAATTTTATAATAAAAAGAATAAAAAAAGATACTAGGCCCAATTGTGATACATATCTACTTGTATGTATTGATGACTACATGTTTTTGAAATGATTTTTATTATTTTGGAAAAATGTATGTGACATTTGAGTTAGACCCTTGGAGCCCGCCAGTGAGTTATGAAGTGTTGTTATGTGTGTCGCTGTAAAATCAAACGTTAACAACAAAATACAAAATCATATGAAACATTGTACAGTCACTGTTGTATTAAGTTTGGCTCACAATATTACACTCAGTCGTGCACGTACATTGTGCAGCGACAGACTTCATCAAGTATAGTCTTCTCTAAGTATAATGTGTCAGAAATCATAACAAAATAAACATAAACAACAATAACCTAGCAGAGACTGCAGCTTGCAAAGTATTAACTAAATAACGACCAAGATATGAATATAGGACATGTGCGGTGTCAGGTCCAAGTCCCACCCAAAATCAAATCAATCACTACTTATTACTTTATTCCACTACAATATAACTTTGTTATCATCACGCACATACCACTTTTTTTCGGACATAAAGAGACAGCTTATTGCCTCCGTTCTCTACTCTCTGCTCATATTAGAGACATTATATACTGAATAGCAAAGTACAAAGCCGCGCTTATCTAAGAACTGATCTGGTATACTTGTCATGTAAAGGTATTATCCCAAGTGGGAATTGAACCCACAACCTCCGCCTGGTCAATCCCTCAAACCTGACGATCATTGGATAGGTAATGCGCAGTTCGTAAGCTCACCTCTCGCTATCAGGTGCGTCGCGCAGGCGCTCGGCGTCCGCGGTCTCGTAGAGCGCGTCGTCGTCGGGCGGCGCGCGGAGCGGCGCGTGCGCGTGCGGCGCGTGCGGCGCGTGCGGCGCGTGCGCCAGCGGGCCGTGCGGCAGCAGCGCCGGCGCGGCGGGGTGCAGGCGCCCGGACCCGCGGAAACGAGGGTACCCGAAACGTGCTTCCTCCTCACCAGGTCCGGGTCCTAGACGTCCGCGGCAACGTCTACAATGTTTTTTTGGTTATGTTAAGAAAAATTCACGCCAAATATTAGAAAAAATAACCCACCGGAAGGGTGGAGCTGTTGATTTAGATATATACTAGTGGGCCCGGCCAACTTCGTTTCGCCATATATTTTGATTTGAATACTAAAGTCTAAGATTTTAATAATAATGTTAATGCAATGCAATGCAATGCAATAATAATGTTAATGTTAATGCTTGCCATCCAGTAGCTGGACTACTCATTTTATTTAATAAAATTACATCCCTCCTTTCTTCAACTAAATACTATTGTTAACCATCGTAAATCATCATAAGAACGATGTATTTCATTAACATTACAATATCCTATGTTTCATATTCTCTCCCACAATAATTTAAGCAATTTAATGTTATATTGTCTCTAATGTTTTTCTACCTGCCTGGTCTTTGCCTGCTCTGCTTTGAGTTCATGACTATCCGATAAACCGTTATCGGATAGTCATGAAGTAATATAGATCTTTCTCTCTTAGCTGCATGATTGAGAGCACAGCCTTGATTTAATATAGCTTCAGAACTCCTCAAGAAAAAATCTAATCAAATCTTAAATCTGAAGAAATTTATATTTAACATTGTCGGGAGTAACAATGCTCCTGCAAGTCGGTGAATTTGACCTTGTATAAATTATATTATAAAAAAAATATATTTTGAAAAATTCTTTCCTTAAGAACGATTTCATTACACAATTTTAATTATAATAATATGGTTATATTGCAAAATGATAAACTATTTTAAAGCTTTAGTGATGGCATTTTTTAGTAATAAGATACTTCCATAAACCAGTAAAATCACACTGCAACACAGGATTTTTTTCCCTTTTTACTTATGAATGAAATAGTTATTTGTTTGTTGAAACGTCAATCTATCTATCCGTACTGTCAATTATATTTTCCTTTTTAATATGTCGTAGTCGTATCGTTAAATTGAGTATTTTGTGAACTCGTTGATCATATCATGAAATAATTGTATTTCATGAACTATGATCGTTTAACTCGTGAGTTGACGGGTTGAATTTAACCAATAACTAATTGGTTCGTGAACGTTTAAGAGTGTTTCCAACATTTCCCCATTTTTCAGGTTATTGGAAAAGGTATTAACAAAAATAGTTTATTTTCATTCAAAATGATGATTTTCTTTGGGTTGGCAATAAATTTCTAGTACCTTCCTTACCTTCCTTACTTAGTATCTTACCATTTCTAGTACCTTACCTTGCATTGGCGCATACGTTTATTTAGTAATTTGATGTTTTTTTCTATAATATTATAATAACTATGATCAATTTATACAAATAATTTCTATACCTTCCGAAACTCCCTAATGCATATAATAAAAGAAACTGGAATGTAACAAAACGCAGCTGAATAGTTAGGGTAGTTTTTCTTGGTTAAGTTGAATTCAAGTATATAAATAGATCTAAGCAAATAGAACCTACATAACATCACTGAATACTATAAGTTCAAGCTAAAATTATTAGTTTCTTTCAAATGTTTACTTATTAAAATTTAATCTCCATTTTGTATAAATAGTTGGGCTTTTTATATTACTGAAGGAATTAGACACACTTATAAATCTAATTTCAAGTTTTGTGGAAGCGATTGAAGTTTTTCTTAGAACAACATTTAACAAAATACATACATTTTAACAACATACATTTTAACAAAATACCAGGAGAAAGTTTTAGTCGGAACATAATTTTTACATCAAATCTAATAAAAGAATTTCGTACTTCCGCTTTAAGTGAAAAAATACGTTTAAGACTTAGGTTATGACGTTGTTACTAACAGATGACATACAAACATGATAAGCTTATAAATAAATAAATAAAAAGCTCTTCAATTTTCTTCGGTTGGTTAAATAATTATTTTTCGATTTGGTCAAATAAGATCGATGATTTCATGGCGTCGTCACATAAATAGATGATTCATGTCGTTAAACGACAATTATAACTTATCATTGATCATCCAGCATTATGATCTGGCCAAGTGACAATTAGTAATATAATAAAATGCGACTTTTTTATAATATCGTCAACTTTATGATATAACTACTACATTAAATGACACTGACAAAGTTTTGACAATATGTTAAAGACGTATTACAATCTTCCGTCTAGTTCACACGATTAAGATTTTTAGAGAAAATTATCCCTTGAGACCCTAATACCGGGATAAAAAGTATCCTATCTTTTAAGTTGGACCAAACAATAGATACCTACAAAATTTGACTCAAATTAGTTAAGTAGTTTAAGAGTCAATCGCGGACAAGCAACGTGACACGTAATTTATATATATTAAGATTTTGTTAATGACTATAAGTCTTTTTATTTAACCATGTATTCTAAGAATCTATGTAAGGCACTCACGGTGGTACATCGCCTTCAATTCTATAGTGTCTATCCGCTTCTGTTTCCGACATTCTGATATCTTCAGAACCAGACGGGCTCATGTGACGGCTGGAGTGGTGTTCAAGCTGCCTAATCAGGTCCTCCAAGTTTCTAATCCTGATAGGTCCACAGGGCGGTGCCTCGTCTTCCTCTTCATCACCTCTCTGTCTTCTTAGTTCTGCTTCGTGGATCTTCTCGGCACTAGGAGCCCGTTCCCTCTTGTATTCATATTCCTGTAAAGCTCTGAGATCACCGGAACCAACGGCAGCGCCAGCACTAGCTCGTTGAGCCGCTGCTGTTTTGAGTGCCACGATTATGTTCTCGTGGTAACCATTGAGGTCCTGAAATTATTTATTGTAAAATATTAACATGCTGCTCGTAAATAAAACTCACTTGACTAATGCTTTTAAGATGTTTATGTATTTTTGAGATTATAATTCTATGGTCCTAGACAGCAAATTAACTATAAGTTGCTAGAACTGGCAAAATGTCATGGAACCATAGTCTGACGTAGTCCGGGGGCTACGTTTGCAGCTTCTCGGATCGGGACCTGAAAAGCTGCAAACTTAGAGGAGAAGTATACGTAGTAATAAAAAAAAACATGTATCGATAACATGAACGAGACATATTGTCGGACACGATTTTAATGTAGGACGTGATATCCAAACAGGACAAACGTTACCTTAAACTTATATTCCATATCAGCAACAGCTCCAGAAGGTTCCTGTCCATCTGACTGGGAGCCTGCTTCTAGTTGCTCAGACTGGGAGTCATCTCCCCACTTGTCCTTTCCATCGACTGCTCCGTAGCCGTGCTTCTTCAGGATTCCCTTCTCAGGCAGCTTCGCCATGGAGTTGGGTGCGACGTCGATGAACGCTATGTCTTCCTCTCCTAGAATTTGATTTGCGAATATTTAGAAATTTGCCTCATTCTATGTAATATCTTATCCGTATTGTTCTCTGCTTGACAAATACGGTAATAAGTAAATAAAAATAATACATTTTAACATAAAGCGGACAAAGATTTCATCCACTTAAAATTCACTGTTTATTTCAATTTAATTCTATTTTACACATTACACTAGATAAAAATTGGCAAATTGGCAACTAGGCAACTATTAATCGATAAAAAAATATTTTACTTTTATTTACGAGTAAATACGATAATTATAAAATATTTTACTGTACCGGAATGTGTCGGTTCGTCCTCACTGCCAGAATGTACACGTTTCATTTGCTTGTGGTCTCTGGAAAAGAGTCAAATTTAAATAATCTTGATAAATTAGCAGAAAGAGACCCAGCAAAAATGATCTGCGCATGCCAATGGTTATGTAAACGTGATTTAAGTGTTTTTTTTTCATTTATGTTCCTGCCTTGAGGAACTATGTTTATTTGCAAAAAAGAGAAATACAAGGCTGAAAAGTTTTAAACAATAAAGGACGAATTAATTCAATTCAGTTTTAAATTAAAATAACTCTTTACTAAACTTGTCAACAGCTATCTAAGACATAAGCAGCTATGCTAACCTAGGGGGTAAGGGGTAGGGGGCAAATCTACATAATTAATATATTTTTACAATAAGAATATAAAATAATAGTAACAATAAATAGCGTAGAAAGATAGACCCCATGAAGTTATAAATTTGTCTTTCTGTGATTGGCAACTCACGGATATCTGCTAGTGTTGCCAGCTCCCGACATGTGATTCCCGTGTCTGAAGATCACGCGCTGGGAGTCCCCGCGGCTGAGGAATTTGGAATCGTTTAAATTTTGTTCCATTTTCGAATTTTTCAAATTTCCAGACTGTTGCAAGCTGCGTATCGAATGGACCGAATGCTTGGCCTTGGACTTCCCTACCTTGATGTATGTATTCGTCTCAAGTTTAGTTAGTCAAGTCCTAATTACCAATGCCTGTTCTTCTCTATAATCTACTTTACTTCTATATTTTATTCTATTCTGTGCTTTGGTATCTATGTGCATCTTTATCACCTCACATAACTCATTAAATACTATAAAGAAATGATTAAAAGCGTGTATTTTAACGCATGTGTGATTGTGCTTGGTCACACTAGAACACGCCAAAAGTTGGAACTTTTTGAAGCATAACCTCAAGCCGAATGTGATAAGCGTAAATCGTGTGAAAACTGTAATAGCAGTGAGACTTGAAGCTTAAACGTACCTGAGAAGATTTCTGTTACACCAGTTCCGATAGGAAGAGGAAAAAAAAGTTTAATTTTGAAATAATCAAGGGTAATTGGAACGTGCTCTAGACTTTATTACATATTCCTCACCAAAGAATTTTTGTGTATTTTTATGATAATAATATATAACTGAAATAGCAAATCACATGTTATATTATACATGTAATATTCACGAGAAAGATACGTGGAAATTTAATAAAATTATATTAGCCTACATTATTGAAACGTGAAATGAAAAAATCATTGCCTTTTGCTTGGCGCGTGTGAGCAAATTGTTATATTAGACGTAATTACAACATTTAATATCCAATTTTCATCTACAGTTATAAAAGTAAAGGCCTATTCTGTACCCTAATTAAAAAATAATCACAATTTAATATAGCTTTTTTGTAACAACCAGCCAATTACTACATCTAGAGCACGTTTAAATCATACAATTTATAATAACTTAATGGGACCTAAATTATATTAAACGTATAAAATATAAATAGAATAAGAAATACACATTGTCAAAATAATCGAAGGTATGGAGACAGAACATAAAGTTGTAAATACATGTATATATTGTATATAACAGACATCAGTATAGTCGTAGCAACTGATTCATAGTGTATGTAATTTAAGGAGAGTACAGTGACCGGAGAGTGCATAGAGTTACCCATGTTACCTGATACTTACCTAAATGTGTTATTAAATGCGTGCATCTTTCCACCATCTAGGGAGATGTCCTCTTGAGAGTTGTTGGATGTAGTAGATCCGGCGGCGAAGCTCTTGGCAATTGGTTTCTTCACGTAGGGAGGGTCGTACTTCGGGAGCGTACTCTTTTTCCTGATGCAGGCGTGGCGTGAAAACGCACACTCAGATCAATCGATTAAGTTTAAAAATCGAGTATTTCAATATCGAAACGGAATCGAGAACACCTCAGGGGTAAATTTTGTGGTCGTGTTTTCGTTTCCGAACAAAATTTTGACCGCGTTGATGAAAGCTGACTAATTGTTATTTTACTTTTATATATAACATTTACATTATAAAAAATAACTTATTTAAAAAAATATATTAGAAATAGCCAATATAGTTTTATATAATTTTAAAATCTAGTCTCCTGTCAGCTTCCATCAAACACGTTTATTTATTTGAATTTATTTTTTTAAATGTTTAGCGGCAAATTGGGAATGATAGAAATCATTTACAAAAATTAAGGATGTTTGGAATCCCAAATGTGATTAGACTTGAACATATCCAATTAATATTAAAGACTGGTGCTTTTGGATATTACAATAATAAAAATTAATTCAGAATACTATAATTTACTTTATCAACAACAAAACTTCAATTTTTCGTTTCATTCCTCATGGGAATTAATGTTTATGGGAACATAATCAAATTATATTGACCTTAGCTTAAGTGATGATCTTTCCAACAAAAATGACTTATTCACAAATAATGTTGTCGTGGCTGATCTTTGAGTACTTTTGTGGTTAAAACATGAAATGGAAGAAAATAAAAAAAAGCTGTTAATAACATATTTACGTATTGCACTAATATTGTAAAGGATAAGGTAGCATTTTCATTGGAAAGATATATGTATAATTTACTTAAATATAACAATAGGCGTTTCTAACTAGATAGACAGCTGCTTGAAAGAAGAATCCGTGCATCGCACATTCGCTTTCGTGCAAAAGTTTAGATAATTTAGTGATAGTGGTATGATCGGTGAAAGTCGAGCGTGCTATATCTTCGCATGAGTTTGTACTTCAATCATCGGTCATATGTCGATTGTACCGCGATAATAAAAAAATCTACTTGAAAACTTAATGAAATACTTAAAAAAAGCTACGATGATTTCTATCGAGTGAATGTTGGAAGATATAGACGCGATCGCGCCGTCGGGCAGCAGTCAGCGGCGCCCGGCGACACGGTCCGACCAAGAAAGGAAACGAAAACGAGTCACAGTTCACATAAGCCAATGCATACATCCAAGAGCCCAGAATCTTAAGGGTTTGAATCGAGGTGTCGCTCGAGTACAACGTGGAAAGCCTCGTCGGCATGCAGCGCGGCGGCGGGGGCGCGGGCGGCGTGCGGCGCGGGGAGAGGGCGCGGGCAGGCCGTCTCCGCGCTTCCGCCGCCGCGCGGTCTCAGCCACAGAACCACAGATCAAATGCAGTTGGGCCAGCTAGCTCTACGACGACAACGTAAACGACACAAAAAATCTTCAAACAATCAAAAGAACGAAAAACCAATCGTCGACTTTAAAAACGGAAACACCAACGCTAACGTCTAAATAAACATACAAGTATACGAAGGTGACGATTTAAATTTCTCCTTAAAGACTACCTTTGGTCTGTTTTCTGCTCACTAACCTTAGGCACAGGGAGAAGTTTTTGTGTACTACGACTGACCTGTAGCAGAGAGCGCTCAGGGCAAATACTATGAATACCCCCCCTACCACAGACATGAGCACCGCCACGAGGAACACCGTGTTCGAGCCGTGGTAGTTCTCTGCGTCCAAAGAGAAGGGTAAGTCACGCGCGGGCCGACACGCGTCGCGGCACGGCGGCACGGGACGCGGGCGGCGCCGGCGGGACCCCGACCGACCACACGACACGCAGGCACGAGCGACACAGTGCAACAACACCGAGTTACCGGGCGTTACCTGAAGCAGTACGCCATCCAGGCGAAACCCACGAACACGGAGAGCACGACCGCGAGTAATAATAACACCATGTTCACGGTGCTCATCTTATTGCCCTCGGTGAGATCTGCAAGAGAGGGGTCGTCGGTCGGGGTTAGTGGCGCCGGCGCCGCCCGCGCTGTCGCCACGCCGCCGCACGCCGCCGCACGCCCAGCAATGCTCTTTACCGTATCCCCGAATGTCATACTAGCTGCGATCATGTCAGCAAAAAAATCTATAGAAAGTCTAAATATGCCTGAGAAATCGACATCGTGTTAACAAAGAGCAGTGCTCGGTGTAGTTTGGCCAATAATACAGTTTACACATCAATAGCAACTGAAAATACGGGGAACATTAAGAGGTAGGAAGGCACCTGAAATCATAAATCAGCGATACACATTAGTAGACACCAGATAAAGGAACTGTAAGAATAAAGCGAAAACTGTAAATTAAAAACAAACATAACACATTTATTTACAACATTGAAATAAATCACATCACGCACATTGAAAGAAAAAAATACAATAATTATCTGTAATAGTATAAGATGTTATTAGTAAGTAGGTAAGTAACACATCGCCTCTCTTTTAATATTATTAAAAAACTAATATTCTACAGTATATTTTGTATATATTTATTTAGAAGGAATGTAGTACAGTGATTGTAATCGCGATTGGTTGTGGGTTTGATTCCCAAGTGGTCAATTCATTATTTTTATTTCTCCACTCTGGTGAAAAAGACAAAGCGCGGCGTTGAGTTCCGCCACTCAACAGAAATCTTGGATTCGGGCGGAAAGTGGATTGTGGAAAAAGATCTTTTTATATTTTTATCAGCTATTAGCATGGTAAAAATTCTTTAAGATAAAAATTATAAGACGAAGCGTTACTGCACTTATGCTTATTTACTGCAAATTTACAATATTTTTGTAAAAGTTATTAGATATAGAATATCCTTTTTATTTATTGACAGTAAAGTATTAGAAAAAGTTTAAAACAAAATAAAAATAACTTGACACAAAAGCAGAAGAGGATTGTCAGACATTTATAGAATCAATTTTATGAGCATCAAAACAAAAGCTAAAAAAAATCCGTAAAAATCTTTTAAAAAGGATGTTATTATTTTATTTGCGACGAAGTGAAGAATGTTGTATTTCCATATAATTCGTTTTCTAAAAAAACATGTTTCAATTTGGGCGGAAGTGAAGAACGAAGTGTCTTGCCACTCCTATCTTGTTATGCAGGAAAAAGCGTAAAACTACTTATTTTTTTTTATTGTAGACTAACGCGTATATATGCGTCTAACATTCTTCTATAAAAAGTGTTTTTTTTTCCATTTTCGTCTAATGGAAATTTTCTTCCCAAGATTTAGATATCATCAACTAACAACAATGTAACATGTACGCCACAAGCATAACCAATTTCGACTCCACTCAAAATTCCTTCTATATCAGCATTAAACGAATCAATCATCACATTAACTGTTACAGAATTATAATAAAACCCATACGGACACATTATGATAATCACCAATGGGCACCGCAGTAAAAGGACAAATGTATCCAAATAAAACGGGGTATCCAGCATCCCAGCCGTGTACAATATCTTAGAGATAAAGTTGGACAAGGAGGGCGGACAATAAATCCAAGATTATACTGTATTTTTTGCGTGGCTTTTCCCTATCTTGCAAGTTGTAAAGAATAGTTTATTTTGTTGTGCGGATCAAGAGTGTTCGGGGCACATTAAGCTTTTTGCGGAACTTCAATCAAATATCTGACAATCCTGCATGTATTGTGTGTATTAAGAGCCTTAGCCAGGATTACATTTTCAGTTGTTATTTTAAAATGTTTTCTTGTTTATTTAGTATGGCTTGCTAAATTGTTTTTTTACCTTATAAGAGTATAATTTTTGCAATTAAGTGAATTCTGTAAGCTATTAACAAATATGAAACATCTTCACGACTGACTATTATTAATACCGCTTCAACACTGAACGTAATCTCTGACATCACTCTCAAATGGACTAGACAAAAAACAAAACAACAGAGAAGTACCACGACACATACATTTGTTACTGGATTCGACTCACCATACGGTGTTTCCTTCTTAGTCATGTTGTAGGCGGCTTTCGTGGCGTTCTCTGGCACCCACGGCGTGGGGGAAGGCGGCAACGCGTCGGGCTGGGAGCAGTCCGGCCCAGTCCAGCCGCGGTTGCAGACGCACTTGTTGAGATTTGAACAGGTCTGGAATAGGATGAAGGTAGAAATAAGTTTCCATTTGTTTAGAAGAAGAATATTATTGTAAAAGACTATCTATAGACTGTGTTGCAGTGGAATAGAGTCTGATAGTAAACGTGTTTGGTTGTGAGTTAAATCTTCAATCACTGGAATTATTACATTTCAAATTATTTACAGTTTACTATAGTGAAGAGAGAAAATTTGCGACGCTAGGTTTCGCTATTCCACATATAATGTCGATTTTAGGTGGAGAGAGAGAGAACGGAGAGAACAGAGTATCATGACAGTAGATCCTCACTAACCAAGAGAAAAAGCATGAAGCCGTAAAAATAGAGAATTAACAGCTATGGTTGATGGTAACAACGTCGCGTATTGTCTTAACCGAAACAGTAATTTGTATTCGTCAATGCGCATTCGACCAGAGCAGAACCCTCGCGGGCAGATAATGTCCGTCTGTCACATTCCTGCTGAATCATGACGTGGAAATTAAATTAATATTTTATTACGAAGCCACTTCCAAATTCCGGAATTGCTGTGTATTTATTTTATTATATTCAGATACAATGTACAAATGTAAAGCTTCCACAACCCTACAATAAGAATGGCCCAAAATAGGTCGTCGAGTCTCCATCGAGTATAATTTGCTGGCTTTTGTGGATATTTTGCTTACACGGGTTCTTTTCAAAATAGCTTATAGACTTATTGTCAGTCAATAAATGGATGATAAAAATAGATAGATGGAATATACACGGTAAATTGATCGAAGCCGCGTCCAAGCACCCAATTAGGCAATACATGCCTCGCTACTTCAAAATTCTTTATATTCAAACCACAATTTTGTAAGCTTCATTTGAATCCAATCTAGTTATGCTGGTTTTTGAATGCAAAAAGGAATTAACAATTCTGACTGACATCAAAGTCGAAAGTTCCGATCAGAATGACTTTCAACCTGAATTTTGAGTGGTTAAATGCCATAAAATCAAATGTAAGACGTCCAAACTCCAAAAGTTGTTGAGGGATGAATTGCTTGGGAAGTTTTCGAATACTCCATATTATAAAATAACTTTTACGGGGAACTCTATGTTGGCTTACAAAACTTTGTTGGCGGGAGTGTTTAGATTTCCAAGATTATTGATAAAAAGGTCATGTTTTTGTTTGTTTTTCAAACAACATTTTAATATTTTTACTTTTGTATGTATATGTATATACCTATATATTTTTGATATATTAAGTTATCTTAAATGATTAAACTGTTAGTACAGTAAGTGTATGTATACAAATACCCATATTAAGCAAGTATTTTAGTCAAAAATAATTCTATTCTCCTGGCTCTCCTATGTAACGTGAATATAACGTATTGCGTTAGTAAGTAAGCCAATAACTGTGTTTTTAAAACTAGAACTACGAGACTAAGAATTAAACAAGAATTTTGTACATAAATATAATGATGCACTTAAGACAATGATTGCTACATCTCATCTGTACCGAAACATATAAATATATCCCAAGATGGAGGTACATATACTCGTAAGAAGACAAAAATAAAAGGCAAACAAAATGCTATTTATTTAACAAATATTATTCGTTTCATTTTATATTTATTAGATCTTTATTTACAGTGTAGATCAAAGAGATTGATTAGAATGAATTAGGGTCTGTTCAGAGTCGAAAACATTTTCATTACACGAACAACATCATTCGAAGCGTAAAAATGCCTGCTATTCCGACATACCAATTAAATGCCACGGGTTTGGGTTTAAACAGAACTTTTGGGTTTCCGCAAAACCGCGTGAGGGATTTTGAATCATACAAAACTTACTTATACGAGTGTGTAGTGAGCAACTATTTAGTTTTTGTGACTCAATTTTGAATAGTTAGTTGCCAATGGAAACGTTGATTGGTTGTATGTTTGTATAAAAATTATTTGATGTTAGTATAGAGATTAATGAATGTTATATATAATTTTGGGTCCAGTCGTGGCGCAGTGGCAGAAGCATGTGACTGTAAACGACTGGTTGTGGGTTCAATTTCCACTCGAGGAGTGGAAATGTTTAATATTTCCATTTTCTTCGCTCTGGTGTTGAGGCAAAGCGCGGCCTTAAGTTAATTAGCGCGGCTTAAGTTTAACACGCAATGCAATCAGCGGAAAGCCGGGAACGGAATGTTTTAACACTAGGTTCCCTCTGCCTACTCTGCTGTGTACGGGATATAACAGCGTGAAGCTAAAAAAAAAATACTTTTGGACAGTGTGCGGCCAGTCGTGGCCCAGTGGCACAAGCGTGTGACTGTAAACGATTGGTTGTGGGTTCTATTCCGACTCGAGGAGTGGAAATATTTAATATTTCCATTTTCTTCGCTCTGGTGTCGAGGTAAAGCGCGGCGTTAAGTTCCGCCACTTAGCACGCAATGCCTCCGAATTCGGCGGAAAATGGGGAACGGAGCGTCTTAACACTAGGTTCCCTCTGCCTACACTGCTGTGTGCGGGATATAGCGTGAAGCTATATTTAATTTTTAATTGGACATATTGATTTCAAAATGGTTAGCGTAGTTTCATTCTTCGACGTTAACCATAAGGCGCGGGTTCGAGTCTCGCTAAGCTTGTACTTGTCCGGCTAAATTTGATTTCTTTTACTGTATGATTAATTGTGAGTTTTATACCCACTCGGAAGAACTTACTAATTAAATTTAAATAATTGTAATTTCTCAAAATAATACTAGTGACCCAAAGCGGAGTTCAATTCCGCCACCTAACACACAAAATCACGAATTGAACAACGAAGTGTCTTGACACTACACACTCCCTCCCTATTCTGCTATACGAAAAAATACACACAAAAACAAATACCCCTTGCAAAACATTACAAATATCCGTACTCAAACACAAATGAAACCTGTGTAATCATGCAAAGCGTTGTGCCACGGTTATCAGATTGTAAACTAGCTGAGTGTACAATGTACATTGGACAAACGCGATCGGAAAGCCTATGTGTTACAACCAAGACGCGTCCGAGCGTGAAGACTCCACGGCCAGCCGGGATAATTGTCAGCGTGCTGTTCATACAAATACATACACGCAATTGCAATACGGTAATGTCAATATGTTATGTTATGGTATTTATGTTGTCTTTGCAAAGGTAAAGGTTAATTTGAAAAAAGATATTTAGTTTTTTTTTTGGGAAGAGCGAAGTGCTTAGTTATAAGGCAGTGTGATAAGCGAAGTGACTTAGTGATAGGCTTTTTTGCTTATATTATATTTTATAGTACAGCATATTATCACAATATTATCATAATACGGAAATGTAATATAAAAAATTCTTGCAAAGTCAATTTAAAAAAGTGATTATTGAAAAACATCTCATTGCCTAATACTATACTGGTTATTTACTTATTTTATATCATTTCTAGATAAAAACCTCCACCCCATACAAGACAAAACCCGGCGTCGAGTGCCGCCACTCAGTGCAATCACGCAATGTCTCAATTTTAGGAGAAAGAGGAATACGGAGTGTATTGACACTAGCTTGTTTATGACTACGCAGAAGAAGACTTTTTTCAAGATATATTAATTTATCATACAATATTTCTTCTAGTGTTACAACCAAGACGTGACTGAGCGTGAAGACTCCACGGCCAGCCGGGATAATTAATTGGTAATGTCAATACTTATATTGTCTTTGCTTAGGTAAAGGTTAATTTGAAAAATATTTTTTTGTTATTTTCGGGAAGAGCGAAGTGCCTTAGTGATAGGCTTTTTCGCTTATAAGTCATATTGTATAGTATAGCATATTATCAAATAACTTAACTTCATATAAATCCCATTCGAAAAAGTAGTTATAGATAAATTTCTAAATCATTTTAAGGTAAAAACAACAATACAAGACAAAGCATAGCGTCGAGTACTGCCTCTCAGTTGTAGGCAATGTCTGAAATTCGGCCGAAGGTGGAGTACAGAGTATTTAAACACTAGACGCATAATGTTGAATGGAGCCATTATATTTGAATTATCCTTTCGTGTATCCTTTTTTTCCTTAATATCATTTAATTACAACTAAAATTACGTTTTAAGTTAACTAAGCGAGTTATCCTATTATATTTACTATACTTATTTCTACAATGAAATTAACTTTTAATGAGGATAATATTATATATAACTTAAAAGATATTATTTTTTGTACATTTTTTACAGCTACGAATTAATCACGATATATTGGTAATATTATTTTGAAATCCAGCTTTAAATATAAAACCTTTCTTGATAATCCTTCTTTCTAATAGTGAAAATCTAAAATATGCAAATCCAATCTGTTCACTAGTTCTTGAGATTACAACTACCGTCTAAAGCAAACACAAACTAACCGCAACTAACTTCTTAACACACATATACATTAAATATATCCATACTAGTAATATAAATGTTGTTTGTCCTTCAATCAAGTCACAACGAATCGTCATTATATTTTATTTTTTTGTGTAGAGATAGCAAGGATAAGTCGTGGCGCAGTGGCACAAAGTGTCTGTAAAGCGATTGTCGATTCCCACTCGATGAGTGGAAGTGGTGAACGGAGTGTCTTAACACTAGGTTCTCTTCCTCTGCATACCTTGCCATGTGCAGGGTAGGCAGAGGTAACTTAACGCCGCCTTAAAATTATGATATTTTTTAGGAAATTATAATTAAGCAACAAAAAACGGTGTTGCTCTGATCTTCAGATAAGTAAGATGGTTAATTTTTTTTAGATATTGAACTGTATTTATTATACACTCATATCTACTACCTTATATGAAAACAAACAAACAGAAAAGAAACTCATTCTTTAACTTAATACTTCAATCAAAACTAATTAATATTTTTCTTTATAGAGCGTGTATATTAGACTCCAAAGATTAACAATAACCAACCAACTATGTTTTTATTAACACACATTTTGCGGGCATACAGAGATAACTTAAATTACATACTACGTTCGCTCCTTTTCCTTGTCCTTCTTGTCTAACCAAATTAAGAGCCGACTACACAACCATAGTGTTTTCTTTGAGATAACATCCTAGTACGATATCATGTCTTAATATAATTATATAGCATCTATATCTATAGTTCTTTTTTATTTATTTAAATATTTAAACAGTTATAACAAGCACCTGGTCTCGTATACTTTTGTTCCTTAATATCATCTGATTTTATCTTTTTGGGGCCAGTCGTGGCGGAGAGGCACAAAGTGCGACTGTAAAGCGGCTGGTTTTGGGTTCGATTACCACTCGAGGGATGGAAATATTTCAAATTTTCATTTTCTTAGCTTTAGTGTCGAGGTAAAGCGCGACGTTAAGTTCCGCCACTTAACTTTTAAATTACTTTGTCAAATCTGTGATTTGCAATGTATGTATATGTACCAATTGCATGTATTGCTAATCAGAACTAGAATTGAATGTTTTTTTTATACTATACATCTATAGTTTAAAAGGCACCTTTAAGAAAACTATGCAGAGGGTAAAAAATAAAAATTTTGTCATTTTTTTATTAATTCCACAAAAAAATTACAATATTGGACGATTTACAGCAGACGCGGGTTGCAATCCTCCTGCGTTGGAATTTTTACTAGTTTCCTAAACATATATTTCAATTTTTTAAGTGTCTGAACAATACTTTTAATAAAGGTTAAAATAAATTAATTTGGCACATCACGTGTTTAATATACACTTTGGTATAAAGTGGTATACAGGTTGCTATAGCAACATATATTTTACGCGTCAACATCACTACTAGTATAAATTAATAGAACAAGATATGAAACAAAATACAATTACAACGTCCAACTTTATCATGGAACTAATTAAAACTTGATGCCGGCTTTAATCACATACTAAGCTGTACAGACAATATTGTGTAGTGATGTACACACTCTGCTGTGACAGCGAATTGGTATGGCTGAAATTTTTGATATTATGTACAATAATAATAATTTATGGCTGTATGTTCTTTGGTCTTTGACATTATGAGACGTTTTGACAGTTGAACGTCACTTTACCCTCAAGAATTATCATTATATAATCCTATAGAGAATATTTTTCTGTGGGATTTTTTGCAGCTTTACTTTACTTCTCACATAACAGGGTAGAATCTAGTGTTAATATACTCCGTTCTTTACATTTCGAAATAAAGATATTGCGTATTAACTCGTAGAATTCAACTTGGTGGAACTTATCACAGTTAAGAAATGAATATAATATATTTAAGTCATAACGAATGAGGTTGGACTCCACACTTTCGCTTTTACAATAGGATCCTAGAAAATGTCCAAGATTTTTCTATATCGCAGTTTAAAAAAGTTGTGAAAATGCGTTTGTGTGTTAAAGGTATTACCTGTTTAAATTTTTAAAATTATAACACGCCTTGGAAATGAAATACTCGCTCCAGGCTATTTCAAAAGTATCACTGTCAGCAATAAATATGTATATAACAATTACTTTAAAAAAAAAAGAAGTCCCGCTGAGTTGTTTACGCCGATTCTTCCCAGGTCTGAGGCATTCAATTTAGTGAACCGGTGGTAAACTATTTGACGTTCAAAAAATGAAGTTTGTAACTTCTTATTTTGAATAAAATTATTTGACTTTGACTTTGACACAAGCAATCGTGTGTACAATCGCGTGTCAAATCCCACTGAGCCACGGTAGAATGGTATCTTAAACTGCAAGTGTGCTTGGGTCGTCAGATTAGTCTTACATATTTTTTATGCAATGCAATATGCACCCTCGTAACGTGAACTCATGTATTCCAAAAACCTTAGGTGTTAGGTCTCCCTTCCCAAATAATTTCAAAAATTTAGAAATATTCACGCGCTATTATATCTATAATATATATCTTAGAAAGATTTCTTTAAAGTCAACAACAATTGGAAATAAATCACTTAACCCTTTAAAATGCTGGTACTTACTACTTCAAATTATAAAAAAATTACTGCTCTTATTTCATTCCCTTCATTAACCTAAAAAAAACTAAAACTCATTAAATAAACTTAATACACAAGATAAGCAATTACAACTCAACAACAGCAGTAAGTAAATTGATCAAATTTCCAAACAGGCTTTAAATTGAAAATATTTGAGCAACACCTTCCCCCCACACGAGTACACTGCCACACACTGAGCGTCACCTCGTGCGTTTTACATAACGTAAATTAATAGGCAACTGCTAACTTTCCATAAATCCATTAGTAGTTAAGACAAAATTGTCAAAAGCACGCGTAGAGTTTGCAAATCTTGTGTACGGAGGAGTATACTCGTAGTAGAATAAAGACACAAACGCTGTTAAACTTAGTGACACCTGTACGGGAGATGATTCGTTCCGCCCTCGACTTCCCGGTACCAAACAATTTAACTTGTTAAAAACTTAAATCTTCCCGAGCTACATATTCTTGCGTTTCAACTAAACAAAGTTTATTGTGTGGTTAAAGTATTTGCCAGTTTTATTTATTGTTTTGATATTTCTGTGGGTTATTTGAAATTGAATTTTACTCGCGTGCAGTTTTGTTGCGTTTACTGTTTAAGGTTTTGCTTTGTTGGAAGTAGGCGTTAGAGGTTTAACAGCGACATCTGTATATAATCTAGTAAAGAACTATTGTCAGTTCATTTATAGTACCTACACATTTTGAAATCGGCATCAGCAGGATCTAGTAGCATCTATGTAGTAGTATTTGATTAAGTATAGAGAGGAACTTGGACACAGTCCTCTTTCTGCAAAGTAATGGACATGGAACGCTAAGATCTCTTCTCTTTCTGATTTCTCCACTTAATTCTGAGTGGCTGAACTCAATGTTTCGAATCTTTGACCAAAGTCAGAAGATGTTCAATTTTACCAACGTAAGAAGCCACCAAGTAAAAGCCATTAAATGATTTTTTAAACCATTTTGTTTTTCTCGCTCTACACTGGTAAGACCAAGAACAGATTTAAGTTCAACAGAAAGCGGAGTGTCTTAATCATAGTTTCTAGCTCCCTAATCTATTATGCAAGAAAAACCGAGAAACTGCTAAAAATTGACCACAACACTACCCCCAACTTAAACAAACGTAAACAAAATAATAAAACTATAACCCCCATACAAATTGAACAAATTGTTGCGACAACAGTTCAGAAATCGTAGTTGAAGTCACGAAATAATTCAAATATTCAATTTTGAAACTGGCATCAAAGTTCACGTCGAATATAATAGAGTGTAGCAATTTGATCATACGTAGTTATCCAACTAGCGTGGCGTGCGTCTTTGTTGCTTGTTTATTTCATTGTTAGTCTGTCCCGGTTTCACGTCGTAACGAGGTTTGCACGTCGGGAATGGGTTCGTGGTATTGTGTGAATACACCCTTGTATACTTCTAATTCATTGTAAGCGATGTTATTTAAATTATTATGTTTAACGTATTTTTTAACGAAAAACATTTCGTGTTTTTTATAACAAATTTTGATATGGTGTATGTTTTTGGTATGTCACAATACGTTTTAAAAAACTCGATGTTCCGAACACTTTGGGCTAGATTCTAGGGATTTACCTGTGATAATGAACTACTGTCAAATGTTTTAAACATCATGTTAGAAAACCTATATTTTAGAAAAACTATAATTTAGAATACCAAAAACTTTCTTTTTTTTAGCTTCACGCTATATCCCGCACACAGCAGGGTAGGCAGAGGGAACCTAGTGTCAAGACACTCCATTCCCCACTATCTGCCGAATTCGGAGGCTTGCGTGTTAAGTGGCGGAACTTAATACTGCGCTTTACCTCGACATCAGAGTGAAGAAAATGGAAATATAATTTCCACTCCTCGAGTGGGAATCGAACCCACAACCAGTCGTTTACGACTGGCCATAATATAATACCATAAACACACGTGATTAATTTGGTTAAATAGTTTCATTACTATATTTTTCGTTGATTAATTATTATTGTAACAATGAAAGTAACTTTATTAGTTCTGGATATTTATCACATTTATATTACTTTCATATCTTTTTGGTTTGACAAAACAAAACGTGAATCTAGATTCTACTATTCGTTACTAAATATAAGTGGCACAGCGTAGCAAAATAACCAAAAATAATTTAATGTCTTATACTCCATCCTCCAATGTCTTCTCGAAATTAAGATTACATTTTGAGTGGCGGAACTCAACGCCAACGATTTTCATCATAATTTAACATATATTTGTATATATTATAAATGGGAATGTCTGTGTGTTTGTCTGTCATGCTTTCACGGCTAATCTACCGGTCCGATTATGATGAAATTTAGAATGAAAGTAGTAACGATAACTGGGTCTAACGTAGGGTACTAATTTTTTCAAAAATCAACCTCTAAAGGGTCAATAGGGGATGAAAATTTGTATGAAAAATCGACACCGCTTGACCGATTGTAATGAAATTTGACATAAATATAGTTGATAATCTAAGGTTAAACAAAGACTACTTTATTTTTCAAAAATCCGTCACCTAGGGTTGCAATAACAGCTATGTATGTTCACACGCGGCAAAGCCGCGAGCGGGCCGCTAGTATTTGTATATATCATGCACGTTATCTTAGTGCTTCAATCCTATTCAACTTGCCCATAGTGCACATACATTCTGCATTCTGCATATTATAATATAGTGGTCGCATTTCAATTACTAGTTCTCTATTAGAAATAAACGATAATAGATACATGTATCGCTGGCTATTACGTTTTAATTGCAAATAACAAAGAATTGTTGTATAGAAGTATAGTAGACGCAATCGTGGAAGAGTCTGACTGTAAATCTGATGATTGCTGGTTCGATTTCTAGTGAGGGAAATTACTTAGGGAAGAATATTAAACAGCAAATGACTTTTATAGTCACGTAGATTCCGTCATTTAACATGTATAGTTTTAAAATTGGGCAGAAAACTGAGAGTCTTGGCAGTGACCGACTTTCTCTGGGCTAAAAGTGGATCAAGCCAAAATCATAACAATTAAATCTCATTTTGAAAGGAAACTATTTTTAACCGGATTAATCGCGTATATTATTGGTATTCGAAAATACATTTTTAGATAGACTCATGTCTACCTGTGACCACGGACTACTGTAAAGTGTTCGAAACGTCGGGTTTCTAAAAATGTATTTTCGAATACCAATAATATACGCGATTAATCCGGTTAAAAATAGTTTCATTTCAAAATGTGTAGTAATCGCGAAAACAAAAGATCATATTAATTAAATCTCAATTAAATTATAAAAAAGACTACATTTTTTCCTTGTTGAGTTGTGGAACTCAACGCCGCGCTTTATTTTGTCGCCAGCGTCGGGAAATTGATGTAATTTAAATATTCCCTTTAATGAGAAAAGAACTTACAACAGTCCGATACTTTTACACTGCACCACGATGACCTGTTTTAAATTCTTTTGCAAAATTTCGAACGATTTTTTTTTAGATTCATGCTGTATCCTGCACACAGCAAGGCAGAAGGAACCTAGTATTAAGACACTCCGTTCCCCCACTTTCCGCCAAACCCGGAGGATTGCGTGTTAAGTGACGGGACTTAACTGGTGCCGAGGCAAAGCTAGGCAGCTTTGCCTCGGCACCAGAGCGAAAAAAATGGAAATATTTAATATTTCCACCCCTCGAGTGGGAATCGAACCCACAACCAGTTGCTTTACAGGCACGGACGTGTGCCTGTAAAGCAACAGCGCCATGACTGGCCCCTTAAATTTTAAAAGAAAAAAAATATATTAACGATCGCAAATCTTCATATTATCATACAGATTTAGTCAAAATCGATAGCAATGTCTAGAAAGTAGAAACAATTTAGAAGTGAAGTTAGTTTAATTGGAATTCGTAACTATTACAAATTAGACTTGGACTGTTTAAATCGAAGTTAGACGCCAATTACAGATAACTATTTGCAATATTGACTGTTTGAATAAATTTGTATAATATTTTTCTTACGGCTATTACAGTTATACTTTATTTTTCAGAAAATTCTTTATTTAAATATGATTTCCACTTGATGAATGGAAATAATTAATATTTCCATTTTCTTCGCGCTGGTTTCGATTACATTGCTGCGTTAAGTTCCGCCACTTAACACGTAATGCCTCCGAATTCGGCGGAAAGTGGGAAACAGAGTGTCTTAACACTAGGTTCCCTCTGCCTACCCTGCTGTGTGCGGGATACAGCGAGAAGCTATACAGCGTGAAGCGTGCTAAGTGGCGAAACTCAACTAATACTATTTCTTATCAGAGTGGACAATTAAAAAAATATTTTAGAAATAATCATTTCTCTGAATAAGAACCCACAACCAATCACGTTTATAATAAGCCGTTGTCCTACTCTACTATAATGGCTTCAGAGTAATATTGTTTAAATAAATATCTTCGACGCATTCGTGGCGCAGTGGTTACATATCCTAAATGTATACGTCCAGTGTCCAGTCATACGTGAGTTTGTTTCCCCATTTATATATTTTTAAATTTGTTCATTATTTTTGTCTCAAAAAATATGTATAATTTTTGTTTGATTGGTAAAACATAACAAGATGTTAGGTTCTGCTACCTAACGTGCATTATATGACAGTGTAAGCAAAGAAAATCTTGAGTTAATAGGTTTCAATTTTTTTATATACCCAGTTGAAAGCTGCACAACTAAACGTCACACTTGGTCTAATCAATTAAACAGAAATATATAAAACTTTTTTAAAGTGTTATTCCACACTTAGGAAAATTGAAAAAGACATTTGGAAAACGTATAAAAATTTGAACACAGCAGGATTCGAACCCGCTCCTCCATACATAAAACTACTTCCCGAGTGAAATCGAACTTATAACCAACGCAATATATATATATATATATATATATATATATATATATATATATATATATATATATATATATATATATATATATATATATATATAATATATACAGTCAATCTTCTATTCTATTCTAAGTTTTTAAAGAATTTTTAGTAACAATAATTTCTCATGTACTCTCCCATGCCTACGACATTACTAGAGTTACACAACCACTGTATTCTGTTTACTAACGCGTTATCTGCTTTTGCGGTGACATTACATTGCTATACTATCTCGTATGTAAAAGCTAGGAAATCCTCAAAACTACTATGCGTATTTGAAATTGCGCGTCTATTTCGAGCAAATATACGTATGTATGTATATGTGGTGAAAGGATTTTTTAATATCTTATTTGCAACTACTTGATTTTTTTTCTTATAGGAAGGTAGTTAGAGAGAATTTAGTGTTAAGACATTTCATTCTCCATTTTGTGCTTGAAATTGAGCGAATTACTTAACGGCGCTTTTTGTTTTAGGTGCCAGAGCAAAGAAATGAAAATAATTTATAGTGATTCCCCCGGGTGATATCGAACTAACAACCACGTTTACAGTTTACAGTTGAATGTTGTTCCACTGAGTTACGATGGCTTTTTAATACCTAGTTTTTGATTTATTTGGTACTTGAACTTCAAATATTTAAGGTTATTGAATTTCTCGCTCATACAACAGTAAGTCCCAGTTTCCACTTTGTGATTACAAAATGACATTAACAGAAAAACACGTCTTTGAATAGTTTTATTTATGTTCACTCTTTTCTACGCATAGCAGGAAAAGCAGAGAGAATCTAGCATGGTCAGAGTTAAGAGGTGGAGCTAAACCTCACGTTTCGTTTTAGGTGCCAGAGCGGAAAAATAACTAAACAGGTTATGTTTACCCAAATAAGAGTCGAATCTACAACATTTACAATCATACGACACAGAATCATCGTCAAATAATAAACAAAAAGCAGAAATACGATCCAAAGCGTTGCCAAGTGGCGGAACTTAACGCCACGTTGCGCATTAGGAACCAGAGCGGAGATATGATAATAATTTAAATATAACCATCATCCAAGTAAGAATCGAACCTACAGTATTGCTGTTCCACAGAGATCAAATAATATTGTTGTATTGTATTGTAGCTTCACGCTGTATCCCGCACACAGCAAGGTAGGCAGAGGGAACCTAGTGTTAAGACACTCCGTTCCCCACGTACCACCGAATTCGGAGGCATTGCGTGTTAAGTGGCAGAACTTAACGTCGCGCCGTACGTCTGATACCAGAGCGAAATAAATGGAAATATTAAATATTTCCATTACTCGAATGGGAATCGAACCCACAACCAGTCGTTTACAGTCACACTTTTACAGCCACTGCGCCACGACTGGCCCCTCAAATAATAAGCAAAAAGCCAGAAATACCATTCAAATCTCCACGTGTCATACCTACAGACGTACACAGAATACAGTACACGAGCATGACAGAACACGGTGCCCGCGTTTCGTTTGTTCTGATATCAACTTTTAATCAGTTCCCTGCAGTTCTGCAGTTTAATTATTGTGGACATAGTTCTGTGTATTGTAGTCAGTGCGGAGCGGGTTTTAATAGCCTAAAAAACTGTTTTTTATGTGGTATGTAATATTTGAGGGAGAAGTGGGATAGTAATAGTAATAATATAATACTTTATTGCACACAAAAAAAAAATACAGCTTATATTAAATAACCAGTACTTAAGAGCATATGTGCAATGGCGGGCTTATTGCTAAAAGCAAACTCTTCTAGGCTTCACGCTATATCCCGCACACAGCAGGGTAGGCAGAGGGAACCTAGTGTTAAGACACTCCGTTCCCCACTTTCCACCGAATTCGGAGGCTTGCGTGTTAAGTGGCGGAACTTAAAGCCGCGCTTTACCTCGACACCAGAGCGAAGAAATAGAAATATAATTTCCACTCCTCGAGTGGGAATCGAACCCACAACCAGTCGTTTACAGTCACACTCTTGTGCCACTTGGCCACGACTGGCCACCAATCTCTTCTAGGCAACCAACAATAACGGAATTACTTCAAAAGAACGCAGAAAGGTGCATAAAGTAACATATTATACAAAACATACATACATATATACACAAATACATGTCAGTTTATCCGTATTGCTTAAGGAAGTACTGTTTAAGACGCTGTTTAAATATATCAACAGACTGCGACTGTCTTATATTTAGTGGTAGCTCATTCCAAAGTTTTACTGTCTTTACAGTAAAAGATAGTTAGGGATAGTTTGGCAGTAAATGCGATAGGTTTTGGGTTCGATTCCAAATGAGTGATTATATATGTAATTTTCATTTCTTTGTTCAAGTATATGAGATAAAGCGCGGCGTTGAATTCCATCACTTAACAAGCAATGTTTTGATTTTTGGGAGGAAGTGGAGAAAGGAGTGTCTTGACACGAGGTTCTCTCTGACTACATTGCTATATGGAAAAATGCTTAAAGCTGCTTTTTTATAAAAAAGTTACCATCGGCTCAGTAAGTCAGTTTTATTGAAAAGAGCCAGGATAAACTTAACTGATGCTCTTTTTTAAACAAGTAGGTAATGAGATATGCAAGTTAAGGAAATTATAGTAACTATTTATGTAGTACTAGCGACCTGCTCACGGTTTTGCCAGCGTCCACTACATTCATCCCGTATTGCAGTCTCTTAGGGATAGGTTTAAAAAAAAAGGTAGCCTCTTTGAACTTGCGTCATTAACTATTTTCCTGAGATACAAATTTTCATTTCGTATTTTTAGCCTTAAAAATCAAAATTTGAAAAAGGTTAGCCTATCTTTTGACCCTAGACAAAGAGACTTTCGCATGGACAATATATATACTGTACTGAATTTAGATGAAGAAATCGAATTATAACTTAAATGACAAACGAACAATGTATTAAAGAATGTAATAAAAATACTTTAAAAAAGAACCTATAACCACCGTCATGCTCACCACCACTCTACCCAATGACACCAATCCAAATGGAAATCTTAGGATCTGCTTACCATAGTAAAGCTTAAAACCTTTAAGCAATGCTATTTTGTATACAGAGTGCTCCAAAGCTCTTCCCACTATCTCGACATTTGTAAATGCATCTGCTACCAAATTTCGCTTCTCTTGCTGCATTTGGTTATATTATATTCGAATTCAATTTAGATTCGCTTATGATGTTTTAATTTTGCATCGATTTTAGAGATTTTGGGCAGTGACTTAGTTTAACGTTTAACGTAATGAGTAGTTGTTTTTTAGCTTCATGCTGTATCCCACACACAGCAGGGTAGGCAGAGGGAACCTAGTGTTAAGACACTCCGTTCCCCACTTTCCGCTGAATTCGGAAGCATTGCGTCTTAAGTGTCAAGACTTAACGCCGCGCTTTGCCTCGATACCAGAACGAAAAAAATGGAAATATTAAATATTTCTACTCCTCGAGTGGGAATCGAACCCACATCCAGTCGTTTACACGCTTACAGCCACACGCTTGTGCCACTGCGCCACGACTGGCCCCTAAATCTTTCCCAGGCGAAAAATCCAAAAAAAGTATAAAAAAATAACAAATGACATACTTTTGTAATATATTTTAAAGTACCGACAAACGGACAGATAATACGTCAAAAGTTTGCCCATTTGGCAACGGATCCAGCTCTCATTGTAAGATAATCTTATATACGAACTTATACTTTTGTAATTAACACCTCGTTTTGAATTAAGCTTACAGGAAAGTTTGGGTCAAGCTTCCTAACATTTTTGGGTTAGTTAGCTATTTTAGCGTATACGTATATGTGTGTGTAAAGTCTATTGACTTTAAAAATAAATTAAATAATATTAACATATATATATACAATCATTTTATTATATGATCAGTGCTCATTATAGAAATTTATTTACACCCTCAAAAAATATGCAACAAAAAAAACATCTAAATCCTTCTATCAGTAAGTATCCTCAGTACCACCACTGATTCACAGTAAACCACTGAGAAAAAATCTAATTTTCAATAAATATTCTCCAACATACATATAATAACAAGGTAAGCCAAGTTCGAACTGACGTTGAATCACAAAGTATGTCTTCCATTAAAGTGTAGTTAGTGAAGCGCCGGTTGTTTTAATTCAATATTATTTAATCGACCCGCCGCTGGCTCGGACCCTATTAATTATAACTTGCTCATAGTGAACTAGATTTTGTATAAAATTTTACCTTACTTTTATAAAATGGTAAAAGCTTACCCTGGCTCAGTCTAGGTGCTTTGTAATTAGTATTAATTTTGAGCTTTATAGTGAATTAATTATTTTGCATATATTTAGTGGCACAAGCGCGTGACTGTAAACGACTGGTCGTGGGTTCAATTCCCACTCGAGGAGTGGAAGTTATATTTCTATTTTCTTCGCTCTGGTGTTGAGGTAAATCGCGGCGTTAAGTTCCGCCACTTAACACGCAATGTCTCCGAATTCGGCGGAAAGTGGGGAACGGAGTGTCTTAACACTAGGTTCCCTCTGCCTACCCTGCTGTGTGCGGGATACAGCGTGAAGCTAAAAAAAAAAATAATAATATAAGAAATAAAATGAAGGTACATACAATAGTAAAGTAATTACCGTTATTTATAAAGTCAAACCACACTTGAGCCAACTTCCGCCATTCGCACTTGCTCTAAGGGTTATTACTTGTTGTTGCGCAAATAACTTATTAATATAACGCCTTACTGTTTACCTTTACGTAACAAACTAGCTGTGCCTAAGACTTTACAAAAACTGCCTACGAATTTAAGAAAAAAGTTATAATCACAATATCAAACTAGCCAGTCACAGTAACAGTTTGTGGCCAGTCGTGGCCCAGTGGCACAAGCTTGTGACTGTAAACGACTGGTTGTGGGTTCGATTCCCACTCGAGGAGTGGAAGTATTTAATATTTCCATTTTCTACGCTCTGGTGACGAGGTAAAGCGCGGCGTTAAGTTCCGCCACTTACCACGCAAGCCTCCGAATTCGGCGGAAAGTGGGGAACGGAGTGTCTTAACACTAGGTTCCCTCTGCCTACCCTGCTGTGTGCGGGATACAGCGTGAAGCTAAATCTAAATGAAACTAGCCTAAGTTACTCTTTATTACATCAGCTATCTACCAGCGAAAGTCGTGTCAAAATCCGTCCATTCGTTTCAGAGATTAGCCGTATACCTAACAAGTATGATTATTAAAATATTACAAACAGAAATTTTTTTGCATATATTATATATATATATATATATATATATATATATATATATATATATATATATATATATATGTATATATGGATGGATTCTTACGCTTTAAAAAAGTTTTAAAACGTTTTTTACGCTTTACGCTTTTTTAACGCTTTAACCGCTTTTTTTATAAGAATAGATAAACGAGGTTATCGATATCTGTTGAGTAACTTAACTGAAAGTTATCAGACAGTTTTAATGTTCTTCTTTTTCTTTTACAGATTCTAGTTTAGATAGGAAGTAAGATTCAAAACAATGATAAAATATAGGAAAAATAACCGCAAGTAATATTAATATGCTTTTTAACTTTGTATATCTTTATTATGGGTCGTATTTTATGGTCGATATAAAAGTATTCGAATCTCCTGCAAAGTTTTTGTCTGTAAATTAAGATATTTGAGGGCTCGACGCCTGGACAATGTTTATAAATTAAATTAATTCCGTTTCATTTTTTTTGTAAGGCACAGCGCGGCGTGAAGGACCACCGTCTAATTGATAATGACTCCTAAAAGAACGAAAAATGGAGTGTTTCAACACTAAATTCGGTCTCTAAGCAGCTAAATGATCAGTATCTCATTATATTAAAAATTTATAGAACTAAATTATACTATTAGAATAATCTTATTATTATTATAAAAACGAAAGTTTGTAAGGATGTTTTCAACTCTTTCACGTAAAAACTATTGAATGGATTTTAGTAAAACTTTACAACGATATAGCTTATACATCAGAATAAAACATAGGCTACAAATTATAAAGATATTCTGTGCATTATCCAATATCAAGTAATTAGACTCTTTTGATTTTATAGTTCTAACTACTTTCGATAATACCTCGCAGACAAAGTCGCGGCCATAGCTAGTTCAATATATAAATTCAAGTAGTCTTCTTATAAACCTTATAAAAGAGTGTAGTAAAAAGTTATAGCACTTTAAACAACTTTTCATATAAAAATACAAAATATGCATGTGCTAAATAAAGTCGTTTCACCAAGTCAAAGTTTTAAAGCTTACAAGTGGCTTCATATATAGCGTGTTGCTTTTTCAGTATCTAGTACATATACAGCATGTTTCTTTTTCAGTATATTGTTAAATATGAGAAAAATTATTATTTTGCTTTAGTACAATCGTTTCGATTCTGAGGAAACTACTTGAATATATATTGAACTACTTTTAACACTTTTAACATTTTTAAAGTGTTATTCCACACTTAGGAAATTTGAAAAACACATTTAGAAAACGTATAAAAATTTGAACGCAGCGGGATTCGAACCCGCGCCTCCTAAATACCGTTCAGGCGCTCTCACCACTTTATATATTGAACTCGCGACTTCGTCATATAAAATCAAAGGAGACTAATTACTTGATATTTTGGACAATTCACAAAATACCTTTATAAATTGTAGCCTATGTTTTATTCTCATATATAAGCTATATTATTGTAAAGTTTCATTAAAATCCATTCAGTAGTTTTTACGTGAAAGAGTAACAAACGTCCTTACAAACTTTCGTTTTATAATAATAATAGGATTTGGTAAAATAAATTAGTTGATACTATCCCGTTCTATATTTTCTTCACTTTATCATATATAAAAAATACCGTACATTTCTTTGAATAAAAACTCTGTTTTCCGTATTTAGCCTAAATTCAGAATATTGCGTATTGAGCGATTTAACTGAATGCTGTGCGTCTTACAAAAGCGAGCGAGGAAAAGAAAACAATTTTACCATCGGTTAGATATTGAACCTGTAACCATTATGCTTAAAGTATTCCACTGCGTCAATCTGAACAAAATACTTTTAAATCGAGGACGAAATTTATTTAAAAAGTAACATTTATTATGCTTTTTTTAGATAAAAATCAATACATTATATTAACTATAAAAATGTACTTACCCCCTTTGCAGAGCACTCGTTGTTATTGTGATCAGTGGGGCATTTAGTGTGGTCGATGTACGGGAAGATTGAAGTGCAGGTTTGATTAACACACACGAGGTTGTCCCCACACGGTGTCCCGTCTCGTACCAGCCCCAAACGACCGATCTCCGAATATTCTGGTAGTCCTGTAGTAGCTCTGTGAATTTAGGCAGAAAAACACATTTAAAATTGTTGTTATTTTGCTATTTAAGATTATTTAAAAGTTGATTAGAAGTATTTTTATCTGTTTTAAAGTTTTAGTTACACACGCAAGATATAGATAAGTATATTTTGAGAAACGGTATTAAAAATTTATTGTTTTTGTTTGCAGGAGGTATGGATTCGTATCTTGATGTTTTAAAATAGATTTTCTCAAAATATGTTTCTTTGACTAGACGACTAGACTAGTCGTTTGTAGACAGTAATAGATAATATAAGTTGAGTATACCTTAAAGTTATTCTAAGATATGATTGTTTAAGAAAACTCTACACTATATAATAGGTATACAAAATTATTTCATGTATTTATGTCATAATTTTTGGCATACATTACTAACAACGTCAAATGTGGAATTTTAAATGGGTTTACATCAAATTTCTAATTATTGCACATTCTTTTCTCTATTATTTACAATTTCAGAAAACACGAGTATGTTTTTTCAAACCGTACCAAAAAAATTAAATATTGTAATGTAAATATTTCAAACTAGGATTGAACACACAAATATCGTGTTTCTAGTTAAACACTGTTCAACTTTACCACAAGGGCTTTAAATAGTATATTTATTAATAAAAATATTAAAAAGATTCTTTTTTTTATTTTTCCACCAAAAGATTTAAGATACTAAATAAAGGTTTACTAAACAAAACTAAATGAAACTTTTACTTACTTGCAATCATATTCATTTCCTTTAATAGTGATAACAGTTCTCGTGTAGTACTCGTCCATGCCCGGCACCACTGGGTATCTGTTGCCTGACTGACATTGTAGCGAGCCGCATCTCACGTTCCTGATGATTTAATAAAATAAAATATTTAAAATATAAATTTTTAGAGGATCAAAATTCTTCTTAATAATATTTAAAAATTAACTTAAAGGTACCAACTGACGTGCTATTACGAGCATATTGATGTTTTTAACAGGCCAAAATCACACTTTTTAATATTATTTAATAACTAGCAAAAGGTTATATGTTATAGATATACAAAAACTTGGAGGGTCTCATAAAATTATTAGTGTGGGCCGAAAGTTGAGATTAGTTAAGCAAAGGTGGGCATCTCTTGGTTAGGCAATAGTTAAAAATAGTCTCGCAATTGTAATTATAAATAAGTAAAATTAGTTTAGTTTGAAGGTATGACACATTGACATTCGGTAGTTACTCAATAGTAACTGATAATTATCAGGTACTCTAATAGGTAAAGATATGCAATATATACGCAGTAAAAGAATTATTTTCCGAATATCCTAAGAAGAACCAGGTTGTGGTCAGTCGCGGCCCAGTAGCACAAGCGTGTGACTGTAAACGACTGGTTGTGGGTTCGATTCCCACTCGAGGAGTGGAAATACTTAATATTTCCGAGGTAAAGCGCGGCGTTAAGTTCCGCCACATAACACGCAATGCCTCCGAATTCGGCGGAAAGTGGGGAACGGAATATCTTAGTACTGGGTTCCCTATGCCTACCCTGCTGTGTGCGGGATACAGCGTGAAGCTAAAAAAAAAGAACAGGTTCGCAAGTCTTCGTCATTATATAAAAAAACTAAAGGCATAATTTAGTAGTCGACATAAAAACCCGGAAGAGCATGTCACAACTTTGTAAGCATGATTTATATTATATTCAGCCATTCTAAATTACAGCTTTTTACTACCAAAAGTCTCTATAACTAAACCGCTGCCAGATAGACTTGGCATAACTATAAGAATTCCTTTTTTTACGATGTTCTAAAAACTGGAATTTGCTTGTAAACAGCTTGTATATTAATTATTGTTTTTATTTCAATACTTATACATACATATATACATATAGTCTTGGATCCTTGTTATTCTTAATATCATAATATCATATTATTAACTTTTAAGTTACATTGATATGTAGTGTTACTCAAGACTTATATAATATTAAATGATGTTTTGAATCTAGGGTTTTATCCTATTTTACTTATTTCTTCAATAAATGTATATTAAGTTTGTAAACAATGTTTTTTCTTCAACTTCACGTTAGTAAGAGAATTCTAAAGAACTAGAGTCAAGTCATTCCAATATACCGCAAAGTTATAAAATTATTTACGAATTTGTTAAAGATATCACAAAAAGTATTTTTATACATAAAAAATATTAAAATTTTATAAAAAAGATCACTTACTCTGTATCACACTTCATGTAATTCCCACCATTATCCTTCCCACAGTGCCCCGTCACGGACCCCTTGGAGTTGAACTGTTCGAAGCATTCCTTATCCGCCCCATTCGACCCTGTGCCCCAAATCTTTTCGCACTGGGCAGACAATGTGGGACATTGGCCAGCGAAGCAGTAACCCTTCCCAGACTCGCATGCCTCTCCGTTCTTCTTGTATGCGTCCGTGGGGCAGGAGCCGGAGAGACCAGTGCAAGATTCTTCTAAATCACACTCGTTTGTCGCTTCTCGACATGTTATTCCGCGGGGTTTTAGCTGAAAGAGGATAATACTATTTATATACCTGTATCAGTAATTAATAATTAGGTATTTAAATAAGAAAATAGTGCTTTATTCTATATTTTTTTAAAGTGATAGATATTAAATGGTAGAAAAATTATAATATGTCTAAACAGATTTAAATATTTTTAGTATTTTCACATTTGAATTTCATCTTTCAACTTCACGCTTTTTGACGTAAGCAGACTGAGTCTACTATTGTCACAAAACTCCATTCCCTGTGTCCTTTTAAATTTGAAAAATTGCATGTTATATGTCGTACGTCTACCTTACACATTGTCTTACTTGAGCAAAGAAAAAAAACAAATTGTGCCCCTAGCGGAAATCAAACCGGCAACCAACTTTGTTTACGTTCTAACAAGACACTGTGCCACGACCGCCTTTCTCAGTCTTTAAGGATATATTATATACATTTATTTATGAGCCTAGCGTACCTGGCATCGTTCACAACACTCCCCCTCAGCGCACTGTGCCTCCTTGGTCAGTCGGCAAGTGAAAGGATCACAGCACGGGTTGAGGTGCTGGCACTCTGATATAGTGCCGCAGTCGCACTCTTCTCCCTCATCCAAACGCCCATTACCGCATTGGCGGTGTACGACCAACTAGTATGGAAAAAAAATTACATGAATAACTATATATGTATTAAAACTACTAGCTTATATTATGTTTTCTTATAATAAATATTGTTTATTTACACTTTTCTTCATGGAAACTTAACTATGCCACATTTTATACTCTTCCGGACGTATAATATTGATAAATCGAGAATCAAGTTTAGTATTCACGTATTAACATAATAATTATCATTTACACATGCATAATATATTTAATACAAATAAATTCATTATATTATCTAAAAATATCAGCTATCTAACCCAATCAAGGTACAGAAAGCTAATTTCAATCTAACACTAGTTTTGTAATCTTATAATTCGCACTTTTTCCCGCATAGTAGAGAGAACCTAGTGGTTAGTCACTCTTTTCTCAGTTTCCAACATTCAGTGGTACAACTCATTGCCCCCTTTCTCTTATATACCAGCGTCAAGAAACAAAAATAATAATCAATCGTTCCCCCGAATAGGAATCGAATCTACAACCATCGCGTCTACTGTCCCACTTTGCCAAGACGATTTCATAAATAGAAGCGTCGCTTAATAAAAATCCTGTTATAATTCAACATAAGGGCTCGTTTGGATTAACTTCTTATAATATTTGACTTAAACTCCGCCAGTAAAAAGCTTAGCAGTCTGCAGTCGAGATATAAAATAGGTCACAGAGAGTGGGCCGAGTTAAAGAATAAAACATCGTAATTTAACTCCCATTCTTCACAGTTCCCGCTTTTGCTTCGTAATTAACTTAATTCTATTGAGTATAGCTGGCATAAGAGGTTTCGAGACCTTGAAAATGTATGCACAAATTATACAGGCGGTATTCAAACCACGAGAATTATAATTATATGTAGATTATGTATTTAGGAATTTTTAATGTCTGTCTGTCGTGGGAATTTTTAAGTAAGCTCATTGTTCTAAAGCTAATAATAATTTAAATTGTGGGAAAAATGTTTTAGTATTTCGTAGAAGTTGTATTTTAAATTAGATTTGAAAAACAACATGGTATTCCTGTATTTCAATTTATTACATTTTATATATCAAACAAAACAAGACCTCTCAACACGTTATAACCCAAAAAGAAAACAGCCCACAAAATAAAAGAAAACCAAACCAAAAGGGCAGGGCTTTTAAAAACCACTGAAAAAAATTTACAACCGGAAACAAAAAAGAGATAAAAAAAACCGTCCCAAACCGATAAATATGTAACGCAAATCGATAACGCCGCGTAGCGTTCTCGTAGCACCGTAGCACCGTAGCTACGTAGAAACGTAGCTACGTAGAACCGTGGCTACGTAGCAGCTATGTAAATTTATTCCAATATGAACGGTCTACGGTCCCCAGTATTATATATTCGCAAACGATGAGATAATTCCGAGGGAGGGCGTATTACCATAACTTTTATTAAAGGAGTGGGCAAGACAAACAATACCAACGTTAATTTTCAACCTAGATATCTGTTTTGCATCCGAATGACATGGATTCAAGTTTGAATCGTCGTTTTATTGGTGTTAGGACAATTGTAGTGGACTTTCAAATTATATTTTAAGTAAGGATGTTACTGACTGACATTATTGTATAATAAATGAAAGAATTAATTGAATTATTGTCTTTTGTAAACTAATTGATATAAAGAAATAAATATACATTAAAAATAATTTTAATTAAGATATAGTTATTATTATTATAAAATAATAATAATATATAAGATAACTCGTAGGCCTCGGCTTCATCGCTAAGTGAGTGATCTCTTCCATATCACCTTAGGGTAGAGGAGAGATTAAATAAATAAGAAGAAAAGGGGTATTTAGTATAGTTCAATATAGTTTAGTATGGTTATAGTATACTTCAAGGTAATACTTTACAATTATCCTCTAAATATCATTAGCCAGGGTTGACTGATTGTTTTAAATTTAGTGCTATTTGATCAAATCTTTCAATTGAGACCATCGTGGCGCAGTATAACAGCGTCTGACTATAAACGAGATGGTTGTGGAGTCGATTCTCTTTCGCGGAAATAATTATATTTAAATGATTTTTGTTTTTCTGCTTTGTTCCAGACTTTAAATTTCTCCATTTAATACTTATATTTCGATTTCGAGCGGAAAGTGGAGAACGGATTGTCATGACTCTCTGAAGCGTGTAGATGCTGGTAGTAAACATCAGAATTATACCTGACTAGTTAGTTCACTATGAACTAAAAAAAATATATAATAACTATCTTTTTAAACAAATTTAAAGCCTAAATAATAGCTTAGACAATCCAAAACGCTTTTTCAAAACAACTGCTCAAACAGAATTCAATTAAAGCGTCAGACAAAGTTAATGAAAAGTTAAAATGTAATTGCGCACTTAATTTTGTACCTAGAAATCTATTTAGCATCCGAATGCCGGTGATAATGGCCGGTAGCAATGACGCTGTTGAAAAGTTGTTCGAAGTTTGGTTTGTGGTTAGAGGTGTCGGGGAAGTTTTACTTGTTCAATTATGAACGCGGAGTTCATTGGAGGGCTAAGTGCTGCGTTTTGGGGAAGCGATGTACTCGTAATAAGCTGTTTTTTTTGTATGTGTTTTTACTAGCGACTGCTTGTGAGTTTGAATGCTTGAATTGAAGTTATTTTAGTAAAATAGTAAATCATAGTAAATAAATTTTAGTAATTTAGTTAATTTAGTAAAATAGATATGTTACTGTTATATTGTGGAAAAGAAAATTTAATGGATGAGGTGCGGGTTCGATTCCCGCTGCGTTCAAATTTTTTAACGTTTTCTAAATGCCTTTTTAAATTTTCTTTAAGTTTACAATAACACTTTAAAAATGTTTAAAGGAAATTAAAATATAGTAACATTTTAAAATATAGTGTATTGTAATGTACAGTGGTTTTATTAAAATATGAAATAAATTATTTCCTCTGTTCACATTCAAAGGAGATTAAAAGCTTATTAACCCATTAACGTATATTTATTTGAAATATGGTTACGTATTATTTAAATAAATAGTAAAAAATATTCTTGTAACACGCGTTTTGAAGCAGTTTTTAATATTATATCCTTATGTAATTGAAAGGAAATTTCAGATTTATGTTTAATTTGAATGACATTGGTTAGGCACATACTAGCTATTACGTTATAGTTATAGAGTAACACAATGGTGGATTTTTTATGTACAGTATTTAAATACCTCCTGAAATATGGATATTAACAGATAGAATTTTCTGAAATAAAATCGAAAAAAGCTTGCTTTTAATACTTTCTTTAATTTATTGCTTATTTAGACATCAAATAATAAAATGTAGAAAATAGCTAGTTTGAAATCTTATTAGTTACAAATGGAGAAGGAATTACTTTACTTTAGTACGTATATTATTTTTTTAATATTACTCTCTAATAAAATCGACAAATATTATTAAAAAAATCTATAAACTGAATTCGAACCAACAAACAACAAACTAAACCGAAACCTTCAACCCATCATACTTCATTATATATTAAAAATTTTAATGAAGTAACTATTACTAAAACTAAAACTTGTATTTAAAGCAAAAAAGCTTCAAAGGTAAAAGTTGTGAACCAAAACTTTGTTTAAGCTACAAAGTTTAATTGATTCAAAAATTTATTACCAACTAGCAAAATATTCGAGCTCTTTGAGACTAACTCATGAGCTGTAATAGACCTAAGCTTCATTTAAACGATAAGCCCTCGCATAGTGTAGTTAGTTAGGAATTTTACCAGTGCCAAGAATTCTCAATGCTTGCTGGCATTTTGCATCGCCTTCCAGCGGCGCCTGTTGTTAGCCCCGGACTGTGTTTGTACGGAATTTCTTACAAGGCCAAATTGTGAATTTTGTGAAAAAATTGTATTAGTTTAATTTTTGGTTATTAATTTTTTTAAAATATTATTTTTGCATTTGCCTGCTTAAAGGGCAGGTCAAGAAAATCGTTCTTCCACTGTCTACCCCAATTATGTTTTAGCATTATTCGACGAATTCAATGCCACGCTTAGTTTTGCTACTAAAGAGGACAAATGATAATAATTTAAACATATTCATTCGAGCGGGAATCGAACTCAACACCGTCACTTTACGCGTTACATTTGCCTATAACTTAGAAGATTTTATTTAAAATCTACACATAAATACACTTATTGGTACAAATATATTGGTTCAAAAATATATAAAGACTTCACAGGGACTCTCCCACATACAGGAACCCTAAAAACATGTTCCGGATCAATAATCTATCGAACAAAACGAACACATTAGCTCTCTCAACCCTGTAATAAAATTACAAAGCCATATACTCGAAGGCTTTACTTGGATATGTAATACATATTAATCTCACCTCATTAGGTTTATTGAGCAAGCACAACCCTTGCCCGATGCGTAGTTCATTGATGTAGTCGTTTTTCGAGCATTCAGAGAATTTGTACGGTTGAATGTTTTCCAAGCCGACGATTGATTGCGCCATGATGCACCCGTGCCAGTCGCGGCAGAAGCAGTTGTCTCTGCCATCGTCGTGGCCCATACCTAGTGGTAATGACAAAAAATATATAGTTACACTTTTTTTATAGATTTACACTTATTTTTTCAATATAGGAGGGTGTCTGAGCCTGCTTCGGTAGCGGCTAAAATGCTGTATAGATTTAAGTATAAATAGTATTCTTAGATTTAATTTAAAATTGTTATGTTTGTGTTTTAATTTTGGTTTAGGGAACGATGGGGCTGACATTTTTGTATTTTACTTAAAAAGTCCCTAAATAAAAACAGATTAAAAAAAAATAAAAAAATATATATAGGAGGGTAGGCAGAGAACCTAGGGACACTTAGTTCTTCACTTTTTGTCAGAAATTGTGATTTCAACGCCGCGCTTTGTCTTCTTTACTAAAGAAATGATAATAATTAAATTATGACCGAGTGAGAATCAAACCCACAACTAATTGCGATTACTGTCAGTCATTGTCCCACGCGATGATTCTCTGAAGATCTACAGTTATACTTTTCTTAAAATAAATAAGATGATAAATCACGTTCATATCTTCTTTACTTACGTCACAAACTCTAGTGACATATCACTCTATGTTTAGATTGCTAACCGTTTAAAAGCAGAATATGACACTTTGTTTCTTATCATCAAGGCAGCAGCGATGAGTAATTATGATTGAAAAAGACCCGCGCCTCTTGAATACCGTTCAGGCGCTCTCACCACTGAGCCATGCGTTCTAGTGGTGAGAGCGCCTGAACGGTATTCAAGAGGCGCGGGTTCGAATCCCGCTGCGTTCAAATTTTTATACGTTTTCTTTAAATGTCCTTTTCAATTTTCCTAAGTGTGGAATAACACTTTAAAAATGTTTAAAAGAGTAATTATGATGATGATATCGATTCTTCACTAGTATGAGCTTTCCAATGTATAATATACATATATGTTAAATACACAAAAGGTCGTATTTTTCATTTGTTCTAATTTTGTTAACCATCTAATATAAATTGTGGCCAGTCGTGGCCCAGTGGCACAAGAGTGTGACTGTAAACGACTGGTTGTGGGTTCGATTCCCACTCGAGGAGTGGAAATTATATTTCCATTTTCTTCGCTCTGGTGTCGAGGTAAAGCGCGGCGTTAAGTTCCGCCACTTAACACGCAAGCCTCCGAATTCGGCGGAAAGTGGGGAACGGAGTGTCTTAACACTAGGTTCCCTCTGCCTACCCTGCTGTGTGCGGGATATAGCGTGAAGCTATTTTTTTTTTACAATAGGTCGTATTTTTCATTTGTTCTAATTTTGTTAACCTTCTAATATAAATTTATAATAGGACTTAATACTACGCTTAATATTTAAATATCCATCCCAAGAGTAACATTTGAATTTACATACAACTTAGCATTTTGTAATACATACATAAATAAACATACATACATATACACAAATACATATATATTGAAATTGAATTCCTCTTTGTAAAAATAGATGTGAGGAATAGCATTTGCCTATCAATGAGTATCATGAATCAAATTTGAAAACATGAATCCTATATAACCCCAAAAGCTGAGCATTAAGGAGTTGTTTAGAATATATATATACAAATAAGATAACATTATATACACTATCGCCTCGGTAACTAAGTTAGCCAATGACATTTAAGGAAAACGTGTTAAAATTTGAAATGCGAAATGCGTTCAGAACGCATGGCTCAGTGGTGAGAGCGCCTGGACGGTATCAGGAGTCGCGGGTTCGAATCCCGCTGCGTTCAAAATTTTTATACGTTTTCTTTAAATGTCTTTTTCAATTTTCCTAAACACTTAGGAATAACACTTTAAATATGTTTAAAAATAAGTTAGCTAATACTTCATTTTATAAGCGATTATGGTGGGTTTAATTCTTTCACGATAGAATGTTTATTTGTTTTAAAACTCCACGTTTTTCCTGGATAATAGAATGGATAGAGGTCGCTTAGTGTCAAGACCCTTTATTCTCTTCTTTGCTTTCGGGACATTGCGTATTAAATATCATAACTCAATGCCACGCTTCGTCTTAGTTATCAGGGCGGAGAATTAAAAATTATTTATATATAACCTTCCGAATTCCCTCGAGCGGGAATCGAACCCACTATCAACCGCTATCACAGCTCACTTACTAACATAAACTATAATGTCTATAAAATACAAAAAATCCTTACCAATATTATGACCGATCATATGCGCCATCGTGCCAGCCAACAGATGAGGTTCGTATGCGTTCGTGTCAACAGAAATGCCAACGGATTTCGGAGTGCACATCGTGTCCGGCACCGATATGCCCGACTCACCCCCAGGGAAATTTTGCCCGCTGGAAAACGGAAACGAAATTAGCTTATACTAGACTATTCTTAGACTGATGTGAAATGTGATGAAAGTTAAAATTAGGTTTATATGGGCATTTGGACAGAAATGATTTCGTATATTCGTTCGTATATATGAATTTATTACTGCTTTCAAGAATTCTACGCTTTTGTATGCACGCTTATAGGCTTCTTTTGTGCTTAACAAGGTACGGAGAGAAGTTTTGGTGTCGAGACACTTCGTTCTCTACTTTACGCCCGAATTCATCGCGTTTTATTTCAACAAAGCAGAGTTTTTTCTTTTTTTTAATATTTACTATGTTTTTTTTTTAGGTTTACGCTGTATCCCCACAGCATCCACACAGCAGGGTAGGCAGAGGGAACCTAGTGTTAAAATACTCCGTTCCCCACTTTCCGCCGATTTTGGAGGCATTGCGTGTTAAGTGGCGGAAGTTAACGCCGCGCTTTGCCTCAACACCAGCGCGGAGAAAATGGAAATATTAAACATTTCCACCCCTCGGGTGGGAATCGAACCCACAACCAGTCGTTTACAGCGAGAAATTAAGATAATTTGAATATGATCATTCTTTCTAAAGGGAATCGAATCTACGTCCTACGTCATAGTTACAGTCAGACGCTGTTTCGCTGCACCTTAATTACCTTTTGATTTCAAATATAAGTAAATACAAAAATGTTATGAAAGTTTTATGCTCTGCTATACTCGTTTAAGGTTTCTACGCTTAATGATAACCAATAGGTTCTTTTCAAATAACCAGACTTGCAGTTCAAAGTGGAAAGCCATAAAAGTTAATAAAATAAATATATGAAATATCGTATATTTTTTTAATTAAGTATACATTTAATACATAGTGAGTCGTCGCCAGACGTGGCACAGTGGCACTAACGTGTGACTGTAAACGACTGGTTGTGGGTTCGATTCCCACTCGAAGAGTGGAAATATTTATTATTTCCATATTCTTCGATCTGGTATCGCGGCAAAGTGCGGCGTAAAGTTCCGCCACTTAACACACCATGCCTCCGATTTCGGCGGAAAGTGGGAAACGGAGTGTTTTAACACTAGGTTCCGTCTGCCTACCCTGCTGTGTGCGGGATACAGCGTGAAGCTAAAAAATGAGGGATAAAGTGTAAAGCTGAACAAGTGATGAGACACTCCATTCTGCCTTTACAGACATTGGTTTTACAATTACACACAATCCCATTGCGCCATAATAACCTCAAAAAAAACCCTAAGCAGAATTCACAATACAGATATAGAGCTTCACTTAATTATAACATTTGAAAAGAAATATGAGAATTTTTCTTTGTACAATATTAATATGAAATAGCGTTACAATTTATTTCCACAGAAAGCAATTTACTTTTGAGGTCAACAACCAAATATATCTTAAGTACCTTCCATGAAAAAACTTGACGTACTCGGATTAAAGATTGTGGTACACATATGTGTTTTGTAGCAATGTAAAATTTATTTTTGTTATTTTTTTCGCTTGTCATGTATTATACTATTAGCTTTAACCATTTTAAATGTGTTATTTGCAAATTAAGTACATGGATGGCCGTTTTTTTGAAAAAGTATAAAAAAATGACCGCTAGACTTGAACGCACGAACGGTCTTTGGAAACCGTCGAGGCACTCTGACCTCTAAGCCATGTGATGTTGTATCAAATTTTAATAAAATATATTATTGTATTTAATATACTATTCCTATTAATTGTATATTTAATGCAGGTTTAAGTTTTTTTCATATAACCAGGTGGTTAGAGTATTAGAATCAAAGCACTCCGTTTTTCATTTTCCGCTTGAATTTGAGACGTGATGAGTGGCGGAACTGAACGCCGCGCTTTGTCTCACCACATAAAATATAAAAATAACTTAATTATAAACATTTCCCTGACTTGGAATCGAATTCTTATCCACCTACTGCGTTATTATGGAATCTTTGTTACTTTTGTTTATTATTTTGCTTCCATTACTTGAATCTAGAGCCATAAAACTAAGTAATAGACTTTATTGTTTTGTAAGTAATAGACTTTATCGTTAAGTGATTTCTAAGAGTAAACTTTACTGATATTTTTGTTGCCTTAACAAGGTTAAGTTAGTTTTCTATCTTAACATTTTTATTTCTAACGAAGAAGTAAAAAAGTGAAATAATTTATCATAAAGTTAATGCCTCAGACCTGAGAAGAACCGGCATATAAGTAAATATCGGCAATAATCTTTTCAAGTCCATTTTTTTAGCTTCACAGCAGGGTAGGCAGAGGGAACCTAGTGTTAGGACACTCCGTTCCCCACATACCGCCATATTTGAAGGCATTGCGTGTTGAGTGGCGGAACTTAACGCGGCGCTTTTCCTCTGATATCAGAGGGAAGGAAATGGAAATATTAAATATTTCTACTCCTCGAGTGGGAATCGAACCTACAATCAGTCGTTTACAGTCACACGTTTGTGCCACTGCGCCACAGTCCATAATTAAGTCCATAATTAAGTCAATAATTTAGATATTTACAATTTAACCATTCAATTTAATCAAAAGCTTTCAATAAAAAGCGTAGTAATGAACTCCTTGTAAGTAACAAAAAAAATATGTGTACTCGTATATAATTTGATAAATGTTTATCAAATAAAACTCTTTATTGGACAAATGTCATTTTTCTTTAGTTAGTGGAAATTTCAATATCACGATGTAATATAAAATGTCTATTTTATATTATTATATCAATTCTTGGACAGTCGTGCCCCAGTGGCACAAACGTGTGACTGTAAACGACTGGTTGTGGGTTCGATTCCCACTCGAGGAGTGGAAATATTTAAAATTTCCATTTTCTTCGCTCTGAGTCGAGCCACTTAGCACGCAAGCCACCGAATTCGGCGGAACACTAGGTTCTCTCTACCTACCCTGCTGTGTGCGGGATACAGCGTGAAGCTAAAAAAAATAATATTATTTCTTGTTTTTTAGTTGTTTAAAAAAAAACTTACTAAAGAAATAACGTTATTGTAATACTAAGACTAAGAAACGTCAGCTACTAATTTTAATCTCCGCTAAACTGAACTTAAAAGAAGATAGATTTTTAGACCCTCCACGTTTTTTCCTGCATATCAGGTTAATTAAAAAAACACAAAACATTGCTTGTTGAGTTACGGAACTCAACGCCGCGTATAGACAATACTTACGTGAGCGGAAAAACGTAATTACTCAAAAATAATCATTCCCCCGAGTCAGAATCGAACCCACAACCAATCGTGGTCACAGTTAAACGCTGCCCCATCGCAATACGAAAACATAGAAACTATAAGAATAATGTTTTTTCTAATATAACTTATTAAAACCTTTTTTTTATTTTTAATTAGTTTTTCTCTGTTAGTTATTTTCTTTTTTTATTATTAAGTCGCGTAACCCAACGCCGTACTATATCTCAAAACAGAAAATAAATGACATTTAACTAAATAAAATCACACCACCGAGCTCCATTCTTATACCAAACCCACAACTTTCACACTATAGTCAGCTTTTATCCACTGAGCCACCACTTTTAGCTTTTACGACTAACAAGTACATACATATTGTATTCCTAGGTTTAATATTTCATAGGTACGTTTTATAGGTACTTAACCCTAACCTAGAGCTGTCTCAAAGCGAAACTGACATATTTGGGTTATGCGGCACAATGGAACAAAAAATAGATATATAGGCTTGAGCATTCTCGACTCTGACTTACATATCTCCACAATGTACTCGTATGAGTATGTGGAATAATATCACTGTGAAGCTTTTATATGGTTGGATTTTTGTATTTTTTTTATTATTGTTATTTTTAAATATAATGTATTTTTAGTTAATTGTTTTTATAAGATAGTAATCATTAATATGTATTAAGAATCTATCTTTAAATAGTAGAATTGGGGCCAGTCGTGGTGCATAGGCACAAAGTGTGACAGAAAAGCGACTGGTTGTGGGTTCGATTCCCATTCGAGAAGTGGAAATTATATTTCCATTTTCTTCGCTCTGGTGCCGAGGTAAGCGCGGCGTTAAGTTCCGCCACATAAGACGCAAGAATCCGATTTCGGCGGAAAGTGGGGAACGGAGTGTCTTATCACTAGGTTCCCTCTGCCTAACCTGCTGTGTGCGGGATACAGCGCGAAGCTATGCATTAGTATATCAATTATATACTTTAGTTAAAGTAGTTAATCAGAACTCTCGTATTTCAACATAAGCAATACCGCTATATGAACACTATGTCACGATATGTAATATTAATAAAAATTGGGGTCCGCAGCTATCTATAAAGATAAATACAATTGAAGTGCATGTTCGTAATATTCTTTTTTACAATTTTTCTTAGCCTGTCTGGCTGTTCGTTTGTTTCACCTAATCTCTGGAACGGTGAGACGGATCCTGACAGGACCTTCACTGGTAGTACCCGACATAATAAAGAGCTACTAAAGCTTACTTTTATTTCAAAATTATATATTTTTTTTCTAAAATCCACGCGGACGAAGCCACAGGCACAGCTAGTCACATAAAACTCAACAAACCAATACGATTTTTTATATCAATTATTACACAGAATATATTTCTCTACGGACTTCTCGAACCACTCAAAAACCTACTCAATTACCGAATAACGATCGAACTTTAAACTTTAGTACTTCGTTTTATTTGGCTCAAGTCCCATCCAAGTCGTATTGAATATATATTGCTGTAATTATACAAATATCACAAAAGGAAATTTCAAGTGATCTGCCTGCATATAAAAAAAATGTTTTGAAAAGTCAATATTCTAGTGAAGTTAACAAGTTTTTATGTATATTTTTTGCTATTTTATAAAATATATTATATTATATAAAAAATGCCGAATCGTTTTTTTTAGCTTCACACTGTATCCCGCACACGACAGGGTAGGCAGAGGCAACCTAGTGTTACGACACTCCGTTCCCCACTTTCCGCTGAATTCTGAAGACACTAAGTGTTGAGTGGCGGAACTCAACACCGTGCTTTGCCTCAACACCAAGAGCGAAGAAATTGGAATATTAAATTTAATTAATAGATTTACTGAAAATAAATAATTAACAAATCTAATGATGTGATAGTTGATACCGTATAAGAACCATTTAACGAGCACTCTCCGCTCTCCTAAATTAATAGTGTATTTTCCATACATACATTTTTATTAGAAAATAAAACTTCAAGAAGTCTGCAATAGAGAAACGATTGCACATCAAAGAAACTAACGAGCGACTAAGCGACACTTAAACGTTGTAAGTGATATAGAATAGTCGGCAACTTTATAATTGTAGAGTCAGCAAAAACATTATCGAAAAATAATTTTGTTTGTTTGTCTATCTTTATTCTATTCATATTTAAATAAAATAAAAATATTATTGAGCTAAACGAAGCGAAGCTCTTACTGGTCAAAAGTGTGTTTCGTTGTGGTTTAACTCCTCCTGGGCTATTTGTAGTAGACCTCTGAAATTTGGCAGGGATATCGAGCACAGTGTCTTGTGTGCTGTGAAGTTTTTTGGTGATAATTGTAATTGTAGTTTTTAAATAAATGGCAATTAAATGATCAAAAAGTGTCCATAGACTTAAACTGTGGAACGTTAAGTGTTATGTATTTACTTTTTAAACTTTTGTAACATTAAATATGTACTCCACTCAGCTTTTCCCGCCATGCAGAGCTAAGAGGCAGTTTAGAAATATAATATAAACCAGCGACCTTTGATATATTAATCAGAGCGATAATATGAGGTGTATATATTAATAATATACCAACTTACATATATAATAATAGTGTTTATTATATAAACAATACTTTGCTTCTCAGAATCACGTTTTGTCAATAGCGGAGTAGTCGGAGAGAACAGAACATTTAGCACGGTACGTGTACTTCCCCTGCATACTTCATTCACTTCTTCCACTATCATTAATCTTTGATAATCGAAGTAAGTCTGTCTAAACTCTTTTACTTATTTGTACGTAAATAGTAGGACCAGGTTATATTACATAGTATATCAAGTTTTTTTTTAATTAAAAAATATATAGTTTTAATAAATATTGGTACGTCTTGAAGATTTTTATGCGGACAGTACTTGTAAGAGTATTGTTGATTCAGAACAATGGTAAATAAAATATGCGATACTATTTGTTTGCACTTTGCTAACTTTTAGTTTGCGTTTTGGTTAACGAATAGCTTACTGTTGATATTAATGTAACTTACTAGTATGTAGTTCTGCATGTTAGTGTGGCCCAATGGTAAAAAAAGATATAATAATATTACACAAAATTAAAAAATATTTGGGGCCAGTCGTGGCGTACAGGCGCAAAGTGAGACTGTAAAGCGACTGGTTGTGTGTTCGATTCCCAGTCGAGGAGTGGAAAGATTTCATATTTCCATTTTCTTCGCTCTGATGTCGAGGCAAAGCGCGGTGTCAAGTTCCGCCACTTAATACGCAATGCGTTTAGAATTCGGTGGAAAGTGGGGAACGGAGTGTCTTAACACTACGTTCCCTCTATCTACCTTACTGTGTGCGGGATACAGCGTGAAGCTAAAACAAAGAAAACTAACACAAAAAATAAATTTCTAATGAATTTTCATCGTCTGATCGTCGATCTAAAACGTTGACAGGCAAATTATGATGGAACATCCGCTTGTTATCACGTATCTATCGGTTTTGAGAAATTAGCAGATTCGACAACATTTTAAAAGGAACCTTATTTCATGGCTTTAAAGAGTCTATTTTGAAATTAAACGTGAAAATGGTCACATTAATAAAACATGAAGTGAAAAAGCGTTGTTCGCCTAAAAGTATTTTGATGGAATTTATATAATTTTGGAACAAAGAAATATATGTACGTATTTGCGTATACTAAAAGCTTTCCTGATACGTTGAAATGTTGCCTAGCAACGCGTACGTCCATGTACACAAATTTATATGTCAAACATACCGTATTATTTTATAAATTTAATGTATTTAATTCTTAGTGTAAACTTTAAGTATATATATGTATTTTAATAAAATAATAAGTTATATTAATAATATGTAATAATACAAGTTACATTTAACATTTAAGACATTAGATTAATATTAAAAAAGTAAAGGAAACTGGACCCTCTTATGGTATATTTTATAAACTTAGTTACAGCTTACTTAGTTTTAAGCTCTGATATTGTGAAAAAGGAATAAAGGAATAGGGTAATATATGGTATATATATAAAAAAAAGATTATTTTTAAAAATATTGTTTTTGATTTATAATAAAAATATAAGTTATTGTAAATTTTACTAATTTACAATAAGTGCATATATAACCTAGACTATATCTATACCTTTATTTTTCAGTTTCCCTCTTTTCTCCACACTTTAAGATAGCCAGAGAAAACCTAGTGTCCAAACATTCCGCATTCTCTTAATCTTCTTCTAAATAAATATGTTTAAAAATATTTCTATAAACAAAAATATCTTCGCAAATCAAACTGGAAGCATAAACCTTTAAACGATTAGTCTGAAATTGGTTGGAGATTTAAACCAATAATATGGATATCAATGAAAGAGTTTCCTAAGAATTATTTTATAAACCTGTTTTTTTATAAAATACTTTTAATTTATTTTAATTTTAAATATATATCTGAAATCGTACCCAAAATACCAAATACCAACAACATCAATATAAAATTAAAAAATGCCATTTCCGAACATCGTACTTATTACAGATTACCGCTTTTATTTGAATTATTCTAGAACATGAAGTATTTGTAATAATTTAATAACAGCTTTTTTTTTAAATATTTACGTTTATTTAATTTTCATTTGAGAATCGAACCTACAACCTAATACCAACAGATTTAACACTAAATTCAAAAATTAAACCATTTCCAATCATCGTACCTACATCATATAAGAATAAGAAATTCGCGAAAGCTTTCAAAGTTCAAAGCGACAGCTTATCGCTCTTTATTTATTTTAATTATTCTCAAAAATTAAGTAGGTAGATATGCTTAAAAGAAATAATTAAAAGTATTAACATTGCAATTCCATTTGTAGCATATCTTTAATCGAATGAGCTAAAATTTTTGTATAGACATTTAGTCTGAGTGACAAAGTGTGGATGTTGGTGGTTGCCACAACATGAAAAATTTTGTAAAGAAAATTTCGAAAGAAGATTGATATATTTTTTATTTTATTTTTTTTATTTTACATACATGTTTAAAATCGAACCAATATCAATATATTCAACCAGTCGTGGTGCAGTGGCACAAGCGTGTGACTGTAAACGACTGGTTGTGGGTTCGATTCCCACTCGAGGAGTGGAAATATTTAAGATTTCCATTTTCTTCGCTCTGGTATCAAGGCAAAGCGCGGCGTTAAGTTCCGCCATTTAACACGCAATGTCTCCAAAAATTGGCGGAAAATGGGGAACACTAGGTTCCCTCTGCCTACCCTGCTGTGTGCGCGATACAGCGTGAAGCTAAAAAAAAACATATTCAACACTGAATACAAAAATTAAACCACTTCCAAACATTGTACTTATATAAAGTATATACAAATACAAAATCCGCGAAAGCCTCCAAACTGCAAAGCGACAGCTTACCGCTCTTATTTTAATTATTCTCGTTAGCATTTGTATGGAGAGCTTAAGATATCACGTTTTGCCTTAAATCTGCTTATTCGACTGATACCGAGTTAAATGTCGCTGAGATCGCTGATACTGTGTAATTTAGTTAAAAGTGTTTACTTTATGATGTGCTTTGCGTATTTACTTATTTAGGGAACAGTATTTGGGTGCTGTCTTTCGTTTAATTTTAAACAGTTTTTTCGCTACGTTTTATGTCTAATTTCAAACATTTCTCACGTAGCAGGGAAGAGACAAAATATAGTGTCAAGATACTCTGTTCTCTACGTTTCACATGAATTCAAGATTATTAACAAGCAAACAAAGAAACAAAATATACTTTATTGCTCACACAATTACAGACATACATATACAGGAAATAATTAGAAAAATGAGTTACAAGGCGGCCTTATCGCTTAAAGCGATCTCTTCCAGACCATCTTTGGATGTAGGAATTGTATAATATGATAAGGCGGTGCAATGTACACGATATTTACGCGTTAAACATGTATTAAGTATATACAACATAAAATAAGTACAAATATATATACATTAAAAAAAAAATGAGAGGTGTCACGGGATACCCGGATGGAACCAAGTTCTTATTTTCGTTAGTATCATCTCTGTGTCGAATTTTGCCTCTTCACACATAGTGTCTCAGATTTGAGTGTATAGTGAAAAACTGAGTGTCTTGACCCTAGGTTCCCTTAGACTATATTGCTATGCGGGAACAAAAAAAGAGCGTGAACTTGAAAAAATAGAGAGGAAAGAGAGGTATCAAGGGACATCCGGATGGAATGAAGTTCCTAATTATTATTAATTAAATTTAATAAATAAATTAAATTATAATTAAGTAAATTTATTAATTAGAAATGAAAATATCTGGCCTGCTTTCTATAAGAGAGAGAGAGAGAGAGACAGACAGAGAAACATGCGCACGCCGCACAGCTTACAATAGCTTACTATAGCAAAAAGTGTCGTTATAACTTTTCGTGAAAATTTGTCCTTTTAGCCCCTTTTACAACGCGCGATAAGGAACTTCGTCCCTGTAGAGATATGTTAATATTTTGAAAAAATTACTCACGTTAACAGTTGCGTAGTATCCTTTTCAATTTTAAACAGTTTTCTTGCGCTATAGTCGCTGAACTTTTGTATTGCCCGGGTGATGTCTTGCTTCCTCTCTATATCCGCTTGGTCTGCGCTCTGCCACGACTCGATGTACACCACCGACACACGGGTGTTGAGTGTGCGAAAGTACTGTGGAAAAAGTTTATATTGAGTATTAAAAATATATTATTTCTAGAAATATTATAATTTTTTGAAAGGATTATTTACAGTATTAGGGGCAGAACAATATTATTAAAAAGGTTTAAAAAATTGGATGTTGTATTTCAACGTAGTCTCTGTATATAATAGAGATGTTAACAATATAAATAAATGTTGTAACAACCGATAGAAATTTAAACTTCAGAAAATGTTTTTTTTTTTAAAAAAACATTCAATTAAAAATCATACATAAAATGTAATTGAAAATTATTGCACACAATTTATGATATAAATCTAAACTATGGTTTTTTTTAATAAATATTTCTTTATTATATTTCAAATAAGACCTTTCTTAATTCAGCCAGTCTGATGACTATAGCACTAATTAGAAGTAAATGAGGTCCAGGAAGCGTTGTTATTTCAAATATTGTTTTGAATTAGGCTTTGTTATGACTTTAGCTCTCAATTAAACTAAAAAATACAAATATTTTTTTTTATATCCTCTACTATAGCGGTAATACCACCCATACCTTGTTCCTAACCTTAAATAAAAAATATGTCAATTTTTAGTAGTAAGAAATATATGTAATAGATGTAAGAAATAATAGTAGTTATACACTTATAATAAATTAAGTTAGGTTACGTTTAATATTCATATCATAAGTTGTATTAAGATGAAAACAGGCAATTCAAATCTGTAATAACTGGACTTTCTTAGGATATATTCTTTAAGTCTTAGTTTTAAATATTGAAATTGTAAAAAAAAAAGAAATGTATTAAATATAATAAAAGAAGAATAATGTTAAAAAAGGTACAGGTCGTATGTCCGTAGAGTAATAAAAATTATAGAAAAAAAAATATGGGGAACAAATTGAATGCAATTAACAGATTACATTCAGCCTATCACTCAAGAACTCATCAATTCCACTGTGCATTGATCAATTAAACAAAAAAATCAATCAACACATTCATCCAAAACATGAAATTTCCATAATTCCCTAAATCTTTCAAAACATCTTATGAAGCGCAGTTAGCAATTAGCAACTACTTGCCTGTCAGTTCCCAGCAGTCTTACCGAACACGTGTAAACTCTCCATTAAACTTATAAACTTCTGACGATAAGTCCGTAGAAGCATTTCAAATTTCAAGCTTATAATGTACCCACTAATGTTCCAGCATAATATGTAACTCTGCTGAGCTCGTTAGCGGACTAAAGGCCAAGTTACCGAAGCCCGCATCTTTGAACGGTAAATTTTTCTTCTTTCTTCATTGGAAAAGCAAATGCGGATCTGACGTCTCTTTAAAACCCTGCATTTCTAGGTTTTGATCAATTATTCATGGAGTCGACTCGAGATGTAATCGTTTGACGATTATATTTTTGCTCAATGTTTGTAACGTTTCAATGTTTGTATAAATATTCATTTTTTGTTTGATGTTAATTGTGTTTTTAATATTTATGTTTAGGAAATAAATTATTGTATTTTCTCTTTTAAGTGAATGATTTATTAGACTGGAATAAAAACTATTCCCTCTACTACTATACTAGGTTCTATACTAGGTTCCCTCTGTCCACCCTGCTGTGTGCGGGATCCCGCACACGCTGTATCCCGCACACAGCAGGGTAGGCAGAGGGAACCTTAAGACACTCCGATTCCCATTTTGATATAATCTCTTGTTTATATACATAAGCTAGAACATATTTTAGTAAGTACTTTATAAATACTGAGGTACCGGTACTCAACGGAAATTGACTGTTCGATAATTTTTTGCCCTGTACTTATAAAGTACAATATTTTAATTTTATATAAATATTCATTTGTTTTTGAATTAAACTTTTTTTAATATTTATGTTCAAGAAAAAACAGTACAGTATAAATCATTTTTTTCTTTTTCTAAATGAATGATTGATTATATTGACGTTGACGATGTTGTATAGAATATAATTTTACATAATGGTCGTAGGTAGAACTTCTATATCGGAAAAAATATATTATATTAATAATATAGAAATATATTTTTATCTAACTAGGCAATATCAGTAAAATTGCCAATTTTTTTTTAAATTAGGCAAAATTATGTATTATTACGTAACTTCTGAGAATCAACTGCACAAATATCTAGGATTCGAATTTCAGTAGCCAATTGTGTTATAACAATAATAATGTAGTCCTTTACATATTGTGCTTAATTTTGTAGTATACTTCAATTAGTTAAATTTGCTGTATAGCTTCACGCTTTTCTTCGTATAGCAGAGGGAACTTAGTGTCAAGTCACTCCGTTCTCCACTTTTTGCCCGAAATTGAGACTCTGCGTGGCGGAAGTCAACACATTATTTGTACACAACCAACAGCTTAATAAATCCTTTTTTTATGGTTCACGCTGTATCCCGCATACAACAGAGTAGGCAGAGGGAACTTAGTGTTCAGACACTCCGTTCCCCACTTTCCACCGAATAAAGACATTTTACGAAACATATTTTCAGTAAATCTTCGAAAAAAAAATCTAAAACGTAAATTTGACTAAAAATTAAACAATATATAGTCATTTGTACTAAATCATCTATGCATAGACGAATCTCTATTCGTCTAAAGTAAATGTTGGAGGTTGAAGCATAAAGGCACTCGTGCAATGCGAGGGGTGGCTCATGGGGTCTCTTTGTACGAGATAGTGTTTGTTGAATGGGGTTCAGAGATTGGTTGAAACTTAGCGTTTACATCAGAAATATTGTTATAGTTTAAGTGTTTTTGGCTTTAAGTAGATGTGGTAATGGATATGGAAATGGAAATGGAAGGCGGAGAGAAATTAAATAGTAAAATATATTCTTCTCCTTTTATATATGTAAATATTATTATAAACAACTGTTTTTTGAATAGGATTTGAAACCGTTACTACGATTATTTAAATATTGGTCGATTGGAGATTGAGTGTCTGATAGTCAAAAGTGACTGTTATTAATATTAGTATTGTTAATATACAAAATAAATAAATAAGACTGAAAACCATATTAGACTTGCTGACACGACAGACGGTATCCTGTCTTGGCGTTGAATAATGTTCACATTTTAACTTGCTTAGAAGCTCTCTTCTAGGTTCTCTAACCTAGTGTTAAGAAAGGAGTTTCTTGATTTCCTGTCCGAAACTGAGGCGTTGAGTTAAGGGAACTCAACACCTCGTTTTATCTTTCTCGTCAAAAAGAGGGGAGAAATAAAATAATTTAACTATATATAATCATTCCCACGACTGATAATCGAATCCACAACCTATCATGATTAATGTGAAACACTCCTTCTGAGCTATAACAGTCTCAAGTGAATGAATGAATTTGTAAAAAAGCAATATATTCTAAAATTCTAGCAATTTGACTTACCAAATCAGCGATATTGGCGACTTGTATGGCATCATGGACTACTTCCGACCTGGTGCTGCCATTCCGCCTCTCGAACATCGCTCTGTCGATGACTACTGCTGTTTCTATGTACTTGGTCGTTTCGCGCACATCTCGCTTGTATCTCTGTAAGGCTTCTGCGCTGAGACCCGTCTGCCACCATTCCACGGTTGGGCCACTGTGAAAGAAATAAAAAATGGGTAAATTATTTGAAATCAACAAAGTATAAAATAAATATCAATAACAGGTAAAACAAAAGCATAAAATTGTGTTAAATATATAAAAAAGTAAGTTAAAAATAAACATAAAATGATAACACATAACACTTTTTTTCACGCTGTATTTCGCACACAGCAGGGTAGGCAGAGGGAACTTAGTGTTCCCCACTTCACAGCTGAAATCGAGACATTGTATGACGAGTGTCAAAGCCGCGCTTTATCTTAGATACTAGAGCAGAGAAATAAAAATAATATAAATATAATAATTGCTCTGAGTGGGCATCGAACCTACGACTTAACAGTTAGACCTACCAAATATTGTATAATAGTACTTTATTTAGCTTCACATTTCTTCCGAATATAATATTCTGGTGATCTACAAAACAGGTTCAAGAAGCGAACAGAATAAATTATTAAAATGAATATTTATTCGCTAGAAGCCGTCGTGGCGCAGTGAGACAGAGATTGACTGTAACTGTAAATAGTTGTGAGTTCGATTTTCACTCCGAGAAATGCTCATTATTTAATGATTTTTATTGAATTCGAGAACAGAGTATTTTAACTTTTGTTTCTCTCTGACTAACTTGCTGTGAGGAAAAAAGCGTAATGAAAAAATTAACTACAAAAAAACATAATAAAAAAGAAATTATTTCCACACAGTTTCAGTCTCTCTCTTGCGTGGAATTTTCATGATATTTTTCACAAATGTACGAGGGCTTTGTTGAAATATTCAATTACTGTTACTGATTATTATCAGTAAAACAATAAATTTGATTTATTTGTACGTAAATTCAAAATGTACGATAAAACTCAATTATACTCCTATACGTATTTTTTATTATATATACATGTATTTAAATCATATACCAATATATGTGGAAATGCTGAAACATACCATACTGTACGCTAAGAAAAGAATTTGAGAAATTCTTTCGGAAAAGGGAAAGATTTCATTTTGCAGCCATAAGCTTCACGCAAGTGATATTTATAACTAACTACCTATTACATATTACTTCTGTAACAAGCAAGTCTTCATAGTTTCGTTAGATTTAAAACTATGCACTACAAGTTCATTAGATAGGTCAAGGAAAACCAAAATACACAAAGAAAAAAAAATTATCATTCCTCTAAACAGGAATCGAACTTACAATTAGCTTCAAACTTTTAAATACATCTTATAAACTAAGAAACGACACTCTCACTATGACATTTTTATACATTTCACCAATTCCCATAATCAAAGACGTCCAAAATTCTTCCAATCTTTATAAAACACCAACTTTATCGTTATTACTTTCCTTTCTAATAATAGAAAAATTCCTCCAATTTTTCTCTTTTCCCAACAAATAATTATGAAATTGGAAAAGGCGAAAGCATTTTACATTCTAAGGTTACCTCCTTGATTTTGGCCCTTAATCTGCTTTATCTTCGGTCCGTCAAGTACCTCATTATCGGAACTGAGAAATTTGAACGCATTTCGAGTGCCTTCGAGAATTTCTATTGGGCCCATTCGTAGTGGCATTTGAATTTATGATTTTGTTTAAATGATTGACGTTATTGCCAATTAAATTGGGGTTGGAGGGTGGTTTATACTTTTTTGAATTTCTTTACCTGTCTTTATGAATATACGCTTAGATCTTCAAAACTACGCGACGGATTTTGATGTGGTTTCTTTTAATAGATAGAATGATCCAGAAGAAAGGTTTATATATACATATAATATTATACAACACATGCATAATATAGTAGAGAAACACTGATAATTTTAGAGGTTTCTAATATTATATCGTCTCGGCAGCGCGTGCCATACGTCGTACCGTATAGTAAAATAGTTTTGCAGTTCACGCAGGCGAAGCCGAAGGTCGCTAGTATAATATAATATTAGTAATGGTGCAGTGGCATAGCATCTGTAAATGCAGTGGCTCGATTCCCACTCGAGGTAATTTATATAATATATTTTCATGATATTTAATACAAATTTCTTTTAATTATTATAATTATATTCTTTCTTTTAATTGGACGGAGGTATTCTATGAAATAATAATCTCCGTTTAGACTTTACAGTAATTTTGAAGATTAGATATTTTAATAGGCAAATAGCCGTTGTTTGTCGAATATTCAGAGACATACATATATCTGGTAAAACCAAGCGGGGCGTTGAGTTCCGCCACTTAATACCTAATGTTTTGAATTTGAAACGTAGCGTGTCTTACTTACAATACCGAGAAAAGCAAGAAGCTGCATCTTTTATGGGTATTTTTAAATATACAAATATATTTTAAAATAAGATTTAAGGCATATGTCGCCAATAAAATATAAAATTATATACATACAATTTATTCAAAAAAACAAAAAAAAATAGATAGAGTATGATTATAAGTCAATGGATGTGGGTTCGATTTCCACTTGAATAATATTATTTAAAATCATTTTCATATCCCCAATCTAGTATGACAAATCTACCAACACTAGCCAAATACAATTGCGGCCAGTCGTGGCCCAGTGGCACAAGCGTGTGACTGTAAACGACTGGTTGTGGGTTCGATTCCCACTCGAGGAGTGAAAATATTTAATATTTCCATTTCCTACGCTCCGGTGCCGAGGTAAAGAGCGGCGTTAAGTTCCGCCACTTAACACGCAATGCCTCCGAATTCAGCGTAAAGTGGGGAACGGAGTGTCTTAACACTAGGTTCCCTCTGCCTACCCTGCTGTGTGCGGGATAAAGCGTGAAGCCTAAAAAAAAACTAGCCAAATAGACTATAAATATATGCAAAAGAACCGTAAACATCTATAATATAAAAAAAATACCATACATTGCGAAGTCAACGTAGCCTGAATGAATAAACTACATAAGTTACACGTTGTATGCCGATTTCTGACTAAAACCGTATCAGCATATGTATTACCAAAACACATTATTACCAAGGGAGTGTAAGTAGATATCGGTAATACATATCTGTGTGACGCTTTGGGAATCGGATATTTTCCTGTTTTGATGCTTTTACATTCTTTTTTAAATATAAATTGATACTACAGGCTGTGGTGGCTCAGTGGGATAGTGTTTGGCTGTAAATGCGAGGTTGTGGGTTCGATTCCTAGTTGGAGTAATGATTATACATATGCATTAATTTATTTTGCTCTGGTATCAAAAAGCGGCGTTTTGCCTTTATATTTAAAATTATAACTATTGTGTATTATATGCAATAGTTCCCATCAATAAGATGGGACGAGGACTTAAAATCAGCTGCGAGTGCATTATGGGTGAGGAAATCCACGATCGAGACTTATGAAAGGGTCTGGGGGAGGCCTATGCTAATGCAAAACAGTCTTTACCGGTGTCAATAATTCGAAACTCTGTATAGAAATTATTTTAGACTGTTAATAAATTCTTTTATTTTTATCATTATTTATGCAATAATAAATAATGAATCATGGCACTTCTATTAGTTAAATCCTAAAAACTTTCAAAATACAGTCACAAGAGCCACTTATTAAACAAAAAAAGCTTATCGTAAATCGTTTTTGCTTACATTAAAAAGGTTCATAGGGATGTACTGTAACAATACATACTATGTATAAATAAACGTAGGAATATAAAAAAATATTAAATAATATAATTTAATAATAATAAAAAAATATATACAATTTTATAGAATAGTTTAAACAAATAATAAAAAAATATTTTATTAATATTTTCAGAAAAAGCAACGTTGGCTGTATGAGTTGCTGGCATATTATAGTTTATGATTTTTAAAAATGGAATAGAGAGAGAAAGGGAGCATGGCGGGAGCGTGGCGTCGGTAAAAGTGACGCTTAGGAAATTATTGATATTAAATTGCAAATATTATAAATTGAATACAAGGAAATGGATATTTAATAAATAAATTTAACATATTTAATGCAAAGTGATCGAAATATAATAATTTTATAATATCAAGTTTGGTAAGATGCATATTTGTTAATTATGAAGAATTGCTTGGTGAGTTCTTATTACATTAATAATATAAAAATAACAAAAGCGAATATTGAAATGAATATTTAAATAATAATAACTAAATAATATAATAGTATTAAAGGCAATAAATATTTTAAATATTAGTTCTATAAAAAAGAAAACGTATAATTTGCAGTACAAATTAATTAAAATATTTGGCGTATGGCGGCGCCATCTTAAAATAGTGTTGTATGAACACTATAGTTTACATTTTCCTAAATATTATAAATTTATAAATTAAATAATATTTATTAAATAAAAATAAATGAGGCTTTGGATGATTAAATATTTTATGGCAAATATTCTCATACGAATGTATGAAATTTAAAATAATATAAATATGTACTACATGTATAGGGGCGATGCATGTAGTACAAATAATAATAATAAGATATTAATATAGCGTTTGATAGCTGGATATTTTATGGCAATAATTGGCACGATCTCATACGAATGTGTAAATCTTAAAAAAACAAATATAAACTACATGTACAGGGGCGATGCATGTACTGTCTCTCGACTGTCAGGGTTCGGTTATAGCTTATAGCTTACTGATAAGCGATGTCAATGACACAATCAATGTAGCTTTGCAGCACCGAGGCTGACATGTTTGGTAAAGTGATCCGCTATGGCGACGTTGGTTTGTTGTATCCTTTCTGATGCTGTCTTGCGTTGCGTAAGCGATGCTTGTACAAAGTCGGATTGTGGTATAACGTGTGACATGCGACTGTCGTGGGTTCAGGTAGCTTATAGCTTACTGATAAGCGATGTCGGTGACACAATCAATGTAGCTTTGCAGCACCGAGGCCAACATGTTTGGTAAAGTGATCCGCTATAGCGACGTTGGTTTGTTGTATCCTTTCTGATGCTGTCTTGCGTTGCGTAAGCGATGCTTGTACAAAGTCGGATTGTGGTATAACGTGTGACTTGTGACTGTCGTGGGTTCAGGTAGCTTATAGCTTATAGCTTAACCAGTGACATTGGTCTCACAAACCATTAATGTATATCGGCTTAACAACCCGACGAATTCATTGGTCTCACAAACCAGTGACGTATATCGGCTTAACAACCCGACAAATTCATTGGTCTCACAAACCAGTGACGTATATCGGCTTCACAACCCGACGAATCCATTGGCCTCACAAACCAGTGGCGTATATCGGCTTAACAACCCGACGAATTATATTGGTCTCACAAACCAGTAACGTATATCGGCTTCACAACCCGACGAATTCATTGGTCTCACAAACCAGTGACGTATATCGGCTTCACAACCCGACGAATTACATTGGCCTCACAAACCAATGTACAACTAATTAAATATATATAATAAGCGTAACAAGTACCTTTGAGAAAGATCACACACAAACTTAACAAACATGACGTGACAGCTAACTAATAATTGATCGTTTGCTAAGGCATCGTAAGTATCATATACGTGAACTGTTTCGTTGTGTCTCGGAGGGTTCAATATGATCGGTCAGGTCTGCGATCGGACGGAACTCACGGCAAGTGGCGGGGCGGGGCCACACGGCCATTTTTCTCTTAATATAGCTATCTTGCATAGTTGTAAGTGAGAGATAAATGAGACGATCCTAGGGCTTTTCCTCGGACGAGCTCTGGGGGATTGCAACGGATAGTTTGTGTTAGATACTTGCATGTCTAGAACCCTTCTGATGGCTAATTAATATATAAATGAGTCTATACCTTCTGATGGCAAACTAATAATTAAGAAGGAAGACCCTCTGATGGCTAATTTATATATAAAATGAGTCAATACCTTTCTGATGGCAATTATAATTAAAAAAGATTACCTTCTGATGGCTTATTATATGTATTTAGTATATTACACGTAGAATTTCCTAACACTGTTACCTCTGAATCTCAAAAAGAACTTGAGTTACTTACATACATAACAATAAAGGTCCTAACCACAAGACGCATCATGAGCCAAGGCATGATTTGATTAATATATTTTCAAACATTTCAGATCAATGAGATCGATGAAGGGATGAAGGGGGGGAGACCAGTTACAGTACCTGTTTTATTTGTATTAACACACTACCGACATTTAAATAGTATTTCTTTTTTATAGTGTCTTTTTTATCTCATAGGGTGCTGGGTGCCTCAGTCTGTATTTTTCTCCTATTGAGTATTTCTACATTTTGTATTAAATAATCAATCAGCTTATATCACAAAATCAAAGTAATTACCCACCAAAACCCCCTCAAACAGAAATCGAACCGAAACCCATTCCAAACAACCAAACGCTAACATTTCTCCCTTAACAACCCAGTTATTTACCATCCAATATATGAGCACAATTGTAGGCAGAGCGTGTTTTAATAGACTGAATTAATTCCCAGGGCTGTACCGGGGCGTGTGACCCGCGTGATTTGTCATGCCCGCCAGTTTGCTTGTGAAAATGTTTTTGGGACGTTCCGTTACGCTTACGCCGCTTCGTTGTTACCAAAAAGCCTTTGGGGAATTTAATTTCGCTTACGATGCTCGTACGTAGCTCATGTGGCAATCCTTTTTAGAGTTATTTTAAAATTACGCTTTAATTTTAATATGGGCTTTGCTTGTATTGTTTGGAAGAAAGCCTACTGTAACGAGTCGTTTTCAATTTTCAGCTAGGTTTCAGGACGTCGCGTTTTGGATGGTGGAACGCAATATGTTGTTAGGCTAGGAAAATGATATTTGAAGCATTAAAAGTAAAAAAACTGTTTTTAAAAACAAGTTCTCTTGTTCGATATCCATATTCCTAAGGTGCATTTCAAATGTCAGTTCAATCAAATAAGGATATATGCTGCAATTTACTGCAAATTAAACGGGAGCTTGTAATAAGTTGTACTTAAAAAAAAGAAGATTTTTTTCCACATAATGGTGTAGGCAAAAAGGGCTTAGTGTCAAGATATTTTGTTCCCCACTTTGAAATGGCCAGAAATGGAGATAATGCGAGTTCAGAGGAGTTTATATAAAATCATTATTCGAGTGGGCATCGAACCCGCGACCCATGCTTTACAGTCAGCTGTCCCACTATGCCACTACGGCCTCTTCTTAGTTTTTAGTATATAAAGTAATTTTGGGTGGAAGGTAAATAACAATGATTGTTAGTTTCTCTATCTGTTTGACCTAAAATATGAAAAATAGATGCGGTAAGCTAATATAAAACTTATTTAATCTGTCTTTTTTCTTGTTAATAGTTGTTTGTCCCATAACGTTTATTTTGATTTGCTGATAGATAAGAGCTAAAGAAATCTAGGAGTATTTTATACTAGGAACCGCCTCTTTACTCTGCATGGCAGGAAGAGCTGAGCGAAGTACATATTTAATGTTATTATATCTTAAAAAAGTTTGAAAAGCAAACACTTAACACTAACATAGCACTTAACGTACCACAGCCTAAGTCTATGGGCACTTTTTGATCATTTAATTGCCATTTATTCAAAAACTATAATAATTATGATTGTCACCAAAAAACTTCATAGACACTGCGCTCGATATACCTGCCAAATATCAGAGGTCTCATAGAAATAGCCAAGGAAGAGTTAAACCACAACGAAACACACTTTTGACCAGTGAGAGCTTCACTTCGCTTAGCTCAATTAAACGTGACATTTATGAGCAATAAATTGACAAAACAGTGGCACAGTGGGGCAGTGTCTAACTGCACATGTAATAGTTTTGGCTTCGCTCCACATTCAAGAGGCCATGTAGCTTTACGCTTTCTCCCTAACAGCAGGGTAGTCAGAGAGAACCCAGTGTCAAGGCTTTTTGCACGAAAGTAACTCATTTCATATAGAGTGGCGAAACTTAACGCCGCGCTTATCAATACATTGATTATAGTACACGAATAATTTTTCTTTTTTTGGTTATATTTTAAAAATTTCATCTTAGACAAGGATTTGTACGAGTATTATGCCAAATAATCTTTGCTTTAAAACTTTTTACCATTTTATTTAATTATATCGCAACTATATATTTATATTTCATTTGAAATTTAAAATGTTATATTTACCCCATAAAATACCACCATATATGGTGGTATTTATTTATACAATATATTGTACCCATAACCAACCATTCCACTCACCAAACACAAACCACTCTACCCGTGGGTTTTAAAAAATATCCAAATGAAATATTTAATTAAATCTTTTGATATTCCTCGAACGCAGAATCCAATAAGCCTGGAAGCCAACCGGTCGTTATACTTTAAGTCAATTCGAGACGAATCGAAATGCCAAAGGTACGAGTATCATTAAAATGTTCCACGGGACGTTATCACAGACTCATCAGATAAACTGAGATTTCAACTCGGATTTGTGAGTCATTTCTTTTTTCTTTTTAAAGGCATTTTTTTATAATTATTTTAGAAATATTACTGTTTTATCTTGTTTGGGTTTATGTCAAAAATTATCTTTTTTTAGATTCATGCTTTTTGAGTATAGCAGGGCAGTCTGAAAGAAGCTAGTGTCAAAATATTCCCTCCGTTTTTAACTGACTATTCATATATTCATTTCTTCGCTCTGGCTAACAAGTCTACTGGCTAACAACTTAACATACTATATAACATAGTATGTTAAGTGGTAGACTTGTTAGCCAGAGCGAAGAAATGAAAATAATTAAATTCTGATCTCTTTTAACATTTTAAAGTGTTATTAGGAAAATCACACTTAGGAAAATTGAAAGAGGAGATTTCCAAATATATTTTTTAAATTATGATCATTCCACCGTGGATCGAACTCAAAACCAAACGCGTTTAAATTCAGACTCGTCTTGTTATTTATTAAGTAAATAATTTTCAGTAACAAATAAGAATTTGCATTGCATATGCAATTTACTGTGGATTTTCCATAGGTTTAACCAACATAATGTTTATAAAAGCAATGTTTATAAAAGCTTTACAAAAGTTGGTACGTCCAGAAAGACACATGATTTGCGTACTTATGCGGACTGTTGTAAAACTAGAGGAATTCTGCAATAATAAAAAAAAAACTACAGGAAAATCAGATTAGCCATTTAGTTTTCCTAGGCCTAGAGTAGGTCAATCTTAATATCTTTAAACACGAACGAATTCTCTTAACTTTATTCTTATTTCTATTTCACTACTTTACCCACCCCACTATATTCAAGAAAAATAGGAACATTAACAGTAAACTAAAAAAAATATAGTTACTCCATCTCACCCAAGAGTACATTTATACAAAATAAAATAAAAAAGGTTTTTCCTAACAAATTGGAATCGATTGATTTATGCGGCGTTGCTCGAGTCTCACGCACAATGGTCCCCAGTCATATCGATGTATCGAGATGTCGAGTATTTTTCAATTGAATAGGGATGTGCCAGGTCACAAATGGCCTCAGTATGTAGCTGACAAAAGGGCACCAGCACGTGACTAAAGATCCCATCTCTAACGTACCTATTAGCGTTGTTTACGAAATGTCACGAATTTACTGGACGTGACACGCTTTTTTACGGATGACATTTTCGGCGTTTTCACGTGGTTGGGATATTGAAGCTAATCGTATGAGTTGAGGAGGTTCAAATTTGGACTCATTTTTTCAGATTTTTTAATGGACTTTTCACTTGGATAACTAGTTAGCTACGTTGCTTGTTGCGCGCAGGGGAGAAGAAAGAGTCAAGTCTTGCTAGTTCTTCTTAACTACTACCAAGCAAACTCCAAAAGATGGTTTGGTGTCGAATTTAAAACGTAAAATCATGCTGCTTTTAAGAATTTGCCCAATTACAACTACCACTTAGTAACTAAAGAGATATTCGAATGAAAATATATGTATAAAGATATCTATATACTAAATATTTTTTTTATTATCACGCTATATCCCATACGTCCGCAAAACAGGGTAGGCAGAGGGAACCTAAGGTTAAGACATTCTATCCTCCATTTTCCACAGAATTCTGGAGTTATTGCGTTTGAGTTGCAGAATTCAACGCCGCGCTTTACCTCTCCCTAGAGCGAAGAATATGAAATATTAATTATTTCAATTTCTCAAGAGCAAATCGAACCTACAACCAGTCATGTCAGCCAGTCATACTATGTGCCCCTGCGCTACGACTGACCGACCATGACTAAATAATTGTCTTAGTATAGTTTTGCTACAGATTTTAGCTTCACGCTGTATCCCGTACACGGCAGGGTAGGCAGAGGGAACCTAGTGTTAAGACACTCCATTCCCAACTTTCCGCCAAATTTGGAGGCATTTGCGTGTTGAAACTTAACGCCGCGCTTTGCCTCGACACCAGAGCGAACAAAATAGAAATATTAAATATTTCCACTCCTCAAGTGGGAATCGAACCCACAATCAGTCCAGTTTACAGACACATTTTGTGCCCCTGCGGCACGACTGACCGACCACGACTGAATATTTGTAATCATATAAAAACAAAAATTAACAGCTTCCACAAGATAAGATATTCAGAGAGCAACTAAAAAGAAAACTTCCGCATCGTGTCTATAATTCTCGGTCCACACAAATTCCAACTGTTCAACATTCGCGAACAATTTTTCTATAGGAATGGAATTCATCAAGAAACTCCCGTTCCCGTACACTCGGACAAGGGGAAACTAAAAAAGTAGTTGGGAAGTTGAGGCTGACTGCATTATTCACTTTGCTGTTGGCTCTGCCATCATAAGTAGTTTATATTGAATTTTCATATTTTCTCGTAAAATAAATGTACTGATAGTTTCTTTGTTGCATATATTTGTGTCTTTATTTTTTTGTTTTGATCTGATTTTTTTATTTTTTGTTTATTTTAATCGCTATAGTGGTGTTAAGAAAGGACTGCTAACTTGTTCAAAAGTGTATACTATATGTATTTGAAGGTATATACTACTGAATTACTTATCACCGAATTTACTCTATTTCTATATATTTATGATGGAAATTAGAGGTTCATTCTATAAATTAAATATAAACTAAATAAAGTGTTTTAGGGGTTCTACAGAATACAGAAATAAGGTTTACAAAATGTTTGTGCGTGGCTGTCTGTCTGCCTTTCACGTAAAATCAACTGGAGGGATTTTCATAAACATTTTTTGTTATATAGCCTTAGTGAATATCAACTTTAATATACATTGAAAGTCTAATAATCAAATGTGAAACCCTAGTAGCACGTTTAATCTAAATCAGGAACAGTCATATTTAGATACACAACGTTTATGTTAAATGGTAAATTAAAAACTTAACAACCAATGTTTTATGTACTAAGTTTAGACTTCAAATAAATTCTTTTTATTTTCAAATTCATCTTTATGAAGTAATGAAAAAAAAACTTAGTTAAATTTCAATTAAAATATATACGTTGTTTCTTACTCTATTGTATTTTGACACCTAAGGTTTTTTTTTAGCTTCACGCTGTATCCCGCACACAGCAGGGTAGGCAGAGGGAACCTAGTGTTAAGACACTCCGTTCCCCACTTTCCGCCGAATTCGGAGGCATTGCGTTGGCTTACTTTAATTTATCTTAGTGTATGTTCCAAAACGTCCTGAACAAGTGTTGTCTGTGGTGACCTATGTGTCTGACATTTAATTCATTTATCATATACAGCTGATGTTAGAATTCCACTATACAAGGACATATTGTATTATTACTATGAAATATTTTAGCACTATATTATAACATTATTGGGGCCAGTCGTGGCGTACCGTCACTTTGTGCCACAAGTGTGCTTGTAAAGCGACTGGTTGTGGGTTGGATGTGGATTCCCACTCGAGGAGTGGAAATATTTAATATTTACATTTTCTTCGCTCTGGTGTCGAGGTCAAGCGCGGCGTTAAATTCCGCCACTTAACACGCAATGCCTCCGAATTTGGTGGAAAGTGGGGAACGAAGTGTCTTAACACTAGGTTCCCTCTGTCTACCCTGTGTGCGAGATACAGCGTGAAATATAAAATTATAACATTCGTATAACATTAGTAAATGTATATTTATAATATTAGTAAAGAGAGAACCTAATGTCAAGACATTCCATTCTCAACTTTCTGCCCGAATTCGAGATATAAGTCAATGCCGCGGTTTGGTTTGTTCGCCAGAGAGTCAAAATAAAAAATAAACTATGATGACACAGGGAGGGAATCGAACCTACTCATACTAACAATCTCGATTCAGTGAGACGCCGTCTTATTGCGCAACGACGACCAATTGAAACAAATTGTAAAAAATATATGAAATTAATATATTAGTAAAGTTGCTGTTTTTTTCTAATACGTTTGGTTATTTGTCTACTGTATTATTTTCTGTATTTCCTTTAAGATTTGAATCTCAACGAGTCGATTGCGTAAAGCATTTTTAGAAAACATATAAAACTTTAAATTATAAAAATTTGGACGTAAAGGGACTTGAACCTGCACTTATTGGGAACTTTCCAAGAAGTATCGTTCGTAATAATTACTTTTGGATAAAATCTATTTACAGAGAAACTAATAACAAAAGTTAAGATGTAATAAGCGTATAAGATTATCAATGTGGCCGGATGGAGAACGTATGGTTTAGTAATCAACGCTTTTAGACAGGTTCCAGTTCAAGTCTCGCTAAGTCCAAGTTTTATACCTTTTCCAAAAAACACCTTATATATTTTTTTTTAGCTTCACGCTGTATCCCGCACACAGCAGGGTAGGCAGAGGGAACCTAGTGTTAAGACACTCCGTTCCCCACTTTCCGCCGAATTCGGAGAATTGCGTGTTAAGTGGCGGAACTTAACGCCGCGCTTTACCTCGACACCAGAGCGAAGAAAATGGAAATATTAAATATTTCCACTCCTCGAGTGGGAATCGAACCCACAACCAGTCGTTTACAGTCACACGTTTGTGCCACTGCGCCACGATTGGCCAATATTATAAATGTATTAAAACATCAATTGTCTAAGTTAGACATTATTCAAAAACTTTACCAGAAAGTCTAGCATATAATATACAATTAGTACTCACGTGTATTCCGCGACGTCGGTAAGCAAAGTTTGGTGGTAGGTGATGTGTTTGACGCGTCTGTTCTTGTTCCTGTAGTCGAGCTTGTTGCCGCACCCCTTGTTCACTTTGGTGCGCGCCTCAAATATCACATGTGGGTGCTTCTGCTGAAACAAATCGATCAACATATTAATATTTTGATACTTTTTGCTTAATATTTAATAATATAAACAATGAAATATTATTTATTCAAATAAATCATTACAAGCACTTTTGAATGGTCAAGAGACATATTAATGTCAAAGTTCTTCTGAGTCTTCATAGTCAGTTATCTATGGCGGTGGAACTTGGATCAGACCCACCAGTTATGTGAAGAAAAGTAGGTAAGAAACTGATTACTAAGCTTCACGTTTTGCTCTATATGATTAAGGCAATAATCATAGGAGGTTTTTGATTTCATTTATTGCAAAAACATAGTTGCATGTTTTCAATAATCATCATGGTTGTGAATATATGTCATACTCGAAGAAACAATTAAGTCTACATTATTTTCACTACGCCATTCTAGTAAGTAAGTAAGATAATGATATACAAAACCTATTTCTACACACCCAGGTGACAAACGACCCGATCTTTTACCTTAGGTTAGCTTTAATAAGTATTTTTAATATCTTAATACCTACTTAATATTAGAATCTAAACAAGTAAAGTAAACAATAGGTAAATTTAAAACAAAGCAATTCTTAAAACAAACGAAACAGTGTAACGTTCTTCATCTAAATTTCAATCAATAAATAGAAGTCGTTTTGAACGTTTAATGCAAAAAAGACAAGCTCCGAAGAGAAACTGATTCTTTTGAAAGTAATAAACAGGGAGAGGAACGTGCGCTGAGTGACGAATGGTGCCAAATGTAGGTCAGGTCGAACTTGATACAGGTGCGTTTCACACAAAGTTGTATTGGAAAATTGGTAAATACCAATTAAGCAAAATGGTGGAATTGGTGAGACTGATTGGTAAATTTTCAATTGTTTATCAATTTCGTTTGATATATGTATATCTAAATTGAAAGCTTCGGTGATACAATTACAATGTATCCGAGTGCGTTTGAGTTAATGATTTCAAAGGAAATAGCGGCATTTCCTTAGTCTGCGTTAGAGAAAGGCAGTTCTGAGTTTCGCAGCTTAATGCATAGTGTTTTGTATGGGGAGCTAAGTTTAATGCCATCAGTTTAAGTAATAATCTTAAAAAATATAACGTAGAAATGGTAAATATGAGTAAGTAATTGCAAATACGGAAGTAAAATTTTAAGATAATCTATGTTATTTCGACATCATTTCAGCTGTATGACGCCCACTGCTGGATATAAATATGTCGTATCTAAGGACCTTTATGACAAATGAGAATTATTAATTAGACGATCTAAATTTAAAGGAAAAAGAAATATATTTTTTCTTATTTTTTCCAGTTTCATACTTTTTCCTGAATAGAAGGGTAGTTAGAGAGAACCTTATATCAAGACACTTTGTTCTCTACTTTCAACCCTATTTATAACATTGCTTATTGAGTGGCAAAATGAAACTCCGTGCTACCGGAGCGGTAAAATAAAAGTTTTTTTTTAGCTTCGCGCTGTATCCCGCACACAGCAGGGTAGGCACAGAGAACCTAGTGTTAAGACACTCCGTTCCCCACTTTCCACTGATTTCGGAGACGTTGCGTGTTAAGTGGAGGAATTTAACGCCGCGCTTTGCCTCAGCACCAGAGTGAAGAAAATGACCAGAGTGAAGAAAATGGAAATATTAAATATTCGCACTCCTCGAGCGGGAATCGAACACACAACGAGTCGTTTCAGTAGCACAAGTGGCTACTGCGCCACAACTGGCACGTGTAAGTAAATAAAAGTTATTAAAGTATCAATCCGTTGAGTGGATATCGAACCCATAACCACTTGTACTTATCAAAAACGCTGTCATGCCTCAAAAGACCTTATAAAACGATAATTAATTTTAAAAACAAACTTTTAAAGTTTAATCATTTTGCATATGTAGGTATACAGTACCATATATAATACTATACGAATCTCGGTTCGTCAAGACAATTTGATTTCCCCCCATGTACCATGTAAGTGCTTGCGTATTGAATAAAATATTGGTGTGAGTGATGAAAGCCTGAACACGAATTCACTTTCCATTCACCGCTGTTGCTAGGTGAGGTAATACATAAATTGAATTAAAGGTCCAATCACGTTCGATTTTGTTAGAGAAGGTACAGAATGAAAGGCTGCCGGTTTTACGACGCGGTTTTTAGCTTAAATATTCTGGTTTTCTTTTTCATCATAAGATTGATGCGGATGTTTTAAAGTTATATCACCTTTTACGGTGGATGGTCGTAACTACTTAGTGGTGGACTGCTTACTGAGTAGGGGTCTGGTGTTGCCAAATAATGTAGTGTATGAAATTGGGCATACTAAGTTGAACGTGGCAAGACTTGATTCCTAGCTTTATCAATCATATGTATAGTGTTGTTGAATAATTTCTTAATTATTGTTTGTATTACTAATTTTATCTAGTTTTTACTTCACATTTTTTTTGCAAAGCAAAATCTGGAATAATTTAGTGTAGATATTCTCTTCTCTACTTTCTACCATAAATCCACATATTGCATCTCAAATGGCTGCGCTAAACACCGCGTTTCGTCTTACAGAACTGAACCTGCAACTAATCTCGTTTGCTGTCAACTGTTGTCTTCTAGGATGATGTTACCAGTCTAAAAAGTGCTAGTTTAAATTTCTATATAATAATATAATTATAATAGCTTCACGCTGTATCCCGCACATACCAGGGTAGGCAGAAGGAACCTAGTGTTAAGACACTCCGTTCCCCACTTTCCGCCGAATTCGGAGGCTTGCGTGTTAAATGGCGGAACTTAACGCCGCGGTTTACCTCGACACCAGGGCGAAGAAAATGGAAATATTAAATATTTCCACTCCTCGAGTGGGAATCGAACCCACAACCAGTCGATTACAATCACACGCTTGTGCCACTGGGCCACGACTGGCCACAACTAAATTAAAATTGAATTTCTAGTTTTATTATTTAATTATTTTAACCAAAACTACGAAAAATACTTTAAAATAACATAAAAAAAAAACAAATTATCTCGTGTAATTCTGCAATTAAAGTCCTGTCGTAGATCTCGTCATCAGGATTAGGCGGACAACCGTGTGAATTGGTCAATCTCATTGACCTACTTTTAGTTTCGTTCGAACGAATATTTGGAATCTCAAGATATCTAACATCTAATCTAAGAAGTTTTTATTTAAGTTTCAACTAATTACTGATATTGGGTGGAGTGGAAAAAGATATGCTTAAATTATAAGTAATTGTTATTATAGTCGTTTTTGACTAAAAATAGAGGTTCTTTATGGTAATTAAATCTTCAAAATCTTTTTAATTAATTTTTACCTAGAGAAATTATAATAAAAAATGTTATAACCTGCTTTATTACCTCGTATATCTAAAAAAAATTGAATTTTGGAATGTTTGTTCTTGAAAATATTATTAAAAAAGCAGTTTCATACTTAACTCCGCAGAGAGAAAGAGAACACAGTGTCAAGACACTCCGTTTCTCACTTACCAAAATAGGTTTAAATTATTAAACCTACGAGTAAACGTTTATTTTGTACGTTCACGCATCTGTGACATAGCCCGAAATAGGGAGAGAGAATTGAGAATGGCGACATCTGTAAATAATTGATTTGAAAAAAGTGCCACTGAGTTTTTTGTTGGTTCTTCCTAGCTCTGAGGTATTAAGCTGGAAACTGATAGTAATCGGTAGTACTGCTTCACGCTCAAAAATTAAAGTAATTTTTATTTAGAATTAAATTATATGACTTTAACATAACATAACATAAAAACTCTTTATTTCACACAAATAATTTTCCAATTTTACATATGAAGATCTTATATAAATCATTGTTTAAAAAGCGGCTTATCCTTCACAGTGATCTTATATATTTTTTTCACAGTGATCTTACTTTAACTTCTACTTTGTTCTATACTTTTCATACAGAGAAATCACACTTATACGGAAAAATCAATATAACTTAAATATAATCATTATTTCAAGTGTTAATCGAACCCACAACCAATGGCATTTACAGTCAAACGTTATCACTGCGCACAAAAGCTTGAAGCACCTATATTATTATTATTATATTACAAAATACTATAATATATTATATCAACAAGCAAGATGGCGGTCATCCCAATGAAACATAGGAAGCTAGGCACTAGTATACTTATATTCTTTCAGCATAGCAAGTTATTACAAAACGGAAATACGGAATCAAGATATTATGTTTTATATGATAAAGTTAAACACCTCGTTTTATTTACCAGTGAGAAAAATGAATTTTTTTTTAGCTACACGATATATTCCAAACAGCAGGCAGAGGGAATCTAGTGTTAAAAGACTCCGGTCTCCACTTTCCGCCGAATTCTGGCGACATAACGTGATAAGAGGCGGAGTTTAACGTCGTGCTTTGTCTGGATACTAGAGTAAAAAAAATGAAATACTATATATTTCAATTACTCGAGTCAAACCCACAAGCAGTTACATTTACAGTCACACTTCGTGCCACTGCGCCAGGATAAGCTTCCAATATAATAATTACTCATCATTATTCTTTAAATATATAATATTATTTTAAACATAACCCAATACCTTCGAGCATCTATATATAATATAATGTATTATATCAACAAAGCAAGATGGCGGTCATCCCAATGAAACATGGTAGCAATTTGCCGTGTAAACGCGCTAAATTGGACGTCTCTCACCTCGCGTTCGCTATTTTTTGCTGGTCCACTACGCTTTAGTCCACTTTTTTCCAGCTTATATGGGTTAATGGTATGTCATAACACGCATATATTGTTTTAGATTGGCAGTTTGTTTACGTAACGGAGTGGAAACTGTTATTTAGTAAAATCTTTTTTGTCATATCAGAAATAACTTAACTTTGTGAATAGACTTTGTTCTTCACTTTCTGCCATTAATCCAGACATTACGGAGTGTGAGTAGCGGAACTCAATGACGCCCTTTGTCTTACGGGATCGAACCTGCAATTAATCATGCTTTCAGCCAGACACTGTCTTGTAGGATGATGGTAGGAAGTCTAAAGTGTAAGCAGCACTGGTAGAATATTTTAAGTAACATAAAAAAACGAATTATCTCATGTAATTCTACAAAAAGTCCTGTTGTAGATCTTAGTCAAAGCAAGTGAAGACAAATAATTTTATTCAAAATAAGAAGATACATGCTTCAAACAATTTACCACCGGCTTACTAAAGTTAATGCCTCACACCCGAGAAGAACCAGCGCAAGAAACTCAGGCGGACTTTTTTAAAGTGAACAGTTTACAAGATTAATTATAATTATATATTGACAATGATACGTTTGAAATAGACTGAAGCGAGAATTGTGTGTGTGTTGTCATTCAAAAACCCATTAATTAGATATTATCCTTTAACACACAAACGTCTTTTCACCATTTTTTTCTCCAGGATTAATTTGACCACTATTTTTGCTGGTCCATTGCCATTTAGTTCACTTTTTCCAGCTTATATGGGTTAATGGTATGTCATAACACGCATATATTGTTTTAGATTGGCAGTTTGTTTACGTAACGCAGTGGAAACTGTTATTCGGTTAAAATCTTTTTTGTTGTATAGCTTTTGTTCTATATTGGCTATCTGGCGTTTACACTTTTAGATGAGTTATAAAACATAGTGATGTGACTTTTTTACCGTATCGTACTATTTTTCGTATATAAAAATTGTATATTAAAAAAAACCGATAAAATCTTATGTCACGGCATGTTTAAATAATTTATTTGTTCGAAAAAGGTTAATATAGGCATTTTATATAAACTAAACTGTATATTTTGCCTATACACTTTTTGATGAGTACCCAATGAAACATAGTGATGTGACTTTCCGTTTTTTTGTATACTGTGAAAGTACTGAGTTTTAAAAATACCGCCGATAAAATCTTTAATCGTGGCATATTGTATTTTTTTAGTTTCTAGGTAATATAAGATATTTTATGTTGTATAAGCTGTATATCCTGGCGTTACTATTTTGACAAAAACATAGTGATGTGCCTTCCATCTTGTTTTATAAACGGTAAAAGTTATGAGAATTTAAAAAGGTCCATTCAAAAGTTTATCAGGACATATTTATATATATCTTAGTTAATTGGAAAAAGGTAATATAATAAAAAAAAAGTTAATACATATCGATAAAGTAAAAAATTGGCATAATTATTAATATTGGCCAAACTACCTATGTTTACATTATTATTACTAACTTTGATGTGTAAAAAACAACAGAAACAACAACAGCAACAATTGGACCCTGTTTTTTATATACTGTGAAAGTTATCTAACAAAAACAAAGAAAAAACCAACCTTTAAACTGAAAAAGACATTTAGAAAACGTATAAAAATTTGAACGCAGCGGGATTCGAACCCGCGCACCCTGATTACTATCCAGGCGCTCTCACCACTGAGCACACTGAAACACGCCGAGCACTTCAATGCGAACGAATCTAAATACCAAGAGGCGCGGGTTCGAATCCCGTTGCGTTCAAATTTTTATACGTTTTCTAAATGTCTTTTTCAATTTTTCTAAGTGTGGAATAACACTTTAAAAATGTTTAAATACAACCTTTACACTTTTAATCGGGATATATTTTAGATTCTAGTCTATTGGAAAAAGGTTAATATATTATATAGGTTAACACGTATTGTTTTAGATTGCCACTTTGTTTGCGAAAGCTAGTGAAAATGGTTGTACACGAGTAGTTATTCAATATCGTGTACCGTATAACGAATTTGTTTATTGATTGCTTTAGCCTTTATAGATTTAGGTGTGTTTGTTTAACGTTTATATTACTTACTATATGGGTATAGATAGAGAAAATTTGAAAATATAATTCATAGGGGGAAAAGAGTCAAAGAGAACCTAGTGTCAAGACACTCCACTTGTATGTGGAATGGCGGTACTCAACGCCGCGCTCTGTCTTAGGTATGGGTAAAGTCAAAAAACGTCAAAAGTCAAATAATTTTATTCAAAATAACAAATTACATGCTTCATTTTTTGAACGTCAAACAATTTACCACCGGTTCACTAAAGTTAATGTCTCAGACCTGAGAAGAAGCGGCGCAAGAAATTCAGTGGGACGATTTTTTTTAAGCATTTACAGATATTGTAAAATTAAATTAAATTAAATTAAATGAAATAGCTTCACGCTATATCCCGCACACAGCAGGGTGGGCAGAGGGAACCTAGTGTTAAGACACTCCGTTCCCCACTTTCCGCCGAATTCGGAGGCTTGCGTGTTAAGTGGCGGAACTTAACGCCGCGCTTTACCTCGACACCAGAGCGAAGAAAATGGAAATATAATTTCCACTCCTCGAGTGGGAATCGAACCCACAACCAGTCGTTTACAGTCACACTCTTGTGCCACTGGGCCACGACTGGCCACTCTTACTGGTTGTATAATTATATATTGACAATGATACCATTGGAATAGCCTGGAGCGAGCATTTCATTCCCAAGGCGTGTTATCATTCAAAAATTCATTAATTAGGTAATAACCCTTAACATACAAACGCATCTTCACAATTTTTTTGAATTGTGGTATGGAATATTCTTGGACGTTTTCTGGGATCCTACTGTAAAAGCAAAGGTTGAAATATATTTATAAAACTAACAAATTACAACATTCTCCTTCATTTAATGAAATACAAAAAAGGATATCGACTTTGTTAAGCTTTATGCTTATTTTAACATACATTTTTTAACAACTTTATGCTTTAACATATTAACTAAACTTAATGTTTTTACAAATAAAATGTTTTTATTTGTAATAACATTCGTCTGAATAATCGCGAGTTCTGGTTCGATTCCGACTCTGATATCAAAAGCAAAACGCGGCGTGGACCTCAACGTCGCGTTTTGCTCTCCGCCACACAGCTCACAATCTCTCAAACTCGGAAGCAAAGAACGGAGAGACTTGACACTAGGCTCTTACTACCTACCTTGCCCTACGGAATTAAAATGTAAAATTAAAAAATAAATATTTTTATTTTAATAAAATAATCATAAAAATTTTCAAAATAATTACAATATTTAATGTATGTATAACACATACACACACAAAGGTAGTCATCTCGTATAATGGATAATGTACGCTTTGCATTTTGTGAAGTTTAATTTAGTTTCCGACTAAAATTGCAATTTATATTTTGCACGGACAATTTTGTATGAGTAGGTTGAAATTTGTGTTTCATTTTTTTAATGTTTTATATTGTAATTTAAAATATATTATAAAAACTAGATTTACCAGGTATTTAAGTGTACCTGTTTATAATTACAATAAATATATTTATATTTTGTGGCCAGTCGTGGCCTAGTGGCACAAGCGTGTGACTGTAAACGATTGGTTGTGGGCTGGATTACCACTCGAGGAGTGGAAACTATACTTTCATTTTATTCGCTCTGGTGTTGAGGTAAAGCGCGGCGTTAAGTTCCGCCACTTAACACGCAAGCCTCCGAAGTCGGCGGAAAGTGGGGACGGAGTGTATTAACACTAGGTTTCCTCTGCCTACCCTGCTGTGTGCGGGATACAGTGTGAAGCTAAAAAAAAGACCAAAAACAAAAAAAAAATGATTACTATTATGTTTAAGACAGTATAAAGTTCTTAAAATTAATTATTTCGGTAGTTACAAAAGTCATGATATTACGATACAAAGAAAAAATATAATATTCAATACGAATTTTAAATTAAAACTGTTAGACCAGTCATTTTGACTGGTCTGGTAATTTTTGTGTTAAAGGCACAGTGGTAAGTTATACTGTCATTATATCTAGTGTCAACTGTAGAATAGATATTACCACATGTATTATTGAAATGTATTGAACTGGAGAATGGAGTGTCTTAACACTAGATCCACAAGAAGAATCTAGATTCTCTCTGTCTACCGAAAAATGGGAGGGAGTTGTAAGTGATGTGAAAAATTATATATTTTGTAAAGAAAGTAAGAACAAATAATTAAGAAGATATTTTATTATATTTACTAAATAATTAGTCTGTATTACAGTATGAAAATTTGTTGTAAATTCTGAGTTTTCAGCATTACTTTTCACCTGAATACTAGCTACTTTATGTTGAGTGGAGATACTCTATGTCGCACCTTGTTTTACCGCGAGACCGAGTCGGAATCGAACTTACGACCATCACGAATACAATGAAACACAGTTACACTGCGTCATTTCATGACTTTCTTCTTCTTTCTCAGGTTTTCTACTTTCATACAATACAAACTCTGTATACTGCCAAATTATTTAATATCTTTAAAGTATCTATATAATAATATTAAAGAAATTAATTTAGATTTTGCTTAAATATACTCTCTGGGTAATGTTTGAGCTAGAATACAACTAACTGGTACGTTAAGGGGTTATGATCGTGCATAATCAAGTTTCCTAATTCACTAAAGTACCCATACGTACCTATATGTATGTTTAGATTTTGAATATATATTCTCACGTATTAGTAATTTAACAGTAAATTATTTTTAATAAAATATATCGAAGTATAGCGTAGTGTCTTGGCTCTCTTTAATTAGTGTTATCAAATATATCATAAGAAGAGAACAGAGAGATCGGTACTATACCTCGGATTTTTAATGAAAATTGCAAAAAATAAGCATAGGTATAACTAAGATTTTCTCCAGTTTATCCCTTTTTCCTATATCGCAAGGTAGGCAGAGAGAACTTAGTGTTAAGACACTCCGTTCGCTTATATAACTTTAAAACTGACCACATCCATTTCATGGTAAAACTCAATGGCAAAGTTAGTTTAACAATTGTCACAGCTGGGATGCATTTAAATTACTGTCTATTTTAGTCTATGCTTATGAGTTAAGTCACTTGGGGAAAGGGTTTAAAATTGAGGAATTATATTTGGGCAATTGTATGAAAGTATGTATGTAGAAATTATCTAGTTGTGGCTTGTGGGCACGTACAAAATGTGATTGTCAACGTGTCAAGTTCGTAAGTTCGATTCCCATTCGAGGTATGGACATATTTAATATTTCCGTTTTTCCACTTCTTCGCTTTGGTGTGGAAGCGTTGCGTTAAGTTCCGCCGCTTAACACGCAATGCTTCCAGAATTCAGCTAAAAATGGGGAACAGAGTGTCTTAACGCTAGGTTCCCACTGCTTATCCGGGATGTGCGGGATACCCAGTAAAGCTAAAAAAATAAACGATATTTAGCCCAGATTTCTTATATCAATGTTTTTAGAGATAGTAACTAAGTGACTGAGTGTATCATAATTCTTCCTCTTTATGAAATGTAGGATGTGGCTAATATGTATAAAAGCTGATTTACATCTCACTGCAAGCACGATCGTGTTGGGTTCTATTCAACCTCAGGAGGAATAATTATATTTAAAATATTGTTATTTACATTTTTCCCTGCTGACATAAAACAGGGCATTGACGTTCCCCACTCAATATCTAATATCTCAATCTCAGCAGCTCTCAAGCAGAAAGTAGAGAAAAGAATTTTTTGACACTAAATTCTCTCTCACGTGAAAAAAAACGCAAAGCAGCCACAAAATAAAGTAAGATTTACAAAAATACTATCATTATGTAGCAAGTAGAATCGTGCCTGGTCCCTCGAGAGCCCAGTGTCATATTAAGGTATTCTTTCGACTGTCTGATTATTCGTAAGAAGCTTTAGAAAGCGTAGACGGATTTACATTTTTGGTACATTCAATATTTTATTTTGAATTTGTTCTCTGGTTATAGTTGAAGGTGTCTAATAATGATCTTAATGTAGTTATGAATACGATTCCCATTCTCAAAATGTCGAATTTTAAAGATACTTCCAAGAATGATATATTATATGATATTATAATGTACTGTAAACGACTGGTTGTGGGTTCAATTCCCACTCGAGGAGTGGAAATTAATATTTCCATTTTCTTCGCTCTGGTGTCGAGTTAAAGTTCCGCCAAAACGCAATGCCTCTGAACTTGGCGGCGCGTGGGGAACGGAGTGTCTTAACACTAGGTTCCCTCTGCCTACCCTGCTGTGTGCGGGATACAGCGTGAAGCTAAAAAACAAATCATAATAATAATGTATACGTGACGTATACATTATTATATTATTATTATGAGTGAGTCGTAGGTTCTATTTCCACTCAAAATAATGATTAAATTTAAGTAATTTTCATATCTCCGTTATAGGGAACGAACTACCCGGCATTTAGGTTCCAGCATTCAACACGTAATTCTAGCGAAACCTAACTTTACATTTAACTTCCATATAATAAGTTGTATAAAATGAAAACAGGCAACTTATTTGTAATAACTGGATTCTCTTAGGGTATATTCTTTAAGTCTTAGTTTTAAGTACTGAAATCGTAAACAAAAAAAAAATTGTATTGCATATGATAAAACAAGATTCGTGTTAAAAAAGGTACAGACCTTATGTCCGTAGAGTGATATAATAGAATAATAAAAAAAAGTTCTAGCAAAAAATGGAAGATGAAATATCTTACAAATTTCCCCCCAACTACCACGTTAAGTGGTAGATAGCGTGAAACTGACACCAAAACACTGAATCAAACATACAAGTTATCAATATTTGCCCTTAGTTAGTCTCAGTACAACGTTGTCCTACATTCATACATATTTGTCCTATACATTAGTTGTTCTCAATTGTCCTATGTACTCCTACTCGTAATATATATTTAGATGCAAATGACAGAAACTAACTAACCACGTAACTGTCAGTAGTGTGTAGTGCACTTCTGGAATTTCACTTGGTAGCTAAACTTAAACGTTTGATTTAGCAGTGACTGTTGTTGAGAGCGGTGCGGTGCGGTGATTCAATTGTTGACTCCGCACAATTTACTTCAATTTGAAAATTTTAGAAATGTATGTAAATAAATTCGTTTTGTTGGTTTAAAGGGGTAAAGTATTTTATTTTTCTTCATTGGTCTTTTTTTTTGGGGTGTTGAGTTCTGCTGCTTAACAGGCAATGATTAGAATTTTAGTGGAATGTGGAGAACGGATTGTGTTGATATTAAGTTATCTCTGAGTATCTTGAAAAATCTACTTAAGACAGTTTTATTTTTTTTCTTTTATGCTTTTTTGCGTATAGCAGGTTAGTTTGAGGGAACTGTCAGGGAGTTGAGCCAAATTATTCTCTCTTAGTTGGATAATATAAGAAACGTGATGACATAGCGGACCCATAAACGTACTGATATTGATATTTGAAACAATCTGCATATTTTTGCTTTGATAAGATTAAATCAGACGACAAGTAACGAATGGAGTGTCTTGACACTAGGACACTTAGGCTTTATCCTGAGTAAAATGTTGAACTGCAACCTTGTGCAGTCTTCCACGTTTCAGTTGAAATACAAAAGTTTTACTTAGTTGATGATAACATTTATATGGAATATTATGCAAAATACATAATAGCATTTCTAGTTAGAGTTAACCGCGTTACTGTGTCCAGTTAGTTCATCGCACTATTTACTGTCAGATCGACAAGTAAAATCTAAATTGATTTGAATCTGACATTCGGATTTAGTATAGGTTACTTTTATTCAATATACCGGTCAGTATAAATCTTTTCCAAAATCATATATTTTATAATGGCACGTCAAAAACGATTTTAATTTAATCAGCGTTGAGTTCCGTCAATCAATATGGAATATTCGGATTTCGGGTGAAAAGTGTCTTTATCTATAATTTTAGAACTACCATGGCGCAGTGTGACTGTATATGCGATAAGTGTGGGTTCGATTTCCTTTCTGGGGAATAATTATATGTAAATTATGTTAATTTCTTTGCTCTGGTCAACAAGTAAATCCGGCATTGAGGTACATTCATCACAAAATGTCTAGATTTTTGGCGAAAAGTATAGAACACTAGGTTCTTTCTATATAATATAAGTATAATATATGGCCAGTCGTGGCCCAGTGGCACAAGCGTGTGACTGTAAACGACTGGTTGTGGGTTCGATTCCCACTCGAGGAGTGGAAATTATATTTCCATTTTCTTCGCTCTGGTGACGAGGTATAGCGCGGCGTTAAGTTCCGCCACTTAACACGCAAGCCTTCGAATTCGGCGGAGAGTGGGGAACGGAGTGTCTTAACACTAGGTTCCCTCTGTCTACCCTGCTGTGTGCGGGATATAGTGTGAAGCTATTTATTTATTTATTTCTATATAATATATACTGATCCATGCTTGGGCCGTTCAAAGCCTTATTAACTATACTATATCTCTCCTTTTCCTCTATTGCTAAGACCACAAGAGGTAGCTTTCTTATCAACCTATTAAAAAGTGACTTTAAAAACTGATTTAAATCCCACTCTCTTATAAATCTGATTTAAATCAAATCAGTATGCATTGAAAAAGATAATTTACATTTCGATTTCACAAGTTTAAAACTCTTGAATTATGGTCTCACGATAGCAAGTTTGCTCAACTCTGCCTCCTCACCTTACATTCTGATATATGACTTATAGACCGACCGAATTTTCACGTAGTACCTTCGATATCTTATTAAATCTTTGTGTTGATAGATTTATGTGAGCGGAAAGGAAGGGACGTTTAATCCATGGAATTAAATGAAAACTGACTTACATACTGCTTTGGTATTGTGGGATGGCTTCTGAATGTAGACCCGATAGTTGTAAGTTTGATTTTCGCTCAGTATATAAAAGAGTCAATCTAGCAAAAAATCATATCAGACCTTTTTGTAGATCGTCAAATTCTCTACAAGAATAAGTTTTTATTTTTACTCCACAGTTATCCATTCATACGCATAAAAAGGTAATAAAAAAATATATGTTGATGAAAAAAATGTTATTTTAAAGGGGAAATCAAAAATTACAAATCGCCACCTCTTAATATTAATGTATCCCGCACACAGCAGGGTAGGCAGAGGGAACCTAGTGTTAAGACACTCCGTTCCCCACATTCCGCCGAATTCGGAGGCTTGCGTGTTAAGTGGCGGAACTTAACGCCGCGCTTTACCTCGACACCAGAGCGAAGAAAGTGGAAATATAATTTCCACTCCTCGAGTGGAAATCGAACCCACAACCAGTCATTTACAGTCACACGCTTGTGCCACTGGCCCACTACTGGCCACAATTAATATTAATTTTGGAAGATATTATCAAATGAAAAAAAAAGAATATAATAAAGAAATTATTAAGTTTCATTTATTCAGTATTAGTGTCAGTAGGTTCTTTAGTACCTGCTATGCGAGAAAATGAATGAATTTACTTTTACCCTTTAAATTACAATTTATACGTAAGAATATTAAAATTAAAGTAAACGTCAAAAAAAAACAACTATTTTACACTGTACTAGTAAAACAACTTTACGCTTTTGTTCACATGGGTGATGAGAAAGAGAATTTTCTTCTCTAGTTTTGGGCCGGAATTGATACCTTGCATAGCGGAACTCAACAGCGCGCTTTCATCTTGTTACTAGTGTAGTGTAGAATACTAACTACACAACATAAAATACACAATATAATTTACACAACAACACTTTCAAAATTCTACACAAAACCAATTATCATCATAGTAATTGAACCTAGATTCATCTCCTACACAGTCAGAAGCTATCACACTGTGCCACGATCGTCTTTAAACCAGGACAAAAAGAAAATTCAAAAAAACTTTCACCATTTCTTGGTCACCACCATAATTATTCTAGAAACGGGAATTATTAAATTAATTTTCGCTCACAAAATCAAGAGCTAAGCCGCGGGGAGACGGAAGTAATTCATAATTTTGCAAGTTAATTTACGAGGTTCTTATCAGCTGTTTAAAATATACCATATTTTGCATTGTAATTTATTTTGAGATGGTAAAAATTTAACAAAATAATTTATTTATATGCACTAATTGTTCCGTTGCTATAGCAACGCGTGTATAACTTTACACGAGTGTACCTATGTCGAACATATGGTAGCTGTGTAATATTTTTCTTATATTTATGAATTTATAATGCATTATTATAAATATATATTGGGGTCCAGTCGTGGCGCAGTGGCACGAACGTATGACTGTAAAGGACTGATTGTGGGTTCGATTCCCATTTGAGGAGTGGAAATATTTATTATTTCCATTTTCTTCACTCTGGTATCAGAGGCACGGCTCCAAATTCGGCGGAAAGTTGGAAACGGAGTGTACCACTGGGTTAGGTAACACTAGGTTCCCTCTGCCTACCCTGCTGTGTGCGGGATACAGCGTGAAGCTAAAAAAAAATATTATAAAATATTGGCTTTCTGCACTTTTCCTTGGTGTAAACTATGTCAAATTTCAATATGTTACATATATGTACATACTCAGATTGCTTGATTTTAGTAAAAAGTAGTCGAAAGTTATACCTTCCCGTTTTAGTCTCTCTATATACGTGATGATTGTGGGTTTAATTCCCATTTAACGAAATAATTTATTTCCTCGATCTGGTAACGTAAAGGTAAAGCGCAGCGCTATCTCGCTATCTCACTCAATATATTATATCTCGCATTTGGAGGGAAAGTGAAGCTCAGAAATACTAGTTTTCGGTCTGATAAAAATCTACGTAGAACTTAATATCTTTAAAACTGATAAAAATGATAAATCATAAACACTTTTTTAATGCTTCTAAATAAATCAGGAGGTCAACGCACCTTCTGCTTTTGAACAACGAAAGTTAATTTTTTATTTGTAAATTTTTGCTATTCAAATACTTTTCTAATAAATCAATGTTACCTACATTGATGTATTTGCTTAATAAATCCTATTTAGGAATTTTTTTCACACTAAATAAAATATACTAATAACGCTTATTAATATTGAAAAATTATAAGTACATTATGACTTTTAAACCTATTCACGTCTAATGCTAATATAAAAACGTACTAAAAACCAAAAAAAAAACGGAGACTTTTGACACTAAACCCTCTACATTATTTTTTAAAACTTTAATCTCAGATATATTCCATGGTATTAACACAAGATATATGACCACAATATATATGGAAAAGTGATTCTGAAGTCCAGAGTGCGCCCTCGATTTATCTTGACTAGTTTTATGACTGTAATATCCCCATACGAGTGGAGATTAAAAATTCAAACAGTTGGCCGTATAAATGTCGATTGAACGATTAGATACTTTGTCATAAATTGAAAATTTATGACCCTTATTCGTTTTATTTTCATTCATTTCTAGCTAGTGCTTTTGCAATTTAAGCTTTTATCTATTACGTGGCGCAGTTGAGGATCGATTCCGCCCCAGTACTTAAGATGAAACGCGGCGTTTAGCTACGCAATTTCTGTCAAGAAGGAAGTGGAAAACGGAGAATATAATATCTAGATACAAGATTCTCTCTGACTACCCTGGTATGCGAATAAAATCGTGAAGCTGAATAAAAAATCTATTTCATATCATTTGAATGTCCCAGTTAAAGCTGGAACTTTAAATTTTGTGCAGTTTTGACTTGCGGGTCAGAAAGTGGAAAACACTGTCTTCACTCTAAGTAGACGTAGCTTACATAACCAAAAATAAAAGGACTATTACTGAATATCTAAACACAAAAAAACACGTTTATAAGTAATTTCTCACTGACATTTCTGTGCAAATTTTCAAGCAAATCCGACAAGAAGTGGGTCAAAAAAGCTTATAATATTTCTTACATAGATTGTGAAATCAGTAAAATATCCAAAAAGTAAATTCATATACAATGGTGTATATTTATTACGCGTGTAATATATAAAAGTTACTACTTTCTGATGAGATGAACGTGGATTCGATTCCCATTCAGAGGAGGAATTGAATATTATTCTCTTTTAAATATATAATCTTTTAAAAAATGAATCAAATCGTATAAAAAATTTTGAACGCAGCAGGATTCGAACCCGCGCCTCTTGAACCGCCGAGGCGCTCTCACCACTGAGCCAATTCATATATGCTTTATTACAACTTATTATTGTTGGTAGCATCTCCGTAGAGAGATTTTTACAAATTTCTGCTACCCCTAAGATTAGTCTACGACCAATCGTTTGTCAAGAGAGAATGCTATTTATTGAATATTTTTAAACATTTTTAAAGTGTTATTCCACACTTAGAAAAATTGAAAAAGGCATTTAGAAAACGTGTAAAAATTTGAACTCAGCGGGCATTAATATTGTCTTTTCTTCATTCTCTTACTTAAGACAAAGCACGACGTTGAGTTTTGCCTCTCAATACGTAAAGTTTCAATTTCCGGGTAAAATTAGGAGAATTAAGTGTCTTGACATTAGGTTTTACCTGACTACTCTGCTATGTGAGAACAAGCTACTTTTTACGTTTTTTAAGCTTAAGTGTTGGCAGAAAATAGTATTATATAGTAATATTTATGTAAAATTGTAGTATTTATGTAAAATAATAATTTAGTAAAAGCGAATTATAGCTCCAAATCAAATACAAACTAAAAAATAAAAACAATATCCATTGGAGCCTGTCGTAGCTAGTGGGCACAAAGTGTGACTGTAAATGCGACTAGTTCAGGGTTCGATTCCCACACGAGGAGCCGTTCCTTGCTCTGTTGTCAAGCCAAAACGCGACCCTAAGTTCCGCCACTTAACAAGCAATGCCTCCAAAAATTCGACGGAAAATCGGGAACATAGTGGCTAAACACTAGGTTTCCTCTGCCTACCCTGCTGTATGCGAGATACAGCGTGAAGCTAAAAATAAAAACAATATCTACAAACAAGTAAAACTTTTTCACACATTGATTAAATATCGCATCATCCGTTCGGCCGATAGCCTATTCTCCACTCACTCAGTCAACGTCACTATGATGAATATAGCTCATTTGTGCGGACCTTTCACCACTGGGTTTTAGAGGAACCAATGAATTGGTTAACACGATTTATAGGATGCTAGAAGTAACACTTTTTAAAGGTCATCGTGGATCAGTGGGTAAGCGTTTGTCTGTAAACGCAATTGGTTTTGAGTTCGATTCCCACTTGTCAGAATTATATTTCGTTTCTCATTATTCTCTTAATAACTTTTTTTTTTTGTTAGCTTCACGCTGTATCCCGCACATAGAAGGGTAGGTGGAGGGAACCTCGTGTTCAGACACTCGGCACAGTTGGAGGCATTGCGTGTTAAGTGGGGGATTAACGCCGCGTTTTGCCTCGATAACAGAGCGAAGAAAATGGAAATATTAAATATTTCCACCCCTGGAATGGGAATCGAGCCCGCAACCGGTCATTTTACAGTCACACTTCATACCCCCCACATTAATTACTACATATTGATAATATATAATATACTTTTTTCCACAGTACTTTCGAACACTCAACCCTCTTGTGTCGGTGGTGTACATCGAATCGTGGCAGAGTGCAGATCAAGCAGATCTAGAGAGGAAGCTGGCGTGAAAAATGATTTTCATTCTTCTTATCTTTTGAGTACATTTAAATAATTTTCATCTTAGCTCTAATACTAAAGACAAATCGAGTTGAGTTCTACCATCTTATACGTAATTTCATTAGTTCGGATGGGAACTGGAGGACGGAGTATTTTGACACTATCTTCTTTCTGACTGTCCTGCTATGCGGAATAAAGCGTATACATGAATATATAATAATGTCCCAGTTTAATTTCTCACCTTAGTGCTACAATATTATAATTGACATAATTAATAGAAACGTTTGTCCTATTAATTAAATGTACGGTATCCGATACTCTAGAGATTGTATGCATATATGTATGTATATATGTGTATATATATGTGTTAACAATTGCATTATAATAGATGAGCGATGACGTGTTAACACCTAATAAGACCAATTAAGTTAGTTCGTGTTTTATCTTTACAAAAGCTAGAATAAGCTATCGAAAGTCAATAAAAATCACATTAATTTTAAAATGTTTTTAGAAATCCTATAGTGCATGAAGCGGGATTCGAACCTGAAACCTCCCAAGCGCATTAACCGCTAAGCCATCCGGCTGTGTCGAAATTCTTATACGCTTGTATAAGGATTTTATATGGATTTTCAATTTTCTAAGTTAAAAATGTTAAAAATAATCACATTCTATTACCATATTCGTATCGCATATCACTTAAATTTAACACACGGAAGACTTTTCATTATCACAATTACACAGAGAGACAATAACGAGTTGTAGGATAGTTCCTAGAGTAGTTAGAATCTTCGCTAGCTCCTTACTTAACTTAGTCTTAACAAGTAACACTAACGACCCGTTAAACCGTTCGCATGTCAAAAATCTGATTTTGATTTAGATTTTTTGAAGTGCTTTCATGTCATCAATTATTAATATGAAAAGTCGGGATGAAGTTAGTATTTAACAACAAGCTAACTCCAGCTCGGAAGGCAGTTCTGTAAACTCAACAGTTACTCTTTTGAAATATGTTACAATCATACAACTATGATAAGCTTCCTGAGTAAGCTAGCTGCTTAAAGCATTTAATTCCTCACATTAACATAAGTTTAAAATTTTTCCACACAATTATGTATCCTGACATCTTAAACAGAACTATATATTTTACTTTCATCAGTAAGTTGTTTTATTTTATATTTAAATTGGACAAGCGATATCTTTGTACGTACCAGACGTATTATTACACATATGTATATCTTGCAACTAAAACATGATAACACATCTAATATATACATACATTATATGTGTATTTTTTGTCTGTCTGTCTGTCTATGCATAATCTTTGACATATTTAAAAACAAAAAACGGAATATAACATCACTACATTCTCTCCTACATTACAAAGATAAACAGAAAGACAAAAGTGTTTGCAACGCTAAATTTTAACGCCAAAATAACACGTGCAAACACTCCATTGGGCAACTGACATTTATTACTAACCGGACTACGGTTGAGTTATGGCCACGCAAAGCGCAAATATTTGCCCTCCATTCGTATGAAGATTTATAACTCTCTGGCTAAAGAATGTCTTGATACTTGCGAACGTTTTAAAAAACGGTTAATAAATTATTATGGCACCAGGGGTGGCGGTTCCATTTCCGGTTGTCGTAATTCTGTTAATTTATGTATGTTTTGTTGTTATTGGATTACGTGTGTGGAGGTTTAGGAAAAATATGATGGTTTACCGTATTATCCCGTATGGGAAATTTGCAGTTTTATGCTTTTTTCTACAAAGTAGAGTATTCAGAGAGATCGTAGTGTCAAAACTCTCTATTCTTCACTTTCCGTCTGATATCGAAAAATTGTATGTTGAGTGGCGGAACTCGGCACCGTCCTTTTTCGTAGGTACTTAAGAAAATAAAACAAAATAATTCAAATATAATCATTCTCCTGAGTGGAAATCAAATCATCCATCATCCAGTCACGTGGTATTCCACAATGGCCGTAAAAGTTATTATATGTGTTCAGTTTAATATTAAAAAAGGTCATATACTACGTAACGATCCATGTTCTACCATTAAACAATAACCTCTAAAATTAGCCAAAAATAACATTTTATCATTTTCTTTCACCAAAAATCTAATTCAAAAATCTAGGCGCTAGTCGTGGCGCAGTGGCACAAACGTGTGACTGTAAACTAGTGGTTGTGGGTTCAATCCCCACTCGAGGACAGGAAATATTTATTATTTCCATTTTCTTCGGTCTGGTATTGAGGCAAAGCGCGGCGTTAAGTTCCGCCACTTAACACGCAACACCTAATTTGCCGGAAAGTAGGGAACGGAGTGTCTTAACACTAGGTTCCCTCTGCCTACCCTGCTGTGTGCGGGATACAGCGTGAAACTATAAATAATCTAATTTCCCCATATAGAAACTAATAAAAAAATTATAACAAAAAATCAATACCTTTTATTATTGGGATCAAAAATCAACAAACAAGCTTACAAACTTTGGCATATTGTATCGGCATTATCCCCTGACGTCTGCCGGTACGTTAACGTTAACGTTAATCTTCACCCGAGGCGCGCCGGTAATATTCTGAATAAGTAAATATTATGCTCAGTTATTATTGTAAGCTCTTAATAGTTTGCATTGTGCGTACTTTTTGTTTGGATGAAAGTTTGTAATTTTTGTTTGTTTGTTTGTTTGTGTGTTTGCGAGGGAACTTGACTCTGGCTGTTGTTACAGCTTTTGTTAAGCGTGTTTTACTATTAAAACATTGTTTTTTTTGTAGAAAATATATGTATGTATTTTTTTCTTATATTCTTATACATATGAGGTTGTTGTGGCGCAGTGGGACAGCATCTGATTGTGATCGTGATTGGTTGTGCTTTCGATTCCCTTACTGATGGATGTACCCTACATATGCATGATAAAAATTAAATTATTTACAACTACTCACGTTGAGGTTGAGGTCTGGAAAGTGGTACTTTACACTAGGTTCTCTTTGAGTATTCTGCTGTGTGGGAAAAGATGTCAAGCTGCAATTCACGTAGCTCGCTTAAAGCTTAAGCGATAAAGCTTCTAAGTAGTTTTGATAATTTCCTATATATCTATATTTGTCATTTTTGTAAATAACGAAATTTATAAACAAACAAATTGTTTGTACCTTTAGTATTTTCTGGTGAATTTACATATTTATTCCTTAAAACCGATTATACACAGAAAATCTAACGCCAAGGAACATTGAAGTTTCGCTTCCGCTTCCACTTGCGTTTCCGCTAAATTCGATACATTGTATGTTGAGTGGCGAAACTCAACACCACTCTTTGTTCTACTAAACCAACATAAAATAACAAAATAATTATAAAGTTTTTATACAAAAATATTAATGTTTGTCATATCTGTGTACATATCCGCAATGTATATGAACTTGAGTCTCGAGTCAGTGTCAAGATTCACTACTGAACACGTTATGTTCCGATTTTAATCAGAAAGCGGAGAGAGTATCTTGACCAATATCTTCTTTGCGAGCCTTCACAGGAAGTAGGACAAGGTTAATAATTTTTTATATTTTTTTAGCGTCACGCTGTATCTGCCGACCCTGCTATGTGCGGAGCAGGGTCGGCAGAAGAAACCTAACATTAAGACACTCCGTTCCCCACTTTCCGCCAAATTCGGAGGCATTGCGTGTTAAGTGGTGGAACTTAACGCCGCGCTTTGCCTCGACACCAGAGCAAAGCAAATGGAAATATTAAATATATCCACTCCTCGAGTGGGAATCGAACCCACAACCAGTCGTTTACAGTCACACGCTTGTGCCACTGGGCCACGACTGGCCTAATAGTTTGTTAAGACGTATAACGTTCAGCGGTAATGTTTTACTAAAATATAAGGATTTTTATTGACTAATTAAATTATTTTAAAAAGTAACATAAGCAAATAGCAGCTTTAAACAACTTGTAAAACGTTTTTGGAAAACATAAAAAAAAAATTGAACGAAGCGGTGTATAATTTACGATTGAATGAAGATAAATATGTTCTTTTATTTCCTAAGTGTGTGAATAAGACTTTAGAAATATGTAAGACTTAAATTTTGTAGTAAATACTACTAACTGCTTGTGTGTCCGAATCCTAATCGATGCATTTTTAATATTTAGTATTTCATTTCCTTCGCTCTGGTGTCGAAACTAAATCGCGGCGTTGAGTTCTGCCACTTAACGTTAAACTAAAAAAAATATAGCCACGTAATTTGAATTTGGCACTTTTTGCTGACACGCAGTATTTAGAAATTGCTCTTCCGCGGTATTGCACGCGCAACGACGATATATTGATTGATGGTAGGATGATACTCGGTAATTCAGTATCAAAGGCGCCTTTCCATCGTCGTAATAAAGCAAGGAAATATCAAGTATGCTAAGGATCTATACTTTCATATACTTCTATCGTCATACATAAACTTTGTAATAAAATGCTTTAGAAATATGAACGTGACATATTGAATTTATTAAAGTATGCTTCAAGAAAATAGCCTCTAAAAAGAAAAATATAGATGTAAGAATAAATAAGGGACCAGTCGTGGCGCAGAGGCACAAATGTGACGGTAAAGCGACTGGTTGTGGGTTCGATTTCTACTCAAGGACAACTCCTCTTAATATATCCACATATATTTAATATTCCCATTTTCTTCGCTCTGGTGTCGGGGCAAAGCGCGGCGGCGAAACGGAGTGTCTTAACACTAGGTTCACGCTGTCTACCCTGCTGTGTTTGGAGTACAAATGTGAAGCAAAAAAAATATGTAGTATTTTATTTTTTTAACTACTTTTTATATGTGAAATTTAAAAGTAAGAGAGGAAAAATACAGTGAGTAGCAAAAGTCTACGTTTCTTATATACCGATGCTTATCTACTTTTTAAGAGTTTTTGTCTAAAAGATTTTTATTACCTTACCATAAACAGATAGACATATGTATTTCAAATATACCTTAAATTATTCACAAACAATTTTTACAAGGTATAAAAAAATGAGGCCATCATGGCACAATTGGGGATAGCATCTGACAGTTGCGTAAATTGATTGTGGGCTATCTTTACCGGGAAAAACAATTTAAATTACACCATAGTAACGCAAACAGCGGAAAAACTGAAGTAATGGAGTATTTTGAAACCAAATTTTCTCTGCTGATAACCATATCAGCATGGATTTTTTTAGCTTCACGCTGTGTCCACGCAGCAGGGTAGGCAGAGAGAACCTAGTGTCAAGATGCTCTGTTCCTCACTTTCCGACGTAATCGGTAGCACTGCGTGTTAAGTGGCGGAACTAAACACCGAGCTTTGCGTCAACATTAAAGCGAAGAAAATGGAAATATTAAATATTTCCACCCCTCGTGTGGGATAGATCGTACAGAAAAAAGCATAAAACTGAAACATGAGAAAATAAAAAAATACCGTACAAATTTTTCAATCACAATAATTGAAATACAAAACGTACGAATATTTACATACATGTAATAAAAAAGAATGATATCAGCTAACACGGGCCGTTAGTGTCTACTTCAAAAAAATACCATATAAATTCTGTTTGCCGGCCAACGGTATAAGTTACGTCAGTGTTTACTGTTATTGTACAATTTTGTATGTTGAAATATAGCTTTTACCTTATTCAATGACACATTATTATGTGAAATTTGTAGCTTTTGAAATACAGAGACCAAGAGTCATGTATTTTTAGTAATGTTAAGGGCAAGGAAGGATAAGTGGATATTTCGTATTTTAAAAATAATATTCTTTGAATATGATTTTCGATTATTTAGAAACTTTCAAAGTCAAAGTCAAATAATTTTATTCAAAATAAGACGTTACATGCTTTATTTTTTGAACGTCAAACAATTTACCACCGGTTAACTAAAGTTAATGTCTCAGAACTGAGAAGAACCGGCGCAAGAAACTTAGCGGGAAGGGAGGGAAGAAACTAAATGATATTATTTTATCTTACAATTAACTTAAAAAAATATATAATCTTAATTTTTTGACCTAATGAGAATGAGCACAAGGAACTCAGCGACTTTTTTTTCAAATCAATAATTAGAAGATTTATTAGTGAAAGTAAGAAAGACTGGAGCATGCATTTTAGTCTCAAGGCGTGTTAAAAATAAAAATTTAATGAGGTAATAAAAACTTACATATAATACACAAAAATCTCTTTTACAACTTTATTAAATTGTAATGTAGAAGAACACTCTATATGTACTATTGTATATATGCTATTGTATATATGCTATTGTATATATGCTATTTGGAGATTTATCTATTTGTAATACTTGTGATTTCCTGTTCCACTTAGATCAAATTTAGCATAAATGTGGTTGAAAACTCAATCTCTGTTCTTCTTTATTTGAAGAATGAATTCTTTTATAAATATTCATTGAATTTTCATTGAATTCATTATTTTTTTTTAAACAATTTGTTTATAATTTTGTTTTATATGAACAAAAAATATTTACGTATAATATGATTTTATTACGAAAATATGTTAATATAAAATAATCTTATATCACAAAAAAATATAGTAAGAATCCTCCCAACAGTATTCAATGTTAAAATAAAGACTGAATTGACTGAGCTAAGATTGGCCTCCCTTGAAACCTGAGGTTGCAGACAAATAGATACAGGTCTCAAATTTCTTTTGACGTCGCCGGTCTCTCTAAATATGTAAAGGAAAGGTGACTGACCGATCTATCAATGCACAGCTCCAACCATTGGATGGATGAAACAGAAATTCAATGTACAAATAGATATTTTTACAGAATAACTAGAATGTTTCTCTGTAAAAAAATATCAAAAGTTGATTTTGTCTCCGATAATTGTTGATATTTCTTTTTAACTTCACGCTGTATCCCGCACAGGGTAGGGTAGGCAGAGGGAACCTAGTGTTAAGACACTTCATTCCATACTTTCAGCCAAATTCGGAGGCATTGCGTGTTAAGTGGCGGAACTAAACGCAGCGATTTGCTACGACACCAGAGCGAAGAAAATGGAAATATTAAATATTTTCACTCCTCGAGTGGAAATTGAAATGATTGATAATTGTATGTATAATTGTGTATCATTCATTTTCTTATTATATTTTTATTCTTAAGATATTTAGATATTGTAGTATCCAGCTTGTGACTGAATTTATGACATTGTGTTCAGAGGCGTCATTCATCGCTGCGATTTGTCACGTTGTTTTATGATTTTCCAAATAAAATCCGTTAATAGAACATATATCTATATATTTATGAAAGTATGTAATGACAAAATACATACAAAATATAATATAACGACATTATTTCATGTACACATTGAGTAATGCGTAGCACCGCGTAGCACTGTAGCATGCAGCCCTCTACGAACCAGTGCTACGGAAACCATTAAAATGTATTCAATTGTAAACTTACATTATGGCAATTGAAAAATACGTTATAAATTACGTTTATTTTTACAAAAAGATTTAATTTTGAGTTCGTTTTCAGTTATTTTAGTGAATGTAAAAGTTTATAAGCTATTCATGTGAAAAGTTAAAATTATTTAAAAATGTTACAATTATGTTACAATTATTTTATTATAATAAACATCATTGGAAATATTAAAAATCATTGACAATGAAAATGAAGAATGATTGATAATAATTTAATCATTTTAATTGTTTCGTTCTAATCAACAAGACAAAATGCAGCGTTGAAGTATGGACTTCGTAACACGTCATAATTTGAATGTAGACGAAAGGTGAAGTATCTTAATTAAAGGCAGTCTTTGGCTACCCTGCTAAGTTGGTGAAAACAATTTTTTGTACATTTAAAAAATAACAATATGAATCGAATTCGTTAGTGAACATTAGTTATGTAAAAACTAAATTACACATTATTTTATTTCATAAATCCATCAGTACTCATGTTTCTTCCTCCAAATTATATAAACAACTACCGTATTCAAATTCATAACACCAAAGGTCAATTTTAAAACGATAAAAAGAAAACGAAACCAACATCCAGGTCACGGAGCCAGCATAAATTACCAAAAAAGCTTATCAGATGTAAAAAGTGAGAGCTAAAACACTGTTATCGCGACGTTTCTATCTTTTCAAATAAATCTTACGAAAAAAAGCGGCAGACGAGCACTGCGTTACGCGAAATTACTTCTGCCTTTGGCTCAAATCGGCTGAAATAGGCCCAATTGACGGCAAATGGACTCAAATGGGACCAGGTCGATAGAATGGCTATTCCATGTAGATATCGCTGGTCATGCCGGTTATATTATATTTAATGATCCGATAGCTATTTCAAGTTCTATGTGAGTCAATGGGCAATCATTTTTCATGATGTTCAGTTTTATTTATTTATTTTTGTTGATATTAGATTTTTTTAGTTTACATTATTTTTGTTTGTTGGGACCAGTCGTGGCGCAGTGGCACGAACGTGACTGTAAACGATAGTTTGTGGGTTCGATTCCCACTCGAGGAGTGGAAATATTTAATATTTCTATTTCCTTCGCTCTGGTAAAAGAGGTAAAGCGCGGTGTTAAGATCCGCCACTTAACACACAATGCCTCCGAATTTGGCGGAAATTGGGGAATGGAGTATCTTAATACTAGGTTCCCTCTGCCTACCCTGCTATGTGCGGGATACAGCGTGAAGCTAAAAGAAAATGTTTAAATATTACATTTCAATAATATATATATATATATTTTTTTGAGATTTTGTATTTTATCTCTCTCTCTCTTCCAATCAGTATTTACTCTCTGTTGGGTATAGATCTCATCGCTGGACTTCCAATCAATGCAGTTGCCAATTCTCTTCATCCATTGGCAGCTCAATGCTCAGACAAGTTCATCGGTCTATCCTATTGGCAGATGTCCTACGTTGCCATGAAAATACTGCAAGTCTTCATATAAGAAACAGTAAATATAAAGCATTTCTCTGTATATCTATCTATTACTTGTTTCCCTTTCACTCAAAAATGACTTCACGTATTTTGATATAACTTTTCTATTATACAGTTATTGACTCTCGGTAACATACTTGTATAGGTTGTAATATATTTTAACAATCAAAACAATCCTAAAAGTGTACGTACGTACAATATTTACTGGCCTACTTAACTAGCCTATAATATTCAAAATACATTTTTCAAACTCTGGTAAGCTTTTATAGCTTTAAATGATTTTAAAACCAAAATTAACGTAATAAAAGGTCACAATAAACCGCTATTTCTACGTAGCGGGTGATTTGTGAGATCATAAACTCAGGGCAACCTATAAATAAAATTAAACAGCAATAAATACTGTAGCATCGGCATAATGACTGAGTGCCTTGAAAAAACACCTGCTTCTTGTAAAATATCGTGTTTACCTCCTTTTAGTAATCATTTTGTGTGTTTTAATCGTTTCTTTTTTAAAAAAATCATGGATTCTCTCGCATAGCGGGAATGTCAGAGAGAGAGCCCAGTGCTAAGACACTGTCCACTACTTTAAATCTGAAATCGAGATATTTCGTGTAGAGTGGCGGAACTCAACGCCGCATTTAGTGTTTGGTATTCTGATGCCAAGCACCAAATGCGGTGTTGAGTTCCGTTGAGTAACGAAATGAAAAATTAAATAATCATTTCCTGAGTGGGTTAACGTACCTATGACCGTCACGGTACTTACAGTAAACGCTGTCCCGCTGCGCCACCACGGTTTCAATCGTCTTTTTTTACATTTTAAGTATATATTTTAAAAAATGTAAGATACATTTCCGGTATATTCTGATTTGTTTTTTCCATTGAGAGAAGTAAGGAAATAATTTAGTCGTGGCATGTAACAGTAACCGCCATTGGTTGTAGGTTCGATTTCTACTTGTATAAATGATTATATTTAAATTAATTTCATTTCTACGTTCTAGTTACATAACAAAGCGGAGTGCTTAATTCTACATTTTTTCTTTAGCTTCACGCTGTATTCCTCACAGAGCAGGATAGGGAGAGGGAACCTAGTGTTAAGACACTCCGTTCCCCACTTTCCGCCGAATTCGGAGGCATTGAGTGTTAAGAGGTAGAACTTAACGCCACTCTTTACCTCTGATACCAGAGCGAAGGAATAAGTTTAATTTTTTTTTTCAGCTTCACGCTGTATCCCGCACGCAGCAGGGTAGACAGAGGGAACCTAGTATTAAGATACTCCGTTCCCCACTTAACAATAACTTTAATAAATAAGGAATTAGCGAAGCTCTACAAATAAACACGAACTATCTCAATTTCGAGTGGCAAGCAGAGAACGGAGGGTCTTGACACCAGATTCTCTACCCTCTTAAACACGAAAACCGAAACTAAATCGTATTTCACAATATACGTTTTGCCAATTAGCCCGCTACGTACCTGCCAATTTCCTTATTCCTGATTACCATTTAGGGTCGACGTTTTAACTTTCCCCAACACTGAATAACTATATACCGGCTAATTAGGTCATTTATATTCTATAGTGAGAATAAATTAGCCTTTTCATTATATAAGTCAAAGTGTAGACGAAATTTTATGGTTGGTGTCCTTTATATTCTATTTAAGGGACAGTTGTTTCTTGAGCCTGGTGGTACAAAATGTGTTTCAAAAAGATATTTAGAAAACGTATAAAGATATTTTGAACGCAGCGGGATTCGAACACGCGCCTCCTGAACACCGTCGTTTTATACGTTTTCTAAATGTCGTTTTGAGTTTTCCTAAGTGTGGAATAACACTTTAAAAAAATGTTTAAAAGTGTGTTTCTTTAAATGTAATATTGATTTTTAGGTGTAGTGGAAAAACGAAATTCAGATTAGATTTTCTAGCTCATTTGAATGGAAAAAAAGTAGCTTCACTCTTTTCTCGCATAGAAGAGGAAACCTAATTGCAGACACTTCCTTTCGTATAAATTATCTCCCTTTCATTAAATAGCGAGGTAATGTAAATAATTTCAATTTAATCGTTCCCCCATGAGTCGGAATCAAACCCACAACAATTTCCGTTCGCAGTTAAATTATATCTCACTGCACCACGATGGCTAAAAGATGCAGTAAAAGGTGTGAAGGGCAAAAACGATTTTCTTAAACATTTACTCTTAAACCTATTGCCGTATGAGTAAACTAGCGTATATCGCTATCATATCCTATTTCCGATTATTTAAAAGCCATTGCGCTTGTGAAGCGGTACTTTATCTAGCCAGGCCAAAATAAAAAAATAATAATATTTTTTCGACCTCGAATTAGAATCAAGCCACCAATATACTTCCAAATCATAACGCTGTACTATGTGAGGCCATCGTGGTGTAGTGGGACAGCGTCTAATAGTAGCGTGGTTAGTTGTAAGTTCGGTTCCCCCTCAGGTAATTATACCTATATGTTTTTTTCCTCCTTATGCTCTGGAAATAAAATTATTTCTTGATTTTCAATTAATTAATTATATTATAAAATAACTCATCAAATTTTGATTAAACAATTGCATTGTAAGGATATTTACTAAATTTTATCTTAACGATAATATTTTAATAGAATTTATTAAGTTTTATGTAATTGTTATATTTTAGAATTATTTATATTTTAAATTTTAAAGATTCAAAATCTTTAATTGAATAAATATATGAAAAAATGTTTAAACTAATTATATCTAAACAACTATAGTTCAAAAATGTCAGAAGTTTTTATTAATTATATTTGTAACATTATTTTATGCATGCTGTATTCATTTTAAAAGATAATGCACTTAATCTTAAGTTTTAATTTGTAAACCTCTCTTGCTTGATCAATGTAATTATCACTGATGGATCTTAATAAATAAATAAAAAAATAAAATAAATAAGATAAAGTGTGACTTTAACCGCCTCTCAACACATAGTGTCTCAACTCCGGGCAGAATATGGAGAACGGAGTATCTTGACACTGGGCTCTCTCTGACTATCTTGCTATTTTAAAAAAAAGCAAAAACATCATTGAATACTCATATAAGTATATACAAATACTTAAAATCAGCAGAAATTCTATTTCATTAGCTAATTGAGGAATCGATTAACTGAAAAGTTTCCTTTCAGTTTTCACAGTCACTTTAAAATCAAGGGACAAAAACAATAGGCAGTTTGGGTCGAAAAATTTAACCGGCTCGTTAGCCACGTCCGGTTGTGACGCAAGTTTTGGGTAGTCCTGACTCCGTATAACACGTTACGATGTTAACTTTCTATTTTCCACCGTAGCAGTTTTGATGTGATTTATTTTAATTTAATCTATTGTTTTTATAAAAAAAAAATAGCTTCACGCTGTATCCCGCACACAGCAGGGTAGGCAGAGGGAACCTAGTGTTAAGACACTCCGTTCCCCACTTTTCGCCGAATTCGGAGGTTTGAGTGTTTAATGGCGGAACTTAACGCCGCGCTTTACCTCGACACCAGAGCAAAGAAAATGGAAATATAATTTCCACTCCTCGAGTGGGAATCGAACCCATAACCAATCGTTTACAGTTGCACTCTTGTGCCACTGGGCCACGACTGGCCACTATTGTTTTTATGCTTTTTATATTGTATATGAAACTATTTTAACTGGGATTTAAAAATTAATCTTAGTTCCGGTAGTAAAACGCATGGCTTAGCGGTCAAAGCGTTTGGACGGTTTCCAAGAGGCGTTCGAATCCCGCTGCGTTGAAATTTTTATAAGTATTCTAAATGTCTTTTTCAATTTCCTTAGTATGTGAATAACACAATAAAAATGTTAAAAGTAATTCAACTTAGAGTCAAGCTCACCACACCAGAGGGCAAGATATAGGCGACTCATTCTGCAAGAATCTAGGGCAGTACGCAAGGCAAATAAGATATCATTGTTAATAATAAATCCGTTTTCTACTCATTTTGAAATGAGAATATTTTAACCAGATTTCTACCACCTGGGACCTAAAAAGTTTGAAGTGTCAAAAACTACACTTTAGGGCAAGATACAGTCTGTTACAGGATACATTTTGTCAGAATCCAGAGCAGTACGTGAAACAACTAAGAAATAAAGACTGTATTTCGATTTCGATATAACAATTATTGCATCAAGTGACAGACGAATGCCCCTTCAGTCTATATGTAACCACGACCTATTATAATGCCCAAAATAATGAATTTTATTGAATGTATTTCCAATATTAAAAATGCATGCAATTAATCCGATTTTAAGATCTTTTTTTCCCGCACACAGCAGGATAGGCAGAGGGGACCTAGTGTTAAGATACTCCGTTCCCCACTTTTCGCCGAATTCGGAGGCTTTGCGTGTTAAGTGGCGGAACTTAACGTCGCACTTTACCTCTGACACCAGAGCAAAGGAAATGGAAATATTAAATATTTTTACCCCTCGAGTGGGAATCGAACCCACAACCAGTCGTTTACAGTCACACGTCCGTGCCACTGCGCCACGACTGGCCTGGATTTTATGTTTCATTTCAATATATCAATTATTTTGCCATTTTTATATAAACTATGTGATTAATTATACTTAAATTATGAATACATGAATTATATTTGATCTGTATGCAGCTATCACACATGGTGTATACATATTCGTTTAATTTAAAATTTAAAGCATTATTTCCGCGAAAGCCCATGCTATTGGTCGAGCATTCAACTATTATTCATATAAATTATATTCATAGTACAGCCAGCATTTCGTATTTTACCTGGTAGTAATTCAAAGTGAAAATATCTTTTATGTTTAAATATATTTTATGTATTATTCATACCCTTATGACATAAAAACGTTTTTGAAAAACGAAAAACATAGAACGGAATTCGAACTCGTACCTCTTAAAAACCTGGCTGGTCCAAGCGCTCTTACCACTGAGCTACGAGTTTTATATCAGGCTACGTCAGTATTGCTTTTAGCGAGCCACGGGTTCATTCAAAACGCATTATATGTAAAATGAGAGAAAGTGGGAAAAGGAGAGTCTTAACACTATGTTTGCTAGAGCTAAAGACCTCTAAAACTGTAAATCATAATTGGTTTAAAAAAAAGGAAGTACCGCTGAGTTTCTTGCGCGGGTTCTTCTCAGGTATTAACTTTAGTGAACCGGTGGTAAATTATTTGACTTTCAAAAAAGGATGCATGTAATGAATCATACGACGTCTTATTTTGAATAAAATTATTTGACTCTGACTTTGACTTTGACCTACTCAGATCACGACCATTAACCCTACGATGAACCTTGACGAACCTACAACTCTATACCACGTGAACCGATAAATCTATTTGATCTCGAGTGAAAGATATGAGGCTTACCTGTAATTAAACGCCGCCTAAAATGCAAATATTAGTGCTATTTACACATCGTAATTCAAATCAAACATAACACCGATTCGATTTCAATCTAATTCCCGCCCGGCGATATTTCATTAAAGCAGTAAACATTTCCCCCCGTGGCATTGTAATGAAATCCTTCAAGTGGCATGTTTGTATGTGTGTATGTATGTATGTATGTATGTTTGTATGTATGTTTGTTTGTTTGTTTGTTTGTGGATGAACAAGAATCTTTAAATAGTGTTGATTAGTTAATTAAATTAAGTTGGTTGTTTGAGGTTAAGGAGAGGCTCAGTATGAGTTGTGATAGCGTCTGACTTTATATACGATGGTTGTCAATACGATTTTCAATTGGGAGACTGATTATGTTTAAATTATTTTCATTTCTCCGCAATGGTGATGAGACGAGACACAATATCAAAATACTACGTTCAAAGTAGTGTCAAGGTAGTGACCCAGTTCTCTCTCCCTAATATGCTATGTGGAAAGTGTGAAGATGAGATAAAGGAAAAAAAAAAGCAAAATTAAAAATTTTGAAAAAAACCCACGACGGTTTAATTGTCATTGAAAAAGGATAAAATAACTGTAAATCCCCCCCCTAAAAGAATATATGTAACGAGATGATGGGGACGACTCCGTCGGGGGCTGTCATTACTTTAAATTTGCACAAGTCTTCTCATAGGTTTTCGTGCTGTTAAAACAGGTTCCCAAAAAATTAAAATATTAATATGAATTTACAGTTTTGATAACTGATATTTTAAAAACTTTAAAACGAAATCTATACTGTTAGCTACTATATTTAAAATAGGGATTGCAACTGGCAGCCCCCGACGAAGTCGTCCCCATCATCTCGTTACATATATTCTTTTAGGGGGGGGATTTACAGTTATTTTATCCTTTTTCAATTACAATTAAACCGTCGTGGGTTTTTTTCAAAATTTTTAATTTTGCTTTTTATTTTAAACTTTTTAAAGTGAATAGATACACATTTTATATTATTACATAATATCGAAATACTTTATATTAATCTTCATGCAAATCCAAAAGAAATTATAAACCCAATGCTTTCTGGTTATCAAATGCTTATTGCAGCGCCTGGCAGATTGTCACCGTAACATTTCCACGAAACTTAAGTCTAACCAAATCAGTGAAAATCACAAAACCCACTAGTAGTTTTGATTTTGAACAAACTAATTTATACTGGAGCGCCCCGTGGTAGTTCGTGATATGGCATATAAAAACACGCAGCAATTAAACCAGAACCTATCACAGAAAACTGCATCTAAATAGGTTTCACACAAAAAATAAAAGCAAATGCTTACTGCAGCGCCCCCTGGTGAGGTGTCACCATGGCACATATACGAAAACACGCACTTATTAAGCCTGATCCTATCTTTGATAACTGCATCCAAATTGGACTTGTAGTTTTAGCTTTGCATAATTAAATGTTTAATGCAGCACCCCCTGGCGTGTTCATAACGTTAAAAAATACCTAAAAACTTACACCAAGTAAAGGTAACTCTAATACTAAAAACTCTGCGCAATCGGACTAGTAGTTGTAGCTTTGCATTAAATATTACAAACAAATGTTTACTGCAGCGCCCCCTGGTGAGTTAACACGATAAAACATATCCAAGAACATGCACTAAGTAAACTTGAACTTATAATTGACACTGCATCCAAATCAAATTCGTCATTTTATCTTTGCACAAACAGAAGCAGCTACTTAAAAAAAAAAAACTATTTTTCATTTTCATTTTTCATCTTTGTACAAACAATATTTTACTGCAGCGCCCCCTGGTGACTTGTCACTGTAATATAAATTTAAAAACATGCTCTAATCAAAGCGGAATCTAATACTGAAAACTCTTTTCAATCGTACTAGTCGTTTTAGTTTTACACAAAAAAATTGAAGCAGCTACTTACTGTAGCGCCCCCTAGAGAGTTAACACATACATGAAAATGTGCACTAAGTAAACATACATGACACATATATGAAAATATGCACTAAGTAAACTTGAATCTATCATTGAAAACTGCATTCAAATCGGACTCGTAGTTTTAGTTTTGCACAAACACATGTACTTACTGCATCGCCCCCTGGTGAGTAGTCACCGTAACGCATATATGAGAAGAAACACCAATTAAACCTGAACCTATCGTTGGAAGTTTCATCTAAATCGGACTAGTAGTTTTTGCTCTGCATAAACAAATGTTTACTGCAGCGCCCCCTCGTGAATTTTCACCGTAACCAAAAAACAAACATTTTCAAAATATGCACAAAGCAAAGCTTAATCTAGTTCTGAAAACTCTATCTAATCGAATTAGTAATTTCGGTTTTAGACAAACAAATACAAGAAAAATTTTGGTTTTACACAAAAAAGTACAAACAAATGCTTACTGCAGCGCCCCCTGATGAGTGGTCACTGTAGCACATATATAAAAAGATGCACTAATTGAGCCTGAACCTATCCTTGAAAGTTACATGTAAATCGGACCAGTAGTTTTTGATTTGCATAAACAAATGTTTACTGCTGCGCCCCCTGGTGAGTTTTCCCCGTAACAAAAAAAGAAAAATCTTAAAATATGCATCAAGCAAAGATAAATCTTTTTATGAAAACTCTTTTCAATCGGAGCAGTAGTTTCGGTTTTAGACAAAAAAATACAAAAAAAGTACAAACAAATGCTTACTGCAGCGCCCCCTGGTGGTTTGACACGATAAAACATATCCAAGAACATCCACCAATTAAACCTGAATCTATCATTGAAAATCTATTGAAATCAGACTATTATTTTTTGAGATAATTGAAAACATTCGTTTTCACGTAAAATGCTTACTGCAGCGCCCCCTGGTGAGTTAAGGCAACAAGACATATCTAAGAACATACGCCAATTGAACCTTAACCTATCATAGAAAACCGTATCAAAATCGGACTTATGGTTTTGGAAATAATTGACATAGTAATTTGCACAAACACACAAACAAACAAACAAACAAACAAACAAACAAACAAACAAACAAACAAACAACCTCTCACCCCAAACACATATACAGTCGCCGTTCCGTCGCGGGTAAAAAACGTTAAGAAAACAGTTAGTCAGTGAGAAACTAGTTTCCAAGACTTTCTATTCTTGACTTTCATCTGAAATCAACATACACTGCGTGTTGGCTGGCGGAACTCAAGTATTTGCTATATCACATTAACCAGAACGAAGCAACGAATCATGTCGTCATTAACATCATTCTACCGAGTGTAAATCGAACACATTACCAATACCGAATATAATTAGACGCTATCCCACTGCGCCACCATGGGCTCAAATACCCGCATAATAAAAAAAAACCATACAAAAAATATAAAAAAAATACATATAGCTGTATAAAATAGACGATGCCGGTCCAAACGTATAGCATGTAAATAAACTAGAAAAGCCTTTCCTTACTCCATATTTTTGCAATTCCATTGAATAACTGTATTCCAAAATTTATTCGTTCTAAGAGAAAGCTTTCTGCTCTCGAAAAATCCGACGTTTTCATACATCTGGGAATTTTCAGGCGATTTTTCATATTTGTTGAAATTTGGATGACGATGGACCGGTGCTGGTGAACAGTGGGAAACTATTTGCTTTGAGTGTTTGTGAAATTTAATAGTAAATTTTAAATTTTTACTGTTTAGAAATGGCAAAATACTTAATTTGTTAGACCATTGTGGCACAGTGGAACAGAGTTTTACTGTAAATAGCATTTTTTGTGGGTTCGATACTCATTCGGATGAATGAATATGTGTAAATTACCTTCAGTAGTTTTTCCTTTTTGATATGTATTATATAGCGTGCCGTTTGGCTCCGCCAATTAATAAGCACTGATTTGATTTTGAACGGAAAGTGGAGAGAAAGGAGTGTCTCGACTCTTTTACTTTCTTTGACTCTGTCATGCGGGAAAAACTGTATAATTTATTAAATAAATGTTTTGAAATATGATTGTTTGGTGATCCAGTGCCACTCACAGGAACTATTTATTGTTTAGTTATTAACTGAGTTGGCCAAATTGAAAAAAAAAAACAAAAAACCTTACTAAAAAAATACATAAAAATACACTTTTCTATATACTTTTAAGCATTAAAAATTTAAAATCCAATAGCCATCCCATAATCTATTTCCTCTTAAAAAATTCAAATAACATCTCTAAGCGATATTCGGAAAGATGTCTCACAAAATCTTCGCGAGACCGATCGCGTCGTTCCGAGCATTAAATAAATTGGTTCGAAAACAAAATGTAAGCTGCACTCACCGTAATGAATTTGCCACAGGATTACGCATAACGCGGCACGCTCGGGCTATATTTTTTAAAAATATAAATAAAATAGTGATGTTGAAATGTATTTGATTATGATGGTGTGGGGTTCAATGCCACATAAAGATGTTTATTAAAAAAGGCCATTGAATATCTCGCATATGTAAAACACATTATTATTTAAATTTATTTAGTCAAAGAAAATCTGCTCAAAATACTCTAATCTCCACTTTCTGCTAGTATTTGAGACGTAGCGTATTGAGTGTTTGGGACACTCAATACGCTATGTCACTCAATACAGAAAGCTGTGCTTTGCCCTACCAGAGTTTTAACTGGAGTTCATATCTATAATGAATAAATAAAAGAGAACGATAAAACAGAATGAAACTACATATATGGAAATGTAAAATTAAATAAGATATTTATATGAAGTGGTGTAGAGAAGGCATCACAGCGTGGAATTGTCTTATCGGCTTATATAGATGTTAAGCATCAAAAATATTTTCTTTTCCACGGTTTGGTTAAAGAAAACTAAGATAATGAGTACTGCTATTTAACACTCACTCTTAAGAAAATAGATGGAAAACACTAAAAATGCAAGTATGTTTTGCTTTTCAATCCGCAGCTGGCAAAGATAAGCAATTCCAAATCACCAACCATCTATAGCCATTTAAAGGCACCCCAAACCAACCCATATAAAATCATGATCCAAGTACACCTGGGAGGATACGATCACTGTGTAATTTATGTACATGTCAAACTTGTATAGAAACTTATAATTGCTTTCGCACTGTCTCAGATAACTGACGACAGGTGACTCGCTACCCCCCTAATGACTTCCGCGCGTATAAACGGAAATTGGTTTAAACTTTAACATGCGTGCCCAAAGTTGGGCAATAACATTATTGTCTTATTCATTTATTTTGTTTGTTATGTTAATTTTGAGGCTATGATGGCTTAGTCGAAGTGTTTTCTATGTAGGTGGGGTTGGTTGTGGGTTCGATCCCCAGTGAAGTACAACATAAAATTCTTCTTGTTTAGGCGTCTCGCTATATCCCGCACACAGCAGGGTAGGCAGAGGGAACCTAATGTTGAGTCACTCCGTTCCCCATTCCACATTTTCTGCCAATATCCTGGAGGCACTGCGTTTTATGTGGCGAAGCTTAACGCCACCCTTTGCCTTGACACCATATTGAAGAAAATGGAAATATTAAATATTTTCACTCCTCAAGAGGGAATCGTACTCACAATCAGTCGCTTTACTGTCACACTCTGTGCCTCTGCACCACAACTGGCCACAACATTTTTTTTTAATTTAAAATATTTAATAAATTGATAGACCCTGATTGTAAACGCTATGCCATGTTGGTAATATTCCTAGTTTTCTAGATATTTACTCATTTTTATTTATTTACCAGTCAGTGCAATGATTTTAATGTTTGAAGATTATTATTTTCATTTTACCATTCTGATAAGACTTAAGTTTTTTATGTGGTAAAGCTCAATTTAAGTTGAAAAAGGAGAACAAAGTGTCTTGATACTAAATACTTTCTGAAACAGGTATACAGCAAAAGATGATGTAAAAAATGCAAACACAACAATATCACATATAAAATGTGACGATTTTAAGAAATTTTACAGCTACTAAGTAAAACTTGTATAGTTTTTAGCTATAGTTATTCAACTAATCTACTACTCATACGGTTATTCATAGTAGACTAAATTCTTCAATTAACAAACATTATTTGCTTATACAATATTAGAAATAATGTCTAAATATTATATTACGCCCTCTGCTTCACTCAACAGGCAACGTCTCGATTTCAAGTAAAAAATGGAGAACAGAGTGTCTTGACACTAGGTTCTTTTTGATTACTAAACCGGAAAAAGTTAAAGCAGTTTTACCATACCATGCCGGGAAAAGTTAAAGCAGATTTTACCATAATATTGTAAGAGAAACTATTACATAAATTAAATAAATAACTAAAAAACCAAATCTCAAAACGCTTACAAAGCAAAAAAAAAGACATAGTTTCCAAAACGATTAATCTAGCCGATTGAAACACAAAATGAACGTACGTGAAAAGCTGTGTCATCACAGTAATGAATACGGATAAAACGTATCCGGCGGATGCGATCGAAATTAAATTCCCGCGTTACAGAGATGCGATCCCGTATCGTAATCCCTCACGGTGTTAAAAATGGGCAAGGAATATGCCAGCTATAGGGAGTGTAGGCGAAAGGCTGTAGTAGAATTTCAATTGTTTTCTAGCTTTTTGCTACATCTAGATATAGATAGATTGGTCTTTAGCAGATCAGAGTGGGACTAGTGTATTTGCAATAGTTTATGTGAGAATTATGGGCATAAGGAACCGTTTGTTAGCTTTTTCTGAATTGATATATTATTTCGGTTACCTAACTAGGGTTAGGACTAAGGTAAAGGTAAGTAATTCACAAATTAGACAAAAGAACATAAAAATGTATCTTCTTTTATGGTCTTATTCGAAAACTAGTGAGCCTTTTCTTTCAATAGTAGTCTGGACTACAGTTCGCTGAATCGGAAGCTGAATTGAGCTAGCTGCTAATTATTTGTCTAAAATAAATCAAATATTTTTCATAAAAAAAATATTCATTAAAATATCAGGTTTCGAATACACTCTTAGATATATTTATTTAAGTGTTTTCACGATAAAGTTATACAGTATACACATGCTTTTATTAAATCACTTTTAAATTATCATGTATGTTTTTTAGCTTTATTTTAAGATTAACAATCTCAGCATGATCATAACGCGAAGTAGAAATCTATTTATGTTTTTATATTACAATGTATTAAAGCCTAAATTTTATATAAAGTAGCACACAACGTCAAAGTGAGAATTTTATTCTTCTTTTTCCCACATACGATGTGTAGTTAGAAAAAGTATCAAAGCACTTTGTTATCCACTTTCCGCCGGTATTGGAGACATTGGGTATCAAGAGGCCGAATTCACCGAATCTTATACACCAGAGCGAGGGAATTAAAATAATTTAAATAAAATCATTCCTGCAAATGCCCTCGAACACACATCTAATCGATTTTTTTTTATTTTTTTAGCTTCACGCTGTATCCCGCACACAGCAGGGTAGGCTGAGGGAACCTAATGTTAAGACACTCCGTTCCCCACTTTCCGCCGAATTCGGAGGCTTGCGTGTTAAGTGGCGGAACTTAACGCCGCGCTTTACCTCGACACTAGAGCGAAAAAAATGGAGATATAATTTCCAGCCCCCCGAGTGGGAATCGAACCCACAACCAGTCGTTTACAGTCACACGCTTGTGCCACTGGGCCACGACTGGCCAATAGTCAAAATTAAAAAATAAAATACATAAAAGAAGACAATATAATACACATGCTATATAGAAAAAGACAAAAAAAGGAACAAAATCTCTTAGTTCACACGGAAATGAAAAGTCAACGAAGCAAATTTGCAAAAATTGCCTCTGGGCCGCGAGGCGCTGCGGGGCGCTGCGGGGCGCTGCGGCCGCACTGCCGTACGTACAGATGCACACATTTTTACAAATTGCTAACGTTACTGTAAAATTAATATGGGAATTTCTGAGTTTTGTCGTTCTCTTCGAATCTGTTTTATTTGTGTCTCGGGTTGTGCTCTTTATGAGTGAAATTCGGTTAACTTTATGTTGAAATTCAAAGTCCTTCGCAAGCTTTATTTGTGAATTTTATGTAATGTAATAAAATGTAGAGATAAGTAAATATTGTTATTAGCTTCGCGTATTTTTTATGTATAGTAAGTAAGGTTGGTAGAAAGAACTTATAATTATTTTACAGCTTCGCCGTCTTTTCCAAATATTATCGTAGGAAGGGGGAACCTAGTGTCAAGATATTCTGTTCATATTCGACTCGAAGTCATAATATTGTATGTTGAGTCGCTTTGATGGGAATTCTTCTTAGATGCCTTAGATGCCAGAACCAAAAAAATACAATAATTTATATGTATTCATTTCATTCAGTGGAAATCGAACCCATAAGCAATCGTATTTAGAGTCAGATGCTTTTCACGATGGCCTCAATCTACTCGTTGTTTCATTACTTTTTCTATTTTTTCCCAAATTCCCTATTTAAAAGTACAATTTTTTATTCAAAAATAGATCTCTCAAAGTAACCAATAGCAAAATCACAAAATCTAATTAAGAATAACTTAAATAAAATTATTAAAACATAATATATTGTTAAAGATAATCGTCTATAAATTCAGAGTGAAAACAGCGGCTTATAAATAATTCAAGTGGCTCGTTAATATAACGACACCACTCATCGCGAGCGGACGATCCCAAATTGAAACAAATAACACTGATTGGAAATTTTATTTTGAATATACTGATATTATTTTTGATCAAAATGAAACTATATTCTATGAAATATGTAATATTATATAGACCTATAGAGACAGAGTGAATAGACACTCCCTTTTTCTGTTTTGTAGATATGAAATATTAAGACAAAATTGTGTTATGCCGTAAAAGAGAAGTATAGGGTACTCGGATGACGATCGAAGTACCACAGTATCAATGATATTGGAGGAAGGTCACGTCTGACATGAGAAATCACAGAGTTAAAGCGTATATGAAGAGGTGAATGACAGTGGATGAATCTGACTACCCCGCTAGAGATAAAAACAACATGTTTTTTTTAGCTTTGCGCTGTATCCCGCACACAGCAGGGTAGACAGAGGGAACCTAGTATTAAGAAATTTCGTCCCCCAATTTACGCCGAATTCGGAGGCATTGTGTGCTTAGTGGCGGAACTTAACGCCGCGCTTTGGCTCAATACCAGAGCGAAGGAAATTGAAATATTAAATATATCCATTCCTCGTGTGAGAATCGAATCCATAACTAGTCGTTTTACAGTCACACGTTCGTGCCACTGCGCCACGACTGGCCCCAAAAAACAACAATAATCGAGTAATAAATAAATTAATCTATCTCTCAATGTCAAATTTTGTAATACTGATACAATTATCATTACTTTATTAATCATTTTGCTACGTAATACATGATAAAATCCGGCTTTTCATTTTCTGCATAATAAGGCGGTCAGAGCGAGCCTACTATCAAGACACGTTTTCCAGTTTGAACCGGAAATCAGACATTGAAAATTGAGCGGCTTAGTTCCACATTACTCTAAAATCGTAGATATTTCATACAATTTATATCCCAATGTTTAAATATCAAAAACATTTTAAAACAATAAACTAAATAAAATCCATTTTCACAGTGAACTCTACGAACAATGCACTGTAGTCGCAACGCAGTCGAATCATAAGTTTAGTTAATATTCAGTGTGATCCTCTTAGCAGTAATCGGGTTGTGGACAAAGCGTTGCCTATTGTTAGTACGGAGCTTCTGCTACAATGATATTATTGTGTAGAATTATTTTTCATGTGCGTACGTACATACATACATGTAGGTATGTATATGGAAAGCTGGCGGTAGATTTATTTCTCAATTCAGCTTAATTTATGAGGCTTTCGTAGCAAAATATGATAGAATCTAAACGTAAGCGCTATGGTAGCGAATTCGATTCTCTGTAGGGGAAATGGTTATATTTTAATTTTCTTATCTTCACTCTGGTACCTGAGTCAAAACGTGGCGTTAAGTTCCGCCATTCAACATGCACTGTATCGATTTTAGGTACAATGTAAGGAAAGGAGTGCTTTGACACTAGGCTCTATAAGGAGAGAACTACATTCTCCAATTTCTACTCAAAATTCGAGACATTGCGCATTAAATTAAAGAAATCATCGCTGCCCTTTGATTTGCTAGAACAGAGAAATTATAAACAATTAAAATATAATCATTTCTGCTCGTGGAAATCGAACCTCCGACTCATAGTAACAGCCAAAGGCTTTCATACTGCACCACCATAGTCTCGCACATTTTTATTAAAAGAAATAGTAAACGTACAAGTAACAAAAACATACAACTTACAATTTATTTAACTATAACAGCATTTACCTGTGGGCTGCAAACTCATCGATATTTGTCCTATTCATTATGAATACTAAGCGATTCAATCCATGTGTATTTGACTATCACATACTTACATGTACATATGTAAGCTACACTATTTGTAGTTCATTTTGGTTCAAAATTGATGACTGTTTTACTTTGATTTATAGAAAAAATAAATTATTATGTTGAAAAACACTTTTGTGGCCAATCGTGGCCCAGTGGCACAAGCGCGTGTCTGTAAACGACTGGTTGTGGGTCCGATTCCCACTTGAGGAGTGGAAATATTTAATATTTCCATTTTCTTCACTCTAGTGCCGAGGTAAAGCGCGGTGTTAAGTTCCGCCAATTAATGCCTCCGAATTCAGCGGAAAGTGGGGAACGGAGTGTCTTAACATTAGGTTCCCTCCGCCTACCCTGCTGTGTGCGGGATACAGCGGAAAGCTAAAATCTATAGCAAAACTATACTATTATTGCTTTTTCTTCCACTTTTTGTACAACAACACTCGCTGTCGTTCTACTAAAGCGGTAGCTAATAGCGTTTATCCCTGACCGAGCCAAAATGTACAATATCAATACATATTTCAGGCTGAAAATTAACACCCCATTATTCTTTGTAAATGGTTGTCAGAGAAAACATTTTTCATGTGGATTTACATGTTATTATTACTACAAGACCTCGTTGACGTGTAAAATACGCGTTGCTATAGCAACATGTATATATGCCGCTTTATATAAAGCTTATGGCCAGTCGTGGCCCAGTGGCACAAGCGTGTGACTGTAAACGACTGGTTGTGGGTTTGATTCCAACTCGAGGAGTGGAAATTATGTTTTCAGTTTCTTCGCTCTGGTGTCGAGGTAAAGCGCGGCGTTAAGTTCCACCGCTTAACACGCAAGCCTCCGAATTCGGCGGAAAGTGAGGAACGGAGTGTCTTCACACTAGGTTCCCTCTGCCTACCCTGCTGTGTGCGGGATACAGCGTGAAGGTAAAATAAAAAAATAAATAAAATATAAAGCTTATGTGAAATATTTGGTGGTATGTGTTACATTCATTTTTATCCATACCTATATTATAATTGTGAATATCTATCTATTTGTTTGTCACGCTTTCACAGCCAATCTACCGGTTCGATTTGGATGAAATTTAAAATGAAAGTAGTAAAAACAACATAGGCTACTTATTTTTTCAAAAAACAACCGATAAAAGGGTTGAAATCGAGGATGAAACTTTATATGAAAAATCTACACCGCTTGACCAATTGTATTATAACATACATTTCTCACAGATATTATTTTAGGTCTACACTGTTTTTTACTTTTCTTATTTATTATATGGTGTAAAATACCTTATACAGTATAGTATAGGAAGAGTACCTGGTGATCTTTAAAACAGGTTTCCTACCCAGTACGGACAGCAGTCTCTCACAATAGTTTCTTTTGCCGTTAATTATTTACACGTTTTCGTAAAGTGTTATTTCAAGTGAGATATAAATAATTAATAAAAAAAAATATTATAGAATTATTATAATATAAACATATTTTTGCGACTTTCTTCCGCATAGCATATACAACATATAGCAGATTCCCCATACACTTGCAATAGAAATTGGCACCAACCAACAAGTTCAAGTCACGACATCGACGTGATTAATGTTCCCACGAGACTCATACTTAAAATAATTGTCATTTATCATACAGCAAATAATGTTTCAACCTCACATGTTGAACTGAAACGTTGTTTAATGGAAAAGCGCTTTTTTGACAACAATATACGTATAGAAGACTGATGGGCTGTTAGCTCCAATTTTGTGTAAAACAACGTATCTAATGGTCCACGCATGTTGGATCAATTGGGCGAGTGATTTTCGTGAATAATTTTTTGTTTTAGCTTCATGCTGTATCCCGCAAACAGCGGGATAGGCAGGGGAACCTAGTGCTAAACCACTCTGTTCCCCACTTTCCGTTGAATTCTGGTACTGCGGAATTTAACGCCGCGCTTCGCCTCAACACTTGAGCAAAGAAAATGAAAACATTAATAAATATTTCCACTCCTTGACAGGGAATCGAACTCACAACACACAGTTGCTTTACAGTCACACTTTGTTCCTCTGCGCCACGACTGGCCCAAATGTATGTTTCGTGAATATATGTGTTCTATATTTGTATGTTTTATTTGAAAGCATATCTATATTTCATATGCTATGAAAATATAGTGAGTTCCGCCACTTAACGCATACACTTCTACTTTAGGCGGAAAGTGCAGAATACATTGCCTTAAGTAGCCATAGTTCTCTTTGACCCTTCTATGCAGAAAAAAGCATGAAACAGCAAAAAATACATATATTTGTAATTTGAAAGTGAAAGAAACTCAAGTACCAACTCAAATGTCACACAGTAGTTTAGCATTTATCACTGTCCTGACGAGACATGTTCAGACGAGACTTACAAAGTACACATAAAGAACTAGAACTTCTACTTTCACGTTATAATATTGCTACGTCTTGTGACAGATCGTGTAACTTATTTTGAACACGCTTTTATTAGCTTCACCTCTGTATGTTTATCTATATATCAATTTTGCAATGTTATTTAGTCCCATTTGTTGTGGATTTGTTTAAGTAATAGCTCATATGTCTGGATCCGGTATATGCACATAATTTTCATAGAGTAAATTTTAAAAGTGATACTTCAGCAACGATAATGATATAATTATTTCACATTTTACTTATAAGTGTAATAAAATCAAGCATTTAAAGTAAACTATTTTAAGTATACATATGTTTTTAATTTTTTTCTTTACTTTGATTTGTTTAGACGTTAAGGCCATAGTGGTACAGCATCACAACGCTTCACCGTATACAAGATTGTCGTGGGTTCGATTTCTAGGGGATGATTATATTAAAAGTATTTTCATTTCTCTCCTCTAGTAACAAGACAAAGGAAAGATTCTTCACTCAACACAAGTGTCTTGATACTAGGTTAGGAGTGTCTTGACATTAAGTTAGGAGTGTCTTGACACTAGGTTAGGAGTGTTCTGACACTAGGTTCTCCCTATCTACTCAGCTATTTGGGAAAGCTGATGCACAACAACCTTTTAAAATAAACATTTACCATCTGTCTAAATGCATTCACTTTATTATTTAAACGTTCTATGTTAATTCCATTAAAGTCGGTTCTAAATTACAACATGAATACTAATTGAACCGGAGTGCAACTTTGTTGTCTAACTTCAAACTATATTTGTCGAAACAAGTGCACTTCTCAAACCTAGGTGTTAATAAACTAGCTTGTACTGTAAAACGTTGTTTTTGATGGTATATTACTTATTTTATTAGGAAAAGTTAATTAATTGATGTTAAAGCGACTGGTTGTGGGTTCGATTTCTATTTGAGGAGTGGAATTATTTAATATTTCCATTTTCTTCGCTCTGGTGTAGAGGCAACGCGTGACGTTAAGTTCAGCCACTTAACACGCAATGCCTCCGTATTCGGGGGAAAGTGAGGAACGGAGTGTCTTAACACTAAGTTTCTTCTGCCTACCCTGCTATGTGCGGGATAGAGCGTGAAGCTAAAAAAAGGAAAAAAATAGATACCTTTAATTCATTCTTTTAAAATAGCTAAAACAATAGCCAAATACATTATACGTTTACCATTACCAAGACTATATCGTATAATAATATAAACAATACAAAAGAAAACAAATAATTTACTTATTATTCCAAAAAAAAACACAATTCAAAGATTACGCGATCTCCAAACGAATCTCTCAGTCAGAGTACAATATTTAATTAGACAAGTTGGGCCTTTCTGATATTTTAATTTCCTTGAACCCGAATTTATTTACAAAGCAACAGAGAGAGCTCGGGGAGTAAAATAGCTGGGAGGCATATACACGCGTACTCTTAATTGAATAGCGTCTTGTCACGTCTTTATTTAGTTGATTCTATGGCCGTATTCATGCATATTTTGCGTTTATACGAAATGTACTAACTTTGGGATTCTGGTCATTTGCATCAAGCAATGGGATAGAAAAAATTTATACGTTGAGTTCGGTCAATCAATACGTAAAAGTGAAGAAGTAGTGTTCTGACATTACCTTTTCTCTGCCTTCTGTTTCTAAATAGAAAAAAAAACACATAGAAAGAGTGAATGAAAAGAAAAAAAATGTTTTTTTTAATATTTTCTCTTGCATAGCTATATTCGTAAAAAGACTTGTAGAAAACAGAATTTATACATAAGCAATATAAAAGGACGTCTTAAATGCATATATGTATGAAATATAATAGCACAGGAACAGGAATACGCATACAAGATTTAAATGTCAATGTTTATTGTAGCGCTGTAGAACAGCGTTTAAAAACACTGACTGGTTATGTATTCGAGTTCTATTTAGCATAAATAAACTAAATAATAAACACGACGTAGAGATCCGTCGATAAGCACACAAAACTGTGTGAAAAACGGAGTGTCTTAACTCTTAAGTTTCTGTGCATACCCTGCTATAGTTAAGAAACCTACTAATACTCATCCAAGGACACTACCAAAGATGGCTCCTCAATAAAACACACAAAATCGAACACGATCCCAATCATTTTAACGCGAAACCACTAAAAATTAGGCGAGTCGTTCTGCATATAAAGCATTATTACAAGGCAAATTATATACCGCTCAGGAACTCATTAGCCACGCTCGATTACAACTGATTACGTATAATTACGGGCGAGGTGGATGGTAATACGGTTTGTGCGCGCGGATACGTTTATCCAATTACATTGGTTTTATTACATTGTAAAATTGATTTATTGCTTTGTTTTTGACGTTATGGATGCGAGTTGGGACTAGTGGGTACAAGATGTATACTCGAAACTATTTTTTGTTTGTTTACGGCTAGAATAATCAAAGAGGAAATAGCGAGAAGCTACAAAGAAATGTATGTATTTGCAGTTTAACATTTTTTTTTTGCGTAGCAAGTAGTGTAGTCATAAAGAACTTAGTGTCAAGACACTCTGTTGTCCACTTTCGCCGGAATTCGAATTATTGCGTGTTGAGTAGTGGAACTTATTGTGACTTGTCTTAGGTGCGGGAGTAGACATAACCACGTCCCGAGTCCCCACTCGGGCTGGTATCCGTAAGGGACTTCCTGACGTTAAAAAAAAAAGGTGCTAATGTAGAGAAATGTGAATAATGAAATATAATCATTATTACCTCGAAGATGGCAAGCGAAGTCAAAACTAATCAACAGATGGACAAAGATAACATATCTTTCTAATACCTAAATCTCTAAATTACTCGTAAACTAAATTAATTCTTTACCAAATATCCTATGCCGAAATGTAAATATTTCGAATCACAACGAAAACAGACAAGGCTTCAGAACAAACTTTAACTGGGCTTAAAAATAAAATTGTCCTCGCAAATCTGAGGGTGTCAGTAAATTTATGCAGCGGCTCCACGATAAGGGTCTTGGATTATCTCGCTCTTGACAAATGTCGGTCGCTATGACAGTTACACACTCGTACATTAAACACATGCGGCACTAAAACGTTTATAGTTATAAGTTATAACATAACATAAAACACATCGTTTCGTATGTGGTCAGTCGCGCTGTTAAAGCACAAAGTGTGACTGTAAACGCGAATGATCGTGGCTTAAATTTCCATTTAATTCCAGGAATAGTTTAGTAGTAGAAAATTCTCATGTTTAATGTTTTCTTGGGCAAAAAAGGGGAACGTAGTGTCTTAACACTAGGTTCATTCTGCCTACCGCTGCGTGCTGTGTAGTACTGGGATATAGCGTGACGCTAAATAAATCATAATTTTTTAAATAATATTATTTTAATAAAAGTACTAACTTTTATTAAAAAGAAAATTACGAAAAAGCCATCGTGGTGTAGTTAGGACTAGTATGAAAGAACGTGATGGTTATAACTTCAATGGCTCTCAAGAGAATGATAACAATAAAAATATTTTTGTTTTTACGGTCAGTGCGCTATTTATCTAAATTGGCACTTTACGCTTAAGGGAGGGAAAATACAAAGAACCCTAGTGTCTAGACATTCCGTTCACCATTTTCCACCGGAATTTGAGATACTGCATTGTCAGTGGTCAACTTCAACACTGCACTCTGTCTTATTAGTCAGCACAAAATAATGAAATTATTATAATTCCACCAAGCAGGAATCGAACCCATAACCAATCGCATTTACAATGAAATACTAACCCACAAACTTAGCATATAAAATGAAATTATGACAAAAAATCCCTCTGCAAGTAAAGTTGGTTCTGAATAGCACAATCTAGGTAACATGAGATGTAGGAAAATTGAAAAATGCAGTCAAATACGTTAAAATAACTAACGCAAAAGGGAAATTAAAAATCCCGAGGACACCTAGCCCTAATTAAACACTTAGCGCGGAAAGATAAATATACCGCCGAGAGCTCTATAAGAATTGAATTTTTTAAAACTGTACGTAGTTTTACGTGTGCATTTTGTTTGTTGGTTCTGAGCTAAAAAGAAAGTCACTTAAATCTAAATTCGTTTCGTTTATTACTTTAGAAAAATATGGTTGAGTTTAGAGGAAATTTTGTATATTATGACTATATTTGATACGTGTGGCCTTTCGTGGCGCAGTGGCACAAGTGTGTGACTGTAAACGACTGGTTGTGGGTAAATATTTTCTCAATTTCAGGGTTTCACACTTTATACGCATGGCAATCAGAAAAAACCTAGTGCCCAAAATCGAAACATTGCTTGTCGAGTGGCGGAACTCAATGCTTTATTTTATTCTGTCACCAGATGTGAATATTTTAAGTATAGTTAGTCCCCTCAAGTTCAAATTGAACCCTCAATTATCTGACGTTGATGTCAACGTTTGGATGGAACAGCGTTTGGATGTCCAAACGCTGTTCCACTGCGCCCCTGCGCCTTGAATATATATAATCTATTTATTTTATTAACAGTTGTCAGATTGTTACCTAGACCATTCGCTTAAACAGAGAATTATAGAGAACGGAGAGTTACACCACTATCTATTGTCAACATCTATAAAAGAATTGCATGAAAAATTCCATATCAGGTTTAATCATAACACAAAACCACGAGTAAAAACTTGTATGAGAAAGCGGTAATGACAGGCCTAAATGGAACAATAGTTGATTAATCTCGGCCTGAGCTTTGTTTGTCGCAATGATAAGACCCATTGTGTACTACACTTAACAATATCTTTAAATATATAACGTCCTCTGACCTTATACTTGGTTTGTAGTAAATAATAACTTAGTTATTTATAAGGAGAGCGTAGTGTTAGGACACTAGGATCTAGCTGTGAGAAAAGCGAGCTTTTGAGAGCATAAAAGACCTAGTGGCACAACTCTCCACCCTCTACTTATCACGCGGAAATCGACACATTGAGTGTTACGGTGGTGAAACTTAACGCCGCCTTTGGTACCAGAGCGAATAAATGACAATTTTAAATAATCATTCCTCCGAGTGGGAATCGAATACATAACCACCGTGTTTACAGTCAGTTGCTATCCAACTGCGCCACGACGGCTTCGAGCGTGCGAGCGTGAAGCAGTATTATTATTATAACTCATTACTCTAGATTCCGCTTTAGTGATCAAGACAAAGTACTGAGTTGCGTTGCGTCACTCATCAGCGTCTCTTAAATCAGATGGTAAGTGGAGAACGGAGTGTCTTGTCACTGGATGCTTTCTCTGCCTAACCTGCTACACGAGCCAGCGTGAATCTCTACATTCTAAATAAAAACCTGTACCTGAATGAAATTTAAGCCTGAAACCATCGGATACAGTCAGTTTAGGTTTTCCTCTTTAGATTTCTCGTTGAAATATAATCTGTGCAGCATCTGTTCGTAATACGTCTAATATCACTGATTACATTTTCGCAATAACAACGCGGTATTATCAGTTCACAATTGTTATATATGAGAATATAGGGGAAATAATATTAATTCAAACGATTTTTTTTAGCTTCACGCTGTATCCCGCATATAGCAGTGTAGGCAGAAGGAACCTGGTGATAATCCAATCCGTTCCCCACTTTCCGCCGAATTCAGAGGCATTGCGTATGAGGTTGCGGAACTTAACGCCGCACTTTGCCTAGGCACCAGAGTGAAGAAAATGGAAATATTTAATATTTCCACCTGTCGAGTGAGAATTGAACCCACAACCAGCCGCTTAACAGTCACACTTTGTGCCACTGCGCCACGACTGGCCCAATACATCCTACCTTTCGATATATAATAGACGCTTTAAGCCAATTTGTACTCTCTCAATAACAATTCTTATCGTATCTCCAAATCTACCACCAAAATTTACTATATAAATTGTTCTAAGTACAATAAATTTGCAGCATCGTATTTTAGGGGCATATTAAATATTCGGCATAAAGGACTAACGGCTGCACACAATGGCGGTACCTCGAGATTATTCGATTCTATTGTTTAATTTTTATATACGACCCAAATGGGCTCTCCTTTTGATACAGATAATAAATAGGAATAATAATTATTTGAAAGTTATTTTATATTTGATATTAAACTCTCTTATATCTCCGCTCTCTATAATGTAATTTAAAATAATAACATAACAATAGGCAGAGGGAACCTATTGTTGAGACATGCCGTTCCACACTCTCCGCCAAGTTCTGAAGGCATTGCGTGTTAAGTGGCGGAACTTAGCGCCGCGCTTTGCGTCGACATCAGAGCGATGAAAATGGAAATATTAAATACTCCTCGAGTGGGAAACGAACCAGTTGCTTTACAGCCACTGGCCCCCACTTCGGTAATATTAATTCAAAATAATATAATTTAATTATAAAAAAACCCTACTTAATTATATGAACCGTATATACAAAATATAAATCGACAATTTAAATACAGATAGTAAATACTAAAATTTCTATTTAATAGGCCATTCTGCTATACAAATTAATTTGGCAGCAAATTTTCAATTTCATTCATGTTATAATGAACGTGATTAAACAAGTTCATACTAATTGTGGGAAATTATTTAGCTTTCCCTTTTGTTATAGATTTAGAGCGTGTTATAGTTCACGCTTCACACACTTTCCCGCATAGAATGGTAGTCATAGAGAACCTATAGGTGTCAAGACATTAGGTTCTTCATTTACCACCTAGAAAATCCAGCCAGAAATCTAGAAACTGTAGTTTAATAACGTTATTAAAAAATATTATACAAAATTGTTTATCGACAGACTATAAAATATATAAGCTTATTTTACTTACCCTTAAATTTAAACGGGTTATGTTTAACTTGCCTAGGTCATTAATTTTACTTACTGAGACCATGGTGGCTCAATGAGCCAGCATCTGATTGCAATCGCAGTTGGTTGGGGGTTCATTCTCTTGTGGTGGAATAATCATAATTTAAATATTTACGTTTCTCCTCTTTGGTGGATATAACGGGTAAAACGGCGTTGAACTCTGCTAATCATGTCTTACATTCATGCAAAAGATAGAGTATCTTAACACTAGGTTCTTTCTTACGTCAAAAAAAGTAAAGCCAAAAATAACATTTATTTAAATTGAGAGAAAAACAAATATAACCTTATAAAGTTAAATAAAAAAGCTTAACAAATTTCACCAACTCCATTCTTTTGCAGAGCAAACTCAAAAAGACAATAATATAACAAATTAATCTCCAACCAAAAGCTCGCGTGGGCACAGTGGGCACAGTAGACACAAGCAAAAATCTTTTCAGGTCAAACGCCACAAATAGGGTAGGTAGTATAAAGGTAGTCTATTCGAAAATAATTACGTGTGCTTTGTCGTTTCATTTCCCAACCGAGTACGTACCTACCAACTGTTATTATCCCCGGGTCCTCATAAATCGTTTTTTCGCTGTCGACCTCTTAAATTTTGTTTACGCGGATGACTTGCTAATTTCAGCGAGTTTTTTTTTCGTGGCGTTTCATAAATACAACAATTAGGCTTAATAACTTGAAGAAGTATGGCGTGGCTTTTTATTTGGTGATAAATTAGCGGTCGTGACAGTTTCGGGTGATACAGTGGTTGGGATGTGTCTAATTGTACGTGGTTAAGGGCTGTTGGTTATTTTTGTTGATTCTATGTTATTTAGTATTCTTTTAAATCTTTGAGGTCGTAACGCGAAGGTCCCACAATCGTCGGGGTTCATTCAAATCACATTTAGGGCAATGATTATATTTAAATTTTCATTTCTTTATTCTGATAACTAAGACACAGTGCGGCTTAATGCTACAGGCACTCAACAGCCGATAGCTCGATTCCAGGCAGAAAGTAGAGGACGAAGGTTATTGGCAGCAGGTCCTCTTTTACTACTCTGCTGTGTGGGAAACAGTATGAAGTTGCTATATGTTCTCTTTAAAGTCTCTCTAAGGCCGTTGTGGCGCAGTGGGTCAACGTCTGACTATAACCTAATCGTTGTAAGTTCAATTTGAACTGGGGAGGAATAATTATATTTAAATTTTCATTTTTTCATGGTACATGATATAAAGCGGTGTTGAGTTCCGCCAGTCAATATGTAATGAATGTCTCAATTTTGGGCGGAAAGTGGAGGACAGTGTCTTGACACTAAGTCCTCTCTAACTACTTTACTGTGCGGGATAAATTATGAAGTTGGTCTACAAAAGTTGGTCTAGTCGTGTGGCACTATTCTAGTTCTCTCTGAGGCCGTCGTGGCACAGTGGCAAAGCGTGCGATTGTAACGCGATGGATGTAGGTTCGATTTCTTCGAGTTTGATTATATTTAAATTTTCATTTCTTTGTTCTAGTACCTGAGGCCAAAGTTCGGCGTTAATTTTCGCCACTCAACATGGAACATATAGATTTTGGACGCAAAGTGGAAGACAGAAGGTCTTGACACTACGTCCTCTCTGCCTACAATGCTATGTGAGAATAACATCAAACACTTAAGTTATTTGACATAAAATATTCACTTTAACATAATATTAATATAATTACTAACTATTGGAAAATAATTAACGTGTATGACGTTATATAGAGTGGAATCCGAGCGTTCAAACAATAACAATTTGTAAATAATTTCAAATCAGTAACACAACAAAGGAGCGAACCATTAGGTTGAATTAAATTAGTTTTAGAATCACATTATAATATAATGGCAAATGTGGCGCAGTGGAAAAGCACCTGACCGCCAGTAAGCACGATAGATTCTGGGTTCGATACCCATTTGGAAAAATGAGATTGGTGAAATTTTTGGTATCTTTTTTTTAGCTTCACGCTGTATCCCGCATACAGCAGAGTAGGCAGAGGGTACCTAGTGTTAAGACACTCCGTCCCGCACTTTCCGCTAAATTCAGACGCATTGCGTGTTAAGTGGCGGAACTTAACGTCACGCTTTGCCCCGATACTAAAGCAAATAAAATGGAAATATTAAATAATTCCACTCCTCGAGTGGGAGTCGAACCCACAACCAGTCATTTACAGTCACACGCTTATGCCATTGCGCAAAGACTGGCCCCAAGGTATAAAAGACGAAGCGCGGCGTTCAGTTCCGCTAAAGAACACATAATACATTTAATTCGGGAAAAAAGTGGAGAACTGAGTGTCTTGACACTATCTCTGACTATCCTTCTACACGGGAAAAATAAATTATTAATGGCCACAGGTAAGTAATAAAATATTTTAATAAATTTACATTTATGTAATAATTCTACTATATTTCCTTTACACTTTGAAAGAACAAAAGAATTTTAAAATTATTATACCTTCGGCGACGTAAATTCAATTTTCGTTGTGAATTTATTGAAAGCTATGTATATGATAATAGTTATAAATCTTTTATATTGTAAACGGTGTCCGTTGTATTCAATTGTGTTATTTTTTTTAGCTTCGCGCTGTATCCCTCACACAGCAGGTTAGGCAGAGGGAACCTAGTGCTAAGACACTCCGTTCCCCACATTTCCCCGAATTTTGAAGGCATTGCGTGTGTCAGCTTCACGCTTTATCATGGATAGCAGGGTAGTAAGAAAGAAACTAGTGTCAAAACACTTCGTTCTCTACGCCCCATCTTAATCCGAGACATTGGGTGGTATGTGGTAGAGCTCAACGCCGTATTTTGTCTTGTCACCAGAACACTAAAATTAAAATAATTAAAATATAATCCATTCTTTCGGGAGGACTTAAACCCAGAACCATCGCCTATGGCACACAGCAGGGTAGGCAGAGGGAGCATTAAGACACTCCGTTCCCCACTTTCCGCCGAATTCAGAGGCATTGCGTGTTAAGTGGCGGAACTTAACGCCGCGCCGCGCCTCGACACCAGAGCGAAGAAAATGGAAATATTTAATATGTCCACTCAAATGGAAATCGAACCCACAACCAGTTGCCACTACACTACAACTGGTCCCTACTCTCCTCTATAACTATTTATATGACTAAAACATACTGCATAGTCTGCGAAAAGACTGCGAAAATCAAAAATCGCCATATCCATTCACCCATGCATATCTTCAATAGTAATTAATAACTAACTGGTTATTTATATGAAGCATATAGAATAGTAATTAATGGGCGATAGTTGAGTTAGTGGCGGAAAACCCGCATACTGGTATAGGCACGCTGACTAATTAAATTAGACGTATTAATTTAGATTACATGTTATTAGTGACTTGTTCTACATTAAGTGTTTGCGATTTTATCATGTGAATTATGTTATATTTTTGATTTATCATGTTTTTGGGTTTACAAGCATTTTAAATTGCTTATTGCTTGTTAGCCATACTTATATTATAAATGCGAATGTCTGTGTGTTTGTCTGTCACGCTTTCACGGCTAATCTACTGGTCCGATTTGGATGAAATTTAGAATGAATGTAGTAAAAATGACTGGGTATAACATAGACTACTTGGTTATTCAAAAATCAACATCTAAAGGGTTGAAATAGGGGATGAATGTTATTCCCAGAGAAAAAAAAAACAGGGGATGAAAGTTTATATAAAAATCTACACCGCTTAACCGATGTTAATGAATTTTGGCATATATATAGTTGATAATCCAAGGTTAAACATAGGCTACTTTATTTTTCAAAAATCCACCACCGAGGGTTACAATATACCGAAACAATCACGTAGATCACGCGGCGAAGCCGCGAGCGGGCCGCTAGTATTAAATATATTGCTATTATATATTATTTTCTACGTAGCCAAGTAGAGTGAGAGAAGTTTGTGTGAAGACACTTGATATATTGCATCTTAAGTGGTGAAATTCAATGCAGCGTTCGTCTTGTTCATCACAGCGGAGAAATGAATATAATTAAGTTATGATCATTCTATTGAGTGAGATTCAAATCCGCTAACAATCGCGGTTACAACTAGACACTATTGCTATTGTGCCACGATTGCTTAGTAAATAGACGATTTTTGTTTATTAATATAAACGATAATTATACATAATTAAAATAAATTAAGTCACAAAAGAGCTTATAAGAAACACGTGAAAAGATCTTTACTACTTGTGACCAGGTCCTAAAAATAAAGTCTCAAGTCCATTTTACTAAAGGCTAGATAAATTCTGTTACTTCTCTAAGAATCCAAGGACATTCATATACACAATACAACTAAAAAATCGCTGGCGGTCGTTTGATATACTCTGCCCATTCAGTGAGTGACCTCAGACTATCTGCGATTGTGACTTCAGGCTACTGTAAAATGTTCAGAAGAAAAAGTTATAGTAGTCTGTGGTCAAAATCGCCAGTTTTATAAAACATATTTTTGAGTTCCAAAATATACGCGGTGCAGTTAAAGTATTTTTGTTTTAAAATTTGGAAGGGTTAGGGAATATAATATTATATTCAGCTTCTCACCGGGTTTTCTCAATACAATTTTTTGTATTGTTGAATAGATATATTGACATAAATAGATATAGGCAAAGTTAATAAAAGTTACAAAAATAATATAATTTAAATGATTTTGAAAGTCTTTGTGATTTAGTAAACGATTTGACTTTACATTTCATTTACTCATTTAAACTAATTTAAGAGAATCTAAAGATTTCAACATCAAATATTACACGCAAATGTACAATCAATAATATCAACAATTATAAAATAAATATAATTTCAAGAAGAAAAATAAAAGAACGTTATTTTTCAGTAACATTTTCTAAATATCCAAATTTCTTATCATAACTACATTTCCTAGCACTCCCTGAAATTAAAAAAAAAGTCAAATACATAAAAAAACATTTAAATAATCATATTATTTAAGAAATATTAGGAAAAAATGCACTGACCGATAGATCGCCGCCGTAGAAGGGATGTATGACGAAGGTCTCGTTGCCAATGTGAATGACACCAGACACGCCGTTGCAAGTGTGGAAGGCGGCGGTGGCTCCCGGGTAGTCCTTGACAGTGCCGTGGTAGTAGCAGTGTTCGATTTCCTGGTGAGGTGAATAAATATATTAAATATAAGAAAATATGGGGCCAGTCGTGGCGCAGATTCACACAGTTAATTCGGTGGAAAGTGCTGCTTATCCTGCTAGAAAAAAAAATATATGTAGAAGTGATATACTACACACTTAACATTTTTTTAAATATATTTTTGAGTATTGTTAGTATATCTTATAATAGTCATATTTGCTGACGCAGATTGAAGTTTTGCTATATTAATTTAATATCAAGTTTAAAAATATTATACTAAATACTGTATCATATAGACGTAATTGGAATATAGTGTATATAAAATTGTTGAAATTCTACGCAAATTTTTCATATTGGTTACAATTTTGCAATCTCTGCATTAATGGGCAAACTACTTTGGTTATCTTACAAGAAATAATCTACCCACAGTAATTATATTTTATGCTTCTATTTCTCGCCATTTCGTGACGCATGTATTCGTACGGTGGAAGTAATTGCAGAATAGACAGAGAACTATCGATAAAACACTCTATACTTTGTCTTCTGTCTGAATTCGTAAAGTTGTTGAGTGGCGGAACTCAACGCCGCGCATTGCTTTAACAAAGCGGGTAAATTAAAAAAATATTACAATAAATCCTTAAGGGAGTCGAACTCACAACTGTTAACTGTTAATCAGACTCTGTTCCACTTCGCCTGTACATAAGAACTGAAATTTTTCTCTAATATCATATTGACAAATGACCTGAGATATTAAAAATGTATTTAATTATATGAATATTCGTCATAGTTTATTGAATGTTGCTTGTTTTTATAATGAAATATTTCTGAATAATATATATTATTCAGAAATATTTCATTATATAAATTGCTTGTTTTTATAATGAAATATTTCTGAATAAGTTAAGTAATTAATATAGAAAATGTAATTTAGTTCATAATATTTTATTAAAAGTATAAAGCTTCCTGAATACATGATTAACAACGAATTACAAAATGGAAGCTCTTTAAAGCTCTGAACATAATATTATTTTTACACGTGAACTTTGTAAGTTTATTTCATAGAAAGAAAAATATATTTTTAGTAAAATTAGAGCCTTTTTATTTTTTAAAGTTTTACATTTTTTTAGGAGCTACTCGAGGCGCAGCGGCACAAGCGTGTGATTGCAAACGACTGGTTGTGGGTTCGATTTCCACTCGAGGAGTGGAAATATTTAGTATTTCTATTATCTTCGCTCTGGTGTCGAGGCAAAGCGCGGCGTCAGGTTCCGTTACTTAACACGCAATACCTCCGAATTCGGCGGAAAGTGGGAAACGGAGTATTTTAACACTAGGTTTTGTTCTGCCTACCCTGCTGTGTGCGGAATACAGCGTGAAGCTAGAATACAGTATATTTATTTTCATCCTAGCAGGGTGGACATAAAGAAAAGAAGAGACATTCCATTCTACGCTTTTCGCCCGTATTTGCCACGTTGTGTGTTGAAAGGCGGAAATCAACGCCGCATTTTATATTTTATGCTAATAACACTAATCTGTATAGAAACCAAAATATAATGATGACGTACTCTGAAAAAGACATTTAGAAAACGTATAAAAATTTTGAACGCAGCGTGATTCGAACCTGCGCCTCCTGGTAACCGAACAGGCGCTCTGTCCACTAAGCCATACGTACTACTACCAGCTGTGTCCAAATTCTTATAAGTTTTATTGCAAATTATTTTTGTTGTTTAAATGCTAGATCTTGCCCCAATATTTAAAAAAAAACGCGCTGAGCAGACTCACATACATCTTTTACAGTTAAATATTTTCAAATTACCTATGACTAGCTTACGCTTGTCATTTTAATATTAAAGAAAACCATAAAGAATTGCTTATTCTTAGGAATTCAGAGTACATAACCGTTACGCAACTTAATTTGAGTCGATTGATTGCATGTAAATAGATTTTAATGAAAAACGTGACCAGACGGTATCTACAGTCGATATTGTATCCAATCAATTAATTAGACAAGATAATTATGAATTACTAACAATTTGCTACGAGTTGTTTTGCAATTTGAAATTTATGGGGTAAGAAAAGGTTGGTAGAAAGTCCATTGCTTAACACGACTGACATTAAAGAGGCAACGTCAAAGTCAAGGTCAAAGACCTGTTCCCGCATAGCAGGCTAGTCAAAGAGAACCTAGTGTAGCCGAACTTAACGCCGCGCCTTTCCTTAGGCACTAGAGTAGGGAAATGAAAATAATAATTTCCCAAGTGAAGACTAAATCCACAACTAAAATGTATACAGTCAAGCGTTGTCAACTTCGCCACAGTGACCTTGATAATCATCAATAACTTGATGTAACTGAACATGGCCATCCTAAAAAAATATTTCAGCTTCATATTTTTTTCCGGGTAGTCAGAGAGTACTTAGTGTCTCCGTTCTCCACTTTCTGCTGAAATCGGAAAATTACGTGTTCAGTGAGAGAAATCAACGCCGCACTTTGTCATACCAATCATTCACAGACAAACTTTCCCCACTACACTATAATAGCCCCGAAAAATAATTACCCACTTAATTTCAATTAGAAACAAGAAAATTAAACAACAAAATATCATATTTTTCATATTATTATAAAAAAAGCCCAGAACAAAGCTTTCGAGGCTTTCACGGACCAATGTTTTTCAGATCGTTCACCCGCTGTTTTTGTCTTAAAGATATTATTCCAGATTTACCATAAATATGGAATTGGACGGAATTAGGGCTTTTTATGTGGTAAACGAATTATGTGGTTATTCCTTCTTGATGAGGATACGGGGATTAATTTTTTGGGTTATGTTATGTTGAACATTTCAACATTTGTGTTTAAGTTATTTTGGATATATTTACTTATAATTTGGGCCAGTCGTGGTGCAGTGGCATAAAGTGCGACTGTAAAGCGACTGGTCGTGGGTTTGGTTCCCACTCGAGGAGTGGAAGTATTTAATATTTCCATTTTTTTACAACTATTGGCTGTCTATTTCGGGCTAATCTTTGCGATAGACTGATTTTGATGAAGTTTTACTGTCAGATAGCTAATGTAATAAGGAGTAACGTAAGCTACATTTATTTTAGAATAGTCACTTTTTTATTAAATTGTGGGTATAGCTAGTAAGCAGTTTACAATAATAACATAGAAGTGTCTTAACACTACGTTCTCTCCACTTATCCTTCTGCAGAAAAAAGTTTGAAGCTAAAAAGTACTTCCACCATAATAAAGATGCCTAAAATCTTTTCTTTGATTACCGTTTTGACTGTTTAACTAAAGAACATTCATTTTCTCTTATAAGCGCTAGCTTAATTAACAAATCCTCATTAAAAGATTTCGCCTAATAATGGAAGACAGTTTAGGCGTCTTACTTGAATACTATTAAGAGATAAGCATTTTAAAAACAGGCTCATTAATTTGTTGTTCATTATTAATCTATATTTATGCTATAATAAAATGAAGGTTATCGTGGCGAAGTTGGACAACGTCTGACTGTAAAGTGATGGTCGGGGGTTCAATATCCACTAGGGGGAGTGATTATATTTAAATTTTCTTTTCTCCCCTCACTAGGCTAGGGAAATACTAAGAGGATTTCCTAAAATTCCTACAAAAGGGGAAAAAACGATCACGTAGGGGCAAAATTTACAGAAAAAATGAGATTTTACGTTTTACATTACACGATCCACGAACTGTGGATGATAGAAATGGACATTGCTTAAACAGCCAAAAATAAGAGATAAATGACTATTAGTTTAATATAAGTTATTGGGTTCATGTAATGTTACATCTCTAAAACAGATGGAACAATGATAACGGAGTGTTTTAACACTACGCTCAAACTTGAAGAAAAATTTTTGAAATATAAGTAAAGAGAAAAAAAAAACAATATTAACATTACCTTGACGGTAACAACTGAATTCACTTCATCATATTAATAAAGGATATTTATTATACATATTCAAATTAATAACATAAGGCAACCAAAATTTTGTTACTCCATTACAATTTCCAACCTTCTAAAGGTTAGATACCTCGCCTTGTTTCATTATACAAGCATATCAAAAGACTCAGTTACCTACTTAATATCTAAACATCAGCGTGTTTTAAGATGAAAAGCACAATCAAAGATCATTTTTCACTGTTTTCAACAATTTCCCCAGTTCACAGCATCCCGGACATGAAAAATGAGATGCGACCCGTCTGATTCATCTTCCAGCTGACAGCGGCCAGTGTAATTGCAAAATAGAAAAATGGTACAAAATATTATGATTTAATAAATACTGTGTGTTTTGTTCCTTTTGAAACGACAAAGTCTTGGCGAGGTTGTTTTTTGGTAGGTCACAATTTAAATGTTGAATTTGGTCGAATGATTATGAAGGAAGGTATATGGCATAGAAGTTTTTTTTTTAAATTAAGTTTATGTACCACACTTATTTCGCACTTATTGATGATCCTAGACCTTGTAAAAAAATAATCAATAGTTTTAAAATTGACTAAAATTGGAACAAGAAGTAGTCAAATTAAACAACTTTTATAGTGGTTACATTCAGAAGAAAAGTGAAGAACGAAATGTCATCATATTTGATCCTCTCTGACTACTCCGTTATGTGGGGAAAGAGTGTGAAACTACTACAACTTATTACATATTAAGTAACGTTTTTAAATTAAGTAAGTACTTGTCTTTCAACTTGCACAAAAAGAAAATTGAAACATTTCATAACCAAGTCCTCGATCTCCCATCACATAAACATGATGTTCATCATTTATGCTTCATTCAAATTTTAAATATTCTTCACTCAAATAGACTTTTGTAAACACATTTAAATCGGCGAAGAAGCTGGCAAGAAACTCAGCAGTACCTCTATTTAAAATTTAATATAAATGCACTAAACTCAAGTCATATACTTCCACACATTTTTATCCCTTAAATATTATTTTTAGGGTCCCCTTCCCTTCCTTAAATATTATATCTCTTAAATATTATTAATACGCGACTGGCTGTGGGTTCGATTCCCACTTGAGGACATGAAATATTTAATATTTTATTGCCTTCGTTCTGGTATCGAGGCAAAGCACCACATTGAGATCTGCCACCTAACAAGCAACGTACCCAGAATTCAGTGGAAAATAGGGAACGGAGTGTCTTAAGCATTAGGCTCCTTCTGTCTACCATGCTGTCTGTGAGCAATGCGCTCAGTGGTGAGAGCGCCTGAACGGTATTCAGGAGGCACGGATTCGAATCCCGCTGCGTTCAAATTTTTATACGTTTTCTTTAAATGTCTATATAATCCCCAAAAAGAAAAACGCAAAATATCCACCACCAAAACATTAACAAACAAATTTAAACAACACAAACGAAGCGAACTACTCCGATTACTTAACAGGATGTGATGTGACGCGACGCGTTGTATTTTTCCATTCCTTTGCCCACACTCGCGCCACCCTTAAATTAAACAAGGTGGCAAGAAAATTCAATCTAATCTAAACTTCGTTCATCTAATTTGAATACCCCCTGTTATCCCAGCGAGAGCATCGGAGCAATTTATTTTGATCTCGTCTTCTATACTTCCGTAACTGAAAAGATCCTTAACGTACACTCGTAGAAGTTAGTGCTTTCGTCAAGTACTTTAGAACGTCTGGATTCTATATTCTGAGTTCGAGCATTCATCGTTGCATGTAACTTTGCCAAAGGATCCATCTAAATGTATACAATTTCGATCTATTTCTGAGTGGCTTTGCATTTTAGTTTCTTAAAGGAAATGAGGTTCTGTGTAGGATTATTGCTTAGATGGTTATGTTTATTTGTAACAAAGTTGTATTCATAGTTTGCTGTGTGTACAAACGTAATATGTAGATCGATGTGAAATTAAATTTGTATAGAGAAAAGGTTCCTTAGAATACATGTATAAGATGGCTTGGGATGGTTGTGGCTTTGATTTCACCATGAAGGTATGATAATACTTTAATTATTTTAATTTTTTCATTTCGATACTTAACACTAAACGCGGCGTTAACTTCCGCGAGTGTCTTTTCACAAGGTTCTAGCTGATTAGGGGCGCCTTGCTTTGCGGCAAAATGCGTAAGGCTGATTAAAATTTAAATATGTTTTAAAAATGTCTTTTTGTAATGTAATTAACGACATTTAGTCACGAATGAAACATATTTTACATTATTTTAACTACTACTAATTATTTTAAAATATTAAAAATTAATTACTTTTCAGAATGTATATTTAGAGAAGTATGTAATGAAATGTAGGTATCGAGTGTATTTCTCATTGTTAAGTGGTAGTAGTAATTAGAGAGAATAACGTGTCAAGACACTCCTGTTCTTCATTTTTCATCCGAAAACGAGACATTGCGTATTGAGTAACAGAGTTTAACGCCGCACTTTCTAACCAAAGCGTAGAAAGAAAACAATTTAAAACATAACATATAATTTTCGAACCAAAAAAGCTGTTCCCTCACCAGATGAAAAGCAAGCAGTATTATTCTAATATAATATAACCAGACAAGTTACAAGTTTCCCAAACGTTTTGTTTTACGACTTTCCCTTATTTTGCATACATTTAGTTGCCATATTCACTGAACACATGTAGGGAATGTGTGTTATGAAGCATGTCATAATAATTGTATGATATATTGCTTCTCTCGTAGTCAAGCTTTGGTGTTGATATTTAGTAACAGTTAACTAATTTAATATGGAAAATAGGGAACACTAGTTGAATAACGAAAAGCTTGTATTTAGCAAATCGAGAAGTAAATTTTATGTACGCATTTTAAAGAGGATATTTGAAATATTCTTATAGTTGGATCCCTTGTCCATGACTTTTCGTTTATCTTATTTTTTTTTTTGTAACTTTAGTAGAGAAATTAATTGTAAAGTTTGTGATTACAGGCGTATTTAAATTATAATCATGGTTATATTGATATGAAATTTTCGTATCATTTTGAATTTAGTGAAATGAATACCGTATTTAAAATTAACATTTCTTTGCCAAAAAGTATTTTTAATTTTTACTAAAAGTACCTATATAAAAAATAGAAACACCATTCAACGCATAAAACTAGTCCTGAAAGTGGAGAACGGAGTGTCTCAACACTACAATCTCTACCTACCTCATCCCAGAAACATCAACTTCAAAAAAATCTAAAAAAACTACATACTAAACACACAGACAAACGCAAATTAGTATTACAAAAGCCTTCCCAACGCTTACTGCCCATATCTTGCGAGCTCCGCAACTTATCAATGTTTGCATAGCGTTCGCAGTTAATCCCTTGCCGGGATGTTCGAACGGAAATTGACCGTAGTTCGGGGTACGACTCGACGGGGCACTCTTTTCTGACTACGTAAGGGATTTTGATGTGGATGTTTGGGTGAGGTCATTATTATTTCAATTCTATTGTGGGAGGCATATTGAAGGGGTTATGAGTTCGATTTTTGAGGTAATATTTGTAAGTAAGTATTTAAATAAATATTATTTTTCCGGTTTTAATAAATAGGTAAAAGAATAGCGTACGCTTTAAATGTAATTAATGTAGTCAATTAATTATGCCTTCCCCTAATTTTCATATGAACGTATTCATATTCCAAAATTCAATGGGGCACGGAGTGTCTTAACACTAGGTTCCCTCTGACTACCCAGCTGTGTGCGGGATACAGCGTGCAGCTAAAAAAAAATATATAAAACATATATACATATGAATAACATACATATGAATAAAACTTATAAATGTTGAAAAAGCTATGATAAACTGATTTTTTTAGTCAATCAAATTGACCGTAGCTTATGTCTACGTACTTATTTCTTCCACTGGCATAAGGGAACATTTATTTATGTCTGCGAAAGATGGAGATAATAGTGCCTTGAAAGTAAGTAAGGTGGAAAGACTGTTCATATAACCTAATGTGAAACATATGTGTGTGATTTGTTGTGTGATTTTGTTATAGGTAAATTATGAATAGCATTTTTAGAAATTGTAGAATTTGACCGTATGGCATAGGCCTTAGTCCAAACTTTTATATGTTTTCTTGAATTTCTAAAATTATTTTATTTCGTATGAAAGTATTCTTATTTCAACATTCAGTGGGGAACGGAGTGTCTTAACACTAGGTTCCCTCTACCTACTCTGCTGTGTGCAGGATACACGTGCAGCTAAAAAAATATATATAAAACATATATACATATGAATAACATACATATGAATAAAACTTATAAATGTTGAAAAAGATATGATAAACTGATTTTTTTATATCAATCAAATTGACCGTAGCTTACGTCTACGCACTTATTTTTTCCACTAGCATAAGGGATTTTTGTAAAGCGTTTTGGGCAAAATCGTTTGTATTTGAATACTTCAATGTTCTTCTTTAATAAAAGTTATATTCTTGATTTTTATGAGATTTTGTTATTATTACATATGTGTTTTTCTTGTGTTTTTTTTCCTGTAACTATTGTTTGTATGATGGTAGCCATTTTTAACTGATTATAACGAGATATAGATAATAATCGAAAAGACGCATTATATGTAACTAAAAGTCTTTCTCATTTTCGAGTGTGGATAAAATTTTAAAATACAAAAAATATTATGTATAAAAATTAAACGGGACAGAGTGTATTAACACTAGGTTCCCTCTGCCTATCCTGCCGTGTGCGGGATACAGCGTGAAGGTAAAGAATGAAAATAAATAAAAAAATAACAAAAATGACAATAATGTGCGAGTATTACGCTCTGAAAGACACCCATGCAGGGTCTTTTTTATTTTTGACAGGCTATTTGTAATGGAATGGTAGGCAGAGGAGGTGATCACATCGCAACCTTGCTACTTTTAATTAAACTTTCCCGGGGCGACGCTGTATCGATTTCTTATTGAATATTATGATATATACATAAATGTATTGGCTTCATATATATCATTATTTGGTAGACACCTTTGGGGATTAGTGCTGTAAATGTTAACTATTGCGGGAGTTATTGGTTCACGTTCTTTATGTTAAGTTAAAGTTAGTTGCAAGTTTTTATTCTCTACTGAAATCAGGATGACATTGTAAGTGTTTATTTAAGAGTTTCTCAACAAGCAATGGCTAAAATATTTTTTTTTTGCTTCACGCTGTATCCCGCATACAGCAAGGTCGGCAGAGGGAACCTAGTAATAAGACACTCCGTTCCCCACTTTCAATGAATTCGGAGGCAAAATATATACTTTTCCCAATCACCTCTTTCAGGTTAGTCAGAGAGAATCCAGTGCTAAGACACTCCGTTTTCACTTTCTATCCTAAATCGACATTGCCTGTTAAGTTGTGGAACTTAAAGAATGGTTTCTCTCTTTGTTCATGAGAGCCGAGTAGAAATCGAATCCATAATCAATCGCAATTACTGTTAGATACTGTCCCACTGAGCCACGAGAGCCTCTTCAATTTGGATGGATATTGCAAAAAATACAGAATTAGCAAATATGCTAAAAATAGAGAACTAATTTCCACGAAACTAAATACATACTCTGTTCATTATTAAAAAATACTGAAATGAAACATTTCTACAAGCTTTTATTTATGTTACATAAATAACTTTTAAAATTCTGTTCAAAAAACCCTAAATTTAAAAGAGCCTACACATAAATGGTTTAAAAATTGTTCCAATTTATTTCCAAGTGACTTAATTTTAATTATTTCGTTTCTCGTCGACAAAAAAGTATTTTTTCAAGTTAAGAGCTTTCATGACGGACGGACAGTTTTGTGTGTCATTAGAGAATTTTTATATTTTCAATGAGTTCTGAGGTTGCAACGGTAACGTTTTATTTTAAAATTATATAATTTTTGTTAAGTATCTTGTTTTTGTAAACTGTTTTTATACAATTTTAATACTTTTCAGGTTAATTCTTGGTTTTTCAGCTTTAAGCTTTTTCCCGCAATGCAGTGTAGTAGAAAGAACTTAGTTTCAAGAATCTCTGTTCTACATTACACTTTCTACCTAAATTTTTCTCAAGTCTGTGGTATTAACTCAATGTATTTTAGTGTACCGGTGGTAAATTGTTTGACATTCAAAAAATGAAGCATGTAATTTCTTATTTTGAATAAAGTTGTTTGACTTTGACTTGAAATTTGAGATATTTTTCGTTGATTGGCGAATCTGAACACCGTGTTTTGCCTTATTCACCAGAGCAGAAAAGTGTAAGTAAATAAAACATGATGGACCCACAGCACTACGTTAATTTATGGCCTCAACGATAAATTCTCTCTTCGATATATTAATAGTATTGTAAATAATGAATACTTTTTTTCTAATCATTATTACTTTTTGTGTAACATTTTAAAGTATTATATTATATAACACATTATACATCACATTAAAATATGCCATTTTTAAATTTTAAATTCTTCTTTTACTTGAACTTTAAAATATTACAGAGACAGCACAATTCTATAACAAAATTCTAAGATAAAAAGGCACATATTAAAACAATAATAATACGTGACTTAAATGACTATAAGCGTACATCATACATTTCTTTAGCTTCACGCTGTATCCCGCGTACACAGCAGGGTCGGCAGAGGGAACTTAGTGTTAAGACACTCCGTTCCCCATTTTCCGCCGAATTCGGAGGCATTGCGTGTTAAGTGGCAGAACTTAACGCCTCGACACCAGGGCGAACAAAATGGAAATATTAAACAGTTCCACTCGTCAAGTGGGAATCGAACCCACAACCAGTCACACGTTTGTGCCACTGCGCCACGACTGGCCCCACTTCATACATCATCATCACTTCACTTCATACATCTTAACGGATAAAGGATAGGCAGAAAGAAGACACTTCTTTCTCCATTTCAAATTATATAGGTACTGAGAAATGTTTCTCGATATTTCTCCATAGGTTATTTTTACACCAGACAAAGCAAAAATAATCTGCTAGTATATTTACATAACTTCCAGAATGAAATTCCATATAAGGGTTACTGAAAACACAATCAAACTTTATAATTCGTGATAAATAACTTAAATCGCTTCAATACTTTTCATTAATTTATTCGACGGTGAAATTTACAAGTTTGGATTTTGGGGAGCAATTTAATCCAAGAGTCAATGACATAAATCAATTAAAAAGTTGGGTTTATTTGTTTTTCCAACGCTTTGTAAACGGCAGGCGGAGAGATTATTCTCTATGTTGTAAGTAGGTCACTGTGTCATATCATTTTGAGTCAATATTTCTTTTTTTTTTAGCTTCACGCTGTATACCGCACACAGAACGATAGGCAGAGGGAATCTAGTGGTATGACACTCTGTTCCCCATTTACCCCATTAACCGATCTCTGGAGGCGTTAAGTGGCGGAACTTAACGCCGCGCTTTGCCTCAATACTGGAGCGTAGAAAAGGAAATATTAAATATTTCCACTTCTCGAGTGAGAATTGAACCCACAACTACTACCACAACTACCAGCTAGCTAAATAATTAATCGGCCAAAATAGAAAATATACTTTATTGGGCTTCCATAACGAACAAATCCTTCGCAAAATCACGATCTAAATCCGATTGTTTTTCAATAACTCGAGTATTTCACAATTCCCGGTCCTGAGTTTAATTTAGTAAGTAAATTTGTAAGCGAAACGAAATTTGAACTTATTCTCCGCTTTTATTGGAATTTTCTTAAATATTGTGTTAGTGAAGTTGATAACTTTTTCGTTTGTATTCTTATTCTAATAATTGTAATTCATTTTAAAGTAATTTTGTTCGTGATTTTAATAATTAAAATAGTTTTTGGGGCCAGTCGTGACGCCGTGGCACAAGCGTGTAACTGTAAACGACTTGTTATTGGTTCGATTACCACTCGAGGAGTGGAAATATTTCAAATTTCCATTTTCTTCGCCCTGGCATCCAGGTAAAGCGCAGCGATAAGTTCCGCCATTTAACACACAATTCTCCACTTTCCGCCTCCGAATTCGGCGGAAAGTGGGGAATGGAATGTTTAACTAGGTTCCCTCTGCCTATCCTGCTGTGTGCGGGATACAGCGTGAAGCTAAAAAAGTAGTTTTTGAAGCTTGCGTGGTTTATATGCTTTTGTTTGGGAATCAAACCCACACCCAGTCGTTTACAGTCACACGTTCGTGCCACTGCGCCACGACTGTCCCCAAACTAAATATCATTATAACTCGTAATGTAATAATGTGCAATGATGTTTATATTTGAAACTCGAACGACTACTATAAAAACAGACAGACAAATATAACTCAAAACTGGATTCGAACCCATGACCAATACCCCTCGAATCCCAGATACTCAAATACCACTATATCATGATAAATATCAAACGTAAAGTATGAATTTTGATTCTAACATAAATCTCTTTTAAAAGTACCCTCAGAATCCATTCCAATAAACCGTCATACGTTTGTAAATAAAATAACTGGTGTTCAGAAAGCGCCGATATTGGGGATTTGTCAAATATAGCCTTCTCAATGGTATACGTACTTGGATTGAGATATAATGATTTTGTTAATGTGTTGAAGAATTTTGTCTATCTATATTTTTTTTTAGTTTCACGCTGTATCCCCCACAGAGAAAGGTATCGAGGGTGGGAATCGAGCCCACAACTAGTCGCTTTACAGTCACACTTTGTGCCTCTGCGCCACGACTAGCCCCAATCTTTCTCTATTACTAATATAATGAAGAATATTATGTATAACAAATAAGTAAAAAAAATACTGTCTTAACATTAGGTCCCCACGGCCTACCCTACCGTGTGCAGGATTTGGCGGGAAGCTAAAAAAAATTAGAATGTCTGTTTATAATACTAAAATAAATACTTTTTTACTAAATATGTGGAAGTAATATAAAATATCGCTATATTACAACTGTAGAGATAGATTTTTACAAATTTCTGCTACGAATAATATTCTGGCAAGAGAGAATGTTATATATTAAATACATTTAATATTTTTAAAGTATATATTTTAAAGTAACAACAAAAAAAAATTGTAATGAAGCGTATAAGAATTTCGACGCACCTAGTAGTAGAACTTAGCTTAGCGGTCAGAGCGGATTTTAGGAGGCGCGGGTTTGAATCTCGCTGCGTTCAAATTTTTATACGTTTTCTAAATATCTTTTTCAATCTCCTAAGTGTTTGAATAATACTTTAATTTGCTCCATTACTAAATGCGCGGCACATATAACAAAATAACATTTTTCATATATTTTTCTGTTTGTTTTGGCTATTTTCTCAAATCGAGTCTATGTATATAATAAAAATATCTTGGCTACTTTTTCAACTTTTTCGTTCATTTTTGGAAGAAATCGCAGGCACAGTTTTACTGTACAAAAGTTATAAATGGACAACTATCAAATAAGTAACGAGGAAGACGAAGAGTTCTCCCACTTTATACCCATATATACTCTATATTATAAAGCAGTATTGCCATAGCAACGACTAGTAAACTACACAACAAACAAGTGGAAAGACAAGAACTTTTCTAATCTCGCAAAGTAAATCCCAACTCCAAAAGTCGCACAAGCGAAAATATCTGCATGAAAATTTAAATAGTACAAAACGAATGCAAACAATAAAATATTGCAGAGAACACTTTGGTAAATTGGAACTCAATTTATCTAAGACCAAACTTGGTGCAAGGGAAACAAACTAATGCTGTGTTTACATTTATGGGACCGCTGGAACGTTAGAGTCAAGTTGGCAGTGCTTGTTTCTTTGTACAAATGGTTTGTACGTGTTTATTTGTAATATATATTTTGGTATGTGTTGATGTTGTAGTGAGATTTGAGAGTTTGTGATGCGCTTATTGTATATAATTGTTATGGGATCCCACTCAACAGTATATTAAATCGAAATTAGGCCTTAACGCCTAATATTTTTCATTCGTCGGGAAAATAGAGAACAGAAAATAAAGTAAACATTTACTGTTACATTCTGTTTTGAGTGAAGATTTGTTTTAAATTATAATATTAAAAAAATACATATAGCTTAAATTTTCATTTCTTATAAAGAAGCAATTTAACAAATACAAATGTCATTTAAATAAAACGATATAAAATGTAATAATTATAATTTGGTTATAAAGACGCAATGTGCAGTCGTCTCGTAGCTATGGACAAATGTTAAGTTTTAAAAACATCTAAACGTGACAACTGATTTCTGCAAATAAAATGTTGCCATCTGTTGTTTTCAAAATATTCCAAAAACTGTCAAACAGAGTGCCTTAACTCTATGTTCTCTCTTTCTACAAATAAGGTAGAAAAGATATATAAAACAAAAAAAAACAATAAACAATAGAGAAATAAAATAGGGTATTCTTACAACTCTCGCTCAACCAACTGTCCACACACAAACACAGCACGAATCGTCAGTAGCGTTCTACGTTTCATTCATACTTAATCTTTCTGCCAGCGTTTAAAACTTTCTGAATGAATCTCTATTCTCAAAGCGGAATAATTTAAATAAAATTGCGTCATCTTCCCGTTTTATGTGTGATGAAAAGGTGTAATTACATGGCATTTGCGGATTATAAATCGGTACTGTGACTGTCAAAGTTAACTGATTGTTTGATGTATGTTTCTTTTTTTTAGCTTCACGCACACAGTAGCGTTGGCAGAGGGAACCTAGTGTTAAGACACTCCGTTTCCCACTTTCCGCCGAATTCGGAGGCATTGCGTGTTACGCGGCGGAACTTAACGCCGCACTTTACCTCTGATACCAGAGCAAAGGAAATGGAAATATTAAATATTTCCACTCCTTGGGTGGGAATCGAACCCACAACTAGTCGTTTACAATCACATGTTCGTGCCACTGCGCCACAACTGGCCCCTTAATACAATTATGATTTAAACTTCTCATATCTGCAAAGCGTAACAGGTTATAGAAGAAGCCTAATAGTATTGACGTATGTATAAGTCCTATTAAAATTTTAGTAATCACTTACCGTTCTCACTTCACTCTCAGCTCCATTCGCTAAGTATTGCGTTTGTTTTAAATTCGGCGCTAATAGTTGCCTGAAACAAAAAGAAACATTAGAATATACTTTATTATTATCAAATAAAGTTAGAACATTTTCGGAATGATTTTTTACCAGTGGATATTTACGTTAACATAAAAATCCACTGGTAAATTTAGCTTCAAGCTTTTTCCCTTATAGCATGATAGTCAAATGAGCCTAGTGTTAAGGCACTTTGTTCTCCACTTTCCGCTCTAAAATTGAGTTAAAAAACGGTACTCAACGCCAAAACCGGTAATCTGCAGAGTGTAATTTGATATAAATATTTTGCAATAATGTAAATAGCCAAGCCATTGCTAAGACAAGGAAGCCATTGGTAATACATAACTACACGTTTCGCGAACAAAGTCGCAAGCTTCAACTAGTAACATATATTCCCTAAAGCCTCTAAAATTTCCAAATTAACATAGAATAATACAAAACAACTACAATAATGAATTCTAAACACAAATTGTGAGTACAATCAGTACATAGAATTCGTGTTACAAACGTTAAATCAGTTGGAATTTCATATAAACAGGTTCATCAGATTTATTGTTGACTAAAATAGTGTGATATACAGCGCTGAATAATGGAACATTCGGTTAGACTTTGGAGTAATATTGAAAATTACGTAAAGTTTATGTTGTCTAACATGTTGTTATAGTGTGATGGGATAGTGACAAGGGCTTCGTTTTACATGTGCATGTAAGTACATGTATGTGTATTGCTTAGTGAAATATTATGTTATGTTATAATTTGTACTGTTTGATGCTGATATTTTTGAAGTATTGTTAAATATATAGATTTTTTGACTTTATGATATTTAATTAACATGTTATTTTAGTGTGATGGGATAGTGATAGAGCTTCGTTTTACATGTTATTACCTGTATTTATGTATGCGTTGTATTAATAGGTGAAGTATTATTGCTATGTTATAAATTACACTCTTTTATGATGATATTTTAAAGTATTGTTAGATTTTATCATTTTTTGATGTTTGACCAACATATTAGTATAGTGTGACATGATAGTGTCAAAAGTTTTGTTTTACATGTACCTATGTACATGTGTGTGTGTATTTCTGAGTGAAACATTATAACTGTTGTAATTTACACTGTTTTATGATTATCACTAAATATTAAATAAGTATTGTTAAATGTGTTGTTCCACATAATTCTCTACTCCACATAGTTCCATATAATTTTCCACTTTATGATATTCAACTAACATGTTATGACAGTATGAAGGAATGTATTGGACATGTACATGCATCTACACTTGTGTGTATTGCTCAATAAAGTGATATTGCTAGGCTATCATTCACATGATGGCATTTTAAATATTTTTTATGTAAATAGACGTTTTCCACTTTATGATATTTTACCAGTATGTATTGTTATAGTATGAGGTGTTAGTGATAATGATATCATTTATACATGTATCTTCATATACATATATAGTATGACAAAATATATTTTTTTTAGTTTATCAAGGTGAGGAGAGGCACCCAAGTGTCAAGACATTCCGTTATTTACTTTGGACCTAATTTTGGGACACTGTGGAATTCAACGCCGTGCTTTGTCTAACGTGGCGGAAAAACTTTTCTTTTAAAATATTAATTCCTTCAAGTAGAAATAGAATCCACAATCACAATCAAACGTATAGTATAGTATAGACAAAATCTGACTGCTCAATGATAGCCTCAAAGGAACTTGCTTCATTAATATATAACTACATACCTATATACTTACAAAGAAAATGAAATGTTTGTTCCATTATAAGCATTTTGCAAGTCAAATACGAATGAAGGAACGAAGGAAAGAATGCAAGCTCTATTCCTTTACTAGACTCCAAAGCAACTCGAAATTGCTGACATATATAAAGACGAAATGATGTCTTTTTAGGTACGTACAAATATAACAAAGTTTCACTATTAACTTTTGTTTATAAAAATATTTGAATGATAAGTTATTTTTGTATATTAAGTTATTTTTGTATATTATGTTTATAGTTTTAAGTTACTTAAGTTAACACATTATATTTCTGTAGGTATATGGAGTTATATGTATAAGGTAACGCAACGGCCACGGGCGTAATTTAACGCTGCTCTTAATCCTACATAAGTTAAGAGAAAAGAGAGAAAAATAAAAATAATTTAAATATTCTCGTAATACCTCACGTGGGAATCGAACTTGCAACGATCGCGTTTACTGTCAGACGCTGTTACAGTGCGTAACGATGGCCTCAATATTTAGGCATTACTTTTAGTTTAGACATAAATAACAGGAAGAATAGACTATTAAAGACATTATGAGTAAATCTACGACATTTTCGTTCTATTTTCGTAGCAAAATATATCAATTATTTCAATTGCCATAGCAAAAATGCCAAGGCGTCAGTCGTGGTCGTGGTGACGTGTGACTTCAAACAACTGATTGTGTGTTCGATTCCCACTCGAAGAGTGGAAATATATTTAATACTTCCATTTTTTCATTTTGGTGTCGAGTTAAGTTCCGTCACTTAACACGCAATACCTCTAAATTCGGCGGAACGTGATGAACGGAGTGCCTTAACACTAGGTTCCCTCTGCCTACCCTGCTGTGTGCGGGATACGGTGTGAAGCTAAAAAAAAGACTATTAAAGACATTATGAGTAAATGTACGACATTTTCGTTCTATTTTCGTAGCAAAATACGTCAATTATTTCAATTGCCTTAACAAAAATAGGTCACTCAATTAACGTGACATATCTCTTGTACTTTACCTTAGCACATAACAAATGGGTAGCTTAATATATTCCACTTTTCTTACCTTAAATTTAATTCTACGTGACGTGAAATTAAAACAAACTCAAAAAAAATTAAACCATTAATAAAAGCGATACGTTTCTGAAGTTTTCATACAAAAAAATGTAAAAAACACACCAGGAAGAAAAATTAGGTGGGCGTTGCATCTGTCGCAGGGTAAGTAATATATACTAGTATAGGGGTACAAAAAATCGGCTTCACGATATTTCTCACAGAGAACTGACTCTCCGACTGCTCAGACAGAGAAAGCTACTATCGAGACACTCCGTTTTCCACTTTCTGCCGAAAATAGATATATTACTGGTTGTTTCAGAGCGGAGAAATAAAAAGTATATATTAATAATAATTTAGAAAACATATACTTTCTAACGTAGCAGGATTCGAAACCGCGCATCCTGAAAATGCATTCAGCTACCAGCTGCGTCGAAATTCTTATACGCTTTAATACAACTTATTTTTGTAGTTAGTTTAAGTAGTCGAAATTTGTAAAAATCTCTCTACAGAAATGCTAACAACAAAAACAAGAACGCGCGGAATCCTGCGTTCAAATTTTTATACTTTTTCTAAATATCTTATTTAATATCCTAAGTGTGTGAATAACACTTTAAAAATGTTAAATGTAATATATAATCACTCTCCCGAGTGGGAATCAAACCCACTACTATCGTGTTTCAGTCAGACGTTGTACCACTGCGCCACGACGGCCTCAACGGGTGTGGGTATATAGGGGTGCAAATTAAAATGCAGATCATAACGAGCCCCCGGTTATCATCCCCTCGCGTAGAGCGGAAATTCTGCGGTAAACAAATTTCACCAATAAATAAAAATTTTCTTCTAGCCATATTTGGATTAAGTGGTTTAAGATATAAGCTGTTTATTCGCTTTAAGTGGATAAAAGGGAATGGGGGATGAGAGAGCGCTTCACCCTGAAGTAACGTAGCAAGAGAGAAACGGAGACAAGACGTGTTTGGACGGAGAGAAGAGGTGATTTGCCTTTATTTAGCTTCACGCTATATCCCGCACATAGCAGGGTAGGCAAGAGGAACCTAGTGTTAAGCCACTCCGTTCCCTACTTTGAGTGGGAATCGAACCCACAACCAGTCGCTTTACAGTCACACTTCGTGCCACTGCGCCACGGCTGGCCCCAGTCATCATTAAAGTGGAAAAATAAAAAAAAAAAAATCATAACCATTTCCCCGAGCGAGCATCAAACCCACAATCATCACACATACAATCAGAGGCAACCCCACAGCACCACAATGACTTTCGCATTTTCAAAACATAATTTACGTTCAATAAACACGCTGTCGTTTCTAACTTAAAATTTATATTGTAACTGACATATTTTGTGTTGCTCTCAGCCAGGGGCTACAGCGACGGATTTCAGGGCTTTATATACGAAAGAAAATTTCTTTTATGGACATTTTGAATAGATTTAGCTGTAATCTCCAATAGATCGAAGAGTATGTTTATTTGACGTTCTTTCATTCGAGACTGAAACACAAATTATGTAATGCCCTTTAGGTATAGTGGTGAGGTGCTTCCTTAATGGTTGTTGATACTGATTCAATTTAAGATAATTTTGTTGCAGGAAGATTGATTTAAAAAAGTTTTAGTACACTTTTTTGATTATAAACAAGTATTGGGTAGGGGAGAGGAAAGGAAGTTTGAAGTTTTGGTTTGGTAAGAAAAAATTGATAAGGTACTTTATTTGTTAACATTTTGCAAAAATCTGTTATGCAATATTTATATATATTAAAATGTTATTGTTTCTTTTCTTTACGAATTCAAGACACACATGTGAAACGGTGTAACTCAACGCCGTTATTTACCTTTATCGTGTGAGTTAAATTATCTCGAGTAGGAATCGAACACACGACTGTCGTGTTTGCAGTCAGACGCAGTCTCTATGTATCACGACTAATAAGATATTATTATTTAATTGGTTATTGATTCAACAGCTTCTTTTTTTTAGCTTCACGCTTTATCCCGCACACAGCAGGGCAGGCAGAGCTTAGTGTTAAGTCACTCCGTTTCTCACTTTTCGCCGAATTCTTTAGCCTTTCGTGTTAAGGAGACGTGGCGAAATATAACACCGCACTTTACCTCAACATCATAGCAAAGAAAATGGCAGTCACACGCTTATACCATTTTTTTATTTAACTATTTAAAAAAAAACTTTAGTCTAGGAATAGCCAATCAAGCTCGTATTTTTAGTAAAAAAAGAAAAAACTTTAAAAAAGTAGATGAATGAATGAAGAAAAGTTGGAAGTTGTGGCACTAGCGAAGTTTGTATGAAGCTGGACGAATTGATAATATGAACTTTACTTACGTACTGCTTTTCTTTAGTCTAGATCACTTTTAGAAAGTCAAGCCAAAGTTACTGGCCTCTCGATTAGTTACTGAGATTAAACGTACAGGGGCCAGTCGTGGCGCAGGCGCACAAAGTGTGATTGTAAACGTGACTGGTTGTGGGTTCGATTCTCACACGAGGAATTGAAATATCAAGACACTTTGTTCCATTTCTTGCAAAGCGCGGCGTTGAGTTTGCCTAACACTCAAAGCCTCCTCAGGATTCGGCGGAAAATGGGGAACGGAGTGTCTCGGAACGGAGAACAAAGGAAATGGAAATAATAAATATGTCCACTCCAGAAATGAAGATATATAAATAAAATCATTTTCACCAGTGGAAATCGAACTTGCAAGAATCACAATACACACAGATGCCACACTGTGTTTATTGACCTTTCATTCTATTTTCAACATAAGGAAAATAAACCCAAAATTTTATACACAAAAAATATAATAACTACATACAGAACGAGAAAAAAATCATCGATACACAAATAATACACTGACAAATCACTGATCTACGAAGACATTCGGCAAATATTTTTGAAACCCTTTCACATGACCGGATGTAGAGAAAATAAAGAATTTTCCGCCGCCCTAACAACTTGCGAGTCGACTTGCGCCAGTGAACTGATGTAAAACAAACTGTTAACTGTTTATCTAACATTATTAGTATGGGGCCAGTCGTGGCGTAAAGGCACAAAGTGTGGCTGTAAAGTGAGTGATTGTGGGTTCGATTCCCACTCGAGGAGTGGAAATATTTAATATTTCCTTTTCCTTCGCTCTGGTTTCGAGACAAAGCACGGCGTTAAGTTCCGCCATTTAACAGACAATGCCTTCAGAATTCGGCGGGAAGAGGGGAACGGTAGGTTTTCTCTGCCTACTTTACTGTGTACGGGATACAGCGTGAAGCTAAATAAATAAAAATCTGTAATAAAATTTTAGAAGTCATCTTAACGCACTGTGACAACGTCTGACTGTGTATGTGTTGGTTGTGGGTTCGATTTCCACTTCGGTTAATGATTATAATAATGTAAATTATTTTGATTTGTCTGCTTAGGACAAGACACAGTGCGATGAAATTCGCTACTTCATACAATGTCTTAAAGTTGGGCAGAAAGTGTAAAACGGAATTTATTGACACTAAGTTCCTCCGGTTAAGAGGAAAAAGCGTGAAGATGAAAAAAAAATAGAAAATATCTTAAACAAATACTAGATTCTGTTAAAATGGTTTTGAACTTATTGCCTTAGGGTTTATAAGTGGAAATTCCACTCCTGGGAACACTTGTATTGTTAATTTCCGGTGTCTCGTTAAGGATAAAGAGCGACTTCCGGTTCTGCTCTGACCATTTACTTTGATTAGTAGTTTATTCTTCTTAAAATATATGTAAAGGAATGATTTTTGTTATATTGCAAGGGCACTCCGTTCTCCACTTTCCGTCCCAACATAACACTGATGAGTGGGGGAACGCCGCGCTTTGTCTTAGATACCAGAGATCACTATCCGTACCTTTTGTATGTTAATAATTTTTGAATTTACTTCTTTTGCAATGACATTTTCTTTTTTAACGTTTTCAAACCTTAAAACTGAGTTTATAAGACTCATAGAGAGCTCAGTGTCGCTATATTTTTTTTATTTTTTTATGGAATGTTTTCCCTATGTAAAACTTAAGAGATTCCAGTTGTAGTAATTCGTTGTGTTCGATTCAATTACATTTCAGATAAACCTGTATATTCTAATATCTCTGGCTATTATAATATATATCTGCATATTATAATAGCTGTTATATTATTATATGACAAATATATAGAATAATATTCATTCATACTATTAAATGATACGACAAAAAGACAGCAGGCCAGGTAACGACAACGTAGTGTCAAGACCCTCCGTTCTCCACCCCCCACCCAAAACCTAGACACTGATTAATTGGCGGAACTCAACCCCGCACTTTTCTCTACTAAAATATGAAAAAAGCTAATCAATAAAGCTAACCTAAGATTAGAAACGTAACAGGTTCTATTCCGCACCAATAAACGTTCGGCCCTTACAAGTAGTTCACGGTTGAACAATTTAGTGTGTGAAAATGGCACGTGTCGAGTAGTGTAGGTCGACCGGGCGGAAGGTGTTATGTATCTCGAGCCCCATCAGGACAATCTTTGAAGTTTTATTGCCTATTGTAATAAAATAATGAAAGTGAGACTTTTATAGAGGAAATTGGTTGAAAAATGAAGTATCAAGTAATTGATAGAAGCTAAAATTGAATAATATTTTCTAAAATAACTTAGTAAGCCATTGGAGCCTAGTGATAGAACGTCTGACTGTCTTTAAAAGAGATTGACTCTCTGACTACCCTGCCTGGAAAATAGCGTGAAACTGTATAAAAATTTAGAAAAAGGTTTCATTTGATCGTTCTAGGATTCGAATCAGCGTCTCTTAGAAACTGTATTAGCTCTTCCCATATTGGCTTAAATTATTTTTCTTATACTTAACACATTAAATTAGGTATATTTAAAATTATGTCCATCGCGTAGACAGGCAGAAAGTGGGTATTCACGGCAGTGCCTGGGATTTGGGACCTGTGACCCAAGTGTAGGCTTAAGGGGCCTTTAAAATGCATTAACACTGGCCCCGATTGTCCGATCTTCCCTCGAAATAATAATTCAACAAAAATGTTGAACCCATGTGTCCACACTATTTCTTTTGGACTACTATTTGCCTATTTAGTTTCGAACTTGATACAGTATTTAGTAAAATAAAGTACATATTTAGAGAAAAAAAAACTCTTTTTTTACAGGGTTAATGACGTATATTATAGGTTTTCATAATATATTTTTATAAAACTCGACGATTTGAATACTTTACAGTAGTCCGTAGTCTTTACCTACTTCTACTATCTCCTTTGTCTTTGTCTGTGACTCTTCTACCCGTGATAATGGACTACTGTAAAGTGTTAAAAATATCAAGTTTTCTAAAATGTATTTCCGAATACCAAAATAAATATACTTAATACAGTTAAAATAGTTTCATTTCTAAACGTGTAAAAATTCGAATCGAAGACCAAAAATTATCATAAAAGTTACAATAACTGTACCATAATGAACAATTACAATATATTTTAGAAATTCTAATAATTAATTTCTTATTAAATTTATCAAATACGCAATTACAAGCTTTTGTCTAAGCATTATTCATTTTTTAAACGAACATTATTAAGATTAATTAAATATTCAACAAGCTTGTAGAGAGAATAAGAATTTGAAATTGTGTTTCTTTTGTTCTTTTGTTTTTTATAATTATGTATTTTGGTTGTGTAGGTAGTAGGTTTGAATCCCGTTCTATACAAAAAAGGTGTATTGTTTTTTGTTAAGGTATATTATAATTTCAACGCAAATTAAATTATAGCATAAAATGGTTTTTCATATACATTTTTTTCTATAATGATTATTTTTTAATTATTCAACTTAATGAATCTCCTAGACAAAAGAGAAGAGGGAAGCTCAGTGTTATGAAATTGATATATTGAGTATTGTGCAGCGGAACTTAACGCTGCGTTTAGTCCGATTAAAGTGGCAAAAGATCTACTCTGATCCGAAAGAGAAGATCGAATCTACAATCGCTTTTACAGAATAATACTGTTCATCTTTACCACGTTGGGCTCAGCACGATATAACTTTTGCTTAATATTTTAAAATTCGTACCCAATGTCTTTTAAATGTCAATACAAATGTCTTAGAATGTCTGCAATGTCTAAAAAATAAAAATAATGAATATTAATGAGTCAACAAAACTATTTACAAATAAAAAATACAGTTTAACCGCTTAGCAGTGTAGTCAGACAGATCCAGATACTCAAATATCCACCCAAGTTCGAGAAATAGATAAATTTGCAATGAATCTAAAGACGGACCTAAACGCTGCACTTCGTCACGTTCACCATAGTGGAGAAATAACCATAATTTAACTATAAGCATTCATTAACTTTTATACGTTTTCTAAATGTCTTTTTCAATTTTCCTAAGTGTGGAACAACACTTTAAAAATGTTTGAAAGTATAAACATTCCTCCAAATGGAAATCGAACCTACAACCAATCGCAATAACAACCAGACCTTTATTCTTTACACATAAATACTGTACATAACACATAATTTATGCACAAAATAGACACATCTATGTATTCATATATAACCAAATAATAACTGGGGCGAGCTAAAAGCGCCCAGGATGCGATATTTGGGACAAATTTAATCATGTGATGCTGGAATCGTTACTCAATAGATTGACGTCATGTTATACGCCACGCCCAGTAGTTCCTAACATTGTTTAAGAGCGAAATGTAACTGTTATAATAACTTTTGGCTTTTGTTTTCTTGATTTTTTATATATTTTTAAGATGAATTTTTTTTAGTGGTTTATTGTGTATATTTTTGGTTCCCGAAAATATTTTTTTTATTTAGAAATTTCGACGATTTGGACAATTTACGGTAATTTTGCGGTAGTAGCTTTTGTCTGTCAGTTGATATAATTGTTATATCAAAGTTTAACTATAATAATAGGAAATATATTAGGGATTTTGGTTCTTTAGAAATAAGGTCATAAGTACAAAGAATAAGATATTTTTTAAAATGGTTATATGATCTTCGCTTCTATCTTTCTTCATTTTATTTTATTATTCAATCATTGTAAAAAATATTGAGACTTTATTTTATTCTACTTCTTACTTTAGTATATAAGGCAATTTGCAGCGTTTAGTTCTGCCACTCAAACGTAATATTTCAGGTGAAAAGTAGACAACGGAATGTCTTAACACTAGGTTTTCTCTGACTACTCTGTGGGAAAAAACATAGCGAAGGTGCTCTTCTTACCGCTTGATTTAGCATATCCGATTCTTGATTTAGCTAGTCTAGATCCGTAGATAATATCATATTTTTAGTTAGTTAGCAAATTATTATTTACTTGACTAAAAAAAACAAAAAATACATTGATTACGTACAATATTTTACTATAGGCGTAGATAGGTAGCTTTACTTAGGGTAACGCCGTAATAGGCGGAAGTAGTAAACACATTGATTTATAACAATGTTTTCATTGACATTATGGAGCTTAGTGATAGCGGTTTAGAGATATTGGGTGTTAGATAGCTTGATGTCGCACTTTGTCTTGGGAGGACGAGAAAATTGAAATAATTTTGTTTCCCGGTTGGTTCTGATAAACAAAAAAAATGATAATTATATTTTTAGAAAAGGCATACATATAATAATTGAATGCATCAGGATTCAACTCGTGACTATTGAAGCGTGGGTTCGAAGTCTGCTGCGTTAAAAACTTTATACGTTTTCTAAAAATGTTTTTTTCATTTTCCTAAGTAATAATAAAAAAAACACTTTAAAATGAAAAAAATATGCTTCGTTTTGACCGTCACCTTCAAGGTGCTTTGGCATATAGGTTTGCTATAGATTTTCCACATGTGCCAAAATCCTATGTACCGGCCAGGTTGGTCAGAGTGGTTCAAAAAGCTTTAAAACATCTGTTTTTATATAATTAAAAATTAACTTATTTCAGTTATATATAAAAGGCCTTATATATATAAAATATATTACATTGTTACAATTGATCTAGTCTGTGCATTATTAAAACACACGTAAACGAGACACATCCGAAATTGGCCTTAGAATAGAGAGAAAAAAATGTCATCTATACTATACTTATATAATAAAGAGGTAAAGTTTGTAACTTTGTTTGTGGAGAGTAACCTTCGGATATACTAAACCGATCATGAAAATTCTTATAAAATTAAAAAGCTACACTATATAGCAGTGTTACAGGCTATATTTTATTATGATTGAACAGAATGTTTAGAGAATCCTAAAGAGGCTCGAATAGGGAATAAAAGGCACAGAAGTCACCAGCGGGCCGCTAGTATATTGTATTTAATATAACTTGTATTACATAAGCCACTTGAATATTTCAACAGCAACATATTGTTATATTTAAAGCTACCAAATAAACATGCAAATAATACTGAACTACGTCGAGCACATTTAAGTGAGTGTACTCATTCCGCAATATATGCACGCTTCATTAGAGAGGAGAGCGGAAAGTGGATGCCTAATATTGCTATAATAATAATAATATGGTAATTACATACTTATACTTACTTACTTACTTATTACTTGATTAAGACATTTTTGAATTTTAGTATGTAAGAAGTGTGTTTTGGTAATTAAAGTTTTTTTTTAATTATTTAGGAGAAGAAGAATAATAGAACGGAGTGTCCTGACTCTAACAAAAAAAAAAATTTGTCTTGACAACAAAACCTGTGACAAAATAATACATATTTGAGCAATTTAATTCTTCCTACAAAGCCGAGTAGTCAGAGAGAACTTAGGATTTAAGACATTGAGTAGGTTTAGGTAGGTAATGCGACTGCATAAGACTTATTGCAAAAAAAAAAAGAATTGACGCTTTTCGTATACATTTAGGATAAAATAATTACACAAAAACAAACAAATTACCCAATAGTGACCTAGTGTTTGAACACTCCGTTTTTAACTTCCCGCCTGAAATCGAGACATTACGAGTTAACTGGCGGAACTCAACGCCGTGCTTTGACCTAACGTAAATAATATTTATTTTAAACATGAAAAAAGCTAATATATAAAAGCACAAACGAAGCACACAATTTAAGTGTTCACTTAAGACCAACACTTGCACAAAGTGACAAACTTTAGTGTCTCCACTTGCACGTTTTAGTACAATTTTAGTGTTTATAATTGCACATTTCCGAGTCAGTAGTGCGAATGCTTGCAGTCTGTTTGGCCTCAAAGTCCTGGAGGTTAGAACCCTTTTGCGTTCTCTCAAGCATGAAGAAATTTTCCAAGGTGGGAGCGTAGCGTCTAACTAAATAGGTACCCTGTATTTTAATAAAACTGCACAAACACTTAAATTTAAGATTTGAAATGTTGTTTGCGGTTGCATTTTAGAATTTAAATGCTGTTATTTTTTACAGATGAATATAATAATTTAATATTTGTAAGAGGGAATAGTGGCACAGTGTGGTAGCGTCTGGCTGGGAGAAAGATGGTTGTGGGTTCGATTTCTATCTGAGGAATGATTTTGTTTAAAATATTTTCAAACATGGCTTACCCATGGCTTGAAGTTCTGCCACCATCGCAATGTCTTGGATTTAGAGGTGGGAAACGGAGAACGGAGAACGGAATGTCTTGACACTAGATTCATTTTGAATACGAAACTAGTATAATAAGAAATACTAGAGTGTAAATTTGGTTCTCATGCTAATACGTGACTTTCCTCTAGCACCATCGATGCCGTGATATCGAAGGTTAACTGTAATCTCTCTCAACCTTTCGTACCGCTTACTTTTGCACCATATCTACCTTACCATTCTCACAAGATTTTTATTTACGTAAAAACAGTTTCAAAGAACAAAATCATATGAAATATTAAATTTTAAATTCTGTCCTCTATCTCGTGGAACACATCATTTCATTTTCACTCCTTTTTGCTTCAAACTAAAATGAAAAGCGTATAAAACGTATTGTCCTTATAAAACGCCCGACACCTAACAGGGATAAAAAGGATACAGTTTAAAACTGTTGACAAAATACCTTGAGTTCAAAAAGTCGTGGAACTTTTAGAACATATGCATAGAGCTATTTTTAAAATGTTTTGTTTGACTTTATTTATAAATAGACAATGAGAATGGGTTATGTTCCAAATCTCATTATATAGTGGTCTTAGTTGAAATTTTTGTCAAAAGCATTTTTTTATTTAAAATATTTAACCAATTGACAGCATTTGACTGTAAACACTCACTATTTGTTATGCATAGGTTCGATTCCCACTCGAGGTAATGATTGAACACGGTTTTCAGGCAGAAAGGAAAAAATGGAATGTCTTGACACTAGTTTCTCCTTTACTATTATGCGATTTTTTTCACACTTCTCTAAAATACTTTAACATTCTACACCAATATCTTTAGTATAAATATGTATATATAAATAATTTTATTAAAGAATAACTTTTCACGCATTTTTACACTAATAAAATAAAGGGATTATATAGAGAAATGTATTAAAAATACATTAAACTAAATTTACGCAAAAAATACATACAAGTTGCTAAGCAACACATATTTTACGCGTCAACACTCACTACAACATAATTGAGTGACCAGTGCAAGGATAAATCAGAATAAAACTAATGTTGCTTCCCAGCACGGTATTGTATATCGTTGTAGCGCCGAGATTTATGCCAGCATCCCGCTTTATCTTAGAAACACCTGCTTAGCACCAAACGCAATCATTCTTAGGGACTCAGGTGCAGAAAGCATAGTTCCTTTTTCTTTCATTTCTTTTCCATATAGCAAGGTATATTGATAATAAAATAAAATATTTGTGCTTGTTTATTTTTGTGATATAAAGTTAACAAGGGTATGACGGTGTAGGATAAGGATTTTTCTGTATATGGAATGGTCGCGGGTTTGATATTCACTCGAGGCTAATGAAGAATTGAAGGGAATTTGATTTAAGGGTCAGAGAGAGCCTAGCGTTAACGTTAAGCGTCACTCCGTTTTCCATTTTCTGGTGAAATCGAGACACTGCGATATATTGTTTATTCTAAGTATGAGAGAAGAAAAAAATAATTAAATTAATAATTTATATAATTTGAAGTCATTGTGGCGCAGTGGGACACTGTCTGACTATTAACTCTGATTAGTGCGTTCGAGATCACTCAAGAGTGATTATATTTAGTTATATTCACTTCTCTGCTATGAATAAGATAAAAAAATGAATTTCGTCATTTAATATGCAATGTCTCTTAACTCTCTGCCTACCTTGCTATGCGAAAAAGCGTAAAACTAAAAATCATTTGACTATTGTGATCGAACCCACTACCACCATTTATACTGTCAAACTAACCCACTACACCACGACAGCCAAACAATACATTTGTTACGCGAAATATAAAGATCTAAATTTTAGGTTACAGTAAAACTGGGGGAAAACTTTTTAAATCTCTGACAGGTCGGCACACGTGCCCGGAATGTTAGCTGCTATGTATCGGACACGCTGAACGTGATTTGGAAAATTGTTACACAGTTCAGTTTTACAATGGCTTTGAGATTTTAAAACGATATAATTTTATTGTTTTTCGTTTTGTTTTAATTCTGTGAATGTTCGTTTGAGGTGATATTTAAGTTTGTCCTCTTTTTTTTAGCTTCATGCTGTATCCTGCACACAGCAGGGTAGGCAGAGGGAACCTAGTATTAAGATACTCCGTTCACCACTTTCCGCCGAATTCGGAGGCATTGTGTGTTAAGTGGCGGAACTTAACGCCGCGCTTTACCTCGACACCAGAGCGAAGAAAATGGAAATGGAAATATTAAATATGTCCACTCTTCGAGTGGAAATTGAACCCATAACCAGTCCTTTACAGTCACACGCTTGTGCCACTGGGCCACGACTGGACACGACAGGCCACGTAGACAAAAATAATAAATCATATGTCTTACTTTAAAGTAAAATCTAAATTATATACGATTAAACCAAAAAATATTTATATAAAAAAAATGTTTATTTGTAAATACTCTGTAGTTTTATTGACTTTAATAAAAGTATTTTAACAGATTTGATTTATCTTTAAAATACATTGTAGTACATTAGTAGTAGTAAATGAATATACATAAATAAAAAATATTTGATACATAACTACCTTTATTATTTTTTATTACTAGCGGTTTCGCCGCTTAACTGTTTTATTATATTGCAACTCTTGGGGAAGGATTTTTGAAAATCAAAGTAGCCTATGTTTAACCTTAGACTATCAACTATACGAGTAGTCATGTCGAAATTCATTACAATCGGTCAAGCGGTGTAGATGTTTCATATAAACTTTTATCCTCTATTTCAATCCTTATAGGTTGATTTTTGAAAAACTAAGTAGCCTTTGTTAGACCCAGTTATTTTTACTACTTTCATTCAAAATTTTACCCAAATCGGACCAGTAGATTAGCCGTGAAAGCGTGACAGTCAAACACACAGACATTCGCATTTATAAGTATGGATATAGTTGAATATTTAATCTGCAACAATCTAACACAACAACAAAACATTTAAATTTCTCAAAATGAAAAATCTTTTAAAATCGTTTAGGAAAATATTTTGTGGGGAGCGAACATGTTAGCATAAAGTATATAACATAGTACTTTGACGCTAAATACCATCTAAATACACTTCTGACCAGAAAAAATGATAAAACAGCTTATTATATTCTAAAACACATAAAAAACATACATAAACATGAAAAATTTGACACACAAAACGAATTTATAAACAAAATATACAAAGAATATTCCTCCATTATATTTAATTTTCAAAACTATTTTCACTCTGGACGGTTTTCGTGGAAACGCTTACGGCAGTCTTTTTCACGGTGCGCCGTTTAAGAATATTTACACGCAAACGAAGCGTGAACAAAAAGACATTAATGCACGTCGGGATGTAAAATAACGTGAAAAATATAATATTATGTTATACACACGGTTTTATCCTACTTTAGTGTATACAAAGGATAATATTATTATGTAAGAAACTGTTTGTGAGTTTAACATTTTTAAAGTGTTACCGAATTGTTACAATGTGACGAAACCTTTTAGAAATTGTATAAAAAATAGTGGCCAGTCGTGGCCCAGTGGCACAAGCGTGTGACTGTAAACGACTGGTTGTGGGTTCGATTCCCTCGACTCGAGGAGTGGAAATATTAAATATTTCCATTTTCTTCGCTCTGGTGTCGAGGTAAAGCGCGACTTTAAGTTTCGCCACTTAACACGCAAAGCCTCCAAATTCGGCGGAAAGTGGGGAACGGAGTGCCTTAACACTAGGTTCCCTCTGCCTACCCTGCTGCGTGCGGGATACAGCGTGCGGCTAAAAAAAAAATTGAAATGTTTTTTATGTTCTAAATGTGTGAGCGATTTATTAGGAATATTAAACGTTCAAGAGTCCATATCAGAATTCAATTGTGTGTTAAAGGACAGACTTTCACATTTTTAATATAAGTCTGTAAAACTACAGAACATTATTGCCAATATTACCAGTATTACCAATATTATATTTATTACAAATGACTACAGAACACACAGTAATATCTCACACCTGAATAATCTCTCGTGATCTACAATTAATACAAACATACTCGAAGTGAACCTGTCGTCAATCACGCAAAGTCCCCTTTATTAGTCTCAATCTTATGTTGTCGCACGTAATTGCGGATTTTCCCTTGGATGGCTTTCTGCACTCGAACGGCTTAAGTTCATTAGTTGTGATGCTTAGAACGTCTAGAATGTTTTTAAAAGAAGTATTTTAACTTACAATTTACTTAACTAAGATAAGAAAGCTTAATCGCTTTGGTGGTTTTTAGAGAAGATACGTTTTTTAAGGTTTTTAAGTTGTATTTATAGATTTAGAATTGTATTAGAAAAAATAGTTATAAAAAAGTTATTAAAATTTGTATTTAGCAAGATTTTACATTAAACAAAATAAGTTATAACAAGTATATAAGAATTCCGAAGTATTTCGGTAGAAACGTAGGTAGGTCTTAGTTCGCTAGAGATCCCCACAAAATATTTCGTGTTAAGTGGCGGAATTTAACCGTCCTTTGTCTTATATAAAGAAGAAAAATGGAAATTGTAGAAATATGATCTTTCTACTGTTTTGGGAATCGAACTCAGAACTTTTATATTACAAGTTTTCTATGCTCTAAAGAGTATTTTAACTTTATAATGCAATAAAAATTATAAAATATTTTTTAAACAAATCACAAACCTAATATAAAAGTAAATTGTAATTCTTACAAACTTTGCTATATGAAATAAAATGTTCAGATGTTTATTTAAAACTACACATTTTCAATTTATTCCTGAAAACGCAGAGCGAACCTTAAAATCACGAATTGCGTATATTTTTCTTAAATCAAAAATAAATTTAAGAAAAATTGACATTTCGAACACTTTACAGTAATTAGTAGCCAATAGTCTTACCAGACTAAAAAAATAAGCATTCCCTATACTTGAAATCGAACCCATAACCTAAACCATCCAACTAAATTCCACCAAATGCACTTACAATTGACACAGAGCTAACGCTATGCTATCGGACGTGTCCTAATTAGTAGGTATGTTTTGTTGATCAATTAGCTTTCCGGTCCGGCGTGTTTGTAGATCAACGCAATGGCTCTGAAATTTAACCGTTCAACCGTTATGCTATTTATAACGTCATTTGTGAAATGTTAGGGTTTTAGTTTTGCATGTTGATTTTTTATATTTCACGCTTCACGCAGGCAGATAGTGGGGAAACACTCCATTCTTCACTTTACATGTTAAAATTGGTTGGATTTCAGAATTCAGCGGTGCTTAGATCCGCCATTGAACACGTAATGTCTCAAATTTGAGTAGAAAATAGAGAACAGTGTTTTTTTCAAATTTACACAAATTTCTGTCTAAATACTGTATATTATTTTCATAAATTAGATTTTTTTTAAAGCTTCACGCTGTATCCCGCGCACAGCAGGGCGGGCAGAGGGAACCTAGTGTTAAGACACTCCGTTCAGTGGAGATAGGAAATTCAATAAAACTTAAAGCTTACTACAGAAATATTATCAGATTTCTTGAACAGAGCATGAATGAGCGAAGACAAATTAGGTATATGGTATCATATTATATTATTTTCGTGTAAGTGAAGTACAAGTAATTTTTGCACGTATTTGACAGAAACATATCTGCCCAGATCACGTGACATCCGAGAGACGCTAGCTTTGTTTAATCACATCAAATATATAAGAGATTTATACATACATCTATTCATTTTTTATGAAAAATAATATGAAAGTTCGGAGGGGTGTTTATTTATGACCTAACATTTTCTGCTGTCAGACTAAAATTAAACATTGTACGTTTAGTACTGAAACACAACGTTATGATTTGTATTAATTAGCAGAGCTGAGCAAAAAAATAATAAAAAAAAAATCATCCTTCCGAGTAGCAGATAAGTATTTCTAATGTATTATTATCAAAAAATGGCTTTCTGCCTTTCTTCAGTATACAACTAGGTCACATGCATATTTATTTTGTTAAAAAGAGTTTCAAGCGTTTACTTTCAAGTAATAATGTAGTAGGAATCTAACGAAAATCTATGTATAACAATTGTACGTACAAATTGAGTGTCTAGTGGCGGATCTCAACGCCGCGCTTTGTCTTATCTTAGAGTAGGAACAAAATAATACAAATATACATTTCCCGGGTGGAAATCGAACCCACAATCATCTCATCATCGCATCATCTCAATCAGACGCTGTCACACTGCCCTACGATGAGTTAATAAGAATGATATTTAAAACGTCATAGTAGTAATCGTAAAAAGCGTTCGCCTCTGATAATGAAATCGACGACTCTAACCATCATTTACTTTGAAATAAAATTGTACCCTTACCTGTCTACGATAGATCAAATTTTTATTCGTTTAATATTTTATTGATATTCCATTAGTGATAGCTATTTTAGGGCTAAAAGTTTGGTGACACTAATGTCAATTTTCATTTTCTAGATAACGTTTTTTCTGGATTATCCTCTATATATATAATATAATTACAATGTTCATACGAAACAGAAGCTAAAATAAAATTATTTTCATCTCTCCGCTCTCTTAAGAAGACAAAGCGTGGCGTTGAGTTACGTTATTAAACGTGCAATGTCTGGAATTCGGGCGGAACGCGGAGAATTGAATATTGTGATTAGGTTTCCTTTGACTACCCTCCTATGTACGCATATCTTGTATTTTATAAGCTGTACAGTGACAACTAACGCTGGGCAAGAATTAGGAAATTCTTTACATTACTAATATTCGAAACATAATTTTCCCCTAACCCGAATACGTATACACAACCATCACATTCACTCATCACAATGCAATTACACCACGCTGCCTCCCATTTTTTTATGAGATCTCAACATGAAAGGCATTTTAATAAAAAAATATTTATTACATTCTGTTTCCCAAGCCACTCTTTCTTAACATTTTCTGAGAAAAAAGTGAAAAAAAAAAAAATGTTGTTTAAGCGAATCCACGTGTAGGTGTTTCATGGTGCAAATTGGATCAACATGTCAGAGGCGATTGCGAATAGATTTACATAATACTGTTCCTCCTTAGACTTTCAATGTGCTAAAAACGAAAGCCAGGTAATGAAATTCATTTGGTTTTTTCGAAACATATGTGAAAGAAACACATACTGTTTCTTTTGTGAGTTACGTATGTATGATGACTTAGAATCTGAAAATGGACGTTATTTCTTTAATAATTTATGTTTATTTCTAAATGTTAAAATATTTTTTGAGACTATCGTAGCGTATTAGGACAAAGTCTGATTGGTTATTGGTTCGATTCGCGCCCAGTTTTAATAATCCCTTCTGGTATTTAAAAGAAAACGCAGCGTTGAGTTCCGCCACTCATCCAGAAATATTAAAATTAAGCATATATTTGAGTGTGAATAAAATCCACTATTATCATAATATATCAGACACAATTGGTACCCAAAAGTCCCAGATTTATAATATTTTGTTATTTTATTTATTTATATTTAGTAGTATAGTGTTAAGACACTCCATTCCCCACTTTTCGTAAAATTTGGAGGCATTGCGTGTTAAGTGGCGCACCTCAACGCTACGTTTAGCCTCGACACCAGAGTGAAGAAAATGAATATATTTAATATTTCCACACCTCGAGAGGGAATCGAACCCACTACGAGTCATTTACAGTCACACGTTTTTTATAAGTATATGTTACCTAAATTTCATATTCAGCTTCAATTTCTTTTTACATAACATGACAGGCAGAGAGAACTAGTTCCACGACCCTCCGCTCTCCACTTTTCACCTGAACTCAAGACAATTGACGTCACGTGGTAGATATAAACTCCCCGTTTTACCTTTAAAATTGAATAACCAAATCAAAAGCAATATACCTGCTACGAAATTATACCTCCTAAAATATTTAAAATTAAACGAAGAAATACATCGAATTACTAAATTTGCAAAATACACTTCACAGAATCAAACATTTTAAAAGGGAATTTTGTGGACAAGAGCGTTTGTGTATCCACGACAAACCGCAGACCGATTTCAATTTAATTCGATGTGACGCAATTCGTTTCTTACTTCCGGTTCAAAAATTTCAGTTATTTATACCTCACCTTATATTATACTATATTATATTACATTATATTATTTGACGTTCTCGTTTGCTCATTTCATTTTGCGAGTGCCTTGAGAAAATATGTTTATGTATTTTGGTAATGTAAAGATTAAAGAATGTTTTTGGTAAAGGTCGTTTTATTTATAATTATATTTTAAATGTATTTTTTTATTGTGAATTTGATATTTGCAGTGGTTAAACGAAACGAAATATCTAATTATAGATACAATATGTAAGAGAACGATTTTATATAAAAATAATAATAGTCTTTTCTCGCCCTGAGAAGATAAGGTGTAGCGGAGGGTAACGCCACTAACTCGTAATTAGTCAAATATAGGTAGACAGTGGAGCGCTGAGTTTACTGGTAGATATTACTAGTACTAGGAACATATACAAGCCAAAATAAATTAAAAAATATACTTAACAAGTAGTTTAATAAAGAATCTATAAAAATATGAAGTCTTAGAAAAGAGCCAATACTCTTTAAACTTCAGAACCGATTTTTATCAAGAAAACTGACTTTCAAATGAAAAAAATCACATCAAAATCAATCCACCCATTCAATAAAATAAACCTAATAATACCAAAAACAATACACAAAACGTTAGTTAACGTGCACCAGAAATAAAGTCGCGGGTAAGCGCTCGATCTATTCGTTATTCGATAAAGCATCTCCAACGTGGAACTTTCCAAAGCTATCCATTTTAATCGCCAGTATTATTGATGTCTTATCTCACTAAAACTTTTGAATTCTACTTTATAAATGAGATGTGTTTTTTGATGAGGGTGCAAAAGCGATAGTTTGCTATCCATTAGTATTATTACCTAATGTTCTGAATTAATATGTAGTAGAAAATTATGTTATAAACGTATTAGATTCATTTTTTTTATCTCCACGCTGTATCCGGCGCACAGCAGGGTAGGCAGAGGGAACCTAGTGTTAAAACACTCCGTTTACCACTTTCCGCTGAATCCGGGGGCATTGCGTGTTAAGTGACGGAACTTAACGAACAAGCGAAGAAAATGGAAATATTAAATATTTCCACTCCTCGAGTGAGAATCGAAACACTTTCGGCCTCTAAAATGTCTTCTTCTAAGCACTGTACATAATATACTATGCGTTTGTATCGCTCATTCCCGTGAAGTTGGACCCTCGTGTTTTAATAACTGCTTGTAATGGACTAAGAGTATGGTATATTTACTTTTAGGATTTGGGCCGAAATGTTAATAGAGTCCTTTTGTTTAAGCGAGCAATGGAATGAGGATATTTTGTTGTGAAATGTTTATATGTATATATGTATGTACATATGTATTGTATGTATATTTATAAGATATGTTTTATTTTTTGGTAGAAGATTTGTACGAGGCTGTATATTTTCTGAAATTGTTTGTAATTTAAGGCAGAGGGAACCTAGTGTTAAGACACTCCGTTCTCCACTTTCCGCTGAGTTCGCAAGCATTGCGTGTTAAGTGACGAAACTTAACGAACTAACAAGCGAAGAAAATGGAAATATTTAATATATCCACTCCTCGAGTGGGAATCGAACCCACAACCAGTCATTTATAGTCACACGCTTGCGCCACTGGGCCACGACTGGCCACAATTTTATATATTTAGATTTAGCTTATAAATAGCAGGTGCTATATGCAGGATACAGCGTGGAGCTAAATAAAGTTAGAAAAAAAAATATTGCATGTACAGCACTTTCTCCTTTGTAGGTCAATAGTAAACAGTGGAAACTTTTAATAAGCTATTATGAATGTTCTGGATTGAATGCAGGATTTTTTCCTTCTACTTTTTTATTTATATGAGCATCGAGTGACATGTTGAATGAAAAGTTGAGAATGTTCGAATTAAATATTTCAGTAAGGTTATTAAACGAATTAATGATCATAATTAAATTATGAAATCTTAAATGTAAAATCTCCCATAAATGCAGCACACGGCACAGCAGGGTAGGCAGTGGGAACCTAGTGTTAAGACAGTCCGTTCCCCACTTTCCGCCGAATTTGGAGGCATTGCGTGTTAAGTTCTCTTTTTTAATACCTATTCAAAGGTAAATAGACTTTTGGTCCACCAAAAACGACATTTTTTATAATATTAACTGATAATTTACAAAGTAACATAATTTTTAAACAACGGAAACTCAATAAGTATAGTTTTTACCCGCGACGGAACGGCGACTGTATATGTGTTTGGGGTGAGAGGTTGTTTGTTTGTTTGTTTGTTTGTTTGTTTGTGTGTTTGTGCAAATTACTATGTCAATTATTTCCAAAACTATAAGTCCGATTTTGATACGGTTTTCTATGATAGGTTAAGGTTCAATTGGCGTATGTTCTTATGTATGTCTTATTGCCTTAACTCACCAGGGGGCGCTGCAGTAAGCATTTTACGTGAAAACGAATGTTTTCAATTATCTCAAAAAATAATAGTCTGATTTCAATAGATTTTCAGTGGTAGATTCAGGTTTAATTGGTGGATGTTCTTGGATATGTTTTATCGTGTCAAGCCACCAGGGGGCGCTGCAGTAAGCAATTGTTTGTACTTTTTTTGTATTTATTTGTCTAAAACCGAAACTACTGCTCCGATTAAAAAGAGTTTTCATAAAAAGATTTATCTTTGCTTGGTGCATATTTTAAGATTTTTCTTTTTTTGTTACGGGGAAAACTCACCAGGGGGCGCTGCACTAAACATTTGTTTATGCAGAGCAAAAACTATTAGTCCAATTTAGATGAAACTTTCAAGGATGGGTTCAGGCTTAATTGGTGCGTCTTTTCATGTATGTGTTATGGTGACCACTCATCAGGGGGCGCTGTAATAAGCATTTGTTTGAGTTTTTTTTGTGTAAAACCAAAATTTTTCTTATATTTATTTGTCTAAAACCGAAATTACTTATCCGATTGGCTAAAGTTTTTAGAACTAGATTAAACTTTACTTCGTACATATTTTAAAATTTTTGTTTTTACGTTACGGTGAAAATTCACCAGGGGGCGCTGCAGTAAACATTTGTTTATGTAGAGTAAAAACTACTAGTCCGATTTAGATGAAACTTTCAACGATAGGTTCAGGTTTAATTGGTGCATCTTTTCATATATGTGTTACGGTGATCACTCACCAGGGGGCGCTGCAGTAAGTACATTTGTTTGTGCAAAACTAAAACTACGAATCCGATTTGAATGCAGTTTTCAATGATAGATTCAAGTTTACTTAGTGCATATTTTCATATATGTGTCATGTATGTTTACTTAGTGCATATTTTCAAGTATGTGTCACTCTCTAGGGGGCGCTGCAGTAAGTAGCTGCTTCCATTTTTTGTGTATAACAAAAACGACTAGTACGATTGGAAAGAGTTTTCAGTATTAGATTCCGCTTTGTTTAGTACATGTTTTTAAATTTATATTACGGTGACCAGTCACTAGGGGGCGCTGCAGTAAAATATTGTTTGTGCAAAGCTAAAATGACGAATTCGATTTGGATGCAGTTTCAGTGATAAGCTCAAGTTTAATTAGTGCATGTTCTTGGATATGCTTTATCGTGTTAACTCACCAGGGGGCGCTGCAGTAAGCATTTGCTTGTATTTTTTGTGTCAAATCTATTTAGATGCGGTTTTCTGTGATAGGTTCAGGTTTAATTGTTGCGTGTTTTTATATGCCATATCACGAACTACCACGGGACGCTCCAGTATAAATTAGTTTATTCAAAATCAAAACTACTAGTGGGTTTTGTGATTTTCACTGATTTGGTTAGACTTAAATTTCCTGAAAATGTTACGGTGACAATCTGCCAGGCGCTGCAATGAGTATTTGATAACCAGAAAGCATTAGGCTTATAATTTCTTTTGGATTTGCATGAAGATTAATTATAAAGTATTTCGAAATTATGTAATAACTAGCGACCCGCTCGCGGCTTCGCCGCGTGAACTATTTCGTTATATCGCAACCCTCGGGGGCGCATTTTTAAAAAATAAAGTAGCCTATGTTTAAGCTTAGATTATCAACTATATTTATGCCAAAATTCATTACAATAGGTCAAGCGGTTTAGATTTTTCATATAAACTTTCACTTATCCCCTGTTTCAATCCTTTATAGGTTGATTTTTGAAAAAATAAGTAGCCTATGTTAGACCCAGTCACTTTTACTACTTTCATTCTAAATTTAATCCAAATCGGACCGGTAGATTAGCCGTGAAAGCGTGACAGACAAACACACAGACTTTCGCATTTCGAAATTATGTAATAATATATAATGTGTATCTATTCACTTTAAAAAGTTTAAAATAAAAAACAAAATTAAAAATTTTGAAAAAACCCACGACGGTTTAATTGTAATTGAAAAAGGATAAAATAACTAGAAATCCCCCGCCTAAAAGAATATATGTAACGAGATGATGGGGACAACTTCGTCGGGGGCTGCCAGTTGCAACCTCTATTTTAAATATAGTAGCTAACAGTATAGATTTCGTTCTTAAAGTTTTTAAAAGGAATGTCAGTTAATGTAAATTCATATTAATATTTTAATTTTTTCCCAAACCTGTGTTAACAGCATGAAAACCTAGGAGAAGTTAGCAAACTTAAAGTTATGGCAGCTCCGATGAAGTCGTCCCCATCATCTCGTTACATATATTCTTTTAGGCGGGGGATTTCTAGTTATTTTATCCTTTTTCAATTACAATTAAACCGTCGTGGGTTTTTTCAAAATTTTTAATTTTGTTTTTACTACAGTACTAAGTAATATTTTTACTACAGTTTCTTCCCGCATAGACACTCCGTTTTCCACTATCCATATAAAATAGAGACAACGCGTGATAAGTAGCGAATTTAGCGCCGTGTTTTAGACCAATGAAATTAAAGAAGAAATGAAAATATTAATGAGAATCGAACCCATAACCACAGCATTTACATTCAGACGTTGTCCCTCACAAAGATGTAGTGTTAATGTAAAAATAGTGCATCTATTATATAAAGACACATGAAAAGAGTGACTTCCCCTTAAGAGACTCTAAGATATTTGCCAATGGACACATTCTTAGAAAAAGTTTTGTTAGAAGTTTAAGCCAATGTACAAAAATACTAATTAGTCTTATAAGACTAGATTATAATTTATTCTTAGGTTCTCCTATTAAAAGATCTAGATCTAGATAAAAAGAAAACATAACAATTACACCTCAAAACAATACACCAAACAAATTAGCAAGAAAACAGCAATAAAAAATGAATACCGTGTTTAAGCGTTGCCCGATTGAATAAAATGAACTTTACGACATTAAACCACTAACTACCGTTTAAATGGAAATGTGGCCATTAATTTAATTTTCCACTCGCGCGATAAAATCAGACGTTCGTTCGTATCGCAACACGCGATTCTGCCTTTTTATCGCTTCAAATTTGCATAATTACTGGAATGGTGACCTTTTTTTTGGGCTTTTAATTGTTTAGGATGTACACGGATGTATCTTTGTTTGATTTGTTTGTTTTGTGTCTAGACTTATTTTTTTTTTGGTTATTGAATTAATTTAGTTTAGTGGCTAGTCGTGGCCCAGTGGCACAAGCGTGAGACTATAAACGACTGGTTGTGGGTTCGATTCCCACTCGAGGAGTGGAAATTATATTTCCATTTTCTTCGCTCTGGTGTCGACGTAAAGCGCGGCGTTAAGTTCCGCCACTAAAAGCAAGCACGCAAGCCTCCGAATTCGGCGGAAAGTGGAGAACGGAGTGTCTTAATAGGTTCTGCCTACCCTGCTGTGTGCGGGATACAGCGTGTAGCTAAAAAAAAATAAAAAATAGTAATAATAATAATTTATTGGAGAAGTCTTTATGGTCTAGTTCTTATATTGTCATTGTGGCGCAGTGGAATAACATCTGACTGTAAACTCAATTGGTTGTGGGTTTGATTTCTATCAGGAGGATGATAATGATTAAAATAGACGGAAAAAAAATCTTACGAAAAGTTGTAACGACACTTTTTGCTATAGTAAGCTTTTGTAAGCTGTGTGGCGTGCGCATGTTTCTCTGTCTGTCTCTCTCTCTTATAGAAAGCAAGCCAGATTTTTATTTCTAATTAATAATAAATTAATTAATTTAATTAATAAATTTAATTAACAATAAATTAATAATTAATAATAAATTAATAAAAAAATATATTATTATAACTTAAAAAAAAACAATTTTTATAACAATTCCTGCACTCGAGGCAAAGCGCGGCGTTAAGTTCCGCCACTTAACACGCAATGCCTCCGAATTTGGCGGAAAGAGGGAAACGGAGTGTCTTAACACTAGGTTCCCTCTGCCTACCCTGCTGTGTGCGGGATACAGCGTGAAGTTAAAAAAAAAAAATCCCTTGACACCTCTCTTTTTTTTTGTTAATTACTTAAGACATTTTGTACGGTACGGTTTTGTGTTCAATCATTTACCCAATGTCTCGATTTAGAACAGAATGTGGAGATCGGAACGTCTCGAGACATTCCGTTCTTTTTTATTAAACGGTTTTATTTAGCTCACCCCGTTTGTTACAACTTAATTTATATCATTACGGACATAAGGTCAGTACCTTTTTTTAAAACAATCTTTTATTTATATATATAATTATCAATATTAATCTAATCTCTTAAATATTAAATATAACTTATATCTTTTACATATATATTAATAATTGGAGTGTCGGTGAGTTACTACTATACTAACTGCTTTTTACTAAACAAATGTGCATGTATACACAATAAATTCTCGAGAATAACACTTTTTATAATTTTTATCTATCTTTCTGCTTGTTTGTTTCGTTTAATCTCTGAAACGGCTAGATCGATTCTGGCGGTGCTTTCATTGGCAGATAGTTGGTGTAATAAGAAGTAACTTACGTGACTTTAACTTAAAAATTATATTTTTCTTGTCTAATTCTCCGCAAAGTCACGGGCAGAGCTAGTTTTAAATATTATATTACGATCAAACATTAAATTCTATGGGCAACGTTTAAAAGTATTAAAGTGATATTTACATTATTAGTTACAACACATGTAGTTTTATGATTGTTTCCGGTTTTATTACCAAATTTACCAATTTTCATGGCTATGGGTTGAATAGTATTAAACTTAACATGTTCATATAGTTAATATCATTTGAACTTTTATCAAGCTAGTTAAAATTGTTTTAAATATTAATTATAGATAATTAATCCAGAATAAGGGGCCAGTGATGGTGCAGTGGCATGAACGTGTGACTGTAAACGACCGGTTGTGGGTTCGATTCCTACTGGAGGAGAATTCCACTACTCGAATGGGAATCGAACCCACAACCAGTCGCTTCACAGGCACAATTTGTGCTACTGCGCCACGACTGGCCCCGTTTCCTATTATTTAAATTATTTTTATTTCTTCGCTCATGTGAGAAGACAAACATCGACAATTAAGTTTCGACCACACGTAATATTTTGAACGGACAGAAAACGGTCAACAGAAAGTTTCGACACTAGTTTCTCTTTCCCTATTCTGACTTACCGGAATTGGCGTGAAAAAGCAAGGTTAAAAGTAAAAAAAATATTTTTCTGGACCTTTTTATTTTTTGTGTCGACCGTAAGCATTTTCAATCATGTACGCAGACTGTTCGAATAAAAGAAGTCATCGGCACATAAGCTCGATATTCGTAACCTTATCTTAACACATACTGGACTATAGACATTAGAGACAAATTTAAGAAAAAGATTCAAATTTATCGAACTACCTCATTTAGGCTATGAAAAAGTTCATTTGAAAATTATTTTTTCACTTATTTATTTGGATTATTTTTAAAATAATACTCTTATCTATGCCTTAAAGAAATACTTTTCATTACAGCAATAATCGACATAGCCTATAGCAGGCCAGTTTTCCTTCCAGTCAGTCAGTCTTTTAACAACAATTCCCTTACATTTCAGGAAAAACTTCAACTTCAACTTTAAGATAGGCTGCAACGTTCAAATGCAAACCCTTTTAGATTACAATCTCTCTGTGAAAACATTACACTGTCATCGGCATGTAACACGTGAATACAAAAAGTGAATTTAAAATGGCCGTAAAAGATGTCAGAACAAAAAAAAAGGCAGTTTTGTACACGGAAATTCAGTTTTTACGGCTTTACTGGAATTTGATTGGTGCACAAAGGGGACCACGTTTACTGTGTGACATTTTTTTTTTGGGAGACTGTAATGAAGTCGTTTGCGTTATTGGTCAGTTCTATTTTTGTCTTAACTTGTTTTATTTTTTTGGAGGATGGAAGAGAGTAATTGGGGGTCTAAAAAGCAAGGGGCAAGTGACTAAATAACACGATTTTCACTGTTTTATCTTTTCTAAATTATTCGTCTAGGAGTCGATTGAATTTTAATATTTTTTTAACGCCGGCTTACTTCTACAAAAATTGCCACTAGGCCATTGTTAGGTACTCTTTTGTTCATTTGAGGTTATTGGGTCCAAATCCAAATCTCTTTTGTCTAATCAGTATAAACAGCACTTATTTCAAAAAATATGTTTCCAAAATTTTCTTTTAATTTATTTAACCGCGGCAGGCAAATAAGGTCTTGTATATATCATTTTATTGTTTTAATTTTAATTACTTCGTTATCTATAACATATTGAAATAGTAAAAACAGAATCTTTGTACGCATACATTTTCATAACTACTAAACAGATTTTAATTCAATTTTTAGTTTAGGTAGTAGTAATTAATAAATAATTAATCTCGAACCTGATAAATAACCATAATAGAACAATAAATCTATCAGAAATCAGGAAATACCGTCTTAATAAAAATTGTTTAACCTAATGAATATTTGTGGCCAGTCGTGGCCCAGTGGCACAAGAGTGTGACTGTAAACGACTGGTTGTGGGTTCGATTCCCACTCGAGGAGTGGAAATTATATTTCCATTGTCTTCGCTCTGGTGTCGAGGTAAAGCGCGGCGTTAAGTTCCGCCACTTAACACGCAAGCCTCCGAATTCGGCGGAAAGTGGGAAACGGAGTGTCTTAACACTAGGTTCCCTCTGCCTACCCTGCTGTGTGCGGGATATAGCGTGAAGCTATTTAATTTAATTTTAAATGAATATTTTGTGAGAAAAGTCATTAAGTCCACGCAACCGAAGAGGCTATTTTTTTAGCTTCACGCTGTATCTCGCACTCAGCAGGGAACCTAGTGTTAAGACACTCTGCTCCCCACTTTCCGCCGAATTCGAAGGCATTGCGTGTTAAGTGGTGGAACTTAACACCGCGTTTTGAAGAGGCTATAGGTTATTTATATCTATCTGTAAATCCTAAAATAAAACAATATCAATTCTAAAAATAACCAAAAAAAAAGGAAAAATATATAATTTAATGTAACCAAATAAATATTCGTACAATCCATAACCTCTAAACGATAACATACCTAATACAAAATTAATAGAAAATTCGTGGGATCAAAAGCGTAATTCGAGCTTTTGAATTGGAAAATCACTCCAAGTATACATTGTTCGACACAATGGCTGTAATGAATTAATTTTGAATACCTTCACTAAGTATGAATGTAAGTAAGAAATCTTGTGTTCGGATTCATTGTTGTATGGGAAAGCAATTAGTGTCATTATTAAATTCTATTTCAAATTTTATTATTATAGGATTTATACGATTTACAATGAATCAGAGTGGAAAATCAAAAGTTTAGTATTGATTTAAAAGATTCATTATTTTCACCCATGTTACGTGTACATTGGTATCCATATTCATCTATTTTAATGTTGCGTTTAAAATATAGCGAGAACTTGCCTGACATTTATAAAAGGCGACGTTTTTTTTCATCAAATTGAAATTACGTCGAATATATACAAAATAATATATTGTACAATAAAGTCATATACATTAATTGCAAAGTTTTAAATATTTAAATTAAAAAGCTTTTTATAGCAGAAGTACCTCCTAAGCCGGTATTTACTTTTAGTAAAAGTGACATAATTGATAATTCTACTGTAATTATTCAAAAGTACGTGTGTTTAAATCATATTTTGATAGAAAAGATTCTCTTGCAGCTATTTTCTTTTGTTTTCTCTTTTATTTTAGCTCCACGCTGTATCCCGCATACAGCAGGCAGAGCGAACCTAGTGTTAAGACACTCCGTTCCCAACTTTCCGCTGAATTCGGAGGCATTGCGTGTTAAGTGACGGAACTTAATGCCGCGCTTTGAAGAAAATGGAAATATCAAATATTTCCACTCCTCGAGTGGGAATCGAATCCACAATCAGTCGCTTACAATCACAAGCTTGTACCACTGCGCCACGACTGGCCAAGCTATTTTATAAGGCAACACATAATCTGACTCAAATATTGCACTAAACAAAAAGCTCAATTACTTATACCTTCTGTTTAAAATATATCATTTCCTATCCTATCGCATATCTAAATATGGGTAGGAAGTATCTAACTAAGGTATGTGCCACTACATTTTCTCTTTTTAACCCTCAAGAGAGGTACGCTATTAAATAACCCTCTTTGATCACCTGAAGCTTAAAAACGTCAGATTGTGTATCTTATTTTACCTGAGGCGACAATTTCAGTTTATTTACCGTATTCCCCAAATTTCCTACTCGAATTGGCCCTTCGCTACGAAATGATATGAGTAGGTTAAATTTTATAACGTAATATGTTCTTTTTTTATCTTTATGTTCTAAAATGATTGGTAGATATATGTTATGTTAAGAAAATTTAGTTCTGCGTCATTTAGTTTTCTTTTTTAATATTTTACAATATTCTGTGGTGTGTTGCTTCGAGTAGAAGCTATTGCTGCATTTTCTATAACCAGTCCTAGATATAGATGTTTCTATAATAAGCAATAAGCATTAGTAACCAATTAATCCACTATCATCGCTTTCCGTCAGGCAAAGCTTAACTAAGCTATCATTGTATAAAATTTTGCTAAACTCCGAATAAGCAAATTTTATCCTCATATATCTGAAAATAATTAATTTTATTTCTAAGCTCTGACGATAAGGCAAATAGTGGCGTTGAGTTTCATCAATAAAAACATAATGTCACGAATTTGGGAGAAAAGTGGAGAACGGAGTGTCTTGACACTAGATTCTCTATAACAAGCCTCCTATACGGAAAACAGAGTACATCTCTAAAAAAATATCCAGGCCAGTCGTGGCGCAGTGGCACGCACGTGTGACTGTAAACGCCGGTTGTGGGTTCGATTCCCACTCGAGGAGTGGAAATATTTAATATTTTCATTTCCTTCGCTCTTCGTATCAGAGGCAAAGCGCGGCGTTAAGTTCCGCCACTTAACACGCAATGCCTCGGTGGAAAGTGGGGAACGAAGTGTCTTAACACTAGGTTCCCTTTGCCTACCCTGCTGTGTGCAAAAAAAACATAATTAAAATATATATACGCACAGTATCATTCATTTCCTAATACCCTGTTATTACTGATAAATCTCACGGCAAACGCTACATTTACTAAGTACATACATACATATATATATATATATACATACATTTTACACGACGCTCTTTCCACACAAAATATTATTAGATAGTAGCGTAAAGGGGAAATATATTGACTTGTGAAATGGAGCGGGATTATGTAAAACCGGGTGAAATGTGAATCTTGCTCCGAGTACTTCTTAGATCATTTGTTTGGATATAACTATGTATGGGCGAGGACGTATGTATGTGATAAGCTTAAAGCGTCTGAATGCTAAGTGCTGTCTTGGAATTTATGATTTTTGTCTGTTTGTTTTAAAAAAAAAAATGTCTTAACAAAAAAAAATTGTTACAGTAACACTTTAGACTATAAGACTTTTTAACATTTTTAAGTGTTATTTACTCTTTGAAGAAATTAAAGAAAGATGTCCTGGGTGGTTTTCAGGAGGCGCGAGTTCGAATCCCGCTCGAATTATTGTACGTTTCCTAAATATCTTTTTTAAGCGTATAAGAGTTTCGACGTAGCGGGATTAGAACCCATAGCTTAACGATCAAAGCGCCTAAACGGCTTCCAATATGCGTGGATTCGAGTCCCGCTGCGATCAAATTTTTAAACGTTTTTTTAAATTATTTTTAATTTTCTAAGTCTACGAATAACACTTTTTAAAATGTTAAATTAAATAAATAAATTCTAATATAATCACTTTCTTAACGGCCGATCGAATCAACAACCATCATATCTAGAATCACTCACAGTACCACCCTGCCATTATATGTATTATTTTCTACCATATTATTTTCCATTTACTGCCAATTTTTGAAAACTTTGTTCATTGGGTGGAAATTCCACGTTACACTGTTTTCTCATATGACCTTCTTCTAGATGAGCACTTCTTAGATCTCATTTGTTTAGATATAACTATTACTATATACGGGCGACTACGTATGTGATAAGCTTAGCGAGTCTGCATACTGAATGCTATCCTGGGTTATGATTTTTAACAGTCTGTCTTTTGACAGTTGACAGTTTGTCTTACTAGAAAAGGAAAATGAGGAGAATTTAAAGTTACATTCCCTATGGGTGATCGGATCCACAATTATCACATATACAACCACACACTGTAGAGAAATAAGATCAAAACTCTGACTCTGTTCTCAACTTTATGCTTGAAATTACCTGAGATATTGCGTGTTGAGTGGGGGAACTCTAAGCCGCGCTTTGTCTCAGACATAAGCGCGGAGAAACAAAATTAAAATATAATCATTCCTCCAAGCGGGAATCGAACCGACAACCTTCGCGTTTACAATCAGTATCTGTCTCACTGCGCCACTACGGCCTCAATAAATATTTTATTATTATTATTAATCACATTATTTTCTATTTTCTATCAATTTCTAAAATTTTCATTCGTTTGGTGGCAAAATTCTACTAGACAAGTACTTCTTAGATCATTTGTTCGGATATAACTACTACTATATATGGGCGACTACGTATGTGATAAGCTTAGCGCGTCTGAATACTGAGTGGTATCTTAGAATTTATTATACGATTCTTACTTTGTTCTAAGTTAAGTATTAAAAATTGTTGGAACTGTCAGAGAGCGTTGGTTCTAAGTTTAATGTCAAGGAATAAGGAATGTAAATGATCAAGTGGTACGTTCTTTTTGCTTTAAAATATTTATATCTTTAAAATCGTCAGTATCTATATTTTAAAACGTGAAAAAATATTTATTTAATTGTATGAAGTTCAAAAAATGAAGCTTGTACTTTCATTTTAAATAAAATTCAATAGAAAGTCAAATGACTTTGAATGAAAGTCAAAAGAAAAGTTTATACTGCTTATAGCAAGGAGGCGTGTGAAATCAGATATACTTAAAATGTATATTATGGACGACAACAATAGAGCACAAAAAAATAATATTTATATTCATAAAGCAAGTTAATATTAAATTGAATTTATATACACTACCATATGTTCTACATTCCATAAAGAAAAGTAGTTATCTTGAGTCTAATATACCTTACATAAAAATTTAAAATATAATCCATGCTTATATTATAAATGCGAATGTCTGCCTGTTTATCTGTCACGCTTTCACGAATAATCTACCGGTCCGATATGGATGAAATTTAGAAAGAAAGTAGTAAAAAACCCAATGTAAAACATAGGCTACTTATTTTTTCAAAAGTCCACCTCTAAATGGTTGAAATAGTGGATGAAAGTTTATATGAAAAATCTAAACTGAACTGACTGATTGTAATAAATTTTGGCATAAATATAGTTGATAATCCAAGGTTAAACACAGGCTACTTTTTATTCAAAAATCCACCCCCGAGGGTTGCAATATAACGAAACAGTGATGTAGTTCACACAGTGAAGCTAGCTAGCCACTAGCGGGCCTCTAGTGATTTACACTTTTTAAAAATTTAATATTTTTATCAAGTTTATTTAAATCAGATAGATATATAGCTTATAACTTAGACTAAACACGTGAAGAATCACAACAGCTGAGCAATAAATATTTCTAGCTGTTCGATAAGTAATATATTTTAGGTACTTACGTGTTAAGCTCGAGATCAAGACGGAACTTGTGGTTGAAGGCTTTGATGAGCAGTGACGTGCGGTGAAAATGCTTGCCGGTCTGAAAAGGAAAGTAATATTAGCAATTTTACCCTTTTTTCCTCTTTGCCTACGATTATGTTTATATGGGTTATGTTCTTTTAGCTTTATATGTCTATAGTAAAGTGGATTTAGTGTTAAATCACTATAACGTTCTCTATAATTCGTTCATGTTTTAGATATTCTGAATGGAGTATACGCCGTATCTTATTAGAGATAAGAAATCAAGTATTATCTTTGAATATTTAATATTTTTATTTTCTTAGCTCTGGTGCCGAGGCAAAGCGCGGCGTTAAGTTCCACCACTTAACACGCAATGCCTCTGAACTCGGCGGAAAGTGGGAAACGGAGTGTCTTAACACTAGGTTCCCTGTATCCACAGGCCTACCCTACTGTGTGCGGGATACAGCGTGAAGCTAAAAAAATATTTATGATCATAATCATTCATCGATTGGATATCAAATCCACAACTAACTGCGTTTACAGTCAATCGTTTAAATTAAAGTCTAACTATTTATAATTTAGAAAAAAATAAAAATAAAGATATATTTATAACTATACTTATAATAAAAGAAAAAAGCTTCCACATTTTAAATTCTCCGTTCGCAATAAACGTTTGTAAATTGTCAAAATTGTGTTCTCAATTAAATTAAGTCTAATAAAACGTCAAACAAAAGTAGACGGTTAAGAGTTCACATTTATAACTTAAAACGGTCCTTCACATTTTGTAACGAGGTATTCAGTGTACTTATTACTGAAATTCTAACTGAAATTCAACTGTAAACGTTACTTGGCTGTAATATTTTTAATTTTAGTGTGTATTTTCTTATGTTGATTTGTCAAAATGTCACTTTGTGTAAAAGTGTATGTCGAACACATAATGTGTGTGATATTTAGCTTTTTAAATCAATGTGTTTCTGATACAAATGTTAAAATGATTAGTTAGTTATTACTGAAATTTTAACTGAAATTCGATTGTAAACGTTAATTTTAGTGTATTCTCTTATGTACAACAAACAGAGTGTCACTTTGTGTAAAAGTGTATGTCAAACACATATTATGTGTAATATTTGTTTTTTTAATGCAGTGTGTTTCTGATACATATGTTACAATTAGTAGTTAGTTATTACTGAAATTTTAACTGAAATTCGAGTGTAAAAGTTAATTTTAGTGTATTCTCTTATGTACAACAAACAGAGTGTCACTTTGTGTAAAAGTGTATGTACGTATTGTGTGTAAAATTCGTTATTTTTATATCAATGTGTTTCTGTTACAAATATTAAAATTATTAGTTAGTTATTACTAAAATTCAAATGTAAACGTTAATTTTAGTATATTTTCGTATGTTGATTTAACGAAGTGTCAATTTGTGTAAAAAGATGATATTGTGTGTAATAATTCAATGTGTTTAGAGAAATTAAGATTTTAAATTAAACTTTAAATTTAATTATACCCCTAAATGCACACTACACTACGACACTTCAATTTTTTATATATTACCTATAGAAATAAAAAAAGTTGGGGCCAGTCGTGGCGTAGTGGCAGACGTGTGACTTCAAACGATTGGTCGTGGGTTCGATTTCCACTCGAGGAGTGGATGTATTTAATATTTCCATTTTCTTCGCTCTGGTACCGAGCGCGGCGTTAGCTCGGCCACTTAACACACAATGCCCTCAAAGTTCGGCATAAAGTTGGGAACGGAGTGTCTTAACACTAGGCTCCCTCTGCCTGCACGCACCCCGCTGTGTGCGGGATACAGCGTGAAGCTACAAGACAAGACAAGAAATAAAAAAAAACACCCCAATTTCAATCATATAAACAATCTCAGTCCAAATCAAGAGCCCACCAGCTAAATTGGACTAAATTGCGTAACGCAATCTCAAAAGATATATCCAAAACAAAATACAGTAAACCAAATTAAATTTTCCACGTAACTCAAGTATAACTTGTATAGGCGGGAGTACTGTATAATTACTACCTACCTACCATGGCCTGCCAAGTTGAAAGGGAATCAGTTGACTGCCGTCTCCCTCTTTCAACACTTGACCTATATCAAGAACTTGTTTTTACTTTTTAGGCCAAGTAGCCGTAAGGACGGCGAAATTCTACATACACTCGTTCTAAGTTCTGAGAACGTTTCGTTATGGACTTGTGTGGATTGGGCAGGTTTGAGATGGTGGTAGCAGGTTTGTATTCATTTTTTTAGGTTCACACTGTACAGGGTAGGCAGAGTGAACCTAATGTTAAGAGACTCCGTTCCCAGTGTTCTACCAAATCCTGGACGTATTGCGTGTTAAGTGGCGGAACTGAACATAATTCATTATATTTGTATTATTTTCATCGACTGGTAAAAAAAAGAAACGCGGCGTTGAATTCCGTCATTCAAATCGCAATATCTCAGATTTTGACACTCCAAGACTTTTACATACACAGGGAAACTAATGAAAACCTTTTATAATTATATATTTTTCATTAAAATTATATATTGAAATGTTAAATTTGCACTAAATGTAGACTGTACTGTAATTTTCTGTAACAAATAATTTCCAAATCGGAAAAGAAACACATTTTTTAGAATATTTATAGAATTTACAATTCACTTATTAATGCATACATAAATCAGTAAGTGAATTGTAAGTTCTATATTACTACTCGATACCTGTAAATTTTGATGCCGTCTACCAAAACTTACACATATGAGTACATTTTTTGCTCAGAACAAAATTGAAAAGAACACCAAAAAAACCTACAAAAAATAATACTAATTAGCAAATGTTAGTAATTTCTCATTACATTTATATCATAATTCATAACTTAACAAAAGCCACATTACAATTAGCATTTCACAAAATCTTTTACAGCAATTACAAAATTTACAAGAATGGTAATTATATTGTTCATTTCAAAAGAATAGCAAGTCTAGAGTCTACCATCTTGATGAATGTTCTAGTCATTCTGAGGTCTATTTTAATGCCTTATTACAAGTAATAAAGACGACCGCCTCGGGATAATCTTGGAGATTAAGTCAGAGCTGAGAAAGGATGGCGTACCTAGCTCATTGGAAACGTCGACGTTCGAATATTGCAGCCATTGTCAACTTTATATCTTCATTGTCTAAATTTTGATTAAGTATTTTAATGGGCTTGTTGTTGTTTAACAGGGTTTTTAGGTGTAATTTGTGATTTGGGAAATATTTTTTTGTTCTATATGTTTACGTTATTGGTCTTACTGGTTAAAAGTGTTTCGTTGTGGTTTAACTCTCCCTGGGCTATTTGTAGTAGACCTCTGAAATTTGACAGGGATAACGAGCACAGTGTCTTATGTGCTGTGAAGTTTTTTTGATGACAATTGTAACTGTAGTTTTTGAATAAATGGTCAAAAAGTGCCCATAGACTTAGGCTGTGGAACGTTAAGTTTACAGTTAAGTTAATGTTAAATGTTTGCTTTTTAAACTTTTTAACATGTAATAACATTACATATGTACTTCGCTTAGCTCTTCCTGCCATGCAGAGCAAACAGGCGGTCCGTAGTATATGATGCAGGGTAAGTAGAAATCAGTGTTAAGTACTTACTTTGTTCTCTATTTTCTGATTCATTTTGAAACGATGATCAATATACGTTGAGCACTTTCTCTTATCACAGCAGAACAAAGATATTTTTATTTTTTTTTTAACAAAGATATTAACTCTAACGTTAGTTCCTCCAAGTGGGATTTAATTTACAATCATCACACATTGTTCGTGAATAAATAACTTATTAGTTTAAAAAAATAACTTAACTTAAAAAAAAAAACTTATACACGTTTAATTCTTAAAAAGGTTATTGACAGAACAATTTTTATACAACTAATGTGGGTAAGAAGAAAAATAATGAACCACAGCAAATATAAAGGCATTGACATTAATCAATCAGCCGCAAAATTAACTTTAATATAAAATTATATATCTATATTTATAAACACATACTATCAACATAGACATTGTCTCGTTGCGCCACGACTACTAAAATATATATTTTTTTAATTAAAATTTATTTTATAAAACATTCTAATATATTTTATTATCTGTATTAAGTTCGATAGGTAAATGGTATAGGCTTTTTTCGATTTACCACTAATGCAGTGAGATATGTAAGATGGCATATACGAGTACACTACATTTTATTCAACCAACAATAATATAAGTAAAATTAATTTCATTAATTGAAAATTTTCAATAACTTACATTATATTTATGCATGTATTTCCTATCTTAACTTTAAGTACCTTAAAAATGATCAAATATCATTTCTTTATATATTTTAATATTTACAGCGCGTAGTCTAATGTATAAGAAAAAAATATATAAACAATAGACTTTCAAATAAGACATCTAGAAAAAAACTGCTAAAAATCTCACCATAAACAGTCTCATTGACTGTACAAAAACACAACCGAAACTCCGATCTCCACACTTAACTTGGTTAAAAGTTACATAGCCGTAGCGAACGGTAACTAAATTTTATTAGACCAGCGGTGTGTAGCTGTCGATTCGTATTTTGCGGGTCAGTTGCGATGAGGGTTGTAATTTAATAAGCAGTGCTCCAAATTAGTGTGTCTTCCACTATGCGTATACTCGTATTGCTTAATGTTGTTAGCGCTGGTGACACTTTTTGGTATAGTCAACATTGGTGTTAGATACTTGATGTTAACTTGCTACATGTGTGGTAAGGGAGAAGTTATATTTTTAATCTTAGTTAATGTGAAATATTATTATTTGAAATGTGAAGTTATATTCTTAATTTTTTGAACGTTTACCACCATTTTTCACTTAAGTCAATGGTTCAAATTTGACAAGAATTGGTGCAAGCTCAGCGGTATCTTTTTTTCAAGTTAATTTATAATTATTTATTAGTATAAACTAATCAGATTTAAAACTTTTTATTATATCAAAATTTAGGGAGCTTTAGTGTTGCTGTTCGGACCTGTCTCATTGTATACCATCGTTGTGAAGTCGAGTCTTATTTACAGAATTATGTTTTAAATATGTTCCCCACCCTGATCTAGATAAATTAATCTAGGAATTCAATTATGTTGTAAACAGTAAGTATATTTATATTAAGCCTCTTTATCAAAATACAATTCATTATAATATTTATTGCGACTCCATTATTGTTCCTGGGCCTCCAAAGAAAGCAGAGAGAAATTAATGTTAAGACACTCTGTTTTTCAATATCTCCAGAATTTTAAAGACATTATGTCTTAGCGATATTTAACCTACAATCGTAACTCCTGTCCCACGACACGATATCATCAATATGACCCACTTTATAAAGTATCATCTACCTACCAATCAGTACCAATTATAACAAGACTATTAAAAGTTTCCAACTTCCAAACACTGCTCCATGAATAAGAAATATAATAATATTTCAACGTTTGTCGGAATCATAACATTTAGATTGAAACTTTTTCATATCTTCGAAGTTAAGGCGTCGAAGCAATTCGAAATAGTTGTAGAGTTTATTATACTCCTGTACATCATCTTGTTAGTCGATTTCGTCTTTCCAGAACACTTTGCTAACAGTTCTCCCGATAGTTTTATATTGTTTACAGTCCTTGAAATAAATTGGTGTTATACTTTGAAAATTGTAGAGCGAAATTGAAAATTTGATTTAATAAAATATATTATTGGGAAAATATATTTTAAGGCTTTATGATTATTTAGATCATAACTCTTAAATACCTATAAATATAAACTATTATTTTTTTTACATAAACTGCCAAAAAAATCTTTCATACTTTTTATTTTAATTGTAATGATACTAAAACATTGACATATATAGATTATACGATGTATGTAGCTTGTTATTTATTATATTTTATACAAAAACGGCAATAGCGTTCATGCAACATTGTCGAATTTCTGCTATCAAAATGTTTTAAGGACTTGAGAAATAAAATTATTTTCATCTTAGTTATAAATGCTTAAATAATTACAACATTACAAAGCTGTTTTTTATATAAATTATTATACATTATATATCAAACGAAGCATAGTATGTATATATTTATAAAGATCCATCATTTGCAGACCTAATAATATTATTCTCACCTCAAAAGGCGAAACCCTTTCAATTTGGATTTGTGGGACAAATCTTCACAACTTAAACGTGTAAATTTCACGCTCTCGTTTTCTTTCCTTAAACGGCACCGTTTGGAACATTTTCGGTCTATTTGTATGGGGAATAGGCCTACCAGTTTGCGTAGGACGTTAAAAGGCATTAAGGGCGAACGTAAATAATGGCAAAGATTGAACGTGTATCATCCTGTCTTGGAATGTTTTCGCAAACATGACCCTTATGTCGAATTTGTTTCATATCTAGGTTAGGTTAAGTGTCGAAAACAATGGGAAACATAGTATAGTACTTGAAAAGGATTTATAGCTTTACGCTATTTGCCGAATAGCGGAGTAGTCAGAAAGAACATAGTGTTAAGGCACTCTGTCCTCCACTTTTCGTCTGAAATTTTGAGACATTTGCATGTTGGGTGGTGGAACTCAGAACCAGAATGAAGTAATAAAAATTAAAAAATAAACATTATCTAATAAATGTTATATTCCTCTTAGTGGAAATTATATATGTAACAGGTAAATAAGACTCGTCACGATTCACGATATTTGTGCAACAACAATACTTTAAATTTGAAGTGTAAATTGTTCATAGAAATTGAATGCGATAAATCTTCAAAGATTTTTTAAACGAGGCAAACGTATAAAAAAAGTAACTCATTAAGATAAATTTTGTTTTTCTATCCACTTTCATAGAGGTCACCCAATTTCTAACGTTCTTGTACCATTATTTGGGTAGAGCATGATAAAATTTCCGGCAGCCGAGAAAACATTACCGGCTCCGCCAGAATCAATTCAGGAGCGCTCTGATTTAGGCCTGGGGTCACGGATTTTTAATTAGTAGAAGAGGGTTGGACCATGCGTCAACATATTACATCTTTCCTTTGTTTTCGATGTCCCAAAAAGGAAGGATTTATAGTGTTCCAGATCGCTATCACCGAAAAAGGATTGAAACAAAATTTTAGAAGCATTTTTTAAACTAACAGGGTTTGTAATAATGCAAAGTTCAGCCTAAGCGTTGTTTGCCTGAGAGCCGAGATATTATTTTTAAGTTTTCTTTGTTCTGTGTGCATGAAAAGTTTACTGTAATGACTTTGAAGATAAATAGACGTAAATGACGATCTAAATGCGGAGCGAGTTTATTTTAGTACGAGAATATTTTCTTAATTTGAAAAGATAAGATTTTTGTACAATAAAAGCCTTTCAAAGTTAAGTATTCTTTCTATTCAAGAACCAATTTCACGGATACCATTGAAGTGTACAAATTTCTCACTTCAGAACCTAAGAACAAGCTACACTAAACAAAAAGATTTCCGCAAAATGCTTTAGCAAAGCAGTCGCAAAAGCAAACCAGTTAAAGAAACGATACAAACACTGACGATATAAGGATTTCTATTTTATTTTACTGTATGAAAACAGCACTTTGTTCCGAGATAAGCGCTTAGGCCATAATACTTGGACTACTCGGGAACACAAAGTATGAAGAAATAAAAGCGTTCTCTGGGATTATGCTCTTTATGTTGTATGTATTAAGAGCTCCAATGCCTAAATGTATCGTCGAATAAATATATACAAAGTAGAGTAATAACAATATAACGCAATATTTAGTTATTTGTTAGTAAGTTATTGAGAGAGTAGATTGTCTTCTTTTCAATTTCAAATGATAGATTCTTTTGGAATACGCTTGTAGATATTTAATTACAATTGTTTTTAATTAAATTTCAAGAAATGAAATCATTTGTTTCTTTTTTCCAGGTTTATGCTTTTTTCCACATAGCAGGGAAGCCAGAGAGAACATAGTGTCAAGACATTCCGTTCTCTGCTTTTTGGTTTGGTAATAAATTTGAATGTCAATGTTGCACAGGAATAACCTTGATAATTGTCACTGGTGAAATGAAAGATATCCTTGAGCTTTCCATTATATGAGACTGCTATTCCATTATATGAGAAAATATATTTTTTAAATATGTTAACATTAATTTACTTTTATATTTTGTTACGTTCACCATATATTTCGTTTTCATTAAGACTTTTTAATTTTGTCTTTTAAGTAGTATCGCATGCATAAGTAGTATCGCATGCATACTTTATCTGTCAGATAAGGCACAGCCGAAGCTTCAGTGCATAAATTGATCACATAGCTTGTTAGAGAAGTGTACAGCGACACTAAGAGAAGAACCCTCTAAATTTCCCACAAAATTGCAAAAAAACGAAATTTACTTTTTAACACGAGGAACGGAGTATACTAGGTTCCCTCTGGCTACCCTTCTGTGTGCGGGATACGGGATACAGCGTGAAGCTAAACAAAAAAAAAATATTTTTTTAACAATCAACACAAACGTAGTTGCAAACCATAACTAGTATTAAATAAACAAACAGCCGTACAAATCTTGTGGAGGCAATAAATAAAAACTTCCACCGCGTTATAAATGGCCGAATCCTTTTTGCTGGCAGCACAATGAAACATTTACGCGTTTTAGGTAAAACGTATACCGTCTTGGGGGTTTTAGACGAAATGCTCTCTCTGTACAGAAGATTTGCGTGCTCGGTAATGCATCGCGCGGGCGGTTTCTAATGGTTTTTGTTTTTCAGATGTTGAGTATGTATATTGTAGAGTATGGTGTGGTAGAGCGGGGACATGATTTTATTTTATTTGGTTATTGTTTCTTATGCCATATGTTTGTAGGAAATTTAATTTTGGACTTGAAAATTGTGTATATTATTTTTTTTTACAGCTTACAGGCTTCATTCCATATATCAGGGCGATTAGTCTAATAGAACTTAGTGTCAAAACACTCCATTAATCACTTTCAGCCAAAATTTAGACATAAACGCCGCGTTTTATCATGTGATAGCGTAAAAATGAAAATAACTTAAATAAAATCATTATTCCGAATGGAAATAGAATGCACAACGCGCCACAATGACTCCTATAACATTTAGAATATTGAATCATTAAGATGTTTTTAAAAAGTTTTCCTACGGTGGAATTATATCTTGAATAATATACGAATATATATTCTACTAGTAAAATGAACCGCCCATAATACGATTTATTTAAAACAATATTTAAACTATATCAAGAAACTGTTTGCAGAAAATATTGTTAATTATATAAATAAAATAAATATATAATAAGAGTATTTGTACTTGATTTTACTAGTCGTTTAAGGCCCAACTATAAAGCCACTTAATTATTTACGTCAATTAATAAAAAAAGTCTATAAAATTATTAATAAAAATAAAATTTTTTATAAAAAAAATACTATACTACTATCTAATATACATATTTAGACGAACGAAGCAAAGAGAGTTCTTTAATTTTTCCCAAAATATACGAGAGGTACATACAAACAAACCTAAACACATACGATTACACGCATCCCTAATAAATATCCCTAATAAGAACTCTATAATTAAATCTTGATTGTAATCAACTTTGCACGCTAACAAACTCTACACGGTTGATCGCCTGTACCTTCAATAAGACATTTTGGCTTGAATCTACCAACATTTTCCTTCATTACTCTATGTGTTATTGGAAAGGAATAAGGTTGAAAATCGTGTGATTTTGTATTTTTTTAAATTTGCCGACGAAATAGAGCGTTATTCTCACTATCAGCGAGAACATTCGATTTCTGCCCTTTGATAAGATCAGTAGGGTGCGCTGCTATTTTTTTTATTAACGTATATATGTAGGTATATAGCTAGATGAAGAATTTTCATTGAATTTTTTTTGGTGTTCATTACGCAGTTACTAATACTTTCTATATAGCAGGATAGTCAGAAAGAGACAAGACACTCCGCATTTAACTTTCTGCCCGGAATAGAGATATTACGTGTTGAGTGGTGAAATAAAAAAAATGTAGTGAAAGATTTTAGTGTTCATATAAAATTAACATAGAACATTAGTCAATAACGATTATTTACTTTTTAATTTTACGGTATATTCTAATTATTATACAATATTAAACTTTTGCCTGCATGCCAGAGTAGCCATGGAGAACTTGTGACAACCGCAAGTATCATATAAGGCTTTTGTTTTTAATATTGTAATTATAGTTTCTTTTAAAGATTAGAATTCACTGATGATTTTGGAGCACATTTTCTGACGTGTTTAGTTGTACATACGAGTATACTAGTATTTAAATCTTTGCCATTTCCTTTCTTTTTTACCACCACCACCACTACCACCTGAAAATAGCTTAGCTTTAATAAAAAAAGTATTCAAAATTAAACTAAAATAAAATATATACCATTACAAAAATTAAAATTAACGCAAAGCAAGGACTTAACTCTAATGCTATTTTCAATAAAAGTGATATCAAAAATTATTATAATTTAATAAACTGATTGATCAAAGAAACAGATGTGCCAAACTGAGCGCAACGAGGCGTGCCACGTCTGCTTCACTGGGTGTCATCGTCTTATTGGAAATATATAAGGAACGTGGAATCGCCTTCGGCTTTTATCTAAAACGTTTGATATCTATTTATATAATATAAATAGTATATAAATCGTGGAATGACATATTAGCTTTACACTATTTCCTGCATAACGAGGTAGTCAGAGTAGACCTAGTGAGAAGACTAAGGACGGAGTGTGTCCTACACTTTCCACCTGAAATTGAGACATTGCGTGTTAAATGGCGGAACTCAACGCCGTGATTTGTCTTTGGTACCAGAGTGAAGAAATAAAAATTTTAATATAATCATTCCCCGAGTGCGAATTGAACTCACAATGATTGCCTGCTGACTGTAAGCCTTTGCGCCACGACAGCCTCAGGAGGTTATATAACCTCCTTTGTTTTTTTTATATTTCACTATTGATTATGGCATGATTGGGTAAATGATAGGGATCGTTTACCTTACCTCTTGCCAAAAAATGATATTTAGCACTTAAATAAGTATCTTTTTTGGCTCTGTAGTTTTTTTACAGATTTAAAAACAAAAAAATTGATATAAAACTGTGTTTAGTCGGAATAATTGTGTATATTTTTTAGTATTCCAAAATACATTTTAGGAAAATCTACGTTTCGACCACTTTACAAGTAGTCCATAGTCACAGGTAGACTTAGTGTTCGTCATCTTATACATACATCTTTTAAAAAGCATTGGGTCTTCTAAAATATACTTTAAACACAAAAAATATATGCAATTAATTCGTTTAAAATAGTTTCATTTCAAAAAGGTATTACTTGTCTATTTAAGAAGATATAAAATGTTCGTACTTGTGAACTTACCGTATTATTTAAAAAGTAAAATACATTTGTACGTGACGCATAAAGTGGAGAATAAATGAAACTCAATAACTATTTTAAATAAATAAATGGTTGAGTCTAGAAAAGTTGTCAGACTTTCTTCTTGAGTTTTCTTAGCATATATTTAATAACAACAACTTACTTTAAATTTAAACTTAGAAATACGTGATCTTGATATCAGTCACAATAAATATGAACAAGCGCACGTTTTTTTCAAATACTAAGATACTCATACAGAACTAATGTCAAGACACTCTTTTCTCCCCTTTCTGCTAGAACACGAGACATTTTGAGTGGTAGATGACAAGGCTGTGCTATATTTTGTACACCAGAGCGGAAAAATTTAAATAATTTAATTATAAAGTAACTTCCGTTCCCCACTTTCCGCCGTATTCGGAGGCATTGCGTGTTAAGTAGCGGAACTTAACGCCGCGCTTTGCCTCGACACCAGAGCGAAGAAAATAGAAATATTAAATATTTACACTCCTCGAGTGGGAACCGAACCTACAACCAGTCGTTTACAGTCACACGTTCGTACCACTGCGCCACAACTGGCCCCAGTGGGGAACGGAGTGCCTTAACACTAGGTTCCTTCTACCTTCCCTGCTGTGTGCGGTATACAGTGTGAAGCTCTAAAAAAAAGTCACTTCACGCTTCTTCCTACTTAGCCGAGTAGTGTTAAGACATTCCGTTCTCCACTTTCCACTCTAAACCAAAACTGAATAATAAATATATTGGAAAATATATAACAATAAAATAACGACAAAAATAATAAAAATATATATAACCTACATATAAAAAAAAGGAACCAATTGAAAAATGAGTAAGTACGTACATAAGTACATACATACATTCAACATGAACCATCAGTACGCAATTGGTCGAATTATAGGGTTATGAGACCCGAATATCAAACGGGTCCTAACCAAACACCTATAGGATTAAACAAATATTCTAGCCCTTCAAATTCGTGCGTACGTCTTTTTGAAAATTAATTTCTGATTTATTATTTGGCATGGAATTGCCATTTTCTGGATTATTATTTTTGTTGATATTCATCGTCCCTTTTTTCAGTTTTTATGTCTTAATTTAATATGCCTAGATATAATAATAATGTAACTGATCACTGTCAGTATATTGACGATATAATTATATGAAATTCTTTTCTGTTTGACTGTTTAGTGTAATTAGCGCTAATCTCTGAAACGGTTTAAATGCAGTTTTGCTATTTCGTTTTGGTAATCCCTTATACTATTTTAGTTCCATTAGTTTCATCGCTTTATAAATAAATAAGGTACAATAATTGAAATTTTGTTCGACAAAATTGTTTTTCAGAAATTTGTTATCGAGATATTATCATTATTAAGATAAAAGCAAAAAAAAAATGCGCAAGCTTAAAAACAAATAATTTTCTTATTTCTAATACCATTGACATACAGTGTAAAAACTGTCTATTAATACGATTGGTTATGTGTTCAATGTGCAGCCGAGGAATTGAGGATAATATTTTAATTATTTTCAAAGCACGACATTGAAGTTTGCCACTAAGTACGCAATGTTTCGATTTCAGGCAGAAAGTGGAAAACGAAACCACTAGCTCGCATCAAACGTCTCCACCATCGTGCGAATAAAAATAATAAAGTTACGATCATTCCATCAAATGAGAATCGAATTCACAACCAATCACCACTAAAAACCCTGTCCCATTGTTACTAATGGCCTCAATAACCCAAGAAATAATCTCCAAAAATTTGTCAATTTAACAAGAAACACAATAAATTAATAGCCAAAGTAAATTTATGCTTAATATTTTACGATCTCAGATAGCTAAGAGGATAAAAGGCCGTTATAAATCTTATAAAACGAACACTCTTATATCATTCTGGCACTAAATTTTCACCTAGCGTTTCGTCACTGCAGCAATAGGCGTCCATATGATTTGTAGTTCCATACAACAATTTTTCATTTTCCCCGTATCCAGTAAATCACGCTGACAACTCTTGGGAGTATCACGATTGGTGCCTATGGCCTGCTTTCGAAGCAATTTTATACCTTACAACCTTAAATTTTAGATATATTTTGCTTGGCATAAGAAAAACAGGTTCTAAATCACGTTTAAAGCGTCTTGTAACCTAATTTAGAGATGCTACGGTGGTTTTTAGAATGCCTAAAGCGATGTCAAACCAGTGTCTTCGATCCTTTAGTATTTATTATTTGTTTACGTGTTATAAAAGTGTTTGTAATATATTGAAGAGGCCATCATGGCATATTGCCAATGTTTGACTGTAAACGCGAAGATTGTGGGTTCGATTCTCACTAGAAGGATAAAATTTAAATTGTGTCTGATTTTGCATTAAATACAATGCAAATGCATTAAAATACAAATACTTGGGAGGGTTGAGTCAGGCACGAATTATACTTATTATTTATTTTTATTACGGCGTTTAGTTCCGCCAGTCAACACGCAATCTCTCGATTTCGCAGAAAGTGGAGGATGGAGTGTCTTTACACTAGATTCTCTAGACCCCGCTATGCGGGTAAAAGCGTGAAGCTTCTTTAGCGTCGTTACGGTGGTTTTTAAAATACCTAAAAGCAATATAAAATCCGTGTCTTCGATCCCCTCATATTTAGGTATTATTTGTTTACGTGCGATAAAAGCATTTGTAATATATTGAGGGTATTTGACCTGAATGTTGTAATAATAAGGGATTTAGATACCGTGTTTTGAAGTTAAGTCTTTCGTATCGTATGTATATATCGTATTTGTAATTTTTTTAGATTCAAGTTTTTTTTATATAGCTAGGTAGGCGGAGGAAATCGAGTGTTAAAAGTTCTCCGTTCTCTAGTTTCTGTTTGGAATAAAAATAATTGAAGACCCTGGAACAAATATACGCAACTTTTTTCAAAAATCAATCAAAGATACGAAAGGTACGAAATAAGGGATGAAAGACATGGCTGAATGTGATTGAAAAATTAAATTTCGTGATAAGTGGCGGAGCTTAACGCCGCGCTTTGCATCGGTACCAGAGCGAAGAAAATGGAAAAATAATAAATATTACTCCTCGAGTGTGAATCGAACCCACAACCAGTCGTTTGAAATCACACGTCTGTGCCACTGCGCCACGACTGGCCCCAATTGCTAACTAAATTTTCAATAAATATTAATTTAATTTACATAACACTATATAGAAAGTTGGTTAAAATAAGCTATTTACGAACAGCGCATATAACTTAGCTGAAATGGATGATGATTGACGTCGAGGCCACTAATCTGTAGTAAGATTAATAACCCCTATTGTTATGCTCCATCAGTGGGTCGGGTAAAAATATCTTATTATATGTTATCAAATGTTACTATCTGGCATACATTATGTGTGGTAAATAATATTTTAGGTACAAAGTGGTTACAGGTTCGATATTATTTTTATTCATATGCGTAATGGCCAGTCGTATCGCGGTGGCACAAAGTGAGACTGTATAGCGACTGGTTGTGGGTCCGATTCCCACTCGAGGAAATTTTGAATATTTCCTTGTCAAGACGAAGCTTATGTGAAAATAAATTAAACCATTTTTCTTCTAGTTTCTTTTAAAAATAATGTTCTTGTTTATTTATTATTTAATTTTGTTGAATCATAAACATTTCAGAACATTTTTTTTAATATGATTTTTTTCAATTCATATTTTTTCAAAACTATATGAACTACATCATTCTTAATATTATAATTATTACACATTAGTGGCCCGCTCGCGGCTTCGCCGCGTGAACTACGCAACTGTTTGGTTATATTGCAACCATCGGGGGTGGATTTTTGAAAAATACCTAGGTAGTCTATGGATTATTAACTATATTTATGCCAATATTCATTACAATAGGTTAAGCGGTGTAGACTTTTTATATAAACTTTCATCCCCTATTTCAACCCTTTAGAGGTTGTTTTTGAAAATATAAGTAACCTATGTTTGAACTAGTAATTTTTCTAATTTCTAAATTCTAAATTTCATCCAAATCGGACCGGCAAATTAGCCGTGAAAGCGTGACAGACGAACAGACATACATTCGCATTTATAATATAAGTATAAACATAAGTAAATATAAGTATATACACTTCAAAATTTAATCATTAATCCGATCAATAGAAAATCTTTTTAGCTGAGATTATTTCAGTAAATACAATCAGTATGTAATTTCCGGGTACCACGGGGTCTTCCGGCCTGACTCGATTAATTGCTTTTCGATTATTTAAAACATGATATAAAACCGTCGTGGTATAGTTGTTAGTAGTCATTACAGTGGTTATCGGTTCTTCTTCTAATGTTGAATTGAAATTTATTGTACTATATTTTTTGAATGCGGCTTCAAGCTTAACCTCGCATAGAAGATAACTTATATTTCCAATTTCCAATCCCAAATTGACGACACACTGTTTCTTATGTGGCAAAACTAAACGTGATTAATTAATTGTAGGTGTAATCTGTACTCGAAGAAATATTGTTCGTGGTGGAACTTAACGCCGCGCTTTGCCTCGATACCAGAGTGATAAAAATGGAAATAATTAATATTCCCCTCCTCAAGTGGGAATCGAACCTACAACCATTCGTTTACAGTCACATGCTTGTGCCACTGAGCCACGACTGGCCCCAGATAATAAAATAATCAGTTAATTCAGCATTTACTAATAATACCACGTAGCGAATGTATATAAGCGAGGTATATATAAATTTAAGTGTAAACTATACACGTATCGGGCTAATCCGTCATGTGGTCGCCCGATTTAACTAGATTGATTACATTCCGAACAGATTTTATCAAAACGTAAAGTATTATCTTTGTAATAGGCTCAGCTAGTTGGGTAATTTATTATGAAATATAGCTAGTATAGAATGGATTAAACTCTCCATAAGTTTATTTATGTACGTGTGTTTATTATTTTTTATAGATATCGTCTTTTTTATTTTTTAGCTTCACGCTAAGTAAGCTAAGTAACTTAGTGTTAAGACACCCCATTCCCCGCTTCCTGGCGAATTCGGAGGCATTGCGTGTTAAGTGGCGTGTTAAGTAATTAATCTTTTAATCCTGAAATTCGATGATTTTTTTGTTGAGTGGCGGAATTTAACGCCACGCTTTATTTAAAGGCTTACCAGAAGGGAGAAAGGAAGATAATTTAAATGGGAATCGTTAGTAAACTCTGAATGGGAATCAAACCTACGACTAATTGTATTAGCAGTGAATTGGAATAAATATATTATGAAATAATATAAAGTGTTATATTGGAAAACTATTTTTTTTGTTTAGAAATAGTATAAACGTTTTCACAGTTTATTATCTCACTCTAAAAGATGAAGATTTTCGAGATAAAATAATCTAATTTCTATACAGTGATATTATTTTTACATAGAAGCACACTTAGCAGAGTAATCAAAAAGAACTTAGTGTGAAGATACTTCAATAGCCACTTTCCACCAGAAACAAAACATAATTATTACGAAATAGGTAGCGGAACTCAACGCCGCGCATTGTCTTGTTTACTGGGGCAGAGAAACGAAAATAAATAAATAACGATCATTTCACCTAACGAGAATCGAACCTACAACCAATTACGAATACAGCAGACGCTATTCCAATATACCACAACGACTTCAAATATTAAGCAAATATTTTAAAAAATATTTGATATTTAGACCGAATCTCTTTCTTACATTTAACTGTAAAAACAACAAGTAAATAATAAAACCAGCTTTATTTCATTTCATTACGTATAAGATTTATCGATATTGAGTTCCACCTTAAGTGAGTTTGAAGAACAATAGTTATTTATTGAGAAAGTTGACTGATCGGCGGGCAATTGAGCCAGTCATGTTGGGTGACCGCATGATGAATTGCGCGGACATGACTGATGGGTGTTCCGTTTAATTAATAAATTACAATTTTCTTTGATAAGGTTTCCTTTGTCAGTGTCACGCTTTTTTCTGAAGGTTTGATTGTTATGGGGTTGATCGTAAGTTCGATCCTAATTAGATTTCCTGTGGCGTTAAGTTCCGCTACTAGTCAATGTCTCGATTTCTGTCAGTCTCATGTTCTCATTTCAAGCGAAAAGTAGAGAAAAGAGTGTCTTAACACTAGATATTTGCTGATTACTTTGGAAAAAGTAAGACACATTAATTTAAACTGCCCTAAATATCACAAGACCATAAGAACACACCTCAAACATACTTTTTCGGCTTCCACCTTTCGGCTTTGGCATAAAGAACCTAGTGTTATGACACTCCATTCTCTATTTTTCTCCCAAAACTCGAACCGGGTATCACCGTGCACTGTCTTATTACCCTTATCTCACGATAATGAAAATGTAATTCCTTGTAGTGAGAATCAAATTTACTACCACTGAGACGCTATCCCACTTACTTATTCTTATGTAGTTTTTTTCTGTTTTTTTTTGTATTTTAGCTTCACAATTTATGATTTATTAACCTTATGAAGGTGTAAAAAACTGGCTATCTAAAATCCCTAGACCGATAAGGAGCTCAGGGTAGACAGGTAACGACAAAGACGAGTCGCTAATTGGAGGCCGAGTCGCCGTACCGGAGTATATTCATAAAGTTTTCATAATCAACCTTTGTTCAAAATGTAGCTAAATTAGTGACCTTTGTATGAAGGTTATGTTTCTTGCAAATTCATTATATGAAAAATCTAATTTTAATTTTGTATTAGTAGCTTTGTGTGAAATAATTAGTGGTAATTTCGTTTTCTTAGCTAGTAGTTTTAACCGTAGTGACATGACATGAAAATTATGGAGTCACTCAAAAAATATTGTTTTTCTTTTGTTTAGCTTCACGCTGTATCCCGCACATAACAGGGTAGGCAGGAGGAACCTAGTGTTGAGACACTCCGTTCCCCACTTTCCGCCAAAGTTGGAGGCATTGCGTATTAAATTTGCCTTGATAAGTACCAGAGCGAAGAAAATGGAAATATTAAATATTTCCGCTCTTCGAGTGGGAATCGAACATACAATCAGTCTTTTACAGTCACATGTTTGTGCCACTGCGCTACGACTGACCCCATATGCTGTTTTCTTAAGTATATTGTTTTCTTTTTCAACTTTTTCCTATGCGGAAAAAAGCGTATACATATAAAACCTAGTGTCAAGATACTCTGTTCTGTATTCCCTGATAGAATTCTAGATAAGAATATCAACATATAGCCATCGTCTTCAATACTCCAGTATTTAGTGAAAGTATATTTATTTTTCTTTCAGCTTTACGCTGTATCCCGCACACAGCAGGGTAGGCAGAGGGAACCTAGTGTTAAGACACTCCGTTCCCCACTTTCCGCCGAATCGAGTGGGAATCGCCGCCACAACCAGTCGTTTACAGTCACACGCTTGTGCCACTGGGCCACGACTGGCCAAGTATATTTATTGTAATACTAATCCGGTATTGTTACAGGAGGGCCAATAATTTTATATTATAAGTGTCTTTCTGATACTTGCTAGGCGGCTGAGCACGATAAACTAATTACTGATACAGAGAGAACTTAGTGTCTCCTTTCTTCACTTTCCATCAAAAATCGATAAATCATATATTTGATTCAACTCTCCCTGCAGTAGGTACTTGTAATTTACTGCATTTGCATTGTATTTAGTGCCAAATCAGTGATTATAAACAGACAGATGTTGCGATCACTCGCTTGATTTACTTTGACATGTTACGTCTGTCAGTGCGTGAGGTATTAGTATATGTTAGTATATATGTAATCCATTCTACCAAAAGGACATAATGACGCTGTGACAGCGACTGGCTGTAAATGCATGTAAAATTGGTTTTGGGTTCGATTTCCATTTGGCGGAATACGTATATTTAAAATATTTTCATTTCTGCGCTCTTGTACCTGACACCTAATACAAATGTTTTGGCACTTAATATTTATATTGTAAATTTTAACTTTTATATTTCAGCTTTATCTTTCTAACTGCTAATATACTAATGCGAAAATAATAAATGCAAAAGTCTGCCTGACTGTTACGCTTTTACGCTAATCTATCGGTCCAATTTAGACTGAATACTAAAAATGAAAATAGTTGAACACCCAGGGTCAACATAAGCAACTTTATATATACTAATGCGAAAATAATAAATGCCGAAGTCTGTCTGTCTGTCTGTTACGCTTTCACGTCTAATCTATCGCAGATTAAGACTTGTATGAAAAGTGTAGTTAAGAGCAAAGCCGTAAGCGGTCGCTAGTTTTCTAATATTTCGAAAACAAAGAAATATAATAAAAAAACAAAACTTAGAAAATACAGAGTCTAATTACAGAGAGTCCTTAACATTATACTTACTACATCAACCAAAACTCTATAACCAAACAAAAAATAAGTCTCCCGCAGCAGAACCATAAATCCATCCAAGCCGATACGTTACAAGATTAACAAAACGAAGATATTAGCAGCGAGTTCCTTTCAGAGCAGTAATTAAAAGAGCGGTGCGATTGAAATTGTTCGCGTTATAGATGCCATGATTGAAATTTCCCGTTTTTTTTTCTCCAATTCCAAGGAATAATCACGTCCTTACAGATCACGTGGCTTAATTAAGATGAAGGGCGTCGGAGCTTGGGTATGTTTTTGTTGACAGATGTAGTTTTATAGGAGTTAATAAGATATTTCGTTATCAATTTTTATATGCATCAAATTTAGGTCTTTGAAAAGTTAAAATGTTCGAAACATAAGTTTTTCTAAAATTTATTTTCGTATACCAGAAGTATACGCCATAAATAGGTAAAATATAATATCAAAAGCAATAGAAGTGTTCTATTATATTCCTGTATTTTTAATTACCCTGTCAATCGGACCTGGTCTAGACTTATTCGGTTAATAAACGTATTAAAGAAATGAAGAAAATCTGAAGTCAAATTAGCTTCAAACGCATATATTGAAAATATTAAGTAGTCACTCGATGGATGGTTGTGGGTTCTATTCTCACTCAGGAAATTATTATATAGAAATACCCTGATTGAAATTTTCCATTTTTTTTTCTCCATTTTCAAGGAATAATCACGTCCTTACAGATCACGCGGCTTAATTAAGAATATAAATAAAGGGCGTCGGAGCTTAAATTTTTTTTTACTGACAGTTGTAGTTTTCATAATTTTGATACATTTTGTAAGGAAATTATTTTATTTAACCGGGTTTATTGTATCTGTTTTGGGTCTCCGAAAACCCAAAATGTTTGAAACTTTAGGTTTTCTAAAATATATTTTCGAATACTAAAAATATACGCGAAATAATTTGGTTAAAATATAATTTTATCAGCAAAATAACCTTTTTTTTACACTGTCATATTTTTTTTAATTTACACTGTAAAGAGGACCAAATCCTAGGTTTTTTCTGTATATAAACGTATTAGAGAAATAGAGAATATTTGAAGTCAAGTTAGCTTCAAATCAATTATTTGTGGATTCAACTTTGGAAATGGTTATACCGTGATAGGTACCAGGATTATTCCAAGGAATAATCACGTCCTTACAGATCACGTGGCTTGATTAAGATGAAGGGCGTCGAAGCTTGGGTATGTTTTTATTGACAGCTGTAGTTTTGTGCAGTGGGAGTTGATAAGATGTTTTGTTTAGGCTATTTTTATTTAACCAGATTTATCGCGTCTATTTTTGGTATTCGTAAATCTAGACCTAGTCAACCTATAACTAAGGATTATTGTAAGAAGTTCACATCGGGTTTCCTATAATTCTACAGTCTAAGAAGTAAGAAAAGAAAAATGAAGGAATCACTCCAATCTGGTGAACAGAACGCAGCATTGAATTCCGCCACTTAACACACAACGTTCGAAGTGACACTAAGGTCTGTCTACCTACCCCTGCTAAGTAGGAAAAAAGTGTAAGACTAAAACATCTTACTAATTAATAAAGAAAGCCTTAATTTAAATAAAAAAAAATGAATTGAACCATAGAATCGTTGACGGCAGTTTGATGTAATAATGTGTCAATTGATAGACGAATGCCAACCACGAACTACGGTAAAGTGTTCGAAATTTCGGTTTTTTTCAAAAATATATTTTCGAATACCAAAAAAATATACGCGATTAATCCTATTAAAAATACTTTAATTTCAAAATGTGTAATAATCGCGAAAACAAAAGACCTTAGAACTGAAGCACTTTACATGAAATCACATAATTTATGGTCATTTAGTATATCAAATGTAATCTTCTATATATCATGTTAATTGTTGTATAATATTGTCGAACATTGGCAATAAATCTGTCCATCGGGATGATCTTCCGAGCTCACTAGTCTCACGTAGACAGCTCTAGGAAATGAACCAACATGTGACTGTGTTCAAGCGAAATTTAATTAATAATATTAATTAATTTTCGTTTAAAAATCGGAGCTATTGTGGTGTAGTGGCGGGTAAATGTAACCGCAGTTGGTAGTGGATTCGATTTCGACTCGGAAGATTTATAATTTCCTTTGTTTAAATTATTTTCATTTCTTCGGTCTGGTGAACAAGGTATAGCGTGGTGCTGAGTTTCGCTACTCAACACACAATGATAACGAGGTGTCAGGACATTAGGTTACCTCTCAATACCTTGCTAGAGAGAAAATAGTCCAAAGCTGGCTTAAAACATATTATTAGATAAAAGCCAACATATTATTAGACAAAAGGGGCTAGTCGTGGCGCAGGGACAAGTGTGACTGTGAACGCGACTGGTTGTGGGTTCGATTCCCACTCGAGGAATGGATATATTTAATATTTTCATTTTCTTCGCTCTGGTGCTGAGGTAAAGTGCGGGGTTAAGTTCCGCCACTTAACACGCAATGCCTCCGAATTCGGTGGAAAGTGGGGAACGGAGTGTCTTAACACTAGGCACCCTCTGCGTACCCTGCTATGTGCGGGATACAGCGTGAAGCTGAATATTACATAAAAACAATAAATCCAAATTGACAAATAATCACATAAAACTCTACCCAACACCTCATTCAACTAATCCCATAACAGTCTAACAGTGCCTTTAATCTTGCCTATAATTACACAACAGAATTCGGGTGCCGCAACAAATTCACATTTCGTCTCTACTTGCCAACAAGACGATTTGCGGCCGCCGCGCTACATCGTGCGGTCGCGTAACGTTACACTGTACATACTTGGAATGCGTTCAACATTTTCATGTTATTAGATGAAACCTTAAACGTAATGTGTCAAATATGTTTGTGTTTTACGCGTTATGTGTTAGGTGGAGTTGGCTAATTTATGTATAGATATATCTGTATATATAGATATATAGCTCTTGCACTGACGATTAATTGCTCAGCTTAAATTGCTGAGCGTAGAAAGCTAAAATTTTATGTAAAGGTTGCTAAGTTATAGGAGAGCAATTTTATGCTTTTTGCTACATAGTGGGACAGTCGGAAAAAACCTAGTGTTAAGACACTCCATTTTTTGCAAATGTGGTCTTTTTAATTTGTATTATGAGAATTCCCCTTCGAATAGGACAGATCTTAATAACAAAATTACTTGTAGCAAAGCGTAGCATAAGAATTTTGACGTAGCTGAATAGAACATATGGCTTAGCGGTCAGATCAGGGGAAATTTATGAAGAAGCGGCGGTCAAATGGTGCTTGCTATGTTAATATATTTTGCAAAAAATATGTCTTGTATAGGTGTGTGAATATTAAACACGTTTTGTACAAAACCGTTAAATATATGAATAGTCGAATTAACAACTGTTATTTCTACTTTAATTTCTTTTTTCAACTTCACGCTTTTGCCCGCAAAACGGGGTAGTCAATGATGATCTAGTGTCAAAACACTCCGTCATCCACTCAATCTCCGCCCGAAATCAAAACATTGCGTGTTAAAGGACAGATTTTTTTTTTTTTACTCTCTAGTACCTAAGACAAAGATTACGTGTCTGAGCGAAGAAATGAAAATAAAATATAATAGACATTTAAAGAAAACGTATAAAAAAATAAATGTCTTTTTCAATTTTCCTAAGTGTGGAATAACACTTTAAAAATGTTTAAAAATAAAATATAATAATTCTTCCGAGTAGAAATCGTACTAACAACGATCGCGTTTACAAACAGACATCAACTACACAACCTCTCTACCTTAATAAATTTCATAATAAATCAGAAGCTTCCCCATTTCTAAGTTAATTGAACGCATAACCAATATCTCATTAAGATTACAAAGATATTTCTATTTAAGCTGCGTACGTACATCGTTACAATATGTGTAACTAAAGTGCTGAGGTGGGATTCGCACTGTATGTCCCACGTGGCTTCGCAACTTGTAATGAAACGCAAATTTTGATATTGCGGTCATATATGTATGTATGTACAGATATATATATTAGATTTAAAGCTAAAGGATATATATTTTAGTACTTTAAGGACTAATTAGTTGTGATTTTCGATTTATTTAAGGTCTTGAATATAAAACTGTTTTAGCTATCTAATATTTATACATATTTATTAATTGTATTTTTACTATCATTCATATCAGATTGTATTTAATATTTTTTCCACTAAATTTAAAGTGTTTGAAATATAATTATTTTAATTGAATTAATAGATACACCCTTAACTAATACTCGGCAGTAAAAAGTCCAATGCGTCAAGTTTACTAAAATGTATTTTCAAATAGCAAAATATATATATGTGATCAAATTTGCTTAATTAAATTAGGGATACGGATGCTTTAATATGGTAGAAATAATAATTTTTAAGTACGCTACTTCTACATCATATATATGAAAACCACCATATTTTCTTACGCCTTGTGGCAATAAACCAATCAAAGGATTGCATATTCAGCCTTTACTTTACTCAAAAAATTGATTGCTAGATCAATCTAAGGTTGTAGTTTTTGTACTTAGATCGATTATTGATATTGGCCGTTACTTATGCTAGAAAGAAGTAGATATATAAAGTATATTATCTTAATATAACTTACCCGTGCTCGCATCCGTGTGCCTTGTTGGTAGTCTGGTCCGAACCCGCGACCCTGGTGACAAGTTAAACATTTTAATATTTCTAAAAAGTATATACTTATATGTATAATACACGAGACTGTCGTGTCGCAATGGGACAGCAACTGTAAAGACGATGATTGTGGGATCGATTCCCACACGAATAAATGATTAAATTTTAATTATTTCCAAATGTCTATTTTGGTTACTAAAACAAAACATAGCGTTGAATTCCACCAATCTACATAAAATGTTTCATTTTATGGAGGTGATTGAGAAATGGAGTGGTTAGACACTAAATTCTCTCTAACTACTTTGCTATGCGGGACAAAGCGTAAAGCTGCTTACTAATTAAAATGCATAACTTTTTGATCTTTATCACATATACATTTATTATTATTAAAATAGAAATTGGGGCCAGTCGTGGCGCAGTGGCACGAATGTGTGACTGTAAACGACTGGTTGTGGATTCGATTCCCACTCGAGGAGAGGAAATATTTAATTTTTTTTTTTCTTTCGCTCTGGTATCAGAGGTAAAGCGCGGCGTTAGGTTCCGCCGCTTAACACGCAATGCCTCTGAATTTGGCAGAAAGTAGGGAACGGAGTATCTTCACGCTAAGTTCCCTCTGCCTGCTGTGTGCGGGATACAGCGTGAAAATAACGCTAATGTTAAAATAATTTTATTGAATCGCAACTTAGAACATTTTATACTTACCGTAATAACGATATTATTTCACATTTATTCACATTCAAAAAATATTATAATTTAAGATGATTTTGATAGGATGCTTTAGGCCTCCAATAATTCTTTTGTTACCTTCCTTCCTGCCTAAGAGAGGAAATTGGATACTTTATTACGTCCCCTTTTAGGTGAACCCTTTTTGATACAGGAAAAACTTTTTCAAGATGAACTTTACTGAGAAAATTAAGTTTAAACGAAACAGACATATTTTGTGTTTAATTAAGCCTTTAAAAATTGTAATTTATTATTATTATTTTTGGAGCTTCACGTTTTTACCACACAGCAGATAGATTCTGTATAGAGAAGCTAGTCCTCTCTGTTGGCTATCTTAAATATTGAATGGCAGAGCTTAACGCCGCGTTTTGTCTTGTCACCACAGCGAAGAACTGAAAATAGTGTAAATGTGATTGTTTGTTGATTGTTGTTACAACCAGGATTATGAATTGCGCAAAGTAATCAATTTTGAATTTTTTGATGAATCTTTTTGATGAATGAAGCTTCTAAAGTATATATAAAAGACAGTCAATATTACAGACAGACACACACAGATGATGCATAGTTGAAACTACTGAGTGTAGAAAGCTGAAATTTGGCACGATTTAGATGTGCTGAAGATTGTAGGAGAGAACTATAATGAATGAAACAAAGTTTTATATTTTATAGTCAACGCAAATGAAGCAGCGGATTACAACTCATCAAAATTTATTCGTAGATGACAAGTCTTATTTTTATAGCTTTTCGCTTTTCCCGAAAAGCAGCATAGACGGAGAGAACTTAGTGTAACAACACTCTATTTTTCACTTTTCGCCTAAATTCTTAACATTGCATGCTAAGTTCCTTTTTTTAAAAAAAAAACTTAGTTGCTAAGTATCGGAACTCAACTTCTCGCTATATCATGTCACCTAAAGGGAGAAATGGCAATAATTTAAACATTCCCTCAAATAAGAATCGAACCCACAACCAGTCGTCTTTCCAACACAGATAACAAATTATTAATAATAATCTTACAAGTATTCAAAATGAGGTTTTGCGCTTATTTCAATTGATCGGCAAGATGTTAACTTCTAAAACTCGAGTGGCGTGCGGTCTGCGGCTTTGTTACCTGCGTAGTTTAGTGAAACGCCTTTACGGTTAACAGATTGTTGTGGACTTCGGGCTTTATGGTCATTTGGTTAAACTTTGTTTATCCTAATCTCTGGCCTTGATAGTACTGGATTTGTATTGGTGAATAGTTAAAAATTGATATGTCTTAGTAAATGGAGGTCATCAGGTTTAGAGTTGATTGTGGGTTCGATTTCTACTCGAGGTAAATACGTAATGTTTTGATTTTAGGTAGAAAATGAAACATGGAGTGTCTGGACACTAACTTCTCATTGATAATCCTGCTAAGCGATAAAATATGACCATTAAGCCATGTGATGCACCCAGATGTAGAACACACGGCTTAGCATCAAAGTACTTGGACGTTTAACAAAAGTTTTAATTCCACTGCGTTCTAATAACTATAAGTTTTCTAAAAACTGATTTAATTTTCCAAATAAACGAATAACACTGAAAAATATTTAAAAAAATCTTCTAATATAATTCTTCCTAACAAACCCCATCAAGGTGCCGGTGCCACCCTTATTGAATTCACAACAACTTACCAACTTTTACCGGGAAAATGGCGGTTTACAACTTTGTCTCTATTCTATAAAGACGAAACTATTTGATGTCGGATAATTTATGCAAGCTCCCGCAAACTATCAAGATATGACAAGAATTGGGGGTAAACTTTGTCAAAAACAGCCACCCTTCGTTCCAGTTTCGAGGAACACGCTTATCTACCGTATCTATCTATATTCAAATTTAATTTGCCCATGCCCTATTGTAATCGCGACTTTATGACAAATGGCAAGTAAAACTATAATATAGTAGAAAAATAAAGGCATAGCGGCTCAGTGGGATAGCGCCTGACTGCATACGCAATGGTTGTGGGTTTTATTCTCGTTCAGGGGCATGATTATACGAGTATATGAATTATTATGATCGATCCGCTTTTGTAAGATGACAAGGCGTGTTGTTAATTTTCACTCTACAACATGAAATATTTTAAATTGAGGAATGGAGAGAAAATGGATAACGGAGTGTCTTATCATTAGTACATACATAGCACCTATTTACTTAGCTATGCAGAAAAAAAACTAGAACCTGAACCTGAAGAACGTAAAGTAAAATAATAAATATATTTTTGTATACAGCATATTTGATTGAACGCAATGGTCTTGGGATCGAGTTTCACTAGGGGAAGTATTTTTTTATTAGACATTTTAGTTGGATATGTCTACCTGAATACTATTAAGTATAAAGTTTCAAATAGTATTAAGTTTTGTAATTAATAAAAAAATATATGGAGAAAAAAATATGGTAAATAAAAAACAAAATTAAAAATTTTGAAAATACCCACGACGGTTTAATTGTAATTGAAAAAGGATAAAATAACTAGAAATCCCCCGCCTAAAAGAATATATGTAACGAGATGATGGGGACGACTTCGTCGGAGCTGCCATTACTTTAAGTTTGCTAACTTCTCCTAGGTTTTCATGCTGTTAAAACAGGTTTAGGAAAAAATTAAAATATTAATATGAATTTACAGTTTTGATAATTGGTATTCCTTTTAAAAACTTTAAGAACGAAATCTATACTGTTAGCTACTATATTTAAAATAGAGGTTGCAACTGGCAGCCCCCGACGAAGTTGTCCCCATCATCTCGTTACATATATTCTTTTAGGCGGGGGATTTCTAGTTATTTTATCCTTTTTCAATTACAATTAAACCGTCGTGGGTGTTTTCAAAATTTTTAATTTTGTTTTTTATTTTAAACTTTTTAAAGTGTATAGATACACATTATATATTATTACATAATTTCGAAATACTTTATATTAATCTTCATGCAAATCCAAAAAAAATTATAAGCCCAATGCTTTCTGGTTATCAAATGCCTATTGCAGCGCCTGGCAGATTGTCACCGCAACATTTTTAGGAAACTTAAGTTTAACCAAATCAGTGAAAATCACAAAACCCACTAGTAGTTTTGATTTGGAACAAATTAATTTATACTGGAGCGCCCCGTGGTAGTTTGTGATATGGCATATAAAAACACGCAACAATTAAACCTGAACCTATCACAGAAAACCGCATCTAAATAGGTTTCACACAAAAATACAAGCAAATGCTTACTACAGCGCCCCCTGGTGAGGTGTCACCACGACACATATACGAGAACACGCGCTAATTGAGCCTGATCCTATCGTTGAAAACTGCATCAAATTCAGACTCATAGTTTTAACTTTGCACCATCAAATGTTTAATGAAGCGCCCCCTGGTGAGTTCTTAACGTAAAAAAAAACTAAAAACATACACCAAGTAAAGATAAATCTAATACTGAAAACTCTGTCCAATCGGACTAGTAGTTGTGGTTTTACATTAAATATTACAAACAAATGTTTACTGCAGCGCCCCCTGGTGAGTTAACACGATAAAGCATATCCAAGAACATGCACTAATTAAACTTGAGCTTATCACTGTAACTGCATCCAAATCGAAATCGTCATTTTAGCTTTGCATAAACAATAAATTTAAAAACATGTACTAAACAAAGCGGAATCTAATACTGAAAACTCTTTCCAATCGTACTAGTCGTTTTTGTTATACACAAAAAATGGAAGCAGCTACTTACTGCAGCGCCCCCTAGAGAGTTGACACATACTTGAAAATATGCACTAAGTAAACATACATGACACATATATGAAAATATGCACTAAGTAAACTTGAATCTATCATTGAAAACTGCATTCAAATCGGACTCGTAGTTTTAGTTTTGCACAAACAAATGTACTTACTGCAGCGCCCACTGGTGAGTGATCACCGTAACACATATATGAAAAGATGCACCAATTAAACCTGAACCTATCGTTGAAAGTTTCATCTAAATCGGACTAGTAGTTTTTACTCTACATAAACAAATGTTTACTGCAGCGCCCCCTGGTGAATTTTCACCGTAACGTAAAAACAAAAATTTTAAAATATGTACGAAGTAAAGCTTAATCCAGTTCTGAAAACTCTAGCCAATCGGATAAGTAATTTCGGTTTTAGACAAATAAATATAAGAAAAATTTTGGTTTTACACAAAAAAAACTCAAACAAATGATTATTACAGCGCCCCCTGATGAGTGGTCACCATAACACATATATGGAAAGACGCACCAATTAAGCCTGAACCCATCCTTGAAAGGTTCATCTAAATTGGACTAGTAGTTTTTGCTCTGCATAAACAAATGTTTAGTGCAGCGCCCCCTGGTGAGTTTTCCCCGTAAAAAAAAAAGAAAAATCTTAAAATATGCACCAAGCAAAGATAAATCTTTTTATGAAAACTCTTTTTAATCGGAGCAGTAGTTTCGGTTTTAGACAAATAAATACAAAAAAAGTACAAACAAATGCTTACTGCAGCGCCCCCTGGTGGTTTGACACGATAAAACATATCCAAGAACATCCACCAATTAAACCTGAATCTACCACTGAAAATCTATTGAAATCAGACTATTGTTTTTTGAGATAATTGAAAACATTCGTTTTCACGTAAAATGCTTACTGCAGCGCCCCCTGGTGAGTTAAGGCAATAAGACATACATAAGAACATACGCCAATTGAACCTTAACCTATCATAGAAAACCGTATCAAAATCGGACTTATAGTTTTGGAAATAATTGACATAGTAATTTGCACAAACACACAAATAAACAAACAAACAAACAAACAACCTCTCACCCCAAACACATATACAGTCGCCGTTCCGTCGCGGGTAAAAATAAATAGATAGTAAAAACATATATAATAGATGGAGTTAAGGTTTTTTACGTTTTGTTTGTTTCACAGGTAAAATATAGTGACAGCTTAAGGCCTTTTCCCACATTATGGGATAGGCAAAAAGAACCTAGTGTCTCGCATTGTCTACCATTTCATTAAAAGCACAATCATTAATCTTATATATTCAAAAGACCAATGCAAATGAATAAAGAATACACAAGATATCAACCAAAAAAAATCGAAACCTTCCAAAAAACCTTTTAAAATTCATTTAATTCATTCAAAATATATTACACGGGAGCACGTTTTGTCACTATTTGTACGAAATTAGCAAACACATTGTCAGTTGAAAAAGATAAATGTAAATCCGCCGAGATCGGTCTCCGACACGCATTATTTTGCCCAAGGGTTTTTGTTCTTGATAAAACGGGAGTTATGGCTGTGCTTTTCGTTATTCGGAGCGTAGAGTGTTAGACGATTTGGTATTCAAATGTAAAATGGTGTTCAATTTTTTTTTTACTGTATTAGGGTAGTAAGAGAGAATTTAGTGTTAAGACACTCCGTTTTCTATACTTTGTGTAAGAATTTGAGATATTGCTAATGTCATGTATATTAAGAAAAACATTAATCATTTTACAAAAATCGGTGACATACACAATATTGTGACACTAGAAATAAGCATAAACTGATTACTCCTGTAACTCGATTACATCGAGTCAATAATTCATTCATTGGACAGTGTATACGCTGACATAAGATCATATAGTGTATATGCTTTTACAATAGGCTCCCAGAAAACGTCCAAGATTGTTTTATATCACAGTTTAAAAAAGTTGTGAAAAGACGTTTGTGTGTTAAAGATTATTACCAAAGCCAAAGTCAAATAATATTATTCAAAATAAGAAGTTACAAGCTTCATTTTTTGAACATCAAATAGTTTACCACCGGTTCGCTAAATTTAATGCCTCAGACCTGCAATAAACTCACCGGGACTTTTTTTTTTTTTTAATACAATTATTATATACAGATTTATTGCTGCGGGCGATACTTTTGAAATAGTCTTAGCCTTAGCCTTTTTTAAATTGTGCTCACAAATCCGAACCACACTCGGGCAAATAATTTTATTAAATTTCTGCCGGTCTAGTAAGATAATGCGACATTCCTTCCCGCCACTTATCACAAAACGTCTAGAACTCAGTTGGAAAATTAGGAATAGAATGCTTTCACAGTAGGCTCTCTGCTTTTTGTTCATTTTGATTTTTTAACATCCTGACCGGAAATGAGATCACTCTCCTAAATACACTAAAAATACATAATTTTCTAATATTAATAAATAGCAAAGCTATACAATACCGTTTTCAATTGTAATAAATAACTACCAACAAAATTAACATGACTTCTATAACATTTTAACATAAATCCTTTATATTCGTACTTCATAGTATAATATTGCAGTAAAACTTATTGTTTTAAAATAGAATGAGCATTGTTGTTTAAACAATGAAAGTATAACAATATGGCGTAGCACGTTTCTGCCGAATAGCATGTTGGATAAAATTATTTATTTTATTTTATTTTACTTATAGGTAGGTACTAGGTATGTATTTTACTGAAGGGGTAGGAAAAGAGACTTAAGTGTTAAGACACTCCGTTTTTCGTTTTCCGTTTGAAATTGGATATTATATGTTAAAAAGTGAAACTTGTTTACTTTATTTGCTCACTAAAAGGTATTTTCAATTTATGGTATGGTGATGTTTTGTTCTTGGTGTCAGAGAAAGGCTAGTGTTAAAAAGCCAAGATACTCCGTTCTTTGCTCTCCGCTAGATTTCAAGACATGGCATGTCGAGTGGCGGAAGTAAACGACACGCTTAGTCATAATTCCTATATAATCACTCCTCCGAAACGGCACAAACGCTGTAAAAACTGCGCTACAATGGCCTGAATCTTTTCCTTTTTTCCAAAATATATAACAGGTAGTATAAAATCTTTACCTTTTTTCTGAAATATGTAACAAGTAGTCAAGAATAATATAAATAGTTTTGAAATAAACTATTTTGACATATCATTCAACCTGTGACCACGAACAACTGTAAACAGGTTCGAAGCATCAATTTTTCTAAAAGAATATTTTCCGGTTAAAAATAGTTTAATTTCAAAATGTGTAGTAATTGTGCAAACAAAAGATCTTATTACAAATAGTTTTCATGAAATTATTATATTCAAGGTACTATCATTTCTTCGCCCTGTTATTTAGAAAGAGCGGCGCTGAGTTCTGTTACTTCACACGCAATGTCTCGATTTTTGGCATACAATGGAGAACAGAACATCTTGACACTAGGTTCTCTCTGACTCTCTATTTAGTGGGCAAAACCATAAAACTGTTTTTTTAATATAACAAACAAACAATTATACGGATATGAAGCCAAAACCTTCATTTGTAATACAAAAGTTAATTAACACTACATCAAAACGCTTGTCGAAGTTTAAAATTTACCCATAGAAGGCAATAAAACGGAGTGGGACAGGTCCTTTGATAATTTGCTTACGGGATTCAAACAGTTAGACAAAGGCAGGTTATAATATGGGAAGATCCTTTTGATCTGTAGTCAGGATAGAATTTTATTTGATGTATATTTGATGCAAATATCGTTTGATGTATTGGAAAGGGGTTTTTAGTGTTCTGTTTTTATTTTTATGGTAGATTTACGTCTATCGGGTAGCAGGCTACCTGTAGGTCAGATAGAATCTAGTGTTAAGACACTCTGTTCTTCATTTCTTTTCTGAATTCGAGATATTGTATGTTAAATGGGGAAGAACAGACATCGCGTTTTTTTTAAAAGAGCTAATAAATGAAATTGTTGATCATTCTCTAATTGAGCATTGGACGCACAACTAACCGTTATTACAGTCAAACGCTATGCCACTGTGCTACGATTGCCTCTAGGTAAGGAAGGCTTTTTACGTGGTAAGTATCGAAGCCTAATGCCGCATTCTGTGTATACATTGCTTATATAACGAAATATTTTTTTCAAGGCACGTGCAAGTAAGATTCGAACGTGTAATCATGTATAACTAAAATTGGCTAGAATATACACATATTCATGAAATAAACTTATTTCAAATAAATGATGTAAAAAAATATCTATCAAAATGAAAAGGCCGTTGTGGTGAAGTGAGACAGGGCTCGATTCTCTCTCGGGGGAATAATTATATATACATATAATTTTCATTTTTCTACTCTAGTACCTAGCACAAATACTACACGACTAAAAACGAAACGCGATGAGGTCCCCTAATCAACATGCAAAGTCCCGATTTTTTTTTTTAGGTTCACGCTGTATCCCGCACACCGCAGGGTAGGCAGAGGGAACCTAGTGTCAAGAGCCGTTGCTCACCTTCCCCCGAATTCGGAGGCATTGCGTTTTAAGTTGCGGAACCTAACGCCGCGCCTTGCCGCTGTCACCAGAGAGAAGGAAATGGAAATCTTAAATATTTCCACTCTTCGAGTGGGAATAAAACCCACAACCAGTCGTTTACAGTCACACGTCCATGCCACTGTCGTCGTGGCGCACGACTATCCCCTAAAAGTCCTAATTTGAGGCGGAAAATGGAAAACGGAGTGTCTTGACACTAGGTTCACTATACCTACCTTACTATGCGGAAAAAGTAAGCTATAAAAAATAACCTAAATTCTAATAGAAATAAACGTTAAAATATAACTTGGTGTATATAGTTAGTATAAGCAGATCGCAGCTTTCTCATCCCGTAGCTCGTTAACGTATGACTCATCAGAATCTACGTATTATGATAATGTGGTATATTGAAGGCGAAATGTATTAGGGGATTAATTTTTTATCGAACATCCGTTGTATGTTCTGTAGTATGTATGTACGTATGTATGTAAATCGTTTTGTTATATAGATTTATAGCTACTAGTATAGTATAGTAGAAACCAGTGGTGGCACAGGGGCACAAAGTGTGACTGTAAAAGCGGCTGGTCGTGGGTTTCATTCCTACTTCGATTTTCTTCGCTCTGGTGTCGAAGCAAGGCGCGGCGTAAAGTTCCGCCACTTAATACGCAACGCCACTAGAATTCGGTGGAAAATAGAGAACGGAATTTCTTAATAGTAGGTTCCCTCTGCCTTTTCTGTTATGGTGCGGTATACAGTATATAGTATACGTAGGGAAGTGACTTAGTTACAATGACAGTCGGTCGTGACAAGTAGAATTAAAAAAAAAAAAGTTTCACCCTTTTTTGGATAGTCAAAGAGAGTTAGCGTCAAAATACTTCATTATCCACTTTTTATTTTAATTCAAGTGATTGTGTAAAGAGTGGTGGAATTAGACGCCACGTTAAAAAAAACATTTAAATATTTTCGTTTTCCCGAGTGGGAATCGTAGCCACAACTAATTGTACAAAAATGGCCTGTTAGTTAGATTTAATTGTACGACTATATTAGTAATTTAATTTCTGTTCTAAATTTCTTCTCAAATAGGACTTTAATATAAATGAAATTGCATATCAAACGCACTTTTATGTTGGCTGCATAGTTTAATCAACAAAGATCAAACATATTATTAGAATGTGTAGAGGAAATTGCTTAATAATTTCCTGCAATTTGAATACATTAAGACAAGTCATTTCGTTATTCATTAATTGTATGTATTAAAAGGTGGTAGCTCTGGCAAATAAGACAAAGTGATAAGAATAAGCATTAAGATACGCCACTCGACATGGAATGTCTTGTAGTCTGGTGGAAAGTGGAGTGTCAGAAACAGAGTGTCTTAACGCTAGGTTTTTTTTATTACTCCGAATGATCGAATGATGCGTATGAAACGCATGAAAAAAAATGAATTTGATTGTAGAACAAGAATAAAAAAGAACTAAAAATAAATAAAAACGATAATATTTTTTTAGTTTCGATGGACCAATGTTTACCTCGTTAATTGCAACTCCAACTTGAATTTATTTACATTAACACATTACACACCACATTGAATTACACTACACTTGATTGTCACAGACTACAGTCCTGCATTAGGACGCTTATTAAAAGTTCCATAGATAAAACAAAATTCATAAAATGTCATATTTAACTTAGCGCCATCTATTAAGACCGCTAGGAAACCCCTCAACAGTTAATTTTAAATAATTTTAATCTTATTGTTTAATTTATATTTCAATGACAATCATTTAAAAATATAACTGCGAGGACACCACTGACAAAAATTAGTACATTTATAGAGTTAATTAATTATAGACAGACTTTTCAAAACTTAGATTTATTAGGTTCTCTCCGACTACTGTGCTATGCGGGATAGAGCGTGAAGTTGTAGTTTAGGTTCTTTTGTTAGTAGAAAATATCTAAGTTAGCTTATCAAATACCAGTGTTAAAGCAGAATAAGTTCGTATAGGGGCCGTATTAAAAGGACATCAGTGACAATGACTTGAATGCTAAAGGCTGTTTATTCGTAGTATATGTATAATGAATGAATTTTAGTTCGTAAGTTTTAGTTTTAAAAGAAACGGAGTATTTCTAATAGTCTTACTGTGAAGTCTTACCAGTAGTACTACTGTGAATACTTTTTTCAATAAACTTACTAGTAAGATTACTAGAAATTTTGGTTCGAATAGACTTGCCAGTAAAATAATTCTATACTAACATGTAGACCTAATAATTTGATTGATATGATGGGTACTTACTACAGATATTCATTTATGGCATGAAAAAAATATAAAACATCCACCAAAGATATTCGACTATCAGTAAGTCTATTAAGAAGAAAATTTCAGCCGAAAAAAATCCTAAGCATTCCATAGATTCCCCACTCACACACCCACTCACACATCAAACTAAAATACTAATATTATAAATGCAAATGTCTGTCTGTCTGTGTGTTACCTTTCACGGCTAATATACCGGCACAATTTGGAAAAAAATTATTGAAGTCCCAGGTCCAACATAGCCTATTTTCAAAAAGCCATTCATAGGGGGCAGAAACAGGGGCTGAAAATTTAATTAACGAATCACGCAGGCATAACCGCGAGCAAGTCGCTAGTTAGCTAAAATTATTTATTAATATTGGTTCAACCTAAATCATACGTGAAACAGTAATACAACATGTTAATTGCTTGGCTCCAATGATAAGGGATTCGGACATTAGTTATACCAGTCAATTAAGGAGCAGTCAAGTAATAGTTGTGGAATTATGTAATTATATATCATTTGAGGCCATCGTGGTAAAGTGGTATAGTAGGTGGGTTTGGGTTCGATTACATCCCAAGAAAATGACAATATTTAAATTTTTCTAGTTTATTATCATTTCAAGTTATAACGTAATATTTAAAGTTTTGTACAGTATTTAGTAGTGGCAATTAACTCGCAATATATTAAAATTAGGCGGTGAGTGGAGAAAGGAATTAAATATCAATAGAAAGAGAACATAATTTTAAACTATTTAAAATTTTATATGTAGGAGAGTACGAAAAAAAACTGTAAATTAAACAATAGACCATTGTCGCGCAGGATAGCTAAATAATGCAAGCGTGTTAGGTACCCACCAACAGAAATTACGATATATAAATTATATTTATTATTACAGGATGGGGCCAGTCCTGGTATAGTAACATAAACGTGTGACTGTAAACGACTGGTTGTGAGTTCGAATCCTACTCGAGGAGTGGAAATATTTAATATTTCCACTTTCTTCGCACTGGTATCGAGGCAAAGATCGGCGTTAAGTTCCGCCACTTAACACGCAATGCCTTCAGTATTCGGCGGAAAGTGGGGAACGGAGTGTCTTGACACTAGTTTCACTGTGCCTGCCTTGCGCATGACGCATCAAGAAAAATATGATTTTTTTTTACCGCTATAAAATTCAGTTTTTTTAACTTCATTTCATCTGTAGGAAGATTTAAAGAAAGCTTTTCTGGGTAAAGGTTGTTACTAAGAGCAAACATTTACCAAAAGAGGTTACTGTTTACTTTTTTACCAAAAATAATTATTTTGAATAAATTTTTAGAGATATTTCAAACCTTTTATATTTTATTAAAAGTGCGATATAAAGTATGCAAAAAAATCAGTCACATTATTTATATTGCTATATTCCGTTAATATTATAAAATAGCTTTAAAATTTAAGTACATCAAGTAAAAAGGTTGGGACTTTTACCCACAAATATTATGTCCAAAAAGAAAGTAGTTTCCCACCCACATTTCAAATATCGATTGACATGATTTTTGGTCTTCGATATTGACGTTTTTCCACAATAAAACTAATTAGGTGAGGCGAATCTTATTTTTAATACCTAAACACTCCGTTTTTCCGACTTTCATATACAGCTTTAAAAACCAAGACTACCCTGACTCAAATATCTAGAGAATGGCTTCGATTCCCACTTGAAGAAAAAACTCAAACATAATCATACCCCAAATCGGGACAGAACCCATAACCATCGCAAGCAAAACCAGGCACTTTCCTTACATAGATTTTAATATTAAATATTTGTTACATAAACTCTGATTACGTATAACTTATCTATCACGGTAGAGAACACAGAATATTCGTTTGTGAGCCAATTTAACTTGTACCAAAAGTTGTTTAGAAATTAAACGCTTATCGCCCGATCGAGCCGTTGCGTCTTTTGCAGGTGCTACCTTATTTTATGGTTCTATATATAACATGGCTGAACTTATTTTGATATTTTTATTTTTGTACTGAAAATAGCTTGAATTTTGTATAGCAAGGTAGGTGGAGACAACCTACTGTCAAGAGATTCCGTTTTCTATTTTTTACACGAAATCGAGATATTGCGTTGAGTGTCAAAATCCATTCTCTGCATTGCACCCGAACTTGAGACGTTGCGTATTCAGTGGCAGTTTTTCCCTTAATGGGATCAAATCTATAACCATTTCATGTACACTCGGCTGCTATCCCAATGAGCCACGAAGGACTCCAATTCGAGCTACAACTTTGTGCCAATGAATCATTGTTAAGATATTAAAATGTAAGAACCAACTACAACGAAATGAGGGAGCTCGAACCCGCCTCTCTTGAAATCATACATTCAAATGTATATAACATTATTAAAAAAAAATATCAGGCAAAAAAATATATCGGGGGCCAGTACTAGTGCAGTGGCACAAACGTGTAAACGACTGATTGTGGGTTTGATTCCCACTCGAGGAGTGGAAATATTTAATATTCTCTTCGCTCTGATATCGATGCAAAGCGCGTCGTTAAGTTCCACCACTTACACGCAATGCTTCTGAATTTGGCGGAAAGTGGAGGACGGAGTGTCTTAACACTCCTTCTTCTGCCTTCCCTGCTGTGTGCGGGATACGTGAAGCTATAAAAGGAAACGACTAAATATAGCGGGACTTGAACCTGCATATCTTGAAATCATACATTTAAATGTTTCTTTCTTAGTAATATTTTTTTTATTCAAAATGTATATTTATTATTAAAAAAAATATAAAAATATTAATAAATAAATAAACTACCAGACTTTAGTAAACAAACCATTATACAATCTATATTTATGTAAGATCAAAAAGCTTATATAAAGCCAATACAAAGTTCAAAGTAATCAAAAGTTTAAGCAAATTGCTGATTTCACTTCGTTAAATGTCAAACACATAAAATGACGAGATCGATCTTCGGTAGTTGAGGCAAGATGTTCAATTCAATATAATAACTTGAAAAAATATTTTAGGAAACGTATAAAAAATTGAACGCACACAGCAGGGTAGGCAGAGGGAACCTAGTGTTAAGACACTCCGTTCCCCACTTTCCACCGAATTCGGAGGCATTACGTGTTGAGTGGCGGAACTTAACGCCACGCTTTGCCTTGACACCAGAATAAAGAAAATGAATATATTAAATATTTTGACTCCTCGATTGGGAATGGAACCCACGACCAGTCGCTTTACAGTCACATTTTGTGCCGCTGCGCTATGACTGGCCCCATTTAATATAATAATTTGAAAAAAAAAATATCGTAGTAAACGTATAAAAAATTTACACGCAAGGATACCATTAATATATTAGTTTGTTTGTTTGTCTGCTCCTTACGTGTTAAATAATATGATAAATGTGAAATTTTGTAAAGTAGTAGTAATAACACACATGTTACTCTTTCACGTAAAAACTACGTAATGAATTTTAATGACACTTTACAATAACATAGCTTGTAGATCAGAATAAAACATAGGCTACAATTTATGAAGATATTTTGTAAATTGTCCTTTGATTTTAAAGTTATAACTGCTTTCGTAAATTCCGTGCGACCGAAGTAACGGGAACAGCCACTAATGTATATATTTTCTTTTTTTTTTAGCCTCACGCTGTATCCCGCATATACCAGGGTAGCTAGTATTAAGACACCGTTCCCCACATTCTGCCAAATTCAATGCATGTTAAGTGGCGGAAATTAATGAAACAATGGAAATATTAAATATTTCCACTCTTCGAGTGGGAATCGAACCTATAAGCAATCGCTTTACAGTCACACTTTGTGCCTCTGCGCCACGACTGGCCCCACTTTAGTTATGTCTATTGAATATTTAGTTATCGACTTAACTTCGACTTTGTTTATTATTATAGCATTGATTCGACTAATATATGAAAGTTAAATGGCAATGAGGAAGTATAAAAATATATTGAAAATATATTAAATAATTATATATTAATTTTTTATAAAAAACATATTTAAATAATCAATATTTAATATAAGCATTACATTAAATTTATTGAGTAATTAATATTTTAGCCCATACGTTACTGATTTGACTTGTTGTAAACAAATATAATAGGATAGAAATATTGTTAACCAAACTTATTTACTTAACACGCAATGCCTCCGAATTCGGCGGAAATTGGGAAACGGAGTGTCTTAACACTGTATTCCATCTGCCTCCTACTCTGCTATGTGCGGGTTACAGTGAAGCTAAAAAAGACAAGAAAAAGGAAACAAAAATTATATTTATTTCAAATAAAACTCGACTGACCAAGGTTAAGGTAAGCGAGCGGGTCGCAAGTACAAATATTACCACGGGAATCGAATCCACGACCACAAGCCCAGCCATCAGATTCAATAACCATTAAAACTTATTAAGTGAAATATTTTCTACATACAACGATACAACTTATATTTCTCAGCAGACATTGAGTAATACAAAACAAAAAGTATTCTGAAGTTTCACATTAATAGAAAAACTCGTGGGAAAGTGGAACGATATTAATCATTGGCATGGTACTTTCAAAATTTCGACAAAGCGTATTTATTCATTTGAATAATGAAGAAGAATCTATAATTTATATCAATTAAGGAAAATTTTAACAATACGTATGTTGTAATTGTAATTAAAAGGCTTTAGGGCTTAAAAACCTTTGAGAAAGAGTGCTGTAGCTTCTGACTGTATGCGCTATTAGTTCTTTTTTTATTGTTATATTTTATTACTCTACGGACATAAAGTCTGTACCTTTTTTAACATTATTCTTCCTTTATCATATACAATATATTTTTTTTTTACAATTTCAGTACTGAAAACTAAGGCTTAAAGAATATACCCTAAGAGAGTCCAGTTATTACAATTTTAAATTGCTTGTTTTCATGCACGTGCTATCAGTTATAGGTTTTACTTCCAGTGGAAGGAATAATTATATTCCATTTATTTTATTTCTCCGCTTATTTCTAGCAATACAAAGCTTGACGTTGAGTTCCGCCACTCATCACGCAATATTCCGAATTCAGAAACAGAAAGCTAAGAAAGGAGTGTTTTGATACTAATTATAGATCGAGAAAATGGTAAGGTAAGGAAGTATCTTATTTTAAGAAGTCATATATATTTTTTTAACAACTATATTTATCATAAAATTCATTACAAGTCTGAAGTGGTTTCAATTTATCATATAAATTTTCATCTTCTATTCCAACCAAGTAGGAGTTGGTTTTTTAAAAAAAGTAGTTAATGTTTTATCCTGAATCTTTAACTATTTTTATTTCGAATTTCATCCAAATGAAACTGGTAGATTAGCCGTGAAAGCGTAACCGAGAGACACACAAACAGACAGACAGACGGTTTATTATATTTATCAAACTCCGTTACGTAGTTTTGAAGATCTAAGCATATATACATACAGACAGACGCGGGTAGCGACATTGCTTTATACTACGTAGTGATAATAATATGGATAAAATAAGATTTTTTAGCTTACCTTAGGCGTGCTGACCTCTCTGGTGGAAATGCCCATCTTCTCGTGGTGGCGAAGCTGAACTGGATAGATGATTTGGTAATAGTGGGAGCCGATGTTGCGCACTAGGTCTTGATTTTGACGGTACTCGCGTAAAAGCCGCTCCACTTCTACTGAAAAAAATGAGAGGTTATCAAATTCAAATTCGAAATATTACTAAATAGTATTTTTTTATTTAAATAAACATAAGCTACTGTGACTCGGAATGACTCGGAAGACAGTTGTCATAGACCTGACATATGCTTTGGTATAAAGTGGCATACAAGGCAGTACATGATTACTGCTATTAATAATAAGCAGCTTCACTCTTTTTCTTGCTTAAATATCTCAATATCTCAATATATATTGAAAGAGCTTAGTGTCAAGACACTTTGTTCTCTATTTTACGCTCGAAATCGCTATTGTGTGTTGAGTGGCGGAACTCATCGTTGCGCGGTCACCAGAGAATAGAAATTAAATTAATTAAAGTATAATCATTCGACAAGGTGAGAATTGAACCTGCAACCAGTCGCAGTCACAACTATTAAATATTGTCTTGCAGCACCACGATGACGTCTTTTTAGTATGGTTGTTTGCTAATGTTTTTATTATAAAATAATCTGTTACCGAAAATAATAACATTTTGAACTTGTCCCTTATATAAATTTTAACTATGCCAAAATTTATTTTCCATTATCCGTGTTTTATTTTCTTGCCCGTGTTTTATTATACAAATATAGCAAAAATAGGCACCTGAGCATTTCTTTCTCTTAATTATTTTTTTAAATAAAAACATTTTTAAAACACGTATAAAGCCTGCAGCGTTCAAATTTTTATATATATATTTCCAAATATGTTTTTCAAATTCCTATATGTATGAATAACACTTTAAAATGTATTTTTTTAGTTAAAAATTAGCACAGATCATTATTTTCTCACCTACAATCTACTTAGAGTGAGGGAGAGAGAGTGAAGCTTCACGCTATATTAGCAGGGTAGGCAGAGGAAACCTGGTGTTAAGACACTCCGTTTCCCACTTTCCACCGTATTCTGGAGGCATTACGTGTTAAGTGGTGAAACTTAACGCCGTGCTTTGCCAGAGAGAAAAGATTTATCTTGAAAAACTAAGAAAAAAAAAAATACGTCTATAACATCTAACGTTTAAGTTTCTGAAAGTGAACAATAGGTGCTAGATAGAAAGTCGTTCAGATCTCGAGTAGCACTTCTGTAGAATATATGAGATTAAAATTTATATAAGACATACTGTGGGACAGCTTTATTAAAAGGGAATTTATTTATAAATTTGTAGTACTTTGGATGAAAATAGATTTAGTTTATGATATTGTTTGTACCATAATAAAGAGAAGTTTGTCAAGATAAAGCGCGGTGTTAAGATCCACCAATCAACACGCAATGTCTCGATTTTTGGTGGGAAGTGGAGAACAGAGTGTCTTGACATTAGGTTCTTGAGACTAGGCTGTTTTAGTTTCAGTGAATATTATTTGTAATTTTAAAATGTAATATTTTAGGTAGTTAGTAGGTACAGAGGCGGAATTTAACACCGTGCTTTGCCTTACCAAATCAGAGAAATGAAAATAATTTAAATATTTTCATTAAATCGAGTGGGAATCGAACCCACAACCAATCACTTAGACAATTTCCTACATCGAAAATGATTTTAAATATAATATTTAAAATCATTTCAAAATAATGTTATATACTGCTTATATTATTTTAGAAACCTTATTCATGTATGTCGTTCTAAGTCATTATATACTGTGGGAACAGCAGAAATATGGCGCTTGGCAGTTTGCCCTGTAACCTTTGCCTCTTCAGTCCATTAGATATTCACTATGTGAATATTTGGTACATATAGGTAAAGTGGTTAGAATATAGATTTTAACGGGTTTTGGGTTCAAATTTCTTGGGCTCAAAATATTGAACTTTTGATTTAAAATATTATTGTACTAAATATTTTTTTTTAATGATTTTTTTGCTTTACGCTTATTTTTGTATAGCATAGATTATAAGATAATGCAGTGATAAGACACTCTGTTCTACATGTCTATCTCAACTCAAAATATTGTGTTTTTTTTTAGCTTCACGCTGTATCCCGCACACAGCAGGGTAGACAGAGAGAACCTAGTGTTAAGACACTCCATTCCCCACTTTCCACCGGATTCAGAGACATTTGCGTGTTAAGTGGCGGAACTTAACGCCGTGCTTTGCCTGGGCACCAGAGCGAAAAAAATAGAAATATTAAATATTTCCACTCCTCGAGTGAAAATCGAACCCACAACCAATCATTTACAGACAGACGCTTGTGCCACTGCGCCACGACTGGCCCCATATACATATTGTGAGTTTGAGAGGCGAAACTCAACGCCGCGCTTATCTTATATACCAAAGCAAAAATACTTCAAGATATAAAATTAAATAAATAAAACAGGTCACAATCCACATGTTTTAAATAAAAAAAAAGCTCCTTTTACACTGAATTTTGCAAATATATAACGTTATATAACGTATACATCGTTATAGGCATGATTTACTATACGTGATGAAATGGCGTCCCAGATATGTCAATCAATAGTAATTAATTACAACGACACATTAATAAGAGACTCGGTTCAGTCTTAGTACGGTTGAAATCGATTAGCATGTGGTTTTAGTGGGTTCAGTTCTTGAGATAGGACATAAGATGGTTAGGTAAGTAAATAAAAAAGTTATATTCGAAGCATGATAAGTAAAGGATTAAAGTAATATAGATAATTATAGTAAATATAAATTTGTATGTATGAGGAAATCTAGTGTTAAGACACTCCGTTCCCCACTTTCCGCCGAATTCGGAGACATTGCGTGTTAAATGGCGGAAATTAACGCCGCGAATTGATAACCTCCTTTTCCTTTTGGAAGTCACTTGAAAAAAATACTAATAAATTAAGAAGTGTATGTGTGTATATCACTTTTTAAGCACGTGGAACTCAAACATAATATGAACATCAGTTTCATTTTAGATTCTAATTGAAATTAAGGCAATATTTTTTTTAATAATCAACTGTAAGTTTTATATGTATTTATCTAGGGTAAATAAAAAAAAAAAATGTGTTTCTTTTACTAGCTATAAATTCTATTTTGATATAAAATTCGACATTTTAATTTCTCCATAATATAGATTTTGTCCTATAACCACTACAAGTATGGGTTCGATACCCACTCCCTAAAACATGTTTAATTAATTTTAATTCCTCCACTCTAGTACCTGCGATAAAGTGCGGCGTAACCTTTCACCACCGAACACGCAATATCACGAATTCTGGCGAAAGAAGGAGTGTCCTGACACTAGGTTCTCTCTTACGCCGCCCAGGTCCACGGACGCTTAGGGCAGTTCCTGAGACCTAGGCTAGTGGCGGGAGAGGAGCACCGTCAGGTTTTAGTGGGTAAACGGAGGTGTACCATCTTGCCGAACGGGAGTCCCGTGTACCAACCTCGGGCGGATATCCGTAACAGATTTCCTGACGTTAAAAAAAAGATTCTCTCTAATAACTCTAATAAGCGGGTAAAAAGAAGATATTACAGTAACCATCACTGTGCCATGATGGCTAAGTAGAAAGTTCTTAACAAAATTGGAACTCACGTCCTGCATAAAGCGGTGTCACATGCAAATGACATATTTCAGAGTAGCTCTAACAAACTTGTTAAAATAGATTAAAACATTCTCGCAGATTTTCAGCAGCTTTCATTTGGGATTAGTTGGTGACTAACTCCTAGTTTAAATTGTCTTTAGATAAAATATTTGTTCACTTAATGTATGAATGAAGTTGAAACGTTCATTATTTTGATAATTTCTTGCTAAAAACTGGTGGATTCTGGTCTATTATAAGGAATTTAAATTTATAAAAAAAATTGAATCTTGTTTCTATTGCTTGCTTCTACATTTTACAGAAGAGCTAATCACAAAAAAAGTATTTATTGTTTTGGTAGGCAAAGGGAACTTAATGTTAAGAGACACATGTTTTTGGAGGCATTGCGTGTTAAGTGGCGGAACTTAACGCCGCGCTTTGCCTCGGTAGCAGAGCGAAGATGATGGAAATATTAAATATTTCCACTCATCGAGTGGGAATCGAACCCACAATGGTGTCGTTTACAGTCACAATTTATGCCTCTGCGCCACGACTGACCACTAACATTTTCCCAGAGGTTTTTAAATTTTTAAATTATGTGGCTCATTTATTCCCTCATGTTGTTACTGAACCTACTACCATAAAACACACAGTCGTATTACTGTTAGTTTCTACTACTATAGTACTTGTAACCTATAGTATTCATACCACACTATTTAAAGATGGCGCCGCCATACTCCAAATGCTTTAATTAATTTGTATTGCAAATTTTAAATATTATTTTTCATAGAACTAATGTTTTAAATATTTATTACCTTTAATACTATTATATTATTTAGTTATTATTATTTATATATTCATTTCAATATTCATTTTTGTTATTTTTATAATAATAATGTAATAAGAACTCACCAAGAAATTCTTCATAATTAACAAATATGCATCTTACCAAACTTGTATATGTCAAAATTATTATATTTCGATCACTTTTCATTTAATATGTTAAATTTATTATTTATATATCCACTTCTTTGTATTCAATTTATATTATTTGCAATTAAATATTAATAATTTTCTAAGCGTCACTTTTTACCGACGCCACGCTCCCGCCATGTTCCCTTTCTCTTTCTGTTCCATTTTTAAAAATCATAAACTATAATCGGCCAGCAACTCATACAGCCAACGTTGCATTTTATGAAATCATTAATTATATTTTTTATTTTTTTATTATTTGTTTAAACTATTCCATAAAATTGTATATATATTTTTATTATTATTAAATTATATTATTTATTTATTTTTTATATCCCTACGTTTATTTTACATACTGTTACTCGTATTAATGTTTTTACTGTATGTTTTTTAATGCTACATAGTTTTTTAGTCTGTATTACTACAAAACTGAATCTTAGATATTTTTAATAAAGATATTATTATATTATTATTACTGAGTAATTACGACATTGACGTTTCGAATATTCAATCATTATATTTCATCATTTCATTTATTATTAAATACAGGCCTACTTGATAAGTTAACCGCAACCGCAGCTATAGCATACATACATACATACATAGTGTGACACAGCTCTTTAATATAACCTCTTTACTGGCTTTTCATGTATTTATTAAATAATTATCGTTTTCATAATTATTATTTTATTTGCAAACCACATGGTATTAAAATAAATGTATAAATGGTACTCTTTGGGGCCAGTCGTGGCGCAGTGGCACAAGTGTGTGACTGTAAACGACTGGTTGTCAGTTCCATTACCACTCGGTGAGTGGAAATATTTATTATTTCCATTTTATTCGCTCTGGTTTCGAGGTAAAACGCGGCGTTAAGTTTCGTCATTTAACACGCAATGCCTCCGAATTCGGTGGAAAGTGGGGAATGGACTGTCTTAACACTAGGTTCCCTCTGCCTACCCTGCTGTATGTTTATCCTTTAGAGTCGTTAGTTACAGAAGTCGTTATAATTATAAACAATTTTTTTTTCAATTTTGCGTTTTTTCCCGTATCTGATATACGGGCTATCAGAGAGAACCTAGTGTCAAGACACTCCATTTTCCATTTTCCACCCGAACTCGAGACATTGTGTGTTGAGTGGTGAATTTCTAGAATCTGGTAAATTTTAATATAGCATTTGTCTTGTGTAGTAGTGGAGGACAGAGTAATTGGACACTAGGTCCTCTGTGACTACTGACTACTATTACCGACTTACGGAGTCGCTATGCAGGAAAAAGCTTGATGTTTTGTGGTATTCAACAAGGCAGAGAAATGAAAATAATTTAAGTATCATCATTCCCCTGAGTGAAAATCGAGCCCACAACCATCGCCTATACAGTCATATGCTATCCACTGAGACATGATAGCTTTAATTTTATATATTATACATAAAAAAGTTAGTTCTTAAGAACGGCTACTAACCACCTACATCTTGTTTATAAAGTTTAACCACTTCACAACTTAACTGAGAGAAGATATGGTTATATAATGTAATTAGTTAGAAATTACTAACTTTAAAGTAAAATAACTAAAAGTGTTGTATCGTACTTTAATATTACTGAGATTAAAGGGAATGCTATATTAAGTAAGTCTGATTTTAAATGAAGAAAATTATTAAGGCCAGTCGTGGCGCAGTGGCACAAACGTGTGTCTGTAAACGACTGGTTGTGGGTTCGATTTCCACCCCAGGAAAAGAAATATTATAATATAATGTTCTTAAACATTATATATATACAAAACATTATTTATTCTTAGAAAGTCTCTTTCGACTCTTTAAGTTAAAAGTTAACGAAAAGTTTTATTTCACGTGATGATGCTAGTGCAAGTTTTGAGCACTAATTGAAAGCTTGTTTATTTATACAGCAAGAATCGATTCCCACTCGAGGAATTGAAATGGTCTCCGTACTGATGTCGAGGCAAAGCACAGCGTTAAGTTCTGCCACTTAAGCATTAATGCCTCTAGATTTCGGCAGAAAGTGAGGAACGGAGTGTCTTACCATTACGTTCAATCTGTCAAACAAGAAGTTTTATTTCACGTACTGACGTCAGTACAAGTTTTGAGCTCTAATTGAAAGCTTGTATATTATATAGCAAGAATTGATTCCCACTTGAGGAATCGCAATACTTAATATTTCATGTTCTTTGCTCTGGTTGTGAGGCAAAGCACGGCATTGAATTTCGTCACTTAACACGTAATGCCTCTAGATTTCTGCAGAAAATGGGGAACGGAGTGTCTTAACATAACGTCCCTCTGTCTACACTATATAAAGTCCTAAATTCAAATATTCCTGTACAGTAACACAGTATAGTACTTTTAAGTTAAACGTTAACAAGAAGTCTTATTTCACGTAATGACGTTAGTGCAAGTTTTGAGCACTAATTGAAAGCTTGTTTATTTATAGAGCAAGAACAATATAACCGCAACCAGTTCGTTTCCAAGTCGCTTGCGATGCAGAGTGGAACAAATAAGTTAGGTATAGAATATATTTAATTTGATTTCTCTATGGGTATGTTTTTATTATTTTCAAGGTGAATATGGAGAGCTTAGTGTTGAAACTCTCCGTTGTCCAAACTTGAAAGGATCTGTACAGGGTAACGAATTCAAAAAATATATTATGGTCAATTAAAGTTAATTAAAATATTTTTTTGTTCAAAATTAAGATATTGCGTGTTGAGAGGCGAAACTCAACATCGCGCTTTTCTTAGCTACCAGAACAAATTGATTAAAATTTATATATAATCTTCCCCGATTGGTTATCAAATCCACAACCTTCGCTTTACAGCCAGACGCTATCCCACTGCGCCACGACGGCCTTATTAAATTTTTTAACTAATAATTATAATTTAATAGCCAATCTTAATATTCGTGTAGTGTTCTTATATATACGAAACAGAAGGAATATAGTAAGAGAGTAGTAGGTAGTTGTACCGATTTTTCCTAATACTAGTATTTTTTTTGCTTCACGCTTTATCCTTAGCGCGATTGGCACAGAGAACGGGGCGCCAGACGCTACGATCTCTCCATACATCTTCACAACGTCTACTAAAATCAACCTTTTCATACACGCCCTTATTACTGTAAAGGTATCTCGTGTTTTTCACTTGACCTTCCTCCACTATCATCGATATGGTGTTTCGAAGGTCAATCGAGGTCTCCCCCTAATTCTCTTACTGCTCACAGTTGCTTCATACGCACACAAAAAATGTAAATATAATTATATTTAACTCAAAAAGAACAATGGAAGTCGAACCCAAAATCATCTTACACACAGAAATAATGTCCACTTAGTCATAATGGTAAATCATGAATTGATGTTCTCAATTAATTACAAAGTAATCGAGTAAGGCCATTACTTTGCCCGCATCCATTAGTGGGAAGTAAAGAAATTACATGTTTCTACACTTACGAGTATATTAATGTGCCTATATACTTAAAAGTAGGTGTTTTTTTACAGGTTTTTCTCACATAGCAGGATAAACATATCGAATAATAACAATAAAAATAAGCTTTATTGCTTAAAAACTAAATAAATAAATATTGATTGACGATTGAAAGTACATATTGGTGCAAAGTCGGCCTTATCACTGTAAATGATCCTTTTTATTAAAGTAAACATTTCATTTTTTTTTAGCTTCACGCTGTAACCCACACACGTTTGGGTAGGCAGAGGGAACCTAGTGTTAAGACACTCTGTTCGCCATTTAAAATAAACATACGTGTATAAAAAGAGAATGGCGGGACAGTGCTAGAGGTCATTTTAAATCAAATTATTTAGTGTATAGACTTACATCTATACATGTGTATATATTTATATACATACATATACAAACATAAACAAATAAACGTACATTTATGCATACATACGTATTTACTTACACACATACATACATACATACATACAGAACCTAGTGTCTAGACACTCCGTTCTCCAATTTCTGCCCGATATTAAGACATTTTAACGTCGTATCTCAACGGTGCGCTTTGTCTTAAATGCCACAGCGAAAAATGAAAATAATTGAAATATAATTAATGACGAATAAATTGGGCCAGTGGTGGGATATAACTGGGGCCAGTCGTGGCGCAGGTGCACAGTGTGATTGTAAAGCAATTGGTTGGTTGTGGGTTCGATCCCTACTTTCTATTTTCCTTGCTCTAGTGTAGAGGTAAAGCGCGGCGTTGAGTTCCGCCACTTAACACGCAGTGCCTCCGAATTCGGCGGTAAGTGGGGAACTAGGTTCCCTCTGCCTACCCTGCTGTGTTCAGGATACAGCGTGAAGCTAAAAAATAAAATATATTATTTCTGCATTAGCCTTAGTTTTTCTATAAGAGCGACAAATCTACCTTTCCAAATATTAAGAAATTCTACATAAATTCACAAAATCCTCCTTCTCCATCACCATCATTATACCCCATCAATTTTGATAATATTTAATCAAAACACCATCTGGCATCTATCTACGAGTTACCATATTTTACAACAAGGAATTTTCCTTGAATTTCCACCGAAACCAAACCACATGACGCTTACATTATGCATACTGCGTTTAGTGTAACATTATATGCATGCATGATATTGTTATTGGATACTCTAAATTGCTTGTACTTGCTTACATGTGGAATAAGAGCTTTTGCTAGATGCAAGCTTAGATTTTAGCTTTTAATATATTTTGATGGATTTTGAAGCTTTTGAATAAGTTTTGTCGTAGTAGAAATAGGCTATAGATGTAGTGGGACAACTTCTGACTGAATCGTAATGGTTCTAGGGTCGATTACCATTCGAAAGAATGATTCAATTATTTTTTTTGACTAGTGTATGTTATATTGCCAATGTACTGCAAACTATAATATATAAATATTTACGCATAAATTGAAAATATGTAGAAACCACGAGTAAATCTATCTAACCATCAACTCGTTGAAATAAAATGTACCATAGTAAAAATATATTTTTTTTATTTAGTTTCACGCTGTATCCCGCACACAGCAGGGTAGGCAGAGGGAACCTAGTGTTACGACACTCCGTTCCCCACTTTCCGCCGAATTCGGAGGCTTGCGTGTTAAGTGGCGGAACTTAACGCCGCGCTTTACTTCGACACCAAAGCGAAGAAAATGAAAATATAATTTCCACCCCTCGAGTGGGAATCTAACCCACAACCAGTCGTTTAAAGTCACACGCTTGTGCCACTGGGCCACGACTGGTCACACAGTAAAAATAATAACGTATTCATATAAAACTTAATAATACCTCAAATGGGATTAGAACTACCTACCATCGCGTAATTAAAATATAGACCATAAAAGCTTCATAAAATTCAAAATCCATGTAAATTCCAACATTAACTGTCTTAAACAAACAGCTAGTGGTTGACCGTTCACGTAAAAAGTATGAAACTCAAATAACCTTTAGCAAATAAGACCTTTACCTTCACGTTCGCCAATAACTCAAATTTACAGTCGGTTTCGGTACGGATCAAACTTTTAAGGGTTTCGACGACAATTTGTATTTTTAGAAACAATTCATATTGGTTTTCGGTTCAAAAGGTTATCTCACGTTTCTGAATTATTTCAGAGGATATGCTAGAAATATATGCGTACGTAGTACTTGGCTTGGACGTATGGCTAAAGGAAATTATGTGTTAGCTAGCTAACTAATTAATATTGAAAAGATTAATAATAAACTAATATAAAACTAAAGATTATTAATAAACTCACATAAACTGACATAAAAATTGAATTACTGTATATAGAAATCTATAATATGATTTGACTCTCTCTCGTGCAATTCTCAAGAAGGTTAAAATCCATTTGAACAATGTTTTTATTACATATTCGTTGAAGAAGAACGAGCAGTTGGACAATAAAGGACTGTGTACTTTTATGAAAGCACATATAATACACAACATTATGTAAATATTAATTTGATTAAAATATTCGCAAGGATTCGATTCTTGATAGAAGAATTCTTTTATTTCAAATACTCTCCAGTTAAACAAGTAAAGGGTGTTGTCCTCAAAATGGACAAAATGACGACTTAATGCTTTGATGCTAGTTTCTAATAGTTTTTATACTTACAAAATTTAAAATCAATCTTCGACATGAAAATAAAATAGAAAAAAAAATAAACCTCGACACGATAAAATATACATCATAATAAAAACATTAACGATTTCACTTCACAACTTTTCGAGTTTATAAAATTCATGAAAATTAATTCGAAAGTAGCCCATTAAGTCTCAATTACCTCATAAAAGGCTTTGGTACAGTCGTAATGAAACTTTTTCAGGGTAATTAGGATTGCTTGGGGCAAATCGAAAACCGTTACTCTATTTTGCGAAGGTCTTTTTTATTGTAGAAGTACCCTGAATTTTAAAGAAATTGTACAAAATATTTATATGTAACTTAATACGCAATGCCTCCGAATTCGGCGGAAAGTGGGGAACGGAGTATCTTAATACTAGTTTCACTCTGCCTACCCTGCTGTGTGCGGGATACAGTGTGAAGCTATAAAAAATAAAAAATATAAAATTTATATGTAAGGGAGTAAGGCTTATTTCAAACTGTTGTATTTGAAAATTTTGAAATGGAATTTATGGAAAAGTATTAATATACTTTTCCTTTTACAAATTTAGGTAATAAAATTGTGCGAGCATGATTAGGAACAAGCAATTGTTATCATGTCTGGGGCCAGTCGAGCAGCAGTGGCACAAAGTATGATTGCAAAACGACTGGTTGTGGGTTTGATTTCCACTCGAGGAGTGGTAAAGAACGCTTTAAGTTCGACCACTTAACACAAAATTGAATTCGGTAGAAAGTGGGGAATGGAGTGTCTTAACACTAGGTTCCCTCTGCCTACCCTGCTAAATTCTCATTTGATGACAAATTATTAAAAGAATTCCTTCTGATTCTATATCTCACATTGCAGAGGCACAGAGAAAATAGTGTCAAAACACTCCGTTCCACTGTAAATAATAATTACAATTATAAAGCAATAATTATTATATAATTATAATAATATAAACAGCTCTATTAGATTATTTGACGACCTATGTACAATTCGATCCGTATTTTATTACAGCATTTGCATTTGAATAGAGGTCCCAATTTGAAATCAATGGAATAATTCAGCACACGTCGAAATGGAATATTATTAGAATATTTATAATAAAAAGCTATTCAGGATATGTCATTAATTTCCAATAATGGAAAGTTAATTATTTTATTATAGAAATTTCATTAAAATAAAAATTGGAAAGTAAGTGTAAATTATAAGTCTAATAACTTTTAATGATAAACGAGAAGCAGGGGGAGATCTCGGTTAACCTTCAAAAACACAGTATCAGCGATACTGGAGGAAGGTCACGTAAAAAGCATGAGGACCCCCCGAAGGGTGTGTATAAGAGGCGTAAGAAGTATGCAGGGACCGTAGCGTTTGGCGCTCCGTTCTTTCTGACTACCCCGCAAGGGATACAGCGTGAAGCTATCTGAGTCTATCGTGGTACTGTGGTACAGAGTTTGACTCTAAATGCCATTAGCTACGAGTTCAATTCTTGGGAAAATGGTCAGTTCAGTGACCGGTAAATTGTTCGAACTACAAAAAATGGAGCGTGTAACTTACTATTTTGGATAATTATTTGACTTTGATTTTGATATCATTTATTTACTCCAGTGAGCAAAACAACGCGCAAAGTTAGATTCTGCCACACAAAAAATTATGTCTTAAATTCGGCCTGAAAATGGAGAACGAAAGGAGAAAAAAAAGGAAGAAAAACTAAGAACTAAAATATTTACATTGATATTAGCTTTGAAATGAAGATATCTTAGAATTCATCAGGAATTCATTCACAATTATATATTAAAGAATAATGATAATATATTAAATTATCCAAGGTGATGGCTTCTTAATAAAAAAAATACATTAAATAAATATATAAATTTTTATTGCAGTTTAAACGATTTTATTAGATACTTACCATCAGTTTTGGCGTCGTCCTGCAGGTTACCTGTAATAAAAAAAAACATAAATTTATATAAGTACGTATATAGGCCAGAATATTGGGGCCAGTCGTGGTGCACTGGCACGAACGTGTGACTGTAAACGACTGGTTGTGGGTTCGATTCCCACTAGAGGAGTGGAAATAATGGATACTTTCATTTCCTTCGCTCTGATATCAGAGGCAAAGCGCGGCGTTAAGTTCTGTCACTTAACACGCAATGCCTTAAAAAGAATTCGACGGAAAATGGGAAACGGAGTGTCTTAACACTAGGCTCCCTCTGCCTACCTTGCTGGGTGAGGGATACAGCGTGAAGCTATCCATTGGCGGGAATGATTATATTTAAATGTTCATTTCTTCGCTCTGGTATTTAAGACGAAACGCGGCGTTGGTTTCCGCTACTTAACTCGTAATGAGTAGACTTCAGGCGGAAAGTGGAGGACGGAGTGATTTAACACTAGGTTCTCTCTGTCTACCCTGCTATGTGGAAGAAAGCTGTATATAATTTGCTTTTAAATCATATTTCTATATATGTCATTTGATGAAATAAATATAGGCGTTTCGTCAAATAATATACATATATGAATATATTATTATATACGCGCTTTGACGCATATGCGTCGAACATAAATTGAATGGTTTCGTCGCTACGTATATTTGCTAATAAATAAATCTTATCTTAGGTTTTATTTTCGTACATATCACGATATATTTAGGAACTAATACTTTGTTAACAAGAAAAACCGGACTTGGAATATAAATGTTCTTTTTTCAGCATTACGCGTTTGGATTCGGAGAAGAGAGAAACCAATGTTAAGGAACTCTGTTGCCCACGAAATCGAGATATTGTGGAGTGAGTGGCGGAACTCAACGCCGTGCTTTATATTATGGTATTATCGGACTGGGGGTATGAAAAAAGTTTGAAAATAATCGTTTTTTTAAGTAGAAATAGAACCCACAACTTATTGCGTTTTCTGCCTTATAAATGTTTTTTTATTCGTTTTTATTTCATTAACTAACCATTAATGATTATATTTGTAATCAAATTTTATATATTTATCGACATTATTTAGATCTTAACTTATATCGCTTTTTTGCAACATTGATAGTTAAAAACGTTTATATAACGTATAAAAAATTGAACGCATCGGGATTCGAACCCGTGCCTTTTGGAAAACTTCAAAGCACTCCTACCGCTAAGCTAAGCTAGTTCATCAATCATAATTTATTTTATTATCAATCTATAATTTACTTTTATATGATTAAACCCAGTGTTAAGACACTCCGTTTCCCAGTTAAGACACTCCACCCCTCTCCACTTTACCCACTTTCCGCCGAATTTGGAGGCAAATACATATAGAAATTCCAAAAATTCTTTAAAATCTTCAATAATTTAAAAATATTCAAGAAAACGCTTCCAAAAAATATATACAACAACATTCTACAAGTCACATGCCAACATTGCCTTTGCCACATATCTTTTTTTTATTTAAAAACTCATTTCCTACGTAATATAAACTTTTTGCAAAAATGCTAACACAAAAGTCGCACATACATACATATCACACCTCCAGAACTAAAGCAACCTAAGTCAAAAACTGCATATAAATTAAATATAATCTTAGAACATCCTTATTATGGTCGTTTTTAGCAAAACGGGAGATTTTAAGTTAGGTCAGTTTAATTCTGATATATACACATTTGGTATAAAACTTCTAGTGGGTAGTTTAACCGGCAACGTGGCGCAGCGACCCGTGATCGAGTCACAAGGCGTGAGGCGTGACTTTCACGAATGCCACTCAAATATAATAAAAATAATGTGTAGAATAAACATTTTTCGTTGGTTTTGAGATTACCCACCATGCTTATTTTTGTGTGCATGGTGGAGGGCATTTTTGAAGTTATGGTTTATTTTGTGTTGGTTGAATAGTAGTTATCAAATGGAGAAGGGAAGAGAAGAGGAGAGAACCTTACAAGCTTTATTTTTTTTATTTTGTAGATTTTTGTGGCACTAGTAAGATTTGATCAACTCGAACGGTATTCGTGTGTAAGAATTCCATTGAAAATAATACATATCTTTCTCATTTTTGTCATATTGGTAAAAAATAATTTATTTAACCTTTAAGTGTGGTTAAGATTTAACTAATATCTCATTTTATTAAAATATAGTAGCACCCAGTTGAAGTTAGTTCTTATTCCATATTACCAATTTCATAACTGTTAAATACAAAACATTTAGTTAATTATTACAGGATAAAGGGCGACGTTAAGTTCCACCGCTCAACTCGAAATGTCTCAAATTCGGGCAAATGTGGAGAACGGAGTGTTATTACTTTTCTTCTGACGTTCTCTGACTACACAGCTAAGTGGAAAACGCCCAAAAAAATACAAAAAATATCCCCTTTACTTTACAACATTTTAGCTTCCCTGACACTGTATATCATATGTATATAAATATATATAGACATCATAGAATAAAAGTATCCCAGCCGTCGCGTAGTTTGAGTGGCGTATAGTAAAATGCCACGCGTGCTTGCATGCTACGCCTTGTGACTTTACACGGGTCGGCGAGTCAAGCTGTGTTAAAGATACGGTATTATTTGTATTATATATGTAGCTCAGATGTTATGATTGTTATATTCTTAATATGTGGGAATAGGTAATGTTAATTGAATTAAATTGAATAGAATAGCTTCACGCTGTATCCCGCTTACAGCAGGGTAGGCAGAGGGAACCTAGTGTTAAGACACTCCGTTCCCCACGCACCGCCGAATTCGGAGCGGAACTTAACGCAGCGCTTTACCTCGACACCAGAGCGAAGAAAATGGAAATATAATTTCCACTCCTCGAGTGGGAATCGAACCCACAACCAGTCGTTTACAGTCACGTTTGTGCCACTGGGCCACGACTGGCCACAGTTCGATTTCCACTCGGTAAAATGATTTTATTTAAACTATTTCTATTTTTCTGCTGTGGTAAGTAAAGTGACACTTAATAAGCAATATCACAAATTCAGGCTGAAACGGGATAACGGAGTATTTTAAAACTAGGCTATCTCTAGAAAATAAGCGATTTTTTTTTTGACACACCAACATAAAATCAAAAACATAAGCTACATTAATATTCCTAATCTCATAACCTGGATCCATTGATCGATCAGAAATGCGTCACATAGCTCGTCTAAAACGCTTAAATTTACATGTTGAATATATTCAGATGCAAATTACTGAAGATGTATTCCCTTACGTACTACGCTGGTACTCGTGTGTCGCACGCCGGCTACGAAATGAGTGTTCCTTTCAAGAGATAGACAGTATGTTTTCAATTTATATTACGCGCCAGTCGTGGCGCAGTGGTACAAAGTGTGACTGTAAAACGACTGGTTGTAGGTTCGATTACCACTCGAGGAGTGTAAAGCGTTAAGGCGTTAAGTCCCGCCACTTGAAATTAAAAAAAATGTTAGTTTTAATTTATTTGTAGATTTTGATAAAAAAATGGTATAATAAATAAATTTTGAGTATGATAGGCATAGAATGGAGTGTCTTGACACTAGGTTCTCTCTGCCTACCCTGCTGTGCGTGAAGCTCACAAAAAAAAGAATATAGCAATATTTGCATTTTGTAAACGTTAACGTTGCAAAAAAACATGAATAACTAAACTAAACCAAAAATGGTTAGTTTACCTTCACCAACGTTTTGACTTTCAAGTAGTAATATATTTAAGTCAAAACCTAGAAATTTAAAGAGAAATCTCGAACCGTAAAAGTATAAAATAAACTCGACCGACGCGGTGGAAATGGTTATTGCAGTGATATACGGGCCCCGCAGGAAGCACTGAAAACACGCTTTTTACAAGCCGCTGAATTTTATTTTTTCGGTTATATTCTACGTATATTCGCATTTTTTACTGCTTTCCATTTTAGGAGAGTGATTTTATAACTTCTTACTGGCATAATATGGAAGATGTTCATCAAATATACAAATAAGATTCGTGTATACAAATAAATCAAGATGGTATTGCCACTTCTACTTGTTATTTAGTCTTTGCAAATCTCTGAATAAGATTTAGAGTGAAAAATGTATTGGAATGTAAAGAACTCTAGTTATGTTGAATCTTTTAATCAAAATAAAAGTAACCGTTGTCAATTTTGTTTTATTTTACATCATAGAGTATTTTAAATAGAACCGTCACATGTTATTTAAATAAAATTATTTCAAGATTTTTTTGTTAACAGGGTAGTAAGGGATACAGAGTGACCTAGACTTATCTCTAGACACTCCATTCTCCAATCAGTTAAAATGGACACACTACATGTTGAGTCTGGGAACTTTGTTCATACTTAGACCAGAGAGCAAATAAATAAAAATAACTAAATTATGATTACTCCTTTGAGCAAGAGTCGAACTCACGACCAATCGCATTTACAGTCAAACGCCCCCCTGCACCCCGATAGCCTCAATTATCTCTGTTTTTTCTTATAAATAGCTACTTTCTATTTTAACAATATAAGTTATATTTTGTTAACCTAATTTCTACTCATAATCAATGTCTTACCAAAAGGGCCTTCTGCACTCCAAAACGAATCATCCAGTGTATAGTCGGCTTCTGTAACAAGAAGACAACGGTTTAATGACTTTTTAATGCTATTCACTATACATGTAACATCTTATATACAAAACTAACTTAAACATAACTATTTCATTTGACGTAAACAAGCTTACGACAAGTGATAACAGTATTTGAAGATTAAAAAGCCATTTTTGATTTCTTGTTGTCCACTTGCTAAGGAGCGTTTGGTAAATAATTTTTTATTTTTAGCGGAGAGAAGATGTTAGTGTTAAGATACTCCGTTTTTTTATTCTTTGTTTTAATTTGTTTTTTAATTTCTGTTTTTTTTTTTTAATTTTTTTTTGTTAGATATTAGAGTTTGGGTGTTGGAATTATATGCTGCGGTTTGTCTTATCACCAGAGGGGAAAAATGATGAGATTTGAAATATAATTTATTAACAAATTTTAAAAATTTGGCAACTCTTGCTATATAGCTTATTTGAATAATGACTTTTAATTTTAATAAATTGTTAACGAAATCATATAAAAACGTCAGTATTTTCAGGCTTGTAAAGCTACCGATTCGGAAGACAATTGTGCTAAGAAGATCGTGCGATTTTTTATGTGGGTTTTCGGGGTGGGTTTAAACACGCCTATGTTTAAACTTGAATTACCAACTATAATACCAACTAAATATAATACCAACTTGAATATCAACTTAATTTTTCAAAAATTCGCCCCCTTGATATGAAACAGTTGCGTAGTTGCACAGTAGTTGCACGGCGAAGCCGCGAGCGCGGGCCGCTAGTTGAAAATATATAAAAAAATCGATTCTATTTATATTTCCCAATACATTTACCCAAATTATCAACATCATCGAATACAACCTTACATATTACACAAATAAATACATACAAATACATACATTTTACGTACAAACAACATGCCTTTTGTGCCTTCACCAATAAATTAATTACTCGCGACTCTGTGAACTGTAAACAAATCTTTTGTTGACTCCGTTCGGTAATTGTTTTTATTTTAATTAAAACATCCCCAGGTTTTTGTGTTTTAAGTGATTGAAAAAGGCTTTTTGGAGATACAATGAGTAATTTACACCTTTCATTTACTACTAATTATATGTTAATCTGACACTTATATGTATTATCTTATTTATCTGATGTATTTACGCTTTAGTGCTTTTTCGCCTAGAGTGGAGTATTCAGAGAGTACCTGTGACGAAATGCCGTTCTCCATTTTTCACCAGAAATTAAAAAATAGCGTGTTAAGAGACGGAATTTAATGTTGTCCTTTGTTTTAGTCACCAGAGCGGAGAAACTAATATAATAAATAATTATTTCCCCAAGTGAGAATTGAACCCACGAGTTTTGCGTTTTCAGTCACCTGCAGTACCACTGAGCTGCGAAGGCCCCTGTTTGAAATATTAAGGTTCTCTCTTTTGTTATGAGATTTTCTAAGTAAAAATAATAATTTCTGATGCACTATATTTTCAAAGAATTAGCAAATTTATTACTAAGTTATCGTGCATAGATACAGACAGTATATAAAAAAACTTATTATAAGTTACTCTCTGACAGATTGCTAATAAAATACATCTTATTTTAAATATATTAAAAAAGTAATATAAACCATTCGTATGTTTGATTGTTTTTCTTTCCTTTTTATGGTGGCCTGGAATAGATCACCTGTGGTGGCAAGGCCGCCTTTACACCAAAATTGCATGTTAATAACAGTGGAGGAAAGAAGTATGCAGGGACCATAGCATTTAGCCCCCCATTCTTTCCAACTACCTTACCAGGTTTTAGCCTAGAGCTAAAAAAACTACATTTCATTAATTACAAAACGCTGAAGCAACAGCTTTTAATGCTTTAATAAATTTATAAGGAACATTTTAATTAAGAAAACAGAATGCAACGCCGCGCTGACACATAATGAAAAACAAAGTCATATAGCATATTTCCTTGATAGAGTCGCACTTTCCAAGGAAATTCTGGTGCAAATTTAATATGTGTTTTTGCTTTTAGCTACCGGATGCTGGTAGGTAACATGTTGGATACATATTTTTAAAAGATTTATCTTTGAAAATATTGTGCTAGCTTCCATTTTGTATGAATTGGAGTTTTTAATATTAATTGCTGTATCGTAGCGTGAGACTGATATAAGAAGTAGTTTATAGGTATGTTTGTTTGTAAAAATATATATAGATTTTCAAAATTCGCCATCCATTATAACTTTAGTTATTATTTATGTAAAATTGTATATGTTATGCTTTCAAGAACGTATTGTAGACGTATTAAAGGCGATTGGTTTTGTTCAGTTTACACTCAGGGTTATGATTAATCAAGTTTAATTTTTATTTTTTGTCTCGACTATGACAAGGCAAATGAGGCTTTGAATTCCTCTACTTAACAAATAATGATTTAAATTCGGGTTGAAAATAGATAACGGTACCTTGAAGCTACATTCCTTCTGCATTACTATGCAGGGATACGAATGAAAATTAAAGAAAAACCTTAAAGAAACTACATTATAAGGATATATAGACTCAAAAAGAATCTTTAATAAATAATTAGTAGTACACTATAAAACTTAACAATATTTTTTTTTGTTAGCTTCACGCTGTATCCTGCACGCAGCCGGGTTGACAGAGGGAACCTAGTATTATGACACTGCGTTCCCCATTTTCCGCCGATTGGACGCATTGCGTGTTAAGTGGCGGAACTCAACGCCACGCTTTACCTCGACACCAGAGCGAAGAAAATGGAAATATTAAATATTTCCACCTCTCGAGTGGGAATCGAACCCACAACCATTCATTTACAGTCACGTATGTCCAACTGCGCCACGACTGGCCCCATAAAATTAAAAAAAACGAATTAAAAAGTTGTTACTATAATTCAGTCAAAAATAATGCCTGTCGATCTTTTTTTAATATTCCTCCGCCTTTATCACAGTTTCGACATTTTCGTCGCTCTCATTACGTAATGTGTTTTATTTTCTCGTACTCGTGATGTGGAGCTACAATTTACGAGTTACACACTGGCATAATGCTGGTTTAATTTTTCTGTTTTAAATATACATGATTGTGTCATGGTGCAGTAGGAAGAAATAAGCATGACAGTTGCAGATTCGATGCCAACTCGGGGAAATGATTATATTTAAATTATTTCCATTTCGCTTTTCTTTCCGCTTTGAAAGAATGTGTTATGGCCATACGATACATAATATCTTGAATGTAGGTGGAAAGTAGAGAATGAAGTTGCTTGATATTAATTTCGGCTACGTAATATGTTAAGTAGGTAGGGCAAGCTAAGAATATAATATATTCCATATCGATACGTATTATAATTAATTGTTTCATATATATTATATTGTACAAAGATGTTCTGTATCACTGCTCCTAACACTAGAAAAGTCCTTTTATATTAAGTGTTTTTAAACTTAAAGCATATATTTATGAAACTTCTTCTTCCAAGTACAAGACTAGCAAATGATATCTACCTTATTTTTTTGGGAAAAAATTCTTGAATTTATTTTCTTTTCTAAAGTTTTTTTGTTACCTTAAAAGTATCATTTTGCTAGATTGTATGAGCAGAGAGCCACCTAATTCAGGGTTAGTACCAACTAAGTTTTACTACAGGGGTTCAACCTACAACTACAACTACAGTTGAAAAATTTTAAAAAAATCTAGTAAAAAATTTAAAAAGATCTCTTCAATTCGAAAACTAGGTCACGGAGTTACTGCTCGGTTATTATATTTCATTTTATTTTATTTGATACAGCAAAAATAACTGGAGTAAATTAGTAATTAACATAAAAATCCATCGTAGTGTTTCTCGTCCAATTTTTGGCTTTAATTAAAACTGCTGTCACTGAAAGCAGAATACAGTTTTATTTTTAGTCGACGGCATCTATCGAAAGATACGATGGCAAAGCTTTTTCGGTACTATGACATTATTATCGTGTGTACTTTGAACGGATGTAGAGTTCTTCGTGTGATACTTTTCGTACTTTTTGTTCGAGAGGCAGAACAGAGGAAAAATTGTCTTTTTTATTTTTAGTGTAACGTTTTTTTCAAGGTAGGGTAATGAGAAACACCTATTGCCAAGACACTTTGCTCTCCCGTTTGTGTTAGAAATCAAGATATTGTGGGGTAAGAAGCGATGATTTAAAATACTGTTTTTATACTACTTTTAAACATTTTTAAAGTGTTATTCCACACTTAAGAAAATTGAAAAAGACATTTCATCTCACTCACTCACTCATCTCACCACTGAGCCATACGTGACGGTATTCAAGAGGCGCGGGTTCGAATCCCGCTGCGTTAAAATATTTTATACGTTTTCTTTAAATGTGTTTTTATACTAATTTTTCCGGTGTAGGAATCGAATTTAAAATCGATAACGCTGCCATCAAACGTTATCACACATTGTCACGATGGTCTTACAGGACTTTGTTTTAGGAATATGAAGTATTTATCAGGTTATTTAATGCCAAACTATCATATAGCCTTTTACCACCTCTTCTAGTTTGAATAGGCTGTCAGGAAGTCATAGTGAGAAATGTGAGAAGAAACTGCTAAGAAAAACATGGAATTCTGAAAACATTCTATCGATTCAACCTGAGGCTGTCCATCGATGCATCATATTGCAGAAAAGGGAGGTTTTGTGAGAGGTAGGAGTGAGCCTGGGACTTGCGTAAGTTGAAAGTTCGCGATGTGTTCTCCTTATGCCTAAGGAGTATCTTCGACCTCCTTCCTCTAAATAACCAAAACCGAAAGTATTCGAGAATACGAACAATCCATACATTGTTCTTACTTCATCCAGAAACAGTGTTATATAAAAAAAATTGTATTCACACTAAATGAAAACCATAACAAGGGTAGTATAATATTTAAAAAAAAGACTCTACAGGAATATTAAAGGAGGAAACAATAAAAACGACTTACTCGAGTGTCGTGAACCGAAATATTTCACTTGAACCGAAATCACTTCAATAAATATGTTCTTAATATTTTTTTATTCATAAAAGATTTAAAACATTCTCATTTGGCAGTCCGCGAACAACACTGCGCTGAAAGTAAGCTTTTAAATTAACTCCTTAAACAAAGCCCGTATTAAATGAATAATTTTGCAAGGTATAAGGAATTTTAACTTAATTTATATATAATTTTAAGTTATGATAGCTTTGTACTCTATCCGGTATACTAGAGTAGACAGAGAGTGTTTAGTGTTAAGACACTCCGTTTTTAGCCTTTCAACTGTTTAATACCTAATGTCAATAGTCGATCTTAATACAAAAACTGCAACCTTAGATGAATCTAACTGTCAATTTTTTTAGTAAATCTTTTTTTTGAATAAAGAAAGGGTAATGGTAAAAGGTAAATATGTAAGCCTTAAATTGGTTATTGCCAATAAACAATCATAATTATTAAATATTCAACCTCAAAAAAATGATTTATTTAAGAAATTGACAGCTAGATCAATCTAAGATTACATTTTTTGGATTGGAATGGGCCTGAAGAGAGAAATGTAAATAATTTAAATATATTTATTCCTTTGACTTTCAGGCCTGTTCTACTGTTTCATAATACCTTTTAATTGATAGTAATTTTGACAAAAAACTAAATATATTCCTCTATGTAATTATAGAGATAAAGTCTAATACTTTTAAGCATTTTTAAAGTGTTATTCCACACTTAAGAAAATTGAAAAAGTCATTTAGAAAACGTATAAAAAATGGAACGTAATAGTTCATAGCTCCGGTCGTTACATACATTTAACTGATAAAATATATTTTTTCCGCAATGAAAAACTTTTAGAGTTACCAATTGTATATTGTCTGTATTTAATTCGTCCCTTTCTCTTTATATTTTCAAAATCATCAATTTAAAGAATTCAAGTTAAGCATTTGATTTCATTGAAATATTTCAAAGGCTTTCAAATCAAATTTCTTCTTGAATTCTACCATTTAGTTATGTTGTACAATTGTCCCAATATTGAAAATTTCCAATAAGGACTAAACGTAGAATCTATTTTATGTTAAGTCACGGATTTACATAACATATATTAGACAGTAAACATTAAACTATTTTATGCTTTGCTGTATCCCACACACAGCAGGGTAGGCAGAGGAAACCTAGTGTTAAGACACTCCGTTTCCCACTTTCCACCGAGTTCGGAGTGTTAAGTGGCGGAACTTAGCACCGCACTTTGCCTCAGTTTATACTTTTTCTAGTCTAATTTCTTTAACTTTAAGCGTTAACAGTCAGACAGTCAGGTCAGTCAGTAAAAACAGAGCGCGTGCATACGAGCACTTCTTTCGCCTCGTCTACGACTACGTTTCAAGGCTAGTCTTCAGTCAGTTACAAGCGTACATAAAACGAATGTAGAATTAATGACTACGAATGTAGAATTAATTTAAATTAGATAGTCATCTAAGTTCTTATTTGAATTTTTTTAATCATAATTAAATTAATATTTTTTTTAGCTTCACTTTTTATCTATGGGGAAGTAGTCAGAGAGAACGGAGCACCAAACGCTACGGTCTCCTAGGCTTATAAACATTTATTTCTCAATAAGACCTAAGCCACTTACTTGAGAATAAAACTTAATATTATTACATTTAAATTTAAATTGTCGTTGCCAATTTATACATTACAAAGAATAACTTAACGTGCCAAAAGCTTACAATATCTTTAGCTGTTATTTTAATTTCATAATTTGAATTTAGTAAAAAAAAAAAACAAATAAATTCCTTCTCTCCCTCCCCATGATTTTTACGTGACCTTCCTCCAGTATCATCGATACTGTGCTCTCAAAGGTCAACCGAGGTCTCCCCTACATGTATTACTATTCACCTTTGCTTAATGCAAATATATATGCAGTTTATACAAAGTCCATTTCTTAGTTAATACAACAAAGTCTTTGTTTCCTTTTGTATACAAGAATGCTGATAATACTATAGTTTTAATGAAACGCTGAAAACTTAAAAGTTTTCAGGATTTAATTAAGTTGAGATAACTAAATAATTTTAAGATATCTTTAAAGTTTTTGTTTCTCTTAAAATCTTTAGAATGATGTTAATAATAATTATTCCACAGAAAAAAATTAGGTGGAAAGTACAAAGTGTCTTGAAACTAATTTCACTCTCAATGCTATGGGAGATAAAGCGTGATTTTTTTTTAACTTCACGTTGTATCCCGATCAAAGCAAGGTAGGTAGAGAGAACCTAGTGTTAAGACACTCCGTTCCCCACTTTCCGCCGAATTTGGAGGCATTGCGTGTTAAGTGGCGGAACTTAACGCCGCGCTTTGCCTCGACACCAGAGCGAAGAAAATGGAAATATTAAATATTTCCACTCCTCGAGTGGGAATCGAACCCACAAGCAATCGTTTACGGTCACACGTAAAGCGTGAAGCTGTAAAATGATCTTGTTACATTCATAAATACGTTATTTTAATGTAAATAGTTAAGTTTTTATAAGTATATACATATATGCACCTATTTCTCAAGATCAACAATCATAATAATGCTTATAACATTTTTTTTAAAGTGTTATTCACGCCCTTAGGGAATTAAAAGGACGTTTTTACAAAACGTATAAAAATTTGAACGCAGCGGGATTCGAACTAGTAACTTGGAAACCGTCCAATAGACGCGAGCCTTACATCATAATGATACTAACATAATATTTTAAAAACAAAATCGAGTATTCTAAGAAGGCTTAAAGTCCAATGAGTTTGGAACATACAGACATAATCAGTGGCGGAACTAAACACCACACTTTATACTAGCAGGGCACAGAACTAAAAATAACTGAAATATCTATCCAACTAGGAATCAAACCTACGACCAACCACGTTTATAGTCAATCAAAATAACATTCATACATAAGTCTAGAAGCGTAGAATTCATAACACTTTGCCCAGCTCGTCGCCCTCAATCGAATAACCGCTACGTTTTAAATCTTGGACATGTTACGGAAAATGGAATTACGATGCCGTCGGCTATGCCGTATGGGGGTCTGTTAAAATCACTAATATGATAAGGGCGCAAGTTTGTCATGCATAAAATATTTTAGTAGGAACATTTTACAGTTATTTTGGCATACGAATAACTTTGGCAAGTTATGTTTGTAAATGTTTAGTGTAAAATGTGAGGGTAGTTGTGATTATTATTATTATTGTGGTATTTTTTTAAATTATTTTAGAGAATTTTAAATAAATAAATTACAAAGTAAAGCAAAGACATATTATCAACAAAGGTGGAAAAAGAGATCTCTTCCAGTCAACCTGTCGGAAAAAGAGATCCCTTCTCTAAAAGAGATCTCTTCCAGTCAACCAATCAAAGTGTGGAAGTCGATGAGAGTAATCATTAGCGGGATTTATAATAGACAGACAGTAGATAGTGTTAGTGTTGTAATGGTATTTTCTCTGTTTATCATACGTGTTGTATTTTAATAGAAAACAGCTCCAGCTCTCCAGCTTTTTACGTAGCAAGATAATCAAAGAGAACTTAATGCCATTCTGTATTTCACTTTTGGCCCAAAATCGAGAAATGATAAAACTCAACATTGCGTTTTAACACAAAACTTATATTTAAATACAACTATGTATGTATTATTATATCTATTATGATATATTATTATAATATTGTAAAGACTAAAAAACAGATAAAAAATTAATTTCATAAAACATCTACTCTTTTAAATTTATTTTCTCCCTGTGTTGTATTCCGCAAAGCAGACTAGGCAAAGATAAACCTAGTCAATATACTTATTTCTCCGTTTCCCGCCATTTTATATTGAGTGAGTAAACTCGACACCACGTTTTACCTTACTAGAGTATGAAAACGAAAATAATTGAAACAAAGTCATTCCCTCGAGCAGAAATCGAACCCACAATCGATAACACTTATAGTAAAACTCTGTTCCACTGCGCCACGATAGTCCCAACTTAATACACTATAATATGTAATAATAAATTATTATTTTGCTACGTAGGTAGAACTATAGGCTTATAATCAGAGAGGAAAAGTTAATCATACCAATATCATCCAATTAATATAAGTAATGTAATATGGGTTTATTTATTTCCTTATTACCATCCTAAGTCGAAATGGAAATGGTTTTTGTTAATTGAAATATTATCAAAAGGAAAAGATTTTTTTTATTATATCTGGCGGAGAACAGAGTATTTTGACACTAAGATTTCTCTGTTTTCTCTCTGCTGTATGAAAACGTGAAATATAAATATAGTGGTTTCTTCGTCTTGTTAACTTAATTCAAGGCTATGTTTAGTTTCAGTGTCAAAATAAATAAAATGCAAAATAAAAGCATTAAAATAAAGCCGTCGGAGTGCAGTGGGGCAGCATCTGACTGTAAGCACAGAGGTTGTAGATTTGATTCTCATTGGATGGTTATATATTATTTTCATTTATCCGCCCTAGTACTTAAGACTTGATTTCCAGAGAAAAATGAAGAAATAAATATTTTGAATTACATTTTCTTTGACTGCCTGCTATGAGGAAAAAGCTTACAGCTGCAAAAAATTATAATACTATGTAAGTATAGCATAATATATCCTTCCAATCTGTACGTTGAAACAACTTCACTTAACAATTACCAACCCGTTAATGCAAAGTAACAAAAAGAAACACAACTTAAAAAAACGAATTTACTTCTTTACTTCTTTACTTCTATAGTTAATTTCAACGTATCTCTTGAATAATATATCTACTTTCCATGAATAAGACACCATAATGAGACGAATCTTGTTTCGTGCGCGAGACACTGTGATAAATAAAGAAAATTACTTATAAATTTCGGCTGAGAAAAATTCACCTGCGCATCTCCGGTAATCCTCCGGGGGTTACCCCAGAAATGGTAGAATTTCCATCGGAGGTCTACTTAAGCCTGTAATTATGTCGCCAAGGTAGAAAGGACCAGGGAACGGTTAGGTTAAACGTCCATACAAAGCTGAGCTATGACCTCGATATGTTTTATAATAATTATAAAAAATATTTGCATATAAAATTATATTATTAATTAGTTTTTCTGTGATACATGTTCATTTATAAACATATTTAATTTTCCATTTGTTTTGAAATGAATTAAATTCATTATTTTAACACAAGCTTTTAAGTTTAAGTGGCTAAGTTCTAAGCTTTATTTTATATTTTTTCTGTAGTTAGTTAATAATATGCTAGTAACTTTCCAGTACGACATATATGTATGCATATATGCATTAGAATGTAAGGTACACATGAGTTTCATCTCCCAATATACTATGTAATCTTAGGAAATGAAAGTCAAAATTTTGCAAGATACAAAAGCCACATTTTCCACAATATAGTATAACAAATAAAATTACAAAATCTACATAATATATATTTTTTTAGCTACACGCTGTAATCTCGCACATAGGGTAGGCAGAGGCAACCTAGTATTAAGACGCTCCGTTCCCCACGCACCGCCAAATTCAGAGGCATTGTGTGTTAAGTGGCGTAACTTAACGCCTTTACCCTGACAACAACAATAGAGCGAAGAAAATAGGGAATCGAACCCACAACCAGTCAATTTACAGTCATACTTCGTGCCTCTGCGCCACGACTGGTACACAATATTCCAAAGATAATAAAAGCTATGTTCAGCTTTATTATGTGTGAAACACACCTGGATATAAATTGTCAAATGACATATCTTGCGGCGCGGCGGGGAATCCCAAGACCCCGTCTCAATGTCAATATTACACAGATTTTTGTTATAAATGAGCATATTCTGTATTTAACGTACGAGGAATTTAATTTTCATCTTAATAACGGTTCTAAGTAATGTTATGTGTCAAATTCTGAATGTTATTCACATTTATGCTGGTTAGACCTTTAAATATCTATAATATAGGTAATAATACCTGAAGGAAAACCTTTTGATTAGCATCTACATAAATTATAGTGATGAAGAAGTAAGTAAAGGGCCAGTCGTAGCGCAGTGACACAAGCGTGTGACTGTAAACGACTGGATGTGGGTTCGATTCCCACTCGAGGAGTGGTAATATTTAATATTTCCATTTTCTTCGCTCTGGTGTCGAGGCAAAGCACGGCGTTAAGTTCCGCCACTTAACACGCAATGCTTCCGAATCGGCCAAAAGTGGGGAACGGAGTATCTTAACACTAGGTTCCCTCTGCCTACCCTGCTGGGTGCGGGATACAGCGTGAAGCTATATATTTTATAAAAAGTAAGTTGATTTTGCCAAATCAATTTTTTGTATGAAGTAATAGTACAAAAAAAAACAATATTTTTTGGACAATGATATATCAGTAATATGTAAAATTAATAAATATGATATGTTTAACATATACTTTTATATAAAGTGAAATATATGTTGTTAATGTAACACGTATGTTACTCATCAACGAATTTAACTATGTAGTTGGCTGCATGCCGAAAAGAGTAAGTCATACAAATTATCAAATTCGAATACTTTTCCAAATAGATTGACAGAAAGAGAACCAAATAATCACTCCCTTCTCCACTTTTTGGAAATGATTGCAATATTTAACTCTAAATTCTATTTCATTTACAATGTAAGCATTATTTAAAGTATTTTTTAATTTAAAGCTTTCCTTTCTATACCCTTCACTGCTGTATTTTTTTCGGGGTAGTCAGAAAGAACCGTTCTACCCCATCTACGTTAATCAAGTCAAGGTTAATAAATACTAGTCCAAGACTTTCAGTCTTTACGCCTTTCTTTGCATAGACTTCGCTATGCTTTCAGAGAGGACGTACCGTCAAGACACTCCAACCTCCACTTTCTGTACGAAATCCAGACATTTTGCGTATTAAATGGTGGAACTCAACTTTGTCTTAAATACCAAAGAAAAAAAAGACAATTTAATTATTTCCCCCATTGGAAATAGAAGCCACAACCATTCCTTTTACAGTCAAACGTAGTTCAACTGCGCCACGACGACTATCATTATGTTAAATTACCTCAAACTAACCCCTATAGATAGATTGATATATATCAATCTATACCAAAAACAAAACATTACATGTTAAAAAAAAGCTCATTCAGACCTACAATACAAGCAATCAAAAGCTCCAAATATATCGAAAATAAAAAAAAAGTCGATCAAACGAAGAAGAATAGCTTTTGAAATAGGCAAACGATTGGTGGAAAAAAAATAATAATTAGCAAAACCAAACCAAAAAAACATATCTTGCTAAAACAATGCCCCAATAAATTCTCGACTCATTCTATGAGCGAACAATGGGGTAATTGAAAACGATGGGATAGATCTTCATATCTTTTCTTTTTTTTTTATAGCTTCACGCTGTATCCCGCACCCAGCAGGGCAGGCAGGGAACCTAGTGTTAAGACACTCCGTTCCCTACTTACCGCCGAATTCGGAGGCTTGCGTGTTAAGTGGCGGAACTTAACGCCGCGCTTTACCTCGACACCAGAGCGAAGAAAATGGAAATATAATTTCCACTCCTCGAGTGGGAATCGAACCCACAACCAGTCGTTTACAGTTACACGCTTGTGCCACTGGGTTCATATCAAAACTTGATTTAATTGTTGTGGACGGCGACCACTCTAATTACGGTTCTGAGTCCTTGTAATTAACGTCTTGAGCGACTGTCACTGGTGATTCGCAAAATTTTGTGGATTATTCAAATTTTTGGTTAAGTTAGTGATGACAGGCTCATAATTATTTTTTTATATAAATTTTTTTATGATATTATTTGTGTTAATATATTGTTATTCAATTTTTTAATTTAATTTTGACGTATAGAATTCAAAATTATGCCCTTTGGACAATATATCATATGACAATGGATTGACAATGACAATGGGTTTGAATCCCGCTGGGTTCAAATTTGTACATGTCTAGAAACGTGTTTTGTTTTAACAGGTATATCGTTTTAAACATGACTTAATTCTAGTTATATCTAGCAAAAACTACTTATGACTAGAAAAAACATTTTTTCTAAGTAACTTCTTTTTCAAAAAAACCTTATTTTTCACATAAAAATCACCTAAAATGAATTACACATAGAAATTTATAAGCAAAACATATATAACATGAGGGTTCTACAATACCATCGGATTCACATGTCCAAAGCCGTGCTCGTGACGTGTGACGTCATTATCCACATGATAAGGGTACAGAGATAAGAGATAACACTGTATAATTATGGTTTAAATTTAATTATACATCCAGGTTTATGTTTTAATGCGATGTATAATTGTAGAGTGCGTATAATTAGACTTTTGTTTTGGTAATATGATTTGTTAATCACTATGTGTTAGCAAGTACTTTAAAGAATATGTTAGACTTTTCAATCTTTCTTTTTAATCACACATCATAACACTTTTAAAAAGAAAAGACTAGTATTAAATAAGAAAATTACAAATAATTTAATATAATACATAATTAAATTAAAATAACCACACTTATATTATGAATGCGAAAGTCTGTCTGTTTGTCTGTCACGCTTTTATGGCTAATTTACCGGACAGATTTGGATGAAATTTAGAATGGAAGCAGTAAGCAATCCATGGGTCAAACATAGGCTACTTATTTTTTCAAAAATCTACATCTAAAGGATTAAAATAGGGGATGAAAGTTTATATGAAAAATCTAAGCCGCTTGATCGATTGTAATATATAATAAATTTTGGAATATATATATATCATAATCCAAGGTTAAACATTTAATAAAGTAGACTTTATTTTTCTACAATCCATCCCCGAGGGTTGAAATATAACGAAACAATTATGTATTTCATACGGCGATGCCGCGAGCTGGCTGCTAGTATTAATATAAAATACTCGTACATATTTAAATTATTTCTCCTTTTTTCTTTTTAAAATTATCTAAATATTATTAATATTCCCTGTATTTCAGTTTTTACTTTTCATATTATATTAATAACGATATTAGGTGGGTAGGTGATAAAATCTATCCCTTGGTTTTACCAGATTAGGTATCTATCTATATAGCAACACACACTTTTTCCTAGTGTCAAGACACTCCGTTCTCCACTTAACACTCAAATTTGATATTGTGTGTTGAAAGACGGAACTCAACGCCGCAAGTTGTTTTCGACATTTTTTTCTATGTTTATTGAGGAAATATTTTTTCTTATATAGAAGGGTTTGAATATATGTATTACGACTGCTAGCTAGTTAATGACAATTAAACATATCAAAACTTTTTAACACAATATAAAAGATATGTCAAAAATTTATAGAAAAACTAACGATAAGAACAAATACGGTAACCAGTTCTAAATAATAACAATTTCTCTCAGCAAGTTGTAAATTTATCGCCTGTCAAATAAATCACTGAGTTCCGATGCTTTCGCCCCTTTTTTATTAGAAAATTTTTGCATACTTTCTTAGATTATAAATTAAATTTTAATATTAAGAAACGTTTTTAGTAAACGCTAAAATTAATTAAAAAACTCTAAGTTTTTAAAAAAAAAATATATATATTTTTAGAAAACACAAAAATTGTACATGGCGGGATTCGAACCTGCGCTTCTCGTAAAATGTTAAAGCGATCTAACCGCTAAGCCATGTGTTCTACGTCTAGCTACGTCGAATTTCTTATATGCTTACTTTAACTTGTTTTTGTTGGTAGTGTTTCTGAAAGCCAGAGATTTTAAGAAATTTCTTGTACCCAAATATTTTATTCCTACGAAGAATCGCTTGGCGAGGAAAAAAGTGTACTCATTAAAAAATTAAATAATTTTAATTTTTTAAAGCTTATTTAAACACTTAGTGTAAAAAGTGTAAGAGAAAACCACTTTGCTTTAGCTTCACGCTGTATCCCACACACGGCAGGGTAGGCAGAGGGAACCTAGTGTTAAGACATTCCGTTTCCCACTTTAAACATGTTAAAGGTAAAATATGATGATATCAAAGTATTTGCATGAAAAATGCCTTGGTTTTATAATAAAAAATAACCCACACAAAGAAATGTTAATTATAGACTAAAAGAACGTAAAAATATGTTTAATTTGCAAAGATTTAAGCCCACACACAAATTTACAAATAAACAAGTATATTTATAGCAATAAAAATTCCAGAGAAATAAACAATTTCAGAAAATATTTTTGGACTAACTTTATCTTTATACAAATTATATGTTGTACTAAAGATATAACTAATATTTTGTATATATAGGTACATTTTTAATGTCAAAGAGAATCTAGTGTGTAGACACTCCGTCTGACACACCCTCATAAAGGGGCCACGATCAAATTTGGACTTTGTGCGTTAAGTGGAACTCAACTCCAAAATAAATCTTGGACATAACAGCGTAGAAGTAAATAAAACTTTAATTATTAAATCAAACTTATAAGGAAAAAGATAAAGCGACTGAAATGAACGTGGGCCGGTCATACAATTAAAAACAAAATAGATAAATGGGCCAAATACGTGATAGAATGGTGCCCAAGGGAAGGTCAACGGACAAGAGGAAGACCAGCGCGTAGATGGTAGGATGACCTGAAGGCGACAGCAGGCGTGACGTGGAGAAAAGTGGCCTATGCTCAATAGTAAAACAAACGACTGCAACAAATTGACCGATATCTATATTTATTGTATACAATGTAAAATCATGTTTGTTAATAAAGGCTATATGAATTGGAGCTTAATTATTACTTTATAATCTTTCCAGCGAGTGAGAATCGAACCCACAGTCAATCGAAATTACAGTAGACACTGTTCCACTGTACCATGCTGGCTTCGATATTTACACTAAATGTAAATTTTACATTTAATATAAATGAAAAATATTTTACCTGTTATATAATAAATTAAAGCACACCACAAACTAAAGCGGAAATAATACTTTGCATTCATAAATTCCATAAGCTCTCATTACAGCTTAGTCCGTCCCTATTTAAATGTTCATATTTAAATAAATTAAACCTAGTATAAAGTATTAATTTATTATCTGCATTTCATATTATAACAAGGCAAAGCGCGGCGTTAAGTACCACCATTTAACACGCCATGCCTCTGAATACGGCGGAAAGTGCGGAACGGAGTGTCTCAACACTAGGTTCCCTCTGCCTGCCCTGCTGTGTGCGGGATACAGCGTGAAGTTAAAAAAATCACTATAATTAAAATATGACAGTCCAAGAAAAAACATGTAGCAATCATTCGAATAGAATAAATGCATCCCACATTAACTTAATGTGGTTACCGACAGTTTTAGTTGAAAAACAATGCTTTATACACAAATTTCTACCTTATTTCTTACTGAATAAGGTACATTTTGGATCCCACCCCTTGATTTAGGTCACTCGTTATCATACAGATAGTGGTATATTAAAATAGGGAATGAATTCATCGATCGTAAGCAATTTCTAAATTACATGCGTCAAGTAAGCTTTGTGTTACGAATATATTGTTTGAATACTGACTGAGCTTTTTTGGATAGAAAGTTGAAAAGGGAGAGTTTTAACACTAGGGTCTTACTGGGGTTATGCCACTATGGCACAGTTAGGTTTTACAAAACGCAATCTTTTTTGGGATTATTTTATAATATAGGTCTTAATTGTTTCTTATATAAGGAGAAATGTATTCTTGAACGTGAAAAAAAATATTTAGGTCTGAGTTTTCTCTGTGTTCTTTAGTGCAGTGCTGAGAGTTATTTAAAATATGTAAAAAAAATATTATTGAGGCAATTAATCAATATAATAGGACTAAATACATTAACTGTGTATCTGTTTGCTCATCCATCTTTATCTCCTAAACGGCTGAACCGATTTATATGCAGTATTGATGATTATATTTTGGTAATCTTCTCGTAATTTCTTATTTACTTCATATCACTCGGTTAGTAAATAAAAAATGTAATCAAATTAAATTATAAATTTAAGTTGGGTGATAAAAATGAGAAAGTGGGAGGGCGAAAAACAAAACAGTTATAACATCTATAACTGTGTAGTATACGCAAGTGAAGCCACGAACAGGTCGCTAGTCTATAATATATATTATTTAATGAAATATTAATTAAATAATTTTATTTTCATACTTAACATGTTAACTTAAGCTCAATTACTAAACGCAATACAGAACCTTATTCTATATGACAGATCTCTTTTTTTCTCTTTCTCACTCCGTTGTTTTTTCCACAAATAAATTTCCACCTCTAAAATTTCCACCAACTCTCAAGTGTAAAGCAAAAAAAAAACCTTCAACGTATAATTAAAGTAAGTGGTATGTAATGAAAAAAGTTTATCTAAAAGGATATGGAACGAACTTATTTTAGCTCTGTCACTGAGTCGTATCATAATTAGTGTGTAATTAGCCTAATTACGGGCGGCGCGTTCTGGCTGGTGGTATCTCTTGTACGGGGGGTTTTGCTTAGAAGTGTTTTAACAAATTAAATAGTTTCCTTTTGATATTTTCTAGTTTTGTTTATTATGGGTGTCCAGTTTTTGGGTTCACTCTTTTTTCCGTGTAGTCTTAGAGATATTGGTGTTAGGACACTCCGTTCTGCAACTTTTGTATGAAACTGAATTTAGTGTTGAGAGGCGGTACCCAGCGCCGTGTACTGTCTTTCGACGTATAGAATATATATATATATTTATATTTTATTAGATATTTGGGAATTAAATTTACAAATGTCGTATGCATTTATATACTTTAGTTACATTAATTTGAAAAATAATCATATTTATCTTTGATTATATTAAAAAAAATTCTTTGATTTTCAGCTTTTTTCGCACAACAAAAAGAGCTCAGTGTTAAGATATTCCGTTCTCCATTTTCTACCCGAATTCGAGATATTGTCTGCCGCTCAGGCACAAATTGAATGTCTTTACCAAACGCGGACTATCTAAAATAGACAAATGGGCAAGAGATATTACGGAATGGTATTCCCGAGAAGGAAAGCGAAAACTTGGAGGGAGTTGGAGGATGCCTATGTCGCATGACAACCTGACCAAAATAATTTATATATACAAAAAATAAATATCCCAAAAACCAAAAAAAAGTAAAAAAAAAAACGATAAAATATAATAAACTTATACAAACATAACTAATATATAGATAAGTAAGAAAAATAAGTTTTTTCGAATTATAAATAATGCATGTAAGATTTTAGTCAGTTTTTTTTTGTTTAGTTGTAAATTTTTACCTAAGTTTTTTTGTGTACTTTTTTAAGTTTATATTAATAATAAAACTGTTGTATATGTAGTCTAAGGATATTATTATAATTCGTCAGAGAATAAAGGTATTTACTTTTAAACATTTTTAAAGTGTTATTCCACACTTAGCAAAATTGAAAAAGACATTTAAAGAAAACGTATAAAAATTTGAAATTTTTATACGTTTTCTTTAAATGTCTTTTTTAATAAAGATATTTTTTATATTTATTTTATTTTTATGAAATGGGAACTGAACCTGCAACCAATCACGTTTACAATTATATTACTACTACGCCTCTAGTCGAAAAATATTCTCTCACAGCTATAATTCTGTCGTATTTCCATTGAATATAATTAAATAGTGTACTAATAACATAGTATCTTACCGCAGGTGTTAAATCGCGTGCAAGTGTCTCGTTACAGACTAAATCGCGAGGATCACGCCATCGCGTGACCCCATGTTTGTTCTGTTGGCCAATTTTTGATACGAAACACCGAAAAATTCCGAACTATTGTAGATTTTATCTTTATCTTTATTTTTTATTGTGGAAGAATGCGTGGTAAGTAAAAGTTTATAATTGTATGAAGCAATGGTTCTTTTTTAGATGAGTGGATTAAAAATTTCATCGAGGTGCATCGATCCAACCCACAACCAATGAAACCTCGAATGGGGATTGGATTTTAAAATATTTTTATTTTTCTTCTCAATTTTTTTTCTGTAAACAACAAGATCGCTACTGAAAATTAAATACATCAGATCTGAAAAAAAAAGGAACAAAATTAGAGTGTTAACACTTGGTTCTTTCTGCCTATTTTACTATATAAGAAATAGCTTAAAACTGAAAAAATCTCCATTTATGACAATATTTTTATAACCATACCGAAGGGTTTTTATACATTTATAAAGTGTTATTGCACACTTAGGAAATTTCTTTAAATGTTTTTTTCATACCACATGTTTTGAATTAATAACAATAGCAAAGCACATAAAAATATTTATAACATTTTTTTATATTTTATGCAAAAGCTCTATTCTTAAGTAATAAAAGAACAACATTTACACGCAGCTATCATTGGAAACGTGTAAATGCTGACCGCTTACAGCTTTTACATGATCAGTAAAAAATTTATGAGTTTCAACTCGCTTATTGACTACGCTTCAAGGCTAGTCATCTACAGGCGTACATGAAACGAATGTAAAATTAACGGCTACGTAGGGCTGACTAAGTTCTTATTTAAGCTTTTTAATTTAATCCATTTATTTTTTAGGTTCACATTTTATTCCTAGCTAGGTAGGCAGAGAGAACGGAGAGCCAAATGCTTCGATCCCTGCATACTTCTTTCACCTCGTGCACTGTAATCAACCTCTTCATACACATCCTGAGGGGGGGTCCAGGTCCAGGCTCCAGGCTATTTCAAAAGTATCATTGTCAGCAATATATCTGTATATAACAATTACTTATAAAAAAAGAAGTCCCGCTGAGTTTCTTGCGCCGTTTCTTCTTAGGTCTGAGGCATTAAATTTAGTGAACCGCTGGTAAACTATTTGACATTCAAAGAATGAAGCTTGTAACTTCTTATTTTGAATAAAATTATTTGACTTTTACTTTGGTTCTTATGCTATTTACGTGAGCTTCCCCCAGTATCATCGGTACTGATGTCTCTCTGCCCGCTTACCGTCGCTTTATATATTTCTTATCATTCTTTTATCACTTATCCTCTGGTCGTGTCCGAATTATCTGAGCACGTTTTTCTTCGTTCTTACTATAACATCCTCAACAGGCATTAGCCTATCATTCTATCTCTTATTTTTTTTTAAATAAAAATATTATTTATATACTTAAATATTATGGTCGAAAGTAAATTATACTGTATATATAAATTATACAATGTATTTTTTTACAACTTCATACTTCTTACGTATAGCAGAATAGTCAAAGGGAAGGCACTCCATCTGAATGCGAAATATTATGTATGTATTGTGTGGCAGAGATCTACGCTGCGGTATGTCTTTCTTACATAATTATTTATTATAAATTTAAATTTCACTGTGGCCAATCGTGGCCTAGTAGCACAAGCGTGTGACTACGTGTAAACGACTGGTTGTGGGTTCGATTCCCACTCGAGGAGTGGAAATTTTATTTCCATTTTCTTCGCTCTGGTGTCGAGGTAAAGCGAGGCGTTAAGTTCCACCACTTAACACGCAAGCCTCCGAATTCGGCGGAAAGTGGGGAACGGAGTGTCTTAACACTAGGTTCCTTCTGCCTACCCTGCTGTGTGCGGGATACAGCGTGAAGCTATAAAAAAAAAATCACTGTAAATCTTAAAAAAATAGCACTATATGAATTTTGTAACCAAATTACAAGCGTTTTTCTTCATTTAGTTTATATCACAAACAAAAATTAAACTCCAACCAGCCAGCTTAGCGACAAAATAAAAACATACCTAAATTTGTAAACAATTTTATAAATGTAATATGAAAATATTTTATCATTTTCTCTTCTATTACTTAATGGCAAAGTTCTTTTAAAAAGTGATTATAACTTCATAGTTGAGTGAAATATTTTCTAAAAAGTACTTTTTTTACAAACTTTTTATTTCATTATAACAACATTTTGCGAGTCTTTTGCGAATTTAGGTCATTGTGGCGTTGTAGGGCAGAATCTTACTGTAAACGGGCAGGTTGTGGGTTCAATTCCTCCTCAGGGTAATGATTATATTTAAATAATTTTTATTTCTACGCTCTGGTACCTAAGACAAAGCAAAACGTAGTGTCGCAACACTTTAAAGATTTAATTTAGTCTCAGGTTTCAATTGTTAATTATCTCAAACATATTCAATGCTTTTTGAAGTTATTTTATGAATATTGGTGAGGTGACCTTAATAAATAATTTCTTGAATATCAATTCTAACTGAGAATCGAATCTACATTCAATAGCGTTTACATTTAGTCACTGTACCACTGCACCCCGCAGACCCATTCATTTCTTAATTATTGTTCTATTTTTTTATTTATTTATATAAATTTTACACAACCCAGTTTCAACAAAATTATAAATGATTTAAAATAGTAATGCCTCATAATGTCTAAAATTTGGGTCACGAGAAATGGTGGAATATTTCGTCCTTAAAAATATTAAAAAAATAAATGTATTTGAAAGAGTTCGTAGAAAAAAGCAGTTATGTTTTTGTCGTATAGTAAGTTAGTCATATAGAAGTTAGCGTCACTCCGTTCTCCATTTTCTACCCAAAATTAAGACTGAGTTAGTGCGTAATAGTAAAATTATATACTTATTTCTGTCTTTTTTAATCTCTCCCTGTATACAACACACAGTAGGGTAGGCAGAGGGAACCTAGTGTTAAGACACTCTGTTCTCCGTTTCCCGCCGATTTCTGGAGGTTTGCGTGTTAACTTAACGCCACGATTTGCCTCTACACCACAGCAAAGCAGATGGATATATTGAATATTTCCACTCCTCGAGTAGGAGTCGAACCCACAATCAGTTTACAGTCACGACTAGCCAATGGACTGTTTAATATTTTCATCTCTCTTGCAGGTTTGGTAATAGTCGAAAAATTTAGAAGTATCGCTATAATATTTTTTCATTAAAAAGTCACTATCACGTATAATGTCTGAGATAAATGTCATTTATTACTTTATTGTTTTTTGATAACCTAGTATAGTAGACACTCCGTTCTCCGCTTTCCGACCGAATCCAAGACGTATTCAAAATTAAAACAATTTTACTATAACAATTATGCTCAAAGGAGACTGAACTTAAGCCTTTTCATCTTCAGCTTCACGCTTTTCGCTGCACAGTAGAGAACAGAGAGAGGCTAGTGTCCAGACACTCCGTCCTTCGCTTTATTTACTACTCTATTTATTACTCAAGTATATTTATAAAGTTTTAACAGCAAAATTTTTACTCGTGTTTACAGATGTTCATAATAAACGTTAAAATTTGGGCGACATTTTGCAAAGTACTTTTGAGTATGTAAGCTTAAAAGTTTATTATGACAACCCTAGGCCACGTGGCACGCGATGAGTGTAATACGCGATTCCCGCTGTTTCATGTTCGCCATGTTTTTAAATAAATAATGCTAAAAAATAATAATAATCGAATTTTTATTATTTTAGGCCAGTCGTGGCGCTGAGGCACAAAGTGTGACTGTGAAGCGACTGGTTGTGGGTTCGATTCCCATTTGAGGAGTATAAACATTAAATATTTGCCATTTTCTTCGCTCAGGTGTCGAGGCAAAGCGCGTCGTTAAGTTCCGCCACTTAACACGTAATGCCTCCGAATTCGGCGGAAAGTGGGGATGGGAGTGTATTAACAGTAGTTGCCTGCTGTGTGCGGTATACAGCGTGAAACTAAAAAATATATATATATTTTTTTTTTACTTTTTTTACGTAAAAACATGGCGCTTTCCATGAAAACATGTCGGTTTATGATCTCTTTTAATTTTACATGAGAACGCTTCTGAGTATTAATGTTTGAATTTTATTTATTACGTTGTTTTTATATTTTTCGATTTAATAAATGTACGTAGAGGTTGACTTTAACTGCATTTATTAATGTATTGGTTTCACGGGCGATGCGTTCTGATGCTGATTGTGACAGCTGTGTGACTCACTGTTTCCATTTTATTATATATTTTTTAACGAATTTCATCAGCTATGCGGCTTTTGGCGTTTTTGATTACATCTTTCATATATTAAATTTAAAAATAATGACAAGTATTCTTTTTTTAGAGTGGAATCTCTGTATTCTTTTTGCGCACAAGTCCTTTCGTACCAGACATAAATACTTATATTATAAATGTGAAAGTCTGTCTGTTTGTCCATTACACTTTTAGGGCTAATCTACCGGTTGAATTTGGATGAAAGTTAAAATGAAAGTAGTAAATAATCCAAGGTTAGGCTACTTATTTTTTAAAAATCACACTCTAAAGGGTTGAAATAGAAGATGAAAGTTTATATGAAAAATCTAAACCGCTTGACCGACTGTAATGAATTTTCGCGTAAATATAGTTGATTATTTTTCAAAAATCCACCTGTAACGGTTGCAATATAGCGAAACAGTTATTTAGTTCACGCGGCGAAGCTTCGAGGGGTCCGCTAGTATCTTTTATATACAGATGCATATTTTTTCTCGTATATAATTCTATTCATAGAAACCAGCGTCAAGACATTCCGTTCTCTACTTTCAGCCAAAAATCGAGACGTTGCGTGTTAAATTCTCAGCTATGTAAAAAATATGATTTTAAAAAAATGCTCATTGGATTGCCTTTTTTATGTGTATTTATTTAGGGACTTTTTAAGTAATATACAAAAATCATCAGCCCCATCGTTCCCTAAACCAAACTTAAAACACACAAACATAACGACTTTGACTTAATTCGAAGAATAATATTTACACTTATGTAAATCTATATAACATTTTAGCCACTACAGAAGCAGGCTCAGACAATAAACTATGAAAAACACCAACATACTTTGCCTTAATTATATTTATATCATTATTTTCGCCAAAATTTAATCAATTTCACCACTTTTGCGTCAAAGTCTTAAATTCACAATTTAAATTCACTACCTGCATACAAGAAATATATAGGCAAGCTAAATCATGCACAAGTTATTCTTATATACATATGTACAGCACAATGAAGCAAAACGTACCGTACTTTCATCTTGAGATGTTTATTTTGTTTTATGAAAACGAGCATCTGGCACCATTTTAAATGCAGTTCGTATTTTGTTGAGCCAAGACTTAAGTGTGAAGGCAATGTAATGACTTTGTTTTTATAACATTCTGTGTAAAATAAATTTTTAGCACGTTTTTATTAGCTTCACCTGTCTATCTATCTATCTGTCTGTCTATTTATATATTTGTCTATTTAGCTGTCTATCTATCTGTCTATCTATAATAGATAGAAAGATAGATAAATGGATGGATGGACAGCTAAATAGATAGATAGCTTAATATACAGATGTATATTAAGCTATCTATATTTTTAGCTGTCTATCTATCTGTATATTAAGCTATATATCTATTTAGCTGTCCATCTATCTATTTATCTATCTTTCTATCTATTTAGCTGTCTATCTATCTATATATTAAGCTATCTATCTATATACTTGCCTATCTGTCTATTTATATATTTGTCTATTTAGCTGTCAATATATTTAGCTATCTATCTATTTAGCTGTCTTTCTATCTATTTAGCTGTCTGTCTATCTATTTAGCTGTCTTTCTGTCTATTTAGCTGTCTATCTACCTATCTGTCTCTGCATTTATCTATTTGTCTATTTAAGCTGTCTGTCTATCTATATGTTTGTCTATCTATTTGTCTATATATCTGTCTGCTTATTAATCATTCAAAATAATCTTGCAACACGATTTCGACATTTTTGACGTGAGTTTTGTGTTTAAATTTTAAGCCCATTTTTGGTGCCGATGACAATACAATACTTTCATAGAATGCACCTCATGTTCTATAAGCAAAATTAGATTACAAGATTCTTTTTAAACAACAAAATTCCTTTTGTTTTCTTTTTTAAACTTCATTTAAGTTATATTTTAAAACGAAAACATTTTAATTTCAGCACTGGAAATCAAAACCACACTTTGTCTTATCAAACAAGCAAATAGTCTAAATTACCCCCAGTGGGAATCAAACCTATAACTACCAAGTCTACTATCAGTCGCTGTCCCACTGCACCACCATACTTAATTTAGTTACAAGTAAAAGTTCTACATAAGAAACGAGAGCAAACCTACGTGTCCCACATTTGCGATGCTAAATGTAAAACTGGAAGGCAGCCAGTTCAGAGACGTGATCTCACAGTCACTATGGTGATATTCGATTTAATTTGAAAAACTTTTAAATATTGTTGCCAAAATGTAATCGTGAATGTTTATCATTCGACGTTTAGTTGAGTGCTGAGTGTTGTTTTGTTGTAAATTAATCATATGTAAAACTTTTTCTTAAGTTTTATCTTTTTCAGCTTTTGCTTTTTCTTGGGTTGGTACCTATAGTTAGAGACGAAATGATAATTTAAATATAATCACTCTCTGAGGGGGAAATGAATCCATTACTACCGCTTTACAATCCAACACTAGCCCTCTGTACCATAGCGGTTTCAAAGATTTTTTAAGTTTCACTTTAGATATTGTTTGTAAATACTATGGATGAATGATGATGATGACGAAGAATAAGGTGACAGTATCAGAAGAATCCGTTGTAAACTGCTTCTCTCTGTTTAGAGATATTGTAATTAATTGGCGGTATGTATTCATATAGTAATTATATTATTATAGCAGCTCTATGCTATTTCTCCCTCATAGGGGGGTAGTCAGAGAGAATCCAGTATTGAGATGCTCCGTTCTCTACTTTTCACCTGAGATCGCGATAATTCGTATTGAGAGGTGGAACTCTACTAACGTTTACATAATATTATTTAAATAAAATCTAAATACTCTCGTGAATCAGAATCGTGACAGGGTAGCCTAGTAACCTAATATCATGACATGCGTTTGTCCACTTTTTAACCAAATTGGAGACATTTCGAGCTGATCGGTGGAACGAAACGCTGCAGGTGGTGCTTTACAATCATTTAGATATAATCATTCTCTCCAGTAGGAATCTAACCCTCGACCAATCGCTAATACAATCAGTCTGCCCCACTAAGCCCCAATGGTGTCAACTTATATATATATTTATGCAGAAAATACAATAAAAACGGCAAATAATATTTCAAATCTCATTTCGTACGAGTTCAGGACGTCCTTTCAAGACCTAAGCCCCCGAAGAATGCTAAATAAGTCGTGTAAAAGTACGAGACTGTCGTTCTTTGGCATTCCTTCTTGTATGTCTTTATTTAAAAGTTCTTTTGAATTCTGTTTTGTAGGTTTTGTATTCTAAAATAATTTTAATTACGAGTTAGTTGTAGAGAAATAAAGTGTTTAGTGAATTTATTGTATTCAGTGGAATTTACAGAATTTGGCGGAAAGTGGGGGACGGAGTGTCTTAACACTAGGTTCCCTCTGCCCACCCTGCTGTGTGCGGGATACAGCGTAAAGCTAAAAAAAAGATTACAGAGACAATATAGTGTAAGGGACACTCAGTTATCCATTTTTTTGCATGTATTAGCTAATTCGGATTTTTAAAATTGCAAAGTAAGATAAATGGAGCATTGATGAAGATAGGTAGATAGATAAATGAAGATGTTTGAATGTCATATAGTTATGAAATCTTAAAAGTAGGTAGAAAAAACTTATAACAGAACGTAAGTTTTGAATTTAAATCTAAGTCGCATTTTGTTTTATAACTATAAACTTTTTTCCATATAGCAGAGTAGTCAGAGAAAACCCAGTGTCAAAACATAGTGCCCGTTCATCATTTTCTGTTCTAATTTGAGACATTGCGTGTTGAATGACGGAATTCAACGCCGTGCTTTATTTTCCTAATAAAGCGGAGCAATTATAATAATTTATGTCTAACCACATCCCTTTTCACTTATATTCTCGGCCTTGGAAATGGAAATGGAAATATTAAATATTTCCACTCCTCAAGTGGGAATCGAACCCACACCACACAATCGTTTACAGTCAGACGCTTGTGCCACTGCGCCACGACTGGCCTCATCTCTATCTTATTTATAGTCATAATGAGGTTTGTAGAACTTCATCCGATTATACATTTAAAATGAATGTGCTTCTAGGCCACGTGGACTGGTTCGTCTGTAACCAGTGTAATTAAAGCGGGCGTCCCGCTTAGTGGGGCATTTTATATTCATTATCTTGCGCCCTACTTGCGAACTGATAGTATTTAGATTTGTCCTTTCAGTTTTCAAATAATTGTTTAACTTGAATGATTCATTTTTTTTAGATTTTCTTGAGTTTTTGAGGTTTGGGGTTGAATTATTTTTTTTTTGTAAAAGGATGAGATTTTTTTTAGCTTTACGCTGTATCTCCCATACAGCAGGGTAGGCTACGGGTTACGTCAACCTAGTGTTACGACACTCCGTTCCCTACATATGTACCGGAGCTTAACGCCGCGCTTTGCCTCGACACCAGAGCGAAGAAAAAGGAAATATCAAATATCTTCCTCGAGTAGGATTCGAACCCACAATCAGTCGCTTTACAGTCACACTATAGCGCCTCTGCGCCACGACTGATCCCTCGAAGAAGTCATCGAGTAATTAAATTTCAATTTCCGCCACTGAATACTCACCGAGACACTAATGAGACGTATCGTAACTTAATTCAAAAGCTCTATAATAAACTTTGAAAAGAAAGCTTGGGAAAGTGAAACGGATTTTCTCTTTTTTTGAGATAATTAATAATTAAAAAATAGCCCACAGTTAGTAATTTATTTGCAAATTGTGTTTGATTATTGAAAAGTAAGGTAAAGTTGAAAATGTCATAAGAAAAATGTTTGTTTTTCATTGTTTGTGTCGTTATTACATGATTTTTTATTTCTTTATATTAGCTTCTGGATTTTTTCAGCATAGTAGGATAGTCAGTAGGAATTTAGTGTGAAACTACTTAATTTTTCATTTTTTTGCCAAATTTTTAGTTATTACGTGTTGAGTGACGTAACTCAAAACTGTTTTCTTTTCTTCAACAGAACAGAAAAACAAAAATGACCGAATTATGATAATACCACTGAGTGAGAATAGAACCTATAACCTATAACCTACCGCAAATACAATCAGATGCTGTCCTAGTGTGACACGACGTTACTATCATTAATTCTTCATACTTTTTTTTAGCTTCACGCTGTATCCCGCACACAGCAGGGTAGGCAGAGGGAACCTAGTGTTAAGACACTCCGTTCCCCACTTTCCGCCGAATTCGGAGGCATTGCGTGTTAAGTGGTGGAACTTAACGCCGCGCTTTACCTTAACACCAGAGCGAAGGAAATGGAAATTATATATATTTCCACCCTTCGAGCGGTAATTGAACCCACAACCAGTCGCTTTAAAAGCGATTTAAAGTGTGACTGCACTTTGTGTCTTTGCGCCACGACTGGCCTCTTTTTCTTCATACTTGGAACAAAATTAATCAGAAACTACAATGATACTAAAAGATATGTACTTTCATTTACTCTCTGAATTTAAATATTGCATGCGTTCAAAAGCGAAAAATAACACCTCAGTATAACCAAATGAAAATCATTTCATTTCATTTTCATTTCTCCAAATAGAACACCCAACCGCTGCGTCTACCCCACGTCCACTGAGTCACTATACCTTCCACATAGATTTATTATATTAGATGTTATATCTAGTTTAAAAACTAGGTAGGCTTTCATCTTCAGGCGTAAGCACATTGCGGTCTGACAAAAGCGCACTCTACTCGTGTGCCTGGAAGCCGGCCAAGCTCTATCAATTTGGAATTTTCACTTTAGTTCTCTGTATAACTAGCATTTTAGTTTAGTTCTACTTATTTTAGCAGCGAAGACTTTTATTTGTAACATAGTCTAATGACATCATTCGATAACTATCGGAGAATATTTTTATTGGAGTTGAGATTTGCAGATTTTCTGCCTTTTTTTGTTCAGTTTCACGCGTTTTGGAGTATAGTGGGGTGGTCAATGAGAGCCTAATGTTAAGACACACCGTTCTCCACGTTCACTGAAGCAGCGAAGAACGGAGTAAAAAAAATCTCACTGAAGAGGGGAATAAAGATGTTTTATATGTTTATGTGTTGATTTATATGAGCGTTATTGGTCGTGGTTTCTATTCTTATTTCGAACCTAGTGTTAAGACACACCGTTACCCATTTCCTGCTGAATCCTGGAGGTATCGTGTATTAAGTAGCCAAAATCAAGATAATGGGAAATAAATTAATAACAAAATATTACAATTCCTCGAGTGGGAATCGAACCCACAACCAGACGCATTTACAGACACACTTTGTACCCCTACGCCACGACTTTCATTAATATAGGTATGTCTTGAAATTTTATATAACAAGATAAATATTTAAATATCTTACAAGACAATACGTTTCTAAATGCTTTAGATGGTAATTTTCGTAAGTATTTACTGCTTTTACCTAATATCCAATATATAGCCAATTTAAATTATACATACGACTACTGTACTTCATTTTTTATAGACTACTTACTTATAAAAAAATAAAAATCACAGTAATAAAAATCCACATACATATCTATTTGAGAACTGTTATCTCCGATATAATAACCGATGGTAATCATTTATAACTGCCTATTGTTATGCAAATTAGCCTATAATGGATACACTGCATATAATGATGAACTAATAGGTCTATCATGGTAATATTGCTACTCGTGTACTCGTATTGCATTCAGATAGGTATTTTAATTTTTGATTGTTTCATTACAACAGGCTGTGTAAATGGAGTAATTCTGTCAAATTGTGATGTGATGATTTTTTTTATAGTTTCACGCCTTTTAATGCATAGTCAGAGAGAGCGTAGTGTCAAGAGACTCTGTCCTTCATTTTATGTAATGTTATATTTCATAATAAAGGTTGTTTCTACCTGTGACCAAGGACTACTGTAAAGTGTTCGAAACGTCGGGTTTCTAAAAATGTATTTTCAAATACCAAAAATATACGCGATTAATCTGGTTAAAAATAGTTTGATTTTTTACGTGGATTTAGTATATTTTATTTAAGGTGTAAATGTTGTAAGAATGTTAGAATTCACTTTTAACTTTGAACGCTACTCATGTTTTATGTTGGCATAAAACTTGCAATTCTACTGCCTAGAATTGAAAGACGTAACAATTTATAAAAAATCATTATTGAAATGAAGAGAAATAATTCACAAAATTCCTTAGCTATATAATTTAAAACTGTGCGAAGTCATAAGTAGTTTCAGTTGTTCATAATAAACGAACGTTCAAAATAAAAGTTATGCTAAGTAAATGTAAAATACAAAATCGCTCACATTCCTTACTTAATCTTAGGCATGTACATAGATCTTACATCACAAACGGCAGATTTGTCTCCTTTCACTTATAAATACACATACATATGTGTATATAGAAAGCAAAAGGAACTCATGCTAAAATTTCCTTCCAAAGTATATATCAGACCACCTATTGATTCAATTTCGCATTACATACTCTCCATTACCGTTTAATAGACGCTATATTTCCCTTGATTTTGTTTGGCGTTCATATCGTGCTTATTTTTTATCAACTACCCGCAAACATTGGAAAAGGGACCGTATGATGAATTATTTAGAGCTCAATTTCTATTATCATTTTTTGTACCGCATTTATGTATTCATTAGGTATTTTCGCTTCTGATGTAACGTTGAGCTTAAATGAGGCAAGACAAATATGAAGCGAGCTTTTAAGGTTGGATTTCGCGTATAAATATATAGACATAGTTTGGCAATGGCGTAAGCTTATTGTAGTTTGAGCAAGCGAAAATGGTTTTTATGATCTTTTCTTGTTGTTTACAATAGGATGATTATCAACTATGTATGAAAATATTGATCGATGTCCATAATGATGTAGTAGTAGAAGGAGTTTATTTTTATTTTTAGTCTTTTGCTTACAAATATCATATATATAATGTGAAAAAATGAAAATGAACCTTTGATTTGAATCAAGTTAATATATTAATTAACACACGAATAACAACATATAACTTTAACAAAACATAAAGCAATAGTACATTCAAAGTCAAAAGTCATTAATCTAAATTAAAGTAAATTAAATAACTTATATCAAGACTCAGAAAATGAAAGGAATCGCTAGAAATTGTTACGTTTGGAATATACAAACAACAGTCTGTTTGGTAAACAGTACCAACACCTAAAATAAACAATTTTCTCCCACTGTAAATTCGTTTTCAAAGATTCTTGAACATCGCAAACAAACTTCAGCTATATTTTGGGTATAGAGAAAATTTCAATCGACAAATACTGGAGCCTCGCCAGGGTTGCAATCAGGCAACTTGGTTAAAACGATGCCATTGTACTTTTTCTTGCAATTTCAGTGCTTTTTATAAATTCTGTCACCCCTAATTTTGTGACGGGTAGGTTAGGGTTACTAGGCTATTCTGCTTACTGAACTTAGTCAAAGGAATCCCTGATGTGCTCTAATGAACCTATTTCAGTTTAACTTATACAGGAAAATTGGGTTACTGATACGGTGAAAGTGGAAAAGATTCCTACAGAAAGGTCAATATTGTAAGTCATATTTTGCTTATCTACTTATATTATAAATGCGAATGTCTGTGTGTTTGTCTGTCACGCTTTCACGGCTAATCTACTGGTCCGATTTGGATGAAATTTAGAATGAAAGTAGTAAAAGTGACTGGGTGTAACATAGGCTACTTATTTTTTCAAAAATCAACCTCTCAAGGGTTGAAATATGGGATGAAAGTTTATATGAAAGATCTAAACTGCTTGACCGATTGTAATGAATTCTGGCACATAGTTGATAATCCAAGGTTAAACATAGGCTACATTATTTTTCAAAAATCCACCCTCGAAGGTTGCAATATAACGAAACAGCAACGCGGCGCGGCGAATAGATCACGCGGCGAAGCCGCGAGCGGGCCGCTAGTATTTAATATATTTTCGTGAATAAAAATAATAGTACAGTAATCAATAAGACATTTAGAAAACGTATAAACATTTGAAAGCAGGATTCAAACCCGTACCTACTGAAAACAACAAAAATAAGTTGTAATAAAGCGTTTAAGAATTTTGACGCAACTGGGAGTAGGACACATGGCTCAGTGGTCAGAGCGCCTGAACGGTTTTCAGGAGGTGCGGGTTCGTATCCCGCTGCGTTCAAATTTTTATTCGTTTTCTAAATGTCTTTTTCAATTTCCTAAGGATGTATATAACAGTTTAAAATATTAAATAGTTTATAAAACATATTATCATTACTAACTTATAAATTACTAACTTATAAATATTTATCATAAAATAAGCATTAATTTTCAATTTCATATATTACAACCACGCTTTGTTTAAAAGTAAGTAATCAATGTTTAATAAAAAAAATATAAAAATTAAGAATTTATCGGTAAACGCAAATACGCTTGTGTTCTGAACATAACTATAATTTCTCAAAATCAGATTCTATCTATTGAAAAAATATATATGACAAGCAACACATTTCAATAAATTATTTTCTCCATTTCATTGTTAAACACTTGTACAAATTCATCAAAAAAAATGATACCTCAAAAAAATCATCATATTCTGCTGACCGTACCCTCTCATCCATCACACACTCTTGTCCATTCAAATACACAATTATGGGCCAACCACATACAGAGACACATACAGAGAGAGAATTAAAAAAAAATACTGCAATTAAATAGATCCACTGTAAGGATTACATATTCTAAAGCTTGGCTGTTTCGCTATAATTAGCTGTACAGTGGCAAAAGACTAAAATGCAGTTCGCCTGAAATTCTTATTACGAAACGTTCCAAGTTTTCGTTACTTTTTTTTTGTAAAGAGGTCGCAATTCTGTGCTAGCGCATTGTGCGCTCCACAAAAAGCAGGACGGTATGCGGAATACTTAATTTTTTTTTTGCTTGTACCGGTCAAGTTAATTTTTTGTGTTTTCTTATGTTAAACTAAGCGTGGTTGTTTATTAAATGTATTGTAATGTGGGAAATTGAATTCTTTTTTGGTTATTTTACGATATGGTTAGTAATGATGATATGTTTTATATAAACTTTTTAATATTTTAAACTGTTATTTACATATTAAGGAAATTGAAAAAGATATTTAGAAAACGTATAAAATTTTTGAACGCAGCGAGATTCGAACCCACGCCTTGGAAAACGTCGGATGTTTTATAAAGATTTCATTTTGCTTAATTTACTTTTAGAAAATTCGTCGCGTATTTGGGACTTCTCTCCATGCTGTGGTGGATGAAGGGAAGTACTAACTACTTTAAATCTGCAAAATGAAACGATTACTTGTAACACATTTTGGTTACAGTATTCATCTTCTTTCCTTGAATTATATTCTCCCCTTGAATTTTTCACAGTAAACAAAAGTTTTTTTTTAGCTTCACACTTTTGTATCCCGCACACAGCAGGGTAGGCAGAGGGAACCTAGTGTTAAGATACTCCGTTCCCCACTTTCCGCCGAAATCGGAGGCTTACGTGTTAAGTGGCGGAACTTAACGACGCGCTTTACCTCGACACCAGAGCGAAGAAAATGGACATATAATTTCCACTCCTCGAGTGGGAATCGAACCCACAACCAGTCGTTTACAGTCACACACTTGTGCCACTGCACCACGACTGGCCACAATTTTGGATTTTTTTGTCTGAATTTTTTTATTAATAGGTAAATACAGTATGTAAGTACATATTCTTCAATTTAAGTGCATATTTAGATACATATTAAGTGGGTAGTAGAATATAAACCTTGTCTTCTGTATCTCTTCTCTATCTCTATCTCTATATATAATAAAAGAGTAGAAAAGTCAATTCTGTACATGAAAAATTTCGGAAAAAATTTAATTGGGTGCGTTAATATATCGATAACAGAGGCCAAAAATCCACTCAGTAGAATTTTTGTCTGTCTGTCTGTCTGTCTGTCTGTCTGTCTGTCTGTCTGTTAATTTGTTCGTCAATCACGCAAAAACTACTGGATAGAAATGAATGAATTTTAGTATGGTGATAGCTTATAGTCCAAAGGTACATATAAGATAGTTTTTATCCCGGTTTTCCATGTAGTTTTTTTTGGAAAAAATAAAAAACCGATATAAGTAAATCATTTGTATATCGGTATCTACCGGGTAGAAATTAATGAATTTTTGTATGGAGTTAGCTTAGAGATTAGAGCAACATATGGGATAGTTTTCATCCCGGTATTCAACATAACTCGCGCAGAAAAATAAAATTAAAAAAAAAAACATTCAAATTATGTCGATCGTCACGAGTGAAGCTAAATTTGATTCAATATCACTAATTAAAATAATTATAAAATAAAATAAGCATAACATTTATTTGACCGGTCTATAAAACTTTATATAATCTATATATTTATATAATCTATATGACAACAGATGTCACTACGTTTTCTGCAACGGGTAGCGCCATTTGTTATTATATAGTTGACATTGTAGACATATCTGCACTCATTAATATTATTATTATAAAAATGCAAAAATCTGTATCTCTTCTATTTGTTATGTTTTGACGGGAATTCGTAAAGAATATTGTTGAAGATGCAGGGTCATATAGGCTACTTATAAAAAATCAAACCCTAGGAGGTTGAAACAGTGGATGAAACTTATGTATGTTTAGTATATAGTGAGAATGAAAGATCTAAACTCCTTGACTGAAATGAATGAATTTTCTCAGGAAAATAGTTAATGAGGCAAGGTCAAACATAGGCTATCTCTCTTTTTTTTAAAATTACCCTGGTATTCTAAACAGTTCCCGCAGAAAAGTAAAAAACTGGCAAAGTCGAATTGCATTGATTATTTGCAAGTAAAGCTATTTTTTAATATCAATAAGTAACACAATTGTAAAATAAAAGCGTAAAGTTTATTTAAGATATTATGACTGGTTTATAATACTATATACCAGATGGTATATATGTACGAAATCTACTATCATATGATAGCAGATTTCGTACGTTTTCTTACTAGAATAGTTATCGCTATATGTTATCAAATAATATAGACATTGCACTAAATGTATTGATGATTTTCTCATGAACATAATTAGTGACGAAAGTCAAATATAGACTTTTATAAAAAAAAAGGCAATAGATAGGCAATAGAGGATGAAAGTGGTAGTTCACGTGGCGAAGCCGCGAGCGGGTCGCTAGTATTTAATAAGATCTTTTGTTTTCGCGATTATTTTTGGTATTCGAAGAACATTTTTTTAGAAACGCGACGTTTTGAACACTTTACAGTAGTTCGTGGTCACAGGTAGATTGTGTTATGTTTATTTATTTTTATATACAATTATATGTGTATATATTTATTTATTTATATATATATTAATTAAGCTTTGTTAGCATTTTGCTCTATAAGCAAAGAAAATATAGCTATAAATACAAATAACTTCTAATTTATCTAGATTATCTGCATTTTATCTGAATTAACTGAAGAATATATAAGAAGCCAATATTATAAATTTTAATACCCTATGACCCTATAACCACTGACAACCAAACTCAAAATGACTAAGTAATAATGGCTTCAACTTACACAAATTAAGTATTAAAGAAAATTACCACTTTAACATTAAATCTTGAAGCAGATGAAAGATTATCAGAGTGTGTTTCAGAAAAGTGCCTGATCGATATCGCATAAGTATCATTAACATATCAATAGCAAGCTCTGGCGAAGGGCCAGCACAGTATATTATTATCTCCTAATAAAATGGTAAAAAGTGCACTCAAAAATATAAAGATTTAGAACAAAAAGGCGTAAAGTTTATCTTTTGTTCGATAAACTTAATTGGTGCTTGGCTTTCTCTAATGATATATTACTTAAGTAGATCATGTCATTGATATTTTTCTTATAGATGATTTTAACGATTTTTAAATCTTTTTGGCACCAGTCGTGGCGCAGTGGCAAAAACGTGTGACTGTAAACGACTGGATGTAGGTTCAATTCCCACTCCAGGAGTGGAAATAGTTATTATTTCCATTCTCTTCGGTCTGGTATTGAGGCAAAGCCCGGCGTTAAGTTCCGCCACTTAACACGCAATGCCTCCGAATTTGGCGGAAAGTAGGGCGGACTATCTTAATACTAGGTTCCCTCTGCCTACCCTGCTGTGTGCTGGATACAGCGTAAAGCTGAAAAAAATAATTATATATTTTTAACCGGATTAATCGCGTTTTCTTTTGGTAATTTGATATAATAATGTATTAACTATTAGAGGAATGCCACCTCAGTCTACCTGTGACGACGGAATACTGTAAAGTGTTCGAAACGTAGGGTTTTCTAAAAATTCGTTTTCAAATACCAAATAATAATTTCTTTCCAAAATATGTAACAATCGCGTAAACAAAAGATTTTTATAGATTTTTAAATTGCTCATGTGAAGCAGTTTTGAATAAACTTAGAATCTATGTGTACTTATTTACTATATAGCACTATCTGAACATGTTGCAGGAATTTCGACTGCCAACATCAGCCAGCTTGGCAGCTGGTTTACCTCAAGACGTCGGATCCCTATCTTTTCAGTATGAATATTTAAATAATTAGGAATTTTTACACAAAAGTACTGTAAAAAATATAGTTAGGTAAATGCATAAAGAAAAGAAATGTAAGAGAACTACTCAATTTTTTTTAGTTACAATTTACTTAAAGTACATATGTACAAGTACAAATAAATTTAAAGTTATGTACCCCTAATAAATACTTATTAAGGGTACATGATCAAAGAAGCGACAAAACCTTTTTTCTACCAAGAAAACTTTTGTCTATCAAGAACAATTACAGGCTATATTATTTGTATTTTTTTATATTATTACGTATTCTGTGATATTTCTTTATATTTTTTTATAATTTTTCATAACAATCGTTATTTTAAGTAGCATTTATCAAGTACTAGCAGCTACCTCGCGGCTTCGCTTTCGAGTTATCGCTATTTTGTTATATTGCGGTGAATGCTGGTGAATTTTTGAAAAATAAAATAGCCTATGCTTAACTGCGTTTTATCTGTAGGCCAAAATTTATTGCAATCGGTCAAGCGGTTTAGATTTTTCGTACAAACTTTCAATCCCTATCTTAACCCTTCACAGGTTGATTTTTGAAAAAAAAAACCACCTATGTTGGACCCTGGATCTTAAACTATATTAATTCTGAATTTAATTTAAATCAGACCAGTAGATTAGCCGTGTAAGCATAACAAACAAACAGACAGACTTTCGCATTTATAATATCATTATGAATTCCATTTTTTATCCACTCCTTTACAATACACATGCACATATTCCATTACAAAAAGCCCCGTCAGTTGCAATGTTTTTGTATTTTTAACAAAATCTCAAAATGAAAGTCTATTTTACAATTATTGGTGAATTGTTCGTCAGATATAATCTCCTCTGATTGAGAGATCACCGGGTTTTAGTGCGGATAAATCGTATATCGGATATTATTTTTGAAATGTTGTACGCCGATATTCGTATTTTTCAGGGATTGTTTTACAAATGTTCTTGTATTTTTACTGTATTGGCTTGCCTGTTGATCTTGTATGATATGTATTTATTGACTTTTGTTATTAGAATTGGATTCGGGGTTCGATTCTCATTCTGAGTAAATATCTAATAGATTTAGTTTTATATGGCACTAAGAAATTATGCCAAGAGATGTAGTCAAAATTAACTACTTTTATATTATATATACGAAAAAGGTTGCTGGAAAGTGCATTATCAAATATAGCATTGATGTAGCAATTGTTAGCATTACAATGCTATCACAAAATTTAGTTTAGTTTAGTCTTTACATTTATTTTAGAATATCTATATAATAAGACAGACTGTCTAAAACATGTTTGCGTTTTATGTACATTTATATGGATATCACTTATATTAATCCGGTATATACGAAAGTTAAAGCTTTTTCCCGCATTGCAGAGTAGTATTTTTTTAGCTTCACGCTGTATCCCGCACACAGCAGGGTAGGCCGAGAGAATCTAGTGTTAAGACACTCCGTTCCCCACTTTTAGACAAAGTTAGAGGCATTGCGTGTTAAGTAGTGGTGGAAATTAACACCGCGCAAAGAAAATGGAAATATTAAATATTTCCCCTCCTCGAGTGGGAATCGAACCCACAACCAGTCGTTTACAGTCACATGCTTGTGCCACTGCACCACGACTGGCCCCTGGTAGTGAAATAATACTTAGTATAATGAGACTCTGCTCTCCACTTTCCGCCTAAATCCGAGACATTGTATATAAGTGGCGGAACTCAACGCCGCGTTTCTTTCAAGAAAACAAAAGCAAAAATAACATACAATCACTCCCCCCAAGGAATATAGAGTTTAAAACGTCATATACCCGACTAAAACGCATGGCGTGTAAGGTAAAATAATATTTTTAACGGTCGAGTTGTAAAACAAAAGTGAACAGTTATTTCATGAGTTTTATGTGGCGTCCTTAGGATGCCCGTAACGGCGGGTCATAAAGCGTCTCTACTTATAACGTAACGTACGACGTAACGCCATAACGATACTATGAAACACGCTTAGCTAGACCGTGTAATGTTCTTTATATTTTTCTTGCTTTTCGAGTATGTTTTCGTGTATTTTTTCTTGGAGATTCAAGCTTTTTCCCCGTTTTGAGGCTAGTCAGAGAGAAGTTTGGGCCAAAACATTCTATCCTCCAATTTTTGTCCAAAATCGAGATATTTTGTGTGTTAAGTGGCGAAATTCAACACTGTGCATTGTTTTCCATACCAGAGAGCAGATATAAAAATTTAGATCTAAATCTGTTCTCCGAGTGGAAATCGTACCCACTACCATCGCGTCTACGGTAAGACGCTGTGCAGCGTATAACTGTAGCTTTGACGACCTTGGCACATTTTTTTAAATACAAAATTATTCCTTCCGGGAACTTATTGCAAAGTATTTGATTACAGGTTATTTATATTGAGTGACTGACAAATAATGCATAGTTGAAACTACTGGGAGATACATACTGAGAGAACTATTTTTTTTAAATTAAAGAGTATTGAGGAGTACTTATGTATAAACGCATGTTATAGATCATAAATTATTATTTATAATTAGGTAGGTATAGTTGCTTGTGAGTATCGATAACTAAGGTAAAAGGCAGTTCTGCTACCGGCCTGCAAAGAGCCGGTAAAAAAATCGACAGTCGCTCTTTTCAAATATAATTATGCAACAAAATATACTCTTGGATATTTCAATCAATATAAGAAAAAAATAACAATTTACATTATACCTTAAATGCACTTAAGATGAAGTTGATGACAGTGGAAGCTATATGGCAGGGGGCAGGGACGTTTTCTCTTAATATCCTACTAGGGACAAAAGTTAAAACTATACTAAATATTCTAATAAAAATTTAAAAATACATTTCATAAATTTAAAAAGATATTAGACCATATTATAAAAGTATTTGAACAACTCAATCAAAGGTTGATCTCGTTCAATTCCCGAGCACAGTAGAAACGTGTGTTACAGTCATTGGGATGGGAAGATAAAAAAGCTAACGACTTAAAATAATCGAAAAAGCCTCATGCATTTAAATGAAACGCTTTTTATTGTATTGTAAGAAGATCTTTTAAGTACTTTCTGTAATTCATGATGTAGAAAAACGGAAGTTAGTGGAAGGTTGATCCCTTTTATATATTCTTAACATTTTTTAAGGTCAAAGTCACATATTTTATTCTAATAAGAAGTTATATGCTTCATTTTTTTTCGCTTCTTGCTGTATCCCGCACACAGTAGGCAGAGGAAACATAGTGTTAAGACACTCCGTTCCCCACTTTCCGCCGAATTCGGAGGCTTGCGTGTTAAATGGCGGAACTTAACGCCACGGTTTACACCGGAGCGAACCAGAACGAAGAAAATGGAAATATAATTACCTCTCCTCGAGTGAGAATCGAACCCAAAACCAGTCGTTTACAACCACACGCTTGTGCCACTGGGTCTCGACGCCGACGACTGGCTACATCATTTTTTTAATGCCAAATAGTTTATTATCGGTTCATTAAAGTTAATGTCTCTTAACAGAGAAGTACCAGCGCAATGAACTTAGCAGGACTTCTTACTTCGTTAAGACAATTATTTACTGGTTTATTAAAAACAAGTTATCTTTGAAATAGACTGGAGTGATCATTTCAATCCTAAAATGTGTTATCATTTATAAAATCTTTTATCATATAATAGCTTTAACTATTTTTTTAGCTAGCTTCACGCTGTAGCCCGCACACAGCAGGGTAGTCGGAGGGAACCTAGAGTTAAGACAATCTATTCTTCACTTTCGGCCGAATTCGGAGGCATTGCGTGTTAAGTGGCGGAACTTAACGCTGAGCTTTACCTCGACACCAGACTGAAGAAGATAGAAATATTAAATATTTCCACTCCTCAAGAGGGAATCGAACCCACGATCAGTCACTTTACACACACTTTAACTTACTGACAAATATAAATAAGAATTGCTAAATTAGATATTGTTGTTATCCTTTTTATAAAAGACCGAAGTCTTTTTCCAGTTAATTTTCATAAATACATCATAGAAGGCAGACATATTTAAATATTATACTAGCGGCCCTGTGAAGTGAAAAGTGAAGTGAAAAAATAAGTAGCCTATATGACCTTAAATTCATAATAGTTATAAAGTATCATGTTAGTGGTATAAAACATTTTATTATGTATTAAAATACTGTTATTGACATATGATTATACTTTTTTATGAAGACACTTCCATTACTTAAAAGAATTATACATATATCGTATAGTTTAGTAACCATACTCGCAAAAGCACAATAAATTACAATTCATAAATTCAATAGCACAAACATCGAATTTTACTTAAAAACTAAAAAAATTAAGCCACAAGCTTATCTAATACATTACTCAACACACTAGTAATCCACTTCAAGGCGTCTTCTTGTATAGAATTGTAGAAACGCCAGCTATTTCGTTTTAGAATCCAAACGCTTTGCCCAATAACTTGGCAACGGTAAAGCGTAGGAATTCTAAAACGAAAACACTGCGTTCGTCTTCGACCGAGCATCTTCTTCGGGGCCAATTAAAAATCTTCATTTTCAAGTGGACAGCGTTTTCGGCGATTCTTTGATTAGATTTTCGTTGGTTTTCAGGAAATATTAGGAAATGTGGGTAGATTTTGGTTTTGAGGTTGAAGGTTGTAGGTTTGATTCCTGTTTAATACGTTTTTTCTTCTAGTAGAATTAGCTAGTATGATCGTCGTTTAGATATTTTTTTATACGTAGCATATTATTAACAAATTATATAGGTATATAAATAAACAGAAGATGTTATACTTGTACATAGTTATTACAAAATAAATTAAATATGTTAATAATATACTAAGCAATTTAATACACATTACATATACAAATAATAAAAATAGTGCATTTGACTTAACAAGTTTCGAGTCGAGTTTCACAACCAGTCGCTTTACAGTCACACTTTGTGCCACTGTGCCACGACAGGCCACTACTACATTATACTAGTTTATAGAAAATAAGTAATAGGGCAGTGGTGGAACACCAACAATCTATTTAGCATAATGCTTATAGATACGTAGAGAGCGTCCAAGGCACTTCGTTTTTCACTTTTTGTCCGAAAACGCGCATTGAAACGAATATAATTAAAATATAATCATTTCCCCTAGTGGAAATCGAACTTACTATCATGGTGTATACAATGATGATGTCATATTCCCTTGAACGTGAAACAAACAATATAATTTATTTTATTTTTTTAGCTTCACGCTGTATCCCGCACACAGCAGGGTAGGGCAGAGGGAACCTAGTGTTAAGACACTGCGTTCCACACTTTCCGCCCAATCTTGAAGGCATTACGTGCTAAGTGACGGAACTTAAAGTGCTTGCCTCAGCACTAGGGCCAAAAAAATGAAATATTAAATATTTCAATTTTTTGAGTTGGAATCCAACACAGAACCAGTCGCGTTTACAGTTTTCAAAAAATTTCTTTTCTATTTATTTATAATATCTATACAAATTTCCAGTTTATTTTTCATAAATATTAAAATATAGACGCAAAAGCCTAAATAAGCCAAATTGTTCAAACTATTCATAGAACAACGTCCGAAAGCTTTACACTTTTATAAGTCTATTGTAGCAATATAAAATAACTTCGCCGTATTCTGTATGGCAGTCACGTACACTGCGGTTACCTAGAGACTCAGTTCTATCTTATTATCTTATAGTATGTAGGCCTCTACTATACTACTAATATACATTATTTTGTGATACTGGATTCGAGAGAGGTTTGAGTGACTTGCCACTAATTTTGAGTGTTTTGCCACTAAAATGTAGTGTTTTATTACTAAAATTGAGTGTTTTATAACTAGTACTCCACTTTTGTGTTTTAATTGCATAATATACTATTGTGTTAATCTGTTTTATGTAATTATGTGTATAACAAAAAAATACTGTACTATAAGATGTTTTTTAAGCATTTTTAGTTTGCGAGGTGCAAAAAGAAACTCTTCGATTCTTGATTTCTACTTATTTTGGATTCGATGGTACCCCATATTAATAAGAGAATAAGACGATACAATAACTGCCAGCTAAGTCATTTTTTCTCTGTAGGCATTTTTCTATGACCCACCTTGACCCATCTTTTCACAAGTATGGATAACTTAAAAAAAAACATTTGTAAATGTAACTTCTTGTTAATAATGATTTTAGTTCATCTACATTTTTTACTAAGACGAAGATTGACAATTGTAAACACAATTCCATAGATTCTTTCAAATATTTTTTATTAAATTCTTCAAAAAAATACATATTCAGGTAAACCCAAAGTCCCAGTAA